>JADMNL010000022.1:344015000-346547500 GCA_016271365.2 Neoceratodus forsteri
CACCCTGGTCTGGCCTAAGGTTAGTAAAATAAATGGAAAAAAAAGGAAATATTTGTTTTTACCTTAGAGTTTGGTGCACAAAGCTGTGTTTGTGTGTGTGTGTGTGTGTGTGTGTGTGTGTGTGTGTGTGTGTATGCTAAGCGTGCCAATGAAAAACACAACAATACACTGAAACAATGTTTATTAATGGAGCGCTACAGGTACACAGAGCTGTAGGCCCAGTACATGACTGGTGTGGAGTGACTATGCACTTGTATATGGGGCAGTAGCTACTCCACACCCTGTGCCACTGCATGGCATGCATGAAGGGGCATATGCAAACCACTGCACCCGATCCCCCATGTCTGCAGACGGGGTTTTGGCGATGGAGACGTTCAGCGGCAAGCAGCACTACGGTATTCAGTAACCCACGAGGCTGGCAGCACAGGTGAGAGGGTGGTGCAGGGTACACTCAGAGAGACCCTGCAATAACCCACAGCATGCCCCCATGAACACAGACATTTGGTCACCAGGGGACCACAACAGGGCACACTGTGCTGCTCCCAACAGCTGGGCAGCAGGAGGTGGCAGGGGCAGCTGGATGGGCGAGCACCCAGAAAGTTTATGTGAGGCAGCACTGGGACTGGAGGGTGCCACACTGGTCCGGGTGTGTGCTATGAGCATGCACAGCCCCAGACCCATGCCACCCTATGTGTGGGATCCACTATGGGTCCCAGGGGGGGCATCCCATTGGATGTCTGCCTGGGATGATGACTCTTCCCCCGGTCACCCTGCAGAGTCCTGTGCATTGAGGGAGGAGCCATGGATAGGTGTTCGGCATTGGTGAATGCCGGTATGGAACACGCCTGTCCGTGGACTGCAGGGCGGAGGGGGTATGTGCATTTGTGCATCCCTATGCCCCTTTCATGCATTGTGAGCAGAACACAAAATGTATCAGTCTGTGATTAAGGGATAAATCTGAAGTTAAGGCATTTCATACTATAAATAAAATACTGTATCTGAACTGTATTATTAAGAGGTTATAATACCTTCAGGAGGTTCTGGAGACATGTGAACCATGAGAACTGAGCTTTATAGGTTCCAGCATTTCCCCAGAACCTCAAGATGGTATTATATTATTAATATAAAGTTCTTATAGTTGTAGAGTAGTTATGTGATGCGTTGTAGGTGATTTTTATATTTAAAATAAATAAGAACACATAAAATAGCCTGAACATTTGTCCTAGTGATTTTATTGACTGGCACAATGACACCAATTGAGTACTCACATTGATTTGTGCATACAGGAAAATCTACAGGAATTTCATCCCAGTTTTACAGGGAAAATTGGGGTTCACTACAGGAAAATGCTTTGCCTGATCTGGGAGCACTGTACTCAGCCTGGGCTAATGGACTATGGGGCATTGGAGCAAATGATTGCTTTATTCTGGGTGCACTAGAGCTTTGATGTGCGACTTCCTGTGATTTTGCTTTTGGGACTGTGGGTTGGCAGCCATTTCATGCAGCAGCAGCCAAAAGGAAAAAGCCCAGGACAAAGCCAGGACTTGTGGGACTTTCGCCTAAAGCTCATGGGAAGTACCAATTGTTCATGGGGAGTTACAGGGACTAGTATTTAAGTGCCAAAACTGGGAGCCTGTAATGCATCAAGTGAGGTTCATGCATTATTCATATTTGTGACTGGCAAGTGCTTCAGTGACTCAGGGAGGAAGTAACAGGTTACTGCAGCCAATCAGGGGCCTCAGAGAAGCCCTATAAGAGACAGTGTTTTCTAGCTGTGCAAGCAGATCCAGCAGGAGCTCCCCATGGGGGTGGAGTTCAGGCCCCTGCAGAGCAAAATGGGCCTAGCAGACAAGTTGGAGCCTCTCCACATGGAAGAGGGGTTCTCCTCCTCCTTCCAGAAGGAAGAACAATGGCAGTTTGTAACCAAGGCCTCTAGCCTGGGGGTTGCCAGAGAATGTCCTCCAGGGCTAGATCCAAGCCTTCCATGTGGTGGGAAAACGTGGGCCAGCAACTTGCTGAAACAGCTGTGAGACAGCTGATCCTGTCTCAACGGTGAGAGTGTTGAAGAAAGAATTAATTCCGGAAGAGCCAGCAGCAAACTAACAAATTGCTACTAAGGTCTGTGTGAGTAAACCTGTATTAACCCACTGACCGACCCCAGCACTTTCCAGCCCCTATCCCCGGGACAGGCAAACCGTGGCACTTAGCCCCATCTCCAACCCCTATATCCCAGCCTACCCATCTCTGTCCACACTGTCCTGTCTACCCCACCCCTTCTTCCCCTTTTCCCCTACTTCTCCTTCTGACGCAGGCTTACTTTCCACATTGACGCAGTTACTGGTTTGGCTTGGATTTATGTACCCTTATGTTAATATTGTCATTATCTGTTTACTGTACTCTCAATGTTACGTCTGTATATTGTCCTGAATTTCTTGCATTGCTGTTTATGTACATGATGTGGAGCCTCTCAATGAGCATCCGCTCACAGGTGTATACTAGATATCAATAAACTAAAAAAAACAAAACAAGTGCAGCGTTAAAGAAGTTTGAAAGGCCGCTTAAAATAGAGCCAAGGCAAAGTTAAAGTATCTGCATGAGGCAGCCTAGCCCGTAGCAACTAGATTTTGGCTACAGTTAATCATGTAAATGTACTCACAGTTAATCATATAAACGAGCATGAAAGCTAGAACAGTGTTTGAGACAGTGGAAGCTGCAAGAGCCAGCATAGGGCCACATGGACAGTCAGTTATGGTCTGAGTTAATGCACCTACAGTGTCTAGTCAAAGGAACAGAATCTTGCGGCAAATAAGCTTACAGTAGTTTAAGCAAACGTTACAGTGTATACAGTAAGTGTACGCATTGAAGGAAGTCTTGTGTCTGTTTTGCCAGCAAGCAAAGGCATTCAAGGTTAAGTTGTTGAGTGTGTTAAAGTGTTGTGCAAATGGTAGCGGGCCATGCCTCAGTCCCAGTCAAGTGTTCAGTGTTGTGCAAATGGTACTGGGCCATGCCTCAAGCCCAATTTCATGTGTAAAGTCTCCAGACCAAAGAGCTCAGTCAGGCTATTGTCCAGTGTGAGAAAACAGTTGCAGAAATGTTAGCCTTGAGTATATGTGTATGATCAAAGCTCCAGATGATGTAAATGTACTGAATGCAACTAACAGGTTATTCTGACACCCTCAGAATCATAAATGTGTGAATAAGGTATATAGATGTACTGGATGACACTGTAACCCGGATGTGTCTCTTAAGTGTTTCTGCCTAGGGACAGGGTCCAGCCAAAGGTCCATGGTGTCGTGTTTCACTCTGCACAAGCTGTTCCATCCTTTCAGTCATTTTTATGTTGGCTTGCCGCGCTTGCGTGGCAGTCAACATATTGGGAGAGTGGAGATTTGGAGGCGCGGCTGCTGCTGGGCGAATGCAGGGCACGCATCAATAGGTGCGTCCCTCATTCCCCAATAAGCTAGCATTCTAGCGCTGACAGCAACAGTATGCAAAGTGGACAAAACTAAACAAAGTGCCGCTGCAATCAGAGACAAGCTCGTCATGCAGCGGCACAGATCATTACACCTCCGTTCGTGCCGTCCCAGTATAGGGTGCCGCTGGCAGCCCACCCCAGCTGATGCAATAATATGAGGTGCCCAATCCCGTCGGCTCCACTGTCCCTCCCCAAGTACAGGGTGCCCGCTGAGCCACCCCAAGCGTGGCAACTGATCCGTACCCGACGGGTTGTGCCCAATCCCCTGGCGGCTCCACCTTCCCAGCATTCTTCTGCCACGCTGGGAGCCCACCCCAGTGTGGCAAACATCCGTCGTCAATTTAAAAAAAAACCTGTAAATTGAAAATGGTCCCACAGTCTCCTGCCCCCCACAACCCGCACCCACCACTGCGCACCCTGCCTCCCCACCCCCTCACACCATACTTACCTCCAGAGCTCGTGCGACCATCTTCAGTGGCCCGGAACACGTCTGCACTCTTCAAAAGCCGACCGCGAACTGAGGAAATGCGGTGGCTGTGTAATGGGCTAGATAGGTTTTCAATTTTGTTGCATATCTCAGGCATTTTTGGAATTTTTGCACCAAATTTTCAACATAGGGTTTTTGGGGCCTTCTCATGAATGCTGTCACAGTCAAGACGTTATTTGGGCGAAGGTGATTTCGCAGTCACTGTGAAATCACCTTTCGGGACCGATTAACGAAGTGACACTGCCAGTGTTCACAAGGTGGGCTCTCAAGAAGCCTATTTTGAAAATTTGGTGGAAAAATTCCAAAAATGACTGTTTTATGAACGTGCATTGTACAGTTCCTACGCATGCTCGTAAGTTCGCAAATTTTCAATATTTTCACTCCAGATTTTCAACATTTTCATTTTATCACACCTTCTTATGAGTAGTACAGCTGTCATTTTAAACATCTCACCCAAAACATGTTTCCACCCATGTAGCGCACAATGGCGCAGTCGGTGTGCGAAATCAATGTTTGGGACAAATTAAGAAAATCACAGTGACACCGTTCATGAGCAGAGGTCATAAAATGGCTATGTTGAAAATTTGGTGAAAAAATTCCTAAAAATGACTGTTTTACGAGCGTGCGTTGCGCGGTTCCTATGCATGCTCGTAAGTTTGTGAATTTAATATTTTCACTCCAGATTTTCAACATTGCCATTTTATTACACTTCGTTATGAACACTACAGCTACCATTTTTCATATGTCACCCAAAATGTGTTTTCGCATATGTAGCGCACAATGGTGCTGTTGGTGTGCGAAAGCAATGTTTGGGACAGATTACGAAAATCACAGTTACACTGTTCATGAGCAGAGGTCTTAAAATGGCTATGTTGAAAATTTGGTGACAAAAGTCCATAAAATGACTGTGTTACGAGTGAGCATTGAGCAGTTTCCACGCACCCTTGTAAGTTCATGACTTTGTAATATTTTCAGTCCAGATTTTCACCAGTGGCATGTTTCCACACTTCCTTATGAACAGTACAGCTGTCATTTTTCACAACATGGCCGAAGTGTGTTTTCACACTTTCAGCGCAGAGATGCGTGGTCACTGTGGGAAATCATTGTTCGGGACAGATAAAGAAAATCACAGTGACACTGTTCATGATCGGAGGCACCAAAATGCCTGACTTGACCAATCTGCTATAAAAATCCCCAACCTAATTATATTACAGTTGTGTTGCACAGTTTCTATGCGGCTCGTGACACGTAGTTTTTAATATTTTTACTGCAGATTTGCAACATTGCCATTTTACACCTCCCCATGAACAGTACAGCTGTCATTTTTGCATCCTGTTCGAATGTTTTGCACCTGTGGTGCTAAATGCCGAAGTCGCTGTGCATAAGCAGCTTTCGGCTAACAAACTGATATTGCCACTGTTCATGAGGTGGGGTCACAAAAAAAAACATGTTGAAAATTTGGAGTGAAAATACCAATGAATGCCTGAGGTATTGGGGTTTCCAACCATAATGCCCAACCCTGTAGAGAATGACAGGCATCAGGGGTGTGACTTGGGATTCTTGCCTGTAATGCTCATACCATTCCACACCCTGCAGCCAGTGAGAGGCATTGAGGTATGCCTTGGACTCTTCAGCCCCAAAGTTCACCCCATTCTCCTATATCGCACCCATCTCGCTGTATTTCCTAATGGAATGGGGTGCGCATAAGGGCCAAAGACCCCAAGGAACACCGTGACACTTGTCAGTATCTGCAGGGTGGGGTGTGGTGAAATGGCATGGCCATTATGCCTGACGACCCAAAGGCACACCCCAATGCCTGTAACTCTCTGCAGGGTGGTGGTGGGGTGGGCTTCAGTTCAGTACTTCACTGCCATTCCTATTACGCTGCTCTGTAACTTCTACACTACCACTGCCAATGCCAGCAAGCCAACATTCGGCATTGACAAATGCTTGTTGGGTGTAGGGTGGCTGTTAGCTTTGCCAGCATTTTTGGTCCTCAAGGAGGAGTCT
Organism: Neoceratodus forsteri; assembly: GCA_016271365.2. Classification (NCBI taxonomy): domain Eukaryota; kingdom Metazoa; phylum Chordata; order Ceratodontiformes; family Ceratodontidae; genus Neoceratodus; species Neoceratodus forsteri. The sequence goes on from JADMNL010000022.1 coordinate 344,020,973, forward strand.
GCCAGTAGAAGCACTTGCAAATCTGAATCAAGACAGCAAACTGAGTAAGGCAGGGCACCCCCTGCACCAATGCTTTACGTCATGTAAATAGTTCATCTCAAGAGCTCAGGAAAGATCTGCTTTCAGCAGTGCCAGAGTTTAGGATGTACAGGTTCTAACTCAAGTTAATCCTGCAGATAATGGTCCCCAGCATCTTATGCTAGTCAACGTACAGCAACAAGTCCTCTATCAGGCATGTACTCTTTTCAGGACAATATTACTGGACTCCCAGGTTGTGTGGGATTGCAGGGTCCTTGCACAGGTGGGATACTGGTACCAGTGTGGGCAATAATGTTAACAACCTGATTATTTCAGATAGTTAGTTAGTCAGGGCTCTGACTACATCAGAGATTTTTGGGGAAATAACTGTGATTTGCTCTGTGTTTGAATTACCCCGCTGGAGGGCTTCACCAGCACCAATCAATCAAACCATTTGTAAATACATTGTAAATACATAAACTCTACTCCAGTTCCCTTCTCCTATCTCTGTTCCTCAAATAAATTGTTAGTTGTTTCTTGCAGATCCATTGTCATGAGCATATTATCAGAGAGAGTCTTTAATTGAAAAATGTCTGAAATGTGGGGAAATGTCTAGTGGGTCAAGTTTGGGGGTGGCATCTGGTATTTGTGGGTGGTATAACATCTCGGGGTTATACCAGGTAACACCTAGCCCATGTTAAAGGTAACTCTGAGTGGAGGCACTGCGCATTGTTTTAAATCAGATATAAGTTAATGAACCCAAACCCCTCAACCTACATCCTAGGTAGTAGGCAGAGGTATAACACTAGGAGTAGCACCACCTAGGGGTTTTATGTATGTAATGTTGTTACATGCAGAACAATGAGATGAGGTAACAACTGTTTCCTTTCCTCTGGGCAGCTGGAGCATGCATCTACTGCAGTTTGCAAATGAAATACCTTAAATAAATAAGCACTTGCAAATTAATTTTTTTTATTTTGGGATTGGTGGCATTCTGTTAATAACTCATCTGGATTTGGTATAAATGTGTATTTGATTGCATTCTTTGCTTCATTAAAATCCTCTTAAAAGTGACAAAGAAATTGTGCATGTATAAGCATGTCCAGGTTTGTGCTGTAAAAGGAGACCTGTGGATCAGTTCATGTTATGGACTGTGAAATGTTACAGTTTTAAGCTGCTCAAAAGAATGGGTCATGGTCTGTGTTTCATTTCTTCAAGGCCACCCTGTGAGTTAGCAGGCTGATGAACTGCTGAATATCTGCTGTACTCCTTAACATGCTTAGCGCTAATATTAAAGGTGAGTTTTAGGATGCCAGAACCAGCTCTGTAGTCAACTCCTTGACCTGTTTTTACCTACAGTAACCCCCATACCTCTCAACCTTTTGTCTCATAAATCAGGCACAAGACTTTAAAATGTCAGGGACAAAGACCCCAAATCAGGGACACATCTTAAAATTTGGTAGTATTCACTCTGAAAGCTGATAGAATTAGGGGATTTATGTAAGATGCATTTTCTGAATAGGAAGAAATCTGTAACTTTAATATTTAACATTATTTTATGCTCACAAATCCCCAGTGTTCTGTCACAAAAATACAAATTTTATGAGGGACAGAGAAAAATTCTGAGGCAAAATCAGGGATGTCCCTGAAAATCAGGGACAGTTGAGAGGTATGGTAACCCCTCTGCTACGAACATACAAAATTTGCCAGCAGATAAAGGCCTAGAGGTCTATCAAGTCTGCTTGAATGTGCAGCTAGCACCCCTTATTCTGCAGCTGCCCCTTCCTTCCACCCTTCCCCTTCATTAACCCTCCCCCTTGTCCTGTCCCATCCTCGTTTGAAGCAGTCCACTGTTCTACTGCATACCACTTCAGCAGGTAATGCATTCCACCCAGCCACCACCCTCTCTGTAAAAAAGTGTCTCCTCATCTCGCTCCTGAACCTTGCTCACTCCAGTCTCATATCATGGCCCCTGGTGGCCCTCCCCTCCCTTACTTTGAACAGCCCCTCTGTACCCGTCTTGTTTATTCCTTTCATGTATTTAAAGGTTTCAATCATGTCACCCTGTCTCTCCTCTCCTCCAGTGAGTACATGTTCAACTCCTTCAACCTCCTCTCGTATGATAAGTCCCCCAGCCCCTTGATCATCTTTGTCACTCTGCGCCGCATACCCTCCAGTAACTTAATGTCCCTCTTCAGATACGGACGCCAGTACTGCACGCAGTACTCCAGGTGTGGTCTAACTAATGACCTGTACAGTGGCAGAATCACCTTCTCACTCCTCGAGGATATACCCCTTGCAATACAACCCAGCATTTTGCTGGCCTTTGCAGCTGCCTTCCTACATTGTGCCGAGTTGTTCATTGACCCTGTAATGAGCACACCCAGATCCTTCTTCTCCTCTGTCTGGGCTAGCTGCACTCCCCCTAGCTGGTAACTCCTTCTTGAGTTCTTCATCCCAAAATGCAGCACCTTGCACTTTTTGGCATTAAAGCCCAGTTGCCAGGTGTCTGACCAGGTTTCAAGCTTTGCCAGATCATCCTGCAACCCCTTCCATCCCCCTAGGTCATCACCACCGCCTGCCTTGGTATCATCAGCAAACAGACTGATCTTGCTCTTGATGTCCCATGATATGTCTGCAATGAATATCCCAAACAACACTGGTCCCAACACTGAGCCCTGTGGAACACTGCTCGTCACTGCCCTTGGGGGTGAGAGCTCCCCACCCACCACCACCCTCTGTTGCCTTCCCTGCAGCCAGTTTCCTACCCATCTCACCAGCTTTGCACCCGCCCCTGTGCCTACTAACTTCCTTTTCAGCCTTCTATGTGGCACTGAGTCGAATGCCTTACTGAAGTCCAGATACAGGACATCCACTGCATAGTACCTGTCTAGTTGCCTAGTTACCCAGTCATAGAACTCGACCAGGTTGGTTTGGCAGGATCTGCCATGTATGAAGCCATGCTGTCTGCTGTCCTGTAGTCCTTTGGCCTCTAGGAAGGCCACCACCCTCTCCTTCAGGATAGTCTCCATTAGCTTACCCACGATGGATGTGAGGCTCACTGGTCTGTAGTTTCCCGGTTCATCCTTGGGCCACTCTTGTGGAGGAGCACATGAGCCATCCTCCAGTCCTGAGGTACACACCCCGAATGTAGTGAGGCATTAAATAGGTCTGCCAAAGAAGGTCCTGCAAGGACCTCTGCCAGCTCATTCAGTACCCTGGGGTGGATGCCATCTGGGCCTGGCGCCTTGTCCACCCTCAGTGCCTTCAAACCCTCTCGAACTCTGCTCTCCATGATTTCTCCATCTGTCACCACTTCCCCCCCTGCTTCTGCCATTTCTCCCACCTTGGGTGTCACCCCCCTCTTCTCTTTAGTAAATACTGAGCAGAAGTACTCATTTAGTGCTTCCACCTCACTGCTTTCACCCAACCCCACTCCTTCCTAATCCTTACTATGTGGTCCTTACAGTTCCTTTTCTCCCTGATGTACTTAAAGAAGTCCTTCTCCCCCTTCTTAATGCCTTGTGCCAGCCTGAGTTCCATAGATGCTTTGGCTCCCCTTACTGCCCTTGTCACCTCCTTCGATTCTGTCAAGTACTTCTCCCTGTCCTCCCCCCTCCTCGTTTTCTTGTACTTCCTAAAGGCAGCTCTTTTCCTCCTTACCTTTTCCATGACCTCCTTGCTCAACCAGATTGGTTTCTTAGCCCTAGCCTTCTTGCTCTGGGCTTTGCAGCAGGTTTTGGTTGCCTCCATTATCCCCAGCTTTATGAGCTCCCACCTCTGGTTAGTGTCCATAATAGATTGAATTCTGGCCAGGTACCCTTTTACCACTTCCCCCATCCTCCCAAAGTCGGCTCTCCTGAAGTCCAGCACTATTGTGCCAGATTCCACTCCTTCCTTGCACATATCCAATGTGAGCCATACTGAGCGGTGGTCACTCCCTGACAGTGGTTCATCCGCTGTAAGTTCTCTCACAAAGTCCCCATTTGCCAGCACAAGCTCAAAGGTATTTCCTAACCTGGTTGGTTCACTGACCATTTGCAGCTGGAAGCTGTCCTGGAAGGCATCCAGCAGTACCTGCTCCCTTCTGTTCCTGGTTGTTGGGGTGCTCCAGTCCACTCCTGGCATGTTGAAGTCCCCCACAGTCACCACACTACCCTTCTCGCAGGTCCTCCTGATCTGTCCCACTAGTTCCCTGTCTAACTCCTTCATCTGAGATGGTGGCCTGTACACCACTCCCATTCTAAGAATCCTATTCTTGAAATCCTGGATTTGCATCCAAAGTGACTCTGTACTACCCTCCTCCCCTTCCTCCCTTACACACTTCAGTCCTTCCTTCACATATAGTGCCACCCCCACCTTTCCCAATCACCCTGTCCCTACGAAATAATCTGTACCCTGGTACAGAGGTCCCAGTCATTGTATTGGGTGGCCCATGTTTCCGTGATGGCTGCAATGTCCACCTCTCCCTCTGCCATGAGAACCTGTAACTCTGCAGTTTTCCTCCCAAGGCTTCTAGCATTAAGGTAACCACCTTCCACCCTTCCCCCTCATCCTGCCCTCCTTTCCTAGCATCACCAACAGTACTTGCCATTTGTCCTTTGTCACTGTTATGGGGGTAAGCTCATATGGTTTCCCAACCTGTGGTCTCTGCATATCTCTTCCCCAACTGCCACCCCCCACTCCTAGTTTAAATTCCCAACTTCCTCTATGTACTCCTCCATCCTCTGTTTCAACACTTTCTTTCCCTCCTCTCTCAAATGTAGTCTGTCCTTGGCATAGAGACTACTGTCCTCCCAGGTCCCTCCCACCCCCCAACAGCCCATATCCTTTAGCACAACACCAGGTTCTTAGCCATCCGTTAAATTCCTCTATTCTCAGCTTTCTTGTTGTGCTTGCCTTTGGCATGGGAAGTATCTCTGAAAAAGTTACTGATCTTCCTGCCCCCTCACATAATTGTGCTAGTTCCTCAAACCTCCTCTGGACTGTATCTACTGTCTTGTCAGCCAGGTCGTTTGTCCCAAGATGTATAATTAAATGAGGCTTGTCCCTATCCCTTCTAGCATATTTCAGAACAGACTGTCCCACCCTTTCCGCTGTCATTCCTGGCATGGCCTCCACCCAAATGCGACTATGCCTCTCCCCCTTGCTACCCCACCTAACTCCTCTTAGTATTGAGTTCCCCATCACTAAGATTCCACCCCTCTTACTCCCTGCTTGCTTCCATTCTTCTCCCCCCTCTCTCATTTCCAGCTCCTCTTCTTCCTCCTGCACATTATTTCCCCCTTTTACCCCTGTTGCAATTCTCCCAGCAGAACTTCCCCCCGCTCTAGTTTGGTCCAGGCATTTATCAATTACTCCTCTAATTTCATCATTTCCCTCCTCCACCTTCTTCCTCTCTAGCAGTGCACAACTATTTTCTGAAGGCCCTTCACAAATGCCTGCTCCCTCTCTCTTCATAGTAACCTGTTCTCTCCTTTCCACTCCATGACTTTTGCCACTTCTTCGCCTCCCCTCACAAGTCCCTATCTCCTCCTTCCATTTGTCTTTTGTCTCCTGACCTGGTTTCCCCGGCAATTGTTCTTCCTGGCCTGGGCCCCTTTGTCTCTGCTTCCCTTCTTCTGACCCTCTCCTCACCACTGTTGGCTTAAATCGGCCTCCCTCATCTCCCCTTCTTCCTCCCTCCAGTATTGGGCTAAACCCACCCCCAATCTGCCTTGCCTGTCTTAGTTCCTCCTGCAGACCCTCAATCTCTCTTCTAAGTTTTTCTATGTGGTTGCACACTAAACATCCTCCCACACTCCAGGCAATTTTTAGAAAGATTGGTGCACCGCAGTTGTTGCAGCCTACCACCCTACCCATTGCTGTTCTCAGCAGATGCACCCATAGCACCAGTTTTAATCTAGCAACACAAAATAGCTGCTGTTCTTTGTGAGTGACACAGAAAACCGTATAGAAACATAGAATGTGGCAGCAGATAAGGGCCGCTTGGCCCACCTGGTCTACCTAACAGATAAGCTGCAGATCCTAATTAACCAACAGCTTACTTCCTCCTACCCCCCCACTAGGACTGCCTTATGTCTGTCCCATGCATTCTTGAATTCCCCCACTGTTCTTGACTCCACGACCTCCTCAGGGAGGCTGTTCCATGCATCCACAACCCTCTCTGTGAAAAATACTTCTCACATTACCTCTGAGCCGCCCCTCTATCTTCAAATTGTGCCCCTTGTTCTTGCACATCTCTTTTCTGAAAGATGCCACCCTCTTGGACTTTGTTGATTCCCTTGAGGTACTGAGAAAGTTTCTATCATGTCCCTCTCTCCTCCTTTCCTCAAGGGTATACATATTAAGCTCCTTTAGTCTTTCTTCATATGTCTTCTGGTGCAGACCCTGCACCATTTTGTTGCCCTCCTCTGGACAGCCTCCACTCTGTCTATGTCTGCGGAGATGGGGTCTCCAGAACAGCACACAGTACTCAGATGGGGTCTCACCAACTGTCTATACAGAGGATAACAACTTCCTGTTTTCTACTATTGATGCCTCTCCTATGCATCCCAGTATCCCCCAGCCTTCCTTACTGCCTTCTCACATTGCTTGCCCACCTTAAGGTCATCTGATATAATTACCCCCAGGTCCCTTTCCATTTTTACTGTTGTCAGTATCTCACCCCCCATTGTGTACTCTTGCCCTGGGTTTTTGTTTCCCAGGTGCATTACCTTGCACTTCTTTGCATTGAATCTGAGCTGCCATACATCTGACCATTCCTCCAACCTTGCCAAGTCCCTTCTCATCCTTTCGACTCCATCTGGTGTATCAACCCTGTTGTAGATCTTTGTGTCATCTGCAAAGAGACATACTTTTCCTTCCAGTTCCTCTGCAATGTCACTTATAAAGACATTAAAAAGGGCCGGTCCCAGTACTGAACCCTGTGGTACCCCACTAGTAACCCTCCTTTCTTCACTATGGACTCCATTTACTACTACTCTTTGCATCCTGTTGTCTAGCTAATTTTTTATCCAGGCTACCACCTTGAGACCCACTCCAAGGCTGGCTAACTTGTGTATTAATCTTTTGTGTGGGACTGTATCAAATGCCTTGCTAAAATCTAGGTAAGCCATGTCAACAGCCCCTCTCTGGTCTACTACTTTGCTCACCCAGTCAAAGAAGTCTATCAGATTCGTCTGACATGACCTTCCCATCATGAATCCATGCTGCCTTGGGTCCTGTGCCCCACTGGCCTCTAGGTACTCAACAATTCTCTCCTTCAGAAGTGATTCCATCATTTTACCCACCACTGAGGTCAAACTAACTGGTCTGTAGTTTCTACCTCTGTCCTGCTCCCACTTTTGTGAAGAGGAATCACATCCGCCCTCCTCCAGTCCTCAGGTACCACCCCATCCTCCCATGATTTGTTAAAGAGAGTAGTCAGCGATGTCATTAGTTCTACCCTTAGTTCTTTTAGAATTCTTGGGTGAATTCCATCAGGCCCCATTGCTTTGTCCACCTTCAATTTTATTAGTTCTTTCAGAACCCTTTCTTCTGTAAATGGACTGGTATCGACCCCCATCTTCACAGTGTTTCTCTTGTTTGGTTTAGGTACCTCCCCCTCCTCTTCCTTTGTGAATACTGAGCAGAAATATTCATTCAGTATCCCTGCTTTTTCATTGTCACCCTCTACCCACATTCCCTTCCCTTTATTAAGCCTCAGTATCCCTCCTTTGGTCTTTCTTTGCTCCCTAATGTACTTATAAAAGGTCTTATCCCCCTTCTTAACAGAGTTGGCTATCCTTTCCTTGGTTTGGGCCTTTGCTATTCTGACTGCCTTTCCAGCCTGTTTCTGCTTTAACTGATAAAGTTCTCTGTCCTTCTCCTTCTGTGTTTCCTTATATTTCCTGAATGCTATCCTTTTCTCCTTAACCTTCCCTGCCACCTCTTTTGAGAACCATAGCGTTTTTTTCCTTTGTTGTGTTTTGTTGATTTGCTTTACACAAAGGCTTGTTGCCTCTGCCATGGCTGTTTTGATTACTCCCCATTGTTCCTCCACCCCTCCTTCTTGCTTGCTAGTGCTTTTCTGAGGCACTCTCTCATTTTCCCAAAGTCAGCCCTCCTAAAGTCCAATACTCTTGCTTTTGTATGGCTTGATTGTATGGCTGTGTTTATCGTGAACCACACTGTTTGGTGGTCATTTGTTCCCAGATGGCTACCCTCTTCTAAATCTGAGATTCTTTCTCCGTCCCCATTTGAGAGTACCAGATCTAAGACTGCTCTGTCCCGAGTGGGTTCCAATACTAGCTGTCTGAGGCATGCCCCCTGTAAGGCATCAAGAATGACCCTGCTCTTGGATGTGCCTGCAGCAAAGGTGCTCCAATTAACATCTGGCATATTCATGTCCCCCATCAACAATATCTCCCCTTTTTCTGCCATTCTAAGGAAGCCTTCTATCATTTCCTTGTCCATTTCCTCCCCCTGAGATGGGGGTCTGTATACAACCCCCATGCAGATTGTGGTGCCATTTCCTGTCTCCAGGGTGACCCAGAGTGTCTCATCTACTCCCTGTTTACTCTTTAGTTCTGTTGCTTTGATCCTTTCCTTTACATAAAGAGCTCCTCCTCCTCCTCTTTTACCCTCCCTGTCCCTCCTGCGTATTATATATCCTGGTATGTTGACATCCCGGTCATGGTTCTCTGTGTACCATGTTTCTGTGACTGCCACAATATCCAGGCAACCCTCTTCCATCAAGGCCACTAGTTCAGCGAGCTTGTTACACAGACTATGGGAATTGGTACTCATCATCCTCCACTTTTTGATGCCCTTACCCCTTTTAGCCCCATTCCTTTCCTTACTGCCTTTGCCTTTTTTTACATTTACTTCTGTCCTGCTCCCTAATGACTTCTCTACCTTGGTGTTCACTTCACTAATTACTGTTGTTTGTAGGGGGAGGCTTGGATTTCCCTGCTCCTTTTCAGTGCCTCCCCCTTGGCTAGTTTAAAGGCTTGCCAGTGAAGCATTTAAACCTCTCACCTAGGATCCTGGTTCCCCCCGGACAGATGCAGACCATTGCACCGGTATAGGTCTGCATCCCTCCAGGTGGCTCCCCAGTCCCTAATGAAGCCAAAACCCTGAGCTCCACACCAGTTTTTCAACCATTCATTAAATTCGCTGGTGAGGAGTACCCTAGCATCACCCTTGCCATAGACAGGCAGCACCTCTGAGAAAGTTACTGTATGCGCAACTTGTCTAAAGCCCCTCCCCAACTCTACAAACTCCTCTTGCGCTGCTCTGATCCCATTCCTAGCCAGATCATTTGTCCCTAGGTGGACAATGACATCCGACTCCCTCCTCATGCAGCTGCTCCCCGTCCCTGAGGATTGCTTCCTGTCTCTCCAAGCCTTGGCGCCAGGCAGGCACCTACCTCCTCTCCCTTCCTCCCCATTTCTACCCCCTAATGACCGAGTCCCCACCAGGAGTTGTTTCCTTCCTGTGGGGTCTCATGCCACCCTCCTGTGGATCTCCTTTGTGAAGGTTCCCAGCATCCTCCTTGGTCTCCACAGCAGGTGCCTCCATAGAGGAACCACTATCCACCAGAAGAGTGAATGAATTGTGGAGCGGTACAGCTGGAGGGATGCAACTCTGTTCCACCACCCTCTACCTCCCTGAGCCCACCCTGGTCCAGCCTCTCCTCTTTCTTGGCAACCTCTGAGGTAGTGGCATTGGCCCTGGTGGTCCCTGGGTGAGGAGGAGGTTTCACAAATCCTAGCCAGATCAGCCTGGAGATGGGCAACCTCCTCCCTCAGACCAGAGAGGTGCCTGCAAGTAGGGCAGCATTGCAGCCTCCAGAATGTCTCCCGGAACACTGCCGCCCCACAGCCATTGCACTGCACCATTCTTATCATGTCTTATTTTGTGTCCCCTCTCCTGTTTCTCTGTATGCTTACTCTCTCCTCTCCTTACAACTCTCACCCTTCCTGTTCTGGGGCAGTAACTTCCTATATTCTTCAGTAGCCTCCTTCTTCCTTGCTCAGTGTCAGACCACCAGCAGCTGGGGGAGAGTGAGCTACTTTTTTCCTTTAGGGTTGACAAAACCAATGTTTCTCTATGATCCTTCCTATCCTACTGCCAAACAGGAAGTTCCTGCTGACAGTCAAATCCAGTGGCTATAAAAGTAGAACTGGCTTAGGGTGGATGGGTGGAGGGGTGGGATGGAAGGCAATTAGTAAGAAAAAAGGCTAGCAAAAGGAAGTTGTAATTTGAGTCACCTGCTTTTATGGTGTCTAAGCCACACCCCCAATTAAGCTCTCTCTCCTCCTACTGGTTTAGCAAAGTAAACTGATACAGAACCCTTCCCAGCACAGAACACACACTGACCATCTTTCTTTTTTTTTTTAAACCCTAAATAACACCCCTTCTACTTCTAATAAAGTATCTGTTTGGCATCTACAGGAACTTGACATGTAAACACTTAGCAAAGAAATGCTAACTAATGTCGCATCCTTGCAGCACCGCACCAACCCCAAAGCAGTAGCACATCAAGACTTCTGTTGTCATCTGCTCATAGCCTATGATAGAAGGCAGAGATCAGAAATGGTTGTATGTAATGATTTTGAAGTAATTTATGTGTATTTTACATTTTGATGTTTGCCTTTCAACTTGGGCCCCTGGGTTGTTCCCGAAAACAGGACTTCGGCTTACTGTATCCACCCAGTTAACAAATATTAAAATGAAATGAAAAAGGAAGATCAGTTTTCCTAACACAAGACTCTTTTAGCATGATTTCAGTTCATAACACATTGTCAGCCTTTCTTGGCCTATTTCAAACTGCCTAGCTGCTAAGATTAGCAGATTGGGCAGTTTTCTGTTTTTTTATAAACTGAGCTAAAACTGGACTCCAGATTGCAGTTCCAGTGTGCCATTTTGTTTTATTATATGCACATGCTGCAGCTTCCTGCAGCCTGTGCTTCAGGATAGGTTTACATAGGATCATGTTGTAACCCCCTTGTTACCCGGGGTTACTAGATTCCCAGTAAGACCTAATGGTAGGCAGGGAAGGCAGCTTGTGAAACATCAGTTAAATGGATTTCACACTGTCTCACTCTGTTCTCAGTCTCAGCTGAGACTGAGGGATGACATCACCATAGAACTATCGTAGCTGCATGAGTCACAATGGAATCTGTAGCAGGGGAGTTGGAGTAGAATGTTGGGAGGTTTGAACAGTAGTCTGTAGGTGAGTTGGAGTTGGAAGCTTGCTGTGAAAGCAGCACAGCAGCTCAGTGTAGGCTCTTGGAGCCTCAGCCCTGACAGAGGGCTACATTTAGGTAAAAGGATGTGTGCCTCCACCAAAAGAGAGACACAGAAGATAATTGTAAGTGGTGGAGACTGCTGATTCGGGTCTCAGTGCCCCCTCCCTCCAGTGATGGGGGCAGAAAAGGGTTTCCTGCATATTCCTGGGGCAATCCCCTGGTTCTGCTACTAGTGGAGAAGCTGCCTATTTGTTCCAGAGATTTTGGGAAACAAGAAGATTTGTGAATTGCCTGTGGGGCACCTGCAACTGGAGGGTGAGTGTCTGCTCTTCCTGAAAGGGCCTATGTTTTTTCACCCTGGGACTTGTGTGACATGTGGGGATTGGACTACTGAAATAGTGGGAGGCCTAGAGTAATAGGCTTAGCCAAAAAGTAAAAGTATGCTCAAGTCCAGCGCTTATTGGGAAGTCAAAAGACATGTAGAGGAGATGTGACATACGTCTACCCAGTAATCTACATTGCCAAGCTTTCAGTAAAAGAATTGTTTAGTTTCCAGAGAAATGGCTGGGTATGGATTGTGGGAGCTGGAGGTGAGAGACCACCCATCTTTAGTGACCAGGTCCACCTCTACGGATTTGCTCTGTGGATTTTTACTTTGCCTCATGCACTTGACCAGTGATGAGGGAAGTACCCAGATGTGGGATTGGAAGGAAAATTTCCTCTAGGAGTCGAAGGCTCTAAGGTGGTTTGGGGAGCCACAATGGGATAATTGGTTCTTTTCCCAAAATGGACTGTGGATTAAGTGGCCATTGGGAGAGCCGGGCCAGTAGGGAAAACCCAAATAGTGTACAAGTTGGGCTGTGTACCCAAAGCTGCATGCAAGTCCGGGCTGTGTGCCTGGTGGGTTCAGAGCCTGAGGGCTGGAAATAGTGATGAAGTGTTCTGTTGTCTCTAATCTGCATTACCAGGAATGTAGCCCTGTGGGGGTCCATCTATGCTTTGTTTGTTCAGCTTGGATGTGAATAAAAGCCACACTGTAGAATCCAATTCCTGGTTCTGGACATTACAGTTATTGCTTCCTGTGTTCGGATTTACTTGGGTGCCCCTTTGCAGAGTAGCCAAACTTAGGTCCCCTGTGCCGAGTAACCTCATCCTCCCTGAACCCAGTCCCCACCAGTTACTGCTGTCAGCTTCAACAGCATGCCACCTGTAGTTTTTGCTAAAGGGCAGGTGTCTGGGGGTTACAAAAATGTAGGCACTGCTGGGATTTAATTCTGGGAGGAAGGTGCTCAGGCAAGGGGGCTAGCATTTTGGCTATCTGGCAGTGGGTAGCCCAAAAAGCTGAAGCAAGTAACTAGTGTGTTGCTGTGTGCTGTGGATTTTATGCTGCTGTTTAAAATTGCCAACTGTTTACCAAGGAGCAGTAAAGCCAAAGAGTGTGCCCTTGTCCTGCATAAATTGTTTACAGCGTTTTTGCCAGCTTTTAAAATGAACTGTGGTAAAGAAAAGTGTGGAAGACTAGGGGTAGCAACAGGAAAATTGTGCCCTGGACGTTGGAAATGCTTTTAAAATAAACTGTGATAAAGAAAAGTGCGGAAGGCTAGGGGTAGCAACTGGAAAATTGTGCCCTGGACTTTGGAAATGCTTTTTGAATTGAATGAGAGACTTGCAGTGTAATGGCTATGTTAAATGGCTGAAATGGGCTCCCACCGTGGAGTCAGTTGAAAAAAAAATGCATTCTGCAGTTTAAATTTGCCTGCTCTATGATCGCCATGAGGGGAAGAGCCCTCGCGAGGAAGAAGAGGCTCATTTGCATGTTGTCGTGTGATTGGTGAGGCTGCAATCAGTCCTGCCCCTCAGCCAGCTCTGCAGTGACTGCCCCAGCATTCGAGAGGGCTTGTGAGTGGAGTGCGTGTTCTGGCTTGTGGAGGAGCATCGCAGAGTGTTAAAATTGCTGCAAACCTTCCAAAAATAGACTTGTTTGTTTAAAATCGGGCTCAACCCACTTATCGATCATCTGAATTGCAAGTGTGGTGGTCGAGGAGACGATCGGCAGGACTGCCCACCCGTTTCTGTTCTGAGACCTCCAAGAACTGGCTGCAGGCCATTTTTCCCCATTGCAGCAAACTGCTACTGATAACAGTAAGTGCTAACAGTGAAATTGCTCAAACAGTGATTTTCTGCCCTATACCATATAAATATGTGTGCAGCAGTGTAGTTGCTTTGCAAGTAACGACTGTGTCAAGTCCTGCCAGCAAGTGCAAGTCTGTAAGCCATTAACTGTGTGCATAGTAATGAGTTCAGCCACAGTTTAAAGTTTAAAACCAGAGAGAGACTGTGAGTTGTAGCCAAATGTGCAGCACTAGTTTTACAGGCAATCCTGTGCTTAAAAACCTGAAGCTTTAAGGGACTGTGAGTCAAATAAATGTTTCCAGCATGTAAAAAGCCTGTGGATAATCATGTAAATGTGTTTAAAACAAGAACAGTGCAAGTTTGTGCAGTTTGAGCAAAAGTTATCAGTAGTGTGTGTAAGTCGGGTGCGCAGTGGCTTGACCCAATTTCTGAATGTTGATGCACAGGAGTGCTGCCGCCGCCATTACAGGGTGGGCTAGTAATGTAAACACTGCAGCAGAGGAGCCATTTTACAACTAAAGAGAGTGTTCAATAAAGTGGGACTTTCAGTTACAGTGAGATTTTGTTTGTTTTTCTGCAGTTATGTCCTCAAAACCACCTCGCTACCCGGATCATGCCTGGGTTGCAGTAACAGCAGCAGTGAATAGACTGAAGGATATTGAAAAATGGTGCTATGGAAGACAACTGCCTCCTCATGTGGAGATTCCTGGTTTTCCAGTGCATGTGTGTCAAATATGCTTGAGACCTGAAAGGGATGTCTTCATGATTCCTCACTGTGCTGGATGCCTAGAAAAATATGGCTTGTATAAAGTGCCTCAGATTCGTTTGGCTCCCACATGGACAAAGGTTCAGGAATCTGCAGTTGGCAGCACACTGCACCAGGTGGAGCCTGTGGAAGAAGGCCCCCTCGGGGGAGTGTGGCACAAAGCTAGAGGGTGCAGAGTTAGAGACAGAACCAGAAGTTGAAGTTTTGGATGCTGGATCCCAGAAGGAAAGTTCGGATAAAGCATCAGTAGACCCCTGGAGGGAGGGGGGCCTAGCCCAAGTCTCATAGGAGAAGATGAGATGTGGGAGGTCTTTGAGTGGGAGGTGTCGACCTCCGCACCTAGTGATGAGTGGATAGTCTCAGGAGTGAGGACAACTGCTCACTCCTGGGCTCAGATCCTCAGTGAAGAGGAAGATGAGGGGGAACCTATGTGGCCTTGTGAAAAAGGAACAGGTACACAGCCTCAAGGTCTTGCCTCAGAGGAATGCATGGAAGACAGTGGTGATGCCACTGCCCTGGCTATGCAGGAAGAAGAAGTCAGGGATCCATTTCTAATTTCTTTAAGGATGTGAAGCTGGCAGAACCAGGACTGGCCACCCTAAGCTATGCCAGCGGTCTCAGGTTGACCAAAGCTAGTAAAGAGGAGAGACTGGTTCATAGAGAGGCAAATGAGATCTATGGTATGACCTTTGCTAGCTTTCCTCGGAAAGTCTGGGAAGAGATTGGGAACAGCAGGAAATCCTGGATCTGGGCCGAAGCAATGAAAGGTGTGCATCCTGGGGCCAACAAGCATGTAAAGAACAAACTGTTTCATGAGAAGTATACCCAGTGGAAGAGAGGCAGGACACTGTTTATGGACAGAGTGCGAATAGTGGACGGAGAGGGAAGTGAAATCTCCCACTGTGTGAAGTATGTGCGCCCAGATGGGGTAATAATTCAAGCTCCTGATCCTCGGTACTGTTGGCCTCAGTGCAAGAACCTCCCAGCAAATGTGCCCGTGCCTACAAAATGGAAAGCCGAGCAGTGGTAGTCAATACTGCCACACCAGACTGTGAAGTGCCTTTATTGATCCGCCAGTATGAACATTCAGGACTCAGGTGCCCCACATTCATCAGTTCCACAGTGTACTGGCTTTTCAAGAATCCATCGACTTGCCCACCAGATGACTTCAGATCCAGAAAGGACACCAGCCCAGCTGTATCCTGCTTCATCGCCTGGTAACCGAATGACATCGGACCAGCTGTTTTCTTTTTGTTCCTGTTCTAAGGTTCGTCTCCAGAGATGACATCAACCCAGCAGTTCCCAGATGTGCCCTCCTGCAGTTCCCAGAAGATTTCCACCCAGCTGTATCAGAAGAAATGCTGCCAAGGAGAGTCTTCGTCAGAGGTGCAGGTTGGTTCAGAATTTTCCATTCTACAAGGGGCTGGTAAGTCCGAACTTTTCTATCTTTATGACATTGCAGTACACACCCCACACTAGCAGACTCAAAAATGTGTGAACTGTCCTCAAAGACTCTCCCCTTCGGGACTTTGGCCTGATAGAACTGTGCTACACCGGGCACCGGCCCAGGAGAGACTATTTATTGGACTAGCCTTCAGGCATTGTGGTCACTAGTTGGAACTTTCAGGGCACTCCATCCCCCCAAATGTGTATTGTAAGTAATGTTGTTGCTTTCTAATGTATATACAGTTTCTCTACCTTTTCTAAAAAAACCTTTTTGGGATTCTTTAGTGTTTTGATGGTAGGGGTTTAGGTAGACTGTGTATGCAGATGAGGAGTGTGTGTTGTCTTTCTTTTTCTTGCAGGTGTTCCTGGAGAAGATAGAAGAGAAGACAAGAAGAGGAGGAGGGGCTCATCGGAGTTCCTCATTTGTACTTTAGTGTGTAGTAGTTTAAAGTACTGTGGTGTTGTTATTGTTGTTGTTGTTGTTGTTACTGTATTAACCCTTTCCTTCCACAGGTGTGGTTGTGGGGGTAGGGAGGAGGCAGTAAAATGGTGTAACAATGTGGTATTTTAATGGTATGGGGTTGCAGGTTGCCCAAGGTTGGGGAGGTCCCCGGGTTGTTTTTGGTTTTGGGGTATTAATTTAAAGGCAGATAGATTTTCCTTAGAGGGCTGGGGGGGATAGACAGGCTGTGGTCCTGAATGGCCATAGGGACTGCAGTGCTGAGCTATTAGGGCTATGATCTGGATAGTTCTACCAGAGCCACTAGGCGTCCATAGTAAATGGATAGAGTAGAGGCTGATATGTCAGCTAAAGGCCTCTAGGCCCTTAGTGTTGCCTGCCTGTGCTTGCACATGGTAGGAGGGGGCCTGATCACCCCCCTCCACAGGTAGCACATAGGGTGGGATGGCCTAAAGCAGGGTGAACAATGACTGCGGACAGTCATTTTCCTGGTCAAGGGTGAGTGTAACCCCCTTGTTACCCGGGGTTACTAGAATCCCAGTAAGACCTAGTGGTAGGCAGGGAAATACAGCTTGTGAAACTCCAGTTAAATGGATTTCACACTGTCTAACTTTGTTCTCAGTCTCAGCTGAGACTGAGGGATGACATCATCATAGAACTATCGCAGCTGCATGAGCCACAGTGAAATCTGCAGCAGGGAGTTGGAGTAGAATGTTGGGAGGTTTGAACAGTAGTCTGTAGGTGAGTTGGGAGCTTGCTGTGAAAGCAGCACAGCAGCTCAGTGTAGGCTCTTGGAGCCTCAGCCCTGACAGAGGGCTACATTTAGGTAAAAGGGTGTGTGTCTCCACCAAAAGAGAGACACAGAAGATAATTGTAAGTGGTGGAGACCACTGATTCGGGTCTCAGTGCCCCCTCCCTCCAGTGATGGAGGCAGGAAAGGGTTTCCTGCATATTCCTGGGGCAACCCCCTGGTTCTACTACTAATGGAGAAGCTGCCTATTTGTTCTAGAGTTTTTGGGAAACAAGAAGATTTGTGAATTGCCTGTGGAGCACCTGCAACTGGAGGGCCAGTGTCTGCTCTTCCTGAAAGGGCCTATGTTTTTCACCCTGGGACTTGTGTGACATGTGGGGATTGGACTACTGAAATAGTGGGAGGCCTAGAGTAATAGGCTTAGCCAAAAAGTAAAAGTATGCTCAAGTCCAGTGCTTATTGGGAAGTCAAAAGACATGTAGAGGAGATATGACATACATCTACCCAGTAATCTACTTTGCCAAGTTTTCAGTAAAAGAATTGTTTAGTTTCCAGAGAAATGGCTGGGTATGGATTGTGGGAGCTGGAGGTGAGAGACCACCCATCTTTAGTGACCAGGTCCACCTCTACGGATTTGCTCTGTGGATTTCTACTTTGCCTCATGCACTTGGCCAGGGATGAGGGAAGTACCCAGATGTGGGATTGGAAGAAAAATTCCCTCTAGGAGTCGAAGGCTCTAAGGTGGTTTGGGGAGCCACAACGGGATAATTGGTTCATTTCCCAAAATGGACCATGGATTGAAAGTGGCTGGAGGAGCCGGGCCAGTGGGGAAAACCCAAGTAGTGTACAAGTCGGGCTGTGTACCCAAAGCTGCGTGCAAGTCTGGGCTGTGTGCCTGGTGGGTTCAGAGCCTGAGGGCTGGAAATAGTGATGAAGTGTTCTGTTGTCTCTAATCTGCATTACCAGGAATGTAGCCCCGTGGGGGTCCATCTATGCTTTGTTTGTTCAGCTTGGATGTGAATAAAAGCCACACTGTAGAATCCCATTCCTGGTTCTGGACATTACAGTTATTGTTTCCTGTGTTCGGATTTACTTGGGTGCCCCTGTGCAGAGTAGCCAAACCTAGGTCCCCTGTGCCAAGTAACCTCATCCTCCCTGAACCCAGTCCCCACCAGTTACTGCTGTCAGCTTCACCAGCATGCCACCTGTCGTTTTTGCTAAAAGGCAGGGGTCCGGGGGTTACAGTGTCATTCCCAGGTCCCATCTAAATGACTAGGTAGTCTGAAGTCTGTAGTTGGCAAAATCAGATACCATTTAAGAACTGAGACCCTGAACTTCCAGTGACGACATCCTCAAGACAGCAGTTTGAGGATGATTGCAGCACGGTTCGGCCAAGAACTCCCCAGCAAATGACTAGCTTCTTCTGATATAACTCACTCCAAATTCCAGTGGACAGTTGTCTTTACCCATGGAGCCCTCTTGGAAGGAAAACTCTGACTCCGAGTGGGAGGAGGTTACATAACCGGATCTGGCAGCTCTGACAGTGAGGAATCCTTGGCTTCAGTCGCATCTTCCCTCTCTGGCTGCAAATACACAGGCTCCTCCAAAAAGAAGGCAAATCACCTCTGGCTGACCAACTTAGCAGGAAAAATGGACTTAGTGATAGCCTAGATGTGGGATTTTCATACAGAAATCTACAGCACCATGGCAGCTTTGAGAATGGATATCACCAAGCTAGAGAAGCATGCTGGTGACATAAGGAGCAGCTCACTAAGTCGGACCGCAGGCTTGATACAGTGGAGGCTGCCATCTTTCACCTCCACACAACAATGCAAACCTTAGAATTTAAACTAGAAGACTTGAAGCCGGCCCACCGACACAGTGGTTAGATTTCCGCTCAACACGCTGGTGATCCAGGTTTGGGAACGGACCTGGGAAGTTGGAGGGCCAGCTGGGGGAGAAGGATTGAGCATCACTGGGACTGCTCTCCTTCTCTGGGGGGAGTGAGGGGCTGAGTGACCAGTACTTGACAGACCCCTGGCAGTGGCTAGGGGCAACGCAGCACTTGGCGCCAATACATTGGGGGTGGGGTGAACGCTGGTCATCATTGCATGTCCCTGCCCCCAGGGCAGCAAGTAAAAAGGAAAATTCCTGTCCCCTGGCATGAAGGCCCATTCCATCCTGCCGCCTACTGCCTCCGATGCCCACAGGGGGGTTCCCATGTCATGGCCCCGACCTGGGGGGTAATCTGGGGCTTGCCCATGATGTCCAGTTGGGAGTGGGAAGCCCCTCGGTGGCCCCACCCAAGGGGTTAAGCCTGAGAATTGGGGCGGTGGGTGGATGGAGCCCAAGTAACAGAGGGATACAGCCCCAAAAACAGAACCCCCCCCCAAAAAAAACTAGAAGATGTGGAGAGCCGTAGTTGATGCAATAACCTGTGCTTCTGTAGCTTTTCCAACGGAGTTGAAAGCCAGGACATAATTTTTTTTCTCCAGCCTTTTCTACAGATGGCCCTCCAGATCCCTCAGGAACAGTCTCTGGAAATTAAGCAGGCACACCAGGCTCTGGGGCTGCGGACTACTACCCCGAATGCCCATTCCAGCTTGACTATACCCGTAGCTTGGTTCCTCTGCTGGAACGCCAAGCAGGGTGTCCTATCATGAGCCTGGAAGACAAAGGAAATTCAATTCCAGGAGCTCTGGATTTATGTGGACAATGATTATCCTGTGACATTGCAACATAAAAAGCAGGCTTACCTTCCCTTTATGAAGGCACTGAGAGTGGGTAACCTTAAGTTTTACATGCCCTATCTTGCTAAACTGGTCATCTACTATAAGGAGGATAACATGCCTTACTGCAAAGGAAGCGGCAGCAGCCCTAAAGAGTCAGGGATTTCGGTTCCAGTTCCATCACACAACCCCCTATGGCAGACCCTTGCTTCAAAAATTGGGCAGCAGGCATGAAGGATGGCAGACAACAAGCAACAGCAATCAGCAGCAACTATGAGGGACCTTATACATTGTCTCGGTGGTGAGGGGACTATGTCTGGCAGTCAGAACACCCAGAATTGAGCAGCAATGTCTTCAGAATTTGTCATATTACCTTTGGAATGCTGAGGTGAGTCCTACCCTTTTTTCTCCCCACTAATTGGCCTCCTTGGGTCTGCTGCTTATGGGCCGCTTGCTCCCTGGGGGGGATCTGGACCCTCTCTGTTACCCAGACAACACCATTTGTACTATGCTCCCATGTGCCTGCCATTATTGCTCTTAACTGACTGGGGCTCTCTTTGCTATTTCTTAAACCATCTGTACTTCAGCCGCCAATCTGGCAAAGAGAAGTTTATTTGGGAGGGAGGCTTGCTCTCTTGGTCGCCATGCAGGAGTCAAGTCACTGGCTGGGTGATTGGCTTGCCACCGAGAGGCAGGAGGAGACCATGGGGGGTAGCCATTTATGTGTCAGAAAATATCACATCAGAAAACACTGAAGTTACAAACTTAGTAGGAGTAGAGCATATGTGGATTAAAATTACCCCCAAAGTAAATCCTAAAGCCATCATGGGGTAATGTATTGACCACTGTCACTTACCAACATAAGGACGAGGCAATTATTGAATTTCTAGAATTGAGAAATATAACCGACAATACTATCCTGTTAGGGGACTTTAACCTCCCAGACATTGACTGGGTAAATCAAAAAGCAGAGTCTACAGCTGAATTAAGATATATGGAAACATTTAATTTAGCAGGGTTAGAGCAGTACGTTATACATGGAAGAAGGGAGGAAATATACTCCACCTACTCCTAAGTAACATGGGTGATAATATACAACAACGTAGGGTAAACACCCCTCTTGGCTCTAGTGACTATGCCATGGTCAGATTTAATGTGGTTAGGCAAATGTCCAAAGCTTTGGATACGACGGAGATTAGGAACTATGACAAAGCTGGTTTTAGCAAATTAAGGGCAGATATCAGGAGGTGGACCTGGAAAAGGAATTCGAAAACAAAACACTACCAGGCATGTGGGAGATTCTTGAGGGCAAAATTATATTCTTGGTAAACAAACATATACCCACAAGAAAGAAATACAACAAGACAGGAAGAATCCCCACATGGATGACTCCTAGGGTCAGAAGGCTGATTAAAAAGAACAAGCATTTGTCAATGCTGAATGTTTGCTTGCTGGTATTAGCATTGGAAATGCAGGAGTTAGACAGATGCAGAATAGGCATGGCAGTGAAGTATTGAAATTCATGCCAACCCCACCTCCACCCTACAGAAATGGACAGGCATTGGGGTATGCGTTTTGGTCATTGCCCATAACGTTCATGCCATTTCACTGCACCCTATCCTGCAGACACCAACAAATGTTGAGGTGTGCCTTGAGGTGTTTGGCTTTACAGTCACCCCATTCCATAAGGACATATGCTGAAATGGGTGCAGTATAGGGGAATGAGGTGAACTCTGGGGCTGAAGAGTCCAAGGCACCTCGATGCCTGTCACTGGCTGCAGGGTGGGGGTGGGGTGGAATGGCATGAGCATTACAGTCGGCAATCCAAAGGCACACCCCTGGGTCCTGTTAGTCTGTACATGGTGGGACATTATGGTTAGAAACTCTTACGCCCTGGGCGTTTGTTGGTATTTGCACTACAAATTTTCAGCATGGCCTTTTTGTGACCCCCACCTCATGAAAGCATTTGGGACCTCTTCTCGTGAACAGTGACGCTGCGATTTTGTTAATGTGTCCCGAACTTTGAGTTCCCACAGCAACTGTGCCATTCTGCGCCAGATGTACAAAAACACAGATCGGGCAGGATGTAAAGAATGACAGCTGTATCATTCATTGGGAGGTGTGAAGAGGTGGCAATGTTGAAAATTAGTAGTAAAAATATTAAAAATGCTCGAACTTCCGAACATATGTGGAAACTGCGCAACTCATGTGCGTAACACAGTCATTTAGTGGAATTATTTCACCAAATTTTCAACATAGGCATTTTGTGACCTCTACTCATAAACACTGTCACTATGATTTTCTTAATCTGTCCCAAACATTGATTTCCCACAGCAACCGCGCTATTCTGTGCCACATGTGTAAATGCATATTTCAGGCAGCATATGAAAAAAACGACAGCTGTACTGTTCATAAGAAGGTGTGAAAAAATGGCAATGTTTGAAAATCTGAAGTGAAAATACTACAAATTTGTGAAGTTACAAAGGTGCGTGGAAACTGCACAATGCATGCTCGTAACACAGTCATTTTATGGACGTTTGTCACCAAATTTTCAACATAGGCATTTTAGGACTCTGCTCATGAACAGAGTCACTGTGATTTTCTTAATCTGTCCCGAACACTGATTTCCCACAGCGACCGTGCTATTCTGCGTTGGAAGTTCGAAAACACATTTTGGACAGGATATGAAAAATGACAGCTCTACTGTTTATAAGGAGGTGTGAAAAAAATGCCAATGTTGAAAATCTGGAGTGAAAATATTACAAATTTACCGAAGTTATGAGAGTGCATGGAAACTACGCAACGCACGCTCATAACAGTCATTTTACGGGCTTTCATCACCAAATTTTCAACATAGGCATTTTAGGACCTCTCCTCATGAACAGTGTCACTGTGATTTTCTTAATCTGTCCCGAACACTGATTTCCCACAGTGACTGTGCTATTCTGTGCTGGAAGTGTGAAAACACATGTTGGCCAGGATGTGAAAAATGACAGTTGTACTGTTCATAAGGAAGTGTGGAAAAATGCCAATGTTGAAAATCTGGAGTGAAAATATTACAAATTTGCAAAGTTATGAGTGTGCGTGGAAACTGCACAACACATAGTCATAAAACAGTCATTTCTGGGATTTTCTTTCACAACATTTGCAACATATGCCTTTTGAGAGTCCACCTCATGAACACTGGCACTGACATTTCATTAATTGGTCACAAAAGGTGATTCCACGCAGTGACCACAAAATCACCTTTCAGGACTGAATAACGCCATGCCAGTGACTGAATTCATGAGGAGGGGTCCCAATAATCCCATGTTGAAAATTTGGTGCCAAAAGTCAAAAAAATGGCAGAGATATCCGCATAAGTTGAAAAAAACCTATTTATGGCATTATACAGTTTACCAACATTTCTTCAGTTCGCGGTAGGCTTTGAAGAGTGCAGACATGTTCCCGGTCTACTGAAGAACGTTGCACCTGGCTCCGGAGGTAAGTATGGGGTGAGGGGTGTGTGTGGGGAGGTGGGGTGCCAGAGGGTGGCTGTGGGTTGGGGAAGGGGGCACGAGACAACACGAGGGACCATTTTCTTGGTTTCAGGGACAACAAAATAAACAAAAGACATAGCAGAAAGGTTTTTTTTGCAGGCTTGCTTTGGCCACACTGGGGTGGGCTCCCTGTGTGCCACCTGCATTTTGGGGGGGGTCTTAAGCTGATGGGGATTGGGCCTCCTGTTGGCAAAGAAAGACTGTTTGGGGGGGCATGATGCTGACAGGTATTGGGCACCCCCTCGGCACACAACAAATAAGGGGGGAACATTATGCCGACAAGGAGTGGGCTCCCCTGTTGGCAAATGAACTGGGTTGGGAGCATGCCAACAGGGGGATTGGGCATCCCCATCTGTTTCATGGGCCTCTGAGGTGCATGGCGATAGCCGCCGCCATGTTCATGGAAATGTTACACCTGGCAAGGTACCGCTCTGCAATGATGGATCGCTCCCTCATTGCTGCTGAACGGCTGACACTGCAATGATGAGGTGGCCCCGATTGCGGTGGCCAAATCATTTCAAGTTGGTGGCACTTCTGGAGAACCAGTGTCATCAGAACAGTGGACCTGCATTGGTTGAACACTGCCAAGCCCACAAATGCAGTGCCGGCATTGGCCGACACAGTGCCGCACCTCCACAACCCGCTTCTCTCCTAAGCTGCCACATAATGTTTCTTGCACATGTGCACAAGCAAACATAAAAAGAAGGCATCTGTGAGGGCCAAGAGAAGTGGACATTCAAAAAAAACTGGGAAGAGTACAGGAAATTACTAAAGGAAACAAACACAAAAAAACAATTAGTAGTTCGTGGAGGAGACATGACCTGAAACTGGCTAATAAAGATAAAGATAGTTATAAATCATTTTATAACTATATCAGTAACAAAAAGGGTGGAGGAAAACTATAGGTCCAATAAAAGATCAGGATGGGAACCTAGTAAATGATAATACAAAAATGGCAGAACAATATAATAATTATTTTTCATCGGTATATAATATAAAAACCAAAGGGACTAAAGAACACCTAGTGGACACACGGAAAATAGAATTATATTAAATGTGGAGGACATTAAAATAGATTGCTGAAATTTAACTCTAGTAAATCACAAGGCCTGGACGGGATTCGCCTGAGAGTACTCGGAGAGCTAGCGGAGGTACTGGCAGAGCCAGTGGCAACATTGTTCCAGGTATCACTAGACAGGGGTGAAGTTGTACAGGTTTGGTGTAGGGCAAATGTTGTGCCTATTTACAGAAAGGGCTCAAAGCAGGATGTAGGAAACTACAGGCTGGTGAGCTTGACCACAGTCTTGGGAAAGATACAGGAAGGGATAATAAAGGAGTACACAGTGTATTTCATGGGTCAAGCAGGGGATATAGATGTCATCCAACATGGTTTCAGGTAAGGCCGCTCATGCCAAACAAACCTCATGGAATTTTATGGAATGTAAGCAGGGCACTGGATGAAGTAACTCAGTAGACATCATAGTACCTCATGGGGAACTAATCAATGCACTAATAGAGCATAACATCCAAGGCAATATAACATGCTGGGTAGCCTCATGGCTTAGCAACAAAAGCAAAGGGTTTGCATCAAAGGGTCATACTCAGGCTGGTTTGAGGTAGGGAATGGCATCCCCCAGGGATCTGTGTTGGGGCCTTGTCTTTTTAACATTTATATCCACTCTATGATAGGTGGAGGAGAAGTGTGGGAATCAAAATTCACTGATGTTACCAGACTAGGCACCATTGTAAATGATAACAGGGATGCACGCAAACTGCAGACTGCTTTAACAAAAATGGAGGCATGGGCACAAAAATTTAAACTTTCCTTTCATACCAACAAATGTACAGTGATGCATTTTGGAAAGAAAAATAACATGAAGGAGTATGAACTAAAAGGGCAGACATTAGGGAAGGTCACGGATGAAAGGGATCTGGGCATAAGGGTTTCAAATGATTTTTTTTTTTTTGTAGTTAGTTTCTTTTTGCCACCTCGTCCTGGGCCTTGTCCTGGGTGGCGTTCCTTCTAGCCACCCCACCCGGCCCCATCTCCCACTCACAGCTTACCTCTGGCTTACCTCCACAGCTTGCTCCCTGTGACAAGGCAGCGGGGATCCCTCAACCCGCCACTACAGATCCGGTGCCAGGGTTATTGCTTGTTCATGGAGTGGCACTTGCGGGAACCGGCTGTCATTCAGCCACACCCAGAATGCTTTCCTCCTCCATTTTTTCTCCCTCAGGAGATGAGGCGTGCAGTGATGCCCATGGAGGGAGCATGCACATGGATCCGCATGTGCTCCCTTCAGGCGTCTGCCTCCTCTCCTCCCTATCTCCGGAGCATCGGTGTGCTGTCCCCCAGCTGACACTAGGGGCCAGTCAAACACCAACTGCTGGTGATCCCCCTTCCCGGAGAAGGAGAGCAGTCCATCGGATGCTCGATCTTTCTCCTCCGCTGCCTACCCCAGGTGACCCATGCTTGTTCCCGAACATGGGTCACTGGTGTGGCATGAGGTAAGGTGTCCAGTGCTTCAGCCCTCACCACCACGAGGCCGGCCCAGTTTCAAATGATTTTAAGTTTAAACAGCACTGCAGTCAGGTGGTCAGGACTGCCAGTGGTATACTGAGCAGCATAAACAGACACATTAAGTAGGAAGAGAGAGATGATTATTCTTCTTTATGGGTCATTGGTCAGACCACATATGGAATATTGTGCCCAATTTTGGTCTCCGGTGTACAAAACAGAAATTAAATCATTGGAGAGAGTGTCCAGAGGAGTGTATACAGGATGATCACTGAGCTATGGAGTTTTGTAGATTAAGGGGAGATATGTGCATGGTCTATAAGGCACTTACAGATGTGGGGCTATGGGAAAAACTGGGGCTGTCACTTAGGGAACAGAAATACCATACCAGAGCACACCCCTTACAGTTGGCTGGAGAAAGGTATCAATCAATATGGAAGAAACACTGGTTTAGTCTAAGAGCGGTAGCCATTTGGAACAACTTGCTGGTTGAGGTAGTGGCAAGTAATAATATGCACAAATTTAAGCATAGACTGGATGAGTACCTGATAGCAGAAGGAATACAGGGTTATAATTAAACAGATATGGTGAGCAGTATGGACTGGCATCTTCTTTGCTCTGCTTTTACCTATGAAACCTATGAAATGAAACCATGCAGTGAGGCAGTGGGCGGGGAGGCTGGCCTTCAGCTCTCTCTTGGAGCGGGGGGGGTGGTCAGCTGCCTCTGCCCCTGCCCTTAGTTGGACTATATGGCTCTTCAGCTATTCGAGGTGGGCCCCAAGCATTCATGCTTGATAAGGCCGAATAGAGCAACTGCCTGCACAAGCCTGTGGGAATGGGAGTGTAGGTGAATAGTTCATTCGTAATCATGGGTACTGTCAGTGGGTGGGGTTGCAGGGCCCTTGGGGAGGGCTTGGAAGGAGGGTTTGCAGCACGGGGGTGGCGGGGAAGGGCAACTTGGAGGGAGGAAGGGGATGTCACCCAGCACTGAACATGGTCTGCTGGCTTGACAGCCCTGAAAGGGCAGCTCAGAATTGAGGTTGTCAACCAGTATTTCAATTTTCACTGGTTTCGTTCTTTTCTTGGAGTCTGCGAGAGAGAGCAAGATACTATCCAGCTCGACCTGGAAATGGGCCTAGCATTTGAGCTACACAACATTGCTGGCTTAGACTGTACAGAATAAGCCAGCTAGAGGGGAACATGGCCTATCTGATACTTACCATACCAGATGGTGATGACTCAATTTTTTCGAAACAGACCAAGGACTTTCCAGTTTACCACTCTCATGGGTACCAATAACTTAGACTCACTCCTTTGAAGCACTGTGGCTACTGGGAACTGGGAGCTATAGTTAAGAACTTTTGTTTATTATTTTCACCCTGGTGGCATTTGCTGATGGCAGCAAGACAGGGCTCTTGGTCTCATGTACTTTTTTTAGCTACTGATTGCACTATTAGATGCTGAATTGTTAATTGTTTGGGGGTCTGTTAGTTCTTTTAGTACCTAGGAATTACATATTGCTATGTTTTGTGTTGCCTCTGCATAAAATAGGGGATGTTAGTGGGCAGCTGGACATCTAGCTACCACTTACTGATGCTGATTTCATGCCCCTTGCCCATATAGTCATAGTGCAAACCCCCTTTAGGGTGAGATACCCCTCTGCTGTGGAGTTTCGCTGCTAGCATAGGGGGCATTCTTAGCCCCTACTTTGGAGGTCTGATACTGCTATTGTTGGGCTGCATGTGCCCAGTTGGCATGTAAGCCCGCACTGTTAGTTACCCTATTGATTAACTGTCAGTATGGGTGCCTGATTGGCACCATTGTAGTAAACAGAGTTTTCACCACTCCTCTGCAATGCATCTGTCTCAGAATCTATGTGAAAGCATCTTTGTAGTAAATAGCATTTTCACCACTCCCCTGCATCGCATCTGTCTCAGAATCTATGTGATATGCAATGTCTTTAGGCTGTCTGTTTGCCAGGAGAAGCATGCTGGGTATGATAGACAGGAAGCGAATAGATGAGTAAAGCAGTACTATGGTATTCCTTACATGTCAATGGTTCTAATAATCCTGTAAAAAGGGCAAAGATGTTTTCCCGGATTAGGAAGGAATGACCTGGAGTGTTATTCCTGCAGGAGACCTATTTGGATGTGGTTGAGCATGGAAAGTAGAGGAAATTTGGTTTTCAGGAGGTGTACAGTTCTGAATTACCTAGGGGCAAATGTAGAGGGGTGGTGATTCTTCTCCCATATTTAACTCTTTTCCAGGAATCTATGGTGTTAGGGATAAGGAAGGCCAGCTCACTGTGCTCCAGGGTGTTCTCCATCAGCTGGAGTTCATGCTAGCCAATATCTATATACCTCTAGGGTCCAATACTAAAGGAGGTTAGATACCTCTTAGACATGATAATACAAAACACTAAGGAGGTCCTCCTTCTGACAGGGGACTTCAATCTAGTTAGGTCAAATGACTGGGACACTTCGAATCCTCAACCTCCTAGACTCTGTGACCAGTAAGGCATGTATGTCCCTACTCAAGTCCCATAAAGAGTGGATCTCTGGAGAGGCTTTCACCCGCATGACAGCCACTACACACACTATTCTTCAGTCTGTTCTGTCTATACGTGTATAGACTACAGTTACACACAGCAGGACTCCCTCAGATATGTAGTAGACTGCAGGATTGGATACATTTTGCTCTCAGATCCTGATCCTACAATATTCTAACATATCTTAGCCTCAGTAGGGAAATCCCTAGAACACAGTGGTGCCTGAATGGGTACTACCTCAGGTTGAAAGAATTCCAAACTTTCCTGAAGGATAAGATTGCGGACATTACAGAACTGAACCAGAAGTGGGTCATATGGAGGCAATGCTGTGGGACACCTTCAAAATGGTGCTGAGGAGTCATATAATTGAATATTATGCCAGGAAGAGGAAGGGCCACAAACAGAGGCTATAGACCCTGCAGAGTGCCCTCCATTTTTATCAGCAGGCATGTATGCAGGATAAGAGATCCATTAAGCCACAACTGAACCATACTAGGAAGGAAATTGATAAGCTCCTCCTAGAGAAAACAGAAAAAAGCCTTTATGTTCATTTGCCATAAGTAGCATGAAGTGGGTCCTCAGGCCTCCTGTATTTTGGCACACCAGGTCCAGAGACAATGAGTTAGGATTACAGTGGCCCAGTTGATACAGCTCTCTTCTTGGCAACCCATCCGGAAAACTAACGACATGGCTGAGATCTTACATCATTACTATGCCCCGCTGTGCTCTATAGAGAGGCCACATAATTCAGTGATCACCAAGGTGTTCCTGGCCCTGTTGACCTGCCCATAATTATCCCAGGAGCAGGTAGACCTCCTGACTAGCCCAATCCTAGCCCAGGAATTAGATGAAGCCCTTTGCAGGGCTCATACTCAGAAAGCTTCTGTCTCTGATGGCCATATTTTGTAGTTTTATAAAACAAAGAAAGAACTATTGATTCCCTGACTGACAGTGGTCTGCAATGAGGGGATGGAAGGAGGGGATATACCACACACATGGCAACATGCCACAATCTCAGTAATTTTGAAATTGGGGAAAGACCCCACTAACCGCTACACCTATAGACTAATTTCAGTCCTGAATGTTGATTATAAGCTATTCATGGCAGGACTGGCTCAAAGACTGGATCCCCTCTTGCCATTCCTGATCCATCCTGATCTTAGCAGATTTGTGCAGGCTCATCAAACCAGGGACAAAACCCACCACATGCTCTATAGCCTCCCTCAAGTCCATTTGACATCTATCCTCTACCTACTGGCCAGTTTAGATGCCGAAAAAGCATCTGATGGAGTGTCTTGGCCCTATCTATTTGCCACCCTCCAGAAATCTGGTATTTCTCCCAACTTTATCTCCCTTCTGGAGTGAGTTTATGCCACCCTTCAGGCATTTGTCAAGGTAAATGGGCATGTTTTTTCCTCCTTTATGTGTGGTAGGGGTAGCTACCAAGGTTGCCCCATGTTGCCACCTCCATTTGCCCTCTACATTGAGCCCCTGGCTCAGGCTGTATGGGTGAACACCAGGGTGAGAGGGGTGTCTTTGTGAAGCAAGGAACACCAGATCATGTTACACGTGGATGATGTTCTGCTGTATATAGCAGATCCTCCCATCACCATCCGAGAGATATTCTGCATTTTAGAGGGTTTTGATGATATCTTAGACTACTGATTACACATGACCAAGACAGAGGTCCTACCTCTCTATTGGTCCCCATCCACCTCCAAAATGGCTAAGTATCCAGTTAAATGGGATCTACAGGAGCTTAAATATTTAGGCATCAATTCCCCATATGTCTTGATAGGCTGTATAAAGTAAATGTGCACACACTTTTAGCACAAATACAGGCTGATCATAAGGATTTGCACACCCTCTCCTTGAGCCTGATCTGCCAGAAAGATACAGTTAGAATGGTGACCCTCCCTCACTGTCTGTATATATTTCAGAATGTCCCAGTCCATATCATTGAATGGGGATGGAGAAAATGGCAAGTAGCCATCTCTAGGTTTGTCTGGGTGGGGAAGCATCTCAGGATCCGCTTCCGCACACTGATGCTACAGAGGGTGAAGGGAGGCCTGGCACTGGCAGATTTCAAAGCATACCATGCAGCCACTCAGTTCATGGTCCTTTTCCAATGGCATGCTGAAGGACCAGGCTCTTTGTGGCTATATCTGAAGAAAGAGGATCTTCCCTTTTGGGATAGGGCCCAGTTCCTACAGTACATCGCATACACCCTCAGGATATGAAATTGCAGTCATGGAACCCCTGATTGACAGATGTAGTTGTGTGTGTCTGGATAGAGACAGTTTCTTCTCTGAACCTTGCATTTGACCTTATTTGGGTCAGCCGTATCACCTATCTGTGAAAGTTTGTTCTGGCCACTCAGGAGTTGGACCAAGCATATCGGGGGCAGAGACTGGTTCTAGTGTATTTGATCCAGTTCTGTGAAGGCCAGTGAATCAAAGGCCTTTCCTGAAATGCAAGCAGAGTTCGGACTAGACAGGTGGGACTTTTATTGGTATTTGCAGGTCCAGCACTACAAGAATCATGACCTGCTGGTAACAGGACACCCACTGAACTCCCACCCCTGCTCTCATTATTAGCGGCATAGGTCACTCCAAACACCAAGCATCTCATATCTCATATTTATCGGTCCATTCAAGATACCCAACCATATTCCACACAGTATTAGCAGTAAAATGGGGCACTGAATTAGGACAGGACGTGGATCTCAAACTCTGGAAAAAAGGCTGCTCAGCAGCAGTAGAGCGCCATTGTCCCATGTTTGGAGGAAGTATGGGTGGAAGCACATAGTGTGGTATTTCAGGACTCCTGTGGTTACAGCCAACTTTGGTCAGGGATCCAGTGCAGCATGCTGGAGGACCTGCGAGGAAGTCAGGCAATGCATACTGACATTATGTGGGCATGTCCTCATCTGAAACCTTTTGTTAGAGATCTGAAAGCAGTATCACATAAGTCCTGGGTGTGGAGATTGGACTGAGCCCAGAGATATGTCTCTTGTTCCAGTATCCCAGACAGTGCAAGAGATGACAAATTATTTATTGGGAATTATGCTTGTGGCTGCGCTAAATGTGTTACCAAAAGGTGGCTCACTCTGCAGATACCTACGCTTCCGTATTGGTGGGAAACAGTAAACAGCATTCGAGCCATGGAGAGAACTGCTTTTAACCTTGATGAGAGAACTGAACACTTCACCTCCTTCTGGACTAAATCAGTGTTTGACTGATCCAGCTGGATACCTGGAAATGTCCATGTGGACCCCACCCCCCCACTAGGGCTCTTACCCAACTCCCTAACTCTGAAAATCCTTAAATTTATCAGCTATTTTATATTGGAAATGGGCTGCTGTAATTACTGCAGGAAAATATAAAGTGCAAAAATAGGGCCTTTGTACTAACGTGAAGTGTAAAACTGATATGAATATTACCGCCAGAGCTCCTTTATTCATTTTCCAAGTGAGCCCCCTGTCCAAATTTCCAGGTGGGCCCCCTCCCCCCGTGCCCCGGTCTGACCCTGGACTAAATAGTTAATTTATGTAATGCAACATGTTCCTACCTTTGTTTCTTGACAGCTTCTCTGCAGGAAGGGGGAAGGAGTACAGGATTGGTGACTTGAGGGGGGGGGCATTGGGTAAACAGGCAAAATGCTGACCCCCAGGTCATGCTCCCGCTATATGTTTCCTACAAATGGACATAGACACAATAACTGATGAGCAGTGATAGGAGTGCACGCTACCCCAGTGCTGTGCTGGGGCATGCAGGGCTCCTGAGATTTACAGGGTTAGAAACACAGAAACATAGAATTTGCCTGCAGATAAGGACCGCTTGGCCTACTTAATCTGCACATTTTTTCCCTTCCTGTAGTATCACTGCAGATTCTACTTGATCTTAATTTAGGTGGCCTCAGTGTGTCATTGCCTAGTACCTATGTATTGTCACAATACTGTAATGCTAGTCTTTATGACAGCTATGTGCTGTATGGTTATAAAAGGAAAATATGTTAATAAATATAAACCTATACTAATTACTGGTCATCATTTCTTATATATGGATAACCATTGTTTTACCCCATGTTACAACTGCCCGGTTGATATTTTGCATTTCAACAGGGCAGTTGAAATCAGTGGCTGTCAATCTACAGTAGCTGATGCTACAGTCAGCGTGAGCTAGCCAAACTGTTCCCAGTACCACCAACTCAGTCAACCTAATGTTATAAAAAATGATGACCAGTAATTAAATAAAATAAAACATTGTGGGGTGTGTTTAAAACCAGAATTTTACACACATCCTCGATGTGGAATGCTCTTATAAACCCATTGGGATTCGCCCTCTGGGTTTATGTAGCATCTCTGACACCTCGGTGTGTGTAAACTTTGGTTACACCCACCCACCCACCCATGTATTATTCTATATTTTACACACAAAAAAAAATTGAGCTCCATCCTTTAGGTTGTAACTACAGGTATCTACATGCTGTAACATCTCTGTCCCCACTGGGACCCTCTTGAAAATGCGTTTCACTTACTGAGACAGTCCCAGTGTGAAAAATTCTAAATAAATAACAAGTTCTTGCATTATCCTGTAATAGCAGAGCACAACACTCTGTTTTAGTGCTTCTGCCTGTTGCATGCACATGTGTTCTCTAAGAAGTTGTATTTATTAGCTAAAGTCTGGTTTTGTCATTATTGGGCTAATGAGGTAACCAACCATGAGATTCTGGTAAGCTACTTTCTACTGTGTACATCTGCAGAAACCACTCCAAAGTATCACCCCATTCTGAAGACAATAAAGTTTACAAGGCGGTTAGAAACAGCAGGGAAGCCATTAAAGATAATGTTAATGGAGATCAGAGGATAGGAGTTCAGCAGGCAAAAGGCTATGTCCGAGTTTCTTTGTAAAGGAAGAAGGACTGCATAAACACAGGTGGCAAACCACCCAGGAGTAATCAATTTAAGCTAGAGCTGATGCATTAAACTTTATGTCCCCCCCAAGAGTTATTTTTAAAGATGAATTCTATAAGGAGAATCGATTAGTGTTGTGAAGCTATCCCTATAAGAGATGCTGTTGTGAAAAAATTAATCAACAATAGGAAATTGGGTATTACACTGTCTTAACTGGTGATGCATCTTTTCAATGAACTGAATGTGAGATCGGGGTGCCAGTACACAGCTGTTACTGGTGCAGTCCAAAACCAATGCATTTCAATTGCTGTGTTGCACTACCACCTGGTTGCACTGTTCCCAGTGGCACTATTCTCAAACATTGGCTCATGCCACCAGTGGGAGAAGTCCCCTCAGTGACAGAGATACAATGTAAACTACAAACCCAGCTGTTAGATGGAGCAAATGGGGTTTGTACCCTCTGCTATAAATCACTAATGTGATTTCAGCCAATCAGAATGCAGAGTCACTGTACCTCTTATTTTGTGTAGTGTGCTCTTATGCTTTACAGTCCTCTTGCCCAAACCATATGCTGAGAGTTTCTTTGAGGCAGTATAATGCAGTGGGTTAAGGCTCTGAGCTGCAGACCTGGAGACCTGGGTTTGAATCCTACAGCTGCCTAGGTGCATACTGTGTGATCCTGAGCAAGTCACTTAACTTCACTGTGCCCCCAGGTTGCACCTCGAAACAAGCTTCAGCTTAGTGTACTACTCCTGGTTAACCAATGTTCCCTTCCCTCTTCTCTTATACCACAATAGACACCCCTCGAAGGCTCCATTAACTTATTTTATTTATTTATATTTTTTCAACTATTTTTCCCTCCAGTCACGGCTCGTGGAACCTCTCTCAAGCATCCTGTCTGGTTCCTGCCTGCCTGAGGCCCCTCCGTACTGTGCCTCCTCTCCCCCCCCCTGCAGCCAGCACCTCTGGTTTAACCCACCCGGGGTTGGTCGCCCCTGCTCTTGGGCACTCTTGCACGTCAGACTCTGGCTTGCAGGTAAGGGCCCGAGTGGAGGACCTGGAAGGCCAGTTGGAGAGAGCCCGGCGGTGGGCATGGGGGACAGGTGTTGTCACCTGTTCCACGAGCCGGTGTTTTTCCTGTTCTGTGCTCTCCCCCTGTATGTGGTGCACGCCCGCTGCTCTGGTGCACGGCAACCCTGCCTGCGTCGGCCACGCTAGTTACGTGATGCCCAGCTTGCTGCAATGCCCCCCAGTCTCCACCAGGGGATGCTGGCATGCTGAGTTGTCCCCCCCTTGCATCCCGGGGAGGAGAGCACCACAAGGGCACTCATCCTCAACCCTACCCCTGCCGACCCCCGGCGGCCCGAGCTCGCTCCCAAACCTGGGTTGCCGGCATAGTGCGAGGTGTGGCATCCAGCGCCTCAACCCTCAGTGCCACCAGGCCAGCTCCGCTCTATTAACTTATAATAGGCTGGGTTACAGCTATGACCAGGTCACAGTATGGGATCGCAATGCCATGGTACAACCTAGTCACTCTATTTAAAAGATGGGCATCCTCCTGGACATGTTTCCTCCCCCCTACAATGTACTGTTATTTGAACCCTTGGGGTCCTGTAGGTCTACCCCTGTGGCATGGTAGCCAGGCAGTTAAATGGTCTATTACTCCTCCATCCACTTCACATATTGGAACAGTACCTGGTGGTACAGCTGTGCCATCTCTTTGGTCCTTATGTTTAAGGTTACTTGGCAGTCCAGCTGGATGCCTATGTCTCCTGGAATCTACTGTGCTTCTGTGTCTGGTCACAGCACTTTCCAGATTTTATAATTATGAATCTGTTGCTTGTGAGGATGCTCTGTTTCCGGAGGTTTGACCTATATATTTTATATGTTTTTCTTTATTTTATTGATTGTGTATTTTGTGATTTGCACTAACATACATGCTAACAGACTAACATACTATGAAGCCAGCAGAATAGGCCCTATGGTCTATTGAGTCTGCTCAATGGTCAGTGCCTACACAGGGCACCATTTGTGGCCCCCCTTCCTCCCAACAAGGATCCCTATTTCCCAGCAGGGCTCCTGGATGTACCCTCCCCCTACACCCATCCCAGCCCTTCTTGAACTCCTCCACAGTAGTAGCAGCCACCAGTTCCCTGGACAGCCCATTCCAGGGTGCCACCACTCTCTCAGTGAAGTCATGTCTCCATGTTTCCCCACTATGCCATGAGCCTCTGGGAAAGGGTACCTAAAATTAAAATGGTCTTGTCTTTCCTAAACTGGAAACTGGGCTAGTGAGGGCCACTAGGCCTTATATATGTGCGTACAGTGCCTTTGCATAGTGGGCCCTGCCCCTGTCCTGACTCACCACAAAGACCTTTGTGACAGCTATGGAAGAGGTTGCAACTTGTGATTCCCTCTCATATCTGTGGTGGCACTAACTGATCGCTTTCACCACTCAAAGCCACTATTTGGAATGGCAAATGGGGCTCCAGTTGTTGCATGTATTGAGTTCCAAAGGAACTTATGGGAACACGATAGAAACCTTGAAATTAAACAGCTACTGTATGTGGTTTCACACTAATCCTAGAAGAACCTCATAAACTGAGTAGCTAACAAGCTAGATTTGTTAGATACCTAGTAAATATAACAGAATTATAGTCTTTGATTGTTACTGAACTGGTCAAAACAACAGAAGCCTTTTTTGTTTTACTATAATGGGTGTTAATACGAACCTCAGTGCCACATTTAGCATTATGAGTAGTTTGACACATACTTTATGTTTAACACCAAGGAAGCAAAGCTGAGCTGTTCTGACACACAATAGACACAAGTAAAAGCACTCATCCTGCTAAGGATGTCTCTTTGGTAGTAGGAAAACATTGTAGATCAATGAATAATTTGCTTATTTTAAAAACATTTAAATTTATCTTTTTATTTAAACTTTTAAAACAAGCAGCATTTAACACTAGAGCATTCAGTTCAGCTATGGCCACCACACAGTCCAAGAGACACGTTTCACAAAATAGGAGGCTCTCTGGTGCGTACAAAAGAGTGTTTCTGATCGGCTGAAATGATTTACGGATTTATAATAATTTATGTGGAATCAAAAAATGTACTGATGCCCTAAGTTTGGAAAGTGTTAGTTAACAAGTTGTTCAGATAACAAGAAAATGGAAACTCATTTGACTTGTGTGTTAGGTTGAATACAAGCATACAAACATGTGAATTAGCCAGCTGAAGATGGCCTTATAGTCCATCGAGTCTGCCTGATGCCGAATCCATGTATTCTTCTTCACGTGTTGCTCTGTCCTCCTGCCTGGACACTCTTACTCTTCCCATAAATGTATCCACCCCCTCTTGAAGCCACCTAGTGTTGTCCTTAAATTCAAAATAAATTCAAGTTCCTTAAAGGAATTAACAAAGTGAACTGCGGGGAACTATTTAGCCTGAATGCCAATTCATGGTCACATAGACACGAAAGGAAATTAGCAGGAGGTAGGTTCAGGAGGGATGTGAGGAGGGTGGTGGAACCGTGGAACAGTCTGTCAGCTGAGGCGATTAATATGAAAACAGTCAGGGGATGCAAGCAGGACTGGGACACAATGAAGGGAATAGTGGTTAATGGGGGTGACAGGATCAGTGAGGAAAATAAAGAGATGATGTGGAGGGTTAGTACCCTGGAGGAACAGTAGGTTCCAGGGATTATAGGGAACTTGGGCAGACTGGATGGACCTCTGGTCTTTTTCTGCCATCATTGTCTATGTTTCTATGTTTCTATTAATAGGCAGATTTTGCCCTTAATGCTGTCCACAATGCCATTCATGAACAGTTGAACAGCATTTGTCTGATCACTGACCACTGTAGTACCCTGCTAGGAACTTCCTTTATCTTTGAGTATTCTCCCCTGACTACCACCCTTTGGGATCTCACTCTTAACTAGTTTGCCACACACCTAGTCATTTCGTTGCCCCCATCTTCAAACTTCTTGATCAGTTTCTTACGGGGCATTGAATCAATGGCCTTAAAATACAGATACAGTATGCCCACCACCTGGCCTCTATACATTGCCTTTGTTACCCAGTCAAAGAAATTAATCAGGTTTGTTTGACACAACCTCCCTGCCATAAACCTGTGCTGCCTGTTATCTTGGAACATGTTTATTCAAGGAATTCAACCAACCTTTCTTTGACAATGGTTTCCATCAGCTTGCCAACTATCAATGTCAGGATGACTGGTCTGTAGTTCCCTGCCTCATCCTATGCCCACTTTTATGCAAGGGCATCACATCCACTGTTCTCCACTTTTGTGGCACCATGTCTGTGTCTAGGAGGCTATTTAACACATCAGCCAGAGGGGCTGCCTCTTCCGCTGCCGATTCTCTCCACACCCTTGGATGAATACCATCTGGCCCTGGAGATTTTTCCACTTGAAGAGCCAGAAGTCCTTTAATGACCCTGTCCTCCATGATCATCTCCTCGTACATCTGCACCCCTCCCCCTACCCATTCCTTATTCCTATCCTACCCTGCGGTACTGTTCCATCCTTCTCTTTAGTGAATTCTGAGCAGAAGTATTCATTTAATACTTCTGCTTTCCCTCTATTTTCCTCCACCCACTCTGCTCCTTGTCTCAGTTTGACAGTACCTTCCTTCATCATCCTTTTTTCTCGAATTTACCAAAAAAAGGGCTTATCACCATCCTTGACTCTCTTGGTTATTCCTAACTCTGCTCTTGCCTTGGCCACTCTTATCTCCCAACTAGCTGTTTTTAGTTTATCCAGGTAGTCCACTCTGTCTTTCTCCCACTGGGTCTTCCAGTATTTTTTGAAGGAAGCCCTTTTCTCCCTCACAGAACTTAAAACCTCTCCTATAAATGAAAGAGGTTTCTTGCACTTATTCATTTTGCTCATTTGCTTCAGACAGGTATTTGTGACTTCCTAGTTCCCATCCCAAATTATGAACCATTCCCCCCCCAAAACATGGTCAGATGTATGCCCTGATTCTTCCACATTTTGATGAAGTTGGCCCTTTTGAAGTCAAGAACTCGTGTCTTTGTGTTCAGGACTTCCTTTTCCACATCAAGCTGAAACCATACTAACTCTGGTGATCACTGCTTCTTGGGGGCTCAGCCATGCTGTTGCCCCTGACATGGTCTCTACTCTCTGCTTGCCGGTACTAGGTCCAACATAGCCTGCTCTCTAGATGGCTCCATAACCCCCTGGGTTAAGTTACCATCTTGGACTGTATCTAGGAGATTTTGGCTTATGCTGCTGCTGACTTGAAGGATGCTCCACTCTGTGTCTGGTAAGTTTAAGACACCCACATTACTACCATCCACTGCACTGAAACCTTCCTGATAACTTTCTCAGCTCCTGGTCTGTGGCTTTGCTCTGATGTGGAGGCTTGTATATCACCCTACATATATGCTTCTTCCTGCCGCTGTTTGAATCTGTACCCAGATTTGCTCAGTGCCTGACCACCATATCCTCTCTTGAGACCATAATCTCTTCCCTGATATAATGTGCACCATTTTGCCTTCCCACCACAATATCCTCTATGTAGATGGTGAACCCCCAAAAGGAGAGATCCCAGCCATGGATTTGGGATGCCAAGGATCCAGTGACTGCCACCAGATCCACTTGGCCTTTCATCACCAAAGCCTGGAGGTAATCCATATTGTTTCTCAGGCTCCTGAAGTTGATAGGAAACACCCTCCATAATGCTTGTACTTTCCCTTCTCCCCCTCACCTTCCTGCTACTTCCCTGCATCCTCAGCCACTATACTCGATTTCCCCTTGCTGGTTCATCTAGATCTTCTCAGTCTTGCCTCCAACTTACCTCTGCATCCCTCACTCCATCCTCCCTTCTGCCTCTTACTACTCTCACTCTTACATACCGAGTCTTTTCTACTCAATTCATCAATATCCTTGGGGGAACCTGCCAGCCCTCTCATTGGGAAATCCTATGATTCTTTGTTCTATAGTAGTCTCCCCACTTAGTTTAAATCTAAGTTTTTCATAATATAGTCTCCTAGCATGTCCCTAAGTATCCTAGTCCCTCCTACTTAGGTTTATTAACCAAATTGAATCTGGGCACTGGCAGCACTTCTCAAAATGCTACCAGTTTTGCCATTACCTTAGTTTTTCCCCATCACTCAGAACCTGTCCTGAACTACCTCAACCCTCAATCCTGCAGGGTCATTTGTAGCCAGGTGGATGACTTCATGGAGATTATCTTCCAACCCCTGAGTGAGTGCGTGAATGTATCATTGGTATGATTTTTTTCAGCCATCATACCTTGGAGGCACATTACACTTCTTTTGTGCGGGCCTATCCTACCTTTCAGCCACCTTACTATGGAGTCTTCTATCCAAGGACTCTGCTACCCTCCCTCCCTTTTGATACCCCACCCCCACTGTGTGACTGTGAATTCGGGTTTCCTTCCAATCCTGCCCCCTAACTTTGTTGACCCCCCCCATTATCTTCACCTCATGTGTCAGTGAAGTATGATTTTCTCTCATCACTCCCCTTCCCTCACTGGTATACCATCCCCACCTGGTGGCTCCTGCACCGTGAAGACCATCACAGCGACAGGAAGTGGGTGAAACCCGCACGTCGCTGTGAAGGTCTGTGCATTGACCAGGACTGCCTCGCTGGGTGTTTCAAACCCCCACGTCCAGCTCCAACTCGGAGTAGGAATCCTAGAGTTTGGTGGGTGTGGGGGGTTCAGGGGGGTGCACCCCCCAACTGTATGCACCGACATCCCTGAGGCTACAGTGCCAACAGTCGGCATGGTAGCTGTCGCTGTAGGGGATGTCTGTGCTAGCACTGTCAAAGCACTATGGCAAAACCTCCACCACCATCTCTGTATGGTTAAGCTACCCCCTCAGCTTCCTTCCTACCCCCATGGCCCCCTATCCACCTGTTCTGTATTCCCTTACCCCAGTTCCTGTTCTGTTCTACACTCCCCCATCATCCTAACTTACACTGCAATCCTTTCTGCAATTGTGGTTCTCTTACCTTGACATTTTCTTGGACTACCCCTATTCTCTCCCAGTGAGTCCCATCCAATTGCCATGTCCTTGCCCCTTTTCCCTTGTCTCCCAGCCTGACTCTCACTTCCCCTGTAACTCCATGCCTTCGTCACTCCCCTCCTCTCCCCGGCTTTCCAGACTTTATTTCTTCTTTATTTTCTTCCTAATCTCCTCTCCCATTTTTGTGTGCTTGCCTTTCCCCCATTGCATCCCATCCCAACTAGCTGCTTCTCCTGATTCCTCTGAACCCACAGAGCTACAGTGCCACCTGCTCCTGTTCTGATATTTCCCTCCTCTGAGCTATACTATCTTTCCCACTGCTCCCCTTCTTCCCATCCAAGTTAGCCTTTCCCATACTCACCTCTTAATGATGCCTGGGTACTAAGCCTTTTCAGAGACCCAAGGACCTGGTACCAGTTCTTCACTGGTACCTCTAAGGGTTGCATGATTCCCCCACTCCCCTTCCTACTGCCCCCTCTTTCTCCAACTTTGTTCCAGCTTGCTTCCTTATTCTTTCTGCCCTTTTCAGCAGTGGTATCCAGGGCATTGTAAACCTCTGAGTTGCTAGTGTCCTACTAAATTGTGTCCTGTGCACTCGCAACAGCTTTCTAATTTCTGCTCTGAGCTGCTGCACTTCCGCCATGATGAAATGTAATCTTCTGCATCTAATCACCCCTCACCTTCC
Organism: Neoceratodus forsteri; assembly: GCA_016271365.2. Taxonomy (NCBI): domain Eukaryota; kingdom Metazoa; phylum Chordata; order Ceratodontiformes; family Ceratodontidae; genus Neoceratodus; species Neoceratodus forsteri. Next base: position 344,061,749 of record JADMNL010000022.1, read on the forward strand.
CAGTATGTTTCCGAGAACACTGCTACTCCACATCCCCTGCAGTACACAAACTTCCCTCCCCATCACCTTTACGTGCCCATACATTGTCTCTTGCTGCCTTCTCTATCCATCGACTCTTTTCCGGTGCTACCTCATATATGGAGTTTCAGCCTTTCTTTGCTTTGGAATTTACCAGCTCAAGGGAACTAGTTGAGCAGTGCTCTCAGATGTTGGTCAGTCAATTAACTGTAACAATTTGTTGTCTATAATGAAGGTAGTCAGAAAACCAAGCAAAAGCATGGAGGACAAACTGAAAATCATTAATTTGGAATACAGCAATTTGTGGTCAAGCAAGTCAAAAGCTTTGGATAGCTCCACAAATGCCCCACATCCCTGATTCATGGCAGTTTTTATGGCTGCATGGTGAGAGCTATGCTGATGTGTTGCTGATGTGGGGGAAGAGAAAAGGTTACCGAATACATCATATTGTTGCTACATGCTTCAGCTCCCCCAGTAGAGCTGAAGTACATATAGTACCTATGAAACACTGTCTTTCTCTCTGTCTCTCTCGCTCTCTCTCCCCTCGTGCTTCCTCTCCCAGTGTTAAAAAAAAACTCCACTCCCACTGCCTCCTGTGTGCTCTTTACCCCTGCATCCTCCATTCCCAGCCTCTGCACTACATAAAAAGATCTCATCTGCTGCAAAATGTCTCACCCCCCTTCCAATAAATGTCCCCTCCGGGGTTCACAAAAGATCCTGCGTGCTGCCAAACATCCCACCCCTTCCTGATCACTGCCATGTCCTGGCTCCACATGCAAAAAAAAGATCCCACAGTGGGGTGCCCAATCCTCAGAGTCAGTAGGTACTGTATCTTCAATAAGAAAAACCATCCCCTGACATATTTTTTTTTTACTTTTTTAAACCTGAAATAAAGAAAATGGTCCCCCGTTGTCTTCCACCTCGATCCTGACCCTCACCCTGACCTCCTACTCAACACTCTCCCACCCCACCCTATACATACCTACCAGGGGTCCAGCACCATAATTCTCTGTGTACCAGAGACACATCTTCACTTTTCAAAGCTGGACCAGGAACTGAGGAAATCAAGTAAGTGCAGTTAGTTTATTTCAATGTGTTTTGAACTTCTACATATAGCTTGGTAATTTTTTAATAGTTTTACCTCAAATTCTTTAAATGGCCTTTTTGGGACCCCGTCTCATGAACAAGGTAGGTGACATTTTTCGAATTTGGACAGAAAGATGATTTTGCTGTTGTTCCACAAAATCACCTTTCAGGCAGGATTTGAAACTTTTTACCTACTGGGTTCCTGAGGTGGGGTCATAAGAAGAATATTTAGAAAATTTAGGATCCAAATATTGAAAAACTACAGTTATGAAGGTACATTAAAAATCTTCAACGTCCGGTCATAACTTTGGTACTTTTCAATGTTTTGACCCCAAATTTTCAACATAGCCATTTTTTCACACCACCTCATGAACATGACAGATGTTTTTCAAATCCTGGTCAAAATGTGATTTTGCACTTGTGTTGCATGAAATGACATTTCAGCTGGAATTTGAAAATGTTCACCTTCTGGGTTCATATGGGGGGTCATAAGAAGACTATGTTTGGGGCGAAAATATTAAAAAACAACAAAGTTATGAAGCTAATATATAATTTTTTAATGCTCGTTCATAACTCTGGTAATGTTCAGTATTTTGACAGCAAATGTTTAACAAAGTCATTTTTTCACACCACCTCACAAACATGACAAGTGTTGTTTTTCAAATCCAGGCCAAAAGGTGTTTTTGCACTAGTGGCATGAAATGACATTTCATCCAGTATTTTATAAATGACACCTGTCATGTTCAGAAGGGGGGTAGGGTCATAAAAGTCTATGTTGAAAATCTGGGGTCAAAATGTGCCCTCCCAAAAATTTATGAAGTGATGTTTACAGGAACGATCGTTGTACCAGTGGGGACCACATTGCCTTCCCATGCCAGTGACCTGAGTTCGGGTGCGATTTTAGTGAGCCAGCTGACTGGGTCGAGGTTGGGGGAAGACACTGCAGTATGCAGCACTGGCTCCAACCAGGGGAAGGAAAGGTCCGTGTTCTGGCACACAGTAGTAGTTGTAGCTTTATTTATTTATGGTGCCCTTCCCTGGAGGCCCAGATGACACCTTGTAGTGGGCAGGGAGCCCTCCCTCACAAGGGACTGGCATATGTGTTGAGGTCTGATGGGTCCATGCGCTGCATCATATATCTCTTATCAGGTTAATGCATTATCAGTTGTTTTGGCTTTGACTAGAGCCTTGTTATGTCAGTAGTAAGTTTAAGGAGAGCAGTGGCTATATTGTGACCTTTGTACCTTTGTGGAATCTATGTTGTTTAGGTATAAGAAGACTATATTTAGAAATCAAGCACACAATGGCAAAGAAAATAAAGTATTGTTATAGCAGTGGTTTATGTTGGCCATACAAAAAAATGTCTGCATTGTTTTCGATTCATTCAGGGAGCATCTAAACTACCTTACTAAATCCAGCTATCAGAAGCTAAAAATTGTTTTGTTAAGAAGGTATATTTTTTGAGTATCTGCAAAAAAAGATGGTGCAGGCCCTTCCCTGCCAATCATAGATCAATTGTAATAGATTTCTGAAAAGGAGTTGGAAGAATTCACAAGCAGATTTCATGAAAGTAAAGTTATTTTTACTTCACACACATTGCAGAGAAATGGCTGTTTGTATGAAGAGGGTTAGATGTGATGTGAATTAGCCCTCCCATTGCATAATGAGCCATTACAGAGTCATAGTAGGGTGAGGATACCAAGGTATGTAACTCAGCAGGAAGGCAAAAGGATTGTCATATGTGTCCTTATCTGGAAATGTTCAGGATACAAGGTGCATTTTAAGGGAAATGTCCTAGTAGGCTTGGCAACCTGGGGACAGAGCTGCACCCAAAGTGTGGGAATGTCATGTGATCTCAAGAGGATATTTACGAACAGCTCAGTCTCATTCAATTTCAGTTGGTTTGCATTTGTATAAACCCCACCCCCACTGGAGGAGGAGGAAGAAAATAGGCAGTATTGTCTAGCCCTCCTTTCTTGGACAACAAAAACTAAATAAATAAATATGAAGATAGATAAATATAATTTTGGTCTGTTGGAGATGATCAAAAAAGAAAGGGATGCCATGGGAACAGCATGCATTTCTAGCACTGCCTTTAAATGATTGTGTGCAGCTTGAAAGCATCCTGTGTGTACCTGTGGGATGAGAAACTTGGTGGATACATTTTTTTTTTATTGTGTATTTTTCTTTCATAGTTACTATTTGTTTACAGTTTCCTTTTTTCCTTTCCAGGAGTAAAAATGTTTGTCTGCATTTTTGTTTATAGATTATTATACTTGCATTATTCATATTTTATGATCATGCTTGTACATTGTGTACTACAGAATTAAATATTCCACAATCCACTTATGACAGAACTTGAGTGGGGAACAGTTGGCAGATTCCTGCACTATGCATATCCACCTTCATATATACAGTGGTAAATAGACTATTTGCACAACAGAGAGGAGGTCAGAGTGCTTGAAATAAACAACTTAAACTGGGTCTGTACCCTGTGCAGACAAAAGGATACTTGCATATTGGACATAGAGCCATTTAGTCCACAGAATGCAACGTTCTGTATAATTTATATAATGTTAAAGATTAAGAAAATGTACATATACATTCTTGATCTAGGGTCAAGAATATCTTGTAATAAATTACTTAATCATCACTCATATCAAGTGTGAAGAGAATGTACCACATACCTTTGTAGCTGCATGCTATTCGGGAAGGACTGGGTCTCCATTCAGCCATGAGCTATGACTCTGCTACAGCCAGCTGGAAGGCTGCAACCATCAGGAGGTGTGATTTCAGAAAGAGCATGTTTTTTCAAATTATAGAAACTGTTGCTGCACTCTGACTCTAGTGGGAGTCTCTGCATGCTGTCACGGAGAACACTTCTAGGGGCTGAGAGGGATTCCCAGCTACACTATCTCCCCACTGCTCACTGTCCACCAGCCCCATTGCATGTCATTCAAGCTGGACTGGGTCTCCATTCAGACACAAACTCAGCTTCTCCTACAATGAATAAGGAGGCTGCAACTATCAAGAGGTGTGGCTTTGCTCTGTCTGAAAGCTTACCGCTATACCAGCGGCCCTCTGTGCTGCAGCCTGTAGCACTAAGGGCAGCAGCACAAAGGGTGTCATACTGTCGGTGTCAGCTGTGAGTCAGACATTGGCTGGATACTCTGCCCATCAATTGGCTATCAACAGTCCTCCTTCCAATGTGTGACTTTTAGGGACTGTGAGTATTTAATCCTGGACTTTCTGCATTCCCTCTTATCTGTGGGGTACTGCTGCTTGCTCTGTTACTGCTATGTGTTCTGTGCGTTGACGCTCGGACTGTGTGTTACCTTAAGAATCTTATGATTTTTGTAAACTCCCTGTAAGGGTAGATCCATAATTGCTATTTTTGGTGTGTAATCGTGGTGCCTAGTTATACTTAGTATTTACATGGTGTACATCCTGTCTGATATTTGGTTTGTACCCTGATAGGCACTTTCTGATTACACTGTATACCTAGTGTGCAATAGAATTTATCATAGGTTGTTATAAGCCAAAATGTGTTGTGAGATCCCATGATTTCTCTGCAAACACCCCTTATAGGTTGACCTTATATTACTGATTCCAAATACTGGCTCTGCAGTTTCTGAGTACCTGTTTACTCTGGTTTATACTTCAGCATTGCTTTTGAATGTGGTACTAGGAGGTAGAGTGCATAGACCCCTCTTTTGTCTGAGCTAATTGCTTTAAATCTGCTGTTGAGGCCTGGTTTTGCAGTGTCTATGTGTACCTTATTACTCTGGGTTATGCATATGGATTGCCTTTGTATGTGGTACTAGGAGGTAGAGTGTATAGATTACTTTTGTGCCTGAGCTTATCATAAGACTGCCTACCCATAGGCCATTTATTTATTTATTTTTATTATTTGTTAACCGGGTTAGGCTGACTAGGCACAGGTGCCTGTTTTCAGGGGTGACCCGGGAGCACTGGGGAGGTTAAGTGACTTGCTCAGAACCACACAGTATGCAAGTGGAGGTTGTGGGAATCAAACCCAGGTCTGTATGCTGGATGTACCAAGCTCATTCACAGCTCATTACTCTAACCTCTAGTCTATACTGCCACCGACTTCAGTAGGTCATAGCAGTGGTTTCTTTATATTGGGCTTTTACTCTTACATGTGCCCTTAACAGTTTGCTCCTTATGGCTGACACGTTGCCTTTCAGCCACCTCAGTAGCAGTGTTTCATCAGACCTCACCGACTTCAGTATGTCAAATGTCCTTACAAGCCTATATGAGAGCTGGGATAGTAGCTATCTCATATACCCCAAGGCTGGTATCAAGCTGTCATTTTTTTTCAAAGGGCTACACTGGAGGGTCAGTCTGGCAAGTATTACACCCAAGGCCTGTTGTTTAGTCTTCCTGGCACTATGTCTTCTTCTGGCTGCAGGTGATATTGAGCCTAACCCTGGCCCCATGGTGTCCCATCCTCCCAATTTCAGGTTCTCCCTTCACAGAACATAAAATTGCTGAAAATTGTTTGTCTAAATATTAGAAGCCTACTCCCTAACTTTGGAGAGCTTACAGTGTGGGTTAATACTACAGCCCTGATCTTCTAGGAATCACAGAAACCTGGTTATAACCAAATGTACCAGGTAACCTCTGTGCTTACCTGGACATAATTTCTTAAGAAGTGACCGTACTATTGCTAAGAAAGGTGGTGGCACAATGATTTATTACAGAAACCAAATTTGTGTTTCTTCCTCTAGTTGCTCACCTGCCCTTGATTCTCATTATGAACTCTGTCATGCAATGCTCTTTTTGGGGAGCTCAAACAAATTAAACCTCCTGTGTGTCTGTAAATTCCTCCAGCTGGCAGCCTACAGGCCCTTCCTACTCTTATTAGTGCTGTGCCCCCCCCATTCAAAATAATGAATTCCTCCTCATTAGAGACTTTAATAATGACTGGTTAAGCTGCAGAAATAAAAACACTGAACTGACCCTCAACAAGCTCCAGCTTAATCGAATCATATCAGGCACTGATTATTGAGCAGATGTCATAGACCATAGGTCCTGATCTGCTGGCTTCATAGTATGTTAGAACCCACCAGACGGTCTAACAATGCTCAATGTGTACCCTTATTGATTGAATACTTACACCTTGACTGGACGGAGTTATTTGTTCAGGAGTACTCTCTGATGCCATCAACGACCACTCCCCAATTTTCTGTGTTTGGAGGGATAAGCTACCAAAGGTCCATCCTAGAATTATTCATTATGTTGACTTCTTGCAATTCAATCCTGCACAGTTTAAACCGTGAGATTGCATGTCTGGACTGGCATAGTTGTGGACCACTGATGATGTTAATCTGACCCTCTCCTATTTCAATTAGACTTTCACAGGATTCAGGATAAATATGCCTCCCAACCACTTGGGGAGTACAAGACCCAGTCACAAAATGGATGGACCGCCCTTTATGTCTTTAATTAAAGCAAGGCATGCTTGCTGGTCTACCTTTAAAGCCTCCAAGGCTGCCTCTGACTGGACAAAATACAGAGCACTCAGAAATGAGTGCAAAAGGACCATTCAATGCAAAAAAAGTTTGCACTTTAAATAGCTATTTGACTCTACCACCAATACCCATGACCAGTTCTGGAGTTGTATAAAACAAACCCTGGAACAATCTGGCCATTCAATTCCTATGGACTTAGATATTAATGAAGTCAATGTAATTACTCCTATGACAATAGTGAATATCTTAACACATGCTTCATGGACCTCTAAGCCTGTACCGGGTCCTTTCCCTTTCCACAATTTCAACCTCTCCCTCAACCTCTGACAATGGCCAGCTATGATACCACCTTTCTACCTTAAAGCCATCAAGATCTCTAATGTGCATAAACATCTTATGCAAATTCCAGTATCCAAATCTCATGGCTCTGATGGGATCATGCCCAAATTACCCAGGGTTGCTGCCTTTGAACTTGCTGCACTGAACACAAAAACCTTTAATTTTCCTCTTATCTCCCATACCATGCCTGACATATGGAAGCTGTTGCATGTTGTTCCTGTGCTCAGAAAGGGTAATAGTAAAATTATTAGCAACTATAGACCTATTGTGATCCTTCCTGTGCTGAACAAGACTTTTGAAAACATGGTTTCTTTGCAACTCATGGGCTATCTTACCACCCATGATGTCCTTTCTTCTGAAAAGCACAGTTTCCAGAAAAATGACTGCTCTACCATTGCCCTCTTGTTGCTCACCATGAACATTGCCAGTGCTATGGACAGAGGTAAGCTAACAGGTGGGGTATTCATTGACCTCACCAAGGACTTTGATTTGATAATGCATTCCCTGCTCTGTGAAAAACTCAGTGGCCTGGGCATTTCATCCTCAGTACTTTCTTGGTTTAAAAGCTATCTGGCAAATAGATACTAGCACATTAAATGTGGCTCCTTCCTGTCAGAAGCAGCCTCTATTCCAGTTGGGATCCCTCAAAGATCCATTCTTGAGCCTCATCTCTTCTTCCAGCATGTTAATTCCATTCACCAGTATCTCTCATATAGTACACCCATGCTCTGTGCTGATGGCTTAGTCTTTTTTATGAGCTCCCAAAGCATTGTTGACATCAATGGACATATGTCTTCGGATCTCCTAGCTGTCCAGCAGTCACTCAGTTCTAACAAACTTCTTCTGAACACCATCAAGTCACAGCCATGCTTTTTGGATCACAACCCAAAATAAAGAACTGTCCAACTCCACTCCTGGTTTTCTGTGATGATGGAACATCCTTGGTCTTAGTTTCTTCATTCAAATTCTTTGATGTCACACTTGATCCATCACATAGAAACATAGAAACATAGAATTTGACAGCAGATAAGGACTGTTCGGCCCACCTAGTCTGCCCATTTCCCCTACCTGTTTCACATACTGCAGATCCTAAATGATCTGCGGCTTACCCTCTTTTTCCTATTGCTAGAGTTCCTTTATGTCTGTCCCATGCATTTTTTGAATTCCCCTACCGTTTTTGCCCTTACAAAGTCAGCTGAGAGGCTGTTCCATGGATCCACCACCCTTTCCATGAAAAAATAGTTTTTTACATTACTCCTAAGTCCAGCCTCTCTATCTTCATATCATGGCCCCTTGTTCTTGAACATCTTTTTTTTTAAAGATGCTGCCCTCTTGTACCTTATTTACACCCTTGAAGTATTTGAAAGTCTTTATCATATTCCCCCCTCTCTCTCCTCCAGGGAATACATATTGAGATCCTCCAGTCTCCCCTCATATGACTTCTGGTGTAGCACCTGCACCATTTTTGTTGCCCTTCTCTGAACTGCTTCTATTCTATGTCTTTCTGGAGATGTGACCTCCAGAACTGGACACAGTACTCTAGATAAGGTCTCACCAATGTTCTATGCAGTGGCATCACCACCTCCTTCCTTCTGCTGGAAATACCTCTCCCTATGCACCTTGGCATTCCACTGGCTCTCCTCACAGCCTTCTCATATTGTTTGGTAACCTTTAGATCATCAGATATCATTACTCCCAGGTCCCTTTCCTGACTGGTGGCTGTCAGTACTCCCCCTCCCATCATGTACTCCACCCCTGCATTTCTATGCCCCAAGTGCATGATCTTGCACTTCTTTGCATTGAATCTTAGCTGCCACACCCTTGACCACTCCTCAAGCTTGCTTAGGTCCCTTCTTATTTTCTCTACCCCTCGTGAAGTGTCAATCCTGTTACAGATCTTTGTGTTGTCTACAAAGAGACACACCTTGCCTTTTAGCCACTCTGCAATGTCCCTAATGAAGGCATTAAAGAGAACTGGTCCAAGCACTGATCTTTGTGGGACCCCGCTGGTCACCCCCCCCTTGGATTGAACTCCATTCACCACCAATCTCTGTGTCCTATCACTCACTGGACTTCTCACTTCATGTGGCCTCTGCCTGTAGGGCAGTTAATTTTAGACTGCGGATGTCTTTCAAAGTTAGACATAGTCTAACCCCTAAGGCCCACATTGCTATAGACTTGGGCATCTTACTCCCTAAACTACTCTATGTGATGTTTGTTTTCTTGTCAGCCCACAAAACTATTCTTCAAAAATGGCATATAATAACATCTGCTGGTTTGACCTGGCCACTAACTGACATATTCACCACTGTACCTTGTACTCGAAACTTGGTTGGCTCCCTCCACCTGCCCTATATAACCTTACCATGGACATGTCATTTATAATATTGTGCATAAACAGGCACTCCTGCACCTAGCATCACTTCTCCTGCCTTGTAGAACCTCTTACCCCCTAAGGTCTTCTGATCCTGAGCTCCTGTTAGTATCTAAGATAAAAAAAGAAATTAGGTGAGATTGTCGTCTTCTACACTGTAATAATCAGATACAGAGGCAAAGTACTTGAATACCAATGCTTTACTAGCAGATTAACGTTACACCTTACAGCTAGCCAGACTGTTTGAATCTGGTGGGTTATAGCCCGCCAATCAATATTTATACACAGGTTCAAATGTTACAACACGACACAGAGTGTGCCTCATTAATATTCATAAAGTGACATTAACCATATCCTCTCATCTCCCCCCTTAAGTATGTTGTCATATAATTACTAAATTTATAACTTTTAGATCAGATCCCCAAAATCAGTATGTCATCCATGTAGATCTCTAGGCCTTCTATGCCTTTGAATATCTGAGATATCTTTCTTTGAAATACTTCTGGGGCTGAGCATATTCCAAACTGTATTCTTTTAAATTTGTAGCACCCAAAATGGTGTATTAAATGTCACTAGCTCAGAGCTGGCCCACCAAGTTTTATTTGCCAAAACGCATGCTCCGCATCAAGCACTGAGAAGATTTTGGCACCAGCAAGCCTTGCAGCTACTTCTTTGACGGTTTTCATCTGATAGTGCTCTCTCTTTATTGCCTTGTTTAAATCTCTGGGGTCAATGCATATTCTCACTTTACCAGGCATCTCTACTATCATGATTAAATTAACCCAGCTTGTAGGTTTCTCTACCCTTTCAATAATATATAGCTTCTCCATATTGTCCAAATCTGCCTCGACCTTATCCAGGGGTGTTCAAATCAAACTTTTTTTTTGTAATTATTCTTTATCTCTCCTCCTTGCCTGCCACTTCCGACCCTTCAGCGGAGACAAGTGGACATCCCACTACCTAGAACCCTATCCAGACAGACCCTCAAGCCCCATGGAGCTGCTGTGTACACCCCAGGTGGGGATGAGGCGGGGACTCTCTCGCCCTGATACTTACATTTCATCGGTTGGGGGCTGCTGGGTGGGTTCTGGCACATTGTGGGCATGGCCTCGGTCCCCCCATCTTCCCGGCTGTGGTAGGCATTTTTCCATGCTTTTCTCCCTCCCTGAGCAGCAAGTAGCTCCCTGACATCAAGGCACTAATGCCGACCTCCTTGCTGCTCATTGGCCACCCCTCTTCTCCTGAGTTGGAGCTTGCATTTCCTTGAGCCTCCACTCAGGGTCAAGCAAGTGTCAGGCATTGGCCAAGTCCCTCCCTGGAGATGGCAAGCTGTCATTGGACGCTCAAGCCTGTCTCTCCCCGGCTGACCCACCGACAACCCGAGTCTGCTCTTGAACCCGGGTTGCTGGCATGGAGCGATGTGTGTCATCCAGTGCCTCAACCCCCAGCGCCACCGGTCCGGCCCAAATCAAACTTTTTAGGACTGTTCTTGCCCAGTTATGACTGTAGCTGGATTTTCACCTGCCCCTATTCATTACAATGAAATTAGCTCTCTTTTTGTACTTGCCCTTCAAGGAAATTTACTTGCCTCCGACAGGAGGCAATAGGATTTGCACACCCCTGCCTTATCTTTTAAAGCAAATGGTATTTTTCTGGGTGGGTGTATCACTGGACTAACTGACTTGTCTATCTTGATGTGGTGTTCTCCCTCAAGACACCCCAGCTCCTGAATGGAACAATGTGATACTGATTTTTGAATTCCACAACTCGCACAGCTTTCCCGCTCACGTTTAACTGATGGCCAGAATAGGACACCTGTTGTGCTTTCAGCTTTTGAATAGGTTTTCTTGACACAGTTCGATACATGCTCATAGGCATAACATTACACTGAGTACCAGTGTCTAGCTTAAAAGTCACATCTTTCCCATTAATATTCAAGTGCACTTTCCAATCAGTGTCTGCAGTCATGTCAGTTACTACTTCAACAGCAAATCTATTCTCACTTTCACTACCAGTTTCTTCATCGACTACATGCACTTTGGCATCTTGTTCTATGTACACATTCTTGCAAAATGATTTGGTCTGTTGCATATTCAGCATCGTTGACCATACGCAGGGCATCTGTTTGGCACATGCTTTCTCACACATTTTCCACATCTATGCATTCTAGGCTCTCTAGATGGTAAACTCTATATTCTAGACTCTCTGGCTGGCACAGTCCCTCTCATTTTCTGCACAATCTCCCTCTCCACCCCTTTTATAAAAACAGTCAGGTTCATTGCAGCGTCTTCAATGGGGGGGGGCGGGCTCACTCATAGTTTTAATTTACTGCTCACTTAATTCAGCAGCCCTGCAGATGTCAATGGTTCTGGCTAGAGTCAAGTTCATTTCGTGAAGCAGTCAGCACAGCACATGGCCATACAGAATACCACAAACAATTCTGTCTTTGATCAATGAGTCACTCCAACTGCCAAACTCGAAACTCTTAGGTTGTAAATGCATTTCTGTAAGATAAACATCAAAGGTTTCACCTGGCTGATGGTTTAGAGTGTTGAACAGATGCCTCTCATAGGTGATGTTCTTCCATGGGTTGCAGTATGTCTCAAGCTACTACATAATCTGGGTCAAGTTTATTTTGTCTTCTTCCTTCGCCCAATCAAACGCATTATAAACCTCCAGGGCCGCAGGGCCAGCTGCATGCAAGAATGTCATGACTTGAATCTTAGGGAACTTCACCAAGACCCCCAAGGCCACACAAAAAAAAAATCTCCACTTGTTTGAAGTGGTGCCAGTTCTCAGCAAGGTTGCCAATGAAGTCATAACGGGTGGTGGTGAGAGCTGTTCCATCTTCTGACACCATATAATAACCAGATGCACAGGCAAAGTATTCTCAGTATTTACAAAGGAAAAGGAGGGGGAGGTACCTAAACCAAACAAGAGAAACACTCTGAAGACAGTGGTCGATACCAGTCCATTTACAGAAGAAAGGGTTATGAAAGAACTAATAAAATTGAAGGTGGACAAAGCAATGGGGCCTGATGGAATTCACCCAAGAATTCTAAAAGAACTAAGGGTAGAACTACTAACACCGCTGACTACTCTCTTTAACAAATCATGGAAGGGTGGGGTGGTACCTGAGGACTGGAGGAGGGTGGATGTGATTCCTCTTCACAAAAGTGGGAGCAGGACAGAGGCAGAAAACTACAGACCAGTTAGTTTGACCTCAGTGGTAGTAAAAATGATGGAATAACTTCTGAAGGAAAGAACTGTTGAGTACCTAGAGGCCAGTGGGGCACAGGACCCAAGGCAGCATGGATTCATGATGGGATGGTCGTGTCAGACGAATCTAATAGATTTCTTTGACTGGGTGACCAAAGTAGTAGACCAGGGAGGGGCTGTGGACATGGCTTACCTAGATTTTAGCAAGGCATTTGATACAGTCCCACACAAAGATTAATACACAAGTTAGCCAGCCTTGGAGTGGGTCCCAAGGTGGTAGCCTGGATAAAAAATTGGCTAGACAACAGGACGCAAAGGGTAGTAGTAAATGGAGTCCACAGTGAAGAAAGGAAGGTTACTAGTGGGGCACTGCAGGGTTCAGTACTGGGACCAGTCCTTTTTAATATCTTTATAAGTGACATTGCAGAGGAACTGGAAGGAAAAGTATGTCTCTTTGCAGATGACACAAAGATCTGCAACAGAGTTGATACACAAGATGGAGTGGAAAGGATGAGAAGGGACTTGGCAAGGTTGGAGGAATGGTCAAATGTATACAGCTCAGATTCAATGCAAAAGTGCAAGGTAATGCACATGGGAAACAAAACCAGGGAAGAGTACACAGTGGGGTGAGATACTGACAACAGTAAAATGGAAAGGGACCTGGGGGTAATTATATCAGATGACCTTAAGGTGGGCAAGCAATGTGAGAAGGCAGTAAGGAAGGCTGAGGGGATACTGGGATGCATAGGGAGAGGCATTAATAGTAGAAAACAGGAAGTTGTTATCCCTCTGTACAGACAGTTGGTGAGACCCCATCTGGAGTACTGTGTGCAGTCCTAGAGACCCCATCTCTGCATAGACATAGAAAGAGTGGAGGCTGTCCAGAGGAGGGCAACCAAAATGGTGCAGGGTCTGCACCAGAAGACATACAAAAAAAGACTAAAGGAGCTTAATATGTGTACCCTTGAGGAAAGGAGGGAGACAGGGGACATGATAAAAACTTTCAAGTACCTCAAGGGAATCAACAAAGTCCAAGAGGGTGGCATCTTTCAGAAGAAGAGATGTGCAAGAACAAGGGGGCACAATTTGAAGATAGATGGGGGATGGCTCAGAGGTAATGTGAGGAAGTATTTTTTCACAAAGAGGGTTGTGGATGTATGGAATAGCCTCCCTGAGGAGGTCATGGAGTCAAGAACAGTGGAGGAATTCAAGAATGCATGGGACAGACATAAGGCAGTCCTAGTGGAGGGCAGGAGGAAGTAAGCTGTTGGTTAACTAGGATCTGCAACTTATCTGTTAGGTAGGAAAATGGGCAGACTAGGTGGGCCAAGCGTTCCTTATCTGCCGTCAAATTCTATGTTTCTATGTTTCAAAGTACTTGAATTCCAATGCTTTACTAACAGATTAACATTACACCTTACAGCTAGCCAAGCTGTTTGAATCTGGTAGGTTATAGCCCGCAAATTAACATTTATACTCAGATTCAAATGTTACAACGCCATGCAGAGTGTGCAGCATTAATATTCATAAAGTAACATTAACCATATCCTCACATACACTGCTTCCAGACTTTGGAACCTCCATCTGGCTATGACTCAGCAGTGTCTCTAGCCTGGCCTTCCGATATGGTTTTCAGCATTGCAAACTTGCTTTCAGGACTCTGGTTTGGATCAGTCTCACAGCAAAACCAAGTTATCTAGTGAAGAGTAAAATAAATGAGTAAAGCATCTTTTTCTTAATCTAGTGATGCCTGACAGGTGTGCTTTTACTGTTTATAAGACTATGCCTCCTGACTCAAGAGAGGTCAAGCCCCTGACAGTCTGCAAAATTTGTAGTGAAGGACATCTGGGTAACTTCAGCATGGAAACTAAATCTTTTTTTTGTTTTTTGTTTGTTTGTTACTATGGACATCTTTACTGTTAGTAAAGAAACAAATGATCTCATTGCTAAGCTGAGGTATGGGAAAGTCACACTTCTTCAGTACAGAGATACTGTATTTCTGTTTTGGTGAACTGGGGCAAAGGTGACATTCCAAGACAGCAGGCAGCTTCCAGCTGTGGGCTTTCTGGCATATTTGCCAAAGTGGTCTGCAGATTAACACCCCCACCCTTCATTCTGATAAATCATCTAAAAACTCATACCATTTCAATGTCTGCAGAAGTTTGCAATATAAAAATAAAATAAATATGGGACATAACCGCAACCTTGTTGCCGCGTACTATCTATTTAAAGGTACTATATTCAAAAACAAACCTAGAGCAGAATTCATGCTAGGATGTTTCAGAAAGTATTTAGGCCTTGGCTTTGACTTTCTGTACTGTCCATTGCTATTATGATTATGGCATTTAGGTCTACAAGATACCGTTAATAATGCTATGGAACTGATAAGGGGTACTTCATAAGGGGAGTGATGTGATCATGCCATTGTAAGATGAATCATATATGTGTTAATGTGATCTGATTTCCACAGGAACAGATCCCCTAGAAGTGATACAGATGTATATTAATCTGCCTGCCAGCCCAGGAATAGATAAAGAAGGTGTTGAGATACCTTTTCATTTCTCAGTTTAAACTTTTTAACAGAGACCCAGTGGCTCACACAGCTTGTATGTAGCTGTTCAGAACACTACAGCCATTACAGTGCAGATCTGGCAGTGTGCTCCTTCTGGCATGCTTTTGAAGCTGCTGCCGTCTGGACATCATGATGTCATGTGCCTTGCTTTTGGCCATGACGGTTTACCTATAGCGCTTCAACAGCGCTAGTGCCAACATCCCCTACAGCCCCCCGGACCTCCCCCAACCCCTGGTCTCTAGGATTCTAACTCCGAGTCGGAGTTGGACTGGGGGGGCAAACACCCAGCGAGGCAGTCCCGATCACCACACAGACTGCCACAGCGACAGGCGGATTTTGTCCGATTCTTGTCGCTGTGGTGGTCTTCACTGTGCCGGAGTCACTGCGGTAATGGTATACCGGTCAGGACATACCTCGCACTGCAGCTGGAGTGCATTTGACAGTGGGTGACTAGAAATTCTAGTCACAATCTCCCAAAGGATCCGAACGTGGATTTTAAAACTTTCAGTATACTCAAAACATTTATTACATTCATTATCTTGGCTAAACTGAAACCTTTAAAATTCACATTCAGGATTCTTTGGGAGGTTGTGACTACCGTTTCTAGTCACCCGCTGTCATATGCCAGAAGGAACACACAGCTAGATCTGCACTGCAATGGTTGTGGTGTTCGGAACAGCTACACACAAGCCATGTGAGCTGCTGGGTCAATGTTAAAAAGTTTAAACTGAGAAATGAATTTGTAATAAACTTTTATTAAACATTTTGAGAGATGGCAAAATAATTAATGTATTTGGTAACCTGTTTTAAAGTGCAACAGGCTTTAACTGTATTGAACTTATTATTAAACATGATCGTATAGATTTTCAAATTCATAGGACCACTCACCTTGAAAAAGCTGGCAGGGAGCCAGCAAAACATTGCAGGCAAGCAGTTTTGGTGGCCAGCATAAAAATAAAGACAAATTTGTAAAAAAAAAAATATTTCAAGCTTGAAGTGTGGTTAACTGATGGATCTACTCTTTACTGTTTGGATCTTACTGTTCTTGGAGCTCTAGCTTGGTGGACCTGAATTACAGTACCTTATCAGCACTGGATGTGACTGAAATTGGATCCCCCCAACTTACTGAATTTCAACTGCCAAACCTTGAAAAAAGCTTTTGCAAGTCTCTCTGCATCTCTCCCTATCCCCCTCCTTGCTGTCTACTCTGCCACATGTTGCCTGTAGTATTTTGGTCCAACGAAAGCTTTCAGACATGATTCTCTAGCAACACCAGCAAGTAATTTGTGAAAAAATGAATGTAGTTTTCACTTTCATAAACACAATATCTCAAATCCCCTTCAAAAGCAAATGATTGTTTGATACTGATACAGTAATGCAAGAACTGTATTTAGTCACTTGCCACCATTAGAAGAATGTTCTAGTGGTCCACCTACAAAGCATCCCCATCCCGACCCTCTGGGATGACTACAGGCATCGGAGAAATCTATGCAAACACCTGGCAAAAGCACCAAAACAGCCTCACTTTCTCAATCTCCAACAAACAAAATTTGATGGCTCTAGAAAATTATGGTCATTCATTGGCTCTCTACGACACCACTCTCCAGTAAGTCAGCCCTGCAACTAAACTCTGCTGACGGCCCTATCACGGACCCTCTTGAAGTGGCCAGAGTCTTCAATGACAAATTCTCTGACATGACCATGTACCTTAGCAAGCTCCAGAATAGCTTCCTAAAAAACCCCGTCCCTCTACAAACACCTCCGACGCAAACCGCAGGGCCCACAACCCAGTCTCTGACTCCCCCATTCTTCTTCAAACAACTCTCATACACTGACACAGCCAAACTCCTCAAGAGCCTCCCAAATCATGGCTCCCTGGAGCTGATGGCCTATCCCCTGTCTTCCTAAGACTCGTCTCCCCAACCATCGTCGCCCCTGTCACGATCATCTTCAACCTTGCCCTGACCACCTCCTCCATGCTGACTCCTGGAAAACTGCTAAGGTCATCCCCATCTTTAAAACAGATGACCCCCATCCATGGACATCTATTGTCATATCTCCATCCTTCCTCACTTAAGCAAATTACTAGAGAAAGTCATACACCATCAGCTGGCTGACTATGAACCAAACACAATCTCCCATGTAGCCAACAGCACGGCTTTCACAAGAACCATTCCACTACAACTGTCCTCACACTTTTGGCTGACCATATTCTTATTAACATGGACTGTGGTAATGCCACAGGTGCAGTCTTTGTCGACCTCGCCAAAGCGTTTGACATGGTAAACCATGCCCTCCTCCTCCTCTCCAAACTTCAACATCTTGGTTGCTCTCCAGAGGTCACTGCCTGGTGCAAAAGCTACTTTACAGGGTGATCCTAATTTGTGTGCATTGGCCTTGGCCGCTCACCCACCCTGCCGGTCTCCACAGGTGTCCCCCAGGGCTCTATTCTGGGCCCCCTCCAATTCTCCCTATTTGTAAACTCCCTTCCCTCTGACTGTCTCGGCTGTCACTCACTCCTCTATGCTGATGACCTTGTACTCTTCTGTAGCAGAAAGTCTCCTGCCCTCTTCTCTGCGGCCCTCTCATTAAACTTCTCTGCAGCCCTTAACTGGTTCTTGGACAACCTCCTCCTAATCAATGGCAAAAAAAACAAAATCCATGTTGTTTGGCACCAAGCCCTTCTTAGCTAAATGCAGATCTTAGTATACTTGCTTAGGGTCAGATAGTATGCAAGTGGTGGTTCTGGGATTCAAACCCAGATCTGCTGAATCTCCAGGTTCACAGCTTGGTATGCTAGCATCTATACTATTGCCTCCCTAACTGAGCAATCACCTCTTAAACTAATCACCCTAACAACTAATGATTACTAATCACCTGTCACTTGCTTGCTTACTTAGCTCAGTACAGTATTGGGCCTATGTACTATGGGAGGCAAGCATACACTCAAACTGTGAAGACTGCAGAGGTCTACACTGGGCCACTATCCAACATGCCTAGCATACTGACAGCATTCACAGTGCCTGGCCGCCCCGGATATTGGCACAGAGCTTAATATACTGAGTGGGGCGGCCATGGAGAAAGCACTTGGTCAGGCACTAAGCCTCGAATCAGAAACATGACTTGGTCACCTGGTAGACCTCCTGCTGCACACATGCATGGGATCATAGGATGCGGAAGCCTGTGGTGGAAACTGCCATATCCCCCACATAAAGGCATAGTGCCTGTTGTTACCATCTCTCCCATGGCCCATGCCCTGAACCCCTGTGGTGCAGGGCATTGTTGGGCAAAGACAGGTAGGTATAATCCATTCAGGATTGTCCAGCCTGTGGAAGGTTAGGTGGTGGATGCATGTGCACATGTAGCTGGTGTCACTCAGAATAAGTAACACACCCACTTCCACATCTAGCCACATATATGTGACATTATGCATGCCACATTGTGTGGCCTGTCCCCTAACATGCCCAAACCCTGCCGCATGGGTACCACTGCCTACAAGCCTGTTTGAGTGGGTTGCATGCATGGATCTGTCAGTGTGGAACATCTGTGCAGGCTGCAGAGGCCCCTTGGGACCACCTGTTTATGGGCTATGTACATATTGTAGCCAACATGCTGTGTATTTGTGGCACATAGATACAGTGCATAGGGCCAGATGTGCATAAACAGAAGAAAAATGCTGTAGCATGCTTATTCATAAATGCAAATTTAAACATTATTTCAGTCTTTGATCCAATGGATTCAAACTGAATCCACCGGCAAAGCTCAACACATCAAAGTAAACCTTGTAGCTTAGAATACTTTGTGTTTATTAAAATTGATTATGGGATTGTATAGCACCTAGTTACCACGTTTTACAAAAAATGATCAAAGGTCAGCATAAAAATAGGAAATATACAAATGCAGCCTCCTTCTATACCCTGTGAGTTAACTGACATAATTCCTGTGTTTAAAACCATGTTTATAAAATGGCAGAGAACAATGGCGTAATCTGATTGATTATTTATAGTGCAATGTAGGACTTCAATGCAATATAAATAACTAGTCCCAGTAAAACAGCCCGAGAACAGAATCTGATGGCTCAGTGATTCATTTTTAGGCATTCTATTTAGATTTTTGTAGTAGTCACCATTTTTTAGCCCACTAACATTTTCACAGCATTGCTTTCTGGACATACTGACTGATTAGGGTCAGAAGTGCAAACAATGTGGTACTATTTGGTACTAAGGTACTTAGCACTGCCTGTAGTCATCCCCACTTGATTGCAAGCAGGGTTATGCAAGCAGCACATAGACAAATACATAGTATAAATACAGAAATTAAAATAATGGTAAGCTGTAACTCAATCTCGAGATTACACAGCTTCATCAGAGCACTGGGGGGTGTGGGGGGCGGAGCGCCCCCACAGAAAGAAAGAATAATATCAATGAACATAAAGACAGTAACTTCAAGTGACAGCAGCTTAATACTGTAATATTCTGTGGTATGATGGTTTATGTGTGGGTGCAGCACGGCCGGGGATCTAGCCGAATACTCGAGTAAGATGTTAAGGTGCAACACGTTGTTTAATGCTTTCTCTTCACTACGTGCAGTGTCTGCGTCATTTATTTCATTTTTTACTGCTAATTTAGAAGAACTATGTAGTCATAAGTTGCCGGTTTTCACACATCTAAATGCATTTTGAGTCACAGTATTTTAGGGCATCTTGACTAAGTCCACCCACATACCTTGCTACCTCTGAAAGAAGCACACTAGAGGCATTCTGGCCGTAATCAGTCAGTATCGCCTTACTTTCTTTTATTTATTTTTAATATATGGATTGTGAAAATAATATGCTTAAAAAGCATACAAAAAAATCCTTGTAATACCATCGCTCCTGGAGCGATAATACTACTGTTGGTAAGTGATAATACTATCGTTCGGGTGCCGTAATAGTATAGTTCGGCACCCGATCGATAGTATTATCAAGAAAGCTGAAGAGCACATGCGCAACTGTATCACCGACGTCTTACAAAGCGTGCTCTCTGATTGGCCGCTTTTTCTCTGTGGGCAGGCACAACGAGTAGGAAAACATGGCGGCTTGCTCGCTCGCTTAGCAAGTGAACAGTCAACAGCCGCTACAACTGTTTTTCTGCAGTTTTGAAACATTTTTTTGAGCTCCTCTGCTCGCGGGATACCGCTGCTGACAAACAGTTAAAAAATCAGCAGTAAATGAAGCCCACAGCACCGGTCATCCACACAGCACTGGGGAACCCTGCCAGCACTCACATGGACCCACTGACTCCACTGTTTAAACGGAGGTGAGTCAAGTCACCTCGTATCCATATATTAAAAAAAATAACAAATAGGTTCTGGCATAACAAGGTAGTAATTCCATCTCGAGGTTCTGGGGACATATGAAACCTCTCGAGCTTCGCTCTCGAGGTTCTCTGTGTCCCCAGAACCTCTCGATGGAATTACTACCTTGTAATATACCAGAACCTATCTATTATTCTATTTATGTTGAACTGAGGTGGCCAACAGAGAAAAGAATGTGGGTATGAACGAGCAACTGAGTGAAACAGTTCTCCTCTGCTCACTGAAACTCGCCAAAAAGTGACTCACTCAGTCATGAAACTACTGACAAGTCCCGCTCCACTTTTTGAAATGTGAGCATGCAGGGGGGAGGTCGCAGAGGGGACCACCAGGTGGATGTTTCAAACTGAAGCTGAACTTTTGTGAGGGAGCAAATGAGAATGTCTGTGCTTGAGTCTGAAGCTGTGATCATAGTGGGTAAAAGAGGGGTATTCACCAAACTTAGACCTCTAGTAAGTAAGCAAGCAAGCGGGTGAGCGCTTCAATCGGAGTGGCTGAACTTGCAGTCTGGCTGTCACCACACTGAGCCATGATCAGACGGGATCAGCAGCCACTCTTTTTCTTATTCAGAGGGTTTTATGTTTTTCACTCAAAACAGTACCTGACAGTCCCAGTGATTTTTTTTTCACCTAACAATTCAGCCTATCTGTATTCAGAGTCAGGACCGATAAAGTCCATTGTTCATTCGGCTATGTGCCAGCATACATATGTACCCCTCCTGCTTAAAATGTTATACTACAAATATAATTTTTCCCAAAGAAACAAACAAAAACAAAGTAAGGATTATGATTGATGGAACTATAGTGCCAATGTTTGTCTCTCTCTCAGTCTCGAAGTTGCAGTGCGGAACGGAGCTGACAGGTACAGGCTGAGCCATCAAACCATGAAATCCCTGTCTCTAAAATACATAATACTGGCTGAGGAGAACACAGGACAAGTTTTTTAACAAATGTAAATGTACTTTGATTTCACAAGTTGAATGGACAGTGAGAGCTGTTGTGCTGTGATACTTTACTATAAAACTACAGAAAAAAACCACCAGCAAGTAATCTTCATTAGGACAAAACACCTAAAGCAAAGCTGTATAATCAGTGTAGTCCCAGTAGGTGGAGAGACTACTTTAGCTGAAAAAAAAATTATATAATCTTTTAAATATTAAAAAATGTATTCTAATAAAAACACATATTTTAAAAACTAAAAGCCCATTTTACTAGCACAATAACACACTCCTGGAGTGTGCATTGTGCTGAGATAATTATACTTCCAGGGGTTGAAGGCACTCAGCCTGTGGCCTCATGCCTCACTGTGTCCCTAGACATGTGGCTATCTCAGCACAATGCACACCCCATCATGTCATATTGCTTATGTATAATATCCAAGATAGAGGCAGGAAGAATAGAGTTTTATATAGCACATTTCATGCACATTTTATGCCAAAGCACTTTACAAAACAATGAGCTAGTTACTGGTAGGGCAGAGAATGCACAGTGAAGCCCACCAGGATGAAGCACAGTGTCATGGGTTTCCTGCATGACAAAAGGGATTAACTCCCATTGAAATTGCATTGTTTGCTGCAGTAACTATACTACAGAACTCTGCAGAGTTGCGCTTCTTCCTGGTGGGCTTCACTGTATGTGGTATGCATGCATTCATCATGCTAATACCACACACACACACACACACACACACACACACACACACACACACACCCATAATGCATGAGCTCCTTTGTTCTTCACAGTGAATGTTGACAAGGACACTGGGAATAACTCCCTTAATGTATGACATACTAATGGGATGCTATTCATTCCATTTCAATTTGTGATTTTTTGAAATAGGTACTTTTAACCAATGAGAATTTTTTCTGTTTTTTTTTGTGTATGATCTGGGTGTTAATAAAATGTGACTTTCTGAACAATTGTCATTAGTCTCCGAGGAAAGACTTGGTTGGTCCAAAAGCTAAGACATTGTTTTCTTTTTGTAACATCTATGTTGGTCCAATAAAAGGTATCAAACCATTTGCTTCTGGATCTCCTTAACTGTATTAAAAAGTAGCAATTCATCTCTAACTTCCACCTGGACAGTCACCATAGATTAGCAGAAAGGATAGAATTAACATATCATCTGAAAGATGGATAAGACATTAAATATATGTACAGTATATGTATAATTAAAAAAATACATTAATGCATCTGTTAGCATTATGAAGCCACTAAAGTAAGGTAATTGTATGTTACTCTAATGCCTGCCACTCCCCATCTCCTACTTTCATGACCTAAGGCTAAGATAAAGGCCTGTGACCATGCCCTATATATGTAGTGCCATATGTAAAGTAGCAGACTCATATGCTGCAGGCCTGTAGCCTGCTTTATCCAGGGCCCTGTGGGCCTTACAAAAAGCAGCCCACCAATGGTGCATTGCTCTGAACCTGTTGCTTGCTTTGTGCAGGGCCTGGTGGGCCCTACATGAAATAGAAGACCTATGGTTCAAAGCTCCACACCTATAGCTTGCCATGTAACATGACCCTGGATCTGACTCTTGGCCTTGGGCCATGAGGGGAGATGATGGGGGAGGATGGTGAAAGTTAGGGCTGCAAACCTTTATACCACATTTCCATTCTTTTAATGCTTTTATGACCCTAACCAATGCCTTAACATAATTATTTGCAATGAGTTTCCTTTCTTTTTGGAAAACAATATATAACTGTCACCTACTGGACAGAGCTTCAGACCTGTAGCTTTATTTGAGTTGGGCCCTCTGTATTCTCTGCTAAGCAGAGGACCCATCAGGCAGGGCACCACAGCTATAGCTTGCTTCATGCAGACCCTATGCAATACAGTAGCCCCATTTAGCACAGGGCCAGACCTGTAGCTTGCTCCATGCAGGGCTCTGTGGGCCCTTTGCAAAGCAGCAGACCTGTTGAGTATAGGACCATACCTATAACTTACTTTGCTCAGGGTCCTGCAGCCTTATGCAAAGCAGCAGATCTATTCAGCAAGGTGCTGGATCTGTTTGAAGCAGCAGACCCATAGAAAATGGTGCAGAATCTGTAGCTTGCTTTACCCAAGGCCTGAAAGACCCTCTGGACATGTCTGCAAGTTACCACAAGTGAGGTCATGGGGGATGGTAA
Organism: Neoceratodus forsteri; assembly: GCA_016271365.2. NCBI lineage: Eukaryota > Metazoa > Chordata > Ceratodontiformes > Ceratodontidae > Neoceratodus > Neoceratodus forsteri. Next base: position 344,085,334 of record JADMNL010000022.1, read on the forward strand.
GTAACCTATCCCTAAAAGTGCTAATAAAATATAAATCAATATATATGCTATGGGTGATGAAAACAAAACCGTGAAAGAAAAACTAAGTCCCAGAACGTGAGCGAGTCAAATTTTTTTTTTTGGGGGGGGACTTAATTTTGCTCAGGTAGTTTTTGTTCAATCACCCAACCCTTTTTTATTAATATTTTTTTACCAAATTTGAGGAACAGAGTAATTACCACCCACCATCACAACCATCCAATTGACACTTTTTAATTTGATTCTGAAATAAGTTTTCCGTAATAACAAATGTAACCTTTTTTGGCTGTTAAAAAAATGACAAAACACACACACACGTGCAAAAAGACTAAGTCCCTGAGTGTGCACAGTGAGGTTTATTTGGACTTAGTTTTTTTCAGATAGTTATTTCTTCATGGTGACTGTCCCAGAGTAAAAAAAACAGCATCTGGCCAAGGTGGAGGGAGGAATGTGCCACCCCTACTGTGGGCCAGCAGTAAGCGCCTGGGGGGGCATGGGAGAGGTGGCATGAGTAGCATTGAGGGACTGAGGTGGGTGTTTAAAGGAATGGACCTGGGAGTGTGGGGAGAGTTATTGCACAATGGGTTAGGGAAATGGATTCACTATAAAATGGCAGCACTGGGTTGGAGTCCCAATGTAGGATGAGGGATGGTGGACAGGATCTGACACTGGGAATGAGTGCCTGTTGTTGGACTCTAACGTGGTGGGTCTTTGGTGAGCCACCAGGATAAGTCACTAGGTGGCAGCAGAAAGAAAATAAACATTAAAAATACACCTTGCACCAGGGATGGGCACCTGGTGTCGGGAGGGGTGGAGTGAGTTCTCTAATACCCAGGATTGGGTATCCAGTGTCAGAAAATGCAGTGGGGTGGTCCTGTGGCTGAATTCCCCCCAAAAACACAAGCCTTTTTTTATTTGTGATTGACTTCCTATTAAGTCAATCATGAATTAGATAAAAAAGGCTTGTGATTTTTTTCATTTATTTTTCATCTTTTTTGTTGTTGTTTTTATATGTACTTGCTCCAAGACTGACATTTTGTTATAACTTTTTATTTTGGCCTTTTCTGTCATACAACCAACAAAATACCCTACTGTGGGCAAATATCAAATAAACCTAACTTTTACATTTTTTTTTAATTTTATTTTATGCACACAAAAAAGTCTCAATTTTGGGTATTTGTACTTAATTTTAGCACTGAACAGAGCCAGAACTATGAGACGTATTGTTCTCAAAACTGGCATGCTTTTAGACCTTGGAACTGAGAGGGTGCATACCAAATGTCAAAACCCTAGACAGTAGGATGACAGAGTTACATAACCTGCCAAAAATCCAGTGGTATTTTGACACAAACACTGAACTATAACTATAGTGGCACTGTATATAGTTATACAACACAAGCAGAACTAAAAACAGCAAGAGAACTAGGGATATCTTTGTAGCTAACCTCAAGATATCATGATATCATGAAGGTTGGGCATGGTACGAGTAGGTCAGAACAGAATACTGAACTAATCAGAGAACAGCTAACACAGTGCAGATTACCCCACAGTACCTCTGTGCAGCACTGAAGTCAGCAGTTTAAATCAATAAAAAACAATCAAAATCTTCACACAAACAGCATATTTTAAAGTTATAACTAATCAACTGGATGATGAAATACATCAAATATGCAATGGCCTGACTTAAAGTATGCAGATATCAAGACATGTGAGGGGTTGTGATTTTTATAACTCACTCGTGGTACTGCCCCTCCTCAGTCATAGTATGGCCCTGCTCCTCATCACACATGGACGTAAGTTGCATATCTGGAGTCAGGGCATTGCAACTCTCCTATATACATATGTAAACTTTGACCTTTTTTACACGGGTCACATAAGATTTGTAAGGGGGCAGGAATCCAAACTAAAGGCAATCTGACCACTAGTGCTTAAGTTGAGAGACATCTGATACAACATTAACCTAACTGTGGGTGGGTGACCAGATGGGTAGATGACATTGTGATGGCATATAACACCCTCAGTTTGGAAACAGAGAGTATAATTCCTAAAAATTCCTAAAGATAAAACAATGTTAAACAAAGTTAAAATTCCTAAGATAAAACAATGCAAAAAAAAAAAAAATGTGCACAGTAATTAGCATTACTTTTATCAAGTGCTGTGACTGTTATTCTGCACGTCCTGTGCTCACAAAAATGATTTGATACAAGAGCTGCTCTAAACTATTCACCAGGGAACAGACCTGGATAATTTCAATGCTCCGTTAAGTTCTGTTCTCACTGGAGGTTTTGGAAATTACATAGTCTATGGATTTTCTTTCAGCAAAACAGCCATGGGCCTACCAGTGCTTTTCTGCTGACACATTCTATGTTTCTATGTTTCCATATCTAAGCCACAAAAATATTCTAAACTGCACCAGAGTGTAAACTTCCAGTCACCAAAATCTTAATGAGTACATAAAATTACCTCTGGCTTTCAATAAGTGACCGGATAATCACTACCATTAAAAGGCCTTGTAAATGTAAATTTCTTCCTATTGGGGTCTTCAGTCCACATCGTACAGTATGTAACTGTCTTCTAATGATGTGTCTAACATTTGTGTGTCCTCAAGGCAAGGATCTCTAGCACACTTACCTTTACCTTGTCCCCCCCCCCATGAGGCACAGTGTCTCTGTTGGGGCATATAAAAAGCAGTTTCTAAATAAAGATCATGGGATCCTGATGGGGAGTGGTGGAATTTTTTATCCAGCCCTTCATCCAGGCCACCATTTCCACCTCCTTTTTCCCATTCCCCTTTAATAATCTGCACCACGGAAACATTGCCTCTGCTTGAGAGTTCTGTGAACTTTGGTGTCCTTCTGTCACTACCCCTCTAGATCAGCCTGTATGTATTTGAGCTCTTTAGCAGAGAAATCAAATCCTATGTCAGAACAATAGGAGGAGCACGACCACAGTGCAGGCTTTGTAGCTTGTTCTGTGTTCAATATTCCGTCTTCAGGCAACATCTTTTCTTTTTATTCTTTGGTAACCAGGTAAGGCTTCACTAGACACAAGTGCCTCTTTCAGGGGCACTCTGGGGAGCACTGTGGTGGTTAAGCGACTTGCTCAGAGTCACACAGTATGCAAGTAGAGGTTGCAGGAATCAAACCCAGGTCTGCTGAATGTACCAACCGCATTCAACCTCATTACTCTACCCTCTAAGCTATAGGTCTAAGGTAAGAGAGGATGTAGATTTGTATTGACATCACAATCAGACCCCTGTTGTTAAAAAGGAGGATCAGAAAATATTTTTCAGTTTTAGTTTCAGCCAGGGGTTGGGGTGGGGGATTCTCAAAGTACTGATTAATGTTGAACCAGGTTAAACTGTTGAAAATGAATCGTATTAAAAATAAGAATGGAAATGAATATTGTGCTGCAAGGGTTGTAGGAGAATAAATTTTTGAAAGTGAAGCTTGGTATGTCTGTCCCCTCTCTGTTTGGGTAGACACACCTCCAGCTGTTGCTGGGAATCAAACAAAGAGCTCTGAGTCCCAAAGGCAGCAGTTCTAGCCACTCAAAGGTAAATTCCTCTTAGCCGGGAGGCAAGTGAACTCCTTTACTTTTCAAAAAAGGGCTTGTAAATTTCCTGCTTCCTGACAGGCTAAACAAGTTCTGAGACCCACATCTTAATTCTCCAGATCTGCAAAGGTTTGAACACATTAAGGTGATGGGATTTGGAATTTGGGCAACTTACATACAGAATTTGTGAGCTTCAGTACTTCACTCATTCATGATTTCCATCACAAACATGGCTGCCACCTTTACTCATATATGAAAACCTTCAACTAGGCCCTAAAAAGTAAAAGTCCATTAGAGTAAACAAAGTAAGTCATGAGCCCACCCTTTTGCACATGTAATGCCCCCCCCCCCAATTTGGGGGCTTACCTTGTGCCCATTTAGCACCCATTTCTGCCTTCTTCAAGCGCTTCCTGGAATGCCTGCCATTTTTTGTTTTGGTGGCCCCAGTCCTGTTATGCCCTGCTCACCCCCAAAAGAAGCCCCAGAGTGAAGTTTTGCCCATTAGGGCTCCAGAAGTCAGCCGCACTGCCCTACTGCTTGTTTGACAATCTGGTGCCACAGAGATTGTGCATACACAATGCTATGCCTTTGATCTCCCAACCGCTCAATTTGTGGTCGAGTGTGAGAGTATTCAGCGGTCCTGGGCCATGTATGGCCAGAGTGGGGACCGGTGACCAAAGCAAGAGCCATGAGAGCCCATTTTTCTACATAAATAAAAATATCCACAAAGTGTTAGAGATTGTGGCTCATGAATATTAAAGAGCAGAGCCCTGATCCTTATGAATATTGATGAGGGTTTGTCTGCCCTCGGATAAGCAGTGTTTCAGCAGCTGCCGAGAAGGACAAGAAAAAGGTAAATAAATACAGTTCGGACCATTGGGGAAAAGCGTTAAAAAAAAAAAGGACAAATGTTTAAAGGGAAAAATATTAAAATAAATAAAATAACTAAATCCTGGCTGCACCAGATATGTTGGGACGCAGATAGACAGCCTGCCTGTTGCAAGAGGGGGTTACAAAATATTGGCAACAGGCAAATGGACTGAGATAATTGCTAAATCTGGGCAGCCTCTAAAAGGACACACAAGTGGCAATTGAACTGTGGGGCATCTGGGCAAATTAATTAATTATTCTGGCTGCACCAGGACTTTATTTGGGACTATGTTAATTCTGCTTAAGGGACTGTGTGTTTAGCAGCCATTACAGAGCAGCAACAGCAAATTGGAAAGCTGGATTTTTAAGCCAGGACTTGTGGGACTTCTGGAAAAGCTCATGGAAAACTTCCAAGTGCTCATGGGACACTGCAGGGACCCAATTTCAGGCACCAAAACAACAAACCAACGGTGCATTGAGAAAGCTTAATGAATAATTCATTTTTGTGACTGACAAGCCTTCCAGCCAATCAGAGCCAAAACAACCAATAGCCTCAGCCAACAGGGAGACTCAGAAGAGCCCCATAAAATAAAATGTTTCTAGCTGTACAAGCAGATCTGAGAGATTCCAGAGGGAGCCCACCACAGCGGTGGGGGCTCAGGCCCCCAGCAGAACAAATGGGCCTGGAGATCCAGTGTATTTCTCTCCACATGGGAGAGGGGCTTTGGTCTTCTTTGCCAGTAAATCAGTGTTAGTTTAAAGCAGAATCTGCTAGCCTGGGGGTTGCCAGAAAAAGTCCTCCAAGGTCTAGCCAAATCCTTTCCGCGTTTAGGGAAAATGTGGACCTGCAACTTGATGTCAAGTCAGCTGTGAGACAGCTGAACCTGCCTCAGTGGTGAGAGTGCTGAAGACTTCAACAACCTTAGATGAAGGGAAGCCATTCCTTGAGGATGCCTGAGTGAGCAATCTTGCACCTCCAAGTGCAACTTACCTACCTAGCTGGTGGGTTTCACCAGCACTAATCAAAGCCATTGAATCAAATGTAAATATTGTAAATGCATACCCCCTACTCCTCTCTCCCCCATCCTACGTCCTTCCCCCTGTATACAAACTCTGTTGTTGTTGTTTTTGAAGATACCTGTGTCAAAAGCATATTGTTAGGATCTAGTCAATAAATGGTAAATGTATTAAAATATGGGGAAATGTTATTGGGTCATGTGTGGGGTGGCTTATGGTTACAGTGAGTGGGTACAGCATCCCAGGGGGTTGTACCAGGTTCCATGCTAACCCACTTAAAGCTAAACTGTGGGTGGAGGCACCGTAAAAATATAATATGTTGGATAAAAATCAGTTTAAAAGTAGATCTTGGGAACCCAGGCCCCTCAACTTTGTTCAGGCCTGCAGGGCAGGGATAGTAGGCCTCAGAGTAGCACCACCTAGGGGTTACACAATGGAGGCACCACTGGGATTTCCTGTTTACACTATGTTGCGCCCAGCATGGATCCCCCCAGTTTATGTGTATTGAGACCCTTAACATGGCTGCCACCTAAGTAACTGTTCAAAATGTGTTTTGGTGCCAAATCATGTTGTAGGCTGCTCACTGTTGGTCAGAGAGAGCTTGTGGGCTGTGTGCATGCCCCCTAGTGGCCAAAAGTAAAATTGCACCAAAATTTAATTTAGATGTAAAACCTGTTACTGGTAAGGGCCCTGGGGTAATGTAGCATCTGAACATGCTCACAATTGTTTGAAAATATTTTATTACTGTCAAGAAGAGGATGTATTTGTGTACCCTAGGATGTTATGGTAACCAATGCCAGCTAGGGAGCCATATGCCTAGGATAACCTGGTGTAAATCGTTAAAGTGTTAAGATGTTTAAATGTTTAAAAAAATGTTTAGATGCCACTTAAGTGTGCCAGACTTGACACACACATTTGGCGCAGATGCCAAGTTTCTCTGGCAGGGGAGAGTGTAATACCCCCCCCAATTTGGGGGCTCACCTTGTGCCCATTTAGGTCCTGTTTCTGCCTTCCTCAAGCACCCCCTGGAATGCCTGCCATTTTGTTTTTTGTTGGCCACAGACCTGTTGTGCCCTTCTCACCCCAAAAGCAGCCCCAGTGTAAATTTTAGCCCATTAGGGCTCCAGAAGCCAGCTGCACCTCCCCGCTGCTTGTTTGACACTCTGGTGCTGCTAAGATTGCGCATGCACAATGCTGCATCTTTGATCTCCCCACTGCTTGGTTTGCAGTTGAGTGGGAGAGTGTTCAGCCGTCCTGGTCTCCGTATGGCTAGAGTGGGGACCGGTGACCAAAGCAAGGGCCATGACAGCCTGTTTTTCTACATAAATAAAGAGATCCACAAAGTGTTAGAGATTGGGGCTCATGAATATTAATAAGCAGAGCCCTGATCCTTATGAATATTGATGAGGATCTGTCTGCCCTCGGGGAAGCAGAGTTTCGGCAGCTGCCGAGAAGGTAAGAGAAAAGATAAGTAAATAAAGCAACTACTGTTTGGACCATTGGGGAAGTGTTAAAAAGAAACGACAAATGATTAAAGCTGAAAATGCTAAAATAAACAAAATAACTGAATCCTGGCTGCACCAGTTGGGACTCAGATAGACAGCCTGTCTGCTGCAAGATGGGGTTACAAAATATTGGCAGCAGTAACAGGCAAACGGACTGAGATAGTTGCTTAATCTGGGCAGCAACTAAAAGGACACACAAGTGGCAATTGAACTGTGGGGCATTTGGGCAAAATATTTAATTATTCTGGCTGCACTAGGACTTTATTTTGGACTGTGTTAATTCTGCTTAAGGGACTGTGTGTTTAGCAGCCATTACAGAGCAGCAACAGCCAATCTGAAAGCTGGAATTGTAAGCCAGGACTTGTGGGACATTTGCCAAATCTCATGGGAAACTTCCAAGTGCTCATGGGAAACTGCAAGGACCCAGTTTCAGGTGCCAAATCAACAACCCCACTGTGCATCATGAAAATTTAATGAATAATTCATTTTTGTGATTGGCAAGCCTTCCAGCCAATCAGCGCCAAAGCAACCAATAGCCTCAGCCAATAGAGAGCCTCTGAAGAACCCTGTAAAAGAAAATGTTTCTAGCTGTGCGAGCAGATCTGAGAGATTTGAGTGGGAGCCCCCTACAGGGGTGGGGACTCAGACTCCCAGCAGAACAAATGGGCCTGGAGATCTAGTGTAAGCCTCTCCACAAGTGAAAGGGACTTTTTTTCTTCTTTGCCAGTAAACAAATCACTCAGTGTTAGCTTAAAGCAGAACCTGCTAGCCTGGGGTTGCCAGAAAATGTCATCCATGGGCTAGCTAAATCCTTTCCATGTTTAGGGAGGACGTGGACCTATAACTTGATGTCAAGCCAGCTGTGAGAGACTTGAACCTGCCTCAGTGGTGAGAGTGCTGAAGACTTCAGAAACCTTAGATAAAGGAAAGCCATTCCTTGAGGATGAGTAAGTGAACAATCTTGCACCTCCAAGTGCAATTAAACAGAAACATTTATGGGGCCGCCAAGCCTTAGAGAACTGTTTAAAACGGTTTGCGATCTGCACTCTAAGTCTAATCAAAAGCATAAAAAGGGTGGACACTTATCAAAATAGTGATCATGGGTGAAATGGGCTGGCAGCATAGCCTAGAGGTTAGAGTAATGAACTGTGAACAAGCTTGGTACATCCAGCAGACCTGGGTTTGATGCTCACAATCTCCACTTGCATACTGTGTGAATCTGAGCAAGTCACTTAATTGCCCAGTGCTCCCAGGTCGCCCCTGAAAACAGGAACTTGTGCCTAGTGGGACTTACCCGGTTACCAAAGACTAAAATAAAAATAAAAATCTTGAAAATATATAAATGTGACTGAAATGTGTTTGAATTGCTAAGTGCCTACAGGACTGAAAGGGGAGTACTCAGAGCTGGGGCTCTTCCTGACTTTGCCTGGGAAGTTCAGAATTATCTGTTTGGAGCTGTTAAGGGCAGCGATTGCCAAAAGTGATTCTGCGTTTAATTGTTGTAATGTCCTGTGGAAGCTGTAACTCCAGTCATTGCCACGTGGGACTGAGACATCAAGATTTGTGTTTGAAAGAACTGCAGTAACTGTTAAAATTGCCAAGTAAAAGTACAGTTTGTGAAAGTAGTGTAAGGTGGAACATGAAGAACTGGGTCACCCTAGCCTTATGGAACAAGTACCCACTGAAAAATGTAAAGTTAAAAAGGACTATGGTGGCCATGCTGGCCTATGGTTGAAGAGTCAAGGATTATGAATGTGCTGAATGTTCAAAGGTTATAAATGTGCTGAATGTTCAGGAGATATAAATGTGCTAAATGTTCAGGAAAGGCAAATGTGTTAAATAAAATGTAACTGGCTGGTTACACTGCATGTGCTTTTATCTCAGAAGAGGGGCACCAGTTTCAAAATGCAGGGCCTCCCCTGCACAAACCCAAAAAAGTGTAACTAATTCAAATGTTTAATGCTTTCAAGTCCAAGCTTCAAATTTCTTGATTTAGCTGGCTACCGTACAGCTGCACCGTTCATCAGGCCTGCACCTTCAAATGGACTGTGGTTACTGGGTACCCAAGTGTAAGGCTGGGACTGCGGGGTCTCTTACCAAATGTTGGGGACTGGTACTAGTGTGGGTAAAACAATGCATACTGTGACATCTGATTTATGCTGCTTAGTCAGATAGCCAGGGCTCTGGTTATGCTAAAGGTTGGTGGGGCAATTATAAGTGATGTGTGATTTAAAATGCAACTTACTTACCCAGCTGGAGGATTTCACCAGCACTAATCAAAGCCATTGAATCAAATGTAAATATTGTAAATGCATAACCTCTACTCCTCTCTCCCCCCATCCTAAGTTCTTCCCCCTGAATATAAACTAAGTTATTGTTGTTTTTGCAGTTACCTGTGCCGAGATCATATTATTAGGATCCAGTTAATAAATAGTAAATGTATTAAAATGTGGGGAAATGTTATCGGGATATGTGTGGGGTGGCTTATGGTTACAGTAAGTGGGTACAGCTTCCCAGGGGGTTGTACTAGGTTCCATGCTAGCCCACTTAAAGCTAAACTGTGGGTGGAGGCACTGTAAAAAGATAATATCTTGGATAAGAATCAGTTTAAAAGTAGATCTTGGGAACCCAGGCCCCTCAACCTTGTTCAGGCCTGCAGGGCAGAGGTAGTAGCCCTCAGAGTGATGCCGCCTAGGGGTTACACACATAAAAAAATTAAAAACTCAAATACTATTCAGAGTTTCTATTGTTGGCATTTCTTTGATGACCATGAAAAACTCTCCTCATCAGTTTGCCAGAGAACTCCCTACTCCTTACCCTGCAACAGATTAAATTGAGGTTCTGACTCCACTTGAGGCCTGTGTTTGTCTGTGAGTGTATGCCAGAGGAATTCTGTAGAATTTTGAATTAATGTATTCCATGTTACCATTCCATGTGTGTGTGCGTGGGGGGTGCATTCTACTACTGGAATACTGCAGAGTTTTGAATTCTTGTACTGCATGGTAAACAGTCACACAATTCACTGAATGTGCATAAAGACAGATGACTGACAAGGTGAAAACCATCTGTAGAGGGGCTATTTTATATTTTTTTGTAATATTTTATTATATTTTTTGTGGCATTAGTTTTAGCGTGTTCATTTTTGAAAAGTTGCCTATGGTCTAGTTTTATATGTGCAATAAGACACTTCAGAATGTTGGTTGTGTTGGTTTTACCACTCTTCCAGGGAATGAAAACACTCAGCCTGTGGCCCCATGCCTTACAGTGATCCTGGGTGTGTGGAGAAAACAGCACAGCCAACGCCCCTCCGTGTCTTATTGCGTACATAATTGCTGCACCATAGACCACCACTAGATGACTGTATTGCTTTTGACTATTATTCTCCTCTTTCACTGCTGGATGGAACTGCTTTGTCAGATTGCCATTGCCAGTATCGCAGCTTTTGGCTTAATGTATGTCACAGTTTAATGTGATGATCAGGCTATCAATTGCGAACTGCTAATTCCAAATGATAATGGAGCCACTCTGGGACATAAGGAGGTACTGGTAGTAATACTTGGATAGTGCCTTTGTGGTTATGGATCTGATTGTGATCCATTGGATAGTGGCAGTATCCGACTTGGGATCAGACCAAGTCAGAGGTCAGATCCCAGGTTGGATTCTGCACTATCCGACCTCAGATCCAGGGATCTGATGTTGGATCCTGCACTATCCAACATCGGATCCAGGGATCCAACATTGGATTCAGGGATCTGTGGTCAGATCCAGTGTCAGATCCAGGGATCCAACCATGGATCTGGGACATCTGAACTGGATCTGAGATGGCCAGATCCATGGTCAGGTAGCGCTACTATCCAACCAGATCCACTATCCAGCAAAAAGACTGGTATCCAATGGTATCCTAATTGATAGGTTACTATCGGAGCAACACTAGATATTGGCTTCTGAATTCCTCAGAAAGTTGCTTTCCAACAGGTGCAGGGTCAGAAAAGATGACCACCTGCTCGGCTGAGGTCTTAGTACAGTACAGTCTCCTTGATTCACCACACAAAGTGAGGCACATTCTACCAGACTAACAGGCAGTTAAAATTTTCTTCCTGCAGTCCCACTAAGGTCTCCAAACTTGAGGTGGGCTCAGAATTCCCTGAATGAATCTGTGGTCCCAAGGAACGGGACTGATTTACCTTATGGCACCCTGCATAATTATGGGCTACTGAAACTTTCTTTGCTCCTAGAGGGATTCTAGTTGCAGCAAACCAGCAACTCCTAAAACTGATTGAGTCAAGCATATGCAGAAATCATGAAAAGGAGTAGTCTAGCACTTGAAAGTGCAGCATGAGAGCACATAACTGTTGGCTTGTGATAATCCACTGTGATTGACAGCTAGCGATACATCAATACACTTGAAAGCATGTTGTGGTTAAAATATTGTAGGTATAGTGGTATGTACTGAAGTACAGTATGTCAAAGCATGGAAACTATCAACAGAACAACCATGATGATGTGACTTCAAGTTTTTAACTAAAACAAAATAAAGGACACCCCGAAGGCCAGTGGCAGCATGTTGTGCTGCTGTGCAGGTGGCCCAGGTTTAGGAGCGAACTGAAGTCACCACATCGGGAGGCAGGCTGAGTCATGGCATCTGCACTCAGCAGTGCACTGTGGCTGGGAGGGAATGGCATCTGGCTCTGGAGCCACAGCGACTTCTGGGGTGGGTCAGGGGAACTTGCTCCTGCCATCGGCATCACTGTGTGCATCCAGGGCCATCAAGAAGCTACTCCCACACCAGAGGAAGAGGGAGGGATAGGGTGAAAATGGGATAAAATTCCCTATTTCCATCTATATCACAGCGGATGTCTCTGGCTCCCTTAGAGCCTAATGCCTAACACTGGATCCTGCCCACTTGCTGGACTGCTTCCTATCAATAACAAACCATGGATTATCGTGTTAAGAAACATGTTCTGAACATAGGTCATTGGCCTTGGAGATGTAAAATGGTATCCCATTCCAAGATCACAGGTTTTACTTATTATGCTACATAGATGAACAATTCCTTAAATTGGACTTGTCTCAAATGTATCAGCAAGGGGCGTTGGCTGTTAATTCCAGGTCACACATTACCAGTAATACACAGAACATACAGCACCTGTTTAGTTATTCTGTGTGGTAGTCTGTGTTCCTCCATGTTTCAAAAGATTGCAGACCAGTCATTACAGGGACATACTGATGTAATATAGAAAGATAGACAGTGATGGAAGAAAAAGTCCAATGGTCCATCTAGCCTACCTGGCATTCCCTTGCTGACCAGGGACCTATCGTCCATACAGGGTTTTATCCTTCCCTGTCCAGGTCTTTATCCCTTCCAATCCATGTCCCTATTCCCCTCCCTACTGCTACTGATCTGGGCAACCACTTAACCCTTTTTTTTGTGCCAGCAACGCTTGAAACCATTTACAGTCTTGGCATTCACCACCCTCCCATGCAGACTTTTCCATGGCTTCACCACCCTTTTCATAAAATAGAACTTCCTCATATCTCTCTTAAACATCCCCCCCCCCCACCAGTTTCCACTTGTGACCTCTGGTTCTTGACTCTGCACTCCTGCTAAATAGTTCCCAGCTGTTCACCTTGTTTATTCCCTTCAGGAACTTCAAGGTCTTTATCATATCCACCCCAGCTTGGTCTCCAGTGAGTACATGTTCATGTTCAGTGCCTTGAGATGACCTTCATAAGATCTGCTCTGTTGGCCCTGAATCATCTTGTCACCCTGCACTGCACTGTCTCCAGCCTGTTCCTGTTCTTCCTTATATGAGAACTCCAGAACTCAGCATAGAAATATTGTAGGTGTGGCCTCACCAGTAACCTATATAGAGGTAGTAGTACCTTTTTTCCTGCTGTCCATACCCCTTCAGATACACCGCAGCATCTTATTAGCCATACTATAGGTCTTGTTACACTGGCTTGATAGTTTGAGGGAGTAACTGGTGATGAGTCTCAGTTTCCTTGCCTCTGCCATAGTGCTCACTTTTACTCCTCCCATCCATTACTCTGTCCTGGTGTTTTTTTCCCCTAGGTGCTTAACCTTTCATTTTTTGGCATTGAATTTTAACTGTAAAACCTAACACCACCTCTCTAGCCTTTGTAGCTCCCTCTGCATCTCCCAGATCCCTTTGTCACTATCTACCGTACCACAGAGCTTCATGTCATCTGCAGAGAGATACAACTTTCCCTGCATGCCATCTCCAATGTCGCTGATGAATGTATTGAAGAGGACAGGACCCAGGGCAGACCCCTGAGGCACCCTACTTGCACCCTCCATCTCTTCTGATTTGATCCCGTTTAGCACCACGCTCTGCCGTCTCTCCTTCAACCAGTTTTCTATGCATCTAACTATGTCCCTAGCCATGCCCAGGACCTCCAACATCTCTCACTAATCTTCTGTGTGGCACCGGGATGAAAACCTTGCTAAAATATGTTTATTTTTAATCACAGGTCACACTGCTGAGTCATATTTGTATAATTTGAAGAAGGTTTCAGGAAAAATTGCTTGAATCATGGTTGAATGTGAAAAAAAAGAAACATGACCATACATTTTTCCAGGCTAAAACAACATAATACTGAGATTATTCACCCATGGAGGAAAATACAGAAGCAACTGTCAGTTAAATGTAGCCATACCTTTTATGTCTGAGGTTGTGTAGTGTCTATGATACAGGCTGCAACACTCCTTATCTTTGTCTGGCATCATTTTTACTTTCAGAAATGTGATTTATTTGGGGAGGACTCACATAAAGATAGCCTACAATATTACTGGCATAGATGTGCACACAGTTGAGGTTTCAGTTTAATATTCTGACCAGCCAAACATTACAAGGAAAGTTTTCATTGTCAGTTAACATTTCTGAAAACGAAATCTGACAGTGCCATTTAGTAATCTACTTTCATCTTTTAATTTTGTTCCCCCAGCTGGTGTGCCCCTATAGTATACTAAAGACATACGGCTTAATAAACAGAGAACCACTCAGTCCCCTACAGCACCTGACATCATCCAGAAATCATGTGATGTTACTGAGAGTCACTCTGCATTCCTCTGCTCCATCTACTCGCATTATTCTTTGATCAATGCTTTGTTCTGAAATTTTCATTCAGGCAGAAAACATTAATGATGAGCGATATGAGGAATCTGCACCAATTAGACCCACACGAAGCGGACACTGCATTATGCTGTGTAGCTTTGTTTGCATGGCGAATTAACTCCCTTACTCATGCAATCAACAGATACCCACAGCTTATGTTCTTACCACCCAGACCTTAGGAAATACAGCATGTGAGTTCCTAGTCAATAAACAGCTGTTGTGCATCATCTTTAACTCCTACAAATACCAGCAGGATTAACTCCGATATTTTATTTTGCATATGCCACTAATCAGGTATCTTGAGAGAGGTGGGCTGATTTATGTCAAGTAGGCTGAGACCACCTGAACCTTTTTGAACTAATTTCTGCTGTGGCACACAGTAGAGCTGCCAACAGATACACAGAAACATGGAAAATGTCAGCAGAAAAAGATCATTTTGTCCATCCAGTCTGCCCTGTTTTACCCTTTCTTATTCCCCCCAACCTAATGACTTATGGCTCTCACCTTTTGCCCTATGCCTTACTGCTTTCCCCCTGTGTAACTAATAAACCTTTTACTTGGTCCCAGCCATGTTTGCACCCATCACCTCTGCTGGTAGGCTGTTCCATGGTTCAACCACTCTCTCAGTAAAATAAAACGTTATCACATCCCCCCTGAATATTCCCTCCGACAGCTTCCACTCATGTCCCCATGTTCGTAATTCACCAGTCCTGCTGAATACTTCTCCCTATAGTAGAACTCATAGTGCTAGAGCTATTGGATGACAGCTACAACCTGGAGTTTATAGTAGTTCATAAACCTAATGTACATGTACTTCAGAACTGAACTGCCCGGAACTCAGTTTGGCTATACGCTGCAAAAAGGTATAGCAGTACAGTGGCCTAAATACTTTTGGTAACCACTGAGTGGTTTACTGCATCAGGAACAAAGCTAAACAAGTTTTGCCTCTAAAATAAAAATATCTAGAATGACAAACTCTTCAGCCTTCATGGCTTATTGAGTAAATGAAGCATGAAATAGGTAGGACTTGAACTTGTCAATCAATGATGCCTATTTTAAATTAGAGGTATTATGTAGGCTGGCTCAGTGCTGCTGCAAAAGCACAGTTCTGCCAGCAAGGAGACCAGGATTTATGTGTAAATTCTGAAATCCTATGGCTTTCAGGGTGGAAGACTGGGGGATGTCTCTGTAGCAACCCCTTTCTAGCTATTGGGGCAGTGGTTGTTCACTAGATGATGCACAACTTGAGACCAGCAGCATGTAAGGGAACTACTGGGAGGGTGTGGGGACCATGGAGAGTTGGTACCCCAAGGGGATGTGCCCTGATGGCCGTCTGGCCTGGGTATGGTCCTCCAAAGTCATGGAGGGAACCCCTGGTTGGGGGGGAGGGGCACGACTGGGATAGTGCTATGCTGTAGAGGTGGCAAAATAAGACCGAATGCAAAGTGCCCAGGTTTTCAGGTACTAGGAGCAATGTAGGAAATGCTGCGCTGCACGGAAGCCTGTGGTGAACTAGGAATGGGGCACTGGAATGGAAGATAATCCATGGCCAGTTAGGGGTGATGCTTGGATGGTCTTGGGATGGTCTGGACCTATGGCCATGACCAGAATGGTAGTAACTAAGTTGGGTGCCTGGGCTCTCATGAGAAGAGAGCTGGTGGGAAGTCAGTATGATCAGAGTTTCACAGGCCCCAACTGCTCCAAACATATGTGAGATGTTTAAACATCCTGATAGTCTTTTACTGCCGGACCAACAAAGCGAAGCAGATGTGAGACAAAGATCTTTATGATCACTGAATGCTTCAGAACTATAATAAAACAGTTCCACTCCCTGGGAGAAGGGAGGACTCGTACAGTACAGCTGAGTGTGATAGGGTGATCTTGCACTCAGAGACCACTGAAACAGAAAGTTTCATCTTGAGAAGTGTGAATGCTGGGTGCCAGTAGAAGAGGAAGTTGATACTTTCCAGACCCCCCCCGGGTGGGGTGCAGTGTAGTTACTGATGAGAGGGACAGATGCATGGTCTGTACTCAGTGGGGTCCCAGGACAGGACTTGACTGTGAGAATGCACTTAAACAGTTACACTGAAGTGAACTCATGTCTGCTCTGCATCAGTCTGATGTTATTATTGCTTTTTGTAAGTCCAGGGCTACAGGTGCCAATCAGGTAGAAACACTCAGGTGTTGCAGATCCTGGAGTAAAATAATGTTCACTCTAGGGGGAGTTTCCCTTTCATCAGTAACACCCCTTAAGAAGGGAAAGGACTCAAGTTTCACCCAGCTGAAATGGGGAACCTCAAAGGCATGGCTACACATCTTTTGCTGGATAACCAAAAAGTGCCATTTAGTTAGCTGTGAAGTCAGCCACCCATTACCCTCCCAGCTGCAGGAAAGGTGCAGCCATGGCAACCCTGAGCATCATGGTAACAGACAGGGACAGAAATGAAAATAACATGGAACATGAGATTCATATATTTATTTATTGAGATTTTTGCACAATGAGCTCACTTAGGTTAGACACCTATTTTTCAAGAAGTTCCTGGGGCACAGTTATAGCAGTACAGATCTAAATAAAGGGTGCAAACATGAAGGTTACAAATATAGCTAAAGACATAAAGTTATAAAAAGCACAGTTAAAAGTCACTGCATATTTCAGTGATAATATCTTAGTGTCATCACTGTATAATGTAATAATCTAATTGTCAAGTAGACAGTACTTTATACCGATGAGACAATCAGATCCTTATTATGCCACATATTTTTAAAAGATTATTTTTTCTACACTGCTCACCCTTGCTGTTGTTCACAGGAACCCTACCGCCCCCCCACACACACACAGTTTGTGGAATGAACTACCACTTTCAAGTATGTTCTTTCTTGATAAACGGAAACCTCTCTCTATTCATTCCATCCAGCTACTAAGTACGCTCCCCACATAACTCATACCTGACAATAACAGAATCCAGCATTTAAGCGCCATGCTGTTGGTGTTGGTGGCTGCTCACATAGGACAGAATCAGGAAGCAGTTTATTTTAAACACAAGGGGCTGCCGGCAGCAGGAACATCGTGCTTAGGATCAAATGCTGTATTTTGTTATTGTGAGGAATGGATCATAGAGGGAGGGTATTTGGCAGCTGGGTTTAAGTAGGTAGGGGTTCAATTAACAAAAAGAGTGCATTCTTGGAAGGGTAGGTAGTTGCTGTCTGGCATCTGACCAGTCAGAAGGCAGGGTGAGTTGATGACGTCACTACAGTCATTTTATTATCAATAAAATGAGTGTTCTGAGCTCTCATCGGTCATTTTATTGTGAATAAATTTACTGTTGAGAGTTTATTGTGGAATAAACTGTGTGCATTTTTGGCTTCTAATGGATGAGAGGATGAACATGTAGTAAAATTATATAATAACATACTGTAAGTACATTCTTGATAGTAGTAGGTATAAGTAATAAAATATGAATATGCATATCATGGCCTATTCATGATTGGGTGCAGGGTATGCACTTTAAGTGCATTCCCAGGCTGTGGCACTCCACACCCTTGCAGTGTCACACACTGCACACCATGCACTACCCCTGACTGTCTGGCCATGCTGGTGTGCATCCAATCTGATGCTCATGCTGCTGGCCGAGTGGATCCTCTGCTCCACACGGTGCAGGGGTGTAATGGAACTAGCACAACCTGGTACTGTCTGAAGCCCATGCACTATGGGTGAGTGCTGACTGGGAGACCCCAGCCCCTGCCGCACATCAGGAGGGCTGAGGGCTATGGTAATGGTGTTGCCACTGTGTTCATTAACCTGCCTGACCCTGGGTGGAGGGGTGCATAGGGGCTATGGTAGGCTGCCTACAGCTGTAGCAAAACAAGGGGATCAAAATTCCCCAAACCTGCTGCACTCACCATAAGGCACAATGCTTCAAAGTAATACAGACACAGTTTACCTTGCTGATGTACATCTTTATTCAAAAAGTGCAGAAACAGTGCTCATAAGCCATAGCTAAAAGTGCAAATTGCTTAAATAAATATGGCAGCAGTCCTTTTGACACAGCATAAAACAAACTCATGCCAGCACCATGATTGTGCTCTTGTAACAGCAGAGATCAAACATCCAAACAGCCAGCGTGTGTGCACTTGTATAGAACACACCAATCAGCTGACATTTTGCAAAAAAGGCTCGGTGCCAGCGTGAGTTTGGGAAGTTTGATTCTCTTGCATTGCTTCTGATATTTTTTATGCTAGCACCAAATTGGTCACATTTAGTGAGTTCACCCCCCTTCCCGGTTTGTTTACTAGATGCTCATTTGCCTGCAGCTGTAGCCGGTGCTACCCTCTGCAGGCACTCCACCACCCTGCACAAATCCCCTGCCCATCCATGCACTCAGTACAGGGACCTGCATGGGTATTGGGAACAGAAGATCTGATGGGGCCCCTGATGCATGGCAGGTAGTCATGCAGAAGAATATGCTCCACGTATATGAGGCACATAGACTTCATGCATGGGCCCCATTGTATCTTCTTTTCCAAATGCTTTTTATTTAGCTTGAAAAGTTGTCTTCTTAGATTGTATTTTTGGGAAGGAAGGAAGGAAGGAAGGAAGGAAGGAAGGGAGGGAGGAGGAGGGAGGGAGGGAGGGAGGGGAGGGAGAGAAGGAACAAGGAAGTTATTTAAGTGCAACTCAGTCTGTGACTAGTAGTACCATCTACAGTAAATGTGGTGTAAGATGCAGTAACAACAGTCATGAAGCACTGGAAAATAGCATCAGCTCCCTCTAAATAAAAAGGGAGGCAGGAAGGAAGGAAGGAAGGAAGGAAGGAGGGCGTACAGAGTAAGTGAGATTAAAGAGAATTACGGGTAGCTCAGGGAGGTTAAGCAAAGGGCAAAGGGAGGGAGGGACAGAAAGAAAGAGAGATACTTTGGTATGAAATGTCCTGATAGTTTCCACTGAATCTGGAACAGAGGCTTTTGGCATTTTATGCACCCACCATGCATATGGACTGTAGGGTTATACAACGAGCTCTAATTTGGGCACCCTACCAAAACACACACTGATGGCCTTTCTGGAATGGCACATCTGTATCAGACGTTGTATCCACAAACGGTGTCCTATAGCCATTAAAACTAATGGAGTCGCACAGGCAATTGAATACTGTATATGTAATTATAGAAGTGCTAAAATTATTGTTTTGCCTGTCTGTTGTTTTTGCATGTGCATAATATTTGATATAGCTGTTTAAACTATAGTTATGTTTAGGTGTTTCCACAGTGGTTGTATATAAAGATTTGTAACAGATGGGTTGTACTGTCTGCCACATCATGCCAGGACACCAATATAAATAATACTTATTCCTCACGGTCCTTTCAATATAATTGAAATATAATTTATTTTCGTTAAGCTTCTTTCGGAACACATATCTCAAAATGCTGTACTAGTGAACAGAATTTAGTACTTGATACCATGGTTAATTGAGAAAGTAAGATGAGGGATTGCTTCACTCTGCTACCACAGCCCATCCTTGATGGGTCACAGGAGTGGCATCAACATTGTGAGTGATCATGCAGTGTCAGCTCTACTTACCGAAGGTTGGTCATGCAGAAGCAGCCTCATGCACAAGATGAAAGTGGACATAAAGGAGTTAAAATGGAGGGATAACCATTCCCTGTCACCAGTGGCTCAGTGGCCTGCTCACAACTCTGGGTGCCCCTACCCTTGTGCTACATGCATGTGAAGGCATGCCTCAGTGCAAGAGTGAGGGAAGCTGCAAGGTTAACATGGGGTGGTATCAGAATTGCCCCAGGGATTGGAGTGGCACTTTTCAGATAGGAGTCAAGCAAGTGAGCTTAAGTTAGGCATCTCTTCCACAGGGGAAAAAGAGATTATAAAAATAATTATAAATGCTGGTGTGGTCTGTAATTGACTTTGTAAAGTGTCAGCTAATTGAGCAGAAGCCAGCGCACACTGTCACTATATAAAACAAAGAATAGCACTAATGATGAGCAAACTGATTTGCTATATCATCACAAGACCTGGAATATAACTGAAAAAGGGACCTGCAGTATAACTCAATTAATGTTACCCAGTAATCAGTCAGTCAATCTATCTATCTGTCTATCTATCTATCTATTGCTCTATCTATTTATCTATCTATCTATCTATCTATCTATCTATCTATCTATCTATCTATCTATCGCTCTGTCTGTCTGTCTGTCTGTCAATCCATCCATCTGTGTTTGGATGGGAATGGACAAAACAAATTTCAGTCCCCCAAGAATTGTTTGGTTCTAAGGTTTGAAACTGTGTACCCACTTTAAAGTTTGTCTGAATTAATTGAAAAATGCACAGACTGAGAGCACTTACTCAGGCTCACACTCTGACTCCTAAAACTCTTCCATGTCCATGTGGTACAAACAGAGAGAGGTGAGCAGTCAGCAAAGGTGCGCTCAGTGGGGAGAGCAGAGTCCAAAGAAAAAGATTCTACTACAATGTTTGAAAATGGATTCAGACAAGAAAATGTGGTGGGCGAGTGATTCGGGGATGCGGCACACTGCATCTTATCAGCTAGATGGTGGAGAGTGGCTTACCTGAATAGGTTTAGTTTAGGAGGGGCAATCATGATAAGCAGGATGGGGTCAGTGCCCCTAAATGCCACCTCCATAATTATAGCTCAGAATATAAAAACCTCCCATGTCTGTGGCCATCCCCTAATGCTTCTTACCCAGGCAGGTTTGGCAGTGTAGAAATATACCTTGTCTTAGCATTCAATTTGTGCCTGTACTATTGGTCTCTTCCCCCTTCACCTATGAGCTGTTCCTCCTCAAACTCTCACTCCTCTTTTCAGTCCCTATCTTTGCTGAGGTTGTTTACTGCTGCCCTTGCCTGCCCCCTGTATTGGTTACTGAACTGTTCACCCCATCTGTTCCCACTCCTCCTCTGGTGAGTTGCTCATCCTTCGTGATTTTAACATTAATTGTCTCTTGTCCTTGGCTCATAGACTTTGCCAAAATGTAAAATCCCTTCAAATTTCCCTATCCATCTTAATCGTCCACCACTCCCTTCTTGGCTGGGTGCACTCCTCTTTCTCCCACCATATTGTGGATGCAGGTATTCTCCCAGATGCCATCAGTGACCATCACATGGTCTACCGTGTGCAAATGATACACCTCCCTAAAGTCCCTCTAAAATCATCCTCCTTTGGTCCTTTAGGTTGCTAGATTTGTCTTCTCCCCACGCTGACCTGTCTGCCTCTGACTGGTCCCACCTCCCAACAGTTACCGACATCAGTTCTGCCCTCCAGTCCTTCCAGACCAAATTTATTGCTGTTTGGGACAACTATGCCATCTCAGGAAAACCAGGGTCCAAGGCTCCCACCTTCCCTGGATCTCTACCAAGCTGCTGGCTTGCCTTTAACAAGAGACCTACCCTGGTGATCTTACATAATCACTGGCTGTCCTGTTAAACTATGGAACCCTTCGCAATTCTTGCACCAAAGCCACCAGGCTTGCCAAATTGGATTACTTTGCATCCACCCTCCAGAACAACTTTAACCACTCCTCCAAGTTCTGGAAAGTAATCCACTCCCTTTTCTCCCCCAACCCGACCCAGTCCTCTTCCCCCCATCCTCAAGTTTGGCAACTCCCACATCACTGACCTTGGTACGATGGCTTTCTTTCAACTCTTTTTTTCTCCACCATTGCCCTTTTCCTCTTCCCTCTTTCCCCCTTTCTCTTCCTCCCCAACACATTACCTCTTCCCTCTCACTCTTTCGCCTTCTGTCCTACAACTCCTTCTATCTCCCTTAAGGCCCTTCTAGCTCTTAACCCCAGCAAGGGTGTGAGTCCTGATGGACATGACCCTAAGTCTCTGCATCTTTTTTCTCTGACTACTGTGATTCCTATAACCCACCTCATCAGCCTCTCTTTCTCCTTAGTCTTGGACCCTCTGTTCCTGTCCTGGAAACAGACTTCTGTCATCCCCCTCCCTAAAGGTGGGGATCTGTTCTTTCCTGCTAATTATTATCCTATCACTCTTCTCCTCACTCTGGCAAAACTTCAGGAACAGCTTGTTCTCTCACAACTCTCCCCTTTCCTTGAATCGGCTTTCTTTTTTACTCCCTTCCAGTCTGGTTTCATCCTGTTGGGTAGGGATCACAGCCAGTACACTTCTTCCATCTTTGTCGACTTGGCCAACGCTTTCAATACTGTGTCCCACCCCCTGCTCTTGGACAAGTTTAAGGTAATGGGACTCTCTGCCTCCTCAATCAGCTGGTTCTACTCCTACCTTTAGGGCAGGTCTCAGGCTGTCCGTATTGGAGGTGTTTTATTCCTCCCACTCACCATCTGTGCAAGAGTTCTGCAAGGATCCTCCTGATCCTCATTCTCTTTCCCATATTTCTAAATGGCCTGGCTACTACCTGCTCTTCTGCATCCATTCACATGTACGCAGATGATGCTGTATGTTTGCCTCTGACTCCTCTGCTGCTGACTTTGCTGTCCAACTCCTACAGGACTTTGATAGTGCCCAGAGCTGGTTTTGATCCAGCCAGCTGTATCTCAGTACAAAAAAAAAACTGGACTCCTTGACCTTTGGCTTCTCCTTCTCCATCCATACCCTCGATGGTACTGCAATTGAAGCTGTCTCTTCCTTTAAGTACCTTGGGTTCTGGCTAGCCACCTCAAACTCCATCCCAGAATGGGTGTACTATACAGAAACAAAGCCAGTATCCCACTTTCTGCCCACTGACAGCAAATTTTGAAGATAATCCTCCCAATACTGGCTGGCCTGGCTTTCGACTCCTCTCCTGCAAACCTATTAAGATCATCTCTAAACCTACAATCTACTGAGAATCAAAAGGTTGCTTCCACATTCTCATTCAAACCAATATTGTTCAAAGATGTAGAAGACCTCCTACTCCAACTAGATACCACCAAAGCGCAGGTGCAGACTCCTGGATCCCTACTTTCTAAAAAGTAGCACTGTATGCCTTAACCTCCCACCCATCTCTTCAATCTATCACTTGTCACTGGTACTATCCCTCAATATGGAAAACAGCTCAAGTGTTTCCACTACTTAGGCAGGTGATCCCATGGACCTCAATAATTATAGGCCCATCTCCATCTTACCAATACTATCCAAGATGCTTGAGAAGCTGGTAAACTCTCAGTTAACTGCCTACCTTGATACCAACAATCTCCTAAATCCAGCTCAATCTGGGTTTAGATCTATGCATAACACCATCTCTGCTCTAGCAAAAGTCACAAATGACTGGCAGACTGCCCTAGACAAAAGAATAATACCTGTGCTGTGTTTCTGGATCTAAGCAAAGCCTTTGACACTGTGGATCATGATCTCCTAATCACCTCACTAAACTCCATAGGCCTTGACTCACTCTCCATTAAATGGTTCAGATGCTATCTCTCTGAAGGCTACAACTGGTAAAGAATGATGGTGATCTATCTACCCCATAGCCACTCCTAAGAGGTGTACCACAAGGCTCCATCCTGGGTCCCATCCTTTTGCCATCTACATCAACAATATTGACTCCAATCTCTCTTTCTAATATCCACCTTTTGCAGATGACACTGTACTTTATGTGAGCGATCCTCACCATCAAAAGCCTGTGAGCTCCTACAGTCTCAATTCTCCCTCCTCCGCATAACCTATTAAAAAGAAATTATTACTAATGCTAAGAAAACCAAAGCTATGTTCTTTGCCCACAAGAACTGTTCTTCCACTATCCCATCATTCACCCTCCCACAACTCTCTACCATCCTTGGTGAAAATCTGGAATATGTTGACAAATTCAAATACCTAGGAGTATGGATAGACAATAAACTAGACTATACTACCCACGTTGAAGAGCTCCTGAAAAAGCTAAGACAAAGACTTGGTCTATTCTATAGAATCAAACACTACCTGACCAAGATTCCAAACAAAGATTAATCCTTGCATCATTCATGTCCCTCATTGATTATGCTGACTTCCTCTATGGTCATTGCTCCCTCTCCCATCTAAACAAACTAGACACCCTGTATCATAGAGCTATTAGATTCATTACTGACCTTCCCTCTAGCACCCATCATTGCTCTCTCTACAATGCAGTCAGCTGGACATCCCTGCAACATAGAAGAAGAAAAATGCTGCTATCTGGATCTACAAAGCTCTGACAAACAAACTCCTTCCTACATCTCAGATTGCTTCAACCAGATCACATCCAGGCCCTACACCTTGAGGATCAACAAAGTGATCCTGCTGAAGATTCCTATCACCTGCACCCGATATGGAAGAGCTGCAATCAGTTATTCCTGGCACTTATCTGAATTCTATCCAAAAGACCCTGAAAATGGAAACACTGATCCCTAACATCCTTCAAAAGCTGTACACCAGCCTAATCCCTGATTCTTGCAATTGCTTCCACAAGGCCTAGTCCTCCCACATCCCCACCCCCACACCCTCTCACTCCTCACCCCCTTCTAAATCTCCTCCCTATTCTTCTATCATTGCTCTGGTCCTTTCCACATCAAACCTCAAACATATATGCCCACCCATGTACCATTATCCAAGCCTTATCCCCACCAGACTGTTTGTTTCTCACCTTTAATAGGTTTTGGTTTACTGTCCTTTGCCTTGTATATATGTAAATAATTGTACATCTATCTCACTCATAAATGTTTGTATTTGTGCTATTTCAATATCATGTTTTTGTATACACTCTGTAACCTTTTTTGTTATGACCACTCAGGTCCATCTTGTAAATGAGCTATGCTCAATGATGTTCGCCTGAATAAATAAAGATTTTGATTGATTGATTGATTTAATACAGTTTAGCTTCCAAGTCCCCCCTTGCCCGACTGGACCCCCTCTTTTACTCCTTTTGCTAATTTGCCTAAGACTGCCCTTCCCATACTCACAACTACTCCCTTTACTCTTCTCTCTCTCTCTCTCTCTTTCCTTGATGCCAAGCACCACACTCCAATGTGCTCCTACACCTCCAAACTGAGGTTTGACTCACCCACCCCCGAGTGTGTCCCTCGTGTCCCATTGCGTGAGTGGGACAGTGCAGGAATGGAGCATCTGCAGAGTGTCATTATATAGTCTGCAGTCTGCAGGATACTCTGCAGAGGGGGCCACCAGACCAAGGTAAGCAGGTAACACATTACTGGTCACTATTTACAACAGCTAGGGGGAAGGTAACTGGAGGGTGTAACCCTTACTACAGGGGAAAAAGGAGTGGTACACACCAAGAAGAAGGTAGGTACAGATAGGAGGGTTAAAAAGAGGGAAAACAAGAGACACCCTAATTAGGGTACTGTAACAAATTAGTTTCTGGAAAACAAAAGGGAGGGATAGTAGTACAACGAGAATAGGAAGGAGGCAAAAGAGACAGAGAAATTTAAACAGACACTGGGCAAAGGAAGGAAGGAAAGATCATGGGAGTATTTCAGTGCAATGGGTATGGGGCTTCAGTCTTCTGGGACACCTTCTGGGGACTGAGGTGCTGCCCCATTTGTACTCACTTCTCTGGGTTGTGACCAGAGGTTGCTAGACTCTGGATTGAACTGGCAAGGGTACAGCAGACCTTCTGTCTCACTCAGGTGCCACCAAGTCTGCTGATGCTTCTCTAGTGGATGCTTATGTAGAGGCAGATCAGATGGACCTTGGTGGGCTGTAGGAGAATGGAGGTGGTGGGAATTATACACACTCCTCAACCTATTGTGCATGCTCCTCAGTCTGTACCATTGCAGAATTCCTTTTACTGTACTGGTGGGACATGGCAGTCATGAGCAAGCACCTGTCACAGTGGGAAGGGAGGAAGTGGGGTACTCAGTAGTGGAGGATTGCTAGGGCAGCAAGAGATGGGAGGGAGCTAGACATCAGTGTCCACCAGGAAACAAATGACCTGGCAAGGGACAGGGTAGGGAGATTGCAGTGTAACTTCAAGGAGGTGCGTATGGGCCTTAAGCAGGTTGCATGCATAGTGGCTTTTTCTGAGGTGTTACCTGTGTACGGCCTGGGAAATGCTAGAGTACTCTGCACCAGGATATTTAATGACTGGTTAAAGGCATGGTACATGGAGGAGGGCTTTGGCTATATTGGGGACTGGGGGTCAGAATGGGCGAATATGGGCCGTTATAAGGGAGATGGCCATCATCCTTCAGGGAGGGAACTGCAGTCCTTGGTGGGAGGTTGAAATGCTAATTGGATGAGCATTTAAACTAGTTTGGGGTAGGAGGCAGTAAAAAAAAGGAGGCGACAATTGCCCGTCCCCTCCAATAATGGAGGGATGGAGGGCCTGGAGGGGAGAAAACTCCCCTAGGGCAGGGACCCAGAAAGGCAGGGATGGGGACAAGGTAGAGGAAAAGCAGGGTAAAAATCAGGTAAGCAAGCGTAAAGGATTGTAGTAATAAAGAAATGGGGAAACTAAAAAGGTAGGAGGAAAGTCAGGGGAAGCTTCAGGGACAACCACAGTCTGGACTGGGAGGGGGAAGCAGGGCAGCGGCCAGGGCAGAAGGAAGATTTAGAGAGCCATTTGAACCAATGCAAGGAGTCTTGGAAACCAAATTACAGACATGGAAGCCATCATGGCTGAGGCTAGTCTGGATTTAGTGGCTATTATGGAGTCGTGGTGTGCTGAGAACCATGACTGGGATATGCTATACTGGGCTTCTCTATGTTCAGGAGAACAGGACAAGGAAGAGGTGAGGAGGAGTTGTTTTATTTGTGAGGGAGGGAATCAAGGTCATGGAGGTACAGGGGCACCAGGAGGAAAAGGAAGGACTGGAGATGCTGTGGGTCACCCTGGAGACAGGCTCCAGGACTGATATCCCTACCAGAGTAGTGCACAGGCCACCAACACAAGGAGATGAGTGGGAAAAGGAACTTAGGGAAGCCATCATCAGAATGACAAGTAAGGGGGAGGTGCTGATAGTTGGTGACTTCAGTCTGGTTACGATATGGTCTTAATGCCGGCTGAAAAGATTTCTTCTATGGCTTTGAATATTTCCCTTGCTACTGCTGTGGATCACTGCAAGAAGAGTTCAGCAGTAGATATTTCCTCTGCTCCCCTGGTTCTACCTGCAATGACTACTGGCTCCACTTCAATGATTTCTAGTGAGTCTCTCCCTTCTATGTCACAGGATGTGGATTTATTACTTCAACAAGAAGAACGTTACTTTACAGCTAGACAGTGATTGTTGGCTTTGAAGAATCAGCCTGTTTCTTTGCCTGCATCTCCCCCCCCCATGACTCAGCATCTACGAATGCGGCTTCTGACGCCTCCATGCTGACTATGCATTTCCGCATTCCTCACCTGCTTCAGCGGTCTCTCCTCACTCCCGAATGCCTACACGGACTGCTCCTCTCACTCCGCTTCCATCAGGTATGCTGAAAACTTCTTCTCCTGCTACTTTTTCTACTCCATTACCTTCATCAGAAATGCCTAATGTACTGTTACCGGCAGAATGGTCTGTAGAATCGGCTCTCGAGGCTGCGGGGTGGGAGAAGGATCTGACTTTTGGGACCTGGCATTCTGGCTCCTCTCCAATACAGACACAGTTACCTGAGGCTACACCCTTTGTTGCCCCTCCAGTTTCAGAAGTGCGGACTGATTCTTTAGACCTCTCACTGCCTGATGAACTTCTTCTAACGCAAAATCCAACATTACGGTTTGGACCTTCTACTTCTGCGAATGTTTGCCATCAGCCTTCCCAGGACCCTGGGTCTCGCTCTGCTCCTGCTGTTTCCACCTTTTCTTCATCTGTTACTGCTCCCAAATCTTATGCTGCATGTTTTCAACCTCCTGTACAGCAAGCCAAGAGACACAATGCTGTCAGATTGCAATACTTGGGGGGGGGGGGGGTCTGACTGAACTGCCAGATTTTTTTTTTTTGTCGCACCCTTCTGAAGGACTCAATGAAGTTTGCTGCTTTTGAGATACATGCTTTGATACATGTTTCTTCCGAGACTCATTTTGACATTAGTTTTAAAACCCTGACTGGTTTGGAAAAGTTTTGGAAATGATTTCATGAACTTAAAACTTCTCCCTTATGGGCCCCCTTTAATGCCATTCCTTTAACTAAACCTGCACAAAAGACTGTAACCATTTTGTTTTGTAATGAGGGTGTGAGTTTGAATGATATCACTGTATGGTTAAAACAGAGATGTACTTTACTGTCTGATCCTGAGGCCATTTTCGATTCAGAAAATCTTTGGACTGGAGGGTGGAAAGCTTGGGTTATGCTTCGGACCTCTGATACTGGGATTCAACACCTGCTGAATAGTTTTATGCTAGGGAAAGACGAGGAGTACTTTTTTAACCTGGCCAGCTGAAAGCATGCTACAAATGTGGTTCTAGTAACCATATAAGTAGCATCTGTGATAGGGTCAAATGCCCCGTCTGTGGCAACATTGGACATACGGGTTGCCAATGTGTGGATGAACCCCTCTGCGTCCTTTGTGATGAATTAGGGCATACTTTTCAGACTTGCACCTGGGCAGCTCATAATTCCCCGACTCTTGCTGATGGGGAGGAACAACTCTTACTCATTACAGTTGCACAATGCTCCAGACTGAATAGTACCCTTCCTGTGTCCCAGCTTATTCCCACCCCCCACCCCCAATCTCCTGTGCTTGTTACTGATGCTCCTTCTTTGATTCAGGAACAACCTGCTCCTATTCCATCTTCAGATTTGCCTATACCTACTGTGACTCACCCTCTTCCTGCCACTGCTCATGCTGTTTCTGCCCTGGAAGGTGTACCTCCTCCTGTCTTCCCTGACACTTCAGTGACTTCCATGAAGCCCCCCCCCCGAACCTTTCACTAGAGTGACAAGAGGGTCAAAGAAAGGGACTTCACCTTCCTCTAAGGCTCTGAAATCTACCTCTGTGTCCCATGACAATAAATTTGAGTTACTACGCAACCCTCAGGATAACACGGACTCGGACACTTCCTCTGTACTATCTTCCCATCCCAAGATGACTACAGACACAGAGGTAACCATTGACAACATAGGTTCTCAAAAACGAAAAGCTAGGGCGAAATTGAAACATAGGGAAGGTACCCCTAGGAAAGGTAGACCCAGGTAATTTCCATTTTTTTTTTATTGCTTCTGGTTTGTTTCTCACCATTTCACCATGTCTTCTAGTTTCTTAGCACATACTGTTAATGTTAACAGTATTAAGAAACACACAAAAAGAGATGCAATTTTCTCCTTTTTGTCCAGCTTAACAGCTGGCCTCATCCTTTTCCAGGATGTACGGTTCCACTCCCTTCCTGAGATTTACAAGGACAAACGTGCCTGGATCTCTGGTCTTTCTTATTGGTCCTTTGGACAAGACACTTGTTCATGTTTGGGTGTCCTGTTTAGTATGCCTAATGTTACTGTCATTAGAATGCTGGATTTATACCCTGGTCGACTTCTTTTATTGGATGTTTTGATTTCTTCTGTTCCCTTTAGGGTAATCAATATACAGTATATGCTCCTCAGGTCAAAACCCATAGGATTGAATTACTGAAACTTATACAACCTTATCTGTACACGTGAACTATGAATGTTGTTTTCGGGGGTGACTTTAACTGTGGTTTGTCCACTAAGGATAAGACTTCTACCTCTAAAACTACCAAACTGTTTTGTGACACAAATTGTTTTAGACAATTGCTTCAGTCTACTAAATTACAGGATGCATATTTATCTTTTACAGGTCAACATACTCCCACTTTTCATAAGGGCCCCTCGCAACCCGTATTGATTTTTTCTTTATCTCCTCCCATCTTCGTCTTTCTGCTGCTGTCATTCAGGTTGCAGAATTTTCAGACCACAATTTATTGTCCATTTCTTTTGGCCCTTCCCTGAAACCATATTTTGGTCCAGGCATCTGGAAATTGAACACCTCCTTTTTAACTGATTCACATTTGTTATGTCAATTGACTGACTATATTCGAAATCGGAAATCTGTATTTTTTTATATGATGTTCCATGGTTTTGGTGGTAGGAGACAAAATATGGACTACGAACTTTATTTAAACGTTATAGTAAACATTATCATGGCTCTTTTTATTTTCATTACCATAAAACCAGATAACACCTACAGAAACTACTTTCTTTGTCCCATACAACAGGTCATGATTTCTCTGCCCAAATTAGTAATGTTAGACAGCACCTGATGAACTATCACTCCCTGAAAGCTGCCGTAATCCAACATCAACAGCGTTTTGGGACCTCTGGTACCAGTTACTGTCTTCCCATATGCTACCATTAGGAAAAGGGTGGATTGTAAAACCTTTGATACTCTGTTAGATGGTAACCTCTTTGAACTTACTGCTATTACAGACATAAGACATTATGTTACTTGTTATATAGAATGGTTGTTCGGTCCTATGCCTCCTCCCTCCACTGATTTTTCGGATTATCTTTCTTTCATACAACTTCCGGATATTCCCTCCTCAGTTATTGACATGTTGGATTGTGATATACAGGCCCAAGAAATTGAAGCAATAATCACGTCTTTATGCGCAGGAGTAACACCGGGCCTGGATGGTCTCCCTAATGAGCTTTGTAAAATGCTTTCTACTAACCTTAGTTTTGAATTGGCTACAGTGTATAATTCTATATTAACTTATGACAATCTCCCTTTAGATTTTAACATGGGTTGCATATTTTACTTATACAAGAAAAGTGATAGGAGATTACTCTCCAATTGGAGACCTCTGTGTCTTTTAAACACTGATTTCAAGATATTGACCAAGATCCTGGCACTTAGACTTTTCAAATTAGCTATCTATGTGGTCTCCACTGCTCAATCGAGCAACGTCCCTGGGAGATGCATACAGGACCATATTATTTTACTTCGAGAATTGATTGAACGTGGTAATTCCAACACTTTACAGGGTTTCATTTTTTCCCTAGACCAACAACAGGCTTTTGATTCTGTACGCCATGATTTTTTATGGTCTACTTTATGTCATTATAAAGTCCCTGACTGCACTCTTGCCAGACTTCAACTACTCTACAGATCTGCCACTGTTGTCCCCCTGGTTAATGGATGGAAAGGTCCTATGCTTCCTCTACACAGGGGGGTTAGACAGGGCTGCCCCCTCAGCCCACTTCTGTATGTTTTCTTTTTGGACCCACTTCTCCACTCAATAAATGAGGCTTCAACAGTTCTGCCACTCCCCTCCACCCCTCATTCCATTATTGCTTATGCAGATGATATGAGTCTGATGGTGGCAAATGCTGCTTCAGTACGTTCCGCTTTACAGCATTGTTCTAGGTTTGGGGTTGTGTCTGGTGCAACACTTAATCTTGACAAATGCATAGGTCAAAAACTAGGTTCTTCATCCCTAGGTGAGCTTCGGTCTGTTGACCTCATGGTTAGTGATGACCCTATTAGAATTTTGGGTATTTTATATGGAAATAGCCCATTGGACGTCCTTAATTGGACATCCAGACTGGACTATGCTCAATCCATGGTTTCTCATTGGAACTCATGGAAGATGTATAAGAAACAGAGAATCTATATGATTAAAACGTATTTACTCCCTATATTCCTTTTTCTGGCATATGTCCCCCCAGACAATTTGAGACTAGATTACTTAGTCTCTTTTTTCAGGCTCTATGGGGAAGTCGCCTCAACCCCATTAAATGCCCAATTACATATTTACCCATTCAGGATGGTGGTCTTGCCATGGTTCACCTATTTTTTTTTATACTGGTATTTTTTTATTTGCTAATGTTAGGCCTCTTCTGGTTAACCGGGATAGGGGGTGGTAGCCTTGGTTCCTTAAATCCTGTGGCCCTTGGTTTCACAAATGGGAACTCAATACATTGACAGTTTTGGCACATTCCCCCCAGATTTCTGCTTATGTTAGGGACACCTTTTTTCATCTGAAACAGTGGCAGGTAACTAGTCGTATGATGGTGACTATTTCTAGAAAAGCTTTATATAGATATTTAGTGGATCGGGTTTATTTAGATGTTGTAGTTTTTCCTAAATGCCCAGGCCTGCATCTCACTATTCTATACACTTTACTTTGTAATCCCAGGATTCCCCAGAAGATGTGGGACTTACACTGGCTAAGTTGCCATGAATGTATTAATGTAAGGCATAATCATAAACATAAAACATTATTAGATAGGCTTTGTTCTAGACCTGGATGCCAGCAACAGGATGAAACTATATCACACCTTTTCTTTTTTTGTTCTTATATTACTGATTTTTGGACTTTATTGGCTGCCAGATGGCGAGAACCTTTGTTCACTACGATAACTTATGAGATGTTTATGCATGTTTTTTTTCCAACTTCTTGGACACATTGGAATGTGGACACTTTGAATTTGCTTTTTGTGGTTATCAAATGGCATATATGGAATGCTCGATGTCTTTTTACTTTACAACACTAGGATGTATCTCTTGTTACTTTATTTCAAAGGATTGAACATGATTTGAAGGACATATATTTTTCTGAAGCGAAGCTTTTGCTGTCAGCAACCCTGTTGGAATTATGAACCCTGTTACCTTGGATTACTGATTCAGATTTTCGTGTTACATTAATTTTTTGTTGTGCATTACCTGTATTTTTGTTTTGGTTTTCTTTTCTGTTAAGCTGTTTCTTCAATAAAAACATCCCCTACTCTTGGTGAGGGGGGCGCTGATGGCTTCCACCGAGATGTAAGACGATCCCATGGATGGAGAGGAGGATAGACACTGGCAGACTGGTGGGGCTTCTTCCCCCAAAGTTTCTACTGCAGCTGCAAATGGTGGCAGTGATTTAGTGTTGGTTAATACCTGCTCATTGGAGCTCCCAATGGAGAAGATCTGTAATAAAGAAGAGGAGTCGGAAGATACATTTTCTTCATTGGAGGATATGTCCATGAGCAGGGAGGAGGTAGCTGATATGAATACACCAGTGAATGAGTGTCAGAATGCAGTAGTGAGACAGTAGATGAAACTGGAGCCTGTATCAGTTGGAGCTCCGGAAGAACAGATGGACGAAGTTGATGGAGGTACCAGGAAGTCCCCAAACCTAGTACAAGGAGTACTGCAAACAGCAGCAGTGAAGATTGGGGAAGCATTTGGAGTCCCTATACCAAGCATGCACACAGAAGAGTGGACACCAGAGGTGGCCTTGCGAGCCGCTGGTTGGAAGCAGGCGGAGTCAGGAAACTGGATCCCCGACCCTGACTGGTCCGTAGATGGCCCTGAATCTACTCCCACATGGATGCTGAGAAAAGGTCTCGGTCGGTCTTCGAGAGGTACCACATCAGATACTCCTGCATCTACAGGTACAAATCATGAAATAAATGGGACAGTTCCAGAACCTGTAAGTTCAGATGGGGGAAGTAACATTGCAAGGGAGGTACAAGGGAGTCCTACTCCTGCAATTCAAATGGTGACTTTCCCCAGTACAGGGGAGGATGGCTCCGCTGACCTCTCAGAAGTATTACCCAACAATATAAGAGGGGAGGAAGGGGAACTTGTAGATATTGGTCCTGGTGCAGGGGGAAATGCTACCTCCCCACCACGTCAACAGAAATGATTTGCAGATTTTTCATGCCAGGCCTGAACTGTTACCTTGCCATAATGCTGTGCAAGTCAGATATATTGGGGGTCTAACAACAAAGCCTGATAGAGCCTATGTGGGAAAAATGCTCCTTAAAGATTCCTTGAAGATCATTCCCTCTGAAGTATTTGCCCTCATACACATTTCAGGGGAGAACCACTTTGAAATAAGTTTTACAACTGGGGCTGGTTTAGAGTGTTTTTGGAGCTTATAAGAAACACTTAAGAGTACTCCAGTATGGCTGCCCTTTAATGCTGTGCCTTTAACTAAGCCCCTAATAAAGACAGTGACAGTTCTGTTCAGGAATGAGAATGCGAATATCAACAACATTTATCACTGGCTTTGTAAATGCTGTGACATTCTTGAAAGTCCTGAAGCAGTTATAGATTCAGAGTGTTTTTGGACTGGGGGCTGGCACTTTAAAGTAAGGCTTAGACTGGGAGGCCCATGGGGTGATGCACATCCCTAACAGTTTTTTTCTTGGACGGGAACGAGGGGTCTGCTTCTTTGCAGGTCAGCCGAGAGCATGCTACAAGTGTGGGGCTTGTACACATTTGTCTAGAGTATGTGATAAACTTCACTTTGGTTTGTGTGGAGGGTTTGGCCACGTAAATTTGGCCTGCCAAGATTGGAATACTTGTAATTTATGTGATTCCAAATGTCATATATTTCAGGACTGTCCATGGGCGGTAACTGACCAAGATGTACCCGTTAACCACTCAGAGCTAATCTTCAGGGCCCAAAGAGCAAGCTCAGTTATCCGACCATACCCCTCCTTTCCAAGGAGCAGCCCAGAACTCAACCCCCTCTGCTCTGATCCAGTACCTTTGGCTACAGATAGGCTGGTGGATCTAGCAGCACCCAGAGTGGAGCACCAGTCACCTGAAACTAGGGGACTATCCCCCCCAAGTGACTCCATACCTAAGGATACTCTGGCTCCAGAGACAGGAATTGGTCCTGGAACACTCCAGCCAGAACAACTTGACTATCCAGGGGAAGGTTCTAGCATGCCCCCCCCCCGCCACTGTCACAGATGTATCGCCTTATACTGCCTTGGAAAAGTGCAAGGGTTTCCAAGTAGCAGTGACAAACTATAGCGATCCCCTTGATAAATAATTTCAATGCTTTTCAGTCTGAAAAGGATGGGGAGAGTCGGACTGGGGTGATATGGATTCGAAGGCTTCAGGACAATTAGCTACATGAAAGATTGTCTCTCCCCCAGGTCAGAAGAAGAAGAAACAGAAAAGAACAACCCCAAAGGGAAGGATGGTGGGAGAAAGTGACATGATTTGCGTATCATGATTTAATGCAGCTTTTCTGGTTTTGAAATGTTAATGGCTTTGAGAATCTTATTCCCCCATGGAACAGTTTCAGATTTCAACTTTAAATCTGCATAGTCTTAAAGTTAAATTTAAATGTTTCGCTATTTATAGTTTATTATGCCAGGAGCAGTTTCACATAACATTTTTAAAAGAAACATGGGCAGCCTCGGTCTCTGACCAACAAGCCATGCAAAGGGACTGGTGGTGGAGCCCATACTTTTAGTCCTTTGGACAGGACAGGGCTGATGGCTTAGGAATTCTGTTCTCTGACTCAGCTGCCCAGTTGCTTAGGCTGGTGGACATTGCTCCTGGGAGAGCATTATTATTGGACATCTCATACAAAAACATGCCTTTCCGCTGTATAAATGTCTACGCTAAAATTATTGTTTTCTTGTGTAAGGAAGCATAAAAGGGATGAGGCATATTTAAAATATCTCTTCCTCAGAAATAACTTGCAAAGATTTATCTCTCACTCTCTAAAGCAGGCTATTCTGGATTAACTGATCAAAATCAGTGTATTCGGTGGGAAATAAAGGCCAATCAATATGATAGCGGAGCTACATTAGAAGCTCAGTTGTGCTATAGGACACAGAAAGGACCACATGGGGATGTGAGGTTTGTAAAACAAAGGTTGATTCTACTCATATCTCAGAATTAAAAGATAATTTAGGTAACTTAGTTAAAATCCTGAAGGCCTTATCCAAAATAATAGATAATTATACTAAAGAGAATTTTGATAAATTCCATAAAGAGAGATCTGATCCACTAGATTTTTTCCCCAACAGTTGTTCCTCCTAGTTCCGAGGCAGATAAACAAATCTTACAAGACCCTGTTTCTACTACAGAAGTAGAGGTGGCAATAAAAAGCCAAAATAATGGTGCTTCCCCGGGTTGGGATGGACTTCCACATGATTTTTAAAAAACCTTCATTATAATACTGGCTCCCTGGCTGGCAAAAGTATTTAACATGCTATTATCTCTAGGATGTATTCCCATCTCCTTTACTAAGGGGTTATTGATATATTTATTCAAATCAGAAGATAAAAGTGACCTTGGCAATTGGAGGCCTATTTGCCTTCTAAATTCTGATTATAAAATTCTGGACAAAATTCTTAACAACAGATTATTGAAGGTGGTGCCATCTCTTATCCATTCAGTTCAGTCATGTTCCATACCAAGTAGAAATATTGAGATCAATCTATGTATTATTGGGGATGTCTTGGCTTACTATGAACAACATCCAGCAGAAGGTTATTTTGCTTTCCTTGGATCAGGCCAAGGCCTTCGACAGGGTGGAACATTCCTATTTGTGGGAAACTCTTAAATATCATGGAATTCTGGTAAGGATGATTGACTGGTTAGCTAAACTATATAATAACACATATGTGGCTACATTTAACGATCAGACTGTGGGTAGAGATATAAAGATTACAGCTGGTGTAAGACAGGGATGCCCACTTAGTCCCTTGTATGTATTTGCTTTGGATCCTTTAGTGCGTAATATTATTGCTAACCCAGGGATACAGGGTATATCTTGGCCAGAGAATTTAGGAACCCTCAAAAGTTTGGCTTATGCTGATGATGTGTGCATATTTCTATGGGATGTGGCTAGTGAACAGTCTATGCTACAGGTTTTTACAGATTTCTCTCAAGTTTCAGGAGCTACTTTAAACTTGCATAAGAATGTGGGGATCTCTGCTGGAGAAAAACACTGAAATGTTAAAGACTGGTGGGATTTCTATAGTGCCTGGACCTATTAAAATGTAATATTTAACAGAGGCACTGGAGTCTAACAGTGGAAATCAGGAACATTCTCAAAATTTAAGAGGGTATGGATTCTTCAACAATTTATTGTGCCTTTTGTATTATATGTTAGTTATGTATTTCCTATACCAATCCAGTTAGAAACCACCTTGTAAAGTGTGTTTTTCCAGATGTTCTGGGGAAGTCGGCTAAACCCTATTAAAAGGGATTTCCTTTATCTTCCTAAGACAAAGGGTAGTATAGGAATGATAAACCCTGTGCTATTCTTTCATACCATTTTCCTAACTAGTTCCTTTAAGTTGTTATTGCAGGAGCCTTTATCTCTGGAAAATGTTTGGTTAAGAAGTATGAAGGGCCCCTACCTATCTCGGTGGGTAAATGACCCACCAAAATTAACAAAGTATCTTATTGTCCCACAGTTTTTAAAACCCTTTATTCAAAAAATTATAAAGTGGAAAGTGGGGAAGCACAATATTATTCCATTAGGTCAGAAAACACTCTACGACTCTATACTGGGCTCTATCTGTATTTCGGAACCAGATTTTAAAAATTGCTTGGCAGGAAAACATTAGTTGGTCCTAGACCAACTACAAGACCCCCAAATTTCTGAGAAGATGTGGGATGTAGTATGGCTTTGTGCATATGGGCGGTTGAATGTGATAGGGAACCATAAGTACAAAGCCATATCAGAATGTTCTTGCCCTTTTCCTGAATGTGCTGCAGAGTTAGAGACATTAGAGCATTTTTTCCTTACAATGTACCATTGGTAGAGGGTTTTGGGATTATGCTGCTCAGAAATGGAAGCTTCCATTGTTAGAACGTCTCACCTATTCAGGCTTATTCTTAGGTGAGTTCGCAGGGCCGCTTCGGAAGTATAATATTAGCACTTCACGAGTTTTTATGGCTTGTCTAAAATTTTATTTGTGGCAAGCCAGATGCAAGTTGGTGCTACAGCAGCTTCCAATGTCCTATATCTTAATTTTTTCCTTGGTGAATTCTGCTTTACAGGAGGTTCTCTATTTAGATTTAAAGAAAACCTCACCTAGTCAATTGCAGGAATTGTGGGCACATTTTGTTTTGATCTACAAGCCTCCATAAGGTATGGAACATGTTTTGTTATATGATGCAGTATTATGGTTTGTACAGTAATTATCTGCTGTTATTATCATTCTTCATGCTTTTCTTTGCTTACTTATAATATTGCATTAACTTGCAGGTTTGCTGGTTTTTTTCCTTTTTTTAAGTTTTTTACCCCACCCCTTTTTATTTTTGTATCCCTGAATTTGTTTTAAATAAAAATAAATTCTCCTACTCTTTTCAAGAAGTGCCATGGGATCTTTAACATCCACCTGAACTACCACCAGAAAAGGCAGCTGGGACCTCGGTTTAATGTCTCATCTGAAAGACACATTTTTCATAGGTCATCCTCTGTAGCTTTTATGGTGGACTTCTGGACAGTAATATCATACTGCTGTGCTCTTAATCCTAAATCCTCTGCAGTATTTCCCCTTTTTGTATCCATCCCAACCACCCCAATCTCAAGAGCTACATCTGTCAAGAGTGAGCAAGTATTGTTGACTCCAAAACAGATGCTTATGTAGCTCTTTGGTTGAATGTCCAGGGTTGCTTGCACAATGGCTATTCAATACCTTCTTGGAAAAATGCACGTATCCCTACTACCATGGTTCCCTAATTAGAGTTTAAGAAAGAACCTTACTATGTTTCTTTCAGTGGAAAATGCTACACTATATAAAACAATCCTGGATCTGTCCATGCACTCCTACTGGACTCTGCTCACCATGGGTCTGCACAAAGCTCTACCCCTTGTCACCAGACTAAATCAGTGTCAGTGGCTCAGCAGGTAGCACACTCGCATCTGAGGCCAGGAGATTAGAAGGCTGTGGATTCTATCCCCACACCAGGCACCTAAGTTAAATCCCAGTACTGACTCTGTAGTGCAGCATAAGGTGGGTGCTGCACTCCTGAGGTGCCACCTTTTGGATGAGATGTTCAACCGAGGTCCCATCTGCCTGTTCTGGTGGTAGTTCAGGTGGATGTTAAATATCCCATGGCACCTCTTGAAAAGAGTAGGGGAATTTTTTTTTTTACAAAAACATCAAAGGCAAATCATAAAAAACAGTGTTGAGTCACACAAAACAATATACAGATCATAAAGAAAAGGAGATCAAAGAAATACTAAATAGTATTAAGTCACACAAAAAACATATACAAGTCTTAAAACAAATAAATAGTACATTCATACTGTTTCTAACTTATTTCCCCAAGAAACATCAAAAAGCATAACATAAATCATAACTGTCGTATTACTGCATACGAGAAAAAAATAAGAAGCCTGAGCCCTATTTGTATTTAATGAACATAGTGAAACTCTTCCACCAATGAAACACCTTTTGTGATGTATACAAGGCAACATCTGAAACATAAATCTTAGCCATAGCTTGAGACACTAAAACATGCACAGTATCATATGGCATCGTCTTCTGATGAAGCACCCATTGGCACCTGCCTTGCTATAAATAATATTTTAGACAGCATAAAAAGACAGACAAGGTGTCTGAATGATACACTGAGCCCAATGAAGCATACTGACCTGAAATCTACAACTCATATGTCAGATGTGTCAACCATGGCATAGTCCAGCACTCGGCTAAATGGGACCATAAGGGCGTAGCATATGAGCAATGCAAAAAATGATGCTCTATAGTTTCTTCTACATCAATGCAATCCATATAGAGATAGTTTCTTCCTCCAAAACCTTGTGCTTAGCATTGCCTCGTACATTTATCCTCCCGTACATAGATAACCATAAGTGTTCCCACATAGGGGAGTGAATTCTCGGATTAAGCAGCTGAGCCAACACAAATTTGGTATGGTGCGAGAAGAAATTTTTAAACAAGGGTTTGGCAGGGAGACTAAAGTCATGATGGCATGGTATAGCTGATGGCCTGAACGCCATAAAATTAGTTGCTTAGAAATGCCCCATTTATTCAATTTAGAAGCCACAGATCAGAAAAATTCCAGAAGATGAAGATAAATAGGTAACTTGGGAGGGGTAATTCTCCATGCCAACAAATACTTCAACAAATTATGTTGAATAAAAATATTATGGTGTTCCTGTGAGGTGATTAATCCACATTTGACAGACTGAGAAATAAAAATAGTGTGAAAAAACACCACGTGATCGATCATCCTGAGACCACCCTTTTCCGTGGGGAGACACGTAAAACACCACTTTATGGGGTTTAATCTATTACCCAGATCATCTGAAAAAAAAGGCTATACAATTTAACATCCAGATGACCCAGGAAAGGATAAATCATGGCAACATATAGCAGTATAGGAATAAGGAAACGTTTGATAAGCTGAACTCACTTAAGCTTGGAAAACTTCCAGTGTCTCCATTTAACGACCATAGATTCCACCTTCTGTAATCCTATCTCCCAGTTAACTACTGGTAGATTCTGTGGCTCAAAGGTGATCCTCAAAATTTTGAGGGGGTCAGAGGAAAAAGAAATACCTTCTATATTTAAAGGAGGGGGAGACCCAGAGCCAAGAAACAAACCCCTGCTCTTGGCTATATTAGGCTTTGCATTAGAGAAAAGAGAATAGTCCTGGATATCGCTAAAGGATAAAGGGTACCTGAGTAGGGTTTGAAAAGAAGAGGCAAACATCATCAGCATACACCTGGACCCGTAGTTGCGATCCTTGAACCCACACCAGGGACACTGGTCCAAGTGGGGGAGTGAGTCAGTTTTCTTAACAGGGGATCTAAGGTAAAGATATACCAGAGCAGACTAAGGGGGAACCCTTGATGAACCCTGGTAGAGATTGGGAACCCATCAGTAATTAGCTGTCTAATAACTGGATGGACAACGGTTGAAGAATACAATAACCAAATCTGTGTAACTATATAGTCTGGTATCCCATAAGATTTAGGGGTTAGACATAGAAAGGGGGCATGAACCCTGTCAAAGTATTTTTCCTGGTCTATAGAAAGAATATAGCCAGATTTCCCAGACAGGGATAGATGATCAATGAAGTCTCTGATCACCATGAGGGCGTGCTGGATTTTCGGAGAAGGAAGACCACAAAACTGGTGGGGGTAGATGATCTGAGAGGCATAGCGTCTCAACCTAGTATTCAACATTTGAGCCAAAATCTTATAGTCAGAATTCAAGATAGTAATTGGTCTCCAATTGTGAAGAAGAGATTCATCACCAGATTTGAACAAAAAAATAAATAAACCTTCCAAGAAGGCAGGATGTATTTTCTGGGAAGTAAAAAAAATGTTCAAAAACTAGTGCTAAACATACAGAGAGTTCAAAGGAGAAGGATTTGTAGAATTCAAAGGGCAATCCGTCAATACCCGGGGAGACCCCGTTTGTTTTGAATTTTAATCATCTGTTCAATTTCTTCATGCCTAATAGGTTCTTGGATGGTAGGGGTATCTGCAGATGGGGGGGGGGGAATATCCATTGTTGCCAAATAATTTTGAATAGATTCTGACGATGGTGGCCGAATTGGTACATAGATACATAAATACATAGACAGTGTCGGCAGATAAGGGCCTATGGCCCACCCAGTTTGCCCATTTCAGCTTGTAAGTTCAGTTTATGTTTTCCTAGAAGTCTGTTGCCCCTTACCCCTGACCTCCAGAATTCCTTTATGTCTATCCCATACATAGGAATGAAGAAAGGATTTAATAGTACTATGAATAGCTTTAGTAGAGTGAACCGTCAACCCTTGCTGGTTCACCAAGGAGTCCATCAGCACAGTGTGTCTCAAGGTTTTGCAAGCTGCAAAGGGGTCCCCAATAGAAGATGTTTGAGTCCCTGATTGTAAAACCACCTGAAGAGTATGAGCACTATCATATTGGTAAAACTGCATTTCCTTTCTCACAATTTGGATTTGGGAGGAATAATCCCAGTTAGTGGTATTAGCCAAAGAAAACAATTTAAACAATTGCTGCCAAAGAGAAAGGTACTTAAAAAATTTGTCATTAACAGATTGTTTCCCAAAGTGCTGAAACCATGATTTAAAATCAGATTTGGAATCTGCCCACCAAATTCCTAGGTCAGAATATAGAAAGCTAACTGAGCAGCGAGCAGCAATCACCCCCAGGATCCCTTCCCTAACCAAGGCATCAATTCGATCTGGAGAACCCCCTGGGGAGTTACCAAATTTAAGCAATGACAACAAATGGTCAGAATGTTCAGTGGGCTGAGTATGGAAGGAAAAAGACGGTAAAGTATGAGAAACAAACATATGATCAATAGTGATACAATATTTCTGTCTCATATATGTATAGCTAGGCCCAGATTTCTGAAATGTGCTGCAATCAATTAGTTCTGCTGCATCTATAACCTGCTGAAGAGCACTGGAATCACAATACACTTTTTTCTCCAAAGCGCCCCCTTTCTTTTTGAAAGGGCAATTAAAATCCTCACAAAAAAAAACGCATGTGAAGTGACCAGATATGGCTGAATTGCTTTGAAAAGAGAGACTCTTTCAGCCTTTGACTGTGGGCCATAAATATTAATTAGGTGGCAATCCTTGGTATCCCACACTCCATCCAGAATCAACACTCTACCAAGACATAAGTCTATTAGTTTATGAAGGGAGAACTTATATGCATTAAACACGATACTCACACCATTGGCACTGTCAAGCCTAAAGGACCAGTAGGAAGGACCCCACAACCACTCCCCCTGAAAGGATCTAATCTGGTCACAGGAGAACATCCATGCCTCCTGTAAAAAGCAGAGGTCAAACCCAGAGTTTTGAATAAAGTCAAAGACAGCTAGGGGCTTTATAGGGTTCAGCAGGCTATGGATGTTAACTGATGCCACTTTCAAGGAGAAAGCAGCTTCAAGCTATCTTTTTGCGCTTTTTTTCTTTTTCCCCTATACCCAACCAATTCAGAATGCAAGGGGCCATGGGGAGATTCAGGAGGCCGAGAGGAAGAGTCTTTCGGGTCCATGTCCGAGCCTCCTTCTTCAGAGGCCAAAACCTCAAAGGGGTTTATGAATTTAATAGAACCCTGAGAGGTGGTAGGTTTTGTTTTCAAATTCCCAGAGGAGCATCTAGGAAGGGCCACAATAACCCCAGCAGGAGGCTCTGAAGGATCAGGATCCTCATAACAAACAGGAACTAGGGAAACAATATCCATAGCAACCACACCCAGGGACAGGTGGGTGGGATCAGTAGAACATTGTTCTGCAGAGAAGCATCAGAAGGGGGGGCTTCAATTTCAGAGGGGAGGGGGGTAGGAAGGGATGGAACGGAGTCAGAAAGGGGGGGGACATGGAACCGGCACTAGGTCTTGAGCATGCTGGATTAATAAATCATACAAGAGGCCTTGTTTCGTGCTGCCCAAGGGCAGGCACCGAAAACATGACCGACCTCATCACATAGGTCACACTTCATGTGGGAGGCATATTGAAGTGCGAAGTGGCCCACTTCCCCGCAATTATCACAGTGTGGCTTATCACATGAGCTGGAAATGTGAGTTCTTGAACCGCACTTGTAGCAGGCATGAGGCTGCCCTGCATAAAAGCACACACCCTGATCTTTCCCCAACATAAAAGAATTAGGCACGTAAGTATTACCAGAGTCTGACTGAAAAAGTTAAATTTTGTATTTCCATCCTCCAGTCCAAAATAATTCAGAATCCAGGATAGCCTCAGGGTCACTCAACACTTCACAACTCTGGGAGAGCCAATAGGTAATGTCATCCACATGGACCCCCTCATTCCGAAACATAATGGTAACAAATTTAATCAAAGGTTTGGAAAGTGGTGTCACCAAAAAGGGGGTCCACATGAGTGAAAACTTCACCTGATTGTACTCCTCCCAGAAGAGGTCCAGAGCATAGGAGGTACGAAAGCTGACGTCATAGTTATCCTCCCCACTGATGTTTATAAACGCAAAAACCTCTCTTGGGGAGAAATGGAGGGAGTCTTTCAATAGACAGTTTCCTACATCATATCTATCCAGTCGATGTTCCAGGCCTCCTTTATAGTGGATCCTGACTGCATTTCTTCTAGGGGCAGCTTGCTTTTTGTTGTTGGAAATAACTTAGACAGGAGAGGTGTCTGTGGTTGGGGGGGGTGACTGATGATGATCCTCCAGATCCACTACTACATCACCCCTCACCTTGAGGATCCCTGGAATGACAGGTAGCACAGTAGGAGCAGATTCATGGAGCAGAGGCAACTAGGGAGGAACAGAAGCAAAGAAGTCACAGGGCAGACAGTGGGAACAGCTCCCTGTGGTGAGTGATCAGAAATGTTGGGGGGAGGCAATCTCTTGGAAGGATCTTTAGGACACCACGAAGGGGAATCCTGAGAGAAATTCAGCTTAGGAACCCAATCAGGATCAGGGATCCAAATACCATTATCAGAAAGTTTCCAGCCCGCTTCGCTCAAAGCCAGTTATGGGGACAAAGGTTCATGCAGGGGAGGCTGCCTTTGTCAAGGGAAAATTCAGCTTTCAATATGTCTGTGGTAGTTTGTCATACCGTAGGGTTGGAAGGCACTGAGGGGGAAACATCATTCTGGGTAGCAGGACCAAGCACCAAAAGGATGTGCCTATTAGCGATAGTTAATGCAGTCCTATGCACCTTTT
This sequence comes from Neoceratodus forsteri, assembly GCA_016271365.2. Taxonomy (NCBI): domain Eukaryota; kingdom Metazoa; phylum Chordata; order Ceratodontiformes; family Ceratodontidae; genus Neoceratodus; species Neoceratodus forsteri. Next base: position 344,129,721 of record JADMNL010000022.1, read on the forward strand.
TATCATCTTTACCCCCAGAGGTAGTAGTCCCGTGTTTTGAGCCAAAGGGAAAAAACTGTAGTGCCATCCTGCAATCCATGGGAGTGCTGATAAATCACAGGTGCAGATAAATCTATATTCTTTAAGACAAACCCTGAGTCCCGAGACAGAGGTTCGGTCATAGGAGGTGAAGCAGTAAATGCTACTGGGCCTATTGAGTTAGTAACTTGCTGGGATTTCAGCATTTCCAGCATAGCATTCACTGGAATGTCAGAAGCAACACAGTCATTGCCAAAAGTAAATGGCTGAGGGCATCCGCTCTGATCAGCAGTTAATATGCCAGTCGATTTATCGGTCAAAGTTGATGCAATATCTTATAAAGGAGTAGAATTCTTGGAGAATGACTCACCCAACTCAGTCTGGGCCTCTCCCCTTTGATGATGCTGCATCACTGGAAGAACTGACAGGCCTTGACACACCCGTGACAACTGCAGCTTTGGTCTGTAATAAAGTAAGTTTATCACTTAAAGCTTTCTCCGCGGTACAATGATGAATCCATTTGAGCTGTACTTGGTCTAAAAGGAGGGTTTCCGCTTCAGTCCGACTCAGTGTAGTGTTTGAAAAAACATTGTCGAGACCCAAAATATCGTGGCTCAAATCCTCAGTTGAAAGAAAGATATCAGGAGTTTCCATTTCATTCTGCTGAAAAGCCATACTCATAGCTGTCTCATGGTGAGCCTCTTGCTTTAGCGAGGTAGGAGAGGAGGCTAGTTCCCCCACACCAGAGACATCCATCTCCTCCGAAGGATCACTAGAAGTGGCCATCTCACAGGTCAGAGGCTCCCCCAACTGTCAGAGATGGGGAATTTTTATTGGAATCAGAACAAAATCATAACAAATTATATAGAAATCAATAATACATCATACATAACCATAAAACGGAAAGAAACAAACAAAAACATAAAAATACATATGAATTCATAAATTAATCCTGAATTTAAAGGGAAAAAAACATTATAACATACCCCCTTCCCACTATAAGAGTAGGGGGAATTTATTATTATCACTCTTTGGTACAATCATATGATTATACTTATATAATCTCAGATAATGAGTATATAAATTGATATTACTTCATCACAAGCCAACATACCGATACCATCTCTTTTTTTTATATAACATCCTATAAATGCATACTAAATAGTTGCAGTCTCATGTCATATGAAATCGTCCATTACTCTTCCACCATTTAAAGTTTGTAAATAAAAAGAAAAGGGACAATTAAAATAATCCATTTTGTTCAATATTTTTGTTCATAATATAAAGTCATATTCTTTCCATAGTTCCTCCCAATACACCTTGTCTAAAGTAGATTTCTGCTGCAATTTAAGTTTGCTAAGTTCTTATTGTAACATACAGAAGAGTTCAAACACCTGGATGTTTTGTTGTTGTAACAACCACCTACATCTAGAAATCCAAATCCAATAAAGAAAAGAACTATGTATCATCTGCTGGGTACTAAGAAAACCCTGTGCCACACATTTATCATACATCCCATAGTATAAAAGGCCCTCAGAAGGTGGAACCATCACTCTACTCTTCCATCGATTTTTTACCACATCCCAAAACTCCATTGCATAGGGACATTGAAAATAGAGATGTTCCGTTGTTTCTAACAGTAAAACACAGCTTTCTCTAGGACAAAAACGTTCCTGCAATCGTTTATGTTTTTGGTTATTCCATACATTAATCTTTTTGTGTATCCCTAACCAAACAGTGACCCACATATACACAGGAATACGGGGATTCATGATATAGTTTGATATGCCTAAAGAGGTTTGTTTTGACATTCCTGAAAATGGGGAGTCGTAAAAGAAAGTATTTAATATAGTTTTATACAAAGCTTTCTGAGTATAATGCATAACAAGATCCCATTTTATTCCCCATTGTTGAATTTTATCAAAAATCTCAACCCAACCTTGTACTAACCTTGGGCATCTTTATTTTTATGAACAAAAGAATTGGACTTCCATTCCTTCAAAATAATCATCAATTTCATTTTAACTGGAGAAATCCAAAAGGATCCCTGAGTTTTCATCACCAGCAACAAATTATAATATAAAAACACAGTAACGAAAAACAGGACTGGATTCACCATATTCAGTCCTCTGGATTTAATATCCAAATATAATATATTACGTTTAATAGGGTTTAATCGACTACCCCAAATCCCACTAAAAAAAATCTCAATAAAGATGTCTCTAAACTCTTAGGTAATAGACAAACATTACTTAAATATAGGAAAACCGGAATCAAAAAGGTCTTTAACAAATATACCCTCTTCTGTTTGGATAATTTCTATCTGTTCCAACTTGCCACTTTAGCGTGACCTAGTTGTAAAGCATGCCTCCAATTAAAAACTGCACTATCCGTATCCCCAAAATAAATGCCCAATATTTTACATAGAACCAGATCTATCATTATCCCACCCACACGCTCTGGTTCATTAGAGAATCCTACTATATTTGAACAATGAGATTTTAGTTCATTTATTCTTGTGCCAGTAACCACCCCATGGCTTTAATTAGATCACAAGCTTTCATTATAGAAGCTCCATCATGCAAAATTAAGCATAAATCGTCTGCATATGCTACTATCTTCATATATACCCCCATTTCTCCTTGTATACCTGATGTCAAAGGTGAGCTATTCAATACTCGTAACATAGGATCCAAAGCTAAAACATACAGGAGCGGACTCAATGGGTAACCTTGGCGTACCCCTTTAAAAATCCGATGCTTACACCCCTGCCATCCATTTTCATAAGGAATAACGTATGCTAATGCATAACATAATTGAAGCCAACTCACAAATAACTTTGGAATCCCAAATTCTAATAAACATCTCCATAAATAATTATGGGCAACCTCATCAAAAGCTTTAGCTTGGTCTAGACTCACTAAATACCCCCAAACTGTCTGTAACCCTGTCTCTCCTTTCCCACTTTCCATAACCTCTCTAATAAATAACAAGATATCTATAATACTACGTCCAGAAACTAAACAAAATTGTGAATTACTAACCAAATCAGGCATAACTAATGATAATCTCTTCCCTAATAATTCAGAGAAATTTTTAAAATATACATTAAGCAATGTTAATGGGTGCCAATTCCCAATATCAGCACGGTCTCCTTTCTTATGGAGAAATATCACCAGTCCTTTATACATCTTAGCAGGCAAATATACTTCATTAAGGAAAAAAAGTATGCAAGCTTAAAAGTTCATTTGGCATAATTCCCCACAAAACCTTGTAAAACTTGCTAGGTAATCCATCTGACCCTGGAGACACATTTTGTTTGAGAGAAAAAATAACTGATTCAAGCTCTGGTTTTGTAAAATCCGCCATCATGGTGGACTGCACTGCAACAGTCTCCCATGGAAGAGCAGCTGCCTGTAAAAACTGAAGCATAAAGTCTGAATCTAAATTTTGTACCCCGAAGGTCTTTTCAATGTGGTTATCTAATTCTTGCATGAATCCTAAATTATCTGTAACTATTTTCCCAGTAGATGTTTTTTGACTGGTAAATAACCGTTTTTCTCTTCGGTACTGACAAGCCAAAAATGGATTTGTGTGGGCTGTCTTACCTTGTGTACCAAATGATTGTTCTTTGTATAAAGAACTCAGTCTATCATATTGGTATTTAGACATTTCTTATTTTATATTCTTAATCTCTTCTGTCAAATCTTTTTTCCCGGCTGCATTAGCTGACAATAACGACCCCAAAGTACATCTAAGAGATAGTGTTCATTTTTTTGATTTAACTTTAGATTTACCAATCATTTGTAAACAACTTACTAAACAAATTTTCAAATCTTCCCACCAATTAACAATCTCTTCATATAATCCCATGTTGTATATTTTATCATATATAATTATTTTCAAATCTAATAAAACAGAAGGTTGCAGTAGAAGTGAAGTATTAAGCTTCCAAATTCCAGGACCTTTTTGCCTACTTAGGGGGTTTTCAACACTAATCCCGATTAAACAATGATCTGAAGATTCCACAGGAACATAAAGAAGTTTTGCAATCTCCAAAGTTTTATGAGTAAATACAAAATCGATTCTAGAAGATAAAACACCCTTAAAAAACGTCAGTTTAGCCTTATTGTGACCTGCTGAGTGAGTATCTACTAAACCTGCAATCGAAAGAAGGGATTTAAGAAATGTTTTGTCACAGTATTGCTTTCCCACATCTGTGTTTTGCTGGAGATTAATATTAAAGTCTCTGCAAAAAAAAAGTTGCTGACTAGTATAAAAAAAGGTTGTATTTTCTTCAGCAAATCTATTCGAAGAGCTTTCGTCTGTGGTCCATACACTGTTATTAACTAACATTGTAGGCCTTTTAGTAACACATCTAAAATAAGGGCTCTGCCTGGTTTCACATCTAATATGTACCTCTGGTGTAAGAAAACAAATTCCCACACCTTAACATGTCTCATCTCCCATAGACCAGTGAGATATCCCCCAATTCCAATCTTTGGTTGCTTGCAAAACTTCTTTATGCGAATGCAATCTTGTATCCTGTAACAGAAATACATCATATTGTAGATTTAGTAAGACTCCAAACGTGGTCAAGCGTTTTACCCAGGATTTCAAACTATTAACATTTAAAGTGACAATGGTTATCAAAGAGGGTTCAGGGAAGGGGTTTAGGGTTTTTAACACTTGATCTAGTTACACGTTTCCATGACACAGACCGAGTATTCTTAATGGGTATATCTGCAGCTACTATTATTTCACTAGTCCCTAAAGAAGTATCGGGGTCTGTCAAAGGATGAGCTTTTTCTATCTGGTCTCCCCAGGATGAAAAAAATGCAAATCTGTTGGTTAGAGGTAATGGAGATAAAGAAGGTTCATTCTGTCCCCCCCAAGGAATGAGTAACTAAACAAGAAGAAGAAGCAATTTGCATATCCTCTTCTTCATCAAGAATCATATTTTGCATAACTGGGCTAACTTCTAGATCTTGTGGCTGTCCTCCTAAATGGAGAGTATCCTGTGTTAACAATTTAGTTAACCTTTGGGTGAACCTTGAGGGGTCACAGAAGGGGTTTCCCTGTCTTCCCATCCATCATTTGTCATTATCAGAATCTGGATTAACAAATCTTCAGGAAGAAGAGGAGGAGTAAGTCTTTCAAAGGGGGTAATGAGTCTCAAGGGGACTGCCTGCCTCCTATCACCAGGACCCCCCCACCCCGATGTCTATTCCCAAACATATTTTCGGGACCACAAAAGAAACTTTTAGCCTGAGCTAAGTAATGCTCCTGATCAGAGGAGTCATCTGTTTCCACAGTTACCCAAGGGCATTCAGCATAGGAATGATTATTTTCTTCACATAAGTTACAAACCGGAAGAGCCACACAATGACCTGCTGTATGTCCCAATACCCCACATGGGAAACATTTCACTTGATCGCAGGATGTGTTCAAATGAGATAATGAACCACATTTGTAACAGCTCTTAGGCTGTCCTACATAAAAAAGAATGCCTCTGTCTCGACCCAAAAAAAAAGAACTGGGCAAATGCTGTATACTTTCTTCTGTCTGGAGTAATTGAACTCTCACTGTCCAACCCCTTGTCCAAAAACCATTCTCGTCCATTATGGGTTTGGGTTTATCATAGATTGAGCAACATTTTTCCAACCAAAACATTATGTTTGAAATATTAACCCCCTCATTTCTGAAGAGAATTGTTACAGTTTTAATTGTGGGTTTTGTTATGGGGATGGCCTGAAAGTCTTTCCAGATGTCTTGTTCTTTAACTTCGTAGTAAAGTCTCCAAAATGTATCTAGTACAACTATGGAACAAAAACTAATATAATAGTTGTGTTCTCCTGGTGGGTGAATGAAAGCATATACCTCTGCCAGGGAGAATTTCATAAAGTCACTAAGCAAAGTCTTTCCTACTCAAATTCGGTCCAGTACTACCAGAGCTTTGCCCTTATACTGGAGATGAACCAGAAACTGGCATTTAGCTGCTTCTGCCGGTTTATGGAATAGACCAGTGTAGGATTGTGGCCCACGTCTGTAATGTTATCACTACCCCCTTGTAGCTGATCTTTCTGGAACAATTTAACAGAACCAATACCTGGGTCCAAGCCACCATTCTCTCAATTTTCTGTTTGTGGAAAAGAAGAGTTATCAGCCGCTGAATGTATCGTTGGTGTAGATCGTAACTCCATGGTATCACCGTGCACTGTACCTGCGTCTGACGCATCAGGTATTCCTGTAGCCTCAGCCTGAGGTTGCGCATTCTCACTATTGCTTCAGGGAGACTTGGACTGCGCATCAGCAGTGATAGGTATTGATTCTTGTACTGTTTCCAAATTTGGCATCTGAATTTGTATACAGACTGGGGATCCCGGTATAGGAATGTCAAGGTCAGGAATCCATCTATTATCCATCCACAACCATCCGGCTTGTCTTAAGACTTCACCTGGAGACCAGTTGGTTAACTGACATATCTGTTCTGATAGTGGTCTCTGTATAATAGCAGGGGAGGTACAAACGACAACAATAATGGAAAGGGATCTGGGTGTAGTCATATCAGATGACCTAAAGGTGGGTAAGCAATGTGAGAAGTCAGTAAGGAGAGCGAGGGGGATACTGGGATGCATAGGGAGGGGCATCACAAGTAGAAAAAGGGAAGTGGTTATCCCTCTGTACAGACAGTTGGTGAGACCCCATCTGGAGTACTGCGTGCAGTTTTAGAGACCTCATCTACGCAAGGACTTAGACAGGATGGAAGTAGTCCAGAGGAGGACAACTAAAATGGTGCAGGGTCTACATCAGAAACCATATGAAGAGAGACTGAGAGAGCTTAATATGTATACCCTTGATGAAAGGAGGGATGGGGGACATGTTAGAAACTTTTAAGTACCTCAAGGGAATCAACAAAGTCCAGGAGGGTAGCATCTTTCAGAAAAAGAGATGTGTAAGAACAAGGGGGCACAATTTAAAGTTAGAGGGGGGATGGCTAAGGGGTAATGTGAGGAAATTCTTTTTCACAGAGAGAGTGGTGGACACATGGAATCACCTTCCTGGAGAGGTTGTGGGGTCTAAAACAGTGGGGGAATTCAAACATGCATGGCACAGACATAAGGCAATTGTAGTGGGGAGTTGCAGGAAGTAGGCTGTTGGTTAACTAGAATCTGCAGTTTATCCAATAGGTAGAGAAATGGGCAGACTGGGTGGGCCAAGTGGTCCTTATCTGCCGTCAAAGTCTATGTTTCTATGTTTCTATGTCTTCCAACCTTTCAACCATCTTGACGTTTAAAGCTTCAGGTTCTGAATCCAATTGCCCAGAAGGCAAACATTTATTCCCCCCTTTAAGGGACTAGCTATAGAATGCTTACATTTGGACTGTTCAGCTTCTAGTTTCTGTCTATATGACTGAAAGTCCTATTCTGCAATAGAAATTAAATCCAAAAGTTTATTTTTTTTCTTTCCAATTCTTGTTGTAAATGAAGTTCTTCTGCCATAATTCCCTCATTTGGTACTGGGGAAGCTGAAGGTTCCATTAAAGTGTGAGACATTTCTTGGTTTATATCTACCATAATCTCTTCCATAATCTGAGAAGTAGAAACCAAGAGCTCTGAGCTTACAAAAGCTTGACTACTCTCTTCCACCATCTCCTCTGAACTGAGATCCTCCATCCCTGCAGACAGCTGGACAGCGCCACCTGCCTACAGAGATGGGGAATTTCCCTGGTGTCCTGGCCAAATTTCCCCATTCACTAAAAATACCACCAACAGCTTAATCAGGTTCACAGACAGTTGGCATTCATCTGTATCCTCCGGTCGTGCCTGAAAATAGACAGAATTTGTCTAGTGCACTTACCTGGTCAACAAAAACTAAAACAAAAAAATAAAATAAAATCTGTATTCCTTTTAATGGTATGCTTTAGAAAAGTTTTTGTAGTCTTATGGTAAAAATAACCAGTGCAATAAAGAATAAGTGTATTATATCTGTGCAACAGTTTTGCCTCTACTTTCTTGTTTGTCATCCTCCCTGACTTTAGCACAGGATGAGACTGCTGTTTATCCTTCATTTATTTATTTAGAAAATGAACTGGAACTGTAAGAATGCAAACTAAATATGGCAAAGCATTGGGAATTTACAGTTTTCTCTCCCTGTTGTTCTCTAACCTGCTGCCCTGGTTGAGGAACCTAGTGGGACTATAGTAAGGATGTCTGGAGACCACAATCATGGTCAAAACATGCACCCTTCTCAGCATCCCACACTCAGCCTCAGAATTTAAGATGACTGGCACGTACAGTTACACAATATCTGAGGTAAATAAAAAAAAGTGTATCTGTCCAAATACAACTGTAGTTAGTGTTACATATACAAAGCAATTGTCTCTGCAGATATTTTTTTACCAGCTTGGACTTCTGACAGGTAGGAAGCCTTACGGTAGTGGATGGTCACCAGTCAGAGTGGCAGGATGTTTTGAATTGAGTGTTCCAGGTGCTGGCACTTAGTCCCTTGCTCTGTAACATATTTATTTGTGACATGAAGGAGGGAGTCAGCAGCAGACTGCTCAAGTGTGCTTAAGACACTAAATTCACAAGAATAGTGGATACAGCAGATGAGGGATGCACTAGTAGGGACCTGTAAAAATTATGGTTGTGGACCAAGAAATGGCTAAGAAGAGGGATCCAGGGGTAGTTGCGGACTATAAGCTAGGATGCACTGGGAGAGGATTAAGGAGCAAGTCATGGAAGGTGATCATCCCCTTGTGCAAGGCCTTGGTCAGTTGCAGCTGGAGTACTGAGCCTAGTTCTTGTCACTGCAGGACAGAAGAGACACTGAAGAAAATCAGTGGGTCCAGCAGAGGGTCACCAAGCTGATTAGGGGCTTAGGGGGCAATAGCTAGGAGGCAAAACTGGACATACATACTCATTTTTTCAGCCTATAAAAGAGGTGACTGAGAGTGTATGGGCATGATCACAATGTTTGAATACTAAAGGGTATAGGCATGGTAGAGTTTATACTGATGTTTCAGCTGGTGAGTGCAAGCACAACTAGAGGACATGAAGTTAAACTGAAGAGGGGTGCAGGATAATGGGAACTTTTACAAAACATCCCTTCACACAGAGAGTGGTTAACATTTGGAATAGTCTACCCATTGAGTTTGTGAAAACTAGTACTGTTTAGACTTTCAAAGCAGGACTAGACAAATGCCTGAAGGAGAAAGGCATTAACAATTACACAGAAGAGGGCAGCATTTATGCTATGTCTGGATGTCTATCCATAGTCAAATTTAGACTAATCAATGTCATGTGACAGGAGGGGCAAACACGATGAACCCAAAGCACCCTCTATGACTTCAATACTATGCTACTTTGTTACTTAATGGGTGACAGGAACCCCTTGTTAAATACCCTAAAAAGCCTCTTGCTTCTTCTTTTAAATGGAATCTACTCTTCTGACGTGTTTGACTGTTATTTCTTTTAAACACACAATTGTATTACTTTTTACTGACTTGATTACAATAATAAGCTAACTAGTAAAACAGAGTATGGTGTTCTACTGTACAGTATGTGCGGAGTGTAGAAGTTCCTGAAGAGGAATAACATCACAGAGCACAACTGCTAGGACAGCAGGGGATTAGACTTAAAGAACCATTGGTCTTCTTCTATACCATAAAAAGCCTGTATATTTACAATGTGTCAGACTGTCAATCGCTGCAGTTCTTGCATAAATTATATGATTAAACAGAGGTGTACCAAAAGATTCTGAAAATAATTAATCCCCTTGAACTTTGAGGGTTTACATATTTTTAAACAGAAACAAATTTGGTTTCTGAGAACTGAGAAAGCATTGCATGGGTTTAAAACAGAGGAGCCAATTCTAATTTAAAGAGTTGAACCAATGTCCATGCCCAAAGGTACTATATATATATATATATATCACTGTACATTACACAGAAACAGAATTTGTCAGCAGAAAAGGATCACTTGGCCCACCCAGTATACCCTGATGTTCCTTGACTAATCTGTCTCCACGGAGCCTAACTCTCTGTTGATCCCCCCTCCGTCTATTTACTAATATTTCCCTATATACCATGCATGTTTGAGTTTGTGATTAGTTACGAAAACATTTGAATCTAGTTCAGAGTTACAAACTTATTTATTGAGGTTTACACTGCTCTAAAATTCACGTAAGTCTGTACTATAGAACATAGATACATAGATACATAGATACATAGACAGTGTCGGCAGATAAGGGCCTTTGGCCCACCCAGTCTGCCCATTTGAGCTTGTAAGTTCAGTTTATGTTTTCCTAGAAGTCTGTTGCCCCTTACCCCTGAACTCCAGAATTCCTTTATGTCTATCCCATGCATTCTTAAATCCCGTGATTGTTTCAGCCCCCACCACTTCCTCTGGCAGGGTGTTCCACTTGTCCACCACCCATTCTGTGAAGAAATTCTTCCTCATGTTTCCTCTGAATCGTCCTCCCTCCAACTTCATCCCATGCCCTCTAGTCCTGGAACATCTTTTTCGCTTAAAAATAGTGTATTCCTGCACCCTGTTCCTCCCTGTAAGATACTTGTATGTCTCTATCATATCCCCTCTCTCCCTCCTCTCCTCCAGGGAGTACATGTTCAGTTCCTTCAACCTGTCTTCATAGGGCTTGTGATGCAATCCATGCACCATCTTTGTTGCCCTCCTCTGAACCTTCTCTACCCTGTCTATGTCCTTACGTAGGTATGGTCTCCAGAACTGTACACTGTACTCCAGGTGGGGCCTCACTAGTGTCTTGTATAGCGGAATTATGACCTCCCTTTTCCTGCTGGTGATGCCCCTGCCTATGCATCCCAGCATCCTATTTGTTTTACCTGCTGCCTTGTCACACTGTTTCCCTACCTTCAGGTCATCAGAGATGATAACCCCAAGATCCCTTTCCTGCTTGGTGCATGCTATATCCTCACCCCCAACTGATATATTGTGCCAGGGTTTTTGTGCCCCATATGCATTATCTTGCACTTCCTTGCATTGAATTTCAACTGCCAAACCCCTGACCATTCTTCAAGTTTCTGCAGGTCCCTTTTCATACTGTCTACACCCTCTGGTGTGTCTACTCTGTTACAGAGCTTTGTGTCATCAGCGAACAGTGAAATTCTGCCTTCTAGGTCCTGCGCAATGTCACTGATGAAGATGTTGAATAGGACCGGTCCCAGCACTGATCCCTGTGGTACCCCACTGGTCACTCTTCCCTCTGTGGAGTGACAGCCATTTACTACCACCCTCTGTGTCCTGCCACCCAGCCAGTTACCTACCTACCACACTACTGTCCTGCCCGCACCCATATTCCCCAGTTTGTGTAATAGTCTTCTATGTGGCACAGTATCAAAGGCCTTGCTGAAGTCCAGATAGGCCATGTCCACTGCCCTCCTCTGATCCACCTCCCTAGTCACCCAGTCAAAAAAATTCAATGAGGTTGGTCTGACATGACCTCCCCCTGGTGAAACCATGCTGCCTTGGGTCCTGTAGTCCATTGACAAGAAGGGAATGAATACTTTAAAAAATATGTCTTTATTGTAGTTTCTCTATTAAATTAGCTTAGCTTCATAACCAAATGACATACCTTCCACAGCCCTATAAATGCTCTTTGGTCAGAAGCTGAAGATGGATATGTTTACTGACGTACGTGTGTGTGTATGTGACAAAGACGTCTGACTGCCAACATTGAAGGTTAAAGGCTAGCACATTTTTCTTATTCCAGGATTCTGCATTTTATTTCTTGACTCACTGATCACTTACACAACTTCTGATGTATGGAGGGTTACGCAGAAACCAAGAACTCTGACTGATATGGAGGCAGCTGACTACACAGATTGTTTCTGCTACTTTATATGTACTGACAACACAAATCCACTACAAACCAAGATCTGGCTTATTTTGTGAAACTGGCACATAAGGGAGTGGAATTCCAGCTGCTATCTGACACTTCATAGATAAGTATGAACATGGTTCAAAAAAAAGCTTTTTTACTGTCCTGTGTTTTTCGTTCAATCTACATTTTGTTCAAATTACATTGTGCTGTACTGTATAGCATTGGGCATAGTATCCTTGAAAGATTTAAAACAGCAGCATATAAATTTGCAGTGGATCATTGTGTCAGAACTATTAACTGAACAGTGGGGGCTGGGTTAACCCTTAGCCCACCAGAGATGATTATAGGTGTTCAGAGAATGATTAAGTAGGTGGCCAGAGCTCTTAGTTTGACAGCAATGTTACCCACTTGCTTCTTAGTGCCCACTGACACCTTTCTAACCCCAGTGGTTGCTTATATTAGTCCACTGGATCTGCTCCGGCAGATTCCTGTTTCTTTTCAAAACATAACAGCCTCTAGGCTCATACTTGGTATCTTTTGATGGGGGGTATGTGTCATTTAGGAAGGGTTACTGCACTGGTATATAAGAGCACCCATAAGCTAGTGGGGGAAGAGACAGTGTGCCAGGCTAGAGAACAGTGGTATGGAAGGATACAAGAGAATATGCTGGGGTGAGGAGAAAACATAGGATAGAGAACATTTGTCAGGAGTGTGCTTTGAGTGAACTGATGTTCTTCCTCATGGTGTTGGTACCCCTTATGTTAACTAGAATCTTCTTCTAGAACACCAACTTGGCAGCAGTCATCATGGTGCTTTATTAATAGGAAGACCTGCGGGTTGTTTGAAGAGTCCTGAGTATCCCATGTTTTGCCCTTTTTAAAGGAGGCTGGGATCCTTAGAGATGTAAGCTTTACTGTCCATGTACATCTGAACTTTTTTATGTAAACTTATTGAGGTCAAGGGGCTCCCTAATATAAGACTTGTGTTCTCTGAATATTTGACTGTCAGAGCCCTGGTTGGCCCCCCCTCTGCTGTGTGGGAGGGTCCCATAGTACCCAACTGGGTAGAGGGTTGGCTGCACATCTGACACCCAAATAGGAACCTGATGTGTTGGTTCTGAGGGTAGAGGACCCAATAGACTTCCAGCATTATATCAGTCCTGTATTCTTAAATCATGAAGATGATTTTTAGTGCCTTGGCTTGGCCCTTGTGGTTTCACAGTTGTGACCATCCTGAGGGCAGTCTGAAGTGTCAGGTGGATGACGTTGCTGAAGAAAGAAGGAAGATTAAGGGACTGACAACACCTGCTGGTCATGCAACTGCATTTGGAGTGCATGGCAAAGTTTGGATGGATTTTTCAGCTGCGAGCAATATGCAGTCATCTGGCTTAAGGGATAGTGCAGCAGCAGCAGTAAGGTTTCCCTCATATTACAAACTGATCATTCTGGTTGGATGTCAGTGCATAATGTGAAGTATGTTAGCATCATGAAGATTATGTAGTCATCCTAATCTGTGCCCATCATGCTCAGATCCTATGGGGTTGCACCCTGAGGAGATTAACAGCATTCTTTATAGGACTTCCAGCACCTGCATGACACTATCCACCTCCCAGAGCTCAACCCCAGTGCCTACTCCATTTCCAGCTCTTGTCCTAAGACCTAAGGATTCTCCATGGACCCCCAAGATCCCAGCAGTGCAACCGAAGATCCCCAGCATCCAGGCTACTGTTGATGCCCCAGTGCCAAAGCTGTCTTTGAGTCCACTTGTGCCTCTCATGGTGGATGCATTTCTGGACCCAGTGAATGCCTCTGAGAATGTGTTGTCTGACAGCCCTTCAGATTTTCAGAAATGACTTCTACCAAAATCCCAATTCCCTGTTCCAGCAAAAAACAATACTATCCCAAATGCTGCTTCACTAGTAATTGTCTTCAAAACTGCTTTAGTAGCTGTAGAACTAAAAAAGTTGCTAATATCATCCCTGCACCCACACTGCCTACTATGGATGCTCCTTCAGCCTCCCAACTGGAGTCTGTACTCTTGCCCCAGCCATTTTCAGCAGACTACCTCAGTCATAGCCTGGCTACCAGGCAGGGGGATCCCGATGAAATTCCCTCCATGGGACTGCTCAAGGTTCCGGTCCTAAGGTTTGTGCCACATCATGTAAAATACCATCGACCTTCCCCTCTGCCACTGAGTGCTTCCTGAAATCTGCTGACTCCATTTTAGGTTACTGAAGTGGACATTGGGGCCCAAGCATTGGCACTGTGGGTGAACTATTTGCAAGCGGAAGCAATGACTGTGCTTTTATCATTGGAGCAACAGTTATGTATGCTCTACCATACAGATGTTTGTACTTTGTCCAGCTGAGTGTCATTGGACCAAAAGAACCAACTCCTGAAACCCTGCTAGTCCTATAGGATTATACAGTGCAGAGCACAAGATATCTTGGGATGGAGTGACCGTATTTCTTCAGAGACTAGTGGGACCATATTGATGCCAACTGGGATAAATGGCCGAGGGAGCAGACTTGGAAGAGAAAGTTGAGTGAATGAGACCAAAACAAGCTACTGTATCTCCATATCATCTGGAGCAGGACAATCCTTTTTGAGTACATCAGTAGCTGGCAGGGAAGTGGGCTGTCATGTGGCAAAAGCATGCTGTAATTTAAGCAAATTCAGAGGGTGTGTCTTAGGATCAAAGTCATCCAGTGCGAGAGCCCCAAGGGAAGACTATACAAATCCAAATTGCTATTTGTACTAGTGTTTGACTACCTGTCTTCCACCTGGACTTTGTTTCGCTACAGTGCCGTGCCAATATGTTGCCCTAAATGGGCCTACAGTATAGTTGTATGATCCAAAAACCACTCCAGAATCAAGCTTCACCTGCAATCCACAGTGTGGAAGACCTCATATACTACATTGGCCCCTAGTAAGGGAAGACACTGTAGGTGCGTGATGCACTACATCTGATGAAGAGGGCTGATATCGTTGCTGCTGATCCCATGAGAGAATGATGTTTGATGCTGGTCTACCTACTTCTAGTGCTGTTGAGTTTCTGATGCCTCCTGTACTATAACTTTACATGAAAAAGGGTCAGCCATCACTTAGCTGGAGGTTCATTGGAAAACATTACTGGAAAGATTATTTAGTGTTATACCAGTACCATATAAGGATACTATACAGAGACCTCTGGGTCTGGTGTTTTGTTTTGGGGGGAAAAAGTAAAGAAGAAAGAAAAGAAAAAATGCTTACATATATGCTTGGGACTTCCTGTATGTTTGGTAAATTTTTTCCTTAGATGAACAGCATAAAGATTCCCTGCTCTGTTCTGTTCTTACAGGAAATCATGAATACAATGGGTCAAGAATGTCAAAGTAATGTTATGTTTGTTAGTAATAACAATCAAAGTAATTTTATGTTTGTTAGTAATAACAATCATACTTAAATTGCTGCATTTTGTTTTTGTTGTACAGTTATTATCAAACCAGTAACTTTTCTTGTGCTTCATAAGTAGAACAAGCAGGCTGTCAACTGTGTTGCTTGTTGCTTTTTCTGTGTTAGCACATGAAAACAGGGCACTGTGATTGGGCCTGGTAAGAATCTTTCTTGAGGATCCATGTGGACTCTGGTCACTATATGAGGAGTGAGGAGGATGGCGCTACTAATCCCAGTGTGCAACTGACCAGTATCCCTCAGGTGAGAAGCACGCCTGGAGTAGACATCAATTCTTGGAGGCTACAGGGTGTCACAAACCCACCCCTGGGGGTCAGGCCCACTGAGCTCACAGTGCCCACCCTTAAGTGAAATCCATGATGGGGGGAAACAGGGATATTGTCCTCATCCTTTAGAATGCTCACTTAGGTCATGCCTGCACCTCTGACACGAGGATCCTGGGTGTCCCTCTAGGTCTGGATAAGGGCACAATACCAGTCTCAAGTCTTGTGGCCAAATATGAACCTTTTCTTGGCTATTATACAAAAGAGGAAGACCCAGGCATCACGCTGTCTTTGGGGTAGCAGCATAACACCTGATTTGGCTTTCTTCCTACAGGACATGCACTGTCCTGGTTCAAAATACCTGCAGACTCATCCCTGAGACTTTGGTATTCTCCCTATCCTTCCAGATGTCCCTTATAGACTCTTTTTCAATTTGGTTGTTTATGGTGTGATCTCTTTGGCAAATAACAGTTTCCACAGATTATTAATACTGTTTTCACAATTTACGCACAAATATATATAAATCTCATGCAGGCAGATATTCATTGGGAAAACAAAAGTTTCTACTAAAATAATTAAATAAAAGCAGTTACAACTAAAAGAGAACATATACTAATTTAGGTTACAGTATAAGAAACAGAATGGAAAAATATACAGAAAAATGCACTAAAACATGTTAGCTAAGTCTACTTTGGGTATGAAGATTTCAAAGTACAGAGAATCACTGGTTTGCAAAATATTGTAGTCTTTCTGTAACAGCCTTTGGTTCTTGGGCAGTCTCTGTGCTGGCAGCTGTTCACTTGTGGTCAGGAGAAAGAGTCCAAACTGAATGGCCCTGAGTGTTTGTGCTGGAGAGCTTAAGTAGAAGACCACTCCCAGGTCTGCAAATAGAGGTTGGCCTTTCTCTTTTTAGGTCACCAGGTGTCACTCTTGTGCCTCCCCAAAGCCTTATTTTCCTGATAATCTTTGATGTCAGATTCCCATAGTTAACACAGGGTTTATAATCATAACCCCTGTAAGTGGAATTTCACACAGGTATGCTATAAGGGTGTGTTTTTTTCTGTTACCTCAGGCAGGCCTCTTAGGAGGATCTTTCCTGGTGAAAACACCCTGGGCTTTTGAAATGGCTTAATTTAAATAGTTATAAGGAAGATTATTTCTGTTTTCCTTGGCCAGGTAACTTAGAGGAATACTCTTTGATCATGTGCCCACTAGTTTTTTGACAAGAACTTGTCAGATTCCTGCTAGCAAGGCTGGCCTTGTAGATCAGAGGAAGGTCAAACTCCCTTTTTAAAAAAAATCCAGTCTTTTCTCTATCTGCCATTGCTGACACTGGCATGTACTGTACATAGGACTGCATTAAAAAAACATATATACAACAGAATAATATCTACAAATAAGGGCTAGCAGCCAGGCAGCTCGCCACACAGGGCATATCTGTAATATCCTTGTGCAGATATTTTCGTGAAGGATCCTTTCACCTAGGCCATAGTATTCACTGCATGAACACGAGCAGCAGCATTGCTAACTCTTGGGCATGCTTGCTCACGCAGGCCATGGGTGTGGGGAGGATTAGCTCTGCTTCCCTATAGGTACTCCAGGTATGGCTAGCTCCCAGTCTAAAGCCCTTTCTAAGGACAACTGGGATTGTTGGGGAGTGTGTATCCCTAGTTGTTACTCGGTGCCCGTTGTCACCTTACAAACCCTTATTGTTACTTAGATTAGTTCACTGGATCTGCTGTTGTAGAGTCCCCTTTGTGTTTTAAAATATAACAGCCTCCTTGTTCTGTGTACTCTAATGGCAGATAAACATCAAGTTGGAGGGGTTACCATACTGGTATGTAAGTATCAGCAAGTGGGTGGAAGAGAGAGTGTTCCAGATTAGAGAAGGTGTGGTGTGCCAGGATAGGAAAGAGTCAGTTGCAGTGAGGAGAAGTGTTTGGGGTCTGAAATATTCACTTTGGGTGAAACAATGATGGTCCCTGCGATGTCGATACCCTTTGCTGTTAATTAGACTTTTCTGTGAGCACATCATAGTGGTGGTGGCGGGCTTCCTGCAAAGGAAATTTTGCAGGTCATTGGAAGAGTCAGGAGTATCCTGTGTTTGCCCTCTATAAGGGAGGCTGGATTCTCTGAGGTAGAAGCTTTATTGTCCAAAGACTTTCGAACTTTTTTATAGTAACCCATTCAAGTCAAGAGACCCCTAATGTAAAACCTGCAAAGGGGGGTGCTGGCCTACAATGCTGTACAGTAAAAGTGAATATTATTCTGTCCCAAGCTGCTGCTGGTTGATGAGGTACTGGTGCATCAGAACTCTCCAGAAGTCTATGGATCTTACCTGTATATTTCATTTAAATAATGTGTGAAATGACAGGATGTGCATAACCATGTGGGATGTATCCATTGTGACATACTAATGGCTTAAAACTGTTCTACTTGCATCTCCATCTGTGTGTCCACTGACCAAGATGTCATGGAGGATGTGTGTTCTGTAATTAAAAGAATAAAGCCTGCTGCTTTACCTGCCTGCTGAATAAGGACATTTATTTAATAGACTTTGTGAGTCAGTTGTATGTCCTCAGGTTCCTATGCTTGTTGTCCCTGAGTATAAACAGTAACTTTCAGGACCCTGGCCAGACCCTCTGCTGCATAGAAGGGCCCCATAGTACCGGATAGACTAGCGGTCAACTACAACACAAAGAGATCTCAGGCATGTGAAACAGACATGAGAGGCAGCTTGAGTAAATATGCAGTGCTGGCATCTGATTTGGGTAAAATGGGGCTTTTGCACCACTAAAATGTTTGTGTGCTTTGTCTGTGTCCATGTTCTTTTTTTCTAGCAGTACAAGTATTATGAACATGCTGCTGCCTACAGGGGGAGGTTTCTTCTTTAAAAATACCCAAGTGCCACCTGGTACATCCAGGGCAGGGCAAAGATTGCTGCACTACTCACATAGTTGAAAGTATTTTGTGAGATGTCAGTCTGATGCTATAGTCTATGATGGAAGGGCATGGGTGATGCCAATGGGTTGCAACCTTTCAACCTTGCTATGTTGTTCTCTAGGCCTGATAATCCTTTTGCATTAGCAGACTGCATAGTGACACCACTTCGACCATGCTCTTTACTTCGCTTTTGTCAAAGAGGCTGGCAGCAACCTGCAGACAGCAATTTTGAGCATGCCTGTGTGACTCTGCTAAACTGGGTGTGTGGCTGGTTGGGATGTTGGCATTCCATCAAATGATTTGAGTTAAGGTAAGGAGATCAGACTCAGGTGTGAGACTGTTAAACTGTAGGGTTTGACTCCATGCACTGTGCTCCAGTCATCCTCTGACAAGAGTCGAATGCTTTGACATTTCTTCATCTCAGATGTTGTGTGCACTGCCTATCTGAGTGTAACTTTGTCATCCATCTGTTTCCATCAACAAGAGTCAGACACTGCCCTGCTACCCTCTGTAGTCTGCTGAGTGCTGCTAGCATAGCTAGCCACTCACATTTTGCATCTGTTTTGCCACCCCCCGACATGTGTTTTTGAGCAGACCATGCATGACTCCCATGGGTGTAGGATGACATACATCATGGTATACAATTTTATTTGGGGGGAGCAACAAAAAGGCTCTGAATTCCTGCCTTTGCCCATGAAACACAGCATAGAACCAGCTGAGCCTTTTATTAATTTTATGTCTGGGAGTCAAAACTAGAAAGGTTAACCTCGGAGATTGTCTTTGCATCACTGAGACAATACAGCATTACAGACTCTGGAGTGGTATGAGGGCTCAGCAGTGGTACATGGCTGTCTGAGGGAGCAATATACAGAAACTTTACCTGTCCATGGTTGTGGACAACAGCCAGTGTCATGGTGTACGAAAGATGTATTTATTGTGCCATATGGGGCAACAAACATGGTCCTGGTGTACACATTTCTATTGTCTGGCTATACCCCCATTGACCCTGCATGGTGGCGGCATTCCCATAACCTGGTGGCCTGAGGCCAAAGAAGAAGCAGCAGGACTAGAACAGAGATAGAAAAAATACAGACGATATCGCAGCCGTCATCACTATCATCTTTACCGTCACTGAACGAGTGAGTTTGAAAAATTGAAAAGTTGAAAGAAATTTAAGAAAAAACAATTAAGAACTAAAGACAGCCAAACTGTTATGTTGCTTCAGGCTCAAGTCTTTGATTAACTGTAAATAACAAAACAAGCAAAATCCAACCAAGTTAAGTGATTGTTGATGTGTTGGGGGGGTGCATTCAGTCAGCCCAGGTCTGGCAGGTAAGGTTTCTGTGTGCCCCATGTCATCTTTTTGTACCTTGGTTTGCCCTGTCAGCATGAATTCCTATAACCACAATTGCAGATATGAGAACCTAACCAGAGCTGGGTCAATGATTTATTTCATAGGCAAAATTCCTATGATCTTGCTATTTTGTATAAAATTCTGTTAATAAAATAGAAAACCTCTGCATTTCAAAGCATATACCTTGCAGTATTTCCCATCATATTGGCAGATGTTCTTAAAAATACTACAAATTTTGGGTCAGCTGGGTGGCACTGAGGGCTTAGGTGCTGGAAGCCTTATCTCATGCTATGCTGGCGGCCTTGTTTTCAGGAACAATCTTGGGTCATCAGGATGCCAGTATTGGGGGAGTGGGGGTGGGAGCAGGGTCGAGCATTGGCTCTCCTGTCCTGGTGGGTGGGTCACCTCTCCGTACTCCTGCCATCACTGGATGGAGATCCAGTGGCAGGCGTAGGCGGCAACAGAGCAACAAGTAGGGTGGGACATCCCATAGGATGTGACATGTGCATGTTTCCACATGCATGCATCATGTCAGGGATGTGAGGGCTTGGAGACTGGGGGAGAAAATGAAAAAAAAGTAAATTACCTATGGGAAAAAAAAAATACTGCAAATTTCTGTCACATTTTTATAGCTGATTGCCACTAGAACCAGTACCAGCAATTTAAAATCACACAAACAAGTAGTCTCAGCATCTCCCACTCAATCCTATGGGTGCATAACAGTTGTCTGAAAATGACATTTAATGGTTTTGTGTCCATAGGTGATCAGGTTCCCTACTGACTGCTAATCCCAAAATGCTTTCATCATCTTCCCAATGGGCAAACAAATTGTTCATCAGCAGTTAATGCAACTGCGATGACCGTTACCTAGCAATAAGCTGCATGGGGAAAAAGTCCCACCCTTTGCTGCCTGTCAACACCACAAACTTGGTATCATCCAATTAAACTAAGTTTTCCAGGACAAGGAACCACAAATGCGATTGCATAATTAAAATAAGTCCCCACAAATGCTGATTGCATGATTAAAGTAAGTCCTCTGTACAGCTATCTGTTAGGAGCCATAGGAAGAGGAGGAATGGACATGGGGTGCCACCATCTTCATCAGGTCTTTGTGCAGGAAGCTTAGGCATCCTGTCTCTGGTTCCTAACTGTGGGTGGATCAGCCATGTCAGGAGAGTTAAAGAAGGATTTCCATCTGAATTTTGAACTAACCTCCCTCCCTTCTTGTAGTGCCCCGGGGACCAGCAGCGACATCACAAGGTTATAATAAAATCCCGGTTAGCACAGTAGCAGGCCTGACACACAGTGGCCACCAATAGTGGGGCAGCAGCACTGGTGCCAGAAAGAGCACAGGCCTGGACTGAGGGTAGTGTGTGGTGCTGAAACCAAACCACTGGCCCACATAATTCTCAGAGCAGAGCCTGGTGTCTCTGTCTTTAGTGGTGAAGCATGATAGGAGCTGGTCATGGTCCACTGTGAGGGAGCTCTTCCACTGCAGTGGCCATGAGGACCAGCATAGGGACACAAGACTTGGAAACCCCAAGGAAAACCCCTACATGAGTAGCTACTCTCATCCCACCACCCAGTCACTGCAAGTGCACAATTGTCAACCATATATTTGACAGCAGAATCTGTAAAGGTAAGCAGCCAGAAAGGCTTTTATAGAAAAAAAGATTCATCCTTAAATAAAGGAGTCAACTATTTTTGCCTGTGTATTTTTTGAACTGACCACAAGTATGCAATGTACCAGATCCTGTACTGCTTTGTGAGTTCAAGGACAGCAGTGTAGATTAGGAGAAATGTTCTTACGTTGCTGTACTTTGACTGATGTTGGCATGATCTGAAATCTCATTGCTACATTAATTTTACAAACCATACTGTTCTTTATTTCTCAGAGGTAACTTTATTCCCTTGTGTTTATTTCAGATTTCATAAATGGGAATTCCTTACTAAAATGTAATCTTGCTATATCTGATTGGTGATACATTGTTATCAACCAGGGGCTAATCATTCTACTAAACCCATTTTAAATTCTGCACCCTACTGTGAGTAGATACAGTCAGCCCCTTGCCTACCCAACACACCATATTTAATTGTTTGATTCTCAGTATCTAGTGCCTCTGAGACTTTAAACCAAACCTTTTAAACAAGGTTTTACTCGGTGCTGGTCTGATCTGATGCTGGCTAGGCTGCAGAACCATCAATGTATGATTTTGGCCTGCATTGATCTGTTTCCCCGCATGCTTAAGCTCTCTGAAATTCTATTCTGCTAGCATTTCCCTCCTAGCTAAGTGCATGCACAAACAGAAACAACAGGGCACATTCAAAGTAACTGCATACACAAATATTTAACTCCTTAATGTGCACAAATAAAATGTGCTACAAAGACCCACCAGGCAGTGCAGTAGCAAACAAATTACTGAATACCATGACTGCCCTTACATATCAATGTGCACCTACATCTTTTCAGGGGGTCCTCATAGATAGGCTACTCATGTGGTGTAAAGGGAGAAGAAATATATAAAATACACAACCCTTAACAAACAGTATCAATCAATCAATCAAATCTTTATTTATCCAGGTGAACATCATTGAGCAAGCTCATTTACAAGATGGACCTGGTTAAGTCCAGATTACAGTATAAACAGCTATATTTACAATGTGAATAAAACATAGTAGAAGTGCAAATCAAGACAAATAACGTACATAGCATAACAGTTAGTTTGGGATCATCAATAACACACAGTGAACAGTATAAAATAGTATAAAATAGACCACAGAGATTCAGAGATGGATATTATTACAGGAATTTCCCTAAAAAAACACAAGCGAGACCTAGTTATCGCTATCATAACAGTCGGACAAAATAAGTGATACCAGCTTTTCTTCTGCCACAATTCACAAAAAGGAATAAGACAGGTATGATTAGATCTGAAAGGGAGCAAACAGCCTGCCAGGCACTATCAACGGCAGCCCCAGGGGAGTGCTTACATTAGCACTGGGAGGCAGCTGTGCCGCGACTTGCTAATAGCAGGTGTGAGCGAGGTACTGAGGTGATGGTTGGGACAGCGCCTACCACACATATTTTCCAAACCTAGGTGCTAGTGCTGGCTGACCGTGTCCAACGGACAAGGTCGCAAGGCAGGGAAGGTAATGAATATGCTTAGGCACCTATGGCCAATTTCAGGCAAAGGTTCAAAAAGGAGCATAATCACTCATACTCCCGAGATTTGTACTGTAGCCATAAAGAAGAGGATCCTATTAGTCAGGGAAATAGGTGGTTACAGCTATTTTAGCAGAGTACAGGCAGACCAACTGATTTTGCAGGAAATGGAGGGATTGCTGAAGTAAACTGCAGAAGCCAATCAATCGGGAGCAAGGACTGGAAGGCGCTCGCAATCCTATTGGTTTGAGGCTTTAGTGGTGCTTTGCTAAAGAAGAATCCAGGCAAATGGTTTTGGGTGGCAGCTTGTGAAGGTGCAACCACCCGGGAGCTAGAGAATTTATGCTTTAGGTGCAGATGCCCTCTGTAAGACTTGCCTATATCTAGCAAGGGGTTGCAGGGACCAGAAAGTAATAAGTACATAAGGATTAGTAAAACATGCATGAATTAACCTGGGATAAAGTCATTCATGGCTATGGTTAGACTCGGGGGAGCAAGCTAACAGCAGTTAGCGATTAGGAGCCGGGGAAAAAGTTGCATGGCTCACACACACCTCGAGCATATAATGACTTGAAAGCATTGATACTTTAGAGGTAGCTCAGTTTCAGTAGTTTTTGCATTTTGTTCCACAAGGATGGCAACATAAAACTAAAGGTCATTCTGCCATAGCGGATGGAATCCTTAGGGATGCATAAGGAGATATAGGAGGCACTTCTTAAGCCGTACAGTGCCAGCTCATTTAGGGGAAGACATTCAGATATATAATGTGGGAGCCTTTTTATAATGGCTCTGTAGGTCCAAAGGACTGCATTTCTTTCACGCCTGAATGTAAGCGATGACCATCCTACAGCTTTGTACAATAAGCAGTCATGGGTAGAGATGAGGAGACTGGTAATAAACCTGATGTCCCTATGATAAACCGTATCCAACTTGATAAGCGAGGCTTTGGGACAGTGACTATATAGGAAATCTCCACAGTCGATTAGGGAAAGAAAAGTAGTTTGGACTAGTTCGCAGTTTGGCATGACGAGTGAGGAACTGGCTAATTCTATAGAATAGACCCAACCTCTGCCTTAACTTCTTTGCCAGGTCTTCAACATGCTCAGAAAACGAGAGGTTCTGGTCTAACTACACTCCTAAGTATTTAAACTTTGGGATAAATTCCAATTTCTCTCCCAGAATTGTGGAGATCAGTGGCAGTGCTCCAGAGTTGGTAGGGTTTGTCACACGGCTATAGGGTGAGAACAGCATTGACTTTGTCTTTTTTGCATTTAAAAGAAGTTTTTTGTGGAGGAGCTGGGTCTGAAGCAGGTCAAATTCTTCCTGCAGGTCTGTACAGGCAGCTTTGGCACTTGGTTGACTTATGTATACCACTGTGTTGTCAACGAACAAGTGTATTTTTGCCTTGCTGATGCCCACATCAATGTTGTTTACATAGATAGCGAAGAGCAGCGGACCAAGTATGGATCCTTGTGGCACTCCCCTCAGAAGAGGTTTGAGTGGGGATAACTCCCCCACTGCTTTGATTTATTGCTGATGCCCTACCAGGTACTCCGTGAACCAGTGCAAGGATGTTGAGTCAAGACCTATGCTCTACAGAGTGGAGATTAGCAGGCTATAATCCATAGTATCGAAAGCCTTACTGAAGTCTAGAAATACCACACAGACAAAGTTTCTGCTGCCTAGATCACTGTACCAGTCATTTGTTACTTTGGCAAGGGCTGAAATAGTGCTGTGTTTAGTCCTAAAGCCTGATTGCATAGGGTTTAGTAAATTATTATCTTCCAGATAGGCTCTAAGTTGATTGCTGACAACCTTTTCCAGGAGCTTTGGCAAAATTGGCAGTAAGGAAATCGGTCTATAGTTGTTGTGGTCACAGGTATCTCCAGATTTAAACAATGGGATGACATAGGCAGTTTTCCATATTATAGGAAGGGACCCTTGGGACAGTGATAAATTAAATAAATGGGTGATAGGAACAGCGAGGACATGATAAGTGATTTTTATAAAGTAGGGATCCAATGAATCAGCTCCAGCACTCTTCTTAACATCCAACTGAAGTATCAGCTCTTCAACCTCCTTCAATAATACAGGTTGGAATGAGAAACCGGGTACCATGGCAATAGAGTCTATGCAAGGGATACTTAGTTGTGAGCGGACCAGGGCTGCAGGGGAATTGTCAAAGGCTAGACCAGCTATGGCAAAATGATTGTTGAATGCTTCTAAGATCTCCTGTTTGTCACATATAGTTTTCCCTTCGGATGTGATTTTTGGTGGCAAGGAGTTACCTGGGGTGTGAATGGACATATCCTTGATTGTCCTCCAGAATTTAGAGGAGCACTTTGCAGCACAGTCCAGCTCCCTAAGACAGAATGATGCCCCGGTGTCTCTGACCATTTTTGTACATGCATTGCGTGCCTTCCTAAAGTGACACCAATCTGAGTCCAGCTTGTCTGCTGTGCCTTTTTCCATAGCTTATCCCTACCTAGCAAGGCGGCTTTCAGTTCAGGTGCGAACCAGTGACTAGTTTTGTTTTTTACTCAGATTTTTACTGTCGGGGCATGTACACCTATGGCCCCTATCAGAATTTCATTAAAGATATCATACGCCGTGTTGACCGTGGTGGCTAGGAAGAAGTCTTGCCAGCATGGCGAGTGTCCCAGTTCATATGTATAGGCGGCCACATTGAAGATGCGCCGTGTCCTTTTTGTGATGAATTTAGCTGAAGGACCCATGTGATGTAGCGACCTAACTGCAGCAATAAAACAATGGTCACTGACGTCAGCGAAGAAGGTTCCAGCATGCGTGAAAAGATGTGGCTTATCAACTAATATAACATCTAATAATGAACTGTTGCAAGGGTTCTTTTTATTAGGACGTGTAGGTTCTTGAATTAGCTAACTAACCCACGAGCATCACAGAAAGTGTTTAGGGGTGATGCAGTCTTGGAGATCCAGTCAAAGTTACAGTCCCCAAATATAATTGTTTCAAGATTCTCTTTCTCAGTGACAGAACCAAGATGTGAAAGGAGTAATGTTCCCGCAGATGGGGGTCTATAACAACCAATCACTCTGATGGCCAATGAAGTAGATAATTCAGTCTTAAGTGTCAGACTTTCAAACTCATTTTTAACAGAGGTTGAATCCATGCAGGACGTTGTGTACCATTCCTTGACTTATATTGCCACACCACCTCCCCTAGTAGGTCTATCAGTTCTGAATAACTGGTAGAAGGGGATGCTAATCTCTCTATCCTGGGAGTAGCCCTCCCTTGGCCAAGAGGATAATGATGGTGAGCCTAGTCAAGGGTCAGGAAGTTCAAATTAATTTTAAAGCTAAATTTGAAAACAAATGTCATTAACTCTTTCTTCCATCATGTGTTTTACCTCCTATTCCTCTCCATTAACCCCCTTCTGCTGGTGACCCCCAGCCCCATCTCCCACCTCTGGGAATAATCCCAACTACATGCCTTACCATGATAGGTGGGTAGGTGCCTCACTGGGTGATACAGAGCCTGCAGAGTCACCAGTGTCCTCCACTAATGGAGGTACTTTTCCTCCCGTTTCTCACCTGGGTCAGAGCCAGCATATGTGCAATGGTGCACATGTACAGCATAAACCTTGCATGCCTCAATGCCTGTGCCTGGCTTTTGATCTAGGCAATGGTTGCTATACCATCTAGCCTCCACTAGGTGGATGCCAAGAAGTGATACACACTGTCCCCTCCCTGTGAAGGAGGAGAGAAATCTATGGACACTCAATCCTCCCCCCGCACCCCGGCCGACCACTGAGTGAGCCTGGTCTGTTCCCATAGCCAGGTCGCCAGCATGACATAGAGTGCCCTAGCCACCACACCACTGGGGGCCCAAGTTAAATTATTTTAAAAGACAAAAAGCTCATTGTACTGCTGCTTTGACAAAAATTTGATTTCTGTTTGGTGATATTATAATCTCATTTCTTATCATATACTATTCTTGCCAGAATACTACTGAAGAAAACAACAAACTACAGATTTGTTTCATTTTGTTCCCCTTTTCATAACAATAAATAAAATACATATCAAGTCATTATGAAGTTATTATCTTCTGATGCTTTCAAATGTGAAGTCTGTGATAGCAAGGAAGAGTAGGCATTGCATGCTGTTATTTGTTGTTCATTGCATTGCTGTAATGGAGACTGACATGGTCGCAGTGTGATTAAAGACATTAGATGAATGAACATTAAGTTGTAAATGGCACAGTTTCAAATAGAATAAAGTGTAGCACTACCACAATTCAGAAAATGTTGAAACTCTTTTTATTAAACTGTTTTTTAAACTGTTATGCATTTTACAGTGTCAATACAAAAAAATAGTGTCAACATACTCTACTGGCATTAAAAAACAATGTTGACATGCTATCTGTTTTAATTTTAAACTTTCACAACAACAACAAAAAAATTGCATCAACTTTATTCCAGAAAAGTGGTTTCAGATAGTGTTGACATATTCACAATATGATTGACATATACAGAAAAGTATTGACAGAGCTAATTCCTAAAGGTTGAATGCCAAGTTTTCATTTAAAAGGAAATTAAGTTTCTAGTCCCAGCAGTTCCAAGTCAGACTTTTCAAAAGATTAAAGTGAGATAACTTTGGAACATTATAGCTATAAACTGCATTTTGTTTAAGTGACAGCTTGGAGTCAGCTAAGTTGACTTATCAATATAATATATTGCTACAGCTACTACACATATACTATAAGCAGCAGACTCCCACTTGGAGGGGACTAGGAGAGGGATGTTACAAGGCATCAACAAGATATAGGAGAGGCACAGGGGGAAGAATAGTGGGATGCAATGGCTGTGGGGCTGCTGTTTTCATGAGCACCCCGTGGAAGCTAGGGGGCTGTGCTATCTGCCAAAAGATAGGGTGGATGGAGATAGAATTAGCACGTTTGAGGCGGAGCCTTATAGAGATTTCCTCAGGCATAAGGAAGGGGCAGGAAGAGTGGCAGGGAGACAAGAATAGAGTCTCTAAAATTACAAGTGTGACAATGGGGGCAGGCCAAAGATGGGCAGAAGTTGGAAAGGAAGGACCCATTGAACAGAATAACAGGGGTGCAGTCTTGGGGACTCGGAGGGAGGAGATATTCGGTGGGGGGAAGGGATGGCCAGGAAGAAGACTCAGGAAGAGAGGAGATACTCTGCAGTGGGGGAAGGGAACGACCCTGGGGAGGTGTCTGAAGAAAGCTTGGGGAAAAGCAGACGAGCGGGAGAAAGGGGGATCACAAAAGACAGGAGAAAGATCCAGTGATCAGGAAGGAAGGAGGGCAAGAGTATGCTGGAGGGGACAATCACAAGAGGAGGGGGCAGCGGCAACAGAGACAGTGGGGCCCATGCCAGAGAGAGAGAGGGGGGAGGACCCTAATATCAGGACTCGTTAAAAATCCACAGGTAGGATCACAGAGCACAGGACCATTGAGAACTTCACTCAAACAGGTTAAGCAGGGAGGAAGGCCCCAGAAATCAGAGCGGGAAGGGAGGATCCTTGTATCAGGACTCTGTAACAATACACAGATAGGATCAGCAAGTGAGGGACCTTTGAGAACTGTGCAGGAACAACCCGGGCAAGGAGAAAGGATGCAGGAGATGGGGACTTCTGCAGAAAAGGCCGGAGATGGAGAGCAAGGAGCTGAAATAAGGCTGGGGGAAAAGGGGAAGAAGGGGAAACCCCTGGGTGGGAGTGTTCAGATAGAGCAGGGCACAGGGGCAGAAAGTGGTATAGAGGAACCAGGGAACCAAACACTGGCTCAAGGAGATGAGCAGAAGGAGGAAAATGGAGAAAAATGGTCTCAAGAAAGTTTTTGGGGGAAAGAAAGTAAGGGTAAGGATAGGGATAACATGGGAAAGGGTGGGAGAAACACAGTAGCGAGAGGTGCCCGAGGATGAGGAAGGGAACAGGGTGTTAATTGTTGGGACTCTATTAGAAAAGGTGTTACATGGGGAAGTAGGGGAGGCAAAATATGTGGGGAATGCCTGCCAGGAATGACAGTGGCAAATGTCATACACTGGATCCCCTCAAGGGGGAAGGTACTGGATGAGAGAACACATCTGCTGTTTCACTTAGGGACAAATGACCTTGCAAGGAGTGGTGTGATGGAGGTGCAGTCATGGTTTACGGGACTGGCCAGGTTCCGCAGCAGCTTGGATTTCAAACCGTTGACATTCTCTGAGGTACTGCCAGTACCAAGGGCCAGCATCGAGGTGAAACAAAGAATAGATGAATTTAACATTTGGTTAGTAGGATGGTGTGCTCAGAGGGGATATGGAGTAGTAGGAGATTGGGGAACAACATGGAGGGACAATAGCCTCTATGCCCTGGATAGGCTGCATTTAAATGGGGAAGGGAAAGCAGTGCTCAAATGTAAACTGAAAGATTATGTTGAGAAGCACTATCATTTAAACTAAAGTGGGGGGGCAAGAGGAAAATCTACCTGTAAGACACATGGCATGGGGCAGCGTGCCCCCCAACAGGCAAGCAGACTGAGGGTAGGGAATATAGGGGGTGTTACAAATGGGGAACAGGGAGGAGGGGATTGGAAGGTCATGTGTACAAACGCCAGAAGTCTGGATAGGAAGATTCCAGATCTAGTAGCGCCAATGACTGAGGTAGGTTAGCCTTGACATTCTGGAGGTAACTGAAACCTGGTACCATTGAGAGCAAGGATGGGACATGAAGATACCAGGATATACACTTTTCAGAAGGGGCAGGGAGCAAAAGGGGGGGGGTTGCACTCTGTGTAAAGGAGGGTATCCGGGTGACAGAATTACAGGGCAAGTGGAGGGAGGTTGAAGGACTGTGGGTCTCCTTGGCTGCGGGGAAAGGAGAGGCGGTGCATGCTGGGGTGGTTTATAGGCCTCCAGCATAGCAGGAACCTGTAGACAGATGCATGGCTGATGAATTTGTGAGAATGAATGCTAAAGGTGAGGTGGTGCTGATGGGAGAACTGAATCTACCAGATGTGGACTGGGACACCCTATCGGCATCCTCCACCAGCAGCAGAGAAATATTAGACTCCCTGCAAATGGCCCTCCTAAGGCAACTGGTCAGGGAGCCAACCAGGGCAGGAGCTATTCTCGATCTGGTCCTGATAAATGGGGATAGGATAGGAGAGGTGTCGGTGGGTGAACACCTTGGTACGAGTGACCACAACATAGTTTGGTTCACAATAAGAAACACTACAGATGTTCACTAGACGAAGTTGAATGTGCTTGATTTTAAGAGAACAGATTTCAGGAAAATGGGGGAATTAGTGGGGAGGGCTCTAGAGGGGGTGGAGGAGTTAACAGAAGTGAAGGACAAGTGGGAGAGGGTAAAAGAAGCTATTGTGGGGGCCACTGACCTATGCACCAAGAGATTAAATAAAAATAGGAGGAGGAGGAAACCCCTGTGGTTTAATAGAGTTGCAGCAGAAAAGGTCAGGGCGAAGGGTAAGGCCTTTAGGAAGTTCAGGGTAACACAAGCTGAAGAGGACTGGGAAAGGTACCAGGTAAGCCAGAGAGAAGCAAGGGTAGAAGTACAGAGGGCGAAGGCATGAATAGAGGAGAACATAGCTAGTGCGGTCAAAAAAGCGGATAAAACTTGTTTAGTTATTTCAGTGAAAGGAGGAAGACTAAGCAGGGAATACTCCGGCTAAAAACAAGCGATGGTGAACTGATACAAGGGGACAGAGAGAAGGCAGAACTACTACCTATTTTTGCTCAGTGTTCTCTAAGGAGGAAGGAGGTGTGGGCAGCGGTGTGGGAGAAGCCAAGGCAGGGGAGGGGGGAGTGGATACAAGTCCATTTCAGATTGAGGAGACTCTGGGAGAACTAGGCTGCTTGAAGGTGGACAAGGCGATGAGGCCAGATGGAGTGCACCCCAGAGTATTGAAGGAAGTTAAAGATATACTAGCAGCACCCTTGACTGCACTCTTCAACAGGTCCCTGGAGTCTGGAGTGGTACCGGAGGACTGGAGACAGGCGAATGTGGTCCCTCTGCGTGGGGGGGGGGAGAAGGTGGATAATTACAGGCCCATGACCTTGACATCGGTGGTGGGCAAGCTAATGGAGAAGATACTGAAAATCAGGATCGATAATTACTGGAGGTAAGTGGCCTGATGAATCCAAGGCAACATGGCTTTACCAGGTGTAGATCCTGTCAAGCGAACTTGATAGAGTTCTTTGATGAGGTCACCAAGGAACTGGATCAGGGGAGGGTGATGGATGTCGCTTATCTGGATTTCAAAAAGGCATTTAACTCTGTGACCCAAGGAGACTGCAGTACAAGCTGTCATGCCTAGGTCTGGGGCAAAAGGTGGTTCAATGGATGGGAAACTGGTTGGGGGCAGGAGACAGAGTCACTGTAAATGGGGTGGCATCAGGAGAGGGCAAGGTCACCATTGGGGTCACTAAAGGGTCAGTATTAGGGCCACTACTGTTCAGTCTATTCATAGGGGACATCGCGGAGGGCCTTAAAGGGGGTGTGTGTCTGTTTGCAGACAATATGAAAGTCTGCAATAGGGTGGACATTCCGGAAGGGGTAGAAAGAATGCGGAGAGATCTGGGGAGGCTCAAGATATGGTCAAGGAGGTGGCAGCTTTCATTCAACACGGACAAGTGTAAGATCATGCATCTTGGATACAGAATCCAGAGGGCCAGGTACTGTATGGGGGGCTGAGACCTTGAAGTAACGGAACAGGAAAGGGACCTAGGCATCACTATATCGAACTAAATGAAGGTGGAAAAGCACTGCAATGGAGCAGTGGCTAGGGGCAGCAGAATTCTGGGCTGCATTGGAAGGTGGATTACCAGTAGAAGGAGGGAGGTCATAGTACCCTTTTACACCCCTCTAGTAAGGCCGCATTTGGAGTATGGGGTCCAGTTCTGGGGGCCATATATCAGAAAGGATGTGGGGAGGCTGGAGCGAGTTCAGAGGAGGGCAACAAAGATGGTTAAGGGGCTCAGCCACCTGTCCTTATGAGGAAAGGATGGGGGAACTGAACATGTACTTCCTGGAACAGAGAAGGGAGAGGGGGGACATGATTGAGACATTCAAGTATCTAAAAGGCATAAACCAGGTGCCAGTGGGAAGTATATTCCAGCTGAAAGGGAATCAGAGGACTAGGGGGCATGGGTTACAGATTGAGGGGGGACAGTTCAAGGGTAACATTACGAAGTACTTTTTCACAGAGAGGGTGGTGGATAAATGGAATAGGCTCCTCAAGGAATTGATTAGAAAAGCAACTGCGGAAGGCTTCAAAAGAGCATGGGACAGACACAAGGGATTGTTGAGGGTGGGGGGGTTGGTCAGGGGGAAGGGCATGTCCTAGCAGATAGCTAGACAAGTGGGCAGACTGGGTGGGCCTGGCAGTCCTTTTCTGCCATCACATTTCTATGTTTCTATGTATGCATTGATATATAAAGAAGAAATGGTTTGTTAAACTTTTAAAGACTTTTTTTTTCAAATATACTTTTTTTTCCCTTCACCGGTGATGGTGACAGATATGTCGTCTATAAAGTCCCTTAGTCAATGGCCTTCATGGTGCTACGGCATTGGGGGATTTCCCCCTTAGTTGTCCCTTGCCCTTGTTTATCCCTGAGGATGTCAGCACAAGGACATATGTCCAGGGTGATGGTGTGCTGTCGCAGATCTCAAACAAGCACCTAATGGCATTCTCCCCTTCCCCACACTACCACCCCTGTATCCACAGGTGGCAGTGTCAGAGTGGTGTGATGGCTGGCCCTTCCTACCTCCCTGGAGGAGGAGGAGGAGGAGGAGCAGGACAGCATCCCCTGGGATGCTCAATCTTCCTCCCCCAGATGGCCCCCAGTGACCCAGGCCCCCCAGTGACCCAGGCTCATTCTTGAACCTGGGTCACTGGAATCATGAGCAGTAGTGCAACCGCTGCACTGACAGACCGGGCTCAAGGCCTGTTATTTTTAACCACATATTATATTTTTTTATTTTTATTTTAGTCTTTGGTAACCGGGTAATGTCCACTAGGCATAAGTGCCTGTTTTCAGGGGCGGCCTGGGAGCACTGGGGTGGTTAAGTGACTTGCTCAGAAACACACAGTATGCAAGTGGAGGCTGTGAGACTCAAACCCAGGTCTAGTCTGCTGGATGTACCAAGCTCATTCACAGCTTATTACTCTAACCTCTAGGCTATACTGCCAGCCCATATATATATTGACATGTATTACATATTGACATGTATTACATAGACCTGGGGTGATACATGAGAACTCTATCATTATGATCTATACATGTTAATCAGATTCCACGCTTTCATTTAGAAAAAAACATTACGTTTCTATAATGAACAGTTCCAGTGTTACAGCTTTTGAAACATAATTTCAAGCATTATAAAGTATCATAAAATATCGTTTTTGGAAATTGTCAGAAGGAGGTTTTCCTTTATAAAAATAAACACACTCTTTTTAAGTTGTATTTAATTTCTGCTCTTGTTTCTCTGGGTCCACCACGTGGCAGGAGGCACAGTCATGGCTGTAGGGCTAGTATCATGGAGTCTTCTCGATGTGGAACTCGCCCACCTGCCCTGGTGATAACGTGCTCTCTATCAGAAAACTTTTGGATGTATCTTCGACCTACTGCCCAACCAATGTTTAACAGCCAAAGAGAGCGCTAACCAATGCTTCAAGTTCAGTGATCAGGAGTTTTACAATCTGCCATGTCTGTTCTAGTTCTGCATTATAAAATGGATAGGCTAAACCAGCCAATCAGAGACCTAGCTCACCATGCATGAAATCTGTTCCATGCATGG
This sequence comes from Neoceratodus forsteri, assembly GCA_016271365.2. Classification (NCBI taxonomy): domain Eukaryota; kingdom Metazoa; phylum Chordata; order Ceratodontiformes; family Ceratodontidae; genus Neoceratodus; species Neoceratodus forsteri. Next base: position 344,163,578 of record JADMNL010000022.1, read on the forward strand.
CTAAAAAAAAGGACAGAGAAGCAGAACCGCATTTCCAAACAAAATCAGGAGCATTAGAACGTTAGCGTTTAAAATGCCGCCATCTTCTATTCCCTCGCTAACGCTCCTGTCAAACTCATATTTTAGTTCACAGAGAAAACGTTAGCATTAGGAGTGAAATGTATGTAGTCCCTCGCATGGTGTCTCCCCTCTTCTCCAATCCCATTATCCCCCCTGCAGTCCGTGAGAGAAATCACTTTCTCAGTCACCCACATAAGCTGTACTGTACCTGATCCTGTATCCGGCCAGTGGAAAGAAGTGTCTGGCTCCCAATCAGTCATTAACTCCTGCCTTCACTCACGAACCGTCGCCATAATTGTAACGTGTTTCCATTCATTCAAACAATAAAAAATGTTTAACATCAAAAGGAGTGAGAACAGAAAGGCTCAGTCGATTAGAGAGGGGGAGCAATTGTGCGTATGACGGCACGACATAAAAACAGCTGCTGCTGGCAGGAGATACATGGACTCGGGTACTCCAGGGGTAAATGCTTCAGCAGTTGTTTAAAAAAAACGATGGTCAAGGGCAGCACATAGAAAGACCTGCTGGCTGGAGGCACATGACTCAGTCTAGCATAGTCCATCCTTAAATGCTTCAGCAAATGTTAGCAGCAAAGGCTGTGCACACTACACATAGCAACCTGAAGTCACAAATGCAAATGACATCATGAATATTAATATAATGTCCGCGGAAGGACTATTTTATCATAAATTAGCAGCATTAAATCTTTTTTCTACATCCAAGCAAGATTTTTCTAACTGTAAAAATTAAAATAAAGATAGGAACCCATTTTATAAGCGCAATAAGACACTCCAGGGTTGTGCATGGAACAGATTTTACTGCACGCCAGGGGCTAAAGGCACTCGGCCAAGCCCTCATGCCTTATTACGCCCCTAGCCATGCGGTAAAATCTGTTCCATGCACACCCTGTCATGTCTTATTGCTTACGTATCCCATTACCTCGCTACTATGATGCTGATCGAGCCCACACCCAGGTGCAAAGCAACAGGGGCTCTAAATATTAATGTAGTGTACATGTCTGAGTTAGTATAGTCAGGACATGTTATTCTCTGTGGCAGTTCCATTCTTTGTTCTGCAGCAGAGCTCCTAGAATTCAATGGCAGGTTTGTTGCAGTTATGCAGCAGGACTGATACATCTAGGGAACTGCTGGTCTGCCCTGCCATTGGTTAACATACCATGTAATGACATTGAAGAAATCAGTTATTGCTCATGGGGGAAGGGCTTCAGGACAAATGAAAAGAGGACAAGAGCATGAAATTGTGGAAAACTAGTATTTTCAAATGAAAAACACCATGTAGGATGAGTTCTATAGTGCCACGTATGTTTTGTTGCAGGAAACAAGTTTCAAAGCCACAGAACTGCAGAATTCAGAATGCCTAAATTATAGTTTATGGAGCTGTCTAACTGCCCACTATAGTCTATGGGTCCATGAAGTTATGTGTGTGTGCGTGTGTGTGTGTGTATAAATCATCCATGTGAGTATATATGTGTGCATCTGTGTACATACTAGTGTGTATGTTTATTACTAGAAAATGGGTAAATAAAACTGACACCTGATTGGCTGAAACAGCCTGGAACCCGGACTGTTATTTCTTAATAATGCCCAGTGAAAAACAAGTGCCAATTCAGGGTGCCTTATTACTAACACTATTCTTGGGCACTCTGAATTGGCAAACTTGCCAATTGCCATTTTTTTTGTCTTGCTTACCGAGATTCGCCTCGGCATCTCTCAATACGTTTAACAAATCCTCACGTACAGATTTGTGAACTTGGCCCTCACTTGTACTCACAACCTCACAGTAACTCACATTCTTCTTAGCCACAGATGTGAAAAACTACTATTTTTTTTTCAAACTTACATTTTTTTTCTTCAGTACTGGCCCGCCTGACTTCGGTCAATATGCAGCTCCCGAACCCTGACATTTCACCCGTGTCTGCCCACTCAATGTAAATTCATCAACTGTATTACAGTAAAAAAACAAAACTAAAAAAAAAATAATCCACTTTTTTCTCTGGTCAGACAGAATTTCTCCCACATGTCTTCAACTTGGGGGGGAGCAGAGGAACGAGCGGGCAAGCTCCGAAGTAACCATGACAACCACTTTAAAAGCTTAAACTACGGAGGCTGCACAAGAACAAGAGTCCCCACAGTAACAACACAAAACCTCATGCAAATACAAGAGGAGGAACTATTTTATTATACATTAAATAATAAGAATTTAAACATCTAAACATAAAATTATAATTTTTTTAAAACATTAAATACAGTGGCCCATTCTCTGTGTCATAATACCCTCCAGGGTGGGTGTTATGAGATACAATGGCCCTTCCAGGGGCTATATTTATTTATTTATTTATTTATTTATTTGCTTTTGTTAACCGGGTTAGCACACTAGACAGCCAAGTGCCTATTTTCAGGTATGACCCGGGAGAGTTACAGGTGAAAAACTTCATACATAAACAGTTGAGGAATCGAAAGAAATACATAGGAAAAACAGGCATTTCAGGGCTGGATCTAAAGCAGGGTAGCACAAAAATTCATACATAGACAGTTGGGGAATTGAGAAAAATACATAGGAAATAAACAGGCATGACAAGGCTAGCTCTAGAGCACAGTTGGCAAAAGTTCACACATGGACAGTTGAGGAGACAAGAAAAAATATCTAAAGTAACAAGCATTTCAAGGCTAGCTCTAGGACAAGGTTGGCACGGTACATAACAATAGGATGGGACACAGAGGATATAAATTAGGAGGTGAACAGCGGAGTAGACAGAAGCAAAGACAATGGTAAGTGACTGCAAGGAGGGGGGGGTGCCCATTGGCAGGGAGTCAGGACCTGGTTACTAGGCCGGAACTGGAGAAGAAGTGCAAGTAGGGCTGAGGCACCCACCCAACCGGGCTAGAGGGAGGAGAGGGGCAATGGAGTAGGCTACGAGGAGCAGGGACAGGGGGAAGAAGGCCCTCCGTCTGCGGCATCGGGCCTCATTACGCCCCTGGGTGGTCCATTATATATCCCAATAACGCCCACCCTGTCGGGTATTATTACTTACGTAATGTATCATACTATGAAATCCCTCTTTAAATAAGACTTTCTGTAATAAATGTATAAACTAACAAGATGTTTGCAAGACCTGCAGGTAATAGTTTCACCAATGAATCCAAAGAGTTCATGAACTAGTAAAGCTGCACTTTAAAAGTATCATTTTAACACCTGTCTTTAACATCCATTTAATGTTTTAGTACAATTATTTCCCCTCAGGGACTTGTACTTCTCTATCATGTCATCCCTCTCCCTTCTGGCCTCCAGTGAGTACATGCTAAGGGCCTCCAGCCATTCCTAACTCATAACTGCAAATATCTCTCAGGTAGTAACACTCACATTACTAATCCTCCTTTACTCCTATGGATTACTTCAGGTCCAAAGAACTGTAAATTCAACTGTCTTCCTGACAAAACTGGTCCTGACCTTTGGAATTAACACTGCAAAGAAGGGGACATGAATTGTACAGACTGATGTACTTGGAAAGAACTAGACTGAGACCATGTTCTGAGAAATAACTCTGCACTCTGACTTGGTTGAAATAAGATGCGATGCTCACTCATTTTCTGTACGAAAACACATACAGTAGTGGCATTAACTGCCTCTTACTTTGACATAAAAGGAATGCTAGGAATCAGTGATGTGTTTCATCAGATTTTTAGTTTAAGCTTATTAAAAAGATGATTACAGGTCACAGAGCCTCTCTGCCTATATCCCCTGAAGCTAGTATTCGTATTTAGACCAACACAGAGAGGTAGCTACTGGATCATAGTGCTTTTGCTAGCTTAGTCCCAATACTGCTCTGCACTGCCTGCTATGGCTCAACTATTCTGGACTAATATATTGGAGACCCTCTTGTAACCATCTAGTTTGCTTCTCCAAATAGAGATCATCTGATCCAAAGGATAGAGCCCACTCTTCTTGCGTTCTGCTTGATGCATTAAAATCCAGATACTATCACTCCGAATCCTACCTAAATCTGCAGGGAAGGGATTCGTACTCACAGTCCTTTCTGTATTGCTCCATGTTGTCAGTGGGGAGTTAATATGTACCGGTAATGAGTTCCCGTTTGGGGTAGTGGTACAGCCCAAGGCTATCAATGAAGCACAGAACCCTGGAGACATGAGGATTCTGAAGGCAATAGCTAGTAAACGTGGTTCAGAGAAGGGCGACAAAAATGGTGCAGGGACTGCACCAGAAGTCATATGAGGGGACACTAGAGAATCTCAGTATGTATTCCCTAGAAGAGAGGAGGGGGGCATGATAGAGACTTTCAAATACCTCTAAGCTATAAATAAGGTACAAGAGGGTAGCATCTTTCATAAAATATGATATTCAAGAACAAGGGGCCATGCTATGTGAATACAGGGTGGGTAGACTCAGGGGTAACATGCAAAAGTATTTTTTCACAGGAAGGGTGGTGGATCCATGGAACAGCCTCCCGGCAGGGGCTGTGGGTGTAAAAATGGAAGGGGAATTCAAAAATGCATGGGACAGACATAAAGGAACTCTAGCAATAGGAAAGAGAGGGTAAGCCTCAAATCATTTAGGTTCTGTGGTATATGAAACAGGTAGGGAAAATAGTCAGACTAGCTGGGTCAAGCAGTCCTTATCTGCCATCAAATTCTATGTTTCTATGTTAGCCAGTCTTTGCTGTATCATCGAAGGGCAGCCTGCTTAGATAGAACTCTGAAGAAAAGCTGTTTTTTGCATTTCATACTGTTTGTTGTTTTCAATTTTTTGTTGGATTAAGCATCTGGGAAGCAGGTCGGTGTGATCTGGTGGTAGGGAGCAACCTCAAATTTAGAAATCCTGCTTTTCAAGCTGTGGCTTTCAAATTGACTGACCTGCTAGTACCTAAATGAGGACACTCGCCTTGTTTACAAGGAAGCCTTGGCAGAGGACACCAGAAGGAAGGAGTGCTGTGTGACTGGACTTCTCTACTAGGACTAAAGAAGTAGAAGTCTTCTACTGGGACCTTTAATTTAGGGTAAACAAACAACAACAAAAAATTGGTGTGTTTGTCTCAGTTAGCTAAAGTGGTTATCTGAACAGTTATCTAGGTGTAAATCTCAGGTGGCTGAAGGGGCTTGATTGCTGTGCAGTTTAAATTACTTGTAGAAAGATCTAGTAAGTAGGGGGAGTGGCTTAGCTAGAAGGAATCTAGATTTAAACACTGCCTTAGAAAAATTCTGTCAGTGGCTTGGCAGAGGACACCAGAAGGAAGGAGTGCTGTGTGACTGGACTTCTCTACTGGGACTAAAGAAGTAGAACTCTTCTACTCTCTACACTCTTCTAAACAGCTATATTGCCCACCTTCCCTCCCCTCCACCCTCCCACCCAAAGCTAGTTCTACTTTTATAGGCACAGGATTTGACTGACAACAGGAACTTCCTGTTTGGGAGCAGGAAGTGAGTGATCACAGAGCCACCAAAGATGCACCATCCTAGAAGGGCAAGAGTAGCTCTCCGGCCCCTCTCTAGCTGCTGGAGGTCTGCCTCTAAGCAAGTAAAGGGTCTACTGAGAAATATAGGATCTTCTTGTCTCAGAACAGGACAATCAGGAGCTTAAAGGGCACAGAGGCAGTAAGTAAGTAGAGAGAGAAAAAAAAAAAAAACAGAGGAAAGAGTAAGGATTCCAAACAATAGTGAAGGGGCCAGAAATAAGACATGATGGGAGTGGTGCAGTGCAGTGGCTGTGGAGCAGCAGTCTTCTGGGAGATGTTCTGGAGGATGCGGTGTTGTCCCATCTGCAGGCACCTCTCTGGGCTGAGGGGGGAGGTTGCTCATCTGCAGGCTGAGTTGGCCAGGATTTGTGGGACCTCCTCTTCCATCCAGAGACCACCAGGGCCACTGCTGTTGCCTCAGAGGTTGCGAAGAAAGAGGAGCAGTTGGACCACAGTGGGCTCAGGAGGGAGGGTGGTGGAACAGAGGCACATCCCTCCAGTTGTACCTCTCCACAATTTCTATGCCATTCTGGCAAAGTGTGGTTCCTCTATGGAAGCACCCACAGTGGAGACCAAGGAGGATGCTGGGAACCTCACAAAGGAGACCCACAGGAGGGTGGCATGGGACCCCACAGGAAGAAAACAACTCCTGATGGGGACTCCATTGTTAGGAAGGTAGAACTGGGGAGGAAGGGGAGAAGGAGGTAAGGTGCCTGCCTGGCGCCATGGCTTGGAGGGACAGGGAGCGAACCCTCAGGATTGCCGGAGCAGCTGCACAGGGGAGGGAGCTGGATGTCATTGTCCACCTAGGGACAAATGACCTGGCTAAGAAAGGGATCAGAGCAGTGCAGGAAGAGTTTGTGGAATTGGGGAAGGGCCTTAGACAAGTAGCATGCACGGTAACTTTTCGGAGGTGCTGCCTGTCTATGGAGTATGAGAGGCTAGGGTGCTCCACATCATGGGATTCAATCAGTGGTTGAAAAACTGGTGCAGAGCTCAGGGATTTGGCTTCATTAGGGACTGGGGGTCCACCTGGAGTGATGCAAGCCTATACTGGCATGATGGGCTGCATCTGTCCAGGAGGGGAACCAGGATCCTAGGTGATAGGTTTAAATGCTTCCTTGGCAAGTATTTAAACTAGCCAAGGGGGGGAGGCACTGGAAAGGAGTAGGGAAATCCTAGCCCCCCCAAAAAAGTCATGGTAGTAAGTGCAGTAAACACCAACATAGAGATGTCGATAGGGAGAAGGGCAGGGGTAAATGGAGAAAGTGACAAAGGCAAGAAGGACAGGGATGGGGCAAAAAGGAGTAAGGCCATCAGGAAATGGAGGATAATGAGTACCAATGCCTGTAGCCTGGACAACAAGCTCCCTGAACTGGAGGCCTTGATGGAAGAGGGATGCCTGGATATTGTAGCAGTCACAGAAACATGGTACACAGAGAACCATGACTGGGATGTTAACATACTTGGGTACGTAACCTACAGGAGAGACAGGGAGGGGAGAAGGAGGGGAGGAGTAGCTCTCTATGTAAAGGAAGGGATAAAAGCAACTGAACAAAAGAGTAAACAGGGAGGAGAGGAAGCACTGTGGGTCACCTTGGAGACTGGAAGTGGCACCACAATCCGCACAGGGATTGTATACAGACCCCCAGGTCAGGGGGATGGAATGGACAAGGATATGATGGAAGGCATTATTAGGATGGTACAGAAAGAGGAGATACTGATGATGGGAGACCTGAATATGCCAGATGTTAACTGGAGCACACTTGCTGCAGCCACATCTAAGAGCATTGTCATTCTCGATGCCCTACAGGTGGCATACCTCAGACAGCTAGTTTCGGAACCCACTCATGAGGGAGCAATCTTAGACCTCATACTCTCAAATGGGAACAGTGAGAGGATCTCAGATCTAGAAGTGGGTAGCCATCTGGGAACAAGTGACCATCAAACAGTGTGGTTCACGTTAAACTCAGCTACAGAGTCAAGCCATACAAAAGTGAGGGTACTGGACTTCAGGAGGGCTGACTTTGGCAAGATGGGAGAGTGTCTCAGAAAATCACTAGCAAACAGGCTAGAAGGAGGGGTGGAGCAACAATGGGGAATCATCAAAACTGCCATCACAGAGGCAACAAGCTTTTGTGTGAAGCAAATAAACAAATCAAAATGAAAGAAAAAGCCACTATGGTTCTCAAAAGAGGTGGCAGGGAAAGTCAGGGAGAAAAAGATAGCATTCAGGGAGTATAAGGAAACACAGAAGGAGCAGGACAGAGAGCTGTACCAGTTAAGGCAGAAGGAAGCAGGGAGGGAAGTCAGAATAGCAAAGGCCCAAACTGAGGAAAGGATAGCCAACTCAGTTAAGAAGGGGGATAAAACCTTTTATAGGTACATCAGGGAGCGCAGAAAGACAAAGGGAGGGATAGTGAGGCAGAATAGAATGAACGGTGGGTGGGCAGAGGGGGATAGTGAAAAAGCAGGGATACTGAACGAATATTTCTGCTCAGTATTCACAAAAGAGGAGGGGGAGGTGCCTAATCCAATTAACAGAAGCACTCTGGATAGGGGGGTCGATCCCAGTCCTTTCACAGAAGAAAGGGTTCTGAAAGAACTCCTAAAACTGAAGGTTGACAAAGCAATGGCGCCTGATGGAATTCACCCCAGAATTCTAAAAGAATTAAGGGGAGAAATAGTGAAACCACTGACTACCCTTTTTAACAAATCATGGGAGGATCATGTGAGGATGGTGTGGTACCCGAGGACTGGAGGAAGGCGAATGTGATTCCCTTTCACAAAAGTGGGAGCAAGACAGAGGCAGGAAACTACAGACCTGTCAGTTTGACCTCTGTGGTAGGGAAAGTGATGGAATCACTTCTGAAGGAAAGAATTGTTGAGTACCTAGAGGCCAGTGGGGCACAGGACACAAGGCAGCATGGGTTCACAGCGGGAAGGTAATGTCAGACCAATCTAATTGATTTCTTTGACTGGGTGACCAAAGTAGTAGACCAGGGAGGGGCTGTGGACATGGCCTACCTAGACTTTAGCAAGGCATTTGACACAGTCCCCACACAAAAGATTAATAGTCAAATTAACCAGCCTGGAAGTGGGTCCCAGGGTGGTAGCCTGGGTAAAACATTGGCTGGACAACAGGACACAGAAGGTAATTGTAAATGGAATCCACTCTGAAGAAAGAGGGGTTACTAGTGGGGTACCACAGGGTTCAGTACTGGGTCCAGTCCTTTTTTAATGTCTTTATAAGTGACATTGCAGAGGGACTGGAAGGAAAAGTATGCCTCTTTGTAGATGACACAAAGATCTGCAACAGGGTTGATACACAAGGAGGCGTGGAAAGGATGAGAAGGGACTTGGCAAGGTTGGAGGAATGGTCGGAAGTATGGCAGCTAGAATTCAATGCAAAGAAGTGCAAAATAATGCACCTGGGAAACAAAAACCCAGGGGAAGATTACACAATGAGGGGAGGTAGTAACAAAAACAAAAAAGGAAAGGGACCTGGGGGTAATCATATCAGATGACCTTAAGGTTAGCAAGCAATGTGAGAAGGCAGTAGGGAGAGCTGGGAGTATACTGGGATGCATAGGGAGAGGCATCACCAGCAGAAAACAGGAAGTTGTTATCCCTCTGTACAGACAGTTGGTGAGACCCCATCTGGAGTACTGTGTCCAGTTCTGGAGACCCCATCTCCGAAAGGACATAGACAGGATAGAGGCAGTCCAGAGGAGGGCAACTAGAATAGTGCAGGGTCTGCAAGAGAAGTCATATGAGAAGAGACTAAAAGAGCTTAATATGTATACCCTTGAGGAAAGGAGAGAGATGGGGGACATGAGTACCTCAGTGGAATCAACAAAGTCCAAGAGGGTAGCATCTTTCAGAAAAAGAGACACGCAAGAACAAGGGGACACAATTTAAAGATGGGGGGGGGTGGTTCAGGGGCAATGTGAGGAAGTATTTTTTCACAGAGAGGGTAGTGGATGCATGGAACAGCCTTCCTGAAGAGGTTGTGGGGTCTAAAACTGTGGGAGAATTCAAGAATACATGGGACAGACGTAAGGCAATTCTTGTTGGTGGGGGTAGGAAGAAATAGGCTGTTGGTTAACTAGGATCTGCGGCTTATCCTGTAGGTAGGGAAATGGGCAGACTAGGTGGGCCAAGCGGTCCTTATCTGCCATCAAAGTCTATGGTTCTATGTCCCTACTGGCTTCTCTACCCTCATTCCTTAGCCTGGTGCCTCAGTTAAATAACCTTTGTTTTTTGGGGGGAGGGATTCAATTAGATTAGGCTGGGGAGTGAGGCAGGTGTGTGCTGTGTGATTTACTTTGTAACTGTTTATTGCCCCTAGTGTTCTGTCTGGCGTGGTCCCTTAGCTCTGTGTGTGTGTGTGTGTGTGTGTGTGTGTGTGTGTGTGTGTGTGTGTGTGTGTATGTATGTATGTGTGTGCGTGCACACACGTGTGCGTGTAGGGGAGGCTGTTAGTTCTTGTTAAGGACTGTGAGGTTTTTCATTCAAAGGGGTTACCAGCCTTCAGCTAGCTGACCCCGTTTTCCTTTTGGAGAATCTCACAGATTCCCTTTTATCTGGCTTCACTGGCATTTATTTTCATTGATCGTCAGTGTGTAGCTAGTATTGAGCAGTAGTGGCAGTGTGAGTAAAGGCTGCCTTAAAGCATGTTTCTCTAAAGCACTTCTTTCTTACAGCCATTTTTACCACCATTTGCACCATTTAAGAGGCACCACACATGCTAGAAAGCAGCCAGCCCTCCTTTTTGCTCATCTCTTTGTGGAGGGCATTTTCTCTAGTCGGTGGATGCTTGTGCTGTGGGTAGTGACACGCAATGTGCTGATGTGTTCCCGTCATTGTGGCATCACCACACATGCATCAAAAGTGGCCTGCTCTCACTGGGGGGGGGAGGGGGGGATCTCTTATGATTTAGTGTTGCCTGTCACTCTTTGGGGAGTTTGGTGCATGACAAGTGAGCAAGAATTTTGGCTCAGTAATGACTGTACCCCCACCTGTGATTCAGCGCATAGCCAGTGACTTAATTACTCCAGCACTACTACCACGGATCTTGCACTAACATATAGGGGTTGTTTCTGTCCTGAATTGCAACAAGCTGCACTGGTTTCTCAGATAAGTTAAGGGTGCAGTGCTATTGTGATTAGGACCCTTCTTTAGGTGTTTCAAAGACAGTACCCTGTCACAGTGCTGTTCATTGGTCTAAAGTGTAAAACTAGAAGAGTTAGTGCTAGGATTCATAGATCTTGCAGCAGGGCCTACTGTGGATAGTTCAGATTGTGTTGTTTTATCAGTCTAGGTTTCATCTGAGTGGCACCATGGCATATTGGAGAACAGTACTTTTTAAAAGATATAAGACCTGCTGGGGAACAATGAGACCTTTGCCCTTGAGGTCATACTGTCGTAACTCCGTAACTCAATCTAATATATCTATATTGATTCCCCCCAGCTGAACCACTGAGCTCGGGGATGGGGGTATAACTGTGTTACCGAGTGGCAGTGGTAAGGCTGACTTGTGAAAAACTTTTTTGCTTCTTTTGAATGAGATGTCAAGTGTGGATGATCTGCAGGTCATCCCCACCAATACACCTGATCCCGAGGCTGGCCCTTCAGGTCAGGCAAGGACCTTATAGGCACGTCTAGGTGCACTGGAGCAGAGAGAACATGCTCACTCAGATCTGCAGGTGACCTCTGATCTTGATGGATTGGATGGTCAGCAGATGGATGCAGGGAGTCTGGGGAGAATCCTGACCAAACAGATCTGTATCCTTCTGACGAGCAGGAGTATTCCTCTGGGGAGCAGGGGGAGTGGATGGAACCAAAGAAAAAGATTCTGACTCCTCCTTTGTTTGATAATAAATTGCTGTCATAGCACAAACAGAAGCATGTAGGATATTACAGTTGAAGGAGGTCCAAAACATTGAGGCTTTAGATGTTAATCCCATCCTGTCTGCCTCAGCCCTAAAGTGTTTTCCGAACTTCCAGCACTATGACGAGATTATTGAACAGGAATGGGTCTGGGTGGATAAAAGGAAACAGATTCCCTAGGTCAAGGGGTGAGATGTTACCCATTCCTGGAGGAGAGTTTCAGGAAGTGGGAAGTTCCAGCAATAGATGACAAGGCTGTGTGCAATGTGGTCAAACACACAGCCATACCTCTAGTAGGTGTGGCAGAACTGTCAGATGTTAATGACAAGAGGGTGGATACCTCACACAGATGAGCTTTTGCTTTCAGTGGGGTGGGGAGTGCAGCAGTGGATAGCTTACCAATGTCTGCCCACTCAGCTTATCATATTGTGGCAACTATGCAGAGTGCATGGCTTTGCTACTGGTCTGAGGACCAGGAGTCCAAGACAAAGTTGTTCAACATGTCATTAGTGGGGGAGTTGTTATTTAGACCAGAACTGGATGACATTTTAGTGGAAGTCCAGGATAAGAAAGGACAGTTACCAGTGTCCAGACAACCACAGAAGGGAAACCAGCCCAAAGAGGACAGGGTTTGGCTGGCAGTGGCAGGTCAGAGGCGGTTTTCAACCCTTTCGGAACTTTGCAGGCTATAGGTATAGAGGAGTCTATTCTGGATTAAAAAGCAACAGCAACAGAGATTCCATTGCCTGCAGACACTGTGTAGGTACTGGACACAGAGGAGGTTTTTCTCAATTAAGGTGCATGGGCCCATTTGTGTCCCCCTTCCCTTGGTGGAAGACTGCAACACTTGCCAGCAGTGGGACCAGTTAACGTCAGATGCATGGGTGCTGGAGGTTGTAACTCTAGGTTATGCCATAGAGTTTCCTCTGGTCCCCACAAGAGGTCATTTCCTGCAGTCTCCAGTGCCACAAAAAAAATCAAGTGAAGAGGCAAGCAGTGTGGCAGATCTTGGATCACTTGAGACAAACAGAGGCAACTTTGCCAGCTCTCTCGAATGAGGAGGGCCTGGGATTCTATTCAGTTTGCTTCATAGTTCCCAATAAGTCCAGGGGATTTCAACCCATTCTGCATGTGAGATATTTAAACAAGTTCAGTCACCATACAGCTTTCAAGATGGAGACCTTACGGTCCATCATTCGAGTGATTCAACCAGGGGATTTTCTAGCATCCATAGATCTGAAGGATGCCTATCTCCACATCCCTATTCACCAGTTACATTACAAGATCTTGAGATTTGCAATTCAAGGATAAAAGTTCCAGTACAGGGCTCTCCCCTTCAGTATGACAACAGCCCCCAAGGTGTTTTCAAAGATCCTCATTGTGCCAGTGGCACAATTGAGAGAGGAGGGCCGTCACATCTACTCCTGACCAGATGAGTTGCTTGTCTGAGCTCTGACTTCCAGGATGGCACAGAGACCGGTGGCAAGGGTTTTAGAGGTCTTGGAAACACAAAGCTGGATCATCAACTGAGAGAGAAGCTCCCTGCTGTCATCTCAAAGCTAGAGCACATGGGAGTGTTTTTTTTTCAGACGGATGAGAAGAGTGTTCTTCTCCACTTCCAGGAAGGACACCTTAGTCTGAAAGGTCTAGAGGCTAAGGGCTCAGCTGGTGGTTTCTGCTCACAGTTTACTTCAGATTTTGGTCCTGATAACAGCAGATATATAGCTGATGCCATGGGCACATCTCCACAGCTGGCTTCTGCAGAACAGGATGCTGGAGGTCTGGTCCCTGACCTTGGAGAACTACCAGAACATTATTCTGCTATCACAGTCAGCACAGCAGTCCCTTTCATGGTGGGACCACTCCTAAAATCTCAGCAAGGGGACTCTCCTGGAGGAGCCACTGGAAATGATTCTCATGACCAATGCCAGCCTGTCAGACTAGGGTGTGGTTCTGAGCCAAATCCCAGTTCAAGGGGTCTGAAGTCCACAGGGGCAGATGCTCCAGATAAATGTGTTAGAAATGAGGGCAGTGTACCTCACTCTGTTTCACTTTCAGAACTGGGTTCAAGCAAGAGCCATGAAGGTTTGGTTGGAAAAAGTGGTCACCATGGCTTACATAAACAATCAAAAGGGTACAAGAAGCACAAGCATGCTAGCAGAAGTGACCAGGGTTCTGCAGTGGGCTGAAACTAACCTTCTGACTCTCTCTACAGTTCACTGAATGAGAGAACTGAACATACAGGCGGACTGGCTGAGTTGCAAAAGGGTTAATCCAGGAGAATGGTATCTGAACCCAGAGGCATTTGATCTACTGTGCCGAAGGGTCAGCTGCCCACAGATGGACCTCTTTGAATTGAAGGAGAACACTCAGGTCCTGAAGTTCTTCAGTTAATACTGGTGCCTTCAGGTGGAGGCAGTGGATGCCCTGTCTCAGCAATGGGAGTTCCACAGAATTTATTTGTTCCATCCACTTCTGCTGGTACTGAAGGTGCTGCAAGAAATCAGGCAGTCCACAGAAGGTTTCCTGGCCCTGGAGTGGTCAAGAAGGCCGCGGTTCTCCGATGTAGTCAGCCTGGCACAGCAATCTCCATTCCCACTCCCATTTCATGGGGATCTCCTGCTTCAAGGTCCCATCCTGTGTCCAAAGCCAGAGGCGATGCTGTTGGCAGCCTAGTTCCTGAGAAGAGGAGGATCTTGAAGTAGGGTTTCTCCAAGAGTGTAGTGGGCACTCTCATGGTGTCCAGGAAAGTTTCTACTTCAGTGGCCTATGACCAAGTGTGGGACACCTTTTCTGGCTGGGACAGAGCTCATGGCATTAGATCCTCCAAGGCTATGGTTCTCAGGGTGGTTAACAGATGCTGCCCATCCTTCCATTTCCCAGTCCCACCAAGGGATCTGAACTTGGTGCTAAATTCCTTGGGTAAGGTACCTTTCGAACCACTTTCATGATTCTGTTAGACATCTTGCCCTACAAGGTGTGTTTCCTGATCACCATCTGCTCAGCAAGAATTGGCACGCTTCAGGCCCTTTCAAACAAGGAGTCATACCGTATAATACATAAAGACAAGGTGGTGATGAGGACAGTCTCATCCTTCATACCTATGGTGCATACAGACTTTCATGCAAACCAGTAGATATGTCTGCTGTCATTCTGCCCGAAGCCGACAAATCCAAAAGACAAAGTGTTCAGAAAGTCTGAGAGTCCGTTCATCTTGTTCAGAGCAGTAAAGAGAAGTCAGAAGGCCTTGAAGACCAACTTAGCCAGGTGGTTGAGGGCTTGCATTACCAAAGCAGATGTTTTGGAACAGGAGAAAGCTCTCGCCCCAATCAGGGCTAACTCTACCAGGGCACTTGCTACATACTGGCAGAGAGAGGAGAGGAGAGGAGAGGCCTCAGTATTGGAACTCTGCAAAGTGGCTATGTTGTCCTCTGCACACATTCAGTAAACACTACAGATTAAATGTCCAGAGTTCCAATGATGCAGCCTTCAGGTGCAGTTTTACAGGCAGTGGTTAACAGATGAGCCTTGTTTTGGCCCTTAAGGGTAATATATGGGACAATATTCTCCCCCACCCAGTTGCGGAATGGGTACTGCTTCTTAGGACCCATATGTATTAACTCCCCATTGACAACATGGAGCAATACAGAAAGGGTAACTTCCTTCACACTTACCATCATTTCCTTTCCTGTTAGCTTCAACGTTGTCAGTTGAGCCTCTCTCGGGAGTCGATGGCTCCTACTGGAAAATATTTTCCAATATGTATCTATGAAATTCTGATTTCAGCAAAGATAAATTTTTGTTGTTTTTTACTTGCAGTTAGTTTTAGGACTAGTCTGCTGGCCATGGACGACGATTTTCAGCATTGGTCTTATAGATATGCAGGTTAACAGATTATGATTTTTAAGTATTGTTCAGTGTCTACCATTTCAACATTTGTACCTTGCTTGTTTCTACTGCTTTATTCAACTGCTGAATTTGTTATGTTAACATTTCTCTATGTTATAAATGTTGATAGCAATGAAATGAAGAGGTCACAAGATCAGAATTCTGAAAAAGGACAAGAGAGTCATACAGCATGACTGATTTCAAACAGTGCTTCGAGGAGGCAGGTTTTTCTCTCTACTTACCATTATCATGTGATGTGAGTTTTGTTTTTTTGGTTATGAAAAGAGTTTATCCTCATCCAGGAGGTATGGTGGTTGGTAGCTACATAGGCGGTATAAGTACTGCACAGACAAAGTGGACTGAGTAGCTATTGCCTTTGGAATCCTCATGTCTCCAGGGTTCTATGCTTGATTGACAGTCTTGAGCTGTACCTGAGGGAAGCTCATTACCTATATGTATTAACTTCTCATTGACAGCATTGGAGCTAACTTTTAGTACTGTAGGACTGAAATAAAACACTGGCACAATGATTGGAACAAAGCAGCAGTGACAGAGTATGGTAACAGGGTGAGGAGTCTTGCATACAGTGTGTCAGCCTCCTGAGTTTAACTCCACATACCTCTGTTTCAAGTTTCTCCTTCCAACTGTGTTGCCTGCAGTGCATTGTGTGACTCCTGACTTAGGCCTTAGGCACACCCCCTGGCCAAGCCAAAGCTTATCTGCTTGGGTGGCAAACTGAATCTGTCAATAGTATTGGTAGCAGAGTCACTGGAGCATGACCAGCTCACTCTTAAGCTGGCAAAGATGCAGGAATGGCATTGAGTGGAACAGTGGTGATAGAGTGTGGTGACACAGTGTGAATTCCTGGAAGGAGTATGGCAGGATCCTGCATTTAGTTTTACATCACTCTGTCTCAAGTTTCTCGTTTCAGTGATGTTGCCTGCTGTGCTTAGTGTGACTCTGGACTGTCTGTGCCATAATTACATCCCCTGCCCAATCCAAAGCTTAACTGTTGGGGGAAGAGTACTGAATCCACCAAAAACAGTGGTGGCAGAGCCACTGGGGATATAGCCAGCTCACTTTTAAGACAGAAGAGATCCAGAAGCGGTGTAGACGGAGTGTGACAACGGAGTGTGGAGTCTTGTAAGGAGTCCCAGCAAAGAAGGTCAGCAGAGCATACCACTCTGTGTATTTTGTACTAGACATTGAAGTAACTATTTATCATTTTTAACAGACTTTGCATGTTATTCCATTGTAAATTAAGCAGTACATTTCATTCCCATTCACAATATATTTTATGCAGTGGTAACCGTCGTCTTGATTAACGATATTGATTGTTATGGTGTACCATAAGTAGATATCATTCTCATTACTTCTATGCTACCCATTGCATAGAAAGGGATATCAGCATGCAACATGGCCTGACTCAGCCCGTTATGGCTACTGATGGCATTGGCTATCACTGCAGTTTCCATGTATCTTCGTACAAGTAAACTGTGTATTTTTAGTAGTAAAGTTGGACCAAAATCACAACTGTTCCTTTCTGAATGCCTGCTTTGTTTGCCCCTTTTCCTTTTAAATGTACTGGGTCCTCATGGTCTATTATTGTAGCTCCTATACTTACTCGTTATTCTCAATACCGGTACATAGAAAGATACTGCAGAAATATTACAAACAGAAAAAGACTCATGGCCAAGCAAGTCTGTTCTGTTCCCTTCTAAGTTCCACCCAGTCTAGCACTAGCAGGTCCTTATGCAGAACCCTCATCCCGTGGTTCCAGTCCCATTTCCCCATTAGTACCATCCTTTCCTCTAGTCATTTTTACCAGTTCTATATATTACTCCACGCCCTCTTGAAACTTCAACAACCATTTTAATGTTGACCAACTCCTCTGGTATACGCTTCCATTTTTCCACCACACTCTCCATGAAGAGGTTCCTCCTCATGTTCTTCTTAAATTTTCCCTAGCAGTTTAAAGTTAGATCCCTCACTAAGCCTAACCAGTTACTGTTTATTCACCCTGCTTAGATACCATAGGTACTGTACTTGAAGGTTTCAATCATGTCCCCTCTTTCTCTCTCTCCTGGCATCCAGGGAATACATACTGAGGTCAGCAAGTTTGTCCTTATAGGTCCTTCTCTGCTGACCATGAATCATTTTGTTTCTTGGTTGCTCTCCTTTGGACCATCTCCAGGCAATTCTTGTCCTTTTTCAGTTTAGAGTTCCAGAACTGCTCCCAGTACTCCATGACCAGTCACACTAAGGACTTGTACAGGGGTAAATCACTCCCTTTCTTCTACTTGAAAAGGCCCTCCCAATGAACCCCAGCATCCTGCTAGCTTTCCCATTAGCCTTGTTACAAATGGCCACGGTCTTGAACAGCCAGGTCCCTCTGCTCTGTGGTCTGTTCTAGCCCTATTGGCCTCCCCCATCCAATATTCAGTTCCTGGATTCCTTTCCCCTAAGTGTATAACTTTGTACTTTTTGGTGTTAAATTTCTGTTGTCAAACCTTGGACCATCTTTCCAATTTCTCCAGATCCCTTTTCAAGTCCCTTATGCCCTCATCACTAAATGCCCTATTATCTAACTTAGTGTCATCCACAAATAAACACATCTTGCCCTTGATCCCTTCTCCAGTATCACAAATGAACACACTGAAAAGTACCAGCCCAGGCCAAACCCATATGGCACCCCACTAGTTACCCTGACCTTGCAGTGTGAACCATTTAATATTACCCTTTGTTGTCTCCCCATTAGAAAGTTCTGTACTTACCTTAGTACTTTCTCCCCCACTCCCATGTTGCAAAATTACTTCACTAGACTTTTTTGGGGCATGGAGTCCAAAGTCTTGGTGAAGTCCAGGTACAGCATGGCAAGGCAATTTTATTTATAAGGTGCCCAATCCCACAGGTTCTGGGCCCCTGAACATAAACAAGGACATACTGCAGTAAATAAATGCATAGCCACTGTCCATTGCTTGGGACACTGCATTTAGGAAGGCTCATCTGACAGGACCTCCCTTTTACAAAGGTGCACTGCTTGCTGTCCTAGAGATCTTGTGAGTCCAGGAAGGCAACCATCTGTTCTTTGAACATAATCACAAGGAGCTACCCTACAATGGAAGTCAGACTAACCAGTGCATAGTATTCTGGATCTCCTCTATCCCCAGTCTTGTGCTAGGGGACTATGGCTGCTGCCATCCAGTTTCTGTGGACTATGGCGGTCTCAATAAAACAATTAAATAGGTCCACCAGAGGGGCTGCCAGAGGCTGCCCCACCTCCCGAGCCTTTGTAGGTGCATCCCATCTGGCTCTGGAGTGACTTTACCACCTTTAACTGTCTCAGACCCTTGAGCACCTTTTCCTTGGTGACAGTCCCAACAGACTGCATACTTATGGGTTCTCGAAAAATGTTTTGGGTTGATTTTCTTATTACTTATCTTTTTGCTCTCAAGCTGTATATTGGGAAGGCTGTATGTCCTTATCTTCCTTGGTACCGTTAGGATTCCTCAGGATTCTGTCCTTGGTATTCTTCTACTTCCTTGCTTTATAAATCCAGCTTTCTGTTTGAAATCATGTTCTAATAGATACTGCACCCAGAAATCATTGGACACTGTGCAAAACCACTTTCAGTAAGACTTGAATAGAGTGTCCACAACTATGCTTTAAAGCACTTAAATTTTCCATTTCCTGTTACATTAAGTGGTTTCCATTACAAACTTATTCAAGGTTTATTATAGGTGTCTATGTTTTATTTTGAACTTCAGACCTGACACTCATCATTGTACTATGCTCCAAGAGTTAGGATGGCTTTCTTTGGAGGCATGAAGGCAATTAAACTGACTGAACATTAGTCTATAAAGCAGAGAATGATCACATGATCAGGCACACACACATGGACATGCTTTCCTATTGCCAAGTGGCCTTCATCAGAGCTGACAGCTCTGATGAAGCCCACTTGGTGATACAAAAGCTTGTCCATGCACGCGTGTGATTGGCGCATGTCCTCCCGACCCCCTTGCAGCCGTAAATCCTGCTTGGGAGACTGAAGGGATTTTAAGCATATCCTGATGGCTGGGTATTCAAGCAACAGTCTGTGATGCAGCTATAGTAATGAGTGCAATAATGAAGGTCAATAATGAAGTGTACAAATGCTTGAACATTGAGAGGGTAAGAGTGGTAGAATGTGATAATGTACCCAAAACATTTTTTTCTTTGTCTGATGTTTACATTTATATGTGTGGCAAGAAATTAGGAAGTAGTTTTGCACAAGAAAAACGCAGTAGCCACTGGATTTGATTAATTTTGCTGAATGGTGTGACAGTACAATGGTGCATAGCACCACCCTATCTACTAGAAACTCTATCTTCATAAAACAAGCTAATTTAATCATTTTCATTGATGATGTAGGTGTTGTATAAATTGAATATGCAGAACTGGAACATCACATCTGATTTCAATGCACACTATGGCGCTAATAAAGCTGGAAATTGTGTCTGAACACAGCTCCTTGCCAGAACTGGAAACTCTAGCCTCAATCTTTGAAACAGCAAAAATAGCAATAAGTGGTCCAATACTCCAGATACTTCAATAACTGGTATTAAAATTGTATTTGTTACTAAAAATACATTTGCCTAACTTCTATAGAACTCCTCTTATTGAACAGAAATGGTAATTTACATGAAGAAAGAGCTCAAAGTTAGAAAGTTGCATAACTAAAACATGTAACTTATTTAGACAGCTAGTCAGTCAGACAATGCAATAGAGATGGACAAAACTATTTTTTTTTTTGAATAAAGAACCTCATTTTTTTGTTAGAATATCTGGCCTGGAAAGGCACACTGGGCCATTGTTTGCTTGCAGGTGTATCCCAGGAGCATAGGGAGGTTAAGTTACGTGCTTAGAGTCAAACAGTATGCAAGTGGGGTTGTGGGTTTCAAACTGAGGTCTTCTACAGTAGATCTCCTACCCTCTAAGCTATGCTTCCTCCCTAAATATAGTATAACTTGGATGGTTCTAAATTTCAGAACAAAAAAGAATCTTCCCTTTAAAAAAAAACAGTTACAGTGGTTTAAAATGCAAATTAGTAATTATTCTGAAAGTAGTATGTACAGTAGCTGACATGTAAATACAGTATATGCATATAACCATGTTTGAAAATAAGTTCATACTCAAGAACCTTTTTATGTTCAAATTAGTTCCCAGTGACACAGACATGTCAATGCTACCGCTAAGTCATGCAAGTGCTCTATTTCCTTAGACCTATGGAGCATAGCTAGAATTTTTGGAAGGGGGAAGGGGCGTCCATCAAAGAAATCTCATCCTTTAGTTCAGTGTACAAAAACAAAACAGAACACTTTTTTTATGAAAGCATAGTTTGTTTTTGTTTTTTTGACAGATGGGCATCCTCTTAATTAAGGATGGCTCCCTGGTTCTGTTCTTAAGTTTTACAAGAAAGCATTTGCTCTTGTGAGTTCTGCAAGTAAAACCTGATACAATTAATTTGTTACAGCTGGCTACCACTCATAAAAGTACCCAGTAATGAAATCTGATATTATTTACTGTTTGGGAAAACCCAGTGCATTCAGGTATTAATATGAACTTCAAAGGTGACAGTGGAGTGAATTGGATATAATCCATTTGTTCAGATATCCCACCAAAAAAGGATGTCTTTCACATTTTAGAGAGGTTATACACAACATATGCACCATCTTTGAAAGGTATCTATGAAGCTGTTGCAGATATTTTGACAGAGGACTGAATTTTGGTGAAGCAATGATGTCCCCCAGGGTTTATTCCCTCACATCAATATTTGTATAAATTTCTTATAAAACAGTGGTTGGAAACATATCATTCTGATTGGCTGAATTCATTCTGAAGCCCTCCTGTATAATAAACAATCAGAACAATCCAAACATAAATTGTTAAACATTGATTAAAATATGTTATATGGATGGAACTTTTTCCATAGGAAAACAATTAGATATTCCCCATCTGATATTAATAAACTAGTATATACATTACAAGTGTAGTTAACTAGTATACACACTACTAAAGCAACTACATCAGTTTATTACAATGTGATAAAAAACATATTCACAAACTGTTGCAAATACAGACACAGAATATAGACCTTACTACAACACTATTATCATGAGTAAAAACCGCCTTTTTATAATACTATTAATGTGTCTAACAACCACCGTACTGCAATACAACTATAGTAAAACTTCTAAACAATCTATTTTGTGCCCATCTTTCTGTAATATAAAAAAAATCTAATAGTAAAGTCCCATACACTAATGAAATATTACCATCTCAGAGCCTAACAAATTCATAAAGGCCACTTGCCCTTCATGGTCATGGGTTTATGAACTTGTTAGGCCCCCTGATGGTAATATTTTCTTGTATATCACACTTTGCCATCAAATGTTCTTATAGTCTCTCTCTCTCTCTCTCTCTCTCTCTCTCTCTCTATATATATATATATATATATATATATATATATATACACACACACACACACACACATATTTATAGTAATAATAGAAGAAAAACAATATGTATTTATATGGCTCTTTTGACATATTTATAGTAATAATAGAAGAAAAACAATATGTATTTATATGGCTCTTTTGATACACACTGTATCCCAAAGTGCTTTAAAACCAATGAGAGACTGGTAGTGAAGTGAATGTAAATGTGTAGTGGCAGCCATTTCTCACGTCAATCATCACTATGATGTTACAGTAGCAATAAAGAATTCCAGGGTTGGAGCTACCTTCACTGATCTGAATCAGCATACCTTCCTTGCCCCTACATGCAACAGGCTGCATTCTTGTATATGATCCCTAACTTTAGAACAACCTTCCTCCAAATACTGAATTCACCTTCTCTTGACTTGACCTGAGAACACAGCTGCACTAGCTGACTTGACCCATTTACAGATGTTCCTAACTGGTCTGTAAAAATTGTTAAAAACGTGAACATTTTTGAAACTGTATTTCACGATTGTTCCCAGGGCACCTGCTTTGTTTATTGCCTTCTTTTGTTATTGATTATTGTTTCTGTGCTACATTAGAATCTCATGTTACTTCATCAAACTTTTGTTTACCACTATGTCATGTTATTAAAATCGGGATGGGTCACTTATTTATTATCTTTGTAAATATCATTATAGTGTAAGGCTGCTCACTTTTTCCATAGTGAAAGTGACATCACAGCTATGATGAGCCATTGATGCAATGTCAGGGTACTGCTGCACCATCGTTCTGGTATCAGTTCAATAGTACAACAGCATCCTGATGTCACATCACTGTTGTGCAAACACAACCCAAATGGTCACATTCACTCCATGAAACTGGCAGAAATGTGCACACATTCATCTTTATGTTCTAAATACTTTGGGCAGAATTTTTAAAAGGGGCAGACATGGATCCAAATGGGTGCTCAACATACATCTACGTCCCCCCAACTGTACTAAAACTCAGAGCCCCATTTTCGAAGTATCCCAAGAATTTTTGTTTGCAGCAGTTTGCATTGAAGAAATGTATCAAACAAATGGAGCATGTGTTAGTAAAATGGAAGCTCGTGTCTCTTTTTTCATGCAAGTTCTGCTTTTTCATGTCAGCACTGGCTGTTAGACCATGTAATAAATTGTCAGACAGTGTGGATGAAAGTCATCTCTGAAAATACATGTGGACCAATCCAGTTTGGATCTGTTTTAAAAATCCTGCCCTTTGTGTTTTATTTTTTATTAATGTTTTGTGATGAAAAGTGATCAGTCACACACTATACAAAATAACAAATGGACAATAGAGTACAAGAAAGCTAAGTTCCCATCTCAAGGATACTTGTGATATTATAGATACCACTGAGCTTTGCTCTCCTGGTTTATGATGTTACAAGGCTTCCTTGATGGGAACACAGCCATATTACAAACCCTTGGCAATCTATTATTCTATTCATTTTATCCATGTTCTCTTCCCCCAGGAGGTACATTCAGCCAGGTTGCTTTCTGCTCAGTATGTCTTCTTGACAAAATATTGTAAATAAAATAAGTATTCTAACCCTTGACCTATATGGTACTCAGCTTCACTTTCTACATTTTCATGTCAGCACTGACATTCTGCTGTTTGACCCCAGTAAGTGTAAATTAACCCACGGTAACCCAGTCTTTCCTTGTTCCTTATTGCTTAATAAACTGAGCTTGCATTTAATTTACTCATTGAGCCTAGAATTCTTACTTGCACAGCTCCCAATTCAATGGTACCAAAGGTCGGCTTTTTAAATGGAAAACTGCCTCTTCTCCAGTTCTATGGATTTCATGAAATTTGAGCAAGACTGTGAATTTGTGAAGATTAACTGCTGACAGAAGATCATGTTTGACAATAATTAACTCTTAAACCATTAGCCACAGCATTTGTTTTGCTGACCATATGGAATTCTAATTTACTGAGTAGTGGAAAGGGATAAGGGTAGGATGATGGCATCTGCAAATCTACCATCACACAAATAAAATATTACCTTTCAGGGCTCAACTTCAAAACAAAAATGGCCTACAGATCTGTCTGCAGATTGGTTGTGAACCTTGGTCCAAGCATCAAATGCAGGCTTCACAAAGTCTGAAATATTATAGGCAGTTTTTCAAACTACTCAAACTTAGGCCTGCTGCTAGTTTCATAAACAGCTGTAGCAGGAGAGGGATCAGGGCATGCCAAACCTATAAATCCTCTTATTTCAAGGGGCAAAACCTTATTTTTGAACACTTTGATAATATAGAAGCTCACAGTACAGTGTTGCTCATGTTGGAGTTTTTGAGGTTAGAAACTATGCCACAGGGTATAAACCAAAACAACACAGTACTTGCATTTATAACATTTTGTAGCAAGGGTTTCACATCAGTAAAAGCAAAAGTATTTTGGAAAAAAACTTTAGCTGGAATTGTCAGTATTTTTTTTTTAATCTAATTTTTTCTACCAGCCCTTTTTTGGTCCCTCATCCAATCTGGGGTCCCCAGGCAACTTCAGCCAGTAACTCCCAACCTTCATCCTCCATGGTTTACCCACAGGGGGCTAGGTAAGTGCTGCCCAGTTCTCTTTCTTCCCCTCCAGAAGATCTCAATTGGTTTGACCAGGGGATCCATGATTACTCTGACTGGTGTCACCGAATGACATGCGGACTGTTCTTAACACCCCACCACCACCACCACCATGCACTGTAGATCGGCTGTCAACTGACAGCATACTGACATTGCAGCTGTACACTTCAGGTTGAAGGTGATGAGACTGACTAAACTAGTTGAAATTTTGGATTCCAAAGCACTCCCAGTCATACATTGGTGTCAAAGAGGTTTGACAAATCTGTGTGTCAAAGAGGTTTGACAAATCTGTCATTTTGGGACTGGGTGGTTGAGGTTTGGAGGGTGGTGCATCAGAAAAAAATGCATTTGGAAACCTGCACAATCCTCTCTGTCTCTTAAAGGGCAACTGTCAGCAATAGGAGCCTCACACATGGGTGTGAAACTGATCCCAATTTGCACTTTGTGTACCAAAACATTTTTTTACTTACTGTTTACTGAAGTACAGTAGACTGTATTAGGCTGATTTTGCTGCTTTGTAAGGTGGTGTTTCCTGTAACCAGAAATCCCAGAATCCCCTGGCATCAGAGGAGGGCTTCAGAACTGGGAGATTCACTAACCCACAGTCTACATGTTAAACATTTTGTAAGCTGAAATCAGATGCTTGCTGGCTCCGCTGTGCTCACTGGGCTTAGTACATTCCTCTGTGACTGTACCTAGCCCCAGGAGAACAGCAAACAGAAGATTACAGTTAATATTCACTACAGGCTATTGAATCTCCCACTGCTGCAGCTCTCCTCTGATGTCAGCTGCTGGGGAGTCTGGCATTTCTGGTTATAGGAAATGTCAGCTTAGAAGTCAATGAAAATAGCCTGATACAATCTACTACACTGCAGTAAACAGTTTGTAAAAAAGGTGTCTTTGCACACAAAGTGTTATTGCTGACAATTCCCCTTTAAAAATGAATGTGAGCATGAGGTATGGAACATGAGATACTAATCAGGGGGTTCTTCATGGCCATGGAACTAGTGTTGTCCACCTTGGGAGGGCTAGAGGGGTATTTTTTTCACTTTTAGGGGGGATTTTCAAAAGGATCCAGCCTAGCAGCTTCCACCTCTATATCAGACTGGAATGCATCCAGATTATTAGATCATTCATTTGATGGCCTAACAGTGTCTGAATGTTGTGTCCAACAAAAGATGCAAGTGCATCAAAACTGTATGCAGATTTCAATTGTGTCAATTTGTTACTGCAAACCCTGGCTTTTTGTCACAAATGGAGGCAATGTTTGAAAATGACTACAGGGCTGCCTGGATGCAGTTAGGAAGATACTTTTGCAGGTGCAGCATCCATTTATATCTGCACCCTGACTTCTGAAAATCCCTTCCTTGAAGTATTTCTCTTAATTCACAAACAGCAATAACATGAATAATGAACTGTTTGTTATTTGGAAGCTGTGTAACAAATACCCTATCATTTGTGGAATTTGGGAATTATGTTTTTTTGTTCAACCCTACTATGTTATCTGGCGTGCATTGGGTTTTATCACCGGCATATGGAGGGGTTAGTGTTGCCACTGTATAATGCATTGGTGAGACACCACCTAGAGTATTGTGTCCAGTTTGGAGACCACATCTCAGAAGGGACATAGACAGGGTGGAGACTGTCCAGAGGAGAGCAACTAAAATGGTACAGGAGTTGCATCAGAAGCCCTATGAGGTTAGACTGAGGGACCTGAATATGTACACTCAGAGGGGACAGGGGACATGACAGAGACCTATTAATACCTCACAGGGTTGAACAAGTTACAGGACAGGAGAATTTTTCAGAGGAAATTGTGCACAAGAACAAGTGAGCATGCAGTGAAGCTGGAAGGGGTGAAATTCAGGAGGAATGTGAGGAAGTACTTCTTCACTGAAGGAGTAGTGAATGCCTGGAACAGTCTTCCAGCAGAGGTTGTGGGGCAAAAACAGTGACGGGCTTCAAGATTGCATGGAATAGGCATAAGGGAATCTTAGGGTTCCATGTCACAACAGTGAATATTTTGGGGTGACTCACAAAACAGCAAGTACACCCTGCCAAAAAGCAATTTGGCACATCAGAATATACACCGAACACCAAGTCAGTGCACATGTAAAATAATGTTTCATGCTGGGGGCTACTCCCCCCCACACTCCCTTTGCACCCTCATACTTATTATAATCATCTCCGGGGGTGGACACTGGAGGAAAGAAGAGGGACTGATGAAAGCAATAAGTTTAAAAAAAAAAAAAAACACCTGCAAAAGAAAAAAAGTACTTATATGCAGTCCTGAACCCGGCACCACCAGCACTGCAGACGGTGTCCCTCTCCACAATGCTAGGTGGGTAGCTCAGAGGCATCACGATCCACATCCCCTATAGCCCATCCCTCTTACTCCCCTTCCATTGTTATTTCCTCCTCTCACTGTTTTTCCTGTCCTCTCTCACTATTCCCTCCCCTCGCTATCACTCAGTTCGGTTTGTTATATTGACATGCTACTGAATCTCAGTTGGGAAGCGGAGGGGGAGGGGGGAGAACAGAGATAAAGAAGGGTCTGTGGTGACAGTATGTGCAGGGACAAATGGGCAGGCTAAGTGGGCCAAATGGCCCCTTATCTGCTGTGTCAAATTCTATATTTCTATTTTCTATTAGACAAACACTTTGAAATATTGTACTATATGACAAACTAGCATTTTGATCATCCTTGGCTTAAGGCACAGTTTTCTGTGCAACAACCTTTGAGTTAAGACTCAAATGTCATATCATTTTTAAGCTTGGAAGAGAGGGAGAGGGAAACAAAATTTATTTAAGGAGGAAATATTTTCCTTTGAAAAATGTAGCAGGGTCCTTTGTAAATCTCAGATTAGGCTGAAGCAGCTGTATTTGCTGGAAAAAGAAGGTGTGTGTGGGAGGAACTACTTTGCTACATCACAGAATGCCTGGCAGATACTTGGAACAGACTTTGAAAGCATGTGGTATCAGTAGATACTGTAATGACCTTCAAACTCAGACTCCACTAGTACATTCAAAAAAAAGGAGTGGCAGTGTATTCCTACTGAGCTGGAGGGCTTTAATGAATCAATGGTCTTCTTTTCTCCATAAATCTGTACAGTTGAATCCACTAATACTTGACATGACAATGTTACAATTACTCCAAATCATCACCACAGTTAATTAGTTAGTTTAGTTTAGATAGTTAGTTAGCTTCTTGGCCTTTTGGCTAAGATCAAGTGTAGTTAGGAGGGGAGCAGTCAGCACTAAGAGCCCCATACCAAAGTGGAGACAAATGAATCCTTGGACTTACGACTTAAGGGGCTTAAAAGGATGCTTCCACGTGTGTAGAAAGATGCCCCAGCCCTAAGGTTCTGATGCGTGTGCAAGTGGATAAAAAAACACTCTTCATAAAATATTTCTTTGCATGGAAATAGTCAATGCATGCTCATTGCTCAGTGTAATGTAAAGATTAGAGCACAGAGATTTCTCTGTCCCACCACAGTCCCTATTATGTGACCCTTAAGCAGGTCATGGAACTTCCCTGGGATTCTTTCCTCCCAGGTGTAAAAGTAGGTAACAATGGACCACACAGAAAATGAGATGTTGCAATAATCTAATTTTACAAACCTAATTTTCTTTTCATAAAAACTACACATTTAAAACTGGAATCTATTCAGTTAACCAGGTCAAAACTGGCAAACACTAACTGGTTAGTTTTAAAAGTTTGCCCTTGTGCTGTACTGTAGCTGTACACATTCACCAATGTAAGACTATGGAAAAAGATTCAAAATATCAGATTTTGGTGTCCCCTCCCCCCACACACACACACAAACACAGATTAAATTGTCAAACAAAAAATTAAATAGAGTAAATTTCAAGTGCAAATTTACCAGATTTGGCAGAAATGTTGGAACCATTGTCCTGTGGTGACACAAATAATTTCGGAGATCTAGCTGTCACTGTTCATGAGATATAAACTCATAGAAAACCACAATCTTGTAGATTAGATAGGGGACAGCCTTCAATGAACTAGATTAGCGATCATCACTCTATAATGTCTAATTTCCAATACTGAATATAAAAACAATGACAATTATAGCATCCCAGGATTTCTTTATATATTCCACACTGAATAATTAATTTAGCGTTCATGAAAGGTAAAGGGTTACTATCACTGTAAAATGAAGCCCTCTTTATATCAACAGGCCATGTACAGTACAGAGCAATTGGAAAGGTATATTTTTATTCACTAGCAAGGCTCCAAATGCAGGTGACTAAAACTGCTGTTAAGATTAACAAGAGGCAGGACATTCCAAATAAGGAAATATTATGCCCATGTACTTCTAGAGAAGTGCAGGATACTTCACAATATGTCTTATCCTGAAATCTTTATACAGTATTTAGGTATAATGGATAACTTCCCTTCTAAGAGAATTTTGGAGTGCCAGGACTGATGTACTGATTTTCCTGTTTACATCTCAAAATATTCAGATAGTAGAATCTTTACATATTTTAGGCTACAGGGCAGAACTTCTGCAGAAATATACTAGGTTATAATTATTTTAATTGTAGTAGCTTGCCAAGACAGAAAAATTAGATTTCTCTATGAATATGTGATATGATCATGTGACTTTCCCTGCCTGCCCCCTCCCTATGGCAGTTCACGTGTAAGATGCTTTTAAAGATGTGCATCTTGGGTAATGTAAAATGGATGTATATATTATATAATCAGCAGTGAGTCAAAGTTCTGCTATAGCTGTGTCTTTGTTATCTAATTACCCATGCATGTACACAAGTTTGTATCTAATTCTCCTTACTAAGCTAAGCATTGTATCCTTATCTCTGGGTATCTGAATACAGACAACAGATCTTTGAATACAATGGTCATTGGCTATTTGGGGATATTGGCACTATAAGCAGACCTATACCAGAGGTAATCTGGCTATTAATTGCTAACACGTTAACCCATCATGACTCCTCTATTGGGGGGTTGCAGCCTGTGTAAAGAGGTTCTTGGGACTGGAAAGTTACATTCTTATTTGGACTCAGGGTTTTAAAGGAGCATGCTATATACAGTATTGTCTGAGGCATCCCATCAACCTTGAAATGCTTGTTTTCTATTTTATTTATACTGATAATTTTATCTGATCTGGGGGCTTGCATAAAATGTAAGGCAAGGAGTCTCCCCTTGAGGTGTCTTATTGGGCGGTAGTAATTTGTGCAAATCATTTTTGTAAATGAAAAAATTTAAGTATTTTATAAATTGCACTTGTGTTTTGGAATGATGAAATGTGAGCCTGTAATAGCTATGGGAATTCTGTTTTTAATATGTTGTAAAGCTGACATGTTATAATACTGAAAGTTGAATAATAAACAGTTTGACTCTTTGACAATTTTTTTTTTAATCCAAGATAACACAGCTGAGATGCTACATCCTGTGTTTAGTGGATCCCTGCTCCACATATTGTATGACTGGGTGAACTCTATCTCTAATAGATTAAATGACTTCATCAAGGTCACTGGGTGAGTAAGGAGCAGTGGTGGGAATTCAGCCTGGTTCTCCTGGTACACAGCTCAAAGCACTAGGTCACAGTGCCTCTTTATACTAATACTCCATGTACAAGCTTCTCCATAACGTTATGTTAGTTGGATGTCTTCATTCTCTCTCTCTAGAAACTGAGCTGAGAACAAATTCAGTTCACTTGATAGCTGAAACAAGACTCAGACTTCTGACAATGTCTCTCATTTGCAGTACATTTTTGCAGCACAGTTCTCATTTTGCCCATCAGAATTGTTCAGTCTCACATCTGACCTTCATGGAAATGGTGCTGCCCACACAGACACGTGTCTGTAAACTCAGACTTCAAAGCAGAAATTCATAACATACTATGATACTAAAAGCAAAATTAAGCTATGCATGAAGCAATCGTTTCCATATTGTCCTAAGCTTGTATCTTCATGTCTGGTGATGTGGCCCACATTACGAAAGCCACTGTCCTACATTTTCACACATCTTGAGTGACAGTGTCCCATATTTCAGTGATGAAATTCTGAAAGAGATTCTTCTCTGGATCACTTTAAATGGTACGCTGTAGGTTTCACATTTCAAGAGAAGCAACTCTTTGGCAAGAAAATTAGGTTCTCTCATTTTTATGAAGCACAACAAAAAAGGCCACTCCCGTATAAAGATCATGCTGAGAGTAACACAATATCCAAAGGGTAGCAAAACCTAAAAGCCTGGGCACTGATCGCAACATCAAACAGGCAAAAGATAGCCAGTCACATACACTTCACTCCCAATGTTTCATGCTATATGAGTGTTTGTGCAAGGAATGACTTTGTAAAAGCACTCATATAGAACAAAATATTGGGAACCTGGTGTAAAGTCTTACTGTGTGTGCTGCTTTCCTTAATAAACAAACTGTTTGGCTATCTATTGCTTTTTTGTTCGAGCGATCAGTGCCCTCTCATTTTAACTCAGAATAAGGATTTCAATCCTTGATTTAGTTTCAAAAAAGAAAACATTGTATTAAAATAAAAGTTCTTGTTACAGTATTTATGTGGTTCACTTCTCACCAGAAGTGGAGAGGCTCGTGGAGCTTGCAGGCTCGTGACTTGTAAACAATGCCACAGCAACATAAAACTGTGTTAATTCATTCATTAGGGTTCAAGTTAATGCCACAAAAGAAGGGAAATGCAGCCTTAGGGTTTCCAACCCTAACTCATCACCCCCACACCCCAAGCAGCAAAGGGAAAAAAAATAGAGTTTTGGGTCACCGAAGTCTTGGCGAATCAGAGGTGGGCTCTTCCTTGGTGTTGTCAATCCTAATAACCCCCTTCCCTGAGCAAACAATGTCAGACATGAACTCCTTTCTTCACACACAGCACACAGGGCTCTGCATGAAGAACGCTATAACAGATTCTGTTGGCAACATGTGGTGAGACATGCTTTTCAGTCTTTGAAATCCCTATGATCCCTATGAGGCACTAGCTTATAGCTATACCTTGTGCTTCAGACACAAGGCTATGGGCTGGGTGGAAGGGTAAGCTTTAGGGTTGACAACCCCAAGGGAGACCCCACCACCGAGTCACCCAGACTCCAGAGACCCAAAGCCCTAATATTTTTTCATTTGGCTGCTGGGGGTGGGGGTGGGGGGGATAGGGTTCGAAATCCTAACACCACATTTCTCTAGTTTTGTTGCATTAAGTTGAACCCGAAGTGGTGCATTAACAGTTATTTTTTTTTTTTTGTAAAAGAATTTCCTTTCTTTTTGAGATAGTGGAATTGTATTCTCATTCACACAGGTCCCTTTGGGACTTGCGTGAACAGATGCAGACACACAGGCCACTCTGGACCCTGCACCAAGGAAAGACTTTGCCTGCCTATGGAAAAGACCCTGCAGTTTCATGCAGTGAAAGATGCCAAGAATGCATGGGGTTGTCTGGTGGGCTGCTGCTTCTATGTGGTTGCAGATACAGACACACAGGGCAAAGCGTTCTCCTTTTTTTCAATTTAGTTTGTTATTCTACCAGGATAAGGTTCAGTAGAGCAAGCTCATTTTTGAGGAGGCC
Organism: Neoceratodus forsteri; assembly: GCA_016271365.2. Classification (NCBI taxonomy): domain Eukaryota; kingdom Metazoa; phylum Chordata; order Ceratodontiformes; family Ceratodontidae; genus Neoceratodus; species Neoceratodus forsteri. Next base: position 344,195,572 of record JADMNL010000022.1, read on the forward strand.
CTAGGTAGGACAGCATAAGGTAATACAATCATTACATAGTGGAATACAATAAGTAGTACAGTACAGCATAATAAAGGTGTGTTCAAACAAGAAATATCAATAAGTGTATACAATTCACAAGTGCCATGATTAGTATACAGAAGGAAGATCAGTGGTGAAATTTCTCATAGGAAAAACACTGAGAAAATATTAACATACACGGAAAAGGATGTTAGTTTTATTATTGTCATATTATAACATATATGATCATATAAGTATTCAAGTAACTTTACCGTTACATGTACGTGGCTTATTACATAATTTGTCAATCATAGTTTTAAACATTGTACTGCTGACTTTGCTGGTAAGTTTGAGGGCTTTCTGCAGTGTGTTCCATGTTAATGGGATAATACTACTCATGACCATTTTATCATAATTGGTATAGATTTTTTGGGTATCATACAGTGTGTAGCCATTTTTTCTTAATGTGTATGTGCTGTGTGACTTTTTGAAGAGTTATGATAAATATGCCAGGACATCATTAGTGACTACTTTGCAGGCCTGTCTTTATACATTTTTTAATCTTCTTGTGGATAATGAAGTCCATCCTAGTGTGTTGTACAGGATACAGTGGTATGTTCTTGGTTCCAACTCAGTGATGAATCTAAGGGCTTTGTGGTATAATACATCCAGTTTGTGTAAATGCAATGATGAACACCTGCCATAGATAACATCAGCATAATCCAGCAATGGAAGGAATGTGGCTTATACTATGTTCTTTCTTACGGTCTGTGGGAGGCAATTTTTGTTGTGATAAAAAAGCCTATCCTGCTTCTTAGTTTTTTACATAGTGCCTCGACCTGTGGTACGAAGATAGTTTACTGTTAATCCATAGACCAAGGTATTTTAGGCTGTTTTCAACCTTTAGAATATCACCTAGTAGGGGGTGACTATTTGGGGGTTGCAGTAGTGGTAGCGATCATGTTACTAGGGGAAAAAGCATAACTTTAGTTTTATCTGGGTTAAGTAGTAGTTTATCCTGGTTAAGGTTTACTTGTAATGTATTGAATTCTGCTTGCAATTCATTGATTAATTCAGGCAGGGTTGGTTTAGAGACACATAGCATTGCGTCATCTGCAAAGAGATGTATGGAAACCTTTGTTATGTTTCAGTTTAAATCATTAGTATAGATCATGAATAGCAGCGGCCCTACAATTGATTCTTGTGGTACCCCTTTTAGAAGTTGTGTGCAGGCGGAGAAGGAGCCTTCTGCATTTACCTGTTGTTGCCTACCTTTTAGGTACATAGAGAACCATAGCTAAATGATATCACCTACTCCTAGATCTTGTAGCTTATGCAATAGAATGTTATGGTTGACCGTGTTGAAGGCTTTGCTAAGATCGAGGAATATTGCACCTGTTGTGTTTCTGTTATCTAGGGAGGAGAGCCAGTCATTAGTGACTTTTGCCAGTGCTATACCTGTGCTGTGTTTGACCCTGAAACCAGACTGTGATGGGGTGATTAGATTTGTCCGCTACTGGTAGTCACTTAACTGTATATTTACAGGTTTCTCAAGGAGTTTGGACAGCATTGGTAGTATAGAGATTGGTCTGCAGTTAATTAGATTACATACATCTCCTGACTTGAACAATGGTATTATGTGGGCTGATTTCCAGATTAAAGGAAAATCAAAGGTGCTAAGGAAAGGTTGAAAATGTGGGCTAAGGGTACTGTAAGTTGCCGATAGCCGACTTTTAGGAAATAGGGATTTAGACCATCTGCTCCAGAACTTTTCTCTATGTCTATTCCTAGCAGATCTTCGACCACCTTATAGGTGCTAGTTTGAAAAGTTAACTGGTTTTCTACATTTTTCGTTGTGATATACTGTATCATTGGGGGGAAGGGTGGGGTAATATGCTGCTGGTGAGCTTTCGAATGCAAGTTTTGCCTTTGCAAAATGTGAGTTTATTTCTTCAAGGATAAGTTGCTTGTCATTTATTGTCTTTCCATGTGATTCAATTTTAACTGGTAGAGAAGAGGGTTTTTTTATGGCCTTCCAATGATGTAACAGTTTTCCAGAATTTATATGGGTTTTTACTAGAATTTCAATAGTGCTGATGTAGAGTTTGGATTTAGTTTCTCTTATGAGATTAACACATATTTTTCTCATTTGTTTGAAGTTTGTCCAATCAGAGTTGGATTTGGACTCCCTGGCTTTTGACCATAGTTTGTCTCTCTTTCATAACATCTTTCTGAGTCATGAGTGAACCATATGTATACCAGCGAGGAAAGGAGGGAGAGAGGGGACATTATAGAAACGTTTAAGTAACTCAAGAGAATCAACAAAGTCCAAGAGAGTAGCATCTTTCAGAAAAAGAGATGTGCAAGAACTAGGGGGCACAATTTGAAGACAGAGGGCAGATGGCTCAGGAGCAATGTGAGGAAGTATTTTTTCATGGAGAGGGTGGTGGATGCATGGAATAGCCTTGCTGAGGAGGTTGTGGGGTCAAAAACAGTGTGGGAATTCAAGAATGCATGGGACAGACATAAAGCAATTCTAGTGGGGGGGTAGGAGGAAGTAGGCTGTTGGTTACCTAGGATCTGCAGCTTAACCAGTAGGTAGGGAAATGGGCAGACTAGGTGAGCCAAGCAGTCCTTATCTGCAGTCAAATTCTATATTTCTATGCTTCCGCCAGGGGCGTGGTATTACTTTTGCTCTCCTTTTTTGAAGTCGTGCATGTTTATTTATTAGGTTCAGCAGCATTTGATTTAAGAAATCTAAAGTGTTGTGTATGTTAGGGGTAAGATAGAATAATTGCCACTTTAGCCTGTCTAGGTCTGCTATGAATTCTTTGACAATGAAGTGTACAAAGCTTCTTACAGTAATGAATTTAGTTTTAGTCAGGTTTTCTTTTTATCCTGTAATGTGGGACACTAGATTATGATCACTAAGATGATTGTCGACAACTGCAACATGAGTGATTTTGTGTGGTCTGTAGGTTAGTATTAAGTTAAGGTGGGGCCATTTATTGTTTTTTGTGTGTTTGGTCTAGGAGGTGCCCTCTACCACCCCTGGGTGCAGAGATGCAGGGCCATATACCAATTAAAGAGCTGTCCTCACTATATGGTACCTGGTACCAAGCAAGCAACTCTGCACCATTCCTTCCCTTGCTGGGGGTGCTGTCACATAACAGCTCCATCCCCCAAACCTTGCCTCATCCAGGTGGCTGACTGAGCTAGCCTCTGAACTGAGCTCATCAGCACGGGATCACAAAGCACTACCCACAAGGGTAAAGGCTGGAACTAAACACATTTTCTAATAATTTTTTTTTAATTTTGTATTCAAATTTTCAAGACAGTCATTTCATGCTCCCATTATAGACATGATGTATGGCTTTTATAGTATATTGACTGAATCATCATTTTGCACTACAAGTGAGAAAACACATCTCATGCAGGATTTAAAAAATGACAAATGTTTCATTTATGAGGTGGTGTGAAAAGATAGCAATGTTAAAAGTCTGAGGCCATTTTGTTTTATTAATTATGCTTTATTGAAAATGTTGAAAAACGAAACATAAAGCTAGCATATTGAACATGACATCAAGACAGGTACACGAAATACAAAGAGATTTGACAACAGTGCTTCAAAACAACAACTTAAACAAAAAGACTGATGCAGAAAGAAAAAAAAAAAGAAAAAAAAGAGAAGAAAAAGAATCACATCCAACCTTTACCCCGAGGCCTGCATCCATTTCTAACAACATATTACTGAAAAAAAAGAGAAACACATGGGTGATCCCTTAGAAAGTGAAACAAAGCAACTAACATACTGATAAACCAAAATGAGAGTACAAATCCCAAAGAATTGTTAAAAGTTTGAGGTAATTTTACCATATTTGCACACCAAATTTTCAACATAGCATTCTTATGACCCCACCTTGTGAACCCAGTAGGTAAAAATGTTCAGATCCCTGCTGAAACATCATTTTGCGACACAGGTTTGATAACACATTTTGGTCAGGATTTGTAAAACATTCATGAGGTGGTGTGAAAAAATGGCTATGTTGAAAATTTGGGGACAAAATATTTAAAATTAAAGTTATGAGTCATCGTTGAAAATTGTAAATGCATGCTCATAACTTTGTTGTTTTTCAATATTATGGCTCCAAATGTGCAAGATAGCCCTCTTATGACCCCACTACACGAACCAGTAGGTGAACATTTTAAATCCCGCCCAAAAAGTGATTTCGCACACTGACAGAGAAATCACCTTTTGGGCATGATTTGAAGAAAAAAAACACACTGTTCGTGTTCATGAGGTGGGGTCCCAAAAAGTCTGCATTGCAAATTTGGTGTAAAACTATTAAAAAATGACAACATTATGAATAAAAGCTCAAACCCTATCGAAATACATTAAATCAGGCTTACTTTATTTTCTCATATCGTAGTCACAGTTTCCAGCACCAAGATGTGTCTTCTATCAGAAAGTGGGTCTATATCATGGGACATGTTCAGGTCATTGAGGGGTGTGGGGGTGGGTGATTTAGTGGGGAATTAGGGTGGGGTAGGTGGGGGTCTGGGCGTCAGATTGGTGAGGGGCTTCTTTCTGTTTTTTTCAGGGTAAAAAAATAAAGGTATTGAGGGTTTTATTTTTTAGGTTTTAAAAAATGCTATAAATCACTATGGGATCTGACATTGGGGATTGGGCACTTCAATGTTGGCCAAACTCCAAGACAGCACTGGGGGTGGGAACCTCGGTGTCACTACCGGCACTAGGTTAGATGCGCAAAGACAAGTATAGCACCTGCAAGAACAGCTCAGCAACAATGGCACCTGCAAGAACAGAGCCCAGTAACAACATACAGATCCACATACCACCACAGACACAATTAATAACTCATGCTGTGCCCCCACACACCCCATCTCTAAAATAACCAACTCGAAGGGAGAGTTGGATCATGGTGGTAATAAAAAACTCAGAGACTGCTACCATGGCCACTGATGAAATTCACAATACATATTTTTGCAGGGTGGCTCTGCCCCTACACCCTCCAATGTGGGAGACTATGCTCCCTACACCCCCATCTCTAAAATAATCAACTCATAGAGGGAGTTGGATCACAGGGGTACTCAGAAATTTGGGGGGGATCTGTGAGATGGGACTTAGAAAAAATATATACACCTGTTTCACAGACTAAACTTTGGAGACTAGGAATAGAACCCTGGTCTCCAGATCTACACTGGCCAAGCTGCTCTATGCCTTAGCCCTCTCCACCACAGGAGCAGCTCGACCAAACATCAATATCTCCTGGCTCTTCTCTCCTTCCTGATGTCACTTCCTGTGATGTGATGGTTACAGGGGTAGCAGTAGCTGCTGTTCGCTGTCCTATCCCCTGTTGCTGCCCTTGTTTTGCTCTCCCTACAGCACTGTTCTTAACATGCAGTGTTAAGGGAGAGCTGTTATAACCAGGTACCATCACTATCTATTCATGGGGGGAGTGACTTGGAGGGGGAGAGGGTTGTCAAACAGTACTGATGGTGGGTACCCCCATACAATTTTGGAAATAAACACTTCAGGAGGGATGGCTGGCTGAGCTGGAAGCAGAGGGTTAAGTGAATCATAATAAGATAGGTAGATAAATAGATAGATGGATGGATAGATAGACAGATAGAAAGAAAAATAAGAGAGAGAGAGAGAGAGAGAGAGCCAGCACAACAGGGAGAGACAGAGAAAGACAGAGAGAGCAGACTATTGTCAGCTCACCACTCCAACTGAACCTGGCAGCATGACTCCAGCTGCAGCTTCTCAATTCAAGAAAGTCCTGCTGTTTTTATACTGAGAATGCAGATGAACATCTCCTGTCACTAAACTGGGCACCCAGGAGTTTTGGGTGCCCAAAATTATTATTTCCAGGGCAATTTTTAAGAAACAAACACAAGAATCTAGCTAAATGGGTACCATTTACTTACATTCAGGTGTTTTTTTTAAATACATTATTTTATGTATTTTCAATATTTTTAGTTAAAAAAAAGATGGCAACCATCACAATTGCTATTTTTTCGAACTACAAGTAATTTATTTCTCACAACAAGTAAATCATGAAAATAAGCCCTCACAATGGTGTTTTTTTTACTGTTCTTATCACAAGGTTGTTCAAAAGCCAACTTTATTCATAAATTCATTCATAAAATGTTATTCACAAAGTTGTTATGAACAGGACAGATGTAATATTGCTTCATTGAGGAGAAGCTCATTTCCAAGGAGATCCCATTCCAATCTGCTCCATGCTGTGTTCTCTACATCAAGTATAAATCCAACATAATTAAAGTCTTTAAAATTTATGCATGCAACTTTCTGGACATGTTTGACAATCTTTAAATGCTTTCTCAAAACAAAAGCAACCTGGTGATCAGAGAAGGCGTCAGGCAAAACGTCACTCTGAGAGCATGCTGATTGACGATTAGTAAAAGTAAGATCTAATAAAGTTGAATTTTGTATATTTTTACATTTTATCCTGGTTAGTTCCTCCAATAGCTGACTGAGTTGTAAACTTTCCTGAAAATCAATCAAGCTATTGGTAGGATCGATCTGGCTCCAATTAACATTAAAATCACCCATGATTAATAATTCATGTGTGGACTTATAATATTGAATGAATTCCTGTAAGCTTTGGAAAATCTATTTTCCACTTTAGGAGGTTTGTATACTCCTGTAATTAGTATAGGTTTGATGAAGAGGATCCTTACTTCAACAAAAAGAGCCTCCAACCCCTTTTCCAATGAGTCACAGTTAATTTCTGATGTTTCCAAGTCCATATTAACATATATCAAGATTCCCCCTCCTTTTTTATTCTTGTATTTTCTAAAGTATTGATACCCTTCAATCTGTAAAAAATCCTCTGTAATTCTTTTATGTAACCAAGTTTATGCTATGATCACAACATCCAGGCTGTACTGTACTGTTCTAACCAGTCCTTAATTATGTCAAATTTATTCCACATGCTTCAAGCATTAAAATGAACAATGCTAAGGTCTGTTCCTTTCAAAATTTCAACATTTTTATGATCAGTTGGTTCCAGATTGGGGTGAACATCTCCACTCATCATTAATGAAAAAATGAGTGCATAATTAAATAGACCCACACACCACTTCCTTCTGTGTTTAAGATGGAACATCATTTTATATAACTCTGGAACTGTTTAATGTTTTTTCACAAAACTTTTGAAAGGCACTGTCTCAGCACTGGCCGCTTCTACCTTGACTATTTAGTGAAAAGAATTCTGTACAGTCTAGGCTGTGCATGAGAGTAAAAAACTTTTCATGTCTTCAGACCTTGTCACCCTGACTGTGGATGCAAATTTTTAGGCTATTCCATCAACTGGCACAGAAGCCATTAAGGTGCAAAAGTAGGGGTTTAACATTAAACACCCTACTTAGTGCTACTGCACCCCATTACATATATGCAATTGAATCCTTAAAAATAATTATCATTCTGGCAGCACATGTGAGCCACAGAAACTTTGTGACAGGCTGGTGTTTGTTTCATGTTCATGTCCTAATGAGGAGACTTTTCAACTGGTCTTAGGCAGAAAGTCAAAAGCTAAGATCAACTGAATCTGTAAAACACTAGCCACCAAAGCTGGAATGTACAAACATCTTGTGAGTCACAGTTGAAAAAGGGCATTGACGCATTGTGAAAAAGAGTTTGCTCCAAGGTGCAAAGATACACTGTACAGGCAAGAAGTCTGTCTTTCCTTTAACTGTGTCTTGGGCATTGACAAAGCATTGAGGCCTCTTCTCAGACTCTTAAATGACTTCTGTTAACATTAACCATGCTCATGGAGTACCTGTAGCTTCATACTCCTCCAGACAGCTAGCCTGATAAGTAGTCCAAATCGGCTCTTAATGCTTTACTTAAAATTCCAACAGCTGTGTCCACGAGCCCTGAGGTTATCAGCACAGACATCATTCAGCTTCCTTTTCAATGGAAAACACCTTCTTTGTATAAACCAAGGTCGACTGAGAAAACTGCTTTACCTTCCATCACTGTAAAGACTCTGGAATACTAAGGTCTTCTTAGTATTATTAGGTTTTGTGGAATAAGAGAATAACTAGGGAATTGTGCCCTGGTCCACTGTTCCTTCCAGCTTGATAAGGTGATTAAAATGTTATACCACAATGAAGATAAAAATATGGTGACTGCTATAAAGATTACCCTTAAAAAAAAAGATTAAGCAAAAGAACAGAAAGCCTAATATAGAGTACATGTGACTAAAGTATTGAAAATCATGAAAGGTTTTATGAAAACAGTCCTGGCAGGCTGATTAGCACAATTCAGGATAGCAGGTCCAGGGGATGCAAGTTAAAGTGAAGGGAAGAGAAAGTTAGAAGGGAACTTAAAGGAGAACTGCACTAAACCTGTAAGCCATTTTCCCTGCAGAAGCTGTTTCTTTATGTTGGTTCCAGTTCTCTTATTGTTCCATCTGTACTGGCCTATTAGTAACCTCAGTGATTGTTTATGAGTTAAACTGAGGTACTAAGTGACACTTTAGAACTATAAGATGTAGTTTATGTCCCCTTCAGTTGCAGAATTCTATAGCAGAAGACAGATGCATTGTTCCAACAATAGAAGAGCTGAGCATGGAAGGTAAACTATATCATACACTTCTAAAATGGTTCTTGCTGCCTGTATATAAATTGGAAACACCCAGTAGGATAACATGTAGAGATGGAACACTAATGTAATGGGAACCAGCATTTAAAAAAAAAAACAGCTTCTACAGGGAAAAATGACTGATATGTTCTGCACAGTTCTCCTTTAAGAAGCATTTTCCGGCTTCCACCCAGAGAATGATAGGGTTATGGGATGGAATACCAGAGCATGTGATAAGGTCAAATAATTTTACTGAGTTTCAAAGCTGAGCTAAATAGATACCAGGAGGGGAAAGGCATTTCAGATTGTTGCATTCAGGATAACGGAGACGAACTTAGACCATGGTCTTACTTTTTTATTACACCTACTGCATACACCTGTAATATATAGAGGACACATGATGGGCGAGTGTGGAATATGGGAAATATTTTCACGAGTGCACAGTGACCTCCAGTAATATCACGAGTGGTGGAGCCACAAGTAATGTTACCAGAGGTCACTATACATGTGTACAAATATTTCCCGTGTTCCACACTCGTCCATCATGTATTCTATTTATGCAATAGGACCGCCTACTGTTGGGGGTGGATCATGTAAAAGTAACCATAAGCGCAGAATAGTGCACAAATATAATCATTAGCACGGAATAGTGCAATAGTATTCAATTGTGCTATTTCATGCTAACGGTGGTGTTTTGCACAAGCCATTATATAAATGGAAATAAATGCACTGTGCTGACATTACCACAGTGGTTTATTTCATTGCAGTGAGAATAAGCCACTGCAGTGAAGATACATGTGTTTATTGAATGAGTTATTTGCTCACCCCTATTGTATAAACACTATTACATGTGGAAATGTTCCAAATCATGGCAGCACAGAGCAGTTTTATTTCCCCCTAAATGTACATTAGTCAATATGAGCTCAGGCTTTTTAGTAAACCATTCCCACAAAAAAAGTTGTCTGAAATTTTAATTAGCTAGATGGACTGTGACTCTGCCTTGGCTGAATACTTTTCAACTGGGGAGGCAGTCATGGATAATGGGGGGGGGGGCTGTGACCCTGAATGGTGCTCTTTGGAACTAGCTTCCCTCCTCCCTCTGGCTTACCCCCTCCCTCTCATCTCTTGAGTACCTTCTAAGACTCTCCACTTAACCTTCTTGCTCTTGCACCCCCCCCCGACTTCACATGCTCCTACTCCAGGGTGTTTTATTCCATTTTTAGTACTGACTTGGATTTCTCACCCTTGTTTGTCTATTTGCATTGTATTACACTGTATGTATTATGTATGCACTAGTCCATTGTTAGTCTATTTGCAATGTATTATGACAGTATATAACTATGTATATAACATTTCTGTCTTGCGATTTATTACTTGTATTATTCTGTCTAAATAATGCTATTAACATGTTTGTGCTTACCCCGTGTTGTACACTTTACCTGAGTCGCACCTGGAAATGAGCGTGCGTTTCCCAGTTACCAAATTTTAAATAAATAAATAAATATAGCTCTGGGCTATATAGGTCAGTGTTAGTATTTATTACTGGTATGAGTAATCCATTATTCATATCACCAGAATGATAGCAATTTTGAACCAAGACACCCAGTCAGTTCAGGCCTAAGGTAACACTAACATGAACAGGATATCAGCTTAACAGCACAGATATGAAATTTACCTCTATAACTGATGCACAGGGATTAAATTGGGCAGGATCCCAGAGGAACTCAGTTCCTTCACCTTCTACAAAATTGTATGTGAGCTCCTGCACTTGTCATCTTTCTCCATTGAATACTATAGGAGATTTCTACCATCTAGTGACTGCAGTTCCATCAACTTCACATCTAGACGTGAGTGTTCACCCTCCTAAGCATCCCCAAGTTTTCTTCTGCTGATGCAGTATATACAGAGACAGACAGACAAGCAGGCAGGTGGGTAGGTAGGCAGACAGAAAAGGAGGCAGGTGGGCTGGAGGATAGATAGGCAATAATGCAACTAGATAATTTGTTCATCTAGCTGTGTAAGTAACAGGGTTTTCGTCTTGTCTGCAGCCCTTATGAGGACATTTCTAAACAGCTGAATATACAGCAGTGGTGCATGCTCCTGCAGTCTGTAACTGCATATGGCAAATGTTAATTAGATAACATTCATTTTTGCCTGCTTCCACTCTAACAGGCCCTGGCCACAGCTGTATCCTCAGTCTAAGATACATTTACATAAGACCATAAGTGATCCATTCTGAAAATAGAAACTAAAGGGATAAGCAATATTTCAGCCATTAGGTTGCATAACCATTGAAGAAGGTAAATGGTAAGCAGGATTTTTTATTGTGTGTGTGTGTTTGTGTGCGTGCGCGTGCATGTGTGTGTGTATGTAAAATAGGTTTGGTGTCTTTTAGAAATGAAATGATGGCCCATCTAATAGCAGTACAGCTTTCCATGTCAATAACCTAAGTTTAAATCCTGAGCCTGGGTAACTGCAGTTCAGGCAGCAGAGTCAGTATTTAGCATCCATATCTTTTTTCTGTAAATATAATTTTTATTAAATGTCTGAGTAATGCAAACCTTCAATACAGTCATTATACAGATTGCATTTAACATGAGACATAGGTGATTACAAGTAGGTTTCTTGAAGTATGACAGTGGAATAAAATATTCTTAGAATTGCTGGATAGAAAGTTCAGAGAAGGGGAGTTAGACACTAATTAACAAAATCTTAGCAGTTAGAGCACTCCTATAATTGTTTGGATTCCCCATGCATCAGTCTATTCTAGATGAGTGTAGGGGGGCATGAAGGAGTAGGGGAGACAGAGCCACAAGGGGTAGAGCATTACCAGGGGGATTAAGTATGATATCAAGTACAAATCTAGACGTGCTTCTCCATCCTTATTAGGTCATGGACAAAGCAGGGGTCATTATTCATAATATATAATGTCCAGCTTGTTCAATGTGAGTTGAATTACTCTGTTCAGTCATTCACAGCATGAGTAATTTTCTCTATTTTGTATATTTGGCAGATAATGTTCCTCCAGGATTCAAATTATTAATAGGAGTAGAAGGTAGCGAGTGTGCTTATCATGGAGACCACTAGGAAACTGCAAGAAGAGATACAGATCTACAATTAGTGTGAGTGGATGTTGCAGGAATTTTTGGAGGTCTGTCTTCTGTAAATGTAGCAATGGGTATAGGACCAGGTATGGCCACATTATAGGTGAATGAGATGCTCACTGCTGTCCAAAGATCCTCCAACAGATGCATCATGTCATGAGTTGCCAAGAAGTAGGCTGGGATAATAGGAGTTCAGAAGTATCAGAGTAGCTGCTTCCAAGCATACTCTCACCAGAGATGGGAGCTAGAAATGTGGGGTATCGCAAAGCACACTGTTTCCAAGTTGTGGATTGGGTTAAGTCTTGAGCCCACTTTATCCAGCATCACCAGTATTGTTTCCCCATGTATCTACTAGGGATCAGTAGATATGGTCGATCAAGTATGAAACCATATCTTGTACCTTCTACCTTTTGGAGGGTGGGTAGCTCCTGCTGTTACAAAATTGCCCTCTGGTGACACATGGGGTGAGAGCTGTATGGGCACTGGGCAAGGATACGTGCCACTGACATGATATAGGATGCTCACAAATGCTGTGTTGACTTCGTATTATTATATATTCAGCACTGTGCCAGTGAGTGTCAGTTGCAGCATGGTGAGAGGGAATTGTCAACACCCACTTCTGACTTGCCATCAGCTCTTACTTCTTGGGGTGTAGAAGGGCTGAAAAAGAGCTGGAAATAACAGTAATGCACATGCAGATGTTGCTGATATACTCTCCCTACTTAGTTGAGGAGCCTGAACATTAGGGCCCTCTGCCCCTGCCACCCGCCTGGGTTGGAAAAGTTCTAATCAACTCTCTTCCCTGCCAGTTGATCCAACCTGGAGGGTGGATTAGGGACAGTATATGAGGTAGACAGGCAGTGTGTTTCTTGGGGGCCAGAGGTGACCACGCAAGTAGATCTAGAAACAAGGAATGTGGACGGGCTGAAGGAGGGTAAATGAGGGAAATATAGAAAAACAGACAAACAAAAAAAAAGAAAGAAATGATAAAAGGCAACATTTAGACAGAAGCTGGGAGAATAAAAAAACACTGTATATGGGAAGATGGCCAATAAGTAAGAAACAGAAGTGGAAGAGTTGACAAGCCATAAAATAGTTCTATCAGCAGTGTGTATGGTTAGAAGGTTGAATGGTGACAAATGTAGGAGAATGGGACGGGAACTACAAGGAAAACAGAAATATGGATGCATTGTTTCTATTTTCTGTGTGCTTTCACTTTATCCATTTTGTTTCACTCATTGCAGCTCATGTGTTGACACAGCACTTGAATGTTTTTCATCCTTATATAAATGGCTCCATCCACTGGTTGGAGACCTTTTACTGTCATTCTGAAAACCAAAAACTACACCTGCTTGGTTAAGTTCTTTTGCAATGCTCAATCCCTCTGCATTATATTCAGTTTTATACTTATTTTTTTCAATTGTTCTTCTTTCCACAATGTGAATATTTGAATACTGTTTCATCCTTTGATCAGAGTACTGTCGAGTAAACCAAGGCTGCTCTGGTCACAACTGGAAATTCAAACACTGGTGGCAGTTCATACACTGATATGCATGCTGTAAATTTATGTAGGGGAGGGCAAAGCTGAGCTCAGTTTGGGAGCAACAAATTTTATGATTTGAATTAGGGTAAAACAATTTTTGCTTGCATAAAGATGCATGTGTAACTATGGTCCTTGGGGGTTTCCTTCAAACAGCAAGGGGTGGTTGGCTAGGGTTCTTTCAGGGATGGGAACTAGGGTGGTGTGAGGAGATGCTGCAATCTTTGCTAAACGCATTAACCAGTTTTTTCAATAACATTACAAATTGCACACAAAGCTGAATCAAGCATTGCAGTTTCTTTATGCAGCAGGTCATGTTCACACTGCCCAGCCTCAAGGTGCAGTTGGTCACTCAGGGGTTCACCAGCAGATGCAACCCTGGATTAATGCAGGTCAATATGTCAATGACTATGTAAACCCGGGCCGTACCTGAAAATGGGCATTCCTTGCCCCTTGCCTAGTGTGCTTACTTGGTAAACAAAAGCTGTTATACAATGGCAAGAAAGAATCCTGACTTCTGACTGGTCAGTTGACCACCACAGCAGGGATGTTATCCTGGCATAACATCCCAGCTAATTTTTTGATTTAGCATTTGTAGCATCTTCTCTTAAGAAACAAAATATTTTTAAACACTAACAAAAACATTCTTTAATTTTTTTTTTATTCTGTATAAAACAACAAGTTATTGTATATTAGGAATAATGCCCTCCAGGGTGGGTGTTATGCTGAGATAACATCCCTTCTTGGGTGTTGGATGCCCTCTACCAGTGGCCTTGGGCCCAACCACCTAAGATGGGATGTTATCCCAGCATAACACCCACCCTGTTAGGCATTATTCCTTTAATAAATAAATAAATAATAAATAAATAAATAAGGTAGAAGCATGGACCCAGGAGGACCATATTCTGATTCATTCTCTTCTGTATGCAGTACCTTCCTTTTTTGTATGTCAAGAACTGCATAAGATAAATGAATAAAGTAGTATTTAATTTTATACAACTAGCATTTTGTTGAATTCAAACAAAATACAACAAAGCAGTGTCAGTGGCTCAGCAGATAGCACACTGGACTCTGAGTCTGGGAGATCAGAAAACTGTGGGTTCTATCCTCACACCAGGCACTTGGGTTAATATCCTAACGCTGACACTGTAGTGCAGTATGAGGGGGTGTTGCACTCCTGAGGTGCCGTCTTTCAGATGAGATATTAAACCAAGGTCCCATCTGCCTGTTCTGGTGGTAGTTCAGGTGGATGTTAAAGATGGCACTTCTTGAAAAGAGTAGGGGAATATTTTATTATGAGAACAAAAACAAATATCATACAGAAAATACATATTCTTAATCTAGAAATAAATACAAGAAAAAAATATATACTCAAACTGAAAACAAGCAGTATTACATCATACCAATAATGAAAAAACATAAGACAGTCAATAAACAATGAACATATGCCAGTACTTCCTAAGTGAAAAAAAAAAAAGAACGAGAGTGACCTAGTGCCTATAATCTACAGTGCTGAAGCAATACCAGGTCAAGGGTTCTCAACCACACAAGTCAGAAATCTAGTAATTGCCAGGCTAAATCCAGAAATATGTATGGCAAAAGACCTAGAAATGATCCCTTAACCAACCCAGTCAATACCCTTCCAATATTGTTTGCTAAAGTACCACCAAAATAGATATGTTCATGTTGATAGACCTTATCCATTTCATTCTGTAACATAAATACAATATCATTCAAGGTGACCACCTCCCCCTGTAAAAAAGTATGGCAGCGGGCCTGCCAAATGACCCATTTGGTACAAGCCAGTATCATGTACACCATACTCCAATTCCTTTTAGCCCATGATGCAGTAAGTTGGCCCTACACTACTATATCATAGTCCATTTGATGAAAAAGTTTGTAGTCCAGAAAACATCCAGCATTGCCCAAAAGGGCTTAATGAACACACAATCAAAAAACAGCTGCTGCATGGTTTCTAGCTGATTAACACACCCAGGGCTCAGGCACAGTCATTCCCCTATTTCTTTATGTTTGTGGTTAGCATGGACATTTAATTCCCATGCCCGCATAGCCACATAGTGTCTTTCATTTTGGGAGGTATACATTTCCCTAACATAGCAGCCAAAACAAATTTTCCCTGTACATGTGAACTCGTGACAAACACAGGGTCCTCAAAGTAGCATTTCTGAACCACTTCAGAGTAAAACTGCTTCCATGGTACACCCTGAAACCAAAGGGGGTCAATCTTCCACAAATGTACATATCTCAAACAGGCCTGTGCATTTTCTGGCAGGCGTTTTTCCCCCACCCTCCACTTCCCTGCTCCCCATGCCATTACAAAACCTGTCTGCCATTGTTTTGCTGCTGCGGTACATAATCTTACAATCCTGCTAAAGAGGGGCTTAATGTTACTATAAAAATAGATACTAAAGAAAAACACAATTGGTTGTAACATGTTAAGACCTCCTTCTTGCCATGCTGTATAAGTGTGACACCGTTTAACCGGATTCAGCCTGCTGCCCCATACTAACTGGAAAAATAAACTTAACACTGTAACTTGCATATTGAGGGGTAATGGGAATATGTGCGCTACATATTTATTTATTTTATTTATTTAGTTTTTGTTTACCAGGTAGGTGCCATTAGCCAAGGCATGACTATTTTCAGGCGCGACGCGGGAGATTTACAATAGGCAGATGTGAACAATGGAAAATATAATTGATTTGGGGTAAGGACAAAATACAGACAGAGCAAAATGAGGTTATACAATTAGGTAAGAGTCAACATTGAGGCAAGGTTTTACAGTCACTAGTAGGTGAGCAGGGTGCAACAAGTTGAGTACAAATTGATTTGGGGTAGAGACAATAGTGCTAACAGGTTAAAACAAGGTTTTACAGGTACAAGGTGGGTAAAGAAACTTCAGCAACAAGGTGTACAATCACTTAATTGGGGAAGATAGAGGTTCGGTAGTTACAATACATTGTGAGGAGACAGTGAGGGAAAATAGCAATCAGCTGATAGTTTATTGTTAAGGGTAGCAGCTATACAGACAGGCTGAGATAAATAAGTGCACAGGGAAGTCAATCTGACTAGAGGGATAAAAGGATAGAAACAATAAAAGACCATAACAAAAAAATCTGTTTCTGCCTCATCATATTCCATGACTTCCATATCTGCACTTTCGGTCGAGCTATAGCCAGCTTGTGCTCCCAATTTCTTTGTGCTGCCAGATGTCCCCAAAATACAACCCCAAGATTTTCATGCTCTGTGTTTTGACAGGAATAACATAATCTATTGGGATCTCTGCCTTTCCAAGTGCCAAGGCCTAGTACTTAGATTTATTTAGACTGATGCCAGTCAATGCTGTGTGTCAATCAGAAGTGCTAAGGGCTCTTTTGCCAGAAGCTAAATCAACAACTAGCACTACACTGTCATCTGCATAGTCAGGTACTTTACTCAACTCAGTACCAGACTGGTTAGTGGTAGGAAGCATCTGAGCATCAGTTGCAATTTTCCTTAATGGTGGGTCCAAACTGAAAACATACAGTAGGGGGCTCAAAGGGCACCCCTGTTTAACCCCTCATCTCACATACATGGAAGAACCCAAATGTCCATTCACCAGTGGGAAGACCTGTGCTTCCTCATATAACAGACGTATTAAACCAATAAAAGCTTCAGGAATGCTAAAATGCTGTAAGGTCTGCCAAAGGTATTCATGTTGGACTGAACTGAAAGCAGCTTCCTGATCTATAGTCAGTAAGTAGCCATCAAGAGTCAAATCCAAGCCCTGTTCTACTTCCTCCCTAACAAAGATCAGATTCTGTGTGATGCTGTGACCTTGAACTGCACAGGTCTGAGCCTCTACCAACAGGGTCTTAGCAACCCTTGCCAGGTGTACTGTAATCATTTTTGCTAGAATCTTCTAATCAGAGGTCAATAAACTTAAAGGTCTCCAATTTTTTAAAACCGTAGGGTCCCCCTTTTTGATCAAAAAGAACATCACCCCCTCCCACAAGCTCTGTCCCAAACTTCCCGCATGTTGTGCAGCAGTGAAGACTTCTTGTGACATGAGTATTAGGCATTCTGAAAAAAAGTTTATGAAACTCATTCAGAGTGCCATCCAGTCCCAGCACAGTATTTGTGGACAAGGACCCAATGGCATTCTCAATTTCAGTCCGCTGAAAAGGTCCACAAAGCTGTTGTTGATCTACTGGTAACACTTGGGGAAGGACGACCTCCATCAAGAGGGTGTCCTGGCTAAATACTCCACTATCCTGAAAATTCTGGGCTATGTGTTGTTGCACCGTGGCCCTGATAGAATCCATCTCTGTAAGAATATTGCCCGTCTCATCCTTTAGTGCTGTCATCACCCTCTTATGTATTCTATCTATATGACTGTCAAAAGAGTTAACATGAAATTTAGAACCCTGCATCCCAAATTTCTGTTCCATTATTAAGGAATGCACCCGATTCTACTGGAACTGGAACATTTTTTCCTTAACTTCTGTTATTTGGGTAGATAAATCTGTCCCTGTTTCCCTCATTTGCGTGAACAATTTTAGAAATCGTGCTCACTATCCCAAGTATGTGCTATATTGTGACCTAGCCAATTTCTGCGAAATGTGCGTTGAGTTGTTTAATGTCCCTCTTTGTGTCCTCCCACTACTCTAGGGGGCAGTTATATAAAACCCAAACAAATCTCCTCACATGTAGCAATTCCACAACTTCCTGTTTAACTTTATCATCGCTAAACACAGACATATTCATACGCCAACAGCCACATCCCATCTGGGTGTGTGTAGCTAAAGCCACCATAGCCCAGATGGCAACCTGGTCTGAGTATTCCAAAAGCCAAATCTGTACAGTTGAAATGGATGTTCTGCTGGGTACAAATCAGAAATCTATCCTAGAGGAGCGTACATCTGTAATACTGTAGGTATGCTCAGGTGTAATGTCCAAAATGTCATATACATCCTGAAAACCAGATCTGTGAAGTATAGTATTTAGCAAGTTTGTGTCACAATATATCTTCTGCATTTTCCTCTCTAAGTCCCTTTTGGCCAACCCACAGTTAATCCCCCCCCACAAGGTGAGTTTGGAGCTATGGAGATATGTTTCCAATAAATGGAGCAGTTTTGTTCTATCTACTTTTCCTTGCAGTGCATAAACATTAATAAGTTGCAGGGGTTTCTGTCCATACATTATGACCAAAATCATGACCCTACCAGGACAGATGTTGACCACTTTAACCACTGAAAATAAGGAACCCCTAAAAAGGATACCCAAACCAGAACATGTCTCCTCCCCAATTGACCACACAGATGGCCCCACTCTCCATTCTTTTTGTGCCTGATTGATCTTTGTAATGGTGTGCAATCGAGTGTCCTGTAAAAAAAATATATCCCCTTTTGTGCCATGCAATATCGAGAAAGTGACCTGTCTCCTAGCCCCAGCTTTTATGCTATTAATTAACATTGCAAGTAATGATAGTAAGCTCAGCCACTGTCATGAAAAAAAGGGGAAAAAAAGAAAACATAAGTGGAATCATAAATAATCAGGTCTTTCTAGTTTTCTTTCTTTTATTGGATTTCTTTATGTCTGGCACAGTAATATCCATTTGAGTTTCCGTTTGAGAAGAAGCCACCGAAGAGACTTCAGAATCTCCATCCGATTCAGCCAGTTCCTCATCCTGTAGTACAGCATACTGGTTATGCATCTCTATAGTTTCCTTCCCCTCTGGAAACACAGTGGAGCAAGAAGGCCAATGTGTAGCTTTAGATCTTGTGACCATTTGAAAAGCACTCCCCTTTAGAGGCACGGGGGTGGGGCATTAAAATGCCCTCTGGGGAGTCTTGTTGTGATGACTGTGAAGTGGGTCCAGTGGCCTCCACAGGTAGATCCTGTGAATCTAGGACCCTTGTAGGCAATGAGTTGACTGCAAGGTCATGATGTACTACACATTCTTGTTCAGAGATGTTTAATGTGGTGGGTGTCTGAAGGGGTGATGTAGCAGGGGTAGCAGTATGTTTCTGTACCAATGTTCCCTCTATTTCTCTGGGTCCCTGTTCACTGAGCTTGGAAGGGCCAGGCACCAATGGGTCGATAATCATTTTTGATTGATCTTTTTGTGCAATGGTCACATATAAATCTTGTTCAGCACTCAAGGCAGTGTCTAGACTGTTGTGTGAGGTCCAAGCGCAAGTTTGAAAGGTGTGTCCCTGGTCCTCACAGAGGTTACACCTCATGGGGCTCAGACATTGGGCACTAGTGTGAATCCCACACGTCCCACATTCCAGCTTCTCGCAAGCATTGCTCTGGTGACCAATATCACCACATCTGTAGCAGGCCCAGGGCTGACCCGCATAGAAGACCACCCCCTGTCCCGCCCCAAGAAAAAACAGTTAGGAAAATGCTGTACTTCACCATTGAGCTGCTTCAGAGTAACCTTGTAACGCCAACCCCTACTCTAAAAATGCTCATCATCCAAAACTGACTCTGGATACCCATTAATATTGCACCTTTGTTTCAGCCAACAGCTATTATTTGTCACATTAACCCCCGGATTGCGAAACAACACTGTTATCCGCTTGAAGGAAGGCTTTGTCAAAGGAATAGAGACAAAGGGATGCCACAAAGGAGTATTTTTGAGGAGCAGATACTGTTTCCAAAAACATTCTAAACCTGTAGGATGTTTGAAACTAATGTCAAATAGAGTCACCAGGGATATGAATCAACGCTTATACCTCATATGCATAGAATTTCATGCTGTCCTTAATTAAGGAACGGCCAACAAATAATCTGTCTGGGAGTTCTGCAAGGCCACCCCGGTACTTTAAGCGAACTGCATTTTGTCACTTAGCTGGCTCAGAAGCCATCCTGGTATGTTCAGGGAATAATCTTTCTCTGGCATTATGCCAGACATTGGCAGGGCGGAGTTGGCTGGATTCAGGAACCCCATCAAGCTCTACAGGCCCCTCATATGGAGCAGACCTTGGGCTACCATGATCTACAATAGACATGGGAACAGTCAGGTTCTGTACACTGTCAGCTGTGGTCAGGGCTTCAGGAGCACCCTCCTCCCCTTCTGGCTCCATTATCCCTTGTAAAAGACCCTGTGAAGCAAGAGTTTTGTGTTGCCCAGTGGGTGGTTTATTACAACCACTGGGTTGTCCTGGAGGAATTTGAGAAAAAGTGTTCCTGGCCTGTAAATTCTGTACATCTTCCCCCACAGTACCTGCCAAAGGGCATTCTGTTGGGGTTTCAGGCATGCCAGGGTAATTAGCTTCCCAATGATGACCGTTTGAAGATTTTGACCATCCTGCCTCTTCCAGTGCAGTGGCTACCCAGCCCAGGGTGGGGTCTCTTTATTTGGGATTTCTAGGGACAAGTTTCCCGTGCCCCTCCTTGTGTCTAAAAACATGGCCTTTACGTCTCCTATTTTTGCTGCTACTCCCCCATATGAAAATTTCTTCAGCCCTTTCTTGCCCCCTCCTGTTTTGCCAATGGTAAACTTTGCTTCCTGAAAAATATAACCAGTACCCGGTGTCATAACCCCACTCAGCAAGTCAGGCCCTCTGCTCCCACAGTGCTAACCTCTGAGCGCAGTATTGTGAACAGTTAACAGAACAGGGTAACCCTCCTGTCTGTTTTATGGGTTTGAATCAACCTTTGGTCTCAAGTTCTGAAGGGATTCAAACTGTGAACCTCTTGCTAGCATACCCAATGTACAGGCTCAGATAAGTCTGCTCTTCGGGGAAGGGGCAGATATATTTTGCCTATGGGCACCTAACCAGGTGTATAAAATGAACCCTTAAAAACTCTATTAAAAACTCAGAATAAACTCTTACCTTTTCCAGTTTGGTAAACCAGTAAGCTATGCCCAGTGTCAGCTTTAATCATATATGCTTCACTTGTCAAATAAAGAATTTCAAAGGCACAGCAAGTAGTCTCTAAAAATGAGATGTTTACTTAAAAATAGATAAAAATGTAAAATGTAAATACAGAACCATATATCACAAAACATACAAATCACTTAAACAAAACAGGTTTAAAAATGCAGACAAAATCTCCTACCACAGTTCACTTAGAATTGTCTTTTCTAATGTATACTTATCTCCTAACAGTGCCTGATGTTGCTTTTTTCAGAGTCCAAACGTGTGTCTCTTAGTGGACAACAGACTACTGTTTTAAAACTGACTTTGCCAACCTCTTTGCATGAGGTCACCCAGCTCCTCCCTGTCAGAACATAAAAATCATACAAACTGGATGTCTTATTCAGAAGGTAAATTAAATTATGTGACCTCAACAAATCTGATTTTTCAAATGACTTTCTTTGATAAAACCTTTTATAGGTACATCAGGAAGTGAAGGAAGACCAAGGGAGGGATAGTGAGGCTTAATAAAGGGGAGGGAGGGTGGGCAGAGGAGACTGTGAAAAGGCAGAAATACTAAACAAATATTTTGCTCAGTATTCACAAATGAAGAGGGGGAGGTACCTAAAACAAACAGTAGAAACACTCTAGATACAGAAGTTGAAACCAGCCCATTTACAGAAGAAAGGGTTATGAAAGAACTCTTAAAACTGAAGGTGGACAAAGTAATGGGGCCTGATGGGATTCATCCCAGAATTCTAAAAGAACTAAGGGTAGAACTAGTGACACCACTGACTACCCTCTTTAACAAATCATGGGAGGATGGGATGGTACCCGAGGACTGGAGGAGGGCAGATGTGATTCCCCTTCACAAAAGTGGGAGCAAGGCAGAAGCAGGAAACTGCAGACCTGTTAGTTTAACCTCAGTGATAGGGAAAATGATGGAATCACTTTTGAAGGAAAGAATTGTCGAGTATCTAGAGGCCAGAGGGGCACAGGGCCCAAGGCAGCATGGATTCACAGTGGGAAGGTCATGCCAGACGAATCTGATAGATTTCTTTGACTGGGTGACCAAAGTAGTAGATCAGGGAGGGGCTGTGGACATGGCCTACCAAGACTTTAGCAAGGCATTTGACACAGTCCCACATAAAAGATTAATATACAAGTTAGCCAGCCTAGGATTGGGTCCCAAGATGACAGCCTGGGTAAAGAATTGGCTGGAGAATAGGACACAGAGAGTAATAGTAAATGGAGTCCACTCTGAAGAAAGGGGGGTTACTAGTGGGGTACCGCAGGGTTCAGTAATAGGACGGTCCTCTTCAATGTCTTTATAGCGACATTGCAGAGGGACTGGAAGGAAAAGTATGTCTCTTTGCAGATGACACAAAGATCTGCAACAGAGTTGATGCCAAGGTGGGGTGGAAAGGATGAGAGGGACTTGGCAAGGTTAGAGGAATGGTCAAATGTATGGCAGCTTATATTCAATGCTAAGAAGTGCAAGGTAATACACCCGGAAACAAAACCCAGGGAAGAGTACACAATGGGGGTGAGATACTAACAACAACAAAAATGGAAAGGGACCTGGGGTAGTCATATCAGATGACCTAAAGGTGGGCAAGCAATGTGAGAGGGCAGCAAGGAGGGCTGGGGGATACTGGGATGCATAGGAGAGGCATCACCAGTAGAAAACAGGAAGTTATTATCCCTCTGTACAGACAGCTGGTCAGACCCCATCTGGAGTACTGCGTGCAGTTCTGGAGACCCAATCTCCAAAGACATAGACAGGATGGAAGCTGTCCAGAGGAAGGCACTAAAATGGTGCAGGGTCTGCACTGGAAGACATATGAAGAGAGACTAAAGGAGCTAATATGTATAGCCTCGAGGAAAGGAGGGAGAGTGGGGACATGATAGAAACTTTCAAGCCTCAAGGAATCAACAAAGTCCAAGAGGGTAGCATCTTTCAAAAGAGGTGTGCAAGAACAAGGGGCACAATTTGAAGATAGAGGGGTGGCTCAGAGGTAATTTAAGAAGTATTTTCACAGAGAGGGTTGTGGATGCATGGACAGCCTTCTGAGGAGGTTGTGGAGTCAAAAACAGTGGTGGAATTCAAGCATGCATGGGACAGTCATAAGGCCATTCTAGAGGGTGGGGGTAGGAAGAAGTAGGCTGCTGGTTAACTAGAATCTGCAGCTTATCCAGTAGGTAGGGGAAATGGGCAGACTGGGTGGGCCAAGCAGTCCTTATCTGCCGTCAAATTCTATGTTTCTATGTTTCTATGAGCAGTTTCCCCTCTCCAGGACATCAAAGGACTTTTTATGACTCTCTGCCAAATCTCACTTAGGTGCAATATGCTTTATAACACAATGTGAAATTAACTGTGTTTCCTCTGAACGTCATAAAAGTTTATGATCTATCTTGGCAGCTGGCAAGCTACAATTAGTCACATAAACTGGAGATCCTTAATTTAAAGGGGAAGTCTCCCATAGTTTCACACTCATACTTTCCCAACTCCTTACGTGTAACTGTTGTGTGCCTCCTCCAGTTGCCAGCAGTCCTATTGCTGTCCAAATCTAGATTATAAATAAAAATATACAGCCCGCAGAAGTTATAAATGTGTTTATCCTCCATTTTACCATCAATGCTGCTGGAGGATGATGTCATCAGAGCAACAGATAATCATGCTGCACTAGATGCTGTTCCACCAGTAAACAGAACCCACAAAGCTTGGTTCCCCACTTGAGTAAGGGAGGAACCCTTTAAGTGTTGTGCACATCCTAAAGTGCAGGTCTAATAGGAACTAGGACCATATGAGTGTGATGCAGCACTGATTTGACATGTATATACTGTATGCCTACAATGTTGCCATGTATGTATACTGTATGTTTGTGCTCTCCCGGGTCGTTCCTGAAAATAGGCATACTACTTGTCTAGTGTACTTACCCGGTAAACAAAAGCTAAATAAATAAATAAATAAATAAATAAATAAATAAGGAAGTGCCTGTATGTGTTGTGTTAATGTTTCTGTTATCAAAAAAAGTTTACCCAATAAATGACTCTGGGTACAACAAGAGTCTGAAGTGGTATTATATAGCTGTTGTAGTATGTTCTGCGTGTGTTAGCATTCTCTGTTTTGATTGACACCTGCAGTGAGACACAATCTTGCAAAAATGCCCCTTTCCCTTTGTAACTAGGCAGTCAGTGATTGGATGGCTGATGTAGGGCAATAAAGAGTTCAGCTATAACAAGAAATAGGTTACCAGGACATCAACTGCAGCATATGGAAGAAGGATAATCTAGTGGTTAAAGCAGAAGCACAAGAACTGGGAAACTCTGATTCAGATCCTACTAAAGTGCCTTACTTTCTAACCCTTAACAAGTTCCCCTAACCTCCTTGGGAACTGTGATGGCCCCTCAGGTCCATGACTTTAAAAGTGCCCTCATTTCCATTATAAATCATTAGCAGTGATGTGAGAGCTACAACTCTTCACTTTGAAGGTACTGAAAACAAGCTGTGGCAACCACCCCCTTCCCCTTCTAATGCCAACATTTGAAGTAGGATGTCCCTCACAAATCAGATGCTACACTTCAGCTGTAGTAGGTAAAGAAACTAATCGGTCTCAGTGTTTGTAGTGCTCTGTATTTGCTTAGCTCATCCCTCCCATGTCATATGCATTCTGTGTCTTGGTATTTCCAGTCAGAAACCCAGATGTAAGGAACATCTGAAATGTAAAACAATACACTTTATAAAGTCATGGTGATCTAGCTCTCCACTGTCAGGCTGCTGAAAGGGGTGTGTATAATTTGGCAAAGGAGAAATTCAGTCTTGTGTGATCCTTTGGGAAACTGCTCAGGCCTACCTTGTAAATTAATCTTCTCAAGGGTGTTCACCTGGTGCAATACTGATTGACTCATTGACTGCTAGATAGACTGCTTGATTGTCTGATTGATTGATTCTTTCTACTGCTGTCCACAACATGTTGCAAGTGTCTCACAGAGAGAAATGAGCAGTTCAAAGAAACAGATTCTATTTCCTGTGAATGAAATACTATTAGATGTATTATTTGCTCTACACATGAAGTATTAAGGCTACAAGTACTACTCCCTGTGTGAGTTGCATGATCAAACTGTCTTAAGCCATTGCAAACTTAAAGTAAAATCAAGATAGACAGCATTGATACCCTTATGTGTTCTTCTGCACTGTTGCTGCAGTGACATCAGTGAATGGGATGGGCCATATTACAAGTGACCCATTTGCACGTAAAAGGAGGCTTGCTTGACATTTTACTACCTTGTATCAGAGCCTCAGACTCTAGATATGTGTTGCAACAGCAGAAATGACTGATATCTTATTGACATATGTACAATAACTGATGTAATGTATAATAAATACATCAGACATATCCAAATCAGAAATATGCAGTAGTCTTCTCCTTTAAGTCTCTTCTAGTCTGTAATTTTTCCTGGCTTTTAGGATAACAGCTTAAAGTTGAACCGGGAGGGGAGGGTTGTCATCCCAGGCTCAGGATTCCTCATGACAGACAATCACACTACATTTTTATATCAGAAAAAAATCATACAGTGATCAGAACCAGTTGTCCAAATGTCACACCCGGTTCTACAGGGCTGGGTTCAGAAGGAACCCCAGAAGCCCCGTGAGGTGTTTGTCTCTCAATCATGTCTTCCCCATTCTCGGTAACGGAGGGGGCCATTTCCACAGCATATTCACTAGTACAAAAGGGCACAGTACCTGTATTTTCAGGCTGCTGAAGCTCACTAGCCTGTACATTTGTAGCCATTGATTCCATGTCGGAGGCCTGGTGATCTACCACCATCTCTTTGGGGGGGAGGAGCGTCTGTCCTCTGCTGCATAGCCCCACTGGGTCAATCATCATTCATCTTCCAAAGTGCTTCCTGTAAAATTCCACCACACTCTGCATAGTGTCATTCTTCTTCTGCAAGCAAGGCTTCCAATTCAGCTGCTGTGTTATGCTGTATCTCTCCTGGCGCCATATTTCCTCGCCGCACTCTTTCACTTGGAACAGCCAAGCAACCCTTTTCAAGTACCAAATCCTAAGATCTTCCTTCCATTTGCATCCATAAATTCGTGGTTTGATCAGTCTCCATGGGCTCTGAGGCTGGGGCAGGGACCCGCTCCTCAGCCTCCCCAACATCCGCATAGTTCGAGGTGGAGAAAATAGTGACCATCCAACAACAGCTGCAGCGCCTTCTACCAGACAGTAGGAGAATTTCCCTGGTGCCCTGGCCAAATTTCCCCCCATTCACTAAAAATACCACCAACAGCTTAATCTGGTTCAAAGGCAGTTGGCAGTCATCTGTATCCCCCTCCCCCGGGTCATGCCTGAAAATAGGCAGAATTTGTCTAGTGCACTTACCTGGTGAACAAAAATTCAATAAATAAATAAAATAAATTTTCTCTGTCTTTCAGTTGAGACCCACATATATTTCCCTGCCTTTCATTTGTTTTTCTCTTTCCTCGGACTCTGTTTATCTTGCTTAGGAGGTCACCCAGGGCAGTAGCCACCCCACAGAGAGATCCTGGGAATGCAGCTCATATATAGACTTGCACCCTGGGGAGACACAGGACCTGTGAAACCTCATATTTTCCTCCTGCCTGTTCAGAGGCCATAGAATCAAACCTCTGGGCATTGGACTAGGCCTTGGGACCCATCAGTGTGGTAAACTGAAAAATAAAATATGTGAACCAGAACCCTTTAGTGCCTATTTGCCGGCCCATCCCCCATTGTAGACTAGCTCATATTTGTTACTCAGATCCCTTTTACATCCCATATTGTATGTCAAGAACTGCAAAAGAGAACAAAATACAGTAGTACTTAGTGTTATACAACTAGCATTGTGTTGAATTCAAAGTACAACAACCACTTTCATAACACCAGTAGGGGTTGATACCAGACAGTAGTAGGAAACAAAAGCAATGATCATGGTACAAAATGCTACCACCTCTCTAATCAACTTATAAACTGTGGCTTACATGGAGTATGCCTTCCCACACCCATTGGATCCATGGCTGGTGAACTGACTTCTTTGGCTGTCTTCTAACATAAATCCTCTTGTCTCAGGACACTGCAACTCTGGACATATTTTAAAAGGGGAACACAGACCTTGGGGAGGGGCACCACCCTTCAATTTATTTCAACCCATGCTCTATTCACTAAAATACCACCAACTGCTTACTCTGGTTCAATTTCAATTAATTTGCAACTGTAACTCCCCAGAAGAGGCACAAAATAGGCAGTATTATCTAGCCCTCCTTTCCTTGTCAAGAAAAATTAAATAGCAAACAAAAAAAAGTCCCTCGGAGCCAGATTTCCCTGCCCATATTGACTTCACCTGCTCCCTCCCACAAGGACCTCGTGACTCACACTCTTCCCTGGAAATGACATCACAGTTCCTAGCTGTATCAGCTGTTCCACTGTTGTGGTTTCGCTCCCTTTCTATTTTGGCTGATAACACTCACCCCCTTTGTAATGGCTTCCCTTGACTGCGGCCCCTACCAGTTTGCACTGAGCTGGGACACCTTCTGGCTGGAAACAGGACTGGGATTTACCTAGGGTCAAGCAGGTTTTTGCCCCTAGGCAAGAAAACTATCACTCTCCTGTGTCTGAAAGCCAATCTCTCTCTCTCGCTCTCTCTCTCTCTCTCTTGGCACCTTCCTCACTCTGTCCTCATAGAATACACTTCTAACCCCAGCTGTTGAGGTGCCACTGAACTTTACTCACACCAGCCTCAGCCACTCACCTAGGGATCCCAGGACAGACTGACCAACAAGAGCACTGAATGTAGGTGCAAGTCCATGAGAAATCATCCTTGAGGGGAATATTCCTGCTCCAACAGCACACTGCGTTCTGAATCTCTGCCTTCATGCAACTTTCTGCCTGTCTTGAGCATTCTGCTCCTAAGCTAACCCACAGGAGCACAGAGCTGGGACACACGTGACATGCTATAACCGCTAAATTAGGAGAGGGGGTTAGTTATAATTCCAACTCAAAGCCACCCATTATGTTTGAATTAAATCCTGCAGTTAATTACACCTGATTGTATTTAGGATGTACTGTGTGCTAGGTGCATAAAGTACATTGCACTCACAAAAAAGGAGCAGAATTAGCACCACTAGTCGAAGCAGCAGTGTAACAAATGTTGCTAATTGAGATCACATTGTGATCTGCCTCCTTTGTTGCCCTCTGCTGAATTAAATTAGTTTTAACATTTTAGAGCACATTAGACAAGTTACATTTAAAACCGAAAGACCTTACATGGCAGGCAATAAAGATGGTACTGACACTTGAATCTATTATCCAGCCAGCTTGTGAATACTTCTAATACTTGGCGTGGTGTGATCAAATGTTAAAATTGTCTTCACTGCAGGCAAAATAAGGTGTTTAAAATCTAAATTTAACCTATTTAAATAAGACATGATAAGGTGTGGGTTATGACCAAATAAGAGCACTTCCCAGATGCTAAAAGCACTTGGTGCAAGCTTCTCATGATTCATAATGCACCTGTGGTGTGCTAATATTAGAGCATAACCCACACCTCATTGTGTCTTATTGCTTGCAAATTCTTACAAATACCACGATTCAGCAGGCTGCAACAAAAAGGGTCAGAACACATCACAATCCAAATAGGCCCCATTTGTTACACTAGAGCTTTAACATAAAAAGACAAATGGGGATGCATCAGTGCTCAGTTCATGTTGTGTCTGCAACACTTGGACATGCATAAGTGCAAAAGTGTCAGGTGCACAGTGATTTGATACAAAGCATAAATGAGTACTGTATGGGCCTGAACTAGCACAAGTGTAGTTCTCCAAACCAAAATTACAACACTGAATGCAAATGTTTGCCAGTCATTCCTGTGTTATGGCTATTTGGTGATTAGCAACAATTCTTCCAGACAAACTGCCTGCAGAATATTAGGCCAGAAAAGCAGTACTGTACTATGTAAAATTGAACCTGCCTCGTGCTGTCATGACTGAAATTGCAAATACAGATTATGTACCCTAGAGTTGCTCACAGTGAAGAAGATTGAGGATATAACCCCTAGGTGGCACTATCCCAAGGGCTACTACCCCTGCCTGCTTGACTACTGACAAGTTGAGGGGCCTAGGTTCTATGGCGGGTGCCTCCACCCAGAGGTCAGGGTTTGTAGTGGTTAGACTAGCCTGATCACAGCCCTCTGGGACACCGTGACCCCCTTTGGTTCCCTCTAATGGCTCACACAGTACACAGGAATTACAGCCCCAATACCCCATGTATACACACTGTTACCTCATAAGGTACCACTTACCCTCAAGACTGATTCTGCAGCACGTCTCTGAGGACCCCCTGTAAAATAAGGTTAAACAACATACACAGCGAAATACAATACTGTTTCCATAAGTACCAACACCACAGATAGTATATAGTATAACAACAACAAATCTGATTTATTTAGGGGACAGTAACATGGGAGGGGGAAATCAGGTTAATTGGTGGCATTAAATCACAGTATTGTGCACACATACAGGGTCTGAAAAGTCACACTCTGGGTACCCAGGTTGGGGGTGGGCTAGCCAGGTCCGTTGCCCAGGGTTGGCCGGCAGGTGCAGATGGATAGGGCCCTGTAGAAGAAAATATATGCACAACACCCAATTGTTATCCAGAGCCAGATGGCTCAGTCCATGAAACAGTGAAACAACAAGAATTAGATGACACACTTATGATTGAAAACAGGCTGCAGGGGAGTACCCTGATTTGTACTCACAATACCCGAGCTGAGGACCGGATGGTGGATGTTCTTCTGGATTGTCAGAACAACAGGGCATGGAGGCAAGGTCCTTGTGACTGGACCCCACTGCAGTTGATAGCAAACGGATTTAGTCCGAGACAAACTGGGGTTTGCTTCCAGCTTCAACATACAGCACACAGCACGGGGGATTGGAAATAGGGATTCCCCACAAGCACTATGCACATTCATATGTAAAAGGAAAGTACTATACCAGGCAGGCTGCTCCTCGATCCCGATCGCAATTACTGCAAAATACCCAGAAGCACACACAGCAGCTTCAGTTCCTGACAGACCGAGCGCGATTCAGCAATTTCTCCAGTCTTCTACCGGCTGAGCCTGGTTTCCACTCTTCAGACTTTCTTCTTTCTCCTCACAAATCGGATTCAGTCTGAACTGGCACTTACAACGGCTGCAGGCTGAACCTCAGGGCCTCACATGCGCTTCCTGCGTGAAACTATACACCGCAGAAACACAGAGCTCCTTTTCTCTTCACTGTCACAATTGATCTGATCTTTCCAGTCACAGAGCAGGGCATTTCCTTTAGCTCCACACCATTCTGTTGGCTGGTTCAGCTGTCACTCACAATAAGACTCCCTCTGTTGGTGAAAAAAGGCGCCAAGGTCAAAACTACATTTCCCAGAGTCACTGCTCATATAGTCCCCTTGTGGCTGGCTCAAAATTGAGAGTCCAAGTTCCAATTCATCCACAGGCTCCATTTTAAGGCCTCCCTATCATCCCGATTGGTCCAAGTCAGCAATTCAGGACCAAAATGAAAGCGCTACACTGAAACAGTTTGTGCTGAAATAAAGACAGGTTAGACAAACTACATTCTCTCAGTCACTCTACATGATTTCTGGCAAACAGTTATATCTTTCAACCAGGCTCCCTCTGCACATGTAGCGACGGCAGAAACGGAGCAAATTGGCAGCAGCTCAGGCAGGATTCGAGCATCAAATACACAGTCCCCCCATACAAACTAATTAAGTCTGCAAACAGACAGCTTTTAAAGAGACAGTACGTGGAGGCTCAAATAGCACTCACTTGGAACCACATTTAAACAGCTCAGACACTGAACACTGCCCAGACTTGGAGCATTCAGGCAAGCTCCTGGAAGACTTTTGGGAACCCCCATTTGCAGGGGGGTTACAAGGAGATATAATAAAAGTTTTAAAGTGATGAAATGAGTAACTTCATCTATCAGATATATCTCCTAAATATATCAAACGATGAGATAACTAGAGGGCAGAAATTGGAAATTAAGGCAGAAAGATTTAGAAATGATTTTATGAAATTCATTTCATTTTACTTTCTTTAACCATTGTTTTACCTGAAAAATCCTGCTGAGGCAAAGCCTCTTTTCCAAATGGAGACTTGGACAAGTGACATCAGAGGAATGTCATAGTGAAAACTTCCCTAAGATTGCACAACCCTCCATGTACACAATTACAAAACAAGGGTAGCCTGTCAAAAGTGTTTGTGAATTACAGCACAGTAAAAACCACGAGGTGAAAATAGCATGAACGAAAAGAGCTACTGGGGAATTATAGCGTGGGCACAACAGTGCTATACTGGTAGCTCTTTTCACTCGGGCCGAGCACTACAACACTTCTATTGTACACTAGGTGAGCAAGCTGGCTCTGTGGCTTGGTGGTTAGTGCAGTGAGTGTGTGGGACTGCCAGTAGAGCCAGGTTTGAGTTTACCTCCTGCCTGTGTTTTTTTTTTGTGTGGTGTTAGGTATGATTTTGAGGATGTTTATATATAATATTTGAGGCTGTGGGGGCACAGGTCATGAGCAACTTCAATACCCACCCCCGGCTGCTTTCCGTTGAGTTTCTATTACTGTCTTACCCTGCATCCTCCCGACTTTCTTATAGTGATTGTCCCTCCTACTGTCTCCCCCTGACTTGCATCCCACACCCCCAGAGTACAGAGCTCAGCTCCTTCATTTTGTCCTCTGTCTTGTGTCCTTCCCAGGAGTGCTGTATGTATCCTCACTTTTTTCCACACTGCTATCTTTACTGACACTGTTTTGCCTGCACTGTTTTGTACCAAGCAGTTATTGTGTAGTGGTTTTGACCTAGTTCCCAAAACAGGATGTATTAAAACATACACAGTTGTTGGTTAAGTAAATGTCATTCATTTGCCTAAAATAGGCAATGGAATTAAAGGAGAACTCCACTAATCTGTTTGGATCCCCTTCAAAAGCTACTATACTCTCTCAATTAGGGGTTTAAGCTGGTAAGAAGATTTTTTCATTACCTTAAGAGACACTTATACTGGTTTCTATCATTGCCCCATAGCATTAGTTTTAAACTGCTTCCTACCACCAACTTGCGAGCAGCAGTGCCTAGACAGTTCATTGTATGCAGACATGTCTGCTGATTATTTATTTGTTTATTTAAAAGTTTTACCAGGAAGGCACACTGAGCATAGTACTGCTCAATTCCAGGTGTGTCCTGGGGGACAGTGAAGGGGAGATTACAAAATGTTCAGGTATGGAGGACACACTAACTCGGGAACATAATGGGAGGGCTTTAAGCCCGAGGTTCGATGGGCGGAGCAACTATGTCACTCCCCCATCAGGCTTAAAAGGCCACTCATCCTAAAGCTCTCCAGGACTCTTGTTGCCCACCATCCTCCCCTCCTCCTCCAGCGGCTCATCTCTCTTACCCTTGGGCTTCTTCCTAACCTACCTTTAGCTGACTCAATCATTCCTGCGGCACCTGTAGGGGGAGAACCCTTCTCTAGGGTTCCTTACGTCATACCCCTACAGGGTGGTATATCCCATGGATAGAGAGGTGGAAAGCCACAAAAGTAAATCATGTCACACAAGCATAATCTCATCTCATCTAGTTGCATGAGCATATTGAATAATACATTAAGATGTATATATATATATATATACACACACACACACCAGGAAATAATCAATCATTTCAAGTACACATCAAATAGGGTAGTGAGACAGAGATGAGCAATAATCAAACAGGACCACAAATGAGTTGGAAGATGACGGCTAGTCTTATGGATGGAACAGGACCAGCAGGGTTGGGCAAACACAATTATCAGGTGTTACAGATGCATGGGGAGGAGAAATGCACTTTGAGGAGTTGATTGAGTTGATGAGGAGAGGGCATGTGCTGGATATCAGCACAGAGGGAGTTCCATCGTTTGGGCATTCTATAGCTGAAGGCTGCCTGAACTACAGAAGAGGACATGTGTGGCATTGCCAGGAGATGAGTGTCAAAATTTCTAAGGCAATATGCTGGACTGGACTGGGTTGACAGGGCCGAGGCGAGGTAGGGTGGTAGGACCTGGACCAGAATTTTGCTGGGAGACTCGCACAGTGGGATAATTGGTGATCATGAAGTGAGGGGAGGTCAAGTGACTGGAAAAGGGAGCAGTGATGAGTGGAGAGCAGGCAATCAAGAACAAACCAGCAGAATGAGTGGAAAAGTGTGTCCAGCCTAGTTAAGGTGGACTTTGGGGTGGCACTGTAGACTACATCCCCATAGTTGAAGATTGGGAGAATCATTTTCTGTACAAGTGTGCGGTGTGCAGGCAATGGGATGCAATCATGGTTACGATATAACACACCCAGTTTGGAGTGCAGCTTTTTGTGGATGGCATCAACATGTACAGAAAAGTTGAGGTGCTGGTTGAGCCAGACCCCGAGATATCTAAAGGAGGAGCAAGCCTCCAGAGTAGCCCCATCCAGGGTTTGAAAGAAGGGGGTGGTGGGGAGCTGAGAGAGTCTCTGACTTGTGCCAAAGGTCATGGAGACAGTCCCCTTGGCATTAAGAAATAACTGATTTGCACGAAACCAATGCTGAACATCATTGAAGTCCTGCTGGAGTCTGGTCACCACATCAGTGGTAGAAGGGCCTGATATATACAGAACTGTATCGTCTGCATACATGTGCATGGGTGTGTGAAGGCAGGTGGTAGGCAGGTCATTTAGGAAGATGGAGAAAAGGAACAGGCCAAGGACTGAGCCTTGGGGAACACCAGTAGTGACTGGAGAGGGGTAGATATGGAACTACCAATCCTGACAGATTGGGAGCTGCCTACCAAGTAGCAGTGGAAAAAGCTGATAGTCTCAGTGGAGAGCCCAGCAAGGGAGAGTTTTTTGAGGAGTAGAGCATGGAAGACAGTGTCAAAGACCATGGCTAGGTTGATGAAGATGGTTGAGGTGATGTGGCCTACCTCCGTACCAGCCAGGATGGCGTCCATGACCTGTAGAACAGAAGAGGTGGTGGAGTGGGACTTCCTGAAGCGAGACTGGTAGGGTGAGAAGAAAGAGGTGGAGTTGAGAAATGAGGAGAGTTGCTCCAATACAAGGTGCTCCTGGAGTTTTGCCAGAACGGGGAGAAGAGAGATTGGGCAGTAGTTTCCAGGGGTGGAGGTGTCACCACCCTTGGGAAGCAGTATGACAGTTGCATGCTTCCATTCAGATGGTATAGAAGCTAAGGAGAAGGATAGGTTGAAAAGAGCAGCCAAGGGGAAGGCGATGGCAGGAGCAGCCAGGTATAACATTTTGGCATCCACCCCTGAAGGGCACTTACCCTTAGATAGGTTGAGGGCAGACAATGCTTTGTAGACTTCTAGGGGGGTGACTTGGTGAAAGGAAAAAGAGGTGGGTCCTGTGCATTGGCAGGAGAGGGGGAGGCAATTTGATGATGGGGGGACATAAGGACAAGAGAGAGGAGGTGCAGTTAGTGAAAAATGAGTTAAATGCGGATGCCACTTCAAGTGGGTCCATTACGGATGCACCGTCCACTTTTAAAACAGGGGTTGGGGTCTAGGTGGGAGGGGAGAAAAGTGATTTGATCACCTTCCAGAATTTTGCTGGACAGTTTAGATTGTAGTGGAAGATGTCTCTGAAATAGTTAGCTGTGACCTGATGGAGTAACCTAGTGTAGGCGTTGCATGAGGAGTGACATTTTGCATGCCCTTCGGGGGAGCAGATGGATTTGAACAACTTCCATGCTTGGTCCCTGGCTTTGATGTTGGTCATAATGTCAGCTGTGATCCAAAGCAGGCGAGCTCCCCATCACTCGGGTGCATCTAAGTGGGACATAGTTTAATGACTGAGGTAGACAGGGCACATTAGCACAGAGCAGGCATCAGAACCCAGCAGTTACACTGCAAATGGTGGTGGGTAACAATTTACAATGGAAGTTCTGGAATAATGATAAAACCTTTCATAAGTGTTTTTTATGCTAAAGAAAGCATTTTCTTATTAGTTTGAAACAGTACTGGGGAGACTAGGCTTGGAGGGGGGCAGTTAGATTACTGGAATCTAGCTTAAAATCCTTCTTTAGCTGATTCTGTGAGAAGGGAGTGGTGTGACTAAAGGCCTTTTCATCTAATTTAGAACTTATACTGGGCACCTTGGTACTCAGGAAATGAATCATTAACTTAGCTAAATGTGATGGCAATTTGCCCAGAACTGAGTTGTAACTGTTGCATACCAGTGCTCCAGTCTACTGTTTGTAGAGATGAGCACTCTATATTTATTTTTTGTTGACCGGAAAGGAGGACTAGGTGATTCTGCCTATTTTCAGCCTCGTAGAATGTACCGGGGGTGGGGATACAGATGGAAACCAACTGACATTGAATCAGGCTGAGCTGTTGGTGGTATTTTTGGTGAATAGGGGCAATCTAACAAGGACACTGAAGAAATTCCCTACTCTTTTTGAGAAATGTCATGGGATCTTTATCGTTCACCTGAACAACCACCAGAACAGGCAAACAGGACCTCAGTTTAGCATCTCCTCCAACAGACAGCACCTCAGGATTGCAGCACCCACCTCATGATGCACTACAGTGTCAATATTGGGATTTAACCTAAGTTCCTGATGGGGGATGGAACAAACTTCTGATCTCAGAGGAGAGTGTGCAACATTCTGAGCCACTGACACTGCTCAGCAATGAAGTATACCATGATACAGGATTCACTGAGTATTACACAGCATGAGTAGGTGTAGCATTTGAGCTGATAAGCTTACATGGTAGTATAGTCATTGGTGTGTGGCAGGAGGGGCAGATGAGATAGACCCTAAGTCACTTCCATCACCATAATAATATGCTACTCTGAATTCTATAATGTGAAGTATTATTTCACAGAAAGACTGACAGATTTATGGAATAGACCATATAAGGTAGTATCCATTAAGTTCACTCAAGTCTTTAAATTAATCTTACATAAGGGCCTAGACACAAACTAAATAAATCGTTATGCCCACTGAGATGATATGGGAGGGGTCAGGGACAAAGATTTTCATTTAAGCAAAAAGACACACAAGGGTATGTGTCTTGCTGGGATACCGTTACACCTTGGTACATTGCGAGGCACAAGACCACAGGCCAATTGCCTTCAAATACCAGAGTAGTGATGCTATCCCAATGACACAAATCATGAAGTGCTTTATTATGATTTCAATACAGAACCATTTATGGTTTTACGGCTGCAAGTAAACTGTTTTGTAGGCACTAGCTGCACCTGTGAGGTTGTACTGAGATAACCACATGTTTAGCTGACTCTCCACCAATCAGTTTTCAACATTCCTTTTTTTTTTTTTTTATAATACTTATTTTTCCTATGTTTGCATGTCAGTTAATGCCCATTGCTTTTCCCTTATCCACATTGGAAACCAAATTCTGATCACCACTATGAATGTTTTCCAACTCTATTTTCAGACCCTCTCCTTCCCACAAACACAGAAATATACACAGTGTCGGCAGAAAATAACCATGGGTCCATCCAGTCTGACCTGTTGTACCCTATCCTACCCATTGCCCCCTTCCGTACCACTTCCCAGAATGAATATTAAGCCCTTAACTGTGTTCTAGCTATGCTTGAAACCATTATTGTGTTTACACCCACCTCCTGTGCCAGCAGGCTGTTCCATGGCTCAACCACTCTTTTTGTAAAATAAAACCTTGTCATGTCCCTTCTGAATCCGCCTCCCCCACCAGCTTCCACCCATGTCACCGTGTTTTTGACTCACTACTCCTGCTGACTAGTTCCTCTAGCTTACCCTTTTCATTCATTTCAGGAACTTGCAGATCTCTATCATAGAGCCCCTCTCCCTTCTGGTCTCCAGAAAGTACATTTTTAGTGACGGAAGCCGATCCTCGTAGGATCTGCCCCGTTGGCCCTGAATCATTTTGGTTACCCTGTGCTGCACTGTCTCTATTTCCCCTTCACATCCTCTCCCCCACTCCTCCTCCTCTGCAAGGGGCTCTGCTATTTTATTTATTCATATGCTTAGTTTCCCTCCCTCCAACTCTGTTGGGGGCTACTGATTTTAATTTTGGATTGCCCCTTTCTTGCATTCGCTCCCCCAAGTTTATCCTATTGTATTTCTTATTTTGTTTTCACCCTTTGTTCTCTCACGCCCTTTTTTTCACATACCACCTCCAAGGGAACAATTGCCAAAGTGTTTTAAAAACATCACGGTTCAAATATTACAACAGAAATGTTACCATGTACTGTATAAGGGAAATCAATGTATTTTAAGCTCTTTAGAGATATAAAATAACTCTGGCAATATTTAAGCAGCATTGCTGGACAATCTCTCTGCAACAGTAGATGTTCAAGCAACACACCCCTTTAAAAGGAATGGATTAAAATGTTTTAAGTAAAATATATTGTGATTACAGTATGTTGTTAAAAAATAAATCCAAGAGATCAAAGTAAAGAAATAATTTTTAACTTGAAACTCGAGTACAAAAATATGGAATTAAAAATTAAATGAATAAAGGATATGCTCATATTTTAATGAAAACATTACTAATAAGTCAGCAAAAGATGTTAATAAATAATGCTTCTAATAGAAACATAGAAACATAGAAACATAGAAGGTGACTGCAGAAGGGGACCTCAAGGTCCATCTAGTCAGCCCATGGTGTATAGATTACTACCCCCACCCTGATACCCCCCATTTTGAATTATTCCTTTGTGCTTATCCCAAGTGTTTTTGTACCCTGCAACTGTGTTGGCCCCCTCGGCCACTGATGGCAGGCTGTTCCAGGCGTTCACCACTCTCTCCATGAGGAAGAATTTTCTAACATTGGTCCTGAACTTTCCCCTTTTCAGTCTAAGATCATGACCCCTCGTTCTGCTACCCTCCTTGGAATCAAAAAAGTTCCTTTCACCTGTACCTTATTTATATCCTTAATGCACTTAATATTACCTTGAGATTCAAAATGTCATGCATATGATTGAATTTCATTGGAAGATACTGGTGGTTTTAAGTTCAGGAGAATGACACCCTTTTTTAGTTTTGTTACATGGTCTGTGCACCTTCCTGACATTAATAGGAGATATTTTTTCAGTCCCTTCCATATAAAACTATTTTTTTTTTCATTTTCCATGTACTTGTCATCTAAAGGTGTTGCAAAAATGAAATGTAATCTGCTGCTTGAAAAAGTCAAGCATGATGCAAACATCACTGAAGAAATCATCAGTGACAAAGTAGGTAGCATGCTCACCTCTGGGGCCAGAAGATCAGAAGGTCATGAGTTCTAGCCCCACACCAAGTACTTGGGGTAATACCTATAGCTGACACTGTAGTGCAGTACAAGAGGGCACTGTACTGCTGAGGTGCCATCCATTGGGTGAGAAAGTAAACCAATGTCTCTTCTGCCTATCTCTGGTCACCATACAGCTGGAAGTTAAAGATCCCATGGCACTTATCAAAGCAGAGATGGGGACGTTATTATTGGAAAAAAATATCAATAGCAAACATTACAAAAACAAGCACATGTTATTCAAACAGACACTTCGGATGTGGTATGCATAAAAATGTAAGTTGCTAAGAGGCTTGAAGGCAAGTAATGTTTATCGTATGAAGATTAAACAAAAGGAAAAAGACAAAAAAAAAGCTATTCATTGAATACATGTAACATTTAACATGTGACAAAAAAGTCCTCCTCGGGGTCATGCCCCCGGGCATTGAAAAGCTACTTATTGACCACCACAGCACCCAGAGAACTAGAAGTTCACAACAACTAACCTTCCTTGTCCCCAGATGCCGGACTACCATGGGCCAGAGGACCTTTGCCCACAGAGCACCACAGTGGTACAATACACTCGACAAAGAAACTCTTACTGCTGCTGCTCTTGGTTCTTTTAAGAGACAACTCCGACATCATCTCATTTCAACTAGTCGTTGTAACTGCCTCGCCTAATCGGGGGCCCACCGTTCACTGCCCTCCACTTCAGTCTTGAAAGCTATCTCTCCCCGCCTTACCTCCTTCTACCTGCCTACCCCCTTGCCCCCTCTCCCTTTCCTCCCCCAGGGCATTTCCTGACTTCTATCTCTCCTCTCCCTCCCCTTTAGAGCTCTTACCCTCACCCTCTAACCTCCGACAGTGGCCTTCCTGCCTGCATACCCCCTTCCCTCTCACCTGCAGTGCTTATTTCCAAGATTGCCCTTGGCTGGTTATGTCATGCTACCTAACATTTAGCACATTTTGAATTACTGGAATTTCCTAAGCCTCAGTCTCTTACTTCTTGTTATTGTGTAACTATGTATTATTATGTTGACCTTTGTATGTATGTATACCCCCCATTCCTTCGACGTGGAACCTTTGTAAATGAGCAGTTCCTGCTCAAAGGTATTTGTAATCCTAGATTTCAATAAAATAAAATAAAATAAACATTCTTCCATCTAGACAAAACAGTAGATGCAGAAAAAGGTAGACACTCTATCTCATGTTCAAGCAAATTAATTAGAAGTTGTGGCTGAAGCTCTTTTTACTGTAATATGAACGCGCATCTAACTTGCTAAATGAAAATGCAGGAAAATTTCACTCAAACAGTGCTGTCATTGTACCTGTTTGGCAGTGTCAAAAACATGTGTTTATTTATTTATTTAAAAATTGGTGACTGGGAAATACATTGAGCCAAGGCTTGTTTTCAGGTGTGAGCTGGGGAAGGGAACAAGGGAGGCAAGTATATAGCATGGATGGGGTGCACTGTTACTGTAAAGTAGTATAGACTGTATGATTTAAAACAGGAGTAAGTGCTATAAAAGCAAGCAGCAAAATTCAGGCATTTCAGTCACACCTACACTGAAGTAGGAGGCCAGTGTAAGGGGTCAGTCAGGTAGGGGGAACAGGAGGAGGAGGGGAGGGGAGGGAAGAAGTCTCAATTGGTACCTGAGGGAAACAGGGGAGGTAGTGAAATGGAGGGAGATGGAAGTAGGTTCTAGAGTGAAGTGAAACGATGGAAAAAGGCTGATTGCCAAGCAGAGGAGCGAGGATAAGGAATTGTGAAAGTGCAAGGATCCCTGAAGTGGAGGGAGCAGGAGGCAGAGGGGATGGATGACAAGTGTGAGGAGAGGTAGGAGGGAAGAGACCCAGACCAGTACTTGAATATGAATGAGGCCCAGTGGTTCTGGCAACATGAATGCAGAGGAAGAATGGATAAGGAGGAGTAGAGTGAACAATGGTGGGTACGAGAGGGGAGTTGATATCAAAATGACAGAAGAAGTTGCAGAGGGTGTCCAGTCTGGTCAGGGAGGTAGAAGAAGTGGTGCCATAGACCATGAGTGCATAGTTAAAGACTGGGAGCACCATTTTGGTGACAAGTTCATGGCATATCTGTGGAGACTGACAGTCTTTATTGTGGTACAGGACACCATGTTTAGGGCAGAGCTTGGCATGGATGGTGTCAGTGTGGGCAGAGAAGTCAAGTTTGCTGTCTGACCACACACCAAGGTATGTGAATGAATGAAACACTCCAAGATGGTTGTCATTCAAGGTGGAGAAGATAAGCAGAGTTGGGAGTCTGGCCAGTTTCTGGCTAGTGCCAAAGGTCATGGACTCAGGTTTTTTTTTTTTTTGTGTTGACCTGGAGTTGGTTAGACTGAAACCAGCACAAGACATTGTGGAGGTCTTGCTGGAGCAGACCTTTTCCTGCTGTAGTAGAGGGACTGGAGGTGTAAATGACTGTTATCTGTATACATGTGGATATGCAAGTTGACACAAGCTGTGGGAAGGTTGTTCAGGAAAACAGAGAACATGATGAGCCCCAGGATGAAGCCCTGTGGGACCCTGGCCTGGATGAGAAGTGGAGGTGATGGGGTGCTACCAACTTGTACTGACTGCAGATGGCCTGAGAGGTAAGAATGGAGCCAGTCTACAGCAGGAGCTGAAAGGCCAGCAGAACTCAACTTAACCAGGAGGAGAGAGAGTGGGACACTGAGTCACAGACCTTGGCCAAATTAATAAATATGGCAGCTGTGATATGCCCCGATCCATCCCTGTGAAGCTAGAATCAATTACATGCAGCAGGGAGGAGATGCTGGAGTGATGCTTCTGGAAGACAGACTAGAATAGGTAGAAGAAAAGGGCGGAGGAGAGAAAATCGTAGAGTCTAGTACAAATGACCTCTGTTGCAATTTAGCAAGGGAAGGGAGGTGGGAGATTGGTTGAAGTTACCTGGGAGGAAGGGTCATTCCCTTTGTGGAGTAGAAGAACTCTGGCCAACTTCCAAGACTGCGGTGCAGTAAAGGAAAGGAAAGGCTGTTTAGCTGAGTCAGTGGATGTGCTATATGGCAGGTGCAGAGATTTGGAGTAGTTCAGGATTCAGTCTGTCAGGACTGGACTTGCACAGGTTGAGAGAGTAAAGGGCAGTAAGGGTTTCCTATGTAGTAATAGGGGAAAAGAGGAAAGCAGTGGAAGGAAGACGAGATGGAATGTGAGGAGGAGTGGTGGAGGCTGGAGGACGAATGGAATGGAGAGCAAACAAGAACCCATTATTGTATGTTCATAAGTAAGCTTATTTTAAATAGAGATGGGCAGTTTCCTCTGTGTCATGGCCAACATTCCTCCTGTTAATAAAACAGATCTATGTAATCCCCCATCCAGGGCACACCTGGAAACAGGCTATCATGACTTAATGTGCTTTTCTGGGTCAAAAATTACAAATAAATAAATAAATACATTTTGGTGTCCCTATCTAAAAGGGGACATCAACATGATTTAAAAAATCCAGAAGAGAGCCACCAAATTGGTACCAAGACTATCCAAGTTAAATTACCAATCTAGGCTGAAAGAAACTGGACTATTTTCCTTATATGAGAAAAGACAAAGAGGAGATGTTATTCTAACCTATAAAATTCTGGGATCCCAACAGCTGATGGAGAGTCGTGGTCTTACATTTTCTAAAAGACAAATTGTTGCTAGATCCCACAACAAGCAATTAGTAGTACATTGGGCTAACACTACAAAAAGGGATCATTTCTTTACAATTAGAGCTTCTAAAGTGTGGAATTCCTTCACACAGAACATAACTGGTTCATATCTTTAAAACCAGTTTAGACAAATGGTCATGTTTCAATTCAACTTAAGGTAAATTGCCCACCCTTTGTGGGGGACAATCACGATAGGTGTAAGCCTACTTTTGTCCTAACAAACCAAGTAAACCAAATAAATAAATAAATATATCAGTAAATAAAAACTGTTTTATACCAAACATGATAAAATAAACAGAAAAAATTGCAGAAAGCTGATTTTAGTACAGAGAGAGTTTTACCCATGGTGTTATCCCAGCACAACCTCACAGATGAAACTAGTGACCACAAAACAGCCTACATAGAACCGTAAACACATACTGTAAAGGGATCCATTTTATAGTCACAATCAGTCAATTTAG
The DNA here is from genome assembly GCA_016271365.2 of Neoceratodus forsteri. NCBI lineage: Eukaryota > Metazoa > Chordata > Ceratodontiformes > Ceratodontidae > Neoceratodus > Neoceratodus forsteri. The sequence continues at coordinate 344,238,198 of JADMNL010000022.1, forward strand.
GGTCTGTGTCACTAGGACAATGTTACTTCTCATGTGGTTGAAGACACTTAGCCTCTGGCTTCATGCCTTCCAATGACCCTGAGGCATAATGTTATCTCAGCTTAGAAAATGGGCTTTTTATTTCCTGGGCTGTGATTAACTGGTACCCATGCCGGGGGTTGGGGGGTACATCAACTTTCAATAGATGCCCAGGAAAAAAAAAAGTACCAACCTACCATGCTCCAAGGTAAAATTGGTGTCCTTGTGACAGTTTAAAATTCAAACTTCAGTAGCCGCCATTTTTTTCTGCTCACTTAGTGAGTGCCTCCCCTTGCTTAACGATTCTCTCCCTGCAACCAACACCAAGTACTGTTAGCCACCAAATTAAAAACATGACATGCAACAAATAAAAACACTAGCATTCTTTTTCCCCTGAAGAAAAAGTATTTTTGTTCGTAGTTGTAGCGCTAGCATGTCGTGTGCTCAGCGCTACTATAACACAGTTGCAGCCGAAAATATAAAGCAAAACAATTTTTTTCCTTTACCTTAGTTTACAAAAAATAAAATACCTCATCCCAGCATCCTATGGCTGCCCGCTCTCTCAGCCTTCCTCCCCACATTCTGGGGTCAGATAGAAACTATTAGCATGGGTGTGCACATTATCTATCTCTCCCCCCAACCAGCAATCCCTCCAACCATTGGCTGGCCAGGTTTTCCAAAGCATACAAAAAACCAAAATACAGAAATCCCAAATTAGGTGTTGGAGCCGAGGACAGCTGCAACAAGTTGTAGATCTCCACGTCATGCCAATCATGACTTCTGGCAGCTGGTCAGCGGTGCCGAAATAACCGCAATGATGATAGTATAACTGATACTCCTTTACAGGAGGCTCGGTGAAAAGAAAATTAAGGACAGGAGTTTGAAAATCAGTTATTGTAACATTCTAATTGCAAATGCATCTACTGTATACTAGGATTGTGTGGATTGTGCGCTAGCCAGTTTACAAGGATATCTGAGGACTTGGATCGTGAACTTGATTTTACTGTACTTTATTGCATTGCAACCTAGTGTTGGCTAGGTTGAAGGTAATAACAGAATAACTTAATATATAATAATATACAAACACCTCATTATAACATTAGGCCATTAAAAAATGTTCATCATCTCTGAAGAAGAGATAACTTATCACACTGAGCTGTGGCAGATTCAACGGCCTGCAGAGCATATTAGAGATTTTGTAAACTCAGATCAGATATTTGCCAGTCCTACTGTTCTCTCAAGGCTAAGTACAGTCCTCTGTGACCAGCAAAGAAAAGATCAGCTGTTATAAAAATTCTAACATGTACTGCATAAGCAATAAGACATGACAGGGTGTGCATTAGACAGTTCTAATGCATGGCCAGACACACAGTAATTCGCCTTCAGCTCCTGGCAGTGTATTAGAACTGTCTAATGCACAGCCCTAGAGTGTCTTATTGTGCTTATAAAATGGGACCTTGTATTTTATCTGCACGTAAACTTTAAAATCAATAGGTTAAAATAATAGTAAAAAAAATAGATCATTGAATAATTTGACATAAAATAATTCCTCCACCTGCATAAGCTGAATGCATTTTATTATTACTGAGGACATTTGTCCTAGCATGGTCTCCATATCTATAGTTCTGCTGGAGTACCTTTTAGTAGCTCAGATTGTGTCACTCACCAAAGCCACCCCCACCAAAACATAGAGTAAGTAATATTGTAGATTACAGCCCCCCACCACAGTAAATATGTTCATTACTTTTTCCTTTTTGTTGAGCCTGAGAGATCCATGGGAGAGTATGTGGAGCCCAGGTTGGAGGAAGAAGGATGTTTTGTATTTCGGCATATATTTCAAGACCAGCAGGAAGAGGGAGTGAGCAGTAACAGCCAGGAGTAGCACGAGTGAGTGACCCTCTATTTATGGATTCAAGAAAAGTCTTTCTTTCAGCAGAGTTTCCATTAATTTCCACACTACTGATGTGAGACTGACAGGCCTATAGTTTCCGGCCTCCTCCCTCCTGCCGCTCTTACATATAGGGATTATGTCAGTCCTTCTGCAGTCTTCCAGAACAACATTTGTTTCAATCGAGGTGTTGAACAATGCTTTCATTGGGGTAGCTAGCACCTCCCTTAGTTCTTTTAGTACCCTTGGATGAATCCTGTCTGGTTCTATAGCCTTGTCCACTTTCAGGGTTGCAAGTGCTTTCAAGACTCTATCCTCTGAAAATGAACTTGTGCACACCTCCCTCCCATTCCTGCTTCTCCCTGGTGGACTTACCCCTCACCCCTCCTCTCTTCACTGTGAGAACTAGTGACACCATTGGCTACCCTTTTTAACAAATCATGGGAGAATGGTGTGATACCTGAGGACTGGAGGATGGTGGATGTGATTCCCCTTCACAAAAGTGGGAGCAAAGCAGAGACAGGAAACTACAAACCTGCTAGTTTGACCTCAGTGATAGGGAAAATGATCAAATCACTTTTGAAAGAAAGAATTGTTGAGTACCTAGAGGCCAGCGGGCACAAGACCCAAGGCAGCATGGATTTATAGCAGAAAGGTCATGTCAGATGAATCTAATAGATTTATTTGACTGGGTGACCAAAGTAGTAGACCAGGAAGGGGCTGTGAACATGGCCTACCTAAACTTTAGCAAGGCATTTGACACAGTCCCACACAAAATATTAATAAACAAGTTAGTCAGCCTGGGAGTGGGTCCCAGGGTGGTAGCCTGGGTAAAAAATTGGCTGGACAACAGGACACAGGATAATAGTAAACAAGTCCACTCTGAAGAAAGGGAGGTTACTAGTGGGGTACCACAGGGTTCAGTACTGGCACCAGTCCTTTTGATGTTTTTATAAGTGACATTGCAGAGGAACTGGAAGAAAAAGTGTGCCTCTTTGCAGATGACACAATGATCTGCAACAGGGTTGATACATGGGGGGGGTGGAAAGAATGACAAGGGTCTTGGCAAGGTTGGAGGAATGGTCAAAAGTTTGGCAGCTTAAATTCAATGCAAAGAAGTGCAAAGTAATTCACCTGGGAAACAAAAACCCAGGGGGAAGAGTACACAATGGGGGTACTAACAACAACAAAAATGGAAAGGGACCTGGGGGTAGTCATATCAGATGACCTAAAAATAAGCAAGCAATGTGAGAAGGCAGTAAGGAGGGCTGGAGGGGATACTGGGATGCACAGAGAGAGGCACCACCAGTAGAAAATAAGAAGTTGTTATCCCTCTGTACAGACAGTTGGTGAGACCCTATCTGGAGTAATGCATGCAGTTCTGGAAACCCCATCTTCTCAAGGACATAGACAGGATGGACCCAGTCCAGAGGAGAGCAACTAAAATGGTGCAGGGTCTGCACCAGAAGCCATATGAAGAGAGACTAAAGGAGCTTAATATATATACATTCGAGGAAAGGAGGGAGAAGGGGAACATGATAGAAACTTTCAAGTACCTCAAGGGAATCAACAAAGTTCAAGAGGATAGAATCTTTCAGAAAAAGCGATGTCTAAGAACAAAAGGGCACAATTTGAAGATAGAGAGGGATGGCTCAGGGGCAATATGAGGAAGTCTTTTTTCACAGAGAGGGTGGTGGATACATGGAATGGCCTTGCTAAGGGTGTCATGGGGTCCAAAACAGTGGGGGAATTCAATATGCATGGGACAGACAGACATAAGACAATTCTGGTGGGGGTTAGGAAGAAGTAGGCTGTTGGTTAACTAGGATTTGCAACTTATCCAATAGACAGGGAAATGGGCAGACTGAGTGGAACAAGAGGTCCTTATCTGCCGTCAAAGTCTATATTTCTATGTTTCTTAATGCATCTGTTTGCCAAATGCAGCTCTGGAATACTACCTGAAAACTTAGACCACAAAAAGTTGGTCTAACATTTGGGACCGAATTCTGCAGCTGCATCGGACAAAAGGATACGAATCCTGCAGTTAGGGTAGAAATTGTTGTAAATTGTGGGAATGACACACATGTATCCAGATGTATTTGAATAGGATGCATACATCTAGCTGCATATGCATGGACGCAGCACACATCCAAAATACGGATGTAAGTGCTGCATCCTCCTCTTTAAAAATCCCACTCAGAGTCTTGCAATGCGGGGTGTATCAGGTGGGACACAAGATCGAGCCTATTGAAAGCCTGAGTGAGTGGCCCACTTTGTGCAAGTGAGAAGAATAACACACATACACACACACACACACGAAAAAGTAATACTTGGAACTATTAGGACTAGGAGCGCTTTATTTTTATTTATTTTTTTCATATTTCATAGTGCTTTTTCTTCCTTGGCCACTCATCAATCCAGGGGCATACCTTGATCTCAGGAATATACCATGTTTAGGCCCTGTGTCTCCTTATCTGATGGCTGTCACGGCTTCCTCCATGGATAGGGACTGCAAGGGGAAGCCCCCCCAAAGCAGTCCAGCAAGTGGACAGGATCCAGTGTTAGGCGTTAGGATCTAAGGGAGCCAGAGACATCTGCTGTGATATAGATGGAAGTAGGGAATTTTATCCTGTTTTCACTCTGTCACTCCCTCTTCCCCTGGTGTAGGTGTAGCATCTTGATGGCCCTAGATCTACTGTACACAGTGATGCCTGTGGCAGGAGCAAGTTCCCCTGACCCACCCCAGAAGTCGCTGTGGCTCCAGAGGCAGATGCCATTCCTTCCCAGCCACAGTGCACTGCTGAGTGCAGATGCCATGACTCAGCCTGCCTCCTGATGTGATGACTTCAGTTTGCTCCTAAACCTGGGCCACCTGCACAGCAGCACAACATGCTGCCACTGGCCTTCAGGGTGTCCTTTATTTTGTTTTAGTTAAAAACTTGGAGTGACATCATCATGGTTTGTTCTGTCAATAGTTTCCATACTTTGACATACTGTACTTCAGTACATACAACTATACTTACAATACTTTTAACCACATACAATATTTTTAACCACAACATGCTTTCCAGTGTATTGATGTATACTAACATATATTACCGCATGTAATTTCTGTCTGCCAAGTAAACTGTATTGCCATAACTTATCTTTATGAAGATGACCCTGTATCTTTGTCACCTCTAACTTTTTCCCCCCAAAACTGGGAAAAGTGTCCATTATCTAAATTACTGGTTTAAAGCATGTGAAAGATATTAGTGGTATTCCAACATGGAGAAACACACCCTTTCCCTACTTACTATTATAAAGACCTATTTAAAAATAAAAGCTAAAATAAAGTTTAGTCATTTATTTCTTAACACTAGAGAACAAACTATGAGATCAGAAGTCAAAAGGTTGTTGCCAAGAGTAACTCACAGCTTTGTGCTGGTATTAGTAAATCTCTGCTGACCCACTGTGATCTTTCCTTGTCCCTGGTCAGTGTAGGGGGATTAGTAAAAGGTCACAGACATTCTGCTCTAAAGACAAAATGCAACCAATAGCAATGCAGAGAGGCCTAGCATACAAAAATGATTCATGCTGTGCATTGTCACCAAAACCTGAGTTAACAAAAAGCTGCTTCCACACTGCCAGGTCCATTATAAACCATTTCCTTGGTACTGTAAAAGTGAAGGATATAGGTTTATCAAAGTTTGAATTTATATGTATATAATTAATTAGATTTGCATTTGTGCCGACACCAAGAAACACTAGAATGTCCTATATTTTTGAAGACAGATTAAATACTAAAAATGTATACTACTGTATTTTGTTAGCTATTTATGGTATGCTCTGTAATATTTTTAAAAAATAATAAAATTTTGCTCTTTATGACTGTTAGGGTCATACTATCTCCTCCCCATTCTAATAAGCTCAGATTTGGAGATTTTACTAAACACCTGAAAGCTTCCCACCCTGTTGTTTGTAACAAGTTGCTTCTTATATGCTGGGTAGGGTGATTACATACTGTACACTCCTTGCCATTTTGTGTTGCTCCTCATAGATGTACTAAGGATTAGTTGTTTTTCAATCTGAGCATATAGGGCTTTATTCACAAATGTATACATGCTGCATAAGGGCAGCACATATTCATTCCTATGCCTGAATACCACGTGGCGGTGCCCTGTGCACTCCTGGTGGCATCCACAAATGGTACTCTAGCACCTTGCACCAGGGATCCCCGTGCTGGCTGCATGGCTTCACGCTGGGGATGGGATGGGGGCATGCTGGGGGGGGGGTGCCCAAGCTGCATGTATGCACTAATGCACTTGTGCGCTGGGCCATGACTGGATAACTACAGCAGGGGGGACCCAGGCTTAAGTGGTTATGCACCCGCCACAGGTCAATGGTGGGATGTGGCGGCGCTGGGATCCCCCAGCACATGGTAGCACCAGCATACTGTGCTGTGCCCGAGGTCTGGGGGTATCCGTACTGGCACACACTCATTGTTCATTCTCGGGGGGAGCACATGCCTTCCCAGGTTCCCCCACCCATCTGCACAAGGGATTCACTTTAGGTCTGGCAGCTGACAATCATGAATGCCAGTATGTGCACATCTACATGGGGGTGTGGAGCAGGGTGGAGTAACTATGCGCATTTTGCCCGTAAGTAGTGAATAGAGCCCAAAGTTGGTTTTCTTGATTTAACTAGCTTGCTATCTTGGAGTTAATTTGTTTGACTAATAACTGTAGCTTTGCAACTCCCTATCTGAGGTATGTTATAAATTCAGCAGTATCAATCTACTGGTTCATGCTGGAGGTGCTGTACCGTAAGTACCAAGCTTGTTCTGCTAGTAAATCTGAAGCCCTTGCAACTCCCTGTCTGAGTTCTGTTGGCATACTGAGGTCTGCCTGTTAATTTCAGGGCTAATTTGTAAATTCTCTAAGGTAGGAGTTGTACTTTACACTGATTTCAAAGCTGCTTTTGTTCACCTTACCTGGTGCTGCTCTTATTGTGCCTGCACATTTTAATTGTGTCCCAGTTTTTTTTATAATGCATCCCTGTATCTCTGGAATAGCCTTATCTGGATGTACTGTCCCTATTATCTCCCAAATTTAAAGCAGAGTGTGCTTCCTAGTCCCACCAGGCCCCCGCTACCACTCTGATAGCTTGCTAGTACCTGCTGTCCCTAGACCCTACATATATTGGTGGAGCGCTCATATCACTAAATTACTAGCTGTGTGATCATCCCAAAACGTTGGTGCTTATATTTATCACCCTGTTCCCATTCAGACTCCTACAGGATCCCTTCAAACCTGACCGATGCACCCACTACTCGAACATACACCCAGGGATACTGCCGGAAACTGATATATATATATATACTCGAGGCACAGCTGAGGCTGAAGACCTTGCAACCCTATGTTTGCCTTGCCAGTTAGCACTCATGCAAGAAACCCTCAAAGCAAGGCAAGCAACTTCTCATCCTCCTACTGTTCATACTATGAGGAGATGTGGGAGTTAACCTTGCCCATCCTCTTAACCATATCAGTGGCTCCATCCCCCTAACCAAGGACCTCAAAATCTTTCACACAAACATCAGGAGCTTCCTCCCCAATCTCGACCTAGTAAAGACCTGGGTCACATTGAACATCCCAGATTTCCTTATACTAACTCAGATCTGGCTTTCTCCCTGCATTGCCTTCTCGGTCATTGACATCCCAGGTTACAGGTCCCATTGGCAGAACTACTCCTAAAGAGGAGTTGGGGTACTATATACTTGGCCTTTCAACACAACTTTAGCATTTTCTCTCAAGAAGCCTAAATCACACATCGCAGATTCACCGAGCCCCCGACCGGGTGCACCTCCATTGTGGTGCGGTGCCTAATCATCGCTGCCACCTGCTTCTTCTGAGACCCCTGCCAGCTCCCTGTAAACAGATTCATGAAGTCCCAGACTGGGTGCACCTCCATGGCAGCGTGGCACCTACTCATTTCTGCCACCTGCTCTTTCCGAGACCCCTTCCGGCTCCCTGTAAACAGATTCACTGAGCCCCCAACCAGGTGCACCTCCACGGTGGTGCAGTGCCTAATCTTTGCTGCCACCCGCTCCTTCCGAGACCCCGGCCGGCTCCCTGTAAACAGGTACAGACCTTCAAATCAACAGACTTTCAAACTTTTGGCACCGAAGACTCCGCTGCTACTGATTGGCCAGTTGCCCCAGCTATCTCACTTTGATTGGCTACCCCTATCTAGGGACACTGCCCTCAGATCTCGGTTGCCAGAGCTAGCTTAAACATTATTATTTCCTCTGATTTTTCACCCCACCCCATCTCTCCCACCTGTAGTGCTCTTTACATCCACTACCCTCACTTTGATCCCTCCTCATAGTACACCCCTGGCCAATCACGGCTCACTATCATCTCCCTCTGGCTGCCCTAATTTTATTTCACTACTGATACCTCTCTTCATGGTGCCTGTCTGTTCTTACAAACTGACCAAGTTTTGTCAGAACTTTAAGCTACCCCTTCTGTCCTGCAGGACACTGTCTGCTGTTCTTTTGACCCAAACTTTATTCTTCCATTTACTATGCCTTGGTTCCTCTAATACCTTACCTCCCACTTGTACACATTTCCCACTATTGGTACTGCTGCAACGACTGATCCACATTTCAACCTACTTATAACTTGCTCCTATTTCCCCACCTCCCTCCCTACCCTTCAAAAATGTCACTAGGCTGTCGTTTGACTGGCTCTTTTGACATGTCTCCTACCCCCACTCAGCTTCTCCTCACCATCTTGCTTCCTCTCTGTCTTCCCCCGTGCCTTCACTCTGAGTCCTCCACCAATCCTACCAGTCCCCAACACTCCTACCTTACATCACTCTCCAACCAGCATTTCTGCAGCTACCTACTCATCAGCTGCTGTTAGCTGGTCGCAATACCATATCCACCCTAGTGCTTCATTCCTACCCCTATCCACCTACTGCACCTTGTTATGTATACTAAAATTCCAACCTTCTCACCCTCCTCATCTTTTTCCCACCATAGTCGCTTATTACCCTGGTATAAGAGCACAAAAATACATTTCTTGATCATTGTCTTATTGCTCTTATCCTCCCAAACCCTGGGCCTTGCCCCTCAATTACCACAGGTGTTGGATCAACTTCTGTTGCCCATCCCTGAGCAGCCCACTTGCCCTACCTCATGGCCTGAAAATCTTGAACTTAAACATATGCAGTCTTCTCCCTAAACTTGATCTACTACAGCCTTTTGTCATCTCACTAGCCCCTGATGTTATTATTCTTTCTGAAACTTGGCTAAGCAAAAACATTGGTGACCCCTTCCTCTCCAACCCTGGCTACACTATAACCAGGCAGGACTGAGCCAGTAGGGGAGAAGAAGTGGCAATACATGTTTCAGCCACCTTGCAATTCACTGCCATACTCTCTACATCAGTCCCAAGAGCCAGTGAGGCCCTCATCATAAAAATAGCCCTTCCATTTTCTATCCCCATACTGTATATATCGCAGATGTCTACTGTCACCTGGGTCTTCTTCCCTCTGTTACATAGAAACATAGACTTTGACGGCAGATAAGGACCGCTAGGCCCATCTAGTCTGCCCATTTCCCTAACTACAGGATAGGCCGCAGATCCTAGTTAACCAACAGCCTATATCTTCCTGCCCCCCACAAGAATTGCCTTATGTCTGTCCCATGCATTCTTGAATTCTCCACAGTTTTAGACCCCACAACTTCCTCAGGAAGGCTGTTCCATGCAGCCACTACCCTCTCTGTGAAATAATACTTCCTCACATTGCCCCTGAACCGCCCTCCTTCTATCTTTAAATTGTGTCCCCTTGTTCTTGCAAGTCTCTTTTTCTGAAAGATGCTACCCTCTTGGACTTTGTTGATTCCCTTGAGGTACTTGAAAGTTTCTATCATGTCCCCCTCCCCTTCTTTCCTCAAGCGTATACATATTAAGCTCCTTTAGTCTCTCCTCATACGGCTTCTCTTGCAGACCCTGCACCATTTTAGTTGCCCTCCTCTGGACTGCCTCTATCCTGTCTATGTCATTGCGGGGATGGGGTCTCCAGAACTGAACACAGTATTCCAGATGGGGTCTCACCAACTGTCTGTACAGAGGGATAACAACTTCCTGTTTTCTGCTGCTGATGCCTCTCTCTATACATCCCAGTATACCCCGGCCCTCCTACTGCCTTCTCACATTGCTTGCTAACCTTAAGGTCATCTGATAAGATTACCCCAGGTCCCTTTGCTGTTTTGTTGTTGTTACTACCTCCCACCCATTGTGTATTCTTCCCTGGGTTCTTGTTTCCCAGGTGCATTATTTTGCACTTTTGCATTGAATCCTAACTGCCATCGTCTGACCATTCCTCCAACCTTGCCAAGTCCCTTTCATCTTTCCACCTCCTTGTGTATCAACCCTGTTGCAGATCTTTGTGTCATCTGCAAAAGGCATACTTTCCTTCCAGTCCCTCTGCAATGTCACTGATGAAGACATTAAAGGACTGGACCCATACTGAACCCATGGTACCCCACTAGTAACTGCCCTTTCTTCAGAGTGGACTCCATTTACAATTACCTTCTGTGTCCTGTTGTCCAGCCAATGTTTTGCCCAGGCTACCACCCTGGGACCCACCCCCAGGCTGGTTAATTTGACTAATAATCTTTTGTGTGGGACTGTGTCAAATGCCTTGCTAAAGTCTAGGTAGGCCATGTCCACATCCCCTCCCTGGTCTACTACTTTGGTCACCCAGTCAAAGAAATCTATTAGATTCGTCTGACATGACCTTCCCGCTGTGAACCCATGCTGCCTTGGATCCTGTGCTCCACTGACCTCTAGGTACTCAACTATTCTTTCCTTCAGTGTTACCACTGAACTCATCAACAACATAGCTTCCCACACCAGTTTCGGGGAAGTATATATAATGGGAGACTTCAACCTAAATTGGTTATCCCCCTCTCAATGCAAAATACGCAATGACATTAACGTTCTAAATTTGTCGCAACTTATTTCCGAACCTACCCGCCTGAATCATAAAACCAGTAACCACTCCCTAATAGACTGGGCCCTGACATCCCACCCACATAGGGTTATTAAAGCTGGTACCATACTGGATGCCCTAAGTGACCATCAGGCTACCTACATGGTACGCAAAATCCACAGGCCAAAAGCCTCCCACAAAACCCTGCTCACACATTCGTACACATCCTTAAACCTCACACCACTCCTACACGACCTGGCTCATGCTAACTGGGACCCAATCACCCCTATTGATGTAGCCTATAACTATTTTCACAATAAATTTCTGGTGGTCTGGAATAAACACACCCCTCTGCATTGCTCTAGGGTAAGGGGAAATCACCTTCCGTGGATCACTCCAGAGCATGCCATAGAGCCAGAAATAAAGCTTGGAAAACACACAAAGTGTCTAAGCTCCGAAAAGACTATGATACATACCATTTTCTGAGAAATCAGTGCACTAAAGCCACTCACCTAGCTAAGGTTGACTATTTCTGCTCAACCTTTCAGACTAACATTAATAAACCATCCAAATTCTGGAAGATTGTTGGCTATCGTTTCTCCCCTCCTTCCACACTTCCCACCCCTCCTGAATGTCAACAACTCTCCCATTGTGGACCACTTGGGTGTTGCCACTGAATTCAATTCCTATTTCACCTCTTGTACCTCCACTCTCCTATCCTCACTACCAACACCCCCGATTGTAGATCCCCCCCTCACCACACCTTCCATCACCACCACCCTCCTTCTCCTTCTCTAAAATTACACCCTCTGACATGCTTGAGGCTTTGCATGCTCTAAACCCCTTTAAAGGCAGCTCACCTGACAGTTTGGACCCTAAACTGTTATACCTATCTGCCACTGCTATCGCTCTTCCTCTGTCTGAACTTCTCAACCTTTCCTTCATAACTGCTACCATCCCTTCTGTCTGGAAGCATGCCGTCATTCTTCCCCTTCCAAAGGGTGGCGACCCTTCCACCCCTGCTAACTGCCATCCCATTTCGCTCCTCCCTACACTAGCTATGCTTCAAGAACATCTGATTCTTTCACAACTCTCTACCTACCTCTCCGACACTAACTTTTTCACTCTGTTCCAATCTGGTTTCTGGAAGAACCACTCCACCGCCACTTCCCTAATTAGACTCACTGACTCTATCCTCTCAGGGATGGATAGTGGTCAAATCAGCCATTTTCATTGACCTTGCTAAACCTTTTGACACTGTTTCCCATACCCTACTTGTAAACACCCTCTCCAAGGCTGGCCTATCTGACTCTGCTACAAATTGGTTTAGAGCCTACCTAGTAGGCAGGACTCAGTCTGTCAGAACTGATGACTCCATATCCCCTCTCCTCCTCATCAGGACTGGTGTCCCACAGGGCTCTGTGCTGGGCCCAATCCTCTTCTCCACATTTCTGAATGACCTCCCCTCTGCCTGTCCATCCGCCTCAATCCATACTGCATGTATGTGGATGACATGGTCATTTTCACCTCAGGTCAATCACCAGATGACATGGCTACCAGGCTACAGCATGACTTCAGCCAAGTTCAGCTCTGGTTTAGCTCCCATCAACTGTCCCTCAATGCAAAGAAGACTGTCTCAATGACCTTTGGCACTAGGCAGAGACTCTCTCGGCTCACTTCCCTACCTTCCTTCCACGCCCTTGATGGGAAACTCCTCGAGGACACACCCTCTTTTTGGTACCTTGGAGAGTGGCTAGACTGACACCTCAACTTCTCTGGGCATGTTGACGCCATCCTCAAAATGTTGTGCCCCAAGCTTGGCACACTATACAGGAACTGTAGCTGCCTCCCGCTACCGGGAAGTTGTGAACTAGTCCAGAAGATGATATTATCTGTTTTGACTACTGTGATGTAATCTACAATGCCACTCTCAAGTCTTTCCTAACCAGACTGGACACTCTTTTTAACTCGTTCTGTCGTTTCGCACTGGATGCCCTCCTTTCACTCATCACTACAATCTCTACCACTCCCTCATGTTCTCATCCCTAGAAAACCAACACCACCTCCATTGTGTTAAATTTGTGTCAAAGCTTTGGTTTGGATCACTCTCTTCATATCTTGCCTCTTCTATATCCCCCTCCCACCCCTGCACTCTCCTTTAGAGTCTATGACTCTAGACACTGGCTGTCCCGTCGGTCCACCACGGTTGGCCAGAGGCCTTCTGCTATCGCTTCCCTAAATTATTAAACCCTCTCCTGCACCAGATCCGCCACTCATCTGCTCTCCACTCCATCTCCTCAGCACCTCACAACTTCCTTTCAGTAAATTGCACCTAGGTTAACCCCTCCTTCCTTACTCACTATCCTACATTTTACCACTTTGCACTTCCTTCGACTGCTTCCCCCATTTCCCCACTCCCTCCCCTTCCTCTGCCTTCCTCTCCTTAACCACTTCCCCATGCCTGCAGACTAATGCACTATTTAATACCTTTACATTTTTGCTCGCAAGCTCTCCAGCACTTGATAGTCACTCTAGCCTCTCAATGTACACAAATTCTAATGCCTATTTTTATTGTTGTTTAGTATTATATGCCAGTTTTGCTGTGACCTCCATTACAATTGCCTGTAATGTTATACTGTATCCTGTATTATTCTTGCTGTGTAGTATGTAAATTCCACTCATCCCTTCCCACCAGGATGCATCAGGAGAAGAGCAACCTGTTGTTCAGTGTGCCTTCCTGGTGAAACTTTTCAATAAATAAATAGACACAAGATGATCTCAGGGGTCCTTACTAGGACTATCTCTATTTCAATTGTTCTCACAGGAGCGTACTGCTCACCTGGGTCCCCTCCTGTGCAATTACTAACATTCTGTAAAAGGTGCTAGACCTCCTACCCCACAGGGAGCACATCATACTGTATTTGGGGACTTAAAAACCCAGAAACATTGAAGTTGATGGCAGATAAGGACCACAAGGCCCATCCAGTCTGCCCATTTTTTCTACCTTATGAATGTGCCATAGACCTTTACTCTGTCAATGGCCTATTTATTCATACTCATCTGTATTGCTCCCTTATGCCTAGCCCATGCCTGTTTGAAGCCCTGCACTGTATTCATATCCACCACTTCCTGAGATAGGCCGTTCCATGTATTCATCACCCTTTCCATGAAAAAGAAATTCCTCACATTACCCCTTAATTGATGTCCCTCTAATCTCATGCTGTGTCCTCTTGTCATGCTATTTTTCTTATATTGAAACATGTAAGACTCTTTCACCTTGTTAATGCCCTTGAGATATTTGACTTCAATGCCAATTGGCTGGCTGGTTTAGTCCCTCTCAACTCCCCCAATCTCTACTCAAAAATTAAATCCCTAAACCTCAGTCAGATGATCTCTTTTCCAACCCAATTTAACACCAGAAATAACAATCCCATCACAATTGACTGGGTGCTGACATAATAGCCACAGAGAATCTTGGCTGCAGATACCCTGCCCAATATATTTAGTGAGCACTGCATGACCTACTGTGAACAGAAGATCAAAACAGTAAAAGCCCCTCTCAGTGTTACCCTAGGCCATTTTTTCAAAATGTTTAAACCATAAAAGGTGGTGGATGGTTGGAATGCAGTCCCTGATGAGGTGGTGGGAGCCGAGAATGTGATGGGATTGAAAGCTTCATGGGATATTCACAAGGGAATTTTAGAGTTGGGAAAGGGGGGGGGATTACCAGAGACCTATCACAAGGGACATCTTCAATGACCTAGCCAAGGTATTTGACACCGTAGACCACGGTCTTCCAGATGAACATGCAGTCTCAGGAATCTCACCCCCTTCTCTAGCCTGGATCTGTTCTACCTAACCAACAGGACCCAATCAGTCAAGCTAGCAGGAACCATGTCTCCCCAGTACCGGTCACCCTTGGGGTCCCTCATGACTGTGTCCTGGGCCCATTGCTGTTCACAGTTTTCATAAATGACCTCCCCTTAGCTCTCTCCTCCAGTGACATACATATGTATGTCAGAGAAACAGTTGCCTACACATCCAGCCCTACTGTTTCCTTCATTGAGGAACCCAGCAACAGGACTTCTCGGCAGTACAAAAATTATTTCGAGTCAACTGACTAATCATGAACCAGAAGAAAATGGTATCTATGCTATCTGGTTCCAGCCACTGGTTATGCACCATCCCTAACTCACTAAACCTATGCTCCTCCCATGGTGAATGCCTTGACTTCATGTCCTCATACAAATACTTAGGCATGCACCTGTACCACCTTCTTGACTACTCTGGCCACATTGCCCAGATAACAGCCAAGAGCTACACAAAGCTAGGAACCATCTACAGGGTGAAGAGCTACCTTCAGCCTCATATCAAGAAACTGGTGGTTGAACACCCCATTTCCCCCTGCTGGATTATGGGGTCATTGTTTATGCTGGTACCCACTTGTCCACCCTGACCAAACTTTCATCACTATTCAATTCCTTATGTACTGTAGATTCGTACTGGCCTTCCCTCCCCCACACCAAACACATCATTGCACCATGTATAATAATCTTGGGTGGATACTGCCCTTGAAGAGGCGCTCACTCCACACTGCTCTAGTGGGGGTTAGGTAGTGGACAGGTAAACTCCCAAGCTACCTTATGGATCTTTCCACACCAGCAACAAATCATACATACTCCCTCAGGTCTGAGGAAGGTTGCTGTTACCAGATCCATGCTGTAGGAAAATCTAGGGCAAGCCTCAATCACATGCAGGCTATCCTCTGTTGGAACAGTCCTCTTGCCAAAATCACCATATACAGTTCCTATCTTTGATGGAAGAGACTAATCAACGTTCATCACTCTTTCCTGATTTCATACCCCTGCTGCCCGATCATACCTTCTCTAACTGCAACTGACACAGGCCTGCTATTATATAGCAGGACTGCTATTACATAGTGTGACTGCCAGGCTACATTTTCCCCAGGCTTCCTATTCGAACCTCAAGGGATATTAATATTACTACCTCCTCTGCTATTATGATTTGCATTTTCTTCTGTAACAAATCTTTTTTGCACATTGCCTGTCATGTAATGTACCCTGTAGATAAACAGGAGACTGTATTGTAATGACACTAATTGCAAATTTCTCTTTGTTTGCACTTTGTATTTATAATGCTTTTATCTTGTATTGTGTATTATATACTGTTACTGTATTTAAGAAGCTATGTGTGTGGCCTGGTGGCACAGAGGGCTGAGGCACTGTACAGTGCCTTACCTTGCATCACACAGGTGACCTGAGTTTAAGAATGAGTTAGGGTTCCTGGGGGCTGCCACTAGGTGGAGGCCTGGGGGTAGCACCAATGCTGTGGGGGGGGCAGATGGACGTGTGGGTGGGAGGAGGGAGGCAGTGGTTCCAGAGCACATGTGCGCTATTCTAGAGCCATCGCACACATGTGCACGATGGCTCTAGGATAGTTGGAGAAAACTCAATGGAAAACAGGGGACTGGGCTACACGGAGCCTTGCCCAAGGCACCATGGCCCACACTGCCACTCCAGTAGGGAGGGGGACATCTGGATGAGAGTCACCGAGTGGGAGGATGGCCCGCCGAGCTCTGCCGTGGGGTGCAATCTGTCGGGCAAACTCCTCTCCCCGGAGGACAGAGGCAAAAGAACGGTTGATGGCACCCAGGGACAGTGCTGAACAGCTGCCCAGTCAGCCCTGGAGAGATAAAAATGACACCCCTTCCCACCCCAAGTCACAACTGGAAATGAGTCGTTTGGGCTCTGCTTGTTTACTTGCTAAAATATGTTTCAATTTATAAATGAAAACATCTATGTGAAGGAAAGACAACTTCTTAGTTTTACTTTATATTCATACTGCAGAAAGCTACATTTTTAGTAAATAAATAAATCAGAGTTTCAAAATATTATGGTTGAAGTACTAGTTTACAAAACATAATTTTTTTAAAAAGGAAAGAGATCAGACCCTGGGCCCATACAGTCACGGCTGGTGGTGGCGGTGCAAAAGCATGCATTATTATTGTTTACTTGATTACTTGCACTGTTTTCTTTGTTGATTGTGCTCTGCTTTTGCACCTTGTTTTTACTGTTCCTACTGTACATATTATAGAATTATTTTTGATCAGTCTTTTATTATTGTTATTTCATATTTTAATGGCATTGTTGTTTTGCTCTGTAACTCTCCTAGGTCATGCCTGAAATAGACATTACCTAGTGCACTTACCTGGTAACAAAAACATAACTAGATAGATAGACAGACAAGCAAAAGAAAAGGTGGCTTAAGATCTCAGGTGCGTAGAAGTTAGAAAACTCGTACTACAAAAAAGAAACACTGCACTCAAATGCTAATTTTCGAGTCTAGGAAAATTCAAGCTTCACAGTGAAGCAATCAATCTACTCAAACAAGGCTTTTTTCAAGTTGACTTGCTGGTTTGTCTTAATGTGGAGCTGTATTGCTAATATAAATTGTACTAGCCTGGAAAATTGCCATTTAAGTGTGATGTCTTTCTTTTTTGTAGTTTGCACTAACGAACTAACTAACTAACTAAGTCACTTACTAACTCACTAACAAGATCCCCATTGTGCAACCATCACAAATTGCCATGCACAAAAGAAAAACTTAGTCATGGGAAGGGGAAGTCCCCCATGACCAAAGGCTTGATCCACATAGGTGGCACAGATACGCTCAAAATGAGCATACACTAGCTGTCCCCTGCATCCTTCATGCCTGCCTGCAATGGATGATGTCCTTAAGCCCCAGTCCCTGCACTCCACTAGTGCACCACATATTGGGAAAGGGGCTGGCTGAGCGGGTCCATACCACAGGCATCTGCCGGTCAATAAGTGGATTCTTCCAGCACAGGGAGCGAGGCATGTCTGCATATGGCAGTCCTCCAGGACTGCTATATCACCACTGGACAAATGGATAATTACTGAGACACACTGACCAGTGATGCCTCTAAGCCGCTGTGGAGTTTCATGGTACTGGGGGCTGGATGAGGGAGGGCCACCTGAACCTGGAATCTGCATATGTGACCATGTGGAGGGGGCCACTCTAGGCAGACATAGTTGCTTCCACCACCACTAGCCCTCCACCATATGGAGATTGCAGTGAGGATCAGGCACATAGCAGCCCATATGCCATGGCCCACCTGTGCAGACATGCTTGAGGACAGGGGGTAGGTGTGGAGGGGGCATGTACCTATCACTGTGGATGCCATGAGGTGCCCAAATGATGCACATCCTGTATGCAGGTGGTATCCCATGACTTTTCCCAGCTCCCTGCATGTGCAGAGAAGCTGGAGCCATCTGTGAATTATGCTCTAGTCACAAAACAAATGGTGGCTGCCAGATGTCAGAAGTCAAAAATGGAACTTCTGTCAGCTAACATTTCAAATGTAATCACAACAGGTGTCATACATTGGCATAGTGCCAGTCACATGGTGCTATACTATGCCCTGAAGTCGTGGTGTGAGGTGTCACTGCCTCAGTTATCCCCTCAGCAGCCCAATCTACACCTTATGGGCCACTTATGGGTTACAATGGAGTTTTTTGTTTTGGTCCCTTGTTAGCCTCCACTGGTAGTCCTGTGCCTCCAACCCACCTAAGCATGCTGTCTCCCTGGCATCTAGCAGAATCCTCCCTGCCCCAGTTCCCCCATGCTGACCATTTCTATTTAAGGTGCTTAGCCAGTCTCTGCCCCCTGACAACTCTGTTTCAAATACTGGATACATGCACCTTAACATACAGTGGTTCTATAGGCTGGAAGGCACTGTTGCGTCTAACTCGGTTGTGCAGGAGCCAGCAAGTACCTGTGCATAGTATGGTGTTTCATTAGCATGGCATCCCTGCCCTTCAAAAGCTCTGCCACAATAGCCATTGGTGCAGAGCAGTTAAACATTTGCAAATGTTATGTGAATATCCCAGCAGGGTGCAAAACATAGCAGTAGTGCGAAGTGGTCACAAAACTGTGACAGTATATAGAGCCTGATATCTTTCTGCCAACATTAACATCACTGGTCAAGCATCCCCTAAAATTTCAAATGTTTATTGTTTATAATTTAAAACCAAATAAAAAGAAGACCATCAAGGAATCATTTTCTAACAGCTAGAAGACAGATTTACTGTATTGTCTGTTTTTAGACCTTTGTGCAAGCTACAAGGTTGTTAGCAAAATTACCTCATCCTTTGGTGCTCTCCGGCATTTAAATATTGATGAAATAATTAGAAAAAAGACATCAAATTTTGTTCAGAGGTACAGGACCTCCCACAAAGTATGCCTTGTTGAAGCAACCTATCTCACTTGTATGTCATATTGCCCCCTCCCCCCACATACAGTACATACCCAGAAACCAGAGCATTCACAGGTCTTCAGGCAATAATGTATATGAAACAAGACAGACCTCTTAAAATCCGCTTAACCCCAGTTTTTTTGCACACAGAAATGCAAGTCTTTCTTTATAAACTGAATGCGCTACGCCAAAGTTTTCTTAATGAAAGAGGCTTTTCTGGAATGTTTTTACATGAATGTTTTTACATGAAAGAAACAACCAAAAAGAAAAAAATTAAAGCAGGATAAGCTGAGAAGAAAGAGCTCTGTATGTAAATGCATGCATTCCTCAATACCAGCTTTCTTTTCCTTTTTCTTTTGTCCTCACTCCCCCTCCCCCCAACACCATGGAATGCAATTGCCCATTCTAACTTTCTCAGTCATGATGAAGCAAAGTTACTCAACCAAACAGCCAAGACTTCATCTGTCTCCACAATGTAAGCAGAATCTTCAGTACTTAAGGATGCACTTCTACTTCATGGAGTCTTTTTTTAATCTTCTTCAAATATATATATATATATATATTATGGTTGAGAAGCACTTTTAAGGTTAAAGGGTCAAACTTCTTTGCACCTTAATAACTTTACCAGTGTTCAATGGATTTATCTGAAATTTGGAAAGCGCGATCAAGAGCCATACGTCTTGGGGTCTGCCAACTTTCATACCAGTTGGATATACAGCTGTGGAGTTATTAAGTCAGATCTGCGTACGCATTTACGGTTTTGGGTGAAGTCTTTGCTCGCACCTACAAGTTGCACGGTTTGTGCGAGAGGTCCAAAAATGTCAGGGAACGTGTGGCCAGGATGTCCCATGTGCCTTTCAAAGATTTCATGAAAAAATATTAAACGGTTCAAAAGTTATTCAAAAAACAAATTTCCATTATAAGTCAATGGGAAAAGTTAGCAAAAAGTTCAAAAGTGAGGAATAGGTCAACGGAGTGAGAGTTAGGGCCGTCAACCCCAATGCACACCCTGATGCCGGTTGGGGGAGTGGGCTGGAGGAGTTCAAGGGAGGTTTCAACCCTAACACCAAATTTCCTCACTTTTGTCACTGTGGAACAACCCTAACTGATGCATTAAATGGAGTTGTTTTTACCTCTAATATATATATATATATATATATATATATGTGTGTGTGTATATCTTGCAAAAAACCTTGTTAATGCACCATTAGGGTTGAGGCATCAAAAGTAGGTAAATATGACCTTAGGGTTCCCAAGCATAGGACCCCACCCTCACCTTCGGCTTTCAACCCTGAGAACCCACCCCCTTCCTGTATGCAGGAACAGGTATGAGGGGTGTGCATTGGGGTTGCGAACCCTGATGCTCACCTCATTCCAAAAGTAAGTAAACTAAGATGGGCACAGAATAAGAGAACAGGGTGAGCATTAGAGTTCGTAACCCCAAGGCACACTCCTCACACCTGTTCCTGCATGCAGGGAAGGTGTGGGGTCTTAGGGTTGGAAGCTGAGGGTAGGGGTGGGGTCTTAGGCTTGGGAACCTTAAGGTCGCATTTCCCTACTTTTAATGCCTCAACCCTAATGGTGCATTAACAAAGTCTTTTGCAATTTATTTCCTTACTTTTTGAGATAGTATAATAGTATCCTTATTTTACTGTGTGAGCGCAGGGTCCTTAAACCCTACACTCCCATCCCTCCATAGATACATATATGTATGTAGCTGTGGAAGTACAGGGACCTCTGTCCCCTGCACTGCCAGTTATAGGACAACAGTCACCAAATTGCCACCATAGTCATGTTATTACAACATCTCATGTGCCCGGTGCAAAAAGTTTTTCAATCCCCGCCAAAACTTAACTACACACAAGCACAGTGCCAAACCACAGCCCAGACATAAAAGCACATTCTGGTCAGGATTTGAAAAATGACTGCTGTGACATACATTAGGTGGTGTAATAAGAAGACTATGTTGAAAATGTTGGGCTCAAAATATTTTAAAATCACAAAGTTATGAGCGGGCATAGTGAAATTGCAACAGTCATAACTCTGTGATTTTTAATCATTTTGACCCCAAATTTTCAACCTAGCCTTCTTATGACCTCCCTACATGTACTAGCACAGAAATTTTCCAAATCCCTGCCAAAACGTAATTCTGCACAACTGCAACGCCATTCTGTGTCACAAGGGCAAATACACATTTTGGGCAGGATTTGAAAAATGACAGCTATGACATACATGAGGTGGGATAATAAGAAGCCTATGTTGAAAATATGGGATGAAAATATTAAACATTTCCAAAGTTACAAGCGTGCATAGCAAGATTGCAAGGAATGGTCATAACGCAATCATTTTTTCAAATTTTAAACCCAGATTTTCAACATAGCCTTCATGTGGCCCCACCTCATGAACAATATGACTGTCGTTACACAAATCTCACCGGAAAGGTGATTTCACCAACCGACTGCAAAATCACCTTTATGGCAGGAGTTGCCTAACAACTGTCATAATGTTCATGAGACGGGGTTCCCAAAACACCATGCAAAAATTTGGGTTCAAAAAGATGAAAAACAGCTAGGGTATGGCCACAAGTTGACCCCCCCATTGAAATACATTGAAGCACATTTACCTTTCTGTACTTCATATTACAGTCGCCGGTTCCAGCAGCAAGATGTGGATTTGATCAGCGGAATGGGTCTTGAACCTTGGAACTCCTAGGTGAGTGGCGATCTGAGGAGATGTCACTGTCGGTGTGGGGAGGTGGCTGCACAGTGGGTGTTTGGGTGGAGGGGTGCAGGAGTGATCAGCAATGGACCTTTTTTTACAGATTAACGCCCAGCAAAAGACAATGAGGGACAGTTTTTCATTTTCAGGGAAAAAAAATACAAAAAGGACTGATGGGGGGGGTACCACTGCCACCAGTGATCATTGGGGCATTGGAGGGTGGGGGTACAACTAGACACCAAGGGCAAAAAAATTGGGACCTTTGTGAGCCCCCCCAAAAAATGGTCAGGATAGGAGAAATAAAAAAATAAAGAAAGAATTACATAAATAACTAAAAATTTATATAAAACACGGGGTGGGGATGCCACTAGACACTAGGGATTTTTCCCAATGGGGGGGCCACCATTTAAAAAACATTGAAAAATAAAGAAAAAAAAAGCCACAGAAAAAAGGATCCTTTTTTGCCATGCGGAATCCTTTTCCACTAGTTGAAATCCTTTTCCATCAATACTTTTCTGTGGGGGTGGAAAAGGAATCCATCTTGCACAAAAGGATCCTTTTTCCAATCAGATGGCTATGATTTTGATGACCACATGGCCCTGGCAAAATCCTTGTTTGCCAGCCAATTTCCTTTTTCGCCATGGCAAAAAAGGAAATTGGTTGGTGTACAAGGATTTTGCCAGGTCCATCGGTCATGAAATTTTCATGACCAGATAGCCAGACTGGAATCCTTTTTCACCAGAGCAATTCCTTTTTCACCATTCCTTTTTCTTCAGGGAGAAAAAGGAAATTGGCAGGCGCACAAGGATTCTTGGTCTGGCCTTTTTCAGCATGGCAAAAAAGGAATTAAATCCTTTTATAAAACTGTTTCTGGGGGGCATATGGACATTGGAAATCACAAAGCACAGCTCATGAACTCCCGATCAGCAAAGTTCACACTTTAATGTGTATAACACACATCCCAGGGCACAGTTATGACAGTTTTATGGTGGCAAAAACAAAACACAAGATGGTGGCTCACAAAAAATGATTTTTTTCTGGTGAACAAGGATTGGCCTCTCAAGAAAAAAGATCCTTGTTCGTCAGAGCAAAATCCTTTTTCATTCCAGGAATCTATCCTGAAAAAATTAAATCCCATTTAAAATAATGGGACCTTAAAATGCTATAATTTTGGAATGGATTAATATTTTTCATCAAATAAATGCTGGCTTCTTCTGTTATCCAAGCTCTTTCTACCACAAAAATTTCAGACTAAAATTCAACACCATCTGGGTGAATTTTCAGGTTATTTCACTATGTGGATCTCAGAATCTGCAAATTTGACCAGAACGAAACTTGGCATGTCAAGAGATCTACCCCAGGAGACCGTGCATGCAAATTTCATACAAATACATTGAATGGTTACAAAGTTATTAAAGTGCAAAATTTGGGGGGTTTAACATTAAAGTGCCTGTTCAACCTTAACATATATATATATATATATATATATATATATATATAGGGATACATGATGGGCGACTGTGGAATATGGAAAATATTGGCATGATTGTAGAGTGAACTGTGATAATATCACAAGTGGCGAAGCCAAAGTGATAATATCGCAGTTCACTCTGCACCTAGTGCTAATATTCACATATTTCAAGATACATCATAAAATATATTTATACAGTAGGGTTTGGGTTTTAAGTTATGTTTATTTCTTTACCTGGTATTGTGGTTCTTTGTTATGTTGCAGTCTACTTCCTCGGTTGTGTGATGCTGTGTCTTGAATGGGAAGTGTGTAGCTTTTGATTGGTTTGTTTACTTGAATGGATGTGTGTGAGAGTATGCTATTGGTTGCTATTGTTGTTTGTGCATGTTGAGTCAGGCATGATTGGTTTACAACTGTTTGGGGGGGTGGGATTATCATCGGAGCTGAGAGTCGGTGTTTCTTGAACTTTTGTGTTTACAGAGTGTTTTTTCATGTATCGGTAGTTTCTTTTACTTTATTTTTCATGTTATTTGCTTTTTGCGACATCGGGGCTTTTCTGGTGACAGCACTCGTCCATTTCTGGGGAGGCTGCAGGAATGAATGTTTTTTGTTTTAGTTTCGCATTTTACGATCTGCACAGGAATGTATTTTCCCGTCTTGCAGCTAGTAGCGTCTGAGCTACAAGAAGTCAAAAGGGCTTCTTGGGATATCTACTGCTGTTTTTGCAGGTGCAATAAATCACTGTGGTTTGTCCTTATTTGAAAGAACTTCAGTGAGGTTGTTTGTTCTATGTGGTTCTTGGCTGACGTAACCACTGTTGGAATATCAGGTGGTGACGTAGTCACTGTTGGTATATTTGTATCCATATATCACAGTGTCTACATCACATGCCTGATATTCAACAGTGGTGCAAATAACTTCATTTATTCATACAAACATACAAAGAAACCAGCAGAAGAAGGCCATTTGGTCTATCAAGTCAGCTCATATTGCAGGGTCAACAGCTTGAGCTAATGTCCTTGCCCTCCCTCCCCACTCCTCCCATCCTCCCTACCCATGATTCTCACCTTCCCCTATGCCTGTCCCAGCCTCTCTTAAAGCTGCCCACTGTCTTCAATGAGATGATCTCTTCCGGCAGAGCATTCCAAGTGTCTTCCACCCTCTCTGTGAAGAAGTGCTTCCTGACCTCCCTCCTAAACCTCCCACCCTCCAGCTTAAGACTGTGCCACCTTGTAATATGGTTGCCACTTAGCTTAAAGAAACTCTCCTTATCAACCTTATTTATCCCTTTCAAGTACTTGAATGTCCCAATCATGTCCCCTCTCTTTGTTCTGTCTTCCAGGGAGTACATGTTCAGTGCCCTCAACCTCTCCTCGAATGCCTTGCCCTGCTGACCGGCTTCAGCTTTGTAGTCCTCCTCCTCTATACCTTTTACAGCAGGTTAATGTCCTTTTTGAGGTGTGGGCACCAGTACTGAACTCCATACTCTAGATGCAGCCTTACCAGTGACCTGTACAAGGGCAGTATAACCTCCTCTCTCCTACTACTGATCACCCTAGCTATGCAACTTGTTTGCCTTTGCTGCTGCTTTCTTGCATGTTATTCATTCACCCTTATTGTATAAATATATAAACTTATCTTCTTGAAGTGTATATATATATATATATATATATATATATAAACTTTCATAAACATAAACACTATGGAGGGGATTTTCAAAGCCTATGTCAAGATGCAGTTTTCTCTTGTTTACATATTTGGACATAAGTGAAGTTGTCTCCTGTCCAGTTTTTAAAACTAGGACTTAGCTAAGGCCAATTTATAAAATTCTGACTTAGTTGTATGTAGTTTGCAAAGTTCAGATATGAATGTACCCGGACAAAGTTGCCAGAATAAGTGTGACCTGGTCTGTAATTTGTGGTCAAAAATTTGGATGTAAAGTATAATATACAACAGCTTGCAATGCTACACATAGGTCCAACTTTTAAAAATAGCCCCAGTGAGCGGAAACATGGTGGAGACATACCAGTACTGTTCCTGACACCGATATAACTAGGAGTTTTGTGCATTTTATGACTTTTGAAAATCCTCTCACCTCAATATGTTTGGCTGTAACAATTTATTAAAGAGCATGTACTTTTTTTAATTTCCACTTGTCTGTCCTAAGTTGTGCAGTATGTTTATGCACACAAATTAATGAAGTCTGTGTAAAAAGCTTTGATTAGGAATTTCTGCTTTCATAGTGCACTTGTTATGACATCGTAGTACTTACAGCACCATGACAACAGATTGTGTTGTCACAGACACAGCAATCATTGGGTTATTTGGGGACAATCAGATTTGTCGAAATGAAAGGAGCAAGGCAAACCCACAATAATCACTCCAATACATTTCCACCCCAAAGTAACTGAAACCATGCCCAGATCTCTTCAGGTGAGCTGTGTATCTTTAGCTTAATCTAAGAAGTGATTGGTGAAAAATGATTATCTGTTATTAGTGTGAGTGCCCATACAGCCATTCTTCAGTTATCAGATCATTAACATAGTATTTGTTTTTCCCCTCCAAACTCATATACTGTATCTCCCAACCCTGTTCCAGCAGTCTCTGACCACACTCATCCTTTAGACAGCAGGGCAAGAAAAACAACCTCCTCCACAACTGACGTCAATGGCAAACCTTGGCCAGTTTCCCTAGCCTACGAGTGGGCAGCAGTCTGGATTTGAAGAACAAAACATCATCAATGCAGAGAATGTTCAGGAGATCCAGCTATAGTCGCATTAGACAGCATATCAATCAGTCTGCATGTGCATAATCAGAACCACACTTACTCACTGGGCTAAGCTCATGGGCATTAGTATAAGGAGTTCAGGTTCTAGAATGTAAGAAAATTGACAACATTCTGGCCTTTAAAACAGAAGACAGAATGTTGAAATGCTGGGCTATCTGGCACACCCCTATTCTGACTTGTTGCACGAGTTTGAAAATACTGATGAGTTTATAAAATGCAAAAAGAAAGTTTGTTCCTAACTACCCAACTGACCCTCCATTGACAGAAGCAATAACATTTTTTCAAGCTTGACACATTGCCTAGGAGATGAGGTCAGTCATGGTGTCATGAAGATGTCAGAAGTTTCTTACACTGGCATTAATTTATTATACTCGTATAGAAACCTTTGTACTTGGATGACGCCATTTACATACATCACCTAGGCCTCCATTCTCAGTTAAAATGGGTGATGTGGCACAAAACAGGAGACAACTCATTGCCCTTTCGCACTGTTACCCAGTTGCCTTGTTTACAAAGGGCCTCCTTATTTGTGGGGAGGAAAGTTGTCCCCCTGGGACTACACCACACATTTTTTATGGTACATGTTCCAATCTATTTGTAGCTGCATTGTATAATCTTTTATAATATTTTTCTCCCACAGTATTCCCCGTCACCCTGGGTCACACCTACAAATGAACCGTGGGTCAGTGAACCTTTCCTGGCAAACACATTTCACATAAACAAAAAAATTAAAGCCAGTTGTCCAGACACTATTGACAGAAAGTGGGTGTTTGACTTCAGGATGGTTGACAATAGTAGGATGGAAGAAATTCTAGTAGGACACCTTGCTGGGATCAGAAAGGAGATGGAGGTGGAACAGAAATGGGCCATAATAAAGGAGGGACTGATGGAGGCCATGACTGAGAGTGCTAAAATCAAAAACAATAAATTTACGGCCAAATAGCAAAGCTGGTTCAACGAGGAGATGGCAAACATGGTATGGGAGAAGAAGGCAGCCTTCTGGAAGTAAAAAAGTACTCAGAAAGGGAAGGATAGAGAGGATTATTACTGTGCTAAAACAAGATGACAATTAGATGTTTCTAGTGCAGTATTAGCCATTGCTAAGTAATTTAAATCACAAATTGCAGTGATAAAGAAATAATATGACCCACTGGGAATTGAACCCAGGCCCCAGTAGGTCACATTATTTCTTTCTCACTACAGCTTGTGCTAAAACAAGGGATGTGATCAGACCTGTTAGAAAGGCAATGGCTACAAGGGAAGTACAGCTAGCACAGGGAGTAAAAATAGGTGAGAAGGTATTTTTTCCAATATACTGTATAAGAGAGAAGAGGGATATTAAAAATGATATTGTCTGATTAGAAAAGGAGGGGGGTTGGACAGAGGGTAGTGAAGAGGAAGCAGAGGTACTTAAAATTGTACTTCTGCTCTGTCTTCACTAGGGAGAAGGATGCACCAGCTCCACAAGGGAGGAGGGTGGTGGCAACTTGGAAGGTGGGAGTCATCGATGGCATAATACAAGTTGACAGGGTACATAAGGACCTAAGGCCCTGAAGGTGGATAAATCCCCAGGGCCAGATGGCATGGACCCAAGGGTCCTAAGGGAACTTGTGGAGGTACTGGCAGGTCCCCTGACTGATCTGTTTAACACCTCTCTGGAGTCAGGGCATGTGCTCAGGGACTGGAGACCTGCACATGTGATGCCTCTCCATTAAAGTGGGCCGAGAGATGAACCAGGGAACTGCAGACTAGTCAGCCTGACCTCTTTAGTGGGGAAGCTAATGGAGACCATCCTGCAGGAAAGACTGGTGAGCTTTCTGGAGAAAATGGTCTCCAGGATGAGAGGCAGCATGGGTTTGTGTTGGGAAGGTCCTGCCAGACTAACCTAATTGACTTCTTCGACAGGGTGACCAGGACAGTGGACATGGGCCAAGCAGTTGATGTCCTGTATCTGGACTTCAGCAAGACCTTTGCCTCAGGGCTTCATAAGAGACTGGTCAGTAAGCTGGAAGTCCTGGAGGTTGCGGCTTAGCTTGGTAGATGGGTGAAAAGCTGGCTGCATGACAGAACTCAAAAGGTGGTAGTTGGGGGAAATTCATAGACGCTAGGCCAGTGACAAGTGGGGTCCCACAGGGCTCTGTGCCCAGTTCAGTGTTATTGTTTAGCATCTTCATCAGTGACATAGCAGATGGGATCAAACGTAAAATCTGCCTGTTCACAGATGACATGATGCTCTGTAGGAGGGTGGACATGGAGGAGGAAAGACAAGAACTCATGGAAGACCGGGTTAGGCTACAGAATGATCTGGCATTGGGCAACTGGGATTCAATGCTAAACAGTGAAAGGCTGTGCACCTGGGGGTGGTGAAGACCCAGGGTCCAAACACTGGTTGGGACCTGGGTGGTGTGCAGGTAGCAGGTCAGAGGACTAAAAGGACCTGAAAGTAATCATCACAAGTGACCTGTAGCACATAGCACACTGCAGGAGAGCAGCAGCCAAAGCAAATTACCAGTAGAATTGTAGAAGTCACACAGCCACTGTACAAATCACTGGTGAGACTGCACCTAGAGTACAGTGTGCAGTATTGGTGCCTTGATCTTAAGAAGGATGGCAGCTTGATGAAAACAGTCTAGAAAAGGAAACCAAGATGATCCAGGACCAGCAAGACAACATCTACGAGGAGAGGCTCAAGGGGCTCAGCATGTTCTCTCTTGAGGACAGATGAGAGAGGGGAACATGACTGAGACCTTCAAGTACCTGAAAAGTAGAGAGATGGTGAGAACTGAAGTCCTCTTCAGCCTTAGTGGGAATAAGTCTACTAGGGGGCATAGCCTAAAGCTGGGGAGGGGGGGGAGCAAGGTTCAGGAGGGAGCTGAAGAAGCACTTTTTTACTGAGAGTGAGGTGGCCAAGTAGAATGAGTTGCTAGAGGAGGTGAGCTCCCTGAAAACAGTGGATAACTTCAAGAGAGGATGGGACAGTGAAGGGGAAAGTTGCAGATAGAGGAGGGGGGAGTGGGGAGTATTTGAAAGGGGTTACGGAGGTAATAGGGAGAGGGGGCAGATCGGTCTGTAAACACTGTGGGACATGCACACTCAAGTGGACTAGTTAGACTGTAAGGCCTTATCTGCTGACATGTTTATGTGTTTATATAAATTGGTATTGCTCCTGCTAACTGGCTGGTCTGTGACACACACATAGTCACAGCATGGCACAGAATCAGTGGAACCCAGCCATGCCATCCAGACATTCCCCCTGCCCATTCCCCCCTCTTTACCATGTGTCCTGCTTCTGGATTAGACATCAAGTAATTTTCCCACTCCAATGACTGGTACTCTGGTGGTTCAGTGGCCCCCAATCACTGCCTGAGTCCCTGACTTTCTATAGCATCCAGTGATGCCTCCCCACACACACACACACACTTAGCCCCTTTCTTGTTACACAGCAACTTGACTCATCACATGTTCCACCAAATCCGTTCTCCGGCTGACTTTAAGTTTCCAGTCACAGCACTGTGATACCCCCCCCTTACTGCTTGCCTGGTGGGAGGTACCCAAGAGGATTTGACAGAATTAGTAAGGGCTGCCATGCTTCAAAAATTGCTCTGGGGGATGTTTACATGGCAGGCCAAGCCCACTTCCTCATAGGGTTACAAACTGTTTAGGGACCATGCAGGAAAGAGCTGCCCCACATTCACAGCACAATGGAGTCACAAAGTTTCAGTGGGTGCTAAGTGGTCATAGTAAAATGTAACTCAGAATAGGGACCCTAGATGCCAAGAGTCTCCAAAGGAAGGCTAGGAGAGTGACGGCATTAGGTAGGTTACATGTTTGATGCATACTATATATTTAGTTCCTAGCAAGGCATATAACTAATGTGAAAAACAATGTTACAGAAATATATATAAAATGGTACAAGATACAAGTACATGGTGAAGGCAGTGCTGCAGTGGAGGTTTGCTACATTATACTGAGTATACCAGTATTTATCTTTGGCAGCCATAGCATTCTCACTTTATGCTTCTTTCTCCACATAAAGTATAGTCCGAGTATTAAAACATGGGGTCTACTATTCATAAAATGTGATTATACTCACATTTTATGAACAGTAGACCCCACTTTTTAATTATCACTATACTCCTGTGAGAGGAGGCGGGTTAGCATAGATTACAGGTTTTGTATAACTATAGGAGATCGGGGCAGAATTTTCCATGGGAAAATCCAGCCATGAGCCCCCAAAAGTACTACTGCATAGCTTAACTTGTAGCTTTTTCAGTTTGCTCATCATAGTGCTGTACCCTGGCAATTTATTTGCTAGAGTTGTGACACTTGCTGCCAATAGACATAAATACATTACTCAACCGTCTCCTGTGAACTATAGAATATTTGGAAAATGGCCTGGGATTTTAAAGCACACTACAAACTCTAGCTGGAATTCTGAGACTAAGCAGTAGAGCTGGAAAATCTAGGCCTCTGATCAAGGCCATGCAACCATGGCAGCTTTGATGTCATCTTGGTCAGTGAAGTATATGATTCCATCAGTGCCAAAGGCTTGCAGTCTTCCACAGGGACCCATCCTCCTATGCCCAGTTTTACTCAGATGCCTTGCTTACAACATGCTTTCCTCTGGCCAGGAGAACAGTCTAGAGGCAACTACAACTACAAGTACCACTCCATTGATCAACCAGTAAGGTCCACCAACACATCAGAAAGGTCCAGAGAGGACCCACTCTCTGTGGTGCAGGCTTGCTGTGCTACTCATGGGGTGAACACTCCCTACAGCATCAGCAACAGTTCCAAATACGCAGCGCACTCGAATGGAGGAGCCTTCCTAATCTTTGGAACTCCCTCCAACTAACAATTTGTTCTGCCACCTCCAAACACTCTCTTTCCTTTCCTCTCTTCTCCAAGGCAACACTGCCCCCTCCTGTAAATGCCCTTAGCCCCATTGCCTGACACCTCTCCTTATCGCCTCCTAAGTCCATACTTTTCGCCATCCCACCTCATCCCCACTTCCTCTCCCCTTTCCCCTCCACTGCTTCCTCTCACTCCCTTACTTCTTTCTCACTCACTCCCACCCCCAGTAATCACCATTTCTACCCCTTCCTAATCCTCTACACTCTGTTCCTCCCCACCATAGTCTGTTCTCTTCTCCTCTCTCTTTTACTTCCACCACTGCTTTACTTTTTCATTCCCCCCAGCCTCTCTTTCTCACCCTCCTCTACTTACTCTCTCTCTTACCCTTTCCTATTTTGTGACATTACCTTCATGTGTGTGCCAGATACTTTGCACTTCAAATGTTTAACCTGCATTACTATTTGCTCTGGTAATGTATATTATTGTATATACTGTGTACTGTTGAATTGTTATTACTGGTAATGTATATTATTGTACATACTGTGTATTGTTGAATTGTTATTACTGGTAATGCATATTATTGTACACACTGTGTATTGTTGAATTGTTATTACTGTGCTTCCACTTGTTTGTAAGTTATGCCTGGATGCATCTGGAAATGAGCTTCGCAGCTCAGTATGTCTTTCCTGGTAAATCCCTTTTAAATAAATAAAAAACTAAAATAAAGGAGGTGCAGCATAGCACACAGCAGACATTTGCAAAAGTTCCAAAATAGAATGCTGCAACATTAACACAAGTTTCCAAGTACTGTATAAAGCTGTGATAACAGAGGATTGCACTTTAGCAACCATACACAACAAGGTTATGTTTCAATCGAGAGGTTTCCAAGGTAGCAAGAGACCTCAAGAATGCAGCTTGAGAGGTCTCTTGTTACCATGGAAATCCTGAGACTGAAACACAGCCTTTATGTGTATGGTTGCTAATGCACAATCATTTATAGTGTATGGGCAACATTAGTACAGGGCAAGCCTGTGTCCAACATGCATAAAAAAAAGCACCCCACCCCACCCCATGCTCGCTAATGCACTTACTCTACAGGTTTTTCCAGGTACTGCTAACTTCTGGGTCCAGCTCACACTGTGCAGCCACTTAATCAGGTGCCGTGGTTTGAATAAGGCTGTCACGTGAAGACATTCTATGTCATTGTGCCGCAGTAGTGACATCCTCAGTGCAGCAAAGCAACATCATGACATCGCTACTGCAGCACAACAAGCCTATTCTAGGGATGGAATTCCATCCTCAGCTAGTTTCTACCATACGCTATAGAAGTATTAAACACATAGATGCCCCAGAGCTTCTTATAGTGTCTGGATATAAAACACAGGTAAATCATTTAAAATGATAGTGGCTGTGAAAACTGCAGTGGTGCAGTATTCATTAAAAACATTAATGGTCATAAAAAAGTACACAAACATTCAAGGTCAAACAGTAAAAGAATCTGAGCATCTTTTAGTGGGGGCATGATTAGAAAACTTCATTTTATCATTCATTCCACATTACAGAAACTCAAAAAGCAAAAGCCCTTTCATCGTCCAGTCTTTTCAAGTTAACATAATCAGCTTGATTCCAAGGATAAGGTAACCAGGGTTATATGCACAGACCTTTGTTTATTTATGTTGTAATGACGAAAATGCTTTAATTTTGATGTTCAAAACACAGGTAAACAGAGTAGCACAGCTCTCTAACTAAAATTCTCAATGGGTGTAATGTTAACACATGGTTTCACGCAATAATTAGGAGTTGCACTAGAAAACCCTCTACCTTGCATTTTGCAGCCTTGTGATTGAGCAAGGACTTCAAAGGGAAAAGGAGGAGAAATGCAG
The DNA here is from genome assembly GCA_016271365.2 of Neoceratodus forsteri. Classification (NCBI taxonomy): domain Eukaryota; kingdom Metazoa; phylum Chordata; order Ceratodontiformes; family Ceratodontidae; genus Neoceratodus; species Neoceratodus forsteri. The sequence continues at coordinate 344,271,096 of JADMNL010000022.1, forward strand.
AGATTGGATGGAATTAGGGAAGAGATTCAGCATTGTGAAGCTGTGGTAGGTGGAGGAGTGGCGCACCCCCAAAAGCCCTCTCACAGTTCAGACTGATACCAATATGTTTGCATGCTTTTCAAGCAAACTTAAAAAGGTGGAGAATAGCGACAGCAGCAAAAGTCAGACATGGGCTACAGAGAGGCAGCAGCAGAGCCTGAAACAGGGGCATGGTATGGGATCAGGGAAAGGAAGGACACCAGTATAAGTCAAGGCAGCAAGAGGTAAAGGGTGTGTGTGTGGGGGGGAGACAGCACAGGGAAGGTGGTATGGGGTTTGAGGAGAAGGAGGATGCACAAGAAAGGAGCAGACGAGAGCCAGGGGTAGGCAACGTAGTAAAGAAGCAGGCAAGGGCCAAAATAGGTGGAGGACAGAAAAGCAGAATCACAAAGAGCAGGACGGCAAAATGGTATCCCAGGAGATGGGAACCAGCAGGGCAAATGGCATGTAGGCAGAATTAGCCCACAGGGAGTAACAAAGCTAGTAAGAAATGTTACATGAGAAAGAAAACAAAAGCTCCCAGGTGCAAGCAGGCTGCTGGAGGGCAGTAGGTCCCCAGCATAGGAAAGTGAGAAGATACATTGGGGAGGCCAGCAGGGAATAGAACACAGCAATGTTTAACTTCAACTTGCACCTATCAACAACCTGCAAGACAGTTAATATGAAGCTAGATCTCACTAAAATCAGGCATGCTCAGACCTCAGCCACTAGGTTGGCCATAGCTGAGGGTGTCTTACGATCTAGTCTCTCCCATGGGCTGGCACCCTACCTGGAGCAAACAAATGGGTCCTAAATGGAAACATCTGCCACATCTGCCCCCACAACATTTGTCGCTTTGTGCTTTCTGTGCCCAGGCTGACCCATCACTGAGCCCATTACTCGAGTCCGGGTTGGCTCTCCTCCTCCTCATCTTATCACCTTTTCACTGCTGGCTGTACCATTGATAATGTTATCAGAACTGATACATCTGCTACCCTAGCTGACATGATAAAGAGAGCTACACAGGCCTACCCCTTACAGACTAAAGGTAGGTCACTTCTGGTTGTCCCAAAATGTACCTCCTAGATGGGTAAACAGGCCTTCTCAGCATTTGCCCCCAAGCTATGGAATTTTTTTCCTATCTCTCTAAGATGCTCTCAGGCTCACCTACTGTAGTGTTTAAAAATGAACTTCGTAAGTTTCTCTTATTTAATGATAAATGTTTGTGTAAATGACCCCTTTTGTTGTATTTATCTCACACTTAATCTATTTAACTATCTAACAATTTTGTACTCCTGAAGTGTAACTTCTTCTGTTATTATACTGTGTTAAATATGACCATGTCGCTCCTGTACTTGCCTGTACTACGGTGATGTTATGTATTTTTCCCCAAAATATTTATTGTTGTCTCTGTAACTTGCTGTCTATTTATTGTCTGTACCTCTTCTGGGTCGTGCCTGAAAATAGATAATGTTTTTGTCTAGTGCACCTACCCAGTCAACAAAAACTGAATAAATAAATAAATAAATGCAGCAAGGAAGCAGAGCAATGAAGAGCTGGAACCACCAGCAGGGAAGTGAAGGCAGGAGACAGTGGACCACCGGCAAGGGATCAAAGCACTAGCCATCATGGCCAACACAGTGGCAACCAGCTAGAGACAGGTAAATCAACAAAGGGGAACCAGGCAGAGGCACCTGCAGCAGACAGTGGAAGGAGCAGAAGAATGCACGGAGATAAGTCAGAAAGGAGCCATAAGTTGACTGGCAACTAAAGCAGCATAGGAATCGGTCAGATGCCTAAAGCAGCAGCCATGGAATTGTTAAAAGTAGGAAGAGGAAGGGCAGAATGGGCAGCTAACCATCAGTCATGCAACTGTTGCAATAACTGAGCATCTGAAGGACATTTGGACATGTGAGGTGTAAGTACCGCTTTGATGGGGGCATGACATAGGTCACCCACTGCCCCTTTGAACCATGGAAGCAGTCCTTTAATTATGAACACCAGGACCTTTTTTCAGGATTTTGTAGAAGTCCTAGAAAGATTTCTAGGATCTGCCACACAGTAGTTTACTAAACAGGATATAGAATAAAATAAAATGTTATTTTTATTGACTAAAAGGGCATGTATCCATACACTGAAATACTACAGCATTCTTTATTGGTACAATCTGCTGCATACTCCTGAGAAACACTTGTGTGACCTGTGACCACAGACACATCCAGTGCTTTAAATATGTCACAACAACTTGACCTTCCCCATAGAACTTGATCTATGAGCGAGACAGCCGTGCAAAAACAACAGGTGAGTTAGGCAGAATTAAAACAGGAGAAAGAAAGAATGATCCATACTCTCACTTATAAAAGCAAAAACAATTTCATATTTTTGTTACTGGTTGCCTTAGAAAGCTCAGATTCACACACACACACACACACACACACACACACACGCACACAATGTTATCTTTGCTAGCAAGGCTTTCATAACAGCTGTGTGAAGATAGAAACAGAAAAAAAAAATTTGGTAGAAAAAAGATCACTGATTCATCCAGTCTGCCCTGTTTTACCCTATTCCTCCCCAGGACTCCATGTCTAGTTGGAGTTACTGCCCCTACTTTCCTCACCCTTGCCCCCTGCCTTACTGCTTTCCCCCAATGTAACTATTAAGCCTTTGACTTGGTCGCAGCAATGTCTGAAACCATTAATGGTTCTTGCACCCATCATCTCAGCTGGTATGCAATTCCACAGCTCAACCACTGTCTCTGTAAAACAATCTTTCACACATTCCTGTAGAATCTCCCCCTGCCAGCTACCTCTCACTCAGTGAAGACTACAAGAGTAAATGCTATACTGATGCAGTAATACTGATTATATCAAGGCACTGCTTGTTAAGCATGATTGATATTTTAATGCTCAGAATAAAAACTGATAAGAAAAAAAAATGGGAAAGGTAGGCCTCAGAGAAAAAAAGATGTTAACAGACATAAGGAGGGACATTGTTTTGCAATGTGTAAAATAGTCAAAATCCATTTTTAAAACATGGGATTTGGGTAGTGATGGCTAAAGGTTGCCACTGCACATCATAAAGTCTTTGTGGTGAAGTTTAATAACCCTGAGAAACTTGCTGTGTGCAAAGGATGAAGTCTGTGGAGAAAAACTCCATAAAGACCACCCTTGGTGAAAAGCCAAGTTCAGGAGGCCAGAATTTTGCCAGCAAACTCTGCTATGTGAAGGGTAGCATACAGCCTGGCTGTTAAAAAAAAAGTTAGCCCTTCCTCCACCATTATAGTACCCCATCAGTCACCCTCCTCCCCCATCCAGGGCCGCATTGGTATTAAGTGCCCCTTCTCCAGCCAACTTAGCATCCCTACTCCCACTCCCCTGCCAGTCATAGTCAGTTTTTTTTAATTCTACCCTCTCCCACCCTCATAACACCAAATCAAGTCAGCCCCTGTCCCAATATTAGGAAAATGACACTTTCCGCCAACCAGCTTAACACCCCACTTCCACCTTCCTTCTCCCTTGGGTGCACTGACTTAGAAGAAAAAGGATGCAGTACTGGATTTGGTGATGATGACTAGTGCAGCCCTCCTCACACCACCTTGTCCATTCACCGTGCAGCTCTGCTCTATAGCGTGACTTGCTGGGGCACTAAGCTTAACCACAGGATTCATTTACAGCCCATGTCTAGCTATAGAAGATGCCTGGAGAATACCTCAGTTTAAGCATGTTGTTCAGTTTGAATCCATGGGACAAAAGCCACCAGAAAGGACCCAATAATCTATTTTTGTTGGGATTTTAAAAATTCTGACATTAGTTGTAGGTTTCTTTTTTACGCGACCCACTGACCCCGTTTCCCACACAGTGCACATGAAGTCTTACTGAACCTTTTAAAGCAGCTGTTCAAGTTAGCTGTAACAAAAAAACAAGCATTTGTCAATGCCAGATGTTGTCTTGCTGACATTGGCATTGGTAGTGCACGAGTTAGACAGATGCATAAAAGGAATGGCAGTGAATTACGGAAGTGACCCCAACCCCACACCACCTGAAGAGACTGACAGGCACGTAGGTGTACCTTTGGGTGTTGGCCATAACGCTCATGTGATTTCACCTCACCCTACCCTGCAGAGTCTGACAAGTATTGCGTTCTGCCTTGGGTTCCTCGGGCCTTTCGCTCATCCCATTCCATATGGAAATACATTGAGATGAGTGCAGTATAGGAGAATGGGGTAAACTTTGGGGCCGAAGAGTGCAAGGCACAGTTCGATGCCTGTTAGTGGCTGCAGGGTGGGGGTGGAATTGCGTGAGCATTAGAACCGACAATCTAAAGTCACACCCCTGATGCCGGTTAGTCTCTACAGGGTGGGAGTTTATGGTTAGAAATCCTAATGCCCTGAACATTTGTTGGTATTTGCACTCCAAATTTTCAACATGTGCTTTTTCTCACCCCACCTCATGAAAGCATTTGGGACCGCTGCTCATGAACAGTGGCACTGTGATTTTGTTAATCTGTCCCGAATGTTGATGTCCCACAGTGATTGAGCCATTCTGCACCAGTAGCTCGAAACCACATTTTGGGCAGGATGTGAGAAATGACAACTGTACTGTTCTTAAGGAGGTGTGCAAAAATGGCAATGTGGAAAATCTGGAGTGAAAATATTAAAAATTCTTCAAGTTATGAGTGTGCATGGAAACTAAGCAATGCATGCTTGTAACACAGTCATTCTGTGCAATTTTTTCACCAAATTTTCAACATAGGCATTTTGGGACCTCCACTCATGAACACTGTCACAGTGATTTTCTTAATCTGTCCCGAACATTGATTTCCTACAGTGACCGCGCCATTGTGCGCTGCATGTGCAAAACCACATTACGCGCAGCATGTGAAAAATAACAACTATACTGTTCTTAAGGAGGTGTGCAAAAATGGCAATGTTGAAAACCTGGAGTGAAAATATTAACAATTCTTGAACTTATGAGTGTGTGTGGAAACTGCTCAACACATGCTCATAAAATAGGCATTTTGTGGAATTTTGTCACCAGATTTTCAACATATGCATTTTGGAACCTGTGCTCATGGACAGTGTCACTGTGATTTTCTTAATCTGTCCAGAGCATTGATTTCGCATACCGACTGCTCCATTGTGCCGCATGTGCGAAAACACATTTCAGGCAAGATGTGAAAAATTACAGCTGTACTGATCATAGGGAGGTGTGGTAAAATGGAAATGTTGAAAATCTGGAGTGAAAATATTAAAAATTCTTGAAGTTATGAGCGTGCATAGGAGCTACACAACACACGCTCATAACACAGTCATTTTTGAGAATTTTTCCACCAAATTTGCAACATGGGGTTTTTGGGAACCTACCTCATGAACTGTGACACTGTCAGTTCATTAATCATTCCCAAAAGATGGTTCCGCACAGTGACTGTGAAATCACCTTTCAGGACTGAATAACAACATGATAGTGACTGAGTTCATGAGGAGGGGTCCCAAGAACCCCATGTTGAAAATTTGGTGAAAAAATTCCCCAAAATGGCCAAGATATCCACCAAAGTTGAAAAAACCCTATTTATGCCATTATACAGCTTACTGGTATTTCTTCAGTTCGCGGTCGGCTTTGAAGAGTGCAGACGTGTTCCCGGTCCACCGAAGATCGTTGCGCTTGCCTGCATAGGTAAGTATGGGGTGAGGGGGGAGAAGTGTGGAGAGGTGGGTGCACAGAGGGTGGGAGCATGTTGGGGGGCACAAGAGACTGCCAGGGACCATTTTCTGCTTTTACAGGGGGAAAAAAACTGCAACGTGGGATGCTTTGGGCATGCTGGGGTAGGCTCCCAGTGTGCCGGCATACCAGGGTGTTTTTGGGGGCTGGAGCAGATGGGGATTGGGCACCCTGTTGGCCATACAGTGTGCTGGGGAGGGGCATGAGCATGCTGAGGTGGGCTCCCAGCATGCCATCTGACTTTTTGTTTGGGGGTAGCTGGAGCTGATGGGAGATTGGGCACACCATCGGCCACATGGTGTCTTTTGGGGGACAGCGCTGAGCTGATGGGGACTGGGCACCCCTCAGCTCTGGCAACAAATTTGGGATCGACATTATGCTGACGGGGAATGGGCTACCCCATCAGCAAATGAACTGGCGAGGGCCAATGCCAACAGGGGGATTGAGCACCCCTGATGTCGGTTGTTATGGGGACTGTGAGAGACGGACGGCTCCACCATGTTTATTGAAATGTTATACCACGGAAGACACACCCTGCAATGAGGGGACACTCCCTCATTGCAGCGACTAAATCCTTTCAAGGTGGTGGCATGCTTTTGCACTGCTGTCATAGACAGCATGCAATCTAATTTGTGCCACAAAGCCCAGCCTGAAAAAGCAGTGGTGCCACTGGCTACTACAGGACCGCACCTCCAAAACCTGCTATTCCAGGTTACCACAATATGTTTCTTGCGCATGCGCAAGACAACATAAATATGCATTTATTTTAAAGAGCATCAGTTTTAGTGCATTCATGAAGCTCCTCACCAGTAGCTTACCTAAACTGGAGTTGAAATTGCTCAGTTTGTATTATTTTCCTATTCTGAATATTCACCAGGGAAGGCGTTGTAAATCCTCACTTTGAGGAGCTGGCCACCCGATCCCTTTCCCTTCCTGGTGCTGAATCAGTAAAGCTCCACCCTCATGCTGCCCCCGTGCTCCAGTGTTTTGTGATGTAGGTGTTTGTAGAGCACAGGAGCAGGCTCTATTGATATCAATGGGAGTGTGGTTTTAAAGATGCATTTTAATGTTTCAGAGCACCCCTGGAGTAAAATCAAAGCCATGGCTCAACCAACAAGGCTCTTCCAGGCACTTCCAGGTTTCACTGACTTCCCAGTACAAGGGTTCCTGGTAACAGAGAATTGTGCTGCACTGCAGGTGGCATAGAGCATCCAGATTAGGAGATGCAATGGCTGCAGGATTACGGCTTCCTACCACAGCAGTGTTTTTTCTGTGACACATTGCAGTGGCTCCACAATGCACCCTCCAGTGTCGACATTACCAGTAGCAGATCCAGCTATGTAGCAAACGACCACCCACTACCTCCCTAAGCCACAAAACAGTAGCTCTTTTACTTAATTTGTTACTTAATTTAAGCAATTGAAGGGAACAGTTTACATTTTTTTGTGGAAAGTAATACCCCCTTGAAATAAATTCTAGATCTGACCCAGCACGTAACAGTGCTAAGACTGTATCAGCAGCCCCTCACTGCTCACAGAGATAAAGAGAGGAGAATGTAAACAAGCCCAAAAGGAACCATGACACTTTTTGTAAGAAATGGGGATTTTCTCCTGTGTTCTGGCCAGCATTGCTTCTCTCATGTAGCCTATGCCCAAGGACACACCTTGAAATGAGTAGTTACAGCTCAGTGGGCCTTTTCTGGTCAAAAATTACACACAAAAGTTTTTAAGATTATTAGGGACTGCTTTTTTAACTATCTCTTTTTGGTTGGGGATTATCTGATGCCTTCTCTAATGACTTACTTGTATTCAGGAGTTAATGTGTTTGTATTTTGTTGTTATATTCCTTTTCTTTTGATGTTTATTGCTGGTACAGCCCAGCCTTTGAAAATGGCCATTTGTTGCCCCAGGGCTAAGCCAGTTAACACATAAACGAGGTGGGAGGCAAGAGTGGAGCTGGCAGCCAGCAGAGCAGGACATTAATTTCACAGCTCTAGAAAATCTCTCACATCATCTTAACAAAAAAGTCTTTTACAATTCCTTACTAGTGACAGTTTTTACAGCATTTAATAGGATGTGCTTATCTGGTGTATTTGGAACCCTGGTGAAAGTTTGGACAATTTTATAGAATGGGTCCTCAAAAACAGTCAAATCAAAATGGTGACAGTTGGCAACGACAGCAGGCCATGGCTGCTTACCTGAAACCTGGTGTGGCAACGAGGCAGGAAGGAATGAAGGCCATGCTTGCTGATGTCCTGCTAACTATTCAAACTCTTGACAAATGTGTGGAGCTGCTGGACAAAAAAGCAGTGAATTTTCAATCCAGAATGGCGGCGTGTGAGTTGCAATCAACGATGACGCTTGCAGGGGCTAAGAACACTTGTGGGGCTGTGGAGCAAGCAACAACTATGACTGTTAGCATCATTAAAGAAAATTGCTTGCTTTTATACTATTTAGAAAAATAATGAGAATCAGGTTTGGTCAAAAATCATTCATATTTTGGGTCTCCCAGAGAAGGCAGAAGAAGATGACCATGTCAGCTCAGTGATTCAATGGCTTCAAGACATTTTGTGCTTGGAGCAGGCTCTGGATATTATTAAGGGGTACAGAATCATGCCACACCACAGAGTGGAGTACCGTAAACTCCCTAGAGCTTTTTTTTATCACTAAGTCTAAAATCACAGTGTCGGGGAATTATGGTGACCCTGCGGAACCTGGGAAACGTGATGAAACTTAAACTGGACTTTGGTGCTAAGGAGACAATGAAGCCAGAGAATGATCTGTAACCTGAATGTCTTATCATACTGAGTGCCACCTAGTATGATAGTAAAGTACTGGTAAAGGGGGGTAAGGATTGAGTGTAGGAGGGCATATGTGGTGGCGCTTACTTTTTTTATCTGTCTGTCTGTCTGTCTGTCTATCTATCTATCTATCTACAGTATCTATCTATCTATCTATCTATCTATCTATCTATCTATCTATTGTACATGGTTGGCTCTTTTCCTCCATAGCAGAGGTAGTTTTAAGCACAAGTGAACCAAGCGACACTTGGGGCACCAGCACAGTAGGGGCGCACTGAAGTAGACTGTATAAGCAAAGACCATCTTCAAATGCAAAAAGTGTCACTCTAAAAAACATAATTGTTGTCATCACCCTTGTATTCATAGAATTCTTAGCACTTTTTAGATGTGGGATGGGGAAGAAGGGAGGATAGAGGTGATGGGAAGCAGTGTAGGGGCACCACAAGTATTTCTGCTTGGGGTGCCATTAGATCTAAAACTGGTCCTGCCCCATAGGAACCATTATTGTATATTTCCCTGTATACCTAATCAATTATAGCTGTATACCTCTGGAGGTATACAGGAGGTATACAGCTGTAACCTTCCAATTAAGGCTCCCAGTTAAGGCTTCATGATGAGAAAAACTCCCCTCCCCCAAGCCCAGAAACACTCCCCTGCAAACACTGAAATCTTGTTTGTAGGCAACCATCTCCCTGCCTCACCTTCCCCCAGCCCTCCACATAAAAAAAGTTGGATGCCAGCTGTAGGGAAAACATATGCAAAACTGGCTATAGTGGTGACTCACTCAACTTGAAGCTGTTTACACTAGTCCTGGTTGAGATCCTTGAACCCCTGACAACGATCTTCAACCTCTCCCTAAGGTATGACCAATTCCCATCACTCTGGAAAAAGGCTACCATCACACCTGTGCATAAAAGTGGAGACAAGTCACTGCACACTAATTATAGGCCCATCTTCATCCTCCCCCTATTATCCAAAGCACTTGAACGTATAGTCTCTGACCAGCTTGTAGAGTTCCTGGAAAAACATAATATTCAGTGCACTGAGCAGCATGGCTTCCATAAAGGGCATAGTACCACCACGGCATTGTTGGAATTCACCAGTTGCATCCACGATGCCCTGGACCAAGGACTTTGGTGGGGGGCATATTCATTGACCTGACAAAGGCCTTTGATACAGTTAACCACCCCCTCCTACTCAGACAACTGATTGCTCTTGGGCTGTCCAAGGATGCACTGCCCTGGTTTGCTAGCTACCTTGGGGAGAGAGTTCAAAGTGTTAAAATTGCTGGAGTCTCCTCAGTTGAAAAGTCAGTCCTCTGTGGTGTCCTTCGGGTCAATACTGGGCCCATTGCTCTTTTCTCTCTTCCATAACAACCTCTCTGGCATCTGCCAACAGAGGATACTACTCTATGCAGATGATGCGGTCCTCTTTTCTAGCAACCGGGACTTTAACCTACTTGAGAGTCAACTGCAACATGATTTCAGGCTGGTGGAAAAATGGTTTGGCTCTTACAAACTTGTCATGAATTATAGCAAAACTAAGGTCATGTCTTTCTGCAATGCATGTAGCAAGTATAAACCTCTACCCTTCACCATCAAGAATCAAGATGGGACCTCACTTGCTCAGGTTCATGAGTTCAAATAACTCGGCATCACCCTGGACAGCTCACCGTCTTACTCCCAGCACATTGGGAAGGTTGCTAAGTCTGCCAACACATGCCTTGGCCTGCTCCACAAGTACAAACACTGTATGACTTCTGAAGCCCTTAGATTGGCTATCCACAGCTCTGTTACCTCCATTGTCAACTACGGTCTAGTCATCCAAGGCTCTGCCTCCCCTACTGCTCTTAGGAGGATATCTGTGACACTTAACAAGGCCTGCAGACTTCATACGGGGGCTGACTGCCTAACGCAGACCTGTGACCTTTACGCCAAGGCTGGTTGGCTACCTCTCATTAGTAGAATACAATACCAGACCTGTCTGATTGCCAAAAAAGTTCTTCTCGGACTCATGCCACCAGGTGTGGCAAGACTCCTTACTGCCAACAACAGTACCCAGCCAACATGCAGTTCTCAATACCAGACATTCCAGGTCCCCAGGTGCCAGGCCTCGCTGGGTCAGAGATCCTTCATGCACAGGGCTCCTCAGTGGTTCAATACCCTTAAAAAAGAAACTCTAGCTGCTGCAATGCTAAGCTCCTTTAAAAGGCAACTGTGTCTATTCCTCCCCTCTACCTCACATTGTGACTGCCTCCCCTAAGCCATGGCCATCACCCTCTACCCTAGTTGTAACTGTAACCAGCCATTCCAGCTTTGCATTTGTGGCACCAACCCCTCCCCTCACCCACCCACCCATCCCCTCTCAGGAACTCACTCCTTACCTATTGCCACTGGCCCCTGACCCCTTCGCTCTTTTCATCCTTGTCTGACAACGGCACCTACCAGCCGGCTTCCTCCTGACTTCTTCCTACCAAGTATACTGTTCTACCCTGAATTCTGATAGAAGCTAGCTAGTGTTGTTCTACTTCAACATATTGACTGAACTATTTATGTACAAGTAATTTGTATGTTATGATTGTTACCATTGTTTACCATTGTTGTATGTTACCCCCATCCTCTGACGTGGAACCTTTGTAAATGAGTAGTTCCTGCTCAAAGGTACTTGTAATCCTAGAGTTTAATAAATAAATAAATATGAATTCCCCATACTTATCAGCCATGTTCCTTTTGAAGCTCGAGCACTCTCCGCTCTTGCATGCTGCTGCCGCCAAGCCGCTTACTCCACTAGCTCCATAGCCCCAATGACACACACACCACTCCTCTACTTCCCAAACACAAACCATCCTCTTGACTGACTTCCAAGGCTGCTTCACTCTGCCACCAACATGCCACACAGCTGCAATCCATGACCCCACCAGTGATCTAAAGGACTCCTGGCCCAGACACTCCTCCTTTTATACAGGAATCCTACACTACGGAAACAAAAATGAGCCAAAGGAGAGGCTCTTACCAAAATACTACTACACTACATAAACTCACAGGGTCACATAGAACCAAGGCAAACTCAGAAATGGCCCTGACGACTATGGCTCAACATTAAACAGAACAGCAAGTAAAAGCTACAACAACCTGACATGTATTATATTAAATATGTGATGGGTATGTAAAGCATACAAGGCCATATATCCAGCAAGGGGAGTTAATTAGATAATAAAGCCACTTGCCCTTTGGGCTCCTGGCCTTATTATCTAATTAACCCCCTAGGTGAGTATATTTCCTTGCATACCACATGTACCCATCATATATTCTCTCTCTCTCTCCTCTCTCTCTCTCTCTCTCTCTCTCTCTCTCTCTCTCTCTCTGTGTATTACATGTTAGCTATATAAAGAAATGTTTTGGGGTTTTATACACAGGTATATTCTGTCTTTAAAATGGCACTTGCTGCATGGGTGTACTCAGTATTGGCCTCTCCCCCTTCACTATATTGGCTGTACTACTTAAAGGTTTTTTTATACAGTTTTATCACAGCTTAGCTTAGTAGTTACTTATCTTTGGTTTATGGACATTCATTTCTTAATTAGAATTCTCTAATTAGGCAGAGTAGTGGAAGATCTCAAATAAATGTTAAATGTTCAACACCATCGCACATAGAAGGCTGATTTAATGGAAACCCTGACTGCAGATCACAGGTCCAGAAATTGCCACTATGTTGCTGGTTTAAGAATTTCTGTTTCAGTGTCAGTGGGAAGAAGTACAGGAACTCAGTTCCTGCTGAAAAAAGGTACAGGAACTGAGTTCCTGTGCATTCCTGTTCACTTTTATCCCTGGCTGAAAGGAAAGATCTGCCTGTTTGCAGATGACACCAAGATCTGCAACAGGGTGGATACTCCAGAAGGGGGTGGGGTGGGGTGCAGAAAATAAAGAGGGACCTGGAGAAGCTTGAAAGATGGTCAGAGATGTGGCAACTGAGGTTCAATGCAAAGAAGTGCAAAATAATGCACCTGGGTAGAGGGAACCCTGGAGAGAGCTACTGGTTGGGGGGGAGCTGACTGTCACCAAAGAGGAAAGGGACCTAGGGGCTATCGTCTCTGATGACCTTAAGGTATCCAAGCAGTGCACAAAGGTGGCAGGGAGGGCCAGTGGCATGCTGGGGTACATAGGTAGGGGTATCACTAGCAGAAGGTGGGAGGTGGTGATGCCATTGTATAAAACATTGGTAAGGCCTCACCTGGAGTACTGCATGCAGTTCTGGAGGCCACACCTGTGCAAGGACATAGATAAGGTGGAGACTATCCAGAGAAGTGCAACAAAGATGGTGCAGGGCTTGTACCACAAAACATAAGAGGAGAGACTAAGGGACCTCAATATGTACTCACTGGAGGAGAGGAGACAGTGGGGAGACATGATTGAAACTTTCAAGTACCTCAAGGGGATAAACAAGGTGCAGGTGGGGGACCTTTTCCAATGTAGAAAAAGTACTAGAACAAGGGGGCACAATATAAAGTTGGAAGGGAGTAGATTAAGAGGTAATGTAAGGAAGTTTTTCTGCACAGAAAGGATAGTCAATGCTTGGAATAGTCTGCACAAGAGGTAGTGGGGGCAAGTATGATGGAGGGGTTTAAGTATGCCTTGGACAGGCACAAGGGAAGCCTGAGAGGGGGAGGGAGTGATGAAAAGCCATTGATTACATAGGATCAGTGGCCACTTACAATGTATAGGGCCTATGGGCAGACTGGATGGGCCTAGCAGTGCTTATCTGCTGACACTTTCTATGTTTCTGTGTTAGCAAGTAAGCGATGCCGGATAGACTTGTTGTAGTCCTAGTATCCTACTTAATGATAGTTTTGAATCCCACTTTTACTTGAGGGGTCTGCACATGGTCTTTATTACTGAACGTTATCTGGATGTGTGGGACTGGTCTTAGGAGAAGGTGATTAATACACAATGTTATTTCTATGATTAAACAGAATATGCTGCTCTTTATGATGCTTTTGCAGGCTTTGAAGCCTAAATAATGTATGATACTTTTCTTACAGGGTCCAGGCTATGTTTAGGCTAATCCCTAATGCTTTATATATTTTGTAACTACTATGTTGATATGTCCCTCATGATGCAGCAACCATGGAAGTTTTCTACAGACTCATAGTATTTCAATACGTTTTGTGCAATAATTACTATTGCACAAGCACTACAGATCACATATGTATGGGTTTTCTTTGAAAACTAAAAAAAAAAAGTAAAAAAAAAACAGTAAGTACAAAAAAAAAACATGATCTCAGTCTTTTATTTTGACTGTTTCATGATTTTTTCACTTTAGATCAGTGATTTCCAAACCCAAACAAACAAACACACATACTGGTGGCCTTAGCAGAAGTACTGGCCCTTGTATTTATTTTAGTCTGAATTTTTGGTGGGGGTAGGGAGGAGACACTTTAAGCGCTTTTACACACAGGCGAATACAATGGAATGGCCATTACCTGTGTGAGGCAGAGGATGCAGAAAGATACAATAGCAAAGAAACAGTGCTGAGAAAAAGGGCAGAGAGAAGAGGAGCTACAGCAGTTACGGCCAGGTGTGCAAAGAGAGTACTGTACCAAGAGGAGAGCTTTCATGAAATGGGGAGGAGGAGTGGAGGCAGGGAAGGGGGGGGTTATTTCAGAGGGAAAGGGAGGCAAGAGGGGGGAGCTTCTTGCCCCATGGAGGTTTTACAGCAAGGAGCTGAGAAGGAGCGGTAGCCTGCAGAGTGGAGGGAGAAGAAGAAAGGAGGGGATGGGGAGAGGTAACAAGGGAGGGAATAAAATCAGAATTTGAAAAGAAAGGAGGTGCTTTAGGAGAGGCACCTACCTTCCAGTGATGGGAGGGACAGGTTGAAGAAGAGGGAGCACTTGTGAGTTCATGGAGGGGGAAGGCAAATTCAGGGAAAAAGTGATAAAAGAAATAGAAGAGGGGGCCAGGCTGGCTACAGTAGATTTGGGAGTGGCACTGTATAGCAGAAAGATCATCTTGAGGACTATCTCGCAGTGGACGGAATATTTTAAGTATTTACAATCTCTCCTTTTAGCTTTTGTCTTCTAATCCACTAATCAGTTTGGTGAATGAAAATATGGTTGCCAAAAATAATGGAAACTTTTACTACAGAATTGATGGCATCTTTAAAAGAATTATACAGACATTAAGGAGATTAAAGTTAAATTATTAAAGATAGCAAAATGAGTAAGAAAGGTGGTAGAAAGGATTGGAAATATAGCTTATGACTTCCTAAAGTACAGTACTATGGAAAATTTTCTTAGTGGTATTATCGGGCAACTTAGTTTTAATCCTTAGGTTACACATTCCTCCAAAAGCACATTAATTTGCTAGATAATTAGTTTCTTTGGGAATGGATAGTAAACTCAGTATGGAAACTGTCTCATCCATAACATAATGACAATTAATTCAGTCAGTTGGTTAATGTTATTTCCCTATGCTTAAGAATGTTTAGGCTATATTCATTTTTATTTATTTATTTGTTTTACCAGGGAAGCTCCATTGAGCAAAACTCATTTGCAAGGAGGTCCTAGGTAGGACAAAGAGAGAGAGAGAGAGAGAGAGCAAAAGTAACCCTTACAAACATATTATAACAATCTCAAATATCATGTGTACAAAAGGTGGTATACAAATCATTGAAAATAACAGGAAAAATACATAATATCTACTGGGGTCACATAATGCTAAAAGGTGGAGAAATACAGAGCAATAACTGAGACATGGAATAACAATCAAGATTAATACTATGGATAAAAGCAAATACATTAAAGTGCAAACAAACTTTTCTCTTCTTCTTGTGAAATATACTGAACACAAAAAAAATCCAATAAACGTAATTGATAAAGGGAGATTAAAGTTACATTAGCAAAGATAGAGAAATGAGTGAGAGAGATGTTAGAAAGGATAAGAACAACTGTGATCACTCTGTGAACTTGTATAACTCAATCAAATACTTAATGCAGTCCAAAACAAAGCTATCTTAAAAAACTAGACAAAATGGAGAACAGATCTGGAAGCTTGAAACTGAGAATTAATCCTCTACCAGAAGGGTTACAGATGGGGAAATATGAAATAGTCTATAGAAGCCCTTCTGAAGCAGGTCAAATACATCTAATTTGGATATCTTTAAATGGAGAAAACATCCATGGGACATTCTATGGCACGTACAATTTAAGTGATTTTAAAAAATTACTGGTCATTTGGAAGATTCTTTTTTTACAATTATTTACCCAGGATAGCTCAGCAGAGATGCAACATCCGATTTCCTACGGATCCTGCTTCTACCCATTTCTACAGCTGGTGAACTGGAGCAAGACTAAGATGTTAAGTGACTTGCCCAAGTCGGAACTTGGGATCTTTCAGTTCTGCTACAGGTGTTTAACAATTAACATTTAGAAACTAAAACAACTGGGTAGAACCTTTGTACTTAAATTGAAGGGACACTCTAGAATAAGCTACCAAGTTATTCCAGCATACTGTATAACAAGAGTTAAACAACGTGTTATCTTTCTGGAGGAGGGATATGATGAAAAAGAAGGGATGTGTGGTTAAGATAAATGTAAATGGGGCAGAATGAATTGGGCATTTGGGTCTCTTTCTGTTCCCCCAAATTCTCATATTCTTATGTTTCTCCTGTGATTCTTTTCCCCTCGGGATTCTGAATGTTCAAAGTGCAGCATGTTGCAGAAATGGGCAGGACTGGGTCCCTCTTGTTACCAACCAGACTCCTATCAGTCCCACATGAAAAACAGGGACTGTTTCTATGGCAAGCCATTAGGGACATAATTCATAATCTTCGGCTGTATAGTAAAACTCATACACTACATAGTGAAATACGTATATCATGCAGTGAAATATATACATCATATAGTGAAATGCATACACAATGTAGTGAACCACATACACTATCTACTGAAATATATACATCATATAGTGAAATACATATACTGTATACTGAAATGCATATATCATACAGTGAAACACATACACTATATAGTGAAATGCTTACATTGTATAGCGAAATACATACACTATCTACTGAAATCCATATACTGAGTACTGAAAATCCACATACACTATATACTGAAACAAATGTGCTATGTACTGAAACATATACACTACCTATTGAGATACATACACTACAGACTGAAAAATCAACATAAACTATCTACTGAAGCAAATACTCTATAGATTGTAACACATACACTATATATTAAAAAAATCTGCATGCACTATATACTGAAGCAAACACACTATATATTGAAATACATACACTATACTGAAATACATACACTACACATTGAAAAAAGCACATATACTGTCTACTGAAACAAATACACTGTATACTGAAACATCTACACTTTAAATTGAAATACGTACACTATATATTGAAATAAATACACTATGCATTGCAAAATCTGCATACACTATATACTGAAACAAATATACTATATATTAAAAACACTTACCCCCTCTATTGAAACATTTTGCATACTCTATATACTGAGAGAAATATATTACATACTAAAATACATACACAGTATATTTAAAAAAAAAACACATACACTATATCCTGAAACAAATACACTACATGGTGAAACACATACACTATGCACTGAAATACATACACCGTAGACTGAAAAATTCACATGCGCTATATACTGAAACAAACAAACTATATACTAAAATGGGCTACATTCTGAAACTACCCATCCCCCCAGCCCTCCCCCTTGAATGGCCTGCCGCTGCACTCCTTGCCTGTTGCATTCAGTTAGCTGCTGGCTTGATGAGAGGATGTCTAAAACAGTAGAACAGGAGGTAAACAAAACAGGGCTATCTGTTATTCTACTTCTTTGAGATTTTTTTTGCATCTTGTTTAACTTGCACACCTTTAATCAAATTTCAGAACATTGTGATGTGACAAGAAACTTTTACAACTAATTTAAAATGCTGTAGTTTATTCTTTTAAAAAAGTGCTGCCTTCATTTACTGTTAGACAACACATTTGTATAAGAAGCTAATACTGGATATTCCTAACATAAACATAGGGAGCTGCATTCGTTTTTCCAAGTTACATTTTTACATCAGATTTATATGTCATTAATTACTGTGTTAGTCCAGCAACTTATCTGAGCTGAATGCTTGGAAAGCACTGCAGAAACGGTGATAGTATAAGCCAAAAGCTTTGTTAGTTTGTACACTATGGACTATGTTTTGATTAAGTTTTTATTTTAATGTTTTGTTTAATAAAAGTTTCTTAGTTAAGAAACAAAAATATATATTTTTGCTGCAACCCCTCAGTATCCAATTCTCATCAGGAGTTTAGCTGGCATATGCATACAATTTGCATTGTTTCTATACTAAATAACTTTACTGTGATGCCTCACTGGAGGTATTCACAGTCTGTTTTGGGGTTCAGGCTTCTCAAACTGTGTTTTATTTCTTTTTTTTTCCCATAGAGATTTTGATCTTCTTAGTCACCCTGCAACCCCTTTGCCCACTGACATCTCCAGCTCAATCACCCACCATCTCCTGGACATACTTGCTCTGAGATCCCCCCCCCCCACACACATCCCCCGTGCTGGGGCCAGGAGGGGGAGGGCCATTGACAAGGAGACTCATACTCAGACAGGAGCAGAGCCTGGTTAGTAGTGCAGAATATGCGGCAGGTTGTTGGGTCTTTCTGCCATTGGGGGGTTTCTACCATTGGTTTCATCCCCTGGACAGCCAAGCATGCAATGATGCAATTGCACATAAAGGTACATGCTTGCTTTGTGCCTGTCTGAGCCCTCCCTCTTATGCAACTCCACTGCCCTGCCAGTCCTCCTCAGCTAGGTGGATGTTGAAGAGCGGGGTGGTCAGACTTCCCCTCACTGAGAGGAGAGCATTCCCCGAGATGCTCAATCATATCTCCCACCAGCTAACCCCTGTGCAACCCCGGTCCACCCCTAAAACTGGGCCACTGGCATGGGAGGCAGTGCAGTCACCACCAATCTGCTAGGCCAGCCCACCAGACTGTGTTTTTATGCTAGCACTGACATCCCCTACAATGACAGCTACAATGCCGACTGTTGGCATTGTAGCCACGGGATGTCGGCACACACAGTCGGGGAGCTCTGCCCCCACACCCCTGGTCTCTAGGATTCTAACTCTGAGTCAGAGATGGACCGGGGGGGGCAAACACCCAGTGATGCAGTCCCGATCACTGCAATGACCAGGACAGCGATGGGAGGATTTTACCCGATTCCTGGCGCTGTGCTGGTCTTCGCCATCAGGGAGTCACTGCGGTGATGGTATACCATTTTTGGAAGTAAATAAAGACAGCATTTAGATAAAAGAAGAAAAACTGTATTTTAACTAGTTTGTTATAAACATTTTAAGTCACATCACAATGTTTTGAAATCAGATAAAGTTTTTTTTTTATCATTTAAGAGTTTCTCACCTACGATAAAACAATACATAAAGAGACAGATAAGATAACCCCTTTATGTTTACCTTCTGCATCTTAGGAGGCATTGGCCAGGATTTTTAGTCAATTAGGGCCCCATTTTCAGAAGGTTAGCATGCAGAGCTAAACATTACACTATGTGGGAACAGCATGGTTGGATCGGTGTCGTATTCAGCATCACCTGATGCTACCCTGATCATGTGCATGTGCATATGTACTACTACGGCCATGCAAATGAGGAATCCTCTCCTGCATACAGAGCACAGTGCTATATAAAAGGTTTCCTTAGTGACCATCAGTACCTCCCCCTACATTTTATACTCAGCCTTTAGGTTTTTATTCCCTAGATGCTTGATTTTGGCTTTGAACCCGAGCTGCCATGTCCCATACCACGCTTCAAGTTTTCTAAGGTCCTTACTCATTCTCTCCATCTGCACTTATCAATGCTATTACAGACTGTGGTGTCATCGGCAAAAAGTTACATCTTCCCTTCCAGTTCTTTTGTTATGCCACTTATAAAGACACTGAAGGGATTGTCCCATTACTGAGCCCTAAGGCACCCTACTGGTCACTCTCTCCTCACTGGAGTGAGTGCCGTTTACCACCACCTTCTGTGGCTGTGCGCTGTCTCAGGTGCAGCACTTAGAAGTGCACATCACTAATCTGAAAATGGGGGTCTACATACCACTGTAACAGAATTAGCACTACATCATGACAAGCATGGCTGGTACTATTTTAAAAAGCATTCTTCTGTGCAGTGCTAACCTGTTAATGTGGCACTATTTTTTTTTTTTTGCCCAGGATTACTAATTGCAACCAGGTGCCCATACATCTGGGGGTTACTCTAATGCATATAAGGTGTACAGGTATATTAAATGCTTTCTGAAAGTGCTAACACACTGCATGGTTAGTACTAGTTAATGATTCTGGAAATCGTGTTTTAACTGCATACATGCAGTCTGCCAGCAACCCCCCACACACACTCACACACACACACTCTGTCAGTCCTGGACATAATAAAAAATTAATAATTCTTTGGTAGTCTGGTGGTCCCCCACTCACCTAATCCAGGTAGAATATTTATTCCTCATTCCTGCTGTTGTTATACTACACATATTTCTCAGCCTGTCTGGTGCAGGGGAAAACAAGTTTCAGCGTTAGTGAATGGCTGGAAAATAGCTAAAAATGCTAAATTTTGTGTTGGGCCATCAGAGGGAAGAGGCTGCTAAAGAGCAGAACTTCAGTAAAGACTCTTGAGGAAAAATACCTGGGACAATCTGGATGCCTTTTTCAGCAACCAGTGAGGCATTGCGGGAACCTTGTACATGTTAATTTTGGTTGACAGTTGCTCCTGCCAATGGAGAGCTGCCAGAAAGCTCCCAAGGGGAAAGAACTTTGGTTTCTAAGTTCAGTTTGGTGGGAGCCCCTCCACAGGGAGGGGGTCTCTAGTCCCTAGGAAGAAGGTGGGGTTGTGGGGCTGTGAGGGGGGCTGCCAGCCATCTGTCCTCCAGAGCTGGTTGTCCCTTTCCCCATCATGAGAGAAAAGAGAGGATTCTGCGGGCAGCTCAGCAGAGAGGGAGATCAGCAGTATTCTGTTGCTGCCAGAGAAATTGCACCACAGCAGTGAAATTGTTTAGAGTAAAGGTTAAATGGATTGAGAAAAAGGATTAAGAAAATGGATTTGTGTCAAGAGGATGGGGAGAAAGCCTCTTCAGTTTATATGTGCCACATCGGTGAAACACGGATGATCAAAGATTTTTGATGAGAGAAGTACGAAAATGTGTAAAAGGTTCTGTCTGACCCTGGCAACAACAAGATGTCAACAGGAAAAGGGAAAGACAAGGTTAAAGGACTGTTTTTTGGTAGAGAAAACTGGACTGGAGAAAATGGACACAAAACTGGATTTGAACCCAGGTTTTAAGAAGCTAACAAGAGAGCCTCTTCTGTCTGGAGTTGACTAGCACCTGCACAGTGAGAAAAGGGACTTTCTTGATGTATTTCTGAAAAAGAGTTGCTGATCTTGTATGTGAGCCAGAGCACAAGAGTGGCCACTGTGTTGGAGTTGAAAGACTGTGGGGTCACGGGGATGAGCGGGTGCTGTCTGGGTGGGTGCCTGCTGTCTGCTTCTGAGATGCAGCAAGATGGGAGACTGTTGTGTTAAATCCCTGGATTTTCAGACTCTGCACAGTCCCCCCAGAGCCTGATATTTGAGAAGGTAGCTGAGACTGCTTGACTACATAGAGTAGCAGGTAAATTGAGGAAAGAATGGAAATGATCTGAAGAATCCATTATAAACATGCCAGGTGGGGAGCTCGCTGACCCCCATTAAGTGGGGCTGCTGGTGGCAAGGGATTATGGGTTTGTGCCCTAGTGCTGGGGTGCTCTGACCTGTGGGGGAGCCAGACCGTGGGGACGCTCCCATGTCTGGGTCCCTTCTGGCTGGTGGGTCTTGTGTGATGCCCTACAGTGGGCCTCTGTGGGCCGTGGGGGGCAGACAGGCTGCAAGACCTTGGGTCACACTGAAGATCCAAGCTGCAGCTTCTACACAGTGTTAAACATCAGGCCTGATTCTCATCTGATTCTCATCTGCTGATCCATCTTCCCCAGGACTTCAATCATGTGCGCCATCCTAGGACTAATACAGCAGAGCTGTGAGTGAGGGCAGGGATTGCCCTGCACCTGGGGAATATATATATATGTGTGTGTGTATATATATATATATATATATATATATATATATATATATAGTTATCTGTGTTCAAGTCCACTGGCGCTGAAGGCCAGTTCAAGATTTAAAGTAATCAAGAGGAACATGTGGGGGGTTGTTTGGTTCAGGTGGGTGTGCCAGCGCCAGCCGACCAGCTGCACCTCAGGCCTGCAGCTTGGCATTTAGGTACCCAGGGACAAAATTCAGGGAGTCTTTCTGAACTGATACCAGTGAGTTTGGGTTTGGTAATGCCTGCAGCAGTTAGATAGTCAGGTAGTTTGGCAGCTGCATTATCAAAAGGTGATCTTGATTAAAATCAAAAGGGGACATTCTGTTTGGGAACATTTTTTTTCCTTTTTTACTGACTCTTTTTCCTCCGATCACCGGAGATGTGGCCTCTCTCAGGTGTCATCCCCAGTTCTCTCCTGCCCAACCTGTCCCCCTCCCCACTCTGGGTCCCCTCCAGAGGCTCCACTAATGCCTACCTCTGCCTGGTGAGAGACCTCCCTGGTTTACCTATATAGCGGGGCCACCACTCCTTCGGGTGCCCAAGGCATCCAGTATCATCCAGGCAGAGGAAGCACGCAGAGGATTGGGACCCAGGTGGGCGGGGTCCAGCAGTGGGCATGGGGTCAAGGTGCACCATCACCAACCACAACTCTGGGGTGTTTTCATGTTTATTTAACAGAGTTACAATGGTTTTAAAAAGTCCTAAGGCAAAATATTCAAGCTTCATTGCGAATGTTAGACAGGTTATCAACTTGCTAATCCCAATTTGCACCTTTAAAGCAGGATAGTACTGCACAGGATCATATGATTGTTTGGTTACCTAGTCACTAGCCCATTTGTGAGTGGCCCTAATCCATCCTTGTGCACCTATGTAAAGCAGCTGACAGCACCTTGCATATAGGCACATCGGCATGCTCAGAGGTTTAGGAAGGTTTAGCTATCCATTTGTGCAACACTAGTTACTGGTTCCCAAAACCAGGTGTTATGGACTATGCATTCCTACACTCCCAACACCTGGCCATGTCAGGCTACCATTAGCCCTGGTCCCTCCACTGGTACATGCCATAATTGTCCTGGTGTCCGGTGCCCCAACCCCCAAATTGCATGCCTGTGTAATAAAACATCTGTCCCATGTGTCCAGCAGACCCCCACACCACTAATCAACTGGGCCTCAATCAGATAATTGATAAGATCAGTAATTCCTCTGTACCATTTGCTTGATATCCAGACCAGGGTTCCCCATGTGTCCCAATTAGTAGTCAGGCAAGAGCTGTAATTCTTCCATACCACATCCTTGGTATTGAGTGATTCCCCTGCCTCATAAGTATAATATTTAACCCCCCCAACCAGCCCACCCAGTACTACTACAACTGCCCCCACTTGCCCCCAAGCTATGGTGTACAGTGACCAGCACAGACCCTCCACTCACATCCTTAGCAGCAACCAACTAAATGACAGTTCACAATCAGATGCCTACTGTAGTAAAAGCTGTTTCTATAGTAGGTGTGCGATCATAAACAGAGAAACATAGAAACACTGAATTTGTCATCAGAAAAGGACAGCTTGGCCTACTTAGATGTTTCCTGTGTCATCTTCCTCCTCACATGCTGTCTGATCTCTATTGACCCTCCCACCTCCCCACCTCTTCTCTAATATACCACTATGTCTACGCCACACATGCTTGAAGCCCCCTACTGTTTTACCCTCCACCACTTCAGCTGGCAATCTGTTCCAGGCATCTACCAGTATTTTCTCACATCTCTCTTGACCCCCCTCCAGCTTCTTTGCATTCCCCCTGGTCCTGGTGCTCTTTCACATTTGAAAGAGACTCCCCTTGACCTTGTTCATTCCCGTAAGATACTTGTAGGCCTGTATCATGTCACTTTCCTCTTTCCTCTCTTCTAGGGTGTACATGCTGAGATGCCTCTGTCTCTCCTCTTAGGGTTTCTCATGTAAATCCTGCACCATTTTAGTTGCCCTCCTGTGGACTTCCTCCACCCTGTCTATGTTTTTTTTTAGCTTTGTTCTCCAAAATTACATCACACTCCAGGTGGGGTCTGGCAACACCACCTCCATCCTTCTGATGGAGATACCCTCCCTACACACCCCAACATCCCACTAGCCCTATTCTCTGGTTTGTCACAGTGCCACCTTGAGGTCCTCAGACATAATAACTCCAAGATCCCTTTCCTGTTTATTGACTGTCAATAACTGTCCCCCCCCATCCTATACTCAGCTCTTGGGTTCCTATGCCCTAGGTGCACGATTTTGCACTTTTTGGCATTGAATCCAACTGCCATGCTTTTTACCATTCCTCAAAATTTACAAGATCCCTGATCATTCTCTCCACCACTCCTGTGTGTCCACCCCATTGCAAATGTTGATATCGGCTGCAAAAAAGCATACCTTCCCTTCAGTTCTTCTGCAGTGTCCCCTATGTTCAGAAGGATTGGTCCCAGTACTGAGCTCTGTGGTACCCACTGGTCACTCTCCCATCATTAGAGTGAGTGCCAGTAACCACCACCCTCTGCTGCTTAGCCATTAACTAGCTACTGTACTAATTGGAAGGCTACAGTCAGTAGTTCAAGGGGGTGGTGCAACAGGACACACTCCCATTCCACCCATTGAAGGGCTGCTCTCCTCACTCCACACACAAGCATTTTTTCCTTGCCCATCCATTCACCCCCCCTCCTCCTCCAGTGGCACGCCTTTGTTTCCCATGAGTTTCTTCCTAAGGTACCATTAGCCAAGGGAATCACTCCCATGGCACCTCAAGGGGTGGAACCCTCCTTTAGGGTTCCTTCCCTTCATACCCATACAGGGCGGTATATCCCAGCCAAAGATTATCTATGTTACACAAGCACAAAACCAGTTGCACAGGCACATTGAACCCAATTAACCATTTTGGATCCCACCCCTAGGCCGTTCAGTTTCTTTATCAGCCTCCTGTGTGGCACAGTGGTGAAGGCCTAGCTAAACTCCAGATCAATCATGTCCACTGCTCTCCCCTTATCTATTTCCCTGGTCATCCAGTCAAAGAAATCTACCAGATTAATTTGGCATAACCTTCCCCCTGTGAATCTGTGCTGCCTGTGGTCTTGCAGCCCACTGGATTCAAGATACTTTAGCAGTCTCTCTTTTAGTATGGATTCCATTAATTTCGCCATGACTCGAGTAAGACAGACCAGACTATATTTGCTAGCCTGCTCCCTGCTGATGCTCTTACAAAATGGAACTATGTCTGCTCTCCTCTAGTCCTCTGGAACCACTCCTGTTTCCAGTAAGTTGTTGAATAAGGCCATGAGTAGTACAGCATGCACCTCCCTGCCTAGTTCCCTTAATACCCTTGGGTGTATCCATCCAGTCCTATGGCCTTGTCCACCCTAAAATTTGAAGTCCCTTCAATAATATTCTTTCCTTTGAAAATGGACTTGTGTCCACTTCCCCCTCCAGTGTTTGTGCTGTTCCTTGGTGAACTGTCTCTGTCTCTCTTCACTGTGAAAACAGTAGAAGTACCTGTTCAGGATGTACACTTTTTTCTGATCCCTTCTGTGCAGTCTTCCTTTGTCATCCTCCTTATTCTCAGAATCCCTCCCCTTGCCTTCCTCTCCTTGCTTATGTACCTGAAGAAAGTCTGGTCTTCTTTTGATACCCTTTGGCTATACTTTCTTCTGTCTGAGCTGTTGATCCCTTCATTACCTTACCTGCTTCCCTCTGTTTTACCTGATACACCTCTCTATCCTCATTCTTCTGTGTTTCTTCATACCTCCAGAATGCCACCCTTTTACAAGCTTCTAAAGAAGGCTATTCAGATGTATCTCCCCATGTCAGTGAAGTCTGCCTTCTTGAAATCCAAAATGTTTGCTCTCGCATGACTGGACTGGGTCCCGGGGTCCCATGCTAAACCACACTATGTGGTGGTCGCCAGATCCAAGTTGCTTCTCCACACAGACATCTGCGTTCATTCCCCATTGGTCAGTATGAGGTCAAGAATGGCCTTTTCTCTGGATCAAGCACAAGCTGCCTTAGACCTGCCCATTGTAGAGAATCTAGGATGCACCTGGGTGGACCAGTCCATGTCTGGCATACTGAAATCCCCCAGCAGCAGGACTTCACCTTTTGTTGCCATGTTGTGTATTCCATCCAAAAGCTCCCTGTCCACTTTTTCCCCTGTGCCGAAGGCCTGAAGATCACCCCCATTCATATTGCTGAGCCTTTGCCAGGTTCAAGGGTGATCTACAGTGCCTCAGCCTCCCCCTGTCTACCCTGCACCTCTGTCACCTTTATAGCCTCTCTGACATACAGGGCCACACTCCCTCCTTTTTGCCCCCCATCCCTCCTGAACAGAGCATAACCTGGTACATTAATGTCCCATGATTAACAGTGTACCATGTCTCAGTTATTGCTAATATGTCCAGGTCTCTACTATCAATACCTCCAGGTCTGGGATTTTATTTACCAGGCTGTGGGCATTTGTTACCATGCCTTCCACGTTTTGCATCCTATCTCCCTCCTTCTCTTGCTGCTGCTCTCCTGCTTCCTTCCTCCTCCCCTCCTCTACTTCGTCCCCACTCCTCAGTTGTCTTTCTTGAGTGGCCTAGAATTCACTGCTTCCCACTCTCCTTCTGCAGTCAGTGTCCCAGACTTCAACTCATTTTCCTGCTTGTGCTGGGGAGGGGTGATACTAAGTCACCTGACCTTCCTGACTCCCCCCCCTCCCCTGGATAAATGCTTGTCACTGAAGCATTCACACACTTACTTGGGTCACCTTCCCTGATGGATGCAGGCCATTATCTTTATACAGGCTTGCATCCATCCAGGTGGGGCCCCAGTCCCCCATGAAGCCATAACCCTCCCTTCCACACCATTCCTTCAATCAGGAGTTGAATTATTGGATGTGGAGTGCCCTAGCCTTTCCCCTGCCATGTACAGGTGGCACCTCCTAGAAGGAGACATAGTGTGTGTTTTTTTTACCAGGAGAGACACACTAAGCTGAAGCTTGTTTACAGGTGCAACTTGGGAGCACAAGAAAGTTAATTGACTTGCTCAGGGTCACACAGTATGCAAGTGGGAGCTGTGGGATTCAAGCCCAGGTCTCCAGGTTTGCAGCTCAGAGCCTTAAACCACTGTGCTATACTGCCTTCTTGAAGTGTTCTACTTGCTTCAGGCTCCCCCCAACTTCCTGAAATCTTTTTGGATTCTAGCTACTTCCACTTTGTCTCCTGCCAGGTCATTCATCCCCAGGTGGATGATAACATCCAGTTCCTCACTCCTTGCCATTACCCTTGTGATCCTATTGATCTGCTTCTCATCCCACCATGCAGTGCCTTCTGAAATGCACTTTACCTCCATGTCCTTCCTGCTAGGTTCCCTTAACTTCACTCCTCGGACAACTGATTCCCCACCAGGAGAAGCTTCCTCCTCCTCTGGGGTTTTCTTTCCCCCTTTCCTGGTGCTGCAACCCTGAGGATCTGCCCATCCACCTTGGTCTCGGCCGGTGCCATTGTGGGGCTATCTCACCCTCCAAAACAGCGAGGGAATTGCTTAACCATACTGGTTTGGGGATGTGCTTCAGATACCTTCATGGCAACTTCCCTACAGTACCATAATGGTCCTTTTTCTGTTGTCTTGTGTGCACAGTGCAGACAACATATTGTGGTGGCAGGTTTTGGAGGTGTGGTCGTGTTGTGGCCAATGGTGCCACAGCTTTTTTGGGCTGGGCTCTGTGGCAAGAATGAAATAGCATGCTGTCTATGACAGCGCTGCAAAAGCATGCCACCAACTTGAAACAATTTCACTGCTGCAATGAGGGTGCTCCCCGTCATTTCAGGGCGTGCCTTGCCTAGTGTAACATTTCAATAAACATGGTTGAGGCTGTCACCGTCCCACCTCTCCCCAATCCCCAGCAAGCCGACGTCGCGGGTGCCCCAATCCCCTGTCCAGCAGTTGAGATCCCCAAGATTGTGTGGCACACTGGGAGCCAATCCCAGTGTGCCTCTGTGTTCAAAAGCCAATCACGTCGTCATGTTTCTGCCTCTGTCCACCACAGAATGGCTAACATCACACCACAAACTTATGGAACACACTGGGAACCCACCCCAGTGTGCCCAATATTTTCCTTACACCTGTGAAAAAAAAAGGAAATGGTCCTTGGTGTTCTTTCTTTTATTTTTATTATAACCTGAAAAAAAGAAAATGATCCTTTGCTGTCGGGTCCTCTCCCCCAACCTGCACCCACCCTCTGCGCACCCCCCCTCCCCATACTTACCTCTGGAGTCCAACACTGTGGTCTTTGGTGGAGTGGGAACATGTCTGCACGCTTTAAAGCCGACTGCAAACTGAAGAAATGCTGGTAAGTTGTATAATGGCATCAATGGGGGGTTCAACTTAGGTGAATATCTCATCCATTTTTGTGACTTTTGGCTCCAAATTTTCAACATGAGGTTCTTGGGACCCCACTTCATGAACTCAGTCACTGTCATTTCATTATTTGGCCACGAAAGATGATTTCACAGTCACTGCGCAGAATCACCTTTTGGGACCGATTAATGAAATGACAGTGTCACTGTCATAAGATAGACTCACAAAATGCCTATGTTGAAAATTTGGTGAACAAATTCCAAAAATGTCACTTTGTAAGCAGGCGTGCATTGTGCAGTTTCCATACACGCTTGTAACTTCCGAGAATTTTTAATATTCGTGCTCCAGATTTCCAACATTGCACCTTTCACATGTCCTTATGAACAGTAGAGCTGTCATTTTCACATCCCACCCAAATGTCTCCGCCAAGATTCATGAGAGAATGCCACAGTTGTTGTGGGAAATCAATGTTCAGGCATTACTAACAAAATCACAGTGCAACTGTTCAAGAGCGGAGTTCCCAAATGCTTTCATGAGGTGGGGTCATAAAAAGCCCATGTTGAAAATTTGGAGTGCAAATACCAACACACACCTGGGGAGCTAAGGTTTCTAACCATAATATCCCACCCTGTAGAGACTGACTGGTATCAGTGGGGTGACTTTGGATTGTAGGTTGTAGTGGTCACACCATTCCACCCCACCCCCACCGAGCAGTCTGTGACATGCATCAAGGTGTGCCTTGGACTCTTCAGCCCCAAAGTTCACCCCATTCTCCTATACTGCACCCATCTCAACGTATTTCCTTATGGAATGGGGTGAGCGTAAGGCCCGATGACCCCAAAGCACAATGCAAAACTTATCGGAGTCTGCAGGGTAGGGTGAGGTAAAATGGCACAAGCGTTATGGCTGACGACTCAAAGGCAGACCTCAATGCCTGTCAGTCTCTGCAGGGTGGTGTGGGGTTGACGTCACTTCCATACTTCACTGCCATTCCTATTATGCATCTCTCTAACTCCTGCACTACTAATGCCAATGCCAGCAAGACAACATTCAGCACTGACAAATGCTTGTTTGCTCCTGCTTTTGCTCACTTCCTTCATGCCGATCCTGGTTGCCTTCCCTATGCCTTTACTTAATTTTCTTCACTGTTCCTCTACCCCTCTCTGACAATCCTCCCCTGCTAGGCTGCTTCTGAAGAAGTCTCTCATTTCTTTAAAATCCAACCTACTAAAGTCCAGGATCATCGTCTTTTTGTGGCTTGCCTCTGCACCCATCATAATATTGAACCACACTGTACGATGATCATTGGTTCCCATTAGATAGGCCACTGTGACATGACTAGGCACTATCAAAGCCTCTAGTAGGACAGGGATTCAGAAGAACAAAGGGAGAAAACATGTCCCAAATAGGACAGCACTTTTACCCCATGAGACATTTTCAACTCTCAGCATGCTAAGTCCATAGGGCAGGAAAGGTGCTAGTGGGACATTTGCCGGCCCACATGGGCTAACTAACATCTCTGCACAATACCTCTGTGCATGACTTCATGGAGAAATTATATAGAGCAGTGCAAGCCCCCACCTCCTCATCACAATTCAGATGCTCCTGATATTATAATAAAATGATCCCTGGCATCTAGGAGTTCCGCTAGTCACATTCAGATAACCCCAATTAGTAAAATGATCCCTGGCATCTAGAATTTCCCCACCCCCAATCACCATTCAGATGCTTCTGATTAGTATATTAAGAGGATCCCTGGCATCTAGATAACCTTGATTGCAAGTCTGAGCCCCTCCCAATGCCACCCATTAAGATTCTTCCACCCCTTTCCCCATGGTGGCTCATAAATGACCCCAGCTGCCAGTCCCTCCCACTGCGACAGTGACAGGTCCAGCCCCTATGCTCGCCACCTTGGCTGGCCATTTTCTGAACAACAGGGAGTGAACACACACCTATTGTAGAAACAAATGTTCTACAGTAGGTGTACATTCACTCCCTTTCACTCAGACAGTGATCAGCCAAGGTAATGAGCTAAGACGCTGTACTGATCACAGTCACAGGGAAATGGCTGCAATCTTGGGCAAATGGGGGGTCAATGGGGAAGGGGTGGAGGGACCTGGTTGGACGGCTTTGGGAAGGGGCTCAGATTTGTGACTGGCAGGTGGGGCTACTAGATGTCAGGGATCTTGGAAAAATAGAAACACAGAAACAGAGACAATGATGGCAGAAAAAAAATGGTACATCCTGATTTCCCCTATTAAACCTCAGAACCTATTGTCCATACAGGGTACTAGCCTTCACTATCCACTTCTCTGTTCCCCTTCCTGCTACTATCAGCCTGAGTAACCATTATACCCTTCACTTTGTCACAGCCATGCTTGAAACCATTTATGTTTCGGTACCTGCCATCTCAGTTGGCCGACTATTCCACATTTCCACCACCATTTCTGGAAAATAAAACTTTCTGATATCCCTCTTGAACCTCCCTCTCATCAATTTTTACTTATGCCCCCATGCCGTTGAACTGTTACTCATGCTAAGTAGTTGTTCTCCATTCACCTTGTTTATTTCTTGCAGGAACTTGAAGGTCTCTATCATATCATTCTTCTCTTGTCTGGTCTCCAGTGAAGGCATGTTCAGTACCTTGAGCAGATCCTCATATGATCAGTCCTGTCAGCTCTGAATCATCCTGATCACCCTTTGTCCTTATCTTTCCTGAGGTGAGGTCTTCAGGAGTTCAGAACTCTGAACAGTATACCAGGCGAAGCCTCACCAACGATCAATAAAGAGGCAGTAAACCTCTTTTCTTCTACCATCAGAACCCCTTCTGGTACATCCTAGTATCCTATTTGCCTTACTAGATACCTCACTGTACTAACTTGATTGTTTAAGAGAGTCACTAATGATGAATACTAGGTCCCTTTCTTCAGCTGTAGTGCTCAGCTCTACCCCTCCTATCCAGTACTCCGTCCTGGGGTTCTTGCCCCCTAAGTGAATCACCTTGCACTTTTTGGCATTGAATTTCAACTGCCAAACCTTAGGCCACCTCTCTAGTCTTTACATGTCAATCTGCAGTTTTCTGCTTCCCCTGTCACGATCTACCCTCCCATGAGCTTGGTGTCATCTTCAAAGAGACACAGACCCAGATTCATTCTCAAACGTTGTTAATGAGCATACTGAAGACAGCAAGAGTCAGGATGGATCCCTGTGGCATTCCACTCTTGACTTGCCTCTCTTCTGATTTGACACCATAATCATAACCCTCTGCTGCCTCTCATTCAACTAAAGCCCCCTCACCCCCACTAAAACATTGCTTATATTTTCCTTCAAATCTCTGGACCTCACCCCCTAGTGCTGTGACCTAAGCCACTCTGATTAGTCCCCTATCTCATTGGTCTGCTCCACTAACTCCATACTAATGCATTTCAAAACAGAATTCCTCGAAATATGGGACTGCCATGCCCCTCCCAGAGCAGGGCATGAGAAAAGGTATTCCACCTCCCCTAGATCATGGCCGAGGTCATAGCTTGCTTGCAAGTGCATGATTTGGCCTGGTCAGAAAACAAACATAACCCATCCCCCATGGCTTCCAGAGGTATCATCACCTCCTCCACAGCACCTGTACCAGGGCAAAAACGCTTGCCAAAGGTGAGTATTTTACATCTACCTTCAGTACCAACATTGGTTACCTGTCTAAATTTTGGAAGGCTGCTACAATCTCTTTTCTCCTCCCACTCAGTCTCCTTTGCCTGTCCTCAAAGTGGGTGACACCCTTATCTCTAACCCCTCCTTCATCACGACAGAGGTGTAATTCCTTTTTATCACCTGCACCTCCTCTCTCCTCTCCTCCCTCACCTCCCTTTCACTCCTGCCAGCCTGCATGATTGTCATCTCCTTCCTTCCCCCATTGTTTTTTTTCTTTCCAGTAACTCCATCCTCCATCACCAACACCTTTCCCACCCTTAATCCTTCCAAGGGTAGGAGCCCAAACGGCCTGGATAGCAAGCTCCTCCATCTGTCTGCTTCTGCAATCTCCTCCCCATTGGCTGACTTCCCTAACCTCTCTTTCTACTGTTCCTCCATCCCTGATGACTGGAAGACTGCCACTGTTACTCCCCCTCCTCCAAAAGGTGGTGACCCATCTGGTACTAACAGCTACTGACCCATTTCTCTCCTGCCTCCAAAATACAGGAGCAAATTATCTTGTCACAACTCTCTTCCTTTCTGGACTCCTCTTCCTTCTTCACCCAATACAAGTCTGGCTTCTGCAAAATCACTTCACCAACATCTCCCTGCTCAGGCTCACCAAATCCATCCACAATGATATGGATCACAGCCTAATCACCTCTGCTGCCTTCGTTGATCTAGCCAAAGCATTCAACCCTGTCTCCCACCCCAATTATTAGCCAAACTCCAGGCTGCAGGCCTCTCCTGACTCCTATCACTTAGGTAGGTCCCAAGCAGTTAAAATTGGTGACCCTCTCTCTCCTCCCTGCCTGTATCCACATGGGTCCCACAAGGATCTGTGTTAGGCCCACTACTTTTCTCCATTTTCCTTAATGATCTCCCCTCCGTGTGCTTGTCTGCATCCATTCACATATACATGGATGACACAGTCCTCTTCACAGCAGCTCACAGACTCCAGCTGGACTTTGATCAAGTTCAGCCCTGACCGTGCACAAATCAGCTTTTCCTCAATGCCAAGAAGACTGTCTCCATGTTCTTTGGCACAAGGCACAGACTCTCTAGGCCCCCTTCCCTTCCTACTATCCATACCCTAGATGGATCCCCTGT
Source organism: Neoceratodus forsteri (assembly GCA_016271365.2). Taxonomy (NCBI): domain Eukaryota; kingdom Metazoa; phylum Chordata; order Ceratodontiformes; family Ceratodontidae; genus Neoceratodus; species Neoceratodus forsteri. Next base: position 344,303,980 of record JADMNL010000022.1, read on the forward strand.
GGAGGATGTTACTACCTTTAGTTATCTTGGTATCTGGCTAGACCAGCACCTAAACTTTTCTGAACAAGTCAAAAAGCTGCACCCCATTTGGTGCACTTTACAGGAACTGCAACTGTATCCCACCTCCAGCACACCACGCTGTTATCGAGAGAATGATCCTCCCAATCTCTGACTATGGTGATGTGGTCTACAGTGTAGCCCCAGTCACTACCCTTGCCAGACCGGACACACTCTTCAACTATTTCTGCCATTACACTCTCGGCTATCCTTCTAGGACTCATCACTGTTCTATATGTAAATCTCTCTTCTTTTCTTCTCTTGTGGACAGACACCATGCCCACTGTACCAGCTTTGTGGGCAAATCTGGTTTGTTTTCCTACCCTCCTATCTCTTCACCCCCCCACAGCCATACCATCAGAAGCTGAAATATTCAAACCTTAGCAGTCCCTTCAGTTTCCACAACCATCGTCGAAGCCAAGTTCAACCACCACTTCCCTAAAATCTGGAACTCCCTCACCCCAGCCATTCACCAAGCTCCCTCCCATGGATTCTTTCAAACCACTTCAGAGGTCTCACCTCTCCCTCCTGCACTTGCTCTAATTTTTCCTCTTGCTCTCCTATGACTTGTTTCCAATTTAGGTACAGCTATAATTTGGCACATATGCTTCTACTCTAGGCATTATGCACAAATGTTTACAGCTAGTGTTGATTTAATTTGCTCTGTATTTGTTTGCCAGCATATGTTTGTGGCTCCTGACTGCGCTGTATATGCATTGTCGAGTGTTTGCTTGTCACTCAAGTGCTCACATCTTGCATGTATTATTCCCAATGTAATTTGTGGTTGTGTACCACTCTGCTCCATGTATGTTATGTATTTTGAACATTTGTGCTACCTAAGCCCCACTTGTACAAGTTCTCCTTCCCACAGGATGCATCTGGAAATGAGCTCCCAGCTTAGTATGCCTGGGGGGTGGGCACTAGACACCAAGAATCATTTTACTATAATAACTGGAGCCGTTTAAACTGTGATCAGGGGTGTAGAACCTTTATATGCCAAGGATCATTTTGGTATACTACTTGGGAGCATCAGAATGGTGACCAGGGGTAGGGTGACAATATGCACCACTGTGTGCTCAAATGAGGGCAGGATTTTTGGAAGCAGTAAACAGTATTGCAATTTCAGTTGTTAAGCATTTTCAACCTTTAATATAGCACTATGCTCTGTATGCAGGAGGGGATCCCTCATTTGCAAGACTTTAGTCGTACATGTGCACATGCACATGATCAGGTTAGCATTGGGGGCTGCTAAATATATGGTACCTGTTCAACCATGCTGTTCTCCCACATGGCACAGTGCTTAGATGTTTAGCACTCCGCTAACCTTCTGAAAATTGGGCCCTAATTGACTAAAAATTCCCTGCCGATGCCTCTTAAGATGCAGAAAGTAAACAAAAATGGATTCTCTTATTCTGCATCTTTATGTATTATTTTATGTTATTTTCCTTGAAAAACTTTTATCCAATTTCAAAACATCGTGATGTGTCTTAAATATTTATAACAGCTGTAGCTAAAATACAATTTCTTCTTTCATCTGAGTGCTGTTTTTATTTACTTATAAAAATACAATCTGGTGGGCTGGCTTAGCGGCTTGGTGGTAGCTGTACTGCCTCCAATGCCAGTGGCCTGATTTTGGGGGAGGACCTAAGTCAAACAGGGGTTAGCTGGCAGGAGAAATGATTGAGCATCTCGGGGACTGCTCTCCTCTCAGGGAGGGGGAGTCTGACCACCCCCCTCTCTCAAACAGCCACCTAGGTGAGGAATGCTGGCAGGGCATCAGAGTGGCATAATGGGCAGGGCTCAGGCAGGCACAAAGCAGTACTTGCCTTTAATTGGATTGGCATCATTGCATGCTTGACTGCCCAGGGGATAAACCAAAGGTAGAAAACCTCCAATGGCAAAATAATCCACCAACCTGCCACAGGGTTTGCACTACTAACCAGGCTCTGCTCCTGTCTGAATATATGTCTCCTTGTGAATGGCCCTCTCCCTCCTGGCCCCACCCACCATGGGGGGGGCATTGGAGATCTCACAGCAGGTAAGTAGGTAAGTTCTAGTGATTTTAGGTGATGTGGATGGACAGGTCAGTGCACAAGGGGGTCAGTGGGTGACCTAGAAGATAAACATCTCAATGGAAAAAGAAATAAAACACAGTTTGGGAATCTCAGACTCAATAACACAGTCATATCATAAAAACAGCGTAACTATGCACGATGAGGCTAAACCAAGGCAGGTTTATTAGTGGAGACCAAGTGTCTGGCAAAGCTCTGTCCACCTTGCAATGCTCTGCAGATATTGTAATGGGGAGGTTAGGAGCTGTGAGAGCCACCAGTGAGGCATCACAGTGAAGTTATTCAGAACAGAAAGGCAAATTATGCCTATGCCAGCTGAGCTCCTGATGAGAATTGGGCCCTGAGTGATTACTGCAAAATATATATATATATTTTCTTAACCAAGAACCTTTATTAAACAAAACACTCAAATAAAAACCAAAACTAAATCAAAACTAACTCAGTAGAATACAAACTAGCAAAGCTTTTGGATTACACTATCACTGTTTCTGCAGTGCTTTCCAAGCATTCAGCTCAGATAAGTTGCTGGACCAACACAATAATAAATTACACATAAATCTGATCAAAAACGCAACTTAGAAAAATGCGTGCAGTCCCCTGTGTTTATATGGTACGAGAGTGGTATGTTAGGAATATCCTAAGTATTAGCTTCCTGTTCAAATGTGTCTAACAGTAAATGAAGGCAGCACTTTTTTAAAAGAATAGACTACAGCATTTTAAATTAGTTCTAAAAGTTTCTTGTCACATCACAATGTTCTGAAATTTGATTAAAGGTGTGCAAGCAAAACAAGATGTAAAACCCCATAAAGAAGTAGAATAAGAGATAGCCCTGTTTTGTTTTCCTCCTGCTCTGCAGTTTTAGACATCATCTCATCAAGCCAGCGGCTAACTGAATGCAACAGGCAAGGAGTGCATTGGCAGGCCATTCAAGAGGGAGTGGTTGGGGGGATGGGTAGTTTCAGAATGTAGTCCATTTCGGTATATAGTTTATTTGTTTCAGTATATAGTGCATGTGAATTTTTCAGTCTACAGTTTATGTATTTCAATACATAGTGCATGTGATTCACCATGTAGTGTATTTGTTTCAGTACATAGTGTATGTGTTTTTTTTTAATACATTGTGTATGTATTTTAGTATGTAATATATTTCTTTCAGTATATAGAGTATGCAAAATGGTTCAATAGAGAGGGTAAGTGTTTTTAATATATAGTGTATTTGTTTCAGTATATAGTGTATGCAGATTTTGCAATGCACATTATATTTATTTCAATATATAGAGTATATATTTCAATATAAAGTGTGGAAGTTTCAATATATAGTGTATTTGTTTCAGTTGGCAGTGTATGTGCTTTTTTCAACGTGTAGCGTATACATTTCAATAGATAGTGTATGTATTTCAGTATATAGTGTATGCAGATTTTTTTCAATATATAGTGTATGTGTTACAATGTATAAAGTATTTGTTTCAGTAGATAGTTTATGTGGATGTTTCAGTCTGTAGTCTATGTATCTCAATAGGTAGTGAATATGTTTCAGTACATAGTACATTTGTTTCAGTATATAGTGTATGTGGATTTTCAGTACTCAATATGTGGATTTCAGTAGATGGTGTATGTATTTCACTATATAATGTAAGCATTTCACTATATAGTGTATGTGTTTCACTGTATAATATATGTATTTCAGTATGCATTTTACTATATGATGTATATATTTCAGTAGATAGTGTATGTGGTTCACTACATTGTGTATGTATTTCACTATATGATGTATATATTTCACTATATGATATATGTATTTCACTATGTAGTGTATGTGTTTTACTATACAGCCAAAGATTATGAATTATGTCCCTAACAGCTTGCCATATGTTTCCTATCATGTACCCCATGTTAGGTCAGATGCCCTGCTTTTTATCTTGCAAACTCCCTTCTATTGCACACCGTAGAGCAAGACTTTCAAGCATAGACATACTATGCTGCCTGAGCAAACTTCAGTTTGATCTGCCTGCGAATTGAGGCCCAGTGAAAACAAATATCAACCCTAAGGGATAAAGTCTCTGCTGTCAGTCAGTGGGATCTATGTGCCATGTGCTGGATGAATAGAAATCTCTGGGAGCACAAACTTTGTACTTTAGTGGTTTGACTATTGAACAGTTAGATTAGTTCTATGCAACTTGATCTGAACTATAACAATACTGCTTGCATTTAAAAGTAAACAATGCATAAAATAAATTACTGGGGGCAACAAAGTCCCATTTTATATATTCTGCCCCTCCCCCGCAAAACATTATTAAAGACTTTCTTTGGTCTTATTTTCACAATTATCTGGTTGATCATGTGATTTCCCCATGCAGGGAGATAGGTATCAGCACTGTCATCAGAGTTATAAAGTTGAAATCCTGTACATGTTGGGCTGCAATCAATGAGTGCTGTTCAAGCCTATGATGTCCATCATCCCTCATGCATGCGTATGTCACAAATGTCAGTCACTGGGGATTCTGGACAAGCACTGTCATGAGGACGGCGGGTGGTAGGGATCACAGTATTACCCTGATAATTGTGAAGATGAAGACAAAATAAGGTCTAAAAGCTGTCCCACAAGTCATGGCACTCACTCAGAACCAAAAATAAAGAGGCGAAAAACAGTAATAAAGTACATAGAAAAATGCCTTTACTTCAGCAGCAAGTAGAAAAAGCAGTACAAACTCAGCAACGATCTTGCGTTTCACAAAACATGGGCTTTATCAAAGGTTTTAAAAATGTTTGGTGGAGCTGGAAATGCTAACTGGTACCTCATTTATGTTTTTTTTTTTTATGTTTTTTTTTTATTTTAGTCTTTGGTAACCAGGTAAGGCCCATTAGGCACAAGTACCTGTTTTCAGGGGTGACCTGGGAGCACTGGGCAGTTAAACGACTTGATCAGGGTCACACATTATGCAAGTGGAGATTGTGAGAATCAAACTCAGGTCTAGTCTGCTGGATGTACCAAGCTCGTTCACGCCTCATTCCTCTAACCTCTAGGCTATACTGCCATTGTCCCAGTACATTATTTTAATGCATTGTTTACATCCCTTTTATAAATACAACCATAAACCTGGTGCAAGAAAGTGGAAAGAGAAATATGATGCATTTTTATAAGTAATATCAGAAAATATAAAGAAATAATCCCAGAGCATGGTGTTTCTTTTCATACTGGTGCCAAATAAAGCAAACGGGAGGATTTGAATAAGGACATTACTGAGATAGTAAGGAGCAGGCAGACCAATGTATGACATAGTAGGTACGGGTGGGGCTGTTGTCTTTCTGAACTGTGCCTCTCCATTGAAAATAGCACTTTTTAACAAGTGTTTAAAGAAGAAAATCAGCTGCTTAAACCAAGAACTCAAGCACACATAATTACCATAAAAATGATTTTCTTGTGGTACATCTGTGTTGCACTTAATGAAAATCAATAAACAGGAAAAACAAAAATGAGCTCCTCATTCAGAATGTTTGAAATCGATTCCAGTCATATTAGCAGCATCAAACGAAGCCTATTATCAAAGTTCTAGTTATGAATGATCCATGAAAGCTTGTTGTTGAGGAAACAGGGCTTTCTTTAACATTTTAATAAACACCCTAATGTATTCAGCAGCCCTGTTGCTAAGATCAAACGTCCACAGTAATGCAAATGTTCTAATTTATGCACATGTAAATGCAGTCAGCATTGCTCATTTGTAAAGTAATAGATGGTATTAAAATAATAATATACTTCAAAGTTGGTTCACTTCAGATAATCTGTGTTCATTGTCATCATTTTCATCTCATGGTCTACATTTCTGAAAAGCATTTATTCGTGTCCACGCTGCCTTGTGAGAACACAGTGCATGCTCCTGACTCATGTGTTTTCACTGTTCTTTTCTATTTTTGTACACAGTGAGTTAATATGTCAAGGTTTTACACACACTATATACCATATTAGTGTCAGTAAAAAGGTTACTAATGTTGGCTGATAATTTTTTAGCTCTTAGAACTGATAGCCTTCATTTACTCTGTAATGATGCAGTCTGATAGATTTTTAGTAAATCACATGTAACTTTACAAAATTACAACTACGATAACCATTATTCTGACTAAATCTGTACTATACAATGAAAAAAAAAGAGGTATTCAAAGCTCATCTGGCAAGATGATATCTAGGATGCGATAATGAATGTTCAGATACAGGGATAACGTGTCCCTTACTGAAACACAAAAAACATTCAGTTGAAAAGACTTGTTACTCTTAACAATCAACTCTTTCTCAAAGTATACTCCAGTGGCAAGCTATCCCACAAAGTAAATAACATTCGGACAGTATAAAGGAAAACTAGCTAACATTCATGAAACAGATGATCTTGCAGAGTCATTCCTCTCCCAGATTATGCTGACACACCATCAAGTGCAAAAGTCCATAAAAACTGGAGGGTGGGAGATACCTGCATATAGAGTTGCTAGAGCAAGTTCAGTGTGTAACAGAGCATCAGGTCCACGTGGACTCGTTCATGATGAACTTTGAACACTATAACCATGGGTTTGGTTTGCAAGAAGTGTTTAGTATACCCCATTGTCCATACAATCCATGTACGATATAAGTGGTGTCCACTGTAACAACTGTTTTCTAATATACAGCCCACACAGATGGACTGATACAAGACACCAAGCACAAGCAACTACAAGAGGTCTGCTTCTAGAGTGCTTTCCTGGAGTGGATATCTGTGAAGTATTTACCAGATGCATCTTTTAGTGTGAGGTGTCACATAACATCAGCCAAAACTACATGGGTGAGCAATGCTATAAAAATCTTCAGGGGTATCTGTGAAGTATTTAACAGATGCATCTTTTAGTGTGAGGTGTCACATATTTATTTATTTAAACATTTGGTAACTGGTAAAGGCACACTGAGGCGAAGCTCGATCCCAGGTGCGACTGAGGAATGGGAAGAAATACAGTTACAAAAAAAACATACAATAGTTACAGTAGTATATCATAGCAGTAGATACAGAAAATTTGCAGGTTAAATGGACAAAAGGGGACCAAGGGAAGGTGGACATATTGAACAGATACTTCAATGTCTTTATCAGTGACATTGCAGAAGGGCTGGAAGGGGAAGTCTGTCTGTTCGAGGATGACACTGAAATCTTCAACAAGGAGGGCACATCAAGGGTGGTGGTAAAATGAGGAATGATTTGCGGAAGTTAAGGAATAGTTAAGTGTTTGTCATGTGGGGTTCAATGCTAAAAAATGCAAAATCATGCGCTTGGGGCACAGAAACCGGGGGTATTTACTGGTTGGCAGGGGAAATACTGGCAACCATAACACAGAAAAAGAGACCTGTGGTAATAATTTCTGATGACCTGAAAGTGGCCAATCAGAGTGAAAAGGCTTTAAGAAAGGCCAGTAGAATGCTGGGGTGCATAGATAGAGGTATCACCAGTAGGAGGAAGGAGGTAGTGATGCCTCTGTACACATCACTGGTAAGACCGCAGCTTGGGTACTGTGTACAGTACTGGAGGCCCCACCTCCAGAAGGATGTGGATTGAGTGGTGACAGTGCAGAGGCAGGCAACCAAAATAGTGCAGGGACTGCATCAAAAGCTCTACAAGGAGAGACTAAGGGAACTGAATATGTGGTCCCTGGAGGAAAGAAGGGAGAGGGGGGCTATGATAGAAACATTCAAGTACATAACAGGTGTTAATAAGGTACAAGGAGCATTTTCCATGGAAAGACAGACTCATGGACAAGGGGTCATGCTATGATGCTTAGTGGAGGGGAGGCTCATAGGGAATGTGAGAAAATATTTATTCACAGAATGGATGGTAGAGGCCTGCAATGGCCTCCCAGTGGAGGTGGTAGGTACCAGAACAGTTGCAGGATTCAAGCTTGCATGGGACAGCTACAAGGGGACATTGGAAGGAACACAGGGGGGTTGGAGGTCCTGAGATAGGGTAGGGGCTGTGATGGCACAGTAGACAGGGAAAATGGGCAGACTGGATGGGCCACCGATGTCTTTATCTGCCGACAACTTGTATGTATGTTTCGATGTGTGTGCTAAAGACAGCTGAACTAATGGTCTGTGAGGTTGAATTCAGGGAAGCCTTTCTATTTTGTAAATACTTATATTGTCATAACTACAAAAAAAAATGAAACATGGGCTGATGTTGTAATAAATGTTTTTCTGTAGTGAGCAACAGCATTCTGAAAAAATGTGTAATAAACAGTCCAGGAATGGTGTTTAAAAACAATGTATTTGGCCTTGGGTTGCCAAACGGCTCAGTGGATATAAGTCACACTTCCGTGCCAGCAACCTGTGTTTGGGAACAAGCTCAGGGAGCTAGGATTGTGCTGGCCAAGGTTGGGGAGTGCTTCCGATGGCAACACAAATCAGCAGGGGCTCACTTCCATAGTGGCTTCTTACGGTGGGCCAAGGAGCCTGCTCCCTTGCAAGAGGTGGCACATGCACACGAGTGTGCTATGGTAGGTAAGGCCAGCACTAGACTATACCTGATGCCAGGAAGGAGGGAAGAGCACATATGTGGGAAGAAAATACTAGCTCTAGGATTTAAAGTGTGTCTTGTCTGGCAGAATCTCAGACCAGGCAAAAAAAGTTTTGAGGGATTTAAAAGGGGTCTCACAGGGTCTCAAAGCAGGGATTTATTCTCATGTTTGTTTCCCCCTTACCATAACTTCAAGAGGATAGTATGGCCCTCAGTTCCTTTAACCCTTAATATCCTACAGTATCTTGATGTTTTATGCCTGCTTTTTGAGTTTTTATTGAAAAACTGCCTTAATAATAAAATGCCAAATTTGGCACTATGTAGCAAAAAAAGGACGTCTGCAGTAGTAGCTGGAAAAATAAACTTTGCTGATAGACAGGAGTAAAAGCATCTGACTTTACCTTAAAGGTGTGTTTATATGTATTTATATTTTTCTTCATACTGAAAGTAGCAGGGTAAGTAGAGAGGAAAAAAAAAGATTTTAGTCAGTATTTGGGGCACTTTGAAACTTGTCTTTAAAATTGTAACTGGTGGTTTGGGGAAAACTAGCTCAGGAGATTAATCTTGGGGCTGAGTAGATTCAGGAAGCCCTGTGAATCAGGTGTGTAATTGGGGAGTAGAGCTAATAGAGACTTAGTGCCTACTTACAAGAGCACTGTAAAAGCACTTCCACTCTAATGTGTCCAGCACATTCGTGTCCCAGCAAAGGAGGGGAACAGGTAACTGATGCCTAAGGCATCGGCAGGCATCAGCAGAAAGAAGCAGGAAAGCAGGGCACTCCACCGGTTAATTAAGGTAAGGCACCTGTTCACTACTGTGTAACAGTTACTGCTGGGAAAGGCAGAAGGTCAAAGGCAGACCAAAACGGAATAAGAGCACAAATAAAAACAAACAAAGGCCAAAATTTGCAATGTGGTGCAAATGTAGTAATTTATTTTGGCAAGCTAAAGCTGCACCGTGCAAACCCCAGCTCTTCGGTGGTCAAGCCTTCCTCAGGGTGTGTGGCCTGGGAATACACTGTGCTTATTTTTTTGTTGACTCTGTTTATAGTCTTCCTAAGCCGGGCATCCTTCCAGGATACTCATGTGGCCAGGACTGCTACTCCCCTGCCTGAACCCTAGACTCAGTGAACTCCTCTGTTGACCAGGCAGACCCTAGCGCCACGGATCACCCACCGGGCCAGGCCCTCTCTCCCCTTGCGGCCTATCTGAAATTAGAGAGAGCCTACCTGGTTCGACGGGTGGACCAGGAGATCACCTGAGAAAGTGGGCCGGTGTTGGGATGTGCATCCTGCCCCTGGAGCCCCCATCATCTCCGCAAACCTTGGAAGGGATTTTTTTCCTTGATGGTTGCCCCGGGGAGTGCAACGTACAATGACGTCCATGCACAGCTGCTCTGCTGATGTCTGCCACACTCTCTCCCCTCTTACATATGGCTGGCTTGCCTGTAGTACCCCCGGTCTCCGCCGGGAGTCACTAGGCAGCCGAGCAGGCGCCGAAACCCTCCCCAGAGAGAGAAGAGCAGTCCTCCAGATGCTCAATCCTCTCTCTCCCCTGCCAACCTCCGATGGCCCGGGCTCGCTCCTGAACCTGGGTCACCAGTGTGGCATGAGATGTGGCATCCAGCGCCTCAACCCTCAGCACCACCGGGCCGGCACGCTCATTTTAATACAAAAAAGTTGTGACATCACAATTCATATGCAAAAAGTGCTTAATACAGAATCCATTATACCAATATGATAATATAGTAAGAAAAACTATACATAAATTATAAAACATACAGAATTATTTAAAATATACACAAAGGTTCAGGAAGCCAAAGAGTCCCTGTTGTCCCCAGCAAAACTTTATCAAAACATAATTTTCCACACATTTAAGTTGATATTTTATATATTTTCTGCACTGTGCTTCCCATTTTGCTTTATACTGATGCATACTTACATGAAAACAGGATCACTGTACCCTAGTGTTCATCTGGTCGGCCTGCTCATCTGCATCGCTCAACACAAACTTCTGCTTGCAACATCACAATCAGGTGCTGAGGAAACAACTGGGATGCCATAAACAGCATTATGAAGTCAAGTGTAGACAAGCAATCAGAGCAGATAAAGTCTAATGCAAAGAAATTATGTTTTCATGATAATATTCGTAGTTATTATGAAAAACAGGATGCTAACAGCAGAGAATATGTGCAGTATAAGCCAACATGTGCCTAAAATGATGTTTTTTTATTTTCTCCCCATGGCTATCAGGGGCTGTTTAAGTAAATAAACAGATACAAATCAAATAATAAAGCAAGATATGAAATCACATACCCTCATGTTTCATACATTAAAAATGGAGAGCAGCAAGTGTAGAAGAAAGTACACATGGCATAATATTTGTGAATCTATGTGTGATGGGTTTTTTCACACAGCTGTGTATGATGAGTTTTTTCCAAAGTGCTGTGACTTCAGGCAATACGATGCCCCTTTAAACTGGCATCACACACTGAGGGTATGTGAAAACAAATGAGTTAGTACAACTTGCCAGATTTTATTTTATGCAACTGCTGGTTTACTGGTGGCTGCAACACAATCTCTGACACAGCTTTTAAAATTGGCTCCTTAAGGGAGCTGCAGCTCACAATGAATGTTTTTGGTGAAAGCTACTGTACAGTATTGGGTGACTCGCACTAACTGCTTAACTGAAAAGTAAGGAAAATTAGCATTCTTTTTAACAGAGTAGTATTTTTAAAGTATTCTAAAAGGTGTGCTATGCTATCTTCTGAGGTACAGAGACTGATTTTAATAAATCATGACAGTATACCGAAAATAGTATATATTTATTTATTTATTCTAGGATTACAAATACCTTTGAGCCTAGGCTCTTTTACAAAGGTTCCACGTCATTGGTACAATTGAGACAATCATAAGCAAAGATAACAGTTTATAAAATAAAAAGAAAAAACACATAGTCTTGTAGGGAAAAAGAACAATAAGGTGAAACTTTGGGGAGGGAAAGGAAAGGAGGAGGGTGAAATCAGGAGACTAAGTGGATGGGAGAAAAGGGGAGGTAGGTTGGGGGGGACAGAAAGAGGAGAGGTGGAAGGCAGATAAGAATAGAGGTAGTGCAGCTGGGTGGCATTTGTCATGGGCCAGCAGGGGAGGTGAAGATGGGGGGGGGTGCTGGCAAAGTGCAGGGGTAGATGTGGATCCAGAAAGGGCATCTTCAGCTATGGGACCAAAAGACATATTTAGCCACAACAGTCACAGAGGCTGGAGGCAGGCATGTTGCTGGGAAGACTGTTGTACCAACTAGTGGCCTGGTAAGCAAAGGATCTTTGGCCTTGTGTTGTGCGGCAATGCGGGATTTGCAGAAGCTGAGGTTTCAATCTCCTGGTATGTCGGGTGTGGATTCTAGGTTGTATGAGGGCACAGACTCCAGGGCGGGCAAGACCCAGCAAGATTTTCTTAGTAGTAATACAAGTTTGGTGTTTTATTTGATTGGCAAGATTCAACCATCCAGTTTGAGAATAAAGGTCACAGGTTTGAGTTAGGCATTGGAAGCCAGTGACAAGTCGACAGGCCTTGTTGAGGTCAGTGGATACACGTTTGAGTGCGGTGGTTGTAGAAGTGCCATAAATGATAATGCCATAATCGATGATGGATATGATGGAGCTCTGGACAGCGACAGCGACAGCGAGGGCCTAGGGTGTCAGGTGTTTCCTATGATGGAATAGCAGGCCTAGCTGGGAGTTAGCGGCTTTGGCGACATGGTCGATGTGGACAGTGTAGGAGAGGTGAGGGTCAAGGGTGATCCCAAGGTATTTAAAGTTTTTGACCTGTTCCAGTGCGGCACCTTGTCTGCTGATAATGGAGAGTTGGAAGTGCTTATGTTTATTATGGGAGCTGCTGAAGATCATGGCCTTTGTTTTTTTTTGATTAAGGATCAGTTTGTGCTTTGTGAGTCAATTCTCAACCAAGGAGAAGCAGAGTTGGAGATTTTCTTGCAATTTCTTCAGGTCCTGGTGTGTGGCAAGGATTACTGCATCATCGGCACACAAGGTGATATGTTCAGTGCAGGAGTCCGGTAGGGTGTTAAGGAACAGGCTGAACAGTAGGGAGCCCAGTATTGAACCCTGGGGGACTCCAGAGAGGACAGGTTTGGAATCAGAGTGCACATCTCCAATTTTTACATGCTGGGTGCGGTTTTCAAGATAGCTTTTGAACCAAGAGATTGAATCATTGGAGAGACCATCATTTTTTAGTTGGCTCAGCAGGAGGGAGTGGTGGACAGTATAGAAGGGTTTGGTTAGGTCGATGAAAATAGCACCAGGTAGTTGTCCATTGTCGAGGGAGCTGTGAATGGAGCTGGTGAATTTGAGTAAGGCAGAGGATGTACTATGACCTCTTCTAAAGCCATGTTGCTGTTTACAGAGAATATTATAATTGTCCTGATGCTCAGTAAGTTGGTCCGCCACTATACATTCCAGTGCCTTCGATAGGGGAGGCAGAATGGAGATAGGGCGGAAGTTCGCATGGTCAGCCTTATCACCACTTTTGTGAATCGGGGTAACAGTGGCCATTTTCCATTTGTCTGGGAATTGGCTAGAGGAAAGAAAGAGATTAAAGATCTTGTTGAGGGGCCCAAGTATCTCGTCAAGCATTAGGGCCAGTAGCTTGAGGTCAAGTGTGTCATTGCTTGTTCTAGATTTGCTGATGGCTTTGGCAATGTAGTTTCGGACTTGATGTTTCTTTAGTACTTTAAAGTAGAAAGGTAGGTGACAGATGTGGGTGGGGGAGTTGGGGGGATGGGAGTTGACACATCTTGGAAGAAGTCGGAGGGGAGAACACTGCTAAGGTCAGTGAAAGCGATGTTAAAAGTGTTCACAATAGTTTTAGAGTTGAGTATAGTGTACCCATTTATGCTGAGTATGTTCGGCGAAGATTTTGACTGCTTTCTAATGACATCTTTAATGTTTTTCCAGAAATCCCTCCCATTTCCCCAGGAGTTAGTGAGGGCATTTTTATAGTAGTCAGATTTCTGTTGCTGAATGGATTTGGTGCAGTCGTTCCATGCCCGTTTATAATTTTGGATGTCGAGTTGCTTACCGGAGTTTCTAGCCAGTTCTCAGAGGTGATCCCTGGATGTAAGTTTTTTTAGGTGATCTTCTGACAGCCAAGGGTTACTGAGCGATTTAACTTTACGCTTTTTGAGGGGGGCAAATTTATTACAGGCTTCATTGAAAATGTGAAAAAACTGCTCCAGTGCAGTATTAGTATCTGTTGCCTTGAAGATGGGGGACCAGTCCTGCAGACTGAGGTGCGATTTGAGGTGGGGTAGCTGACCATGGGGTAGGACTCTGCTGGTGATGATTTTTGGAGGGGGCTTATAGAATTTGTTTGACCAGGTACAGCTGATGGGAGAGTGGTCACTGAGTGAGTCAGGGAAGATTGAGGTTTTCGTGATCCGAGAGGGGTGGTTGGTTAGGATCCAGTCGAGTAGGGTGCCGGTCCCAGTTCTATAGTTCTTTCTGGTTGCATAGTCAACCATTTTTGAGTCAGGTTAGCTGATATAATGGAGTCCTTAAATGAGTCAGCTTCAGATGAGAGCCAATTAATGTTAAAGTCACCAAGAAGGATGATTTCAGAGTCCGATGGGTGGGATTTGACAAAGTCAAGGACAGAGGTTAGACCGGGGTTCCTTAGGAGGTATGTAAACTGTGACAACTGTGAGGGCCTTATTGTGGGCACCTAATAGGAGTCTGATGGGAAGAATCTGAGCAGGTGTTGCTGGAGGTTGGAATCAATGGGGTGTCCTCGGAAGTGTCTTTCACATATAAGGCACACCCTCCACCTCTTTTGACTTACGATCAACCAGGAGGACATTGTAGCCAGGAAGGATGATTGCCTGGTCAGGAATCTGTGGGGTGAGCCAAGTTTCAACTACTGACAGAATATCCGGGTTGTGTTGGGTCGGTGGTAAAGGCTTGCAGTGCATAAAGCTTAGGAAGTAAACTGCAGATGTTCAGACACATGACTGAGAGAGTACCTGCTGGTTTGTTTTGGTTGGAGGAGTTTGGTCTGGGGTTAGGGTGAACAGTCCCTGATAGCAGCAGAAGGAAGAGCACAAGTTTCAGGGTGCATAGGCAAGTTCAGTCAGAGGTTCTTTTCTTTTGGAACAGTAGTATGCCAGTTGGTAATGTTGAAAATGCAACATTGGAATAGTGGTATACAGTGTGGCTAGATGTGCCCATGGCTCACACATGAGCAGGGACAGATCAATTTTGGTGGTGTGCCTCCAGAGGAAGATTTGCCCCATTGCCAAATGATGTAAAATAATCAAATCCACAGGAAAATGACTAGTAAACTGTTTGATCTACGGTAACAAGACAAAGGATGTGTTAAATTCCTGGAACACTGGCCTGGGGCATATGCAGGAAGCTAAAACCCTTTGTCAGTGTGTTCCCTTTGTTTAAAATAGTTGTGAATGGTTCTCAAAGACATGCAGTTCCCTTTAGCAACAAGGTAGACAGAAATGTGAATTCAGTTTGCACTCCCCAGGTCAGAGCTTGTAGAATTTCTTAGCTGCACTTACTTTGATTGTGATGGCTTCCAAAAAAGTTGATTTATAATGAGAATCCCAATATCTGCTTGTGATGTTCTCCAGTTTCTTAGTCCAGGAAACTTTCATAGATCACATATCCAAGAATGGTCTAATTCCTCCAAGCCAAAACACATGAAAATCCACAAAACTAAACTGTTGACAGAGACAAACACAAACACCCAGCCACACAGCCCAAGTAGGCAGGACTGATTGCATGACCTGCCATATGATATATGGCAGGTCATAATACACAGTTTTCCATATATTATGATATACGTTGGTTACTACAGCGTTTGAATTGATCATACATTGGTTGACAAACTATGTAAATATGCCTGTAACATAACTGTATATTAATTCAATAGTGTAACAAATGTAAAGTATAGAAATAAAATACCCCTTCTTTATGAGTAACAATTGCCCCTCACAAAATTCTAAGACTCAAAAGAAAATTCTTACATCGGATGGTATTATTATTGAACTTGTAGACAATTTTAAATATTTGAGGATAACGTTTGACTCAAAATTATCTTTTGAAGTCCATCTGAATAATTTAAGGCAAACACTTCTCCAGAGATTAGGTCCACTTTACAGGGTTAAATATTTTTTGACTAGAGTTTCTAGGTTTCTTCTTTCTCACAGTTTTTTGATGAGTGTTATGGATTATGGTATTATTATTTACTCATATTTTTCTGCTACACTCCTAGAAAAGCTTAAGATGATCTATAATTCCATTCTATGTTTTATGCTCGATGCCCCTTTTAGAACCCATCATTGTTTCTTGTTTAAGTGTTCTAATAGCTTGTCACTTGAAAACAGAATTTCATATAAATTAGGCATTCTGTTGTTTAAGGTTATGAACAGTCTTCCATCTCCTGCAGTATCATCTTTGTTTTCTAGGTTCTTGAATTTTCTTGGAATTAGGTCCCAATCAAAATTTATTTTTGAACTTCAATTGTTTCGAACTGTTTTGGACAGAGATCCATATTGTACAGGGCTCTGTTATTTTTTAATTCATTACCTGCTGAAATTGTACTAAGTAAGTCTGTATGGTCTTTTAAATCTAGACTAAAATACTGGCTGATGGATAATGATATTTTCACATGTTCATACTGATTATTTGTAATGTAATTGATGTGTTGTATTTTTGTATAATATGTAAATGTATTCATGTTTGCATGTATTGATGTGCATGTTTTAATTGTTTATTGCAACTTGTCGCTGGTGAAAATGGGAAGTTTGCTCATCCTGCTTAAAAGTCTAAAAAATTAAAATGAAATGAAAGAAAAGCTAGCTAATACTGTAATTTTACAACAAAACAAAATGCATTGAAATCACCTAATTTTCCATTATTAAAAGCCTCGATAAGTTGCTGTATAACCACATATATCAATTTTAGACTGTTGAAATGAGACAAGAAACGAAGCGAGAATCAAAGTATCAGTCTCGAGTTTCTTTTTTCAGAGAACTTTGTCTCAAGTCAAATAAAGAATATATCAGGACTTAAATGACAAACAAATAGATAAAAGTCTCTTACCATTTCCTAAATTACAATAAAGCCTAAAGCTTATTTTTAAATATACTAGCAGTTAATGCTCTTGTTCCATTGCTTCTGTAAAATGTCAGTGTACTAAACTTGTCAATCTTAAAGTGCCATCTTCAGTACTATTCATCTTTTCTGCATTTTCCATAGAGGCTGTTGACAAGGCTGCCTTTGCAATGTGAAAACAAACTAATTTAGTTAATCCATGTCTAAAAACAAATAGGAGTCAGTTTTACATGTCTTTTTACATCTTCATGGGAAGTGGAGCCACTGTAAGTGTTACCTCCCTGCTCAATAATGTCTGAGCAGGATAACAAGAACCTGACCTTGTGTTGCTTAGGAAACATTGGGTCATAGAGATAATTTAGATGATTTACATTCAAAAGCGTTATGACCAGACAATATGAATAACATTTTCCTAATTTGAGATTAAGCGAAAGTTACTATGATAGGTCTCGTTCACCTTGTCCAACTGATATTTGTCATTACAGTCATAAGAATGTTTGCAGGCCACATTTTTATTTTTGCAAACTGCGATTCAGAACACCTTTGCAACTGGCGGAATATTGTCATCTGGAAAAATTAGTGCATGTACGCAAAAGTCTGTGAGGAGATCAAGACAAGAATACGAACATATAAGTGGCCTAATTCAACAGAGACCCCAACAAAACCTAAGTTACAATAGTTTTGTGCATTTTCATGCACTTCTAATTTGTGGTGCAACATTAGATTAGGCTAAATTCACAAACATGAAAGTTATCAGCAGTAGTAGCAGCAAGGCTACCATATCAGCAGGTCCCACTCATCTCATGGAGCTGCACTGGGTTCACTGCATTACATGCAGGAGGAACCATGATGATACTGCCACTCCAGTGCTGCTTCACACACACTGCCCATGTACCAGGATGCCTTTAGAGGTTGAGAGGGCTTACTAAAACATTACCCTCCCACCGATCACTAACCCCTAGGTTCTTCAGCCAGCCTCTAGTCAGCAACAGGACTCCTCCAGCTTTCCTTCCTAGCCTGCTCTAACCAATTGGACATTAGCAGAGGAAAGGGGTATGGCCAAAAAAAAAGTACTTTTTTTGAATGAAGAGGTTACCGCTCCAATACTGTTCCTCCCATGTCAGTTGCATAGCAGCATGCATGAAGCAGCCAAAAGGGCTTGCTACAATACCCTGCCCACCACCAATCACCAAGCCCTGGGACTCTTCAGCCAGCTTCCAGTCAGCAAAGAAGCAAAGGAACTTTTCCAGCCCTCCTCCTCCCAGGCCTGCTCTAGCCAATGGACACTGCCACAGGAAAGGGGGCATGGCCAAAAAGAGCATGGTGACACCACTGCTCCAGTGCTGCCCTCCTCACACCAGGATGGCTGCAGGGGATGAGAGGGCTTGTCCCAACACCCCCCCCCCACACACACACACACTGATCACCAACCCCAGGAACCACTGCTATTACTCATCCTTTTAATCTTTCGGTGACAAATGATGAAATTCCTGTGCTTTGGAAAACTGCACACATAATCCCTCTTTTCAAATCAGATGATACTGCGTTTTTAAATAATTACAGGCCTATTCCTATTCTCCATGTCCTGGCCAAATTGTTACAAAAACTTGTGAATGAACAGCTTTGTCAGTATTTTGATAAATTCAGCATTATTACTTCAGCTCAATCAAACTTCAGAACTCAGAATAGTACTTCAAGTATATTGGTTAAAGTTTTCAATAACTTGCTTACAGCCTTTGGTCATAAACTTATTACTGTAGTCATTTTCCAAGATATTAGTACAGTCTTTGACACAGTTGACCATAATATTTTACAGAGTAGGTTTTCAAATACAGCTGTTGGCCCTTCTGCTGTGTCTTGGTTTAAGGAGCATCTATCTGGGAGATAGCAACAGATAAAGTTGGAAGGATATTCCTCCGCCTGTGTTCCTATTTGTAAAGTAGTGCCACAAGGATCTATAGTAGTTCTGCTTTTATTGATGATTTATACTAATCGTCTAGGGATAAGTATTGGAAATGCCAGGCTGCACTTGTATGCTGATGATACTGTTCTGTACGTAGCTAGACACACTGTGGCCTCTGTGGGGAATGACCTGCAAATTGCATTTGATCAGCTTCATAACAATCTATGTATCTCTAAACATCTTCTAAATGCTTCAGAAACGAAGCATATGGTTTTGTCCCTTAATAGTAAGCAGAATATGAATGCCCCTACTCCTAACATCATCACTCTGTTGGGTGACAAAATAGAGCTTGTGGAGACATTAAAGAATCTTGGTCTCTGGCTGGATAGCAAGCTATCCTTTAAAATGCATATCGATAGTCTTTGTAAGAAGCTACGCCTGACACTAGGCTTCTACTTTAGGAGTAAATTCTGCCTTACCACTGAGGCAAAAAAAAAAAGATTAGTACAGGTGACTTTTTTACCTTTGCTTAGCTATGGTGACATATTTTATGGACGTGTCTCTACTACACAACTAGCCAAATTAGATGTGTTTTATCACAGAGCACTCTGCTTTATCACCAACATGTCTACTAAAACACATAAATGTACCATTTACATGGCTGCTAACTGGCCTTTGTTCGCTACCAGAAGAAACTTACACACAATGGCTTATAAGGCCCTTCAGAATTTGCTGCCACAATATATTACAACTCTATTTATCAGTTCTAATGGGCTGTATAATCTGAGGAAAAACATTGTTATTCTTTTATGTCCCAAGGCATTTTACTTACTTTGGAAAAATAGCTTTTAGTTGGCTTGCCCCTACTCTTTGGAATACGTTGCAAGTTACGCAAACTGAATTCAGTTATCAGCCTCTATTCATTCAAGGTTTGACTTGATTGCCTCTGTGTAGACAAATTTGAATGTTGCTAATTACTTTGTAATATTCAAAATGGTTCTGAGATGGCACTTGTTCTAGCTCTTGGTATGCTTTCATACCCCTTTTTACACTGTATAATTTACTTTAACTGATGCCATTAGAACCAGACCTTCAAGTTATCATGTTTTCAATTTGCTGTACATATTACTATTGATTCCTGTAATATATTATTACTTGATGTATTGCATTGTTGCCTGGCCTAACCAAAACCTCCTTGTAAATGAGCATTGCAGAATGGAGCTTGTTTCCTGGTAAAACAAATAAATACAATACAATACAAATATAAAATGCACACTACTATCTCATGCATATGCATCCACTATGATACAGACACCCCATATATCCCTGGCTAATGATATTACGCAGTCACCAGTCCATAACCAGGACAATGCATTGATAGCAAATAGTAATGGTAACTTACACCCCCAACATATCCAACAGGACCTCAGTAGACAGTCTAGCCATGAGCCTTTAAATGATTCAGGGAGACAGTATATGGGGCATCTGGATGGAAATATGGGCCATACTATTGGTGGGGTCCAACCATAAACAGAATGGTTGATGGCAGGGCAACATAGACTGTGTTGCTTTGCTGGGCACCATGTCTGACTTCCCCTTAATGTCCACCATGCACCATTTACAGTTCCACATACTGCTGACAGCATGGGTCACAAGTTGTGTGGCAAATGGGGACACATCCTTCATGCAAATGGTGTTGGTGCCTTGTGGAGTGTGCACCAGTGAAGACTCCCATCATAGATTGTGTGCATACACTAGACTGCACTATGCAGTAGAACCAGTGCCAGTATGTGGATTCAAAATCAGATGGCATGCAGCACACACCATGCCCCGCTCACCACTGTTCACTGGGCAGTTAACATGCAGTATCTTGGGCACAATAGTAAATTTAGCACACTGGCCTATAGTCCCAAAACATACCTCAGTATTACCACCACTTTAATTTGATTTTACTAACTCAGTTCAGCCATGTGCATTTAAAAAAGCATGGTAGACTGCTAAATCAGGCTAGTAAATGTTATGTAAAGTGGTGTTAGCAGTGGAAGTAATGTTTGGGAATATAGGCTGTTATCACTAATAATGGCATTTGTTTGCACTGCCGAAGTTTGTGTTATTTGCCTTTTCACAAGATGTGTTCAGACTGTCCCAGGTCCCTGCTGGAACAGTAGATGGTGTAAGGGGTAGAGTCATTGTCCTGAAACAATTCCAATCCAGATATAAAAATATGCAACAAGTCTTTGCCTTCTTAATTTTATGTTGTCTTGTGTCATGAAGCAACATGTTGAGTAACTTTGGAATAGCAGGTTTTGGAGGCGTGTCGTAGTTGTGGCCAGTGGCGCCACTGCTTTTTGGGGCTGGGCTCCATGGCATGAATTAGATTGCTTGCTGTCTATGACAGCAGTGCAAAAGCATGCCACCAACTTGAAACATTTTAGCCGCTGCAATGAGGGAGCTTCACCTCATTGCAGGGCCGTGCCTTTCCTGGTGTAACATTTCAATCAGACATGGTGGCAGCTGTGCCATCCGCCTCGCACAGTCCCCAGAAATGCCGATGACGGGGGTGCTCAGTCCCCCTGTCGGCATCATCATGCCCCCCTCCTGAGTTAATTTGCTGATGGGGGAGCCCAATCTCCATCAGCATCATGTCCCGTGGCAGTTGTTCACCGAGGGAGGTGCCCAATCCCCCTCAGCATCATTCCCCCCCCACCAAACACCTTTTATTTGCCGACAGGGTGCCCAATACCCATCGGCTTCAGTCCCCACCCAAAACATGCAGGTGACATGCTGGGAGCCCACCCAGTGTGTCAAATGTACCTGTAAAAAAACCTTCCTGTGATGTTTCATTTTAATTTTAACCCTGTAAAGTAGAAAATGGTCCCTCGCTGTCTGTGGCCCCTACCCCAACCTGTGCCCACCCACTGTGTACCCTACCTTCCCACACCCCTCACCCTGTACTACCTCTGGAGCCCAGTGTGATGATCTTTGGTGGACTGGGAACACGTCTGCACTCTTCAAACCAACCGTGAACTGAAGAAATGCCGGTAATGGCATAAATAGGGTTTATTCAACTTTGGTACATATCTTGGGCATTTTTGGAAATTTTGGCACTGAATTTTCAACATGGGGTTACTGGGACCCCTCCTCATGAATTCAGTCACTGTCATGGTGTTATTCACTCCCGAAAGGTGATTTTGCAGTCACTGTGCAAAATCACCTTTCAGACCGATTAATGAAACAACAATGCCAATAGCTCATGAGGTGGGCTCTCAAAAAGCCTATGTTGCAAATTTGGTGAAAAAAAAAAAACTGTTTTACGAGCGTGCATTGCGTAGTTTCCACACACGCTCGTAACTTCGCAAATCTGTAATATTTTCACTCCAGGTTTTCAACATTGGCATTTTTCCACACCTCCTTATGAACAGTACAGCTGTCATTTTTCACATCCTGTCCGAAATGTGTTTTCGTACTTCCAGTGCAGACTAGAGCGGTCACTGTGGGAAATCAGTGTTCAGGACAGAGCAAGAAAATCACAGTGACACTGTTCATGAGCAGAGGTTCTAAAATGCCTATGTTGAAAATTTGGTGACGAACGTCCATTAAATGACTGTGCTATGAGCGTGCATTGGCAGTTTCCACGCACCGTCATAACTTCAAAAATTTGTAATATTTTCACTCCAGATTTTCACCATTGCCATTTTTTCACACCTTCTTATGAAAAGTACAGTTTTAATATTCCACATCCTTCCTGAACTGTGTTTTTGCACATCTGGCATGGAGTGGCGCACTAGCTGTAGGAAATTCAATGTTCAGAACAGAGTAAGAAAATAACACTGTTCATGAGCAGAGATCCCAAAATGCCTATGTTGAAAATTTGGTGAAAAAATTCCATAAAATGACTATGTTGCAAGCATGCGTTGCGCAGAGTCCATGCACAATTGTAACTTCGAGAATTTGTAATATTTTCACTCCAGATTTTTAACATTGTCATTTTTGCACACCTTCTTATGAACAGTACTGCTGTCATTTGTCACATCCTGCCCAAAATGTAGTTTTGCACATCTGGCGCACAGTCACGCAGTCACTGTGGGACATCAACGTTTGGGGCAGATTAAGATAATCATAGTGCCACTGTTAATGAGCAGAGGTCCCAAAATGGTGATGTTAAAAATTTGGTGAAATAATTCCTCTAAATGACTGTGTTATGAGCTTGCGATGCGCAGTCTTCACACATGCTCATAACTTTCGAGAATGTTTAATATTTTCACTCCAGATTTTCAACATTGCCATCTCTTCACACCTCCTTACCAATGGTGCAGCTGACATTTTAATGTGGTGCAGAATGGTGCGGTCACTGTTGGAAATCAACGTTCGAGATAGATTATCAAAATCACAGGGACACTGTTAATGAGCAGTGGTCCCAAATGCTTTCATGAGCTGGGGTCAAGAAAAGGCCATGTTTTAAAATTTGGAGTGCAAATACTAACACATGCCCAGGGCGTTAGAGTTTCTAACCATTATGTGCCACCCTGTACAGATGAACAGGCATCGGGGTGTGTCTTTGGATTGTCTGCTGTACTGCTTATGCCATTGGTCCTCCAACCCCACCCTGCAGCCACTGACAGGTATCAAGGTGTGCTTTGGACTCTTCAGCCCCAAAGTTCAACCCATTCTCTATGCTGCACCCATCTCAATGTACTTCCTTATGAAATGGGGTGAGCATAAGGCCAGATGACCCCAAGGCACAACACGACACTTCAATCAATCAATCAATCAATCAAAATCTTTATTTATTCAGGCGAACATCATTGAGCAATGCTCATTTACAAGATGGACCTGATAGGTCAAGATCAAGATAAAGTACAGTATAATACATAAACAAATACAGAGAAGAGGCAAAGAATTTTTATATAAATAAATAGGTACAGTAATAAAGAACGTATATACAAGCAAGGTAGCTAATGGTTTTGTACAACTAAACAATAAATCAGACAGGTTTGACACAAATAACTATGAAGTGTTGGGATTATGAAAGCGGTTAGGAGTGTCTTAATTGGATAGAAACTAAAGGAAGTAGATATGGGGGAATAAAGAAGGGAATGGCAATGGATTGCAGGGTATAATGTAGCTAAGTTTAAAAGTATATAAATAGAGATAGAGAGAAAAAAAGGGGGGTAAAGGGTAAGAAGGGACTAGGCTTAGTGGAAGCAGTTGCATATCTCAGGAAAGAGATTTGTGAAGAGTTTTTTGAAGGATGCTATAGGGATGAAGGTGTTCAGCTTTAGGGTCTTCTGTAGAGAATTCCAGGTAGATGCTAAAAAATAGCTGATTGCAGACCTCCCATGCGGTGCAGACTTTAGGTAGCTTCAAGGTGATAAGGTTATTGCTTCTTAGGGCATATGATCTCGGTGTAACCAGAGTAAAGCAACCAGAAATATAAGGTGGAAGTTTGTTTGACAGAGCTTTGTAAATCCATAATGCAGCATTTTTTCCTCCTGAGATGTAAGGATGTCCAGCCAACAGCATTATAGAGGAAGCAGTGATGAGTGTTGAAAGGAAGATCTGTGATGAATCTTAGAGCTCTATGGTACAGGGTATCCAATTTACTTAAATAGGACATAGTGCAATGGCCATATAGGAAATCTGCATAATCGATGAGAGATAGAAATGAAGCCTGAATTAGTCTCTGTTTAGACTCTTTGGTTAGGTAATGTTTGATTCTGAAGAATAGGCCGAGCCTCTGTCTGAGTTTTTTCAGGAGCTCCTCAACATGATGAGTGTAATCAAGTTTGTTATCAATCCATACCCCTAAATATTTGAATTTAACCACATAATCAAGATTTTCTCCAAGGATGGTGGATAGTTGGGGAAGAGTGTTTGTTGAGAGAGAGAAGAGTTATATTGGTGGAAAAGAACATAGCCTTTGTCTTGTTGGCATTTAAAAGTAGTTTCTTTTCAAGTAGTTGATGTTGCAACAGGGAGAATTCTGATTGTAATAACTCACAGGCCTTTGATGGCGAGGGATTACTGACATACAAGACAGTATCATCAGCAAAAAGATGAACATTGGCAACAGTGAGGTTGGAATCAATGTTATTGATATATATAGCAAAAAGGATAGGGCCCAGGATGGATCCTTGCGGTACTCCCCTTATAAGTGGTTTTGAGGAGGATAGGACACCTTCATTTTTCACTTGCTGTATTCTATCAGTGAGGTAGCATCTGAACCATCCAAGAGAGGTTGGATCCAGGCCTAAGGAATGCAGTGAGAAATCAGCAGCTCATGATCCACTGTATCAAAGGCTTTACTTAGGTCAAAAATACAGCACAGATGTTGCTTTTTTATCTAGCTCAGTTTGCCAATCATTTGTTACTTTTGCTAATGCAGAAATGGTACTGTTCTGGTCCTAAACCCAGATTGAGCAGAGTTAAGGAGATTATTAGCATTGAGGTAGTCTCTTAGTTGGATACTTACCAGTTTTCTAACATTTTAGACAGTACCGGTAGGATGGATATAGGTCTGTAATTGTTGAGATCCATGGGGTCCCCTGATTTGAGGAGGGGAAACACTTGTGCTGTTTTCCACAATGTGGGAACAGAACCAGTGGATAAGGACAGATTAAAAAGATGGGTTAGGGGAACTGCAATGGCATGAAGAGCAATTTTTAAAAGTAGGGTCCAGGAGTCTGCACCAGCACTTTTCTTGGTGTCTAGATATAGCAATAGGTCTTCCACTTGTTTTAATAAAATGGGCTTGAAGGAAAATGAAGAGGCAGTCTTCTGACCATCACTCGACTGGAATTTAAGTTGTGACCGTAGTAGATTTGCTGGGGAGGAGTCAAAAGCTAGGCCAGCTGTACTGAAATGATCATTGAATGCATCTAAAATTTCACACTTGTCAGTGATAACAGCATTATTATGGTGTACTTGGGATGGCAAGGAAGCACAGGAGTCCTGCCCTAGAATCCCCTTGATGGTGCCCCAGAATCTGGCTGGGTTAAGGTAGGAGGCATCAAGCTCGGCTGTATAGAAGGCAGCCTTGGCCTCTCTCACTTTTGGTGCAGCTGTTTCTGGCTTTTCTGAACTGAAGCCAGTCAAACGGATCCTTGGTCTTTCTAGCCCTTTTCAGAGTTTATCTCTGGCAAGCAGTACAGATTTAAGATCAGCAGAAAACCAGCGGCAGGATTTGTTTTTATTCTAATGCTAGTGAAAGGTGCATGAATATTGAGGCGCCTATGATAATGTCATTTAGCACCTTGAGTGCTGTTTCCACAGAAGCTGTATGATAGAATTCTTGCCAGCGACAGAATGATATAGATCGTGGAGATATCCTCGATGTTAAGGTTTTTTATTTCTTCTTGTGAGGAATTTTGCAGGGTTGGATGGCTTGACTGATGATCTTATCCCTGCAATAAGGCAGTGATCACTTATATCACTGAATAACACTCCAGCATGTGAAAACAGGTGCGGTTTGTTTACCAACATAATGTCAAGTAGGGTGCTGTTACTTTTGTTTTTGAGTTAATTCTTGTCGGTTCATTTATTAATTGAGTGAATCCATATGTGTCACAAAAGATACTAGGGACAGATGCATTGGAGAGCCAGTTTAAGTTCAGGTCACCTAAAATAATGGTATCCTCGGGGCCCAATTTTATTATGTTTCCCAAATGATTAAGGAGTTGAAGGGCAGAGAGGGGCCTATAGCAGCTAACCAGTTGAAAAGCTGTCATATTGGGAGGGCTATTTTAAGGATAAACATTCAAATTCTTTGGGTACTGATGTTACACTAAGACAAGATGCAGAAATATTTGATTTAATATAGACAGCCACTCCACCGCCCCTTGTCAGGCGGTCCGATCTGAATATCTGGTAGTTGGGTAGATTTATTTCCCTATCATGTGTAGCAGGTTTGAACCATGTCTCAGAAATTACCAGAAAGTCTGGCAAAGTGTGGGCGACCCAGACCTGGATCAAAGAGATCTTTTTTAGGAGGCTGCATGTGTTGATGTGAAGGAAGCTTAAACCTTTAATGGAGGCTACATCTGATGGGGCGGTAAATCCTTCTGGGGGTCCTGGATTGATTTCAACATTGCCAATGCAGATCAGCAAGAAAAATAATAGTTTAATAAGGGCTTCAAGAGATAGCTTAAGGGACCAAAAAGAGGGTTTTCTCTTCTTGCTTGAGGTCCAATCTTTAGAGACGGTCCAGGATGGGTTAAGGCTTAGTAACTTTTCATAGAGTACCAGCTTGATGGACAGGTACAAGGGGGCACTATATAGCCAAGGTATGGGCATGGGGCGTAAGAGATACATGAATGGTTGTGAACCTTTTTGAGGGCTACCCCATGGATTACAATGGAGCAACAGTAGTGAATAGTTGAGAAAATGATAGGCATCCACTGGAAGTGAGAGAGGGAGATCACGCTGGCAAGCCGCATTATTCAAAAGGGCATGGACTGGAAAGGTATCATCCTCAAGATATATTATAGGTGAGAGAGAAAGAGGCAGTAGGAGAAGCATCAACATATTCATGATAACTAAGGGTTAATAATAATGCATGCAGTAGGGGATTGTGTCCAAATTATTGGCTAGAATTTGGCTATGGGTGGAGATAAGAATTTAGGCGGAAGGTGTGTATAAAAGAAACACCCGAGAGGGGGAGGGGGTGGGCAAAAATTTTACGGCTTTCCCATACCTTGCTGGCTGTCTCTCCCGGCCTCCTGGTTCTCCCTTCGGCCTCGTGGTCGCCGCCCGCCCGCTGGCGGCTCGGAGCCCCTGCGCTTGCTGGGTGCTTGAGGGCAGGGTCGGCTAGAAGTGGAGGAGACAGAGGAGAGGACAGTCAGAAAAGCACAATTGCAGTAATCAAACGATTCTGCAAGGAGGTGCTAAAAAAACTTTGCACTACAAAAGATTGGGGTGGGGACGGCGCCTTAGCGTCTGGCCCACCAGAAATCCCACCAAAAGACTGTATCACATATTAAGTACAGAAACAACTTAAACCTAAAAATTTAACAGTTCTGGTAAAAACAGCTCTTTTTGGAGAAGTTACTGTCAAAACCCACTAAACCCAGGCAGTAATTTGGAGTGCAAGCTTGAGCAGAAGTCAGTGAAGAAGGTGGACCAATCGGAAGCAAGGCTTGGGTAGCGCTCGCCTTCCGATTGGTCTCGGCTCTCCCGTACCTTGCTGGCTGTCTCTCCCGGCCTCCTGGTTCTCCCTTCGGCCTCGCGGTCGCCGCCCGCCCGCTGGCGGCTCGGAGCCCCTGCGCTTGCTGGGTGCTCGAGGGCAGGGTCGGCTAGAAGTGGAGGAGACAGAGGAGAGGACAGTCAGAAAAGCACAATTGCAGTAGTCAGACTCTGCAAGGTAGGGTGAGGTGAAATAGCATGAGCGTTATGGCCAGCGACTAAGCACACCCCAATGCCTGTCACTCTCTGCAGGGTGGGGTGGGTGGGGTTGATGTTGATTCTATACTTCGCTGCTATTCCTATTATGTGTCTCTCTAACTCCTGCACTACTAATGCCAACACTAGCAAGACAACAATCGGCACTGACAAATGCTTGTTTTTTCTTCAGATTAGTGGCCAGCTCAGATAAGTGACCAGCTCAGATAAGTGACTAGCTCAGATAAGTGGCCAACTTGGGTCTTGACATTTCTTGGCTAGGCCTTTTATTTCTGAGTAGTATTCTTGATCTGTCACAGCAGGAGTGCCAACTTTCATAAATTTCTGTGGGTGCTCACTGGTAGTAGGTAGTATTTTTTCAATGGGCAGGTTCCCTAGTAATGCTTTTTTGTAGTCTTCCGTCAAAATATTGAGGGTGCTTAAGTCAAATTTGTGGGTGCCTGAGTACCTCAGCACCCCTGTAGTCGGCACCTATGTGTCACAGCTTTATATACACTGTATAGGACTGCATGTTCCTTTTTTTGTGAAAGTAAAATGTGTTTAGTTCATAGGCTTTTACTAATGCCTGGTCCACTCATTGGCTCCACTATCTCAGTTAGGCCTGCAAGAGGTTTCAGAGTTTCATCAGGCTCCTCTTACAGACCTAATAAATACAGTGGAGCTCATAATGGGACCAGGGAGTGGTACAGGCTTATGAACTGAACACATTTTGGGTTCTCAGAAAAGGAGCTTATACCGCAATGTGTGGAATTGTAGCAGACTAGGACCACCACTCATGAATAACAGGTCTAGCCTTGAAACATCAAGGTCCAAAGTGTCTACCTATCTGAAGAAAAAACAGAATTTAAGTAAGCAGAAGCTAAGTTGCATAGTTTTTCCTTTGTTTCTTCTCATCACTGTTAGCAACATTAGCAGTTATCTCTTTAGAAGGTTGATCAAGTTTAACCCTTGGAAGCATCTGATTTTTTCACAACCTGACAGGTTTTTTTTTTTTTTTTTTACAAAATGACTCATGCCTGCATCATAGCATGATAGTTCTTAATTTTCTCTTTTTGTTTTATGATTTTTGACCAGAAAAGGTACACTGATCTGTGTCAGTTTATTTACAGGTGCAACCTGAGTGGGAATTTGGTTACATGTACCTGTTAAATTGACAGGGAAAATGGTGGACAGGACAACTGGGAAAATCCTCATCTCTAAGTGCCATACGATACTTAACTTACCCTGGACTGCCACCAGAGATAGGCAGTAGGGACCTTAGGAGGTATGTAAACTGTGACAACTGTGAGGGCCTTATTGTGGGCACCTAATAGGAGTCTGATGGGAAGAATCTGAGCAGGTGTTGCTGGAGATTGGAATCAATGGGGTGTCCTCGGAAGTGTCTTTCACATATAAGGCACACCCTCCACCTCTTTTGACTTACGATCAACCAGGAAGACATTGTAGCCAGGAAGGGTGATTGCCTGGTCAGGAATCTGTGGGGTGAGCCACGTTTCAACTACTGACAGAATATCCGAGTTGTGTTGGGTCGGTGGTAAAGGCTTGCAGTGCATCAAGCTTAGGAAGTAAACTGCAGATGTTCAGGCACATGACTGAGAGAGTACCTGCTGGTTTGTTTTGGTTGGAGGAGTTTGGTCTGGGGTTAGGGTGAACAGTCCCTGATAGCAGCAGAAGGAAGAGCACAAGTTTCAGGGTGCATAGGCAGAGTTCAGTCTGAGAGGTTGCGTTTCTTTTTTGAACAGTAGTATGCCAGGTGGTAATGTCGAAAATGCAACATTGGAATAGTGGTATACAGTGTGGCTAGATGTGCCCATGGCTCACACATGAGCAGGGACAGATCAATTTTGGTGGTGTGCCTCCAGAGGGAAGATTTGCCCCATTGCCAAATGATGTAAAATAATCAAATCCACAGGAAAATGACTAGTAAACTGTTTGATCTACGGTAACAAGACAAAGGATGTGTTAAATTCCTGGAACACTGGCCTGGGGCATATGCAGGAAGCTAAAACCCATTGTCAGTGTGTTCCCTTTGTTTAAATAGTTGTGAATGGTTCTCAAAGACATGCAGTTCCCTTTAGCAACAAGGTAGACAGAAATGTGGATTCAGTTTGCACTCCCCAGGTCAGAGCTTGTAGAATTTCTTAGCTGCACTTACTTTGATTGTGATGGCTTCCAAAAAAGTTGATTTATAATGAGAATCCCAATATCTGCTTGTGATGTTCTCCAGTTTCTTAGTCCAGGAAACTTTCATAGATCACATATACAAGAATGGTCTAATTCCTCCAAGCCAAAACACATGAAAATCCACAAAACTAAACTATTGACAGAGACAAATACAAACATCCAGCCACACAGCCCAAGTAGGTGGGACTGATTGTATGACCTGCCATATGATATATGGCAGGTCATAATACACAGTTTTCCATATATTATGATACACGTTGGTTACTACAGCGTTTGAATTGATCATACATTGGTTGACAAACTATGTAAATATGCCTGTAACATAACTGTATATTAATTCAATAGTGTAACAAATGTAAAGTATAGAAATAAAATACCCCTTCTTTATGAGTAACAATTGCCCCTCACAAAATTCTAAGACTCAAAAGAAAATTC
The DNA here is from genome assembly GCA_016271365.2 of Neoceratodus forsteri. Classification (NCBI taxonomy): domain Eukaryota; kingdom Metazoa; phylum Chordata; order Ceratodontiformes; family Ceratodontidae; genus Neoceratodus; species Neoceratodus forsteri. The sequence continues at coordinate 344,334,681 of JADMNL010000022.1, forward strand.
TTACATCGGATGGTATTATTATTGAACTTGTAGACAATTTTAAATATTTGGGGATAATGTTTGACTCAAAATTATCTTTTGAAGTCCATCTGAATAATTTAAGGCAAACACTTCTCCAAAGATTAGGTCCACTTTACAGGGTTAAATATTTTTTTGACTAGAGTTTCTAGGTTTCTTCTTTCTCACAGTTTTTTGATGAGTGTTATGGATTATGGTATTATTATTATTTACTCATATTTTTCTGCTACACTCTTAGAAAAGCTTAAGATGATCTATAATTCCATTCTATGTTTTATGCTCGGTGCCCCTTTTAGAACCCATCATTGTTTCTTGTTTAAGTGTTCTAATAGCTTGTCACTTGAAAACAGAATTTCCTATAAATTAGGCATTCTGTTGTTTAAGGTTATGAACGGTCTTCTATCTCCTGCAGTATCATCTTTGTTTTCTAGGTTCTTGAATTTTCTTGGAACTAGGTCCCAATCTAAATTTATTTTTGAACTTCAATTGTTTCGAACTGTTTTTGGACAGAGATCCATATTGTACAGGGCTCTGTTATTCTTTAATTCATTGCCTGCTGATATTGTACTAAGTAAGTCTGTATGGTCTTTTAAATCTAGACTAAAATACTGGCTGATGGATAATGATATTTTCACATGTTCATACTGATTATGTGTAATGTAATTGATGTGTTGTATTTTTGTATAATATGTAAATGTATTCATGCTTGCATGTATTGATGTGCATGTTTTAAGTGTCTATTGTAACTTGTCGCTGGTGAAAATGGGAAGTTTGCTCATCCTGCTTAAAAGTCTAAAAAATAAAAATGAAATGAAAGAAAAGCTAGCTAATACTGTAATTTTACAACAAAACAAAACGCATTGAAATCATCTAATTTTCCATTATTAAAAGCCTTGTTAAGTTGCTGTATAACCACATATATCAATTTTAGACTGTTGAAATGAGACAAGAAACGAAGCGAGAATCAAAATATCAGTCTCGAGTTTCTTTTTTCAGAGAACTTTGTCTCAAGTCAAATAAAGAATATATCAGGACTTAAATGACAAACAAATAGATAAAAGTCTCTTACCATTTCCTAAATTACAATAAAGCCTAAAGCTTATTTTTAAATATACTAGCAGTTAATGCTCTTGTTCCATTGCTTCTGTAAAATGTCAGTGTACTAAACTTGTCAATCTTAAAGTGCCATCTTCAGTACTATTCATCTTTTCTGCATTTTCCATAGAGGCTGTTGACAAGGCTGCCTTTGCAATGTGAAAACAAACTAATTTAGTTAATCCATGTCTAAAAACAAATAGGAGTCAGTTTTACATGTCTTTTTACATCTTCATGGGAAGTGGAGCCACTGTAAGTGTTACCTCCCTGCTCAATAACGTCTGAGCAGGATAACAAGAACCTGACCTTGTGTTGCTTAGGAAACATTGGGTCATAGAGATAATTTAGATGATTTACATTCAAAAGCGTTATGACCAGACAATATGAATAACATTTTCCTAATTTGAGATTAAAGCGAAAGTTACTATGATAGGTCTCGTTCACCTTGTCCAACTGATATTTGTCATTACAGTCATAAGAATGTTTGCAGGCCACATTTTTATTTTTGCAAACTGCGATTCAGAACACCTTTGCAACTGGCGGAATATTGTCATCTGGAAAAATTAGTGCATGTACGCAAAAGTCTGTGAGGAGATCAAGACAAGAATACTAGCATATAAGTGGCCTAATTCAACAGAGACCCCAACAAAACCTAAGTTACAGTAGTTTTGTGCATTTTCACGTACTTCTAATTTGTGGTGCAACATTACATTAGGCTAAATTCACAAACATGAAAATTATCAGCAGTAGTAGCAGCAAGGCTACCATATCAGCAGGTCCCACTCATCTCATGGAGCTGCACTGGGTTCACTACATTGCATGCAGGAGGAACCATGATGATACTGCCACTCCAGTGCTGCTTCACGCACACTGCCCATGTACCAGGATGCCTTTAGAGGTTGAGAGGGCTTACTAAAATATTACTCTTCCACCGATCACTAACCCCTAGGTTCTTCAGCCAGCGTCTAGTCAGCAACAGGACTCCTCCAGCTTTCCTTCCTAGCCTGCTCTAACCAATTGGACATTAGCAGAGGAAAGGAGTATGGCCAAAAAAAAGTACTTTTTTTGAATGAAGAGGTTACCGCTCCAATACTGTTCCTCCCATGTCAGTTGCATAGCAGGATGCATGCAGCAGCCAAAAGGGCTTGCTACAATACCCTGCCCACCACCAATCACCAAGCCCTGGGACTCTTCAGCCAGCCTCCAGTCAGCAAAGAAGCAAAGGAACTTTTCCAGCCCTCCTCCTCCCAGGTCTGCTCTAGCCAATGGACACTGCCACAGGAAAGGGGGCATGGCCAAAAAGAGCATGGTGACACCACTGCTCCAGTGCTGCCCTCCTCACACCAGGATGGCTGCAAGGGATGAGAGGGCTTGCCACAACACCCCCCTCCTACACACACACACACTGATCACCAACCCCAGGAACCACTGCTATTACTCATCCTTTTAATTTTTCAGTGACTAATGATGAAATTCATGTGCTTTGGAAAACTGCACACATAATCCCTCTTTTCAAATCAGATGATACTGCGTTTTTAAATAATTACAGGCCTATTCCGATTTTCCATGTCCTGGCCAAATTGTTACAAAAACTTGTGAATGAACAGCTTTGTCAGTATTTTGATAAATTCAACATTATTACTTCAGCTCAATCAAACTTCAGAACTCAGAATAGTACGTCAACTACATTGGTTAAAGTTTTCAATAACTTGCTTACAGCCTTTGGTCATAAACTTATTACTGTAGTCATTTTCCAAGATATTAGTACAGTCTTTGACACAGTTGACCATAATATTTTACAGAGTAGGTTTTCAAATACAGCTGTTGGCCCTTCTGCTGTGTCTTGGTTTAAGGAGTATCTATCTGGGAGATAGCAACAGATAAAGTTGGAAGGATATTCCTCCGTCTGTGTTCCTATTTGTAAAGTAGTGCCACAAGGATCTATAGTAGTTCTGCTTTTATTGATGATTTATACTAATCGTCTAGGGATAAGTATTGGAAATGCCAGGCTGCACTTGTATGCTGATGATACTGTTCTGTACGTAGCTAGACACACTGTGGCCTCTGTGGGGAATGACCTGCAAATTGCATTTGATCAGCTTCATAACAATCTATGTATCTCTAAACATCTTCTAAATGCTTCAGAAACGAAGCATATGGTTTTGTCCCTTAATAGTAAGCAGAATATGAATGCCCCTACTCCTAACATCATCACTCTGTTGGGTGACAAAATAGAGCTTGTGGAGACATTAAAGAATCTTGGTCTCTGGCTGGATAGCAAGCTATCCTTTAAAATGCATATCGATAGTCTTTGTAAGAAGCCATGCCTGACACTAGGCTTCTACTTTAGGAGTAAATTCTGCCTTACCACTGAGGCAAAAAAAAAAAGATTAGTACAGGTGAGTTTTTTACCTTTGCTTAGCTATGGTGACATATTTTATGGACGTGTCTCTACTACACAACTAGCCAAATTAGATGTGTTTTATCACAGAGCACTCTGCTTTATCACCAACATGTCTACTAAAACACATAAATGTACCATTTACATGGCTGCTAACTGGCCTTTGTTCGCTACCAGAAGAAACTTACACACAATGGCTTATAAGGCCCTTCAGAATTTGCTGCCACAATATATTACAACTCTATTTATCAGTTCTAATGGGCTGTATAATCTGAGGAAAAATATTGTTATTCTTTTTTATGTCCCAAGGCATTTTACTTACTTTGGAAAAATAGCTTTTAGTTGGCTTGCCCCTACTCTTTGGAATACGTTGCAAGTTACGCTTAAACTGAATTCAGTTATCAGCCTCTATTCATTCAAGGTTTGACTTGATTGCCTCTGTGTAGACAAATTTGAATGTTGCTAATTACTTTGTAATATTCAAAATGGTTCTGAGATGGCACTTGTTCTAGCTCTTGGTATGCTTTCATACCCCTTTTTTACACTGTATAATTTACTTTTAACTGATGCCATTAGAACCAGACCCTTCAAGTTATCATGTTTTTCAATTTGCTGTACATATTACTATTGATTCCTGTAATATGTTATTACTTGTGATGTATTGCATTGTTGCCTGGCCTAACCAAAACCTCCTTGTAAATGAGCATTGCAGAATGGAGCTTGTTTCCTGGTAAAACAAATAAATACAATATAATACAAATATAAAATGCACACTACTATCTCATGCATATGCATCCACTATGATACAAACACCCCATATATCCCTGGCTAATGATATTACGCAGTCACCAGTCCATAACCAGGACAATGCATTGATAGCAAATAGTAATGGTAACTTACACCCCCAACATATCCAACAGGACCTCAGTAGACAGTCTAGCCATGAGCCTTTAAATGATTCAGGGAGACAGTATATGGGGCATCTGGATGGAAATATGGGCCATACTATTGGTGGGGTCCAACCATAAACAGAATGGTTGATGGCAGGGCAACATAGACTGTGTTGCTTTGCTGGGCACCATGTCTGACTTCCCCTTAATGTCCACCATGCACCATTTACAGTTCCACATACTGCTGACAGCATGGGTCACAAGTTGTGTGGCAAATGGGGACACATCCTTCATGCAAATGGTGTTGGTGCCTTGTGGAGTGTGCATCAGTGAAGACTCCCATCATAGATTGTGTGCATACACTAGACTGCACTATGCAGTAGAACCAGTGCCAGTATGTGGATTCAAAATCAGATGGCATGCAGCACACACCATGCCTGGCTCACCACTGTTCACTGGGCAGTTAACATACAGTACCTTGGGCACAATAGTAAATTTAGCCTACTGGCCTATAGTCCCAAAACATACCTCAGTATTACCACCACTTTAATTTGATTTTACTAACTCAGTTCAGCCATGTGCATTTAAAAAAACATGGTAGACTGCTAAATCAGGCTAGTAAATGTTATGTAAAGTGGTGTTAACAGTGGAAGTAATGTTTGGGAATATAGGCTGTTATCACTAATAATGGCATTTGTTTGCACTGCCGAAGTTTGTGTCATTTATCTTTTCACAAGATGTGTTCAGACTGTCCCAGGTCCCTGCTGGAACAGTAGATGGTGTAAGGGGTAGAGTCGTTGTCCTGAAACAATTCCAATCCAGATATAAAAAATATGCAACCAAGTCCTTGCCTTCTTAATTTTTATGTTGTCTTGCGTGTGCGCAAGCAACATGTTGCGGTAACTTTGGAATAGCAGGTTTTGGAGGCGCGGTCGTGTTGTGGCCAGTGGCGCCACTGCTTTTTGGGGCTGGGCTCCATGGCATGAATTAGATTGCTTGCTGTCTATGACAGCAGTGCAAAAGCATGCCACCAACTTGAAACATTTTAGCCGCTGCAATGAGGGAGCTTCACCTCATTGCAGGGCCGTGCCTTTCCTGGTGTAACATTTCAATCAGACATGGTGGCAGCTGTGCCATCCGCCTCGCACAGTCCCCAGAAATGCCAATGACGGGGGTGCTCAATCCCCCTGTCGGCATCATCATGCCCCCCTCCTGAGTTAATTTGCTGATGGGGGAGCCCAATCCCCATCAGCATCATGTCCCGTGCCAGTTGTTCACCGAGGGAGGTGCCCAATCCCCCTCAGCATCATTCCCCCCCCACCAAACACCTTTTATTTGCCGACGAGGTGCCCAATACCCATCGGCTTCAGTCCCCCACCCCAAAACATGCAGGTGACATGCTGGGAGCCCACCCCAGTGTGTCAAATGTACCTGTAAAAAAAACCCTTTCCTGTGATGTTTCATTTTAATTTTAACCCTGTAAAGTAGAAAATGGTCCCTCGCTGTCTGTGGCCCCTACCCCAACCTGTGCCCACCCACTGTGTACCCTACCTTCCCACACCCCCCTCACCCTGTACTTACCTCTGGAGCCCAGTGTGATGATCTTTGGTGGACTGGGAACACGTCTGCACTCTTCAAACCAACCGTGAACTGAAGAAATGCCGGTAATGGCATAAATAGGGTTTATTCAACTTTGGTACATATCTTGGGCATTTTTGGAAATTTTGGCACTGAATTTTCAACATGGGGTTACTGGGACCCCTCCTCATGAATTCAGTCACTGTCATGGTGTTATTCACTCCCGAAAGGTGATTTTGCAGTCACTGTGCAAAATCACCTTTCAGGCCGATTAATGAAACAACAATGCCACTGCTCATGAGGTGGGCTCTCAAAAAGCCTATGTTGCAAATTTGGTGAAAAAAAAAAAATTGTTTTACGAACGTGCATTGCGCAGTTTCCACAGACGCTTGTAACTTCACAAATCTGTAATATTTTCACTCCAGGTTTTCAACATTGGCATTTTTCCACACCTCCTTATGAACAGTACAGCTGTCATTTTTCACATCCTGTCCGAAATGTGTTTTCGTACTTCCAGTGCAGAATAGAGCGGTCACTGTGGGAAATCAGTGTTCAGGACAGAGCAAGAAAATCACAGTGACACTGTTCATGAGCAGAGGTTCTAAAATGCCTATGTTGAAAATTTGGTGACGAACGTCCATTAAATGACTGTGCTATGAGCGTGCATTGGCAGTTTCCACGCACCGTCATAACTTCAAAAATTTGTAATATTTTCACTCCAGATTTTCAACATTGCCATTTTTTTTACACATCTTTATGAACAGTACGGCTGGAATTTTCCACATCCTGGCCGAGTTGTGTTTTCGCACTTCCCACGCGGAATAGCGCGGTTGCTGTGGGAAATCAGTGTTTGGGAAAGATTAAGAAAATCACAGTGGCACTGTTCATGAGCAGAGGTCCTAAAATGCCTATGTTGAAAATTAGGTGACAAACATCCATAAAATGACGATGTTACGAGCATGTGTTGTGCAGTTTCCATGCACACGCATAACTTCGATAATTTTTAATATTTTTTACTCCAGATTTTCACCATTGCCATTTTTTCACACCTCCTTATGAAAAGTACAGTTTTAATATTCCACATCCTTCCTGAACTGTGTTTTTGCACATCTGGCATGGAGTGGCGCACTCGCTGTAGGAAAATCAATGTTCAGAACAGAGTAAGAAAATAACACTGTTCATGAGCAGAGATCCCAAAATGCCTATGTTGAAAATTTGGTGAAAAAATTCCATAAAATGACTATATTGCAAGCATGCATTGCGCAGAGTCCATGCACAATTGTAACTTCGAGAATTTGTAATATTTTCACTCCAGATTTTTAACATTGTCATTTTTGCACACCTTCTTATGAACAGTACTGCTGTCATTTGTCACATCCTGCCCAAAATGTAGTTTTGGACATCTGGCTCACAGTCACGCGGTCACTGTGGGACATCAACGTTTGGGGCAGATTAAGATAATCGTAGTGCCACTGTTCATGAGCAGAGGTCCCAAAATGGTGATGTTAAAAATTTGGTGAAATAATTCCACTAAATGACTGTGTTATGAGCTTGCGATGTGCAGTCTTCACACATGCTCATAACTTCGAGAATATTTAATATTTTCACTCCAGATTTTCAACATTGCCCATCTCTTCACACCTCCTTATCAATGGTGCAGCTGACATTTTAATGTGGTGCAGAATGGTGCGGTCACTGTGGGAAATCAACGTTCGAGATAGATTATCAAAATCACAGGGACACTGTTAATGAGCAGTGGTCCCAAATGTTTTCATGAGCTGGGGTCAAGAAAAGGCCATGTTTTAAAATTTGGAGTGCAAATACTAACACATGCCCAGGGCGTTAGAGTTTCTAACCATTATGTGCCACCCTGTACAGATGAACAGGCATCAGGGGTGTGTCTTTGGATTGTCTGCTGTACTGCCTATGCCATTGGTCCTCCACCCCCACCCTGCAGCCACTGACAGGTATCAAGGTGTGCTTTGGACTCTTCAGCCCCAAAGTTCAACCCATTCTCTATGCTGCACCCATCTCAATGTACTTCCTTATGAAATGGGGTGAGCATAAGGCCAGATGATCCCAAGGCACAACACGACAGTTGTCAGACTCTGCAAGGTAGGGTGAGGTGAAATAGCATGAGCGTTATGGCCAGCGACCCAAATGCACACCCCAATGCCTGTCACTCTCTGCAGGTTGGGGTGGGGTGGGGTTGATGTTGGTTCTATACTTCGCTGCTATTCCTATTATGTGTCTCTCTAACTCCTGCACTACTAATGCCAACACTAGCAAGACAACAATCGGCACTGAAAAATGCTTGTTTTTTCTTCAGATTAGTGGCTAGCTCAGATAAGTGACCAGCTCAGATAAGTGACTAGCTCAGATAAGTGGCCAACTTGGGTCTTGACATTTCTTGGCTAGGCCTTTTATTTCTGAGTAGTATTCTTGATCTGCCACACAGTCACAACTTTATACACACTGTATAGGATGGCATGTTCCTTTTTTTGAGAAAGTAAAATGTGTTTAGTTCATAGGCTTTTACTAATGCCTGGTCCACTCATTGGCTCCACTTTCTCAGTTAGGCCTGCAAGAGGTGTCAGAGTTTCATCAGGCTCCTCTTACAGACCTAATAAATACAGTGGAGCTCATAATGGGACCAGGGAGTGGTACAGGCTTATGAACTGAACACATTTTGGGTTCTCAGAAAAGGAGCTTATACCGCAATGTGTGGAATTGTAGCAGACTAGGACCACCACTCATGAATAACAGGTCTAGCCTTGAAACATCAAGGTCCAAAGTGTCTACCTATCTGAAGAAAAACAGAATTTAAGTAAGCAGAAGCTAAGTTGCATAGTTTTTCTTTTGTTTCTTCTCATCACTGTTAGCAACATTAGCAGTTATCTTTTTAGAAGGTTAATCAAGTTTAACCCTTGGAAGCATCTGATTTTTTCACAACCTGATAATTTTTTTTTTTTTTTTTTTTTACAAAATGACTCATGCCTGCATCATAGCATGATAGTTCTTAATTTTCTCTTTTTGTTTTATGATTTTTGACCAGAAAAGGTACACTGATCTGTGTCAGTTTATTTACAGGTGCAACCTGAGTGGGAATTTGGTTACATGTACCTGTTAAATTGACAGGGAAAATGGTGGACAGGACACCTGGGAAAATCCTCATCTCTAAGTGCCATACGATACTTAACTTACCCTGGACTGCCACCAGAGATGGGCAGTAGGGACCTCAGCTTAATGTCTTAGCCAAAGGACAGCACCTCAACAGTGTCCTACACACACCACTTACTGCTGCACTACATTGTTAGTACTGGGTATTAACCCAACTTCCTGATGTGATACTAGAACCCACAAGCTTCCAATCTTCTGGCCCCAAAAATGTGCATGTAACTTACTGAGCAACTGACACTGTCTGGTTAATTTGAGTTTCACAAAATTATAGTAGCACCAAGTATGGCAGCGAGGGAAGTGGGGATAATGGGAATCTAGCAGAACCTAGTTATTGGGGTTTTCTTCAATAACAAACCTTGAAAATAGGAACTGTGTCCGATTCTTCAAGGTGACAGCTGATTAAATAATGTGGAGCTAAAAATGGAAGGCAACAGCATGTTACAGCACAGTCCTGAAAGTAAAAAGATACTGTACTGTTTCTGAATTATGAATGTGTTAAGGATCTGTGATAAAAGTTCAGTTGAGGCATTTCCTTGCTTCAAATAGGAGATTAAATACACCTGAGGTTTTGAATTTTAAAATTCTGTGTCATGAATAAATTATTGGACGGGGATTTCCTGTGGTGACATGCACATATAATGTTGATACTCATGAATGTTTATGAACTGCACCATAATTAAGCAATATACCCCCCTCCAGGGAGTGAGTATACGGGTGGATTTACCATGTCTGGTATGGTTCGGTCACGATGCGCAGCTGAGTGACTTAACCACACTAGTAGTGGTAAATCCACTCATATATCCACTCCAAGGAGGGGTATAATGCTATTATACAATGACCCTGAGATGAGTGAGTCCAGCTGAGTGGGACTGCACTTCTGGGATTAACCCGATCTCTCCATTCTGGTGCCTCTTTGTTTGTCGGACTGCTCGAAGTGTCAGACTCTCCATGGAGAGTGGCCGGAGGTTGCTGTTGACATTTCCAGCAGTTTGAACTTTCTGGGCCGGCATTGTCTATAGCCATATTTCGGGAGTCTAACTGTTTGGTGACTGTGGAGGATTGCCTGAAGTTGGGAAGGTTCGTTTTTCAAGGTCTTTCATGACCGGTATTGTTTAAGTGGGACGGAATGTAATGTTTTTTTATTTTTCAGAGATGGCTCGCCATCCGTCGTCATGTTTGCCCTTTGCCAGTTTTGGGCTGGTGATGGTCGGATGAACTTGAGGGATAGCTTTTTATGCAGCAGATTGGTGGCTGGCACCTTTTCCAGTGGGTACACTTGAGGATTTATCATGGTGAAAAGGTGCCATCAACCAATCAGATTGCAGGGATTGGGCAATTGAATTTACACCATTGTATAATAGGAAATGACTATGTGGCACTAGAATAGCTTTTCTTGAAAAAGCGCATACCTGCGTGAAACATTGGTGGTCTCATTCATTGCCACTGCTATACAGTTTATATAAGCTGCCATTTCAACTTTTGTTGTATACAAATAAAACCGTTTATAAGACAGTATATAACTTTTAGGCTGCGTTACTGGTGGGTGTTTAAGCTACAGACTTGCTGGGTAGAGTCTAGTTAATCTGAACAAAATTGCTCAATTCAGAAGGAGTTTACCTTAGACCAGCACAGAAAATACAATAGTTATGGGGAGATCTGCTCCAGCAACAACCAATGTTAACAGTGGCCCTACTACCCATAACTTGGGGTGTGAAAGAAAAAGCAGACCAGAGTATCCTTACTAGGTGTGCAGACGCTTCTGATGAAGAGGTAGTCTCTCTTTTGCTTTCTTTTAATCTGCTGCTTCAATCTCTGTGAAATTTTTCTCATCTCTTCGTTCAAAAGAAATTCTTTTACAGCTGGGCCACTTGGAGCAACACTTTGAATGCTGCCATACCATAGCAACCATCTCGAATCCTGGGCCTAAAATAATACTGTGTTTCAAGAACAAAACATCTGCCCATGAAGCTTGGGGCAGCTACATGAACTTCAGGCCTGCAGTTTTCAGATTGTTACTGGATCTGAAAAGGTACAATCCCCACTCCCCTGAAAAAAATATCAGTGTTGAATAAGTTGAGATAGTACTAGAGTTTTGCTGTATATAATTGCTTGTGGCTTTAATGTCAGGAAATAGTAAATACTCTAATGACATGTATTATTTCCTTCCAAAAGTATGTTCATTTAAAAATATTAAAACCTACAGTTTGTAGTTTATTTATTTACCTAACCTAGATAGCATAACCAAGATACATTGCACTTACAGTGGGGGTCTGTATCTACCCATTGTTATAGTGGGGAGGGCTGAAGTAGTACATGAAGGTTAAATGACTTACTTATGCTTACACAATTAGCTGATAATTAGATGTTTCTCTGGGAACCTCGGGATCAACCATGTGAGCCTGTAGCTCAGTGGTTAGAGCACTGGGACACTATTCCGGTGGCCTTGGTTCAATTCCCAATAGCTCACAAATTTTCTTTCTCACTACAATTTGGCAGTTAGCTGATCAGAGTTTCACCCATTAACTCCTAGATCTCAGTTCTGTAACCTGGCCACTGGACTGCACAGTCTTCCTGAATGTTCTTCCTCCTCAGAATCTAATAACCAGTTTCATGAGGTAAAACAAGGGCTGTAATGGACCAGAAACTGGTGCTTCCTAAAAGAAGCTCTTAACTGAAGCAACAATCATTGTCATGTAGTGCATCAAATATATGGAATGTTTTTTCTTTGACATTAAAGAGATAGTAACACCAAATAATAAGTAGTAGTAGTAGTAAAATTTTATTTTTATACAGGTAATGGTGTTATTACATCTTTGGGAACATGTCCCATGTTTCAAGATGGACCTGTTTCACACATAACATCAGGTTACACACAAACAATTTTTAAAAACCTATCACATACATCAGTATAAAAAATCATTATTAACTTACACCCAGGTATAATGACAAGTCTACATTTTTTCCATGTACAAGTTACCAACCCATTCACTTTTTTAACATATCAACTGTTACACTTACATTTCATGGGAGTTTCACAATCAATAATTTTGAAAAGGATTTTTATTTGTTTGATTTGTTTGTCCCCTTCATCAATTTGATCCCATAATTTAGCGACCTTTGCTACAAAGGTCATATTACCAAATTTATTTTTTAATTTTGGTCTAATATACTTTGTTCCCCCCTTCCCTCTCAAATTATAATTATATTGATATATGGATTGTGACATCTTATCCATAAGATATCTGGGACTTTGGTTGGGGACCACCTCATGGATCTGCTTTATCCACTTTCGGTCTACAATTTGATTTAATTGATACCATTGTAATGAAGTAAACATTTCACAGTGGTGAGTTGTATACTCACAATTCAAGACAAATCTAGCCAGGTTGTTGTATAATACTTGGATAGGTCTAAACTTAATTTTACTAGTCATACTATATATATGAATTCCATACTCAGTATTGGGTAAAATCAATTGTTTTACAATATCCCCACTCATTTTTGAGTTTAAACAGCTCCTAATTTATTATTTGTTTTTTTAACTAACTCCTTTATTGTATCAAAATTTAAATCTTGATCCACTAGGACCCCCATATAGCGATAAAAATCAGCTTGACTTAATGTTTCCTTATTTAAAGTTTTAATGCAAGTCTTAGGATGATCCATGTCTGCTTTACTTCTACTCTGAAATACCATTACATTTTTTTTTACTATTTAAAACAAGCGTTGCCTGACACAGCCATAATAACAGGCAGACAAATGTAATTAATTATTAAAAGTAGTCCCTTCTTACTTTTTATTTTGGAAGTGTTTTTCTATGTGCTCATTAGATGGTTTTGTTTGTGAGATGAAAAGCAGTGCATACTGTATCTAATGCTGCTCCTTCCATTTCATCATCAGCATGAGATCTTGCTCATTGTTATGTCATAAGTTTGAAATATTGATAACCTTGGGGGACTGAGCCTTCGAGATGGCTGGCCCAGACTTGTACAATGCCCTGCCAAAGGCCCTCAGAGAGGCCCCCTTGGGGAGGCCTTCAAGAGGGGTCTGAAGACATATCTGTTCTCCCAGGCCTTTGGGGAGTAGTAAACCCCTGTAACGATGATCCCAGCTGAAAGTTATAATTATTTTATTGCCTGAACTTTAATATGTTGTATTTTATATTATGTCTCACTTTTGTATTTGTAAGGTACCTGGGCTGACTGCCACTAAAAATAAACTATTACTACTACTATAAGCCCTGACTGGTAATTTGTGTCACAAGTTAGCAGTCAAGCAGAAGGAGGTTGTCTCTTCTTGATTATTAGTGATGTCACAGTCAGTGAGGTCACAGTGCTGATGATGGTGTATAGAGAGGAACAGAGCTGACTATGTTAACCTCCAGGTAGAGTGCTGTTCCAGATTATAGATCAAGGGAGTGCTCCCAACCAATTGGAGTGTACCTTTTCTCTACATGTGCAACACTCCTATTCTGTGAAGAGTGTCCCAAATGCAGCTGCTTGGAAACAGGCACCTTCAGTTAAGGTTTTTTAAAAAGGCAATATTTTATTGATCACTCTTGATCAATAATATATAAAAACTGCCACTGAGACCACTCTTATGGTTGTAATAGTGATCTCACTTATATTATTGGGGTATCAGAGCTGCTTCATTTTTGTTCGTGGTTTTTCATATCCTAAGGATGCATGTGAGAAAACCCTTACAACTGTAAGAGTGGTCTCAGTATATACATACACATCATACCTAGTACTGTCAGGTAAAAAAAACCTCTGATCAGCAAAACTCAAAAGAAAAAACTATACTTCACATATGAGAAATGACAGCTGACTACTTCTGAAAGTTGCTACTAATTGCAAGCAGTACACTAACTCTTTAAATGATTGTTAGCCCTTTTTTTCCCACACAAAAAATGCTAAAGCAACAATTGAATGATATGACAAAATTCACTTGATAGTTAATTGTTGGTCTTTTTCCTTTTCAATTACTCTTAGCCTCCATTGATAAAGTGAAAACTGTTTACAGATGCATACATATTTAGGTATGAATCTAAATTTGTAAGGTTTTTATATGATTTTTAGATATGTTAGTGTTTCTCGATATGACAATGTACTGTGTACAACTTTTTGTGTATTGTAGTTTGTGTTGACTTAGGTCAACTGTGAAAATGTGCACTTACTGCTCATAGTCTCATAATGGAAATAAAATGAAATGAAATAAAGTAACTGGATGCTTCTAATCAAACTTTTAAAAATGGCAATTTTAGAATTCATACATGTTTCTGGTTTGTTAAATAATTTGCATAATTATTTAGGCATTTTTGTAAAGGTAACCATTTGCTAAATGCATTTTAGTAATGTACTGTACTTTCTTCTTGCACTCATTTGTTCCAATGGAAATAGATATGGTTCCCTTTCTCCATTTTATAAGGCTGTTGAAGTAAAGTAAATCAATGCTTTATCGACCCTTTATTACTACTGTTAACTGTCAACAATGAGCATAACCGTAACCTTGCTAATATCCATCCTCAACTATGAAAATACAGTTACAATGTTAGGAGACCTCTTGCTATTCTGAGAGCATCCACACAATTGCTGTTGTCTTTATGTAGATGTAGCAATGCAGTGGTGTTTCCCTTTATGTAGATTATGTAGCAGTGCAGTGCCGTTTCCCATTTCAAACTGGTAACTATGGTTACTGGAAACAAAGCCCTCTGCATGTTATTTCTCACTCACTGCTCAAACTTCAGAAACCTTAAGCCACTTCTGCATATTTAAATAAAGTTTATACCAACAGTGAGCTCTAAGCCAGCAGGTTTTGTTTTTAAATGTTCCACATGCCAAATGTTGCATCTTAAAAGGGCTTTCCTAGATAAATAAATTGCTGGTGAAATGTGGAGCTTTTGGTAGTCATTGTATATTCTAAAAAGGCGTATTTGATATTCTAGGAGCCATTTGTACTGAGTCTCTGTAATCTCTAGCTAGCTTTTTATGATCAGGCTCCTTGTAAATAAGTCAGTACAGTAATACAAATGTTAGTATATAGAAGTACAAGAAGCCTTTACAAAATGGTTATGTTCTAAATAGCAATATCAGATGTTGCACTCTGCAACTGTAATACTTAACTAATTTGGCTACTGATAAAAAAAATTATTGAATAAGCCATAACTGAATATCTCCTTCCTAGTCTTAAGCAAGAACTGGATGCTTTTCAGAATGTGCTTTGGTGTTAACATAATGCAGATAAATAGTATACATCTTCAATTCAATTCAGTTCAGTTTATTTGTTAACTAAGTGAGTATACACTAAGCATAGCTACCCATTTTCAGGAATAACCCTGATCCTGTTGTACATGTTAATAAGTAAACCAATGTCAGCAGTGCAGTGAGCTAGCCCTAACAGATTTATTTTTATTGCAACTCAGGTGGGAGGAACAATATAAAATATAAGTTAATCTTAGACTAATGGCATGAGCACTGTTCTAAGGAGTCAGCTCATCACAAAATGCACTATTTAGCCACTTGACTCTAGAATATACAAGCACTCATTCATTCATAAATATTTGCTGTTTCATTAAAGTAGCTATTATATTGATCCTATGTTTTTCCATATGTCTAGATATCTGTCTGTTTGTCTATCTATCTATCAATCTATCTATGCATCCATCTAACAAGAGTGGCAGTAAACATGAAACAAAGTGATATGTTGGCTAGTGACATCAGTAACAGAAACATATCAAAAATATGTTATATGTTGGAGTTTACTGTCATTACAGTGGAACACTAAACCAATCAGAGGGCAGTTTTGACAGTGCTTAAGACTTCACCACTGCCTAGTGTAGCACTAAAGTCAGCTGCTGAAATCAAGGGAAAACAGTTATCTCTTTAATTGGATCGCATATATAAAAGCTATAACTATTAAGCTATGATTGTATATATTGAATGTACAATGGCATGACTCAAAATAGACAGTTTATCTTAACTTGTAAGGTGGCAAACTTGCATAACTCACTCATGTCTCTGCTACTT
The DNA here is from genome assembly GCA_016271365.2 of Neoceratodus forsteri. Taxonomy (NCBI): domain Eukaryota; kingdom Metazoa; phylum Chordata; order Ceratodontiformes; family Ceratodontidae; genus Neoceratodus; species Neoceratodus forsteri. The sequence continues at coordinate 344,350,868 of JADMNL010000022.1, forward strand.
ATGAGTTATGGTCTTGTGCCATCATACTTGAAGACAAATTGAATATTCTGAGTCAGATAATTGCATGTATCTATCTATCTATCTGTTTATATATATATATATATATATATATATATGTGTGTGTGTGTGTGTGTGTGTGTATATGTGTGTATATATATATATATATATAGATATATATATATATATATATCTATATATATATATGTTTATGCCTGATGTTCTACTCATGATCCATAATCTCTGAGACATCGCTTATGGCCTTACTACACACGGTGCCATGGTGCTATTGGGTCCACTGATAAAATATGACTATGCAATGGCAGTCTTTTATGTGGTAAAGCAGTTGGATGTGTTGCTGTCTATAGAAAATTATAGATAAAGGTTTGTAAATAGGAGGTCTATAAATAAAACTTTCTGAGTACAATCAAGTCCCAGAATGAAATGAAGTCAGACTTCTATTCTGAAAGCCATGCAGTGAAAATATTTGCTTTATCATCCACCTAGACTCTGGAGTAAGAATATCAGGATATTCTCACTGCAGGTGCCTGATATTTGTGACTTTTTGTTCATACTGTCATTACATAAATAGAGGTTATTTCATAGGGCAGCCAGACATTGACTTTTTATTCATTCTGGAATGTTGGCAACAATGCTGCCTAGCAGTGAGTAGCAGAGTGAGGTGAAGTCACAAGTGCTAGGTTGCATTGTTAGCAACATTCCAGACTGAATGAAAAGTTTATGCCTGGATGCTCTGTGGAGTGTCCTATTTGTACCATGGGTTCCAGCTTGTCATTGTGACAATGCTGTAGTGGAAAAAAAAAAACATGAGCTATATTGGAAATCACGTGTTTTCACCATCACAGCTGAATAACAAAGCAGAGTAACTGTTTTTATTCTACACTGTTATTCATCACATTCATGCTATAATACACATTAAAACATGACCTGGGGTTGTACTACAATTGGTTAATCTATTCTGGTGAGGTGGGGATCATGACGTATGAAGCAAAGTTGAGTGCCTTATACCCTAGAGTTAGATTAATGCAGGTAACCTAACTCATGAAATGCCTTGATGCCATTCTTAAACAAAATTAAAAAAACTTAACGTTTTCATAGTTCAGATTCAAACTGTGCTATTACACATGAGGGTTCTTTCCCAGCCATTCATATAACCCTTCAGAATATGAAAACCAATCAGACATCTCCATATCCAGTGATTGTTTTAAAATGCTGTATACTGTTTTATAAAAGCTTTTGTAATTGGGAAGTACTATCATTTTCTTTAAATAAACCTGTAGTACATTATTACCACAACTGCATGCAGTCAGGTCACTGTGAGTTCACTCTTGAAGCAACACAACTGCAAAATACAATAGTTGTTACTTGAGTATACAGCTACTGTATGTCGTGCCATGATGATACCACACTAGTATTATTTGAGACAGACTCAGCATATACTGTACTTTATATAATCAAATAATGGGATGCTGTTGCATCAATATGTGGGTAGTAATTAAAACGAAAGTGTTATACTAAATCCATGCAGAAAGTAAGGACATTATGTTAGAATAATCATGTTGCCCATTATGTCTTCTTCAGGAATAATCTGTATAAAAAGATTATGATTACATTTTCATTTACACTCAATTCATGAATATAACCTTCTAGTTGATACACTGATTCCAACATTCTATTTTCAATGTATTTATAATTTAATCCTGATCTCTTATAGGGGCAGTATACACACTTTTTAACAAGTCTGATTTTCCCACTGCACAAGCACATTTAAAAACAAACTGTTCTTTGCTTCCCAGCCGTCTAGTTTCAGAAAATTCAGAATAAACCCAGTTAGGATTGTGTTCTAACTATTGTACACCCCTCCAGTCAGACTAGGGAATCAGGGTTGTCATAGCTGCCATTAAGGTAGGGAGGGGTGGACTTTTTATCTTTATAGTAAAAGGAGGACAAGGAGGTCAAACTATTCAGAGTTTGATCTAAAAGAGTAACACTTACTAAAAGTGTGTTTTGTTTTAAATTGACAGGTGTATGTGAGTGGCAAAAGTAGAGCTGCAAATGAAAACTGACTGCGTACACAATCCGGAAGTGGACTGAGATAGTCATGTAGGTAGAAAAGAACTAGTCCTTGCAGTAACTAATGACCTTTTGGCATTCTTTACCTGAAAACACTGTACAGTCTAATAAAGTTTTAATAAAAATCCTTAATTACTTCAAAAGCATGGGGAAGCTCAATAAATACTGAAGGAAATAACTCTCATGTAGAATAGCTTGCTCTTCTAAAGATGAAAACATGTAAAGTCTGGGGTGAGATGTCAGTTGTAGCATGTAGGAATTTGCCTGGATAACTGGGTTTCTCTCCAGCCTCAGTCATACTATAATTGAATCATTTTTTTTCTTTATCTTAACACACTTTGTAGCTGGCAGTTGTTCATGTCACAAAATCACACACCATCCCCATTAAAAGAGGCCCGTGCCTGTATATATGGATGGTGAAATACCTTCTCTTCTCAGGAGATGGGGGGGGGGCGTCATCTAAGCAAGCCAAACCATTACAGAAGTGCCACAGTGGGATACCTTGCACCATGACTACTATTTTCATGGTGCTTAGATTGTGATTTCCAATGCCAACAATCCAGACTTTTCAAGAGTGCTTAATTTACGACTGAAAATTAAGGAAAGAGTAAACAAAGCTTAAGTAGATAACGGTCTGTGAGTTACATGTTAACTCTTATCTAAGTAATTCTTTAGAAAACATTAAACAACTTACTGTAGATATAAAATGAATGCACTTTGTCAGTGTTTTCCTGATTTACAGCAATTATTTGCAAAACCTGAATTCACACTAGAAATCAATAAGTGGTACAGCAAGGTGTCTTGTTACCCAGGAACCGGACTTTAGCCATGTCCTTTCTGGAACAGTTGTGTCCAGTTTCATAAAGGACAAGACCCATGATTTTGTATCAGTCCCATTTCAGGAAAACCCTTTTGACACAGCTCTAAATAACATGCAGTTTCTGCCACTGTTTTATAATCAGGGATGCAAGGCATGCTCTCAAACTCACATAAAGTGCTAGACAGTGTACAGTTCACCTACACTGTTACACTGACAAGTTTCCTACGGAATACAAGAAGAGATAACTCACCCCACATGAACAGAAGTAGTGATAGCAGCAGTGGAGTAGCATGGTGAAAGCTGGGATAAGTCCTCTTTAATTCCATGGTAACCAAGATTCAGCTATCCTAATGATTCCAGAGAAGAAAGTTGGTGTAGAAAGAAATAGTATCCGTTTGGCATGCTCCTTGGAAATTGTTCCTACAACTGATATAGGGCAGGTCAGAGGCACTCCATGCTTTATTTCTTCAGAAAGTAGCACTGATGCTGTGGACAGAGTCGCTGACCAGTTTGAAATGCCTATTAGAGAGACATGGCAATTGTGGGTTGGATCTCACGGAGTGGGCTCCAGGGAATGCTAAGGTAGTGTAGTGCAAACCTAAAACAGCCATCAGCAGTCTGTGCTGCTTTTAGAAACACAAACAGCGCATACAGTATAATGACATCATATTCAAATAACTAGTTATGGAGTAATCTGTTTCAGTGTCATATTATATTAGCTAAAGCAGCAGTACAACTGTTAGTCATTCAGTCGTGGGATATGACACAAACTGTTGCTGTCTGGAATAATGGGATGTAGGAGTAGGCTTACTCTCAATCAGAAATTATCATCAGAGTCAGAGCAAACTCCAAAACATTTGTTAAAGAACTTGAAAAAGTTCACAAAAACTCCACTCATGACTAAACAAACAAACTGGGATTTGTGGTACTGACAACTGGAGTTCACAAAATGGTTTTCTATGCACCAAAAGACATGGACTCAGAGTTTTGCAAAATAAAGTGACTGGGACTCCCATTTTCCTTTAACATGGAAAAGTTATCAAAGTTCCTAGCTTAGAAAAATATTAAAAATTCTTCAGGGATACATTTCTGTAGTGCACAAGTGGCGATACCTTGGGCCTCTCCCCATTGTGTAGTACAACCAGGTACCCACTCAGAGTAATAGAACTGCTGATGACTGGCCACCTGACTCCTGTTCAGAGTGAAACTTGGGAGGCATTGCAGTACAGTGGTCACAGCACAAGTCTGTGAACCAGCTGACATGGGTTTGAGTCCTGCCACACCCACTGATTGATTGTGCGATCTAAAGAAAGTCACTTAATGCTGCAGCAATTGGACAGAAGAATGACCCCACTGAAAACAACATGATATATCCTATTTCAGCAGGGCTATTCTGGTAAAAAAAATGTAAATCAATCCAAAAAATGTTAGGCCTTCCACATAACAGCAAAGTGTTCTAATCACTTATTCACAATGCTACTACAATGTTTATCAGCATTTGGCAAAAATTACATTTATAGTAAGGCCTCATCTGGAAGACTGTGTTCAGTTCTGGAGGCTCCATCTCCAAAAATACATAGACAGGATGGAGACAGTACAGAGGAGGGTGACAAAAATGATGTCCAGGATGCAACATAAGTCGTATGAGGAGAGGTTCCAGCTGATAACAACGCCTGCATAATAAAGCGGGACACTACAACGCAGGCATAACATCACAGTCGGAAAGACCGCCTGGCCACAACATCACGGTGCAGAATACCATGGGTCACCACTCTGCCTTGCCTCACCAGAGTCACCATGCCAGTAGGACATACACGGACAACAGGGCACCCCAGCAATGAAGCACAGGGCAGGCATGATGAAAGGTGCACAATGACCGACGGCCAAATCCCGGTGCCTGCCCCGCCACTGCAAGTACGGCAACTGCTGTTCCAGGAAGCCTCAGCCAGTATGTGCATCCTCTAAGCATTGTACTCATCATGATATACACATTACCAATGTTTAGTGTAATGCACAATGTCATATGGCTAATGGGTCTTCTAGTATATTGGATTCTCTTTGTCCTCTGACACAGAAGTCTCCATCCCCCGTTGGCGGGGCTGGCACCGGGATATGGCCATTGGTCATTGTGCACCTTTCGTCGGGCCTGCCCCATGCTTCATTGCCGGGTGCTCTGTTGTCCATATATGTCCTGCTGGCACGGTAGGACTCTGGAGAGGCAAGGCAGAGTGGTGCCCATGGTATTCTGCACTGCAATGTTGTGGCCAGGCAGTCTTTCTGACTGCGATGTTATGCTTGCGTTGTTGTATCCCACTTTGTTATGCCGGTGATGTTATCAGCTGGAACCATGAGGAGAGACTCAGAGCTCTCAATATGTACTCCCTGGAGGAAAGGAGAGAGGGGGGGGGACATGATAGAAACCTTCAGGTGTCTGAAGAGGATCAACAGGGTACCAGAGGGGAGCATCTTTCACATGAAGGGAAATAGCAGAATAAGGGGGCACACCATGAGACTAAAAGGGGATGGAATTTGAGGAAATTCTATTTTACTGAAAGGATGGTGGAGAGTTGGAACATTCTCCCCCAGGAAGTGGTGGGGGCAGCCGTGGTTCAGAGATTCAAGAATGCATGGGATAGACACATGGAAATTATCAAGCCAGGGCAAAAGCAGGAGAACCTGTAGCATCTAGGGTACCTTAAGCATTAGAAAGAGGGACAGGGCAGACTGAATGGGCCACGAGGCCCTTATCTGCTGACGACATCTATGTATCTATGTATCTATGTATATGATGTAGCTAAGAGTCAAACTTCACAGATACATTATTTATTTTAGCCACTGAAGCATTGTAAATGAAAATGAATAATTTATTTCAATATTAGGTGGGTAGGGCTGTGTGGAATGTAGTATTTGAGTTCCTTCGGAATGGCAATTCTGCCTCTGAAATACTTTTTGGAATTTCTGTTTAGATACCACAGAATTCAGCCCAGTGGTGCTGAGGGTTGAGGTGCTGGATGCCACACCTCTCACCACACTGGTAACCCAGGTTTGGATGCAGAGTCAGGTCATCAGGGGTTGTCTGGGGAGGGAGATATCTGAGCATCTGAAGAACTGCTCTCCTCTCCTCTCCCCTCCCTGGGAAGGAGGGTATCAGGGCCTGGCTCTTGCCTGACCCCTAGCATTAGCTGGGGGGGGGTGAGACAGGCTGGGGCTGATGGCATGGGGAGAGAGCGGCAGCTGCCAACATGCCACACATAGAAGCATGTGTGGGACATCTGGCTGTCATTGTCTGCTGCCTCTCCTGGAAAGAAAATCAGGAAAATGATGGCGGTTCCAGCCGCTGCTGGCCCTGGCCACCCATTAGTCCTGCATCTCAGTGAATACCCAAGCCACATTGCATTCCCATGCAAAAGTAAGTCCTGGAGCAAAAGGGGGAGCAGGGCCTGGGTGGCTGGCATCTGGAGGTTGGCTTGGGCTCTGGATAAAGAGTACTAACTGCAAAAAAATTAATACTGCAGAATTCCAAAATGCATTTCAGTGTAAACTGCAGAATAATTTTCCATGGATCATATAAACCATGAAATGATGTCCACGGATTGCAGAAAAACAATCCACAGTTGTGTATTAATATTTTGCAAAAAAAAAATTCTGCTACCAATGGTATTCCAGGGAATTTTACTGATTTCTGCAGAATTCTGTTCTGTCAAAATTTGAAAATTCTGTACAGGACTATAGGTCATTAGCATTTATTTATACTTTAAGTTGGCCATGGCAGAGCTCTTAACCAAAGAGAGAGCAGCGTGTACAGTGCTTGATGACATTACAATGACCTCTGCTTCACTCAGAGCAGAAACTGTTAAAGAGCTGGTGACATGTTCAGGAGAACTTTAACAAAACCTAATATTTAGACACAGTCCAGTTTGTATTTCCTATTAGTGCTGTATTCCTCCTCCCCATTAGTTATTACTGAGGTCATTTGTATGAAAACTAGATATTTGCTCCTGAAGAGTTTGTCTATTCCTGTTGCTTTCTTCCTACCCGAAATCACAGAGCACTGCTTGTGATATCACAATTACTCCCATGGCAACAGATTGTGATGTCACTACAGGGGATTATGACTTGAAGTGGGGAGTAAGCTATAGAGGCAGATGGACTTTTAAGGTGCTCTAATGGATAAAGATTATACATTCATGCAAATGTCCTTAGTAATAAATAATGGGGAGGAGAAATATATAAAATATAAATGTAATGCAGGCATAATTGTACCTAATTATTAAGTTTTTTAAAGTTTTATTTGAGATGTCAGTAGCCCTTTAAATCTTCATTAAAGAACTAATTGAAAGTTCTACAATTTGAAATACATTGTATAAATTGGACAGACAATGGCCTCACTTAAAATATGAAATTTGTCATTATTTGTGACTTGGCAGGACTTTCATAACTCACTTATGGCTCTGCCACTCACTAGTTATGGTCCTACTCCCTCACTAGTGAAGATAAATGGCATATTTTGAGCCAGGCCATTGTGTATCCAATATAGGTAGACTGGTCTTTGCTACTGTATGGTTGGTAAAATAATGTTTATAAATTCTGTCAAACTATGCCAATAGTTTGATACTGACAGAACAGTGTTTTATTAGTGACATTAGTGCCTAACTTTCACATGCTGGGATTTTACAGCAGAAATTTATATTAATCTGAGAAACCTGATAGATGAAGGCAGTAGGGTCTGGTTACAGCATTTAGGGATCACAGAGATGAAAATAAAATGAAGGAAAGGAGTTTGAGGCAACATGGTCTTATGGCTAGAGTACAGGTTTGGAAACATGGAGACACGGGTTCATCTCCCACTACAGCTGCCTTGGCACTGTGTGACTCTGATTAGGTTACTTAATTTCCCAGTACATCAGTCCATCCTGCAGTAAAAATGGGCAAAACAGAACCTCACTGAAAATGAGATACTGCACTGCAGACGCGATAGCATGGGAAAATAAAATTGCAAACATGGGACCTTTTGTGCCATGAAATACTGCGTCCTGTATTCTTTCCATTTCTGTTATGGCTTCGTGCTCTATGATGTTGGGAAATATACCAGGTTTTTTCCCTTCCCTCTAGAGATGTGTGGAATTATTTTTTTTGCATGAGAAATTTTCAGAGGTTTTATATTTCCCACTGCAAAAAGTATGTAGAATTTTATTAAAAGCTTCCAAAATCTTTGTAAACTCAATGTTTTGCAGGTGGCTCATGAAACGTTGTGAGCAATCATAACTGCACAGATGAGATATCTGATCATGGGGGTGGGGGTAGGGGGCAGGGGGCAGATGATGTTACCACTCCACCAGCATGAGCAGAGTTTGCAGTGAAGCTACAGTACTTGGCCCACATGACACCGCAGTAGCTCAACTTCCATACTCTGATTCATCACAGATTGGTACTGGGAATTGAAACTCAGAGAAAACCAGGAAGATTAAATGAGGAATCCCAGCTCGCTTGTACAAGGGGATACCAGGCAAAGGAAGGGGAATGTATGCTGGTTTGTTAATTAATTTAGACTAACTTTGCAGGTAGTGAGAGCTTTGGGCATTCCACCAACCTAGTCCAGTAACTGTAGCACCAGACAGTATAGAACTGGGCAGGCAAGACCCAACCTAATTCTTTTTGGGTCAGTCCTAAAAACCTAGTGGCTGAATAGTGCACTAATGACCACTCAGACTTTTTTTCTACTCACTTGAGTTTGGTGAAACTAAAGTAATACTCATGCATTTTTATAGTGGGTCCACACAACTACAGTGAAATCATACCAGAAGTACAGTAGTGCCTATTGTGCCCTATGGGTGTGCATTAGCAGAAGCCACAAATGACATCTTGCATGTGTGCATCCATTGGTGAATTGGTCAAGTCTCTTCACATATTCCCAGACTTTGAGAGTATCCTTCCACAGAATGAAAGTAAGTAAGTAAGTAAATTTTCATTTATTTCAAGCGTCCTTCCCAAGCTCGGTGCTTTTACAACAATTCAAAACCACTTTAAAATCCAGTTCACAAACAGTAAAATCAAACAGTTATACTAAACACTCACTTATTATGTTCCAGCAAATGCTTGGGCAAAAAGGAAAGTCTTTAGTTGTTTTTTAAAACTTTCGACAGGCAATCTCGTATCTGACGAGGTAGAGAATTCCACAGGGTTGGTGCCATATAGGCAAAAGATCTACCTCCAGACATCTTTAGACGTACCCTGGGAATCTCTAGCAATCCCTCATCAGAGGAGTGAAGAGAATGGGTAGGACAGTAAGGCACCAAGAGCTCTTTCAGGTAGTGAGGTCTCAAATCATGTAGGGCCTTGAAGGTCAGCAACGCAACCTTGAAGGTGATCCGCCACTGTATTAGCAGCCAGTGCAGATCACGCAGCACAGGTGTCATATGGCTAGATCTTGAAACTCCCATCAACAAACTGGCCATCGCGTTCTGCACAAGCTGCAAGTGGCAGATATCCACCCCTGGCAGCCCTAGATAGAGGGCATTGCAGTAATCAAAACAGCTGGTGACAAAGGCTTGGACCAGGATGGGGAGATCTTCCGGTGGAACCAAGTGTTTCACCCAGGCAATGTTCCTCAGATGAAAAAAGGCAGATTTAACTATGGCCGATACCTGCATCTTCATAGTCAGGCCTTCATCAAAAATCACACCTAGGTTACTCACTTGGCCAGAGGCAAGAAGCAGGGCTCCCTCAAAATATAAACTTGAGGGTTTTCCAGTCCAAGCCCCCATCGCCCTCCCTCCAGGGTCCACAACCAACACCTCAGTTTTATCTGAATTCAACCTAAGCCAACTAGCACTCATCCAATCCTGAATCTCCCGGAGGCAGTTATTGAACATTGTGATGGAATCAGTCTCCTGATCAGGCATAAAAGATAGGTAGAGCTGAGAATCATCAGCGTAACAATGAAAACTCAGCCCATACCATCTTATAATGTCCCCCAATGGAAGCATATACACCGCGAATAACATAGGGGACAGCACCGACCCCTACGGTACCCCACAGGGCAACCAATGAGGGCCCGAGGTGTAAATTCCGGACACTGCTCTCTGAGAACTGCCCTCCAGAAAAGATCAAAACCAACTGTGGAATGCTACTCTTGGACCACAGAAAAACACAGAAAGGAAAGGGAATGTTCTCTAGTGACATCCAGTGTACTGACATAGGAAGTGTGCTTTACTTACAAGTCAAACCTTAAGATTTATGAACATGCAATAATAAAATATTAGGTTTGCTTCATTTCTGTTTACATTTCTTACAATTTTTGAAAATGGCACTGGTAGCTCCATCAAGTGTTCTTGAAACAACATTTCAACATATGTAAGAGTTTTCCCTCAGACACTGCCTTTTGTCAGCTATCAGGTTCATGGGTTCTTCTACTATTGGACTCTCCAGTACAGAGCCAGTTCTCTGGTTATAGCAGTACAGCAAGGTTACTGATTCTAGGTTGCTGTGGACTGAAGTCAATGAAATTATTTCCATTTGAATCCAACACCTGGCTGAATTATTGGGTTTCATGAGCCTATTCAATGGGGAGTCAGCTGTCTAATTTATCGCATTGAAAGGCAGTATAGCATGGTGGCTTAAGGCTCTGAGCTGCAAATCTGGTGACATCCAGCAGACCAGACCTGGGTTTGAATCCCTCAGCTTCCACTTGCATACTATGTGACCCTGAGTATGTCACTTAACTTCCCTGTGCTCCCAGGTCGCTCCTGTAAAAAAGCTTTCAGCTTAGTTTGCTACTCCTGGTTAAACAACTAAATAAAAAATTAAAAATTCAGAGCAGATGAAAGTCAAAATACAGGGGCTAGGCCAAACCATGCAAAAAGCTACATTGGGCAGTAAAGATGGACAAGGATGCAAGTTGGGAGAGAGAGGGAGAGAAGGAGAGAAGGGAAAGAAGGTGGCTAATGGCAGGTACAGAAAGGAGTGAAGTGTGCTCTGAGGAATCAAGTTGAGGGGGAGGTATGAGGTGGATAGGCCAAGATGAGCGGAAAGCTGTTCCAGAAGCTGGGGAGGAGGACAGAGAAGGCACATTGGCATATAGAGGTTTTGCAGTGGGGAATACAGAAGGAGCAAGTGCCAGAAGAATGGAGAGGGCAAGAAGATGCCATTGAAGGGGAGATAAGAGGGGTAGGGAGGGGTGCCAAACTTTTGAGAGAAGGGAGGAGCACTAAGAAAGGCACCAAGACTTAAGGGAGCAAAAGGAGAGGTTCAGTTATAAGAATATAAGAAAAGTGTGAACATATGAGGACCATGTGGTTCATCTAGTCTGCCCAAGGTGGCTACCCCTCCCCCCAATTATATTTTTTTCCTAAGTTACCCACATTGCCTGTCCCAAGCGAGTTTGAATTCCTTTACTGTCTTCGATGCCACCACTTCTGGCAGCAGGCTGTTCCATGGGTCTATCACTCTCTCAGTAAAGAAGTACTTTCTAGAGTTGCTTTTAAACGTGCCTCCCACCAGACACAAGTTGTGCCCTCTTGTACATGCCACCCTGTTTTCCTGGAAAAGATTTTCCTTCTGAGTTGTGTTAATTCCCTTGACATACTTAAATGCTTCTATCATGTTCCCCCTGTTTCTTCTCTGTTCCAGAGAGAATAAATTCAACTCTTTGAGACTTGTCTCATATGGCTCATGATACAGCCCCTGCACCATCTTTGTGGCCCTTCTCTGCACTGTCGCCAGATGGTCGATGTCCTTTCTTAGGTGAGGCCTCCAGAACTGAACACAGTACTCGAGGTGTGGCCTCATCAAGGATCTGTAGAGGAGCATGATGACTTCCTGCTTTCTGCTCCATAATACCTTTTCCTATGCATCCGAAGATACCACTTGCCTTCTGCGCTGCTTTTTCACATTGTTTTCCTACCTTTAAGTCATTGGTAATGATCATGCCCAGATCCCATTCCATCTTTGTCTCCTCTAATCGATGCCCTTCTAGTACATACTTTTTTCCTGGGTTCCACTTCCCCAGGTGCATTACCTTACACTTCTTTGTGTTAAATTTTAACTGCCAATTTCTGGACCATTCTTTCAGTCTCTTTAGATCAACTTCTATACCTAATGCCCCCTCTAGAGTATCCACCCTGTTGCAGAGCTTTGTATTGTCTGTGAACAGGCAAATCTTCCCCTCCAGTTCATCTGCGATGTCACTGATGAATATGTTGAAGAGGACTAGACCCCGCACTGATCCCAGTGGAATGCCACTGGTCACACCTCCCTTCCTTGATAATGCCCCATTGACCAAAACTCTCTGGGTCCTATTCTGCAGCCAGTTTCTAATCCAGTTTACTATTTTCTGTCCAACTCCTGTGTGTTCTAATTTGTTAGCAAGTCTCCTGTGGGGAAACGGTGTCAAAGGCCCTGCTGAAATCTAGGTACATCACGTCCACCGCCTCACCCTGGTCCACTGTTCTGGTAACCCAATCGAAGAAATTAATCATGTTTTTTTGGCATGAGCATCCTGCTGTGAAGCCATGCTGTTTGGAGTTGAGTTTTCCAGTTTCCTTTAGACAGTCAAGTATTCTCTCCTTCAGTAATGTTTCCGTAATTTTTCCCACTATAGAGGTCAGGCTGACTGGGCGGTAGTTTCCTGCCTCTTCCTTGCTTCCACTTTTGTGCAAGGGCACAACTATTGCCCTTTCCAGTCTTGAGGTACTCTGCTGCTTTCCAGAGATAGATCGAACAGCTCAGCTAGTGTTGCAGCTATTTCTTCCCGAAACTCTTTTAGTATTCTGGGGTGGATACCACCTGGCCCCATGGCTTTATCCACCTTAAGTTTGCTTAGCCCTTCCAAGGCCCTCTCTTTCATGAAGGGGCTTGTTTCTGCCCCTCCACTATCCTGCTCTGTCTTTGTGTAGGTCCTTTACCAATATTTTCTATTGTGAAGACTGAGCAGAAGAATTTGTTTAACAACTCTGCTTTGTCTTCATCTTTCTCTAACTGCCGGCCCTTCCTTGTTGCTAGTCAGACTATTCCCCCTTTACTCTTCCTTTTTTCTCTTATGTATCTATAGAAAGTTTTATCTCCTTCCTAACCCCCTGTGCTGTTCTTTCCTCTGTTTGGGCTTTGGCTATCCAAACTGCTTTTCTTGCCTCCTTGAGTTTGTTCTTATATATTATGGAGTGCAGTGATGAGTGAGTGGTGAGCAGTAACAAGCAAAGCAGCAGTAGGTGTGGAAGAGAGGGTGAGTTTAGTTAGGGTGGCCTTGGAGGCAGCACTGTAGACTGCATCCATGTAGTCAAACGCTGGTAATATTATCTTGCAGACATTTTCCCAGTAAATTGAGAGTGAGATGTAGGGCTTGCTGTGGTAGAGTGTGCCTACTGCAGCTCAGGTAGAATGCTTTATGAATGGTATTGCTGTGGGAGGAGACTTATTTGATCCAACAACTCTGATGACGTGAGCAACTTCTTCCAGGGGATCACCACTAAGAATTGTGAAGACAGAGGTAGAGCTGAGCCTGGCTAGGTTCTGCTTAGTGCCAAAAAACATAGGCAGTCATTTTAGCATTAAGAGTGAGCAGGTTTAAGCAGAACTAGTGCTAGACATTGTTGAAGTCACACAGTAGTAACAATTTCAACTCACAGACCAAGGCACCAGTTGTAAAGGGTTCTGTGCCATCAGCATACATGTGTATATAAGTGTATGTGCCTTTGTGTATAAGCGTATAAATGCGTATATGCATGGTGGCACAGATTGAAGGGATCCCATTTAGAAAAATGAAAAAGGGAGGGCTCTGAATGGAGCCTTTGGGGGACTCTAGACTGATATGGATGGGGAAGGATAAGGCGTCGTTAGCCTAGACCAACTAATGACTGTCAAAGAAGTTGAAGCAGAAGCAACTGACTACCTGGGAAGACAGTTCCATCTTCCACCAATGTCCCTTGCTAGCTCTTTTCTAGTTGTATTGTAAGAATTTTCACTTTCATCCTTGGGGTTCCAGAATTGATCAGCAACTGTTTACTTATTCTGCTGTCCTCCCTGCGCTAAGTACAGTCACAAAGGACTGCACTTAGCCCTGAGAGAACAGTGGGATCATCAAACATCTGATCGGAGCATATAAGGCTATTGAATCTCCCAGTGCTGCAGCCCTGCTGTAATGTCAGCTGCAGGGGATTCTGGGATTTGTACTTACAGAAAATGTCAGCTTAGAAGTCAGCAGAATCAGTCTAATACAATCTACTGTGCTGAAGTAAACAGTAAGAAAAAAAAAATGTTTGCACACAAAGTGAAAATTGGGACCAGCCCCACATTTGGGTGTGAGGCTCTTACAGCTGAAAGTTTCCCTTTAAATTACATTTTAAAAAAGTTCTGCAAATTGATATCAAAATGCCAAGTGAGGTCTCACCACTGTGACCTCCATCATGATTGTCTGGGCTGCCTCCGCCCTTCTACATGTGAGTTCCCACTACAAAGTAGTCTGCTATAAGCTGTAAAGTACCAGAGGCTATGCGCTACATTACCTCACTGTCTGCTATGAGCCTACCTTGGAACATTACAACATGAAATGTGCAGAGTCTAGTCTACAAGGCCCCAAAGTAGAATCTGAGAAAGTCAAATAGACCTTTGCTTTTATGACAACCCTGGACTGGAACAATGTAGGTCCTGAAGCCAAATAGACTGAGCCTCTGCTGCTTCAAACCAATGCTAAAATGGAAACCCACAACCAAACACAGTCACTCACATGTGAGACTGTGGCCAGTTCAGGAGGCCACACCTTTGAAAGGACATAGACAGGGTGTAGGCAGTCCAGAGGAGGGCAACTAAAATGGTGCAGTGGTTGCATCAAAAGCCTGATAAGGAGAGACTGAGGGATCTCAACATGTACACCCTGGAAGAGAGAAGAGCTACACAGGACATGATAGAGACCTACAAGTACCTCACAGGGATGAGCAGGGCACAGGAAGATAGTCTCCTTCAAGTGGGAAAGAACAGCAGGACTAAACGGCAAGTAATGAAGTGGGATAGGAGTTTAATAAGAACATGAGGAAGCAGTACATTCATTGAAATAGTGGCGGAGGCCTGTAACAGACTGCTAGAGGAAGTGGTGGAGGAAAAACAATAGGGGTTTTCAAGCATGTGTGGAATAGACCTAGTGGAATATAAGTAAATAGACAGGGAGGAAGGAAGGTCACCGGAGACCAGTTAGGGTTTGTGGAGGCAAGTTTTCTTTTTTTTTTTATCATACTATTGTTTATTCTCCTCGGCAGAGCAGCTCTACATGATCTCCGGCCGCCAGCCCTGTGCTTCCGGACCCAGTCGTGCATGCGGGCTACATGAACCCGCTCTCCCAGTGGGCTGGCCATTATCGCTCTTGCACCCACCGGGCACACGCTCCTCTCGGGTTTCTCCGGGGGCGCAAGGTGCGGCCATCAGCCGCAAAGATCGTCCTCCACATTTTTCCACATTTTCTCCCCAGTGGAGAGCCGACGAATGGCGTCCACGCACGTAGTGCTGACTCTCGCCATGCTCTCCCCCCTTACTAATGCATGCCACTTGTAGTGCATCTGGCCTCCACCAGTCGCTGTTACAGGGCGATGCAAGCCCCACTACACACCCCAGAGAGGAGAGCAGTCGTCGGATGCTCAATCCTCCCTCTCCCCTTCCCTCCCAGCCCCCGGCGGCCTGAGTCTGTTCCTGAACCTGGGTTGCAGGCGTGGCGTGAGGTGTGGCATCCAGCGCCTCAACCATCAGTGCCACCGGCCCGGCTGGAGGCAGGTTTTCCCACTTTGGTGTGACAGCCACAGGACAACTGTCATTACAGCGACAGCACAATGCTAACAACAATTGCAGCATCAGGCATTATGCTGCCAAACCCTGAGTGGGTGAAACGCAGTGGGGCACATCAGTGGTCTTTGTCCCCAACACCATCTGAAAGTTATAATAATCACCTCCACGGTGGAGGTGTATTGGAGGAAGGGGGTGCAACACCTAGGTGGCGCTTTCACTGCAGGGCACACCAACAACCAGTTTGCCACTGTGACAGGCTAACTGGTTGCGTTGCCCTCATTTCGCCACCCTGATGCCATCACTCCATCAACAGGATACCATGGAGACAGACTAGGCAGGGACCATCTGAGCAGACTGGGTGGGCCAAGTGGTCCTTTTTCCTGCCAGCAAACTATATTTCTATGTTTCTAGTCATTCCTTCATTCTGTGAAGTGCTTTTTTATGCCTGCTATATGCAGTACTGTATAAGTAAACTCTCATGCATCTATTGCTCTCATGAGCGCTGTAGGGTAGATTCTAAATATTTTAAGGGGGTTGCAGTTTGTCAAATTAGTAGTATTCTCCCCCAGAAAAATGTGAAACCATCCCTTTTAAACTCAGATTAGGGTTAAACCACTACTGTTACTGTTTGCTGACCAAAATGAGTAAATGGTATTTGTTTATTGCATCGCTGAAACTGTTAGGAGCACTGCAACACTTTTGTGAGTGTCTTTGCTGTAATGACTAATTCTACTGCGTTGTTGTCTTTTTAGGCCTGTTTATATGACCTGATCTGCATTGCTGTGAGCAGCGCAGATGAGTTGCACAGGTACAGATCATAGTGTATAAAAGACTTACAGAGTGTTGTAGGTCTCTCTATTATGGCAAACTGTGACCCTTGTTTTGGTGGGATCATGTACCTCTGCAGGTGTTTTCTGCTAGCATGTGAACATGCTACTTTGTCTGCACTGGTGCACTCTCTTGGCAAGCACCTGTCAGGCTCAGCATCTCAATTTGATCATTAAGGATTTCAGTATTCTCAGACAGCACTGGGCACAGCGTTACTGTATAACTATCAACCCAAATATTAGCATTGGTGACCCTGCCAACACTTTACTTGAACAAGGACTTGAACTTTTTTCATATATATGTAAAACAAGAAAAAAAATACCTCAGTGTCCCCTAACCGCTGCCAGAAATGCTGATGTGAAACCCTGGAAGTGCTGGGTACAATGCTACCATAATCTGCACTGATGCAGATGGGTGTCATGAAAATGACTGGTGGGAGCGCAGCAGGAGGAGTGGTGGTGGAAAGGTGCAGACCACATTGGTTCTTTAAGGTTAGGGTAAACGTGCCTATTGACTACTTTTGTAACATTGCTACTGCCATCCCCAGCACATACACACGCACACATACACACGCCACACACACACACACACACACACACACACACACCCCGACATGCAGCCATGCATACTGTACATACAGAGACATGCACACATGCACTCAGTGATATGCAGTCATACACAGGAACATTCAGAGAAATACACACACATACACACACACAGCGATGTGCAGTCATGTCAACACACATGCACACATACATAAACACACTCAGTGACATGCAGTCTTAGACACACACAAACATATGCAGAAGCATGCATATGTACTCAGTGGTATGCAGACTCACAGAAAGCATGCAGTGATACATACATACATACATGCAGAGACAAGCACACACACATACACACACACACACTCAGTAACAGTCATACACACATGTAGAAACATGCATGTAAATGCACATGCAGAAACATGCATGCACACTCAGCAAAATGCAGTCATGCACACAATGACATACAATCATGACACACACACACACACACAAACACTACACACACACTCTGCGACATGCAGGCACATAGACGCACATATGCAGAAACATGCATGTAAACACACGCACACATGAAACATGCACAGACATGCACACATATACATACATTCACACACACACAATGACATACAGTTATGAACACACACTCAGTGACATGCAGTCACACATGTGCACGCACATGCACACACACACATACACACGTAGGAGAATGCACACACACTCGGTGACATGCAGACACACACATGCACATACATACATAGGAGAATGCACACACACTTGGAGATATGCAGTCATACACACATGCATGCAGAGACATGCACGCACATATACAGTACATACACACACACAGTAGCATGCAGTCATGCAGACATACACATATGCAAAAACATACATGTGCACACACACAGTGACTTGCAGTCTCATACACCGATGCGTGTGTAACCCCCCCCCCCACTGGTCCCCCTTGTTTAACTAGCAAAGCTGCTCCTCTCACCATTTAGCGTCTAGGGGCAAAAGAGACGGGTGGGGGTTTACAGAACATTTTATTTACACAACTTTCTGAGCCTGCTATTACAGACAGGCAGCCCAAGTGTGTCAACTACCTGGCACACACCTGGTGGGACCATTTACCATGGCCAGCAACCCAGGTCCCTGGGAGAAAATGTTTGCTCCTAATTTGCTCCTAATTGTGCTAGGTTTATACTTCTGGACAGGGGCATCCAAGTAAATTAAGACACAGTGGAATCAATAACAGTACTGTCCAAACCAGGTTGGGATTCTAGTGTGTGGCTTTTATTCACATACACAGAGAATAATCACAAAGTGAAGATGGACCCCCACAGGGTTACTCATACTGGTAATGCAGATTACTGAGGTGCAGACATTCCTGAACTTCCCATTTAACCTAGGCATGCTGAACACACACAGCGAACTCTCAGGTTCTGAAATGGAGATTGGAACACACGGCCAGTTACTGGTACATTTCCCATTGACTAGGCACACACAGCCAGTGCTAGGACACTTTTCCATCGACTAGGCACACACAGCCAGTACTAGGACACTTTCCCATATTTCATGAAGAATACTAGTGGCACACACGACCACCAAGAGCACATACAGGCTCACAAAGTATCCAACCCACGTCTGGGTAACTATTTCCATCAGGCACTGGCCAAATGTACTGACTGAAAATTGAACTGGTGCCCAAACTGAACCCGGAGAGGTAAACTGGTTACTCCAGATGGGGGGTCTCCCACCTTTTGCTTCCAAGTTTATACTCGGCCATTCATCTGGTTAATAACACCCTCACAGAAAACTTGTAGATACTATCTTGAAATGTTTTTCACACTTAACATACTACATTACTAAAAGTTCTGTACTTGGACATTTCTCTCTGTCTAGACTCCATCATAGGCAGACACTTTTGAAAACAGACACAGACTAGGTGACAGGGTCCCTTTGCCAGAGAAAATTCACCTAAGGTATGCAGGTGCTCCTCCTGGGCTGACACAAAAATACTCACAGTTCTGAAATTGTCACAGGCAGCTTCACTAGACAGACTGGGTGAGGGGATTGCCCCGAACCTTGAAGATTGCTCCCATCCCTCATGGGATGGGGCAAAGGAAAACCCACTTGGCAAGGTGTCCACCACTTCAATCACTGTCTTCTATGTTCTTCTTTTAGGATGAGAACAAACTACCCAAAGCTAGAACAGTAGCTCTCTGTCAAAGCTGTCTGAGGACCTACACAGCAAGCTCCAGCCTCCTCCAGGAACTCCTACTCAGGACTGACTCTACTCTCATTCAACATTCTAAAGTTATTTCCCAGAGTTAACACAAGTGTGGCTTATGCTGCTGAGAGAGTTCTAAGACTACATCACCATCTAGTTCAGTTGAGACTGACACTAGAGCTTGAAAGTGTGAAATCCATGTAACTGGCATTTCACTAGTTGCCTTTCCCTGCCTGCCACTGGTTCTAACTGGGATTCTAGTAGCTCCTGGGAACAAGGGGGTTACACATGCACACTCAGTCATGTGCAGTTATGCACACACACAAACACACACACACACACACACACACACATGCATGCACACACAGTGACATGCAGCCATACACACATACATGCAGAGACATGCACACACATATACAGTACATACATACACACACACGCACACATACACACACACACACACATACACACACCTGTGTAGCCATGCACATGCACATACACAAATGAACACTCAGTGACATGCAGCCATACACAAACACACACATGCACGCTCAGTGGCATGCAGTCATATGCACCAACACATATACATGTAGAGACGTGCACACACCTACATATAAACTGAGAGCCATGCATAAACTCTCAGTAACATGTTGTCATACACATACATGAAGTGACAGGTGCATGTGCATGCGCGTATACACAGACACACACACACACACACCGTAACAAGTCAATGCAGACAGAAAGTAAGATTTTATTGTTTTAGAGATTGTTTCAGAGCTCATTACTCTCTCTTTTGAACAAAGGACGTGGCTACATATGGCTTTTATTTTAGGCAAAAATATCTCACTAAGGCATTGCAAACAAGTGGACGCTCCTACTTTTGCTGAATGGTTATCAAAGATTTCAATGAGGGCTAGTTATGCCCACCGTAGTCATAACAGAATTGCGGAATCTTTTCCTACATTCACAACCATGCAAACTTCCATGTAAATAAGTTGGATGTATTTTAAACTTCCCTCAAGGCAATGTTTAGATGTTTAACATGGGGTGCTGCTTGGACGTCTGAGGTCCATCTGTGGATTGACAGGTACAGTCTTCAGGTGGTTTACATCTTTCCTCACTGGCAGGAGTCAGAGAGTGGTGTCCAGGATTTGTTCCTCGGACCCATTCTCCCTGCCATGTGGGGTCCCTCAGGGTTCAGTGCTGTCCCCCATGTTGTTTGCAGTGTATATGCTGCCCCTCGAAGACATTGTAAGACGGCATGGGCTGAGGTTTCATTGCTATGCTGATGATACCCAGCTCTACTTGTCTTTTGCTCCTGACCAGGATAGAGCTGTCTCGGTATTTAATACCTGCCCTGCCGATATCCAGGACTGGATGAACTCGAGTTGGTTAAAGTTGAACGCTAGAAAGACGGAGGTGATGGTAGTAGACCTGGGTCACCGGATAGAGGGGTTGTGGGCTGATCAGCCCTCTGGACTTTTTCTTGGGGGCTCTCAGATCCTAGCCTCTGAATGGGTGCAAAACCTGGGGGTAGTGCTTGACGACAGGCTGACTTACGAGATCAGGTGTCAGCCGTTGTCAAGATTTCCTTTTATCATCTTAGGAATATCTCCAGGATTAAGTACCTGGTTCTGTCTGGCAACTTGCCTACATTGGTCCATGCTTTTTTGACCTGACGCCTTGATTATTGCAACTCCCTGTAGTTAGGGCTTCCTGGGTTGATATCTGCCGCCTGCAGCACGTACAAAACGCAGCAGCACGATTGTTGACGGGGACCCCTCGGGCTTCCCATATTACTCCTGTGCTATGCGATCTGCACTGGTTGCCGATTAGATGGCAGATCACCTTTAAAGTTGGTTTACTGACTTATAAAGCCCTACATGGACTGAGCCCTGACTACTTGAAAGAGCTCCTTGTGCCTTACCACCTGGTGCGACAGTTGTGTTCGGCTGACGAGGAGTTGCTGGAGATTCCAAGGGTGTCTTTGAAATCTTCTGGGGCCCATGCATTTATGCACATGGCTCCAACCCTTTGGAATTCTCTACCCTGTCAGCTTTGGGAGTGCACAGCTCTGGGATGGTTTAAACAGGCGTGGAAAATCTTTTTATGGTGCCATGCTTGCAGTGGCACTGAATAATTTGGATCCTCTGCTATTTTAATATTTATTTTATTCTTATGTTCACTGTTTTTATCATGGTTGCTTTCATCTTATTGTAAAGCACCTTGATGGCCTGAAAGGCGCTTATGTGAAATAACATTTATTATTATTATTATGAATGAATGAATGAATGAATGAATGAATGAATACTTTATTTCTAAGAAGCGCCTTTCCAAAACCAAGGTGCTTTAACAACAGATCAATACAAAAAACTTAAAATCTTAAAACAGTCCATAAATATATTTTAAAAATCCGGATATGCTAGGTTAAACAGATATGTCTTCAAAGCTGATTTAAAGCTTTGGACAGTCAGGCATTCTCTTACCCGATGAGGTAGAGAATTCCACAGGGTTGGAGCCATAAAACTAAATGATCTTGCCCCTGATGTCTTTAAACGAACCCTGGGAATCTCTAGCAATCCCTCATTGGTGGATCGGAGCCGATGGGAAGGACAGTAAGGGCGAAGAAGATCTTGCAGGTAACCAGGTCCCTGATCATGTAGGGCCTAGAGGTCAGCAAACCGACCTTGAAGGTGATTCGCCATTGAACTGGCAGCCAGTGCAGTCCACGGAGGACAGGCATTATAAGACTGGTCCTTGATGTACCAGTCAAAAGCCTGGCGCGCATTCTGCACCAGCTGCAAATGGCGAATATCCACCCGGTAGCTAGGTACAGGGTTGCAGTAGTCCAAGCGGGAGGTAACGAAGGCGTGGACCAATGTTGGAAGGTCATCAACGGGAACCAGATGCTTCACTCGGGCTATATTCCTCAGATGGTAGAAAGAGGTCTTGACAACAGCTGACACCTGATGTTTAAGGGTCAGACAATCATCAAATATAACGCCCAAGTTCCGTACCCGGTCTGAGGTCGTCAGCTGGGTCCCCCCATGCCAAAGACCTGAGGATGACCCAGTCAACGAACCTACCCCTCGATGGCCTGGGTCCACAACCAACACCTCAGTTTTTTCAGGGTTTAACTGCAACCAGCTCACAGTCATCCAGTCCTGAATTTCAGTAAGACAGTTATTAAAGACCGAGACAGCATCATCCTGGCCAGGCACAAAGGACATGTACAGCTGAGTATCATCTGCATAGCAGTGAAAATTCAAGCCATACCGCCTAATGATCACTCCCAATGGCAGCATATATACCGCAAATAACATGGGTGCTAAAATAGAGCCCTGCGGCACCCCAGAGGATGGGGGAATGATGTCGAGGAACAAATCCCAGACACCACCCTCTGAGTCCTACCTTCGAGGAATGATCGAAACCAACTGAGGACTAAACCAGATAGCCCACAGATAACCCACAGGCGCTCCAAAAGAACCCCATGATCAACAGTATCAAATGCAGCAGAGAGATCAAGAAGGACCAAGATGGAATGAGTCTTTCGATCTCTCGCTATTAGGAGGTGATTAAGTACTCTGACAAGGGCTGTCTCAGTACTATGTCTTTTCCTAAATCCTAACTGGAGAGAATCATAGACATTGTGGCTGGTCAAATGATCGTCCAACTGCAACGCAACCACCTTCTCAATAACCTTGCCTACAAAGGCAGGTTAGAGACAAACCTGTAGTTGGCCAGACATTCCGGGTCTAAGGAGGTTTTTAGAAGGGGCCTAATCACGGCTTCCTTCAAGGGGTCAGGAAAGATCCCCTTCTCCAATGACAACCAGATTATCTCAGCAAGGACCGGGCCGATTTTATCCACACATCCTACTAAGAGGCGGGTGGGGCCCGGATCCAAACTACAGTTGGTCGGTCGCAGTGATTGGACGATCATCACTATATCACTGATTGTGGGTCCGTCAAAGTCAGACCACACAAACTGGGTGTCCGACATCTCCTGCCATCCACTACAACTCCCATTTGAGAGAGTTAGAAGGAGATCGGACCCGATTGTGGCAACCTTATCTGCAAAGAATCGAGCGAACTCCTCACAGCGTTCCTGTGAAAATGCTCTCTCGGGCTGAAGACAGAGTGGATTGCACAGTCTGTCCACGGTCCTAAAGAGCTGGGCTGGTCGATTCTGTGCAGCAGCAATTTCCCTGGACAGGAATTCTGCCTTCTTACAGGAAATTGCTGATTGATAGACACGATAATGGTCCATCAAATTAAGCCTGTCACATTCCAGACCCGATTTCCGCCAACATCTCTCAAGCCTTCTTCCCACTCTCCTCAACTCCCTTAAAGTCTCATCAAACCAAGGAGACTTTGGGCGAAGGGTGAGGGGTCGAACACGTTCAGGAGCAATGGAATCTAGAGCCCCTACTACCGCCTTATTATAGGCAAGAACCAGGTCCCCAGGATCCATACATTCACTAGACAAACTCGATAGATCCAACACCACCATCAGGTCTTCTGGGGTGACACCCCTCAAAGGGCCGTACCGGACCATCTCCATAGAGACCGACCTACATGGGGGGGTCAGGAAACTGAACCCAATGGTGTGATGGTCAGACCATCCAACTGGCTCCACCACCAAATTGGATATCTCCATCCCCAGGAGGAATACCAAATCCAATGAATGACCATCTATATGGGTAGAGGAGGAAATAACCTGTGTGAAGCTCAGCGAGTTCATTAGCTGGAGGAAGTCAGAACCAAACTGCGAGAGTTCATCGTCGACCCAGGTATTGAAATCCCCCAGGATCAGTCATCTGGAGGATCCCAATGTCATGTCGACGATGAAGTCTGCGACTGCCCACAGGAAAACATTCCCATTACCTGGTGGACGGTAAATGAGAAGAATCCTGTACCCCACACCCTCACCCAAGATACATTCAAAAGATTTGGTAGTTCCCACTGCTACCTCCATCAGAATCAGTTCCGTTCTAAAACAGATTGCCACCCCCCCACCTCTACGATCCAATCTCAGACGGTGTATCACTGAGTACCCGACTGGTATAGCTGAAGCCAAAACAGGGCCAGCATTTTCATCCAGCCAGGTCTCGGTGATGCATGCCAGATCCGATGATTCGACAAGATCAGCTATTATAGCAGTCTTGTTTTTAATGGACCTGGCATTACATAACACCGTCTGAGTTGGATGAGTTGCCAGTGAAGACCGAGCTACCTGCCTGCTGAAAGCAGAGCCCTTGGGTATGGGAATCAGGCAAGGTGCACCTCTTTCCTGAGCCCATTTCGCCCCAGGTCGTCTTCTTGTCCTCACTGTCCCAATCCATCCACTCTTTTCCGCTCCTCCATGTCGGGCCCCCACCTTCCTCCTCCTCACAATCCCCAGAGCCCTACAACATCTATATACCTCCGAGGACAATGGGGGACAATTACAAGGGTGGAGGTCCCTAAGCCAGGAGGGGGAATAATGCCTGACCGTCCGAGTAACTCCCCAACACATCTTCACACACAAAAATATACACACTAAAAAACCCAAAATACAAAAATAAAAAAAATGATTAAAAATAAAATTAATAAAAACAAACAATTATTACAACAAAAATTATAAAAAGATTTCTACAATTCTCTCTCAAACAGTTTATAAATTCTGGGAGCTCTCACCTCACCAGAAATACATATCCTCCCACCAAACTCTCACTTCAATAGTACAATTCGGGATATAAATATTTTAATCAAAGAAAGTAAAACACTTTCAATGTTCCCAATATCTTATTAAACTGTCCGTGAGAGAAAACATTTACATTGTCCTCCAGGCAGGGAATAAAATAAATCCTTTAAAACTGTCTTTAAAGAGAAAACACAGTCCACCCAGCAAAAGTAAGAAAACAATCTTACTAGGCTGTAAAGATCTCACCAACTCATTTTCTGATGGTTCTTTCCACAAACTCAGAGGTCAATAAACTTACATATCGAGGCGCTGCTCCATCAGTGTTCTTTAACCTCTCCAGCATCAAACCACAGACCATCCCCCGAGAGGAACACCAGCCAGGATCCGAGTAAATCGGATCTGAGTGAGGGGCAAGCTCTTCAGCTCCCCCCCCCCAGACCCACGAGGTACTTGCGCAC
The DNA here is from genome assembly GCA_016271365.2 of Neoceratodus forsteri. NCBI lineage: Eukaryota > Metazoa > Chordata > Ceratodontiformes > Ceratodontidae > Neoceratodus > Neoceratodus forsteri. The sequence goes on from JADMNL010000022.1 coordinate 344,376,293, forward strand.
TCTATCCGTCCTCGGATGACAGAGGGCCCAATCCTCACATCAAATCCCCCTCAGTGATACCCCCAGGTTCAGGTTCAGGTATCAACCCAAGAGAGGTCAGTGAGCAACGTTATACTTTGGGAGCAGATCTTAATCACATACACTGACCGTCTGTATGTTTGACCGAGAAAGGAAGGTAGAGTCACAAACAGAGGCAACCAAAGAGCCAGACGTCAATTAAGTAAGTTCTTCACCCCACAAATCGGGCCAAACAATTAAATTTCCAGGAGACTTTCAGATTTTGAAATCGTTTTAAGAGTTTCACCCAGCCCCAACCCTTCTCCCAAACCCATTCAATGTCACGGCAGCCTGCCAGTTGCTGAACAAACAAAAGTACTGCAAAGCAATACACAGCTAGGCTTAGGCTAGGCTGGGGTTGGGAAACTCTTCTCCACCAGTTACCAGATACCAGTTACCTGGAACTGCTACCAATCAAGATCCTCTCCCCTTCCTTCAGTTTCGAAGTAAAACAGCCAGTTCTTTCAGCTCCCAAAATCTTTTACTCTGCCTCCAACTCCAAACTCCAGCTTCATATGGCCAATAATCCAAATCCAGTTAGAAGTAAAGATCCAAAATCTTCCCCTTGCAACAATTGATATCACCTCTTTAAACCCCGTGCAGTCACTATCTCCACAAAGTTTGTTGGGACAGAAGAAACGGTAGCAGCAACAGCCTGACCGATGAAAATACAAGGCGGTAGCGGTGGCGAGTCAGCACAAGCCAGTCCCTGACAGAAACTGTGAGGCATTAGTTGTATTTACCGTGGCACCATTCGAGCATCAATGTTACTGTTCTCTGATTATTATTCAGACATGTACTTGTACAATACCGCTCTGGTTATATTAATATGTTCTCTGTATATCATTAGATATGAATACAGACATTAAATTTGTAACAAACACTTTTCAGAATTGGGTATGCATATTTTTATAATGTATGGGGAGCCCTTATTATTAATTGAAATCAAGAGATTACAACCTTGTTATGCCATTGATATGACATCACTCTGTTGTTAACTCTTCTTGTTCTTGAGTATGTCATATCAATGATATAACAGAATGGAACGCTCACAACAATCAATGGTCCATAAAGTAATTCAGTAAAATAATTAAATCCGTGATTACACAATCTGCGTAGCCCATACACTATAAAATATAATGTATGACCTTCGGTTAACAACCATGCTGAAAACACTTCTCAAGGTTGCTATGGCATCTGAAAACCTCTCGAGCTGCGCTCTCGAGGTTTACAATGATATCATGACAACCTCTTGAAGTGTGTACAGCAAGGTTATTAACCAAAGATCATACATTATCTTCTATGTTATGTTAACAATTTCAATAAAATGTTGCCACCCACCAGCATGAAGCACTCTGAGATAAAGATGTCTTACTTTACTATGTGCGAAATTAGAGTAATTGCAGTTGGAATACATTGAGTTCCTGCAGTATCGTACAAGATGTCACTTGCAGAACTATGTGCTTCACTGTGGCAGATGGCAAGTTAAGGTTGTGCAAACGGTTCAGGGTTTAGCTTCTCCAGCTTTTCACAGCAAATCCAGCAATGCTGAAATTGTGAGATTCAATGTTAAAGGTAGGCCCCTTTACTTTATGGCTGAGTGAAAGAGTCACCTAACCCCTCCTATCTGCTTTATCACCTCTCTGTAATGACCCTCCCATTGCACACTCTCCACCACCCTTCACCCCTTTCTTCCCTACCTCTACCACATCCTCCACGCCCTCCTCTCTTAAAGTTTAACTACCTCTAAGGCACTTCTTGTATATTGTATATATCTTGTCCAATCTTATCCATTTTTTGTATTCAGTATTTCAGTTGTTTTGCACTTGTCCATACCTTATTAACTTTGTCTAATTTTATGCTGCTAGTACCCTGACCTGGTTTCTAAACTGTATTTCACTCAACCTCCAATGTTGATTGTTCTGACCCCTCCCACTGTGGTACTTATTTCATGCGCTGCGTCACATGGTGTGCTTATGTATTGTCCACTTGTATTCTCCCGGGTCATGCCTGAAAATAGGCATACTCATGCCTAGTGCACCCACCCAGTTACCAAAAGCAAATAAATAAATAAAAGGATAAAGACTGAGCCCACCCCTGTCTCCTGATTCTCATCCCCCTTATACCTGTACATTAAACGTGGTGGGAGAGTTATCTGGCACCAGAAGCTGCTCTCAATTCCCTCAGTGTCTCTAACCTGTAACCACCCAGAGGGTCAAGTGGGAGGATAAAGTCTCCACGCTAGCTCCACTCAAAGAAGGGGTACCTCAAGGGTCAATCCTCGGCCCCCTTCTCTTTACACTGTTCATAAATGATCTGCATACACACTGCGGGAGCAGTAGCATTATCCAGTACGCGGATGATGCGGTCATTTACAGAGCTTCCCCTACTTTACCTGAGTTGGAGACAGCCCTCCAAGAAGAAATCCTTCAGATGGAGGACTGGCTCACTCTTAACAAAATGGTTTTAAACACCAACAAAACAAAGGTAATGCTCTTTGGTCCTAGATCCCTGGGATCTGAGAGGTCACATCTTCTACAACTCCAGTCCAGGGGGGGTGAAAAACTTGAGGTGGTCACCTCCACCAAATACCTTGGCCTTACCCTGAACCAAGGCCTCACACTAAAATCACGTAGACCAAATCACCAAAGCCATCCATGGGAAACTTGGAATCCTTTATAGACTAAAGGACCAGATTATCCCTGAAGCTAGGTAGCCATTGCCGCTAGCTCTCCTCCCTAAGCTCACCCACGCGGCCCTGATTCTCCAGGGCGTGGGCTGACGGAGTTAGGGAGGCTGCAGACTTGTACAACAAGATAGTCCACTTTGCCACTATGTCACATCCGAGGGACTCACCACTGCGAGGCCCAATCTAGGCTCAGGGTGGCCGCCTTGGAAGCTCGCCTCCTACCCAACCTCTGCCTTACATTCAAGCTACTGGGTCCCACACCCCCAGCCTGAATGGTCTGCTAGGGTGAAACCCAACCCACGGTGCCGGCGCCATCAGGCCAAACTCTCCTCGTGGTTCCCAAGACTAGGACTAAAGCCGGGTCCAGGTCCTTTGCATACACCGCCCCTTCCACCTGGAACAACCTCCCTTGAGGTACGGAGGCTGTGTCCGCCACCAGTTTCGGACAAAGCTCAAGGGACACCTGCTCGACAGGAGCACATGTCTTTGTTACAGGACCTGACCACGTACAGCCATCCTGGTAGCTCATCAGACCCGACCTTGCATAGCCATCCTGGTAGCATAACGGACCTCCCCCTAAAGATGGGGTGCACTTTTGTCCCTCTTATCCCCCTTCCAATATGCCCACAAAGAAGCTAACCCCAGGTCTTTAGCTACTGCTTGCCTAACAGAGCACTCTTAACCTAATCACTAACTTGGGATGTAAAACGGTCTTGTTATGTGTAACCTCTATGTCCTTACTGCCTGCATGTCTTACACTACCTGCCGCCTGTAAACCTATGTATTCTTACTGTTAAATACTTTACAATTCACATGACTGTACTGATCTGTTACCTGTAAGTTGTTGTCTCACCCGGGTCGCCCCTGAAAAAGGGACCTCCGGGGCCCAGTGGGCCTACCCGGTCATCAAAATTCAATAAATAAATAAATAAATAACCTCAAATCCAAACTCAAGCACTACTTTGCCTCCAGCTCTGCCTGTAATTGTTTCAGAAAAGCCTAAACTGGCAGGCCACAGTATAGGCTCCCAGGTCCTCCCCCTTTAAGACTAGGGCAGTACTTTCCCCACTGACCTACCCCCTACCCCATGTCCCTCTCCCTCCTCCTCTCTCCCTCCCCCCATTTCCACAGATTCTCGTGGCTAACTAACCCCTCCTACTGCTCGCCCAGTCCTCCATGCCCCTGCCTTACCCATGACCAGACAAAGCCTCTTAGCTCAAGGTTGCTTCTTGCTCTGGAGAGTGCTGTCCTGAGTTTTTCCCCTTGACCTCTGGTATAAGGTCATCTGTTTGCTTGCGTGTATACTGTGGTAATCCTGCATTCCTATGCAATTGTTCTGCTTATATCTGACTTCTGTATGTATCCTATCGGGCTCATATATGTATCCTATGTTTTCTGTAGCTTATGTGATTGTATTCCATGTTTTTGTATCTTATGTTCTAATGATGTGGAACCTTTGTAAAAGAGCTCATGCTCAAAGGTTGTTTCTGAATATCTAAATAAAATAAAATAAAATAAAATAGAGAGGTAACCAGTGGGGTCCTGCAGGGCTCGGTGCTGGGGCTGGTGCTGTTCAATGTCTTCATCAATGACACTGAGGATAGCATTAAGGGCAAATGTGCCTTTTTGCAGATGACACCAAGCTCTGTGGGAGAGTGGACACAGCTGAAGGAAAACAGGACCTACAGGAAGATCTGGAAAAGCTGGGGAGGTGGTCCAGGTTCTGGCAGCTTGGCTTCAATGCCAAGAAGTGCAAAGTTATGCATATTGGATCCAAGAATCCCAGGACAGAGTACTTCCTGGGTGGAGTCCAAGTATCTGCATCAGAGGAGGAGAAGGACCTGGGAGTGATGATCACTAGTGACCTGAAGCATTCCACACAGTGCAAGAAAGCAGTGGCAAAAGTAGCCTGTGATGTTGCGCCTCAAGTAGGCGCCATCTGAAATGGCTGACGCATTGTGAATGGCCCAAATGGTGATGGGGGGGGTAGAGCGAATGGATGCGTGGGTGGGGCGACTGCAGTGACAGGATGTTGCTATATGTACACGCGGCATGGGGGAGTGCACGGCAAGTGTGGGCTGGGAGGAGGCAGAGGGGATGTAGGGGTGGCACTGTGGTCGGCTGCCGAGCTGCGCCCGTGGCATTGGGGTTGGCCTCTGCTTGCAGTGCAAGGGAGGTACTGGGTTGGTATGGGTCCGGGCGCTACTGCAATTTTGTTGTGCCCGGCCGAATCTTGCTTTTTGCTTTTGCTCTCCTCAACATGCACCCCTGGAGTTGAGAATCCTTTAGTAGGGGTGCGGGGGCGATGCTCCCCTGCGTGGGGCATGGGCATGCGCAGCCCCCACAGAAAGCAAAAAAGTAAGTCCCAGGCGCCATTCTTCCGTGCGCCGAAGATGTCAGGGTGGCGAAAATGTTTTTGCCACTTTGATGTTGAGATAATGTGGCTCACCATTCGGCAGTCGCCATTATCACATAGAACCAGCGGCAGAGGCAAACAAGATGCTGGGATGCATATCTAGGGGGATCAGTAGTAGGAGAGAGGAGGTTATACTGCCCTTGTACAGATCATTGGTAAGGCCGCATCCAGAGTATGGAGTTCAGTATTGGTGCCCACATCTCAAAAAGGATATTAACCTGCTGGTGAAGGTCCAGAGGAGGGCTACAAAGATGACAGCAGGCCAGCAGGGTAAGACATATTAGAAGAGGTTGAGGGCACTGAACATGTACTCCCTGGAAGACAAGAGAGTGAGAGGGGATGTGATTGGGACCTTCAAGTACATGAAAGGAATAAATAAGGTTGATAAGGAGAGTCTCTTTAAGCTGAGTGGCAACCATAACATGAGGAGGCACAGTCTTAAGCTGGAGGGTGGGAGGTTTAGGAGGGAGGTCAGGAAGCACTTCTTCACAGAGAGGGTGGTGGACACTTGGAATGCGCTGCCAGAAGAGGTAATTTTATTGAAGACAGTGGGCAGCTTTAAGAGAGGCTGGGATAGGCATGGAGGAAGGTAAGGATCATGGGTAGGGAGGATGGGAGGAGTGGGGAGGGAGGGCAGGGACATTAGCTCAAGCTGTGGACCCTGCAATATGAGCAGACTTGATAGATCAAATGGCCTTCTTCTGCTGGCTTCTTTGTATGTTTGTATGTTGTAGGGGGGCTCTGAACCAGCTTCCCCCATCACTACCTGCCCTTACAGGGAATCGATCCATGTAGTGTTCTGGTTTATTTGTTCCTTGACTGCCTGCTCTGGCAGAGATCTTAATCCTTGTCAACACTGGGGAGACTTCCAGTGGTCACAAAATGCTACCCCAACCTGCTGCTTCCATTTCTGTCTAACAGTGTTGCCTTCCCTGTCTGGGGTGGTGATAGTGTTTAGGAGGCCTCCCATGGTGGCTAGTGTTATGCCAGCCAGCTGCTGCTTGCCCTAACAGGCCAGGTCTAGATCCCACGCAGTCACTCACAATAGTGAGTGCGCCCTGGCCATTCCTGGTCTATGCTGCTTTCATACTGTATAGCTGCCTTGGTATTATACTTAAACATATAAGTATTTGGCAAGGCAGCTGTGAAAGTGCCATATAACTGGAAGGGCACTCTTGCTAGTAGAGGTGAAGGTAGTGGACTCAGAACCCAACCTGTCAGAGCAGGCAAAAATCAGAATAACACTGAGGGTGGGAATGAAAAGTTACCAGTGCTATAGTCACCATGCTAGGGCAGACAGTGACAGGCAGAAACAGTACTGGGGGAATGATGATGATGATGTTAATAGAGGCAATCTCAGGACCTGGTGGAAATGATGATGATGATGTAAATGGAGGCAATCTCAAGACCTGGCCTTTCCGGGTCTGCAGTAGCAGGTTGCGGTAAACACTGTGGCGCCATTGGTAGGCCTACCAGCATTGACAAGGATTAGCATCCCTGTCACAGCAGACATCAGCTAGGCATCAAGGGACCTGGGCACTGCATGAATTGATCCCCCTCCTCCCCCTCTGTCAAGGCAGGCGAGGCAGCAACAGGGGGAGCTGGAGTCAGGAGGCCCCCGGCTATTTTAAAAGTACAGGGATTGGTGGCAAGAACAGGAACCTGAGGTGGGCACTGTTTTAATGCTTACTGCATTCTTTTTTTTAATTTTATATCATAAATGGGCACTGTTTTTAATGTTTTAAAACATGCTACATTCTTTTTAACATTTTTGTATTGTAAATCTCCATTTACATTTTTGCCCCAAGGCTCAATTTTTTTCTGAGAGAGGTCAAACACCCAAAGTTGGAGGTGTTTAATTCTTTTTCGGATCAAAACTTGCAGCTGTATATACAAGTGCATGCGCGTGTGCACACACACACACACAAACACACACACACACACACACACATATTGACATGCATGCACCTGACCCACTTTTATAAACCTATTAAAATTTATGATAGATTAAATACAGCAGTCTGATGATACAATAATGATTGTAAGTGACTCAGCTTGCTGGATTTTAAACTCTCCTTACAGCCTAGGTATCTGCAAAATTGCTTAACTGGGCTCTCTTACACTAAGTATAACAGTTCTGCTGGAATTAATCATTTGACACTCAGCAGCAGATATGTGTTAACTTGCAAATTCATTGTTAATAGCACTATAAAACAGCAGGAACCTGAAGTGCTACACCTTTTACATTTAAATTTAGTCCTGTTCTGTGTAGATCTCTCATGTTTTAAAATGCATTGGGGAGAGGACTAAGACAAAAAACAGTCCTTAAAGAGTAACTCTCTACTACAATAAAAAGCTTAAATTTACAACAACGATGTTTTAACTTTAGTGTTGTCTATTTTTTTTTTTTTTTACTTTTTCCTATTGTTGGCTTTCTAAATAGTACAGATAATGCAGTACTTATTGAACTGAATCTTTCAAATTATATCTCACTCTCCCCTAAAATCTCAAAGTTACTGTATGTGGCATTGGAGTCTGTTGTCATGGTGAGCTATATAATGTCATAAACAAAATCACTGTGAGGTTAACAGGGTAGAGACCAATGCTTTTTGTGCAGACTTTTTGGATACAATACCAAGATACGCTGTAAACCATGGAAAGGAACACCAAAAATTAAAATGTATTCTCTAGTATATTGTAATGGCTGAAACAAATTTCTGAAACTGCATGCTGAAGTGCAGTTACTCTTTTAAGATCATAAAAACCAATAGGAAAAGCCTGCTCTCTGATCAGTGTATCCAGAACAGCAGAAATCCTGGCATGTCTTTACTTTGGGAGGACCACATTTCCCTGCAGGAAAAGACCTTCACCATCACCACAAGTAAATTACACACACAATGTCAGAAACGCATTGTGCAGAAATCAGACTACAGCAATATACACATGCTGTACATAGATACATAGATACATAGACAGTGTCGGCAGGTAAGGGCCTATGGCCCACCCAGTCTGCCCATTGTGAAATACATAATAAGAAAGACAACATTTCTTAGATTGCTTTTCTTGTACAGCAACAACAGTCAGCCACACAACCCTCCAAACATTTGATGATAGTAATAGAGGTGGACCATTGACAAGCCCTTGGAAAGAGAATGACTATTGCAATATCTCTTCATATATACAAGTTGCACCCTGGCAAAAGGAAGAAGTACTGTACTTCCCCATTATTCGCATTTACCTACTGTTAAGTCACTGAACTTATTTCTGCCTTTCAGAGCCTTGGGGCTGAATTTTCAGCCCACGCTATTGATTTGTGGCATGATCATCTGCATTCCCAATTGTCCTGATATGTTAGAGCACCAACAAGGTGGTAGGACTATTGTGCGTGTCTGTCAGCCATGCCTTGTGGTGACTCAGGTGCCCTACAGTGACACATTTAGCAATATTTGATGCATTGTCATTATTGTGCTGTGAAGCGATGGCAACTAGCATAAATGCAACACAACATTTGAAAACAGCAATCAGACGTTTTGCTGCATTTTCCCTACCACAGACACACACTGCATTCAGGACATGTGCTTACAGCAGGAGCTCTGAACATATAACCCTTGGTGTCTTCATAAAATGAAGGAGAGGCAGTGGGATCTGTTCATGGTGTGCCCTTCAGCAAGTCACTTAACCTCCCAGTGCTTCAGTCCAACCAGCTGTAAAAATTGGGATGAAGCAGGACCCTACTGAAAAAGACATATTGTGCTGTCCTGGGTAAAGACACTTTTAAAAAGGTCAAGGATCCCTCCACCTCTTACTTTCTGAGAATAGTAAACTTATCAAAGTTATGCAGTTTTATTCCAAGCAGGTCCTGTCATCTGTGTTTGTTAACACTACCGTGTAACAAAAAATGAGTCCATGGGTTCTTATTACCTCTGCTGCCCTCCATTACACCACTACATACTGCATACTCCCAGAGCGTCTAATGAAACAGTGTACAGGCAGAAGGGAATGCTGTGGGGTCAAAGGTCAGCAGTCATCTTTTTCATCTGAGCAGAATGTATTTTATTTAACTTTTTAAACTACGTTACGTACATCATGAGAGCTTTAAAAATTGCTAAACATGTGACTACACAATTCGGGGTTCGATCCCAGGACCCCAAGGACCCTCATTTCATTGCACTGCTGATTTGGCCAGTCTGGAATCTGAAATAACAAGTGCACCTGGCCTACTCTTTCTCACTCTCTTTCACAGCAGTGAGCAGTGTTCATCTATAAACTACCATGTACTGGAACCAACCTCTGTAAATAATTAAGAGATATTATTTTCATATAATATCTGTGGTGTGTGGCCTGAATTCTACATTTAAGATAGCGACTTTCACCTACACAAGATACGACTATCGAAGGCAGCCTGGTGCATCCAGAGAAGAAATGTTGTGGGACTGTATTGGGACCCTTAAAGCAGGCGAGCCTTACCCTGGAGGGTGTGCAAATAAGGTGGCATATGGTTACCAGGCCAGAGTGATGAGTATGAAACATTTCCCCTGGTCCATCCCATAAAAGTGTTGCAATGTACCTTTGGGCAAACAACTTGAGAGTGAACACAACCCCTCTAGTTTTTAATATATATGATCTTTATGGTTAAAACTTAATTCTGCTAATTTTGTTAAAACAATTATTTTAACTTTCAAAATGTATTTTAAATGCACTTGTGACTGTATGTGTCTTTGTGTCTTTATTTATGTAACTATATATGTGTGTGTGTGTTTAGATTGTTGCACCCAGCACTCCTCCATGTTCTTTTCCCAGCCCCTGAGGACGGCACCCATCCCTCTGCCCAGCTTGTCATTCCTCTTCTAACCCTGGCATGCAACTATGGGATGCACAGCCCTCAAAAATATGGGCCCCAAGTCCCACTTGCAGAGTGCAGGGGTGTAAAATGGGAGGCAAGCCGCTCTCCTGTTATGTTTCTATACTCTGTGGCCAAGCATAAAAGACATTCTTAGTCACAGGCTGGACTAGGAATCCTCCCTGCAACTACAACAGAATGAAAACCATTCCACTAGATGTTAGCACACATATGCAGGGTTTGGGCTTATTAAAATTCTGGTTAGCAGCTCTGATTGGGTCACAACAGGGCATAGTGCCAGTCTTGTGGTGCTATGCCTTGCTACCAGCCTGTGCTGCCGCACACTGCTACTAGATCTGTTGCTCCCCCCACCCACTTATCCTAACATCTAGGCCCCACTTCTTGCCATTGACTAGTGTAATTCTGATGTGGTCACATCACTTCTTCTGGTGGTCCAGTGCCTTACCCATTACTTGCACCCAGACCCTAATTGCTGCCTGGTGTCCAGGAGAATCACTGTCCTTAGCCCCAGACCTTTATGTATTACATTCAATAAGCTTGTCCCATGATAATGTATGTCCCCCTGCTAGCCCTCCAATAAATGCAGAAGCCCTGCTGCCGTCACTTGCCTGTGATAGTTCTTCAAGCAGAAAGTATCACAAAACCCTGCAACAGGGTTTCCAGTTGTTGCCATGCAGTGTGCTTGGCCTGACAGGCTATTTGTTTGGTAACAGCCCCTTCCCCACATAGTTGTATTGTGTTTTGCAACCATGCAGGAAATGAGCATGCAGGAGAGAGACTGTGGATAGGTGGGTCATTGCAACTACACAGGGGCGGCGGACAGTCCCTTGGGACTATGTATGTTGCCTATTGAGTCTGGCATTTGGGAGTAGCTGTACTATACGTAACAACATTTTTGCATCTGTCTGTGTAGGAATATGCATCTGTATGTATATGCATGAATGTGTGTGTCTGTATGTTTATGAATGCGTGTGTGTCTATATGTGTAGGAATGTGTGTGCTTGTTTCTGCATACGTCATTTTCTCTGCATGTATGTAAATCCTCCTCTCTTTCTGTCAAGGCCTCTTCAGGGATTATTTTGCCCCCCTTCTGTGTCTGCACCTAACCCTGATCTCTCTCTCTCTCTCGCTCTCTCTCTCTCTCTTTATTTCCCTTTCCATCCTCCAGTAAACTTAGTGTCAGTCTCTCCCCCCGATATAAGTTGTGACCCTTACTCTTCCGCAGTCCCTTCTACTATTCCCCCAATCCCTCTCATCTTAATCTCCTTGCTGTAGTTTACTTTTATTGTTTTAATATCTTAACACTACTGTATGCACTTAGCCTACCTGGGTGCCAGTATATGCCTAATGCCTTACTATAGGAAGCAATGTTTTTGTAATGTGCCCAGCCCTATGCCCTAACAAACCTGATTAAGAATTGTAACATTGATCAACATGGGAGATACCTCTACTGGGTAAACTAACACAGAGTAAAGCGATGTTTATGCTAGAGGTGATATTCCTGAAAGTAGACCATTGTCTGTACAGGTGAATGTGTGTGTGCGTGCATGTGTGTGATATTTAGTATGTGTGTGCATGTACACAACTGTGTGTAGGGGGTTTGAATGCATATCTTGGCCCAGCATTGTTGTGTATGGAAATTGGGGCTTGGGTTTTTTTGACTGGGGGGGTCTGTGACTTTCGAGGTGGATTATCATTTGGGGTGACTTTGGGGTGTTAACTATATAGCTGTTGTCAGTACAGTGAGAAAGATCTTCTTATTGCTGTTTGTTGACAAGTTCTTATAGGTTCATAGGTTCATAGATGTCGGTACAAGTCAAGCGGGTGCTAGAGCCATATAAGACTTGTCACTTTATCAGTGGTTGTAATCCCTTGTTCTTCCTCCCATGAATTTGTCTAACCTACTTTTAAAGGTTGCCAGACTCGGAGCATTAACCATTTCACTGTGGAGAGCATTCCATTTGTTTACCACTCTCTGATTGAACCATAGACCCCTTCTAGTGGTTCTAAATAATTCTCCTTTTAATTGATACTGGTGTGTTCTTGTTGCTCTATCTGTAGCTGCATTTTTTTAGTTAGTCCTGCTGATTCCCATAGTGATCCGTGCCTAATAGCCTTATCGACAAAGTACATATCACCTCTACACTTCCTGTAGGCTATAGAGTAAAGGCCCAGATCCTGCATTCTTTCAGGATAGTTTTTGTTTCTTACCATTCTGACTTTTCTTGTCATTTTCCTCTGTACCTTTTCCATTAGCTTTTTACCTCCTATTGTTTGTGGGGTAGAAAAGGGAACTCCATACTCCGAAATGGGCGTAACCAGGGACCTATAAAGTGGCACCAAAATCTCACCCCTCCTATTTTTTATATTTCTCAAGATGTTTCCCAGTACTCTAGTTGCTCGTTTTGTTGTTTCTCTGTTGCGCATATCAAAACTAAGGTTGTTTGTGACTATGACTCCCAGCTCTTTCTCGTTCTCTGTACAGGATATATCTTTATTATGAATGATATATTCTGCCTGCATATTGTTGTTCCCAAAATACATAACTTTGCATTTATTCACATTAAATTGCAACGTGTGTTTCTTCGACCAGTCCTCCAGGTTATTAAGCTGTTTTTGAAGATTATTAATGGAATCCTTATTATTCACAACCGCTCCTACTTTTGTGTCATCAGTATATTTTCACAGCCAGGCATGACCTGAAACCTGCATACTTAACACAAATGTAGAAATAATAGTGGGCATAAGATCGACCCCTGAGGCTCCCCACTTGTCACCTTTCCCCAGTCCGACATGTGTCCTCGAAGCTGCACTTTCTGCAATCTATCCTTTGCCATGACTGTATCCATTTAAGTAAAGTTGGGTCAACACCCATATCTACTAATGTTTCTAGAAGAGCATCAAGGGCAACAGAATTGGAAGTTTTAGTGTAACAGCTTAATCTGGTTCAATTTCAAGCTTGTTACCATCTGTATCCCCTTCCCCGGTCACCCCTGAAAAAAGGACTTCCAGTCTCAGTGGGCCTACTGGGTCAACAAAATTCAATAAATAAAATAAAAGTAATCTGAATAAACTACATCTACAGGGAGTCCCTGATTCATGGCCTGGCTGACTGGTTCCAAAAAATCCAACAAGTTACTAACACAAGATATCCCTTGTGAAAAAACATGTTGGGAAACATCTATTAGCCCTAACTGTCACAGATTTTCTTCCAGAAATACTTTCATGAATCTCTCCAGAAGTTTACCCACAATGGATGTAATACTGATAGGTCTATAGTTCTGGACATCCAGTGTTTCGCCATTTTTATAAATAGGGGTCACAGAAGCTACTTTCCAGTCATCCAGGACTTTACCCTGTTCCAATGACCTGGTAAACAATAATGCCAGTGGCCCTGCCAATTCCTCCACCAAATCATACAGAAAGTTTGGATGGATTCCATCCGGTCCACATGACTTATTCTTATTGAGTGATTTCAACCAAGTTCTGACTGTTAAGTTCATCTTTTGTTTCCAAACAACTACAAAATTTCAAACCATTTTTAGATTTGTATAGAAAAAAAATGATTGCTCCAGTAAGGGTGCAGTGCGGGTTTGGATTTTTGCATAATCATTAGACTATTTGTACCCTAATATGAAAATATATTTGTGTGAGTGTGCCTCACTGTATTTAAAATGTGTGTTTGCACCTCTGTGTATGTGTGTGTATGACTGTGTATCTGTGTGGGTTATTTGCATATGACTATGTTGAGTATGTAGATATATGCATGTGAGTATATTACTGTAACTCTCTCCCCGAGAGGAGGGCTTACCTGTACTATCACTGCCACCCTCTTGATGTCCTGTAGTGCTGCAGAGCTGGGCAGCAGCATGACTCTTTGGTGCCTCCTGCACCACCAGTAAAAAAGTCACCATGTGCTTAGTAGGGCATGCTGCAGGTGCTCCTTCCCAGTGCTCCCTGCCCCATGGATCCTGCCAGCACACCTGACCATGGACCTAACATTCATCTGGCCAGACTGGGAAGACCCAGTGACAGACCAGGAGGGCTACTCTCACACTCAGTGGTCAGCACATATTTAAGGGCAACAGAAACAAGTAAAATAAAAGATTTTGGAGCAAAGGTTCCAACAGAACTTGGCTGTGGCCATCTTGATGACCCCCAATACCAACAACCATCCAATCAGGGGGCCAGAAAACACTAGTAAACACAACAATGAATTACAGGGGAGATGATGAAGTAAGGACCTTCCTCAATGTACTGGCGGGCTTAAGGAGCCAATCACAGGGCAGGATAGAGCAGAAGGCCTGATGGACAGCCCTACCTGTCCAATGAGACACTGAATGGAGGGAAAGAAGTTTCTGGGTTATCAAGGAGCAGGGGGGAGCAGTCTGAGAGGGACTGAGAGGTGTTTAGACCAGCTGCTGGTGAGAGAGAGAGAGAGGCCTAGCCAGGCTGAAAAATCCTGCAAGCCCTCCCCAGGGCTCATTCCAAAAATCCTTTCTGGACGTTTCCCTGGGTGTACACTATTTAGGGACTGTTCCAGATGAGCCTTTATGTGGAAGAAATTTCTGAGAGTGTGAGCTGGTGGGCCTATACCAAGGCTGCTGAGCTGTAACGAGTGGAGACAGTGACCTGCATATTGCCCACACTGCTTCAGAGCCAGGTAAAGGGCCTGCTTGCTCTTACCCAGTGGGGTGGATCAGGGAAAGTGAGTCACTGGGGCCCCTAAAATCTGGAACTCCCTCCCTCCTCAAATACATCACTCTTCTTCCACCTTCTCCTTTGGTACTGCCCAGGGTACTGCCCTCCATAATTTCTTCTCTCTTAGCTGCTCCTGCTTTAATCTTCCTTAATATCTCTATACCTTGTTCCCACTTGCCAGCTCCCTTCCCCCTTTGCAGGGTTCTCAGCATCCTGAAGGGGAAATAGGTCTTAGCTGTCTTCCCCTTCCCCTCTTTTCCATTTCATCTCCATTGCCAGCACTTTCTACCTTCACCCCTCCCTACTCCTTCAATTGCACTTGTTAACTGCCTTTGAGCCGGCACTTGGAACATTACTGCTCTAAAACTGTACTGTCACATTATTGCCTGTCTTTATTAATGTATCATAGCTCTGTGTACTCCAAATTATTGTATAAATTTCAATAAGCTGTAACGTCTTTAATGTTCCCTAATTTGTTGTATTACAGTATATTGTCTGTCTGCTTCCTGCAAAATGTGTAACTGTCCTTACCATTTACTTATGTATAATTCCTGATACTCATCCTCATTGTATACCTCCCCCCGTCACACCGTGAGACAAGCAACTTGTTGTTCAGTGTGCCCTCCTGGTGAAACAGTTCAATAAATAAATAAATAAATGTGCCTCAGTACAGCTGTACTCCCAAACCACAGGGGAGTTGAACCATGGGGTTACTGGGATCTGGGCTTCTTGGGAACTGGGAAGCCACTGTGTAGTTCTCCTGTGCCTTGAGAGTTGAGCCAGAACAGCTGTAGGAGGAGAGGTGTGAGCCAGAAGGGTGGTGCTGCTGCCAAGCACTTGAAAGTCTGAAGCTCCTGATTGTGTTCAGCCTGTTGCTGTGTGCTGTTGCCTGCCTAATCTGAACTGCTGCATCGATGAGTCACGTGAATGCTGGCATTGTTGGCTGTGTCTTTGTACTTTCCCATCTTTGGATACTGTTTTGGGGGTTTCAAGCCTTCTCATTCGGAATTTTAAGCTCTCTGCATTGTGCTAGCACACTATGGCCTTTTGGGGGGTTAAACTGCAAGTCTGCTAACCTTCATCAAGTGCACCACTGAAGAAACCCAGGCAATGTAGCTACTAGGCCTGCTCCGGGATGCTAGTGTAATTCCTGGGTGCCCAGAGTCAAATTCAATTGTGTCATACCTGAATCTGTGGTTTTATTATTGGTACCACTTAAAGAGTTTAATGCACCCTGTGTAAAATAGTTTCTCTCAGTGGGCCCCTTGCTTGGGCAGGTATGTCTCTAACGTGTATGGGGCCTTAGGGGGTATAGTGACCCACATTTCAGAAGTGCTTATAGTGTATTGACATATGGGGAGGGTGTATAAGGTAACTTGCAACCACTTGAATTCTTTTCCAGCTGCCAGGCCTGGCACTATTAATAGTTTGAGTTTCACTCCTGTGTGTGCCCTCAGTTTGTATGATCTGATTGCAGTGTTTATTAGTAAAGGTAATAACTGTTGTTGTGGTCCCCAGGGGGGTGATCCCATCCAGTGTACAGAGGAGGGTAGGTACTACATCCCAGAGGGTGGTACTGCACACAACATCTGGCCCACTTATTCTCTCTCTCTCTCTCTGGGTGGAGGCACTGCACTACCAATTATTTATTTTGGGACAACCCCCAGTACTGCAGGAGAATGAGCGAACCCAAACCCCTCAACCAAGAATGCCCCATACAGCCACATGGCAGGGGTGTGAACCCAGTCAATGTGTCATGGGGGGGGGGTCACATTAATGGGGGGAGTCTTCAAACAGTTACTACAGTCAGCCCTTGTTGGCATTAGTCTACTCTTGTTAAAGTAACTAGCTATTAAACAACTAAATGTGAGGTTTCCTAACCCAAGGAGCTCCCAGGAATTTCATAAATTAAAAAAAATTTATTATGATTAGGAAAAAGTCACTAACCCCCAAAAATGTAGAAAGACCACCCTCAAAATCTGAAAATCATGTGTTCAGAACCATATCTGTTTGGGTTCAAAGAAAGTTGTCTGAATATACTAAACTATTTAATAGCAGTTTGTATTTATTTTTATTGTTTTAAATTTCTTTTCATTTGATTAATCAGAGTTTCAGCCTTAGAGTCCCATCAGACTTTCTCTTCAGAGTAATAATGTCTTCTCAATAGATAGATAGACAGATAAAAACTGTATTATTCCATAGGAGTTAAACTGTATGACTATAAAACCCTATTTTATAAAGTTGTCCTGTTTGATAATGGTTACAAATAGTGCAAATACAGTTTACATAAATAAAATATCAGAGCATCAGACAAACACTATTAGGTATACATAACTTGTGGAAGTTTGAGAACAGACATATAGAGAACACAGTCTAAACACATCACAAACAGTGAAATTTAACCCCAATATACTAACCAGCTATTTTCTGTATAAGTGTATATGCATAATCTAATTTGCACACTCTCAGGATCCAGTTTCTGAACACAGAAATTGGTGTCGGACACACATGCAGATCTCAGTTATTTCTTTCATTAAATCTCTTTTTAAGCTCCTGAATTTATCTAAATTCCTCACATTGAGGGGCAGTTCATTCCAAAGTTTGATAAATTAAAATTCATTGCACTTTGGTATTTGAATTTAACATCATTGTGACACTTAACGCTTTATTTTTTAATATCCTTAAATTATGACCATGTTTATTTGTTTCTAGGCACCCAGTAAAGTTTACGTTGTTTTTCTTTAATTGCATTTCAGCTCTTTGAATGCCACTGATTACTATAATTCAGGAGTCCTCCACTTCCTCATACAATCCATTTCAGGTCTTCAATGTGCCTTACACCGTCTGTTATGAGAGCTTGACAGGGGGGCTGGAAAAAAAAAGCTTTATCTCTAGATCATAGCTGGTGCTTAACTAAACACAGCAGTCCATCGCTAGCAGCTCTGGTAAAGCCTACTGACAAGTTCTATGAGAATACCAGCAGGTTTCCTCCCTAAATACCAGACAGTCCTATTTTGAATTATTACTTAAATTTCAATAACATCAGAGACTTGACACCAATAAATAACTCATTAATGAATTTAGTGCTTGTATCGGGTGGGTCAAAGCCTCATGGCAAAACAAAATGAAGCCTTCCATTTCCCCATGCTGCAAATAAACGGGTTCTGGGCATGATACAGGCACCCCTCATTGCTTTGCCATTATACCTCAGGCCCGTCAGCATCATCTTTACTGCAAGAGGGTACATCTCCACGTTCTTTTTTAGTCACCATGGTATGATGTATAGCTATGGGGAGGGCTGCTGTTTGCTACAGAAATTAGTTTTCTTTGTTGTCAGGGCCAAGCCGTAAAAAGCTATTACACTGCCTGAAATTAATATTAATTTTTGAAAGTAGTCACCTCTTTTGGTATCTGAAATATTTTTTCTTTTCTCTTTTGCTGACTACTTTTTTGCCTGACATTACTAGGTGTGATGTGTGGAACAGTGCTCTACCTGTAGGCTGGCAGATCATGTTCTATTTCCCTTCATAACTGATCAGTATCGTGGTCTCACTAATTATGACATCATGGCTGACCAAGAACAGCTAATCACCTTCTGTCAGAATGGTGACTAGTGGTATTAAAATGAGCAATGGTCATAACGTACGAGATAAGAAGGGTAATAGCACCAGATTAGTCAGCTTCCAGGAAGAGTGCTTTTCTGTGTGTCACACCTAAAGTAATACTGTGAGGTTAAAAAGCTCATAATTATTAAAAGGAAAGAGAAATATATTTCAAAAATAAAAAAGTAACAACTGCCTTGTTATAAAAATTAGTACAAATTTGCTGTCTTCAGTTTTGAGCGCTACTAGCTTGTTAAACACAGATCCCCAGTAGTACATCAAAAACAAACCACAGGCCCAATCACCTGTTGATCTTATCTTGAACTCCTTGCATTGCAAAAATTCATCATTCCTTCACACTTGGTACACTCTTTAAAAGGTCACAAAAAAAATCAGTTCTGTCATAAACTGGTTTGTACCCATTCAAATTACTTTCTTTGAATAAAAGTAGCATCGTGAAGACCAGGCAAACAGATTGTTCAGATGTGATGCTTTTCTGAATCTTAGTTACACCAGACCCTGAGACCTGCCACTAATTTACTGTATTTCACTAGTAACTCATGGGTAAAAAATTGGAGCCACCCTAATGGAAAAGGGATAGCATGTCATGCTGCCAGGCCAGCATCACTGGGTTCAGGAGCAAATCCAAGTCTCTGCTGTCAAGAAGTGCCTGGATCAACAGTACAGGCAACTGCAGTACTCCTGGGGGAAGTGGGAGGGGAGGATTCGACTCCTGCAGTGACTGCTATGCTGGGCCAAGGACATACTTTTCTATCTCCTTGACAGCACTGCCACAGACTGTGAACATCATTGGGGGGGGAGGGTCTCTAGCTTGGCAGGTGGCAGAAACCTCTCAGGTAGAGGGAATTTTCCTTTGGCTGAATAGTTAGAGCTGCTGCCTTCAGGACTTATTTCCCCAAGATTTTTTTTTTTATATATAATTAAAATTTTATGTCACCACATTTGATTCAGCCCCCTTCCCAGAGGATGGGTCTAGCCACCCCTCAGCATCCCTGCTACTTACCTAGGTGTGCTTTCAACCCCACAAGCTTGCTTGCCCCCCCCCCGGTGGGGTCTGACTGAACTGGATGCAATCTCCCTCCTCCAAGTAATGGAGAACAGAGTTCCTAGGGTGCAGCTGAGTTAACAGTGGCCTTGGTTGGGGCCTGAGCATACATGGGATTATCCTGCATGAGTCAGGCTTGTTTCTTTGTTTCTATCCTTCCCCCTAGGATGTCAGCACTCTAGAGGCTCCAAGGTCATACACACGATGCATGCCAAACCAGAGCCCAGCTGACGTTCCCATTACCACTATGCCACTCCTGCACTGCCCCCTGTTGTCACTCAGATGGTAGTGCTGTAATGGTGGCAGCTACTCTCCCTACCCAGTGGAAGGGAACATCCTCTAGAATGGCTGACTCTGCCCCACAGCAGGCCCCTGATTGACTGAGCTTGTCTCGTTCTTGAACTTGGATGGCTAACATGATCAGTAGTGCTATCATACTAACATTATGAAGCCAGCAGAATAGGCCCTATGGTCTATCGAATCTGCTTGATGGTCAGTGCTTATGCAGGACACTGATTTTAGCCCCTCCTCCCTCCCAACAAGGACCCCTATTTCCCAGCGGGGCTCCTGGATATACCCTCCCCAACACCTATCCCAGCCCTTCTTGAACTCCTCCACAGTAGTAGCAGCCACCAGTTCCCTGGGCAGTGCATTCCAGGGCTCCACCACTCTCTCTCAGTGAAGTAGCGTCTCCTTGTTTCCCCCCTCAGCCTCCCCCCATCCAGCTTCATAGGGTGTCCCCTGGTGGCCCTCGGTTCCCTCAGCTGAAGGACCCCCTCAAGGCTTACCCTATTTAATCCCCTTGAGGTACTTGAAGACCTCTATCATATCTTCCCTGTCTCATCTCTCCTCTCTTCCAATGAGTACAGGTTGAGCTCCCCCAGTCGGTCCTCATAGGGCCTTTCCCCTAGCCCCAGTACCACCCTAGTCACTCTCCTCTGCACCCTCTCCAGCAATGCAATGTCTTTCTTTAAGTAGGGATGCCAAAACTGCACACAGTATTCAAGGTGTGGTCTAACCAGGCTATTGTACAGTGGAAGGAGTACCTCACTGCTCCTTGAGGATATCCCCCTGGCTATGCACCCCAGAATTTTATTTGCTTGTGCCACCACCCTTCTACACTGCTCTGAGTTGTTCATTTTGACATGTACCACCACCCCGAGGTCTTTCCTCCCCCTCGAAACCTGCAGTGTCTCCCCCCCAAAGTGTATTCATGAGTCGGGTTTTTGGCACCCAGGTGCAGAACCCTGCATTTCGCAGTGTTAAACTTTAGTTTCCAGACTTGTGACCACCTCCCTAGAATCTCCAGGTCCTCCTCGAGATCCAGCTTTCCCTCCTCCCCATCCACCACCACCCACAGCTTAGAGTGATCCGCAAAGAGGTTCATTCTGCTCCTGATACCACTTCTGATGTCAGTGACATAGGCATTAAACAGGGGTGGGCTCAGCACTGACCCCTGTGGAACCCCACTTGTGACTAACCTTGAGGATGAGACCTCCCCAAACCCTCACCCTCTGTACCCACCCCGCCAGCCAATTTCCTATCCACCTGCCCATCCTCCCCCCCACCACATACTGTCCAGCTTTCCCAGTAGCCCATGATGTGGCACGGAGTCAAATGCCCTGCTGAAGTCCAGAAAGAGTACATCCACTGGCCTACCCTGATCTAGCACCCTTGTCACCCCTTCATAGAAGTCCACCAGATTTGTCTGGCATGATCTGCCATTTATGAAGCCATGCTGGTGAACATCTATGTGACCCCATACCCTCAGAACCCCCCTCCATCCTCTCCTTCAGGAAGCCTTCCATCACTTTGCCCACTACCAACGTCAGGCTAATCAGCCTATAGTTACCCTGCTCTTCTTGCGGGCCACCCTTGTGGATAGGCACAATATGAGCCATCCTCCAGTCCTGAGATACCCACCCGGACTGCAGGGAGGAGTTAAAAAGGTCTGCTAGGGGGTGGCCAGGGTATCTGCCAGCTCCCTGAGCACCCTGGGATGGATCCCATCTGGGCCCGGTGCCGTGTCCGCTCTTAGGGCCTTGGGTGCATCCCACACCCTACCTCTGGGTATTTCATCATCCATTTTCCCCTCTTCATCCACTGTATCCCCTGCCCCCCTCCTCTGCAGGTGCTGCTCTCCCCTCCTCCTTGGTAAAGACAGAGGCAAAAAAGTCATTTAGTACCTCCTCCTTCTCTTCTACCTCTTCCACTCACCCGTCCCCTATCCTGAGCCAGCTGATCTGCCCCTTCCCCTTTCTTCTTTCCCTGATATACCTGAAGAACCCTTTCTCCCCCTTCTAATCCCCTGCGCTAATCTCAGCTCTGCCCCCACCTTAGCCGATCTCACCACCCTGGTGACCCTCCTGACTGTCATATCATACTCCTCCTTGGATATAGCCCCCCCCCGAGAACATTTATATCGGCTATAAGCAGCCTTTTTTTCCCTCACCGTATCCTGGACCCCCTTTGTCCACCAACTCGACCTCCTAGCTTTGCCCCCCTTACGCCTTGCCCTCGTGCAGGCCTCGGTAGCCTCCAGGAGCCCCTTTTTTATGATTTCCCATTGTGCCTCTGTGCCCATGCTTGGCCTGATCCCATCTAGATAGCCCCTCAGATCCGCTCCATCCCCCCAAAGTCCACCCCTCTGAAATCCACCACTGTCGTTCTTTTGTGTTCTACCCAGCCCCCTAGTTCTAGGGAGAACCAAACTGTGGCATGGTCACTACCCCCCCAGTGGGTCCCCCACAACTAGGTCCCTGATGAGCTCCCCATCTGACAGGACCACATCCAGGATGCGCCCCTTCCTCGTCGGCTCAGTCACCAGCTGGGCAAGGAACACATCCTGGAAAATGTCCAGCAGGCACTGCTCCTTGCTTGATGTGGATGCCATGGTTCCCCAGTCTGCTCCTGGCACATTTAGGTCTCCCATCACCACAGTGATGTCCTTTCCTCCACCACTGTGGTCCTTAAGGTTAGCCGCCAGGCCTTCCTCCTGTTCCTCCTCCTGCCCAGGGGGTCTATGTACCACCCCCATCTTCACCTGCACTACACTGTTGCTTTAGCTGGGTTCCCAGATTATTCCCAATGAGGCCAGAAAGTACATCTGCCCTTGCACAGTGGACAGATATATCAGGGGACAAGGAGATCACCACAACTGTCAGCCTAATGACAGCTGGTTGTTTGTGATCCTATGCCACAATTGAAGCTGTGCAGATGCTGTCTGGAATGGGAGGCCCCTGATTGTACCCCAATGGTGAATAGTCATGGGGGGGTGAAGACCTATATGGAAAAGAACATATAATAGAATTCAAAACCTTGGCAAATGAATCCCAAAAGCTAAAATCTCAATCCTTTTTCATACTAAAGTTTATACTAATATAGTTTTAGGATGGTAAAAGACTTCTTTGTACATGGTAACCATTCTTTATTGGATTGTAGATTGGTTTCTACTAAACATTTAGTAGATTGGTTTCTACTAAACATGTTGTGCAGATAGTTATCTGACCCTATTTTAAACTAATTAAAACTAGAACAGTTTATAGGTTTTGATGGAAGAGCATTCTATAGTTTAATGATTCTGTTTGTATGCAAGCCTCCATGACTTTTACTATTAAATGGTGGCTTTAACGCTTTTTTACTATGGCATCTGGTAAAGTTTGCACTGTCATGAAATGTCATACCCAGATTGCTCATTAAGTCATGGTCACCTGCTGTCTTATACATGCGAAGTAAGTCCACTCTTAATCATCTTTGCTCTAAACTGTATATAGTGTGGATAGTCTGTCCTCATATGACAATATCTTTCATAGTAACGATCATGTTAGTGGCTCTCTTCTGCACACTTTCAAGCATCCTGCTAGTACTCTTGTGGTAAGGGGTCCAAACTGAGAACAATAAACAAGGTATCTATGTAGGTACAATGTATATAGCTTTAGAATTATATCATTTTTTCTGCTGCCAGAATTTCTTTTAATTGATGTTATTAAATAATCTGGTTCTGATTATGTTTTTACAAGGATTTCCTGGGGTTAGATCATTGCTCACCATCACACCCAAGTTTCTCTCAGACTCAGTGATGCTTAATTTTGTATTACTCAGGGAATAGGTATATCTGACATTATTTTTGCCTGAGTGCATACCCGTGAATTTGTTAGTATTGAACTGCATTCCATTGTGGGCTGCTCACTCAGATAGTTTGTAAAGGTCGTCTGGAAGGTCGGTCACCTATTCAGATGTGGCTACTATAGTACCTTATTTGGTGTCACCAGCAAAACAATGACAAGCCAGTATTTTACATCAGTGTTCAGATCAGTAATACAGAGGCTAAACCATGCTCTGTCGTGGTTTAATGCTTACGTGGCCCAAGGACTGATCCCTGAGGGACCCCACTTCTCACTTGACAGGTTGTTATGTCTGACCCTTTTTAAAGACCTTTTAAATCCTACTTTTTAGCCACTTTTATCCAATTAATTAATGTCACACATTTACACACTGTTAACAATTTTTAAATGAATAAGCTGTAAGAGACCTTGTCAAAGGCTTTATGAAAATCAAGGTATAGAATGTCGACTAGATTCGACTCATTCACGGGTTTACTGATTTTACTATACAATTCAAGCAGATTTGTTTCATGTGATCTTCCCTTAATGAAACCCATGTTTTGTTGAATCTTTTATTTCCATAGTTAGTAATTGTTCTTCAATTGGGTCTTTAAAGCAGCAATGCAATGAAAAATGTTTTTAAAGCTACTTTCAGCTACAGTTAATACAAATATTAGCACACCTGTCAAATCTGCTTTTCTAGGTACCTCCTATGCTGCACATCATGAGTTTTGTTTCTTGGGCCTGACCCTTACCAGGTTTTCAATGCTATTTCTAAGCCAAATGTGGTAGCCTTCTTCTTTTCCTTGAAAAAAAAAACTAAATTAAAAGGTTTATAAAATACTAACATTTTGGTTGAACTAAAAGTTTCACTTCCAAATAAACCTGAAAGGTGTCTAGAATATTTTGTCATGAAAAAAAAATGGGGTCAAATGTTTTCCTCAATTTCATTGCACCACTACTTTGATATAACTCTCAAGTTTAATTTCTGTAAAGTTCTCCAGAAAGGGTAAATTCATTTCAAGAAATTTTCATCTAAATGCCTTAGCTTTTTCATTATCATATTTCATTCTTGTTAGTTTTCAACACCTAGAAAACATTTCCTTTAAGAACAGTGGCACAGATGCACAGCTAAGGTTAGAAATAAAATGAAAGCATTTCTAGATGACTATGCCTGGTCATTCAATAACTTGGTGTGGCATTTGGGAATCATATCTCCATAGGCAACAGTCCCAGACCTTGTACTGTAGACTTTTTTCAAAGTGTTTTTTTTTCCCTTTTAACTAAGGAAGCTTTGTAAGGGAGCAATACTGTCTTCTGATCCACTGTTGCCTTGCTGAGCTACAATACATCACAAGCACACATTGAAATGCCTTAGTTCTGTAGTCCAGACTTCTTTTTGCTGTTTACTGGCAGAGTGAAAGGGAATCAACCCAGCTCACTACGGCCTCTGAAGTAAACTAGGGACTTTCTCATCCTAGTTTAAATAGGGCCTCTGTCAAAGATGGTATCTTCTCTTTATCTAATCACTGGGTGTCATTACAGAACAATTACCCAAAGAAACACCATCACTTCCCACTGTTTATATAAGCTCATGCATCACCACCTCTCTGAGCCTCTTTGTTTATTTCCCTTGCTGCAAGGATAGGTTTCACTGCACCGACTCAGTCATGTTTGACAGTCAGACTTCAAAACATCTAGCATGATTAGGGTAATATGCTTTTAATTCATAAGATTACAGTAGTCACAACAAAAGCAAAAGGCAGTTTTAACTCCAGTAGTTAGGCATGACAACACCGGGCTAGTTGAATGTCACTGAAAGTAACCGATATGAAGAACAATGTATTTGTTTATTTTTTTAAAACTTATATTTATTGATTTTATAATGCAATAGACACAAGCATCTCTAGTAGGACAGTACATTCTAGTAGTAAAAACAGAACAGTGTATGATCATTCAGTATTACTAGTACTCCTGACTTGATACTGACTTGATATTGCAGTTGGATAAATAGAACTGCTTATTTTTATTATGTATGTCCTATCTGATTGTATTGTGATTGTCCCTATTTTTTATTGTTACTGACTTCTCCTGATGTCATCACCGTATTCACTTTGTTGTACTCTCCAGGATCGTCCCTGCAAATAGGCAAGATTGTTGCCTAGTGCACTCACCTGGTTACCAAAAGCTAATAAATAAATACTTCATGTGGGGGGTTTCTAAAATAACTTTTTTATTAGCTAAACAGAGTATTCATCAGTTATTTGCTGCCATGAGTGGGGAAATGTTTTAATAATCATAGCATATATTCAGTTAAATCACACCTATGATAGGGGAAAACATCCCCATTGACCAAATAGAAGGGAAATCAAAATATATGTAAATAGCAGAACACTGTCCCACGACTCCCCGCCACCCACTTCAATTGCTTTAATGCAGTAAAATAATATCTTTTAATCAGCTGTCTAACAAGGATATCTTTCAAGGACCAATATTCATACTCTGAGCACCCTTTATCTATACATTAGTCTAAAGACTAATCAATAAACATTTTAAACATTAAAAAGATTAATTCCCTCTAGAGCATCAATCATAATAAGAGGGGGCATAATGGCAATGTAGTTGAACTGCGTCTATTAGCTTAACAGCTCAGGATAGAAAATGAAACTGCGTCATCACAGACACTGCAAAAAGACTCCCTGAGCTTAGGTCTTAAAACGATTCAGGTTTAACAGAAAATGGTGCACCTTTAATCATACCAGCAAACTTAACAGACTAAATGAACACATTTTTAAAATATACAGAGCTCAGTATGAGTAAAATCCCAGGAGATAAAGATGCATTAGTCCCAAACTCTGTTAAGCACCACAGCCATGTGAAGACTTAAAAGTTTCAGTCCTCTTATTTCAAGTGTCCTCCTCCCCTTCGGAGTCTGACTCTGGGCCTCGTTTTCACATTCCAGCTCATTTTTGCCAGCAGTTTCCCCACATTATCAGGGTCTGTGAAATGGACAGTCTTGGTGCCATATACCACCTTCAAGCTTGTCGGCATCAACAGTACATGATGGACCCCAAGTTGATGAAGTTTTGATCTGACCCCATCAAACACTTTGCGCTATTGTCTGGTAGCATAGCTGAGGCCCAGGAAAATATGAATAGAAGCCCCCTGCCACCTTATAGGACCCTGTTTCCTCACCACTTGCAAAACACTGTCCCATGCTTTCATGGAGCCCAGAACGGCCAACACCGCACGTGTTGGAGGATGGGCTGAGTCCACATGCAAAATGGCCCCTCTCACATTTACATGATATGCCCACTGGCTTGAGATCAGTAGCTCAATTTGCATCTGTTCGGGAAGCCACAGCTCTAGAAAATTGTATAGATCTTCTCCTTCCCCTGCCTCCGGTAGACCTATGATGCGAATGTGGGATGCCCGCGTCCCATTCTCTACGTTTTCTAGGCACTGGCAGAGTAGAAGATTTTCTTTAACCAGGCCCGATGTAGCAATTGCCACTTTCTCCACTGCTTTACTGGCCCACTGAACTACCTCCGCTACCATGATCAACTTTGCTTCTACAATTGTTACCCATGAGGTAAAATCATCCATCTTTTTGTCTATTCCTTGTATGGCTTTTAGTAGTGCAGCATTCGAGGGCTGACTCAAAGTAGAATCAGCAGCTTCTTTCTCTTTGTCTGGGCCTAGCCACATTTCTTTTTGTTTGCCTCCATCTCCTCCGGCAGTCATTTTGGTGTGACCCATATTATAGAGGGTGATAATTTTGGTATGCCCAAAATCCATACCAGTAGCTGTAGCTGAACTGAATAGTTTTAAGTAGATTAGTATCATTTTTACTGCTAAAAAACAATAAAATAGAGCGTATAGATGTGGAGCTGTGGTGGAGTGCTGCTGTCAGCTCGGCTGCTAGCCACGCCCCATGGCAGTGTATTTGTTTATTGAAATTATTTTACCAAGTTAGCAATAGAGAGAGTCATACAAGTCTCATTTACAGTTCTGACCTGGAGGAAGAAATAAGGGAAGAGGGAGGTGAAGAAGACATTGGGAAAAATATAAACTAACATTACCACAATACATAGTAAAATGTACATCATACAGTGGCAAGAAAAATCCCTGAGATCTGATTGGTCAGTGCTCACCTTCACTAGTGATGTTATCTGTGCTTGACCTCACTGTATGAAGGTCCAGCAGCCACAAGACCTTCTAACAATTTTTAAGAATCACAGATCAATACACCGCAATCTCAAAAGTGAAAAATCTCCCTGCTACCATACCACAGTATGCTTCCCCTCCCCTCATCACACAGAAATGTATTTTTCTTCATAATACAATATTTTTCTCTCTTTCATTGAAATCTGGACTGAGACAGCAACTGATTAAGTGCTTCTCTGAACAGTCAACATGCTGCTTTTCCAATAATGCTCGCTCGTTTTTCAGCTTACTTTTTTTTTTCTTTTGGACACGTTTCATGGTCACTAAATACAAGTGAAGACAGCACACCATAGTTAAACTCACTTTCTCCCTACCATCTCCCTACCTCCTTTCCTCTTCTTCAGCAGACATACAGTTCAGAGTGGTGGCAGCAGATGGCAGGAGCAGTGATGGGGCAGGAGCTCCAAACACTGCTTGCTCAAACTTTTATCCCACTATGATAATCTTCTGGTATAATATGACAGCAAATTGTAGTGGGAGAACCTCAGACAGGACACAGTGCAGGGGAAGCAGGAGCTAACTGAAGGAAATCACACCCAAGACCAGGAAGCAGATAAAAACACAAGAACAATCTACATACTGCACAGACAGCGCCATCTAGTGGATAAACAGAAAAAAGGAAAGTCTTTTTATATACATATACTTCCACACACAAAAAATCAAGTAAAAAATATTTTTAAAGTATATTTTTTTATTCTCTTTAAATATTATATATTGTATAATAGCAATAATGCAGTGTAAGGTGTGTGTCGTGGTAGGATAACATTACTTCTTGGGTGTTGGATGCACTCGGCCAGTGGTCTTGTGCCCAACCACCTGAAGCGTGATGTTATTCTAGCATGACACACACCCAGTCATGCATTGTTGCTTAAATTAGGAATACATATTATTAGTACAGTAAACAATAAGACAATATAAATAAAAATATCACTATCAGCATATCCCACTCCCACCCCCCAGAGATGAGGCTGAATTTAGGCAGACTTGCCCAGCTTGCCTTTCCTGATCAATAAAAACTAAATAAATATACATAAATAGTAAGAGGACAAGTCTATCTGGCCAAGTGCAGGAAAGTGTACAGTGAAGATTCAATTGTAGCTTGGATGTGCTTATATGAGAAGACAATGCAGGGCGTTTCAATAGGTTATCCATTTCCTAAATCAGTAGTATGAAGTTTGTTTTTCTGCTTGCAGCATCTTTTTGCTTTACCATCACAACATAGCCTGTAAACTACTAACCAACAGTTATCCATTTCCTAAATCGGTAGTATGAAGTTTGTTTTTCTTTCTGCAACATCCTTTTGCTTTGCCATCACAACAGAGTCTATATAAACTACTAACCAACAATTATCTGTTTCTTTAATCAGTAGTTTAATGGTTATATTTCTTCCTGCAACATCTTTTGACTTTGTTACCATTACAACATAGTCTACAGTATAAACTTATCATACTCCTGGCAGTGTTTAGTGGGGACGGGAACAGTTTTGTGAATTTGCAGCTACTTGTCCTTGTCTTATTTTTAGAAATTATATTCACGTCCCCAAACTTATCCACACTGAACTGTACCTGAATACACACTGATGTAGAAAAGCTGTGTTTTGCACTGGCTTCTTTTTATGAACATTATTTCTGTCTAGCAGGGTGTTTTCTCTGTTAAATTGTTGTGTAGGGCATCTTGCTGACAGGAAGGCACTCATCCCAGTGGTGGGTCAGAGCTTTTAGCTGATTATTTTGTGAGGGCACAGTTTAGGCCACCCTTCCCACCCTGACCCCACCCACCCCTGGAAATAGTTCCTTTATACCTGGGGTTCTGACATCGTTTCCTCAAGAGTGCAAGTGCATATCACTGTCATATCCTCTCTAGCACACTGCACTGACAATATAAATACATTGTATAATATATATATATATATTATATATATATATGTATATATATATATTTCTATATTACAAACCAATCACACACACACAAAAAAAAAAAAAATGTGAGTAGTTTAATGTAATGGCTGTGGGGCAGCAGTCTTCTGGGAGTCTTTCTGGAGGCTGAGATGCTGCCCTATTTGCAGACAACTCTCTGCCCTGAGGGAGGAAGTTGCCCGTCTTCAGGCCACACTGGACAGTAGTAAGGGACCTTCCCCCAGGCCACACTGGATGGTAGGAAGGGAACCTCCCCCATCCAGGGAGCACCAGAGCCACCACCACTACCTCAGAGGTTGCGAAGAAAGCACAGCAGTTGGACCACAGTGGGCTCAGGGAGGGTGAGGATGGTGGAACAGAGGCACACCCCATCAGTTGTTCCACACCACAATCCATACACCATTTTGGGGGAGCATAGCTCCCCTATGGATGCACCCGAAGAGGAGACTAAGGAGGCTGAGGATAACTGTTACAAGGGAGGCCCACAGGAAGGAAGCAGAGGACACCACAAGGAAAGAAGCAGCTCCTGGTGGGGGACTCAATAATTAGGGGGATAGAACTGGGGGGAGCAGGGAAAACTGAAGTAAGGTGCCTGCCTGGTGCCATGGCTTGGAGAGACAGGAAGCGCATCCTCAGGATCATGAGAACAGCTGCATGGGAGTCTGAGCTGGACGTCATTGTCCACCTAGGGACAAATGACTTGGCTAATCATGAGATTAGAGCAGTGCAGAAGGACTTTGTAGAATTGAGGAGGGGCCTAAGACAAGTAGCACATACAATATCCTTCTCTGAGGTGCTGCCTGTCAATGGCATGAGTGAGGCGAGGGTACTTTGCACCATGCAGTTTAATGAATGGTTGAAAAATGGTGTGGAGCACAGGGGTTTGGCTTCATTGGGGACTGGGGTTCCACCTGGAGGACACCAGCCTATACTGGCAGGATGGTCTGCATCTGTCCAGGAAGGAACAAGTCTTTTGATCAATCGGTTTAAATGCTTCATTGGCAAGCTTTTAAACTAGTCAAGGGGGGAAGCACTGATAAGCAGCAGGAAAATCGCAGCCTCTCCCTACAAAACAGGGTACTAAATGAGAAAAAGACTGAGGTAGACAGGTCAGTGGGGGATGCTGCAAAAGAAGGTAAAGCCATAAAGAATGGAGAACAATGAGTACCAATGCCCGTAGTCTGAGTAACAAGCTTCCTGAATTAGTGGCCTTGATGGAGGAGGAACATCTGGATATCGTGGCAGTCACAGAAACATGGTACACACAAAACCATGACTGGGACATAAACATACCAGGTTACACTATCTACAGGAGGGACGGGGAGGGTAAAAGAGGAGGAGGAGTAGCTCTTTACATAAGGGAAGGAATCAAAGCAGCAGAACAAAATGGAAAACAGGGAGGAGAAGAAGCACTGTGGGTAAATTTAGAGACCGGCAATGGCACCACAATCCGCACAGGGGTTGTATACAGACCCCCTTCTCAGGGGGAGGAAATGGACAAGGAAATGATAGAAAGAATACTTAGAATGGCAGAAAAAGGGGAGATATTGCTGATGGGTGATCTGAATATGCCAGATGTTAACTAGAATGCAGTTGCAGCAGCCACTTCAAAGAGTGGGGTTATTCTAGATGCCCTACAAGGGGCATGCCTTAGACAACTAGTATTGGAGCTCACTCGAGAGGGAGCAATCTTAGACCTGGTTCTCTTAAATGGAGATGAAGAGAGGATCACAGATGTAGAAGTGGGTAGCCATCTGAGAACTAGCGACCATCGAACAGTATGGTTCATAATAAACACAGCAATAGAGTCAAACTCATACAAAGGCAAAAGTACTGGACTTTAGGAGGGGCTGACTTGCTAAAATGGGTGAGTGCCTATGGAATGCACTTGCAAATGGGCAGGAAGGAGGGTGGAAGAACAATGGGGAATAATAAAACTGCCATCACAGAGGTAACAAGCCTTTGTGTGAAGCAAATTAACAAAACGAAACGATGTAAGAAACCACTATGGTTCTCAAAGGAAGTGGCAGTGAAGGTTCAAGAGAAAAAGAAAGCATTCAGGAAGTACAACTAATCACAGAAGGAGCAGGACAGGGAACTGTATCAGTTAAAGCCAAAGGAAGCTGGGAAGGCAGTCAGAACAGCAAAGGCCCAAACCAAGGAAAAGATAGCCAACTCAGTTAAGAAGGGGGATAAAACCTTCTATAGGTACATCAGGGAGCGAAGGAAGACCAAGGGAGGGCTAGTGAGGCTTAATAAAGAGGAGGGGGGGTGGGCAGAGGGTGACTGTGAAAAGGCAGTGATACTAAACAAATATTTGTGCTCATTATTTACAAAGGAAGTGGGGGAGGTACCTAAAACAAACAGCAGAAACACTCTGGATACAGAAGTTGATACCAGCCCATTTACAGAAGAAAGGGTTCTGAAAGAACTCTTAAAACTGAAGGTGGACAAAGCAATGGGGCCTGATGAGATTCATCCCAGAATTCTAAAAGAACTAAGGGTAGAACTAGTGACACCACTGACTACCCTCTTTAACAAATCATGGAAGGATGGGGTGGTACCCGAGTACTGGAGGAGGGCAGATGTGATTCCCCTTCACAAAAGTGGGAGCAAGGCAGAAGCAGAAAACTACAGACCTGTTAGTTTAACCTCAGTGGTAGGGAAAATGATGGAATCACTTCTGAAGGAAAGAATTGTTGAGTATCTAGAGGCCAGAGGGGCTCAGGACCCAAGGCAGCATGGATTCACAGCGGGAAGGTCATGCCAGACAAATCTGATAGATTTCTTTGACTGGGTGACCAAAGTAGTAGATCAGGGAGGGGCTGTGGACATGGCCTACCTAG
The DNA here is from genome assembly GCA_016271365.2 of Neoceratodus forsteri. Classification (NCBI taxonomy): domain Eukaryota; kingdom Metazoa; phylum Chordata; order Ceratodontiformes; family Ceratodontidae; genus Neoceratodus; species Neoceratodus forsteri. The sequence continues at coordinate 344,408,777 of JADMNL010000022.1, forward strand.
ACTTTAGCAAGGCATTTGACACAGTCCCACACAAAAGATTAATATACAAGTTAGCCAGCCTGGGAGTGGGTCCCAAGATGACAGTCTGGGTAAAAATTGGCTGGAGAATAGGACACAGAGGTAATAGTAAATGGAGTCCACTCTGAAGAAAAGGGGTTACTAGTGGGGTACCGCAGGAGTTCAGTATTAGGACCGGTCCTCTTCAATGTCTTTATAAGCGACATTGCAGAGGACTGGAAGGAAAAATATGTCTCTTTGCAGATGACACAAAAATCTGCAACAGAGTTGATACTAAGGTGGGGTGGAAAGGATGAGAAGGGACTTGGCAAGGTTAGAGGAATGGTCAAATGTATGGCAGCTTAGATTCAATGCTAGAAGTGCAGGTAATGCACCTGGGAAACAAAAACCCAGGGAAGAGTACACAATGGGGTGAGATACTAACAACAACAAAAATGGAAGGGACCTGGGGGTAGTCATATCAGATGACCTAAAGGTGGGCAAGCAATGTGAGAGGGCAGCAAGGAGGGCTGGGGGATACTGGGATGCATAGGAAGAGGCATCACCAGTAGAAACAGGAAGTTATTATCCTCTGTACAGACAGTTGGTGAGACCCCATCTGGAGTACTGTGTGCAGTTCTGGAGACCCAATTCGCAAGGACATAGACAGGATGGAGGCTGTCCAGAGGAGGGCAACTAAAATGATGCAGGGTCTGCACCGGAAGACATATGAAGAGACTTAAGGAGCTAAATATGTATGGCCTCGAGGAAAGGAGCGAGAGGGGGGACATGATAGAAGCTTTCAAGTATCTCAAGGGAATCAACAAAGTCCAAGAGGGTAGCATCTTTCCAAAAAAGAGGTGTGCAAGAACAAGGGGCACAATTTGAAGATAGAAGGGGGGCAGCTCAGAGGTAATTTAAGGAAGTATTTTTTCACAGAGAGGGTTGTGGATGCATGGAACGGACTTCCGGAGGAGGTTGTGGAGTCAAAAACAGTGGTGGAATTCAAGCATGCATGGGACAGTCATAAGGCAATTCTAGGGGGTGGGGGTAGGAAGAAATAGGCTGCTGGTTAACTATGATCTGTAGCTTATCCAATAGGTAGGGAAATGGGCAGACTGGGTGGGCCAAGCGGTCCTTATCTGCCATCAAAATCTATGTTTCTATGTTTCTATGTCTATTTGCTGGTCTATGAAACCAGGATTTGGGAGTTTTGACTATGTAACTGCATGAAAACACAGCCAGCCAAAATGTAGAGCACCCAGTTTTGAGCTTACAAAACTAGTATTTCATACATGGGAAGGTATTGTACAGCTATAGGTTTAAAAAATGTTGGCTGCAGGGCAGCACAGTGGCACAGCAGGTAGCATGTTGTGCTCTGTGTCAGTGACTTGGGTTCAGGAGTGACCACATAACCTGAGCTGGATGGACAAGGGGGCGGGGGGGGCACTGCTGAGTGGTGGTGCTCACAGCCGGGAAGGAATGGCACAGTGGTTCCACCATGTCAGCAACCACTGCGATGTGTCAGAGAGATTGCTTCCTCTGCAGGGTCATTGCTGCATGTGTGCAATGCTTGATGGAGCAGCGCTCAGTGTCGGGGAGGTGGGATGGTTTAAGGGGGGGTGCTGGGGGGAAAAAACAGAAAGAACATCACTCCCGGCAGATGTGGGTGAGAGGCTGCAGGCATAAGGGCCTGACAGCAGGTGTAGGAGGTGGTCTGGGGGCAAAAAGCTATATGGAAGAAAAAAGCTGCTGACTGCATTAGAACATACTGATGAACCATTTGGAGCCATGAAATATACACAAGGAACAAGTACAGTGGAGCCCCCCAAGATGAAGCCAAGTGTCACAGTTTTCTGCATCACAAAAATGATTAACTCCCATTGAAACTGCTTGTTTCCTGCAGTAACTCTGCTGTAGAATTCTGCAGAACTGGATTTCACCCTAGCAGGCTTCACTGTGCACTGCAAACATGCAGAGCAGACCAGTTTCACTTAGTTCTAGAGCCCTTGGAAGATATGGCGCAGGGGGGTAGCCAATAAATGGAAGGGGTCTGGGAATGTGTAGTGTTCATTGGAACAGCAGAAACAGGGAAGTGATACTGCCACTCTACAGGTCCCTCATGAGACCCCACCTGGAGTACTGTGGTCCAGTTTTGGAATCCACACCTAAAGAAGGATAGAAACAGACTGGAGATAGTGCAGAGAAGGGCGACGAAAACGATACAGGGCATGCTGGGGCTTTCATATGAGGAGCAATTGGAAGCACTGAATATGTACTCACTGGAAACTAGGATGGGGAGGGGTGACAAGATAGAGACCTTCAGGTTCCTAAAGGGAATAAATATGGTGCCCTAATCTGAACTGTACAACAAGGCTTCCAACTCAAATACTAGAGAGAACGAATGGAAGCTGCAGGGAAGGAGCTTCAAAAGGGATCTCAGGAAATGCTATTTCTTGGAAAGGGTGGATAAGTCTTAGAATAGGCTGCCTGTGGAGGTAGTGGGAGCCATGACAGTGTCAGCTTTCAGATTGGGCTTGAATAAAGAGAAAGTTTGGATAAAAATTGGGGGCGAGGGGAGGCTAGGTCGTGGAATCTGATATGGTTTCAGGAAACATTGGGCAGACATGATGGACCTTTGGTCTCCTTCTGCCATCAAATTTTCTATGTTTCTATTTTTATGTTTCTAACTGGGTGGATGCATGAGGTAAAGAGGATGGGGTCCCATATTCAAAAGGTTAGCATGGCACTAACCGAGTTAGCACCCATGCTAACCAGGATTAGCACTGACGCACCGTGTGAGGCTATAGTCAGAGGCCCCCAAAGCACTGCCCAAAGTCAGCAGCATGTTTGAGCTAAACATACTGCAATACTAATGTAAATGAGGGACTCCCTCATGCATAATGGTGCAGCGGTATATTCAAAAGGTTTAGGTGGCGCAAAACAGCCCCTAGGGCAGCACTGTTAACCGCTGACAAAAACTAGTCTTTATTATCAAGGAGTGCAGTGTGCATATATGTTTGAAACACAGTTTTAGAAGTGAGAAAGAAATACATGCCCCAGATGGGATCTGAACCCATGTCTGCTCAGAATACTATTCTGCTGCACTAACTAGTTGTACTACCAGGAAAATTGGAACCTGAGAATCCCCACAGGCACTCAACATCTTCTCAAATGCACACCCTGGAGCTACACAAATTAGAATTATATCTTTATTATCAAGGAGCGTGGAGTGTGGTGCTACCAGAGTGTGCATTTGAGAAAACGTTGAGTGCTCTTGGGATCCTCAGGCTCCAGTTGTCCTGGTAGCACAGCTGGTTAGTGCAGCAGAATGGTATCTGAGCAGACCTGGATTCAAATCCCAGCCGGGGCACTTATTTCTCTCTCACTTCTAAAATTGTGTTTCAAACATATAGTATATGCACACTGCACTCCTTGATAATAAAGATGTAATTCTAATTTGTGTAGCTCCAGGGTGTGCATTTGAGAAAAAGTTTAGTGCGCCTGGGGCACTTATTTATTTCTCATTTCGAAAAATCTAAAAAAAACTAGTCTTAACATAGTGCTAAGGTCATGGTCCCACCCTTAAAGTCAAGACTGCTCCCTTTACCTGTCTCTCTCCCTTCCCTCCCTAGCAGACAGACACCATATCCACTGTGCAAACTTTCTTGATAAATTCTGGTTTCACTTGCTCCCCCTATTGCCTCACCTCCTCTATTTCCCTCAAACCTCCTTCCTCTCGCTCCCTTAGAAACCTTGGCTACTGTACCTTAGCTATCCCTCCCAGGTCTACCTCTGCAGGTCAGGCAGCATTCTCCCACTGCTTCCCAAAAATATGGAAGTCCCTCCACTCACCCATCCATCCTGCTGCCTCCCTGTGGGTCCTCCCTTCCCTCCTAAATGACCATTTCTCCCCTTCCTGCAGATGTCCTTAAGTGCCACCCTCTCCATATTGTGTCTCTCTGCTCGTTCTGCAGGTTAGCACTTACTCTATGTTATTCATCCGACTGATTGTTTATTATGGTTCTAGCACTTTTACTGTTTTGTCGTACTTGACTGTTATTCACTTTTGTCTTGCGGATGCTGATTGCATCTCTTATCCATTTTTATTTTGTATCTGTCATTTGCTGTTGTACTTTCTGTTTATCCCTGTCCCCTCTCCACCAGGACGCATCTGGAAATGAGCATTCACTGCTTAGTATGCCTTTTCTGGTGAAACGTTTAAATAAAATAAAAAAATAAATAAAAGGGCAGCTGTACTGCAGCTGCCTGCCTCTGTGTCTAGTGGACCCTTCTCCCCCCGATCGCCCTCACCCTAACTGTATAACTAAGTACCTTGTATCTAGTGGACCCCCTCCCTCAATCACCCCATCATACTGATATAACAAATTCCAAGGTAGTCTAGTGGACCCCCTTCCCTCAATTGCTTCTGCACACATGTATAACTAATACACTAGTGGGTTAGTGCCCCCCATACTGAGGACAAGCAACATCCCCCATTCACCGACCCTCTGAGAAACCCCGCCCTGCACCTTCCTAACCCCAGTCAACACTCCACTAACACTCCATAGCAGACTGGCAGCCTGCACAGACCTCCACTTTCCTCCTCGGTCGGCTGCCATCTGACAGTCACAGAGTGACATTGTGAGTACTGTACTTGCTTGCAATTGTGGTGGGTGCCAGACTTGTAGTGGACTTCATGAGAGGCTCAATAAGCCAATCATGTGGTTTGCTACAGCGTTACACACATTGAGCTGCACCTGTAGCAGACTAAGTGAATTTTCAAATGGACCAGCTTGGCTAATTTTTATCATTTTGGGACCAGACGTAGGGGATTGCTTAGATAGGTCCTTGCCTCATCACCACACAACTGGTGAAAGTTAAATCCCACAAAAACGGGGTTTTGTTGGATAACCTCCAAAATCCATGTCAGGAGTATTTAAGTTACACCGTTTATGTGAGTTTGAGCAGAGGGTCTATCTGAGCCGGCCCATAAGACAGAGCCCAAACTGTTTCCGATACTCCAACTTATGGTAATCAAAACATTTTAAGACTGAAAACAAAAATGAAGCCCCTATGCACGTGCAATGTGAAATGTCTTACCATTAAAATGTTTTGATGGCCATCACTTGGCCAATTGTAAACATTTTGGATCCAGACTTGGGGGGTAACTTAGCTGGGTTCCCCGCATGAACACATAAGTGGTCAACTGCAAATTCCCTCAAAGTATTTTTTGGGGAGTAACCCTAACAAAGTATGTTGTGATGATTTAAACTTCACCATTTTTGTGGTCATGGGGGGGTGTCTAACTGAGCTCTCCCCCAAGCTTGAACCCAGACTGTTTAAGCTGGGCAAAGTTATGGCCATCTAAACATTTTGGCCATAAAAAAGGGTGTTACAGCATATGTGCAGTGCATATTTTTCTGACTTTTTTTTTTTCACGTTTTGTGTCATGTAACTAGTCAGATCACAGCGGCTGGCCAAGGTGGAGTGAGGGCTGTGCTGGTTGTCTCTGTGGGACCCTTAATTTATTTATTAGATCTGTCCGTAATAGGGGTTTAGGTCCAGCTGTCAGAACAGGGGTGGGCTACTCTGATGGCCACTGGAGATGGGCTTCCTAATGGCATGTTTTTTTATTGAGGTCATGTCTGGCATTGGAGTTGGGGTCCTGGGGTCAGAAAAGGGGGAGGGGGACACTTACCAAACCCCCAAGATTGGGCATGCAGTAGCTGCATATAGAATATATGGGCAGGTGGCAGGGATTTGGACCGGCACTGATGGCTACCAGAGATGGGCTCCAAGTGGTCACATTTTTGTCTTTATTTTATTAATGTCTGACAGCAGAGCTGGGGTTCTGGTGTTAGAATAAGAGGGACCTCAGTGAGCCACCAGGATTGGGCACCCAGAGGCAGTAGTTTGTGTTAAGGGCTCTTTTTTCAAGCATGTGGAAAAATTCCAGTTCACGCTGCAAAGGGTACTTTTTCACACAAGCTGCACAGTGATCTCTTATTTTCATGCCAGCTGAATGGTTTCTGTTATTTTCTCACTTTCAGGAGTTGTCAGACTCAGGAAAGTGGGTTTGGGAGTCATGAAAACAGATTATTGAACAACGAAAGTGGGACCTGTTCTTGTGACTCACAACAGCCCAGTTCCAGTAGTATTATAAAAGTGATTCCTTAAAAAACCTTAAAGAATCAACCTTACACCTCACACTATTGACTGCTTAAGTTTTAGACTTAACTTCCAACCCATGTTATTGTTTTGATGCACAAAGGTTTATCTTTTTTTCCAATTTCTGTGACTACTAAGAATCATAAAAACATATGCCTTAGGTGATGGAAGTGGGTGACAACTCACAAAAGTGACGTGTCAGGTTAGCAAAAATCAAGTTTTGACAATGTGTGAAAAAAAAATTATTGTGCATGTGTAAAAATTGTATTTTCTTTTTTTCATTAAAACTACAAATTTACCAGTAGTCACCTATCAAAGAATTACCCTTGGGCGAAATGCTAATGAACCGGAAAGTTTCATGTTTCAAGTCGCATCCATTTTTGTTCTATTTGTGAGTAAAATAAAAGGTCCTAAAACCATATTTTATGCATTGTTAACTTTATAGAACATTTGAACTGCTAACCCAACTATTACCATATTTACGGGATTTAGAGATCCGGGCACTGACTATGAGCGTGCCAAATTTCTGGTATTCCATCAAAGGGCAGGTGCACTAAGGTTCAAAAAATCAGGGTTGAACATAGACGTGCCTATTCACTCCTGATAGTACCATACTGGTGATGTAGCATCACGGCGTTAGGGCTGAGTTAGTCTTTGTGTCAGAACCCCTATTTTTGACACCTTATAATGCATCCTCCTCAGAACCTAGGATTGCAAAAACTGGCATGCACCCTTTCAGTCCCGGAGGCTAGATGCATACCAAGTTACAAAAGAAATCGGTTCAGTAGTTTCAATGCTGTGAAGTGCTAAACTAAGGAAAATTCACTCCGTCTGACTTTTTTTGTACACAGATAATAAACAATCTGCAAAACCTTGCAGCAGATGAGAAACTGTCTTCTGCCCCTCCCCTGAAACCTGGCCTCTAGGTAGGCAGGTAGAGTTACTCCCATGGGTGGGGGCATTTCTGAATGCAGTATAGTGCAGTGGTTTAAGTCTCTGAGCTGCATACCTGGAGACCTGGGTTTGAATCCCACAGCCCCTACTTGTATACTGTGTGACCCTAAGCAAGTCACTTAACTTCCTTGTGCTCCCAGGTTGCACCTGTAAACAAGCTTTCAGCTTAGTGTGTCTCTCCTGGTTAAAGGAAAAAAACTTACATTTGGCTGGGGATTGGTAAGTTACATGGTTTTGGGAGCCTTTTTTGTTTTTGGAATCTTGCAGTTGCTGCAGGCCGGGTGCTGGGCATCCTTACAGGCTCATTTGTTTGTCAGACGAATGCTCTCTTTAGAATCTAGTACCAGCCTTAGCTAATTTTCCTTATCTAAAATGTCTAAAAATGCTGTGCTGGCAGCATTGGGGTGGGGGTGGGGGTGCTTGCTGGAATGTAGTAATTTATATGCAGAAATTCATTCTGCCAGGTACCACAGCAGTCTTTCCAGGCAAGTAATTGTGGGAATTTTCTGGTTCAGCTGAGATGGTCTGTTTCCCATGCTTACTCCACTGAGTACCAGCGTGCCGCACCCGGGTGCAGCTGACCCCAGTCACCTACCTGATAGCCATGCGTTCCTGGTGTGTGTTCTTGTTCCACACTTACGGTCTGGTACAGGCTCACCACTGCTGGTGAATTTGGTGGGGGAACAGTGGGACAAGTGTGAACTCAGCGAAGTAGCAATACACCACAGCTACCACAGGCCTGCTGCTCAGTAAGATGTTAAGGAGCCACGTGTCTTGCCCAGTGGTGCAAGTGGTAGACAAGAAGTACAGGAACTCAGGCATTGGCAAATATGAAATGCAGAATGAAGATCCTCAATCTGAAGGATAGCTGTGTCAAGACACATCTATTGGTTTAGACACTAGTAGATTGAGTTAGAGATATTGAAGTATTTCTAGGAAAATAGCACTGTAGTACAAGTCAAATGTTGTTATGGAAACCCTGATTTCAGGTCACAGGCCCAGAAACTGTCATTTTGTTGCTGGTTAAGAATTTCAGCTCCAGTATCAGTGGGAATAAGTACAGGAACTCCATTTCTGCTGCAAAAAAGGTACAGGAACTGAGTTCCTGTGCATTCCTGTTCGCTTTCATCACTGGTCTTGCCCACAGAAGTCCTGGCAGCGTGACACTCCTGGCAATAGGTTTTAAAAAAATCTGAACAGATAAACCTCCCAGTCCTGGTCCTCATGTCTATGTCTCTGTCTCTGGGTTTACCTGTTCTTGGCCTCAAGTTGGTTGGTGGCATGCTCTGGCCCCAATATCTGGAAGGCTATGCACCAAGGGCAGGTGGAGAATGCCAATTCGAGGGCTCAGTAAGTGAGAGCGGTGGCACACTAAGAGCTGTGGAGTTTGTTGCAGGGTAAGAACACAATCATAGGACCAGAAAGGCCAAACCATGTGGCAGCATGATGGCTGGGCCCTGTGGTACGGGCCCGTATCCCAATTGTGTCCAGCCTCCTCTCCAGGCAGTGAGTTCATCAATGAGCCCCACTATCCTGCCCTGCACATAAGAACAAGCTAGAGAAATGTGATTATTTTCAGTTGATAATATGGTGTTTACATGCACATGTACAGTTTGGTCATCCTTTATAATGTAGAAAATATTTTAAGAATCTGAAGCAAGTTTACACACTGGCCCAGTTGAACACCAGCTCCTTCTTCTACCAGCTGGCTTTGAGTGAGCATGGGTGGGGCACATCATGGGGTACCAGACCACATGGTCTGGGTGGTCAGGCCCACAAGCTGTGAACCCCCCACCCCTCTACCCAAGCATGCAGTTTGCTTGGGGAGCATTAGGCCTATATATGTGATGCTGTAAATAATATAAGAAAAAGTATAATGATAGATAGATAGATAGACAGACAGATAGCTAGATGACAGATATATCCATTTTCTATTGGAAGCCTGGTACAGGCTTTCCCACATTGCATAGTAGTTTTGTAGGTTTATTGTTGGCCATCTCAGTTTGACCAGTGCCAAGTCAGTGGTCTGCCCCACTGGGGTAGTGTTGCTGTGTAAGTTATTAGCTTTCAAGCCATCCAGGTTAGGGCAGTTGGTTCCATGCACAGACCCTAATGGACTGAGCCTGCAAGTGAGTCCAGCCTGTTCTGTCAGTCATGGGTTAGGGTGCCACCTGGCAGTCAGCCATAGTAGTTGCCCTAATCATAAATCACATGTAAAAGGGAATTTAAAAAAAAGCAAATAATAATGAGGAGGTGTTCATGTTTTCATGTACATTAGTATATGTGTTAAGTATGTACATATTACAGACATGCCAAGCATATGTCAGCATTCATTGGGTGCAGATCCATGTTGGGGAAGACAAACCTACTAGATCCATATATTCATATATACAGTATATAAGTAAAAAAAAACACAGCAGGCCTTTGGCTAAGAAAGAGTGCAAGGGTGTGGAGGAGTGTTCATGGAAAAGCCAGGCTACCGCAACAAGGCCCTTACCCAGGACAGAGCCTAGGTTCACTTAGACAGATTGGCTTACCAATAAAGGTCATGCCAACAATATTAACATTATTTTCATTTTAGGGCAGTAACTTCTTGTCATTTCAGTGGTTGTAGTGTGAGAATGCCCAGCAAACAGAAAAAGCCTCCAACTGTTAAGGCGGCAACGACCATGGCACTGCAAGACCAACTGAGGGTTACGTATGCTGAGAAGGGTTGAGCCTGGTTGGATGCTTGTCTGAGGGGTTGACCCCAGATCATAGAGAGAAACTCGCAATGGGAAAACAGAACCAGAAGCCCCCTCGAGCAAGGTAGCCAAGAAGCGTAAGGATAAAGATAAGGCAAGCCCAGGTGACAATGTACTAATTGACGAGGAATTCAGGCAGATTTGAATGTTCAGGGGTGCACACCTAGTGATGATTTCCCCAGCTTGGCCCTCACCTAATACCAGGGAGAAGAGGGTTTCCAACCACAAAGACTCCAAGTTGATGTGGTAGTGGTAGGGGAGTGCCAAACTTTCTTCTAAAAGCTGCTGGAGCCTGTAGCTTGGCCTTCTGTTTGGGATCAGAATCTGGACAAGCTACTAGAGGGAATAGTGGGGTTTGTTGCAGCAGTTCAGGACCAGTAGCAGGTGGCAGCCTGGGTCAAGACAGCATCAGGGTCAGGTGCCAGGAGAGCAGCACCAGCAACAGCAGTACCTGTCCCAGGGCACTACAATATGTCAGAAAGACAAGGTGTGGCAAAAATTCTCGGGTGCTGATACATGGCTATGTTGTCTTTGTTGAACTGGCCCAAAATGCTGGAGGAGAACAAGAAAAAGAAAGGAGAAGACCTGGACAGGAAAAGGGTTAAGTTGGATAGGTAATTGAACAATTGGTTGGTGTAGTTCATAGTCTTCGCCAGCACAATTTGTCAGACAGCCCCTGAGAAAAGTGTTGGCCTGTTCAGTTATTTGAATAAGATCATGTACATCCACCATTGCTGGCTGGCTGGCTTATGATGAGGAAATTTGTTGTTGCATGCAGTACAATCCATGCAGGGACTGGGGTGTCCTGGATATGCTCCTACTGGTAGGGGCCATGGATGGGGGGCTGTATACAGACAGCAGGTTACCATTAGAGTGTACCAGTCCCACAGAACTGACCTGAGTGGACCCCAGACTCAAGTGTGCTTTGGATTTAACAGTGGGACTTGCAACAAGATCTTTTGCAGGTACTGACATGAATGTTTTGCATGTGGCTAGAGGCATCCCTTTAGCCAGTGCAAGCCTGACAAGCCTTACCAGTGAGGGTACCTGTTCTTTTTGAAGAAGTAAGGCAAATCCAACCACAGCAAGTCTGTCCACTCCAATAAGGGTGGACCAGCTTAGGCCCTGGCAAGAGCAGTACCTGGATCATGAGGTGGTCACCCTGCTGGCAGATGGCACCACAGTTGGCTTCAGGGTCCCATATAAGGATCCCTGACAAGCAATAAAACTGAGAACCTGAAGTCAGCAAGGGATAGGCTGTAGTTGGTCTAGGACAAACTTCATAAAGTACTGTGCTTGGGTAAGATAAGTGGCCCTAATTCCTCCCTGCCAGTTCCTGGTATGCAGGTCTCCACTATTGGCCTGGTGCCCCAAATGTTCTGGGCAAGTACCACATGATCAACCACCTGTCATACCCTGAAGGAGATTTAGTGAATGCCCACACTGATCCATGCTACATGGTGATCCAGTATGCGCTGTTTGACAAGGCATCGAAGCAGTGCATGCAATGGGACCTGGAGTTCTCATTGCCAAAGTGGATACTGAGTCAGCATTCTGACTACTCCCCATCCACCTTACATAGAAACACAGAAGATGACCGCCAATAAGGACCACAAGGCCCATCCAGTCTGCCCATTTCTTTTTCTACCTTATGAATGTGCCATCAGCCTTTGCTCTGTCAAAGCCCTATCTATTCATACTCATTTGTATTACTCCCTTATGCCTGTCCCATGCCTGTTTGAAGCCCTGCACTGTATTCATATCCACCACTTCCTGAGGTAGGCCGTTCCATGCATCCACCACCCTTTCTGTGAAAAAGAACTTCCTCACATTACCCCTTAATCGTCCTCCCTCTAATCTCATGCTGTGTCCTCTTGTCCTGCTATTTTTCTTATATTGAAAATGAAAACTTTGCAAGTATGATTGAGGAGGCAGAAGCCCTGGAGTTTCCATTGGTGGTGAAGAACACACGAGGACACAGAGGTGAGTGCCTGCAAATGGAAACGGGCATTGAAGAATTTGTGCCATGTGTTCCCCTTTCCCAGAACATGCAGCAGAAAAGTTTGTACAGTTGGCATTGCCAAAGATTAATGATGGGTTAGTCGCTGATGTAAAAGTTGTGCATAATAGGTGTACTTGGAGCTAGTTTTCAGGTGGGATTAATTTATTCAAGCGTTTCACCAGGCAGGCACACTGAGCAGAACAGCTCATTTCCAGTTGTGTCTGGGGGGAAGAGGAATAGGAGTAGTGTAAGTACAATGTCTCATGAATACAATGAGTAGATATACATAACAAGCATACATTTCTAAACATTACACCAATTTTTACAGCAGTAACAAAAATAAATACAGGCAGAATAAGTATGAAGTAGATGTATGTATTCATATTCGGACAAAATACACAATTCGAAAGCCGAACACCCTAAGCTGTTTCTTAGCTTTAACAGTGTGTGCCAGTTGGAGTAGCCTAGTTAAGGTCAGCCCTTGGAGCCCAGGAGAAAGCGCATTGAATAGTGTGACAAATTAGTCAGAGCAGAGGCCTAGGTAGGCTGAAGCCTGAGGGTATGGAGTAGGAGGGGAGATGAGGCAGTGTGTGAAGTGAAACTGGAAGGATTTGGCAGGAGCAGGTAGGGGTTGTGTAGACACCAAGTAGGGAAGAGAGAAGTGAGAAGTTGCGTTACGGATGGAAAGTGGGAGAGCATTCCAGAGTTGAGGACAGTGGAAGGAGAAGGTGGATTGGCCAGTGGTGGTAGCTCGTTGGGGGATAGTGAAGGATCTTGGGTCAGAGTTGTGGCGGGAGTAGATGCATAGGGAGGAGGTGGAGAAGAAGAGGTTTCCAGTCCAGAATTTTGCCATGAAAGTGGCATGATGGGAGAGATGGTGCTTTATAAGTCGATGAGTACGAAGGGGACAGGATGGAATAAAACTGCACAAAGAGTTGTAGAGGGTGTCTAGCCTGGCCAGAGTAGTTTAAAGTGCGGCACTGTAGACTGTCAGTGTAGTCAGAGGTGGGGAGGATAATTTTCTGCATGATTGTCCTGCGGGTATCTCTTGGAATTTAACCTTTGTTTCTGTATAGAGCACCAAGCTTTGGGTGTAAGTTCTTTTGGATAGCATTCGCATATGCTGAAAAGTCCAGATGATGGAGCCAGACCCAAAGGTAGTGAAAGGTAGTGACATTTTCAATGGGTGTACCAGCCAGAGTGTGGAAGATAGGGAGGATTGGAGTTTTGATAGCCTCTGTCTAGTGCCAAAGAACATGGAGACTGTCTTTTTGGCATTAAGGAACAGCTGGTTAGTCTGGAACCATAGCTGGACCTTATTGAAATCTTGTTGCAGTCTAGCCTCCACCACAGAGGGGGAAGCACTAGACTTACATTGGACTGTGTCCTTGTACATGTGTATTTGGAATGAGACTCTGGTAGTAGGAAGCTCGCCAAGGAAAATTGAAGATCGAATGGGGCCAAGGACAGAGCCCTGAGGAACACCTGTGTTGATGGGGAGTGGAGGAGAGGGGAGGCAATTCTCACAGATTGAGATCTGCCTGATAGGAATGAAACCAAGCTATGGCTGAGGTGGTTAGCCCTGCAGCTGTGAGTTTTTGGAGAAGGAGAGTGGGATACTGTCGACGGCTTTTGCCAGGTCGACAAATATGGTGGAGGTGATGTGTCCCTGATCCTTGTTAGTGAGAATGGAATCAGTGAAACATAGAATTTGACAGCAGATAACCAACCGCTTGGCCCACCTAGTCTGCCCATTTCCCTACTGAACGGATAAGCTGCAGATCCTAGTTAACCAACAGCATACTTCCTCCTACCCCCTACTAGAATTGCCTTACGTCTGTCCCATGCATTCTTGAATTCCCACACCGTTTTTGACTCTGACCTCCTAAAGAAGGCTGTTCCATGCATCTACAACCCTCTCTGTGAAGAAATACTTCCTCACATTACCTCTGAGCCACCCCTCTATCTTCAAATTGTGCCCCTTGTTTTGCACATATCTTTTTTGGAAGATGCTACCTTCTTGGACTTTGTTGATTCCCTTGAGGTATTTGAAAGTTTCCATCATGTCCCCCCTCTCCCTCCTTTCCTCAAGGCTATACATCTTAAACTCCTTTAGTCTTTCTTCATATGTCTTCTGGTGCAGACCCTGAACCATTTTGGTTGCCCTCCTCTAGAGAGCCTTCACCCTGTCTCTTTGCAGAGATGGGGTCTCCAGAACTGTGCACAGTACTCCAGATGTGGTCTTACCAACTGTCTGTACAGAGGGACAACAACTTCATGTTTTCTACTGGTGATGCCTCTCCCTATGCATCCCAGTATCCCTCCTGCCCTCCTTACTGCCTTCCCACATTGCTGGCCCACCTTTAGGTTATCTTATATGACTACCCCCAGGTCCCTTTCCATTTTAGTTGTCAGTATCTCACCCCCCAATTTGTGCTCTTGCCCTGGGATTTTGTTTCCCAGGTGCATTACTTTGCACTTCTTTGCATTGAATCTAAGCTGCCATACATGTGACCATTCCTCCAACCTTGCCGAGTCCCTTTTCATCCTTTCCACCCCACCTTGCGTATCAACCCTGTTGCAGATCTTTGTGACATACCTTCTCCTCCAGTCCCTCTGCAGTGTCACTTATAAAGACATTAAAAAGGAATGGCCCCAGTACTGAACCCTTGCTCAGTCCTCTACTGAGCATGTTTTGTCGCCAGAACAGTCTTCAAGCTGGACTCCTCCACCCACCTGATGGGGGTCCTCTGGCTCTGTCCCGCTGCACTGCATGCTAGATCAGGAATCCGAAGCGTACCTCTCAGGAAAGGGCATGTGGATGTGAACTGAATAGCAATAGCAGAAGTCTGGATATTCCAAGGATGAATTTTTATAGATTCCCATTAATGGGTCTGTGCTGAGGCACTAGGACTTTGCAGGAGCCAGAACTTTTCTGCAGGGCTAGTGGTGTGAGTAGGCCACCGCATGTCACTGCATGTGCCTAGTAGTATACAGCAGTGCCTGCCCCAACTGTCTGTTCTTCCCCCACCACCACCAAGTGTGCAGCAGCAGCTCCGAGCGTCACAGTGGGGATCAGAAAGTCACCATCTATACAATGACAGCATACAATTCTTTGGTTTTAACTTAAAATACTTAAGCATTTGTATTTTTTAACACACAAATTTACGGATCTTTAGGGATATCTGAATCATCGGCTTACACCGTAGGAACTTTGCTGTCTGTGAAGGGAATCCACATAAATGATTTTCAGCAGTACAACTGGGGCTGCCCACGCCATCTATGTCCTTAATCATCAGCCCTATAAAGGTGTGAGCAGCCCTGCTCCCTCCTCAGTTCTTTCAGCAGTTGACTCACTCACATGGGTCTCTGCGGAAGCTCCAATGCAGTATTCACATCTTCGTCTATGACTTTTCTATTTTTCAGAATCTCGATAGATTTCTCCATCTCGTTAATGTAGAATTAGTCCTTTTTTTACTTGTTTTATTATGTCCAATAATTACGCAGTTAATGTATCATACATCAAGTATCAACTTATAGTTTACAGTTCTTTAAACACATTTAATTCTTCCTAAACAGTGGGAGAGAGTCTTTAAAATAACAGAAGTAAATTGACTTAAACTAGTATATGAACTGAAACCAGGGTTAAGTCATTTACAGAGTCAGATTTGGTACTTTCATAGTTTTTAAGTATGTCAGGGGAATATCTCAGGTACACACTAAATTTATAGGATATGTTACAAATAAGTAAAACATAGCTATAAATCTTGTGCTCATCAAGAAGGTGTTCACAAGAGACCCACACAGGCCATCCCATGAGTATCTGGGTAGATCCTTGGGAGGTAGCTAGATTGTCTACTAGGATTTTCTGACAGTTAAACTATTTTAAAATAACTTACAGGTGGCTGAGGAGTTGAAAAAGGAGCTTGCAAACTCTGCTTGTCTTGGAAGTAACTTCACAAGTGTTGGAATACTGCATTTTGGTTGTCCCTTGGGGGTAGCTGGATTGACTACTAGGATTTTGGGACAGAAACTATTTTTAAATAATTTACTGGTGTGTAGGAGTTTGTGATAGTTAAACTATTTTTAAATAAGTTACTGTGGTTAAGGAGTTGTCATAGCAAAACCTGCAGTGTGAATTGAAACACAGACAGCCTTAGGTGCAGGACATTGTTTTCAGACCAAAAAGTGTTGTATTGGAACAGGAAGGGCTGCATCATAACCATTGTCAACAAATTACCCTGGGTGGAGATATCCAGACTAGATCAGGTTACTATAAGTTACTGGAGGCTGCAATTTTTAGAGACACAAAGCACATTTTCTTGACTTGGAAGGACACTACTTCTTTATTCAGCTGTGAGCTGTGTGAGAAATTCTATATTGCACTTGATATCTGCAGCAAAAGTGCACTTTTGCTTAATTCTGTGGGAGGTGAAACTAACTACCCTTGGTAATTGCTTTTTATTCACATATTTATTTAGTGTTTAACCAAGAAGGGGCTTGCAAACTCCGTTTATCTTGTTAGTAACTTCAGAAGGATTTAAATACTGCATTTGGGTAGATCCTTGGAGGTAGCTAGATTGTCTACTAGGATTTTCTGACAGTTAAACTATTTTTAAATAACTTACAGGTGGCTGAGGAGTTGAAAAAGGAGCTGCAAACTCTGCTTATCTTGAAGTAACTTCACAAGTGTTGGAATACTGCATTTTGGTTGTCCCTTGGGGGTAGCTGGATTGACTACTAGGATTTTGGGACAGAAACTATTTTTAAATAATTTACTGGAGCATAGGAGTTTGTGATAGTTAAACTATTTTTAAATAAGTTACTGTGGTTAAGGAGTTGTCATAGCAAAACCTGCATTGTGAAACAGGAAAAGACAGTCTTTCAAGCAACAGAGGGAGGTGGATCTAGGTTTACATTTGTTTGTTACAATTCTTAAGATTTTCGGTGCAGGAAGAGTTTAAAGCACAGCTGACTTATTTTGGGGCTGACAGCTTTCAGAGCACAAACCACCAGGTCTGTTTTGGGGCTGGGGAGGTTTACCTGTGTCTGACTTGGATGTGTGGATTTTTCTCTGTTTGATTAGCAGGGTATTTTCTCTGTCAAATTGTTGGGTAGGGCATCTTGCTGACAGGAAGACACTCTCATCGCCGGTGGGTCAGAGCTTTTAGCTGATTGTTTTGTGAGGGCACAGTTTAGGCCCAACCCTTCCCACCCCTCACCCCACCCACCCCTGGAAATAGTTCCTTTATACCTGGGGTTCTGACATCATTTCTTCAAGAGTGCAAGGTGCATATCACTGTCATATCCTCTCTAGCACACTGCACTGACAATATAAGCATACACATTGTATAATATATATATATTTCTATATAGCAAACCAATCATACACACACACACACACACACACACACACACACAAAAAACAAAAACAAACAAACAAAAATGTGGGGAGTAGTGCAATGTAATGGCTGTGGGGCAGCAGTCTTCCGGGAGTCTTTCTGGAGGCTGAGATGCTGACCTATTTGCAGACAACTCTCTGCCCTGAGGGAGGAAGATGCCCGTCTTCAGGCCACTCTGGACAGTAGTAAGGGAACCTTCTCCCAGGCCACAATGGATGGTAGGAAGGGAACCTCCCCCATCCAGGGAGCACCAGAGCCACCACCACTACCTCAGAGGTTGCGAAGAAAGCACAGCAGTTGGACCACAGTGGGCTCAGGGAGGGTGAGGATGGTGGAACAGAGGCACACCAGTCAGTTGTTCCACACCACAATCCATACACCATTCTGGGGGAGCATAGCTCCCCTATGGATGCACCCGCAGAGGAGACTAAGGAGGCTGAGAACAACTGTCACAAGGGAGGCCCACAGAAAGGAGGCAGCGGACACCACAAGGAAAGAAAGCAGCTCCTGGTGGGGGACTCAATTATTAGGGGGATAGAACTGGGGGATGCAGAGAAAACTTAAGTAAGGTGCCTGCCTGGTGCCATGGCTTGGAGAGACAGGAAGCGCATCCTCGGGATCACAAGAACAGCTGCACGGGAGTCTGAGCTGGACGTCATTGTCCACCTAGGGACAAATGACTTGGCACATCATGAGATTAGAGCAGTGCAGAAGGACTTTGTGGAATTGGGGAGGGGTCTATGACAAGTAGCACACACAATATCCTTCTCTGAGGTGCTGCCTATCAATGGCATGAGTGAGGCGAGGGTACTTTGCACCATGCAGTTTAATGAATGGTTGGAAAAATGGTGTGGAGCACAGGGGTTTGGCTTCATTGGGGACTGGGGTTCCACCTGGAGGGACACCAGCCTATACTGGCAGGATGGTCTGCATCTGTCCAGGAAGGGAACAAGTCTTTTGAGCAAGCGGTTTAAATGCTTCATTGGCAAGCTTTTAAACTAGTCAAGGGGGGAGGCACTGATAAGCAGCAGGAAAATCCCAGCCTCTCCCTACAAAACAGGGTACTAAATGAGAAAAAGACTGAGGTAGAAAGGTCAGTGGAGGATGCTGCAAAAGAAGGTAAAGCCATCAAAAAATGGAGAACAATGAGTACCAATGCTCGTAGTCTGAGTAACAAGCTTCCTGAATTAGTGGCCTTGATGGAGGAGGAACATCTGGATATCGTGGCAGTCACAGAAACATGGTACACACAAAACCATGACTGGGACGTAAACATACCAGGATACACTATCTACAGGAGGGACAGGTAGGGTAAAAGAGGAGGAGGAGTAGTTCCTTGCATAAGGGAAGGAATCAAAGCAACAGAACAAAAGGGAAAACAGGGAGGAGAAGAAGCTCTGTGGGTAAATTTGGAGACCGGCAATGGCACGACAATCCGCACAGGGGTTGTATACAGACCCTCTTCTCAGGGGGAGGAAATGGACAAGGAAATGATAGAAAGAATACTTAGAATGGCAGAAAAAGGGGAGATATTGCTGATGGGTGATCTGAATATGCCAGATGTTAACTGGAGTGCAGTTGCAGCAGCCACTTTGAAAAGTGGGGTTATTCTAGATGCCCTACAGGGGGCATGCCTTAGACAACTAGTATTGGAGCCCACTTGAGAGGAGCAATCTTGAGACCTGGTTCTCTCAAATGGAGATGAAGAAGGATCACAGATGTGAAGTGGGTAGCCATCTGGGAACTAGCGACCATCGAACAGTATGGTTCACAATAAACACAGCAATAGAGTCAAACCATACAAAGGCAAAAGTACTGGACTTTAGGAGGGCTGACTTTGCCAAAATGGTTGTGCCTAAGGAACACACTCGCAAATGGGCAGGAAGGAGGGGTGGAAGAACAATGGGGAATAATAAAAACTGCCATCACAGAGGTAACAAGCCTTTGTGTGAAGCAAATAAACAAAACAAAATGATATAAGAAACCACTGTGGTTCTCAAAGGAAGTGGCAGTGAAGGTTCAAGAGAAAAAGAAAGCATTCAGGAAGTACAAGGAATCACAGAAGGAGCAGGACAGAGAACTGTATCAGTTAGAGCAAAGGAAGCTGGGAAGGCAGTCAGAACAGCAAAGGCCCAAACCGAGGAAAAGATAGCCAACTCAGTTAAGAAGGGGATAAAACCTTTTATAGGTACATCAGGGGTGAAGGAAGACCAAGGGAGGGTTAGTGAGGCTTAATAAAGGGAGGGAGGGTGGGCAGAGGTGACTGTGAAAAGGCAGAGATACTAAACAAATATTTTTGCTCAGTATTTACAAAGGAAGAGGAGGTACCTAAAACAAACAGTAGAAACACTCTGGATACAGAAGTTGATACCAGCCCATTTACAGAAGAAAGGGTTCTGAAAAACTCTTAAAACTGAAGGTGGACAAAGCAATGGGGCCTGATGGGATTCATCCCAGAATTCTAAAGGAACTAAGGGTAGAACTAGTGACACCACTGACTACCCTTTTTAACAAATCATGGGAGGAAGGGGTGGTACCAAGTACTGGAGGAGGGCAGATGTGATTCCCTTCACAAAAGTGGGAGCAAGGCAGAAGCAGGAAACTACAGACCTGTTAGTTTAACCTCAGTGGTAGGAAAATGATGGAATCACTTCTGAAGGAAAGAATTGTTGAGTATCTAGAGGCCAGAGGCTCAGGACCCAAGGCAGCATGGATTCACAGCGGGAAGGTCATGCCAGACAAATCTGATAGATTTCTTTGACTGGGTGACCAAAGTAGTAGATCAGGGAGGGCTGTGGACATGGCCTACCTAGACTTTAGCAAGGCATTTGACACAGTCCCACACAAAAGATTAATATACAAGTTAGCCAGCCTAAGAGTGGGTCCCAAGATGACAGCCTGCGTAAAGAATTGGCTGGAGAATAGGACACAGAGAGTAATAGTAAATGGAGTCCACTCTGAAGAAATGGGGGTTACTAGTGGGGTACCGCAGGGTTCAGTATTAGGACCAGTCCTCTTCAATGTCTTTATAAGCGACATTGCAGAGGGACTGGAAGGAAAAGTATGTCTCTTTGCAGATGACACAAAGATCTGCAACAGAGTTGATGCACAAGGTGGGGTGGAAAGGATGAGAAGGGACTTGGCAAGGTTAGAGGAATGGTCAAATGTATGGCAGCTTAGATTCAATGCTAAGAAGTGCAAGGTAATGCACCTGGGAAACAAAAACCCGGGAAGAGTACACAATGGGGGTGAGATACTAACAACAACAAAAATGGAAAGGGACCTGGGGGTAGTCATATCAGATGACCTAAAGGTGGGCAAGCAATGTGAGAGGGCAGCAAGGAGGGCTGGGGGATACTGGGATGCATAGGGAGGCATCACCAGTAGAAAACAGGAAGTTATTATCCCTCTGTACAGACAGTTGGTGAGACCCCATCTGGAGTACTGTGTGCAGTTCTGGAGACCCAATCTCCATAAAGACATAGACAGGATGGAAGCTGTCCAGAGGAGGGCAACTAAAATGGTGCAGGGTCTGCACCGGAAGACATATGAAGAGACTAAGGAGCTAAATATGTATAGCCTCGAGGAAAGGAGGAGAGGGGGGACATGATAGAAACTTTCAAGTACCTCAAGGAATCAACAAAGTCCAAGAGGGTAGCATCTTTCAAAAAGAGGTGTGCAAGAACAAGGGGCACAATTTGAAGATAGAAGAGGCGGCTCAGAGGTAACTAAGGAAATATTTTTTTCACAGAGAGGGTTGTGGATGCATGGAACGGCCTTCCGTAGGAGGTTGTGGAGTCAAAAACAGTGGTGGAATTCAAGCATGCATGGGACAGTCATAAGGCAATTCTAGGGGGTGGGGGTAGGAAGAAGTAGGCTGCTGGTTAACTAGGATCTGCAGCTTATCCATTAGGTAGGGAAATGGGCAGACTGGGTGGGCCAAGCGGTCCTTATCTGCTGTCAAAATCTATGTTTCTATGTTTCTATGTTAGACTCTTTCACCTTGTTAATGCCCTTAAGGTGTTTGAATGTTTCGATCATACCACCTCTCTCCCTCCTTTGCTCTAGGGTATACATATTGAGCTCCTTTAATCTGTCCTCATATGTTTTCTGATGCAGTCCCTGCACCATTTTGGTTGCCCTTTTCTGTACTGCCTCAATTTGGTTAATGTCTTTGTGAAGGTGCTGCCTCCAGTACTGCATGCAGTACTCCAGATGGGGCCTAACCAGTGTCTTGTAACGAGGGATTATTACCTCCCTCTTCCAACTTGTGATACCCCTACTAATACACCCCAACATCCCCCTAGCCTTACCTACTGCTTTAGTGGTCTACTTGGATGATTTCAGGTCATCGGTGATGATGATGCCCAAGTCTCGTTCTTCCCTTGTGACTGCCAGCAACTCCCCTCCCAGCCTATAGATGGCTTCAGGGTTTCTCTTCCCTATGTACATGATCTTGCACTTCTTTGTGTTAAACCCCCATTTGCCACTCTTCTGACCATTTTGCTAGTTTATCCAGATCTCTTCTCATTCTGCCCACCCCATCTGGATCATCTACTCTGCTGCAGATCTTGGTGTCATCTGCACAGACAAACTTTACCCTCAAGTCCATCTGCAATGTCACTGATGAATATATTGAAGAGGACTGGCCCCAGGACCGATCCCTGAGGTACCCCACTTGTGACTTGCATCTCTTCTGACTGTATACCATTCACTACCACTCTCTGTTTTCTGCCTGTCAACCAGTTTGCCACCCAGTTGACCAACTTCTGACCCACCCCGAGCCTACCTAGGTTATTAATCAATCTTCTATGTGGAACAGTATCGAAAGCTTTGCTGAAGTCAAGGTAGGCAACATCAACTGCTCCCCCTTCGTCCACCACTCTGCTTACTCAGTCAAAGAAATCTGTGAGATTAGTTTGACAGGACCTTCCTTTGTAAACCCATGCTGTCTTGGATCCTGTGCTCCTATGGATTCCAGGTGTTGCACTATCCTTTCCTTAAGAAGTGCCTCCATAATCTTGTCCACTACTGAGGTAAGACTGACTGGTCTGTAGTTCCCTGCCTCCTCCCTGCTACCACTCTTGTGAAGCGGGATCACATGAGCCCTTCTCCAGTCTTCTGGGATCTCTCCTGTGCTCAGAGACTCACTAAACAGTTCTGATAATGGCTCTGCTCGTTCCACCCTTAGCTCCTTTAGTACCCTGGAATGTATGCCATCAGGTCCCATTGCCTTGTCCACCCTGAGCTTATCGAGCTCTTGTAGGACCCTTTCTTTTATGAAGGGACTAGTGCACACCTCCCTCCCGCCTGTGCCCATGGTGCTGAGCTGTGGGCCCTGCCCTACCTTCTCTTCAGTAAATACTGAGCAGAAGTACCTATTTAGGATAGATGCTTTTACATGGTCCTCCTCCTCACACACACACTTATCCCCTTTGATCTTAGCAATACCCCCCCTCTGGACTTTCTCCTTTCACTAATGTATCTATAGAAAGTCTTGTCACCTTCTTTTACTGTTTGTGCTAGTGTTTCCTCGGTTTGGGCCTTTGTCTGCCTTACTGCCTTCCCTGCTTCCCTTAGGGAAGTTTGGTATGCCTCCCTGTCTTCATCCTGCTGCATTCCCTTATATTTCCTGAAAACCAGCTTTTTGCTCTGACCTTTTCTGCTACTGTTTTTGAGAACCAAAGTGGTTTCCTTCTTCTTTATGCTTCCTTTTGTCTCTAACACAATGGGATGTTGCTTCAAGTATTGCATCCTTAATGCTTGCCCACTTTGCCTGTACCCCTCAACTGTATTTCTTTTTGCCAGGGCTAGCTTAACTCTGTTGGCCATCTTATTAAAGTCAGCTCCTCTGAAGTCCCATATTTTTGCCTTGGAATGGGATGATTTAGTTCTAGTGGCCAAATTGAACCATACCATGTGCTGGTCACTGGCCCCCAGGTGACCTTCTACCTGGAGATCTGTGATCCTTTCCCTGTTAGTCAGTACTAGATCTAGGATAGCCCTGTCCCTTGTAGGTTGTTGTACCAGTTGTTTGAGGCCCTCCCCCTGCAGTGAATCCACCATGTGTCTAGTTCTGGCAGATGTTCCTGCTGGTATTAACCAATCTGTATCTGGCATGTTGAAGTCTCCCATTATCAGAACCTTCCCTTTAGTTGTCATGTTTTGTATATCTTCTAACAGTAATGTGTCTATGTCTTCCTCCTGGTCTGGAGGCCTGTAGACAACCCCAGTTCGTATGGCTGTCCCATTTCCAGGGTGACCCACAGTTCTTCTGTCTCCTTGTGTGTATTCTGAATTTCTGTAGCTTTGATATTTTCATTGGCATAAAGGGCCACTCCACCCCCTTTTTGCACCTTGGTCTCTTCTGAACAGTACATAGCCAGGTACTGAAGTTTCCCAAGTGTGGTTATTGGTAAACCATGTCTCGCTAATGGCTACTATGTCCAGTTTAGCCTCTGTCATTATTGCCTGCAGGTCTGGGATCTTGTTTCCCTGACTGCAAGCATTTGTGTACATGATGTTCCATTTCTCAGATTTCGGTGTGTTAGTTGTTGGGCGAGGTCTGGCATTTCCTCTGTGTGTTGTATGGGTCATCACCTCCCATAGAAAAGGTGGGATCCTGATGACCAGGACCTGCTGGGATGAAATTTGAAGGGCAATATTATATCGACAACTGTATATATATGGGCTGTTCAGTGGCCCGTGTAGTGTTTGAAAGTTTCAGCACTTTTCTTGCCAAGGGTCAAGGGATTGTTCACTATTTGGACAATTTCCTATTTGTTGGCCCAGCCCATTCCCCAGTCCGTAAGCAAAGATTGGAGACTTTCCTACAGTTGTACCACTGCTTTGGCGTCCCATTGCCCCTTGGTAATGTGGAAGCCCCAAAACCTATAATGTAATTCTTGGTCATTGAGAGAGATGCAGGGGCACAGGAATGTTGCTTAGCCTGGGACATAATTGAGGCCTTTAGGGCTCCTCTGGGCCATGCAATGATGGCTAAGAAGATCACCCTAAAGGAGCTTAAGTAGTGGGTCACTTGAACTTTGTCTGCTGGGTCATCCAGATAGGGAGGACATTCTTACACTGAATGGCAAAGTTGAAATCAGTTGGCTGGAAACCCCACCACTGGATATGCATGAAAGAAGGTTTCAGGGAAGACTTAAAGGTCTAGCAAGCCTTCCCAACTCACTTTCATGTAGTTTCCATATGGCATGTGACAGTGAAAAGTCAGAAGCTGGAACCGTTTACAGATGCATCTGGTGGATTGGGCTTTGGTGCATATTTTAGAGGAGCATAGTGTGCCTCAATTTGGCCATCCAAATGAGTTGTAGCAGAACTTTCATGGCAGGTCACCTTACTGGAGTTTTTCCCTATAGTGGTTGAGCTTCTGGTTTGGGGTCACCAGTTGAGAGACAAGAGAGCTATTTTTCTCTCTGACAACATGTGAGTGGTCCATAATTTCAACGGGCAGCTAGGGGCCAAGGGCTCACTGGGAGTCCTTATGAGGATCTCCATCCTCATGTGCATGCTGCTCAGCATTCACTTTAAAGCTGTTCGTGTCCCTGGCATTAAGAATGGTATTGAGGATGCTTTATCTTGGTCACAGTGGCAGAAGTTCAGGGAACTGGCTCCAGCAGTGGACTGAGACCCATTTCTGGTCCCACCTTTTCTATGGGAGGTGATGACCCTGAGGCATGGGAGTGGATGGGTTAATTCTAGTGTACCCTGGACCAGAATGGCATCTCACCAAGGACTAGAACACTTCCATGTTATCCCTGTGGAGGCTGGTTGGCCAAACCATTGGCCGATTCCTGAAGAACAGTTGTGCAGCTACATCTTGGAGGTAAAGCGATGAGGTCTGACACTGGGGGTGGTAGAACAGCACCTAGCAGGGTTGTCATGGTTCATCTGGGTTCTGGGCCTTGTGACACCACTTGAGCTTTCAAGGTAACATGGTAACATAGAAACATAGACTCTGTCGGCAGATAAGGACCATACAGACTACCTAGTCTGTCTATTTCCCTACTTGGTTTTGCAATCCCTACTCTTATCTGGACTGCCTTTCCCCCACTGTGCTATACAGCAGGGTGCCTTTATGCTCATCCCATGCATTTTTGAATACCCGTACTGTTTTCGCTTCCACCACCTCCGCTGGTAGGTTCTTCCATGGATCCACCACCCTCTCTGTGAAAAAATACTTCCTAGCATTCCCTCTAAGCCTCCCTCCCTCCCTCCAGCCTCATGTTATGTCCCCTTGTCCTTGTGCACTTTCTCCTCTGAAATATGCTCCCCTCTTGTACCCTATTTATTCCTCTAAGGTATTTGAAAGTCTCTATCATATCCCCTTTCTCTCTTCCCTCTTCCAGTGAATAGAGGTTTAGTTTCTTGAGGCTTTCCTCACAAGGCTTGTGGTGCAGTCCATGTATAATTTTTGTTGCTCTTCTCTGGACTGTTTCCATTCCATCTATGTCCTTCCTGTGATGCGGTCTCCAGAATTGGACACAGTATTCCAGGTGAGGCCTTACCAGTGAGCTATACAGTGGCATCACCACTTCACTCCTCCTACTGGTTATGCCTCTTCCTATGCACCCCAGCATTCTGTTTGCCTTCCTCACTGCTGTTTCGCATTGTTTGACTGACTTCAGGTCATCGGATATGATAACCCCAGGTCTCTCTCCTGACTTGTGGTGGCTAGAACCTGCCCCCCCCCATCCTGTATTCCTCTCTTCCATTTCTGTGTCCCAGGTGCATTACCTTGCACTTTCTAGCGTTGAAACCCAACTGCCAAACCCTTGACCATTCCTCAAGTAGTCTTAGGTCATTTCTCATTTTATCTAGCCCCTCCTGTGTGTTGACTCTGTTACAGATCTTGGTGTCTTCTGCAAACAGGCGTACTTTCCCCTCCAGTCCCTCTGCAATGTCGCTTATGAAGACATTGAATAGAACTAGACCCAGCACTGATCCCTGTGGAGCCCCACTGGTCACCTCCCCCCTTCTGATTTTATGCCATTTACTACCACCCTCTGGGTCCTGCCTTTTAGCCAGTTTCCTACCCATTTTACCACTTTAGAGCCCACACCCAGATTACCCAATTTGTTAAGCAACCTTCTATGGTCTGGAAGATCCTTGAAGGATGGAGAAATGGAACCCCAAAGCAGGGTAATCAACAGTGCTCAGCTGTGCTGGAGAGAGTGAGAGGCCTTACCATCGGTTTGCTTGTATCCATTTGAAGCCAGGTTATTCAAGATTGTGTTTTTTGCTGGCCTTCTGCGGGGCCTTTTGGGTCTCAGATGGTGTAGCTGGACAAGGGTGGAGTCCCTGATATCCTGCAGGATAAAGACATGGTGATAACACCAGAGGGTGTGTTCGCTAGGCTAAGCAAGAGCAAGACCGGCTAAGTAGGTGCGGAATGCTGGTGCACCCTATGAGC
Source organism: Neoceratodus forsteri (assembly GCA_016271365.2). Taxonomy (NCBI): domain Eukaryota; kingdom Metazoa; phylum Chordata; order Ceratodontiformes; family Ceratodontidae; genus Neoceratodus; species Neoceratodus forsteri. The sequence continues at coordinate 344,435,480 of JADMNL010000022.1, forward strand.
TCTGGGAGGGTCGGGGTGGGATGTGAGGGCCATGATATCAGAATACATGGCTCTCCACCCACAGGGTGGGTCAGCGTTCCTGCAACATGCAGATGGCACCCCGGTCACGGCCCACCAGTTTAGGCACATATTAGGTTTGGCTGTTCAATTGGTGGGGCTGAACCTTAAAGAGTTTAATACCCACTCTTTTAGGATAGAGACAGCCACTACCACCTGGGCCTAAGGGCTTACTGATGGGTTGATTCTAGCCCTGGGTCGATGGAGGTCCAAGTGTTTTTATCACTAGACAAGGGTGGTAGTTTGCTGCCTGGCCATATGAACCCCCCCCAACTCACTGAGGTTTGGGTTCCAACTCAGAGGGCTACATCATTCCCTTGGTCTGCACATGGTTATGCCCCTTCACAGGAAGGGATGTGGAGGTTCTGAAGTTGACTTTACAAGACTCCCTAAGTTGCGCATGTCACTCCGATGTAGCCTAACAAGATAATAAACAGTCTGCAAAGCTATGCAGCAGATGAATCATTGTCTTTAGACCCTCCTCTGAAACCTGAACTCTAGGTAGGTAGGGTTTTGCCATCCTCAGGGGAGGAATGACTGGGATTGCCCACAGGGCTAGGGCATCTGGCTGGAGGAGAATTAAGGGTTAAAAAGAGCTGTCAACTATGGTCTCCTCTTTTCCCTACCAGCTAAAGATTTCCCAACCACCCACCCCTCATAAAATTAGGGTTTCAGGTTGGCCAGGGTACACTAGGGAACCCTTTGCCCCCTTATGGAGGACTGTACTGGGGTTGGGGAGGAGTTTTCCAATTTTTTTCCTTGGAGAGTTTTTTCTGTTTTTTTTATATCTTCCAAAGGGCTAATCAAGATTAGAAGTAGTTTGCAATTTTCACAAGCATTGTAACTGTGAGCAACTTGGGAGCCTTTCAGCAATGGTACAAGGGGAAAAGAGGAAGGGGTCAAATTCTTCTGAAGGACTCTTCCTCCTTAGTTGATAAGAGGCAGTGGGTTGCAGGATCTGGTTCCCTGTTTGGGGGGCATGGCCAACCTCATCTGGCTTGTGTTCAGGAGCAGCGCCACTGGACGAAGTTGGTTGCTTGCCATCTGGCAGGGGCTGGCAGTATAGCCTAGAGGTTAGAGTAATGAGCTGTGAATGGGCTTGGTACATCCAGAAGACCTGGGTTTGATTCCCACAATCTCCACTTTTGTACTGTGTGACTGAACAAGTCACTTAATCCCCCAGTGCTCCCAGGTCGCCCCTGAAAACAGGCACCTGTGCCTAGTGGGCCTTACCCAGTTACCAAAGACTAAAATAAAAAATAAATAACCCCCACCTACTCACTGAGGTTTGGGTTCCAACTCAGAGAGGTACATCATTCTCTTGGTCCACACATGGATATGGCCCTTCATGGGAAGGAGTATAAAAGGTCTGTGGCTGAGTTAGTGAGACTCCCCAAGCTGTGCATGACACTTCAGTAATGTAATATGTTGGTTTAATAAATATGTATCTGCGGCTATTTTTCCCATGACAGGTGGGGTGTGTGTTTGTCCAGGATAAGGGGTTATGGTGGCTAACAAGGCAATGAAAGAAATACACTGATTCAAAACCTGAAACTTTCAGGTTCATTACATATTGGCCTGGATTAGGGCCTGTCATTTGTTTCATGAGAAGAAAGGTTGAATTAAGAAGTTCATAAGTGTTTTTTTTAGTACTGCAGAACATGCATATATGCGGGGGACATGAAAAATCACAAAGATTTTTCTCCATTGGTAATTGATGACTTCCAAGTCAATTATAAATGAAAAAAACAAACTTGTGTTTTTTCCCATTTGCTACCGGTACCCCAAAGCCACCCCCAAACACTAGTGACACTTGCAGTTAGGTGCCCAACCCCACCACCACCACTACTTCTACTCCTCAACAGTATGGAAACCAGTGGTTGGGTGCACAGTGTCACTACTGGTACCCCAACCCCCATAGCAGTTTGGAAAATGGCAATGAGGTGCCCAACCCTGCCACCGGTAACCTCCTAACACCTGATTACTAAAAATACCAGTAGTCAGGTGCCCAACCCTGCTACCAGTACCCCACCCCTTGATCACTAACATTACAGGCAGTCAGGCACCCAACCTCACCACAGGTACCCCACCACAAAACAAAAGATCTTCCACCACCCACTGTCTGGCAAGTCCCGCCCCCACCCAGTCTATAGTATCAGAAGAGCCCCCCATACCCACCCTTTAGCACACAACTACCTAAGTACATAGTTAGTTTATTTGTTCATCATAAGATATTACAATGTGAATATTTAACATTATAATACATAAATAATATAAAATTACAGAACCGTAACATTAAAAATTAATAACATAATCCATGGCGTCAACTTAAAAATGCATTTCCTGACAATGAGCATAACTATAGGAAATATGAAATGGAGTATACTATAAAGGTCAAAAGGCACATTCAGAGACTGGTGCAGTTATAAAGTGACATCACGTGGACAGCTATCTGCCTTGCTAGCTCATATTATAGATAGACTTATGGAAATATTCAAACTTTAACAATATCTCAGTATGTTCTGAGATACATAAGAAAGCCAGTATCTCTGCTCTTCTCAAGTCAAAATTTCTTAGCATGTTACCCAGCCATTTTTCACTTTTTTAATACTATGGGCATGGGCATCATAATGCCATGTGGGCCAAATCTTCCAGGTCGCCCAAGCTGCAAAGGCAGTTAACAAATATATCCTTAATTTTTTTTTCATTTTATTTATTTATTTATTTATTTTTATGTAATGCTTTTTGCCACCTGCTGTGGCACACTACCGGCTTGGGACATCCAGCCGCCGGCTCCCCCCGCCCGGAGAACTGGGTAGCTCAGACTGCACCCAGGAGGATCCGGGACAGCCGTCTTGCCATCCCATTGGGGGGCTTCCCCTCTGCGTCAGTCAGCCAGGACAGCCCTGGACCCTCCCTGACAGGATTCCATCAAAGTCCTCCAGGTGGCTCGGAGCACGGCCATCAAGCTGCATGGTCACGCCCAGCCATTTTCCTCTGATTGGTCCCCTGGAATGTGGATGTGCAATGACGTCTGGGCATAGCGTGCTGATGTCCGCCGCATTCCCCCTCCAGATCACCAGCACTTGTAGTGCCCCCGAGTGTCCCAGCAGCCAATACAGCACAGCGAGATTCCCCCAACCCACCCCCGGACTGGGAGAGCAGTCTAGGGACGCTCAATCCCAGTCCTCCCCTGCTGACCCCCGATGGCCCGGACTCATTTCCGAACCCGGGTCGCCGGTGTGGCGCGAGGTGTGGCGTCCAGCGCCTCAACCCTCAGTGCCACCGGGCTGGTGTATATCCTTAGTTTTGAACCTATTGTATCTCTTAACAAGAATTTTGTTTGGGGAGGACCAAAATCAATATATTGTGAGGATAGTTATCATTTCTGGGTCGATTAATTTCTTTCAGACATGGCTCCATTTTGAAATGTTTTGTTAGAGTTGCTAATGTGGGACAGAATCTATTCTCCAACAGACTAGCTAAGTGTTTCTGTTTATCAATGTCCTGCAATCTTACTTTTATAGTTTTACTGTAACTGTGAGAAACTGTGATGCCTTCCATAAACCAGATCCACAGACATCATTTTCCAATATTATGTACAGTCTAAGTGTCTTACAATGTTTTATTTCCAAAAATCAGTTTTCTCTGATAAACAATAGTGAACTAGACCATGTGGTCTTTGGGCAGTAAACCAATAATTAATAACCCACCAAGCATATAAGGAGGACTTAGACACATGCCCAGTTCAACTCTTACACTATATCCTGGGGTTGAAATAGGTAATCTCAGTATCTTTTTGTAAAAATTATCCAGTGGTTGTTCAAGATCATTGTGGGCTACATACCCCATAATTCCATTCCAAATACAGCCTGCCCTGCATCATTGTTTTAGCATTGCAAACTCCAACCGCAGCATCACTGGTGTTGCCCCTAAGTTTTATTTTTGAAGTGTAGAATAGAGTTGTCTGCTGCACCTTGCTATTACTGCTAGTTATCTGATCTTTTAGGGAATTATATATTAAACGCAAGGTACAATATTTATTTTCTCCCAAGGTTCCTCTTCAAAATTCTTGTCTGTAAACAGTGGGGAGGATTTACAAGTATCCAGGAAAATTAGAGCTAAATCACAAGTTAGTAAGGCACCCAACCCTCTTGTTGTATTCATTTTTTATTTACTCTTGAAATAATAATTAATTCATAAATCAGACGTTGGAAATTATTATAAAGTACTAAAGTTGACATATTCCAAGACACACCTAGCAGGTTAGTTCCCCCTGGATTCAGAAAGAAACAATTAACAAATTCATTAAAAAATAAGAAAGACAGAGATAAAAAGAGGAAAGTTCATCAATATAAAATATAATAATATATTTTTTATCTGCAATTTACACAACCCAAAGCTCTTAAGAAGGGACAATTAGTCCTGAAATGTCAACAAAGTAAAGATAATTATGAAAAATAGTGGTCACATTTATTTTACTGATGTCAGGATACAGTATCATATGGAATTTATGGATGAATTATTTCAAGAAAAAAAATAAATAAATACCAACTCTAGTTTAATTCCTTTAATCTGCCAATATCCCTTCTTAACATATATGCCCTTTTTGACTCTTGCATTACTTATTTTCAAATTTATAACTATTTCAAATTGTTTACATTTGCTGGGTAACAGGTTCAGTTGGTTTTGTAATACTTTTTGGGTGAGTGAGAATAAAACTAAATCAGCCACTTATATTAATACTGGGCAAGACTGTTGTCCAGTTTTGGATTGTCAAACTCATTGTTATCAAGGGCATTTATTAAGTCATTATTATAAATATTAAAAAGAATGGGAACCGGTGCAAAGACCTGCTTTACTCCTCAGTTCACCTTGATTTTATCTGATAAACTTCTGTTTTGTTTTTCACATCTAACTTTGCAACAGTTCTTGGAATATCATTGATTAATTAGGTTCACTAAGTTAACATCAAGGTCTGTTGCTAGTAGTTTTCTACCGAGGATATTTCTGTTCAGAGAGTCAAATGCTGTACATAGGTCAATAAAAGCAATAAAAACAGTCTGAGATTTGATGCTCACATTTTTCTAATATATGGTGTAGAATAAAACATTGGTTTATGGTGGAGACCCTTTCCTGAACTCTGCTTGTAAATCTTATAATTTATTTTGTTCAATGTGATCAACCAGGCAGCTACATATGGTTGTTGTAAAAAGTTTGGAAGAGGCATCCAGGAGATGTATTAGTCTCCTTATAGCACAGCATAGCTCCTTTCCAGGACTGGGGTAGGAATTTTATACGAATATAATTATTTAATATCAACGTAAGAAACAGTGCCCAAAAGTCCAGGTTTGACTTGAATAAATCCATGGGTACGCCATTGGTTCCTGAGGCCTTATTGCCACTCAAGAGGAAATAGCCCTCCCAATGTTATTTGGAGTAAAGGACAAATAGTATCACAAACATTTATAATCCTTTTTTGCAAATCCTTTTTTTTCTAGAACAATGGATTCATAATAAAAAAAGATTCTGCAATTGCTTAACCTAACTGTGTGGAGAGATATGTGCATCAGTTGTATTTAGTCAAATATCAGTCCCCTGTGCCACTGATCTCCAAAATTTTCCAGAGTCCATACTACTCTATAGCTTCCGGCATTTTGTCCCCAAGGCCATTTGATCATTCCATTTTTTTTTGCAATAACGTTTTCATATTCTCTTTTTTGACTTAATGTTTTAGAGTTTCTATTGTTGCATTAGATCTTACAATTCAGTTTATTTAAATTTCTTTTGGCTAACTTGCTGTCTTTATTGATCCAGTTGGTTCCATGTCATAACGGCGATCGCCGTTACAGTGCGTCTACATCTCTGAAATGAAAAAAGGCAATGTACACTCCCAGCGAGTACAGGAATGGTGAACAGAAACTAATTTATCTATGCAGGGGATGCGACCCCGTACCCCCAGGGGGCTTCGCCCCTCCTACATCCCCCTTAATTTAGATTCTCAACTCCAGGAGGTGCATGTCGGGGAGGGGGAGAAACTCTGAAAAAAAGTTACATTCCCACAGAAACTCCAAACAAAAAAATGATACCCCTACCAAGCCCAGAACCCTAGACCTTTCCCATTGCACCCAGCCACCCTCACCACCACACCAACGGTCAGCTCGGTGACACCACACCACACACCTCCTACATACCTTCATCAGCATCCATCTTCTTCTGTTTGCCCTCTTCTATATTCACCTCTTCCATTTGCCCTCCTCTATATTCATCATTTTCCCTTCATCTGTGCTATTACCGTGTGTCACTACCCTTTCAGGGTAGCTCAGATTATAGCTGCTGAGACAGAGTCACTCATATGTGAGTCAGCCAGTCACATTCACCCATATAACGTGTTACCATCCACCATCCAGTTCTACTCTCAAAGAGGATAGCAACATGTTATTTTGCCTTAAACAATTCTCGGTGGTCAGAATCTGTGAATACAAAAAAAGGCAACTTTCTGTGGACAGGGTGGAACTTATCTTGTTCCTCTGGATACCATTCAATAAAACTCTTCACGTGTTTATTATATAATTACCTTTGCAAGCATAATGATAAGTGGTCACACTCTGCTCTATCTGGAATAGTTAGGAAGCTGTATTTTGATATGTCCAATGCTGTTAGAATAGCACAGTCAATGATGGAACCAAACTTCCTGCAGAGATGGATATGAGCACCAATAAAATCATCTTCTATTTTATTGTTAAAAATAAATTGACCTAGGGTATCAAATATGTTCAATAGTGTATTTACATTTAAATTAATTCCCTTATCTATGGAATTTCCATCAGTACTAGAATGACAAAACCCCAGAGGATATTGAAAAGCAGCCTCAAAATTACTTAAATGATAGGAAAGAATTTATACACTTCTAGATACCCTCCTGATTCCCTTGTAGAGTCTATCAAATATTCCAATATGTCTTGACCGTTTTTCTTAAATTAATAATCTGTTGTTTTTTTTTTCTTGCCTTTGTAACTGCTTTGAAGAATCCCTTTCTCTTCATTAGTTACTGTTCTTTCTTTTCATACTACTTGGACATTCTATGGCATTAGTAACACAGTTCCATGCAATTCAGATGAAAGCATGGAATGGTGTAATTGATGTCATGGAATGTCTAAAAAATATGAAAAGAAATAAAGGGTAGTAGCTGGTGTGGGAGTGGAACTCTATGTAGATCGGAGCGCACCTCAAAACTATGTTATTTATTTATAAAAAATAAAATACACAAAAAATATCATAATATGTAACTGGCCTGGAAAGGAACATGTGAGAGTTGTTAACTATGTAAAACTCATTCCCTATCACCTTAAATTCCCTACTTTGACATTCAAATCTCCTAGAATTAAGATTTTAAGATGTATTGTTTTATCTAGGAATTGTGATAAAGTGGTTGCCAGATGGTCACAAAATATCAGGTAAAACTTTCTTGTACCTGATGGAGGTATATAAACATTTCATAATATGACACTGTCCCCTGTAAATTTCAGGTATATAATAAACATGGTGAAATCTTGAAATAAAATTTTACACTTCTCTATGCGCAGGTCAACCTTAATTGCAGTAACTAAACCACCTAATGGCCTACCCCATTCTTGTTTTTTTCAGTTTCCTGTGCAGTAGTTTGATAGCTATACAGGATTAATTCATACATATTGCGCAAACAGGTGTCATGTAAGTATTGAATATTGAAATCTAGGATAAAATCCCTCCATTCTGTGTCCAAGTTTTATTAAACACCCCTGCAATTTTGCGTAAGACAACTTCTCTATCACTATTCATAGTTTCACTCATTGTAGATCGATTTTTAAATATGTCTGAACTGTTTTTTGTAAAAAAGCAAACTGATTTGAAGTTTGAACTGATAAATTATTTTTGTATGTGCTTATTTTTGGCCTCGGTCCCTGCCGCCCCCCCTTCCCCCGTATCGGCTGAGTCTCAGCACTTGCCAGGATGCTGGGCATCACGGGGCTCAAGCTGAGGTATTGTTTCCAGATACAGCCCACTTACCCTCATCTGGGGCAAGGTCAGACATGCAATGACCTCAGCGTATAGTCAGGTGTGCTTCTGTCCCCAACGTGCAGAGGTCCACCAGTCCCTGCCCCGATGTGCACCCAGCATGGTCCCGAGCTGCCATGTCCCTCAGCCAATACTAGAGGTTGGTAGGTGCCAGGTCCCAAATCCCTCCCTTCCTGGAGAAGTCAAGCAGTCCTCTGGATGCTCAGCCTCCTCCCCCTGGGCTGACCTGCTGACGTCCGAGGTCCACTCCCGAACCGCAGTTGTCAGTGCTGCAGGCAGTAGCATTACCACTGCACTGGTAGGTCACCCCAACTGAGAAATGAATTTGTTCTTTAACTGGTCTGTTCATGTTTTTATCCTTGATCACCTCCACCATATCTATGATGTTAAAGCCCATACCATTCAGGTATTCAGCAGTCACCAGAATTTGCTTCACGAATTCCTTATTCTCACACAGTATGTCAACTTTCCCCTGGCCATTAATGCCTTGCGATCACTTGGCATCTCGTATGCCAGTATCAGACACCCTAAGACCTAAAATATCATAAGATATCAACATTACTATATAATGAGATTTTAGACTTACTTGGTTGTTGATGCATGCTGTGCTGACTTAGAACTACAGACTCATGGTCATCTAGTTATCCTCATCTCTGAAATGATTCCCTTGAGGAGAAATATTCAGATGTTTTGACCAGATTTGCCAAGGCAAATCCTGCAGGGATTTCAGGAGGTCACTAGTAATTCCTAATTTTACTAGTTGCATTTTTATAGTTCAAACTTGGTAAAATACATCTAGTGAGTCTGTGACCAGAAATGCCTTGGAGTTATCTCTACCAGAATTGTATTGAGGGCTTCAAAGAAAAAGCATTCTGTTAAATTCGATACTAAGCTTCTTCTTCACTGGATATTTTAACAACTCTGTAAGTGTATTTTGTGTTACATAATTTTTTTTCATAAATGCCTTCCATTTCAATGAACCATTCGTAATTCATTATAGATAGACTTATGGAAATATTCTAATTTTATAGAAGCAATGTTCTCAATGCTTTTGGTCAGGGGTAATGATCTGAACAGGAAAAACTCACTTGAAATAAAGTTTCTACAGCAGACCCTATGTTAGTTATGTGAGTATATTGGACCTGTGCATTGAAAGGTAGTAGTCTCTAAGAGTTTGTCTTTCTGCACTATACCAGTATTTCTCTTTTTATTTCCCTTTCTCTTTTTAGCTTTGAGTTGTTCCATGTCCTTTGAAGCATCCAAAGATTTAACTCTATAAGATGTCTCATGGGCCTGTTTATCCTTCAATGCTGAAGAATTGTCTTTGCACGTTGTCATATAACCAATTCATTTTTCCATCAATATTCTATTCTGGTTAATTCCCCTTTATGATAACTAATTATTTTCTAAATGAATGTAAATATTCCAGATTTAAGATATTGGCCATATGAGGGTGACATCCCTGTATATACATAAGTGAAGAATCCCATGGAGGGTGACAGACACAGTCCTGCCCGCACCTTGCCCAGTAGCTATCTTCTCCAGTCTGCTTCTGCTGTTTACTAGCCTAAATAAAACATGACTAAGAAAACAAAGTTACCAAAAGAACTCACTGGGCATGAGTAGTGGCTTAGTTTATTTTTAGTCCCCAAAACAGAGTTGACTTTAGTGTCCCCGAAAATGGAAGATGTTTTTCAGGTCAAAATTCAGATCCCAAAATTGGGAGTGGGGGTGGTATGCATCTGATTTTCAAATTTGAAGAAAAAAAATTAATAAAATTACAAGGTTATGAATGATTAACCCCCACCCAAAAAAGACCATCAAACTAAGTTCCCAAAAACATGAACTGTGCATAGCCTGGGACTTTTTAAAAACATTGTTTTTCTATTAATTGTAACTTCAAAATTTTTTAACATTTTAAACCTACATTCTTTGGGGATGGGCTACTTACTGCCCCCCATTATGACACCTGATTGGCAACTTTCAGACCTGCCCAGTGGACCTTTCACTTTGTGTAGGGCCCACTGTGGACCTGCATAAAGCATGCTACAGATACTGCACCATTCCCTATGGGTTTGGAACTTCACGTTAGACCTACAGGGCCCTGTGAAAAGCAATCTATGGATTTGGTGTTATGCCCAATGGGTCTGCTACTTTGTATAGGGCCTGTGGGGCTCTGAAAAATGCACGGTACAAATATGGTTACCTGGTTGATAGGTCTGCAGCTTTGTATAGGGTCAGCAGGGCTCTACATAAAGCAAGCTACAGGTCTGCTGGATGGGTATACTGCTTCCGGATCTGTGCAAAGGAAGCTTTGGGTGTCAGTTGCTATATACATTTTTCAAAAAGTAAGGAAATTATTTGCAAAAAACCTATGTTAATACATCTTTTAGGATTCAAGTAAAAGCATAAAATGTAGGGGACAAAAATTAAGGAAAAAAGTCCAAGGAACCTTGGTGAATCTGAGGTGTGGTGTCCCTTGTGGTTTGAATTATCACATCATGCAGCAGAGGCATTACCCTAACTTCGGTACATTATATCCAGTCATTACTGTCTCAAACTTTGTTTGAAAAGAAAGTGCTGAAGTTAGAGTAACACCAACGCTACATCTCATTATCGTTGAACACCAATCAACACCACACAACAGATTCACCAAGGCTATAGAGGGATAGATAGATAGATAGATAGATAGATAGATAGATAGATAGATAGATAGATAGATAGATAGATAGATAGCTAGCTAGACAGACAGACAGACAGACAGACAGACGGGCAGGCAGGCGATATATTATACACTACTCTTAAGATATCCTGTTATCTTTTGAGCTGTGCATGTCACAGATGATATTGTGCCCTACTGGGTACATCAGAGTGGAATACTACACCAATAAGACAGCAGCTTTCACAATGCTGATGACATCACAATATCCATGTGCAGCACTGAATCTAGCAGTTGAAATAGAAGAAAAACAGTTCAGTCTTCACATAAACAGCAGATTTAAATGCTCTAACTTGTAAATGGATGTTGTATAAATTGAATAGAAAATGGCCTGGCTCAGAATATGCAGTGCATCATTACCTGTGAGGGGACAGAACTTTCATAACTCACTAGTGACTCAGCCTCTTGTGAATTATAGTCCTGCTTTCTCTCGTGCAAAGATAAATTGCATATTTTGAGTCAGTCTATTGCAGATCTCCTATATGTATTTGACTGTGCCAGTGTCTTTGTTATTATAGTATCACAAAATATGGTGAAGTATAATCCATGTATAAAATATAGCAGTTTGTAGTCTTATAACTGTTCAGTGCTTATGCCAGTGCAAAAGAATGAGATATGATAAAAAAGTGATTATTATAAAACAAAATGATACAGGCAGAAAAGGATCCCAGGTCCATCTAGTCTGCCCTTGAGTCCCATCAAAATGTTGCATCCAGCTTCAGACACCTGGCCTAGGCTGATGGGCCTGAGGACAGCTCGTCCTTATGCCCACCCTGATCTCCCCCATAGCCCCCCCCACCTCACTCCTCCCTCTATCCCTGTGAATCTATCATAGCCGGTCTTGAGCCCAGAAATAGATCTAGGATTCACCACTCAGCTGGATGACACAGTCTAATAATCCATCACCCTTTTTGTAAGGAAATATTTCCTCACATCCTGCTTGAATTCATTTTTAAGCTTGTAATCACTTAGTGTTTGTGCCACTCCCAGATAATGACCCTATATTATAACAAGTAACATACAACCACATCCTGCAAAAATAGGACGTGATGCTGTCTCTTGGGTCTGAGACAAGTACAAAACAGTTGACCTTCAGTACATTGGTTTGTAGTATACATGTCTCCAGAACCCCTTGAAAAACATTACATTACATCCCTTATTATGTATGGTTGTTCGTACTTTAGCCTTTATTCTGCGGTATACTGTAATACATAGTATACAATTAAGTGGTAACATTCAGTTAGCTGGAATATACAAAGGAATAACGGGCTGATGTGGGTGAGTAAATGCAGAGGCTGAAGGTCGAGGCATCTAATCCACCACAGAAGCCAGTTATTCTGAATATACTCCAGCTAACTGAATGTTATTACTATCGTCGTGCAGCTAGGAATTTTGAACCCAGGATTTTGAATGTTCTGTGGTAGTTGAAGTGCAATGTGCCTCCCCCACACCCCTTTTTTTCTCTGGTCTAAATGGATACTCTACCGCAGGTATGTCTGAAATGTGGATAACCTACCGAGGGTGTGTTTAAAATGTGGATAACCAACTGTGGATGTGTCTAAAATGTGACTGTACTAGTTTGAGGGGCACTGAATGACAATTTTCCTGTGTTCTGATTGACTTACAATTGATACCTGTCATATAATAATACACACACAACCAGGTAGTAGTCTGGAATTTCCTCAGGATGAGTGTTCTGCATACAGTATAAATCACATTATAAAAAGGGTCTGAGAAATAGAACTTTCTGATTGATTGTAAACATTCTATCAGCCCTATGTTAATCTTTGATTAACATACATGTACAGCCTAATCATATACTAAACAAGGCTTAACACTATTTAAAAAGCATTTTTATTATAATAGCAATAAGGCACTCCCAGGGATTATGTTATTGGTCAGTTAATCACCCTCTAGGGGCATGAAGCACTTGGCTACGCTTCATGCCACATTACACCCCTAGAAGGTGATTAACAGACCATTAACATAACCACTGGTCATGCCTTATGCAAGCAATAATACCCAATAGGGTGGGCGGTATTGGGCAATACCAGACCACCCAGGGGCGTAATGAGGCCCGACTCTGCAGGCGGAGAGGCTTATAGCCCCTGGAAGGTCCGGTATTGCCCATACCGCCCACCCTGGAGGGTATCATTGTGCTTAGAAATTGGGCAACCTGTGGCAGTCTTGTATGTGTTTTTACAAAATTAAAGAAAAAATGAAATGTATAGTAAGACTGACTTTTAAGTCTTTTGCTTGTCAAGTAGTCCCTTCCTTTGTATGTTATTCCATGTCTTGTTGCCACTCCCCCCAGAGCTCCATTCTGGTACTTATCCCCACTCCCCCTCAACCCACTTCTTAACAGGACACTGTGCTATGTTTTCATCCCCAGCTTGTTAGACCTGCCACATAAACCAGGAAGTTGGAATCCAGCATTGCGATTGTGGAAATTAGAATTAGAGGTAATTTTATTATGTTATTAGAAGAGGATTTATGTTTAGGAAAAAAAAAAACACAGATCTGTTGTTTTACTGGGACAGGTTATGTGAGTGAGGTGCCATGAGCTTGTTGGATTCCACTGCCACATAAACGCGGAAGTGCAGAGGAACAGACACAGTGCAGCAGGGCAGCACTGTAAATTTGTTTTTCCATTGCCCATTCTTGCAGACATGCCATGAAGAGGATCAGTATCGGGGGTCTGTCCAGGGGTCATGGAGTTACAGACATAAAGGTACATGTCTGGTGATAGTCTGAGTATCAGGTTTGTCTGCTGGAACGCAACACCGCGATCACAGAAATTTACTTTAGAAGTAGAAATTTTGTAAAGTCAGCAGAAGGGAAGTTATGTTAGAAAATCTCAGCTCTCTGTGGCCCAGATATTCAAACTGCGCCAGGCTGTGGTGCAAGCTTGGGCGCAGCTCAACTTGGCTGCGCAGGGGTGTGGACTGGGCAATATTCAACGGAGCTGCGCCATGGCTCAGCAGCTTTGAATATCACACCCTGGCCACCCCCAATGTGCATGGTGCAGTGGCACTGTGCCAGCGCAAGTGGCCAGAGTGGAGCATGGAGATGCGCTAGTGCAAGTTCCATTGCACCATGCACAGCAACTGCGATATTCAAAAGTTGACATGCAAATGGGGCCATAATGTATGCAAAAGATTTACATGGGCCATTTTGCGTAGCCGTCTCTTTCCATTGCATGCAGGTGTGCCGATCCCCGACAACTTGCGCCTGGCGCCCTGCCAGGCAGCAGCCATCGGGGACCGATGCCCCCTGCAGCCCCATGGCGGGCATTTGTTTAAAAAAAGATCCCCGTCCAATATCCCTGGTGGTCCAGTGGACCCCATCTGCCCGATTGTGGGCATTTGTATAAAATAGACTAATTCGTCCTATATCCCTGGTGGTCCAGTGGACCACTCTCTGCCCGATCTCGGGCATCTGTGAAAAAAAAAAGTCCTATATCCCTGGTGGTCTAGGGTACCCCCCTTCCCACCTGCCCACTAAGCCCCACCGCCCTGCTCCCTTCCGGTCAGCCAGCGGGCGGCAGCACCCCACCCGCCAGCTGTCCCGCCGCCCGCCGACTGACACCTCAGTAGGGCTGCACACCCATTGGTTTACAGCGTGAGCCAATGGGCGTGCAGCCCCACTGCATCATACTACACATTCCAGATATGTGCCCGCATACATTACTGATGCGCCCGTGCATCGATTTGTGCCGCACTTTTCCTTTTGAATATCGTGTCAAGACAGGGTTGCGATGGCGCAACACTGTTGCACCATACGCAACCTTTTGAATATCTGGGCCTATGTGTTTTTCTGGAGCCATGTCTGTGAGGTGGCCAGTGTCTTGGTAGCAGAACTTGTGTATAAGGAGAAACATGCGCTGTGGTTTAAAAAAAAACACACTGCTGGCTATGGGGAGCTGATCGCACTGACAGCTTATGTTTACTTTTGAAATTTGTGGTTTTTGTTGTCATTTTTTTTTTATTGTGTGACAAGTGAGCAAGCAGAGGCTGGTATGTGAATTAGGGAGTGTCAGTTGGGTAATATTGCTCGTTAAGCGAGAGAGAAAAATGGCGGCAGTTTTAAAATTGAATAGGGCACTTTCAGCCAATGGGCAATCAGGGTAGGTACAAGGATTCTTGAATGGGCAAAGGGGCATCATTTGGGCTGGGGCTTTTCATTTGGTGGGCATCTATTGTCTGATAGATGCTCACCTAAATAAGTGTCTCAGCCAATCAGAAAAGTTAATTGTCTTTGCCCATTTTCTAATGCTTAAGAAACAGAACACTGGGATGGAATTACAGGCTTAGAATGCATAGCTGGGTACTTACAGTATTTTACATAACACACACTTTCCTTACAGAATTTTGTAGACCAAAGTGTCAGAACAGCAGTTCTGTGCTGCACTCAGAGATAAAGAAAAGCACACTGGAGAAGATCACATCATATGCATGCCGTGCCAAAACAGAGACGACATACAACTGATAAACTCATGTGTGGCATGAGAAGGGACAGTAATGTGACAGAAGAGAGACATGATAAGGCATGTACTGCATACATCATCATTCAGGCACAGCAAGTTTTCACTGCCAAATGTCGCAATCTTTTTTTTTTCAGGAAAGATGTCAAGTTTATTTATTAATGACCATGAAGCACATTTAGTTATTTATTTATATGTTGACCAAGAAAGCCGTGTTTAGCCAAGGTTCATGTCCGTGTGTGATTCAGGTAGGGATATGATTGGGAGAAAAACTGAAGCAAATTAATGAGGTACAATGCATGAGCAGTCACAGAAAATAAGGATTACAAATTGGACAGCCTGCAAAGGGTACCTTGCAGCAAGCAACTCTTTGTCTATGATCACATCTCCTGACATAAGAACAGAGTAGGTAGATAAGGAAAGTTGGTGGATATGGAAGGGAAAAGGTAAAGAGGAAGAGAAAAAAGGGAGGGTTTAGGTAGGAAATAGGTCTGCCCAGCAGCAGGAGGAATCTATGGCTGGAGGGGAGGGGCTATGAGAGGTATATAGAGGCCAGCACTTATTGTAGCACAGTCCCTTTGGTTACTCATCTCTGGATGAGATTCTTCATATAAATAGCAGCAGAAGAGCCAAGTGAGCAGCAGCTGCAGCATACAGGTTGGCAAGCGGTCATACATTTGGCCCTCTGCAGTGCAAGGTGTTTTTTTTTTTTTTTTTTGAGCATAGGTTCTGACAGGCAGGCTGCTGTTAGTCCAAGCAGTCTGTGCAGCAAGCAGTGATTAAAAGGATAAAGAAAAATCAGCTCAGGTCAGCCCGCTGGCACAGACCTGGGTGTCGGAGGTTCGGGCAGGGGGAGAAGGATCGAGCATCCTGAGACTGCTCTCCTTCTCCGGGGGAGGAGGGAAGTGTGTCCATTGTCCATCGCATCCTGGACCCTGGCAGAGACTGGGGATGCTGCCGTGATCGGAAACAATAAGTAGGGAGGCAGGGCAAATGTTGGCCATCATCGCATGTCACTGCCCCCAGGGCTCTAGAATCCACATAAAAAGCTGGCTCCTGGCATGACGCCCAGCTCTACCACTATCCCCACTGCCACTAGTGTCCATTGGGGGGGTTTCTCTCCCGTGGCCCCACCCTAGGGGGCAATCTGGGGCTTGCCACTAATGACCATTGAGGTGGAGCCCTCCTGGCAGCCTCACCCAGGAGGGCAAGTCTGGGTATGGGGGGGGGTGGCAGGCGGGGCACTAGGACTGACCTCCGACAGGAGGTTCAGGGTCTGGAATAAAAAAAAAAGAAAAATCAGCTCATCCATCAGGTCAAGGTGGAGGGACAGAGTTAAGAAAGGACAGGAACAAGCAGGACACCCACCCACTCACTTTTCCCTGCTCACTAGGGGCTAAATTGGAGGTGTTTAAGGAAAAAGAGAAAAAAGGTTGCAGTTTGGGAGCCAGTGGCATTCCCATTAAACTTTGGGAATTGGAAAGCCTGTAAGCTGCAGCAAGAGGGCTGGGGGGAGACCCTGCTCGAAGGTGGAGTGATGCTGCATCGTGGGAGCTTGTAGTTGGAAGACACTCACAGGAACAGTGGGGGCTCCTGCTTGAAGGAGGAAGGATACTCCTCAGGGGAATAAAGCTGCAAAAGGGCAGCAAAGAAGCCAAGGGGGCGGTGATACTGGTACTATTCAGTGGAGTAAACGCAATGGCTAGGTGATACTAACAAAAAAAAAAGAAACAAAAAGCAACATGATTAAACAGTGAAGGCCACCCACAGCTGACTCCCACACTTCAGACTGTGGGCAAAGGGAGTGGTACAGGAGGTGGCCACGGCCACATGGCAGGCCTGGATACAGGCTGAGGGCATAGTAGGGCAGAAGCAGGTGGAATGCTGAAGGGGGACAAGCCTTTAGTCCACGATGCATGGCCTTGAATGGGACAAGGCAGGGAATTGATTCAGGAGCATGACGTGGCCCTCAAGAAAGTTTGTGAGCACAGGGTTGCCAGTGGTGGAACATATCTGTTGCCATGGAGATGGTTCCCATGGCAACCAGGACTGGTAGAGCATGTGTGTCTTGATGGCAAGGCATGAGCCAGGTGATCAGAAAAACAAAAAACAAACAAAATACACAATAACAAGAGAAAATAAGGAAGGAGTGGACTTAAGTTCCACAAGCAGCATTGTACTTAAGTTTCACAAGCAGCATTGGTGGGGAAGGCAGGCAGTCAGTTGGGACTTGGAACGCTGGCATGACAGGATGAACCTGTTGCCATGATGATAGTAACCATGGTAATCAGGGTTGGGGGTGACATGCAAACATGCCTTAGAATGGTAATTGTAAGGAGTAAACCTACACTGCACTGCAGGTAATTTTCTTAAGCAAACTTAGCAGTTGATACAGGGCAAGGCAATCAGTTGGTACAGAGTATGGGAGTAAAACAAATCAAGCTGAGCAAACGGCTGCATGATGTGACTGGTGCCAGATGCATGGCCCAAAAACACAGCATGCATGCATGCACCGATTTTGAGTGTGCAGCTGCATGTTGTTAACGGTGCATGCTGTACGGCCCGCAAAAGTACCACCAACAGCTTAATCTGGTTCGATGTCAGCTGGCATCCATTTGTACCCCTCTCCCCCGGGATGTGGCTGAAAATAGGCAGAACTGTCTAGTCCTCCTTTCCCGGTCAACAAAAAAAGACTAATACTAAACTAAAACTAAGTAATGCGCATGAGCGACAAGCAGCTGCCATCTTGGGTACACAGGTTGCCATGAGGCACTACGAGGTAGATGGCACATGCGTGCTGTGCTAGCCACCATTTTGGGCATGGCTGCTGTGCGATGGCCAGTGTTTTATAAAAATAAAAAAAACAGTTGGCTCTGGCATGAAAACGGATGCCATATGACAGCAGTGAACCCATCCTAGGCCAAACATTGGAGGCCAGGAGGAGACACCCCCTAAGGTGGCCTCCTAATAATATATATAAAATAATAATAATAATAATAAAGAAGGGCACAGCTCAGGCAGTCCAGGATGGTATGGGGGCCCCTGGCAATGTTGGGTAGAGGTGCCATGTGCAGAGTGACTGGCAGACGCTGAAGGGTGCTGCCACTAGATGAGACAGTTCTGGTCAGTCACTACTCCCAGGCCATGCAAGAACCAGAGCTGGAGACAGGTGAGGGCCCTAAGGGAGAGAGCAATGGCATAGTGCATGGTCTGTGTGTGTGTGTGTGTGTGTGTGTGTGTGTGTGTGTGTGTGTGTGTGAAGGAACGTGAGAGAGTTAGTCATTAAGCTAGGTTGCTGTGGCAAGGCCCTCCACCTGGGACCCAGGTTTAAAAAAGGGGAGAGAGCAGAAGAAAGACATCAGGCAGGTAGGGTGAATTGGTATGAAGATGGTTAATAACAAAATTTGGATTAACTCACAGTGGCCCATTAGTGTAGATTAAGCAGAAGAGGCTACCATAATGCGAAGAGTTTCCCTGTGGTTTTGTTTCTCAGCCAAGTGATAGGCAAGATGCCTGGAAAAGGGAAAGTGGCACTGAAATCAGAGTCAGCAGGGTCTGAGAAGCAGATGATGATTTTTGAGCAGGACTGTAGCAAGGCGTGGTAGGACACCAGTTTTGGAACCCTGGATGGGGAAGGGCCATTAAACCTGATTGTGTGGGAGCCATCGGAGCTTCCAAATCAGCCAAGCTTCCCCAGACAGCCATCAGGGCAAGGGACAGTGCTCAGCCATCAACCAAGAATGCCAACAGAAAGAGGGCACCAATGCCTCAGCAGCTAGGAGCCAAAGAATGGCTACACCTTGGCAGCCAGTGGCCATGAAGCTGGTTTGAGTGAAGCAGCAGCAGAAGACATTGCGAGCACTAGTGTGTTCAGATCAAGGTAGGCCTAACTCTGAGCAGTGGAACCCTGAGCCGAAGAGGGCATTGTTGTTTAGCACTGTTGAGGTAGATACCCATATGGGGGAACCAGCAGGTAAGAGGTCCAGGTAGGAGATAAGGGTTATGGCCACTACACCAGTGGGACAACATCTGCCAGAACCCATCCAGGAGGCAGGAGAGAGGGGGCATGCAAAATGATGACTCCACCAGTCCCTCTCATCCAAGTCCCTCCTGAACATAGTTAATTGCTGCCCAGGCATTCTGGCCACTCAGCAGCATGGCTCAAGCATGGTACTGAAATTAGCTGGCTCAGACGCAGTTCTTTTCCCCTGGAAGGCCCAGGTAGGGGTTTACTGTATGTGGCTTAGATGGAATGGTTGGTGGAGCTGGTGGGTCCTTTCGGTCTTTCTTCTCCTCCATGAGATGTGGGATCTGGGACAGGAAACCCAGAAGGGGTGACACAGCCATCTTCTTTAGAACAGAAGTTGGACTATGTCTTGGTTTTTATAGAAGCCCTGTAAATGGGGCAGGGCAGTGGCTCCCATACAGAGTGGGGGTGGCACCAACGGCCCGGCTACAGCCATACTGCAGGTTGTAGCAGCAGCGGTCCAAGTGGTGACACTCCCCCTCCCGGCGATGGAGTTTGTAAGCATGGGGGAACTTGTAGGGTCCCACTTCATGTAGAAAGTTTGCAGCAGATCTTGAGTAGAGAGTGTGTGGATATCTTCCTTTGAACTGGCCCAGGGAACCTGAAGAGGATCAGGAAAAGAAAGAGAAAGACGAAGGAGTATAGGTTAAATGGCAGGTTCCGATTCACTGGACCTGAGAGAACTGGTCAGTGGGATTCATGATTTTTACAGAAACAATTGATCAAGCAAGGCCAGAGAAGGGCAATGGTCTGTGGGGCTATTACAGTAGGGTCATGACAATGCATGCCAGCAAGCTGGGGTATGCATGACTGGAATAAGATGAAGAATTCCAGTGGTGGAAGCAGAGTGATCTGGCAGTGGAATGTGCTAGACGTGCTGTTGCTGTGGGCCATAGAACATGGCAGAGAGTCGAATTCAGCCCACAGATCATGGATTTTCTGTCAGATGAGCCCCATCCCTGAAGAGGGGGTCACAGGGCTTTACCTTACATGGGGGGATGCACAGGCACTGCTATAACTTTAACCAGTGAGGGTGTAAGATTGAATGGTGCAGGTTTAAACATGAATGCATAGCCTGTAGGTGACCTCACTTTCTTACCCAGTGTAGACCGGGCATTACCACTTTGCTGCAATTTCAGAAGTGGCGCAACAAGCCCCCAATGAAGAGTGTCCAGAATTAGCCACCGGCTGGACAGATACCCGGACTGAGCATCCGCTGGTTCCCTGGCAGACGGTTTCACAGGAAGCTTTAGAATTTCACATGAGGGTTCTTGATGGAGATATGAGGCCGAGAATTTGAAATCACCTAAGGAAAGATCAGATCTAGTCCAAAAATTATCTGCAAAAAAGTGGCAGCCAGGAGGATCAGTGGCCCTTTCTCAGCACTTACTTCACCATGTTCATGAGGTTGTTCCCAATTTGCCTGGTTCCCAAGAAGGCTCCAGGGGAGTTCACGATGATAAATCATCTCTCCCACCTGGAAAGGGACTCAATTAAAGACTACACTGACCCTTGCCACACTGCATTATCATATGCTCTGCTTAATAGGTTGGTAGAGATTGTGAGGGTGACTAGAAAAAGGGCATTGCTGGCAAAAGCAGACACTGAATTGGCTTTTTGGTTATTGTAAGTACATGGGAATGACAGAGATCTGTTAGAAATACAGTAGGAGGGTCAGTACTATGTTGACAAGTGCATGCCAATGGAATGTACCATGGTGTGTGCAGTGTTTGAACAATTTCGTATATTTTTTCATTGGGTAGCGGTGAATAAAATGGGGTACACGGAGATGGTCTATTACTTGGATGACTTTCTGTTTGTAGAAAGGCATGGCACTGGGAATGCAGGCATCTGCAGCAGGTTTTCCAGGTGGTGTGCACAGATTTTGGGCTGCCATTGCCACAGGCCAAGATAGAAGGGCCATGCACCACTTTGTAATTTTTGGGTATCAGAGTAGTCATACTGGCCAGGGCATGCCAGCTGTCCAAGAAAAAGATTCAGGTGCTGTGGGAGTTGCTGGGTAAGGCTGCTGGGGCATGGAAGATGATGTTACGTGAGCCCCTCATTAGGCCTCATACCGCCACACCTGAAAAGAAGAGACACATGCAATGCTTTGGAGACAATGACCGCAACCATGTATTTATTGAATTAACACTTACATCAGAATCATGAGGCTCAGTCACCTCAAGTTTGCATGTAAAGTTATCCTGATGGGTCAGGTCTTTCTACGATGCATGGCAAAGGTGGGTGCCACATGCAAAAAAGCCCCAAAACATTATAGGCTGCAGCTGACTGAAAGCACGCGGGTAGATTTAGCAGTCTGGGTGGCATTTCTTCAGTGCTACAACAGGGTTTCTATTTAGCCCAAGGTCATAACCAGCCAGGAACTGAAGTTCTACATGCATGCATCTGGAGGCTTCAGCTTTGAAGCTTACTTTTGAGTGGCACAGTGCATGGGACAATGGCCAAGCAGCTGGAGTGAGGATGAGGTGACAAAGAATGTCACCTTGCTTAAATTTTTCCCAATTGTGGATATTCTTTGGGTCTGGAGAGTCAGTTCAAGGATCATAAAGTCATCTTTAGAACTGATAATATAGGTGTGGCATATACCATTAATGGACATTAGGTGCAAAAGGTCTGATGGAGGACTCTCATGTGGGTCTTTGTACTAAAGTGTTTTTTACTGAACATCCACTTTAAGGCAGTACATGTGCCGCATGTGTATAATTGCATTGCTGACACTCTTTCTCATTCACAGCAGCCGAGGTTACAGGAGCTGGTGCACAAAGCAGGGAAACATCCCAGGAAGTCCCAGTCTACCTCTGGTAGCTGCTGAGCAAGACATCTGGGAGTTAATCAGGATTTCCTTGTCTCCTAGCGCAAGAACAGCATATAGGAGGGGGGATCAAACCTTTCTAAATGTAAGGCTGGCCCAGGGTTGGGGTGTTGTGGGTTCGATAGTGGTTGGTCAGTTATGTCATTATGTGATCCGGATGAAACAAAGAGGTTTGCCACTGGGGGTAGTCAATCCACATCTGATGGGCATATTTTGCTTTTTGAAGTCGCCAAGTTTGCAGATAACACTTGAGACTTTCAGTTACATAAGATGCTGGAGGGCTGGGATGGGGAGATACCCAAAAGGGTAGATGGCAGGTCACTGAGTGGCCCAGGCCTGGTGTAACAGGATTGGGTGAACTGGAGTATGCCCATCTCCATCAAAATGGTCTTGTTCAGAACAACCTTTTTGGTAGCCTTTCGCAGGACATTGCAGGTGTCTGAACTGATGCAGTCAAAATAAGCAGAGGGCTGAAGTAATATTACTGGACGAGGATATGGCAATGATGCCAGAAGGGGTATTTGTGTGACTCCATAAGAGTAAAATGGACCACCTGGCACAGGGTTGCTGGTGCTTCCTAATGTCTCACCCAAGGGTAGGCTAGAATGTGCAGGCAGAAATACAGGACTTTGTAACTCAGAGGCATGGTGGGGGGGGTGCATTCTTTTGACATGGAGACAGCAGCCCACTAATGGTTTTTTTAGTTCCATTACATTCTAGGGTGAACCACAAACAATTTGGGGTGGAAAGCAGGGGAACTTAATACTCACTGCTTTTGCACTGCAGCAGTGACCAATGCAAGGGCAGAATGCTTCACGGACAGCCAGATTCAGGCACTGAGGCAATGATGACCCCAGGTGTTTGAGAGGTATTTGTGTCCACATTTATTATAACTGTATTTTTTTCTCCAGCAGGTGGCACCACAAGGAAGAAACAGGTCTGGAACTGTGGGCACTTGTTTGTCCACTGGGCAGCCAAGAGAGTGAAGCAGAGCTGGTGGGGGCCTCTTCCTGGATCCCTGAAGTCATCAGGCATAGTGGATGGGTCATCAGGGAGCAAGTGGCAGGAATTTATTCAGTGGGTCATGGATAAAACATGGAGGCAGGGTCCTCCTGAAGTTTTGGTGGTCCACTTGGGGGACAATGACCTAAGTCTGGAGAAGTCACTTGGGTTGCTTTGCCAGATGAAGGATGACCTTTGGTTGCTTTGGAAACCTGGGCGGGTGGTACTAATTTGTTCACACATTATACAAGGGTACTATAGGTGGTATGCTAAAGAACTGATGGCAATAGAGGAGACCCGCAGAATGGTTAACATGGCCATGTGAACTTTTATGGATACTGCTGGGGGAATGGTGTTAAGACATGATGCAATAGTCACAAAGTTACTCTAGCTGTATGCATATGATGATGTGCACTTGTCAAATGCAGGTACTGTAATGACATGCTTTTAGAAGATCTACATGATGTGTTGGAAAAATGTTAGCATGCCTGCTTTTTGGGGGATTGACTGTAATCCTGTGGTGGCACAGTATTCTCACAAGGAGTATCCAGAGATGGTAGTGGGGGAATCAGTGACTGTCACAGATGGGTTTCTCCTAGGGCTTGCAGGAGGTGGCCTTGATGACTGGGCACCATGGTGGCCAGCCACAGGATAGCCTCTTTGGGCTTGCATGCATGTGTAACATCATCTTACAGGGTATAAGCACATATTACATTTATTTATTTAAATTTTGTTAACTGGGTAAGCCCACTGAGACCAGAAGTCCCTTTTTCAGGGGTGACCTAGGGTTAGGTACATACATTAAATGAACACACTGCTACATACTATGATTGCATGCAGGATATAGGAGTGCACAATACAGTAAGTTAGTTAGGTATACAGCACACAATGCACAAGGAATACAGGGGTAAATGCAAACAGGGTGTAGGTAATTCTCAGCTACAGGAGTGGCTCCAGGATTTATCAATGGGCTGGTTGGAATAGGCAATATAACAACTGGGTTAACACATGGTTGACATAATGGACACACACACCAGGTATCCCAGGGTTATCATTGGTTGATCTGAGACTTTATGACATGAGGCATCTGGGGTATAGAGTGGCCAGTTGGCCAGTAGCCCATTTATAGTAGGTAGGAGGGGGGGGAGGATATAGGGCCAAGACCAGCGGTAGTACCCATACAGACTCAGTTCCAGCAGGTAAATTTTCATAGCAGAGTTGAAACCATCAAGAGTGTGACAACCCATCAGATTCTCTGGGAGGGAGTTCCACAGATTAGGAGCTGCATACTGAAAGGATCTTTTGCCTTGGCTAGTCCGCACATGGGGGATGTCAAGGGGACAACCTGCTGATGATCTCAGGGTACGGCATTGGACCTTAGGGTTAAGTAGCCGGCATAGCTGAGGCGGAGGGCCAGCAGTGGTAAATTTATAAATCATGCACAGCAAGGGATATATCAATCTTTTGCCACAAGGTGGGCCACCTAAGGTCATCAAGGACCTCACAGTGGTGCCTCCTAGGAGGGAAGCGAGTAGTGAAGCATGCGACCCTGTTGTAGAGAACAGTGAGTTTTCTAAGTTCATCCTCCATCAGACCCTGTAGAAGGGGGGAACCATAAAGGAGTGTAGGAAGCAGGGTGCAGTTAGCTATGGCACATCGAGCCTCATCAGAAAGGGAGTTGCCCAGTCTGTAGAGGAGGCCAATCTTCTGGTGGCTGGATTTGGCTATGTAATCAATGTGAGACTTGTAGGACATGTCCTGGTCTAGGAAGATTCTGAGATATTTGATCTTGTCAATAACCTCAGCTCCCTTACCTTGGGAATTGTGGAGCTGGAGCAGGTCATGCCTGTCAGTTCCCAGATGCCTTGTTCCAAATAGGACAGCCTTCATCTTATCTTCATTGAGCACCAGAGAGTTCTCAGTAAACCAGGCCTCAAGTGCTGAGAGACAGAAGTTTAGCAGAGATGACACTTGGGCGTGGATCGCTGCAGTATGCAACTGTATCATCTGCATACAGGATGAGGTTGTCTAGCCCACAGTCCAGCTCAATGTCATTGACAAAGAGAGTAAATAGTAGGGGACCCAAGATCGAGCCCTGTGGAACTCCAGAGGTCACTTGTTGAGATCCTGATTGGGTTCCTCTCCATAGGACTTTTTGGGTTCTATCAAGCAAGTAGCTCTCAAACCAGGCCACAGAGAGCCTATCTAGTCCAAGTAGCTGAAGCTTGGAGAGAAGCAGTTCATGACTGACAAGGTCAAATGCCTTAGACAGATCTATGAATAGTGCTCCCGTCGGGGAGCCCCTGTCCATGGCATCTAGGACATCAGACGTGAGCCTGATTAAGGCAGTGTCTGTACCATGACCTTTCCTGAAGCCATGTTGATTATCAGCTATAAGTTGGTTCAGCTCTAGGTAGTCCTGGAGCTGGTTGTAGACCAGTCACTTCTGCACCTTTGCCAAGGGACAGAGAATAGATATGGGCCTTTAGTTCCCCACATTGACCCTAGACCCCTTTTTATGGATAGGGACTATGGTCGCAACCTTCCACTTGCTTGGGACAGTTCCTTCAAGCAGGGACCTGTTAATAAGCATGGCGATAGGGTGGATAATTGCCGGGGCTGTGGCCCACAGCAGCCTGGGTTCAAGTTGGTCATGACCAAGGGAGGAATCAGGGTTAATTTGATTCAATTGGGGTAGTGCCTCAGTTGGCTTGACCAGTCGTAGGTGAAACTGAGGCCTAGGGAGGCTCCATTCAGATTGATTGCGGCAAGGAGCACCACGAAGAACAGGCAGTCTAGGTGTGCTAGGGCTTGAAAAAGAGGCATTGAATGTATCAGCAATAGGAAAGGGGTCACTGGTCAGGTTATCCCTGACCAGCAGACCTTCATAATTGGCACCCATGGTACCATTCAAGAGCCGGTTAGTTTGGCCCAAAAATTTCTTTGGGTCTCTTAAGTGCTGGGACTGGTGATCACGCAAGTGTTTGGATTTCGCACTCTTGGAATCTTTCTTGCAGCTATTCCTGAAAGCCCTGTACTTTTCCCAGTCTGATTTGAGGCCAGTGGATTTGTAATGCCCCCAGGCCTATCCTGGAGCAGCATGCTTCTCATAAGGCCCAGGTTAAGCCACTTGTGACATTTTCTCTGCACCCTTAGCTTCTTGCGTGGGGCATTCTCATTAGTGACAGCCATGAATACCCCTGTGAAGTAATCTAGTGCATCATCAAGGGAGGGAAGGGTGGCTATAGGTTCCCAATTGGCATTGCTAAGGGCTGCACAGAAGTCTGCCAGTACAAATCTGGTGTAATTCTTGGCTTCTATTACCCTGGCAGGCAGACTAGGGAGCTTATTTGACCAGACACAGAAAATGGGTGAGTGGTTACTCATTGAGTCAGCCATGATTCCAGCTGCCAATATCTGCTCTGGGCTGGTTACCATGGCTCAGTCTAGCAGGGTATGGTTGCCAGACTTGGCATTGTGCCTAGTAGGCAAGTCAGTGACTTGGGTCAGGTAAGTGTCTAGGACGGGGTTCTTGAGGCACCCATGGTTGTCCAATTTTGATTGAAGTCATGAAGGAGGATAATTTCCCCTGGGGTGTGTTCTGCCAGCGCTTGGGTTAGGGATTCGAGGGAGAAAGCAGCTGAGGGAGGTGGGAGGTAAACACAACCTATGTAGAGGGGTTTAATATCACCCAGGAGCAGTTTTGTGAATATCAGCTCACTCACTGAGTCACAGAGAGGAGGGAGATCTAGCTGAGTCGCACTTAGACCAGCTCGGACATAGATGAGAACTCCTTCCCCTTTCTTCCCCACTTGATCCTTTCCAAAGACATTATAGCCGGCAAGGTCAATTTCAGGGCATGGGGAAGGATTTGAGATTTTAGCCATATCTCTGTTATAACCAGTATATCCAGTTTTATAGGGCTGTCCAGGCCTCAAAATCCTGAACCTTGCGCCTTAGGCTGCCAATATTCATGTGAACCAGCATGAGTCCTTTGGCATTGGCCCAGCAGGGGATAGTGGGATCACTGAGAGTGTGGTTAGGGGACTGTGAACCAGGGTTGGGTTCTATGTCCCCTCCCATCACAAGTTTGAGCCAGGCTAGGTATCTACTAATTCCCGTGGAGATTTATTTATTTTATTTAGTTTTTGTTGACCAGGTAAGTGCACTAGACAAATTCTGCCTATTTTCAGGCACGACCCGGGGGAAGGGGATACAGATGAATGCCAACTGACTTTGAACCAGATTAAGCTGTTGGTGGTATTTTAGTGAAGATGGACAGGGACTTCCTTCTATCGGTCATCGTAACATGATAGAACAGGTTACACCAGTTCCCATGTCTAGTTAGGCCATATATGGAAAAGAGTAATGCATCTCTCCCTTCCACATTGATCAGACATGGCTCTGAGCCACACTTCAGGCTTCAGAGATCATTGTTCCTCTGAAAGCAGCACCCTTTGGGATAGAGTTGAACTGCCTGGGTGGCTGCTGGGGGTTAGTGGATGGAAAGGTTATGGCATTGATTGCCAAAGACTTGCTGACGCTCCTGAGCCGCACGTGCCATGTTACCGATGTAGTGTTAATTCAATAAATACATGGCTATGACCATCGTCTCCAAAGCACTGTGTGTGTCTCTTCTTTTCAGGTGTGGGGGTATGAGGCCTAATAAGACAATATAAACACACTCTAGAGGTTGGAGGTAAGCAGATATGCAAAATACATATGTATTTTAATACAAAAGTCAGCACATTCCGTTACATCATTAAATAATTCAAATTAATTCATTACTGACCTGACTGAATGTGCTGACTCTGTATGCAATATTTTGTAAAAATATTCATTAAAGATTGATTTTACTCTTTTTTTCTTGGCTTCCAGTGACTTTTGCATTAAAATACACATATCTATCGAATATATGTTTGCCTCACATCACTAGATTGCGTTTAAACTATTTAGATGTTATAAAGTTAAGTTTTAGCTGACCATCTCTTTAAGTGCATCATCCCTGATAACCATGTGTACTTACCAGAATCCTTTATTCTGTATTTTCTAATAAGACAATAGGCAGCCTGCGAAGGGTACCTTGCAGCAGGCAACCCATTGTGGCAATATACCCTGACACCAGAACAGAGCAGGTAGATAAAGGAAGGTGGGTGGAGGTGAAAAGGGAAAGGGGGAAGGAAGGGTATAGGTAGGAGATAGGTCTGCCCAGGGGCAGGAGGACTCTATGGCTAGAGGGGAGGAGCTATGAGGGGTTTATAGGAGCCAGCTTACTCTAGCCCAACCCCTTTGGTTCCTCATCTGCACAGGAGATCCTCACCCATCCTCATAAAAGCATGGTGAATACAGGCTGACAGTTATATAATGATGATGCCTACCATCCAAATATGGAGATCGTATTAGGGATTGAGGAGGAATTTTCTCAGTTTTTCCCATGAATTTTTCCAGGTTTTTTGCCTTTTCTGGTGGAGGAGGTTATTAAAGTGTTTAGTTAGTCATGTCACAGTCATGTAAATGTGTGGCATAATAGTCTTGCAAAGTGTGTGCAAAGGGGATAATGAAGAATCTACTGCTGTCACAGATGGGCTTCTACTGAGGCTGGCAGAAGGTGAGACCCCAATGACTGGGCGCCATGGGGTCCAGTCAGAAGATAGCTTCTTCGGGCTTGCCTGCATGGGTAGCATAATCTGATGCAGGATGGGTGCAAGCCACATGGCTCTGAACCACTTTTCAGGCCTTCGAAGACATTATCCCTCCAGAAGCAGCACCCTTTGTGACAGAACTGGTCCACCCAGATGGTCCCTGGGGGTAGAGAATGGACCAGCTATGGCGCTGACTGTCAAAGACTTGCTGAAACTCCCAAGCTGCGCTTGCCATGTTACTGACACAAGCGTTAATTCAGCAAATACATGGCTACGGCCATTTTCTCCAAGGCACTGTGTATGTCTCTGCTGTTAAGGTGTGGGGTATGAGGCCAAATAAGAAAACAAGCCCTACAAAAATGAAGGCTACAACAGTAAAATAACAAAGAGTACAGTACTACACAAATATGCAGGATAATACCAGTTTGAAAGTGCAAATGTGAAAAATTAGGAGTGAAAAGCAAAGTAACAAAAATGTGAAAAATTATATAGGAAGAAAATCTGAAATCAAGCAGCTGAAAAAAATACATAATTATTATGAACTACAACTCAGATTACTTTATAAAATGCAGAAGGGATCACCTCAACTCAAATTACTTTATAAAGTGCTGAAGGGATCACCTCCTTTAACTAAATTGTTTAACTGCAACTGGCCCTAGCAGTTAGCCAGTATGTCTTTTTAAAGATTTTACCTTCTTTTTTTTAGGAGGACCAATGTAGTCGCTATTTAGTAGTTTACTGAGAAATGCTACAGTGTTGTTAGAGGGGCAGACATCTCTGATAATCCCTAAAGTGTCTCCTGTTACTGGCAGCAAGACAAGACTTGAGGCCAGTTTTATCGACAGATGTCATTTGTCAACTGCCTGAAGGGTTCATGTTCCCATGGTTCTGGTAGGTCACTAGCCCACAGACTGACTAACATCAATTTGGTAATACAAGAAGCTGCAATTCAAAATATGCTATTATATATCTGATGTACCTAATGGTGTCACTAATTCAGTGCATGTTTCTCTGTTAGGCTTTTTGCTTAGCTTTCTGTCACAGTCTGCATACCCTCAGACCACATGAGGAGACACTCTTTAAAACAATGACAGACATCATAACAAACCATCTGTGATAGGCTGACCACCTTTCCACCCAGAGGGTAGGCATATCAATATATCACTGTTAGTGTCAGAATCCATTTGTTTCAAAAGAGTAGGGGGTTTCCAGCACAACCACAGAGAACAGCTGCTGCCACCCAATTATAAAACTCACAAAAGATAGGTAACTGGATTTGAAAGTTCTTATTTATGTCAATAGTAGACAGCTGGAGGCTTCAGCCAGGCCATTTTTACCCTGTTGTCAGTTCTGTTTTCTGTGGCAAATTAAAGGAAGTCAGCACTGGCTTGCCTCCTTGAACTCTAGACTTTCTGGGCTCCACTGTGGGCTTTACAACTCGGATTCTGTGTGAGAGCCTGTCTTACTGCAATCTAATTTAGGAGAAGCCAGCTATTTCTCAGCAGGGGTTTCCTAGCCTGGCAAATGGTCTGTCACCTTATCAGCAGGAGTACTAGCAACCTAGGGATATGATCATTTCTACTGTAGAAATTGACTCTGTCTGTTTGCTCCTCCTGAGTAAATATAATAAAAAAGTCAGTTTGATTAAATATCCATGATTGTTAGGACGGGTTAGATGGTAGAACAGTTTTTGGTGTGTTCCACTCTACAATACAGAGCCCCCCCCCAACATTTCTGCAGATTTTATCAGGGTTTGTCACAGATTTTGACTGACCCTTTTTGTCACTGTATCTCGTTACAGTATTTTACTGTAATCCTCAGAAACCACTTAACCTAATCCATTGATCGATCTATCACGGTGGCCAATAAGACATTTCCTTCTCCTCCCATCTTCCGACAACTTTGTTGGAGATAGATTCTCTGGGGCAGTTCGTGTGTGTGTGTGTGTGTGTGTGTGTGTGTGTGTGTGTGTCGGGGGTGGAGGAGTACACTTAATAAGGATATTTAAAACAGGACAGACTTCAACTCAACAGTGGCAGCCTCTACAAACAAGCCTTTGTCAATGCGGAATGTTTGATTGCTTGTATTTCTTGTGTAACTGCTGGGCATAGTTAGCACACAGGCTGTGCAGGCACAAATGTGTAACATGTATTATAATAGTGTCATTGTCATGCTTGGGAAATGAAGAGGTTCACACGTAATGTTGTTGTTTTCCTAGTAGTTTTTGACTTCTGTTTTCTGCTGCATCCTTTAAGGAGTAAGTCCCAGCATCACTATGCTTCTCTCCCCCCACCCCCAACCCCCAACAGCCCAACCCTGGCAACCCCTCCATGTCTCCCACTTCTCACCATTTTTCTTGGCCCTAGATTCCTTGATACTGATGCACCTGTGCTTGGTTGCTGGTATGTTCAGGTGGGGAGATACTCTATCTTGTAGGGTGTAGCATGCAGTAAGGGAAGCTGAATCATTGTAAGATTCCCCCCTGTTGGGCCAATCAGTGCTGATAACCGTCTGTTGCAGTAGTGTAGAATCATGTGTTCCAAGGGAGCACCAGCACTACAATGCAGGACTCCAAACAGAAAGAACCTTCTTACCATCTCTGAGAGTAACCGGGCTAACTAATTCCAACTCATCTATCTCTACAGTCCCCAGCAATTACATAAAACAATGAACAGGGAGGAGTTCCTAACTCGATGTTTATGCACACCCTCAGTGTGGGATGCTTTCACGAACCCCTCCAGCTTTGCACTCAGGATTTATTTAGCATCCCACATCTCTGTCGTGTATAAAATTCTTATAATTACAGGTTACCCCCCTTTAGCACACAGACTAGACCTGTGTTTCAAATGATGTAATAACCCATAGAACCAGTTATTATGGTGTTTCGTGTCAGTCATTTGAAGCGTGCCACCTCATTGGCTCTTCTTTTGTGTGGGTGGGCCAAATACCACAAGACACATGGCAGATCCCTTTTTCTGTTTTGGAGGACCCATAGTGATTGTTTCCCTGTCAGTCTCCATACCGGTAAGTTATTATTATTTTTTTTAATATTTATCTGGTTGATCAGCCTCTTATAGCGCAAAAAAATCTGTCTGATTGATCCTGCTGCTGCTATTCTTCAGTGGGCACTTCAGAAGACAGAGTCTGAGCGGGAATGCACCTTTGTCACAGACTACTGTCTGACTGCGTTTCCTTTGCTGGTCCCACAGTGCATTAAAAAAAAGAAAGAAAACAAAGAAGAAAATGCTAGACAGTGTGTGTGTGTGTGTGTGTCAGTGTGTAGTAAGTGTATGTGTCTGTCGGTGTGGAGTAAGGGGACTGAGCAGCAGCAGGGATCACACAGCTCTTTCAGTAACTTCTTTTGTTATTGACTCCTTGCACCAGTAATTATAAAAAATAATGCCTGTGCCAGGTTTGTGTTATGAGGATTTCTCACACACCCTCGGTGTGTGATAATCTTATAGATACCTTGAGCTTCACTCTCAGCATTTATGGTATATCACACACCTCCGGTGTATGAAAAATCCTGATAACATGGCCTGTTGGTGCTGAGGGTTGAGGCACTGGATGCCACAGCTTGTGCCATACTGGTGACCCATGTTCAGGAGTGAGCGCAGGCCACCAGGGGTCAGTAGGGGAGGAGAAGGATCAAGCATCCCAGGGACAGCTGTCCTTCTCCGGGGAGGGGGTGACCAAACGTTGGTGCATGCCTGACCCCTAGTGGTGGCTGGTGGCTGGACACCGACACTGCAACAATTGGGTAAGAGGCAGGCAGACTCCTGATGGGGGCATGCATGGAGCATGCTCAGCACTGTCGCTGGTGTTCCTGCATGCTCCGCCTCCGGGGACCAAGCTCACAGAACACAGGAAAAGGGGCTCCTGGTCAGACAGCATGAGCTTCCATCCTCTGCAGCACCGACCCTGAATGGAACTTCCCCGATGCCTGGATCAGTTTCAGATTAGTCGAGCTGGGGGCTCCTCACCACCCTGCCACAGGGGGGAACACATGGGGCATAAAGGGAGAAATTGGCCTGATGTCAAGATACGGGCTGGGAGGATGGTTAGGATGTAC
Source organism: Neoceratodus forsteri (assembly GCA_016271365.2). Taxonomy (NCBI): domain Eukaryota; kingdom Metazoa; phylum Chordata; order Ceratodontiformes; family Ceratodontidae; genus Neoceratodus; species Neoceratodus forsteri. Next base: position 344,468,376 of record JADMNL010000022.1, read on the forward strand.
AGCCAACCAGGGAGAGAAAATAGTAGTAAAAAAAAAAATCCTGGTAACGCACACCTGCACAGGCATTATTCTCTGTGTTATGCACTCCTCCCCCTGCATTTTTCTTCAGGTAATAACTGGGCACTGTTTTTTTCTATAGGAAAAGCTGGTTATAATTCACCATAGCTGCGAACATGCGCCAGCTTCTCCTATGGACAGCTCAGACTCTCTCAGTCGCGCAGCAAACCACAGAAGTGCCATGAATGATCAATCAAAATAAAAGAAAGCATTCATAAATACTGTGTCAGTTTCTTTTTTTTTTTCCAACCAGATTCACTTCAGCAAGTTATACAATAATTCAGCTGCAGTCTGACTGAAAAATCAAAAATGGAGAAGTGGTAGTACGTTTCCAGGTCTCCCAGAGAAACCATAGCAACCTCTAAAACGCCATCCCCATTAGAATATTATTACAGTAACCACATTTTGAAGTGGTATTGATATTCAACAAATCACAAAATGTTCTACTTTCTGGACATTTTAAGTACTATGAACAAACAGTTTTCTGTTAAGAAGTTACTAATTTCCATTAGTTTCATTCCTGTTTTCACACAATTCCTCTTCTGATGCTATTGTTGTTTTTTGACACAATGCAAAGTATTGAGGTCAGTACCTAATGCACATTTATTTTTTGAAACATAGTTAATTTTAAATGAAAAACAGTTATTAATGATGCAATTAGTCTTTCTGGTTAAACTTGCCTGTAAAAGTAAAGGGAAAAATAAAACACAATTTTTTGACTCCTTTTTATTTATAATACTATAGTTGGGCAAAAAAACAGTCCCCAACAATTACATAAAAAGACATGGGGAGGATTGCAAACTGAAATGTTATGCACACCCTCACTGTGGGATGCATTGATAAACCCCTCGAGCTTCGCTTTTGGGATTTATGTAGTGTCCCACACCTCGGGTGTATATAAAATTCTCTTTATGTACTCCTCCCCATGCATTATTCTATGTATTATACAGTATCATAACCTGTATAATGGTTTACATGCCATATGGCTAAAGCAAAGGTGTATTTATATTACTAGAAGTATCAAATATATAGTGTGGGGCTGCAGTGGGTGAGAGGAGGGAGAGGAAGTGGAAGAGGAGAAGGGGATGAGAGGAGTTGAGTTTAGGGTAAGGTGGATAAGCCAAGGAAAATAAACATGAGGATAGTCGGTCACTGGTTCAGATAAGCATTTTTGGAGTATTCTAACATGCATGGGGTAGCACTACAATGAATATACCCACCTGCCAGACTAATTTATTTTATTTATTTATTCATTTGTTAATCGACTTGGTGCACTGGTCCAGGGACTTTTTTCAGGCATGGCCTGGGCCAGAGACTGACACAAACAATAGTAAAATACAATGAACAACAGCAGTGAATCATACATAAGTAAAAACATAAGAACATACGAATCCAGTACACTCAGGCAACATACAGAGGTGGACAAATAAAAATATAAGTACACAGTGCAAGATAATAGTTGTATCCTGCTAATGAACAGTACTACTGCGGCCATTCAGTGGTGCCCATTACAAACCTGGCCACTCTGTGGGGTACTTTATCCAGTTTTTGAAGGTCAGTTTTATTAGAGAATCCAAAGCATGAGGATCTGTAATGTATCTGTGGCAAAATAAATGCAGGAGCAACTTTTTTCCTCGTGTCAGTGTCCAAACAGTGTTTGGGCTCCCTATGGGCCCCTATTTTTTGGGAAGCTTTTGTGATAATTTGCATATGTGTTCAGAGAATTTCAGTTCTTGATCAACCCATATGGTCCAAATACTTGTAAATGGTTACTTTTTCTGTAAGGGCTCCATCTATGGTTATAATGTCTCCCTGTTCTACCACTGGTACCTGTAGTGTAGTAGTTGGAGAAAATAAAGTAAATGTTATCTCTGTCACACTCCCTCCCCCTCCCTGTTCCACAGGACCTCCCCCTCTCTGTCCATCACTCCTTCTTATCTGTATCCCACACTCCCTCCCCTTTCTGTCCCAACTTCTGCACTCCCTCCCCACTTCATCTCATGCTCCCTCTCAGTCCTGCTTGCCATCCACCCCTTTTTTATCAAATGATTGGGGTTTTTAGCTCTCTTCTCCAGTCCCTTAGTTTTCTCCACCTGTGCTCTGGTTTTCTGTAGCAGGCTGACAGGAATGCTGTGTTGCAGCCTGGAACTGGTTTTAGTCAGGTATCTAGAGTGGTAGTAGGCAGAGTAAGGAATGCCAGTGGTTTTGCTACTGTTGGCATGATTCCTACTGAGAAGAGTGCTGTGTTGTAGTCTGGAAGTGGTTTCAGTCATGTATCTAGAGTGGTATAGTAGTGGGCAGAGCAGAGAAAGCCAATATTTTTGTTACTGTTGGCAGGATTCCTGCTGAGAAGAGTGATGTGTTGTAGTCTGGAAGTGGTTTCAGTCATATATCTAGAGTGGTAGTAGTGGGCAGAACAGAGAATGCCAGTGTTTTTGCTACTGTTGGCAGGATTCCATCCTGTGTTAATGCTGGGCTCCTCCTGGCTGAAAGCAGCATCTGATGCTATTCAGGCACTTACTTGCACAATTGGTCAATTAAGAGCTTTTCTGTTCAGAAAATACAGTTTTGGCCAATCAGGTTGCTAGGAGGCTGGAAACAGTTTGATGGGTTCTATAGCTACAGACCAACAGGACCCTTATTTCAGGGCAAAACATGTGGCAGGAATTTTGAACAATAGAGGCCATTCCAGCAGCTAAGCTACAAAACTGTGAGATTCAGCCTTTGCCTTCTACAGCCTAGTGAAAGATCCTACTACTTGTCCCCTTCCCTCCCCTCCCCGGAAAGGGAACATTGGACTTGGGGAGAAGACAAAGAGAAAATATGACAGTCATTAGTAATCAGGTAGCCAGTGAGTGGGGATAGTGCAGTCACAGCAAGTGGCAGTAACCACAGTGCAGACTAGGCACTGGTCCAGTCTACCACCCCCACACTGCACTAAGAACATGGGAAACAGACTGTACCCTAGATGTTAGTTAATGAATACAGTTTAAATATAATGAATTGCAAACATCAATAAAGCATCAGTTAGGATTAAAGATTAAAACAAGAAAAGAAAGAACATGCAACATTGGGGTTCAAATTTCCCTGAGCTGTGATAAATCTGTGGCTTGTCATTTCTTGGAGTTCAAATGATCACACGACACAGCATTAGCATTGTGCTAACTTCAGCACTGTCTGTCCAGGCACACAAAAATATTAAAACAGTAGTGTTTGGAGACTGGGTACTGAAGTTATATCAATGCTTAGCTTTTTTGTTCATGAAAAAACAAAATCACAAAAAAAGATGCATACTAAACCGAAGTCCTAGCACATGCACAGCTGGTTTGTTTTTGAACTTTAGGTTTTGGGGGGATGTTTTTTTTTTCTATGTCTCTTAATTTGTAACATTTTTACACTAAATTTAAGGGACAGTGTACTTAGTACCCCCTTACGATCATCCAATTTGAATTTTTTAAACAGGGCATGAAATATATTTTTAGTTCAAACATAGCCCTTTCTATTTATTTATTGAAATTTTTCACCAGGATGGCACACTGAGCGACAAGTCGCTCATCTCCCAGTACGACCTGGGGGGAAATGGTACAATAGGAATGAGACATTAAACATTCAAGTTAGAAGATCAGCATTAACATACAGTTGTAAGGAAGATGTTACAGTGTTACAACAGTGTTGCGCATAATAAGTAGAAATAGTGGACAATAATAAGTGCTGGGTTAATAAACAAACAAGTGCTTACGTGAATCAGGAGAAGGAAGACCTAAAACTCAAATTACAACTCGATGAGGTTAACAAAACTCTAGAACAGATCAAAAGAAAATTAGAGGACTATGAAAAAAATGTGAAACAACAAAAAAGAAAAAATTTTTTACAGGGACGCAAATGACTATAAGGAAAAAAGGGATGTGGTATTTTGAAGCCAAATAATTACTTGGTATACAGTAAAGAATATATGGCCCAGATATTCAAAGGGGCTGCACCGGTGCAACCCCACAATGTGCCCCGTGGGATATTCAAAAGGCTGCCAGGTGCAGCGCAAGTCCCAATGCGCCGGGGTGCAATGGTAATGTATGTGGCGCAAATGCAGGTGGCGTGCCCATGCATATGTGGCACACTCTGATATTCAGTCCGGGATGTGCGGCGCATATGCTGGCACAACTCTGCTTTGCGTCACATAGTGGTGCTCAAAGTTGAGCCAGAAATAAAAGGAGCAAAGCCAGGCCACCCACAGGCATGCTGCTGTATTGCAGGGTGCAACACAGCACCTGCCAGTCATGGGTGGCCACCCGCCCAGCAGAAACACCGTCCGTGAGCACCCACACCCTCCCGGTGATCCAGTGGTTCCCCCCTCCCTCCTGTTATGCCCAATGGGTGACCGTACAGGTTAAAAACTTGGGGGTCCAGTGGTAACCCCCTCCTTCCCATAAACCTGATCATGGGCAAATGTTATATTAATATCCCAGGTGGTCTAGTGGTAGTGGGCCAGTGGTACCCCCCTCCCCTCCACCCACAGAGGACCCCTTCCACCCAGCTCCCCCACCCTGTCATCGGCTGGCGGCTGCACTCCATCCACATACCACCTGGCTGCCTGCTGAATGACAGCTTACAGTATGATCTGTAAGCCAATTGGTCCACAGTGTGGATGAATGGGCTTACACACCATACTGTACTACACAGGCACAAATCTGTGAATGGGAGGGGGATACCACTAGACCACTAGGGATATTATTGTAACATTTGCCCATGATCGGGCATACAGCAGGAGGGGGATACCACTAGCCCACCAGGGATATTAATATAACATTTGCCTGTGATCGGGCTTACGGAGGGAGAGGGATGCCACTAGACCACCAGGGATATTATTTTCACATTTGCCTGCGATTGGGCATACAGAGGGAAGGGGATATCAATGGACCACCAGGTGTGGGATTGTCATTTTCTATAGCCCACAACCAGGCATACAGGAGGGGGAGGCACTAGACTGCCAGGGGCTTACTGCGGCAACGCAGGGTGCCAGGCTCATTTCGCTGGGCTGCCCTGCACAACACATGCAAATGGGGCCATAATGACATGCAAATGACCCCATTTGCGCTTTGCATATATTATGGCCCCATTTGTATGCCCTCTTCTGAATATCGTGGGTGCTCCCTATCTGTGGCTTGTGCCGGTGCATCTTCAATGCGCTGTGCATAGTCAGTGCCATATTCAATGGTGCTGCGTCATGGTGCATCACCATTGGATATCACCTGGTCCTGGCCCCGCCGAATCCCAGATGCGCTGCGCCCACACTTGCGCCATTGCCAGGCGCAGTCTGAATATCCGGGCCTCTGTGTTTAAGATATTGTTATTTTACATTATAGGATCAAATGGTTTCTGGACAATGAAGTTAAACTGATGAACTAATTTAGTATGTCTTGTACTATGTGTGTAGCATCAAATGTCTCACAAATAACATATTTTAATATGAGTCTAATTGTAACAATTTATGTGGACAGTTCACTGATTTGTATGTATTTGTAAGTTTTTAAAGGAATTAAAGGCATCTCCTGATGAAGCCTATCCTGTAGGTGAAATGCTGAGATTATGGGCCAAATTTAAAATAAAGGGAACATTTTTTACAACAAAAGAGGAGCTGTCTACAGTTTTTATGTTTTCCCCCCCATTCTGATATAGAAATCGCTTCATCTTTAAGCACATTGGGAGAGGCAGCAGAAGATTTATAGAAAGCGGATAATTCCCGAGGACTTTCTGGTATATACTATCTCTTCGCATACTAATAGATTTAGCCCCAGGTCGGGTTCTTATACAGTACTTGATGTCATATATCACAACTAAGATTTTAGGTTAATTAACATTTATAACCCTCAAACGAAGTATCAAAGAACTGAATTATTGAAAAAGGTTCACCCACATTTGCACACCTCAGAGTCTACAATATTAGGGGATGATTTTAATTGCATATTGTCCCTAGCAGACAAAACTGGATGTACACAGAGGCCCAGATATTCAAAAGGGTTGCGCCATGCGCAACAGGGATGCGCCGGCGCAAGTCCGAAAATGTGCCATTGTGCAATATTCAGTGGGAGACAGCTGTGCCCCCTAAATTGCAATGCGCAAGAGCACAATGGTAATGAATGCATGCACAACTGAAGGGGGAGGAACCATGAATAAATGGCATGGTGCAATATTCAACAGCATGCGCCATGCGCAATAGGGGAGCAAAAGGAAGTTGCGCGATAGTGGAAATGATCCAAAATAAAAAGGAACAAGCGAGAGGTGCAAGAACGCTACAGGAAAGCCACATGTGGGAGCATGCTAACTGCAAGCAGGCACACAGTAGCTGTGAGCAGGACAGGGCAGGAGCAGGACAGAGCACCTGGAAACTACCAGGAACAGGGAAAGAGTGAGGAGCCTGTGCCACTGCACAGGAGGAAAGTGGGAAGTGCCACATAGTACTGAGGGCACTGACAGTGGGCAGTACATCCAATACTGGGAGGTGTTCCTGGTGCAGGGGGAGTAGCAGTAAGGATAGCAGGGGGAACGCTAATACAGCTGCCGGGGGGGTAACACAAGCCAGGGACATGGCCAGTGCCACCATTCAGATGGAGGCAGTAATGAGGGGTGTTAGAAGGCAGGCAGCAGGGGGGCATGGCCCTGGAAGGGCCCGTCGGTGGTATGCCCCCAACAGGCAGTACCGAGCCTGCACCAGCTTCGAGCTGTACAGTGACACTGAGATCGTGGGCCGGTACCCCCTGAACCAGGCGATCCTAAGGTGGCTCTGTGAGCTGTGCAGTGATGTGATGCAGGCACCCAGATGACGGAGCCATGCTCTGTCAGTGGAGACCAAAGTGACAGCTGTCATGTGCCTGCTCACCAGGGGTACCTTCCAGAGACCAACAAGGGACACGACAGGCATAACCCAGTCGGCCGCGTCACGCCTACTCACCCAGTTCCTCAGCGCACTGCTGCCACATGCTGTGGAGTACATCCATTTCCCCAGCACACTGGTGGAGCACACGGCACACATACAGGAGTTCCACAGGGTAGCACGTATGCCAGGCATGCTCGGGGCCATTGACTGCACCCATGTGGCCATCCGCACGCCACCTGGCCCCGGAGGGGCAGCATACATAAATCAGAAAGGGGTATGCAGGCATCAACTGCCAGATGGTGTGCGATGCCAGGGGGCTCATAACCAATGTCTGTGCCACGCACCCTGGGGGAGCACATGATACCTTCATCTGGCACCAGTCTGCACTGTGCCACAGGTTCAAGAGTGGGGACATCCCCACTGGCCACCTAGTGGGTGAGTATGCAAATCACACAGAAAGACATGGATCTTGGGAGGGGCATAGTCAGAGGTGACATGGTTACTGGCCTAGATGGCCCATGGCAGGGCGACACTGATCACCAAACTAATGTCCACCCTCTACACACAGGTGACAGTGGATACCCACTCCGTCCCTGGCTGCTCACACCATACCGGTGGCCCGTGACCCCATCGCAGCAATGCTACAATGAGGCACATGCCACCACCGCACAATCATCATGGTGGGTGTTGGGATGCTGAAGGCAGCGTTTCCGTTGCCTGGACACGCTGGCGGTGCCCTACAGTACAGCCCCTCAAAGGCCTGCTGGCTATTCCTGGCCTGTTGCATCCTGCACAACATGGCCAACGACTGTGGATAGCTGTACAGGTCAAAGGGGACAGTGATGGGAGCGATGAGGGGCGCTGGTGAAGATGGTGATGGGCAGCCCCTTGGTCAAGGGACCCCGACTGATCCGGATGGCGCAGCTGCACGGGACACCATCACAGAGGAGCACTTCCAACCAGCCCAGGGATCATGGGGCCATGCAAACATCAATGGCAAGGGCACAACCACAAACACGCATGGACAAACACCAGGGGTGCATGTTGTAAAGGGAATTGGCTGAGCATGGAACCGCACACCCGTCAGGGATGGGCAAGGTCTAACACGGCATGTTGCGCACACACACACACACACACACACACACACACACACACACACACCCCTCACAAGACATGCACAAGGGGTAGGAAGGCCTACCCCAACTGCCACACACACGTCCACAGACCACCACGCCCAGTGCCTGTCATTGTGCGTGTGTCAGACGCTGGGCACCATTGCACAGTGGCGGACAGCGCAATGCAGGCATCATCATGCACACGCCACAGCGGCCAGCAGCCGGGAGGGTGTGCAGATGGAATATATGTGTGTGTGTGTGTGTGTGTGTGTGTGTGTGTGTGTGCAGGGCCGGGTACCCCACCCGTGCATTTCACATTGAACAACACACTGCACACAGGACAGCGTCACACAGTAGCCTTGGTGAAAGACAGGTCAGTCACGCGCCACAGTGCCACGGCCACCATGGATGCATGGGCGGCCCCGCCGAGACCCACCAGCAGTGACAGGCTGACCAATGGCCTCATGGGGTGGCACCGACAGTCCCCCAGGGGTTCCGCTGCATGAATGTGACCGTGATCGCGCAGGGGTCCACAGCACACCGAACATGCCTGCGCCCGGCATGCTCGGGATGCCCACAGCTGAACCCGGTGTCGATAAGGAGGGTGTCGCACGATGCCGGGAACGGGGGGTGGACATTGCACTGTGCGGTGTCTGCAACGCATGGGCAAATAACTGTGTGCTCACTGTGGCCATGACAGCTGTGATTGTCTGTCAGCCTGTCAATGGTGCCCGTCACATCTTCCCGCAGCCGGTCCATCCCTGCCAGGACCAGACCGGTGTCCCTGCTGCGCCGCTCCTCTGCCTGGCACAGGGCTGCACTGGGTGCATCCACCGCTGTCACAAGCCACAACTGCTGATCGACTGAATCTGGGAGTATGCAGGTGTGCTCATCTAAGAGGTCATCTGCCTGATCTGCATGCTGTCCCTCATGGTGATCGTGGCCCTGATGGGCAGCACCCCTTGAGGGTGGGCGCTGTACACCAGGGCCATGCCTGGGCATGTCCACAGGTGGTGCACTGATGCCGCCCCCCCGACACTATACCCCCATGGCCATTGGCTGACTGCTGACACTGCCCCTCCGGCTGCCACTCTCCAGGGCTCAACGGTGCAGCCACAGTGGCCGCAACCACCCCACTGTCCTGGACACACACCAGTGCTGCCTCACTGGTGCAGACAGGCACAGGCTGGGACTGTGATGTCACGCAGGCCTCCACAGCGGCACCACCCATAGCTATCCCCATGCTGTAACCTGCTGTGTGGCCATCCTGCAGCCTACACATATCACTGTCCATGATGTGAGCTCCATCATCATCAGTGACGGATCTGGCACCAGTCCGAGTCTCAGCATGCTGGCATCCATGGACACTGGCACTCTGGGACACAGGCAGGGCCTCCTCCGCACCTGCTCCACCAACATCAGTCCAGACAGCCAGGCAGACCCACTGTCGCCCTGACCCTTGGACACCTGTGGTGGTGGACAGGCCCTCCTCTGTATCCATGGTATCACCCTCAGTGGACGAGCCCACCACCGCTGACCCATGTAGATGCTCAGGAGCTGTAAGGGAACACAGTAGCATTAATGTATCTGCCCTACCCTGTGTCATCCCCCCAGTGCCCCAGTGACAGATCAGGACCTACCATGCAGTGACAGGCTACCACCCGTCTGGAATCCACCACCTGGAACACCCTCAATGGCACAACACCACATGCTGCCAGCAACCCGCTCTTCTTGTGGGGTCAGGCATTGCACGGCCATCTGTCCCCCAACGGTCGCAGCCCGTACTGCCCTGATGGCAGCCACCTTATCCTTAATCCTCCACCTGTCCGTGCCCACCTTCTTCTTGCACTCCTGCACGGACTGCTGGTGGCTGCCATGCTGGTTGACGGCACATGCCACCTCTCCCCATGCAGCAGAACGGGCCTGTGGTGTTCCCCGCTGTCCGCTGAGCAGTGGCTCCTGGTCAAGGTAGGCCTCAAACAGGGCATCTGTTTCTGCCTTGGTGAAGTTTGGCCTCCTCTTCCTCCCACGTCTCTGTTCTTCTTCCTCCACCTCACAATCACTCATCATTGATCCTGTGGGAAAGACAGGTGTTACCTCTGACTGTGCAGTCCTATGCATCTCCCACACACCACAGTCCACACTCCCAAACAGCATGCAACGCACCACAATAGACTGCAATACCAGACTATGGCCTCTGCAGCCCAATGTCGCATTTATATAGCGCAATGCATGCAAATGAGGTGAGGCGCAATTTTAAGTGGATGCTAATGCAGTATCTGCGCCATTGAATAGCTGAATAGATGATTTGCATATGACGGCTGAATATTGCGCTGTTGCACCTTGCGCAGTTGTGTTGAACATGCTCAGGCAAAGGTGCATTTCTGTGACGTGCACAGTGGACACTGAACGGCGCATGGCCGGGGTGCTGATGCTGACACCTGCCATGCTGCTGATGTGCTGTGCATGGGAGGCAGTGCAGGGCATGGCCACCATTGTGCCAGTGGCGCTACTGTGCTGTTCACATGTACGGCACTCTGGCACTGGGGCGCTGTGGGCACCATGGAGCCACAGCATGGTAGACCGCTACAGGAAGTACCACACAGGCACCCTACCACACTACAGCGGTGAGTACCAATTGCCCTGTGGCGGTCCATGCGTGAGAGACCCCTGAACCTTTGCCAACCTTTGCCCCTAGGTGCCATGCGTCCGCATGGGTACACCTCTATCACGGTGTTCGGTGACAGCACGATGGAAAATTGCAGCGCAGTACCATGCAACATCCGCATGTGGCAGACGTGCGCTACACAGCGCCATTTTGATACAGAATGCTTGGAGGATGGCATGGAGACGGGCATCAATCTGGAACCAGGTCAAACTGGCCAACCTAGTGTCCCTGGTGGAGCCCCATGCTGCTGCTCTATTTGAGGTGGCACTCCTGGGCAGGGCCAGGAGTTCCGTGTGGGGGGAGGTGGCGGTGGCCCTGGAGGAGGCCACGGGCGTACAGCACATGGCAGAGCAGTGCAGGCACCACTATGGGGACCTGCAGTGTAGGGACCCAGACAGGCTTACCTGCCTGTGGTCATGTGCCAGGAGGGGCACAGTTCCACGGCCAGGTAGGTGCCCCATCCATACACTGTTTACGTCAATACAGGTATCGGGGTGGCATGTGTCCAGCACATGGGGGGGCCGTCCAGTGTGGGCCGTGGTGGTGATATAGGGGTGGGAGGCAGATGGGTATGGCTGTGTGGGCTTGCACACACCTGGGGGCGGGGGAACTTTGCTACCAGATTGTACTGATGTTCCTCTCTCCATGTTTGCACCCTGGGCCCTGAGGAGGGCCGGCGTGCCAGGGAGGGGAGACTGCAGCGTGAGGCACATCATGCTGCAAGGGCGGCCATACAAGACCAGCACAGGGACCAGTTTTTTGCATGCTGTGTAACAGGACGGGCAGTGGGGCATGGCCACCATCCATTGACACCACTGCCATGCATGCAACATGGTACAGTCAGCACTTTCCAGTGGCACTGCATGTCTGGGAGTGCATCAATGGTGGTCCATGCGTGCACCGGGTACATGGCTGTGCCACTGCCTTCACACCGCATAGCCATGTCACTGTACAGGCACGGTGGTGCTGTGCGGGACTTGGGTGGTGGGTGTGTGCAGCGGTCCACATGGCTGTGTGCACCTAGGTGGGCAGGTCTTGTGGACATGATCACTGTGGGTGGTCGCACACCATCACAGAGGCATATCCCATGGCCGTATGCCATGCACAGTGGGTGGGCTGCAGGGGGCTGTGCATTCACACCTATTGACTCTGCTCCCTTGTCCTAGGTGGACGGTGGTTGCAGACTATCAAGCGGACACTGTAGGAGATACTGCAGGTGGCCAGGGCCTTCCTTGAGATTTTGCAATGGATAGACCATCTGGGAGTCCAAAGGAGGCATGGCAGGAGGCGCATTCAGAGCGGGGAGCGGGGCTTCTGCTGAACATGTTTCACCCCATGATTTCTCCTACCCCCCTGGAACCACCCTCACACCCCTCCTTCCCTCTACCATTTGTTCACCCCTGCCCCTTACCCACTCCCACCTGGTTTGTGGCCCTCCCCCCAACCTTTTGTACATAGCTGTAAATAGTTGTTTTTGATCTTTTAAAATATATTTGCTTTGTTATGCTTACTGTGGTGGTCTCTGATTTGCAGTGGGCTAAAGGTGCTCAGCTGCAGTAGTGTGCATGGCGTCAGGGGTGGTGCAGTCATGGGCATGTGTGTGTGTGTGTCCGTAGGGGGATGTGACTATGGTGTGGGAGTAGCTATCAGTCACTGTCTGTGGTTTGTGTGTTGTTCCCTGTGCATTGGATGACTGTGTGCAGTGGTCCACAGTGCATGCACTGTGTCCATGGCGCACCTGTCAGACTGTCCATGGCCTGTGTAGCTGACACCATTGTATGTCTGTGATCTGCACAGTCCTCTGGCATGTCAGTGGTGGCTGTCCATGCTGGACAGCCATTGTACCCGGCACAATGCCGGGTTGCCTCTTGTCACTGGTGTGGTGCATGTCTGCCTCGGGTGGCACTGTGGCCTCCGCTGTTGTTGTCCCACCTCCATGCTGTCACTTGTGTGTGTCTCAGGGGATGTCCACCACTGTCTGCCACTTGTGCTCCAGGCACATGCTGGTGGCGTACAGCTCCATGGTGCCTGCACAGGGTGGCTGGCACTCCTGTGCCATGGAGGGGTGTTGGCCATGTGTACACGGTTTCCATGGCCACATGCTGGGGGCTTGGTTGCCCCGCTACTGTGTCCCTGTGTTGGTGTGCTCTTGGGTATGGTTGGGTGTTTGTCCATGCACTGTGCTGCATCCTGTGTGGTGCATGCTTCCATGCACCACTATAGGTGTCTGCGCTGGCTGTTGTGGCCAGTGCTGGGTCAGGGTGTGTCCTTGGGAGGGTGTGCAGGGTGCTGTACCACTGGTGGTGGGGTCTGGGTCATGCCGTGTCACGTGTGGGGCAGCTTGTGTGCCGACGCATGGTCGGTCTCTCAGCTGTACCTAAGGGGGAGACATGCATGGTGGCACTGTGTATGCAGTCGTTGCATCGCTGTCTGCTGCCGCCCACTGACAGGTGCTCATGGTAGGGCTGCCTTGCATGGTTCTGTGGTGCACAGGGTTGCATTGTCACAGTGGGGGTGGTGGCATGCATGGGGTGTCCTGCACTGGTGGATGCTGCTCCTGGGCAGGGTGTCTGGGGATCACGGTGCAGGGTGTGCTCTGCATTGGTGGGATGATGTGGCACGGGGTGGTCGGACCTCCTTGTGTGCCAGTCACAGCTTGCCAGGGGGTGTGCTGGGGCACCATGCCCCAGCTGTGGGTTTGTTGCTGGTATCCATGGACTGGTAGTTATTCCAGCTCTCCTCCAGTTGTGCAGTGCATGGGATGTGGAGGGCAATGTCTGTTCTGCTGTGTGCTCCTCTGCCCATCTGTGGCATGGGTGGTGGGCCCCTGCATCCTGTCCCTGCACATCCCTGGTTGTGCTGTTGCACTGCTGCCCTGCTCCACTGAGCATCCCTGGTTGTGCTGTTGCACTGCTGCCCTGCTCCACTGAGCATCCCTGGTTGTGCTATTACTCATCTGAACTGCGCCACTGCACATCCCTGGTTGCACTATGGCACAGGTGGCACAATATTCAGTCGTGTGCCACAGGCGTATCTTGACCTGCACAGTTTTTGAATATCGCGCTTCTTGCGCATGGGTGCAGTGGACTTGCGCTTGCTCCTGCTGTTGTGCACTTTTTTGGTGCAGTTTGAATATCTGGGCCAGAAATTATATAATAATACAAATTTTCTAAACCAGATGTATAAAACTTCATGAAAAGAGTCCAGTTTTAGACCATACTTTTTTTAAAGGTAGACTGTCCACCCGACTAGATTTCTTTTTTGCATCCCAATGGATGACTGTTAATCAGTTTAAGATGATCCCAGTAAAGACCTCTGATCACAGGTTGGTACAAGTAAGTTTTGGTGACCCATATAACAAACTCCAATCCAATACTGCATGGAGATTAAATGTTTACTCCCTGGAAGATCAGGATTCATGGGAGGGGATACAGGCAGAATTAGGGCACAAGTTTCAGTTTTTGAGTCATATGATAATTCATTATTTTGGTGGCAAGACACCAAAAATGATATACACTCCTGTTGTAGCCAAATGGCCAAAAATGCCTCCACAAAAAAATATATGAATTATCTTAAATTTAGAAAGCAATTTCAAATATTAATATCCCAGGCCATGGAGTCAGGGATGAACTTTTCTACTCAAATATAGGCGGTTAAAGTTGAGATGTGTAAATTTTAGTATGATAGGGCTCAGACATTATTTTTAGAGCAGAAGTTTGGGACACAGGGCAAAGCACAACAAGTAAACCCTTATGACAGTAGCAATCAAAGAATTGAATCTAAATATATGTCCGAGCTCTGATTGGAGCCGGGGAGATTACAAATAAAGCACAGGAGATAGTACAGACAGTTAACCACCATGTGTAGAATTTATTTGGGCAATCCACCCCAACCCTGATTCCTTACAGGCCTTCTTGAAGGATTTACAGATTCCTGGAATATCGGAGGGGGAGGCAAAACATATGGTAACAGATGAGCTATCCAGAGAATTAAAAAAAAAAAAAACAATGGATATCTTGTCAGATCATTTACTCATTATTTTTAATGACATCCTGGCAGGAGAAGTATCTTTCCCTGCTTCTTTGGCAGGTAGTCTTTTAATATTTCTGCACAAAAAAGGTGATCAGTCTACACTACATAACTATAGGCCTACAGTATAAGCCTCATGAATGTAGATTGGAAACTATTATGCAAATTTGTACGTGCCAGATTGGCCAAAGTGGCATACTATGTCATTCCACCAGCCCAAGCATGTGCCATCCCACAACTCACTATGATGGATAATCTTAAAATAGTTTGGGAGGTATTCGACTGCCAAGAAACCTCTGATTTTCTTCTCACAGCTGACCAGTCTAAAGCCTTTGATGCAGTTCCTCATGAATATCTATTTGAAGTGCTAAAACAATATGGAATACCTGACACATTCCTTTCTTGGATTTGAATTTTGTATAGGTATGCCTCAACAAGTCCAGTGGTGAATGGCAGGGTGGGAAGGCATGTTCGAATTCCGAGAGGCATAAGGCAGGGCTGCCCTCTAAGCCCCCTGCTTTACGTATTTACTATTGATCCCTTCCTTCGGAAATTGAATTTGGAGGGTGGAATTAAACATATTTCAGGCTTAAATCATCTAGCCTTTCCAGTAGCCTTAGCATATACAGATGATGTAACCAGCATGGTAGCTGATAAGGAATCGGGGGAGAGGATCCTAGAAGTAGTTTCTGTTTTTTTCAGAAATTTTGGGGTCTAAAATTAATAAACAAAAATGTGGGGGAGTAGCAATACATAGTTCTGTTGTGTAGATGGGTGGGTTTATTTCAGAAATACAAATATCCACATTATCACTTCGGATCCAGGGAGTTACTTTTGGGATGGCTGATCCAGCAATCACAAATTGGGAGGAGGTTATACTTAAAGCTGAGGAAAAGATAAACGGATGGAAACATTTTCCTATAACCGAAAATAATATATATGTTTAAAACCTTTATTGTTTCTCTGTTCTTATTAGTAAGCTATATATTTCCATTACCTGTCAAGCTTGAAATAAAAGTATATAATATTGTGTTTAGACTACTATGGGGCCAGTAGGCTAAACCCCATCAAGAGAACAGTTACGTATTAGCCAATAAAGAACGGGGACCTAGATATGTTAAATCCGATGATTTTTTTTCTTTACTATTTTTGTATATTCCAATTTATTGCCCATGGTATTAGGTAAACAGATGGTCTAGGTGGATCTTTTAAGGGCAAGGTGCACATACTTTTTGCAAAAGTGGTAAATACAAAAATAGAGTTCCTGTAGGGCCCTTCCTCAAGGAACTGCTCTATATCTTTTAGAACTGTTTAAAAGACTGAAAGTATGGAAAGTAGCCCCAAATATTATATGCCACACTAAAAGGAAAGAGGCTTATAAAAAGATCTTGCACTTAGCATTCTTAACATCCCCATGCTTTTCTCTCCTGGGAAATATTAAAATAGCAGATGTTACTGCCCAACTAGTAGAGGCTCGTGTTTCACCAAAAGTATAGGACACTTTGTGGCTATGTTGCCACAATCGTTTGAATGTAAGCAGTAATCACCACAAGGGAATGACAGAAAGAACTTGTTTAAGGGATGGATGTCTGGACCAAGTTGAGACAATGGCCCTCCTTTTTTGAATGCCCCTATATGGACAATTTCCATTTTTTTAGCCAGGGAATGGGAAATACCTCAATTCAGGAAGATAACATACAAAACACTGACGTATGGTCAGTTTGGGAACAAGTGGAGCAGATTTCACAAAGGTACTCTTAGAGTTGTGTTGTCAGTAATTAAATGGGATGCCAGTCAGTGCTGCAACAAAAATTTACAAATTTGTTGGGCCTCATTGGTAGAATTTCTAAAGAAATACAGGTTATTTGTACAAAGGAGAAATCCTCACTTCCACAGCCTGTATACGCAAGTTGGTGGAGACACTGGTCCAAGGCTGTATCAGGCTGAAAAACATGTATGTGTCCCAGGTAGTAGCCAGGGAGGAAATGGTATGAAAATAGTATAGGTATGGTATCAGGTTTCATAAGGGTAATGGACCAGTATGGTTCTGAAAGTGAATGAGGAAAGGATAATAAGTATATGTATTGGTAAAAGAAAGTTTAAAAGACAGTCATTTTGTAACAGTATACTTACATAGTTGTTAGGAATTTTGAAACAGATGTAGGCTAATCTATGAGTAGAGGTGTATATATATTTAATAGTACCAAATGAATATAATTTCCTGTTTCAATACATGTATTACTCATGTTATGAAGGTTTTCAATGTGTCCTTGGTACAATAATGTATGTTTGCCATGTGTTCATTGTACTGCATATCATACTGATCAAGTCTTCTAATATTTGATAATAAAAAATTCCCCTACTTTTTTCAAGAAGTGCCATGGGATCTTTAACATCCACCTGAACAGGCAGATGGGAGCCAGGACCTTGGTTTAATGTCTCATTCAAAAGACGGCACCTCAAGAGTGCAGCATCCCCTCATGATGCACTACGGTGTCAGTATCGGGATTTATCCCAAGTGCCAGGTGTGGGGCTAGAACCCACAACCTTTCGATCTTCTGGCCTCAGAGGTGAGTGTGCAACCTGCTGAACCACTAACACTGCTACATGATGAGCCACTGACACTGCTTATGTAAGTAGCAGTAGCATGAGCTGCCTGTCTCACAGTCCATAGCACTTCAATGCAGCACCAGTGAGGTGTGGCTTTCCCGGGCTGCAAGAGAGGAAAAATCCATGCTACAACCAATGAGTAGAATGTCCAAATAGTAAAGTGCCCCCACTCCCACCACACATATCTGCCTAGTGAAGAAGCTGCTTCATAGAATGAATTCTATAATCTGCATTTTCCAAAGCAGTACACTGAAAAAACTGGATGTGAACCTTATGTTGCCATGGTCTGAACCCACATGTTGTTGGCACATGCTTATCTTGCACCACTTATAAAGAAGCACCTGTGAAAGGATGTGAGTCTGCACGACCAGTGTCCAGCTCCTCAGTAAACTACACTGAGCATCACAGGCACCCAACCACACCTACAGAAATGTGCAGTGACTTGGGACTGAAGCAACCAACCACACCTACAGAAACATGCAGTGGCCTGGAACTGAAGCAGCCAACCACATCTACAGAAACATGCAGTGGCCTGGAACTGAAGCAGCCAACCACATCTACAGAAACATGCAGTGACCTGGGACTGAAGCAGCCAACCACACCTACTGAAACATGCAGTGACCCAGGACTGAAGCAGCCAATCACACCTACAGAAACATACAGTGACCCGGGACTGAAGCAGCCAACCACACCTACAGAAACATGCAGTGACCCAGGACTGAAGCAGCCAGCCACACCTACAGAAACATGCAGTGACCTGGGACTGAAGCAGCCAACCACACCTACAGAAACATGCAGTGACCCGGGACTGAAGCAGCCAGCCACACCTACAGAAACATTCAGTGACCCGGGACTGAAGCAGCCAATCACACCTACAGAAACATGCAGTGACCTGGGACTGAAGCAGCCAACCACACCTACAGAAACATGCAGTGACCCGGGACTGAAGCAGCCAACCACACCTACAGAAACATGCAGTGACCTGGGACTGAAGCAGCCAACCACACCTACAGAAACATGCAGTGACCTGGGACTGAAACAGCATATTTTTAAGGTAGCATCACAAACAGTAGGAAAAGGCTCAACCACTGCTCAGTTGGTGGCAGCGGTAGGATCCAACTGATAGTACTGAGCAGCAGGCTGCTCATGATGCCAGTCAGCTGGCTGTTGGGTGGTGATGAAAGGACAGAGATGCTCTGGATTGGAGTGACCCCTTCCAAGTTTCTGCCCAGCAAACTGGAAAACACATTACAATCAGCTTTGTTGATCATTGGGCTGTCACTGTTGAGCCCATTGCAGCTTGAGCTGCACTGGACCCAACAGTGACACACCTCTGAATTGCCATTTTTGTAACAAGATGTTCACTTTGTGCTGATCACACAAGCAAACATAAAAATAAATAGAACACAGATTTCAAGGTACATTGTATCCTGCTGCTTTAATGCTCAAATGATCTTATTCCGAAAGCATAAATGTTGATCACAAGTTGGACATTTAAGTGTGGAAACTTCAGCTAGGGAAACAGAAACTCTTAAAAAATAAATTTCTTGCTTGATTTGTGTCAGTCTTATAGAATAGTATCACCTACCCAGTTTCCTTCCCCTGTATTCAGTATGTTTTACCAAATGCCACAGTGCAACCCACTGGTAACAGTTAAGCCATGATTCAGCCCGGGGCCTCCCTGGATCCTCTAATCACTAACATCAACTCCTTGGCTGATACAGTATGTTGAAGGAGTTCTAAAAATTCTTGTATCCCCTACTTTCTGGAATTTAAGCTGCAGAGGGCTTTCCCAGTCCAGGAAGATACTAATAAACATTTAATATGTTCTTTGGGCCTGGTATATTATGTCAGACTCAGTGCTACCAGGTCCTGGATTAAATATTGCCTTCTGGCAGGTATAGGATAGACATCTCAGTGTCAGGAGTGCCATCCTTTGATTAGTCTTCTGTTGGTAAGGACATCTGACTCGAAATGGAGCAAAGTCAACTCTTACAGTTGCAAGACAGTTAGGCTCTTGGGAGCATTTGAGAAACAGACCTGGAGGCTATCTAAGGATAATGACCTTACAGTTGGGAAGACATAAGCCTCTTGCAGGTTATTTCTCAAACTTTGATAGAGTCCTTCCCCAATAGATCCTAGCTAGCCTTTAAAATGCAAACACCACATACAAATATTAAACTTCACAGTTGTTAACTGGCTTAAAACTACTGACACAGTTTTCTGAAGCAATGAGCTATACTACACTCAGATCTGATATAAACACATAAGAAAATATGCCTGCTATGTTTTACAGCCATTTTATTTTTACATTTTTGACCTTGTTGTATCACTCCGTAGGCTAACCTTGTACACTGCTGTCAACCCCCCTGCTTTCACATCCAGATAAAGCCATGAGCCCCCTCACAACCAAATGTAGTCTCTCCATCAGCTATTGTATTGGCACCTGTCTATCACAAACTTCACAGTAATCATGATGCTTCAATAAAACAGAAATGTGGGCATTTTAAACAGCACATTGATTTTAGGGCACTTGTTGAATTAAATAAAAAATATATATATAACTTTCAACAGCCTAGTCATAATTTCTACATTTTGAATTTTCATATTAGATATTTCTTCTTTATTTAGATGTGGAGTCAGGCTATCTCGTTGGGCAGGCTGCTTAAATTATGCTATTCCCCCCACCCCACCCGGAAGTTATGGTGACAATGGTCATCCAACAGGGATATCGTTATCTGCAATGTTCTGTGTTACAAGGATGGTTTACAGTCAGGGAATCATATGCTGCAATGTTCTGCGGTGAAGGTTGTGATTATCTGATAATGGCCCCAACAACACCACAGCCACTTGTGGTACCTTATGAAAAGTCTTGCCAGTATTATAAATTATAGTATGTTAAGTTTTTATTATTTTTAAAAGCTCATAAGCTCTCCTTGACTCCTCCATGCTTGCACCTGCTTCAGCCAATGGCAAGATACAAGGCATCAGTTTGGTTACCATGAGGTAACCACACAGGTTCCAGATGATGCAAAGGTTGGCTTCCTATACACAACTTTATAATAAGATGGTAAGGCATGATTTCAGTTTCAAACAATTGAGGGGATAGAACCACTGAGCATAAGCTTGTTTATAGTGGTGTCCTGCAGAGTTAGAAAAGTTTCGCATGTCACTGTTACATTACATTATTTAAAAAGAAACACTAACTACAGTATAATCAAAGTGAAGTATAAATTAGCATAGTCATCAAGTGATACTCAGATATTGCAGAGCTGGGTAGGGCAGATGACAATGTTTTTGTAAACCTGGTTGAAATTATATTCTTAGTTGGAAGTTTGTTATTAATGATAAGGGGCTAACTGCCAGGTACTATCCCACCCCACATGATCTTTCCCTTCTGGAAGGGTGTAATTGCAGTACTTGAGGGTAACCCTCCCCTGCAAAGTGTCTTGCCATGATTATAGAATACAACAGGACAGTTTGTAATTTAATTAAAAATGCTCACCAAAGCCTTCCTATGTGCAAGTCATGGTTTTAACCCTTAGACAGCTGACAAAATTAGAACATATTGGAATTCTGAACAGATATATCAATCTGCGGCCTTGTAACTGTTAAGCAAAGGTGGGGTGCAGGTGCACTCATACATGTACCCTGTGGCATTCAAACAGGTCCTTGTCAATGAGAAAGCTGAATTTTCTTGATAAGTTTAATTATAAGCTTTTCTTGAGTAATACATGGGCTTCCTTCTTCTGTTCAGTAATGCATTGAATATAAAATATGGCTTGACTGCAGGCCCAATCCACAATGGCTCCAGCATATGCATGATTTATGCATTGCCAGTGAACAATGCTCCATGCCGCAAGTGCATTCTGCATATTGTGGAATCTGCAAGCAATGTGAGAAAGCAGTAGGGAATGTCTGGGAGGATACTGGGATGTATAGAGAGAGGCTTTACCAGTAGAAAACAGGAAGTTGTTATCCCTTTCTACAGACAGTTGGTGAGACCCAATCTGGAGTACTGCGTGCAGTTCTGGAGACCCCATCTCCGCAAGGACATAGACAGGATGGAGGCAGTCCACAGGAGGGCAACTAAAATGGTGCAGGATCTTCAACAGAAGCCATATGAAGAGAGACTAAATGAGCTTAATATGTATACCCTTGAGGAAAGGGGGGGGGGACATGATAGAAACTTTTAAGTACCTCAAGGGAATCAACAAAGTCCAAGAAGGTAGCATCTTTCAGAAAAGAGATGTGCAAGAACAAGGGGACATAATTTGAAGATTGGGGGTTCAGGGGCAATGTGAGAAGTATTTTTCACAGAGAGGGTGGTGGACGCATGGAATGGTCTTCCTGAGGAGGTCGTGGGGTCAATAACAGTGGGGGAATTCAAAAATGTATGGGACAAACATAAGGCAATTTTTGTGGGGGGGGGTAGGAAGAAGTAGGCTGTTGGTTAACTAGGATCTGCAGCTTATCCAGTAGGTAGGGAAATGGGCAGACTAGGTGGGCTAAGTGGTCCTTATCTGCCATCAAAGTCTATGTTTCTATGTTCTATGAATCCATAACCCCCTATTCACCCTTGTACATGCATGCAAAGGTCTGTGCAGGGGCTGAGGGAGTTCTGAGGATGAAGTGGGTCCGGATACTGAGCATTCACTCAGATGCCTGGTCAGTGGCACAGTGGATCCCTTGCTTTGCACTGAGCAAAAAATATTTGAGCTACAGCAGTCATCCAAGTATTGTGGTATCACTGCATAAAGTGGGAGAGACATCTTTTTTTTAAAATAAAAAAGATTAAATGGGCACTGTGCCTCCCAGCCCTCCATGACATATTAAAGGGCTGGGGCAACAGGTTGGAAGGCCATTTAGGCCCCACAACAATCTGGGGAGGCTATGCTGAGGGGCTATGTAATTGACACAGCATGGTTCCCCCTTGTGTAGCCTCTGTGCCCTCTGCCCGCACTATGCAGAATGTATCTTCCCCTGACAAGCTGGATATTAAACTGTTTAAGGGGATAGGAGGCAAAGGGTGGTGGTAAATGGTAGCCACTCAAGTGATAGGAGAGTGACTAGTGGGGTGTTATAGGGTTTGGTGCTGGGACCGGTCCTCTCCAATGTCTTCATAAGTGATACTGTAGAGGAGTTTGAGGGGAAGGTGCATCTCTTTGCAGATGATTTAAAAAGGGATGGAGAGACTGCAAAGGGATCTGAGGAAACTAGAGGAATGGTCTAGGGGTGGCAGCTGGGTTTCAGTGCCAAAAAGTGTGAGGTTATGCACATTGGGTTGTGGAACCCAGGGACTGTGTATGAAATGGGAGGAGTGGAGCTTACAGTCACCAAGCAAGAAAGAGACTAAGCGATCATCATATCTGATGACCTCGAGGTGACTGGGCAGTGTGACAAAGCAGTGGGAAAGGCTAACAGGATGCTGTGGTGCATTGGGAAAGGGATTTCTAGCAAGAAGAGGGAGGTGGTGCTACCATTGTATTGCTTACTGGTGAGGCCCCACCTGGAGTACTGCGACCAGTTCTGGAGGCTGCACCTCTGCAAAGACACTGAAAGGATGGTGGCAGTACAGAGGAGGGCAACCAAAGTTGTGAAGGGGTTGCATGAGAAGGCATACAAGGAAAGGCTGTAGAACTCAACATGTACTCCCTAGAAGAGATGTAAGCTAGAGGGAATTTGCCAGAAACCTACAAGTACCTCACAGGAGTGAACAAGATGCAAGTGAAGGGTCTATTTCAGAGAAAGGAAGGAACTAGAAAGAGGGGGCATGCAATGAAGCTAAGGGGAGGAAGTTTAGGAGAGATGTGTGGAAATACGTCTTCATGGAAAGGGCGGTGGATGACTGCAACAGTTTGCCAGGGGAGGCAGTGGGGGCAAAGACTGTGAGGAGCTTCAGGCATGCATGGGATAGGCACAGGTGCATAATAGGTAGAGGAATCAAGGGAGGGATTGACACCTATGACCAACTAAGGTCAGTGATGATGGAATAGGCAGGGGCAAGTGGCAGACTGGATAGGCCTAGAGAGGTCCATTTCTGCTGACAAAATCTATGTTTCTATGATGGTCACACACATTCAACCCCCTTCCCTGCCTTCCCCTGATCTGGCCACCTGCTTAGTAGTAGTAGTAAAATATTTATTCATAAAGAAAGTTTATGAATCGGGATAAAACTTGAAAAAAAGCTTTCAGCTTGGTGTGTTAGTCCTGGTTAAACAACTAACAAAAAAAAACTTAACTGAGTTGAAAACTCATTTACAACAAGGTCCCCTAAGTACATACAATGCATTGTTACAAGTCATTTTACAAATCTTACAAAATTATTTCAAGATTAATGCAATGTTATATCTCATAGGCATATGAAGTGAAAGGTATTAAAGATCGTATTACGATTCTTCAATATATCAGTTACAGTAAACACCACCCACTAATTTAAATATGGTGTGTAAAATCACTAGTGTTACTCAGTAGCCAAGCTTCCATTAAAACAACATTGTCGTGGTTTGCTGAATGTGCTCTGCAACCACATTTTTAATATTTTCCAAGTTTTTATCCCTGCTATTTCTCTTAAATTGTGTGGAACATTATTCCAAATTAGTGCACCTCTATAGTACACCAAATGTCGACCCACATCTAAATTACACATGGGTACCATTAAGTCAATAGCTGTCGCAAATCTTAAATAGTCCACTTTTTTTCTGCTCACAAAATGAGAAGTTATATATAAAGGAAGCTTGCCGATCATCCCTTTGTGAGCAAAGGCAAGTAAATGCTCTTGCCTTCTTTCATCAAGTGTCTGCCAATCCAGTTTGCTAAATATAGCAGGTGGCATTTGTGTGATAATCGAGGGCATCTAAAATAAATCTGGCTAACCTACCATAACAGATATCTAATCTTGCTAGGTCTCCTTTTACGCCATTTAAATACAAAGGGCTGGATTCACGAAGGGAAAATGTTAAAGTTTCCCTTCGCAACTGCTGTTGTGGGCTGGAATTGTCCACAGCTGCGGCGGTACCGATTCATAGCCATGGCAGTTGCGGAGGGTGCTATGGCGGGTTCTGCTGCCCGTAGCAGTCTCCCACAGCTGCGGTGCTGTTCATGACAACAGCATCCACAAGCTGCCGTATTCCGTGGAGCCAGTCGTATTCTGGCTCCACCTACGTGAATACCCGCAGCAGCGGGTGACCTGCGGCTTCACAAGTGGTTTCCCACTAACACCAAGGTTTTCCCGCAGCTGCGGGTCCTCCTCCCCCCTTCGTGAATCCTGCCCAAAATATCTCCATAGTCTAATACTGGGATACTCATGGAATTTATTCATTTCTTTATGTCCATGCTCATCCAGGATCTAAGTCTGTATAAGGCCCCCAATCTTTTCCCTATATTTTTATTAACTTGTCTATATGGATATCCCACCTCAAGGAGCTGTCTGACCATGGCCCCAAATATTTGTAGGACTGTACCTGTTGAATCGGGGAGCCCCCCCCCCCACGGTAATCATGCCTAGGGATGGATTTTCTATAGTTTCACTAGGTCTAAAGAATAACAAGGATTGTGTTTTCTTTAGAATTAAGAGACAATTTACTATGGTCAAAAAAAAATCTGAAGTTCATCAAATGCTTTTTGAAGTTTGTCCTGTATTCTATTAACAGTGGAATCAGATGTGTAAATTACCGTAACATCTGCATATAGATGGAACGTGATAGATGGATCTGAAAAAGATACATTATTTACATAGATGTTAAAAAGAAGGAGACCCAGGACGGAACCCTGGGGGACCCCAAGACAACAGGCACCAATCCAGAGGTTAGGTTCCGCATGGAGACCAGCTGTGATCTACCAACCAGATACGAGGTCAACCATGTCAACGCACCTCCCATTATACCTAGTGAGGCTGCCCTGCACAGGAGGACCCCATGGTCCAGGGAATCAAGCACCTTAGACAAATCCACAAATATTGCTTCCACCAGGGCCGTCCTGTTCAGGACGGCCTGCACATCCTCCATTACTTTGACCAAGGCTGTGGTTATGCTGTGATATTGTCTGAATCCTGATTGCATGTTATTTATTTTCCCTTGAGAATCTGAGAATTCTATAATTTGTACAGATACTAATTTTTCAAATATTTTTGAAAGCTGCGGAAGCAGAGAGATTGAGCGATAATTCCCTATTTCTGTCCCCCCCATGAATAGGAACAATCTTAGTTTGTTTCCAGGCATTTGGATATTCTCCTGTACTTAGTGATAAATTATATGTGTGTGTGTGTGTGTGTGTATATATATATATATATATATATATATATTTATATATATATATATGAGAGGATAAGCAATTATTGGCATTGCATATTTTAATAATTTCGATGGGATACCATCTAAACCAATAGCTTTGGAAACATCTAAGTTTAATAACTCCGCTTGCACAGATTCGACTGTAATACTAGAAAAAGTAAGCTTGTCTACCATATTGTCATCTGCTTTTTGTTCAACCTGTATCTGGGGTTCATTACTAGTATAACACATGCTTCCCATTGTACCAAAGTATCCATTAAAATTATTGACTACATTCTGAGATAATGGGGTCATCTGATCATCTATATCAAATAAATTTGAAGTAGTATTACCTTGACCTTTTAGTAATGTATTTATAGTTTTCCAAAATTCTTTTAGATGTTTAACACTATTGTTATCCAGCCATTGCCTATAATGCTGTTGTTTAACCTTCTTTACTTCATTAACGTAAGAATTTTGCAGTTTTCTGCATTTATCCCAATCATATTTATTATTACTTTTTTTTGCCTGACCCCAAGCTTTATCCCTATTTTTTTTTAATCTTCTTAATTCATTCAAGTACCAAAGTGCATTATTATGTTTTAGTATATTGGACTTTATTGGGGCATGTCTGTTGCGTATCTCCATAAATTCAGGAAGAAAATAATCCCAAGCCTCATTAACTGTTGGTATTAATTCCAGTCAATCCCAGTTGACATTACTGAGTTCTAACATAAAGTTGACATAATCAAAGTTTTTAAAACTATACCATTTGATGTATTTTCTATTTTCCTGAACGACTACTCTATTTCTTCTGCAGAAAGTAAATTGGTGGTCAGAGAAGGAGTCTGGTAGGACTCCACTTTCTAAAATGTTGCAGGGAAAGTTGGTGAAGATCAAGTCCAGGGTTGTAGATGTTTCCAGATTATCCATATTAATTCTTGTTGAATCCTCGATCAACTGCGTGAGGCCCAAATTTACCTGGAGATCAATTAATGGGTGAGTATCCTTTATACTCTGCCAGTTAGTATGAAAGTCACCTGCCATAAGAATTTTGTGTGTGTCCTTAAATTCCAGGAGAATGACCTGTAGGTGATCAAATACACTAGGGTTAGTCTTTGGAGGACAATAAACTCCTACCAACAATATTTTTTTTGTATGAGGTAGTCTTAACTCGCGAATCAGCACTTCCGCCCCTTCTAGGTCCCCACCAACCTCAGGCTGCAACATAATTAGATAATCTCTCCCATATATTATTACTCCTCCCCCTCTTTTATTTCTATCATTACACCAAAAATTGTAACCAGATATGTTCAACAAGATATCCTCTATTTTACTATTCAGCCATGTCTCTCAGTGACCACAACTAAATCAGGGTTGTGGTCCTTCAGCCATGTGCTTATCAAATCCATTTTTTCAAACATGCTTCTTGCATTAAAATGCACCAAGCTAAGTCTGTTCCCATTTTGTGCTAAATAGGGGGCAGATGTGATATTTGATTCAGTATTAACTGGATTTAACAATCTACATTTTTGTTCTAAGCTATCTGATTTATTGAATCCATAATGCCATGGTCCTGGATTAGGATGCACATCTCCACATATAGCCAAAGTCACTATGACAAAGCACTGCATTAAGGATCTACATTTATATTTCCTGCAATGGGTTCCTCGAACTCTCTATAGCATCCAGTTACCTATAACATTCCCTATATGGAATATATGCTTGACTATTGTATGCATGGAAGCCATTCTATAAACATAATTTACAAATCCAACAGTGAATAAGCCTGACTTTATAGCAGCTCCATAGTGATTCATTTTGTCAGCACAAGCATATGTACCACGTGATGCAGCCTTAAAGTCCTGCAGTGCCTCATCCAGTTTTGCATCCCGTCTCCATTCTTCTAATTCCTGATGTTTCCAGGCTAGCACTAGAAAACCTAAAATTACCAACCTGAAATACATTTTTTAAGTAAGGGTGCCTACTAAGCACCTATGAATTGGGGAAGAAAAACTATTTATTGTCCTCTTACTTGTCTCTACTGCCTGTTCAAAATTAATTCAGTCACCAACGGTATCAAGTTAAGTATTAACCACCAGAATAGATTAGCTACAAATGACTTGTGTTAGGGTACCCTGTTCTTAAAATTTTAAAACATATTCATTTAAAGTTATCAAATCTAGTATAAGATTCCGTAGAATAAAAAATTCCCCCAGTTATAAGTTTAATGAATTACAGGTAGTTTCTAAGCCAGGTAAGGGAGAGCCTTAACCTTTCCTAAACAAATACAATTTTGCCTGTAATAGTGCAACTATATAATTAATTAAACATAAGACTGAACATGCCTTGTGATAACCGTGTTATATTCCTAAATTAGACTGTTACACTCTCTTATTTCCTTTATGTGTTAACTAACAATCTCTAAGTGCTTTTTTCTACTGAGTGGCACTCGCGCCACTCACTATGCTCATGCCATGGCATGTGTGCTGTCGAACGGCATGGGGCTTTGTAGTAGATGGTGCCCCGGCCCTGAACCAGCTGCTGTAGTGTTTGGTTCACCGCCGAACCCCCTCAACCACTGAGTGACCTTGCAACCAGTCTGAGTAGATATGGTAGTTCACAAATGTAGCAGCAGGAAGTCAACAGATATTGCAGAATGTAAATGTCCAAGTCTGTTGTCAGCAGCCCCTTTCGGCAATATGCAGCTCTCGCCTGCTACTGAGATCTTCTCCAGGCATTCTTCTCCTGTTTCAAGCAGCGTGAGGCTTTGTAGTAGATGGTGCCCTGCCCCTGAACCAGCTGCTGCAATGTTTTGTTCGCTGCTGAACCCCCTCAGCCACTGAGTGACCCTGCAACCAGTCTGAGTAGATATGACAGTTCATAAGTGTAGCAGCAGGAAATCAACAGATATTGTAGAATGTAAATGTCAAAGTCTTTTGTCAGCAGCCCCTTTCAGTGATATGCAGCTCTCACCTGCTACCGAGCTCTTCTTCGGGCATTCTTCCTGCTTAGTTCCTGCTTAATCCTGCAGGCAGGGTGAGATCGGGGAGGCAGATCTGCTAACTCTGTGACTGCCATGTATTATTTTACATGTTTGGAAGGGGCACTACACAGCTGCCTGCCAGCAGTCTTCCCTTTTGCAGATTTGGAACTGAATATTTACAAATATCTGTTTGAAGAGGGTGATGAATTTTGAAAACTAAGTAACCCAGGAAAAAGATGACCTGCAGGGCTTTACAGTCCTTAATGGAACTTGATTTCAGTGAGCTTATCCAATGAACAACATCAAATTAAATCAAAATCAAATCAAAAGGGCATGAACAAAATTTTTTATTTCAGATCTTTAAGTAAGAATACATTGTCACATTTCCTCCTGCATTTGCATGATGACTACACAGCCTTTACAAGTGGTTTCCAGTATGTCTAAACCGATTGTATATTCCGTGACATGGGTGACTCAAATTGAGCAACTCAAACTGAGCTACTCAATTTGAGTGCCTGTTGAAATAGTGATAGTCAAAAAATAGCGACAATAAGACAAGGAAAGGTAGGAAGGAGTAGTACTTGCTAGATGTAGTTCAGCCACTGTGGGCTAGAAATCATGCTGCCACCATGGAGTAGTGGTTAGGGTCGCCACTTGTGTGTCTCTGCTACATGCGGCAGAGCTGGGTTTGGTTCTCATGGTGCTTTTCTTCTTTCTCCCAAGTTTTTTCCTGCCCCTCGTGTCTCCCACTGCTCCCCAAGTTCTGCAATCCCCCCAGAAATGTACTATTGAATTGGCACCCCCCGACTTTCTTTCCCTGCCCTAGTTGCATCCTCAGGACAATATCCCCCCCCGAGTTTCTCCCATTCCTTGATTTGAGTCCCCCCCCCGGTGCTCATTATTTTAGTTAGGGGTGCAGGAGGTGAAGCCCCCCACAAAGAGGGGTGGGGGCATAGTCCCCAGCATAAAAACTTAGTTAAATTGCCCCACTGCAGAAAAAGTAAGTGCCTGTCACTGTATATGGTGGGCACTGTAGTGCTCATCGCTGTTTTGATTTTCAACAAAGTGCGCTCACTCTTTTTGTTGGTGCTGTTTTTGAATTCCCTTTATTACATAGAACCAAAAGACTGCAGTTCTACAATATATTTTTGTGTCTTAGTACAGTACTCTAATTCTGAGTGCCCTGCCATTAGTCTAGCAGCAGATTTTTAGTGCTGAATTCTGAAGTACAGTAGTAATAGCTGTTCCCTTCATTATCTATATGTAGCCAGAATACACACTAGTAATTAAATCCACTTCCTACCAGCCCCTAGAGGATCTCCAATAAACAGGTTACTACCCCAGATGATGTTATGTGCACTACATATTACATCAGCAATAGGGTTGTGTGGAATGTTAATATTCCAATGGAATAGAATTCCACAGAATTTTGGAAAATTCAGTGGAATTCAGTTGGTAGTGGAATTCCGAAATTTTGCATGCAAAATGTTTTTCACAGATTAATAATCCGCAGTTTACATAAACTGTGGATTCTTTTTTTGCAATCCATACAAAATATTCCACAGTTTGTGAGAACCGCTGAAAATTATTCTGCGGTTTACAAAGAAATGCTTTCAGAATTCCATTGAATTTAAAAAGAAATTCTGGAAAGCCTTTTGGAAGCGAAACTGTGATTCTGCACCAGTTTTGACAGTGGAATTCTAGGCAGCAGTGGAAGATTCAGATATGCCCCCAGGATGGCAACACTACCCTGGCACTCTTTTTTCCAGTCCTGCACCCTCTCCCCAATCCAACTCCGACTCGGAGTAAGAATTCTTAAAATTGGGGGGTATGGGGCCAGAGCCCCCTGCATGGGTGGTTCAGGGGGCAAAGCCCATGCATGAAAAAACAGCCAGGGTCTCCATTCAGATTTATGTGAACCGCAGGTTGCGGTCAACATAAATCCATTGCTGTGATGGCGGTTGACAACGTAATTGTCGAACCGGCATTGTAAAGCTGGAGATTCAATAGCTTCCAGTGCATGTTAGTGTTTATATAAGTGCTAATTTTTTGTTTGCTGGTTCCACTGTCCTCATCTGGCTAAGTACAGTCACAGATGACTGTACTAAGTGCTGGAGAAAAATGGAACAGACAAAAATTTGATCGGAGATTATAAAAGCTCTAACATGCACTACAAGGTATTGAATCTCCCACTGCTGCTTATTGCTCTGATGCCAACTGCAGGGGATGATGCCAGCTGCAGGAGATTCTGGGTTTGTAGTTATAGAAGATGTCAGTCTAGAACTAAACAAAATTAGTCTGATGTAATATAGTATAAAACAGTAAGTAAACCAAAATGTTTTTGCACACAAAGTGCATGTTGGGACCAGCCCCACACTTGAGTGTGGGGCTTTTTGTGCTGACTGGTCCCCTTCACAAAAAGAAAATAGCTTTTAAATGCCATGATAACAGGATCTGCTTTTGTCACTTGTGAACTGCTTTAGTGACTCACAAACCCACTTTTGTGAGATTCCAACTCACTTTTGTGATTGTTGGTCTCAAAATTAAACAAGGTCAAAAGGCAGTTCTTTATGCGAATAAGGCAATACACCAGTTCATGTAGTTTGTAGCATATGGGACACTGTGTCTTCAATGCCATTCAACAGGCAGTCTGTAAACTTTCAGTAAGCATTCCCCTGATTTCCCCTCAGCATGAGCTCCTATAGAGCTTACTTTACCCCAAACCCCACTATATCCACTCCTATGGAACTTTACAAGATGTGTCCTGTGGGTGTCCTTGGGGTACTGTAGCCCACCATATTAGCTCCTAGGAAGCCTGCATTACTTCCCCCTGTGGGTGGTTCTGCTGTGGTTTTAACCCCCCCCTTGTACTTGCTCCTGTGGAGCTTTTTATCTTAATACCGCCCAGTGGGCAGTTCTGGCGCTAGCGCCTTGCTTGGCTCACCTTAGCTCCACTGAAGCTGACTGTTACTCTACCCCTATGGGTTGTCTTGAGAGTGGGAAACACCTGCCCACCCATGCGGCCTCTGTCACTTCTTTCAGCACTGCTCTGCATGACATCAATTTAAATAACAAAAATAAACTTTTCTTTTGCTTTATGGTGGTTGGCACTGCCTAAATGCACCTAAATGTGCTGCTGCTGCCACCCTCACCACCTCAACCCGAAACTGTAGGGCTCCTCAAGGGAGTAACTGATCACACAGTGCTGTTGCTACTGGGGAGGGAGGGAGGTGAACCACAAATCTACTGCTGCTGAGAAGCTACCATGAGGACTGGAGCAGATGAACTGTTGTGAACAGAGAGAACAGGACCACTGGGCACTGTGGCCCTAACAGAGTTGCTGCCAACAAGAGGAGGATCATGGGAGCTGCTGCCTCTGTTGTCTCACTGCTGCAGCCAGAGCACTGTGACTGGGGAAGCTGTGAACTGCTGCTGTAGACCAGAGGGACTGACAGGAGTCAATTAACTCACTTCAACCTGTCACCTACAGGTAAGCCAGGGTTGCCGCTGCTCCTCTATCTGCTTCCTTCACCAGTCTCACTTTGACTCCTGGATGGTCATGCCGACCACTACTTTTAAGGGCTTGGGGTTCCATACCCAAACTCTGAGCCATGACCAGTTCTTCTCAATTTGAACAATGCTAATGTGTTCGGAAAGGACAGCAGTCACAGCATGTGGCCTTCCATCCTCAGTGCTGCCTGCTCGGGGGGGTGGGGGCTGCCAATGAACAGGCAGCAAGGGCAGGTAGAAACAGAGTAAATGATTAAGGATTCCTGTTTTTTGATTTTTTATTTTTTTTTTAGTTTTAGTTTTTATTGACCAGGTAAGTGGACTAGACAAATCCTGCCTATTTTCAGGCACGACCCGGGGGAAGGGGATACAGATGAATGCCAACTGACCTTGAACCAGATTAAGCTGTTGGTGGTATTTTTTTAGTGAAAATGAGGGAAATTTGTCCAGGACACCAGGGAAATTCCCCTACTGGCTGCCTGGTTGCCGTCAGTAGGGAGTTGTGTTGACGTCACGCTGCATGATGGCAGCAGTCCAGCAACCTGCGTTGGAGATGGAGGATGACCAGAGAGGAGTTCCAGTGCTAGAGATTACACCGAATATACAAAGCTTACCTAAGGTAATTATGGGCTCCTGCTTGGAAACAGCACCGGAGGTGGCGAGTGTCCTGGAGGTGGCTGGTGATATTCCAGCGAGCGGGAGTACGTCGATGGAAGGTACGGTGGAGGGAACAGTCTTCTGTTTTGCAGCAGAGAGAAACACGGTAACAGGAGGTGGAAACGCAATGGAAAGTGCACAGGAGGAACAAAAAATACCGGGAAGTGATGCAACAGGGATGGATATTGAGAACGGACAAAGAGTGTCACAGTTAATGCGTCGGCATTTTGGACTACAAGAAAAGGCTCCACAGGAGTTTTCCATAGACTGGTCAGAAGATGCGGCTTTGCAAGGAGCAGGATGGTGCAAAACAGACTCCGGAAGATGGATTCCTGATCCAGAGTGGATGGACTTTTCAGCGGACTCGTCGGGGAATAAGCATGCCACCGATTCAACATTACTGGGCCCAGGTACTCGTAATAAATCTCCTAAAAGTGCTGTATTCACTGAGGGTGGGAAGAGTGTTTTGGTTTCTTTGAAACCGACCACCTCCTTTAATATTGCAGGGGATGTGAGAGAAAATTTTGAAAGGCCATCACAGGTAGGGGGTGCGGACTCTCAAAATAGGTCTCCTATGTCAGAACTCTTTAAAAATAAATTAGAACAGGCTCCAAGACGAAATTCAGTTAGGATTAGATATAAAGGTGGTCTCGCTGAACATCCAGACAGGTACTATGTGTTTAAACAGTTATTGAAGTTCTCTATAGGATTTTCTGCTGCGAACATATATGCATTAATACACATTTCAGGTGAGGATTCATTTGATGTGAGTTTTCAGTCCCACACCTTGCTAGACAAATTTTGGGATAAGTACACCACTCTTAAAACCACCCCAATATGGACTCCTTTTTTTGTTATACCCCTCACTAGACCCCAAATCCGTTATGTGACAATTATGTTTCGAAATGAGGGGGTAAATGTTAGTGATATTTATCACTGGTTGCAATCTAAATGCGATATTTTGAGTCCACCAGAAGCTTTATTAGACTCAGAAGGCATCTGGACTGGAAGTTGGAAGTTTAAAGTGAAACTCTTTTTGGTTAATTCTGAGATAATACATCTTCCCAATAGTTTCTTTTTAGGGAAAGATAGGGGAGTTTGTTTTTACGGGGGGCAACCCAGGGCCTGCTATAAATGTGGAGCAAGAACTCATTTAAGCAGTGTATGCGACATGTTGAAATGCCCTTTATGCGGAAGTTTCGGACATTCAGTAGATATGTGTACCAATATTTTTCAGTGCAACCTCTGCATGAAAAGAAGGGCCAGCTTTCATCAGTGTCCTGGGCCCAGAGAAATTGCACTGAAGGGTGGGACCAAGACAAAGTTATTAAGGAAGGCCCAGGCAAAAAGCATGGGCCTGTTGGAAGAAATGCCTCTGTGATTCCACCTACTTTAGGGGCAGAACATAGAGCAAACACAAAGACGGCAGGGCCTGCTGTTAAGGAGTCTCAGACCTCTGTAGATAGCCACATTGTTTCTAAACCTTCTGCCCCTAGTAAACCTACTGACTTTTCCATGCCCCCCCTCCCGTTTGAAACAGTTAAAAGTAGAAGACTGACTAGGGCATCCACAAAGCAAGTTACTGTACCCCCCTTACATATTGAAAATTTCTTTCCCCCTTCAAGAAGACCTAGGAATCTGACCTGGAATCTGATACCTCCCATGTATCAGAGCTAATTACAGAAGATGATGAAACTAAATCAACAGAACTAGCTAAAGAGAAGAAAGGGAAGAAAGGGAAAAAGAGGAAAGTTAGTCAGAAAAATAGTCCCTAAACTTTCTCTGATTTTTCATGTCCAAACTAAAGCTAGCCTCATACAATGTTTGCAGTATGAAAGCATTCCAAAGACAGTTACCCATTTTAATGTATTTGGGGACTCTGAATTTGGATATAATTCTTTTGCAAGAGACAAGGGTAAAGTCTCTCTTTGAAGTCACTCAAATACAAAGGAAATGGATTTGGGGCCCTTCCATCTGGACATTTGGTTCAGATGCGGCAGATGGGCTGGGGGTGCTATTTGGAAATACAGCATTTAAAATTTCAAGGGTTATTGACCTTAAACCTGGTCGAGTGCTCATATTAGATTTTTCTTTTGGAGAGTTCTCCTTTCGTTTGGTGAATTTGTATGCCCCACAAACAAAGTCATCTCGGATAGAGATCTTTGAAGAAATTAAACCATATTTATTAACCAGAAAGCACATTATTTGGGGGGGAGATTTTAATTGTTCCCTAGATAATCATTTAAACAGACCACTGACAAGAAAAGTATATTGTGACTCTAACTATCTTCACAAATTAATACAGGATACAGGCCTTAAAGATGTATATAGAAGTTTACACTCACGGGGAGGAGAAACATATTTTAGACATACCTTTTCAACACGTATAGATATGTTTTTTGTCTCTAAGTACCTTTTCCAAAAGATTGTTTAGTTGCCTACTGAATTTTCAGACCACAATATGCTGTTAAGTAATCTTTCTTTAGGACGTATACCCCCATTTTCCCTCTTTACATAGCAGATGGAGGTTAAATACTTCCTTCTTGCAGGATGAAAATTATTATTCTAAGCTAGAAGGTTTTTTTTCTGCTAAATACTCTACCATGGGTCTTTTTGATAATTATTATGACTGGTGGGTACAGCTGAAAATGGAGATAAAAACTATGTTTATTTCGTGGGGTAAATTAAAAGTTAACTCAGATTACCTTCAATATCTATTATATAGAAATAAATTGTATAAATTAATGTCCTTGCCACCTAAAGATCGTGCTTTATTCCATTCTCAAATTCTAGAAACAAAAAAATTAATGAAAGAATATCAATATGACAGGGCAAAATCTCTAGAACTAGAATTTAAATATGGGATAAAGCATAGTCCGACGTCTGACCCCTTTCAGGCATGTAAAACCAGGATTGCTAATACAGTAATGACAGGCCTTGTTAACCCTCAGGGGGAATTAGTCACTAACGAGATTGGGATTTTATCAATTGTTCAACAGTATGTGCAAGATTGTTTTTCGGATTCAGATACAGTACCTATGGAGACATTCCCACTTAATAAATTCCCTAACACTCCTAAACTCCCAGAAAACATTTTACAATTATTGGTACTCCCTATCACTTCCCATGAAGTGGCAGAAGTAATAAAACATTTGAAGTCTGGAACCGCTCCAGGTTTGGACGGTATACCATATGAGTTTTATAAAATCTGTTCCAAATATATGGAATTTTTTTGCCAGATTTTCAATTCAGTTTTGAATACTCGCCTGTTAAAACCTGGTCAGCTTCACTTATGACGTTCATATATAAAAAGGTGACAAAAACAAATATCTAACTGGAGACCAATTAGTTTATTAAACACAGATTATAAAATATTAACTAAAATATTACATAACCCGACTAATAAAGGCCATGAAATTTTAATTAGCCAGTGCAAGCGTGTTCTATACCCACTAGAACTATACAACATAATTTATATTTGGTAAGAGATATTTTTTCTATGGCGCCAAATAATTCTCCAGGCTCAGACATTATAGTAGCCTTAGATCAAACCAGAGTTTTTGACACGGTGTGCCATTCATTTTTATATTCTACCTTAATACATTATGGTATCCCGGAAATATTTGTAAAATGGATAACTAACCTGTACAGTCAAGCAGTGACAATTCCACTAGTTAATGGATTAATGGGATCCGAAATTGAAATTAAGAAAGGGGTAAGACAAGGATGTCCTTTAAGTCCTCTATTATATACCTTCAGTTTAGACCCAGTTATCAGAAATATCATCTCTGACCACCAGATTTTGGGGATTTCTCCTTCCCCTGGGTAGACAAAGTTAAAATCACAGCTTTTGCTGATGATGTTACTCTGCTATTAGCTAATACTACATCACTACAGAAAGCATTAGATATTTTTTCCTTTTTTGGGAAATTCTCGGGTGGATCTTTAAATATAGGGAAAAGTTTTGTAATACCCCTACAAAAGATTTCTTCAACAATCACTTCTTATTTGGATATCCCGGTAGCACATCTCCCTCAAAAAATATTAGGGATATGGTTTGGGGTTGAGGATATGGCCCTATATAATTGGGAAAACAGACTAGAGATTGGAGAAGCAAAGATAAATATATGGAAAAGTTGGACTTTCGGTAAGTTAAAAAGAGTGGCAATCATTAAACAGTTTTTATTGCCTCAGTTCACATTCCTAAGCCATGTTTTTCCTCCCCCTATCTCGGTAGAGACTAGGTTATACAGCATCTTTTTTCAGATGCTCTGGGGAAATAGACTTAACCCCATAAAAAGAGACTTTACGTATCTTCCCAAAAAAGAGGGAGGTCTTGATATGATCAATCCAGTTATCTTTTTTCACAATAATTTTTTATTTTCATCATTTTTATTTCTCTGGTCTCAACCATCATTAACTTGGCACTTCTGGGTTCAGTCGATCTGGCACAAATATTTCTTTAAGTGGTCTTTACTTCCACCTAAAATTGTTGCATCTGATTCTTTACCCAAATATGGACTGGCTACTCTCAAGAAACTTTATCAATGGAAAATCCCACTACAGAAATTATTGACATTGTCACGGAAATCTTTCTATGCTTATATTGTATACGATGTTCAGAAGGTTACATTGCTTTTCCCTCAGTGTTCCCCTACTAAAATGATTTTAACATTACATAAATTAACAGATTATAGACTTCCAGTAAAAACTTGAGATGTAATCTGGATGTCAGCTCATAGCAGATTAGGGGTTAGGGGAAATATGAAATATAAACCCTTGGACGAGAGATACTGTTTAAGGTCACAATGTGTTAACATAGAAAAAAGTCAACAGCACTTTTATAGATTGTTTAAACAGTCAGGCCTTCTGATGCAGGCAGCACTGTATTGGAAATGCCACATCTTAAGTCATTGACTTATAACACTTATTTTGGGAGATTATACAGGAGTTTGGAAAACTACCATAAAAGTACCTTAAATGCCCGTTTTGCTTTGCTACAGTATTTTTATGGCAAGCCAGATGCAAATTTGTGTTACAACAGCAACAGATATCCTTTTCAGTTATTATTGAATCGGTGCATAATGAATTACTTTCTTTATATACAAGTGATAGAGCGTTTCTCGAATGATAAAATGTCTGCCTTTTGGAAAATTTCTCTGTATTGTAAAATTTCCTTTTCCTTTTCTTTGGTTTCTTGTAATACTTCATAATGTATGTATTTTGAATAATTTTAATTTATGTTTTGTTTTTTATTTTTTTTTGTTTGTGATGTTATGTTTTTCTCAATAAAAACTTCCCCTACTCTTTTCAATAAGTGCCATGGGATCTTTAACATCCACCTGAACTACCACCAATCCAGGCAGATGGGACCTCGGTTTAACGTCTCATCTGAAACACAGCACCTCAGAAGTGCAGCACCCCTCTCATGCTGCAGTGCAGTGTCAGTACTGGGATATTAACCCAAGTGCCAGATGTGGGAACTGAACCCACAGCCCTCTGATCTCCCGGCCTCAGAGGCGAGTGTGCTACCTACTGACACTGACACTGTTGAAAGTTTGGCTTCTTGTCAACATGGCTGTGGTTTGGGCTGCTAGGGAAGGGTTTCTGGCTGCAGTGGTGGGGAACTGGCAGGGGACATACTGGAATGAACGGGAAGGCTTCTGGGGTGATCAACAGTGGGTAAAAAGCCCAAAACAAACACTTGTTTGTTGTTTCATACTGTGTCCTCAGGGACCATGACACATACCTAAAGCCCCCAGACCTCCCTCCTGGGCTGTAAGAGGTCCCCGAGCCCCTAACGGGCTCCATTTGCGTTCCTTGGGGGGGGTCTTGACTGCTTCTGTAGGGCCAGCAACTCTGGGATACTACTGTATTGCCCTGTCAACAAATCACCTTACCAATCACTGTTTATTTTTTTTGAACTGGGCAGGTTATCTACTTAAGCTAGCATTCCTATGCTCTGACCTATTTTCCTGATAAGCATTTCAGATCTTCAACTCATGTTTCACTGACTGCTGAGTTTCAGTACCCTTACTAGGCCTATCCCTTTAGATCTGCTAATAAGTCCCTGCAGTATGTCCCCAGTCATATCACTAATATAGAAGACCAGGCCTTCTTCTCCTTGGCCCCAAAATTTTAGAACTTCGGACTTCATTTTCTCCTCCTTGGTCCCAAAACCTTAGACTCCATTCTGGTGGCCCTTCATCATTCCCTTTCACATATGCTTTTTAGGTGGGAGCTGCAAGTGCTTTTGTTTGCCTTTGATGCTTGTTCCTGTGCTTCATGTTCTTCAAACCTTTCTTTTGTACTAAGTGTAGATACTTCATGCTGTGCTCCTCTGTACTATAATGCACTGCACATATTGCCTGTACTGCTGTGTTATTCTGTACTAAGTTGAGTCTTATGTAATTTATGTTCTCAAGTTTTTAATTGATGTTACATATGTGGCTTTACTAGTAGTCTCATGGGTCATGCCTGAAACTAGGCCTTTTATGTCTAGTGCACTTATCTGGTAAACAAAAACTAAATAAATAAATAAAATAGAAGCTAATGGTATATATATATATATATATATATATATATATATATATATATACTGCTGGAAAGACGAGGGTCATATCTTTCTGGTGGTGTATAGCTTGAGGTTTTAGATTGTAAGCTGCAACAGATACTAGAATTGTCATTGTCAATATAAGTACAATACAAAAACAAGTGATCAATATGCCAGTGCTGTATCGACGTGTCACAGCCATGTTGACAAGATGCCAAACTTTCCTAATCCTAATAACAGTGCCAGTGTTAGTCCATTTGAAACACATTAGGCAGGATCATACACGGATGTAAATGAGTGTTGTACCTGCATCTGTATCAACCAAATGCATTTGAGCAGCTCTGCTCTTTCTTTCAAAAGATGCATCTTTTTGGTAAACATGTCACAGACTGTGGCAAAAGAAAGTGATGCATATGTGGTTTCATCTCTTTTTTTTGCACCAAAATTGTATCTTTTTTGGCAGCAAAATCTGGATACTGTTAAACAATCTAATTAATTTGCTATTTGAAAATAGTGACAAGAGGTATCTTTGATGGTGCCTTTAAAAATCCTACACTATATTTTTACAAAGGCCTAACTCTGGACCCATTTGGGCTAGAAACTTCTTTTTATTTAAATGAAAGATTGAAGTAATGTTCACATGGCCACCGCAAGTTACTACAGTTGTCTTGCATGGTTGCACATCAAATCAGGTTGCAAACTGTTAAACAGAGGTGAACAATGCTTTATATAATATTGGACACTGCCCTGGAAAATACTAGTAGTATTCCATGGAGAACCACAACCCCTTTTTTCTAATTTTCTAAGTTATTCTACCTGAGATGCGACATGTCGTTCTCAGTGGGGTTCCACTTCGGCATATTTTATTTATTTATTTATTTACATCTGGTTACACTGAAGCATGGGAAGTATAACTGACTTGTTGGTAAAGTGTGTGTGTGTGTGTGTGTGTGGGGGGGGGGCACCATGCAAATGGTCCATATATCCATGAACAATGGCATGGTGACACTCACAGGTCCAGTCATATCTTCCCACTCCTCCATTTTGTTACCACCTGGTAAACTCAAATAGTAACAAGCAATGCAGTGTTACATCATCATGCAGCTTCCAGAACACCAGACGAGGATCGGGGGGATTTCAAAGCAACACTAGTTAATGCAACAAATGGGGGTAATGATGGAAAACCTCTCCCATGTTTACCAGTGCTTGGGGAAATGGGTGGGGGGACCACTGGATCACCAGGTGACTAGCCAACAGGCCACGTGGGGTGGGAACCACAGACCCACAGGCCCCATACATCCAAGGAAAGGGGGGGTTGCGCCACCCATGGACTGTACATTGAGGGCAGGTTGCAAAATGGCATTGTGTAATGTGACTGGTGCAGTGACTTGCTGCAACTAAGTCAGAGGTACAATTCAGACTTGGCTCCAAAGAACTTGATATCGTTTGTGTTTACAACCCTCCTTCCAGTGGTTTAAAAGGCCTTGATGAGCTGCTTGCTCAAACCTCTCTTCTCTATGGTAGAAATCAGGTTCTCATACTTGGTGATCTCAATATAAACTGGCTGGGCAACTCCCAACCAACACTATTATCCAAGATCCAAAGTTTCAACCTTCACCAGGTTATTAGCGACCCCACTAGAACTGCTCATCATTCCAACTCCAGTACTCTGCTGGACTGGATTATGACCAACCACCTGGAAAACATTATCTCCTCTGGCACCCTAGCTGATGCCATCTTAGATCATTCCCCCACTTTCTGTATCTGGGGTAAAACCAGGCTCCTCCTGTCTAAGCCTCTGTTTATCACATTTCATAATTATGCGCATCTTGACCAACAGTCCTTCTTTCAGGATATTGGTACTATCAACTGGTCCCCTCTCTTTGAATCAGACAACCCTCAAACTGCTCTCAACCTATTCCTGACTTGCTTTCTGGTGATCCAGGACAAATACTGCCCCCTCATTAATCGTCGTGTAAAAAACAAGCATACCCCGTGGCTTAAGTCTGACCTTCTCTCTAAACTTCATCTGTGACAAATGTTGGCTCCTCCATAAAAAGACAGGGTTGCCTGCCAACCTTAATTCCTATAGAACACTCCGCAATTCATGCAAGAAGGATATCAAAAGGGCTAAGAGCAACTAATGCAAAGATCTTTTATCTAAATCTTATGGTGACTCCAAAAAATTCTGGTCCCACATTAAGAGCTTCCTAGGTTCAAACCCGGCCCCTACCCCTACTGACATGTCTCTAAATGGTGTTCACTGCAACAATCCCCTCTACTATCGCAAACTTTTTCAATGCCCAGTTTTCAGACCTTACAAATTATACATCACCCTTCCCAGCCTCACAGTGCTTTCATGCCCAACCTAATGCATCCGGGCCCACATTTCATTTCAAGTCTGTCACTCGTCGGGATGTACTAAAACTACTCAAAAACATCTCCGACCTCTCTGCAGCTGGTTCTGACAATTTAGAACCTAAACTGCTAAAGCTTGCTGCCCCCTACATAGCTGCTTCACTTGACAGGATTTTTACCCTCTCCCTGTGTCATAGCTATGTTCCTGACCTCTGGAAGACTGCCAGGATTACCCCAATCTTCAAAAAGGGTGACCGAAAAAACCCCTCCAACTATAGGCCGATTGCCATATTATCGGTCCTCAGCAAAATCCTTGAGAAGATTGTAGCCTCCCAAACCATAGACTTTCTTGAGAAACATGACCTTCTTACAACTACACAGCATGGTTTCCGCAAAGGTCATAGTACTACCAGCACATTACTCAAATTTACGTCTGATACCCTCTCAGCCATGGATTCTGGTCTCCTAACTCGTGCTATTTTCATAGACATGACTAAAGCTTTTGACTTGGTTGACCATCCTATCCTCCTTGCTGCTCTTAGATCCCTAGGTTTCTCACCAAATGCCACTGCTTGGTTTGGTAGCTACCTATCAGATCGGACCCAACAAGTTAAATTCAACTCCACCTTGTCTGACTTTGCTACCATAAACATTGGGGTGCCACAAGGTTCTGTTCTTGGTCCTCTGCTCTTCTCCATTTTTATAAACAATATTACCTCCTACTCTATCCAGTCTGCCTCCTTGCTATATGCCGATGATATTGTCTTTTATACTAGTGTGAAAAGC
The DNA here is from genome assembly GCA_016271365.2 of Neoceratodus forsteri. Classification (NCBI taxonomy): domain Eukaryota; kingdom Metazoa; phylum Chordata; order Ceratodontiformes; family Ceratodontidae; genus Neoceratodus; species Neoceratodus forsteri. Next base: position 344,510,846 of record JADMNL010000022.1, read on the forward strand.
ATTACGGATATCAACCTACGACATTCCACTGACTTTCAACGTATTCAGCAGTGGCTTTTCAACCATAAACTTGTCTTGAATGTATCTAAGACTTAAGCCATGCTATTTGGCTCTAAAGCCAAACTCAAACTCTCTCAACCCAGCTTCTGTGTCACTACCTTAAAAGGGTCCCCGGTGGAAGTGGTACCCTCTTTCAAATACCTTGGTCTTATACTTGACCCAACTCTTTCCTTTGATCTCCACATCCAACAATCCTGTAAGCTGGCTAACATTAAACTGGGTATGGCCTACCGATCTAGCTATATGCTTACTCCCTCAGCTAGGCTTGCCATCGCTCATGGCATACTCCTTCCGTCACTTACCTATGGGGTTGTAGTGTTTGCCTCAGTGGGTAAAATCAATCTTCATGAGTGGGATGTCACTTATAACAATATACAGTATGTAGATATGTGTCCTCTTCACATTAGTTGAAACACCACTGCCTCCTATACGCTGAACTTGGATGGCTTTCTCTGAATGCCTCAAGAGACTTTACATATGGCGCTGTCATAGATAACATCATCCGTAACCAAACTCCGAAGCCCTTGTCGGAACTCTTTCTCATTCAGCCATCTATATACAGTCTTCGCGTGACTGCTAATGCCCCTGTTCTCATCCCTCGACACCACTCCGTCAAAGGTGCTAGCGCCTTCTCCTGTCATGCCCCCTATTACTGGAACTCTCTCCCAATATATACAAGGCTAGCACCATCCCATGCCTCTTTCAAGAAATTGCTTCATGATCATCTTGCTGTTTCCTGCTCATGTTCCTGCTTCAAACCCCCCCTAGCTCTCTCCTGATCTATACACCCACTCACCTCAACAGGTAAGCACTCTCTCACCTCAGCTGGCACACACTGTACCTCCTTTAGTTGCCTCCTTATTCCTAACGCAGTATACCACGTCCCCTTGCCCTCTGCCTTTCTCTCTCCTATCCTATCCTCCTTCCCCTTTATTGCTTCCCCACAAAAGTCATTTCCCTACTTTACTTAATGTCCTCTTAACACAATTATAATATTTATCTGTTTTCCTAATATCTGACCCCAGCTTCTCTTCCTGAACTACTGTTAATTAGTTTTTATTTTTGTACTTGGTCTTTTATTTCATTCAATGTTATACATTATTGTTTTCAATTTGTACTCTTTACTTCTGGCCCACATTCTATTATTACTGTCTATGCTGTTACTGTATAGTATTTGTTTCTGCCTCTGTTAATCAAATGTTTTGTCTCTGTAAACTCCTGGGTCATGCCTGAAAATAGTCATTACTATGGCAAGTGCACCTTACCTGGTCAACAAAAACTAAATAAATAAAATGATTGTTTCTCTGTCACTGAGAGACTCCTCCCGTCATGTGCGGTGCTTTATGTATGATGCTTTGCACAATGGTGAGATCAGATACTAATTTGCAGTTCCCAGTAGTGATTGTAAATATGGCCCTAGGTTCCATGTCAGGAGAGATGCCAGGTCAGATAGTGGAAGCTCCAAAAATGGCACAAACTTGAACTGAATACTTTTTGGCACAGTTAGAGCTTTGATTGTTTTTTTTTTTTTTTTTTTTCATTTTCTATTGCTTTGCAGTTCATTAAATGGCAGACAGTATCTACCATTGGGAAAATCCTGTGAAAATGCCCTTTATTGAAAATCGTCATGACAATTTTATAGGCATACAAAATGCCATAAGTTTGCCTCGCAAGCTAGATCGTGCAGAAGTTTTAGGTGCACACAGTTTCTTTCTGTCTTTGATTATACAGACATTACCTGTGTTCAGCAGTCTTCTGAAAAAGGGGGTTACCAGATTTGCTGCAAGACTACTGTATTAGCAATAGCTTTGGAATTTCTGACATTATGTTCTGATAAATCCTTATACCCTATCCAGTCATTGAAGAATTTGTCCTTTTTTTAAATACTCCCACCTACTTTGCCTTTTTTCCAAAGAACTCATCATGCCAAACATTTCACCTCATACCTCAAGAATGTGAAACATATCACAATACATCACAAGATGTCTGAGGGTGCCAGCAGGTTCCCTCTCTGGTACCTACAAAGGCTTGTTGTTATCCTTTCTCCCACACAGTGGGGGTGGGTGTTCATTGAAAAGAATTAACTTTTTTCACCCGTAGCAATGCTATGATTTCATAATGCATCATCAGAGCTGGTGAAAGTAAACATTTTCTGAATTAACATCAAAACATTTAACCACTACAGGAGACACTCCCATCTCCAAATAGCTGTGTCAGCAAGCCATCAGAATCACAACTCAAGAGTTGGGATACTTTACTGACCCACTTACATATACAGAATAATGTATGGGCAGCTATACAAAATGGGCCTGTATTTTCATCAAGGAGTTGAAATGACAGTATATGGACCTTGAAAGTGAAGCTCAGAAGGTCCATGCTGTTATTGCAGCCCAAGGTAGAAATGAGTTATTTTATAGTACATGGTTTTGAATTACTTTTACTTTCATTTATCATTTCTGAGTGAAGCACAGTGTGGCAGCTGACAATGCAAGCAGGGATGCAGTTGAAATTGATTTGGGACATGTGCAACTCAGAATGAGAACAACAGCATTTTTAAAGGGGCAGATTTTTATACCGAACAAGCACTAACCATGTATTATATAAGTAATAGCTAGACTACTTTTAACACTTGCACATGGTAAGATAAGGGTTTCACATTGTACAGAGCATTGCACATTATAACCCCTTAAACAATCTGGAAACACCAGTTCCACAAAGCAAAACCTGTTGCTTGTGTTACTTTATGCAGTGCTGATGCCTAGGGGTGTGCGAGTAATGAATAGTATTTCCCAAATAGAACGAATAATGCACTATTTGTATTTTATTCCTATTCATATTTGGGAAACACTAACAAAAAACAGAACAAAACAAAAAAAGCAGCCCTCCACTCTCCACCACAGCCCAATGGCATTAAAAACACCCCCCATCTCCACACCCCCTGCAACAAGCTCACTCCCACCTTCCTCTCTCCCAGCACCCACGGTTTCAACTAAGATTAACAAAAACATCCCATGAGGGACAACTGGCACAACCTGCCTGCCTCAATGGCTAGCCACCATCTCCTCTTGCAATTATGTGAGTTAAACAAAACATTCCCCCTTACCCCCACCATGGCAGCAGCACCCAAGTCCCACCCTCCTCCCCCAGCACCTACTTTTGATTACATTAGTTATAAGTACCCTCAGGTGCCAGAAGGTGACTGATACAACCTGCCCTTCTCCATGGCCAGATGCCTTTTTGTGAATGGCGCTCTCATTCTTGCTTGCATAGTAAAACAGCTGATCATGTGATCAGCTGTTTTACTATCTAGGCAAGTGCGGGAGTGCCATTCACAAGAAGGCAACTGGCCATGGAGGAAGCTAGGTTGTGTTGGTCACTGTGTCAGAATCAAACTAATTTTGGTGGGAAAATTGAGAAACAACTAGACCATAGGACAGAAAGGGAGAATCAGGAGCAGCAGGAATAATTAAATCAGCCATTAATTGAAAGGCTTTGCCTGTAGTTATGTGGGGGAAGAGCTCCTCCCTCACATCCTACTTAAGCAAGCAGGCTACTGCTGCTCTGCTTATGTAACCCCTCACCCCTGTCTGTTTTGCAAAATGACAGGTGGCATGCTGTTGAAGCTGACAGCAGTACCTGGTGGGGACTGGGTTCGGGGAGGATAAGGTTACTCGGCACAGGGGGCCTAGGTTTGGCTACTCTGCACAGGGGCACCCAAGTAACTCCGAATACAGGAAGCAATATCTGTAATGTTCAGAACCAGGAATGGGATTCTACAGTGTGGCTTTTATTCACATCCAAGCTGAACAAACAAAGCATAGATGGACCCCCACGGGGCTACATTCCTGGTAATGCAGATTAGAGACAACAGAAACATTTCTTCACATTTCCAGCCCTCAGGCTCTGAACCCACCAGGCACACAGCCCGGACTTGCACACAGCTTTGGGTACACAGCCCGACTTGTACACTACTTGGGTTTTCCCCACTGGCCCGGCTCCCCTGCCGTCCACTTGATCTGTGGTCCATTTTGGGAAATGAACCAATTATCCTGTTGTGGCTCCCCAAACCACCTTAGAGCCTTCGACTCCTAGAAGGAATTTTCCTTCCAGTCCCACGTCTGGGTACTTCTCTCATCACTGGCCAAGTGCATGAGGCAAAGTAGAAATCCACAGAGCAAATCCGTAGAGGTGGACCTGGTCACTAAAGATGGTGGGTCTCCCACCTCCAGCTCCCACAGTCCATACCTGGCCATTTCTCTGGAAACTAAACAACTCTTTTACTGAAAGCTTGGCAATGTAGATTACTGGGCAGACGTATGTCATACCTCCTCTACATGTCTTGACTTCCCATAAGTGCTGAACTTGAACATACTTTTACTTTTTGGCTAAGCCTATTACTCTAGGCCTCCAATTATTTCAGTAGTCCAACCCCCACTATCACACAAGTCCCAGGGTAAAAAACAAAGGCCCTTTAGGAAGAGCAGAAACTCACCCTCCGGTTGCAGGTGCCCCACAGATGATTCACAAATCTTCTTGTTTCCCAAAAACTCTGGAACAAATAGGCAACTTCTCCACTAGTAGCAGAACCAGGGGGATTGCCCCTAGAATATGCAGGAAACCCTTTCCTGACCCCATCCCTGGAGGGATGGGGTACTGAAACCTGAATCAGCGGTCTCCACCACTTACAGACTATCTTCTGTCTCTCTTTTGGTGGAGTCACACACCCTTTTTCCTAACTGTAGCCCTCTGTCAGGGCTGAGGCTCCAAGAGCCTACACTGAGCTGCTGTGCTGCTTTCACAGCAAGCTCCCAACACCAACTGACCACAGACTACTGTTCAAACCTCCCAACATTCTATTCCAACTCCCTGCGTCAGATTCCATTGTGGCTCATGAAGCTGCGACAGTTCTATGGTGATGTCATCCCTCAGTCTCAGCTGAGACTGAGAACAAAGTGAGACAGTGTGAAATCCATTTAACTGGAGTTTCACAAGCTGCCTTCCCTGCCTACCACTAGGTCTTACTGGGATTCTAGTACTTGATACTTGGTACTCGGTAGAATGGACAAAAGAATGCCGTAGCCCATCGAGATTGTCCTCCACAAATGTGGATCATTGAGTTTGGGGCTCTCCTAATAACCATATGTCAATTTTATTTTTGAAAGTCATAATAGTGGGAGAATCAACAATATCTTGTGGTAAAGAATTCCATAACATTGGGGTTCTAATGGTAAATAAATTTTGTCTTTTATTGGTATTACACTTTTTAATGTCAATTTGTTTATTATGTATCCTAGCAACAATTTTTCTGTTAGATAATGATAAGCCACATTGTTCCATTAGAATAGGAGATTTCATAGTTTTGTATATCTGTAAGAGATCACCTCTCATTCATCTTTGTTTTAGTGAATATAGGCCTATCTTCTGAAGTCTGGTGTCATAATCTAAATTTGCATAATGTGGAATCATTTTTGTCTCCCTATGGTGAACTTGTTCGATTTTTATTTATGTCTGATGCTAAGTAGTAACCCCAGGTAACAAGGGGATTACACTTAGAACGAGTCGCACTCGCTTGTGGTGCTGCCAGTGCTCAGCTGCTCTTCCTCCTTTCTCCTTTCTCTCACCCTCCCCCTTCCCTTGCCTTCTCTGCTCGTTGTCCCCCCCCGCCCTTTGTTGTTGCCGTTTGTTTTCTGCTGCCCTGTTCTTTTGTGGATTTCCTCCTCTACCTGCTGCTTACCCTCTGAGTCCTTCTTCGTTCCCTGCCTTACAATCAGCCATTGCCCGTGCTATGGCCAGTTTCTGTGCCTTCCTCCCACGTATTTCCCTAGCCTCAGAACCTGAGTCCTCCGCATTGTTCCACTTACATTCCCACCGCTGCGGCCGAATGCCGCCTCCAGGATGCATTCTGTTTCCTCACTCCACTATGGACACTGCTTACCTTACCCATACTCCTGCATCAGCCTGTTAGTTCAACACCTTACCTTCTGCTAGGCATGGACATGCCTGCTTCTGCTGAGCCACATGTATAGCTCCATGATACCATCTGACTCCGCAGTCACCTTCTCCTACCAGATCTGTTCCAGTACTCTCACCGAGTATCTTGCAAACACTGCTAGCCTTCTCCACAGATTCATTATTTCTCACTTCTACCCATCTCACAAGTGTACTGCTCCCTGTCTAGAGCTGCAATGGACATCAAGCAAATTAATTCATGCATCTACTGCTATTGATGTACATGCTTCTGTGACATTTCAAGCACCCATACTTGTGCATGGTTGTTGTATTGAATGGAAAGCCCTATTAATAGCTACTCTGGTTATACTTATTAATCCCTGCCATTACTGGCACAAGGCCTGAAGCTTCCTTGAATACTTATCTGATTTTGCTTCTTCATAACCATAGTCTGACAAACCTTATACTCTCTACTTGTGGATCCCAATAGTAGCACTATGTCTTTGGAGAGATGGAGCTTTACACCCATGCTCCAGAAACTGAAAAAAAGTAATCAATCCGTTTGGTTGGACACTGTGCTAGTTACCCGTTCAGGTGACCAGAGTTAGGTCCTATTGTTCTATCCACCGCATACTGCCTGCTTTTCTGGATTCGGTACTCTCAAGTGCTCTGCTACACTCTCCTGGCTTGGATACCCCCTCTACATAGCTGGATTATTCGACACCACAGGAAGCTTCATCCTTGCTACTTACAATCCACTCTACCAATTTCCACTCGGCTTCAGCCCTGGGACATCTCTTTGGCCGGGCAGCCCTTCATGGCAGCGTATCATCCTACTAGCCTACGTGGGGTCTAGCTTGACTTGTTCTTCTTTCACCTACCTACGTGGGGTCAGGCCGTACTCTGCCGGCCATGCAGGGGCCTCACCCGGCATGCCTGTCTGCTCCTTGTTACCCTGAATGATGGTTCTGCGGCCTGCTAACCTTCGTGGGGTTTAGCTGCCACTTTCTACTCGCTTACCAGCTGACCTATGTGTGGTCGAGCTGCGCATGCTAGCCTTTGTGGGGCTTAGCTGCTACTCTCCACTCACTTATCGGCTGACCTACGTGTGATCCAGCCACCATGCTAGCTTTCATGGGGCTTAGCTGGCATTCTCTATTCACTGTACCGGCTGACCTACGTGTGGTTCCGCCTCACATCTTACACCTCACACTTTCCATCGACTGACCTGCGTGTGGTCTAGCCGTGAATCCTATTCTCGTATGGGCTTAGCTCCCTTTCACTCATTGGATGCTTCCTACCAAAATGCTGCAAGTCATTTGGATCTACTATCCACTCCTGCCTGGATCCTCAACCAAACTCTAATCCATTATGTCTTCCTATATCTTGGCCTACACATTCAACCTAACCTATGTCAGCGCCATACGATTATTAATTGTGGTTCACGTTGTCAGCACATCCGCTGTCATCTCTGCCTTCACCATGCCAGACCAGGTTTCCAATACACAATCCCCAGATCACGTGGCTAGCAGTCTGCTTCTGTGCTTTCTCACAAGGCCCTCTCTTGCAAAGCTTGCCAATTGGATCAGCAACTACCAGTCATCAACGTTCTGGGTCTAGAGTCCTAGTCATCTGGATACATGTTCTAGGGGAAGACTTCTTCGCCTTTGGATTACTCAACTATTGCTACCTCGATGCTCCCACATTTTTTATGCTCAATATGGATTCTTGGACTAGGTATTCACTAGAAGGATGTATTGCCATCTTCATCCATCAGTCTAACATCATTACTTCAACTCAGCTTCCTGCCTTCACTGGATCAGTATCTACTACTTCAGAACTTGGATTAGCTGATAATTAAATATTGTTAATTTAGGATTATTCTCTGTTAGTATGCCCAGAAGGACGGGCTGCTTGGTAGCCATGGGTCCTCAGAGGTTCTCCCCAAGGGGGGTTTCCTCTCCTGCATGATACTGGCCACACTCTCCGGAGTTGGAGGAGATAATCATACGATACTCATTGTTTCTTTGGGGGTCTCATCCTACTCGACTAACCATCCTTCCTATGGTGGGATACAGAGAAAGGCCAAAACATCAAGTCATAATACTTTACTCATAAGTTCAAGCATCTAAGCACTTGCATATACCATCCAGCTCATACGTACTGTAATCACTGACTTGCTCACGTTTATGCTAAGTACCTAAGCACTAATCATGCCATACAATTGGTACCTCATAAACATTGTCCTACTTACTGGTCTGGCCTCTGTATCCAAGCACAACCACATTAATCCGCTACGTAGCACAAGCATGGAGCTATGAACCACACAATTTGGAATGCTATGCCTGCTGTAGTTATGTGGGGAAAGAGCTCTTAACACATCTAGTTAAGCAAGCAGGCTACTGCCGCTCTGCTTAGAGAAAGTCGCACTCCCTCCATCCTCCCCTTACACCTCCTCCTTCTCCGGCACTCTTATCCCACCAGGGGGGTCTCATCCTACTCGACTAACTAGCCTTCCTATGGTGGGATACAGAGAAAGGCCAAAACATCAAGTCATAATATGTTACTCATCAGTTCAAGCATCTAAGCACTTGCATATACCATCCAGTTCATACGTACTGTAATCACTGACTTGCTCGTGTTTATGCTAAGTACCTAAGCACTAATCATGCCATACAACTGGTACCTTGTAAACATTGTCCTACTTACTGGCTGGCCTCTGTATCCAAGCACAACCACATTAATCCGCAAGGTAGCACAAGCAAGGAGCTATGAACCACACATAAGTCCTTTTTCACAAGTATTTCTGCAGCTGTCCAGCACACACATTGCAGAATGCAGATGAGAGACAACTGGCAACATTGCCAGGCATTTTAGTGTATGGCACTAGCTGCAAAAGGCTCCTGACTGCTACTCAGTAAAGCAGGATTTACAGACAAGTTACAAAAGAATGAAGACCTAAGCAATCCTTTAAGTAGGTACAACAAGCAGCATGGATTATATGAATCTATGTATGTGTATTTATTTCTCAAACTTAATAAAGCTGCACTGGGTTGGTGGTGCTCTATGACAAACTTGAAACAGTCACTCACAAAAAGTCGGGCACAGACCACCATACCTCTCAACCTCCTGCCTCATAAATCAGGGACAAGGTTTAAAAAAATCAGGGACAAAGGCCCCAAATCAGGGACACATTTTTAAAATTGGTGATATCCACTCAGGAAGCTAGCAGAATAAGGGACTCAATGTATAATACATTTTCTGAAAAATAAGAAGTCTGCAACGTTATTGTTTAACATAATTTTGTTCTGACAATCGTCACTGTATACTCAGGGGAACACAGATTTTAGGAGGGACAGAGTAAAATTTTGAGGTGAAATCAGGGACATCACCGAAAATCAGGGACACTTGGGAGGTATGCTGACCACCTCGAAATACATAACTCTATCTCCAGAGTATATGATGCTTTGATAAAGGAATATCTATTCTTAAACACATCAGACTAACACCATGTCTATGCCAGTGTTTTATACTATGTGAGACTGTCCACAATAAATGCCAACATGGCATCACATATTCTTTATTTCGAGGTGGTCAGTGCCTGACTTTTTGTATGTGCACTTCGCAGAATCATAGAAATGTGATGGCAGAAAAGGACCTCATCGGTCCATTGAATCTGCCCTTTACCCACACCCCTACTGTACTCCACTTATACGGGCACTCCCCTTCCCACCTCCCAACCTCATATTTCTGTCCCATGCCCTCTTGAATTCCTCCACCGTTTCAGCTCCTACCACCTCTTCAGTTAGCTATTCCAGGCCTCCACCACTCTCTCCCTGAATAATTGCCCCCACACATTGCCTCTATATCTTTCTCCTTCCAATCTTAAGTCATGCGCTCTAGTTTAAGCCCCCTCCTTCCTTCTGAACAATCTCCCCTCCTTCACCTTCATGATCCCCTTCATGTACTTAAAAGTTTCAATCATGTCCCCCCCACACTTCTAGTGTCCAATGGGTACAGATCCAATTCCCTCCACCTCTGTTCGTATGGTTTCCCGCTGCATACTCTGCACCATCTTGATTGCTCTTCTCTGAACCCTCTCCATCCCATCTATGTCCTTGCATAGGTGTGGTCTCCAAAACTGGACCTCATATTACAGGTGTGGCTATACCATGGCCTTGTAAAGAGGCATCGGCACCTCCCTCCTCCTACTAGTTGTGCTCCTCTCAATGCATGCCAACATACCATTTGCCTTCCCGGCTGCTTTGCTGCACTGGCTCTCCACCTTAAGGTTACTTGATGTTATAATCCCCAGATCCCTTTCCTGCTCAGTTTTTTTGATTTCCTCCCCTCCTTGAGCGTAAGCTGCTTGTGGGTTTTTACACCCCAGGTGCATCACAACATACTTTTTGGCATTGCATTTTAGTTGCCAACTTTCTGACCACCCTTCCAGAGTCTTCATGTCCTGCTTCATGGCCTCAGCCCCTCCTCCCCAGTGTATCCACCCTATTGCAAATTTTCGTATCATCGGCGAATAGGCACACCCTTCCCTCCAGACCTTCCACTATATCACTGATATATATTAAAAAGGAGAGGTTCCAGTACTGACCCCTGGGGCATCCTATTCATTACCACTCTCCTTGGAATGCACCCCATTTGCCACCACTCTCTGACTTCTGTCCACCAACCAGTTTTCCAACCACCTAGTTATTTTCTGTCCCACCCCTAAGCTTTCCAGAGATATTTTATTTCTCTTCAAACTATTGAGATCACCTAACTTAGCATGACAATGTGGGATTTTATACACAACTCTTAAAATTGTGCCTAGATCGCACAACAAACAACTGGAAATATGCAAAGCAAGGACCAGTAAAAGGTTAAACTATTTTTCATTAAGGTCCCCTAGATACTGGAATTAGCTTCCTCAGGAACTAATCAACCAAAATACAATTGGTTCCTTTAAAACAGGATTAGATAAACGGCTCACAGATGATCACATCTGGGAATAATGTCCCACTCCACAGTGGGGGACAATCTCGATGGGCTTCGGCCTCCTTTTGTCCCAGATTACCAAGTTACCAAGTTACTAGCCTTTTGTGAGGGATGGTGTTGAAGGCCTTACTGAAGTCCAGATAGGCTAAGTCCACCGCTCTGCCCTGGTCAACCACCTGTGTCACCCAATTGAAGAACTCTATCAGGTTCATCTAGCATGACCTTTCGTGAAGCCATGGTGCCTTTCATCCTGTTGTCCGCTGTCCACCAAATAGGCTATCACCCTTTTTTCTATTAATGCCTCCATCACCTTGCCCACTACCGAGGTGAGGCTGACCGGGTGATAATTCTCTGCCACCTCCTTATTGTCCCCCTTTTGCAGTGGCACCACATCCACCCTCCTCCAGTCCCTTGGCACACACCCTATGTCCAGGGACAAGTTAAACAGTCTCATCAGTGGGGCTGCCAGCTCCTCCCTCAGTTCCCAGAGTAGCTTCAGGTGCAAGCTGTCTAGCCCCATTGACTTGTCCACCTTTAACCTGCCCAGTTCCTCCCTTACCCTGTCTAAGCTGAACATGCTAGGATCCCCCTTTTTGCCTTCCCTCATCCTCCTCCCCAGCTCGGGTCCCCTACCCCCCCCAGTAAAAAATGAGCAGAAGTAGCTATTCAACAGCTCTGCTTTCTCAGAGTCCCCTTCCAGTTGTATTCCTCCTTCTCCCCTCAACCTTACTATCCCCTGCCTCACCTTCTTTCTTTTCCCCACATACCTAAAAAATGTTTTATCCCCCCTTTTGGCCTGCTTAGCTATTTGCTCCTCAATATTCACTTTAGCCCTCCTTATCCTCTGCCCTGCAACCCTTCTCTTCTCCCTATAAGCCTCCCTGTCCTCCCCCTTTGTGTTATCTTATATTTCCTGAATGCCATTTTCCTCTCCCTGACTACCCCTGCTACCTTCCTTGCAAACCAGAGTGGTCTCCTCCTTTTTTCGTTCTTCCTCACCTTCTTAATACACATTTCAGTGACCTTTAATACTGCTCCTTTGATTGTACCCCATAGTTCCTCCACATCTTCTATATTCTTATTCCCAGCCATTTCTTCCCTAAATATCCTCCTCATTTTGTTGAAGTCCGTCCTTCTGAAATCCATCACCCTCATTCTAGTCCGATGTGTCTCCATCTCTGTTACCTTGAAACTTACAGTCCTCTGATTACTTGTACCTAGTCCTTCATCCACCACCACCTCTTCCACACGCTCCCCATTTGTGAGGACCACATCCAGCAGGTTATCACCCCTAGTGTGCTGTCTAACCAGCTGTTGCATAACTACCCCTTGTAGTACCTCTAGGATCCCCCTGCTCTTAGCTGATACTGCAGCCAGAATCTCCCAGTCCATATTGGGTAGGGTTTAGGTCCCCCACTAGCAGAAGTTCCCCCTCGAGAGCCAACTTTGTAACTGCCTGTATCAGCTGTCTATCCCCTTCCTCCCACTGCATGGGAGGTCTGTAAACCACCCCCAACCTCAGTGATTCACCAGTCCGTTTGTCTAGCGTGACACTCATTAGCTCTGTCACTTCTACCTCCTCCTGCCCTTCCATTGCATTAATGTCATCTTTTATGTACAATGCCACCCCCCCACTTTCCATCCTTGTCATTCCTAACCAGTCTGTAGCCTGTGATAACTGTCTCACAGGCATAATGCTCTGTCCACCATGTCTCACTTACCACTACTATGTCCAGTCCCTCGTCCACCATGTTGGCCTCCAAGTCCACCATTTTGTTCCCCAAACTCCTGGCATTGGCTGATAATCCCCTCCACCATGTACCCCCCTCACTGTTCTCCCCTACTAATCTTCTCTTGTTCTTGCTTTTTCCAGCATTTTATCTTCATCCTGGAGGGGGGAGGCTGATAGCTTCCCATCTCTCCTGCCTCTTTGAGTGGCCCCTTCCGTAATCCTCCTGAAATTAGTTTAAATTATACTTTCTTTCGATAAAGTCCCCTAATTTTCTTTCTATTGCTGCTGATCCCTCCCTGCTCAGGTACAGCCTGTCCAGGGAATATGGGCTCTTATCTTCCCATGTTGATCTCCAGTCCCCCACCTACCCAAACCCCATCTGCCTGCACCAACCCTCTAGCCATTGATTAAATTCTTCAATCCTCTGCTTCCTTGATGTGCTTGCTCTTGGGACAAGCAGTACTTCTGAGAAAGCAGCAGAATGGGACCCAGTACTACTGCAGAGCACAGCAAGCTCCCTGAACCTAGCTTGCACCTCCTTTAGACTATTTTCCTCCAGATCACTGGTGCCTAGGTGGGACACTAAGTGTGCCCTATCATCTTGCTGCTTGCCCCATGAAGCTATTTATGAAGCTGGAAATAACACCTTTAAGAAGATTAACAATAAATAATTTCTCTCTGGTTCCATGCCAGAGAGAGGGATGTCATGGGGAGCAATCCATTGGGATTATACTACATATAGAGGAGAATGACATGGATGCAATCACTGCTGGAGTAGGGTGAAGGGTAAGGGAAGCTGCAAAGGGGAGCTGATGGAGGCTAAGAGACAATGATGATACACAGAACAAAAAAAGGAAATCTGTGAACTGCAGAATCCCCACTTACTGTGAATCGCAGTACAATGCGTGGAGACTTTTTTGGATACTGGAGACTATTTGAGGTAGGTGTCACAGAAATGGGACATTTATTGCTACCCTATTAAAGAGGGAGTCCAGCCAAAATGTTTAGCATCAATAAATTCAGAATTTGGATCAGCATATCCCCAATCAGCCTAATGCTAATGAGGTCTCTAATTTACTTTGTTTAAAAGTTACAAGTCATGCCAGCCCACTGGTACAGTGGTGGTGTCATCACTTGTGATGCCAGTGACCTGAGTTCGAGAACAGGCTCGGGTGATTGGAAGGTCGGCCGGAGGGGTGGATCGAGCAGCTGTTGCATGCTCTCCATCTCTGGGAGGGAGGAGGGGTAACTCCTCCCGAAGTAAGCACTCTCAGGGGGTGACAACAGGAGCACTTTAGGCAGTGAGGCACAGTTTTGTAATGTGGCAGTGACACAGTTTTGTAATGTGGTGGTGACACATAGTTTCTGAATGTGGCAGTGACACACAGTTTCTGAATGTGGCAGTGATGAACAATTTCGAAATGTGGAGGTGACACATTTTGAGAATGTGGCAGTGACAATTTTGGAATGTGGCTGTGACACAATTTCAGAATGTAGCATTGAAACACAGCTCTTGAATGTGACAGGGATGTGCAATTTTGGAATTTGGCAGGGATGCACAATTTTAGAATATGGCAGGGGTGCACAATATTGGTATGCGGTGGGGGTGTCATGCACAATTTTGAAATGTGCTGGGTGCATAGAGTTCTGGAATGAGGCAGGGACAAGCAATTTCAGAATAAATGGTGTACCCTGTCACATCCTAGCAGTGTGCATCCCCACTATATTCTGAAACTGCCAGTCCTTGCCAAATTCCTCAAAGTGTGGTCTTGTTCCTTTCTGAGACTGAATGTCCCACCACATTTTGAGATGGCACATCCCTGCCACATTCTAAGATTACATGTTCTTCCACCCAAGATTTTAAAATCATGCACCACCTTGACATTCTATACCTTGGTTCTGTGCTGCATTCCAAAACCACCTTCTGACGCATTCTAAAGTACATTACCATGCATGTGAACATTCTAGAAATGCAAGCACTGCAGTCAATCCTATGTCAGTTTCTTTTTTTTATAATAATTACTACTGCTGCTGCAGTTTCTTAAACTTTGGAGAAACAGGTCCTATAAAGTTGCTGACAGGGAGGGCTAGACTGTGTGCTCAGGTTATGACATCATCAGTGGCTGTTCACTGAAACTGACTTTTTTGAACAGATAGTGAAATCAAGATTATAAAATTAAGCAATAATGCCCAACAGGGTGTGTGTTGTGCCTGGATAACATCACATCTCAGGTGGTTGGGCACGAGGCTGTAGTCCGAGTGAGTCCAATACCTGAGGAGTGACGTTATCCCAACTGACACACACCTGGGAGCTGATAGTGCTATCTCTAATGTCTCGTTGTTATACATAAATAAAAAAAATATCTTAAAGAATGTTTTATTAGTGTGGAAAAATATTTTTGTTTCTTAAGAGGAGATGCAAAAAAAGAGGTCATATAGCTCATCTGCATTGGTTCACAGTGAGGCTGAGACTAAACTCGTTATGTTGTGCTGGGATTACAATGACCAATTAGAGACCAGGAAATTTTCTTGTCATTGTATAATTAAGCAATAAGGCACGACAGGGTGTGGTATATCATGGGATATTGTCACGCCTCGGTGGTTGGGCACGAGGCCACAGGCCGAGTGTGTCCAACTGTCAGAGAAGTGACAATGTCCCATGATATACCACAGCCTGGAGTGCCTTATTGCTATTATGAACTGGATCAATTGATATTTTATGCATTTAATGTAAAAAAAGAAAGTTTTAAAATATTTTAATAGTGTTTTATATCAATATAGGTAGACATTTTAAAAAAAAGTTCCTGTATGTCATGTTTTGGCCAGTAGGTCATGCTGCTGCATGAGGATTTTGTTACAGTCTTAATTTTGTGGTATTCATCCCCCCCACCCGGAAGTTTAGTTTACTCAACCACGTTGATATTGTTTGGCTTTTTTGTTTGAGGAGGTGAAGATGTTTTTGTTTGTTTATGCAGAAATCACGATGTGAAAAGGGAGATAGTTGGGTGGACAATAAAGTGCATATCAATGTACACCGCAGCTCTGCAAGGTGAGAGAAGTTTTTTTTTAGATGTGTCCTAAGATCCTTTGGATCTAATGTGTTTTGCCTGCAGTATTTGAGTCGTGCTGTGCTTCTGAGGAAAGCAAGAAGGTAAGGGTCAAGCCTGGTACTGTTGAGGAGCGGGTTGTAGATTTTGCCGTTTGGCACCAGGCAGCATGGCAGCGAGGGTGAGCAGTACTCTCAAAGGAAGCACTTGCTGCGATGAAAGGAAGAAGATTTTTTTTTTGTGTTTGCAGAGCGTGTGCTTTGGGCGACATGTAAGGGGGGACAGTTGTGAGGATGTGTTTTTTTTTTTTTTAATACCGTCTCAGTGGAGGTCTGATTTGCGTCGCCTGTGGGGACGTAGAGAACGTTGCACTGGGAGTGAGGAGGCTGGTGGCTGGAGGCTTTCTGAAGCCGTGATGATGTAGCCCGATATCATCACGGCTTCAAAAATCTCTTGGCCAATCAGCTTCCTCCATTTACGATCTCTAGTTCATAATAGCTCATAACTTTAAAATGAAGTAATGTAGAAGCCTAATTTTTGGTATGAGATTTACTGTGGGTACAGTATGTTTATTCTAATTCTGCAATGCAGCACTTTTGGCCAGACTCCCTCTTTAAACTGCTGTACATTCCTTGTGAGTAGGTAGAAGAATGAGATCTCTCTGGCACTGTGGTACTGACGTTTTTTTTATGTTTCTTACTCCCCTCAGCACTTGGCCCCATCTCAAGTTCTCTCCACACTCCAGCCCCATCACTGCACCATCTTTTAGGTCTTGCTTTTCTCCCCACATTATCCCCCTGGTTGCCCCCATGGCAGAGCCCTCAGAATGAGAACAGATCCTTTGGAAACACAATATCCAGTCATCCAGGAGAGCCCCCAGGTTGGTGAGTGCAGTAGCTGTCATGCTGTATGAAGAGGTGGGGGTCTTTTTTCTGTTCTCCCTTCGCTCAAGTTGCAGGCAGCTCAGGTGTGCATGTACACCAAGCAAGTGTACATAGTGTGGCACCAGTGTGCATTTTTCCTCCCCGTAGGTGCTCCACTGCACTGCCATCTGTGGCCACCCAGGGGGCAGTATAGTAGCAGAGCTAACTGCCCTCCCTTCCAGAGGAGGAGACTGTCCTCTGGGGTGCTTGATCCTCCTCCTCCTGGCCGGCCCATGCTCATTCCCAAACACAGGTCACCTGCATCTTGAATAGTAGTACTACAACTGTGCCAATGCGCCAGCTGTATTGATGTTGTTTTTAACAGGAATAAGTGTGTGTTGCCCTGTGATCATAGCACAAAACTATGAACCAGATGTCACAGACTGGATTCCAACCACATGACATATTGTATGCCACTGGACAGCACTACTTCAGCCCTGCCCACTGCCAAACTGGGTTTAAGCAGGAATTCACTAAAAATCATGGTGTGACTGGGCTGGGTATTCTCAGTGAATACATTTTTATTTTTAGGGCTGGTCTGCATAGTAGATCAGTTCCTACTGACATCAAAGTCTGAAACTGTTTTGCAGATGTCCCATAGAAATGCATTTGGGGCTGGGATATGCCTTTTTATAGCTGTCAGTGTTGTACCTTGCTATTGCTCCTTGCAGCTGTCCATAAAGCTTTGCTAACTTTCTGTCGGCTGCAAGGAAGAGAGTGCATGAGAACCTGCTGAGCAAGTGGGGCTTCTCTCATGAACATGCAGCTTACCTAGGTGATACACTGAAGAAGTCCTAAGGTTGTTTAGCCTAGCCACCCCCCCCACACACTGTGATGGCAAGAATGACAATGAATTAGCTCAGCGAGGAAGTACTAATAAACTCTCTGTCTACACAACTTTGTGAATGGAATGCTAACCTTTATTTTTTCTGAAAATAAAATTGCCAATATAAAACTCAGAGTTTTCATGCTACTAAATGATTATTGTGCAAAAAAATGAAAGAATAGCATAGCTGTGGCACCATTCGGTGTTGTAGGAACTGAGAAATATCTCTCCCAACCTCTCTGTATAATGATAAAACAGCTGAATTTCCAGTCAGTCCAAGTAGCCTGGCCATGGACTGGCAAAACTAAGGGTGGGAGATCAGTTCCTGGAGCAAGACTGGGACCAGAGTGAAGCAATTTGCAAAATAACACTTAGCTGATATATACACTGTATCTCTAAGTGTCCTATAAGGCACAGA
Organism: Neoceratodus forsteri; assembly: GCA_016271365.2. Lineage (NCBI taxonomy): Eukaryota > Metazoa > Chordata > Ceratodontiformes > Ceratodontidae > Neoceratodus > Neoceratodus forsteri. Next base: position 344,528,793 of record JADMNL010000022.1, read on the forward strand.
AGTTCCATACTGGTAGTGTTGGGAATGTAAAATACAATGGTATTTATGGTGCCTAACTTGGCCTGATGGGGAAATTAAAAAATCTGTCTCCTTCTCCCAAACTGCCTGATGGATCCAGTTCCCAACCCAGGCCACCAGGAAATAAAAAAAACAATTGACCCTCCCTGCATGACCTGAGAGTTCCAAAGCCTAACCTGGCCTGTCAGGGAACAAAAACAATTGATAACCCTCTCCTAACAACCTGACAGGTCCAATGTTCAACCAGGGTCAACAGGGAATAAAAAAAAATCTAAACCTTCCTCTGACATTCTGATAGATCCGGTGTACAACACCACCTGACAGGGAATGAAACAAATCTGTCCATCTCCCCTGAACAAGTTACCAGTCAAGTACCCTATCTGGCCCATAATGGAATAGAAACATAGAAACAGAAACAGAAACTTTGATGGCAGATAAGGACTGCTTGGCCTACCCAGTGTGCCCATTTCCCTACCTATACTGGATAGGCTGCAGATCCTAGTTAACCAACAACCGACTTCCTCCTACCCATGCACTAGAATTGCATTATGTCGGTTCATGCATTCTTAAATTCCCCCACTGTTTTTGACCCCATTACTTCCTCAGGAAGGCCATTCCATGTGTCCACCATGTTCTCTGTGAAAAAATACTTCTTCACATTGCCCCTGAGCTGTCCCCCCTCTGTCTTCAAATTGTATCCCTTTGTTCTTGCACATCTCTTTATAGAAACATTGAATAATTCATGCATATACTTGATAGATGGCAAATACGTTCCCTCACCTAGAATCAAACCTCTGACCCTTTGCTTGTAAAGCAAGCACACATCCAGCATGCCACCCGAGGAGCTAAGGAAGAATAAAAAAATCTGTCCCTCTCCCTCCAACTACCTGATGGGCCCCTGCACAACAGAGATAAGGAGGAACAGCAGTGAGAGGAAGGTGGAGTAAGCAGGGTAGTAAAACACTGCTTTCCCCATGCCCATCCACTCAGGTGACAGTGAGGAGCTCAAACACTGTTTGGGAGGCTTGAGGCTGCTGCTGCTGCACTACTGCTGCTACCAGTGCCTTCAGGCATTTCAATCTCCTGTAGCCCACAGAACACTAGTATGGGAGACTGGACTGAGGGGGATTGATGTCTTACACTTCCGAGGGTGTAACCTCAAGTTCCAGTGATCCTTGCTTCATAGTCTGATTCTCCCTCTCTCTCTCTTTTCTTTTCTTGGACCTCAATCTCAGTTTTACAGTCTTACCAGTATGTACATAGGTGTAACCCCTAGGTGGTGCTATCCCAAGGGCTACTACACCTGCCTGCTTGGCTAGTAGCAAGTTAAGGGGTCTGAGTTCTGAAATGGATGCCTCCACCCGGAGATCAGAGTTGGTAGTGGTCAAGCTAACCTGGGCACAGTGCTCCAGGACACTGTAACCCCCCTTTCCCCTCTAGTGGCCTGAACACTGTACAATAATCACTTTCACAATACCCCTGGTACACCACACAAGTACCCAAGTTGTTTGCACTTACCACCAGGGCTGGTTCCTCTGGCTCGACCCTGGGGAACCCCTGTAAAACAAGGTTATGCACAGCAAATAGCAACAGTACAGTACTTTAAGCACAAACTGGAACCACAGTCAGATTACATGCAGAAAAAGTTAGATCTGATTTATTCAGGGGACTTGAACAAGGGAGGGGCAAAATCAGGTTAATTAGCTTAAAGGTTATATCAATCAAGCAGTTATGCATGCGCTTTGAGTCCCCCCCACACAGTCCACCTCTGAGTACCCAGGTGCTGAAGAGATGGGCTAGCCAGGACCGTTGCCCGGGGTTGCAGCTGGTTGGGGCCCTGTGATGGAAAACACAACATGCACAGTACACAATATTTGTAATCTGGAGTCAGAGGACTCAGTTCGTAAAGGAAATGAAACAACAAGACAATCAGATGACACACTCAGAATAAGCTGTTGTTGCAGGGAGCTACCCTGGTATTTACTCATGATACCCAAGACTGGACACAGGCTGGACAAAAATCGAGACTGCAGGTGGTTGATCTGGAATGCCAGGAGAAGCAGGGCCCACATGAGTCACAGAGGCGTCATTCCTGTTCAAGCGTGGAGCAGGGGGGCTGATCCCCAGGCAGGTCTCTCGTCGATGGCTTCTCTGTGCAGTAGGTAGGCTGCTGGCTGGGACAGTCTGGCAAGGCCCAGACCACATGAAGACAAATTCGGATGCAGTCCGTTTTGGGCTGGATACAGCTTCCAGCAAGCAGAACACAGTTCACCCAGTGGGGGACTAACTCATGACCCACTAGCAGTTCATAGTACATTTACATGTAAGGGAATTCTACTGTACCAGGCAAAGAGCTCCCCAGTCACAGTCGCAAAGTCTCTGCACACTCCAGGAGTATAGGGGTAGCTGGAACTCCTGACAGACCGATCACATTCAGCAAAATCTTTGGTCTTCTTCAGGTTGAGCCTGGCCCACTTCAGTAGCTTACTTTAGTCACACAAACTTGGATTTAGTCCAAAATAATTCTCTTCTCTCCCTCTCAGGAGCAGCACACTGACATGCAGGCCAAAAACGTAGCCTTTTCAGAGTTCTCCCATGCGAATCCAATCAGGATTGCTGCTAAGAATCACTTCAGCTCCTTCTTGTTCAGCTTCCAGCTTAGATCAACTGAAAACTGCAAGCAGCCCGGGACTTCCCCAAGATCCAAAAGATTTGGTTGGCTGATCTGGCTATCAGTCAAAGCAAGAGCTCCCCCTTCAGTTGCAAAAAAGGTACAAAAAGCTCCAAACTAAAGTTCCTATAGATTTTGAATTCAGACAGCTCCTGTAGTCTGGCTACATTTTAGGTCCCATCAGTACTGATTGGTCCATTTTGCAGTCCAGGACCAAGATAGTGGAGACAAACAAAACAGTCCTTGCTACAAAGAAAGCAGGTTAGACAAACTACATTATCATTATCACTCTAAATGATTTTCAGTAAATAGTTACATCTTTCAACAGAACGCCCTCTCACATTACTTAAGCTGCAATTAGGCAGCTCTTAAAGAGACAGTACACAAAGGCTATACAGGCTCTGGTAATCACATTTAAACTGCTAAAATGCAGGACACCAGCCTGGCAGTGAGCATTTAGGCAAGCTCAAGGAAGACTTTTTGGGAACCCCCATTTGTAAGGGGGTTACATAGGGATCACACTGCCATGTACGCACCAACCCAGCCTGCTGTACAGCAGAATGGTCCAGTGCTCAACCTAGCCCATCAGGGAAGAAAAAATCTGTTCCCCCTCCTGAAAACTACCTGATGGGTCCAGTGCCCAATCCAACAGGGAAAGAAAAAAAAATCAGACTTCCTCCACCAACTACCTAACGGGGCCAGTGCCCAGCATGACCTGCTACAGAACAAAATAAATCTGTCCTTTCGTCTCCTACATCTAGCTACCTGATTAGTCCAGGGCCAAACCATGACCATCAGGAAATAGAAAAAAACATCTATCCCCTACTCTTAACAACCCGATGAATCCCAGTCTCAGCCGGGTCTGTCAGGAAAAAAAAATACTTGTCTCCCTCCCCCAAACTACCAGATGCATCTGAAGCCCAATGGGCCCACTAGAGAATAAAACAAAATCTGGCCATCTTCCCCCTAACTACCTGCCAGGTCCCATGCCCAACTCCAGGGCCAGATTAAGGTAACCTGGGGCCCTAGGCACAAGAGAAATATGGGGCCCCCCTCACCGCAACCATGACCCTTCACCACGACTGTGCCACTTTCCTGTGACCAGACCCCTTGGCCATTGCATGTCAGTTACTGAAACTTGAAGAAAAATAGTAACATAGAAGTTGGCAGAGAAGGACCTCTTAGCCCACCTAAACTGCTCTATTTTTCCTTACCTACTGCACTACCGCCAGAACCTACTCATTCTTTGAACTTCACCCTCTTGCCTTATTTCTAAGGTCCCTTTGTGTCTATCCCATGTATGCTTGAATCCTGTTACTATTTAAGCAAACACCACCTCACTGGGAGGCTGTTCCAGAGTCAAACAACCTTTTGTGAAGAAGTGTTTCCTCACATCTCTTAGAGTCTCCCCCTCCCTCCAGTTTCATAGCATGACCACTTGTCCTTGAGCATCTTTTTCTATGTAAAATGATATCTTCATGTACCTTTTTAATACCTGTAAGGTATTTGAACATTTCTATCATGCTTCCCCTTCCCTCCTTTCCTCTAGAGAGTACATGTTTAATTCCTTGAGTTTTTAATCATAGGGCTTCTGATGCAGGCCCTGCGCCATTTTGGCTGCCCTCCTTCTGTACTGCCTCCACCCTATCTATGTCCTTCCAGAGATGGGGCCTCCAGAACAGGACACAGTACTTGAGGTGGGATCTCACCATCGATCTACACAGGGATAACACTACCTCCATCTTTCTGCTGGTTATGCCTTTCCCTATGATCTTACTGTCCCTCAAAAGTAGCATGAAACATAAATAACCTAACTAAAATGCTTCAAAATTAATTAAACTAATAATATCAGTATGGAAAAATAACAATTGTTTGAATTTTGATCATTTAGAGAACATAATTACTAATTGACCTGGTAAAAAAAAAATTGGGGATGTGAATTGTCATAATGTGCACTTCTTCAAATGCACCCCCAAAACACACGTGTATGTGCTTGCAGTTGGGTGTTATCATTTTGTCCTGTCGGGTAAGGTCCAGAGCAGTGTAGCACTCTACAGTGACCGCTTGAACCATCGAACCACAGATTGTGCTGTGAACTTGAATACAAAACAAATGTTTTGAAATTTCATCTACAGTTTGAATGTGTTCAACTATTACTGCAGAGTGCTACACTGTTCTGGAACTTGTTAAGTGTTTGGGCTGGCTGCCTATTTGTGTGCACCACCTACAAGTTCAAGTTTATTATTACAGGAATTACTTCATTGAGCAAGCTCATTCACAAGGAGGTCCTGGAGATTTCAAACAATACAATGATGTACATGATCTTATACAAAACAGATTTGACTAGCACAAGTAAACAGCAATGGCAGTGATGAGGTACAACTTGGATTGTTGCAAATAACTGATACATTACATACAAAAAGCTAACTGCACTAATGTGCACATAGATGATACACATAGAGTGAAACAAGTCTTCACTGGGGGGCAGAAGGAAAAGGAAAAAAAGAAAAAGGAAAACATGGGGCTGTAGATGACTTTGCAGAGGAGGGTGATAGGTTCAGAGGGACAGGAATATTGTGCACTGAGATGGGGTACAGGAGGGGTCTAGGGAGGGTGGTGACTGAGATAGGGGTAGGAGGGTGGAAACAGGGAGGTGGAGGAAGGGAAGAAGTGCTAGGAGGCAGAATGGGTAAAGGGGTTGGGGTAGGAATAAGGTGGTGGGGCAGATGGGTGAGAGGTTAGGCTGGGTGGTTGGTGGGGAGACAGGGATAGGGTGACAAGCAGAAGGGACAGTGAGGATTCATATATTAGCATAGTGTGAAGAGCAGTGGTAGACCACTTCAAATGCTTTCTTGGCTAGTGACTTAAATCAATTTAACGTGACTATCTTAGTTAGCTTCATGTTTTTTTGCAGCTGGTTCCATATAGATGGGAGGACAAAACTAGTGGCACCTCTGCCCTGATTAGTATGTGTCCTGGGAACATCTAGGAGCACAAAGTCTGAGGTGCACAGTGCATACACATTGTGAGACTTGTGCACTAGGGAGCATATGTATTGAGGTAACTTCCCAGTCAGCAGTTTTAGAGTCCACTGTCCAATATGGAACATACGCCTGGTTGATAGCAAGGTCCAGTTCAAAGAAAAGTAGAAGGTACAATGGTTTGTCCTGGCCGGAGCATTTAGTATGAAACATAATGCACGATGGTACAGGACATCAAGTTTGCGAGTGGGAGTTGGTGCACTGCAATTGTAAATGATGTCCGCGTAGTCAAGGAGTGGTAGGAAAGTGGCCTGGACCAGTATTCTTCTGCAGTCAAGTGTAAATAGGGATCTGTTCCTGAACAAGAACCCCAGCCTGGCTTTTAGCTTGTTGACAAGGTAGTCGATATGGGCACTAAAAGTTAGTTTACTGTCTAACCATATTCCAAGATACTCGAATTGATCCACAACCTCGAGGATGTCCCCGAATATAGCAGTGATGGGCGGTGAGGTACTCTGATTACTGAGAGTAGAGGGCATATGGTTTGATGAAAAAAACATCACCTTTGTCTTCTTTGTGTTTAGGAGAAGTTTTGAATGGGCCAGGTTGAACTGTAGCTGATTGAAATCAGATTGTAACTCAGCACAGACTTCATGCAATGAAGTCCTAGAGATGTAGAGGACCATGTCACTGGCAAAAAAGTGCAGCTTGGATTGTTGAATGTTTTTGTCCAATGAGTTGATGTAAATAGTGAAGAGGAGGGGCCCTAGAATGGATTCCTGAGGGACTCCCCTCGTGATGGACACTGTGTCCGACATGGCTCCGTCAGCCTTGGTTCTTTGCAGCCTATTTGAGAGGTAACTAGAGAACCATCTTACCATAGCGTCATGAAATCCCAGGGATGTTAGGCAGTGCAGGAGGAGGATATGGTCCACTGTGTTGAACGCCTTGCTTAAGTCAAGGAGAATGGCACAAGTAGACTGTTGTCAGCGGCAGAGAACCAGTCATTAGTTACCTTTGCCAGGGCTGAGACTGTACTGTGATTCTGCTTGAACCCTGATTGGAGTGGGTTAAGTAGGTTGAAGTTCTCCAGATATTGTTTTGTTTGAACATGTATTAGTTTTTCCATTAGCTTGGAAAGGACCGGTAGACAGGAAGTTGGTCTGTAGTTGTTGAGGTTACTCCGATCTTCAGACTTGAATAGTAGCATGATATGCACAGTTGTCCAGCTGGAGGGAACAGTGGTCATGAAGATGGAAAGGTTAACTATGTGCATGATGGGCGCAGCTAATAGATGACTCCCTATTTTTAGAAAGAATGCTTCAATTCCGTCTGGATCTGCCCCTTTCCTGGTATCCAGCTTGATTAGGAGTTGCTCAACTTCCATGAATGTGACCAGGAAAAGCTGGAAGGAGGCATGTGGTGGTGAGGACTCAGGGTAGTCTGGAATGGAGGGGCTGGTGGGCAGCCCTGCAGCTGGTGAAGTATCAAAGGCCATACCAGCTGTGGCAAAGTGGGTGTTTAGAAGATCCACTATGGTGCATTGCTCAGTGACTAGTGTACCTTTAGAGCTGACTTTTTGTGGGAGAGATTGTGGGGTTTTGTGGCCTTCAATAGTCTTGAAGGTACACCATATTTTTGCTGCGTTGCCTTTAGCTTCCTCTAAAGTTTCGACATAGTAAGTAGCCTTGGCACTCCTTATAAGCTTGGTGCATCTATTTCTACCTACTCTGAATTACTGCCAGTGGGTCACAGTTCTAGTTTTCCTTGCATGGGCCCACAGTTTATCACGATGTGAGAATGCAGTTTTCAGCTCAGGGGTGAACCACGGGTGTGAGAATTTACTAACCCTGCATTTACAGCATGGTGCATGCTTGTTAGCAAGGCCTGTGATAGTATTAAAAATAGTGACAACGGCTTCTACAGATTTTGCTAAATAAAAGAATTGCTAGTCTATCTGCTTATGGTCTGCAAGATAGTTATGGACATTAAACTTACGAAACTTCTACTGGTGTTGAATTTGGGCCCGGTGGGGCATTTGGTATGGACATGTGTGCCAGCCACAGTATTGTGATCACTTACATCATAATGGAAGACCGCTGAATGTTCAATTTTGTGTGGTTGGTTTGTGAGGATTTGGTCGAGAATAGAACTGTGGTCTTTGTTTTTCATATTTGTCCTAGTAGGTTCAGTGACTAACTGAGCGAATCCAAGCTCGTCACATAGATCTTTGGTGGCATTAGCTTTGATGGTAAGCCAGTCAAGATTTAAGTCCCCAAAGATGATGGCTTCATTGGTGCTGGATTCTGCGATATCCCTGATCTTTGATAGAATATCCAGCCCACCTGAGGGAGGTCTGTAACAGCCAATGATATTGATTACTTCAGAGGACGGGAATAGTAACCTAAGTGCTAGGCACTCAAACTCTTTGGGTTTTGACTCCAAAAATAGTTCTGTGGCATTGAGCTTGTTATTGAGGTAGATAACTACTACTTCAGTCAGGGTTGTCCATACGCTTCAATTCTACCTTGAAGTTTGAGATACTAGTTGAACTAAGGAGTGCACGGATACTTAAGCTAAAGGGCTGCTGCCAACTGGGTGCAGCAGGTAGTTGGATTCAGGCTTTAGCCCAGGTAGGGTTAAGGGAATAAGGAGAAATCACGGGCATGTATGTCACAGGTAGAAAATCCAAGTTATTGGGGGCTGAGCCAGGTAGGGATGATTGGGTACAGGGCTATAATTATCAGTAGGATAACCTGTCAGCACGCGGAGTAAGCCATGGCCCTGGCAGTAATTTACATAAGGATCTGACTAAGAAAGTCTAAGATTAATACTACTATAGAAAAATGCTAAGACTAAAGGGCTGATTAAGATAAGGCAGTCAGCAGTGTTTGTTAAATCTGAGCTCAAGAGAGGATCACCCCTTTAAGAAGTTGCAGGAAAGGAGAGACCCTTTAAGAAGTTGTTGTAATGGACTAGTGTGAGGCCTCAGGGGGTGGGGATCACTGGAGAAGTGTTTTTAATAAAGGAGGGAGGGGAGTGGGGTGGTGGGCGAAAAAAACTGTCCAGAGAGTAGTAGAGCAAGGCCGTGGACAAGCTGTGATTTGAAAAACGTGCCTTGAGAGCTTGCTTTCTCAATGTGGATCTGCATCATCCAATCAGGAAGTGGCTACAGTCCCCAGGAGCCAGTCCAATTATGGGGATTGAAGCCTGGCAGCTCTGGGTTAGGAGCTGACCGATCATACCTGCTTTCCTTCATCAAGGGGTGGCGGGCTGGAAGCACCGGGGACACTCGGCTGAAGTGGAGAGCCTGATTTGGGCTTGTGGCTAAAAAGAGCAGAAAAGGCGGCCATTAGTTAAAAAAAAGACACAGCTCAGGTAAATTGGTGGGAGGCCCTGGGCAATTTAGTGCTCAGGGCAGAAGTAGGTGCAAATAGTGAGAGACTGGACCTTATCCTGGCAAGTCGCAGCAGCTGCTTCTTTGGACTTTGTCCTGTCAGGTATTATGAACCAGGATGTGGGGCTTTTTTGGAGTGGGATAAAGATCCATCTCTAAAAGATGCTAGGTCCTCAAGTGATGTAGGAATTAAGTTGGTATTTCACTAGAAGAGTAATGCACTTTAGAGATTATACTTCAAAGTGAATGACTGTTGGAAGAAATCATTCCCAGGATCAAACATTTCTGTTATTGGTAAGTAAGCCAGGATCAATAAATGGCAAGATTTACTGATAGGATCCTGGAAATGTTAATTTTTATTCACTCTGAAAACAAAGCTATATCAAGATCAGAATTTCAATATGAGTGAGTTGAGAGAATAATTGTCTGGTGCTCCTTGGAATCGGGTGAGTTTCCTAGCACCCTGAAGGAGGCGGTGATGACACCTCTCCTGAAGAAAGCTTCATTGGACCCGGACATTTTTGTCAACTACAGACCTATCTCAAACCTTCCCTTTTTAGGTAAGGTTATCGAAAAAGTAGTGGCAGTCCAGTTGGAGAACCATTTGACCATCCATAATGTCTATGAACCTCTCCAGTTGGGTTTACATAAAAGGCACAGTAGTGAGACTGCTCTGGTTCGGGTGCTCAATGATTTCCTGATGGCGAGAGATCAGAGAAACTGCTGCATCTTGGTTCTCCTTGATCTCTCCTCAGCCTTTGACACTGTAGACCATGGGGTGCTGCTCGATTGCCTGAGGTCCATCTGTGGCCTGTCAAACACAGTGCTCAGATGGTTTTCTTCTTTCCTTGCTGTTAGAACATAGAGAGTTGTGTCTGGGTTTTTTTCCTCCGATCCTTTCCCTCTGTCCTGCAGGGTCCCTCAGGGTTTGGTGCTGTCCCCCATGTTGTCTGCAGTGTATATGCTACCCCTCGGAGACATTGTAAGATGGTATGGGCTGCGGTTTCACTGCTATGCTGATGATACCCAGCTATACCTGTCTTTTTGCTCCCGACCAGGCTAGTGCACTCTCAATATTTAATAACTGCCTAGTTGAAATCCAAGACTGGATAGATTCGAGCTGGTTGAAATTGAACGCGGGAAAGACTGAGGTTATGGTGGTGGACCTGGGTCGCAAGATAGAGAGGTTGAGGGTCGATTGGCCCTCTGGAATATATCTGGGGGGGTGAAGAGATCCTTACCTCTGAACGAGTGCTCGACCTTGGAGTTGTGCTTGACGACAGGCTGACCCTTCGTCATCAGGTGTTAGCAGTCGTCAAATCAGCCTTTTGCCATCTTCGGAATATTGCCATGGTCAAACACCTTGTTCTGTCCAGCGACCTGCCAGTATTGGTCCACACCTTTGTGACCTCTTGGCTTGACTACTGCAACTCCCATTATCTAGGGCTCTGGGGTTGATATCCACTGCCTGCAGCTAGTGCAGAATGCTGCTGCACGGTTACTGACAAGGGTTCCTAAGAGTTTGCACATTACCCCTGTGCTGTGCGATCTGTACTGGCTGCTGATTCAGTGGTGGATCACCTTTAAAGTAGGCTTGTTGACCTACAAAGCCCTACACGGTCTTGGTCCTGACTATTTGAAAGAGCTCCTGATTCCCTACAGCCCTGCGACAGCTCCGCTTGGCTGACGAGAGGTTGCTGGAGATTCTGAGGGTTATTCTGAAATCTTCTGGGGCCTGTGTTTTTGCTTTTGTGGCCCCCACCCTCTGGAATTCTCTGCCCCGTCAACTCCGAGAGAGTACAACCGTTGGGGGCTTTAAGCAGGCACTGAAAACATTTTTGTGGATATTGGCATTTCCAGAAATATAATGGATTTTATTGTTTTACTGTTTTATATCCTTTTTATCATCTGACAATTGTTTTAATGTACAGCGCCTTGATATTTGAAAGGTGCCTTATAAATAAATATTATTATTATAGAAAAAAAAAGAGTACAATTTTTAATTGAACCACTGAAATGCATTGTAGATTTCTTAATTTTAGGAAAGAGATTAAATATAAAGCACACCCATTGAATTGTACTGTTACTCTATTATATTTAAGAGTAAGACTTGATTCTAAATGGGGATTGTAACCTGGGTTGGGAGACAAAGCAAAGGAAATGGGCCTGTTCACACCTTAAATGTCAGCATGGCCAGGACCCCTTAAACTATCATCTGCACTTAACACCTAATCAGGGAGATGAGAGTCATGTCACAGTTCATTCCCTGTCTTGCTCAGATTACTCAGTGGCTGAGCCTTTTACAAAACAAAAAAAAATGCAGCTCAGGCAAAAAGAAGAGTATATAATAGTAAATATATGTTGGGGATTGCTGGGGCCCCCTGGCAAGCTGGGGCCCTAGGCCTGTGCCTATGTTGCCTGTGCCTTAATCTGGCCCTGCCCAACTCACCCCATCAAGGAATAAAAAAAACTGATATGAAGTGGGAGGGGCTATAAGTGGATTTGGTGCTGTGGTGATGAAACTAATTGCCTAATGTTAGCTGGACTTGAACCACTCTGTACATATAGTGTAGGGAGCATGACTGAAAAGCAGTGCCGCTGCAGCAAAGACCTCCTTGTTGGCTCTGTATACAAAAAATCTGTAAAACTGACAGTGGATGTGGTCCCCATATAACTACAATTGTAACAGTGAAACTGGTGAGACAGTAAGGCCTGTTACAAAAATAATTTCAGAAAATGAGATGTGCAAGAACAAGGGGGCACAATTTGAAGATAGAGAAGGGGACGACTCAGAGGCAACGCGAGGAAGTATTTTTTCATGGAGAGGGTGGTGGATGCATGGAATGGCCTTCCTTGAGGAGGCCATTGGGTAAAAAACCATGGGGGAATTTAAGAATGCATGGGACAGATATAAGACAGTTTTGGTGGGGGGGGGGGTAGAAACAAGTAGGCTGTTGGTTAACTAGGATCTGCAGCTTATCCAGTAAGTAGGGAAATTGGCAGACTGGGTGGGCCAAGCGGTCCTTATCTGCTGTCAAAGTCTATGTTTCTATAAACAAAGATAACATAAAAAGCAAGACCAGCCTTGTTGGCAGCAGCCAAATCTTGTTAACATTTTTATGTATAAGTTTTTTCAACAAAATAAGATACATCAATATATGCATTGTGAGAAAAATATAAATAAATGAGGAGTACACAGTAATAAGGAATCATTATCCTATTATGCTGATAATAAATAATAGGAACCCTGAATTTCATTCTCCATACAAAGTAGCTCAAGTCCTTTAAGTTGAAGAACCAATAAAACATTTTCAACTGAAAAGCATTTTGAAAGACTAATTAAGCTCTCTTAAAAAAACTATACTAATGAATGCTATTTGTATAGCTGCATGAAAAAAATAATCAAACTCCATCACTTAGTCCAAAAATAATGTCCACAAAAATACTGTACTTTTAATCAAATGTCTATTTACATAATCAGTATATGAAGTTGTATACAATGTGACAGTTTTTTTAACCATAATAAAAGTATTCATCTACAAAAATGTCAGTTTCATCCATTATTAAAGTACTGTAATTTGACAGTTCCCTGCTCATAATATTCCTTCCAGAAATTAAATTTCAGGACTTTCCATTCAGTATTTCTAAAGAGATTTGCATGAACCCCAGCACTTTCATTCCTGCCCTGAAATCATAATTCTCTACTTGTGACATCAGAATATTTTCCATGGCAGCAGATTGTAATGTCATAGACAGAAGTATAACGTCACAGCAGAAATAAGCAACATAAACAGATGACATCTCTGGGGTAAAAATCTTGTTTTAATGAAATGTCTATAGATATAAAAAAACAGGATGTCCTGAAGGTCACACTTTTGGGAGATTCTCTGTGATTCAGTTCAGCTGATGCTAACTGTGAATTATTTTGCTAGAAACCAGAAAATCTCACAAAAAACGTAGAAACATGGAAACAGAAAATTTTACAGGCAGAAAAAAGACTGACGTCCGTCCTGTCTGTTATATTCCTCCTGAATATCTAATCTCTTTAATATATGATCTTAGTCAAAGTTCTAACTAGGGATGGCAAGATGGACTCTGTGTCGCAGCCAACGCAGCAATCAGGGGACAAGAAAGGACTGCAGGAGCCATTAAAGGCCAAGGGCCCCCTTCCCCTCACACCATACAGCTGACGCAGCAATCGGGGGACAGAGAAAGGACCGTGAGAGTCATTAAAGGTAACGGCTCCCTCCTGGGATGAGTACCTTTTGCTGGGGGTGTTTTCTTGACTTACTATACAGACTGATTGTTTCTGCCGGCCTCTTCGCTCACCTCGCTTGCCCTGGATTACTCCCAGTTCCACTGGGAGGTTTAAGAGACTTTTTGCTGTCTGGAGAGCCTAGTTTAGCCTGCTTGCTGCATTTATTGCTGTTCTTATGCATTATCAGCCTGTGCTTGTAGTGTGTGACTAGCGACTACTGCAGAACTTGTGATTTAGCAACCAGGATGCATTTACTTGCTGCTACAGCATAGCTCTGTTCTAGTTAATTGCCCAGATGTTTACTACTGATCATACTGTTCATTAGCTGCTCAATTTTTAACACTGTTTACAGACTCCCTGGGCGGCTTACCTGCCTGTGTACACCCTGGTTTATTGCTACTGTAGGCCCTCCTCATGGCAGGCATCTCCCAGTAGTGTTCCAGGCCCAATTTGTCCTCCTTCTTGCTCTCTCCTGGGCTTGGAGTTCGTGCATGTGCTGTAGAGTCTGGCCTGGTAACTACAGAGACAGTAATCCTCCCGCTGCATACTACAAACCCTTTGTTCTCCTCTCCTACTTAGGCTACGGGACCCCTTCCCCTCACACCACACAGCCGACACAGCAATCAGGGGACAGAGAAAGGAGCATCAAAGGTAACGGCTCCCTGCTGGGATGAGCACCTTTTGCTGGGGTTGTTAGCCCGTCGATTCTTTACGTTGGCTGCCCCTCCCACCCAAGGACATCCCTCAATTTATAGTCCTTCCCCATCACATGACTAAGTGTCCGCTTTCCCCTTAGCAGGTTATACTCTCCCACCACCAGATGGCTCATGTGCTCTTATCCACTCTTCTTCTTCTCTCTCAGTTCCCTCTCCTCCACCTGCTATTGCACCACCTGGCCGCTGGGAGGTGGTATTGCCACCCTCTTCTAGCCGCCTTTCTACATCCTTCAATAGGCCATCCTGGCCCTTTCCTGGCCCACCTCTCCTCTCTTTCCCCCTCCTCTGGGGGCAATCTCTCTCCTCCCCACCCAGGTCTCGAACCTTGTACCTTCCGCAGCCTACCACTACGTTATCTTGGCTGCCCTAATTCTAGGTTTCTGATACATACCTTTGTATTCCTCACACCCTGAGGCCAATATGGCCATTCTATCTGCCTCATTTTTTCCACTCCTTCTTCTCTTTATCACCCTCCTCCCCATCCCTCCCTGTCCAGCCCCCAATTCATACAGCCCACCACGCACCACCTTCACTCTTCCCCCAGCTTCACCCTCCACCTGATGGTCCTCCTCCCCCCTCTTGACACTGCCTTAACATCCCTCATGCTTGTCACCCCTAGTCTGCGAGCCCTCCCCGTCCCTATGCACTCCCTCCGAACAGCCAATATGTGATACACCACGGCCAGGCATATAAAAGTGCTTTGTTGGCAGCTCTTCAGATTTCTCTTATTGCTCCTTCTCATATCAGGAAACATTCACCCTATTCCTGGAACCCTCACTACCCAAGCCCATCCCAGCACCACTACACCTGGGCTACGCTTTGCCTCCTTTAACATCTGCAGTCTCCCTAAGAAACTCACTGAACTTCAGGGCTAGATAGCCCATCACCAACCTGATTGACTCTCCCTAGTGAAAACATAGCTATCCAAATAAGTCCCACATGCCTCGATTGCCATCCCTGGGTATGCTCTATATCTCATTGACAGAGTGGGCAGACGTGGGGGAGGTTGTGCTATCTATCTCCATGATACTATCCAGGTGCATGCCCCCCTTCCCCCAACTTGCCACTGGTGCCCAATCTCTAGCCCTTCAGCTCACCCCTACCGCACCAAAGCCCCTCTAACCCTCATAGCAGACTATATTCCCCCACGGAACCAGGCGACAGACCTCCAGTCTCTCATTGAATATCTCTCTCAGCTCTCCCCCCAAGGCTGAGCTTCTTTTACTGGGTGACCTAAATATCAACTGGCTCTCCCCTCTGCTTCTCACCATGAGACTCCCTAGTAGCTCTGGACTTAACTCAGTTGGTCACCTACCCCACGTGCCTCAACCACTCAAATGGTACTACCACCCTTCTAGACCTTATCCTCATAAACTCACTGACGTCACAGTCCTCTCAAATGCGCTTAGTGACCACTTCCCCATTCTCTGCACCTGGGCCTGTTTAGTCAAGAAACCACCCCCCAAATCTATCCTCACTAGGCTGCTTCACCCAGGAAAGCTCATCCTCCTAAAATCCTACCTCACTAGTTGGGACTGGTCTCCCCCCCGGATGCTTTGGACCCTGACTCGGCCCTAGACTATTTCACACATACCTTTAATGATACTTGCAACAAGTTTACCTCCCTCCCTCACAAAGAAGATGGTCAAAGAGTTTGATACCCCCTGGATCTCCTCATCCCTCTTACACCTCATGTGGTGGTGTGATGATCTCTGGAAAAAAGCCTTCGACTTGTGCAAGCATGCTGACCATCAGGCGTAGCGGGCTGCCCACAATCAGTGTACCTGGGCCATCCACAAGGCTAAGGCTGACCCTTATAGGACTGCTCTGACCATGACCTGGGGATCAGATCGCAATTTCTGGCAAAATATGAAAACCCTCTACGGCAACCCCCCCATCACAACTCACTGTGAATGTGTCCATCACCAGTGATAAAAAGGCGATTGCTGACACCTTCAACACCTCATTTTCGGACCTGAGTGTAGTCCTTACCCCCAACTTCTTCTCCGCCTCCACCCTCCCCCACCCCCTGGCTCACCCCCCTTTCTTTTCCGGGTCTTCGCTCCCCATGATATCAAACCTTATCTCCTCAAAGCTGTGAATGGCTCCCATAGTAGCAATGACTCAACTCAACCTCAAGCTACTTTGCCTGGTACTAAATGAAGTTGTCTCCCCCCCCACCTCATAAACCTCTCACTCAGACTTAGCAAAGTCCCCTCCACTTGGAAAACAGGTATTATAACCCCCATCCACTAGTCTGGAGACTGTCTCTCCCCCTGGCAACTACCGCCCCATCTCCAGCCTCTCTCCCCTCTCCAAAGCCCTAGAACGTATCATCTTGGACCAGCTAACCAAGTACCTAGCCAAGTATGATCTCCTATCTTCCAAACAATATGGCTTCCAGCAGGGCCATAGCACCACCACCGCCCTCCTGGAATTTTCCAGTCACATCTACTCAGCCCTTGACAATGGTTGACTGGCAGGTGCAGTCTTCCTGGACCTATCTAAAGCCTTCAACACCATTAATCACGACCTCCTAATCTCAACCCTCGATTACCTCGGCCTGTCCAAGGAAGCCAACACCTGGTTTACAGACTACGTCACGGGTTGCTCCCAGATGGTCAAAATCTGCTCCACCCTCTCCTCTCCCCTCCCCTTCCTGTCCTCTCAGGTGTTCTCCAGGGGTCCCTCCTAGGGCCCCTTCTATTCAGCCTCTTTTTGAATACCTTGCCCAAGGCCTGTCCTGTGAATATCCTACTCTATGCTGATGATGCTGTCCTCTTTACCTCTCACGTTAACCCTACCTCCCTGGAACACTCCTTCTAGGCTGCCTTCACAGTTGCTGAATCCTGGTTTTCCAGGCATAAGCTTGTCTTGAACCAAAAAAAGTCAAAGGTCAAGCTCTTTGCTCTTCACCAGAATAAACTAAAGCACTCCCCCTTCCATGTCTACACTTCCCTCTCCCTCCCTTCCTCTTGAACAAGTTTAGTCCTTCAAATACCTTGGTGTCACCTTTGATCCCTCCCTCACCTTCCACGATCACATCCATCTTCTCTACACCTCTGCCAACTCCTGTATTGGCCTACTGTACTGGCATTGAAACTGCCTACCCCCAGATGCCCTGCAATTTGCCATCTCTTCCTCTGTCCTGTCTATCATTGACTATGGCATCTTAATCTATGGGGCTGCTGATAATACTGCCCTCCACCGGGTCAAGGTGGCCCTGAACAAGGCCTGCTGCCTCTCCCTGAACTGTCCCAGAGCCACCCTCACCTGCACCTTGTATAGCCAATCCAACTGGCTTGATTTCAAGGGCAGATTACAATACCACACCTGTCTCCTAGCAAAAAAAGTGATTGCAGGCCTAATAGCCCCTAGTCTCTTCCCCATCTTGTCACCTGTGGCAGCCACGAAATCCACTTGCAGCTCACTCAAACCAAGGTTCCAAGTACCTCACCAAAAAACCTCCTTAGGCCAACATTCCTTCCCCTACTGTGCCCCCAACCGGCTCAACTCCCTCCCTCTCTCAATCTCCCTTGAACCCAGGACTGGCCAGTTTAAATCTCTACTCCAGGGCTACCTCACCTCGCCCCACACCTGCAACTGCCCATAAGCCCCCCTCCACCCTGACAATGGACTATGTCCTACCAAACATACTGACACAGGCCTCTGCCTAAGTCTTACTAACTACCATGCCTTCTGGAGAGTCAGTATTATATACATATCTTATGGATAGTCAATGTAATTAGGCACATGTTCTCTATTTTCTGTATTAATGTACCTGTCTATATACCTGATACATTGTTTGCTCAACTGTGATATTGCTACCCTGTACAATTCTGACTGTTTGTTCATGTACTACTCTTGTATTGTCAATTGACGTGGAGCCTTTGAAAATGAGTCTCTGACTCAAAGGATTATAATTCTGAAAATATTAATAAATAAGTAAAAAGTGGGACCCCATCCACACCTGCCTGTTGATTAGCGCAGTGGTAGCATTGCTGCTTGCCATCTAGAGGACTTGGGTTTGTGTTCAAGCCCGGGACATCTGGTGCTGAATGGCTAGGTGAGGTTCCGGCATCCATCTTGGATGCCTCCTGCCTTATGGAGGGCACTTTCTTCTGCATTACTGCCCTCTGGTGACCCAGGAGGAAGGAGTGCCATGTGAACAGGAATGAGTTGCCAGTTACGGCGTGGTCTTGTATTGGCATGGACCCATTCTTCTAACATTTGACAGCTAGGGGGGCTGTTGGGAAGTTTCAAAGGAGAGGTGGGGCTCAGTCAAGTGAAATATTTCCTTGGAGGACTGGTCCACATCTGAGGTCTTAGGGTATAAGACACAGGATACTGGTTTAGGGCCAGAGTTAGGAGTGAGTGAAGGCAGGAAAGGAGTGGCAGTTCCTAGGGGGTTTCAAGGCACAGAAAGGGACCTTGATGGAGGTGGAAGGAGGAGGATCCCAGGCTCCTCCTCCTAAGATTACCCAGCCTTGACTCGAGTCTGGAAATCAGAGTCATCTGTGGCTCAGTTCTGATTTTATTATTTTACAATTTGGAGGGCTCATCTATCCGGCAAGGTGGATATACTGCCATCTGGCCATTTGGGCCATCATGAAGCATGGACCAAGGGGATTTTGCCTTTTAGTTTCCCCATGGCTGCTGTACTTTCCATCCCAATGGGGACTCTGGGGTTAGGACCGAAATCCCTGTGAAAGTGTGCACATGCACACACACCCCACCAAACACTCCACAGCATCCTCCCTCCTAATGTATCAACTGCTGCACTACCACCTGCATTCCTAAAGGTGGAAGTAACACAGAGAGGCAATGCAGCCCTCCCTCCCCAGAGGAGGACAGCATCAACTGTAGAACTCAGCCCTCCTCCCCTCAGCTGGCCTCCAACAACATAGGGTCATTCCCAAACACAGGTCCCTGGCATCACAAGAAGTAGCCCTACCAGTGTGCCAAAGGGCCAGTCCCTCAAATCTGGTCTGACCAAGTTCAGTCTACTGACCACATTCTGATCTGCAGGTGATCTGGTTCGGAGCTGTTCCAGATAAGGTGAGTGGTTTTGGAGATTTATTCATTGGCAGGCAAAACATAAAGTAACTTTGTAAACATTAAATGACACATAGAAAATGTTTAAGTGGGAATATCAGCCGTGTCTTATCAGAGAAAGTAAAACAGGGATACAGCATTGCTTGTACATAGGTTGTAGATATTAGGATAATGTTAGCACTGCCCAATTCCAAGAAACACCACACACAAATTTGGTGAGATTCCATGTACTGTTAACCCTCAATTTTTTTCAGTTCCCTACTTTTGATTCTTCATGTTTAACCCTAAAAGATGCATTAATATATGTGTTTGCAATTTATATACAGTATTCTTTGCAAAAAAAAAAACTTTGTTAATGCACTATTTAGGGTAACAATGCCACAAAAGTAGGGAAATGTGGTGTTGGGGTTTCCAACCCTAACTCCCCCAAGCAGCAATAGGAAAAAACATTAGGGTTTTGAGTCTCTGGAGTCTTGACAAATCAGTGGTGGGGTCTTCCTTGGAGTTATCAACCCTCATGCCCATTCCATTTCCTGACCAAACAATGTCACACATGATCTTATTTCTTTATGCGGGGCCTGCAGGACCCTGTGTGAAGAAAGCTACAACAACAAACTGTGTCACAACTTGTGGCGAGACATGCTTCTCTACCTTTGGAAAGTGTATCAATATGAGACACTGGCTTGTAGCTGCACCCTGTGCTTCAGACTGTGGGCTGGGGGGCAGGGAGGAGCATTATGGTTGACAAACACAAGGAAGATCCTATCACTGATTTGCCAAGACTCTGGAGACCCAAAACCCTAATGTTTTTTCCTTTTGCTGCTTAGGGGATGGGGTAGGGAGTTAGGATTGGAAACCCTATTGCCACATTTCACTACTCTTGTGGTGTTAAGTTAACCTAACTGGTGCATTAATGATGTTTGTTACAAAGAATTTCCTTTCTTTTTGAGATGGTGGAATTGTATCCTCATTCATGCAGGTCCCTTTGGGACCTGCCTACAGAAGTACAGGGCCGCTGTGGGCCCTGCACTTCCATGCAGTGACAGATATGAAGAATTCATGGGGCTGTCTGGTGGGCTGTGGAAAAGCGCAGGGCCCTGCAGTCCTTGCACTTCTTTGTGGCCTCAGATATGGATTCACAGTGCAAAGAGTGCATCTGTCAGCCAATGCACAGGGCTTTCTGCCACCTATGGGTGGAAAGGTGCAGAGCCCTATGCCAAGAAGACAGTTCTCTTCACTATATGATATCTGGACCCATGTGGACAACCCTGCATATTTCATTTCCTGGCTGGGAGGTGTTACATAACAGCGCTATGCCCCCACCCTCACTCTATTCAGCTGGGTCACTGAGTTCACCACCGGACTCAGCACAATTGCATGGGATCACAAAGCACACCTGCTAGGCTCAAGACTGGCACTACACACAAAGTTTTTTTACAGCTATATATATAATTTTGAATTCTGACCCTAAATTTCCAAGATACTTATTTTATGATTCGCCTTATAAACATGACATGTACCATTTGTAGTATATTGGACAAAATGTCATTTTGCACCAGAAGTGCAAAAACACATCTCATCCAGGATTTTAAAAATGGCATGTGTCATGTTTATAAGGTGGTGTGGAGAAATGGCTATGTTGAAAGCTTGGAGTCCAAATATTGAAAATTAGTAAAGATATGAGTGAACATTGAAATACTGCAATGTTCACTCATAACCTGGGCATTTTACCATATTTGTATGCCAAATTTTCAGCATAGCCTTCTTATCACCCTACCCCATGAACCCAGTAGATGAAAATTTTCAAATCCCTGCTGAAATGTCTTTCCCTGCCAACAAAACACCATTCTGTGCAACAGATGTGAAAACACATTTTGTCAGGATTTAAAAAATTGCCGCTGTCATGTTCGTGAGGTGGTGTGAAAAAATGGCTATGTTGAAAATTTGGAGTCAAAATATTTAAAATTACCAAGTTACAAGTGAGCATAGTAACATTTCAATGTATGCACATAACATTGCCATTATTACATATTTGTACCCAAAATTCTTGACATAGCCCTCTTATGACCCCACCTCACGAACAAGGGCAGTGAAAATTTTCAAATCCTACTTGACAGTTGATTTCACCAAGCGACCACAAAATTGCCTTTCCAACCTGAGTTGCATACTTCCACCACCATTATTCTTGAGGCGGGATCCTAAAAAAGACCATGCTGAAAATTTGGGGTCAAAATATGCAAAAATGACAAAGTTATGCATCAAAGTTCAAAACCCAATTGAAATATATTGAACTGTACTTACCTTAGTTTCTCATATTGCAGCTGGCGGTTCCAGCAGCAAGATGTGTCTTCAATCAGAGAGTGGATCTTCAATGTGGGACATGTTCATGTGAGTGAGGGTGTGTGGGGATGTGGGAGAGTGTGGGGTGGTGGGTGCTGAGTGGGAGGTCAGGGTGGGGACCATTTTCCTTTTTTTACAGGTACAAAAAAACAACAATGAGGGATGGTTTTCTTTTTTTCAGGGGATACTGAGATTATGACACTGTGGATTGGGTACCTCAGTGTCAGGATACTGTTCAGTGGCAGTGGGGGTGCCCACCCTGGTGCCTCCACTATTTATTCGAAAGGGGGAACAAGCTGGAGAGGAGGAGAGGTCTTGAGAAGCAATACAGGGGGTGGGCACCCCAGTCTGCTTATACAGTATATTATAAGCATAAGGAATAAACACTGGGAAAGGCAGGCGAGTGACCTGGAGGGGAGAGGGGAGAAGCTGTACTAAGGGTTGTCACTCCAGTCTGCTAGACAGATAGATGGATGGATGGATAGATAGATAGATAGACAGACAGACAGACAGGCAGACAGACAGACAGACAGACAGACAGACAGATAGATAGATAGATAGATAGATAGATAGATAGATAGATAGATACATACATACATACATACATACATATATACAGGGGATTGGTGGCTCACTGCTCTCACTACAGACTACAGGAGGACTCCAGCTGTGGCTGCAGAAGTCAAGAAAGTTCTGCTGTTCTCATGCAGAGAACACAGGTGAACAGCTCATCTCACTAAGCTGGGCACCCTGGATTTTGGGATGTCCAAAAAGGTATTTCTGGCCGTTGTTTTAAAAAACAAACATCAGAATCTAGTTAAACAGGTCTAGTTTAGCTAGGTTCTTGTATTTTTTTTTTTATCATGAAAGATTTTATTGATCTTTCCATAAAAGCATATGCACATACAAGAAAAGATCACTCCCCAAATGGGTCATGAAACAATAATAGCACAGGTACACAGTGTATATATAAAAGATACACAACCAACTGCAAAACTCTCAAACTGGCAAATGTTCTAAACCTAGGATAAAAGACCTGGAATAAGATAACTTCAAACTCTTAACTTATAGCTGGAAAAAACTGCACCAGCATATCCCAGCTGGGGACCTATGGTTAATTAAGCGAGAGATGCAAGTAGACTGGACCAATGTAACAGGCACCCTCTGCTCAGTGGCAGCCAGCTGGGTGTGAGGCCAGTTTGTTGCAGTTTTTCTCAAATGCTACTGAGGGGTGGCACACCTTGAATAGTTAAGAAAACCCCGTCCTGTGATTCCCCATCCTGGAAGGACTGTGGAACCCCAGTTAGGGAGTGGAAGTGATCATGTGGAGTAAGAGTGTCATATATATCATGGGGGGTTGCCAGGTGGTGGTGTGGGCATACAGCATAGATGTGAACTGAGATAGAGTCCCCATTTCTTCCTATAAACAAGTGCGCAGCTAGTGTTGGAGTATGTCAGACATTCAAATATTGCTAGTTTTGCCACAGCCATGTGCCAAGTTAGAAGTGAGAGAGGGGCAGTCTGTCGCCATCTCATCAGTATTGTCAGCTTAGCTTCAAGCAGAACTGCTATTAGCTAGTTTTTGGCCTGCATGGAGAAAAGAGGCAACTGCACTGTGTTGCCCAGAAAGGTAAGGGCAGGGGCCACAGTGATTTAATATTGCAGGACTTTGGAGCAGTCATGTAGTACTCCTGCCCAGAAAGCTGACAGCATTGGGCATTGCCACAAAATGTGCAGCAAGTTTGCCTGAGGGGCCTGACACTCCAACATTTAGAGTGTGGAGTAAGCCACATCTTCTGGAGGGAGTCTGGAGTATGGTACCACCTCAGTAATACCTTGAGCTGGATGAGCTGGCTCCTAGAGTCTCTGTACCCCATGTGAGCACTCTTGAGGAGGTTTGTCCACTCTGAGGGGGAGATGTCCTCCTGCAGGTCCCATGACCACTGTGTTCTGCACTTATCTGTAGTATCGGGCCTGGAGTCTGAGTGTTCGGTACAACTTTCCTGCTAGGCCTTTGGTTCTACCCTGCACATGTAGGGTGTCTAGCCACAGCCACCCTTCCAACATAGAAGCCCGAGATCTAAGGTTCTGAGTAGCTTCCCTGACTTGAAGAAACCTCCAAAAATCTGACTTGGGTAACTGGTATAGGGCCTGCAGTTGTTGGAAGGACATCATGTCCTCTGTGCCGGTCCCGTATAAGCCTGCAATCGTATCGATACCCACCTGTTGCCAGGAGTGCCAACTGATGGGTAGCCCCCCAACCAGTACCTCTGTATTGTTCCATAAAGGGCTATACCGAGCTGGTGGGTGCCAGTCTGATCTAAGACTGCGGTTAAGTCTTTTACATTTCTGTCAGGTCTCCCTTGTCTCCTGTATTACTGTGGAGAGCGTCTCCTTCTGATGACCACGCTTGTGTAGAAGGTTTACAAGCCAGGTAGTGTCCGTGAGGTCTGTTTCCAGTGCTACCGACACCAGATCACCCATGGACTTGGGAAGAAACCACCTAGTGGTCTGAGCCACCCTGTAGACCAGTAGATACCCCTGAAGCCCAGGCCTCCCTTTGATCAATGGGCTCGTAGTCTGTCTGTCCTGAACCTTGGAGCCCTACCCTCCCAAAGGAATCCTGTTAACACATCATCTAGTTTTTGGAGCGTGTTTGGTGGGATCGGAGTCGGTAGATTCCCGAAAAGGTAGGATAACTTGGGTAGGATGAATATGTGCACAGCCTCCACCTTGCCCTTTAAGGAGAGATGCATTTTAGTCCACCTTTGTGATTCTGCTCTGATGGAGGCCATAATGGACATGTAGTTAGCCTCCGCCATGTTCCACCATTGGGTTGTTATGTTGATCCCCAAGTATGTAAAGCCTTGGGGCACCCATACCAAAATTGTGCCCAGTATACAGTCCTTTGTGCAGGCTAGATTTAGTGGGGAGAGGGTTGTTTTTTCACTGTTCATGTGAAGCCTCAATGTCTTGGTAAATCTCTAGAGGATGTCCATCTCTGGTGGCAGGGAGGCAGCGGGGTGTGACAGAGTGAGAAGGAGGTCATCAGCGTACGTGTTTATTTATTTATTTTTTATTTGGTAATTCGGATACAACCTTTGAGTATACACTCTTTTACAAAGGTTCCACGTCAGGATGTAAAACAGCAGAGACATAATAAAAACTTGACAGTTAATACAAAACATAAGATTGCTAGGTAATACAGAATATAGATAAATAATACATTTGACTAACCTAGACAACTGAAATTAAACAGCGGGAAGAGATTCCTAATTAGCAACTTGCGGCATAGCTGCCCCAGGGGGGCCTGTCAAGGTAGAGTATCGGAAAGGGTAGGAGAAAGAAAGGGGAGAGTGCAAACGAGGGGTAGATTGAAGAGAGAGAGAGAGAAAGAAAGGAGGAGAGACAGAGAGGGGGAGAGACAGAGAGAGAAAGGGACTGGGAGAAAAAAAAATATTCGCCCCCTTTATATTCCAAGACAAGAATTTGAATGCAGTTCCCATATTAACCCTTTGAAAAAATGGTTATCCAGCCCTTCTGGTGTTGGAAAGAAAACCTTAGACATGCTCCAGTCCCCACCATACCCCCCCCTTGCTGTGCCACAGAAACAACAACAATCTGGAATACAGAAAAATGGAAGTATAAATAGTGAACATGCCCCACTCCTCCACCCCCACTCCTCCTCCAGTAACTATACAGTCCATTTCTGAACTCCCTACTCCCCCCCCACCACGTCTCCAAACTATATACAGAATACCAACCCCTAGCCCTAATGGCTGTCTGACTACTTTCTTTGTGTACGCGATGTAGTACACCCTCAGAGCAGGCCCCCCTTGACCCCCCAGCTTCCTGAGGGAACAACTAAGAAAAAAGGCTATGCCTTAACATTCGAAAACAGGGAAGATTAAAGACAAAATCCTAAGTTTTTTATTTTGTAGAAACTAAACACCTCCATATAGTCCATCTTTGCCCTATTGGTTGAGTTTCATTGGCCAGAAAACAGAGTCTGCATCCAGTGTATCGATTAGGAAACCTACAATGGGACCAGAGTCGTTGACCAGATAACCTGAACCTGGGTTCACAGGCTGAGGACTGCCTTACCGCCCGGGCACCTGGAGACTGAGCCGGGCGAGCATGCCAGGATCCCACAAGATGACCGCCAAGGACCAAGTATCCCCAAATCAGGTCAGTCCTCCCACCCCCATGACCAGACACACCACTGCAATGCCATGTTAGTTGAAGATAACACATGGGCCCCAGCCTCTTTTTTTTTAAACTTTATGTTTTATTTTTCAGTAAAAACAAACATACAGTTGTATACCAAGCACTGATATTACTCCATATTATATATATATATATATATATATATATATATATATCCATGGAGGGCGCCACTCCTCTTAATATTCTCAACTAATCTATCTAGTGCTTTACAGATACATTATCAGGGAGGAATACCATTTGAGGGATAGTAAAATACTATTCCCTACAATTTATACAAATATTTTCAATACTGTAATGAAACCACTGAGCTGCCTGGATTTTATCTAAATATAAAAATTATATTAAGGTCCCACAGTCCATTACCAGCCAAGGTGGAGTCGGTAGCCAGGCTTTAACAAAAATGTGCACAATTTTGTGCATTTGTAATTTTGATCAGACCTACAGTACATACTATTTTCAGTGCTTAAACTAGCAACCCATTACAGAAAGATAGTATTCAGAACTGGAAGGAATTAAACTGGAAAGTGTACAAAAGAATTGCAGCCAAAATTAAAATAGGACGAAAGGCCTCATAGCTTTTAACGAAATGAAACCATGGCTCTCAAATATTCTTAGTCCAGATTTGTTGAAGGCATCAGGACCATGTAGCCGTTACTCCCAAGCTTATTAGAAAGAGGGACTTAAAGTACCTGAATAAATTCCTGTACTAATATGGAGAAATCAAGTTTCTTCTTCATCGGAAGAGTGCTGATCCATTTCTTCTTCTCATTGGCGTGGGATTACATGCCGTCGGATCCATTTTAAGGCTTCGGCCAGGTTGTTGAATAGATAAACCTTCCCGCAATGTGCGATCCGCAGTCGCGCAGGGAAAATCATGCTGTGGGGGATAGAAGCCTCATGAAGCATGGCTCTCACCCCATAGTGTAGCTGATGTCTGGGTATAGACTGACCCACTTGCCATCGTAGAGAAGCCCTCCCTTCCATCTGGCCAAATTCAAAATCAAGTCCCTGGTACCTGCTCCATTCGTCACCAGAATAATGGCTCGTGGCACCTCTAGATCTTCCATTCTGCCAAGAGGAGTTACTCAGTAAGCTCTTTGAAACTGCGGGTTCTTAGATTGTAAATCTGCCCCCATTTGCTGAAATAGCCAATCTTGCAAAAACATTAACAGGCTATCGCCCTCTGCTTCCTCCGGAATACCCAGTATTCACACATTAGGAGCCCTGATTTGATTTTCAAGAGACTCAATTTGAGCTTTCCAGTGAGTACTCTCTGTCAGCATGGAAGACACAGCACCCATAGCTGCATCTGCTTGTTTTGAAGCATCTAAAGTTGTCATCTGGGTGTTCTCCATATTTGATTCAAGTGTTGTTACCTGATTACTGAGGCCATCAAATTTATCGGAGAGCACAGATACTGATTTTATTAGTTTAGTAAGTTTTACACCGATAGTTTGCAGGGTCTCCTCCGCTATCTCTCCAGTGCATTCGTCAGGCCTACTCTGCGTGGAACGAGTAGCAGGTGCAGTTGGAGCATTCTTCTGTTTTGCTCCAGAGCCTTGGTACTGATCCTTACGTGGATTTCCCATTTCTGCCACCAAGTTATTATTTTTTTTCTTAACAAATCTTTATTGACTTTTTTTATTTTTATAGTTTACATACTATTGAATCAACAAAGACAAACCTGGACAAGCCAGGGTACACAGTCCAAAACTGACTGTGAGAACTATGTACAACCCCATATTTACATGCACAGCAGGAATCCGTCTCCAGAAATACAAAAAATACAATTAGCTTTCCTAATATGTAATAATACAGCCCACATCCCAACAATCGACTGTTACATATAATTACAACCCTACAAAATAAGAGATCAGGTTATGCAGCTCTTTAAGAAAAGGAACAAAAATGAAAGCAAAATCCACCATAGTAGCATACATACTGTCTTATAGGTATTAACTACCATTGACCTCTTTCCTCTGATACTCCCACTCAAGGGTGGAATCCTGCCATGCCCCCTGGAAAGAGAGAGAGTCCCCATCCCCCCCGGTGCCTGGTAGACCAGAGTCCCAAACTCCATCGGTTCTTGCTTGGATCATGTTTTGTCCATACCCTTGCATAAATAGTCAATAGAGTCAACTTAGTACAAATTTTTGACCAATTCTCCCTCCCACATATCAATCTCACGCTATTCGTAGCCTGACAGACGGACCTGTATTTGGGTACCTAGTCTCTGGAGGGCATAAATCGCTTCTAAGGTTGACCATCTCTTTGCATATAACCCTTTTTTCCCCTCCAAACAGAGTTATTTCTTTATTCTACCCAGAGCCCCCATCAAATCCCGAATCCACTGCTTATACGTGTATACTTGATCGTTCTTCCAATGTTGAACCAAAAAGGATTTGACTAACGCAGTCATCAGAGACAGGTGGAATTTAGGTAAGACTCCAGGTATTGCTGACAAATCACCCAAGACACAAACCTCCGGAGTTATATATTCAGTATAGTTCAACAAAGGGTCCATACGCTGTCTAATTTCCCCCCACAGAGGCGAAATTTTGCAACATTCCCATAGCACATGTAAGAGGTCTCCTATTCCCGACTCACATCTGAAGCACAGGTCCGTCTGTCTAAGCTTTCTGTCATATAGTTTTACAGGGGTAAAATATATGTTAGAGACAATAAAAAACTGCATACTCCTAAACTTGGGTATAGGTATATACCTATAATTTTTCCAAATAGAATCCCAAACGAGATTTCTAGGAGCCATTACTTTATCCCAATATGAGACTTGTATGGGTGAGGTCATACTAAGGAACTCCACCAACCACTATACACCTGCGATAGAGCACTTGACTTGGGTCCACTCCTCTAGATGATCCCAAGTAAAGAGCTATCTAAAACCCTCCATTCCTTTTCATCACCCCTCCAGCAGTCGTGTCAGCTGCAATCTTCGAAAGAAAGGCAGTCCTTCCAATGAAACCGGTAGACTGACCCTTTCGCCCTGAATAAGATCCCTTACCTTTAGACCCCTCACTTGATTAACCCACCGGGCGTTTAGTACCTGCCCCCCAATTTCAAAAGTGGGGTTACCCAAAATTGGTTGGTCCCAGGCTTTCGTCTGTACTTTTCTCTGTGAAGAGGTAAGGAGGGACCACCAGGCCCTTGCTGATTTCGTGATCGGATTCCCGCCCCTTTTAATAAACTCTTTTTCAAAATTGGCAAACAACATTGCTTCTGGCGAGAGGCCACACTCTCTCAATATTTGCCTCTCCATTTGTAGCCATATTGGTGTATATGATTCCCTTTCCAAATTCCTAGCCCACCAAAGCATAAGACCCATTTGTCCCGCCATGTAATATATGTGAAGATCAGGCAATTTGCTCCTTCCCTTTGCCTGTGGTAAACGTAATACTTCATGCTTTCTCCTGGGCAGTTTAGCATTCCATAGAAATTCAGAGAGAAGCTTCCTAATTGTTCTAAACCATGTTATCTGAATGTCATAAGGGGCCATATACACTGGGTATAATAACCTAGGGAGTAGATTCATCTTAATAAGGCCCAGTCTGGCCATAAAATTCAACAGAAGATTATTCCATCTTAGTATGTCCCCTCTTATTACAGATAAAACCCCCTCCATATTCGCTTCTGCCCCTTTTTCTCCGTTTGCCATAATCCATATACCCAAATACTTAATCCTATCTGCCTTCCACTGCAGTTGTAATGGAGTGAAATCTGCCCTATATACATACGGGGTCAGGGGGAGAATCTGAGTCTTGGTCAGATTCAGCTTATAATTTGAAACCGCTGAGTATCGCCCATTTAAAACTCTTACTCCCTCGAAACTGGAAGCTGGGTCCTCTAAGTGCAAAAGAATATCATCAGAGAAAACTTGAAAATTTAAGCTCCCTTCCCCCTAACTGTACCCCTTTTATAAGTTCCTCCTCCATTATGGCCCTCAACAGGGGCTCTAAATAGATGTTGAATAATATCGGTGATAGAGGACACCCCTGTCTAGTCCCATTTTTCAGCTGAATTTCCTGTGAAATATAGCCATTGCACAGTACCCTAGCCGATGGGGCCGCGTACAAGTTTTTAATATCTCTGAGCAGGCCCTCCGGGAAGCCCATCTTCCTCATTGTGGCAAACAAAAAAAGATGGGAGACCCTATCGAACGCCTTTTTGGTGTCTAGCGATATCAAAGCTAAAGGTAATTGGGAATCCGGTGCATAGCTAAGAATATGATGTAACTTCCTATGGGCGTCATGAGCCCCCCTTCCTAGCATAAATCCCACCTTTTCCTGACTAATTAAGCTTGGAGCAACACTCAGAATTCTGTTAGCTAATATTCTTGTTAGGATCTTAATATCCTGATTCATTACAGCTATAGGCCTGTAGCTATCCACTCGATCCTTAGGTTTGTCTGGTTTAGGAATCAGTGATATGTATGCCTGGTACAGTGGTGGGTGGAACATCCCCACTTGCATAATAGTATTATAAAAATTTAGCAAAACTGGAAGTAAAGTCTGTATGTGAGTCTGATAAAACTTAGTTGTAAGACCATCTGGTCCGGGGGTTCTACCAGCCGGCAGAGATTGCACCACCTCTAATATCTCTGATTCCCTTATAGGAGCCGCTAATTCTCTAGCCTGTAGATGGTCCAACACGGAAGAGGTATTCCCTCAGGAAGGCATTGATTTCCTCCTCTCCAGCTAGAGTTCCCACCGATATAGGTCATTAAGTAAGAGCCTTAATCGTCTGCCATTTTCGGGAATCCGTTATCAGCTTCCCCCATGCCAAATAGAGGTAATGGTTCTGCTTGCTTCCCATTCCCTGACCCTAGCTGCAAGTAAGCGCCCTGGGACATCCCCCTGCATTAGGTATTTAGCCTGAATCCTTTCCAACCAATATTCCACCTTCCCATACATAATTTCCGCCCATTCCCCTCTCAGGGTTTTAAGTTCCGAGTCAATTTCCCCTGAGGACCCCTCCAGAGGAGATAATGAATCTATTGCCTCCAAAATAAATTCCTCCCTTGCCTTCCTCAGTCTATTTCTTTGCGCTGCCAGACCCTGCACTATCCCCACATACAACACTTTACATGTCGGCCAAGCCAGATTTTGGTTTTGTAGAGAGGGTATTTGATGCTGTAAGATCCCACGCAAAGCTTCCTCTAATTCCTCCCGCACTGCAGTCTCTGCCAGCAACAGATCATTCAATCTCCACCGAGTGGGTCTGGGGGGCAGGACTTGGTTCTCACATCAAGAAAATAGAAGAGTGGTCCAAGAGTACTCTGGCACCTGTCATCATATCCTTTACTTCCCTAAGTGCTTCCCTATTAACTAGAAAAAAATCAATACGCGATTGAGTCTTGTGGGCCGTGGAGTAAAAGGTCATAGTATTGCCCCCCTTCGAGTGGGTCCTACTTGGATCCACCAACGCTGTCACTTCCAGCATCCTGTTCAAGGCGGTCTGTGCCCTGTTCAGGGGGCTACTAGATGGGGGTATCTTATCCTCCAGATTATTAAGACAAGCATTCCAGTCCCCAGCCAAAATGAGCGAGTCTGTAGGGATAGATGCTATGTCCTTTTCAACAGAAGCAAAAAAGTCCGCAGTAGAGGGAGTGGAACCGTAAACAGAAGCCACTGACAGTGCCTTACCAGACAGAATCCCGGAGAGATATATCCTGCCATCTTCCCTTCACCAACACCTGCTCCACCTTAAATGCACAGGATCTTCTTATTAAGATCACCACACCCCCCGGCGCCTTTTCCTTGCCCTCCCCATAGACCTGGCCCACCCATAGCCTCTTAAGACAGCTTAGTTCCTCTGTTAGTAAGTGGGTTTCCTGTAAAGCAGCTATGTGAGCTCCCAAGTGATTAATGTGTCTCAAAATAACCATTCTTTTATGTCTGCCCCTGAGACCTTTGACGTTCCATGAAATTATTCTAAAACCGGTCATTGTCCATCAAAAATTCGAGGTTTGTAACGAGTGATCTCTTTCTCCATACCCCTTTCATGGTCTACCTTCCCTTGATTTCCTCTCTTGGATTCTCTCTCTCTTTCCAGATCCCCATGTCCTCCTCCCTCCCCTGCCCCGATCCTTCGATCGTCCTCCTAGCATAAATCGAATCATGGATGAACCCCCTCTGTGCTCCTCCTGCCCTCTTTCAATAACCCTATCTCTCTGAAAGCCTGCCCATCATCTAATCTCTCTCTGACTTTCTGCTCCTTACTCCATTTTACTATCGTCCCCCTCGGTCTTCCCCCTCTTATCTCAAGAGCACCGGAAAGTAAAAAAAAAAAAAACTGTCCCTGCCATCTCAGTAGATGCAGTCAGATATACTCCAGCATACTGCAGCTCATGGGCGGATCGAGCCCCACTAAAGACTCATCATGCTTTTGTTTAAGTTGATCCTTCTGACTCTGGCGAGCTTGCAATAGTGCCACCCTTGTATGTCCCACGAAAAGATCACCCTCCCCCTGCAAAACCCCTATCTTCGGTAGCCCCCGAATTCTTTCCACTAGATCCAGGGGAGTCCCCAATAAATCCCTAATACAGGCCACGAGACTTGACCCACCCTAACCCAACAAGTTTAGTATGACCCCCAAACATTCTATCAATATAAAAGTAAACATACAACCATAACTAGAAAATGTTTTGTCATCACTTTGCAACCTGTAAACCTCCCTATTTTCCCCTTGTCCATGATTACTTAAGTCCAATCGGTGCATCCCTTTCCAACGCTAGTCCAGTTCAGGTCGGCGACTTAAACAGTTCAGGAAGTTCAACGCGCAAGCCTTCTAGAGCATCCCTCGCAGATAGATATCACTTCTCTCCCGACTGTAGTCTCACCATCAGTGTTGCAGGGTATTGCAGACAAAATTTAATGCCTGCTAGATACAGCTTTTTCTTGATCTCTAAGTATTTCTGTTTCTCCCTGACCGATGGGGTTTGATCTTGAAACATCCAGAGTGTCGCGCCATTCCATTGAAGTGTTTTATTATGTCTAGCCTTGAACAGTACATGAGACTTTTCTTTATAGTTGAGAAATCTCATAATAATCACCCTGGGTCTCGCTTCCGGCGGGGGTGTTTCCCTTAGTGCTCTGTGGGCCCTCTCAAGGTTGTAGGCTTCCCCGAATGGCGACGGGCCCAACAATTTCAAAAGCATGTCCTGTATAAAGGTGACACAATCTGATCCTTCAGCCCTTTCTGGAAGCCCTGCTAGTATCAGGTTGTTCCTCCGGCTTCTCAACTCCTGATCGTCCATTCTCTCCTCGAGTTTCCTGATTTGCTTTTTGGCATTTATTAGCTCCTGTTCCAGTGTGGTTGATTTTCTTTCCTGAGAGGCTATCCTAGCTTCTGCATCCCCCATGCGCTGCGCAAGAGAGTGTAATGCCAGTTGCACGGTTGAGAAGTTCACCACCAACCTTTGCAGAAGTTTTTAATCTCCTGGATATCCTCGGTAGATTGGCCCATTCCCCCATCTTTTCCCAGGTCCGCCTCTGTCTCCGTAGGGGTAGGGGATTGGGGCTTCGGCCTTTTGGTCGCAGGGGATCTCGCTGCAAGAGGCTCCGCAACTTCAGCCTCCATCTTGCCTTTCGGAAAATGGCCTGTTGCTTCCGACTGCAGCGCCACAGACTTAGCACTTATTCCACTCCTGGCTCTCTTTATTTTTAAACTTGCTGCCCAAAATCGAAACCGGCGAGCCTTCCTTGATCTACTAGTTTAGTATAAGCTGAATCTGGCAGACCTCTGAGCTTCTAACAGGTAAACTCTTACATCGGGTCTTGGAGCAGCACAGAAGATGTCTCGATCGACTCAGCCCATCACGTGACTTCGACCACCAAGTTATTATAACCGATTTCCCAGTACTTATTTCTGAATTTTTTGAGTAAAAATGTCCAATTTTGAAAGTTTTGCCAGAACAAGCTGAGCAAAGTGATCAATAAATCGCCATCTTGCTTGGGCTCCACAGCGCCCCCTTGGACCCAGCCTCTTTAAATGCAGCAATCAGTACCCCCCACTTACCCTCTAAGGGCAGCCAACAGTCTTAAAAAACTTAGGGGCTGCGCAACAGTCTTTATGACGACCATTTCACATGTAGCCAAATAGTCCTCGGGCTAAGCCCAATATTTAAGTGGCTTTGGCATTATAGGATCCCAGGGCGGAAGAGGAGGAGACCACACTCCACCCCTAAGATCAGCCATGCTGGTGTTTGCTGCGGGGGGGGGGAGGTAACTGGCAAAACTGATGCTGTTCAGACAAGGAGAGGGCCCAAGGATCCCTGTCTTACTTCCGAGCTTATCATCCTGGAATAAATAGTTGAGGGGGGACCGGGAGGGGGCATGCCCTTCCCAGAGCACCTCGGGGTTCCCAGAAGAAGGCAAGGAGCATGGAGGCCTATGCCCAGGTGTGCCCCAGCAAAAAGGAGGGGGAACCACCCCAATCATGGCCTCAGCCCTCAGCAATACAACAAGTAAGGATCCTACCTCACAACACCCATAGGGGTCCCCAGGTGTCTCAAGGCCAAAAGACCCCAGCCGTGCACCTCCAGACCAGGAGTAATCACTGAATGTGGCCTCAGCATTGCAGGCCTGCACGGTGACAGCAGCAGGGCCAGTCAGGATGCTCTGGAAGGCCTGGATCCGTTGACTGTGGCTAAAAATCCCATTCCAATGTGGGCCTTAGGGGCAAATAATGTCCAACAGTTCAGGAGGCGAGAGGGTAAAAGTAAACTGTCACTCAATTCAGACAGACGGGCAACTAGTTATAATCCAACTGTACTGGAATCCTCACTAATAGTAACCTGGCGTTTTAATTAATGCCATGCAGGTCTTCGCTTTGGGGCCTGGAACAAGTCCGGGAACAGGGTTAGGAGTTTGATCCTTGCTTGCTCAGCAGATTCGAACGTCTTCAGGGTCCCCTGGTGCATGACTTGGAGCTTAGCTGAGTATAAAATTTTGAACTGAATTCCGGCTGCAATAAATTTAGAAATGAAGGGATTGAAATCAGCCCTCCTAAGCCTTACAGAACGTGGGAGGTTTTGGGAGACTCTTAACTTATGCCCTTCCCAGATGAGCTCCTTCAGATCCCTATGTTTAGACATGATGTGCACTTTGTCCAAATAATTAAGGAGCTTAAAAATCAATGGACAAGGTGGAGCATTCGGGGGGACATTGGTCTTAAAGCCCTGTGTGCCTGTTCCACAGTGTAGCTTGAGCCATTGGGGGAGGGCCTTGCAATCTTACTGCAGAATTTCTGAATGAAGAGAACTGGATTCTGTCCCTCTTCTCCCTCCGGTAGGCCACGTAGCAGGAGGTTGTTCTTTCTGCTGCACCCCTCAAGGTTTTCTACTTTCTCCTCTAGCTTTGCAGTCTTGTGATGGGCAGCTGTAGCATCACTCTCCTGCTCGCTCCTCCAGTCATCCAAGGAGCTGATTCTGATCTCTGCATCCCCCATTCTATGCGAGAGGGATTCTGAGGTGGCTTGCAGGCTGGTAAGCTGTGTAGTGATCCCCAGCAGTGCTTCCTTAAGCAGGAATTGCTCTAGCAGGAACTATTCCTCTGAAAGCGGCGTGGGAGTAGCAGGCAGCTTGGGATTAGCGTCCATTTGAGTTTTTGGTTTCTTCACCACTTTCGCTTTCTCAGGCATGTTCGGTGGGGTATGGGTAGGCCTTGTAGGCCGCATCTCTTCCTCCATGCTCAGGGCGGTGAGAAAGGGGAAATACCAGGTTGCCGATACAAACAGAGCGAGCTGGATGAGGCAGTAGGCACTAGACTGACTGAACGGGATGAACTAATGGGTTTGGCTGGAAGATTAGGGCTAATTAAGCAGTAGTAAAGGGAGCCGAGGAGTGGAGCTGAGAAAGAAGCGTCTTAGCCACTCTGACGCATCACGTGACCTTGGCTGTGAGCGCCGTTTACCGCAGAGATAAAAGAGTAATCTCTTCTTGTTGGGTTGTCTCGATGCCACTGGTCCATCAACCCCCATTCTTCCATCATGCCGCCTAGGGTCTCTTTTGCCTTGAGATGAGTATCAGGGGTAGGTTTGGATTTGTCCACGAAAACATCAGCAACCAAGCTGAAGTCCCCCCCCCATGAGGTTCGGCCATTTCTCTTCCTCCCCTTGGGCCTCTGCTATAACCTGACTTATATGGGAGAAATACCCTTGCTCATCCTGGTTCGGGGTGTATGAATTGATTACGATAGCCTTGCCCCCAGGGTACGCAAATCGGACCACCACCCATCTGTCTATCTGTATTTTCCCATTCCTTCACTCATCCACTTGCTTTATGAACTAGAATGGCCACTCCACGGGATTTGGGATGATACCGAGCTATAGATCACGCTTCCTACCCAGCTCTTTTTCAGCCATTGCCAGGACCTGGCTGTGAAATGCGTCTCCTGCAATAGAACTATGTCAGCCTTCAGGGGCTTCAAATGGTTAAGGACCTTTTTCCTCTTAACCAGGTGATTGAGTCCCTTGACATTCCAGAGATGCATCTCATCCCCTCCTTCATTGTGTTGGACAGCAGTCCAACACACAACATCCCCAACCCCACTTACCTCCTGGGCCTTGGTGTGTGGGAGACTAATTTGCGATGAAGGTCGAAGAACTCCTGGGGTGGAAGCAGAGTCGAAGGGTGGACTTCCCCGGATCCTTTGTCCTTCCATCAGTTTGGTTTCTTCCAGTGGGTGCATACTCAGAGAGGCACAATGGAGTGGGGAGTGAGAAGCAAGAGAAAAAAGAACACAAATACAATCAGCTTAGTATGCAAAATAACACTTAAGCTGTGCGATTATGATTTATACTTTGATATCAAATACTGTCTATAAACACTAGCTATCTGCCCCCCTCCCACAGTGAGTAGGAGAGGTCCCCCGATGAGTGAAGGATCTAAGTTTCTCTGTTAAGACCAGCGTCCACACTGTACATGCATGTCTCTCTTAACCATTCAAAGCCTTTGCTACGATGTGTATCGAACAGAAAAGAAAACAGTGAATACACTAGAACACTAAAAGTAGTAAGCGGTAATGTGGGGATGACCTTACAGCCCCACAGCTATTCCTTCTTGCTGTTTCTTGGGAAAGTGGCTGTGACAGAAATACCAGCCCATCTCATTGGGCCCAAAAGTAAGGGTTAATTAAACTAGGGTGACCCTGTGGGTCGGTACCTAACTGCATATGATCCTCTTGGGACCCAAAAATATGCCAACGGGCTATATTGTGAAGTGAAGACAGGTACAGATATACAAACTAGTGTACAAGCAGCAGGGCATTAGGGTACCCAGCCAGTGTACCCCTTAGTGCCCAGGCCTCCACAGGTGCCGTGAACACACATTCCATTCACTATTAGGTTACTGCAGAGTCACATATATAATGCAACTGCACTGACTTCACGTCTGTTGGGCAGCCACGCTGGATGGGGGGGCATAAGGGTCCCTGACCCTACAGCCACCCCAGAAGCATGCCTAACATCCTCCCGAGGCAGTGGTAACTTACCTCAGTATCGCTGCGGTGACAAGGGGAGGGGTCTGTGACCCAGATTCCTATATAACTGATGGGCATAACCTGGCTTGTGTCAGCCACCCATCCTGGCCTTAGCTGGACCATACCTCCTAATATACTGGGAGTATTTCCTACCCCAGAGTCCCCTTTACCCTGGAGACCATCCATATCCCTTTCCTGAACAGAGAACCCCACCCCCAGCGACATCCTTGCAGGCATTATTCTGACTACATTAAATTTGCTGACATCCTTCTATAAAGCACAGAGCAGTGGGTTCCCTCGCCCCCATATTCCCCCCTCTCAAGAGACAGGCATGTGATGCCATGCCCACAACCCCCAGCCCCAGCCCAACCAAAACAGACTTGTAAGAAAAGGAATAAAAAAAGAATCAAACAAGAGAGTCCAGTGGTACTAATAAGTCCATGTTACTCACCACGTCATCTCGGCAAAGTCCGGCGGCAAATGATACTCACAGCAGAGTACATTATTCAGCCAGTTCCTATAGCCATGACCTCTGCGAAAGTGCATATTACTTGCCAAATTTTTACCTCCAGAGGATCTGAGTCATCCATTTGGTCCTCTGCGTCAAGCTCATCTGACCAGCCAGGCACAACGTTGGTAGTGCGAGCCTGTGATGTTACCAGCAGCTCCTGGTGCTTGTCCTCCCCAGAGAAGCCCTCCCCTGGGAATCTTGGCAGGTGGGATGGGTCTTGATGGTGAATAGTTGTTCCTTCCTACTCAGCTCCTAGACCGGTGTCTGGTCCTCTGCTTCCTGGGTCTCATGTCCAATTCAGTATGGTTCTGTGACTGAGAGTCAGGCAACTTGGGGTAATTGGATTGAGTCTTGGCTGGGCCTGTGTCTGGGAGCCCCGTTTTAGGTCTGATGTACACCATCTTTTCAGTCACCGGTGCACTTTGTTTTAGAGCCCTCTGCTCCCTGCCCCCTGCCAGTTCATTCCAATTGTACACAGGGCAGCCCTGTGGCTCCCAAAGCTTCCTGGGACTAGTAGTTCTAATCTAGCATTGAGGCCAGTGTTTCCCGAACCACTGCGCAATTTCTTGTGGGTTAGTACCCACAAAGTCCAACCCATCCTTGGAGACCCATAAGTTTGCCAGACCCCGAAAGCTGTATTTGACCCCCAGTTCTCTGAGTTGAGTTTTAATTTGCCCGAAGGCTTTTCTGTGCATTGCCATCTCGTGGGAGAAGTCCCGGCAAATAGCTATCCTGGCACCTTTTCACGTCAAATCTCCCAGCTCTCTAGCCACCCAGAGCAGTCGTGCTCTTACTGAGTACCTCAGGATGTAAGCAATGATGGGTTATGCATTATGTGCAGGAATGGATCATTAAGTCCAAACTACATCTAAACCAGGAAAGTGCACAGTGATGCATATGGGAAGGAATAACCCCTTGCATATTTACATTTTAAACAACAAGAACCTGAGGGAGACCACAGAAGAATGAAACTTAGGGATACTTGTATCTCGGGATATGCAATTCACTTCTCACTGTAGAAACATAGTGTAAAAGGGAAACAGGATACTCAGTTGCATATTTAGACACATAGGACACATAGTGAGCAGAGACAGAGAAGTGATTCTTCCTCTGTTTACTTCTCTGGTGAGACCTATCCTTGAATACGGTTCACAAGTCTGGTCCCTATACAAAAAGGGTGAAATAGCTATGATAGAGAGGGTGCAGAAAAGGACCACCAGAGGAATAAGGAGTGTGAATGGTAAAAACTGAGTCAAGACTTAGGGATCTAGAACTATACCCCCTAGAGTATAGAAGAAAAAGAGGAGACATGTGTCTCGTTCATAAAGCATGGTCTGATAATGACCTATGGGAGAACCTGGGGCTAGAAACCAGAGAGCAGGTATTCAACACCCATGCACATCCTCTACAACTAAAAGACAGAAAACCGAAATTTGTAACAAGCCAAAAATGGTTTAGCCAGAGAGTGCTATAAGATTGGAACAAGCTTCCTCTCGGTGTAGTGAGTACTTCAACCACATACCTGTTTAAGACTAAATTGGACAATTTTTATAGGGATTCAGGAAACCTATTTCAGTATTAAAGTTAAAGAAGCAAGCATAACAGACAAAAGTCTAAACCCTGCTCTGTAAACGTCTGTGATACCTATGAAACCGATGATGGGTCTCGGTTGATTGCTAGATGCCTGGGCACACCCCCTTGTCCTGTGTGCCCTTTCCACTTCTACAGAGCCCCTCCACCTTGGTTGCAACAGGTGGGGAAGAAATCCTGGTATTCTGCTCCCTCAGGGATGCTGAGGATCCTTATATTGTTTTGGCACCCCCTGTTCTCTTGATCCTACACCCACTCCCATAGTTTCTGAAGGTGTAGATCCTGCTCATCTAATCTGCACAGGATGGCATGTTGATGGCACTCCAGCTCATCCATTTGCTAATCTGAAACATTTGCCAGATCTTTCAGCATTTTAATATCCTCTGTTGTGGTAGCAAGGGCAATTTTGAAGTCTGCCCTGTCTGACATAAGGGCCTTGAGCATCCAAGTAATATAGTCCAGCGAGTCTGCCATGTTCGGAACTGGGGCCTGGGGACTAGCCTCCACCATCATAGCCCTGAGTGACATGATCAGCACCCGTGAGAGAGAGACTCCCCGATTAGGAGCTAGGATCGGGTAAGTGAAGTTTTTATTCTGTTGTTGCAGCAGTTGATGGCAGTTATCCAAACTGGGTGAAAAGTCCAGAGATAGCTGATCATAGAATAGATGTTTTTGCCCACCTCTAGAGCTTTGGATTAGAGTCCCGCTGCCTCGTGGCTGAGAAGAGTGTGGGAGAGGAGGCCCTGCGGGGCTCCTGCTGCAAAGAACTCATACTCCTTCACCAAAGGAACTGTCCCATCCATTCACATTCAGTGCATGCCAGCACCGCACAATAACACATCTAATCAACCGTTTGGTGTCCGCCTGGAGCTGGTACTACCCCGAAATAATATTGATAATGGCCAGTATGGGACGGAGCTGAAATGTTAAGCAGCCATCTTGATGCAGCGTGAAACCACGCCCCATGTATTTGTTTTTTAAAATTACGCTATTTTATTTATTTTCCATGTTTTTTTTATTTCAAGGGAAAACACAAGATGGCAGCTCTCACAGCACTATTAATAAATATTGAAAATATTAATAAAACCAACACAAAGGAGGCTTTTTACAAGATTTCGTAGGAAATTGTATGATTCAAATTATACATAGTTTTCTCAAGATTAGGCTATAACTCTCCTTTCTGTAAGTGTAATACAAATAATGAAGATGATTTAAAACACATTCTGCTACTCTGCCCTTTGTATTCAGTCAGAAGGCAAGAATGGCTTGGGGACATACTTGGGGGGTCTTGACCTCCCTCCTGATCAACTAGTTTTGTATCTTTTTTATACTGAAAGTAGGGACATATTGCTGAAAGTTTGTGGATTTCTTGCCTCAGTTCATCAGTAGAGCAAGGGGATAAAAGCATCTGACAAAATTTCGTTACACTTTGTCCAAGAATATTATTGTATTGGTATGGTAGGAAAGATAATAACTCATATGAAAGACTGCAAAGAGATCAACATTTTGCCTCTAAAGAATTATCCTGTTAGGCTTATTATAAGTTAAAATGATGTACTATGATGTGCTCTGAACAATTGTCTCAAAGCAAATCTAAGTCATGTCAAACTTTAAATGTACCTGATTGAGTAATGTTTTTGGTAATTGTTCTCATTTTTGTATTGTAAAGACTTATAGTCGAACAATAAAATTCTTTGTACTTGTACACATCACTAAAAACATTTTTGATGCTGTGAGAAGCAAGTGGTGAGAAACCACAAAAGGTCTTGTGACACAGAAGTTTGGTGTCATATCAGAATGTTATCCCAAAAACCCTGCTTAGAATGCTCAGAACAGACACAAAAAAAAACCCTTTAAATCTTTATAACTCTGGAACTGTTTAATATTTTTTTTACCAAACCTTCCAAAGGCACAATGAGTTGGCACAAAGTTTCGGAAAAAAATCCCATTCCATGTAAGCTATATGCGAGAGCAAACCCAAATCCCATGTTAAGTATAGGAAAAAAACTTAGACATTTACAGGAATATGACTTGTGCGTGTGTCAGTAACTGTGCAAGCTGCCATCATGAAACTTTCCACACATTTAGACCTTGCCTCCAAGACAACACATGAAAAATTTCAACTAATTTTGTCTAACACTGCTAAAGCTGTTAAGGTGTAAAATTAGGGCTTTACCATTGAACACCATACTCAACCCTAACTATAGGGGCTCTGCCACATCCCTATAATAGTACTTCTATGTTAAACCTCAATTTGTGCACAATGGCCCCCTATGCTTGATTTTGCAGAGTGGCTACGTGGTGCGCATCCCTGGTGCATAGTCACCACTCACCTATTGCGTCCCCCACGTGGAATGCACAAAACGGAGTGTGTAGCCCCTACATACATGATCCCCCACCCGCGTGGACCGCAATGCACAGGGGTGGGCGGGGGGGGTGTTCCAGCACTACATGTGATGCACAATGGTTTGTAGTTCTGGCCATGGGGCTGTGGAGGTGGACACTGGTTACACCAGCGAGAACCCTGCCATAAGCCCACTATGTGCCCCGTGCCTCCATCCCTCAACAATGGGACCCCACAAGCAAACAAGTGACAGGCTGCCCAGGGCCACCCACCTCTGCACCAAGCCATGCCCCCCACCTTCACTGTGCATGTCAAACCACCACACACACACACACACACACATGGGAGCACCAGCCACTGGACTGCAGACTCCCCCCCGCAAAACTCCGCCAGCCTACCTCTGTGTCCCCTTGCTCTGCATCCCAGCCCCACTGGTGTGGTGGGCATTGTGACTCCTTCCCCCGCAAACACACCCTCATGAACAACCCCCGTACCTCCCCATCTGTTTGGGGGCATGGCACGGCCAGTGCCACAACCCACCTCTCACCTTCATGGCTGCCGGCCATGCAGACAGCCATGGGGAAGTGCAGCCAATGCACCCCACCCCAATGTTTAAGGGATCC
Source organism: Neoceratodus forsteri (assembly GCA_016271365.2). Taxonomy (NCBI): domain Eukaryota; kingdom Metazoa; phylum Chordata; order Ceratodontiformes; family Ceratodontidae; genus Neoceratodus; species Neoceratodus forsteri. The sequence continues at coordinate 344,571,019 of JADMNL010000022.1, forward strand.
TCTGAGGGATCTGGGATGGGCATTCCATTGGATGCCCACCCAGGTGCATGGCTCCGCCCATTGCTATCCTGTGAGGACCTGTGCGGACCTGCACACCAGGGGGGGCAGAGCCGCGGACAAGTGGCCGGCAGTTGGGAATGCTGCAAGTATGCACCTGTCTGCAGGTGTGGAGCTCTGCTGGCGGGATATGTGCCTACGGTGCATAATTCCCGCCCATTAGAGCATGGGCCCCTTTAATAGCAGAAGGTTTTGCAACATTGTAAACATAACTCAATTTTTGCAGACTGAATATGTCAGTGTTAAGAGGAGGTTCTCCATTTTCCTAGCTCGAAACTGCCATTTCCATGTAGTTTTGGGTCATGGAAATGTCCCCCACTTTCTTTAAAGATTGTCAGTGGTTGGGAGTCCACCCCAGCCACTGGTACTGGACTGCATCACCTGAAGTGTGGCTGGCAGTTGGGATCCCAACCCTGCTACTGGAACTGGACCTCTTCCAAAAAAGATTTTCCAGTGGTCGGGAGACAAATCCCACCACCTGTCCTCACAACCTCTACCCAAACTACTAAACAGCTGGCACTGTTTGCCCTATCCTGCCACAAATACCACCTGTGTGCACACCTGAACTGTTAGACAAAGGTGGTTGTCCAGCCCCAGGAAAGGTACCCCATCTGCCCATCTGAATTGTTAAACACTAGGCAGTGTGTGCCACACCCCACCACCAGCATCCCCTTGACTCCCACCAACTCAAAAACCCTGTCACCCACACATTGGCCAAGCTCCTCTGCCCCACCCTCTTACCCTTCCTTAACCCATATAACAAAAAAAAAACTGCCCACCACGTAGCACCCATGCTATCCTCCTCCTCTCCACACAGCATCCACAGTCATTGTTCCCAGGTCATGAATCCTTAATGTCTCACTCAGTCATGATTTCTCAATGTCCCCTGGTGTGATCTTAGCTGTCCCATGACATGCTGCTCCTCCTGCAGGTAAGAAAAAAAATGGAAATAACTCCAATAACTCCAAGTTCAGAAACAGGGAGTTAGTTTTCTTACCGCAAAAACAGCATTGTCAGAAAACAAGACAGTTTTGAAAGTTGCCATTTGGGTCATTGTTGGGGGTAGGGGTGGTAAGAATTCCCACCATCAAATCTGGTAGAATGATATTAAAAATATATTAAAAAATGAAAAAGTTATGGGTGTTAGAAAACATTGCCCCCCAAACAAATCTTATGAGAAGCACACCGCTCATGTGTAAGGGTTTAGTTTTATTTCTGACCTTATTTTTTTTAGCATTTTCTTTTTCTACAAAACTCTTCCATGCGTAATCTTTTTCCACAAAATTTTAAAGATGGGGCACTTAATACCCCTCCTCATGAACACCCTGTTGAGAAGTTCATTGCCTGATTTCTTACTTAAGCAGGATCATTTTTAAAATTTCAGATCTTATGACCTTGATAATTCAACATGTTATGAAATCTACTTTGGAGCAAAGGGCATTTTCTTTTTTGGGTTGTGAAGACATGAAATTCTGTTCCTGATAAGATTAAATTGGGTCAGTCTTTTGGTTTTTTTTAATCTATTTTAGATTGCATCTAGCTAATTTCGTTGTATGCAATTGCTTTAATTGATTTGTATATGTAACGTTTGTTGTAATCTTGGCATTGTTGTCCCTGGTTGCCCTTGAAAATCCTATTAGCTCATTGGGCCTATTTCATTATCAATCAAATCAAAGTCTCAAGCTTGCACAATGTCTTTGGTGCTTTGCATTGGTCCCACAGGGCTCTGTATAAAACAAGCTGCAGGTCCAGAGCTGTGCCCGACAGGTGCACTGCTTCCCATAGTGTTCTATGCAAAACAAGCTGCAGGTCCAGAGCTGTGCCCGACAGGTGCATTGCTTCCCATAGTGTTCTATGCAAAACAAGCTGCAGGTCCAGAGCTGTGCCCGACAGGTGTACTGCTTCCCATTCTGTTCTATGCAAAACAAGCTGCAGGTCCAGAGCTGTGCCCGACAGGTGCATTGCTTCCCATAGTGTTCTATGCAAAACAAGCTGCAGGTCCAGAGCTGTGCCCGACAGGTGCATTGCTTCCCATAGTGTTCTATGCAAAACAAGCTGCAGGTCCAGAGCTGTCCCGACAGGTGTACTGCTTCCAAAGTGTTCTATGAAAACAAGCTGCAGGTCCAGAGCTGTGCCTGACAGGTGCATTGCTTCCCATAGTGTTCTATGCAAAACAAGCTGCAGGTCCAGAGCTGTGCCCGACAGGTGCATTGCTTCCCATAGCGTTCTATGCAAAACAAGCTGCAGGTCCAGAGCTGTGCCCGACAGGTGTACTGCTTCCCATAGTGTTCTATGCAAAACAAGCTGCAGGTCCAGAGCTGTGCCCGACAGGTGCATTGCTTCCCATAGTGTTCTATGCAAAACAAGCTGCAGGTCCAGTGCTGTGCCCGACAGGTGCATTGCTTCCCATAGTGTTCTATGCAAAACAAGCTGCAGGTCCAGAGCTGTGCCCGACAGGTGTACTGCTTCCCATAGTGTTCTATGCAAAACAAGCTGCAGGTCCAGAGCTGTGCCCGACAGGTGCATTGCTTCCCATAGTGTTCTATGAAAAACAAGCTACAGGTCCAGAGCTGTGCCCGACAGGTGCATTGCTTCCCATAGTGTTCTATGCAAAACAAGCTGCAGGTCCAGAGCTGTGCCCGACAAGTGCATTGCTTCCCATAGTGTTCTATGCAAAACAAGCTGCAGGTCCAGAGCTGTGCCCGACAGGTGCATTGCTTCCCATAGTGTTCTATGCAAAACAAGCTGCAGGTCCAGAGCTGTGCCCGACAGGTGCACTGCTTCCCATAGTGTTCTGAGCAAAACAAGCTACAGGTCCAGAGCTGTGCCCGACAGGTGCATTGCTTCCCATAGTGTTCTATGCAAAACAAGCTACTGGTCCAGTGCCATGCCCGAGTAATGCTTTGCACTGAGCCTGCAGGGCACTGTACAGAGCAAGTTACAGGGTCAGTGCTTTACCTGAGGGTTGTTCTGCTTTCCGTAGTGCCCACAGGACTCTGCACAAAGCAAGTTACAGGGTCAGTGCTTTACCTGGGGGTTGTTCTGCTTTCCATAGTGCCCACAGGACTCTGCACAAAGCAAGTTACAGGGTCAGCGCTTTACCTGAGGGTTGTTCTGCTTTCCATAGTGCCCACAGGACTCTGCACAAAGCAAGTTACAGGGTCAGTGCTTTACCTGAGGGTTGTTCTGCTTTCCGTAGTACCCACGGAGCCCTGCACAAAGCAAGTTACAGGGTCAGTGCTTTACCTGAGGGTTGTTCTGCTTTCCATAGTACCCATGGAGCCCTGCACAAAGCAAGTTACAGGGTCAGTGCTTTACCTGAGGGTTGTTCTGCTTTCCGTAGTGCCCACAGGACTCTGCACAAAGCAAGTTACAGGGTCAGTGCTTTACCTGAGGGTTGTTCTGCTTGTCATAGTGCCCACAGGACTCTGCACAAAGCAAGTTACAGGGTCAGTGCTTACCTGAGGGTTGTTCTGCTTTCTGTAGTGCCCACAGGACTCTGCACAAAGCAAGTTACAGGGTCAGTGCTTTACCTGAGGGTTGTTCTGCTTGTCATAGTGCCCACAGGACTCTGCACAAAGCAAGTTACAGGGTCAGCGCTATACCTGAGGGTTGTTCTGCTTTCTGTAGTACCCATGGAGCCCTGCACAAAGCAAGTTACAGGGTCAGTGCTTTACCTGAGGGTTGTTCTGCTTTCCATTGTGCCCACAGGACTCTGCACAAAGCAAGTTATAGGGTCAGTGCTTTACCTGAGGGTTGTTCTGCTTTCCATAGTGCCCACAGGACTCTGCACAAAGCAAGTTACAGGGTCAGTGCTTTACCTGAGGGTTGTTCTGCTTTCCATAGTGCCCACAGGACTCTGCACAAAGCAAGTTACAGGGTCAGCGCTTTACCTGAGGGTTGTTCTGCTTTCTATAGTGCCCACAGGACTCTGCACAAAGCAAGTTACAGGGTCAGTGCTTTACCTGAGGGTTGTTCTGCTTTCCATAGTACCCACGGAGCCCTGCACAAAGCAAGTTACAGGGTCAGCGCTTTACCTGAGGGTTGTTCTGCTTTCCGTAATACCCACGGAGCCCTGCACAAAGCAAGTTACAGGGTCAGTGCTTTACCTGAGGGTTGTTCTGCTTTCCGTAGTGCCCACAGGACTCTGCACAAAGCAAGTTACAGGGTCAGTGCTTTACCTGAGGGTTGTTCTGCTTGTCATAGTGCCCACAGGACTCTGCACAAAGCAAGTTACAGGGTCAGTGCTTACCTGAGGGTTGTTCTGCTTTCCGTAGTGCCCACAGGACTCTGCACAAAGCAAGTTACAGGGTCAGTGCTTTACCTGAGGGTTGTTCTGCTTGTCATAGTGCCCACAGGACTCTGCACAAAGCAAGTTACAGGGTCAGCACTTTACCTGAGGGTTGTTCTGCTTTCCGTAGTACCCACGGAGCCCTGCACAAAGCAAGTTACAGGGTCAGTGCTTTACCTGAGGGTTGTTCTGCTTTCCATTGTGCCCACAGGACTCTGCACAAAGCAAGTTACAGGGTCAGCGCTTTACCTGAGGGTTGTTCTGCTTTCCGTAATACCCACGGAGCCCTGCACAAAGCAAGTTACAGGGTCAGTGCTTTACCTGAGGGTTGTTCTGCTTTCCGTAGTGCCCACAGGACTCTGCACAAAGCAAGTTACAGGGTCAGTGCTTTACCTGAGGGTTGTTCTGCTTTCCATAGTGCCCACAGGACTCTGCACAAAGCAAGTTACAGGGTCAGTGCTTTACCTCAGGGTTGTTCTGCTTTCCATGGTGCCCACAGGACTCTGCACAAAGCAAGTTACAGGGTCAGCGCTTTACCTGAGGGTTGTTCTGCTTCCGTAGTGCCCACAGGACTCTGCACAAAGCAAGTTACAGGGTCAGTGCTTTACCTGAGGGTTGTTCTGCTTTCCGTAGTGCCCACAGGACTCTGCACAAAGCAAGTTACAGGGTCAGTGCTTTACCTGAGGTTGTTCTGCTTTCCATAGTGCCCACAGGACTCTGCACAAAGCAAGTTACAGGGTCAGTGCTTTACCTGAGGGTTGTTCTGCTTGTCATAGTGCCCACAGGACTCTGCACAAAGCAAGTTATAGGGTCAGTGCTTTACCTGAGGGTTGTTCTGCTTTCTGTAGTGCCCACAGGACTCTTCACAAAGCAAGTTACAGGGTCAGTGCTTTACCTGAGGGTTGTTCTGCTTGTCATAGTGCCCACAGGACTCTGCACAAAGCAAGTTACAGGGTCAGCGCTTTACCTGAGGGTTGTTCTGCTTTCCATAGCACCCACAGGGCCCCACAAAAAGCAAGTTACAGGGTCAGCGCTTTACCTGAGGTTTGTTCTGCTTTCCATAGTACCCACGGAGCCCTGCACAAAGCAAGTTACAGGGTCAGTGCTTTACCTGAGGTTGTTCTGCTTCCATAGTGCCCACAGGACTCTGCACAAGCAAGTTACAGGGTCAGTGCTTTACCTGAGGGTTGTTCTGCTTGTCATAGTGCCCACAGGACTCTGCACAAAGCAAGTTACAGGGTCAGCGCTTTACCTGAGGGTTGTTCTGCTTTCCATAGTACCCACGGAGCCCTGCACAAAGCAAGTTACAGGGTCAGTGCTTTACCTGAGGGTTGTTCTGCTTTCCATAGTGCCCACAGGACTCTGCACAAAGCAAGTTACAGGGTCAGTGCTTTACCTGAGGGTTGTTCTGCTTGTCATAGTGCCCACAGGACTCTGCACAAAGCAAGTTACAGGGTCAGCGCTTTACCTGAGGGTTGTTCTGCTTTCCGTAGTACCCACGGAGCCCTGCACAAAGCAAGTTACAGGGTCAGTGCTTTACCTGAGGGTTGTTCTGCTTTCCATAGTGCCCACAGGACTCTGCACAAAGCAAGTTACAGGGTCAGTGCTTTACCTGAGGGTTGTTCTGCTTGTCATAATGCCCACAGGACTCTGCACAAAGCAAGTTACAGGGTCAGTGCTTTACCTGAGGGTTGTTCTCCTTTCCGTAGTACCCACGGAGCCCTGCACAAAGCAAGTTACAGGGTCAGTGCTTTACCTGAGGGTTGTTCTGCTTTCCATAATGCCCACAGGACTCTGCACAAAGCAAATTACAGGGTCAGTGCTTTACCTGAGGGTTGTTCTGCTTGTCATAGTGCCCACAAGACTCTGCACAAAGCAAGTTACAGGGTCAGTGCTTTACCTGAGGGTTGTTCTGCTTTCTGTGGTGCCCACAGGACTCTGCACAAAGCAAGTTACAGGGTCAGTGCTTTACCTGAGGGTTGTTCTGCTTTCCATAGCACCCACAAGGCCCCACAAAAAGCAAGTTACAGGGTCAGCGCTTTACCTGAGGGTTGTTCTGCTTTCCGTAGTACCCACGGAGCCCTGCACAAAGCAAGTTACAGGGTCAGCGCTTTACCTGAGAGTTGTCCTGCTTTTCATAGTGCCCACAGGACTCTGCACAAAGCAAGTTACAGGGTCAGTGCTTTACCTGAGGGTTATTCTGCTTTCCATAGTGCCCACAGGGCCCTGCACAAAGCAAGTTACAGGGTCAGCGCTTTACCTGAGGGTTATTCTGCTTTTCATAGTGCCCACAGGACTCTGTACAAAGCAAGTTACAGGGTCAGTGCTTTACCTGAGGGTTGTTCTGCTTGTCATAGTACCCACAGGACTCTGCACAAAGCAAGTTACAGGGTCAGCACTTTACCTGAGGGTTGTTCTGCTTTCCGAAGTACCCACGGAGCCCTGCACAAAGCAAGTTACAGGGTCAGCGCTTTACCTGAGGGTTGTTCTGCTTTCCATAGCACCCACAGAGCCCCAGAAAAAGCAAGTTACAGGGTCAGTGCTTTACCTGACGGTTGTTCTGCTTTCCCTAGTACCCATGGAGCCCTGCACAAAGCAAGTTGCAGGGTCAGCACTTTACCTGAGGGTTGTTCTGCTTTCATAGTACCCACGGAGCCCTGCACAAAGCAAGTTACAGGGTCAGTGCTTTACCTGAGGGTTGTTCTGCTTTCCATAGTGCCCACAGGACCTGCACAAAGCAAGTTACAGGGTCAGTGCTTTACCTGAGGGTTGTTCTGCTTTCCATAGTGCCCACAGGCCCTGCACAAAGCAAGTTACAGACTCAGTGCCATGCATGAGTAGTGTTTTGCTTTGCACTGAGCCTGCAAGGAACTGCACAAAGCAAGTTACAGGGTCAGTGCTTTACCTGAGGGTTGTTCTGCTTTCCATAGTGCCCACTGGGCCCTGCACAAAGTAAGTTACAGGTTCAATGCTGCATCTGAGAGGTGTTCTGCATTTTGCACATGTACCACAGGACCTGAATAAGGCAAGCTACACTTCTGGGCATGCGCCATATGGGTGTGCTGCTTCAAAGTGTGCTCTGCTTTGCATAGGGCCCACAGGGTCCTGCCCAAAGCAAGCTACAGGTCTGGTGCTATCTCCAAAGGGTGCTTTGCTTCACATAGGACCCACAGGTTACCCCACAAAGCAAGCTAGAGGCATAGGAACATGCACTCCCAACATGTGTGCTGCTTCACATAGGGCAAGCAAGGCCCTGAGTGAAGCAAGCTACAGGTTCAGGGCTATGTCCAGTGAGTATGCTTCCTTGCATAGGGTGGGCGTGCAGGGCAAGGTAGAGGTCTGGTGCTGCTTTGCATATAGCTCAGCACTAAGCAACCTACAGGTCTGGGGCTATGCTCCATGGGTCTGTTTCTTTCCATAGGGCTCTCAGGGCTCTATATGAAGTAAGCCAGAGGTCCAGGGCCACATCAATGGGTGTGCTGCTTTCCAATGGGACAACACACCCCATGTGTCGCGAGCTACAGGTGTGGTGCCATGCTAGAGGGATGTCCTGCTTTGCATAGGGCAAACAGGGCCCTGCACAATGCAAGCTACTGGTCCACGGGTGTGCTTGATGGGTGTGCTGCTTCATGTTGGGTCCACAGGGCATTGAACAAAGCAAGCTATAGGTCCAGGTCCAGGACCATGCCCAACAGGCATGTTGCTTCTCATTAGGCCTGCAGGGCCCTGTGTGAAGCAAACTATAGGTCTACGGCTGTGCCCAGTGGGTGTGCTTCCTTGCACAGGGTTCACAGAGTCATGCACAAAACAAGATACAGGTTCGGTGCTTTGTTGGACAGATGTGTTGCTTCACATAGGGCTCACAGAGCCCTGCATGAAGCAAGCTATGGATCCAATGATGTGCCTGACAAGTGTGCTGCTTCTCCTAGGTATGGTTGTCTGCCTGAGAACTGCGGTTTCTGTATGTATATTTAATAAAGTAACTCACTGTTTTTGCATGAGCTACAAGCCTCTATGCACCATTCTTTGGACTTCTGATAACTGCATCTGTTAGGGTTGATGCACAAAGCAGGAAATGGAAATGAATAATTAGTGTTAGAAGTCCATGGAACCTTTTCAGATCAATGGTATGTGTTCCTTGGAGTTTAAACAATCTTAAAACATAGTGTTAGCATTACCTAAATATCAGGCAGTATAGTATAGTGGTAACGAGCATTGAGTTGCAAACCTGGAGAACTGGGTTTGAATCCCACAGCCACCAACTGCATACTGTGTGACCATCAGCAAGTCTCCCAGGATGCACCTGGAAACAAGTCTCAGCTTAGTATGTCTTTTTTAGCAAAAAAAATGTAAAATTAAATAAAATAGAAAATAAATCTACACTGTCTTGTCAAAATAAAAGACACAGTATTGCTTGCATAGAGAGTGCTGAAGTGTCACAAAACTGTTTACATGCAGAGGAACACCACACTACTGATTTGCCAAGGTTATGGGAAATTATTACCCTAAACTGAAATTCCTGACTTTTGATGCTTCATACTTCAACCCTAATAGATGAATTAATGTAGGAGTTTGCAATAACTGTATACAGAATAAATGATAAATCAGTATGCTATATGGGCAAATATATCCACCAAGGGGGCTAGTGAGCATGGAAAAGACCATGAGCCCAAAAGGTGAGTTGCTTTATGTGCTAGTTAGATCCTGATATAGGTATACTTTACCCATACAGGACTTACTCATTATTTATTTCATATAATACATAAGTATGGTATTTTATTTAATGTTAGGTCCCTTTCGCAATAATATTTAGGTTTTTATTTTGCCTTTTCTTATCTCAGTGCATTTTTTGTAGTGTAGTGGCATTTTTGGTGAGGCTGTTTGTTTGTCTGGCTGTTTTTTCCATAGTGTAGGGTCCTCCCATAAAAGGGGTACCTGCGATGGTTGGTCCTTTAAGTTTCTTTACTAGGATAGTGCTCTGGAATGGCGTAGCATCTGGTTTGGTGTGGTGTGGAATTTGAGGTCTGGAATGCTGGTATGCATTGTGTAGTTGAGAGTGGGGTTCTGTGGTGTGTGTCTGGAGGCAGCGGTCAGGAGTGATGTGGAGGAGGCATCAGCAGCATGGAGGAGGCCTCGGCAGTATAGAGGCACTGCCAGCAGCATGGAGGAGGCCTCGGCAGTATAGAGGCACTGCCAGCAGCATGTAGGAGGCCTCGGCAGTATAGAGGCACTGCCAGCAGCATGGAGGAGGCCTCGGCAGTATACAGGCACTGCCAGCAGCATGGAGGAGGCCTCGGCAGTATACAGGCACTGCCAGCAGCATGGAGGAGGCCTCGGCAGTATACAGGCACTGCCAGCAGCATGGAGGAGGCCTCGGCAGTATAGAGGCACTGCCAGCAGCATGGAGGGCTTGGCGGTTGAAGTGGAGCATCTAGGGACATGACTGTTTTGTAAGTGTGGTTTGTGGGAGATGTTTGATTATTTATTTATTTATCGTATCAGAATTGCAAACCTTTGAGTCAGAGACACCTTTACAAAGGCTCTACGTCAGTAGACATACAGACATTAGACAAAAAAACAACAGCATATACAAAACAGGTTACATTTAGTTTCATGCAGTACATTGCAGCAACCAGCAGGTTGCATGGTCATAAAGAACATCAAAGTTGTACACTGAAAACAATAAGTCCATTCGCAATGGGGGTGGTGGTGGGACAGGTGCCGGGGTAGCAGGACAGGTGCCTCTAGGAAACCCAAGACCGTTGTCAGGAGAACTAGTAGTTGAGAAGGCTGTAGTGGAGGGGTGGAGAAGTGTCAGAGCCAAAGTATTGGGTAGGCTGAGGAAGGTGGGGGGGGGGGCGGAAGATATGTGAGGGGAGAGGGGGCAGGGTGGTAGATCATGTGATAGGGTTTTAGGCTAGGTCAGGTTATGTGGGTTGGTTGTGTTTTTGTGTTGTTTTATAGGAGGCAGTGGTGAATCTAGCAATTAATTGGGTAGGCATGCAGCTATTAAATGGTTAATTGGCTTGCTATATGGCACCTATTCTAGTGAAAGGAGGGTTCATCTACTTCCTCTGTCTGCCTGTCTGTCTCTGTATCTGTGCATACATCTGTCTGTCTGTCTGTCTATCTATCTAGCGAGCTATCTATCTGTCTATCTATTGCTAGCTAGTTAATATGCAGAGAGGATCTGTGTGATACATGATTTATCTATACAAGTGCTGTTTGACCTCGGGTAACCTCACGAATGGTGTAAGCCACTAGTGAGGTGTCTGGTGTCAAACAGCACTTGTATAGATAAATCATATATTACACACAGCCCCTTCTATATATTTCATTTATGCAAAAGGAAACAGGACAATGCAGGTAGATTTTTTAACTAGAATTTTTTTAACAGAAATCTGAATGATCATTTTGTCTGCAGCTCTGCTTAGTATAGAGGTTGCTAGGTGGTTACTAAGGATGCTCTGACATTTTGACTCCCCTGATGCCCCTGTCATGCATGTGGTCTGAGAAACAGTAGTTACTGACTGCAGTACCTGTAAAAAGGATTATGCTCTCAAAAGCAGTAAATCCAGTACCAGGCACTCTTTTCAAAAACATGGTAATGTGGGGGGTAGTCCTGGCTACCCATCAGCTGCAGAGGACATGTTTCTCTAGAGGTCTCACCTCAAATGTAATTTCACTTTATTTTTTGCCATCTAAACAATCTACAAACCTTGTCAAATGCAGTGGTCCCTCTCTATATTGAACACCTCGAGCCAGCTGAGATGTGCACTATAACTAGGTGTTCACTATAGCAAGGTGTTACTATGCTCACCTTGGTAACAATGGGAGCCATCACAGGTGTTCACTGTAAGAGGGAGTTTGTTATAGAGGGGTTCTTTATAGCGAAAAAGCACTGTACTATATTTTGTGAAGACATGTTGAAGGAACATTATGGGAAAACCTCGAAATCAGCTGTCCTCCTCGGCTGATTTTTTTTTAGCCAAAACACAGTGGCACTGGAGGGTAAACAGGCCCCAGGCTTGAGCATTGCTGACATAAAAAACTCCTCTCTGTGCCGGCCCAGTGGCACTGAGGGTTGAAGTGCTGGATGCCTCACCTCATGCTACGCCGGTGACCCGGGTTCGGGAATGAGCCCAGGCCATCGGGGGTTGGCAGGGGGGAGGCCGGGAGATGGATTGAGCAGCCATAAGGCAGCTCTCCCTTCCCAGGTGGGGACCCAACTGCTCCCACTGTGGGGCTGCCCCTGGGTGGAGGCCCGGAGGTAGTGCAGTTGGGAGCAACTAGAAGTAGGTAGAGTGCCACGGGTCGCTGCGTGCGCTTGCCTCCACATGCATATGGGCAACCATGGCAAGGGGTGGAGAGCAAAAACAAGCAAAATGGAGCTGACAGGCTCAATGATGACCCTGCAGTGCCTGCAGCCCACCAGAGTCTAGATGTTGGTCTCTGGTGGGGGGGGGAGTCGATGCCCTTCACCTTCGGCCCTGCCATGGGAGGGGTGTAACCCATGGGGGATTACCAGAAAGGTCGGGTGCTGGGAAGTGGAGGTCTGAGACCAAGCCCCTCTGGGGGGGCAAAGCCTCCTGCCAGCTCTGCCATGTACCCCCATCACCAAAAGCAGGTGGGAGGTGGTGACAGGCGTCAAAAAGCTAAATGCAAAATAAAAACCTCCTCTCTGAGTATATCTCAAAATATGCAAGTCAATAAAAAAAGGATTGTGGACTTAATGACTCAGATGCAGTGGGTTGAGTAGTCAATGGTAGCATGCTCCACCACTGCAATGGGGGCAATGACCCACGCAGAGAAAGCTCTTGCTGCAGCAATGGGAATTATCAATAAAATAAGAGAGCTGATGAAGCACCCGGAGGCATCAGAAATGGCCTTCCAAGATCGTAATATTTGTCTGGTGGGCCTGCTAGAGAACTCTGGGGCCCCAGATTTGATGCACATTTTAGAGATCTGGCTGTCTCAGGTCCTGCAATGGCAGCCCCCCTTCCCCAAGCAATCTGGATTTACAGAGTGGGATTACAGGGTGAACCAGCACAGAGCTCCAACAAATCCCTCTCACTCGAAAACTGTCCTCATTGTCCTGACCTGTACCAGCTTGAGGGACCAGAGCATGGCAGCAGCCTGCAGACAGAAAGATCCCCTGATGGGGGACACAGCTGTCCATCTCTTCCTGGATTTATCATACCCTGTGCACTGTAGGAAGAAAGACTTTGATGGGGCAAAGTTTCATCTTCAGACACTGAACATCCTGTTTACCCTGTTACTGCTGGTGAGGCTTCGAGGGGAAGTTGAAGGGAAAACCCTTATTTTAATTAACCCCCATGATGCTAGCAAACTGGTGGACAAACTCAAAGGAGAGGGGCATTGGATGGACTTGGGGGATATTTTGGAAAAAGGTGAGGCTTCATGATTCGGACCGGCATTACTCGTGCTTTCCCCATATTGTAATTACTGCAGAGTCTGGACACCTGTCCTCCTCCCCTAGGATTCCCTTGATGCACATTGACTATACGATATCATAATAAATAATTCTACATTTGCTACCTACTAGATATCCTTTTGTCTTTTTCATATGTCCTTCCTGGGACACAATCATTGTTGCACCATTTTGCAGTGTACCCTAGAGGGAAAGAAGGGGGAACAGAGCGGAAAGGGCTTCCTCTGCAGTGTTCTCACTTTTTTTGACTAAGTTTGGCTCCCAGTTTGGGGGCTTTATTTTGTTAGATTTATCTGATTCAGTGATTGATATTCTAGATTGTGTTTTGACCTTCAATATATTGTAGATCCTATGCCCTTAGGCATATAGTTCAATACAGTTTGTGGTGGTAGCCCAACGTCATATTCCTCCTTAAATATTTTTCTCTGGATAGTATGTAACCATTATATCCTATAGTGCTTATTACCTTTACATACTGATTAACTATATCAGTTTTGCCTGGTCGTGTTGCCATGACAGTATATTGGCATATGCCTTCAGATCTCATGCTTGGCAGTATAGCTACTCAGTGAGAACTCCTCAGTGCTGTATCAAATGCATTTCTACGGTGTGCATTCTTGTTTATTGCAATTTTCTTGCCTCTGTATATCTAGCTGATGTTGTATGTACCTGAATATACCTTTATTGTGTGTTTTTCTGCTAACATGGAATAAAAACTATTCACTTAAAAAGATGGTAATGCAAAGGGAACTGTACTTTGTCAAGAAGACTGACACGGTAGCCCAGCTTTTTGATTACTGCCAGGCAAGGCATGCTTTGATCCCAGTTCTGGGATCTGATTAATGGCAGTTACTTGTGTAGACATATTTGCTGACCCAGAATGTGCCCTTTTAGCACACAATGCCCAGTATTGCATGTATACACCCTGCTCATCAGTGTGTGCACATATTTTCATAATAAAAAGGCTGCATGAGTATGTATACTGGCATTGTATATGCATGGATCTGAGTTCACAAGAGGAGCTAAAAAACAAGCATTTGTCAATGCCGAATGTTTGCTTGCTGGCATTGGCATTGGTAGTGTAGAAGTTACAGAGCTGCACAATAAGAATGGCAGTGAAGTATTGAACTGAAGCCAACCCCACCACCACCCTGCAGAGAGTGACAGGCATTGGGGTGTGCCTTTGGGTGCGTCAGGCATAGCGCCCTCCATTTCACCACCCCTACCCTGCAGACACTGACAAGTGTCACGGTGTGCCTTGGGGTCTTTGGCCCTTATGCGCACCCCTATTCATCATCAGGAAATACAGTGAGATGGGTGCAGTATAGGAGAATGGGGTGAACTTTGGGGTCGAAGAGTCAAGGCATGCCTTGATGCCTCTCACTGGCTGCAGGGTGTGGAATGGTATGAGCATTACAGGCAAGAATCCCAAGTCACACCTGATGCCTGTCATTCTCTACAGGGTGGGGGCGTTATGGTTGGAAACCCTAACACCTCAGGCATTCATTGGTATTTTCCTCAAATTTTCAACATGTTTTTTGTGACCCCACCTCATGAACAGTGGCAATATCAGTTTGTTAGCCGAAAGCTGCTTATGCACAGCGACTACGGCATTTAGCACCACAGGTGCAAAACACATTCCAACAGGATGTGAAAAATGACAGCTGTACTGTTCATGGGGAGGTGTAAAAAATGGCAATGTTGCAAATCTGCAGTAAAAATATTAAAAAAACTGGTGAAGTCACGAGCGTGTATAGAAACTGTGCAACACACACCCGTAATGTAATTAGTTTGGGGATTTTTTACAGCAGATTGTCAACACAGGCATTTTGGGACCTCCGATCATGAACAGTGTCACTGTGATTCTCTTTATCTGTCCCGAGAATGATTTCCCACAGCAACCACGCATCTCTGCGCTGAAAGTGTGAAAACACATTTTGGCCATGTTGTGAAAAATGACAGCTGTACTGTTCATAAGGAAGTGTGGAAAAATGCCACTGGTGAAAATCTGGACTGAAAATATTACAAAGTCATGAACTTATGAGGGTGCGTGGAAACTGCGCAATGCTCACTCATAACACAGTCATTTTACGGACTTTTGTCACCAAATTTTCAACATAGCCATTTTAAGACCTCTGCTCATGAACAGTGTAACTGTGATTTTCTTAATCTGTCCCAAACATTGCTTTCTCACACCGACTGCACCATTGTGTGCTACATGTGCGGAAACACATTTTGGGTGACATGTGAAAAATGGCAGCTGTATTGTTCATAAGGAAGTGTAATAAAATGGCAATGTTGAAAATCTGGAGTGAAAATATTGAAAATGCGCAAACTTACGAGCGTGCGTAGGAACTGTGCAATGCACGCTCGAAAAACAGTCATTTTTAGGAATTTTTTCACCAAATTTTCAACATAGCCATTTTAAGACCTCTGCTCATGAACAGTGTCACTGTGATTTTCTTAATGTGTCCCATACATTGATTTCGCACACCGACTGCACCATTGTGTGCTACATGGGAGGAAACACGTTTTGGGCAAGATGTGAAAAATGACAGCTGTACTGCTCATAAGGAGGTGTGGTAAAATGGCAATGTTGAAAATCTGGAGTGAAAATATTGAAAATTCACGAACTTCACAGTGTGCACTTAGGAACTACGCCCAGCATGCGCTAAGTAAAACAGTCATTTTAGGAATTTTCCACCAATTTTTCAACATAGGCTTTTGAGAGCCCACCTTATGAACAGTGACAGTGTCATTTCATTACTCAGTCCTGAAAGGTGATTTCATACAGTGACTGTGAAATCACCCTTCGGGCCCGATTAATGCCATGATAGTGAGAGCATTCATGAGAAGGGGTCCCAAAAACCCCATGTTGAAAATTTGGTGCAAAAATTCCAAAAAATGCCTAAGATATGCAGCAAAGTTGAAAAAACCTTATCTATCCCATTATACAGCTTACCAGCATTTCCTCAGTTCGCAGTCGGCTTTGAAGAGTGCAGAGCGTGTTCCCGATCCACCAAAGATCGGTCGCATCGGAGTCTGGTGTAAGTATGGGGTGGGGGTGGGAGGCAGGGTATGCAGTGGTGGGCGTGGTGGCTGGGTGAACGCCGAGGAACGTTTTCTGTTTACAGGTTGTTGTTTTTTAACAGGAAGGCGATGCGGGACGTTGCCACACTGGGTGGGCTCCCAAGCGGCAGCTGTGAAAAGCTGTTTGGGGGTCTGGAGCCAGCGAGTTGGGCACCCCGTCGCTTCCTGGATGTGTTTCCATGCTGGAGTGAGGAAGCCGAGCTTGGCATCTGAACTCTGTTTGGGGGAAGCGCAGCACAGCCGACGGGGATTGGGCACCTCTGCCGGCTACAGTGTGTGCGTAGGGGCGAGCACACAGCATGCGTGCGCATGTGTGTAAGGGGGGAGCACGCATGAGCAGGCGATATCTTATCACTGCTCACTGAAGCGTAGCTCCCTCTTTCAACTGTATGCCACTGCATTTTCAACTGCTGTCATAGACAACTCCAGCAGTGATTGGAGAACTGCGACCATGCCTGCAAACACACTGACTGAATTGGAAGACGCTGATACACCTCCGAAAAACTCGGGTGATGGCACTATGTTTCTTGCACATGCATGCAAGCAAACATAAAAACTATGAGCTTGTCCATGAATATCATTTTAATGCAGCTAATTCCAAGAAAATGGTACACAAAAAAACATTGTACACTGGTCTATACAATTTTAGACCTCTGGTATTATTAGTGGTAATATAGTGAATGCATTTATTCTGAAACCCAGAAAAGGAAGAAAATCTCATTGAGCCAAAGCACATTTTCAATGGGGTCCCATCCTTTTACACTCATAGTTACTAGGTATAACATTTAAAATACAATCAGATGGAAAGTACATAATACATTATGTGACCCATTGAGTAAGCAATAAGAAAAGTGTGCATCTCAAATGAGATACAAATTTATCAATTGAGAAAGGTATTTGGAAAATGATATATAAAAGCTTTACTGCATCTAATAAACTAATGTTGGGGGATGGTCAAGAATTGGAAGGGGAGACAACAGCCCAATAAAGCAATATTTTACTGTATATAGCATATTCAGAACATATGCATCCCCAAACATTTTACAACAAAGAAAGATACAGTAAGTAACATCAAAAGTAAATAAGAAATGAAGCATGACAGTATTCAGTAAAAGGAGAAAAGAGTTAAAATAGAATATTCAGTCAGTGCTATTAGTGCTACAAATTATGATCCAGGGTGACCTGGGAAAATGAATTAAAGGTTTTACGCAGTGCTACTGCTAGTAAACAAAGCAGCACATTAAAGAATATTGAACAGAAAATCAAAGAAAACTGAGTAGAAGCTCAGGACACATGGGCGGTAATCATCATCATCATTCATGTATTTGTCTCAGGAAAACCAAGCAGAACACATTACAGTAAAAACAACAAAACACAAACAATCAAAAAAAAAAAAACAACATCACAGAAACATTGCACAATACCCAGGGCAAAACCCAGTTCTGCAGCATTCTGCAGCAGCATTACTGCAGGAAACAAGCAGTTTCAATGTGAGTTAATCCCTTTTGTCATGCAGGAAGCTGTGAGACTGCGCTTCATCCTGGTGGGCTGCACTGCATAATACAAATCTGATAACATCTGTTACAGTGAAAGACAGATAATAAATACAGCCTCACCCAAACAAAGCAAAAGTCATCAATTATATTTCCAAAAACTTTCAAAAAGGTGAAATTTTAATAGTCGTTTGAATTCCAAAGTAAATGCGGTGGCCTTTTAGGTTGTATTTGAAAAGGGATGGAGAATCAATAAGATGGCTTGAAGAAGGGAGGGGGAGGGAGAGAGAGAGGGAGGGAGAGAGAGAGAGAGAGAGGAACGGAGGGAGAGAAGAAGGAAAGGAGGAAAGGATGGATGGAGAGAGGAAGGAAGGAATGCTGTTATAGATGGTAGGACCAGGGGATGAGACAGAGAAAAGGGATGAGACAGAGAAAAGGAACAGAAAGAAGTCTAGAGTTTGAGGAACAGAGAGTACAGGATAGAGAGAGTATGTACTGATGGAGTCAGAGACATGGAGGGGCGAGGTCATGAAGAACTCTGATAAGTAGGGATATTTTACAGTGGATGTGGTATTGTATAAGGAGTCAGTGGAAGAGACACGGGAGGGGAATGGTGTGCTCCTGGCTGTTTCCAAAAGTGGGTTAACAGTTGAGCAATGGCATTTTGAGCATTATGAAGTTTAGAGAGGAGAGACTTAAGAAGTCAGTAGAGGATAGAGGTTGGGTAGTCAAGTCAAAATGAGATCAAGGCATGGGTAATGGTTGTGATAGAGAGCTCTAGGATGGGACAGATGTGGGCAATATTGTGGAAATGATAATAGGCAGATTTTCAGACCACAGAGTAGATGGGATAAAAAGTGTTATTTGTCCCCAGGACTTCTCAGATTTCTCACACAGGGAAATAGAGAGGAAGTACTCATGGAGATATTTATTGAAGAAAATAAATGGTAGCATAACAGTGCTGGGGATTGGGTACCTACAATACTGGCGACCCGATACCCAGCGCATGTCTCCAGGGCTACAGTAGGGTAGGGTGGATGGATGGGGAGTTACATACTTAACATACAAAATTTGCCAGCAGATAAAGGCCTAGAGGTCTATCAAGTCTGCTCGAATGTGCAGCTAGCACCCCTTATTCTGCAGCTGCCCCTCCCTTCCACCCTTCCCCTTCATTAACCCACCCCCTTGTCCTGTCCCATCCTCGTTTGAAGCAGTCCACTGTTCTACTGCATACCACTTCAGGAGGTAACGCATTCCACCCAGCCACCACCCTCTCTGTAAAAAAGTGTCTCCTCATCTCCCTCCTGAACCTTCCTTGCTTCAGTCTCATATCATGGCCCATGGTGTCCCTCCCCTCCCTTACTTTGAACAGCCCCTCTGTACTTGTCTTGTTTATTCCTTTCATGTATTTAAAGGTTTCAATCATGTCACCCCTGTCTCTCCTCTCCTCCAGTGAGTACATGTTCAACTCCTTCAACCTCCTCTCGTATGATAAGTCCCCCAGCCCCTTGATCATCTTTGTCACTCTGCGCTGCACCCCTCCAGTAACAATGTCCCTCTTCAGATACGGACGCCAGTACTGCATGCAGTACTCCAGGTGTGGTCTAACTAATGACCTATACAGTGGCAGAATCACCTCCTCCTTCCTCGAGGATATACCCTTGCAATACAACCCAGCATTTTGTTGGCCTTTGCAGCTGCCTTCCATATTGTGCCGAGTTGTTCATTGATCCTGTAATGAGCACACCCAGATCCTTCTCCTCCTCTGTCTGGGCTAGCTGCACTCCCTAGCTGGTAACTCCTCCTTGGGTTCTTCATCCCAAATGCAGCACCTTGCACTTTTTGGCATTAAAGCCAGTTGCCAGGTGTCTGACCAGGTTTCAAGCTTTGCCAGATCATCCTGCAACCCCTGCCATCCCCCTAGGTCATCCACCACCGCGCCTACCTTGGTATCATCAGCAAACAGACTGATATTGCTCTTGATGTCCCATGATATGTCTGCAATGAATATCCCAAACAACACTGGTCCCAACACCGAGCCCTGTGGAACACCACTCGTCACTGCCCTTGGGTGTGAGAGCTCCCCAACCACCACCATGATCTGTTGCCTTCCCTGCAGCCAGTTTCCTACCCATCTCACCAGCTTTGCACCCGGCCCTGTGCCTACTAACTTCCTTCCCAGCCTTCCATGTGGCACTGAGTCGAATGCCTTACTGAAGTCTAGATACAGGACATCCACTGTATGGTCCCTGTCCAGTTGCCTAGTTACCCAGTCATAGAACTCGACCAGGTTGGTTTGGCAGGATCTGCCACATATGAAGCCATGCTGTCTGCTGTCCTGTAGTCCTTTGGCCTCTAGGAGGGCCACCAGCCTCTCCTTCAGGATTGTCTCCATTAGTTTACCCACGATGGATGTGAGGCTCACTGGTCTGTAGTTTCCCGGTTCATCCTTGGGGCCACTGTTGTGGAGGGGCACCACATGAGCCATCCTCCAGTCCTGAGGTACACACCCCGAATGTAGTGAAGCATTAAATAGGTCTGCCAAAGGTCCTGCAAGGACCTCTGCCAGCTCCTTCAGTACCCTGGGGTGGATGCCATCTGGGCCTGGCGCCTTGTCCACCCTCAGTGCCTTCAAACCCTCTCGAACTCTGCTCTCCATGATTTCCCCATCTGTCACCACTTCCCACCCGCTTCTGCAATTTCTCCCACCTTAGGTGTCACCCCCTCTTCTCTTTAGTAAATACTGAGCAGAAGTACTCATTTAGTGCTTCCGCCTTATCGCACCCTGCTTCCACCCAACCCCCTCCTTCCTAATCCTTACTATGTGGTCCTTACAGCTCCTTTTCTCCCTGATGTACTTAAAGAAGTCCTTCTCCCCCTTCTTAATGCCTTGTGCCAGCCTGAGTTCCATAGATGCTTTGGCTCCCCTTACTGCCCTTGTCACCTCCTTCGATTCTGTCAAGTACTCCTCCCTGTCCTCCCCTCCCTGTTTTCTTGTACTTCCTAAAGGCAGCTCTTTTCCTCCTTACCTTTCCATGACCTCCTTGCTCAACCAGATCGGTTTCTTAGCCCTAGCTTCTTCTTGCTCTGGGCTCTGCAGCAGTTTTGGTTGCCTCCACTATCCCAGCTTCATGAGCTCCCACCTCTGGTTAGTGTCCATACTAGATTGAATTCTGTGCCAGGTCCCTTTTACCACTTCCCCATCCTCCCAAGTCAGTCATCCTGAAGTCCAGCACTATTGTGCCAGATTCCACCCTTCCTTGCCCATATCCAATGTGAGCCATACTGAGTGGTGGTCACTCCTGACAGCGGTTCCTCCACTATAAGTTCTCTCACAAAGTCCCCATTTGCCAGCACAAGGTCAAGGGTATTCCCTAACCTGGTTGGTTCACTGACCATTTGCAGCAGGAAGCTGTCCTGGAAGGCATCCAGCAGTACCTGCTCCCTTCTGTTCCTGGTTGTTGGGTGCTCAGTCCCTCCTGGCATGTTGAAGTCCCCCACAATCACCACACTACCCTTCTCGCAGGTCCTCCTGATCTGTCCCGCTAGTTCCCTGTCTAACTCCTCCATCTGAGATTGTGGCCTGTACACCACTCCCATTCTAAGAATCCTATTCTTGGAATCCTGGATTTGCATCCAAAGTGACTACGTACTACCCTCCTCCCCTTCCTCCCTTACACACTTCAGTCCTTCCTTCACATATAGTGCCACCCCTCCTCTTTCCCAATCACCCTGTCCCTACGAAATAACCTGTACCCTGGTACAGACAGGTCCCAGTCATTGTATTGGGTGGCCCATGTTTCCTGATGGCTGCAATGTCCACCTCTCCCTCTGCCACGAGAACCTGTAACTCTGCAGTTTTCCTCCCAAGGCTCCTAGCATTAAGGGTAACCACCTTCCACCCTTTCCCCCTCCCATCCTGCCCTCCTTTCCTAGCATCACCAACAGTACTTGCCATTTGTCCTTTGTCACTGTTATGGGGGGTAAGCTCATATGATTTCCCAACCTGTGGTCTCTGCATATCTCTTCCCCAACTGCCACCCCCCACTCCTAGTTTAAATTCCCAACTTCCTCTATGTACTCCTCCATCCTCTGGTTCAACATTTTCTTTCCCTCCTCACTCAAGTGTAGTCTGTCCTTGACATAGAGACTACTGTCCTCCCAGGTCCCTTCCCCAACCCCAACAGCCCATACCCTTTAGCACAACACCAGGTTCTTAGCCATCCATTAAATTCCTCTATTCTCAGCTTCCTTGCTGTGCTTGCCTTTGGCACTGGAAGTATCTCTGAAAAAGTTACTGATCTTCCTGCTCCCTCACATAATTGTGCTAGTTCCTCAAACCTCCTCTGGACTGTATCTACTGTCTCGTCAGCCAGGTCGTTTGTCCCAAGATGTATAATTAAATTAGGCTTGTCCCTACCCCTTCTAGAATATTTCAGAACAGACTGTCCCACCCTTTCCGCTGTCATTCCTGGCATGGCCTCCACCCAAATGCGACTATGCCTCTCCCCCTTGCTACCCCACCTAACTCCTCTTAATATTGAGTCCCCCAGCACTAAGATTCCATCCCTCTTACTCCCTGTTTGCTTCTATTCATCTCCCTCTCTCATTTCCAGCTCCTCTTCTTCCTCCTGCACATTATTTCCCCCTTTTACCCCTGTTGCAATTCTCCCAGCAGAACTTTCCCCCACTCCAGTTTGGTCCAGGCATTTATCAATTACTTCTCTAATTTCATCATTTCCCTCCTCTACCTTCTTCCTCTCTAGCAGTGCACAACTATTTTCTGAAGGCCCTTCACAAATGCCCGCTCCATCTCTCTTCATAGTAACCTGTTCTCTCCTTTCCACTCCATGACTTTTGCCACTTCTTTGTCTCCCTCATAAGTCCCTATCTCCTCCTTCCATTTGTCTTTTGTCTCCTGACCTGGTTTCCCCAGCAATTGTCCTTCCTGGCCTGGGCCCCTTTGTCTCTGCCTCCCTTCTTCTGACCCTCTCCTTACCACTGTTGGCTTAAATCACCCTCCCTCATCTCCGCTTATTCCTCCCTCCAGTATTGGGCTAAACCCACCCCCAATCTGCCTTGCCTGTCTTAGTTCCTCCTGCAGACCCTCAATCTCCTTTCTAAGTTTTTCTATGTGGTTGCACACTGAACATCCTCCCACACTCCAGGCAATTTTTAGAAAGATTGGTGCACCACAGTTGTTGCAGCCTACCAACCTACCCATTGCTGTCGTTGCACACCAGCAACCCCCCACCCTTCCAGATGCAGGATACCAAACACTCTCCAAGTCTCCCTCTCCTCTATCAGTGCAAAACATTTTCTTTATTTCCTTACCTCCTTTGTTGCACACGTTTAGATATATTGAGCAACTGCTTTTATATTCCTATCCTTCCTATCCGCGACTCAAAACAGGCTTTAAGTAGCCATTGTACAACCTTCTTCAAACTCCTACTCCTCCTTTCCTCAATGCAATATCAATGCGAAGAAGTAAATGAAAGCTCCTAGATTTGCATTTACTTCCCTTCCACTGAGAGAGCAGTCACCTCTTCACTTGCTGCTGTTCCTTTCCTGGTATGCCCTCTACTCAACACCCTTACTATACCCAGTGTTTAGCTCCTAAATTGAAACCAAACAGCAGCAGCTCTGTGATGTAATCCCAAAATCAGAGCAGCCGTCCACTCTCTGTAAAGAGAATCCTGAATTGAAACCAAACAGCAGCAGCTCTGTGATGTAATCCCAAGGTCAGAGCAGCAGTCCACTTTCAGTAAAGAGAATCCTGAATTGAAACCAAACAGCAGCAGCTCTGTGATGTAATCCCAAGGTCAGAGCAGCAGTCCACTCTCTATAAAGAGAATCCTGAATTGAAACCAAACAGCAGCAGCTCTGTGATGGTGAATATAGCGACAGGATGCTGCTATATGTATGAGTGTGGGGGGAGCGAGCATGCACAGCGAGGGGTGGGTGGGAATGTGAGGGGTGGTGCCATGGTGGGTTGCTGAGCCGACCCTGTGGCATGGTGGGTGGGTTGGCGGGGGTTGGTAAGGTACTGAGTCTGGGTCCGGGAACTGGTGTGTTTTTGCAGCGCCTGGCCCAAACCTTTTTTTTTTAAATGTTTTCATCCCCCCGACATGCACCTCCCCCAGAGCTGAGAATCCTTAAGTAGGGGGCACCGGGGGTGCAGCACCCCACAAAAAACATTAAAAAACTAAGTTCCCAGCACTGTTTTGCTGTGCACCAGGGTGTCAGAGTGCCAAAATAAAATTTTGGCACTCTTGACTTCTCGATAACGGCGATCGCCTTTAGGCTTCGCCATTATCACATGTAACCACATAAAAAGTGGCAGCGGATAGTATAGTTTTAATGTGTACCCCCCCCCCAAGAGGTGCATGATGTAATAGAGTTTGTTTCCTTAGAAATGGTGCATGCACCTGAAAAGGTTGGAATGGGAGAGGTTCTTGCATGACATTTCTGAGTATTGTGCTGTGTTGTTCTTGTTGAGGGAGTACTGAATCTAAATTCTTTAGAGCAGCTTTATTCACATATTCTGGATCTCCTGGAGAAGAAGAAAATTGGGATTTACCCTGAAGTAACACTTGAAACTTCGCAGGGGAAGCAGAGAGATGGAATTTAATGTACTGACTGATATACCCCCCAATTTTAATTTGTCTCTCCTGGTGTGAGTTCCAAGCTCATCTACCTTCACCTGAAGAGCTTCCAGCTGAGCCTCTTTTGCCTGTCTGGAGACAATTTCCATGAGTGGGTTCAGTGTTTCCTCTCTCTTTACCATCCGTCGTTCCAAACCACCCATATGTCAGGAAAGCAAAGTAAGACCATCCATGGTGGTATTCAGGGCTTCTAGAGAGTGGTATTAATTTTAGAAACACTCTATCTTATTTCATTTATCAGGGCTCTAGGATTTTCATTATCTTGTTGCTCCTCGGTCCTCACCTTGCCTTTTCCATGCTTCCCCCAACCACCACCATGTTAACTGTTAACAGATGGTCCCTTGCTAAAGTCTGTAAGCCTTGTGGTGCCTGCCAAGAGTTACTATGACTTGATAGTACTGAGTTTGTGTCCAGGGCTGTAGCGGTTGTTGGGTCAACATTTGGGTAGTTGTAAGTGTACGATGGCTCTGTGTCAGCTGGTTTTATTTAATCTGAAAGGGAGGAAGGTGCATTCAGGGCAGGTTCACTTTCTGGCAGTTGTAAGTTTCTGTTGGCACCATGTCAATTGGCATTGATCAACCACTTTACTGCTACACTGTCTTGACAACAAACTGCTCTTTTTAGGAGACAGCTGCTCTGCTATACCTACTGTGCTTCTCCAACTGCAGAACAGAAAATCCAATAGTGTTACCTGATACAAAGACCTGCAGGTCATCCTGGCTTTTCTAACGTCATTAACTTGATTAAGCCACTTTGACATATGTAGGAGTCAGCAGTGAGTAGCCTGAGTTCATTTTTAGGGCAAACGGGAAGGTGAAGAGAAGTGATACATTTTGAGGAATCCAGAAAGCCTGCTGGAGCAAGATGTAAGCAATAACACACAACGGGGTGTTGGTTTTGTTCTAATAAGTGCACACCTAGGGACATGGTAAGGCATAAGGCTGCAGGCTGAGTGCCTTATTTCCTCAGAAGTGTGTTTATCACAGCATAACTCGCACTGTGGAACGTGTTATTGCACTTATAAAATAGGTATATGTTAAGAAATATTGTACCTTTAAAAAAGTGCAAAATATTAAAAGGTTTTTTTTGTACAAAATAGACCCTTCACTTTATTGTGTTAGTGGGGGCACTGGAGAGAGAGAGAGAGAGACTGCTGGTGTGGCAGGAAACAAGTCTGAAGTTACCTACACAGTTAAAAAAAGGGTCTGCAGTTACTGTTTGTATGGTGTCTTTATTTATTCTGCACAATCTTTTTCACCCCCCCACTCACCCAAGCCCCCCCCACTTGCTTTAACTCCACACTTTGCTGTGCTGCCCTTGTTAGAAATATGATGCTTGCACAGTTGATATTTTTTTTTCATAAAATTTACTTTTTTATTTTAAAAGATTGTACCTCTGACATCAGGAGGGAGCTAATGGTATCACTGTACAGAGTGACTGTAGTGGGTCACTAGGTTGCTGGCAAAACTGACATTTCCTAATGATCTTGCTGGCAGCACACTAGAATCTGTGGTAGTGACTTTCATCAAACTACTGGTAGCCTCTCTCTCTCACTGTCTCTGTGGGTCAGCTAGGAGAGCAGTAGACCAAATGTAGCTCAAACAAGCAATGTCTGCAGATCAGAAAGGAGAGTGACACAGCTTGTGTTCACAAAAGAAACATTTTGTATGACAGGAGTACTTTATTTATGTTTTTGAGCAGATGGAAGAGACGGAGGGCCATTTGCTGAAAAAAAAAAACAAGATGGTGGAACAGGAGGTGTGAAGGAGGTGGCAGGTTGGCACAAAGGTATTTTGCGACAGCAGGCCCATGGGTGCTGACACTTGTTTTTTTTCTGTCTTATAAGTTAAAAAATATATAGCTGGCAAGGGCTGTTAGCCAATCAGAATGCTAGATTTTATTTTATAAATGCATTTATTTGCAAAGTTTTATTTTCATAGTCATTGTATAAATTGTTTTATTTTTATATTTTACAGAATGCGTCTCTGTATTTCTGTTGTGTTTCTTGCACAATAGTGATGATTCTGATTCATGAAATTAAAGGCGTCACTGAAGTCAGTAAATGTCATGTCAGTAGAGAGGCCTTTTTCTGCTGCAGTATGTATATCATTGCTTAGTTCAATTAAAAGCTAAGAGGCTGAACATCTTTTTAAGTAAGCCAGTTGACTGCAAAGGATGTTTTGTTATATTAGATCACATAGCCAATTGTAGAGTAATTGATCAATGATCTTAGAAACAATAGAAGTTAATTATACTGTGTGGTAAAATGTACCTCTTTTATTCCATACAGTACCATGAGGAAGTTTTACTAACATATTTCTGGATTTATTACAATAACTGATGTACTACTACACTAAATACAAATACTATAAACAAAATGCTTTAATTGTGATGTAAGTAAATATATACCATTAGCATTCTGGCCTGAACCAAATGTGACACTGCGATCTAGTGTATACCACAATATTCGTAGTTCAGTTATCTTCCAATGGCAGGCTGCACATTTATTTTAGTAAACATTTAGTTTTCCACTGCCATTTCTTTAGAAGCATTGTAGAAACCCTGATGACCAGCATGTTACTATTTTTGAGTTAGCATGTACTACAGGTGCAACTGTCAGATTACTCTGCAGTGGTTAGGAAGGAGTTTCATCATAAATGTTATGTTGTCAGTACTGAATCACATGCCAGAAGTAGCCTCTAGTAGAACAATCATTTTATTTTTGTGTCCCATGTTAACCTGATATAATTGTTCAGTTTCGAATACAGTGTGCCTGCTGAGACACTCGGACATAACCATGCGCTAAAGACAATGCAGCAGAGCAGATTATTTATTGCCTGTCAAATCTAATAGTAACTGGCTAGCAAACTCTCAGTGGAATGATATACTATCTGTTTTCATCTTTATCTAGACCACCCTGCCCCCAGTCTCTGATGTTCCGTCACTGTTTGTTTAACTTTCTTTTGGTACTAGTTTCTTGCCAGTCTCCATTAACATCTGGAACCAATTTCAGTCTCCATTGAACTCCTATTCACATCCAGGTGACCCAGTTAACAAATATTTGCTTGGGGGGAAGGCTAGTCTGATAATGTTAGTTGTTTTAGGGAAACAGCTTGTTCTTTCAAAGCCAGGATGGTAATCAATGCAATACTGGAAGCGAATCCTTTCAAAATATAAATCCTTTTCACCAGTATAACTACCTTCCAGTAGCATGCTCTGAAACAGGGGCCAACCTAATGGTTCATACCAGTGCACTAAACTGACATGTGAGGGACCCAGGTCTGTGTCTGAATACAGGGGCTCACAGTTGAGGCTGGTGGAACCTAAATAGAACTGCGGAGCTGAGGCATGTGAACTCCCAAGGGTCAAAGGCTGGCAGAGCTTATAACGAAAGTACTATCCAAGGGTAAATTAGAGAGCAGCATCAAAACTAGACATAAAAGCCCCTTTTGCATGGCAGGCTGTGCACTGCACTTAGTGGTGCAGAGCAACTGTAACGTTACCTATCTTGTCGTGTACAAGCAACATGCACCGCATTGAAAGGGAGCGTTTGTTGCCTCGGCTTGCCCTGTTTTGGGTGGTTCATCGTTTCAGTTTACCATTTTGTGCCATTTCCTGGTGCTGTCTACAAACATGACAGCAGTCATTTTGGTTTACACAGAGCCTCTCATGAGAGACCCTGCCATGTTGTGGGATCCGGTCCCGATATGTGTCCCTGAGGCTTGTGTGAGTTCTGTGCACTTTCCACTTCTGTACCCGAGTTCAGCTAAAGATATCCTTAGGTAGTGAAAATTAAGCTGAACTCAGGGAAACCTGTTCCTTTTTGGAAACAAGGGTTGGAAACTACATTTATTTATTTATTTAGCTTTTGTTGACCAGGTAAGTGCACTAGACAAATCCTGCCTATTTTCAGGCACGACCGGGGAGATACAGATGCATGCCAACTGACCTTGAACCAGATTAAGCTGTTGGTGGTATTTTTAGTGAATGAGGGAAATTTGGCCAGGACACCGGGGAAATTCCCCTACTCTTTTCGATAAGTGCCATGGGATCTTTAACATCCACCTGAACTACCACCAATCCAGGCAGATGGGACCTCGGTTTAACGTCTTAAAGTGCTCCAAAAGTGGATCCGTGATACTGGGCATACAGAAATGCATATTCATAGTTTTTGACCGTTGTTACCAAAAAGTAACAGGTTTCCTGAATTCGGCTTAATTTTCACTACCTAAGGATATCGTTTGCTGAACTTGGGTAGAACAAAGCTGGCAACCTCACCACCCCCCCCCCCCCAAGTCTTGGGCTCTTGGCCAGCAGAAAAGACAGCAGAAATGCCAGATGAGCCCTGAGATCATTGCACATGGTATGTGTGTAGAAGCAGACTGCAATGGTGCTGGCAGAGTATCAAGCAACAATAAAAATTAGTAATTATACAATGGATCCAGAAGCCAATGATTTGATACCTTTTAATGGACCAACATAGATGTAACAGCAAGAACAAAGTGCTCTAGCTTTCGGACCAACCAGTCCTTCTTCAGAAGCTCATGGCAGTTGTTTGTAAACAGCACCGCGAGCTCTGAAAGAACTGGTGACTCGCTCAAACTTTTATGCTGTTGACCCACATCTATGTTAATTAAAATATCAATGTTGCTCTGAGACCAATACGGCCGCTACTAAATCTAGTTTAATTATACAATGGCAAGGAAGAGCGTTGGGCTCTGATTGGTCAGTGCCCACCTTCACCAGTGAGTTATCTTGGTATAACCTCACTGTATGAAGGTTGGGAACATACAGGACGCATCTCCCAACCTGCCAAAAAATCACTACTCTCAGTGACAGAACCCCACTGACTTCCCCACTCCTCAGTAGCCCATGAATGCTGTTTCCGATTGCCGTGTTGGCAGTTTCAGTTTAACTGACTCTCTCAGTACAAATAGTGGTCAGACAAGTGTACCAGGAGAACAGAATACCTACTCAAATCTTTTAAACGAACCTGCATGGCTTCACACTAGTTCCCTCTCATAGATCTCGCGGTCCACTGTAGGATCGAATGTGAAGCGGGACTGCGTGTAGTGGCCGTGTGTCTCACAAGCTCACTGATGTCGCTCGGTTCTTTGGCCAAAAGATGCCATTAAAATATTTCATCTCTCAAAAGGAATGTGTCCCCCGGTCACCATTTAGCAGAGAGAGAATGTACCTGTGAAGTGATTCTCCAGTCGCCAGCCCACCGAAATTGTAACTCAACAGCCCATCTTACAGTGTACTCAAAAAAAAAATTACCACAGTGTGAGATCGGAGGGGTGGGGAATTCAAGATGTAGTAAGACCCTTCCATGCCTCCTGAAGTAAAATAAGGTCATGCCCCCGATACTGTGAAACTGATACCATGATCAGCTTGCAGATGCACTTCACAGCAAGTGAGGGAGCAACCACTGCAAGTTTAAACACTCACCGTGTGGCTCCTTTCACAATGCTGTCAGTCTTCAAGAACCTTTCTTCTGCTTCTTTTTTTTTCCCTTTTAAACTACACCCAAAAACAGAAACATAGGTCAAACCAGCAAAGACTGCAGCATTAACAAAGGTTGCCACAGGGAGAGCAGAGGCACACCAAAAACATAACAGCTCCACCTACTGGCTGAAACACTGCATCAGCACTATTTTTTTTTATAAAGTACACCTACACATTCAAAAAATGACCAAAACAATGTACTTTTTAATCTTCTTTCTGTTTGTTTTACAAACAAGCCGTTGTATAATAGCAATAATGCACTCCAGGGTGTGAGTTGTGCTGGGATAACCTTACTTCTGGGGTGTTGGACACACTCAGCCTGCGATCACGTGCCCAACCACCCCAGGCATGAGGTTATCTCAGCACAACCCACACCCTATCATGCATTATTGCTTAATTCATTCAAAACTCCTGAAGGACAAGGAGTCTCAAAGTAAAAGAAAAAGTACAAAAAACATTAAATACAGGACCAGTTAAGACTTTCAGCATCAAAGTCACTGGGGGAGATGGAGTGAGTTCTACGCATTATCTTTGTTAAGGGAGAATCATAGATCAGAGGCCTTGCTAAGGAAACAAAGATCTTAGACCCAAGCACTCAAAGGCTTGGGGTAGGCCATAGGTGCTTTTGTAAAAGGATTAATTTCAGACGTTATAGTGAGAAGAGGTTCGGGGCTCATATGAAAACATCCAGGGCTCAGTCCTCTGAGGCCCAGATCTAGCAATGCCCCTATCATAGGTACTGATCTATCCCATGGCCCATCAGAGGTGAACTTCAGACTAGAATCCTTTTACAAAAACAAAGTATGTGGATTTACAACTTGGAGTGCATGCAGCCTAAGGGATTTAATGATTGCTTTGATTTTCTATATGTATACTGTTTTAAAATTGTTGCCCAGGGCTTATATCCTTTGATACATTCGTACTATTGGCAGTTACAGTAAGAAACTGATTAAAGTGTTTACAATGTAATAGTTACCTAATGGGTATCTTGTAGCATAGGTTCTGTAGCTTAACCAATGCTATATAATTTTGATGAGTTTTTTTAAAGTGAAACCCAAGATTCCTGTTCTTCTGGTTGTACACCATTTCTCCCCTTAGAGGTTTTAAGATGAAAGAAAATACAAAAGAACACATGTACCACGTAAAGATTATGGGCTGCATATGAATACTATACGAAAGGTCCATTTGGGCGAGAATACAGGCCGAGTACTGCTGCCTGGTAAAGGTGCTAACAGAGTGCACCCTCTGCAACTGTGTGAGAGGTCTTTCGCACCATACAATTCTGCTTAAAGTTGGACCAGCATAACATTCTGTGGTGATTTGCATATGCAGCCCATGATGCTTTGCATTGTGGGGGCATGTGAGATTTTGTATTTTCTTGAAACTTGGCTTCCCAGCCAAATGCCCTTTGGGGTAACCCTTGCCTCAGTGTTTACGCACAGAGGTTCTTTGTCCTTTAAGATGAAACATTGCTTTACAAAGTCTGATTATCAAGCTAAGTAGATTTTTTCCCCCAGACAAATGTTTTGAGCCATACTCCATCGTCATGTTTTAAAATGCCATTGGTTTATGATTTATCCATTTCCTCAACTTGCTCATAGCTGACTCATCTGAAATTAGTACTGTTACTACACCGGGGCCAGATAAATTACATCTCAGAGTGCTGAAGGAACTGGCGGATGTCCTGGTGAAACCCCTGGTGGAGCTTTTCAGCATTTCTCTGAGGACAGGGTGGGTGCCCCAGGACTGGAAGTTGGCGCATATAGTGCCTATCCACAAGGAGGGATCAAGGGAGGTGGCATGGAGCTACAGGCCCGTCAGCCTGACATCGGTGGTGGGCAAGGTGATGGAGGGCATTGTCAAGGAGAGGCTGGGTGGGACCTGAAAAAGTTGGGGTGCCTGGACAATAGCACGGATTTGTCCCGGTGAAATCATGTCAGACAAACCTTGTTGAGTTCTATGACTGGGTGACGAATGCCTTGGACATAGGTAGACCAGTGGACGTCCTCTTTCTTGACATCAGCAAGGCATTTGACTCTGTTCCTCATCGGGGCCTGTTGGATAAGCTGGGAGAAATGGGGGTGGGGAATCAGATGATCAGATGGATAGACAATTGGCTCCAGGACTGGACCCAGAGGGTAGTGGTTGGTGGGATAGTCTCATCCCCAAGGAGGGTCATTATTGGGATCCTGCAATGATCGGTGCTTGGGCCCCTCCTGTTCAATGCCTAAGTCTCTGACATAAGGATGGGTATCAGGAGTGAGATGAGTCTTTTTGCGGATGACTCAAAACTGGGGGTGGTGGTGGATGGGGAGTAAGGGGGGTGGCCCTACAGGGGGACCTGGAGGCTCTGGAAAGGTGGTCTAGAAAGTGGAAGCTGAGGTTCAATGCAGGGAAATGCAAGGTACTGCACCTGAGAGCCAGAAACCTGGGCCAAGTGTACACCCTGGGGGGGAAATGCTACAAGTCTCGATGGCTGAGAGGGACCTGGGGGTGGTGGTGGATGTCAAAATGAACAACTCGGAGATTTGTAGGAGGACAGTGACCAAGGTCAACAGGATGCTGGGATGCATCACTAGGGGGACCACCTTCAGAAGGAGGGAAGTGATACTCCCTCTGTATAACTGCTTGGCGAGGCCGCACCTCAAGTACTGCGTGCAGTTTTGGAGACCACACTTAAAGACGGACATTGAACTCCTGGAGAGGGTCCAGAGAAGGGCAAACAAAATGATTTGGGGCTTGGGGGACAGGACCTATGGGGAGAGGCTCAAGGAGCTAAATATGTACACATTGGAAGAGAGAAAGGACAGGGGGGAGATGATAGAGGTCTTCAGGTACATGAAGGGGGTAAATAGGGGAGGAGCAGCCAGTGTGCTTCGAAGGAAGGAGGGGAGGCAACTAGAGGGCATGGGTGGAAGCTGGAGGGGGGGGAGATTCAGGGGAGAAAGGAGAGGCGCTACTTCACTGAGAGGGTGGTGGAGCCATGGAATGCACTGCTCAGGGGGCTGGTGGAGGCAGAGATGGTGGAGAGGTTCAAGAGGGGGTGGGACTGGTACGGGGAAGGGTTCTGGAAGCAAAATCCAGTGCAGCGAGAATATCCGGGACTGGGAAGGGAGAAGCCAAAGAGGGCGAGGGGGGCAGCAAGGTCAGCTCCCAGGGTGGGGGCTGACCAAACGAGCAGACATGAAGGACCGTTAGGCCTATTCTGCTGGCATTTTGGTATGTTACTATGTTAGTACTATGTATCTTTGACCATGTTCTTAACATATATACATTCACAACTCTAAGGTGTACAGCAACATTTAATCTCAGCTTCCTTTTAGAGAATACTAAGGCTCAGATACCTCTGTTAGCACTAGACTTTGGAAAGGGTACTTGGGGTTGAAGACCTCGACCCCAAGCTCCTCTCTCTCTCTCAGCCATTGCCTACCCCATTCTCCCTCATTCTAAACCTCTCCTTTGCCACAGGCTCTGTCCCCTCCACTTGGAAGCATGCTGTGGTCCTCCCCTTACCTAACTCCTCTTCCCCTAGCAACTGTTGCCCTATCTCCCTCCTCCCTACCCTTGCTAAACTCCAAGAACACCTGGTTCTCACTCAACTTACTACCTATCTGTCAGACTCCTCCTTTTTCACCCCATTACAATCTGGCTTCAGCAAAAATCACTCTACCACCACCTCCCTAATCAGGCTCACTGACTCCATCCTAACTAAAATGGACAATGGTCTTATCACCTCAGCCATTTTTGTTGACCTAGCCAAAGCATTCAACACTGTCTCCCATTCCCTCCTCCTGGACTCTCTCTCATCAGCAGGCCTATCTTCTACTGCCACTAACTGGTTCAGGGCTTACCTCACAGGTAAAACTCAATCAGTTAGGGTCTCTGGAATCAGCCCCACCTCCTGATTACCACAGGAGTCCCCCAGGGCTTGGTACTTGGGCCCTTGCTATTCTCAATCTTCTAAATGACCTGCCATCAGTCTGCTCTCCTTCCATCTCCATCTACATGTATGCAGATGATGCTGTCTTGTATGCTTCTGGCTCTAGTCCTGCTGAGGCTACAACCAACTTGCAGCATGATTTTGACAAAATTCAGCTCTGGTTTGCTAACCACCACCCCTTCCTTAATGCCAAGAAGACTGTCTCCATGACCTTTGGCACTAGGCAGAGAATCTCTAGGCTCCCCAATCTACCCTCCTTCCCCTCCCTGAATGGGACCATTTTGGAGGACACCTCCACCTTCAGATATCTTGGGGTCTGGCTTGACCAACACCTCAACTTCTCTGGACATATTTTTTTTTTCCAATTGTTTAACCAGGAGTGGCACACTAAGCTAAAAGCTTGTTTACAGGTGCGACCTGGGAGCACAGGAAAGTTAAGTGACTTGCTCAGGGTCACACAGTATGCAAGTGGGGGCTGATGCCATCCTGAAGAAACTGCGCCCCAAGCTTGGTGCCCTCTGCAGGAACTGTAGTTGCATCCCCCCCGTGGCTAGGCGCTACCTTGTCCAGAAGATGATCCTCCCCATTTTTGACTACTGTGACGTAGTCTATGGTGCCACTCCCAAATCCTCCCTGATCAGATTGGACACCCTTTTCCACTCTTTCTGCTGCTCTGCCCTAGATGCCCTTGCTCGCACTCATCATTGCGATCTATACCATGTTTTGTCCTTCCCCTCTCACAAACAGACGTCTTCTCCACTGTACAAAGTTCACCTCCAAACACTGACTGGGTGAACTCTCTACCTACCTCTCCTCCTCTTTCATCATCTCTCCCCCTCCCTCTCATTCCCTTAGATCCACTGACTCTCGAACATTGCTCATCCCCCGGCACTCCACCCTTATTGGTCAATCAGGCTTCTCTTACCACTTCCCCAAAATTTGGAATTCATTCCCTCCCCAAGTTCGACACTCCTCCTCTACCCACTCTATCAGCTCAGCCCTTCACAACTACATTTCATCCAGCTGCTCTTGCCATGACCCTCTTTAAACCATGTTCCCACATCTGTCTAGCTTCACCCCAATGACCCCATAACCATATCTTCTCCTTACCTACCTTCTTTCCCCTACAACTTATGAAGCCCCCCATGCCATCTTGCAGGGTTCTCAGCATCCGTGGGGGGGGGGCTCTCCTGGGCTTGGCTCTCCCTTCTCCCCCTCCTTCTTTTCTTACTACCTCCTTTCTGCCCTTAAACAATCAGTAACCTTTATGCAAATTCTGGCCCTTCTCTAAATCCTTCCTATTCCCTTCCAGCCTTACCCTTACCCCTCGCAGGGTCCTGCATCTGGAGGGCCCCCCCTACAGGGTTCTTAAACATCCTGAGGGCTCCCTTGCTTCATCCTCCCTCCCTAACCCCCCATCCAAAAAGTCACTCTCTCCCAGCATTTTATGTGCCCTTGGAACTGGCTGTCCCATTTTTCCTCGTCTACCTCTCCTCCCTTGCCCCACCCCTTTTCTCTTCTACCACTTTGCACTTATTTACCCCCACCAAACTCCAGTTCCCACAGTGAATCCCCACCTCCACTAGCAGTCCCTGACCCCTCGCAGGGTTCTCAACATCCTGGAGGAGTCCATGGGCTTGGCTTTCCCCCACCCTTGCCCCCATGTCCTACCCCTCCCTTTCTTGGCACGTGCCCCTTACCGGTCCCTGTCCCCCTTTCCCTCTGGCACTTAAAAATCATCAAAAGCAACTGCACTTGCCTTCCCCCTTTCTTCTCTACTCTGTATATATCCAATCGTTCCCTTACTACTAGTAGTTATCCTATGTTTAGATTCACACCTGTACCACTTCTCATTTCTCCCCTCCCCCTTACTCTGTGTTGCCATCTGCAAATTGCCTAAGTTTTTTATTCCCAGTATGTAACTGTTCATCTCTTAACTGTTGTCTCTTATACCTAGAATGTATAATTAATCGCCCACTGTTTTATCCACTGTATTTAACTGCTGTCTCATATACCTTGAATGTATAACTGTTTATCCACTCTGTACCCCCTTCCCCAGGTCGCACTGGGAGACAAACAACTTGTTGTTCAGTGTGCTTTCCTGGTTAAACATTTCAATAAATAAATAAAATAAATAAACATATAAAGAATGCTTGAAAAGCTACTCAAAAATATGAGCCTTACAAACTGAATCACGGAACAACATGAAAGGTTGCCTTTTAAAGAGCTTCTAGAATTTTGACTGAAAATTCAGTCAGCTAATTTATCAGCTAGGACATTGTTTCTCAAATGAGGCCACTCTGGCAGCTTGTGGCCACCAGCACAATCTGTGCAATTACGGAACTCTTTAGATCCCCAATTATTTATTTATTTATTATGTATTTATATATTTATTTAAAACATATTTTAACAGATAAGCACACAGAGCACAGGGCTTGTTTCCAGTTGTGACCTGGGGGGGACTGAGATAGAAGTGCACATTTACATAGTACATATGTAACCCCTAGATGGCGCTATCCCAGGGGCTACTACCCCTGCCTGATTTGCCACTAACAGGTTGAGGGGCCTGGATCCAATGGCAGGTGCCTCCACCCAGAGGTCAGGGTTTGCAATAGTTAAACTAACTTGGTCACAGCCCTCTGGGACACTGCAACCCCCCTTTCTTCCCACTAGTGGCCCACACAATATATCAGAATTACCTTCACAGTATACACTTACCCCCAGGTCTGGTTCCGGCACTGGGACCTCCTGTGAAATGAGATACAGTGCAACAATCACAGTACAGTACTTTAACATAGACAAATACCTCAGGCAGTATAACTTTGCTGAAACAAGCAGCTCTGATTTATTTAGGGGGATATAACAAGGACGGGAAATCAGGTTAATTAGCTTATCACTCTAATAATCTACCTATGGCTCTGTGCACAGGCCTATCCCTATCAGTTACTGTCCCTGGGTACCCAAGCCCTAGTGGCTAGTCCAAACCGTGGCAGCTGGTAGGGCCCTTTCACACAGAGAAAAGGAGAATTAAACAGTCAGCAGTACAGTAATTCCATTTGGATTTAAATGTGGCAATTCAACAGGGCGACCCTGAATTAGTACTCACGACCTCCAAATAAGATAGGGTCCTTCAATGTCAGCAGGGCTCACTTGAGGTACACAAACCTCTTCCACATCCATATAAAAAGCACTATACCAGGCAGGCTGCATCTGTATCCGATCGCAATTACTGCACAATACCGGGAGAACACAGCAGATTCAGTTCCTGACAGACCAAGTGCAATTTCAGCAATTCCTCCAGTCTTCTACAGGGTGAGCCTGGTTTCTACTCTTCAGAGATCCTTTGATTCTTTTCACAGGACAGATTCAGTCCTAACAAGCTGTTACACAAGCTGCAGACCCGGAACTCTGGGCCTTACACACGTTTTGACTAAAACTGCACACTGAAAAAGCACAGGGCTCCTTCCTTCTTCACTGCCAAAGCTCAACTGAAACTCCAACCCGACAAAACCGGGCACTTCCTTTGAGTTCCTCCCAGTTCTTGACTGGATTGGCTGTCACTCACAATAGACTGCTGCTGTTGGTCCAAAAGGCACTGAAGTCTAACTACATCTCCCAGAGTCACTGCCCATACAATCCTCTTGTGGCTGGCTCAGATTATGAGTCAAGTTCTGATTAGGTCAAGGCACCATTTTAGAGCTAGCTTACCCACACTGATTGGTCCAGTTCAGCAGTTCAAAACTAGAATGGGAACTAGCAGACACAGTTCTGACTGCAAAAGCAGGTTAGACAAACTGTAATTTCATTATTACTCTAAATAATTTCTGGCAAACAGTTACATCTTTCAGATAGGTTCCTTTGCACTCCTAGTGACTGCAAAAATGAAGTGAATTGGCAGCAGCTCGGTGGTACTCAGAGAAGCACACAGTCCCCCCATACAAACTAATTATGTCTGCAAGCAGACAGCTCTTAAAGAGACAGTACCAGAGGCTCTAAAAACACTCACTGATAAATGGCTTAAACGCCAAACACCATTCAGGCTTGGAGCATTCAAGCAAGC
This sequence comes from Neoceratodus forsteri, assembly GCA_016271365.2. Lineage (NCBI taxonomy): Eukaryota > Metazoa > Chordata > Ceratodontiformes > Ceratodontidae > Neoceratodus > Neoceratodus forsteri. The sequence continues at coordinate 344,608,575 of JADMNL010000022.1, forward strand.
TCCTGGAAGTCTTTTGGGAACCCCCATTTGCAGGGGGGTTACACATACATTTAAAGAGTTCATACAATACACATTACAAGATACAAATGATACAGTTCCAAGTTAGACATCAAATCAAAAGCCACTGTGGTCCCTCAGAGAAGGCACATAATTGGGTGGCACATGTAGTTCTGGAGTGATATGACAAGAGGTCTAAAATGATAGAGTCAGCTTGTTAGACTTCCTGGGCTATATCTGTTGTGAAATGCAGTGCAACTGTCCTGCCAAGGCTCCTGGCTGGGGGGGGGCCCTGCTCCTCGTATGGTCTGCATGGAGCCTTGGGGGGGAGCCATAGACTGAGTAGAGGGTGGTGAACTTAGCAAAGAGAGCAGGTTGATGAGGATTTGAAGCAGGTCTTGATCAAAGCCTTGCTTGATTTTGGGGAGAGAAGGGCAGTAACTTTGGAGGGTAGATTGTTCCAGATGTTGGGGAGCCTGCAGCTGATGAAGGCTTGCCCTAGGTTATGCTTGTGCTGAGGAACATGGAGACAGCAGCTTGCTTCAGTGAATAGGTAGGGTTCCCTGAGGGAGAGAAGAAGTCAGATAGGTATTTAGGTAGTTTGTCAGTCTAATATTTGACTCCCACAAGAGCAGTGTGCACTGTCAGCCTCATGTGTTTGTGTGTGTGTGTGTGTGTGTGTGTCTGTGTGTGTGATTTAAGCAAGCTCATTGCACATAGTGTAGTGGTGTGTGCATGGGGGGGGGACAGCCCAGTATGAATCTGCACAATGCATTGAACAGTGTGGTAATATTGTCTAGGAAGATGGAGTTAGCTCTTGAGTATACTACACCCCCATAGTCTGGAAGGGGAAGGATTGATTTGTTCTGCAACCTGTTTCCTGATGTTTAGTTGGAAACAGCTCTTTACTCTGTATAGGGTGCCAAGTTTGGTGAAAGACTTGGCTACTACATGCGAGTTGTGTCTGGAGTAATCAAGGTATTGGTCCAAATGGAGGCCAAGGTACTTGTAGTTGTGGATCGAGTGTAGACAGGCTCCATCCAGGAGCATAGTGTCAGAGAGGGGGAGGAAGAGCTGAACCATTGCTTGGATTTGAACAGCATCGTCATCACTTTCTTTTGGTTCATGACAAGCTGATTGTCCAGGAACCATTTTTGGATTGCTGTGAAGTCCTGTTGGAGGTATTCCCTCAACAGAGTGAGCAGAAGAACTTAATGTGTAAATTATGGTATCATCTGCATACATGCATATGCTGTTGGCCGAGATGGGCAAGTGGAGGTCATTAAAAAAGGTTGTGAAGAGCAGGGGGCCCCAAGACCAAACCTTGGGGACCCCAAGGGAGACTGGTAGGATGGGGGAGGATTTGAGGCCAAGCTTAACAGAATGGGTGCAGTTGGCCAGGTAGGACTGGAACCATGCTAGGGCTGTCGGGGAGACACTGGAGTTGGCTAGTTTGTGTAGAAGTCGAGGGTGATCCATGGCATCAAAGGCCTTTGCTTGGTCTATAAATATAGCCCCTGTGCCCAGAGCCTTGTCTAAATTGGTGTGTATGTGGTCAGTAATTTTGAGTGGGGAGGTGGAGTTGAGTGGCTGGGGCTGAAACCAGACTGGTACAGTGTTAGGAAGTCAGTTTGTGCATAGAAGTTGGATAGCTGCCTGCTGACAAACTTCTCAAGAGTATTGGTGAGGATGGATAGGAGTGATATTGGACAGTAATTGGATGGCGAGTCAGCTGTACCACCATTGTGGATTGGTACTATCAGTGTACACTTCCAGCTATGTGGGAAGGAACAGGTGCAGAAGGGCTGATTGAAAATGTGAGCAAGAGGGACAGCTATTACTGGAGCCCCAATTTTGAGAAATGTGGGTGAGATGCCATCAGATTTTTATTTTATTATTTTTGGTAACCAGGTAAGGCCCACTAGACACAAGTGCCTGTTTTCAGGGGTGAGCCAGGAGCAAGGGGGTGGTTAAGTGACTTGCTCAGAATCACACAGTATGCAAGTGGAGGTTGTGGGAATCAAACCCAGGTCTGCTGGATGTACCAAACTCATTCACAGCTTGTTATTCTAACCTCTAGGCTATACTACCTGCCAGATTTAATGCTGGATGCTGTGATTAGCACCGATAACTCTTTGTGGATGTCTTTGACTGAGATCACCTGCAGGCAGAAGTTACCATTTGTGGCAGGGTTGGATTATGGGGGATAGATCTGGATGGAGATGAAATCCCTAGGGCCCTCAGTGAAGTACTGGTTGAGGGCACTGGCAGTGAAAGAGGGGCCAGGGTGCTCTGTGCCCCACTAGGGAAGTTGATTAGGCTATTAACTGTTTCCAGAATTTAGAAGGGTCAATGGCATTGCAAGATAGCTTGCTGTGGAAGTAATTGGCCTTGGTTAGTCATATACTGTTGGTGCAGTGTTTCTGGAAGGTGGCATAGGCTTGCCTGTCCTGGGTTAACCCACTTGATTTATGTCTGGCCCAAGCCGAGTCTCTATGCTGGAAGAGTTCAAATAGATCATGAGTTATCTAGGGCAGGTAGTGACCCCAGACTCTTGACCACTTGACTGGGGTCTGTTTATCACAAATGGCTAAGAAGGTGAAGGAAAAGTGCACCAGTACTTCTTCCAGATCAAGGGTTGATGGGACTGGGGCCCAGTTGACTGCAAGGAGATCCTGTATGAATCGATCAGGTCAGAAGGGGCTACAGTAAGTCATGCAGTGAACACTGAAAATATCTGGCAAGGTGCCATAGGTTAGGATTCTCTGCGGATTTGTTACCAACACCCAGTCTAGCATGCTAAAATTGATAGAATTGAGGCTGAAGCAGATGGGCAAGGAATTTAATTGGTACAGTTTCAGGGATTTCATTTTGGAATGGAGATGGGGGGTGACTGGAGCTTGGTTCTGGTTGACCAGTTGGTATTAAAGTCACCCAGCACAACAATTCTCTTCTTTGGGTAGGGGATCCAGAACTTTATGGAGTATATCCATCACCACATCTGAGGGTTTAGCTGGGGAGCAGTAGATACCCGATACCTGCAATGGAATGGAGTGTGGGCAGGTGAGGAGCCTTGAGATGATTTCACGTGATTTTGTATAGCATTACGATTAGTAACAGAGAAGCTGTGGGAATATGCTGAGTACATGAGGACTCTACCCCCTGTCTTGGAATAATCTTTTCTGTGGGATGTGTATCCAGGGATTTCTATGGTTGAGGAGGGAATGTGGGCTGAGAGCCAGGTTTCGGTTAGAATCAGGAAGTTAGGTTGGGACAGGACTGTCCAGGTTTTGACTAAGTCAGCCTTGGGAAAGGGACTCTTGACATTGACATAGAAGATTCTGAGACCTTTTGGCAAGATGTGGAGGTCCTTCATTGGGATTGGGAGGTTGTACTGGAGTTAGCTTCCACGTCTCTCCACTGTAGGAGCAGCAGTAGTGGGAGGAGCTGTCTGCTCTGTGGCAGGGCTTTCTTGGGAGGTTGTTGGGGGGCTCAACAAAAAGGTATGCACATATCAGTGCAGGACCTGGGTGTATGCCAAGGGATTGCTGGTCCCAGTAGCAACAACTAAGACTGGAATGGCTGCGCTCCAAGGTTAGATAAAGCAGTCAATGACAAGAAAATCCAAATTTTTTTTAGAATATTGAAGGTGCTTTATTTACACTTAAAAAGGTGGTGCTGAAGCAGCAGTTAAACAAGATGACTGCAAAAATACAAGACCTCAAGCAGACACTACACCAGGTGCCCCGGCACTTTGCCATTCAGATAAAGCTTTGTCAGGGGGCAGGTACCTGGAAAAACTGACACCCATTTTATATCATATGAGAGATCACATGATTATGCTGGTAAGAACTTGATTGGCTGCATGGTATCACTATGCTTAGTATATCAAACATCACATGAGAGAGAATACATTTAAATAATGACCCAATTGGGTAAGTGGCCCTGGGGTGCTCTGGACAAGTATACAAAACATGCTGAACTAGAACAAACATCTACATAACAAATCATACTATATAGAAAAGCAAAAATTTGTGCAAATAATCTATGCAACTGCCTTAATTTCTTCAAAATGTATCATTTTTCCCTCTTATTCCAGCCACTGTTCATGGTTTGGAGAGTGCAGTTTATCTGTTTTACCCCATACTATAGCTTACTGCACCTTTGATATAAAAGGTGGTGGTGGAACCAGTCAGATGGTCGGACCACTGCACCATAAGATTCAATTTCCAGGCTCCCCTCTATAGGCCTGCCCTGTGGAGATGGTCAGATGTCGCTCTTTGAGGGATGTGACTCCCAATGGTCTGCTGGCGGCATTGGACCTATCAAGGCTGCTGGGCACAAGTGGGAGTCCAGAGGACTTAGTCCTGGCCTATAACAAGGCCATGATGGATGCCCTGGACTCCATCGCTCCTGTCCATGTTCATCCTCTCTCTCTTCACCCTCGGTCCCCTTGGTTTGATGGAACCTTGAGGGAGATGAGACGAGTTGGACGAAGGCTAGAGTGAAGCTTGCAGAAATCCTCCCTGGATGATGACCACCTTAGATTGATGGAGTACTATCAGCTCTATCAAACAGCAATCACCGGTAAGAAGGCAGAGTTCCTGTCCAGGGAGATTGCTGCAGCTCAGAATCGACCAGCTCAGCTCTTTTGGACCGTAGACAGGTTGTGCAACCCAACCTGTCTACAGGTCCGAAGTCCTTTTTCACAATCTAAGAGTGATGAGTTTGCTCAGTTCTTTGCTGATAAGGTGGCCGACATCAGGGCGGAGATCCAACCAGCTCACTCTGTGGGGATTAATGGTGGTTGGTGCCTGATCTCTGCACCCCAGTTTTCTTGGTCATCTTTCGACCAGCTGTAGATCACTGATATCGTGCGGATTATCCAGAATATGCGGCCGACATACTGTAGTTTGGACCCAGGCCCAACATGCCTCATTTTGGGGTGTATTGATTCTATCAGCCTCATCCTGGCCAAGATTGTGTGGTGCTCCTTAGAGACTGGTGAGTTCCCTAGCTCCCTGAAGGTGGTGGTGGTGACACCACTCCTTAAGAAAGCTTCTCTGGACCAAAACTGCTTGGCTAACTACAGACCTATCTCTCTAACCTTCCCTTTTAGGGAAGATGATTGAGAAAGCAGTTACACTGCAGCTGGAGAACCATCTTACCATTCATGATATCTACGATCCCCTTCAGTCTGGTTTTCGGAAGAAGCATAGTACTGAGATAGCTCTGGTGCAGGTGCTCAATGATCTCCTGATGGCTAGAGATCAGAAGCGCCATTCCATCTTGGTGCTCCTCGATCTCTCATCAACTTTCAACACCGTGGACCATGGGGTGTTGCTCGAGCATCTGAGGGTCATCTGTGGCCTGCCTGGTCCAGTCCTCAGGTGGTTTCAATCTTTCCTTGTTGTCGGGTCTCAGAGGATGGTCCTCTTTTTACCACCTTAGGAACATCACTTGGGTTAAGCACCTTGTTCTGTCCAGTGACCTTCCAACGCTGATCCATGCCTTTGTGACCTCGCGCCTGGACTACTGCAACTCTCTCTACCTAGGGCTTCCAGGGATTGATATCCACCACTTGCAGCTGGTGCAGAATGCTGTGGCATGGCTATTGACAGGGGCTCCTTGTTCAAGCCACATCATGCCCATGCTGCACGAACTGCACTGGCTGCCTGTTCAGTGGCGGATCACCTTCAAGGTCAGTCTTCTGACCTTTAAAGCCCTACACAGACAGAGCCTGGGCTACCTGAAAAAGCTCCTGATTCCCTACTGCCCCGCCCACCCACTCCACTCATCTAATGAGGGGTTGTTAGAAATTCCAGGGGTACGGTTGAAAACCTCCAGTTCTCATGCTTTCATGTTTGCAGCTCCGACCCTGTGGAATTCTCTACCTCATCAGATTCAAGAGTGCCAGACCGTGGAGAGCTTTAAAACAGCCCTAAAGACCTTCCTGTTCTTTAGACATTTGGTGATCACTTATGATATATGCTCCCACTTGAATTCTTGTATTCCTGTATTACTTGACTTCGACTGTATCTGATGTTTATGTTCTGTGCTTTTTAATTGTTTTATGGATTGTACAGCACTTTGATTTTAGATATTGCACTTCATAAATAAAGATTATTATTATTATTATTAAAAGGGGTATAGCTTCCAGCTCTATAACAGGGCTTGTACTTAAAACAGAATTTAATTTAAATAATTAGTGTGGTTAACAGTTGAGGTTATTACAAGTTCTACATGATACACAGTGTTTGAGTTCAACATTAGATTAGAAACATAGAAACATAGAAACATAGAAACATAAAATTTGACGGCAGATAAGGATCGCTTGGCCCACCCAGTCTGCCCATTTTCCTACCTACTGGATAAGCTGCACATCCTAGTTAACCAGCAGCCTACTTCTTCTTACCTCCACCCCCCAGAATTGCCTTATAACTGTCCCATGCATGCTTGAATTCCACCACTGATTTTGACTCCACAACCTCCTCCGGAAGGCCGTTCCATGCATCCACAACCCTCTCTGTGAAAAAATACTTCCTTAAATTACCTCTGAGATGCCCCCCTCTATCTTCAAATTGTGCCCTCTTGTTCTTGCACACCTCTTTTTTTGAAAGATGCTACCCTCTTGGACTTTGTTGATTCCCTTGAGGTACTTGAAAGTTTCTATCATGTCCCCCCTCTCCCTCCTTTCCTCGAGGCTATACATATTAAGCTCCTTAAGTCTCTCTTCATATGTCTTCCGGTGCAGACCCTGCACCATTTTAGTTGCCCTCCTCTGGACAGCTTCCATCCTGTCTATGTCTTTCTTGGAGATTGGGTCTCCAGAACTACACACAGTACTCCAGATGGGGTCTCACCAGCTGTCTGTACAGAGGGATAATAACTTCCTGTTTTCTACTGGTGATGCCTCTCCTATGCATCCAGTAACCCCAACCCTCCTTGCTGCCCTCTCACATTGCTTGCCCACCTTTAGGTCATCTGATATGACTACCCCCAGGTCCCTTTCCATTTTGTTGTTGTTAGTATCTCACCCCCATTGTGTACTCTTCCCTGGGTTTTTGTTTCCCAGGTGCATTATCTTGCACTTCTTAGCACTGAATCTAAGCTGCCATACATTTTGACCATTCCTCTAACCTGTGCCAAGTCCTTCTCATCCTTTCCACCCACCCTGTGCATCAACTCTGTTGCAGATCTTAGTGTCATCTGCAAAGAGACATACTTTTCCTTCCAGTCCTTCCGCAATGTCGCTCATAAAGACATTGAAGAGGACCGGTCCTAATACTGAACCTCATGTACCCCACTAGTAACCCTCCTTCTTCTGAGTGGACTCCATTTACTATTACCTCTGTGTCCTATTCTCCAGCCAATTCATTACCCAGGCTGTCATCTTGGGACCCACTCCCAGGCTGGCTAACTTGTATATTAATCTTTTGTATGGGACTGTGTCAAATGCCTTCTAAAGTCTAGGTAGGCCATGTCCACAGCCCTCCTGATCTACTACTTTGGTCACCCAGTCAAAGAAATCTATCAGATTGTGTCTGGCATGACCTTCCGCTGTGAATCCATGCTGCCCAGGGTCCTGTGCCCTCTGGCCTCTAGATACTCGACAATTCTTTCCTTCAGAAGTGATTCCATCATTTTCCCTATCACTGAGGTTAAACTAACAGGTCTGCAGTTTCCTGCTTCTGCCTTGCTCCCACTTTTGTGAAGGGAATCACATCTGCCCTCCTCCAGTCCTCGGGTACCACCCCATCCTCCCATGATTTGTTAAAAGGGCAGTCAGTGGTGTCACTAGTTCTACCCTTAGCTCTTTTAGAATTCTGGGATGAATCCCATCAGCCCCATTGCTTTGTCCACTTTCAGTTTTAAGAGTTCTTTCAGACCCTTTCTTCTGTAAATGGGCTGGTATCAACTTCTGTATCCAGAGTGTTACTACTGTTTGTTTTATGTACCTCCCCTCTTCATTTGTAAATACTGAGCAAAAATATTTGTTTAGTATCTCTGCCTTTCACAGTCTCCTCTGCCCACCCTCCTCCCTTTATTAAGCCTCACTATCCCTCCCTTGGTCTTCCTTTGCTCCTGATGTACCTATAAAGGTTTTATCCCCTTCTTAACTGAGTTGGCTATCTTTTCCTCGGTTTGGGCCTTTGCTGTTCTGACTGTCTTCCCAGCCTCCTTTGCTTTAACTGATACAGTTCTCTGTCCTGCTCCTTCTGCGATTCCTTGTACTTCCTGCATGCTTTCTTTTCTCTTGAACCTTCACTGCCACTTTGAGAACCATAGTGGTTTCTTACATCGTCTTGTTTTGTTTATTTGCTTCACACAAGGCTAACGTTACCTCTGTGATGACAGTTTTTATTATTCCCCATTGTTCTTCCACCCTCCTTCCTGCCCATTTGCTAGTGCATTCCTTAGGCACTCACCCATTTTGTAAAAGTCAGCCCTCCTAAAGTCCAGTACTTTTGTCTTTGTGTAGGCTTGACTCTATTGCTGTGTTTATTGTGAACCATACTGTTCGATGGTCGCTAGTTCCCAGATGGCTACCACTTCTACATCTGTGATCCTCTCTCCATCTCCATTTGAGAGAATCAAGTCTAATATTGCTCCCTCTCGAGTGGGCTCCAGTACTAGTTGTCTAAGGCATGCCCCCTGTAGGGCATCTAGAATAACTGCACTCTTTGAAGTGGCAGCTGCAACTGCACTCCAGTTAACATCTGGCAGATTACATTATGCTATGCAGTACTATGAAATGGGTACAAGAAATCTAGCAATTAATTGGCCACTGACTGTATGTTATTATTTCTAACATACAGGAAAATGTACAGGCTATAAGCTGAGCAGTGATTTTAGTAAATAAGCTCAAAATAGAATGTTGAGGAAAAATAATCAGCCATCTTGATTTCTCACTAAAGCGACCAGAAAACAGTAAGGTTTAGTTCAAAGCTGACATAAAATGTTTTCTGGTTGCTTTAGTGAGAAATCAATCAACTGTATTTCTTGTACCCATTTCATAAGTTAGCCTCTCCCCTGCTCAACAATACACTCGCTCGCTCCCATGAAAGGCACGTTCTGGGAAAAGTTGCATCCAGCAGCCTGCCCAACACTTACAGGCAGTTGGCCCAGTATGGAGGGACAGAAGAAAAAATTACTCACCTTAGTAATGTTGTTTCTTCTAATGGAGTCTTGCTATATTATGACATACGCAGTGAGTCCCAACCTTTGAACTGCTCCGGAGGTGAAAGAGTTAACTTTCCATGCCAGGCAAGGAACGCTGAGCTTGAGCTCGGTTGAAACTCTTTCGGTTGTTCTTAAACTCAAACCGTCAGATCTTTACAAGCTAAACTCACTGAGGTCCTGTGTGGAAGCTGTAAACCTACTACTAGCCAACTGCTATAAACATAAGAACACTTTTTTGGTCCCAAAACAAAGACTCAAGTCAGGAGACCTAAAAATGAAAAACCTAACAAGTCATCCCAAAAAAGAGGGGTAAAACAACAAGGTGGGCATCTACTAAGTGCCAACACTGCACTGCCCACCCACATCCCAAAACAGAGGTTCTGAGAGGGGGAGGCAGGGGGAGGTCATAATGTAGCAAGACTCCATTAGAAGAAACAACATTACTAAGGTGAGTAATTTTTTCTTCAAACAACATGAAGTCTTGCTATATTATGACATATGCAGACTACACAGCAGTACCTCCATGGAGGAGGGACAGAACCTACTTAGGAAATAGGCTCTGAAGCACAGCTGTGCCAAACCGAGCATCACTCCTAGCCTGGATGTCCAGGGAGTAATGCTTGGTAAAAGTGTGAACTGTTCTCCAGGTAGCTGCTTGACATATCTCTAGAATAGGGATATCCCTGGCAGCAGCCAGGGAAGCAGCTGTACCTCTGGTAGAATGAGCCCTCAGGCCTGAGGGAGGAACCTTACCCAGCTTTTCATAACAGAATTGGATACAAGAGACAATCCACCTGGCAATGGATCTTTTAGTGGCAGGTTTCCCTTTACCAACCTCACCATAAGTGAGGAACAGTTGGAGGAGTCAAACCTGTGACCCTTAGTGCGTCTATGTAGTAACTAAGGGCTCTTCACATCTGTTGTAGCCTCCTCAACAGAGGAGGAATGGTCAGTGAAGTACACAGAGAGATATAGATTGATTAAGGTGAAATCTGAAACCACCTTAGGAAAGAACTTCCTGTTAGTCCTGAGGACCACCTTACCTCTATGAAAGGAGATAAAATCAGGCTCCACTGACAAAGCTTGTAATTCACTTATGCGTCTGGCAGAAGTGATGGCTACCAGAAACACAGTCTTCCAAGTCAAGTACTTAAGCTCTGCTGAAGATAAGGGCTCAAAGGGAGGTTGCATAAGCTGAGCAATGCCAACATTAAGATCCCAGGCAGGGGCAGGGTCCCTGAATGGAGGGTTGATGTGAAGCAATCCCTTAAAAAACTTGGAGAATACAGGATGAGCTGAAAGAGAAGAGGGTTTACCTGCTGAAACAAAAGCAGACACAGCTGCCAAATGTACTTTTAGGGTAGCTGGTCTCAGCCCCAAGGTATTCAAATGGACTATATAATCCAGGACTGTGGGTAAATCAGCAGATTCTGGGGAAATATGCTTCCCAGAGCACCATATGGAAAACCTCTTCCATTTGGAATTATAGGTAGCCCTGGTGGAAGTTTTCTTAGAAGCCTTCAATATATCCATTACATCTTGGGAGAGGTGTAGATCAGCAAACTCTAATTCTTCAAGAGCCAGGCCTTGAGATTGAGAGATTTGAGGTTCGGGTACCAAACCCTCCCCTGAGCACAGGTTAACAGGTTGTGATTCCTGGGAAGACACAGAGGAAGATGGACTGCTAAGGACAGTAGGAGTGGATACCAGGGTTGTCTGGCCCAATCTGGAGCAATCAGGATCATCTTGCAGGATTGAGATCTGATTTTGACTAACACTTTGAACAGGAGGGAAGCATAGAGAAACTTCTCTTCCCAATTGAGAACTAAGGCATCCAGAGGGACTGAGCCCAACACTGGGGGCCTGCAACAAAAAAGGGGAAGTTGGTGATTGTCTGGGGCTGCAAAAAGATCTATCTGCGGGGTGCCCCATCTGGCAAATATTGCCTCCAGGACCAGGGGATCCAGTGACCATTCGTGATGGCCCTGGGAAATCCTGCTGAGAGCATCTGCCAGGACATTGTCCTTGCCTGGGAGGTGAACTGCCTTAAGGGAGGTGTTCAGGGAGTAAGCCAGAGACCACAACTTCATTGCTTCGGTGCACAAGGCCGTAGACCGAGTGCCTCCTTGCTTGTTGATGTACCACATTGTGGTGGTGTTGTCTGTTCTGACCTGTACAACTTTATTCTGAACAGATTTGGAAAAAACTTGAAGTGCTAGAAAAACTGCTCTGAGTTCCAACAGATTGATGTGGAGCAGAGATTCCTGAGGGGACCACAATCCCTGGGTAGTGAGGTCGCCCATGTGAGCTCCCCACCCAAGAGGGATGCATCTGTAGTAAGGATTAAGGAGTGAGACTGGTGACAAAGGGAACCCCTTGTCTCAGATTGCTCTGATCCTGCCACCACTGTAGGGCTTGGATCAGGGTTTGAGTTACTGGGATCAATTTGGTTAGAGGGTCTTTCCTTTGAGACCAAAAGGCTCTCAAATGGAACTGGATGTCCCTCATCTGAAATCTTGCTCCCTGCACTACTGCTGTAGAAACAGCCATGTTCCCCAGGAGCTGTAGAAAATGCCTTGCTGGTCGATGCATGGTGAATGAGGAGGCCAGAGAGACCAGGGTCCTTGCCCTGTCCAAAGGAAGGAAGGAAGGCTCTGGCTTTCTCTGTGTTCAGCTCTGCGCCTATGAAGGTGAGGAGCTGGACAGGCTCTAGAACTGACTTTGAAAGATTCAGAAGGAAACCTAGAGAGGTGAGCAGTTGCTGAGTTATCTGTAGATGTAACTTGACTTGGTCTGGAGACTGGCCTACTATGAGCCAGTCGTCCAGGTAAGGGAAGATGGCAATTTTTTGCCTTCTTAGGAAGCAACTGCTACTGCCAGGCATTTTGTGAATACCCTTGGAGCAGAGGTGAGGCCAAAGGGCATTGCTCTGAACTGGTAATGGCCTGAGGGCAGCTCGAACCTGAGTTACTTTCGATGGGAGCTTCTGATGAGAATATGGAAATAGGCATCCTTGAGGTCCAGGGACACTAGCCAGTCCCCTGGCCTTAGAGAGGGTAGAATAATTCCCAGAGTCACCATTTTGAATTTTGGTTTTAAAAGGTGCTTGTTTAAATATCTGAGATCCAGGATGGGCTACCATTCTCCTGTCTTTTTTGGGGTAAGGAAGTACCTGGAGTACAATCCTTTGCCCTGGTGTAGGGATGGAACCCTTTTCACAGCTCTGAGAGCCAGGAGGGAAGAGACCTCTGCCTCTAGGGCAAGTGCCTCTGGTGGATTTGCAGGTGGAAAAGATCTGGTTCTCATTTTTGGAAATTTTTTGAAGCTGAGAACCAGTCCCTGGCTTACTACTTCCAGGACCCACTTGTCTGATGTCAGAGACTTCCAGTCCTGGACAAAGTAAGCCAGCCTGCCCCCTACAGGTAACTGAGAATCGGCCTGGCAATCCCATCAGGGTGCCTGCTTGGCAGGAGCCTTTGGGCTGAGGGTGGAAGCAGGCCTGCTTGTACCCGTCTGCCTCTCCCCTCTAAAGAACCCCCTCTGGGCGTAAGCAGAAGAGGAGGCCTGGCTTGGTAAAAGGCCTATGAAAAGAGCCTGCCCTGCCCCTGAAAGCTGCCTTTGAGGAGTGGCCTGCCTTTCCTTGGCCTGTGCACCCTATAGGTGGTCCTATACTCATCCATTTTCTTCATGTAATTCTCTGTCTGCTCCCAAACAGAGAATTACCCACAACAGGAAAATCCATGTCCTTAGTCTGGGTATCCTGTGACAGGCTAGTACATCTGAGCCAAACCATTCCGCGAAGTGCCACAGATGTAGCCATGACTCTTAATGACACATCATTAGAGTCCACTGCAGCGTGGAATTGCACCTTGGATGCCTCAATACCATCGGCAGCCACCTGCTCCAGCTCCTTGGCAAGCTGGCCAGGGACCTGTTTTGCTAGAGCCATAACAGTATCCCATCTGGATTTCTGATATCTAGCAACATAAGCCATATAATTTGCCTGTCTGAGTCCCAGGGATTCTGCCATGTACTGTTTCTTTGCCATGGCATCAATCCTCCTGGAGTCCTTGTCAGGGGGGTGTGAAGCCAAGGGAATATTTGCCTTGTCACAGGCTGCAGCCTGCACTACCCCAACATGGCTACATTGTTGTGTAAGGAACTCCGTATCAGAGTCTGACAATGTATACCTCTTGTCCATTCTCTTATCCATTCTCTTATCCATAGGAGGTATAGTGTGAGGAGTTTTTAGAATTTTAACTGTCTGTTTCCCAAAAGATTTATGCAAAGGAATAGACAGTCTCCTAGACTCTGGGATACCCATCATTTCCACATAGTCAGGCTCCTCTTGATCATCCACAGCTTCCTCCATAGGGAGCTGGAAGGTTTAAGCCACTTTTTTATAAAACATAAAATGAGAAGGGGACTCAGAAAGCCTAGGAGGAGACACTCCTGAAGGTCCTTCTGGGGAGATGTCCGGGTCAATGGGCACATCCAGACTTTCAAATCCACATTCACTCTCCTCATACTCCTCTTCCCCCTCCTCTGGTTCATAATATTCCTCTAAATCATACTCTTGAACCGGTGGAACCGGCCGAACCGTACGCTTACCTGATGGTGCCGGTTCGGTCGGAACTGGGGAAAGCGACTGGACAATTTTATCGCTTTGGCTATTTCTTCAGCGGTTGGAGAGAAAAGTTTTGGCTCACACCAGCTGATTTCCTAGTCCTTTGCTGGAACCGACTCCTCAGAGTCGGATCTCCCTTGCAGGAGTCTCGCCCTGGTCAGAGGGCACCTCCGTTCGCTGTTGAAACTGAACCGGCTGGCCATCCGTTCAGCAGACTTTTGACCTCCTTTCCTGAGCCTACCAACTCTCTTTTCCAGGGTAGCTGTAGGAAAATTTTTACAAATCTGGCAGTCTGCATTGAGGTGGTCAAACCCCAGACAATAAACACAGGTGGTGTGGGGGTCAGCCTTGGCAAAGACTTCCCCACAGACACTGCAGTGTTGAAACCCAGTGGGCCCGGTTTTTCTTTTGGGTTTCTCAGACATAGTGCCAGCCTAACCAAACTTACCCGTTTATGGCAATCCACCAGGTAAGACCCTTTTATTGGTTCCCAACCGTGTCACGGGTCATGGAAAAAACCACAATAAAATCTGGTTCTTTTAGAACCGATAAGAACCGGTAACCACACTCCAAATGACAGATTAACATATTTTAAACAACCTGATCGGTTTAAACCGAACCGATAAACCGTTTACAAGTTCCACACAGAATAGAAATTAATGTAAAACCTATCTAGTACTCACAATACCACAGACAGAGTCTGAACCGACTGGTTGCGGTTTAAATTCGGTCGAAAACCGAGAAAAACAATACTTTAACTGACAAAATGAACCGAGCAGAAGGAGAAATCTCCGGAGCGACTGTTCAGTGAGGTGGAGTAAAGAATCTGACGGTTTGAGTTTGAAGAACAGACAGAGTTTCAACCGAGCTCGAGCTCAGCGTTCCATGCCTGGCATGGAAAGTTAACTCTTTCACCTCCGGAGCAGTTCGAAGGTTGGGACTCACTGCATATGTCATAATATAGCAAGACTTCATGTTGTTTGAACCCCCGTTGCATGTGCTGTTTCACTAAGCTCCTTGTGTGAAGCCCCAGTCCAAGTCCCCAGCACGGTGTAATTGCCACTAGCCCTGAGCATAAGACCGATGGCACTTGAGCCCTCCACCCTGTTCCCGGCTAGGAGATCCCGATCGGCAGCTGCAGGACCTGGTGTAGCCACTAGCCCCAAGCGCGAGACTGATGGCACTCGAGCCTGGCTGAAACTGCTGACTAACCATGGGGTAGCCAGTCAGGAGCCCTCGCCACACTGGAGGAAAAGGTTGAGTGGCCGTTCTGCAAACACAAATAATGATTTCTTTTTCCAAACTTAGGAGTGTGCTAGTTGGGTGGGGGGTTGGGGGTGCCATGACAGCTACATAATGGGGGAACAAATACAAATACGGAAGCCTAAACTGCTCAAAAGTCCTCAATTCAAAAAAAAAAAAGACAAACAGTAGGCGGAGGAACTATTTTATTAAAAATGAAGACAAACTTTTAAGTCTATTACTATTAAATGCTATGCATTTTAGTTATCACATACATCTGTATTTTAGGTAGCCATTTCATAAGCGCAATAAGCCACTCCAGGATGTGTGTTAGACACTTTAACACACGGCTAGGAGGCTGGACGCACTCGGCTGGTGGCCACGTGCCTCACTACTCCACCTAGCCGTGTGTTAAAGTGTCTAACGCACACTCTGTCATGTCTTATTGCTTACTTGGATATTAGACAGATGAATTTTGTCTAAGTATTATTTAACTTCAGAGTGCAGCCACTCCCGTCTTCAAAGTTGCTCAGGGGTCATGGAGGATATGGGAATATAGGTGCAGTTTAGCCTCATCAGTGTTTCTGGGAAGAGCCACTTGAGGAATGATAGGCAGAGTGGATCTGTATAGTGTGAGCCTGCATCGAGAGTTAGGGGGCTGGGAGGAGGGGCTAGTAGTGATATTACAGAGTGTAAGTACCAGCATGTTGGCTGCAGCAATCCTTTCTGGGTACCTGTATTGTGTACATAGTAATTTGCTCTTGGAAGTGGCAGGAGTTGCAGAGCTGGGTAGAGATGCTGGGCCCACTTGCTACACAGTCTGCCTGGAAGGGGGGAGGGGGAAACCTGGGATTGGTGATCACAGGTGCTGGGCCTTCTGCAAAGGTAATAAAATTATTTCTTGCCTTTTTAAAAAAAACATTTCAAGTGATAATATAGTACACCAGTAACTTGATTTCATGTACACTGTCTGAAAAGAAATGTATTATATCTGAAAGTTTGATATATATCAGGTGGTTTATGATGAAACAAATAAGGAGTGAGGCCACTAGTGAGTATTGGTTGCCATACTTTTGAGGCACTGTGAGAACACCAGGATTTGAGGCTTGAGAACCATTGAACTAGAGGTCCGGGGGATCAAGAGCATCCATTATAAAATGGTGTCTGGCCAGTGCTGCCTCCTGATTAGTCAAAACTGGGTCACAAGAGAGCATTTTGTCCTATATGTAATGTCTGGTTAGAGGTATGTTACCTGAAACATAACCCTGCAAGGTCAAAGATTGTTAGGAAAGAATGGCAAACCCTCATGTAACCATCCCTACACCTAGAGAACAAAGCCTCATCCACCCTGTCCAAAGAAAACTGAAGCCTCAACCCTGTACAAAGAAAATGACTCCAAAATTGTTCAAGAAACTCCCAAACCTTGCAAACCTACATGCCAACAAATACAACTGAAAACTGAAACACCCTGCCTAACCGAACTAATAAACAAGACCCCCCCAGCCACATACCTGAAGAACAAAATAAACAGTAACTTAATAATCCAAAACCTTCAAGCACATCCATGGTGCTCTTCAGACAGACACACAAACAGAAATTTCTCTGAACTGGCAACCGACAGCAAATGCTGCAAAGCTTCACAAAGGCTGAATTTAACTAAAGAATATAGACAGACCCGACATTACTACTATAAACAAACGTGTACCCATACCACAACAGTGAACTAAATGCAGATCAAGTTATAGCTGCCTTACTTAGAGAGACAGGACCTCTGCCCTTCATGACCTGTGTTGAAAAAACTTTATTTCAAAGGAAAAGGAAAGGCAGCAGAAAACTGAATGATGTCACAAATTGTATCCCCAACCCTGAAAAACTTGCTTTAAGGTTCAACACCACTAATGCACACAAAACATGTGCACTGACTGACAGTGCCCTTAAAATCACTCTGATTCATTTATCATTAAAAAACATAAATGGAATAAAGCCAAACTTCAGGATGAACCCACCAGGAAGTATGTTACCAGTCTGGAATAACAACAGGATGCACTCCAAGGTCACAAGAATGTCAGCTAACAGCTGGGGAAGACTGAGCAGGTGAAGCCCTCAAGGCTACTCTGTAATACACCACACTCATCTGGGGTGCAGGGGTGGTGATTTTGCCATCATTTTCAAACCTGAAGTAGGGCGCATGTCTTTCCCTGTGGACGGGGAAAGGTCTTTTGAGGGTGTAGTTATTGCACGTGGTGGCAGTGGTGTGGAATGTATAGGGTGTTCGTGGAATGTATGATGTTTCTGGTTTACCACATTCCATGTAGTAGTAGTACCTTTATGCAGGAATTCCCTGAGCTGGTATCCTCAGTGGTCCTGGAGTATGCTGACTCACATTCATTTACACTGGGGCTCTGTTGTAAATGGGATATTTGGGGTTCTATTGGACGGTATCCTCTGTCAGCCAGGTGGGCAGGCACATGCTTGACCTTGTGCTCATCTTGAGTTTTGTAGTTGAACAGCTCCTGGTGGATCCAGTAACCTGGTTGGATCATTATGCTGCAAGTTTTGATTTCATAGCCCTGGTTTTACTCACACTGTGGAAATGGTCTACTCTGCAGTTTGGATATAAACCTAAATCCTAGTTCTTTATCATGTGGCCCTTTAAGGCTACTAGGTACCTTCATGGGTTTAGTTAAGTCTTATAAGCAAGTCATCCTGCTTGTTGCTGATGTCCTGGTGCCAGTCCATTCCCACTTAGTACTTTTCAATCAGCTTGAACTTGTCTTACTTCAATTGTGGGCTTCGCTAATTAAAGTTGTTGGGTTGGTGGTTATAGTGCAGGTGAATGAAGACCAGCATGTTCGCAGGCAAGCTTGTCCTATGTCACACAGTCAGCAATACAGTGCTCCCTCTCTATAAAGAACTTCTCTATGACAAACTTCCTCTTAAAGTGAATAGCTTTGATGGTTCCCATTGTTCACTAAGTAGGCATATTAGAACCTCACTATAGCGAACACCTAGCTACAGTGAACACCTCAGCTGGCTCCAGAGGTGTTCCCTATAGAGAGGGAGGTGCTGATTGCTCCAAGGAAACATTTGCTTCTTGGGCATCGTCACCTAGAGTACTGTGTCCAGTCCTGGAGACCACATCTCTGGAAGACCATAGGCAGGGCAGAGGAAATCCAGAGGAGGGCAACCAAACTGGTGCAGGGTTTGCATCACAAGCCCTATGAGAAGAGACTGAAGGACCTCAATGTGTACACCCTGGAGGAAAGGAGGGAGAGGGGGAATATGATAGAAACATACAAATACCTTATGGGCATAAATAAAGTTCAAGAGGGAAGCATTTTTCAGGAAAAAAATGCTCAAGAACAAGGGGACATAAAAACATAGAAACATTGAAATTGATAGCAGATAAGGACCTCTAGGCCCATCCAGTCTGCTAATATACCTACGTGTATCAGTGGCTGCAGACCCTACTTGGGCATAAGCTTTAGCCTCCCTTTCCCACCGCTGGGGTTCCCTTATGTCTATCCCATGCATGTTTAAATCCTACCACAGTGCTCGCTCCAACCACCTCCTGCAGTAGTCTATTCCATGCATCCACCACCCTTTCTGTCAAAAAGAACTTCCTCACATTTCCTCTTATCCTGCCCCCCTCCAATCTCATATCATGCCTCTCGTTCTTGTACTTCTGTACTGAAAGATGTTGCCTTCCCTGCACCCTGTTTATACCCTTAAGGTAGTTGGAAGTTTCTATCATATCTCCCCGTTCTCTTCTCTTCTCTTCTCTTCTCTTCTCTTCTCTTCTCTTCTCTTCTCTTCTCTTCTCTTCTCTTCTCTTCTCTTCTCTTCTCTTCTCTTCTCTTCTCTCACCTCCTCTTCCAGTGCATACATATTGAGGTCTTTCAGTCTCTCCTCATATGTCAACTGGTGCAAGCCCTGCATCATCTTAGTCACCCTTCTCTGAACTGCCTCCACCCTGTCTATGTCCTTTCAAAGATGTGGCCTCCAGAACTGTACACAGTATTCCAGATGAGGCCTCACCAATGTTTTGCACAGTGACATCACCACCTCCCTTCTTCTGCTTGTAATACGCCTTCCTATGCACCCTAACATGCCACTGGCTCTTCCTATAGCCTTTGTGCTCTACTTAGCCACCTTTAGGCCATCTATGATGATAATCCGCAAATTCCTTTCTTCCCTGGTGACCATCAGCAATCCCCCCCATCCTGTAGCTCTCCTTAGGGTTCCTGCACTCTAAGTGCATGATTTTGCACTTCTTTGCATTGAACCTCAGCTGCCACACTTTGGACATTTCTCCAATTTTCCTAGGTCCCTCCTCATTTTCTCTACCCCATCTGGAGTGTCTACCCTGTTGTAGATCTTGGTGTCATCTGCAAACTGGCAAACCTTCCCTTCCAGCCCTTCTGCAATGTCACTAATGAAGACATTAAAAAGGACTGGTCCCAGAAAAGGAGGGTGACCCCACTGGTCACCCTCCTTTCCTCGAATTAGATCCCGTTTACTAACACCTTCTGCTTCCTGTCCCGTAACCAGTTTCTAACCCAGTTCACCACCTTGTGGCCCACGCCCTGGCTACCCAACTTGTTTAACAACCTTCTATGCAGGACGGTGTTGAAGGCTTTGCTTAAATCGAGGTAGGTGACATCTACCACTCCACCCTGATCCACTTCCTTTGTCACCCAATCAAAAAAATATATCAGATTTGTTTGACATGACCTTCCTGTTCTGAATCCATGCTGTCTCGGATCCTGTGCTCTGTTGGCTTCCACAATCCTTTCCTTAAGCAGTGCCTCTATAATCGTATTCACTATCGAGGTGCTGCTGACTGGCCTATTGTTACCTGCCTTCTCCCTGCTTCCAGTCTTGTGAAGAGGGACAACATGTGCCTTCCTGCAGTCCTCTGGAACCACGTCTGTACTGAGTGACTCACTGAACATGGCTGCCAGTGGTGTTGCTAGTTCAATCCGTAGTTCCTTTAATATCCTGGGATGTATGTCATCTGGTCCCATTGCCTTGTCCACCCTCAGTTTTGTGAGTTCCTCTAGGACTCTCTCCTCTGTAAATGGACTGGTGTTCACCCCCGTGTATCTGATGCTCATCTGTGGACCTTGTCCCTCCCCTTCTACAGTGAATACTGAACAGAAGTATTTATTCAGTATTGGCACTTTTTCCAGGTCCCCCTCTATACACTCCGCTTCATTCCCTCTGAGTCTTACAATCCCTCCGGACTGCCTTCTTTCACTGATGTACCTATAGAATGTCTTGTCCCCTTTCTTCACCATCTATGTAAATCTTACCTTTGTTTACCCCTTTGTGTTCCTAACTGCTTTACCTGCTTCGCTCAGATAGTTTAGGTACACTACCCAATCCTCTTCCTTCTGTGTCTCCTTATATTTTCTGAAAGCCACCCTTTTGTTCTTTACTTTCTCTGCTACATTTTTATACTATGAAGCTGGTGGGGGGGGGGGGAGATTCAGAGGAGATGTAAGGAAGTACTTCTTCACAGAATAAGTGGTGGATGTCTGGAACAGCCTCCCAGCGGAAGTGGTGGGTGCAAAAATGGTAACATGCTTCAAGAATGCATGGGATAGGCATAAGGGAACCTTAGAGATAGGGGAGATGGATAAAGCTAGCGATTAAGTAGAGTCTGAGGTGTTATAGTAGGTAGGGAAAATGGGTATGTGCCATGGTCAGCAACACGAACACAATGACTTACATCCCTGTCGACAAAATCGACAGTTCGCCGACAGGTCGCTGTGTTGGTGTGCCTGAAACAGGGGCACATTGTCTCCTGGTCCTGCACCCCCTCTTGAATCAACTCTGATTTGGGCGGTAGGCAATTGGGTTATATGGGCCGCAGCTTAGATCAAACATAATCTATTAACGTGATGCTGGTCGACGAAGTGTTGTCGAATCGACATCGTACAGCTGGAACAATAGGCAGGCTAGGTGGGCCAAGCAGTCCTTATCTGCCCTCAACATTTATATTTCTATGTTTATATGCTGTAATGATCAATACAAAGATCTTATGAGATTCCCTCTAAGATAACGAAATTGAGGCCACCTCCTCTTTTTCCTAGGACTACATTTTCAGTAGCACTAAAGGTAAATACGTGCTCATCGGGGTTTGTGGAAACCGAAATGTGTTTATACAAAGCATTATGTGGGGCTTTTCTTCTAATGACACAAGTGTTTTCCAATGTGAGCCTTAAACTCTCAATTTGTCTTACAAACATACAATGCTTTACACTATCAGGTGACCAAATACATATGACTCCGACCATGGAGCAGTTAATGAACTTGTAAATTTCATACTCTTTTCTTGAGTTTACTGTGCTGAACACTTTAGTACTTTGTACTACTTCACAGTAGGTACAATGACCACACTGTAAATGCAAAACAGTGTAGGTAGCTCAGAAAAACAATATCTGGTGCCTTAGCATAAAGTCACTCACCCCAACACAACAGAACTTGGCTACAGCAGATCTGTTCTAAGTACAAGAACTCTCAATGGGGTGTGAATTAATGAAAAAAGATTTATTGTTTGTACAAACAGCACTACTGTCACCCTATCCAATGCTTCACACCAAAGTGGGCACTTTCTTAAGGATAATGCCACCCAGTGAATACTCCATTTTATACATTTATTGTGTACAGTATCGTGTTCATTTAAAATAAAAATAAATTAAAAAGTTATAGTAATAACGTGATGGCGCAAAGACACCAATACCAACCAAGTGCAAAGGAGATGGCAGCCTAAAGGTTAGATTAATGAGCTGTGAATGAGCTTGGTACATCCGACAGACCTGGGTTTGATTCCCAGAACCTCCACTTGCATACTGTGTGACAGGCATCTCAACTCTGGTTCACAGGGCTGTTACTGTAAATGATTCACTCGTCTTTACACTATGTGCAAATAAAATTCATATCAGATAAAACTGCTTGGGGAGTGTGCTGTTCTTTTCATTTATCTTACTTGACTCAGTGAATTGAGCACATCCAACTGTAGTGTGTGTGAATGGGGGAGAGCAGCTCTGCTCGTATATTTGCATTGTACCTTGACCACACTGGTACATGTGATGAATGATCTACTCCTGGCAAAGGACTGAGGAGCACTGCCATGTTTAGGTCTCCTTGACATAACAACAGCATTTGATACTGTTGATCACTGGGAACTAATTGATCACCTGTGAACATTTTTGGGGTTCACTGGAAAAGTTCTTAACTGGTTCAGGGCCTTCCTCATGGACTGCTGACACACAGTGGTTTTGGATACATCTGGATCTGCCCTGTTCATCATTGTGTCTTGTATCATACAGGGTTTGATTCTTTCCCCATTGTTGTTTGTAGTAAACATGCTTCCACTTTGTGATCCAAAAATACAGCTTGAGTTTTCACTGTTATGCAGGTGATACTTTGCTGTACCTTTCATTGGCATCCAGGCAGGGTAACCCAGTATCTGTGCTTGAATGATGTATTTCTCAGAGCCAAGAATGGATGGACATCAGCTGGCTCAGACTGAATCCAGAAAACACTGAGTAGTTGTTGGTAGGCCCAAGTCACTATGTGTCATCTTTCAGGGTTTGCCTCTGGCCAAATCATGTCAAGTCGGTGCCGTCTGAGGCAGCTAAAACAGAACTTTGGATGGCGATTCCACTTAGATTTGTTTAAAAACTTCTAAACTTCAAGTTAGAATTAATTTCAGGAGGAATTTTCCTAATGAATTCTGTTGAAAACATTAGAAAATTCATCCCGTGGAATTATATTTGTTAATTTATGTGGAATAACTCAGGGGACTCAGCCTATGCTTTCCATGCACAATAATAAATTGATGATTAAAACTCCATGAGGATGAATTTTCTAATGTTGTCAATGGAATTCGTTAGGGGAAAATCCTCCCGAAAGGAATTCTGTATTGCAGTTTAGAACTTTTTAAACAAATCCCAGTGGAATCACTGTCCAAAGTTCAGCTTTAGCTGTCTTAGACAGTGTGGACTTGACATGGAACCCCTCAGGCTAGCCGCAATTGATGAGGTTCTGCTAGAGGCAGAGCAAGTGATCCTCAACTTGTGTGGTCCTGGATCCAAGCTGGCACAGTTTCCTTAGGTGTTGACTATAGTCTATTTTTTTTAACCCCTCCATAATATTTCTAGGCTGCAGGCCTGGTCCATGGGAAAAGTGACATAGGCACAGAGCGGATTTTTCTGGATAATGACTATGCGCCCACAACTATGCAGAGGAGGAGAGCCTATATTCCCCTGTTCCCCATACTACACCAAAAACAGTTGAAATTCAGGACTCCTTACCCCAGCAGACTGATTGTACAAGGGTCGGGGAAGGGGTCTGCGAGTGCCCAATGAGGGTGGTAGGCCAGACTGGGTTCTCTGAGATGGCAATTGAATCATAACAGCTTATATCACCTGCAACCGACAGGAAGTGGGAAGGGGAGTAAGGGGCCTGATTCTGGGGCTGTCCAGGGACTCAAAGAGGGGGAAGGCTGACCCAAGACTGCAGGCCACTGAACTTGGCCTGGGAATTGCAGTAACTTGGACTCCCGACTAGCGCTAACTCTTACCCTGGCTGATGCACATAACTCAGAGTGGCACCAGAGGAGGTCGCCCAGGGGAGACTGAAATTTGTTGGGGGGCTGCCGAATACTGAATCGCTGGACAAAATTTAAATCACCTTGTCCCCGCTGGGTGATTCAGAGGCTAACACCTTGAGCCCCCAGGGAACACATGAAATTCAACTATGAACAGCCAGCAGATCCCAGCAGCTCTCATCTCTCCTCGAACATTTTACCTACTCATCCCCCTATAAAAGAGGGGCAACCTCCTGGATTCTGATTGCTTATGGCTCTGAGGGTTTGGATGGAATGGGAGCTGGGACAGAGAAGAGGCATATGAAGTTTAGGATAGATTGATTCCCTGGGCCTGGGGCTGGGCGAAATGGTTAGGGTCGCCACCCCCTACAGGTAACATTTTGAAACCTGGCTGAGTTGGAATGTGATGGTTGGGGTCTCTGGGGGTCCCGTGGAGGGTTCTGCTCCCATGAATATGAGAGCCCACACTGGCTCTTCTTCGAAGCCTCTCAGAGGGACCAGGGGGTCTCCCCCTTATTCGGGGGCTGGTCCCCTTCTACCCGGTCTGAGTTCCTCTATTGTGGGGAGGGGTGGGAGGGGCAGTCAGGATTACCGCCTTGAATCATCGAACTCCAGGAGTATATCAGTTCTGGCATTAGAGGGACTTGCTTTAATTTATTACAAAACAACCTTGGTTTGAAAGGGGACATGAAACTTATGCTTCCTCTGATACAGATGTACTGGCTCTCTCATTTCACAGACTAGGAGGAGTTCTCAGAGGACATTACTGAATTGTGGGAGATTTTTGGACGTTTAAGCTCATGATAATGTGGTCAATTATTACATAAGAGAGGGATTTGATAATAAATTAGGCTCTGACTTACATGATCCCCCCAAAAAAAATATACAGATGGAATCAGCTTGGGGGACAGGAGCTATAAGAGGCTTATTGACCTAAGAGCAATGCACAGTTTTCCCCCCAATTCCATCCCTACCTATTAACCCAGTTAGTTTGCTTCGGACTTATATTTTTCCCCACACTTTCCCTACTGTTCCTTACCTCAATTTAGGGGCAAGAGCATCCCAAGGGACAATCCTCATACTCAGAGTATAGGGTTCCCAACTAGGCAGGATCATTCCCATACTCCCTCTCCTCACGGGCTTGAGGAGCAGGACTTGGAAGTCGAGTTACCCAGCCTACTGTGCATAGTTGCAGCTGTCATAGGCTCAGTTAGACCCTGTTGGTCATGTCTACCATTAGGTTACAGACTGAGGTTTTATTTAGAAAAAGACACAGACTCAGGATGGTTTAAATTTTTTAATCAAGTTGCACAGAAGGTAACTAATTACAACAGCTCCATACATAGTAATGGAATGCAGAGTGGGTGGACAGAAGGGAGGAGGCTCTTTTCAGTAAACCTAATCCATCTATACCAAGATGTGATCCCCTTTTAAAATCATTGCTCATAATGTAAATGAGCTAAATGGGCCAATTAAGAGGTATTGGACACTTAAAACCCTAAGGCAAATGAAACCTGACCTCCTGTTGCTCCAGGAAACTAATCTTGATACCACTGAACATCAAAAACTATTAAAACTGGGTTTTTCCCAAGTGATAGAATCCTCGTATAGGAAAGGTAAGAGACGTGGGGCAAACATACTTATCCCTAAGTCTTCTCTGTGACCCGGAAGGAAGATTAGCTATTGCAATAGGCACAGTCCAGGGTCAAACGCTCACTATATGTAGCATATATCCCACATCAAACTAATGAATCGACAATACAGAGATTACTAGACCACATACTTACTAGGAAATGGGGAGTTTTAGTGATGGGCGGAGACTTTAACTGTCTTATGAACCCTTCCCTGGATTCTTCGGTGGCTCGACCATCGAAGCAAGCCATGGGACAGAGACATTTCAGACATCTGCTGAAAGATGCAGGCCTGGTCGATACCTGGCATCAGCTAAACCCCTCTATGAGAAAATTCACATATTATTCAGCGGCTCATAATCACTTCTCTTGGCTAGACTACTTATATATCAGCCAGGAACAGAAATCTTTAATTCATTGGTGGATATAAAAAATATCCACCTATCAGATCATGCCCCAGTAGAGCTTGAGCTAAATATTATCCAGGAGAGGAAATCCACACAGTGGAGATTTAACCCTTCGAGGCTAAGAGATCCTGAATTTAAGGATCTACTGCAGAACAAAATCCCCAAAATAATAGGTGATAACATGTCCCCCCATACCCCCACAAATACTTTGGGATACTATTAAAGTGGTCTTTCGTGGATATATAATTGCCTATGCATCCCACAAAAGAAAACAGTGAGACCTCAAACTATCTGATCTCCAACAGAGGCTGCAAACCCTACAGGAAATGCATGTGGGGGGAGACCATTGCGTCCAAACCCAACTAAATCAAACTAAAGAGGAAATTCAATCCTTTTTGATAGCTAAAATGGAGCAGGCTCTCCAATGGCTCCGACAAACATATTATGGGGGGGGGGCAAAAGCCTCTCGGCTACTGGCCTACAGATTACGTAGGTAGACTCACCAGGTTATGATCAATAAAATAAAAGACCCCAAAACCAATCAACAAAAATATCGTTCTCAACAAATACTAGCGGTATTTCGGAAATATTACCAATCATTATATTCCAACCCCTATCCACCAGCTACTCCACAAATCACTCAATTTCTAGCACAGATCTGACTCCCCTCTCTAACCCAAACCCAAAGAGACTACTTAACATCCCTGATAGCATCAGCAGAAATACATTGCACTATTTAAAATTTGAAAAATGGGAAAAGTCCAGGCCCGGATGGCCATGGAGCTGAATTTTATAAAGCTACCTGGGATCTAATTCAGACCCCATTATTAAAGGCCTTTCAGGCAGGCCACAATACTACATCTACTCCACCTTCATGGTGGCAGGCAGCAATTTCAGCTGTTTTGAAACTCCACAAACCCCCTCATTTATGTGTCTTATACCGTCCAATTTCTGTTCTAAACCAAGACTATAAAATTTATACTAGCATTTTGGCCCATAGATTAGATAATATACTCCCTGCTATCATACACTCTGATCAATCTGGCTTTATTAAAAATAGACAGACCACAGAGAATATTAAACACACACTTTTTCTCATTATCCACTCTTTACACACTAAATCCCCACTCCTATTACTAACTCTTGATGCTCAAAAAGCATTTGACTGTGTCTCATGGGAGTTTTTACTCTCCACCTTAGACAAATTTGAATTTCCACAAGGATTCCTAGATACAATTAAAGGAATTTATGCTTTATCCTGAGGCTGTAGTTAAAATTAACAGCTCCCACTCGGAAAGATTCCCCCTACAATGAGGGACCAGACAGGGTTGTCCATTATCACCATACTTATTTGCCCTATATATAGAAACTGTTGCCCAGTTCCTTAGACAGCAGCTAGATCTGATAGGCTGTATTATAAAGGGCACCCACCATAAGGTGGCGTATTATGCAGATGATCTGCTTTTATACATTACCAACCCTGAGTCTTCTTTAGATACATTAACTAGAGTCTTGACGATCATTGAACATCTCTCAGGCTATAAGATTAATCAGGATAAGTCAGAAGTGTTAGCTATAAATTATGCTCCCTCATCAGGCATCATGCAGAAATTCCCCCTAAAATGGAATAGACTCTATTTAACATACCTTGGTATCAAGATCTCATCTTGCCCCTCTTCTTTACTAAAATTAAACTATGACCCAGTCTTCCAGTAGATCCAGACAGACCTTCATTCTTGGTCCCAGCTACCCCATCAGTACTACCTATGGTACAATCTATACAGATGAACGTCTTACCTCGGTTTCTTTACATTATGCAAAATATCCCATTAGCTCCCCATCATATTGATATACTTAAATGGATTAAAGCTATAAATAAATTTCTTTGGAATAATAAAAAATCCTGAGGAGTGCTGTCCAGGTTCCACCTGCCTAAGGGGGTCTGATGGTGGTCTGGCTCTCCCAGATTTCATTAAATGCCTGGTGGCTACAGTCTTATCCCATATGGCCAAATGACTTCTCCCTACAAATCAATCCTCAATCTGGATGACGTTGGAAAGGTCTT
Organism: Neoceratodus forsteri; assembly: GCA_016271365.2. NCBI lineage: Eukaryota > Metazoa > Chordata > Ceratodontiformes > Ceratodontidae > Neoceratodus > Neoceratodus forsteri. The sequence continues at coordinate 344,636,347 of JADMNL010000022.1, forward strand.
TATCGGACACACCCCTATGTGATGACCAAATCTACCATCCCATTCCTCCCCAAGAAGGAGATTGGTCACCTGTATTTACTAAAGCTATCCTTCAGTATTGGAGATGGCTTCTTAAAACTAGAGAATACCGTCCTCTGGACAAATGGATGGTGATCCCAACCAGAGACCCTAGATTTTTGCCAGGCAGTCTCGACCATACCTGTCATTCATGGCGAGAGAGGGGCCTAGCTCATTCCTTCCAATTTTACCAAAATAGTATCTTTAAAATGTTTCAGCAACTACAGGGGGAGTATTTACTACCACATCAAGACTTTTTCTGATACCTACAAATTATCAATCAATCAATCAATTAATCAAAGCCTTTATTTAACGAGGCGATCACCGTTGAGCAAGCTCATTTTCGAGGTGGACCTGGGTTTGTTAACAAGGAACAAGAGACAATATACATGGAATGCAACACACAAGAAAATAGTAATAATACAAATAAAGTGAGATACAATAATACAGTATATACGAAGTATCAGCAGGTAGCATTGACAGTAGTATATGTTTGGAACAGAAGATACAGCTAGTATTGGGTAGGACACAATTTTTCATAGAAGGAAAGAAATATACATATCAGGTGCACCGAACACAAATAAAACCTAATATAAAAAGATATATAGTCATACGGTATGGAGAATTTAGAGCTGGAACCAGGGTCAAAGGAATGTGAAAGGGATAGATATGGGGGTAGAAAAAGGGGAGAGGGAAGAGTCGATTATAGATGAGATCAGTCTTTTAACAGTACTAATTAGAGTGTGCTTGGACTTATAGGAGTCACTATTTAGGGTAGACAGGCACAGTACTCCTTGTTATGATGTAGATATAGAGATTTAAAAGCTGCTCGGCTGATGGGGTGAGTTAATTTCAAAGTTTTTTGCAGCTTGTTCCACAGTTGAGGGAGCACAAAGCTGATGGCTGCTCTGCCAATGTGAGATTTTGCTTTGTAAACATAAAGGTAGATATATGAGGTGCTTCTCAGGGCATACTTCCCCAAAATGCACAAAGGTAAACAGACAGAGGTATACTTGGGCAGTTTATTTGAGATAGTTTTGTATGTCCAAACCGCAGCATTTTTTTGCCGTCTGTAAGCAAGGGATGACCATCCCACTGCTGTGTACAATGCACAGAGGTGAGTTGAGTATGGAAGACCCGTGATAAATCTTATGGCTCCGTGATAAAGTGTATCGAGTTAGGCTAGGGTACCTCCAAGTCCCTGACTATATAGAAAGTCTCCGTAATCCAAGGGAAAGAAAGGTAGTTTGAACCAGTTTCAGTTTAGCGTCTCTTGTGAGGAGATTAATAATCCTAAAGAACAGACCAAGTCTTTGTCTAAGTTTCTTTGCCAGTTCTTCTAAGTGATCTGTGAAAGTAAGTCTATGGTCTAACCAGACCCCCAGGTACTTGAACTTTGGTACATAGTCCAACTGCTCACCTAGAATGGTAGTGATTCATGGAGTGTCCCAGCAATTGCAGGATGTATTGCATTTTGAAGGGTGAGAGGAACATTGCTTTGGTTTTGCATTTAAGAGCAGTTTCTGGTTTATAAGCTGATGTTGCAGCAGATTAAATTCATTTTGAAGGGCTTTACAGGCGCTTCGAGTTGTGGGGCTACTAGCACAGAGTACCCGTATCATCCGCGAATAGGTGTATTTGTGCTTCTTTGATAGAGCATCTACATTGTTAATATAAATGGTGAAGAGCAAGGGACCGAGAATGGAACCTTGTGGTACACCCCCCAATAGGGGTTTTGGTGGAGAAACTTCCCCTTCTGCCTTTACTTGTTGAAGTCATCTTGAGAGGTAGTTGGAGAACCATTTAAGGTTAGGGAATCCAAACCAATGTTCTGGAGGGACGACAGAAGCAGTCTGTGATCAAAGGTATCGAACGCCTTGCTTAGGTCCAAGAAAACGTTGCAGACAAAGTGTTTTTTGTTTAATTCAAGCTGCCAGTCATTTGCCACCTTGGCTAGAGCAGAGATTGTACTGTGCTGTGCTCTAAAACCGGATTGTAAGGGTTGAGCAATTTTTCTGATTCCAGGTACTTCTGAAGCTGGGAGTTCACTATTTTCTCCAGCATCTTTGACAGGATTGGAAGTAGGGAGATTGGCCTGTAGTTATTGAGGTCAGTAGGCTCTCCTGACTTAAACAAAGGGACATCAAGTGCACTTTTCCAAATGGGCGGTAGGTCACCCTGGGACAAGGATAAGTTGAAGAGATGAGTAATCAGGACTGCGAGGACACGGTAGCCAACCTTCAAGAAGTACAGGTCAATGAGGTCGGCCCCAGCACTTTTTCTAGTGTCCAGCTGAAGAAAAAGATCTTTTACTTCTTTCAGGGAGGTAGGCTGCAGAGAGAAGGATGGACTGGAGATGGGTTTTTCTTGTGTATCCAATCTAAGTTGTTGGCGGAAGATATTCGTGGGAGAGAAGTCAAAGGCTAGCCCTACAGTGGCAAAATAATTATTGAGAGCATCGAGGATAGATGGTCTGTCGGAGATGACAGTATTGTCGATCAATAATTTAGTAGGTAGGGAATTTACAGTGGTGTGATGTTCAATGTCTTTGATAGTCTTCCAGAATTTGTAGGCATTTCTTGAGGAGCTGTCCAGCTGAGAGCAGTAGAAATTAGCTTTGGCTTCTCTGACCATTTTGGTGCAGAGGTTCCTCGCCCTCCAGAAAAAATTCCAGTCATTTATTAAATTAGTTTTCCTAGCAGTTCTCCAAAGTACATTCCTACTCTGCAAAGCATCTTTCAGGTCTTCTGTAAACCACTGACAGGATTTGTTTCTGGCATGAATTTTTACTATGGGAGCATACTTGTTGAGAGCCCCTAGCACAATTTCTGAGAAAATATAAGCCGTAGTCAGGGACTTGGCTAGATAGAAGTCCTGCCATCCCTTGGAGTCTCTTAGGTCTGATATATACCCATGGAGATCAAAGTTGCGTATGCACCTTTTAAAGGAGAATTTTGGTTCAGTTGTGGACTTAAGAGTGGATCTTACACATGCGATGAAACAATGGTCACTAATATCAGAGAAAAAGATGCCAGCATGGGAGAACAAATGGGGTTTGTTAACTAAAATGATATCCAAGAGAGTACTGTTATTAGGGTTGAGCTTGTTAGGACGAGTAGATTTGTTTATTAGCTGTGACAACCCAAGGGAATCACAGAACATTTTAAGTGGGGTGGATGCATTGGAGAGCCAGTCAAAGCTGAAGTCCCCTAGTATGATACACTCTGAAGATGCTGAACCCAGGATGTTTTCGAGATGTTTTAACAACTGTAGTCCAGCTGATGGGGGTCTGTAGCATCCTATTATACATAATGAGACACCGGTGGCAATTTCAATCTTTAATGACAAGCTTTTGAATTATTTTGGGACAGAGGTTGAGTCAATTATGGAGGCAGGGAATTTATCCTTGATGTAAATAGCTACCCCACCACCTCTGGTTTGCCTGTCGGCTCTGAACAAAGAGTAAGAGGGGATGTTAACTTTGTTGTTATTGGTCGCCGGTCAGAGCCAGGACTCTGTAATCACCAGAACATCTGGAGCAGTATGACATACCCAGGCCTGAACAGAAGTGATTTTTTTTAATAGGCTACATACATTAACATGCAAGAATGTAAGCCCCTTGAGGCTTTGTAGCTCTGCTGGGGATTCCATGGGTGCCAGAGGGCCTGGATTAAGCTCAACATTTCCTGAGCATAGTAAAAGGAGGAACAAGAGTTTCCCGCAGAGTTCTAGGAGAAGTGTGGGTGGCTGGGTCTTCTTTCAGTTACGTGATTTGTCTGCAGCAGTATAGGGAGTTATGAGGCTAGTTCCCAGTTTTCCTGATGCTGCATACAATAATAGCCTGACCGAGAGAGTCAATGGAAGTAGGGGGGAGTATGCAGAAGGTAGTGTAGCCCTGTGGGCAGGCTCTAGGAGAGTTCCTGTATGCTGGTGCAGGTGAAGGACCAGCAGTGGGCTAGGGGAAGTTAGAGCACATACAAGTTCTTCTACTTGATAGGAAAAGTCCAGGTCGGACAATGTAAAAAAAGAGCCATTCTCCACTCTAGGAGTTATTTTTTGATTCACGTTCGGGTCCAATACGTATAAGATGAAAAGAGACAAGCATAGAAGCAGGTAATATGCCCTCATTATGAGACTATCACCCAATGGGCACTACAAGTGCGGGCAAGAGAAGGGATTCTCAATGGAGGAGCATTTCTTAATCCCTGCAGAATACTACTATAGACAGTGGAGCCTAAAGCAGTAATCCTTAAGTACAGCTCCTAGTCAGGCTAACAAGAAAAGAGTTCACCTGACTATAGAGTAGTACTAGGGGCAGAGAGGCTTTGAAGCAAATTTCTTAGCTACTACTCTGGAGCAGACTAAGTACTAGAGAGATCACCTGACCGAAATCATCTGCCTTAGCAAGACAGGATATGCTAGTCAGCAATAAGCAAACCTAAAGTACCAAAATGGTATGCCTCAGCAAGACAGAATGAGTTAAAGCTGCTAGGAGGCTTAGTTGCAAACGGGATGAGAGGAATTGCAGTTGTTGACAGTAAGTAACCAATAAATTGAAACATCAGATAGGAGTGGGCAGAGACTGTGTGCATTTAAAGGAGGCCTGCGAGGTGGGAGGGGTGGGACGAAAAATCAAGGGGAAGTTTGCAGAGCTAGCACTGACTCAGTGCACATACAGTTGTAGAGAAACTGCAGCAGGGGGAATGGTAAGTTATTTTACACAGGCTGAGCAGAACAGGCTAAATTAAAATATATAAATTAGAAGCCAAGTACAGGGATGCAGGCTTACATTAAGCCACACGTCTTGGGTGCTCCTGTCTTAGGTGAGTGAGACTAGCCAATCAGGGAGCTCTACACAGGCGTGGAGCCAATAGCGTTACCCTGAGAAGGTGCTGAAATTGAAAACAGCAAATTGCAAGTGATGATCTGGTTCAGTGTTCACATAGCCCAGAGAAATCATGGCAATTTTTCAAGCGTCATACCTTATCTATCTCTTTGGGGAGTGGGTGGATCAGGCTCCTTTCACCATAGAGGTGCTATGGCTGGATCCTGACCGCTGCCTGTGGGGGAAAGTGGCACCTGTAAGGAAGGAGACTGCAGATTAAATAGGAGCAGATGGAGGGGTGTCTAAACAGAGACACACAAAGACAGCTGAGCACCAACTTGAAAGACAAGTCAGGGGGCAGTCTCAGACAGAGGCAAGGTGCCGGCTAACTTGGGAATCCAAAACAAGCACAAAAGAACAGACTGATGGGGGAGGGCAGGAGGGACAGAACAGAGACAGAGGAGGACAGGTGAACAAAGAAAGATGATTAAGAATGAAAGTCAAGGGCAAGAGCCTTAGGCTCAAGACAGAATCTACACAGATTTTACAATTCACTGAATTTTCTAAGTCCATAGCAGTAAGCATGTAAATCCAGTACAGTCTTAAATAGGATTAAAAAAATATATATTAACAAAGCCAGTAAAACTTTTTTACAAACTCAGTTCAAGGCAGTGTACAGAGTGAAAGCTTAATTGGGGAAAAATCAAGGGGAAGTTTGCAGAGCTAGCACTGACTCAGTGCACATACAGTTGGAGAGAAACTGCAGCAGGGGGGAATGGTAAGTTACTTTACACAGGCCGAGCAGAGCAGGCTAAATTAAAATATATAAATTAGAAGCTGAGTACAGGGATGTAGGCTTACATTAAGCCACACGTCTTGGGTGCTCCTGTCTCAGGTGAGTGAGACCAGCCAATCAGGGAGCTCTACACAGGCGTGGAGCCAATAGCACTACCCTGAGAAGGCGCTGAAATTGAAAACAGCAAATTTCAAGTGATGATCTGGTTCAGCATTCACACAGCCAAGAGAAATCGTGGCAATTTTTCAAGCATCGTACCTTATCTATCTCTTTGGGGAGTAGGTGGATCAGGCTCTTTGCACCGTAGAGGTGCTATGGCTGGATCGTGACCGGATTAGGTCCCCTTACCATAGATCCACAACCATTCCCCATAGCCTCCCTGTTGCCTCAACTGAACTCTCTTGAAACTCAGCAACATGTCATCTCTCACTTTTACAAAGCGCTACTACAGATCTCAAATCAAGCCATCAAACCTACTCAAACACAATGGGAACTCGAACTAGGTATAGCCCTCGACAATGTGGATTGGTTGAGAATATGGAGAATTCAACACAAAACTACCTGTTCGTACACATGGCAGGAATTTTCTTGGAAAACAGTAGCCCATTTTTTCAGAACCCATCAGATTATTGCTAAATTTGTGTGTGGGGGGGGACTCCTCATGTTGAAGGGGCTGTGGAGTGAGCCCTGCAACCCACACACATGTTTTATGGTCATGGGCTGCCCTCTCAGACTATCGAAACTCAGTTAACCAACAGGTGAAAGAATTATTCCCATCTCTAGGGGACATCACACTACAAATAACCCTTCTACTTCATTACCCGAGAAATGTTTGGGACAAACACTCAATTTTCCTATTAAATATTTTACTTTGAGGGGCTCAAAAAGTGATAACCAGATTATGGGTGACCCCTGATCCTCCCCTTATTTCTAGTTGGGAAAATCTTATCTTTGAAATACATAAAATGGAAAACATGACAGCCCATCTACAAAATACTACATGACTATTACTTGACAGATGGACTAGATGGTTTCTTCATGTGTCCAACCATCGCCCAGAATTTGCTCCATAAAAAAAGGATGAGAAACACGGTGGATGAGGTTGCTTCAGAGTATCAGAAACCTTATTGGACATACTGCGCCTACCAGATCCCTGCTCCCCTTACCAAGATAAATAGTCCAGAGGGAAAGAGTCTCTTTTTCCATCTCAAAAATGATTTGAAATAAAAAGGGCAGGTTTTGTGTCCTTAGAGGGATTCATAGATGCATCAGAGCCTCCTATCTGCTTCCATTGGAGCAAAGTATTTACCCTATATGAAAATGCCTACTACTAATCCACTTAATCTGCATTTTTAAAACCCGCTGAATCTAAACTGCTAATGGATTGTATTGCATGGTTATGTACTCTTCCTGTGCAATGGAAAAAAGTATTTTATATATGTCCTGAGGTCTCACATATTTTAATAAAAAGAAAGTTAAAAAAAAAAAAAGAATTGCCTTACGTCACTGGCCCGGTGGCGCTGAGGGCTGAGGCGCTGGATGCCACACCTCGCGCTGTGCTGGCAAACTGGGTTCAGGAATGGACTCGGGTGGCCGGGGGTCGGCAGGGGAGAGGGAGGATCGAGCATCCCTACGGATGCTCTCCTCCCTCAGGGGTGGGAGCCAAGAATACATCTGCGTTCTACATCATCCTCGTAGCCGGTGGAAGCACCGACAATAGAGGGGATGGAGGCGGCTCCATTCAATGGAGTTGGGGAGGGGGGACGTCGCCGATGCATGAGTGCTCTGGCATGCGTCAGCACGCCACCACTCGGGACATACATTCTAGCATTCGGCGTCCCAGAGGGTAGGGGAAAATCAGGGGAGAAAAGGGAAAATACCTCTCGGTAAGCCCTAGATGATAGCCTCTCAGTACCATCCAGGACCACCAGAAGAGGGACAGACCCCACTGTGCAGGGGAAGAAGGAGGCACTCTAGGGGAAAATCCCCCCTAGGTGGAATAGGAGGTTGAGAGGAAGGAAGGAGAGGGCTCCGAGAGCAGGAAGGAGGATAAAGAAATAAAGTAAAAAAAAAAAAAAATTGCCTTACGTCTGTCTCATGCATTCTTGAATTTCCCCACTGTTTTTGACCCCACAACCTCCTCAGGAAGGCCGTTCCATGTGTCCACCACCTCTCTGTGAAAAAATACTTGCTCACATTGCCCCTGAGCCGTTCCCCCTTTATCTTCAAATTGTGCCCCCCTGTTCTTGCACATCTCTTTTTCTGAAAGATGCTACCCTCTTGGACATTGTTGATTCCCTTGAGGTACTTGAAAGTTTCTATCATGTCCCCCCCTCTCCCTCCTTTCCTCAAGGGTATACATATTAAGCTCCTTTAGTCTTTCTTTGTATGGCTTCTGGTGAAGACCCTGCACCATTTTAGTTGCCCTCCTCTGGACTGCATCCATCCTGTCTATGTTCATGCGGAGATGGGGTTTCCAGAACTGCACGCAATACTCCAGATGGGGTCTCACCAACTGTCTGTACAGAGGGATAACAACTTCCTGTTTTCTACTGGTGATGCCTCTCCCTATGCATCCCAGTATCCCCCAAGCCTTCCTTACTGCCTTCTCACATTGACTGTTTACCTTTAAGTGATCTGATATGACTACCTCCAGGTCCCTTTCCATTTTTGTTATTAGTACCCCCCCCCATTGTATACTCTTCCCCCGTTGTTTTTCCCCAGGTACATTACTTTGCACTTCTTTGTATTAAATTTAAGCTGCCATACTTTTGACCATTCCTCCAGCCTTGCCAAGTCCTTTTTCATCCTTTCCACCTCCCCCTTGTGTATCAACCCTGTTGAAGATCCTTGTGTCATCTGCAAAGAGGCATACTTTTCCTTCAAGTCCCTCTGCAATGTCACTTATAAAGACATTAAAAAGGACCGGACCCAGTACTGAACCCTGCAGTACCCTGCTTGTAACCCCCAATTTTTTGGAGTGGACTCTGTTTACTATTACCCTCTGTGTCCTGTTGTCCAGTCATTTTTTTACCCAGGCTACCACCCTGGGACCCACTCCCAGGCTGGCTAACTTGTTTATTAATCTTTTGTGTGGGACTGTGTCAAATGCCTTGCTAAAGTCTAGGTAGGCCATGTCCACAGTCCCTCCCTGGTCTACTACTTTGGTCACTCAGTCAAAGAAATCTATTAGATTCATCTGACATGATGACCTTGCCACTGTGAATCCATGCTGCCTTGGGTCCTGTGCCCTGCTGGCCTCTAGGTACTCAACAGTTCTTTCTTTCAGACGTGTTTCCATCATTTTCCCTACCACTGAGGTCAAACTAACAGGTCTGTAGTTTCCTGCCTCTGCTTTGCTCCACCCTCTTCAGTCCTCAGGTACCACACCATCCTCCCATGATTTATTAAAAAGGGTACTCAGTGGTGTCACTAGTTCTCCCCTTAGTTCTTTCAGAATTCTGGGGTGAATCCCATCAGGTCCCATTGCTTTGTCTGTATTTCAGAACCCTTTCTTCTGTGAATGGACTGGTATCGACCCCCCCTATCTAGAGTGCTTCTATTGATTGGATTACATACCTCTCCCTCCTCTTCTTTTGTAAATACTGAGCAGAAGTATTCGTTCAGTATCCCTGCTTTTTCACTGTCACCCTCTGCCCACCCACACTACCCTTTATTAAGCCTCACTATCCCTCTGTTGGTCTTTCTTTGCTCCCTAATGTACCTATAAAAGGTTTTATCCCCCTTCTTAACCGAGTTGGTTATCTTTTCCTTGGTTTGGGCCTTTGCTATTCTGACTGCCTTCCCCGCTTCCTTCTGCTTTAACTGGTACAGTTCTCTGTCCTGCTCCTTCTGTGTTTCCTTATATTTCCTGAATTCTATCTTTTACTCCTCAACCTTCCCCACCACCTCTTTTGGGAACCATAGTGTTTTTTTCCCCTCATTTTGATTTATTTGCTTCACACAGAGGCTTATTGCCTCTGTGATGGCAGTTTTGATGTTTCCCCATTGTTCCTCCACACCTCCTTCTTGCCCGTTGCTAGTGCTTTCCTGAGGCACTCTCCCATTTTGGCAGAGTCAGCCCTCCTAAAGTCCAGTACCCTCACATTTGTATGGCTTGACTCTATGGCTGTTTATCATGAACCACACTGTTTGGTGGTCACTTGTTCTCAGATGGCTACCCACTTCTAAATCTGAGATTCTCTCTCCATCCCCATTTGAGAGTACCAGGTCTAAGATTGCTCCCTCCTGAGTGGGATCCAACACTAGCTGTCTGAGGTATGCCCACTGTAGGGCATCAAGAATGACCCTGCTCTTGGATGTGGCTGCAGCAAAGGTGATCCAATTAACATCTGGCATATTCAGGTCCCCCATCAACAATATATCCCCTTTTTCTGCCATCCTAAGGATGCCTTCTATGATTTCCTTGTCCATTTTCTGTCCCTGAGATGGGGGTCTGTATACAACCCCTGCGCAGATTGTGGTGCCATTTTCTGTCTCCAGGGTGACCCACAGTCTCTCCTCTCCTTCCTGTTTACACTTTAGTTCCATTGCTTTGATCCCTTCCCTGATGTAGAGCTACTCCTCCTCCTCCTCTTCTTTGTCCCTCCTGTAGATTGTATACTCTGGTGTATTGACATCCAAGTCATGTTCTCTGTGTAACATGTTTCTGTGACTACCATGATATCCAGGTTTCCCTCTTCCATGAAGATCATTAGTTCAGGGAGCTTGTTACCCAAACTATGGGTGATGGTACTCATTGCCCTCCATTTTTTGATGGCCTAACCCCTTTTATCCCCATCCCTCTCCTTACTGCCTTTGCCTTTTTCTCCATTTACCCCTGCCCTTCTCCCTATCGACTTCTCTATTTTGGTGTTTACCTCGCTAACTACCCTATTTTGTGCAGGGATTTTCCTGCTCCTTTTTAGTGCCTCCCCCCTTGGCTAGTTTAAATGCTTCCCAATGAAGCATTGAAACCTATCACCTAGGATCCTGGCTCCCCTTCTGGACAGATGCAGACCATTGTGCCAGTATAGGCCTGTATCCCTCCAGGTGGACTCCCAGTCCCAAATGAAGACAAAACCCTGAGCTCTGCACCAGTTTGTCGACCATTAATTGAATCCCATGGTGTGGAGCACTCTGTCCTCACCCATGCCATAGACAGGCAGCACCTCCGAGAAGGTTACTGTGCGTGCTACTTGTCAAAGGCCCCTCTCCAACTCCACAAACTCCCCCTGCACTGCTATGATACCATTCCCAGCCAGGTCATTTGTTCCTAGGTGGACAATGATGTCCAGCTCCCTCCCCCGTGCAGCTGCTCCCATGATCTTGAGGATTTGCTCCCTGTCTCTCCAAGCCATGGCACCAGGCAAGCACCTTATCTCCCTCTCCCCTTCCTTCCACAGTTCTGCCCCTCAACAACTGAGTCCACCACTAGGAGTTGTTTCCTTCCCCTGTGGGGTCCTGTGCCACCCTCCTGTGGGTCTCCTTTGTGGAGGTTCCCAGCATCCTCATTGGTATCTACTGTGGGTGTCTACATAAAAGAACCATGCTCTGCCAGAACAGCATACGAATTGTGGAGAGGTACAACTGGAGGGATGCACCTCTGTTTCACCACCCTCACCCTCCCTGAGCCCACCATGGTTCAACCTCTCCTCTTTCTTGGCAACCTCTGAAGTAGCGGTGGTGGTCTTGGTGATCCCTGGGAGGGGAAGAGGAGGTCCCCTGAATCCTGGACAACTCAGCCTGAAGACAAGCAACCTCCTCCCTCAGCCCAGAGAGGTGCCTGCAGATGGGACAAAACCACATCCTCCAGAATGTCTCCCGGAAGACTGCAGCTCCACAGCCACTGCACTGCACCACTCTCATCATGTCTTATTTGTGGCCCCTCTGCTGTTGTTTTGTATGCTTGCTCTTTCCTTTCTCTGTTTTCTTTTTTTGTTTGTTTGTTTTTTTTGCCCTACTTTTCTACTGCCTCTGTGCCCTTACAGCTCCTGCCCTTCCTGTTCTGGGACAGGAGGTTCCTGTATTCCTCAGTAGTCTCCTTCTTACTTGCTCAGAGATAGACCTCCAGCAGCTAACCCCTTTTTTTCCCTTCTCCTTCTCCTTCTCTCCCTGTCTTTCTCTCCTTCTCTAGTGACTTATAGCTTCTTTGTCCTCTTCTTGTATGTGCCTTTGTGAACCTAGTTGCTAGCTATACCTTTTGTAATTCTGCCTATATACCAGCTAGGCTGTTGCTTGTGCTGTGCTACCTAACTGTTCCTGTGTCTTTAAGTAGGTGTGGCCTGGCTTTCCACTATAAAGGTAGAGTTCCAAGGGGTGGTTGGAGAATGGAGGTGGGGGGGGGGTTGTTCCTTTGGTACTCAGTGTCTATGAAAAACAAACAACAATCTGGTAAAAAAAGACCTTCTGTAACTTACAGGGTAAAACACAGCTCTAGTTTAAGGTAGCTAGTAGCTGCTCTCCCTCTCTCAGCTTCTGCAGCAAACAGAGTTCACAGTCAATTCCTGTTTATAATCCACAGTCCCTCAAGACTTCTTCAGCTCCTCCCCTTATCAGACACCTCTTTCACAGAGTTTCAGTAACAGCTCTAGTCACAAATGACTGCAGATAGTCTCGCAGCAAGATTACCTCCCTGGCAAATTCAAGTTACACTAAGTGAAGACAACCCCCAAAACAGAGAACCAAAACACTAACTTCTACTTATTATTACAGGACCCTGAATTAAGAATTCAATTAAATGTACTCAGTAAATCACCTCGTTGCTATAGGGTAGCTGCTCTACCTCTCTCAGCTTCTCTCAGGTTCTCAGCTTATCCATTTTGAGTTGGCGGCTGTTCATATTGTTTACAGGTTTTAGCTATGTTTTTGCTATATTGTATGTGTTTTTATTAAAAATTTTGAGCCTAAGAAAGGTTCTATGAACGTAAAGAATATATCTCCCATGCCTCTCCTCCTCCGCTCTTTCTCTGTCTCACACCTTGCTCCCTCTCTGTCTGTCTTTCTCTACAAAGCTAGCTATCTAGGGAGGGATGCACACCTGGTGTGCTTCTTCGCTTGGATCCACTCAGCATATGCGTATGGTTGGTCATCCACTCATTTTCATAGCAAATAGTTTAAAGTGACACTGTCAACAACTTTAGGCTGCAAAGTGTCCCTAGCCCTTGTTTAAAAAAAATGCATGCTATGACTGTTCACATTTTGTAGAGACTGCTGATGTAGCTGGTAGTTTGGTGCTGATTCCTTTTTTCTTTTGAAAAATGAAAAACCAACTGCCCACCATATTGGAGTTACCACACACACAAAACAAGTTTGCTTAAATTCCCTGATCAACTCCCACTGCATCTTTCCTGGACTTGAGAACGACCCTAACATATCCTAGCCACTCATAATGCACTGACTGGAGAGGAGACAATTGCATCATGAGTGGCTGCATTGTTTGTGGGTGTTCCTAATGTTTAGGAAGTATGCAATCAGAGCAGATCAGAGATTTGAAACAAAACAAGCTTAGTTATGACCCCTGACTCCTCCCTATCCATCCCCGATTACACGCTGCACTGGCAGGACCGCGGCAAAAGGGGTGGAGGTGTAGCAGTCTATGTAAAACAACCACTGTCTTGTTCAGTCATCAAGAGGGAATCTTGCTCTGGCTCACACAAACTGATTCTATCCCAACTCACCCTCCCTTCTACCCTACTAATTTTCATCAGGATGATCTACGCCCCTCCGCACCTTGCCCAAGACGCTGTCATTTCTTGTGTGTCCTCCCTACTCTCCATCACCGCATCCGGCGAACTATTCCTACTAGGGGACTACAGCCTAGACTGGCTCTCCCCCTCCTCAAAAACTGCTACATCCAAATTAGAGGCTCTTAACCTCACCCAATTAATTACTGAGCCCACCCATTATAAGCCTCGCTCAGCAAACCACTTCCTAATCGATTGGACCCTCGCTTACCATCCACATAGAATTTCCACTGCTGGCATATTGGATGCAGGCCTAAGTGGCCACTGTATTATACACTGCACCAGAAATATTTATCTTCCAGAATCAGCCCCTAAACATCATTATCCATCCTCTAAATTCACTAAACACCAGCTCTCTCCTGCAAGACCTAAAACATGCAGACTGGGACCCTGTCTACTCCACATCTGACATTGACTCAGCCCTGTCTGGCTTCCTACATACTTTCAATAAGGTCTGGGACTCCCATGCCTCCCAGGTTAAAGCTAGGGTCAAAAAGCACCACAACCCATAGATCTCCAGCACAATAATTGCCCTCTGTAAAGCTTGTGACAAGGCCTGGTCCCTATTTAAAATCACACAAAACCCCTAATCTAGGCAGGCCTACAACTTCACTAGCAATGCCTGTGTTTACCCCCCTCACAGCGACATTTCACCAGCGAGGTCCCCCACAGCGACTACAGTGCCTAGCCGTGGTGGAAGACCAGCTGGAACCCGGCACTGCCTGTCGGGGGTCCTGCACCCCCCCAATCAGTTCCGACTGGAGTTGAGAATCTTTAAGTGGGGGGTTGTGGGGGCACAGCCCCCTGTGTGGAGGGTTCAAGAAAACAATGAAAACGATAACGAACCGGCAGCTGACTACAGAATGCGCTCGACCTGCTGGTGTTGCTGACAGGGCGTTCAACAGAAATACTGTTGGACTCTTGTTGTGGATCCAAATGCCTGCACCAAGGGTATAAAACAAGCCAAAGCTGAATACTTTAAGTCCCGTTTTAACACCGCCCATCCTTCCTCCTTCTGGAAGGTGGTCAACTCCCTTATCAACCCCCCCATCAGACCACCACTCCAACTCTCAAGCATACTGACCAAACAATTTCTGACCCTGTCAAAATAGCAGAAACCTTGAACAACATCTTCACCACCTGTGCCCTTCCTGCCTGACCTCCCCCTCCAGGCCCTCATGTGGCCCCTCTAAACCCTACATAAAATAATTGCCTCCTCACTCCCAGCTCACCAAAGAAGTCCTTAATGCTCTCTACTCCTTGAACATCTCAAAATCCAGCCCTAATGGTATCCACCCCAAACTTCTGTGTATGTCTTCACCTGTAATTGCTGTTCCCTTCACTTACCTACTAAACCTGTCCTTCTCCTCTTGCAATGTATGTCCCCAAAGCTTGGAAACTTGCTTATGTCATCCCTTTCTACAAGGGTGGTGACCCCTCAGCACCTGAAAACTTCTGACCAATCTCCCACCTCCTCGCTGTTTCCAAACTGCAAGAAGCTCTTGTCCAGACTGATTAACTTTCTCATGTCCACAAATTTCCTCTCCCCATATCAGTTTCAGTCAGAAAGCACCACTCCACCATATCCTCCCTCCTTCGCATCACTGGACACATCCAGTCCGCCGCTGATCAAGGGCACCTAACTGCTACAATCTTCATTGTTCTGGCAAAGGCCTTTGATCATGTTTCCCAACCCCTGCTTCTTGACAAACTCAAGGTAGTTGGACTTGTCCCTCCTACAATTCAATGGTTCAGATTGTACCTTGAAACAGACACCAGTCAGTCAGGATTGCAGACTCCACTTTCCCCCTCTCCCCATACTAGCCGTTGTCCTCCTGGGCTCAATTCTCGTCCCCATTCTGTTCTCTCTATTTATTAATGACCTCCCATTTGTCTGTTCAACATCCCTCATCCACATGTACATGGGTTACACCATACTTTTCAGATCTGGCCCAGTTCTAAGTGACGTTCTTTGTAATCACAACTGCAACACCATTATCATAACACGCAGTTTTGGTTTCATATAAATCATCTCAAAATAAACTCATCCAGAACTGTTTCCATGACTTTCAGGTCTGCTCAAAAACTCATGAGAATATCCTGTCCACTTGCTATTGCCTCCCTAGACAGGACCCCACTAAACACTGTCTCTGCATACAACTACCTAGGAGTATGGCTTGACCCCCAGTTAAACTTTTTGAATTGCATCAATGCCATTATATCAAAGCGCCACCCTAAGCTAGGCCCACTATACAGAAATCATGGATAGACAGAAACAAACTGGGCACACACCATAATATGCTGAGATTTGTCAAAAGCTGAGTATTTTATATTAGATCAGCATGTCATTACCAGGACAATCAAACTGTTTGAATCACTAGTTAGAACTGATGTAGAAAAACCTCTGGACAGCAGAGATTTAACAACTTGACTGCCGAAGAATGGAGAGCTCTGCATAAGCTCAAATTGAAAGATAAAATAATTATCAAACCAGCGGACAAGGGGGGAGCGGATGTTCAGTGTTAAAAGCCCTTGGCATTTAATCCGACTGCACCCTTTAAAAATGAGCTATATGATTTAATAGAATAAGCATTTGATAAGGGGTAGATTGATAATGAAAACAACATTTTTTGGGGTGGGATTTTCCTGTGTGTCCAACATTATATACCCTACCGAAGATCCACAAAGACCTGTGGGACCCTCCTGGGAGACCAATTGTTTCAATAATCGGTTTTCTTAGTGAGGGTCCTTCCAGGTTTGTGGATCACTTCTAAAAAAAAGTTGTGATTAAAATGGAGACTTATATGTGATACCATGGATTTGTTAAATAAAATTGAGGGATTGGAATGGAGAGAAACTTATCAGTGGCTGGCTATAGATATTTGTTCCTTATATACGAATATCAGGCATAATGATGCCCTAAGAGCATGTGAAGAGTTTCTATATCAGGAGTCAAATTTTGAAAACATTCTGAAACAGTTTATT
Source organism: Neoceratodus forsteri (assembly GCA_016271365.2). Lineage (NCBI taxonomy): Eukaryota > Metazoa > Chordata > Ceratodontiformes > Ceratodontidae > Neoceratodus > Neoceratodus forsteri. The sequence continues at coordinate 344,652,755 of JADMNL010000022.1, forward strand.
TTGAACCTACTGCAGTTTGTGCTGGAGCAGAATGTTTTCATATCTGATGGTAAGTTCTATCACCAGATCCTGGGGACTGTGATGGGGGTATCACTTGCCCCATCACATGCTAACCTTTTCCTGTCCTGATGGGAGAAACATGTGGCATTCAATGATATGAACCCCACCTCAGACACATTAGTTGGATGGTATCGCTTTATTGGTGATATCATCTGTGTCTGGGGTGGGGGTTCAGAAACATTGATGGATTTTATACACTGGCTGAATGATAATCAAGTTAATATTAAATGCATCCATAGACATGATCCCACTCAAATTGATTATTTAGATGTTACTCTGGTGATAGTAGAAAATAAGGTAATAAGTAAAAACTACAGAAAGCCAGTAGCAGGGAACACGTTAAGATCTGAGAGCTGTCATCCAAGATTCCTAGTACAGAGCATACCATTCGGGCAGTTCCTGCGGATTCACAGGAACTGCACCTTAGATCAAGATTTTGAAACTGAAGCAGTCATGTTATGTAAATGGTTTGGGGATTGGGGATATAGTGCACAAACTATATTAGATGCACTTGAAAAAGTGAAGGAACTTAATAGAAGAACCCTGCTGGAACCTTGGAATAGAGAGACAAATCAGAGTAACAAAATTAGATTGGTGTTTGTGACTGACTGACTATAATTACAAGTCTGAAGAAGTTACTGACATTATTAAAAACAGATAGTCGGTCATTGAAGCTGATGAAATGGTGGGTCCGGTTTTGGGTGAAGCTCCACTAATTTCATATCCTAGAGGAGATAATTTAAAAGATATTTTAACCTTCAGCCATTATGTAAATCTTCAAACTAAAAAGCCAGTTTCTTTTCTTTTTATTTATTTTTATTGATTTTGCAAGCACACATCTTACAAAGTAAAACTCTGGAGGATACCACAAGTACATTTGTACATTTTCAAAAAAATACAACTCGTTTACAAAGGATAGATATCCGGACACCTCCCCAGACGTTACATCATGGGGGAAGTTTCAAATATAAATCTAATCATTTATAAGGTAAACTTTATGCATCCAGCCAAGGAAACTGATGAAGGAGCAGAAAAAGTATATTCCCCAAATCACCCTGTTACCAAAATGACCTGTAGGTCTGTAGGTCTGTAGGTCCCTCAATGTAAAACTAGGAATACATCAAATTGAAGTTTCCCTCAACCTCTCAGGAAAGAACACTGCCCAGCATAGTGAATGATGGTATCCTGTGAACATGGTGACCATGATTGAGCAACTGCAAAAAGGGTGATTCAATCACAGTGCCTGTGTCCTGGGCTACCTGGCAGGGTAGCAACAGGATACAGAGGTAGGCAACTATGGTGATAGGATGCATGTATATATACACACATGGGGGGGGACCACATCACGCGATAGGCGAAGGGAGGAGGTATGTGGGAGGTAGTGTGGCAGTCGGCTGCCGAGCTGGCCATGAGGTGTTGTAGGTAGGTGGTAGGCTGGGGTTGGGAGGTGCTGGGTTCAGTTCTGGGGCAGAATTGCTTTTTGCACTGGGGTCTTTTTATTTTCTCCGTTTTACAACCCCGACATGTACCCCCTGGGTTGAGAATCATTAAGTAGGGGTGTGGAGGCACAACCTCCATAATATGTAAAACTGTTGATGCTTTTCCAGTCGCCGCAAGTGTACATCACCGTTATTTATTTTTGGTGAAGTACACTCGCCCAAACTGCAGTTGCTTTTCAGTGATCACCTTAATGACTTAGAATTGTGAACAAGTGATCAGTTCAGTTAAGTTGAAACCACATGTAAAACTGAATTAAACATTCTGCATTAGCAAACTGCGATCTAGAAACTAACACTATTCATTTTATTTTTTATTTATTTAAATCTAGGATTACAAATACCTTTGAGCTGAGGCTCTTTTACAAAGGTTCCACATCAGAGAATGGTACATACATGAAAATAAGCAGACTGCAGCAATTTACAGCAATCAAAAACATAAATCAGCAATCACAAAGATGCCACACCTAGGAGGAATAGCAGGGGGTGGCCCAGAGAGGGCAGCTAGAGTAAAAGGGGATAGACAAGAGAAATGACGGGGACACACAAGTAGCACGTCAATACAGCAACTCATTTTCAGTGAGTCATTTTCAGTGATGCTATTATAGTGACTGCAATAATAGCAATCGCTGTATTATAGCACAGAACACTTTTAGCGACTCTGGGTTAATAGCCTACCTGCGAGATCCAGGTGCGCCTCGGAGGAGGTTATTTTAGAAATAGGGGGGTTCGGGGGCACAGCCCCCTGGGGGGGTGCAGAGGGGTGTAGCCCCCCTGCAATAACATGTAGAATGATCTGTAGTTCATTGTAGAACATTGTTCTGTAGGTATTTTTACATGTCAGGTGGAGAGAGTAGGACTGGGAGTGAATGCCAGGGGACAGATGTGGGTACATAGAGTGGGAGGTTAAAGTGCTGTAAGAAACTACCTTAAGGGAGATGTACTAAAATGAAGAGCAAGGTATGATGCAGATCTGACTGTATGTGCCAAATAGGGACTCGCTGATGTTACCGGTCGCCATATTTGGAGTCGCTATAAAAAACACGCTGTAATTGCAATCGCTGTATTGACATGGAACCGACACACACACACAGAAAGAGACTAGTGCAGCACAATGGCATTGTCAAAGGACTACAGGGAGATGTGCTAGCAGTTCGGACCAGTTAGGGGTGGCAGTCACAGGAGCTGGACAGGAGGAGGACATTAGTCTGACATTTAAAGAAAACCCCTAGGCAGCTAAGCTAATGTGTCATTTAACTTTGAACTAAGCCTGTATACAGTAGTTTATAGATCATGTTCATGTTGTGCATATCATGCTATAAAGTTGAAACAGATATTTGCCATGCTGAACAAAAGATACAGGCCAGCATACAGATAGTTACCACACCGAACAAAAAGATAAAGCCAAACGTTGCAATTCGGCAGGAAATGCCGTCATCATTGAAAGAAAGGCAGCTGGCAATAAACGATCCACATGTTAAGAGTAACATGGAATTGTAATGTCTTAATAAAGCATATCAGATATTCTAGTTAGTGGGAAAGTAAAAGTAGTTAGATTGTGACACTGCTCAAACATCCATAGTAGGTGAAACGCTTACTACTGCAACTGATCGGTGCTTTTAATCCCCTTCAGAAGAGTCAGCTTCTCCCTCTTGCCTCACCAAATCAGTTTCAATATGCTGCAACAGCTTTTCAGCATCCTTTGGGTTAGTAAAAAGATAGGACTGACCATTCCACTGTAAGCGCAGTTTTGCAGGTAGTAGGAGCTGGTGTTGCAATTTCAATTGTCGGAGCCGACTCCATATCTCACTGAAGGTTTTTCTTCTCTGCCACATACTGTAGGAGAGGAACGTGAACAGCAGAACAACATCTTCCCTGTATTTTAGAGAACATTTCCTTCTTGCTGCAGCTAGAATTCTATCCCGGTCCCCTATTCAGAGCACACTACCATAAAGGTCCAGGGAGTGGTTGCTGCCATGGCTGCTCACTGTGTCGTGATATGAAAATCCTTCTCAATTGCTAGAGGAGGATCTTCTTCAGAAAGACCCATCACTGTAGAAAGGAGCATTTTGGAAAACCCGATAAGTCCTCTCCCTCTGCTGATTTGGAAAGTCCAACAACACAGATGTTCTGTTCCCGGGTTTGATTCTCTATATTTTCTAATCGTTGACGCAGTAGGGAGTTTTCCTTCCTGAGGCGGGCTGTGGCATCGACCGATTTAATCACTGAAGCATCATTCCACTGGAACTATTGTTCAATATTATCCATTTTGTATTCTAATGAGGCTACCCTTGGGTGCAGAGTGTTGAATTTATGGTCCAGGTCTTGGACCGTTTCCACCAGTTGTCCCAGCGTAGTGTTAATTGTAGATAGGGTTACTTCTCCCACCTGGGAGTCAGCCGAGGTCCCAGCTTTGTTTTGCTGCCCAGGCATTTTGTCACGCTTTGAACCTTTAGGCTTAAAGTGATTTTCTGAGATTCTGATGATACCTTTTTCACCTAGTATGTCTTTGCCACCCATGCTTCAGATGTTGAAGCTGCAATTTGTTTTGTAAGAAAATCTGTCATGGTCATTTTTTTAATGTTTTATCAACACTTTGTTTCTGCCAGCCCTCATTTTTTTTGTGTTTGCCCCCCCCCCGAATGAAACGTTGACTTAAATGGTCATAACTCAAAGGTGCAGTCCCTTATTTTGGTAGTGGTGACTGCAGTACAGCACCTGATATGTAAACTTATTTATTTATTAACATAAAAGTTTCACCAGGGAAGACATACTGAGCAGACAAGCTAGTTTCTAGATGCATCCTGGGGTAGAAGTGAAAGGGTACACTGTAGGTACATATGTAGTGGGGCATTGTGGGCACAGTACATAGCTGATTTTTCTGTCTCCCTACCGCTGTTTTACTAGTATAGATGTCTGAAATACCAAGACTGACCAACAGAGGTCTCTTAGGATCATCACCTTTTAAGAAGCCCAGAGTGGGCCATTTCTTACTGAAATATGTTTTTTACAGGACAATTTGTAACATTGACCAATGCAACAGACCTGTTTTCTCAAAATAATTAGATTTAAAGATCAAATACACACCTATTTCATAAAAAGCTTGAAATCACTTAATTACATGTCCCTGTGTCATGATTAGTGTTTCCTAAAAATAGCATGCTGTTTGGTTTTGTGATTTTCTTTAAATTGACGTCTGTTAATGTGCTCTGCAGTAATTGAAACAGTGAAGATGTTTCTGTCCCTGTCAGTGCGCAATTACATCATACCTGTCCAGCCTGCTGCTTCACCAATTAAATCCCTGACTTGACTGAATAAGCTGTTGCAGTTCCTAGTTAGAGCTGTCTGTAGAGCTAATTGTTTGCCCTCAATAGTTTGTTACTAACCCATCTGGCTTGTGTTTAGAGAGATATGCTTAGAATCTATCTTTCTTTTCTCATAAAAAGTTGATCATTTGGGGTGCAGTGCTGAATTTTAGTGGCATGAATGAATGTCTATGAGAAATTACCTTGTCTTTATCACAGATGTCAGTTCCCTGTCATCAAAACTCTACATTCTATTCTGGCTATGTAACACAGGGTTGTTTAATGGATATAAAATAAACCTGCATTAAGTTAATTCATAAAAGCAGTGTGTCTTTAATGTAGCCTCAATAAATAGGTTCATGTGAGAACAACTTTGTTTTTATGTCAGATTGACAAACATGTGTCTGCCACACTGCTATTTCAGGAACAGGTACTGCATGAACTCATAAAATTCAGTTCTTTATGGGGTTCTGTGTGAAAATATATCATGTATGTGTATAACTAGAAATATTATATGGCACCCTGATGCCCCTGTCTCCTGCCTCTTAGTTGAAGCTGCTGCACCCACTTCCCTCTGTCCTCCACCCCCACAGTCAGGACCAATGCACACTGTTGCCCCCTTTTCCTGTCTCCACAGATGGGCTGCTGTGCTCTGCTAAGTCCTAGCATCCCAGGGCCACTGTCTTCACAGTTTGGACTGCTGCACCATGCTGCCCCAGGCCACCAAAGGTGGGCTCTTGCTGCACCCTGCTACCCACTTCCATTGCCCCAAATGGGCAGGGCTGTTGCACTACATCCACCCCATCACACAGTCAGGGCTGCTGTACCCTGATTCCTCACTGTGTCCTGCACAACAGTCAAGGCTTCTGCACCATGCTGTCCTCTGTCCCCTGACACCACTATGCCCTGCTGCACCATAGAGCCTCTTGGCCTCACAGTTAGAGCTGTTGAACCATGCTGCTCCCTGCCACTACAGTCAGATCTTTTGGTACACTGCCCAAAACTAACCAACATAAAATACAAAAAAAAAACACTTTAATCTTGTGTTATAGGGTGGGGGACAGAGAGTAGCAGGGTGCGGCAGCCTAAACTGTTTGTGCAGGAGGCAGCAGGATGCAGCAACCCTGACTGTGTGGTGAAGACAGTGGATGGCAGGTTGCAGCAGCCTCATATGAGGGCAGAAGACAGGGGGCTTTTGGGGCAGGGTAAAGGGGGAGCAGAGAGCTGCTGCCTCAACTGTCTGGCAGGAAACGGTGCATCGGGATGCCATATAGTATTTCTAGTTATACACATACATGATGTATTTCCACACAGAAACCCTTAAAGAACTGAATTTTATGAGTTCATACAGTACATGTTCCTGAAAAAAACAGAGTGTGGCAGACACAGGTTTGTTAATCTGACATGTAAACATAATTGTTATTACATGAACATATTTATTGAGGCTACATAAAAGACACACTGCTTCTATGAATTAATGGAATGTAGATTTATTTTATATCCATTAAACAACCCTATGTTATATAGCAAGAATAGAATGCATAGTTCTGATGATAGAGAACTGACATTTGTATAGAGAGACAAGGTAATGTCTCACAGACATTCATTCATATCATTTCAGTTCAGCACTGAACCCCAAATGATCAACTGTTTATGAGAACAGAATGATTTTAAGCTAATCTCTCTAAACACAAGCCAGATGGGTTAGTAATAAACTTTGAATGAAAACAATTAGCTCTACAGGCTGCTCTAACTAGGAACTGCAACAGCTTATTCTGTCGATCAGGGGCTTAATTGATGAAGCAACAGGCTGGACAGGTATGACGTCACTGCTCACTGACAGGGACATAAACATCTTCCTTGTTTTCAGTTACCACAGAGCACATTAACAGATGCTGATTTAAAGAAAACCACAAAACCAAACAGCATGATATTTTCAGGAAACACTAATCATGGCACATGGATGTGAATTCAAGGGAATTCAAGCTTTTTATGACATGTGCATTTGATATTTAAGACTAAGTGTTGTAGTTTTTTGGTTGTTTCTATTGTTTCTTATCATTTTAAGGCAGTTTAGTTAAGTTATTATAGTTTCTGCAAAATTTAGAAGTTACACAATATTTTTTTCTACTACAAGATCAGGAGAAGCAGCATTTTTCATGGTTTTTTTTGGCAGGACACAGCCACCCAAATCAGGGCTGTCCTGCAAAAATCAAGGGAGGTGGTAACCCTAAGGTCTCTGTTTCACGACAGTGCTTAGAAACTTTGTTTCCCTTGCATGATGTCGCAGTTGAGTGTTGCAGCACTGAGCAAAAAAAGGTCAGGTTATGCAAATGAAGCACAGCACAGAAATAAAAGCATTTTTCTCATGGGAAATGGCCCTTTTTGGCAGTTTGACTGGTACGAGATTGAATCACAACTCCTACAGGTTGCTACAGGTTATTAATCCCATTTGCTCTGGCAAACCTCAGAAAATCACTTTAAAAATGTCTTCAGCTGGCGGATTGGAGCCTTTAGATTTGCTCATCTTGCGGTATTGACACCCAACTGCAGAATATGCAGAGCTTAGCAGGAACTGAACACTGAAAAGTAGTTAATATATTAGTTTAAAACAGATTCTCCTGGGAGCACAAGTGAAGTGTTGCTTCCTATTAGGCTGCTCAGCAGTGCTCCCCTCCCCCCCAAAAAAGCCAATTTCAGCAAAGTTTGACTTTTTTAGATGTAGATGGAGTAATGTTTACAGTTATTCAGAAACTGGCAATGTATTTATGCATCCAGTTATAGGTGCCATCTTTCATCTAAAACAATATTTGGACTGTCAGAGTCCACTTGGTGTATATGGTGCCTGGTGCCCCTGTAAGAAATTGTATGTAGGGAGAATGATTCGTCCATTGAAAATGCAAATCCAGGAACACGTGAGGGCAATTTTAAATAATAAATCTGAAAATGCCCTTGGAGCACACTTTTTGAGGTACATGGGAGTAACCCCGAGGGGGGAGCGGCTTAGATTTAGGGCTTTAGACACAGTGCCCCCTCTCCCTCATGGAGGGGAGTGGGAGACTCTGCTGAATATGTGTGAAACAAAATGGATCTCAAAATTGGAGCCCTGACCCCTTTGGGACTAAATGACTAAACAGATTTCAAACCATACCCTGTAAAAAATCTTTTAAAAAAAAACTTTGGGGGTTTATACATTAATTGCCAGTGTGGATCCCAACTGTGGATGGGTGCATCTGTTTGAATAAATGTGTAAACTTGTATCCTGCTTGTATATATGCTGTTTAAGCCTTTATACTGTATGAAAGAATGCGTAAAAGAACCGTGGCATATGTTTCATTGCAGCTTAGCTGTTGCTTTAGTTTGAAATAGAATCCTGGTTCAATTGGGGAATATGAAAAGCTTAACTGTACTAGGTATTTTATTTTATTTGAAATGTGATCACTTTATTATTTATTTTTGAAATGGAAACAGGAAATTTGAATCTCATTATTAAAGGAAAATTAACTGATGTGGATCGCACTGTTGGATGGATAGAACTAAATGGTGACCTTTTGCAATAGCGGGTGACCTCCGCTAGTGCAGTTCCACATCTGTTAAACAGGGCAGATATTGGAAAAATGGAAGGATGTGGAGAACACCAATGGACAAATAAAATTTGTTGGTGACCTTTTTGTAATAATGGGTGATGCCCGCCAATGTTGCCCCATAGCAGGCTATCACTGTTTTGTGCTACTCCTTGTCTGATAAGCTGGGCTGCTTAACAACACATTGTTTAATAAAAGAGGTTGGAATTTAGGTTAATGAAATAGAATAAAGGGGTTGTTGACCTTTTGCAATAATTGGTGACCTCCGATGTGAACAATAGAAGGATAGAAGCCCTGGGTGGAATAAGTATAAAACTTGGCCCTATTCCTTTTAAAATCACTAAGTCTTATAACTTGAGATCTATTTGACTGCCTCTGTGACAGATGTAGTGTCTAATGTTGGGGTTTCTAAAAGTTGATTTTGTGTATATATTAATTGTTATATTTGGTTAAAGTTACGTGCTCTTCAAATTAATTGAATGAATATTGTTAAATAATCAGTTTTGAAAAATGCAAAGCAGGATTTCTCTGTCAAATCCACTGTTGGTGTAATTAATTGTAACACTGGTTTTTGGAATTCCATTAATTATGTGGGATATTTAAAGTATTTTTTTATGACTAACTCCACCCCTTGAGGAAGACCCATGTAGTTGTGTCGATATGTATGGGTGTTAGTCCTGGTAATGACATGCTAATCTAAAATAAAATACTCATCTTTTGACAAATCTCAGCATATTATGGTGTGTGCCCAGTTTTTTTCTATCTATCCAGTTCTATAATTGCTGGAGCACCTTTAGGACAGCTGATGTGTATCCCCTTGTTGTTGTATTCATATACAGAAATCATGATGCCCTCCCACTACCCATTAGGCGCATATTATTAACAAAAATTATCACTCCCATCTTTGACTACACTAATATAGTGTAGGGCACTGTCCCCTCCTCCACACTATCCAGGCTTGACTTCCTCCTCTATGTTTTCTGCCGCTTTCCCACAAATTCCCCTCTCAGAACCCATCACACTGCACTCTCCTTTCTTCCCTCAGAATACCACCCCTATCCCATCGCCACTTCAGCCACTCCATCTCCTTCATATCCAAATTCTGTTTTGACCTGCTCCCCCCTTGCCTGGCAGAGAGGCTAACACCAGCTACCATTTCCTTGTACTCTCTGTGCTCAAGGGACACCTCTGCTTTCTCTCTCCCCAAACATTCCTTGTCCACTGGCAAATCTGCCTTCACCTGCAGACTCCCTTCTTTATGGAACCAACTTCCACCTTTCCTAAGAAACTCACCCTCTCACAACTGCTTCAAATACCAAATCTGACAACTTCTACTCCCTACCTGCACCTGCTCCTAGCAACTCACAGGCCCAGCCTCATGCCAAAGGTTTTTTTGTGGATAGTAATCCAACCCTCAGAACTGTATGATATTATTTCCATATAGTCCATCTGAATGTACAATACTTCGCTGTATAACTTATGCACCTATATATTTATCTCATGAATCTAATATGAATTTTCTATTTAGATCCCTTTACCTCATTACCAGGTCACACCTAGAAATGAGCCTCAGCTCAGTGTGCCTTTCTGGGTTATCAAATGTTTAAATAAATAAATAAAATGTGGGGTTTTAATTAGAAAAAACTATGATGCAGAAGGGGTTGACTGTGTCCCTTTTAAAAAACAAAGTAAACACTGTTGCCCCCCCCAAGAGAAATGTGCAGTGAGTTTTCACCCTGAATCCAGCTCCTAAACTGCCACCTGGTACCACTGATAGTAATGTTTGGTTTGTAATTAATAGTAACTATAATTACTTTTTAAAAAGATTCAGCTTCAAGTGTCAACCAATGATCCTGCCCTTAAGTACCTTTCCTTTTCAAAAAGCAGTGAATAAAACAGAAGTGCACTTACAAGTAAAATTTTGAGTCAGTAGTTGGTGCTGAATCTCTATAAAAAGCAATTAAAAACACCCCTCCCCAACCTTCGTCTTGTTTCTCCCCCCAAGGTGCTACACTTCAAGAGAAAAAACAGGAGTAGGACCTTCTAATCACACTGTGTGACTCCTCTTGCTACAGGGCAGGAGGAAAAAAGACCTGGACATCATACTAGACATAGGGCTGATGCATGAGAAGCAGTGTGCAACTGCTATTTAATGGGTTAACAGAGTGTGGGGTGCATCCAAACGGGGGAAGGGGAAGGGCACCAGCAGAGAAGTGGAAGTAATCCAGCCACTTTACAAGCATCTGACCAGGCTCCACCTGGAGTACTGCATGCAATTCCGGGCTCCTCAATGCAAAAAAGACACTGAGGCAGTCAAGAAAGTACAAAAGGTGGGCCTCCAAAATCATCAAGACTATGGGGACAAGAGCAATGAGGAGAGGCTATTGGCTGCTACCATGTTCATGTTGGAAAAAGAAGGCTGAGAGAGGACAAGACCTCTGTCTTCTACATGCTCAAGGGTATGAAGAAGATTGGACAGATGTTTCATCTGGTGTCTTCCAGCTGACTGCAGAGACACTTCCTGAAGCTCAGAGGTGATAAATTCAGGGGTAACTTTAGGAGGCACATCCTCTCCCAGAGGGTGACAAACTTATGCAATAGCCTACTGGTGAAGACAGTCGATCTATGAAGGCAGTCCAGGCTTTCAAGGTAAGAAATAAAGTTAATATTATTATATTTATACATACCAAGGGAATCACTGTTACCATGGGTAGTAGAGTATTTAAGAAATCTGTATAAATTAGCTCATTTTTGCCCATTATGCCTATCAGTCCCTGCTTATGAAGCAAGGGGATGGGGTGGTGGACATGAGGGCCCTAGAGTTCCTGCCAGCCTTAAATTACTATCTTACTATTTTACCATAGCATAATACCCAGCCTGTCATGTCTTTTTACTTACATTATGACCACCTAAGATGGATGAGAGATTGAATCTATTTGGGTATAACTGGATGGTAACTTCCTCTCTATTTAGATTTGTTGCTATTTTATAAGGGATATAAATTGTTTTAGCAAAATAGATGGGTAAATACGAGAGTTACTATCGATGGTTAATGCCCTTAATTCTAAATAGTTCCAACCAATTAGAATAAAGATTCTCTCCATGACAATCATTTTGTAATTAACCCATGATAAGATGTACTTTTACTGTATCAAATGATAACACCCAGGTGCATTTTATTATGTTAATGAAATTGCCTTTTTTAATTTTTTTTGGAAAGCTTGTTTCAATAAAAAAAAAGTTAATGAGACATTTCACATGCTCCATTACTACTGGCCTCATAGGACTTCTGTTTTTATATTGAGTTACTCACAACAAGAAAACGCATTACCAATATCATTTACATAATCACAGTGTTCAATCTCTGTTGTCTTGGATCCTGCCACAGAGCTGGCAATAGCTGGTATCACATCACAAACTGCAAGTGACACTGACAGTTATCATGATGGATGTTTCCATCCTCATTGTGGGAACTTGAATTATGATTCATTGTTAAATGAGAGATGTTTTGTGTTGCCCTCAAAACAAGTGAGAAAAGGCTACTTGACTGGAGGGGGTACATTTGCAACACAGCTGTGCCTCAATACGACAGTGACTGCTACACAATATTAAAAGCATATTCTGTCTCTATCTCTCTCCATCCTAGATGAATCCTATGCACAGTCAGAAAGCATGTGAGAGTGCTATACATGCTGCTCAGTGCTCTTTGATTAACATGTAAAAAAATCTGTAAACTCTGAACTTACCTGTGGCATCTTCCTCACATAAACATCATTGTGATTCCATGTTATCTGCACATAAACCCCACTGTGCATTGCAGTGGTTGTTCCAGCAGCCATTGATATTCCTTTTATATCTTGCACAACTAAATCCCAATGAACAGCTGCAGTTATAGTTTCCTCCAGGATTCTCACTGTAGCTGCCTCCATTCTGACAAGGACGTGATGAGCACATATGTTCGGCAACATCACAGAGACTGCTTTCCCAGCCTGAATTACACATATAAACAAAACCTCCACATGTATTGTGGCAGGTGCTCCCATTTTTACATGGGTGGATTGTACACTGATCCATGTCTAATTCACAGTGAAAGCCTTTAAATCCTAAAATATAATTAAAGTAGTGTTAGGAAAGGAATGTATAGTAAATCATATACCTGTGTATCACATCCCTTAGAGGATCAAGCTGTGTAGTAAAGAAGCATCCACTGTCCCCTTAGGTCTGAAAAGCCAAATTTGAGCTTTAAAAGGGGAAATTTTATGTTTTTCAGGGACAGTACTAACCTGGGCAAAATTGTTACCACCTTAAAATATGTTAGATTCACCCCTGGTAACATCCATATAACCAAGACAAAGTATCATCATAAGGATGGTCTTCTTTTGTAAGATGTGCAAAGCAATGGCTGTTTTTACTTGATGTAATTATGTGTCAATAATATGCACTGAAGTATAGGAAGTTTCAGTCAATTATCAAGCAGAACAGTAGCATGTGATTTACCAGTCAATAACTAGATAATAAAATTATTTTAATTAGTGCAAGTGCCACAGTGAGTGAACTTCAGTGACAACTGCCACGTACTGAAGTTTTGCACTCCTTTAACACTGGTTATCCCAACACAAGTTAGTTCTCAATAAAAAGAAAACTAAGGTACAGTAATTAAAGACTTTTGGGACAGCGTCACACTAGCTTGATTCTCATTTTACTGGTAATACTGCAATACAATGGTAACTCCTCTAGAAAATGTGGATACTATTAAATATTTGGACATTTATTTATTTAGTTTTTATTGACCGGGAAGGAGGACTAGACAATTTTTTGCCTATTTTCAGCCTTGGGGGATACAGATGGATGCCAACTGAAATTGAACCAGATTTTAAGCTGATGGTGGTATTTTTAGTGAATGGGGGAAATCTGGCCATGACACTAGGGAAATTCCCCTACTCTTTGTTGGGGGCACTGTGGAGTCTGTTTCAATGGTTGAAGTTTGGCTGGTGGATGCAGACATGGCTGGTGTACCTGCAGGGGATCTGATCTCCACCCCTGTAGGTCCAGCAAAGAAGATTGGTGAAATGAGACAGCTTGATGCAAGTAAGGAGGTTTATATGTTGGAGACGGAGGGAGAGAATGAACCGGAGGACTCTCACGACGAGGAAGCATTCCTAAAGCAATTATCGGAGAAACAGTGAATGCGACTAAGGCAGGTGCTGGCTAAAACTGTACAAAACACAGGAGGTCCCATGAAAGAGGATCATGCAGCCCATGTAGAACCAGAATGCTGTCAGCAATGACCTGTCAGGTTAGCTGGAGCCCGAGATGATGCAGCAGCATCAAAGATGCCACCAGCACAGCAGCCAACGCCCCTGCAGGATGCGGGACACACAGTAGAAGAACCCAGATGACAACCAATGGACCTGGACACAGCAGTAAGTGATTACAGTACTAATTGTACATGTCATGGGGAAAACATAGCAAATGTGTTAATGCCTACATTACGGTCAGGATGAAATATGAGTCGGCTTAACCTTGAATTGGTTACAAGGCAAACGCTGTGGTCAGTGAAAAAAACACTCTCAGAAGCAGGCTGGTTACTAAATAAAGAAGGGTTTTGGGTGGCAGATGGTAAAACAATGCCAGTACTGGGGACTCAACCAGGCCCAAGCATGGCACCTCAGGGAGACAATTTTAACGTTCCCTCACATGATATTCTTACACTAGACTTTGACACAGATTTGCATGCCGCAGATGTCGACCATGGGCCCCCACCCGGTAAACAGCACATGCAGGATCCAAATCACAGAAATGGTGAATTAACTGAACCAACATGGGATGACAGGATGGCCAATGAAACAGTGGGTGGGTCCACCATGGACCGAAGGCCATCATGAGTATGGGCTGGATTCAGGCAGTGAGAAAACATTTTCCAAACTGTACTCCCTGTACAAAGGAAAAATGCAATGTGATTGCACTACCAGGGTGGCCTAGAAATACCGCCAGATAGGATCTATGTGGGCAGAACACTTATCAAAGAATCCATGTGTTTTTTTTCAAATGAAATCTATACATTGATACATGTTGCTGGGGATAACAACTTTGACATCAGCTTTAAAACCCTGCTGGGATTAGATAGATTCTGGAGCACTTACGAAAAAAAAAAAAATACTCAGCTCTGTGGCTACCCTTTAAAGCTATCCCCCTTAACAAATCTGCAATAAAGCAAACCACAATACTGTTTCATAATGAAGGTGTCAATGTGCATGATATAACACACTGGCTGACCCAGAGATGTGAGGTGCTAGGTCAGCCCCAACCTATCCAGGACGAAGAACACATTTGGACGGGGAAGGGGGTGAAAGTACAGAGTTAAATTAAAAATGACTGCATATGGGGTACAACATCTGCCTAGTTCACTTTTTCTGGGGCGGGACAGAGGCCACTGTTTTTACCAAGGACAACCCAGGACATGTTTTAACTGTGGCTCCCTTATGCACCTTAACAGAGCTTGTGACTGGATCAAATGTAACTTAAGTCTCGAATATGGACACCACAGCTCTCAATGTACGAACGATTTGAAGTGTAACCTGTGTGAAGAGACAGGACACACATACCTATCCTACTCATGGGCAACTCACAACAGACCAGATCAGGAGACAATCCTTTCCAATGCCCAGAAAGTGAGTATAAATAAACAAAGAGACGCTAGGAAGGCACAGGAGCCTCCAGACCATACAGAAAGCACCCTGCCACCACACACTGTACCACGCAATGAAGGAGACTGCACAGTGGCACAGCAACAATCAGAAAAGGATGCACACCGCAGTGAGATTCGGATGGAAAGTATCCTGAACAGAGAACCTAACTAGATAACAACAATGGAGCAACAGCAGAAGGAGATACAAATGGTCCAAGAACAGAGGGTGGAAGATGCAGTTATCATGCCACCACCAGAGAGTTTTAAAACAATACCAAAATACTCTCCTTTAGAAATAAAGTGCAGCCAGTGGCTAAAATTTCTAAAACTGTACCTGTGGGAAACAAATATGAGGTTTTACAACCATCTGAGAATGACCAGGGGACAGAATCCAAATACTCATCTACCATTTCTTCTCAGCAAGGAATGTCAACAGACTCAGAAGGGGAGAACCTCCCCCAAAAAGTGCAAGCAGTCTGCAAAAGGAAAAACAGCTTGACTCCAGAACTAGACGGAGCAACCATTTGGGCAACACTGGTACTACTTGATGGAAGACATCACTTTCTCTTTTGATACTTCAAAATGAGAGCCCCTTACATGCTTAAAGTAGCAACCCTCAATACTAATAGCATAAAGAACAAAAGGAGACAGGCGGTGACCTTTTCCATAATCAAGGATCTGAACATTGATGCCTGTTTTTTGCAGGACACAAGACTACATTCACTTGCGGATGTTAACACCGCAATGAGAACATGGTGTTGGGGCTCTTCTTTCTATTCAATGGGACTTGAAAGATGTAAAGGAATAGGGATTTTGTTTAGCGGCTATAATTACTCTATAACAAAAACTGGTGGATATCGTACCTGGAAGGGCATTGTTATTAGATTTCACCTTTAATAACATGGTATGGAGAGTGATTAACATATATGCCCCCAGATCAAAAAAGACAGGGTAGACTTATTTCATTTACTTAAACCATATTTTATGACAACTAGAAAATTGATATGGGCAGGAGCTTTTAACTGCATCATTACAGACAAGGAAATAACAGGGAAAAAGTAATGTGACTCAAATGCTTTGTATAAAATCACTGAAGATGGGAGACTTGCAGACTCATATAGAAGTATACACATGATGGGTGGTTATACATTTTACAGAATTAACTTAGCAACACATATAGATTACTTTTTTGTCTCTAGCTCCCTTATAGTACATTCAGCTCATGTCATTCCAGTAGAAAATTCTGATCACTTGATAGTACAGATTACCCTGAGTCAGACTGAGAACATGACAATTGGGAAGAGGTACTGGAAGCTGAACACTACTATTTTAACATCTCAGGACACTGTAATACAGATAAAGGAGCTACTAGAAGCTAGAAAATCCATGGCCTGCTTAGAAGACCACTTAAGTTGAACCCAGGAAAGACTGAGGTTTTGGTTGTGGACCCGGGTCACAGGGTAGAGGGATTGAGGACTGGGCTCCCTTCCGGCTTAGTCCTGAGGGAGGCCCAGATTCTCACCTCCGAATGGGTGCGTAACCTGGGAGTGGAGCTTGACAATGGTCTGACTCTTTGACATCAGGTATCAGGAGTCGTCAAGCTGGCCTTTTTCCATCTTAGGAATATTGCCAGAATTAGGCACCTCGTTGCATCCAGTGACCTGCCTGTTTTGGTCCATGCCTTTGTGACATCATGCCTTGATTACTGCAACTCCCTTTATCTAGGGCTTCCAGGGGTTGATATCCACCGCTTGCAGCTAGTGCAGAATGCGGAAACACGTTTGTTGACTGGGGCATCTAGAAGATCTGATATCACCCCTGTGCTGCACGCTCTGCACTGGCTGCCAATACAGTGGCGGATCACCTTTAAAGTAGGTCTGTTGACTTACAAAGCCCTACACGGATTGGGTCCCAATTACTTGAAAGAGCTCCTGGTTCCTTACACCCCTTTGCGACAGCTCCACTCGGCTGACGAGGGGTTGCTGGAGATTCTGAGGGTTAACTTAAAGTCATCTGGCGCGCATGCCTTTGGATTTGTGGCACCTACCCTCTGCAATTCTCTGCCCCATCAGCTCTGGGAATGCAGGACGGTGGGGAGTTTTAAGCAGGCACTAAAGACTTTTTTATGGGGAAAGGCATTTCCTGTTTTCTCGTGATTTTATACTATATGTATTTCTATATGTGTTTTGTTCATATTAACATTGTACACTGCTTTGAGACATTGAAAGGTGCTTAATTAAATACATTTTATTATTATTATTATTATTATTATTATTATTATTTTTATTATAAGTAGATGGTGGGTAGGGACTAAAACTGACATCAAACACTTCTTGAAGACTAGGGCAATATCTTTGTCAGCTGACACTTATAAAAGATACCTCACACTTAGAGCACAGTATTATAAAATTATTAGTATGGTGAATGAGAGGTATCAAGAGTACAGGCCCCAGATACATAACTTAAAGGAAGAGATGGAAAAAATACAATATTCTAGGGCTACATCCCTATTATACGAACACAGAATATCTGCCCCAGGGAAAACAGGGGTGAGAAACATGTATGACAGCTGTAAGCAGCGGAAAGAACAAAGAATTATGGACAGTGTATACACTTTGAATGGGGCAGAAGCAAAAACTAGGGGGGAGATTATGGATATTGTAGTCCAATACTTAACATCACTATACCAGGACCTGGCCCTGGAGGAAGTGGCCCTAGAAGCCTTCTTGCAGAATCTTGAAACACCAGTAGTATCAGGAGAGGATTGTTTACATCTAGTAAATGCCCCATCGATGTAGAAACCACCCTACAGCATGACTTCAGTGAGGTTCAGCTCTGGTTTGCCTCACATCAGCTATTCCTAAATGCCAAAAAGACTGTCTCCATGATCTTTGGCACTAGACAGAGACTCTGTAGGCTCCATCCCTTACCATTCTTCCATACCTTTGATGGGACAATCCTTGAGGACACCTCCTCTTTCAGATACCTTGGGGTTGGGCTGGATCTCTCATCAGCTTTTGACACCGTGGACCATGGGGTGTTACTTAGCTGTCTGAGGTGCATCTGTGGACTGTTGGGAACAGTTCTCAGATGGTTTACATCGTTCTTCACTGGAAGAACTCAGACAGTGGTATCTGGGGTGTTTTCATCAGACCCAGTTTCTCTGTCTTGTGGGGTCCCTCAGGGTTCGGTTTTGTTGCCCATGTTGTTCGCGGTGTACATGCTGCCCCTCGGAGACATTGTAAGAAGGTATGGGCTGAGGTTTCATTGCTGTACCGATGATACCCAGCCCTACCTTTCTTTTGCGCTCGACCAGGATAGAGCTCTCTGTCTTTAATAGCTGTCTCAAAGAAATCCAGGAGTGGATGGATTCAAGTTGGCTGAAGCTGAACTCTGTTAAGATTGAGGTGTTGGTTGTGAAACCTGGTTTTTGGGCAGGGGGTTTGGGTTGTGGGTCACCCTCTGGACTTGCTCTCAGGGGTGTCTCTCTCCTGACCTCTGACCAGGTGTGAAACCTGGGGGTAATTTTTGATGAAGGGTTGACCCTGCATTCACAGGTGTTGACTGTTGTCATATATTCCTTTTACCATCTAAGGAATATCTCCAGGGTTAGAAATCTGGTTCCATCAAGCAACCTTCCTGTTTTGGTCCACACTTTTGTGTCCTCACACTTTAGATTATTGCAACTCACTCTACCTAGGGCTTTCTGGGGTGGAAATCTGCAACTTGCAGCTGGTGCAGAACGCAGCAGCCCAGCTTCTGATGGGATCTTCTTGGTCCTGTCATATTACGCCAGTGCTGCGCGAACTGCACTGGCTGCGAGTACAGTGGCGGATCACCTTTAAAGTTGGCTTGCTGACTTTCAAAGCCCTACATGGACTGGGCCCAGGCTACCTGAAAGAGCTCCTGGTCCCTTATTGCCCCAGGTGATCACTCCGCTCAGCCGGCGAGGAGTTGCTAGAGATTCCTAAGGTACATTTGAAATCTTCCGGGGACCAAATCATTTATGTTTGTGGCTCCCACATTCTGGAATTCTCTACCTCGCTGGTTATGGGAGTGCACAACTGTGGAGGGTTTTAAGTTGGCCCTAAAGACTTTTTTGTGGCATCAGGCATATGGTGAATAATTAATTGATTAATGTAATTTTATGATGTGTGATTTTATGATTGTTTTGTCCAGATCTGTTTTTGATTTTAATTTGTATGGTGCCTTGACACTTGAAAGGCTCCTAAAAAATAAAGATATTATTATTATTATTATGTGAGGCTTGTAAGTCTCGGAGACATAATTCTACAATAACGTCCCTAGTAGACAACAAAGGGGTAATCACCTCATCTCCAGCTGCATTGACTAAAATAATCTTATGGCATTTACAACCACCTGATATTTCTTGTAACACATTTACACAAGACTTGGAAAGTACTTTTTCAGATTTGCCTTCTCACAACATCCCTCAAGCGGAACTAGAGCTCATGGTATGCCCTATTATGAAACAGGAAATTCTAGATGTAATAAAAACAAGGAAAACTCATACTTTCCCAGGCCCTGATGGCTTTTCATAAGAATTCTATCAAACTTTTTCTGAAGAGTCCGTAATTTGCCTGGAAAAAATGTTTAATTTCTTCCTTACTAACAAAGCTGTACCTGTCTACTTTTCAAAAAGTCTGATAATTTTGTTATTTAAATCTGGCAATAAAATGGAAATACACAACTGGAGACCAATCAGCTTATTGAATGAGGACTTCAAAATTTTGACACAGATCTTACACCCCCGTCCGCGTAGGGTGGCCGGCCACATTATCAACCAATCACAATATTGTGGATTATCAGACAGATCTATACATCAACCTTTAATAATCCTATGAGAACTATGGGAATACCTTAATAAATCTCAAACCAAAGGGTGGGTTATTTCCTTAGATCAATCCAAAGCATACGATAGGGCAAACTATCGATTTTTATTTAGCGCACTGTTACATTATGGCATTCCATCGCAATCTGTTGCTTAGATAGTCCTCATACAGTGATGCACATTTTAGCACTATTATATAAGCAGTGTCAGTGGCTCAGTAGGTAGCACACTCGCCTCTGAGGCCGGGAGATCAGAGGGCTGTGGGTTCAGTTCCCACATCTGGCACTTGGGTTAATATCCCAGTACTGACACTGTAATGCAGCATGAGAGGGGTGCTGCATTTCTGAGGTGCCGTCTTTTGGATGAGACGTTAAACCGAGGTCCCGTCTACCTGGATTGGTGGTAGTTCAGGTGGATGTTAAAGATCCCATGGCACTTATCGAAAAGAGTAGGGGAATTTTCCTGGTGTCCTGGCCAAATTTCCCTCATTCACTAAAAATACCACCAACAGCTTAATCTGGTTCAAGGTCAGTTGGCATTCATCTGTATCGCCCTCCCCCGGGTCGTGCCTGAAAATAGGCAGGATTTGTCTAGTGCACTTACCCGGTCAACAAAAGCTAAATAAATAAATAAGTGCAGGCCAGCCCAGAAGTGAAAATAAAAAGCTGGTATATGTCAAGGGTGTCCCCTAAGTATGTTACTATATATTTTCTCTCTTAATCCAGTTTTAGAAAAGATCAATCAAAACACATTGATAAAAAGTATCACAGGTACAAGTCAAACTGACCTAATTAAAATACTAGCATATGCAGATGACACTAGCCTTACAGTAAAAAAAGAAGAAAGCATAATTCATGCAAAACAAATAATGGATACCTTATCTACAATATCTAATGCCCAATTGAATATTGAGAAATGTAAAGGACTCCCTACTGAACCCTGGGATAATATCCCCTCTCAAACTGTAGACATTCATGTTGTTGCACAACCAGTTAAAATTTTAGGCTTAATGTTTGGTTCTTTTGACCCAGCATATGCTAATTGGGATTCAGCATTGTCTAAATGTGAGATTAAAGTGAACATCTGGAAAAACTGGAAACTGGCTAAACTCAAATGTATACACATTATTAAACAATTTCTAATTCCACTCCTGTATGTGGGGACTATATTCTCTTTACCAATCATTCTAGAAACAAGAATGTACAGCATATTTTTCGTGTGCTGTGGGGCAGTCACCTTAATCCAATTAAGAGAGAGTTTACATACCTACCAAGAAATAAGGAAGGCCTGGGCATGGTGGACCCGGTGATATTCTTTCATACACTTTTCATATCTTTATCTATTAAACCCCTAGCTACATCATTAGACATCAAAACGACTTCCTGGGTATATAATTAATGGGCAAACCTTTTCTGACAGGTGGATAGATAAGCCCCTAAAATTCTCCAAATATCTCAATGCACCAGAATTCCTCAGGTCATTAATTCAAAAACTCCATAAATGGAATCTATCTAGACAAACAGTTAACACCTCCAACAGAAAACAGTTATATTAACTGGTTCTAGAAAAACTAGGCCCTAACGAACCTGAGTTTAAAAATTGCACAGCTATTTATTATAATGTCACAATAAATATATTAAATGAAAAAAGAATTCCCACAAAAATGTGTGAAATTATATGATTATGCGCATATGGTAGGCTAAATGTCCAGGGCAGCAGTAAGCACAGTGCACTAGAAGAGAGAACATGCCCATATCTTGAGTGTATAAATGAAGTAGAATCAATAGAGCATTTTATACTAGACTGTTTATTTTCCAAAAAATTATCGGTTGTCCTTGCATCTACTTGGAAATTAGGATGGTTAACGAATATAACTTATGAAAATATTATGCTTGGCAACTATAGAAACAGATTATCAAAATTTCACACAGGCACTTTGATTGTGTTCTTTGCAGTCTTGAAGTTTTATTTGTGGCAAGCAAGGGTCCAATGGGTGCTACACCAAAAACGAATGACATTCTCTATTTTTAACGTGTTATGTGAAAAAGCATTTTTGAAAGTTTATAATGCAGATTATTATAAAGCACCAAGTACTGATGTGAAAAAGTGGTGGAAAGGCCTGACTTTTTTCATTAAATATAAGTGAATTAAACTCAAGATTATACCATGGACCTTAGACAACAACCAATCAAAATGGCTGACTGGCACCTTACTACCATTGTAAATCCTCTGATAATCACCGCAAAAGGTGCCAGCCAGCCGCATCTTGGAAAAAAAGCAATCCAACGGCGAAATCATGGAACTCCAACTGCCAGCTTGTTTCCCCGCTGAGCGGAGACTGTAAAACAGCAGCTCCGTACATCAGGGGAAACTAAGCAAAAACACTGACTGCTCTACTACTGATTCACTTATTTAAGCATTATAGCAAGTACTGTTTTTTTTTTTAAATAATAAAAAAAGCAGTACTTAGTATAATCACAATAAGCCACTCAGGGGATCTGGGTTATCGGGGGATTTACCACAGCTGGTGCGGATTTACCCACTCGGCTGCGCCTCGTGGGAAAACCACTCCAGCCGTGGTAAATCCCCCAATAACCCCCAGCCCCTCATGGATTATTGTTTAAATAATATCTAGATTGTTTAAGGTAGAACTGTTATAAAGAAGTCTTTAAGCCTTCTATATGTCCAGATGATTTATTTTCACAAATGATATGTATCTTCAGATATAACCTTGATCTGTACATATTAATTATTTGAACAATATTTTTTCTTTTGTATTTTGTTTTGCTTCCTATAATAAAAAAAATTCCCTACTCTTTTCGATAAGTGCCATGGGATCTTTAACATCCACCTGAACTACCACCAGAATAGGCAGACGGGACCTTGGTTTAACATCTCATCTGAAAGACGGCACCTCAGGAGTGCAGCACCCCCTCATGCTGCACTACAGTGTCAGTATTAGGATTTAACCCAAGTGCCTGGAGTGGGGCTAGAGTCCTCAACCTTCTGATCTTCTGGCCTCAGAGGTGAGTGTGCAACCTACTGAGCCACTGACACTTCTTGACATACATGACATACATCAAAACATGGGATTATCTTTTATTATTGTACTAACCCTCCTGTTTTTCAGTGCAAGAGGAACAGCAATGTAGTATTCCAGTTCAAATCTTTTCTTAAATTGTGGAAGGAAGGGGATAACATTTTGATTTTCAAGTGCAGGCAATTCTTTCTGAATGGCTTGATCTATATAACTGTTTGGAATATTTTGGAAAGATTCCACTTAAAGGGTTCTAGGGTTGGGAAAAAGAAAGCTATCCTAAACCAAAAGTTAGTTGCTGTTCTCAGCCTTTGCAGATTGTGTGAAAGGCCATTTGGCACCATGTACTCCTGCATAAAGCAGAGCCAGTCTAGATGTTCATGGTGATCTGCGTGTATATCCCATGATGCTTTCAATTATTGGGGTATGTGTGAGTTTGTATTTAGGGTCTATTTAGTGTACTGCATGTATTTGCTTGCCATAGTGAAGGAAAATTAGTTTTTCAGTATTATCTACAAATAAGCGTTTGTAAACTTATCAAGGGAGTCTGTCCAGTGATCCAATCAAGATTTACAAATTCTCTTTTCCACCAGTTTTCTTACAGGGAGTTGACTAAACTCTGCCCTAACTGAAGAACTATGTGCACTTTTAGAAAGCTGCAGAATGGCTTTGTGTGCATAAAGCAATACAGTTTCTAAACATTCAGTACTACCAGTACCACTAATTTTGCAATCATACAGGACAGATGCTTTAAGTTTGGCATCAATAACTTGGAAGTGCTGCCTTAATACACTTTCCCCAATTGACATAGCTGAAAAGACTGATCCTTCCTAAACCATGACAAGATTTAGACTGTATATATGACAAATGTTTGTCCAATTTCAAATTATCTGAAAATCTAAGATGCAGAGAATCATATTGGAAGACATTTTTTAAAGAAACACTGCTCAAATACCATTTGTGTTTAACAGCACTCACCCACCACTATTGTCTCAGATGTGTTCTTTCTCAATACAATTTTATTATGTTATAATATATATGACCAAAACACAATCAATATACATCAAATACAGCAGTCAAGCAATAATTAACATAAAAAAAATGAATTATCTCCCCCTGCCCTGGGGGCTGTCTTCTCCATGTGTTCTGTACCTACATTATGGTTTATGCAATGTTTCTGTCTATTATTTGGAATACTCTATGTCCTTCATATGATGTGTTACTGACAATGCCTGTTTAGCTGTAACTGTTTTCCCCCAACTCATGTACTTGATGTTCACCCCCCTTGTTTAACGAGGATCCTTTGTAAATGAGCTTTTAGCTCAAAGATTGTAATTCCGATTTTTTTCTCAATAAATAAATAAAAAGAGAAATCAACTAGCAATAATTCCGTCTGTGAACAACTTCTAACAATAAGTAAGCAATATAAGAAATTACAAAATAGCAATCCTAAGTAAGTAAGGGATGTTACTCTACAATGTTTTGAAAAATTGTTCTCTTAGAGCATTAAGTCAATTAGAGAAAGTTCAAGAGAAAGAAGGCAGAAAGTTGGGGGGAGGGGGAGGAAACCTGGAAAGGGAGATAGGTTATATGCAGTGTGTATAATTACTGGACTGTTACTGGACTGATGATGTAAAATAGCTATAATGTATAAGGTGGTGGGCTAATGCTTTTGGTAATGAGGCTAATAGCTGAAACTGGAAGAAAATATGGCTAGATTCCATCAAAACATTTACATCAATTAATGCCAAACTGATACAATTTAAAATGATGCATAACCTATAATACAACCAACTCCAAATGAATAGGATGGGTTTGAGATCCTCTTCCAGCTTTATGAGATGTGGAGGTACTAATTGTGATCTGATTCATATGTTCTGGTCCTGTCCTAAAATGGTATTACTATTAGACAATATCACATGTTTATTTAAAGATATTGCATGGCTACAAGGGAAGTTAAATGAGGAGACTCTTCTCATTGATCACTGTGATGAAACAGAAATCTGAAGTAAAGAACAGCACTGCACTATAGCTTTAATTTCAGTTAGAAACTCCACTCTCAGACTGTGGTTAGAGGATTGTGTTCCATCTTTTAATGAATGGAAAACAGAAAGTTTGGAAGTTTTGAGAATGGAGAGACTCGCACATCTAATGCTAGACCAGGCCTATATCTTTGTCTTAGATGTTGTGCTGTTATTAATTTGATTTAATAAGGCCGACCTTTCTTGGCTTGCCTGCCACTGCCACTGTCATTGCTCTCATTCTAAAGACCTCTGTTAACCCTAACTCTCGTCCCACTCCCAAATGCAATCTCACCTTTCTGAAAAAGTGCACAAGAAAGTGACATTCTGCAACTCTCTGACCACCTCTCCCACAACAATATTCTTGATGGAGGTGGGTCCTTAACAGCCAGCCACATGGTACCCTGCTCTTGGAAGTTTGCCTCCATGAGGCTCATCAATTCTACAGTCTGCAAGATGAGGCCCTTCACATGAAAGGGATTTCTGAAAGTATGAGAATGACTTGGCAAGATTCCTGAGCTACAAATGTCACTGTGATCTGTAAAGTAGTTTATTCTTCAATAGAAAAATGTCTGGTGTCGTCTCCTCTAAGACATGTGTGTTGAGGTTCACCAAGGAAAAGGAGGAATGTAGGAACATACGACAATGTCCCTTAAAAATCCTCATCCCTGGATCTCATCCCCTCTTTGATTTTCTCATCTTGTTTCTCTATTTTCACTGCTACCAATAACCACTTCATTCTCTAAGTTCTTTCTGTTATGCCTTCAAAACTGCCACTGTCATCACTCTCATTCTACAGACTTCAGTTAACCCTGCTCTCTTCCCTCTCCCATATACAATCTCACCTTTCTGGAAAAGTGTACAAGAATGTGGCATTCCACCAACATAACTGACCACTAACTCTCCTGGGCTGCCTTCAGCTTCATACTGGTGTCTCATTCTCCCTCTTGTCATGGTTTCATTCTTACCTTACTGCCTTCTGGGTCTGTGTGGTGGCTGCTTGTGTTTGTCTGTGTCTGTAGCTTGTTTTTTGTGGATTTACATGGCTTTCTGCTTGGAGTAACTACACTATTCTTGCTCACTACTTCCATGAAAGTCTCCTGGACTGGATTTCTACAAAGCATCATTACCAGGTATTTGCATTTTTCATTTTAAAATCAACTTTTTGGAAGCTATCCCAAGCAAAACATAAGTCAAGCAATGAAGTCTGACAAATTCAGTGACTCTGGGTCCTGCTTGAATCCACATTTTCGTCTGACCTGCCCCATGATCTGTATGTAGGCTTTTAAAGACCTCTTTGAATGACAAAGACACATACAGACAAAAGGATTTCACATCCTGCATATACACAGGCACAGTTCATCCCTTTCAGGAATTCTAACACATTCTGTGACTGTGGACCTCAGCTGTTGATCATTTCTTTTGGCATTTGACTTAACCACCAGGTATCAAAAATTTTCAATTGAAATCAACTCTTAATGTACTTGTCTCTAAGGGCTATCCATCCAACAACCATTTTGAAGAACAAATGAAACTTTTGGCCTGTTCTCAGAATCATTGCAACTGTGCCCTTAGAGCACCTTGTTATTACTAACTGGTCACTACCTCATGCATCATCCTTATGGAAAGGAACCTGTTAAAAAAAGGGCCCTGCTGCCCCACAGAAGCAACTCTAAACCCCTTTTAAAACATCTAATACTGCTACTATTGCCCCTCTCAGGCAAAATTCACCCTAACCCTGGCCTACCACAACTTCGCCACAAGGTTACCAGCAGTGCAGGATCACTCTCCTTGGCAAGTATTAACATCTGCAGCCTCCTCTTCAAACTTGATACCCTCTCTGCCTGGGTTTCACAACACAATCCAGACATCTTATCAGTGCTGGAAACATGGCTGTCTCCGAAGATACCTGATTCCGCAATAGCAATTCCTGGATATGCAGTTTTCAAACAGGACAGACTTACCAAGAAATGAGGAGGCTGTGCCCTCCACTTTAAAGAGTCACTCATGGGTCATGTCATGCCCATGCCCATCTCTGGAAATGAAATCCAAATCCTTGCTGCCAAAGTACTTCTTGGAACTCATAACAAGATCTTGACTGTTGTCTCTGTCTATACACCACCCAAGTTGAGCAATCTGGGCTTTCCCTCCCTCCTTGACTGTATCAACTCCCTGGATCAGAATACAGAAGTTATCCTGCTTGGCGATTTCAACATCAACTGGCTGGCCTCCAGCTCAAATAGTTATAAGGATGCCCTAGCTGCTGCTAACTTCTCACAAATGGTCAAATCACCTACTAGAGTAAACTACAGAACAGGGACCTGTACACTTCTACACTGGGTGCTAACTAATCATCCAGAGCATATCTAAAAAGCAACAGTCCTCCCAGGCTCCTTAAGTGATCATTCTCATATCTTGTGTATCTGGACCAACAAATACACTAAACTCCCCCCCAAAACTATTAACAGGAGAATGCTGACCCCCAGTCATCTTGAGTCACTTAAAACACTCCTTTCTGAACATGACTGGTCACCAATTGATATAGCCCCTGACGCAGACACAGCACTTGAATAATTTATCACCTGATTCAACTCAGCCTGCAATGTTCATGCTCCTTTCAAGAAGCACAAGATCAAGGGTGTCAATAACCCATGGATGACACTAGGCCTCCTTACACAAATGAAATCTCAAGACCAGCTCTGGTATTGTGCTAAGGCTACTGGCACCCAGACTGATATCCAGGCCTACAAAACAGCAAGGAATGCATGAACCAGAACTATCCGCCATGAGAAGGCTAACTATTACAGGAGTGCCTTAGCCAGCACCTGGAATGACGGGAGTAAATTCTGGCATAACCTTGCTGAAGTGACTGGAAAGGATCCCAAAACAATACCCACAATGTTGAACATAGATGGTACCATCACTCTTGATCATACAATCATTGCCAACGCATTTAACACCACTTTTGCTGACCTTAGTCATGTGCTACCCCCTAACTTTTTTGATCTCACCACAGTCAAGCCAGCTCCTGTTAGTTCAGGTTTGCCACCAGGACATCCTCCTTTCCATTTCAAAGCAATCCCAGAAAGCCTAGCTAAAAAACACATTCTTAAAGTGTTTGGAAAGTCTAGGGTCAGTGGCGATTCACTGGATATGAAACTTCTCGCCCTCATCATTGACAAAGTCCTGTTCCCACTAACCAAAATCCTCAACCATTCCCTCATGCTCTCCCAGTTCCCCCAAAAATGGAAACTGGTAGTGGTGACTAATCCATAAAAGTGGTGACAAGACTCTTATGAACAACTACAGGCCTGTATCCATCCTCCCTCCTCCATCCAAAGCATTGGAATGGATGTGGCTGATCAGCTCATGGAGTACCTTGTAACATACAGCCTGCAATGTTCCCAGCAGCATGGCTTCCACAAAGGACACAGCAGTACCACGGCACTCCTCAAATTCACCACACGTATCCATCATGCACTTGATCAGGGCCAGTTGGTCGGTGCCTCTTTTATTGACCTGACTAAGGCATTTGACACTGTCAATCACTCCATTCTCCTCGAACAATTATCCCTCCTTGGTCTTTCAAGTTAAACTACCCTCTGGTTTCAAAGCTACCTCAGTAACCAGACCCAACGGGTCAGGCTTGGTGAATTCCTCTCGTCATCCCTACCAATCCACTCTGGAGTACCCCAAGGTTCTATCCTGGGTCCTTTGTTATTCAGCATATTCCTGAACAATCTCCCTGCCTCCTGCCATGACAGAATGTTACTATATGCAGATGATGCAGTAATTTTTACTTGCCACACCGACCCCACCTCCCTTCAGTCTCAACCACAGAAAAGTTTCACAGAAGTGGAAGTCTGGTTTTGCTCAAATAAACTCATCCTTAACCACAAAAAAACTAAAACAATGTTGCTCCCTGGAACCCACAACAAGTACAAGGACCATGAGCTCATAATTAACAACCACAAAGGCATCGCTCTTGAGCAGGTGGATATGTTTAAATATCTAGGCCTGACCCTTGACTGCTCCCTCTCATATAGCAAACACATTGACAATATCACTAAAACTGTGCACTCCCATATAGGGCTACACTACAAGCATAAACATTGCCTAATGGCTGAAGCCTTGAACCTCACTATCCAGAGCTCTGTTATTTCAACTATTAACTACGGGCTCGTTATCTATGGATCTACTACTGATACTGCACTCTAGCGCATAGCTGTAGCCCTTAATAAAGCATGTAGACTCCTTATTTCAGCTGCCTGCCTTTCTCACACATATGACATTTATGAACAGGCTAACTGGCTCCAGCTATCTGGCAGGCTGAAGTACCAGAACTGCATCCTAGCTAAGAAGACATCACTGGGCCTTATGCCCCCTTGAGTCCAATCAATATTGACCCCACAGCATGTCCGCTGCCTAACTAGAAGATCAGACAGTCTAACCTTTACAATACCTCGCTGTTGGACCTCTCAAGCTCAGCGTTCTTACCTTGTCAGAGTCTCCACCTGGTTCAACTTGCTACCTACAGAAATCTCCAACATTGCCACGATCGGTGCTTTTAAGTGTAAACTGCATCAACACCTCGTGGCTAGTGCCTTCTGTGACTGCTTCTTATAATCCCCTCCAGGCATACTACCCTCAAGCATCCCTCCTCACTGCCTCAGCTCCTCCTTCATTCCTACCCCCCATTACTGGGTATAGGATGAATCTGTCTCCTTTTACTTTTCATCCCCCCCTTTCCTCCTCCCTTGCTGTTTCCCATCTACCACATACCAAACGCAATGCCGTCCCTATTTCTCCCTCCTCCGCCCCTCTCTCTCTCTCTCTCTCTCTTATACCACCCCTCATCATCCTCTTCTTTCTCTTTTCCCACTAACCCACTCCTAATAAAGCTTCACTGAGCCGCCTATGACTTGTACTGTATAATTAAATCACAACACAATTCCTTGACAATGCCTTTGGCTGCTATTATTGTAACCTTACTTGTCTTTTTTTTTTGTAAGTTCCAATGTAATCATGTTATGTTTTATACCTTATTGTCCTCATTGCCTTGACATGGAACCTTTGTAAAAGAGCCCTCGGCTCAAAGGTGTCATCCGAAATACAAATAAATAAAAAAATTAAAAATAAATTTCTGCTGAGTGGATAAGAGGTGGCTGTTGTTGTTTCATGGCTGAATACCTGGAAAATTGAGGAGAGGAAGTGAGAGCTGTTGGTCAGAAACCGTGGTGTGAAGCCTGCCCTTCAGTGGATTTTCTTGTGGATGAACTCGCCAAGTCTACGATCGTTTGGGCTGTCTGGTGTGTTTTGCCCAGCTACTGGTGCAGAGCCTGTGTGGGGGCTTTGGAACTGTTCTTTGTGGGGTCGGCTGCCGGCAACATGAGTGGGCTCTACTCCGACAGCGTCCAACGGCTGGATTTGCTGTTGACATGGGGGACTGGGCTCTAGATCAGCCAGAGAACTGGCCGATGAGTCTGTTGCTCCCCTAGATCCTCAGAGTTTGGCCATGGCCTGGTTACTCCTCGAGTATTGAGGTGCACCAGCAATTATTTTGGTTGTGGTCGCTGGAAGTGGAGCCTGATGGGCCCTGGTTTGCTGTCTACGGCTGACTGGATCTTTTGACTGGTTCTCATCCATATTGGACCATTTTCTGGATTACCTGCACTCCCTGGAGCTTTCCATGACTCAGCCCTTGATTTGCAATTCATTTTTGTTTTCGAACAGTGAGAGTGTCCTTTCTGTGGCTTTCCCTGGTGGTGACAGGACCTGGGCGTCCACATTTTATTTTATTTACTTTCTGTTTAAACTTTCTAAAGAAGGTCTTCCTTTGGACTTTTAACTCTGTGATGATTTGTTCTGAGCAGATCCTGGATTTTTAATTTTGGACAGTTAGAGTGCCTGGATTTCTCCCATTCCCAGGCTGTGAGAGGACCGGGGGGGGGGGTTATATCTTGTCTGCATTCCAGTGAAAGAGGACTGCAGGGGCCTTTTTATTATTATTTGGCTTTATTTACTGTTATTACTTTCTTGTCTATGTTTTCCATGTGCTGAATATTGGACTAAAGTATTCACGTAGTGTAGGGTTAGGTTTTATTTTATTGTGTTTTATCTGTTTGGGAGGATTTTTATTTATTTTTATTTTTTGTTTTGTTTTTTGCTTGGTTTGGGTAAATTTTATTTTCTGTTTGGGGTTTCTCTTCTGGGTCAGGTGCTTTGGTGTTGTGCAATCTGATTTTGATTGGCCCGTATGATGCGTAGGCCAGTCATGCGCTATTCGTCCTCTGCCCTCCGTTCCCTCCACCTATCCCCCCCTATTGATGTTGTCAACTTACCAGTGCTGTCGGGTGCTGGGTATTGCTCGTAGGAGGGGGGCAGTGGGGGGTGCGGACATCAGAGGATGAATGAACAGGTATTGAGGTCATTAGGTCATTAGGTCTAGAAGATGCCCTGGGGGCGAAATGGAGTCTGGAATGTGATGCCCCATGTCCAGACCCCATACCCAAGGGCACCACCATTTCTGATGGGCAAGTAGCCAGGGCAGCCCTCGAAACCCATCCAGCTTGAGCAGTATTATGCAATGCTAGATCTGTTAAGAATAAAACTGCAATTATTGCAGATCTTATTGGAACAACCGATCTGGCTTGCATCACCAAGACCTGGCTGGATGAAAATGTTGGCCCCATATTGGAAGCTGCAGTTCCAGCCGGGTACTCGAGATTGGACTGCGGGGGGGGGGGGGTAGTGGTCTGTTTCAAGACTAAGTTGGGCCTCATGAGTGTACCAGCTGAGGAGGCTGAATTTTTTGAGTGTACTGTGGTGACAGGTGTGGGTTGTAGGATAGCTCTTGTCCACCATCCACCAGGGGACGAGAAGTGATTCCTGCAGAAAGTAGCGGATTTCATCATTGACATGGCATTGGAGAAACCCAGACTGATGGTTCTGGGTTACTTTAATGCCTGGGTTGATGACGAACTCTCAGAATTTGTACAGCACTTCCTCCAGTTGATGACATCATTGGGCCTCACACAGATTGTTACCTCTGCCATCCATCAGCATGGCCACTCTCTTGATTTGGTTTTCCTCCTGGGGATTGAGGCCTCCGACCTGGGGGTGGAACCTGTTAGATGGTCCGATCACTACAACTTGAGGTTCAACTTTTGCATCCCCCTTCATAGGCCTACCCCTGTGGAAATGGTTAGTTACCGCCCTGTATGGGAGGTGAGTCCTGAAGGCCTGGTGGCGGTGATTGACCTCTTGGAGTTTCCCGTGGCCAGCACAAGTCCAGAGGACTTGGTTTTGACCGATAATAGGGCCATTTCCACGTCTCTGGACCTGATTGCTCCTGTCTGTGTTCATCCTCTCCTCCTTCACCCTCGGGCTCCCTGGTTTGATGGGTCCTTGAGGGAATTGTGGAGACTGGGACATAGGTTAGAGCGATGTTGGCAGAAATCTGCCTTGGAGGTTGACCACCTTAGATTGGTAGAGTATTATCAGATCTACCAATCAGTAATCTCCTGTAAGAAGGCAGAATTCCTGTCCGGGGAGATTGCTGCTGTTCAGAACTGACCAGCTCAGTTCTACCAAAGCGTGGACAGGTTGTGCAACCCAATCTGTCTGCAGCTCTGAAGACCTTTTTCACAAGTGGAGTGCAATGAGCTTGCTCGATTCTTTGAGAATAAGGTAGCCAACATCAGATTGGAGATCCTCTAGACTCAGTCTGTGGGGGATGCTGTTGATCGGTACCTGGTCACCTCATCTTGTGTTTCCTGGAGTTCCTTTGACCTGCCAGAGTTCGTGGATGTCATGCGGATCATCCAGAGTATGCACCCTATGTGCTGTAGTTTGGATCTGGGTCCAACCTCCCTGATTATGGGATGTTGTGACATTATCAGCCTGGTCCTGGTTCAGATAGTGCTGTGCTCCCTTGATTTGGGTGAGTTCCCAAGCTCCCTGAAGGAGGCAGTGGTAACATCTCTCCTGAAGAAAGCTTCTTTGGACCCTGACTCTCTGGCCAACTACAGACCAATCTCTAACCTCCCCTTCATGGGGAAGGTTATTGAGAAAGTAGTGGCAGTACAACTGGAGAACCACCTGACCATCCATAACATCTACGAACCTCTCCAGTCCAGTTTTCAAAAGAAGCATAGTACCAAGACTGCACTGGTTTGGGTGCGCAAAGATCTCCTGATTGCAAGAGATCGGAGAAGCCATTCCATCTTGGTGCTCCTTGATCTCTCTTCACCCTTTGACACTGTGGGCTGGTTGGGCACCTGAGGTCCATCTGTGGCCTGACATGTACAGTCCTCAGGTGGTTTACATCTTTCCTCACTGGCAGAACTCAGAGAGTGGTGTCCGAGTTTTTTTTTTCTTGGACCCATTCGCTCTGTCATGTGGGGTACCCCGGGGCTCAGTGTTGTCCCCCATGTTGTTCGCAGTGTATATACTGCCCCTTGGAGACATTGTAAGATGGTAGACACTGAGGTTTCACTGCCATGCTGATGATACCCAGCTCTACCTGTCTTTTGCACCTGACTAGGATAGTGCTCTCCCGATATTTAACAACTGCCTTGTTGAAATCCAGGATTGGATAAATTCGAGCTGGCTAAAGTTGAACATGGGAAAGACCGAGGTGATGGTTGTGGAGCCAGGTCACCGGATAGAGGGGTTGAGGACTGATCAGCCCTCTGGAATTTATCTAGGGGCACCCATATCCTTTCCTCTGAATGGGTGCAGGACCTGGGGGTGATGCTTGATGATGGGCTGACCTTACGATCTCAAGAAATGGTGGTCATCAAGTCTTCCTTTAACCATCGTAGAAACGTCACCAGGATCAAGTACCTTGTTCTGTCTGGAGAGCTTCCCACACTGGTCCACACCTTTGTGACCTTGCGCCTTGATTACTACAACTCCCTGTACTTAGGGCTTTGTGGGGTTGATATCCACTGCCTGCAGCTGGTGCAGAATGCTGCAGCACGATTGCTGACTGGGACTTCCCAAACATCTCACATCACCCCTGTGCTGTGCAATCTGCACTGGCTGCCGACTCAGTGCGAATCACCTTTAAAGTTGGTTTACTGACTTGTAAAGCCCAACATGGACTTGGCCCTGACTACTTGAAAGAGCTTCTTGTTCTCTATCACCCTGAGGGACAGCTCCGTTCGGCTGACGAGGGGTTGCTGGAGATCCCGAGGGTGTCTTTGAAATCATCTGGGGCCCGTGCATTCATGTATGAGGCCCCTACCCTCTGGAATTCTCTACCCCATTAGTTGCGGGAGTGCACAGCTGTGGGAGGCTTTAAACAGGCACTAAAAAAGTTTCTATAGTGCCAGGCCTTTAATGGTACTGAATGAATGAACCCAGTCAGATTATTGTTACTGTTTCATATTGTATCTATTGATTTTATCATTCCCATTTTAATCTTTTGTAAAGCACCTTGATATTTTGAAAGGTGCTTGCATGAAATAAAGTTTATTATTATTATTATATTACCCATCTAATCCACGTTCCATTGTATACAGTGTGGATTTCTCTTTTGTATCCAGACACACAAGTCCTACACTTGGTGCCAATTGACTTTATCTGTGTCTTTCTTTTTTTTATCTACCTTCTCCCTCTTAGTCACTTCATCTGTACCTTCAAATATAAATAGAGACAGACAGACAGACAGACAGATAGATAGATAGATAGATAGATAGATAGATAGATAGATAGATAGATAGGTCTGTTGACCCCTTTATTGATGTCTCCCTCAGTACCCTGTCTACACGCCTAATCAAGTGAACTCTTGGCTTCATCTCAACTTCCTCTAACCAAATGTTTCTAAGATTAAATTGACCTCACTTTTGCCTCCACTATTCATAACCTTTGGTGTCTTCCTGAGTCATGAACTCTTCTTCACCTCTCATAATGTATCTCTAATGTCTGTAAATTTACACGTCACATGTTCTGTAATATGCTTGCATGTGACAGTTCCTTGACCCTTGCTACAGTATGCTAAAATCTTTTTGTTGATTTCGTTATGATGTTTAATGTTTAAGGATTTAATTTCTATATAAAATTGCACTGCATTTTGTGAGGAGAGATGGATAAATGCACCAATAAATAAAAAATAAAATAAATCCTTATTCATGTTTTTGACTCATCCCACACTGACTGCTGAAACTCTCTTCTCTGTGATCTTCCCCAAATCCCAGCTCAACAGACTGAAGTATGTCCACAATGACAGAGTCAGGCTACATCACTCTCATAACTGGTTTCCCATCTCCTTCAGAATTTAATTTCAAATCTCCATCCTCACAAGCAATA
This sequence comes from Neoceratodus forsteri, assembly GCA_016271365.2. Classification (NCBI taxonomy): domain Eukaryota; kingdom Metazoa; phylum Chordata; order Ceratodontiformes; family Ceratodontidae; genus Neoceratodus; species Neoceratodus forsteri. The sequence goes on from JADMNL010000022.1 coordinate 344,688,112, forward strand.
TCCTGTAGGGACTTGCTTCTGCCTGTTGGTTACTATCACTGCTTTGGGGGCTCAAAAAGGTTGAGGTGTCTGTGTTGATAAATGCCTGATTTTGGGGGAAGAGGGTGTCCAAGATGAAAATAATTACATGGTGCCTCTACCCAGAAAACGTTTAAGTGGACCTGATGTAAGTAAGGTATAGCCCCCTCAGATACAGCACCTCCTCACTGCCCCACTAGTTCACCCCACTTTTAAATCAATGTAGTGCAATAACAGCTGCCACAATGAACGTGTAACTTATAGTCTATAATGCTATGAGTGTACTGCTGAACAGTTGTTGGCTATAGTGATGGAGCAGTGCTCATAGGTCCAAAAGATATAGCAGCCAACTAGAGGATTCAGCACTCCATCCAAGAAAAGGACACTCTCTACACATATAATCCCTTAATATTATCTATTTGAAAACAGGAGGTGAAAAATGATTACTGCTGAGGCAAATGACCATTTGTGAAGAACAATGTGACACATAGTATAAATATGTTAAGTCGCACATATTCACAGAATAGGAGCCCAGTCCCCTAGAAAAGACCCCCTAGTTATCCCTGCCACCAGAACAATGTACCATAATTACAAAAGTTTAATAAGTTCAATCTAATCGTTGAGGTCAGGCCAATATAAAGTCCCTAACTGATAAATCCAAAAGGCTTCTCTCTTGGCTAATAGTTACATAGAAACATAAACATTGTCAGCAGATAAGGACCTTCAGCCACCCTAGTCTGCCCTATTACCACTAACAATTTGACTCTATCATGCACTGCTAGTATTAGGTTGTTTTTCCATATCACCCCCTTTTGGAACCAAACATACTCGCTCAACCCCAATAAAAGTAGGACAATGACCATCACCACCCCCTGCTCCATTTATGTGTTGGGCAAGGGCATACTTTTCCTTTTTATTAATAATAGCCCTCATATGTTCACCAACATGATCCAGATCCTTTAATCTTCTTTTCATTCTCCCAATATAAAAAAAAAAACACATCTGCAGACTGCTAGATAGATCACATTTGTGGTATCGCATGTGATCAGATCCTGGGTCCAAAAAACAGAACCATTCCTAGGATTCAAAAAAGTACTAGTATTTTCTATGACATGACAATATTAACAGTGATTACATTTCTTACATCCAGGATTTAGTGAAGGAAACTAATTCTGTCTCTTAGACATGGGCTGTGCACTATCACAACAGAGTCCTTGATATTGTTTTCCCTATGATATGACATGTGGCGTAATTCAGCCACTACATTCCACAATTTTGGTTCAGCCCTCAAAATCTCCCAATTTTAAGAAATGATGGACTGGGCAGCTCTCGCATACATGGCAAAAGTAGTGACAAAATTAATTTTGTTACTAACCTCACTAGGCACAACTCTGGTACTCAGCAAGGATTCTCTGGGCATTTCATCTGCTTCACTTCTTGCTTGCCTACCACAGCCACATTCTTGTAATCAAACTTCCAACTCATTTGCTGTCTTTGTATAGTCATTATTCTCGGTACAGTTCCTCTTCATCTGCATCAGGTGACCTTTTGGAATATTGGTTGTGGTGTGGCAGGGACAACTACTGGCCTGAAGTAAAGTATTCCTGTCTGTATTTTTACACAGATGAGTAGTTTTTATACTCCGCTCTTCAGATCTGATAATACAAAGATCCAAAAAATGTATTTTGCCCAAGCTCCAATTTATTAGAAACTTGAAAACTGGTCTATGAAACTTCAAATATTCCTTGAAATAATGCAACTCATCTACTGTTCCCTGCCACACTATAATACAATCATCAATTTAATGTTTCTAAAAGTCAATCTTTTCTCTAAAGGGATTTGTATCTGCATAAATAACAGACTCCTCCCAGAGTCCTGTAGCCAGATTTGCATACTTTGGGGCAAAACTTTCCCCCATAGTGGTACCACTCTGTTGTAAATAAAAAGTACCCATAAAGCTAAACATATAACTTTCCAGAACCAACCTGGCTAAATTCACCAACAATTCTGTAGGGGGCTCCCTATTGTTTGCCCTCCTTTCTAGAAAGTAAGCTAGAACTTCAAGCCCATAGTCATGTGGTATATTAGTGTAATTCATGTCAAGGGTGACTAAAAGACTTCGCTCCTTGATGTGAATCTCCTGTACCAAATTTAAAACATCCCTTGTGTCCTGCAAATATGACCTCTGCCTGATGACAATAGGTTTACTATAAAAGTCAATATACTCTGAGAGATGATCTGTTACAGAGCCTTGTCCCAAAATAATTGGTCTCCCAGGTGGATCCACTAAGGATTTATGAATTTTAGAGAGAGCATATATTACAGGATGCAGAGAGTGTTCAACCGGAAGAAAATCCCTCACTTTCTCATCAAGCCAATGATTATCAAACACCTTCTGTACCAACTCATCTATTTTCATTTTAAGGCATGTAGTGGGATCACCATTAAGCTTTTTTTATATACATCACTATTAGAAAGCTGCCTCTGCACCTCCCTAATATAATCTCTAGTGTTCATTACAACAATACCACCACCCTCATCAGCAGTTTTTATTGCTAGGTCTCAATTGTTAGGCAAACATTTAATGGTCTCCCTTTTATCAGTAGAAACACTTTCAAAATATTTCCCATCAGGCTGGCCTGGTGGCACTGCAGGTTGAGGTGCTGAACGCCACACCTCGTGCTATGCCAGTGATCTGGGTTCAAGAATGGACTTGGGTTGCTCAAGTGCCAGCAGGGGTGAAGAAGGATTGAGCATCTGTAAGACAGCTCTCCTTCCTCAGGGAGGAGGGACGGTGTGGCATGCTGTTTGCCTGACACCCAGCGGAGACTGTGTATCAACACATGCATGCCACCAGAATGGGGGAGGGACCCCACATCCAGGGTGTAGGCTGTCTCTGCAGAGGTGGAGCTCAGCCACTCCACCCATTGCACATCTGGGGGCCCAGGGGAGTACAGCAGGTGGGAAAAATGGGAGCTGGCAGGTTCCATGATGGCCCGATGAGGCGCACAGCAAGCCATCCCAACATCTGGATTATGCTCTGGAGGGGGGGAAGAAAGTCAATGCTCTTCAACCTGGCCCCACAATGGGGGGAAATCCATGGGGCAACTATGGGGTATGGCTGAGTGAGGGATGGTTAGTCTCAGAGGAAGAACCTCCTAGGGAGGGCCGGAGCCACCTGCCAGCTCCGCGGAGGTGTAGAAAAGTATAAATACAAAAAATATATATTTTCCATCACTGCGCCTGCTATTTTAATAGTTTTCAAGATCAAATTCACAAGCTTTAAAAGAGTTTGCACTGTGGGGTTGGTGGCATAAAGGTAGGGCGTTTCTGTGGTACACATATCACTGGAGCTGCATTTGTGGACTTGACCAAGGCACTCGATTTGGTGAACCACGCCTTATTAATAGAAACTTTGAAGCAAGTTGGGGAGGGAGATCCAGCACTTAGATGGTTTGCTGACTATCTGTCAGAAAAAGTTCAAATAGTTAAGTACTGGGGGTGTGTTTCTGAGAAGACATTAGTTAGATGTGGAGTCCTACAGGACTCCATTTTAGGACCCATTCTGCTTTCTACGTTTTTTGATGCTATTACTACAGTCATTACGAGAGCGCATATTACATTATACGCAGATGATGCCGTGGTATATTACCAAAGTGCATCAATATCAGAACTAAATATAATAGTAACAGGGGAATTAAATATGATGCGAGAATGGTTAACAAATAATAAAATGTTGCTGAATAAGAAAAAAACCTAAATTAATGCTCTTTGGGACATCTACCAGGTTGAAAGAAAATAGCAGTGATCTACAAATCAGATCATTGGATGATACTGTGTATAAAAATGTAATTAATTTTAGATATTTGGTAGTAACATTAGATTATATCTTTAGTTATGGTACTCATATTCAAACAATTGCATCCACAATTTATGCAAAGTTAGTTTTGTTATATAGGTTATGTAGTTTCTTAATCTATGAGGTATGGTTGGCAATTGCAAGTCATTGTCTTCCTGTGGCTGGATTGTCTCGGGACTGTTGCTGGGGGAAGGGTTCTTTGTCCAGTAACAGAGCAGTCAATCAAGTTTGTTTGCATTTTAGTTTAACCTCTCTTTAAATGCTCACTGAGGCAATTTGTCTGTTAATTCTAATTGCTGTGGCTAGAGGTAACGGTGGAGTTTGAAAATGTGGTACGTTCTATGTTTCTATAAGGGATGGGTTCTATGTTTCTATAAGGGACCTGGGGGTAATCATATCAGATGACCTTAAGGTTAGCAAGCAATGTGAGAAGGCAGTAGGGAGGGCTGGGGGTGTACTGGGATGCATAGGGAGAGGCATCAGCAGCAGAAAACAGGAAGTTGTTATCCCTCTGTACAGACAGTTGGTGAGACCCCACCTGGAGTACCGTGTCCAGTTCTGGAGACCCCATCTCCGCAAGGACATAGACAGGATAGAGGTAGTCCAGAGGAGGGCAACTAAAATGGTGCAGGGTCTGTAAGAGGAGCCGTACCAGGAGAGACTAAAGGAGCTTAATATGTATACCCTTGAGGAAAGAAGGGAGAGGGGGGACATGATAGAAACTTTTAAGTACCTCAGTGGAATCACAAAGTCCAAGAGGGTAGCATCTTTCAGAAAAAGAGACATGCAAGAACAAGGGGACACAATTTAAAGCTAGAAGAAGGGCAGTTCAGGGGCAATGTGAGGAAGTATTATTTCACAGAGAGGGTAGTGGATGCATGGAACAGCCTTCCTGAGGAGGTTGTGGGGTCTAAAACTGTGGGAAAATTCAAGGATGCATGGGACAGACATAAGGCAATTCTTGTGGGGATAGGATGAAATAGGCTGTTGGTAAACTAGGACCTGCGGCCTATCCTGTAGATAGGGAAATGGGCAGACTAGATGGGCCAAGTGGTCCTTATCTGCCGTCAAAGTCTATGTTTCTATGTTTCTATGGTGACTTTGTCTTTGAGAGTTAATTTATCTCTTGAGATTTTTTTGTAAGTTTTGCTGGTGGTTTTTGAATTTAGCTGAAATCTTTCTGTGGCTGGAGGGATTGAATGAGGAGTTTCTGTGGTTTGTGGAGGGTTTTGAATTTAGTTTAAATCTTCCTGTTTCTGGATTGTCTGGCGACTGTTGCTGGGGAGGGTTTTTTTTGTCCGGTAACAGAGCAGCCAATCAAGCTCGTTTGCATTTTAGTTTAATATCTCTTTAAATGCTCACTGAGTCAGTTTGTCTGTTAGTTCTACTTGCTGTGGGTAGAGGTAATACTGGAGTTTGAATATGTGGTGAGTTTGTCTTTGAGAGTTTATTTATCGCTGAGATAAGTTTTGCTGTTGGTTTTTGAATTTAGCTTAAATCTTTCTGTGGCTGGAGGGATTGAATGAAGGGGTTTCTGTTGTTTTCTGGAGGTTTTTGAATTAAGCTTAAATCTTCCTGTGGCTGGAGGGATTGAATGAGGGGGTTCTGTGGCTTTGAATTAAGTTTAAATCTTCCTGTGGCTGGATTGTCTGGGGACTGTTGCTGGGGGAAGGGTTCTTTGTCCAGTAACAGAGTGGCCAATCAAGTTTGTTTGCATTTTAGTTTAACCTCTCTTTAAATGCTCACTGAGGCAATTTGTCTGTTAATTCTAATTGCTGTGGCTAGAGGTAACAGTGGAATTTGAATATGTGGTGACTTTGTCTTTGAGAGTTTATTTATCTCTGAGATTTTTTTGTAAGTTTTGCTGGTGGCTTTTGAATTTAGCCGATATCTTTCTGTGGCTGGAGGGATTGAAAAAAGCCCCCACCCACCCATCCACCAGCCTTTCTTAAATACTGAAAAGCCACTGGAGGTTGTGTTTGAAGGCTGTGAGGGAGGAGCTTGGGGAGCTGCAAACTTCCCATATGAGCTAATTCTTAAAGCTACAGTAATAGTCAGGTGGTGAAAAGTTCAGACACTCAGGCTTTTACTAGTTGGATTTTAAGGTTTAAATGTTTTCAAGTTGCAAGTTTGAAAGTCATCCTGACAAGTTTGGGTTAAGGAGGGTTAATTGCATATTTAAAGTTGAAAGTTTAAAGTTCAGACCCTACAAGGTCATGTATAAATGTGTTAACTAGAGTTACTGAGCAAGCAAGCTAGGGACCAAATGGGGTAAAGAAGGACCCAGAAGCAAGCTAATAGGGTCACTTATGGTATCCAGCTATTGCTGTACAGACTGTGTGATAGGAAATTGAGGTTATGTTTAGGTTAAGTGTGAATATTGGAGGGAAGGAAAATGGGGCATTATGGGGATCACACTGGGGGGTTAAGGGGCTTGAATAAGGGTGGCTGGAGACAACAGAATAGTGGATGGAATGTGGGGAACCATGGAGTGAGGGTGGCAGGCACAGGGAGGACAGTCGAGTGCAATGGTTGTGGGGCCGCTGTTTGGATGACTATACTATGGAAACTGGGGAGTTGTCCAATTTGTTACAGGCTGAGCAGACTGGAAGAGGAGGTACAGGGGCTCTGAAGGGAGCTGGAGAGGGTGGGGGCTGGGGTAGGAGGGACCCTGGAGAGGAGTAGCTAGGAGAAGCAGAGGAGGAACAGCAGGGCTAAATCCCATGAGGATGTGGGGAGGGGGGATGGGGTAAGGAGAGCAGAGGGGCAGTAAGTGGAAGAAAGGCTCAGGGCAGGGGGAAGGAGGAGATGGGCACCACTGAGGGGGTAGCAAGTAATAGGTTTTCAGTGTTTGTAGCAGAGGTGGTAGTGGAGGTGTCAGAGATCAGTTGGGGGGAGGAGAAGGGCAGTGAAGGCCCAGGAGTCAGGAGTCAGGTTGGGAAACAAAGAAGGGTGGGAGGGAAAGAACAGGGTAGAGGGAGAGGTGGAAACCGGGGGGAGGGGGATGTAGGAGCCACAAACGGTGCAGATAGAGGTAATAAGGAGCAGGGCAGTGTGGACTCTGGAAATGTGGACAGGGAAAACAGGAAGAGGGGGTGTGGGACAAGAAGAAGCGGGGTACTAGTGCTGGGGGAGTCTATACTGAAAGGGGTCAGATGGGGCGGAAGTGGAGAAAGACACAGTCATATCTGGGTCAAGGCTATTTCGGGATTGACCATGGGAAGGGCAAGGCAGACACTTCTCAAGTGCACACAGAAAGGGAGGAAGAAACCTCACATAGTGATGCATGTGGGTACAACCTGGGTTTGAATCCCACAGCTTCCACTTGCATACTGTGTGACCCTGGGCAAGTCACTTAACCTCCTTGTGCTTCCAGGTCGCTCCTGTAAAAAAGCTTTCAGCTTAGTGTGCTATACCTGGTTAAACAACTAAATAAAAAAAAAAAAAAAAAACGACTTGGCGAGGGAGATGGTGAAGGTGGTAAAGGGGAGGTTCGAGGATTTGGGTTGGCAGTGTGAGGAGGTGGGGGGGTCAGTGGCATTCTCTGAGGTACTCCCAGTACAATGTGCGACTACAGTGAGGAAAAAAACATAGAGGAGTTCAATGAGTGGCTGAGGGATTGGTGCTGTACCAGGGAGTTCGGATTAGTGTCAGACTGGGGCAGGATCTAGGGCAATAGTGACCTATATGCAGGGGGCAGGTTACATTTGGGAGGGGAAGGGAGTACTAAAACATGGAAGAGAGGGGTATATATCAACAAAGGTGGATTTAAAATAGGAGGGGGTGGTGAGGGGACCACTGATAGGAAAAGGGTCCAGAAAGGGGAGCGTAGTGAGCTCACTCCCCTAGTTATGGATAGAGGTAGTGGTGAAGCAGCATAGGGAGGGATAAAGGGGATAAGAATAGGGGTAGGAAAAGTGAGGGGGCAGGCTGGAGGGTGGTCATACTGAATGCAAGATGCCTATGGAATAGAACAGTGGAGTTACATGTTCTCTTGGCGGTGGAGGGGGTGGACATTGTGGCCATCAAGGAAATGTGGGCCACCCAGTACCAGGACTGGGATATTATGATCCCGGAGTTCAGGTTATTCAGAAAGGATATGGCTAAGTGGAATGGGGGGGAGTGGTGATATATGTAAGGGAAGGGATAAAGTGCATTAGGGAGGAGGGGAGAACAGAAGCATGATGGATACAGTTCCAAGGTGCAAAGAATAGGACACTGAGGATGGGGTGGTGTACAGGCCACCAGCTCAGGGGAGTGACCTAGATAGGGAATTAGCTGAACAAATAAAAAGGGTCTGCAGGAAGGGGAGCACAATGGTGGTGGGGGACTTCAACCTACCAGGGGTGGAATGGGGCACCCCATCCACCACGAGTGCAAGGGAGGGGGTCCTGTTAGAAGCATTTCAAGAGAGCTTCCTGACAAAGCTGGTCCAGGGGCCAACTCAGTTAGAAAGGACTCTGGACCTTGTACTGGATAATGGGGAAGCTTTAAGGAATCTGGAAGTGGAGGAACCACAGACTGGGAGAGACCACTATTCGGAGTGGTTCATGCCAAAGGATGAACCAGGAAACTATAGGCCAGTGAGCCTCACACAGATCGTGGGAAAGCTCATGGAGACCATCCTAAAAGAGAGGTTAGTGAGCTTCTTGGAGGAAAATGGCCTCCAGGATGGTCAACAGCACAGGTTTGTAGTGGGCAGATCCTGCCAGACAAATCTTGTAGAGTACTACGACTGGGTGACGTGGGAACAGGACAAGGGCCATGCAGTGGATGTCCTGTGTTTAGACATCAGCAAGGCCTTTGATTCAGAGCTGCATGGCAGGTTGGGAGGCAAATTGGAACATGTAGGGGTGGGACCAAAAATGATGAAATGGATCACAAACAGGCTAAAGGGAAGGCAGCAAAGGATGGTGGTGGGGAGGACCACTCATCGCCGACAGCAGTGACGAGCATGGTGCCATAGGGATCAGTACTGGGACTGGTGCTGTTTGGGATTTTTATTGCAGATATCTCACATGGGATCTGGAGCAATATCAGTCTGTTTGCAGATAATACCAAGATGGGAGCTGTGGTTGATAATGCATAGGGGTGAAAGGGGTTGCAGGAGGACATGACTAAGCTGCAGGAGTGAGCGGGATCATAGCAGTTGAGGTTCAATGCCAAGTAGTGCAAGGGGAGTAACCAGGAGAGGGATTATCACTTGAGTGGGGTACAGTTGGGAAGCTCCACAGAGGAGAAGAACCTAGGAGTGATCATTACGGGGAGCATGAACAATTCTCCTCAGTGCAGGAAGGCAGCAGCAAAAATCAACAAAATGCTGGGGTGTATTGCAAGAGGATCACCTCCAGAAGGGGGGGGGTTATCCTGCCCCTGTATAGGTCATTGGTCAGGTCCCACCTGGAGTACTGCTTGCAGTACTGGCACCCATTCCTGAAGAAGGACATCAGATTGTTGGAGGGGGTGCAGCAAAGAGCCACAAAGATGATCCAGGGATTAAAGAGCAAGCCCGACGAGGACAGGCTGGGAGGGTTAAATATGTATTCACTGGAGGAGAGGAAGGATAGGGGGGATATAATTGAGACCTCTAAGTATCTAAAGGGGATAAACAAGACCAACAGAGAAGGAATTTTCCAGGTGAGAAAGGGGAGGGACACGAGATGTGATTGGAGGGTGACTATTCAGGAGGGAGATGAAGAGACATTTTTTCATTGAAAGAGTGGTGGACAAATGGAACACCTTACCAGACAAGATAGTGTCCTGTAAGATGGTGGGCAGTTTCAAGAGGGGTTGGGACAGGGTAAGGGATACTGGGAAGAGGGCGATGGGAGGGGCAGCTGCGAAGTGAGGAACTAGCTGCACATTCGGTAGACCGTGAGGCCTGTTTCTGCTGGCAATTTTGTATACTCATATGTCTATTACCTATACTAATAATATGCTTCTATAGTGGTTGACAATGCCCCAGTTAGTACAGTATGTCAAAAATCTGTGTTATTATACAGGAATGGGAGATTTGCACTCTTAGCATCAAACACCACATATCATTGTGATATTTTCAATGATTTGGGGTGATTAACTGTCAAACAGTCACATAGGTTTGCTATGGCTAAATTCATATTCAAAATACAGCAATCTGGCATACCTATTAGTCTGAAAGGACAATTCATGGCACCACGGAATGAAATCCAAACTAGATCCACATGTGATTACAATTTGGTAAAAGTCCTGTACAGATGCACTTCAAGTGGGCAACAAACTTTTACAAACATTGCACTCACAATCTGGAATGATATTCCTTTAGAAATCAGAAATATAACAATTTATGATTTATTTGTAACTGCTCTAAAATCACATTTTAGGACCTTGTCTGTCTGTGATTGTTTAAAATTATCTCTTAACCCACAGACTTGGAATTTTTATTCCTATTTATGTTTTTTCATGTATTGTATATCATAAATTTATGAAACGTGTGTGTTAATGTGTGGTTTGTGCATGTATATTATATTTTTATGGACCACGGATCATATCTGTAAAAGGGATCGTATCTCAGTGTACTAAGCCGTATACAAATGAAAATCAAATCAAATATGCCAGTCTCTGTTTCTAATATGCCAAACCCATCCAATGCCTTTTGTCTCTCAGAAGATGTTAATGCCTGGCCCTCTACTTGTTGGGGCTTTACATTTGCCACATGAAAAAAACATCTCAGATTTAATAATTTAACAAATCTGTTCAGGTCCAAATAGGTTTCAAATCTATTAACATGAATAGATGGAAAAAAACTAAGCCCCTTATTTAATACTCTTCTCTCAACTTCAGTGAAGCTGGCATCTGACAAATTAATAACATTATCTGATGGCATATTTCCCACAGCATTTAAATTCCAGGTCTGTGGTATTAGTCACCAGGTCTGGTATTGATTCCTCCTGAACCGGATTTGTTTGGACCTCCCCCGTGATTGTAACTTTGACCCCTTCCTCCTTGACCCCCTTCTGCCACTCCTTGTCCTCCTCTTCTTGGTGGCTGTACATTTCTGGGGCTTCTCCTGGGTAGTGGTGGGAATGGCTGGGACAGTGATTCCTCCTCTAAAAAATTGTAGACTGGCTATCCGAGTCCACAGAGTTTGCTTCACCACTAGGCATAACATTACAGTACTTGAATCATTCCGCTTTAGTACGGATTTGGGATCTTTGGACCAAACACTCTGTTATTTAAATAATCCTGTTCATCCCTCAAAAACTTCTTTTGTTTTCTTGCCTTGGTAAGTGCATCACATTTTTCAATAGCATCCTCTAAACATTTCTTATAGTGTCCGAAATCAGGGGAATTAGTTGCAGCTCTTTCTCTCTCTTTTTTTTTTCTGAAGCTCTAATGCTAACTCATCCTGCAGCCATTTGGAGCCACATAATATGCACCTAATGAATCCCAGGGAACAAATTATGCAACTCCTTTCTCCATTTCTGCATGAATTGGGACCTCTCTCTTTTTGCCCAAAGCGGGATTTTTCCAAAGCCTAAAGCCCCTAGGAACTCTACTAACTTCCAAATAGGCTTGCATGGATTTCTGCTGCCAAACAATACGCCGTGCTTTTAGTACAAGTCTCTCATATGACTGAAAGGTTTTTTTTTAATAGTTAGTGGCTTCCTGGCTGATCCGTGACTGCACCTGATACTCCTTCTGCACGGGTAGATCTGGGCAACAAAAACAATTCAGAGTTATCATTTCAAGCAAACATGGAAGTGGAAAAGCGAAAAGGTACCTCCCTTTGCTCATCAGCCATGCTGCTGCCCAGCTTCTGCATGATCTTCTGTATCAGGCTGCATTCTGTCCTCAGTTGTGTCTCTCACACAAACCTTGTGAACATACCAGAGTGTCACCCCAAAGACAACAGTGTACTGCTGAAGGGTCGCTGGCTATGGAGGCAGTTCTCGTAAGTCCAAAAGATATGGCAGCCAAATATAGAGGACTCAGTACTCCATCCACGAACAGCACACTCTGCACACTCCTTTTTCATGCTTTCAGTGTGTTATTTATTTAATAAAAAGCAATAAATAAGACAGCCCAATAGAGCCAGTATCCAAAGGGAGGTCACCGATAAAAACGCCCAGCCATTTCATACCCATTTTCCGGGTGCTTTGTCAAGGTAACTTGCTCCCCCTTGTGAACATACATATATACAATCCATCTAATTAAGTGAAGCAAGAAAACATGCACATGTGATAAAAAAGTTAATACAGTACCACATTTTATAATGTAGCCTCACATTTCATAATTTAGCCATTCGATGAAAATGCATGCGTGTCTGAGGGGGCAGGACTATCCTGATGCTGAAAACAGTGTCTGAATCTACTGAAGCAGTGTTCATTCGGTGGAGGTAAGGCTATGCATCAGTATATATTCTCACCCCCACTGAATGGAGATGTGCATAGTTTTTATGTGTGTGCAGCTCTTTGGCCACCCTTAGCCACATCTGCAGCCTGTTTATTGTAAAGTGGACACCAAGGTGCCCACCCCCAGTGCTGGTTTAGTTCCCCCCTTCCATTTTTTTGGTTTTTTCTTCCTGACACCATTCCTAACACTGTGGTGCCCAATCCCCAATGCTGGTTAAGTCCCCATGCCTGATTAAGATGCCAATACCAGGGTGCCCAATCCCCTGTGCCAGCTTCATAATCCCCCACCCCTAGTAGCGCCATTCAGAGAACCAGCACAGGGTTCCCAATACCCAGCGTTGGTACCTTTGAATGTAAAAACTGTCACTCATAGTCTTTCATTTTGTTTTACCCTAAAATAAAGAAAACTGTCCATCAATGTCTGCTGCAGCTCCTGTCCCCACTCCCCACCCATACCACCCGACCTCCCACTCAGCTTCCACCATCCCTAATCCCTCCCACACCCCTCTCTCATCTAAATTCTGTCCACCATCATGAATCCAGTCTCTGAGCCAAAAGATGTCCTCATCCAGGAACCATGACTGTGAAGTGAGGAAATAAGGTAAGTGAGATTAATGTATATCCAATGTATTTTGAACTTTCACTCATAACTTGGTCATTTTTAAATATTTTTACTACAAATTTTCAGTATGACATTTCTGGGGCCCCTCTTCATGAACAAGGTTGGTGAAATTTTACAAATCTGTACTGAAAGGTGTTTCACAGTTGCTCCATGAAATCACGTTTTGGGCAGGGTTTGACATTTTTCATGTACTAGGTTCTTTTGGTGGGGGTCATAAGAAACCTATGCTGAAAATTTGGAGTCACAATATTAAAAAAACAACAACGTTATGAAGGTATGTTGAAATTTTTCAAAGCTCACTCATAACTTTGGTAATTTTCAATATTTTGATCCTAAATTTTCAAAAGAAACCCTTTTGTATCACTACCTCATAAACGTGACAGATGTAATTTTTTTTTTCAGATCTTGGCCAAAATGTGTTTTTGCACTTGTGGCATGAAATTATATTTAGCCCATTATTTTATAAATGACACATGTCATGTTCAGAAGGGAGGTGGGGGTCAGAAAAACACTGTGTTAAATATTTGGAGTCAAAATGTCATAAAAAAAACCTGAAGTGAAATTGTTTACAGGGACAGCCATTGGCCTAGTGGGAACTACAGTACATTGTCTTCCTGTGCTGGTGACCTGACTTTGGGTGCAAGTGCAGTAAGCTGACTGATTGGGCCAAGGTTGGGGGGAAGGCACTGCAACATGCGGCACTGGCCCCAGCCTGGGGAGGGACAGAGCAGTGTTTTGACCTTCCCTCACAAGGGGTTGACATGCACGTTGAGGCCTGATGGGCCCAAACACTGCATCAGAATAAATGTGGTGGCAAGAAAAAATGGGGAAAAGAGCACCTGGCAGGATGAAGGTCAGGTTGCTGCAGGCCCTGTACCACTGACAGGTCCCTTACTACTGTTAGCCACCTAGCCCTGTGACCCTCCATCTCAGGAGTTCACCTTGTACCTTTGGTACCCTCCAACAGATTCCCCCCATGATGGGGATGGGAGGCAGATGGATGTCCACCCCCCTTGACTATGAGCCAGTTTGGCAGTCCATTGCCCTGTTGGTGTTGCGGGGGATGCAAAAGTTGATGACGTCATCTTGCCCTGCTGGTGGCAATTGATGAGTGGAGCAACTTGCCCCAAAAAGAGAATGCGTCCAGGGATGCTGACTCCTGTCCACATCTTTCACACTGGCCTCCATGAGGGACCAAGTCTATTCCTGAACCTGGGTAACTTCTGTGATACTGGTGTCTACCCTCCTGACCAACCCACTTTTAACCACCCTAAAAATACAATCCCTTTCCACTTGACACAGCTGATTAGGGTTTTTAGTAATAATACTAACTCATTTTCCACTTATGTCTACAGGTTCAGTTAAATGATAAAGATAAGACACTAGCCCTGTTGTTGGAGGACACTGACCACATAGATCAGATAAATAGTGTTTTACCTTGTTTGTCTTAGTTACTAAAGAGCTACAGATCTTTTGTGGCTGGATCCCATTGCTATTCTTATTTTACAGGTATGAGTGGATGCTCCCTCAAGCTGCCCAAATTCCATCCCACAATCCCCAGGACCCAGTTAAGAAATGTTTATTATTAGTACTGCATCTAATCCAGGATGGTATGGTGTAACAATGCAAATACAAGTATTAAGACACTGTTGACTTTTGCTTGTTGGTTGGTGAAGCAGGGCTAAAGATATCTCCAGTATTCTGTTTAATTCATTTCACACTGGTTGGGACCTGCGAAAATGAGGATACAATTACACTATCACAAAAAGAAGGGAAATTAATTGCAAACAAAAACTACATCAATGCAGACATTAGGGTTGAAGAACACAAAGTGTGCACAGTAGGGTAATGAGAAAATATTAGGGTTTTTGGTCTTGGTGAATCATTGGTGGAATATTTTTTGGGGTTGTCACCCCTAATGCCCACCTTCTCCCCTAAGCAAACAAGGTGAGAAGTGATCCCTTTTCTTTAGTCCTGCATGAGGAAAGCTACAATAAATTTTTTGGCAACATGTGGCATGTCTTACTTCTCTACCCCCGAAGAGTGTTTCACTAGGAGGCACTGGTTTAGAGCTGTACCTTGTGCATCAGACAGGAAGCTATGGCTAGGAGGAGGGGTTGGACATTAGGGTTGACAACCACAAGGAATGTATTACTTTAAACCCGACATTAGGTTTTGTTTGCCATATTACTATTGTTAGCAAATCTGTTAATTACAGGATGGGTCTTGCTTATAGAAAATATCATAATCTTACTTCAAAGACTCACTTTGCATTTGAAAAATGGAATCCTAATACCTGGTTTAAACTATGGCCTGTTTCCTTTCTCAATATTTCTAAGAATAACTTGTCTGAGTGGGATGTTATTTATAATAACATCTGTCGCTTTCTTAGCACTTGCAACTAATTGACTCACTCATCACTGTCTTTAGCACTCCAGATTAGGATGGTTTCCTTATGCTAAATGCTCTTTTGCACTTGGTTGCTTCACTGACAAACTCTTGAGGTCACAAGGCCCTGCCCCTTGGCAAATCTATTTTGATCTTCCTTGAAATCCTACCCTCTTAGTTCTTGTGAGAAGTCACTACTATTTATTCCGAAATGCTCTACTACTGTGGGTTTATAGGCCTTCTCCTCCTTTGCTCCCATTCATTGGAATACCCTTCCTCTGGAGTTACATAATGTTTTCTCTCATTTGCACTTCAGGACTAACCTGAGAAAATATCTGATTATGTTGAATTCCTGTGTATGTACATAATTTGTCATTCTGACTTATAGGGAAAGGAAATGGAACATTGTTTAACCAGGAGTAGCACACTAAGCTGAAGCTTGTTTCCAGATGTGACCTGGGAGCACAAGGAAGTTAAGTGACTTGCTCAGGATCACACAGGATGCACCTAGGTGGCTGTGGGATTCAAACCCAGGTCTCCAGATCTGCAGCTCAGAGCCTTAACCCACTGCGCTATACTGCCTCCCTATTACTACTTATGGGAGTAAATTCCAACTTCTAAGACTTCTATTGGAAAACCATCTTTAACATTTTTCAGTTCTAGTTGTACTTCAAATTCTCAACCCGGGGTGTGTGTGTGTGCAAATTGTTGGCTTCATTTATTGAATTATGACTCTATCTGAGACATAAGCCAGTACTTCATTTGTATACATTTGTACATTAACTTTACCACACACAATTCTCACATTAATGTAAGGGGAAGCCAGTTTAACTGGCAAAAAAGAATACAGTGGTACAAGGGTCATGGAGAGTCTAATATGATTCTAGCTATCTTGTTAACCAATTAGTCTAATTTATTCAGAAGCTCATCTCCCACACATTGTGTACTATATACCTATAGGCTATAAGTGGTCTCATCAGGGTTCTTACAATTTCTAAGTGGGTGTCTCTAGAGAGAGAGATCACGTATCTATGTTGGAAGCCTAATTGTAGTCCCACTTTATTTTACAAATGCCTTAATATGATCTTCCCACTTCAGCTGAGCACTAAGCCAGATACCTAAATATGTATAGCCCTGCACATTACAGAGTAAAATGCCACTTGAGGTGCAGATAGCTAATGAGAGATTCTCAGAAAGCATCTTGCAATCTTTTCCAAATAACATAGTCTGGGTTTTCCTTACAAGACAAATAGCTAAAATTTTCACATAGCCATGAAATGCTGTTGTTAGGGACTTTAATGTAAACTGGAACCTAGTGGACCAAGAGAATGAACTACTCAACCTAACCACTAACCTGGGCCTCACTCAACTAATAAAGGACTTCACAAGGCTAAATCCCAGAGACCCTAATGCCTCCACCACTCTGGACCTTATCTTTATCTCCAATCCCACTCATTACAACACCGCGGGTGTAATAGCAGACATGTTCAGTGACCACCAAGGGATCATATGCGTAAGAAATAAGACACACAAGATAAAGGGATCAAACATTGTGTCCTACATATCCTGGAAACACTTCGACTACCAAGCTTTCATAAAAGATTTAGAATCAATAACATGGGACAGACTCATCCTAATACCCACAGCTAATGATGCCTAGAAGTTCTTTCTAGAAGAACTCAGACCAATATGCAACTACCACATTCACCTCAAAAGAAAATTAACCAAAACAGGTAACACCCCTTGGTACAACAAGGAACTGATCAAGTTTAGGAGGCTCAGAGACAAACTGTGGAAACTAGCGGAAAAAAAACCAATAATCAGTCGGATTGGCTACAATTTAGGCAACTGTTCCAAAATGAAATGCACTCACAGCTTGAAGGAAAAAATGGCTAGATTATTTAAGTCAAAAATTAAACTTATTTACTCCATTTGTTTAAACATAAATGCCAGTGCCGAAGGAAAACACAGACTCCTGCATAAGCTGCAGAATTACAACAGAACTGAACTCCCAAGCACATTTTTGATGGACGATCGGGAAGCCCAATAAGCCAAGAAGCAGCTGATGGCTTTAATAAATTATTTTCTAGCATGGCTGCAGAGGCCCTAGGAACTATAATTAAACTGCCCCAAACTCCCAATGAGAACACAGAAAACAATATCGAAAGAGAGAACAATTTTGTCTTCCAAGAAATCAGCACTGAACTTGTCCTGGAGGAACTACTCAGTCTGGACACAAGACAAGCGATAGAGCTAGATGGGCTTACCTACAAATCTACTAAAATTTGCCTCTCCTGTGCTAGCCAGACCTCTCGCAAACCTCTTTAACCTGTCCCTACAGACAGGAGAATACCCAACTGACTGGAAAATATCAAATGTAATCCCAGTCTTCAAATCAGGAGATAAAACAGATATAGGTAACTACAGACCTATTTCCTTACTACCCATTATTTCCAAACTGTTCCAGAAACTGGTAAGTAAACAAATAACTGCCTACATGGAAATAAACAAACTGTGGAACCCATATCACTCTGGCTTCAGGGCAAACCACAGCACCACATCAGCCCTGCTAAATGTAGCTACTGATGTCCAAGAAGCCTTAGACAAAAGGTTATTGGTGGGTTCAGTCTTTATAGACCTGAGCAAAGCATTTGATACCATAAGTCACAACATCCTAATTGATAAACTCGAAGAAATCAGGCTGGATGCAAGGTCGCTAACATGGTTCAAGAGTTACCTTAGTGACAGATTCCAGCAGATCACCTTGAACAAACACAGCTCAAGCTTGTTGCCATCAGCACTTGGAATCCCCCAAGACAATATTTTAGGCTCACTGCTTTTCAACATATACATGAACTCCCTGAAATTTCCTGTCCCTCAAATAAACTTCCACCTCTATGCAGATGATGCCGTTATATCCGTTATATACACATCTGGTAACTCCCCAGGACAAATAGCGAGAGATTGAAAGGCACGTACCATCTTGTTCCTTCATGATCTCTCTGCAGTATTTGACACTGTGGATCATGGTGTGCTACTGGAGTGCCTTCGGTGTCTCTGTGGACTGTCAGGGATTTTCCTAGAGTGGTTTTGATCTTTCCTCACAGGCAGGACACAGAAGGTGGTCACTAGAATTTATTCCTCTGATGCCCTCCCCCTGTCCTGTGGGGTCCTGCAGAGCTCCATATTGACACCCATGTTGTTTGCAGTGTACATGCTGCCATTGGGAGATGTCATTAGATGATATGGTTTGAGTTTTCACTGCTATGCAGATGATACTCAACTGTATCTGTCTTTTCTACCCAAACAGGGGGATGCAGTCTCTATATTTAACAACTGTCTCACCGAGATTAAGGACTGGATGAGCACCAGCTGGCTGAAACTGAACCCTGACAAGACTGAAGTGTTGATTGTGGACCCTGGTCATCCAGGGGTGGGCTTGGGGGCTGGGCAGACATCTGGCATATGGATTGACGGTGTCCAGCTCACTACCTCTGATTGGGTGCGTAACTTGGGTGTTATTTTTGATGACGGCTTAACCCTGAAATCTCAGGTGTCTGCTGTTGTCAAATCCTCTTTTTACCATCTGAGGAATATCTCCCGAGTGAAACATCTGGTTCCCCTGGATGACCTTCCAACACTGGTCCATGCCTTTGTCACCTCCCGCCTTGACTACTGCAATGCCCTCTACCTAGGGCTTCCCGGGGTTGATATCCACTGCTTGTAGCCAGTGCAGAACGCGGCAGCCAGGTTATTGACGGACACTTCTAGAGCCAGTCATATTACTCCTGTGCTGCGCAAACTGCACTGGCTGTCTATTCAGTGGCAGATCACCTTTAAGGTCGGTTTTCTGACCTTTAAAGCCCTACATGAACTGGGACCCAGATACCTGCAAGATCTCTTGACTCCCTACCGCCTCTCTCTGGCCCCTTCAATCCGCCGACGAGGGATTGCTACAGATTCCCAGGGTACGTTTGAAGACATCTGGTGCTTGTGCTTTTTCCTTTGGAGCCCCTACCCTGTGGAATTCTCTAACTCGTCGGTTGAGAGAATGCCTGACTGTAGAAAGATTTAAGTCAGATTTTAAAACATATTTATTTCAACTGGCTTTTCCTGCTGTTTTTAATTGAATTATATATATTTGTAATTTTATTAACGTATATGGTCTGTTTTATTTGTAAAGCGCCTTGGTTTTTAGAAACGTACTACATAAATAAAGTTTTACTTACTTTCCTACAAATCCAAGTGGCTCTGCAAGAGACTTTTAACCTCTTGCAAAACTTCTTGTACAGCCAAAAACTAGTACTCAATGCAAAAAATCAAAAGTTATGCTGTTTAGGCCCCATTGCAAACCTGTAGGCTCACAGGAGGAGCTGGATATAGTAACTTATGCAGGTAACAAACTAGAAATGGTCAATGCCTACAAGTAACTGGGCCTATGGATAGACTCAAAGTGCAACTGGAGTGTCCACATAGACCAAATGACCAAAAGCCTTCACAAAAAACTAGGGGCTCTCTACCAACACCGATTCGAGATACCAAGGGAATTCAGAATTAGAATTGCAGAGACAATGGTCATACCTATTCTAGACTACAGTGATGTACTGTACAGCAGTGCATCCAGTTATAAACTAAATAAAACTGACGTACTTCATAATACATTTGCAAGATACATACTGGATGCTCCATACACGGGTCATCACTGTTTACTATACAGAGAGCTAACATGGACAAGCCTGGAGGTCAGGAGGCAGGTACATACATTAAACCCCATGACCAAAATAAACAAAAATCATCTCCCAGGGTACATTCTGGACAAAATGGAACCCAACCCCAAAAGATGCCCACTCTGAGATCTGACGATGGCCTGGAATACAGGATCTGGCAGGCATCAACAAACACGGGAAGGTCGTCTTTCCTGATCAGGTGTCCTTCAGCCTGAGACTCCCGGCTCATGCCCCTCAGGCTGAATAACAGGCCAATAAGACTAGGCCCTATCAAAAAGTGGTCCTCTAAAGAAGCCATGAAACACCTAATTTGTTGCCCAGACTGCCACAGTGGTTAGAGTAGGGCAGTGCATTCAGAAATGTGTGAAAAAGGTGGGAAGAAAGCTTCATATCATTGTGCACCTAGGAACAAATAACCTAGAGGGCAGTACAGTGGTAGAAGTACAGGAGAAGTTCAGAGAAGTGGGGGGTATCTGCAGTTGGGTGGGAATCTCAGTGATGTTCTCCGAGGTACTCTCAGTGCCTAGGGCAAGCACGGTGAGGAAACTAAGAATACAGGAGTTTAAATGGGTGGCTGAAGGGGTGGTGTGCAGAAATGGGGTATGAGGTAGTAGGGGAGTGGGGTGAGACATGGAACAATAAGGGGCTTTATGCCAAGGATAGGCTGCATCTCAGCATCGCAGGTACAAGGGCATTGGAACAGGGGCTGGAGAAGTACATTAAAAACAACATAGATTTAAATGGAGGAGGGGGAGGGCTGAGTCAGATAGCAGGGAGGAGGCAACTTTCATGGGAGACCGGAAGGCCTCTTCCCCCAGAGAGCGAGGAGGAGAATGAGGGGAGGTTACCAAACAAAAGTGGAAGGGGGAGAGACGGGAAGAGGAGGGGTGGGGCACAAGGTGGACTGTAGTATCCTTGAATGCAAGGAGCTTAGCAAACAAGGTGGCAGAATTCCAGACAATGATGGTAGAGGGATAGGTTGATATTGCCACCATCTCAGAGACCTGGGCCACCCAATATCATGACTGGGATCTTATGATCCCTGGTTATAAGGTGTTCTGCAGGGACCGGGATGGGGAAAGGGCTGGATGGGTGGCTATTTATGTCAGGGATGGGATACTGTGTACCAGGGAAGAGGGGGATGAGGGGAGGCCAGAAGCCATATGAGTATTGCTCCAAAGCCCTAATGGTAAGAAGCTCAGGATGGGGGTGGTGTACAGAGCGAGGAGGTGGATAAGGAGCGGGGGGAGCAAATCAGGAAGGTCAATGGCAAGAGAAATACAGTTATAGTGGGAGACTTCAACCTACTTGGGGTTGACTGGCAGACAGTAACTACAGCACATGCCAGGGGTCAGGTGCTGCTGGAGGCTATCTAAGACAGCTACCTAGTGCAAGGGGCGATGGAACCTACTACAGAGGGGAACATACTGGATTTGTTGCTAACAAATGGTGATCAAGTCCAGGATGTGGTAGTACAGGACCTTCTAGCAGGAAGCGACCACCGCTCAGTGTGGTTCCTCCTCAACACAGGGAGGGAGTTGGCTAAGAACAGTAAAAAGAGTATTGGACTTCAGGAAGGCAGATTTTGCTTGAATGGGCAGCATCCTAGAGGGGTATTTAGCTAAAATTTACCCAGTGATGGATGCTGAACAGAAGTGGGCAATCATTAGGAAGGGGCTGAATGAGACCACAAAGACGTGTGCTAAATCTCAGAGTAAGCAGTCCAGGTCCAAAAAACCTAGCTGGCTCAGCAAGGAAGTAAAGGGAGGGAATGTTGTTTAACCAGGAGTAGCACACTAAGCCGAAGCTTGTTTCCAGATGCGACCTGGGAGCACAAGGAAGTTAAGTGACTTGCTTAGGATCACACAGTATACAATACATAGTCAGTACCTGGCTATATATTGTTCAGAAGAGACCGAGGTGCAAAAAGGGGGGGGGGAGTGGCCCTGTATGTTAATGAAAATATCAAAGCTACAGAAATTCAGAATACACATAAGGAGCCAGAAGAACTGTGGGTCACCCTGGAAACAGGAAATGGGACAGCCATAAGAACTGGGGTTGTCTACAGGCCCCAGACCAGAGGGAGGACATAGACACATTACTGTTAGAAGATATACAAAACATGACAGCTAAAGGGAGGTTCTGATAATGGAGACTTCAACATGCCGGATACAGATTGGTCAATACCAGCAGGAACATCTGCCAGAACTAGACTCATAGTGGATTCCCTGCAGGGGGAGGGCCTCAAACAACTGGTACAGCAACCCACAAGAGACAGGGCTATCCTAGATCTAGTACTGACTAACAAAGAAGGGATCACAGATCTCCAGGTAGAAGGTCACCTGGGGGCCAGTGACCATCACATGGTATGGTTCAATTTGGCTACTACATCTAAATCATCCCATTCCAAGGCAAAAATATGGGACTTCTGAGGAGCTGACTTTGATAAGATGACCAACAGAGTTAAGCTAGCCCTGGCAAAAAGAAACACAGGTGAGGGGGTACAGGCAAAGTGGGCAAGCATTAAGGATGCAGTACTTGAAGCAACATCCCATTGTGTTAGACAGAAAAGGAAGTGCAAAGAAGAAGGAAACCACTTTGGTTCTCAAATACAGTAGCAGAAAAGGTCAGGCCAAAGGCTGGCCTTCAGGAAATATAAGGGAACACAGTGGGATAAAGATAGGAGGCATACCAAACTGCCCTAAAGGGAAGCAGGGAAGGCAGTAGGCAGCAAGTCCCAAACTGAGGAAACACTAGCTACGAACAGTAAAGAAGGTGACAAGACTTTCTATAGATACATTAGTGAAGGAGAAAGTCAGAGGGTATTGCTAAACTTAATGGAGAAAGGGAGCATGTGAGGAGGAGGACCCTGTAAAGGCATCTATCCTAAATAGATACTTTTGCTCAGTATTTACTGAAGAGAAGGTAGGGCAGGGCCCACAGCTCAGCATCATGGACACAGGGGAGGGAGGTAGCACTACTCCCTTCACAAAGAAAGGGTCCTACAAGAGCTTGCTAAGCTCAGGTGGATAAGGCAATGGGACCTGATGGCATACATCCCAGGGTACTTAGGAGCTAAAGGAGGAACTAGCAGAGCCATTAGCAGAATTGTTTAGTGAGTCTCTGAGCACAGGAGAGGTCCCAGAAGACTGAGAAGGGCTCATGTGATCCCGCTCCACAAGAGTGGTAGCAGGAGGACGGGGAACTACAGACCGGGTCAGTCTTACCTCAGTAGTGGGCAAGATTATGGGCACTCCTAAGGAAAGGATAGTGCAACACCTGGAATCCATAGGGGCACAGGATCCAAGACAGCATGGGTTTACAAAGGAAGGTCCTGTCAAACTAATCTCATAGATTTCTTTGACTGGGTAACCAGAGTGGTGGGAACAAGGGGGAGCAGTTGATGTAGCCTACCTTGACTTCAGCAAAGCTTTTGACACTGTTACACATAGAGATTGATAAATAAGCTGGGTGAGCTAGGGTGGGTCGAAGTTGGTCAACTGGGTGGCAAACTGGTTGTGAGGCAGAAAACAGAGTGGTGGTAAATGGTATACAGTCAGAAGAGATGCAAGTCACAAGTGGGTACCTCAGGGATCAGTCCTGGGGCCAGTCCTCTTCAACATCTTCATAGTGACCTTGCAGATGGACTAGAGGGTAAGACTTGTCTGTTTGCAGATGACACCAAGATCTGCAACAGAGTAGATGATCCAGATGGGGTGGGCAGAATGAGAAGAGATCTGGATAAACTAGCAGAATGGTCAGCAGAGTGGCAACTGGGATTTAATACAAAGAACTGCAAAATCATGCACATAGGGAAGAGAAACCCTGAAGCCACCTATAGGCTGGGAGGGGAGTTGCTAGCAGTCACAAAGGAAGAAAGAGACTTGGGCATCATCATCACTGATGACCTAAAATCATCCAAGCAGACCTCTAAAGCAGTAGGTAAGGCTAGGAGGGTGTTAGGGTGTATTAGTAGAGTATCACAAGTAAGTAGAGGGAGGTAATAATCCCTCTGTACAAGACACTGGTTAGGCCCTATCTGGAGTACTGCGTTGCAGTATTGGAGGCCACACCTTCACAAGGACATTAACCAAATTGAGGCAGTCCAGAGAAGGGCAGCAAAATGGTGCAGAGACTGCATCAGAAGACATATGAGGACAGATTAATGGAGCTCAATATGTATACCCTTGAGCAAAGGAGGGAGAGGTGATATGATCTAGGCATTCAAACACCTTAAGGGCATAAACAAGGTGAAAGAGTCTAACATGTTAAATATAAGAAAATAGCAGGACAAGAGGACACAGCATGAGATTAGAGGGAGGCTGATTAAGGGGGAATGTGAGGACATTCTTTTTCACAGAAAAGGTGGTGGATGCATGGAATGGCTTACCACAAGAAGTGGTGGCTATGAATACAGTGCAGGGCTTCAAACAGGCATGGGATAGGCATAAGGGAGCAATACAAATGACTATGAATAGATAGGCCACTGACAGAGCAAAGGCCAATGGCACATTTATAAGGTAGAAAAAGAAATGGGCAGACTGGATGTGCCTTGAGGTCCTTATCTGCCATCAACTTCTATGTTTCTATGTTTCTATGTTTCACCTAGGCGGCTGTGGGATTCAAACCCAGGTCTCCAGATCTGCAGCTCAGAACCTTAACCCACTGTGCTATACTGCCTCCTAAGTTCAAAAAATTGGGGCGTGAGGAGGATAGAGGTGTTCACAAAGGCATCTAGGGAGGTGACCAGGTCAGTCAGGGCAGCCAAGACAGCAAAGGAGCTGAAGTTGGCTCAGGGGATCAGAGAGGGGGAAAAGGGGTTCTTTAAATACATAAGGGAGAAGAGGATTTGTAGAGATGACATTGTTAGAATCAAGAGGGATAGGGGATGGGCGGAACAAGGGGAAGAAAAGGCAGCGGCACTCAATGAGTACTTCTGCTCGGTGGTCACAAAAGAAAGGGATGGCCCAATACCACAGGGGAAAGGGGGCAAGGGTGAAGGGGACAGAGATAACAGATGGGGTCATCCAAGAGGATAGAGTTCTGAAGGGCATTAAAACCTTCTGGGTGGATAAGGCACCAGGACCAGATGGTGTACACCCAAGGGTCCTGAAGGAACTGAAGGATGTGTTGGCAGGCCCTCTGACGGACCTCTTCAACACCTCCTTGGAGATGGGGAAGGTACCCAGGGACTGGAGGATGGCTCACATGGTGCCCCTTCACAAGAATGGACCCAAAGACCAACCGGGCAACTACAGACCGGTAAGCTTGACTTCCATAGTGGGGAAGTTGATGGAGACCATTCTAAAGGAGAGGTTGATAACCTTTCTCGATAGTAATGGTCTACAGGATGAGAGACAGCATGGGTTTGTCTTGGGAAGATTGTGCCAAACTAGCCTGATTGACTTCTGCGACTGGGTCACTAGGGCGATTGACAAAGGCTACGGTGTGGATGTCCTGTACCTGGACTTCAGCAAGGCTTTCAACTTGGTGCCCCATGGGAGGTTAATGAGCAAGCTGAGGGACATGGGTGGGGGAGAAACTGGTGGGGTGGGTTGAGAACTGGTTGCAGGGTAGACAACAGATGGTAGTTGTAAGGGGGGAGACATCCAAGCCAAGGCCAGTAACAAGTGGGGTGCCGCAGGGTTCAGTGCCGGGCCCTGTTTTGTTCAATGTCTTCATTGGAGACATTGCAGAGGGGGTCAAGAGTAAGATCAGCCTGTTCGCAGATGACACTAAGATTTGTGCAAAAGTGGATAATGAGGAAGGGAGGGAGGCAGGCACTCAGGGAGGATCTATCTAAACTCGAACACTGGTCTAGGGAGTGACAGTTGGGGTTTAACGCTAAGAAGTGCAAGGTCATTCACCTCGGAGCAAGAAATCCCAGGACCAGCTACTGGCTGGGGGGAGTACAGGAGACAGCTTCAGAGGAGGAAAGGGACCTCAGGGTAATAGTCACATGGGACATGAAGGTATCAGCACAGTGTAGGAGGGTGGCAGCAAGGGCAAATAGGATGCTGGGGTGCATTGCCAGAGGGATCACCTCTAGAAAGGAGGAGGTCATCCTGCCCTTGTATAAATCACTGGTGAGGCCACACTTGGAGTACTGTGTGCAGTACTGGTGCCCATACCTTAAAAAGGATGTGAGATTACTGGAGGGGGTGCAGCACAAGGCTACGAAAATGATCATGGGACTGGGGGAGTTGCCGTGTGAGGAAAGACTGAGGAAGCTCAACATGTATTTGCTGGAAGAGAGAAGGGAAAGAGGGGACATGATAGAGACCTTTAAGTACTTGAAATCCATAAACAAAGTCAGAGAGGGAGGATTGTTCTGCTTAAACGGGGGAAGGGTCATTAGGGGGCACAGTGTGAAGTTGGAAGGGGTAAGGTTCAGGATGGAGATGAGGAGGCACTACTTTACAGAGAGAGTGGTGGCAAGATGGAACACACTGCCGGAGGAGTTAATCAAACTGAGGACAGTGAATAGCTTTAAGCGGGGTTGGGATAGAGTCAAGGGCAGGATTAATACAGACAAGAACACAAAGGTGGGAAAGACCAAGAAAGGGGAGGAAGGGAGGGAGGGGTTTGGGTGGGGCTGGGACAGCTGTAGTAATATGAAACTAAGAGCTGCACAATTGGGCAGACTTGATAGACCTGTGGGCCTTTTTCTGCCTGCAATTCCATATGTTTGTAAGGGATAATATCACCCAGGAACATGGCCTTGCCACCCCACTCAGCCCAGTACATATATACCTAGTACCAACCCTAAGTTGCCCTCCCAAATATGTAATCAGCAACTGCTGCAACATGAGTACTTACCTGTATCCTTTCAAACCTGTCCCTTTATCTGTAACTGCTGCAACACGAGTACTTATCTGTAATTGTCAAGGTTAATCCTACTGCATCCCAAATGTTTTTGTCCTGTACTGTCATTTACTGTCTCACAATCTAAAGCAGAAACTACTGTACCGCTGATGCCTATGTATTGTACTGTCATGTATTGTATACAATGTGATGGAATCCGCTGACCCCATTGTCACCCTGTAACCCTGATATTGTAATTTTGTACTGTTATGACTCTATAAACTAGACATCTGCTTATGACACTCATTGAAAATGAGCCTCGGCTCAGTTGGGGTCTGACCATGTTCATATCATGTGACAATAACTGTGAATAAAAATTTGTATTTCTACTACTGCACTTACTACATTTGAAACAAAAAACTCTAGGGAGCAACCTTTCAACTGAGTTCAAACACTGCTGTAAAATATGCTGAACTTCCTCAACATTTTTCCCAGAACAACATAAAATTGTGGCATCTGCATACAGATAACATTGCAAACTACCAAGATGCTGAAACAGATCACTGAAATTTAACAAAAACAGAAGGGGACCCAGAACAGAGCACTGGGGCACACCCTTAGTAGCTGGCAAAGATATGATTTTGCCCCTTGAATAGTAACAAAGTGTGTATGATTTTGTAAATAATCAGGCAACAAATTTAACTCTGCTCCCCAAGTCCCAGAGAGGCCAACTTATTTTTAATAACCCTTTGGTCAGTGGTATTGAAGGCCTTGGAGAAGTCAATGTACACCCACCAATCAACAAGCCCTTTTCCATTAGCAGTTGTATGTCATTAGTGACTTTAGGACAGCAGACGTAGTGCTGTATTTAGCTCTAAAACTTGACTGGTACTTATAAAGAACTTCATTTGTATGTGAAAATGTATTTTACTGTTATACAACAAACCTCTCAAGGATCTTTGACACCACCACCAACAGGGATACTGATCCATAATTTCCAAAAAATCTCTGTCTCGCTCTCTCTCTCAGGATAGACTTAAAAACTGGAACTATTAAAGCTTTTTTCCAGCTGCATGGAAGTTCAACCAATGTCAGTGTCAAATTAAGTAGGACAGTGTGTGAACCAAAGGGCTTAGAATTTTATCTTTAAATGCTTAGTGCCCTATAGCTGTTTAAACTTGATCTTTCTGCCACAAGTTAAAACCTTCCTGTGATTCTTTTTTTTCTGTCTTCCCGCTAATCTCTCTTTTTTGCTGCTCCCCCCTGTATCTTACACCCCCTCCCCACTCACTACTCAGACAGACCTGCCCCCCGATTAAACATACAACAGGCGAGTGGTACTAATTTTCTCCCTCTTTAACTCTTCTTTGTAGGCTCTCTGGTGCTGCGCCCCTGATCGGGCTGGGACCCCTGGTGGCTGCATCTGCCATCCTGCTACTGAACCTCTCATTCTGAAGTTCAGGAAGCCTGCTGCTTTGACTACTCTAAATGTTGCAGAGGTAAGAACCCCATCTGGAATCCCTCACCAAGTGGCATCCAGCCCTCACTTTCTGAACTTGGCACCTTTTCCTTTCAGCTAACTACTGACTCTAGCTATGCTAAACCTTTTTTGATGCTCTGTTGTTGGTTAGGCTGAATTAATTTTTTATTTTCATTTGAACAGTGTTAAGCCACAGTGTTAAGCTGCTGTAGACTCTGACTGTGCAAACAAAAAGGACTTAGAATTTTATCTTTAAATGCTTAGTGCCCTATAGCTGTTTAAACTTGATCCTTCTGCCACAAGTTAAAAACCTTCCTGTGATTCTACTTTTTTTTTCCTGTCTCCCCGCTACTCACCCTCTCTTTTGTGGCTCCCCCCCTCTATCTTACACCCCCCTCCCCACTCGCTACTCAGACAGACCTGCTCCCCCCCCCGATTAAACACACAACAGGAGAGTGGTATTAATTTCTCTCTCTTTAACTCTCCTTTGCAGGCTCTCTGGTGCCGCGCCCCTGATCGGGCTGGGACCCCTGGTGGCTGCATCTGCCATCCTGCTACTGAACCTCTTGTTCTGAGATTCGGGAAGCCTGCTGCTTTGCCTACTCTAAATTTTCTCCCACCTACCCTCCCCCACCCCGGCACTCTTTAAATGGGCTTGTAGCCCTCTTAGCTCCACCCTCATAATTTAACCAACAACTTGAAGAAGGGACAAAATAAAAACAGAAGTCCTACTTAAAGGGCCACAACCAATTACTCCTCAGTCTCAATTCTCAGCCTTTGTATCTACAGCTACCTCTCAGTCATAATATCCCAGCCTTTGAATCTGCAGCTATCTCCTAATCTTATAACAATTTACTGTGATACTCCTCTTAGCTGGTCCCCTTAATAAGGCTGGCATTGCTGAACACTCACTCCTCTTGGTGAAAACTTTCTTAAATATTACAATGTACTTCCTCACTTGTCTAATACATTCCCTATGGACCCTGCATCTCACCACTGCCTATCTACCTCTAGATATAGGTCCTCAGGAGTTGTACCACTCCCTTGACTATACCTACTCCAGTCTCATTTCTTCCTGGCAAGTAGTAGTGTGTCCTCTCTGGTGTCTTTCACCAGGACCCCTGAGAGCTGCCTTTCTCTTATGCAGATGCTTGTACCACTCCCCAAATAACATATCAAACAGGAAGGTCTGGCTGCGCTGCCCTCTCTGGCTCTCCACCCTCCTCATCCTTCTTGTGGGAGATGTCGAATTGAATCCTAGTCCAGCTACACAACAGTCCTTTAACCTACTCTCCTGGGACTCTCTTAAGGGTCTCAAAATTACCCACCTTAATATTTGCAGTCTCACCCACAATCACACTGAACTGACTGCCTGGCTTAACCTCTATAACCCTGATGTTCCATGCCTCGTGGAAACATGGTTGAAACCTTCCACCCCGATTCATCCATTGCGCTTCCGAACTACTGCCTTCTGAGATGTGACCATACTGGTAAAAAATATGGGGGTGGTCTATTGATATATTATAAAAGCCACCTCAACATCTCCCATGTCCACTGTGATGCAGCTCCCCCCTCCCACAATTTTGCAAATTCCTTCATGGGCTACTCCTTCTAGGGAATGCCAAAAAAATCCACGTCACCTGTGCTTACAACCTTTCAAAGCAGGGTATCAAAGGACTCTCCTATCTGCTAGATAGTATCAGTCCCAAAATCTCTGCAAATGAGGTACTTATAAGCTATATGTGGTGACCTCAATTTAAACTTGTCTGGAGATAATGTTAAGCAGTATGAACCACCGTTGGCAGCTCTCGGCCTTACCCAGATTATCAGTGAGGCTACATGTACCCCCTCCCCTGGAAATAGAGGTTCACTCCTGGATTGGATCCTAACCAACAGGCCTGATATGATTTCAGTGTCAGGAGTCCTTCCTGATTCAATATCTGACCACTATCCCATCTACTGTGTCTGAAGAGTCTCCTATCCCAAAGTGCCACACAAAATCATACAAGTGAGAGATTTCTCCTGCTTCAACCCTGCACACTTTCTTCATGATCTTGCAATCACTGACTGGACCCCAGTACTCTCTGCTGTAGATGTCACAGGTGCTCTTGACAGCCTCCTCAGCATCCTTCGTCCTCTGCAGGACAAAAATGTCCCTCGAGTCAGGAAGAGAGTCAGAGGCACCATTACCAAATGGTTGCACAGTGACCTGCTCTCTCTCCTAAAAACCAGATATAAGCAATGGGGTAAATTTAAAGTTACCAAAAAAGTGTCTGACTTTCATGAATTCTAGCACTTCCGTAATATCTGTGAATACTGTAAGACCACCCTATTATCCTCTGCCAATGATCCACGGAACTTCTGGAGCACCATAAAACTGTAGTTGGGGGTCATAGTAGGTGTGACACTCTGGTCATGGTCGTTGATGGAATAAATTGCAATACACAGAAATGTGATGGCAGAGAAAGGCCCCATGGCCCATCTATTCTGCCCAACACCCTACCTCCCCCCTTCTGTTATGATTCCACCCTCTTTCCCAACCCCTTAAATATATCCTAAGCCCTCTTGAACCCCTCCACTGTTTCAGCTGCCACTACCTCCTCCGGCAGCTTGTTCCAGGCCTCCACTATCCTCTCCATGAAAAATTGTCCCTTGACATTACCTCTGTATTGCCCACCTTCCAGTTTGAGGCTATGTCCCATCGTGTTCGCTCCCTTCATCAGCTATAACAAGCTATCACCCTCCACCTTATTTATTCCCTTCAGATACTTAAAGGTCTCAATCATGTCCCCACTCTCCCTCCTAGTCTCCAGAGGGTACAAATTTAGCCCTCTCAATCTTCTCTCATAGGGTACATCCTGCATCCCTCATACCATTTTGGTTGCCCTTCTCTGTACCCTTTCCATCAACTCAACATCTCTTCGTAGGTGAGGCCTCCAGAACTGCACCCCATACTCCAGATGCGGCCTGACCATGGTTCTGTAAAATGGCATTAGCACCTCCCTCTTCCTGCTATTAAAACCCCTCGCAATGCAGGCCAACATTCCATTTGCCCTTCCCACCGCCCTGCTACACTGGCTGCCCCCCCCTTGAGGTCATGCAATACCATAATCCCCAGGTCCCTTTCCATTTCCTTTTCCTTAATCACCACCCTTCCCAAGGGAGTAAGTTTCCCTCCTATTCCTCCTCCCCAGGTACATCAACAAGTACTTTTGTGCATTAAACTTCAATTTCCAGGTGTCAGACCACTTCTCCAACCTCTCCAGGTCCCACTTCATGGCTTGCACCCCACTAGGTGAATCCACCCTATTGCAGACTTTTGTATCATCTGTGAACAGGCACACCCATCCCTTCAGACCCTCCGCTAGGTCACTAACATAGATGTTAAAAAGTATTTGTCCTAGCACTGACCCCTGTGGCACCCCACTGGTTACTGCCCATTCCCTGGAATGTGTCCCATTTACCACCACCGTCTGACTCCTTCCCTTCAACCAGTTTTCCACCCACCTGGTGATCCTGAGGTCCACCCCTAGTCTGTCCAGCTTATGCACCATTCCATCATGTGGAACAGTGTCAAAGGCCTTATTGAAATCCAGATAGGCCACGTCCACTGCTCCTTCCTGGTCCACTATTTGTGTCACCCCATCAAAAAACTCTATCAGGTTAGTCTGACAGGACCTTCCCTTGGTGAAGCCATGCTGCCTGTCATCCTGCGTGCCATTGATCTCCAAGTATTCTATCAGCCTGATCTTAAGTAGTGTTTCCATTACCTTCCCCACCACCGAGGTAAGACTAATGGGACGGTAGTTTTTGACCTTATCCTTCCACCCCGCCTTATGTAGTGCAACCACCTCTGCCCTCTTCGAGTCTGTTGGCACCACCCCTGTGACCAAGGACAAGTTAAACAGCCTCCCAGATGTGGCGCCAGTTCATCCTTCACCTCCTTGAGAACCCTTGGGTGTATTCCATCAGGCTCCATTGCTTTGTTCACCCTAAGTCTACCCAGTTCTTCCCTTACTCCTTCAGCTGTGAATTCTGCCACACCCACCTGCCTATGGCTGTCACCCTCCCCAGCCCGTCCTGGTCCCCTGCCCTCTCCTTCCTCCGTGAAGATTGAGGTGAAATAGCTATCTATATTTAATGTCTTTGATTTTTTGAAATCCCCCTTCCAGTAATGTTCCACTTTCCCCCTTATCCTCCCAATCCCATGCTGCTATGATTGCCAGTGCCTTTAACAAACAAATTTCTGTTCTTTCGGCCTACACCTCTCTGTTTGCCACTGGTAATGTCAAGTCTACTACCTCTTACCTTGGCTCCCTACATGAACTATTGCCTAGCCCCCCCCATCTCAAATCAGTCACAGTAAGGGAAACTATAAGCTGCCAGCTTATCCCCTCACATGAGTGCTGGTCACGATGACCTTGAACCTAAACTACTGAAGATTGGTGCCCCTTTGCTTGTGCTCCCTAGCTCCCATATTCTTAACCTATCCTTCATTACCGGAATTGTTCCCCCCTATTATTTAAAGTAACAAGATCTGTCCCTGTTTTCAAGCAGGGTGACCAAAAACACACTGAAAACTACCGCCCTATAGCAATCATGTCTGCTGTTAGTAAGATACTGGAAAAAGTGGTAGAAGTATAGCCAATGGATTATCTGACCAACCATGCCCTGCTATCCCCTGAACAGCATGGATTTCATAAAAGCCACAGCACTGGCACAGCCCTTGCTAAGGTCACATCTGAAATAAGGACAGTCATGGACCATGGTATGTTATCTGGTGCTATCTTCATGGACCTCTACAAGGCCTTCTATCTGGTGAATCATGCCTTGCTCTGCACTAAGCTACACTCCCTCAGTGTGTCCAGTCCAGCCCTAAACTGGCTGTCCAGCTACCTCACTGACATGTTTCAGCTTCTCAAGTTTAATAGGGCTTACTCGGAACCTGCCCCCGTAATGATTGGAGTCCCCTAGGGATCCATCTGAGGCCCAATCCTATTTTCTCTCTTCATTAATGACTTCCCCTTGGTCCCTATGCATAGCACCACAACCCTATATGCTGACCATATGATTCTCCTAACTAGTTTGACTGATATCAATTCCATAAATCATAATCTACAAGTGGACTTCAAATAAGCTGCAAAACTGGCTCCTGTTAAATAAGCTTGTGCTGAACATAAAGAAAACTCAACTCATGCTCTTTGGCAAGCTCAAGCAGTGCCCTGCCCTACTAAAAGTCTTGAACCTTCATGGTGTCCCAGTTGACACTACATTTTCCTTTAAATACCTGGGAGTCACACTTGACCCCCAGTTAGACCTAGTCCTACACATCCAAAATGTATGTAGGACAACGAATGTCAAGCTTTGACTTTCATACAGGCTTGTGGGTCCCTTACTTGGCTTCACCTCATGCCTCACAGTGCACCCATGGCATACATACTGTATATCAGAGCATAACTACACACCATCTTGTGTTTTATCACTTATAGGTACAGTACATATACATTATAATATGGGTATCCTTAGGCAGAAGTTTAATTGGTCAGGAAGCCCCACCTGACCATTGATTAAATGCCTGTACAGTTAGGGTGAAGCAACCCTGTGTAGTATTTCTGAGCATGCTACATCCTGTTTTCTGGCTAGAATGTAAACACTAAGTGGCATCCATTTAAAACCACACATATAAAATTAGAACACAGTAAGGCCAAGGATGAGAAAAACACACCGAAAAGTACGCCATAAGAGATCTCCCCAGATAACTTTTTCATATGAGAAGAGTATTTCTCAGAGAATGACAGAGCTACAGCATAACACTGCTGTATTACTTTGCTCTCCTGTGTCTGAACACTAAAAAGAAGTATTAAAGTATTTACATCATCACACTATAAATAAACAACACTCTACTCATAAACTCCAGGAAGCAAGTGACTACGTTAGGAAAAGTGTTACACAGTTATTCTGCTAGTGCTTATAAATATAACACATTTCTCACAGAATTGTGCAGTCCACAGCAAGCTTGCCAGTGCGCAATTGTATTTTCCACACTTTTGGTTTCACTTAGTTGTTTAACACATATGACTATTAATTACAAAGAGATGTCTCCAGATAACTAGGTACTGTTTGCCACTTTTTACATATGAGCTACTGTTGAGAAGTTTATTTCTCAGAGAATGACAGAGCTACCTCATAACCCATATTATTTACATACCCATAAAGCAGTGTAGAAAATAATGAGTCAAACCTTTCCAAGTATACTCCCTCTGGTGGTGAGATGCAGATTCATGGTTGACAAAAGTAAAGGTAAATGCCCGCTGATGATCAAAAATAGGAAGGCACAGATCTATTTTTCATTTTGATAGGATACCTGATGAGTATCCAGAGCAATCAGTGCTGTATATAAACTAGAAATAAGGTTGGGGAAAAAGACCCTTCTTGAGCTACTTAACAGAGAGAACAAAAGGGTGGCTACAGGAATGTGGGAGGAAGGGATTTCTGTAAGGAAAGACTATATGATCCAGCCTGTAAAAAGGAAAAAGAAATGTGCTAGAGGTAGCTCAAAGTTCTCCTGGAAGTGTTCAAATGATGTCTATCATCTGACTAAAGAAATAATGAATAGAATGGAGGCCTTTAGCAGACCACATGCAAAAGACGTGGTCTTGCAAGGCCAGTTTGAATGCAGAATCAAAGGCCAATTCCCTGAAGTAGGGTAGGTAAATGCCAGTGCACATGGCCACATTTGCACTGCAGCAAACTAAGGCTTGGGTTGCTGCAGTGCAAATGTAACCATGTGGACACTTACCTGACCATGGTAAGTCAGCCGCCTTGCCTCTCCCCAAGCTGCTGCAGATCTGGGAACACATTCTAGTCCAGAGCGAGCAGATTAGGCAGCCATGTGGATAGGCTGCACCGCTCGTTCCAACATTTGATGGACACTCCCAGCAAGCTCGTCTGCCCTCCCATAATGCCTGTACCTTGACATCTCCAGTCAAATGACCACCACTCGGACTGCTGGCAACTCTTCAGCATGGCTTCAATTGACATTGAGAGGGGCCATCTAAATGGAACTACAGATCAGAGTGAGAAGTCAGGCAGCACTGAAGTGGACCGGAGCATGTGTTGCAGTGGCTGTGAAAACAGCTCTCAAGATTGAAGCATGGGAGATCACATCAATTGATCTTTGATCAGTAATACAACAATAACAAGGGACATGTGAGGAGCAGGAAGAAAACAACAAATGCTCTCTATTACATAAGGACACCAAGAAAACACAGAAGAATTCACCAGAAGAGTAATCTGCTGAACAGGCAGGGTTTATGCAACATAATAAGGAACTGAACTGCCCCACCATACCATACCATACCATACCATACCATACCATATATACTCACGTATAAGCCAAGATTTTTGTACCAAATTCCGATCCCATAATTGGGGATCTCAGCTTATACGCGGGTCATGCTGACATCACCAATTACTCAGCGAGCCTGCAGTCACTAATCATGTCCCCAGTCAGCGCTATCCTTTCACAATATAACCCCAAATTGTTCAGCCCTGGTATGTTTGCCAAGATGAGTACTGTCAAGAAAAAAACGTACTGCTTATGAGGCAGCCTTTAAGCTGCATGTGGCTGAATATGTGGAGACTTCAAACAACTCCACTGCAGCCCAGTACTTCTCTATCAATGAGAAGCAAGTGCAGGACTGGTGGAAATGGAAAGAGATACTCGCACAGATGCCAAAAACAAAAAAAGCCTGCTGAGGGGACTGACCCACTTTCAACGCATTAGAGTCAGACCTTAATCAGTGGATTTTGGAGTGCAGACAGAGCGGATACATTATCACCCACTTGGGCATCTGTATGCACACTCTGAGGATGGCTAAGGACCCCAAGTATCGCTCCACCGGTGCAAAAACCTTTTTGGCCTCAGCTGGGTGGTGCTCCTGTTTTATGGAGCGACATGGGCTTACACTGAGACAGCACACCAAAATTGCGCAGAAACTGCCACAAGATCTTGAGCTTACGGTGGACAGTTTCAATCAGTTTCTCATTAAAATGCACAACCGACAGAATTATGATCTAGCTCATATTGACAACATGGATGAGACACCAATGACATTTGATCTACCGAGCAACAGGACAGTAAATCCTATCGGGAGCAAGACTGTCCTAATTCACACCACAGAACATGAAAACACGCACTTTACTGTGGTCCTCTCATATCTAGCTGATGGCACAAAGTTGAAACCCCTTACTGTGTTTAAAAGAAAGACACTGCCCAAAACAATGATATTCCCCCAAGGAGTACTGGTGTACCCTCATCCCAAAGGGTGGATGGATGGGTCTCTTGTCCAGATATGGCTCCAGAGAGTTTGGGGAACACGCCCAGGGTCACTGCGCATTAAATGGTCACTACTGGTCTGGGACATGTTTAGGGCACATTTGACTAATGGGATAAAAAAAAAACAACAACCAAGAAGTCAAAAATCAACCTGTGTGTCATTCCTGGTGGGCTGACATCCATGTTGCAGCCACTGGATGTTTGCCTGAATAAACCATTTAAAGATTGAATCAGGCATCAGTGGAGCAAATGGATGTGTTCTGGGGCTGGAGCAGTAACTGAAGCTGGAAACCTGAAAAAAACCTGACCTTGATGTTGTTTGTCAGTGGGTTGTTGATGCCTGGGAATCTATCCCGAGTGATATGGTCTGCCGCTCTTTCCTTAAATGTGGCATTAGTAATCGCATGGATGGGACTGAAGATGATGATGCCCTTTTCGAGGATGATGAGGGGGATGCTGGGCTTGAGCAACATGAAAAGGAAGAGGTAGCAGATGATTACGTAGATGAACTGCCCACCGAGCAGTTCCTAGTTGAAAATCTTCAGTCCCTAGGCATTTCTGATTCTGATGCTGGGCAGGAGGAGGACGAGGAACCAGATGAGTGATGTGCCAGTATCATGACTTTTGCAATCTAGTAACCGTATCCATATGGTACAGCGTACTATTTGCCTTTACCACTCACAATTTTTGATTACACGCAAACACCAGCATTTATTCATGAGCTGCTATGAACTGTTGATTTTTTTGTTACACTTGCACTTGATTTTGCTGTTTGCTGATTGTACTTGATTTGCTGTTTGCGCTTCTTAATATTTTGCTGAAATCCTTAATAGATTGCACTTGTCTTATATGCGAGTCACCCCGTTTTCTTGAAAATTGATCCGGGAATTGGGGGTCAGTTATATGCAGATCGGTTTATCTGTAAATATATATGGACAATACAAACTAAGCAGCAAGAACCTGCCCCCAATAGTTAGAAAGTACTGTTCTAGAGTTTTGAATTGAATCCTTGGGTACCCACCAGCCCAATCAAATCTAGACAGGAGTGTATTCCAAAATTTAAAACAAGCAGCTGGAATAAAACAAGGGAAGGTATGGAAGAAATCCAGGGAGCAGGGAAGAAGATTCAAGTACAGGGCCTTTACATGAGAATGAGGGAGAAGATTGCAAAGAGAAATGTCTGTCATAAGCTGATCAAATAGTAACACA
Source organism: Neoceratodus forsteri (assembly GCA_016271365.2). Classification (NCBI taxonomy): domain Eukaryota; kingdom Metazoa; phylum Chordata; order Ceratodontiformes; family Ceratodontidae; genus Neoceratodus; species Neoceratodus forsteri. Next base: position 344,725,947 of record JADMNL010000022.1, read on the forward strand.
TAATTTTATGAAAATAATTCAGTAATCAATCAATCAATCATAATTTATTTATATTGCACTTTACAAATGCCAAAGCACAGCACATAAAAACATACATCAATAAAGTATAAAACACAGTTAAAAAGACAGCAAGAAAAGGGCTAATCAAAGGCTGATACAAACAAAAAAACTCTTCAAAGAAGCCTTAAAAGATGCTGTGGACGGGCACTCTCTAATCCGACGAGGTAGAGAATTCCACAGGGTTGGAGCCAGAAAAAGCTCTGGCCCCAGAGGATTGAAGATGAACCTGGAAATCTCTAGCAATCCCTCATCAGCGGAATGGAGGGCTGAGGGCAGGGCCGCAGGAGATCTTGCAAGTAACTTGGTTCCTGTCAGCGTGGGGTCTTATAGGTCAGCAATGCAACCTTGAAGGTAATCCTCCAATGTACCGGCAGCCAGTGCAGTTCATGCAGAACAGGTGTGATGTGACAAGTTCTTGGTAGACCAGTCAACAACCTGGCTGCAGTGTTCTGCACCAGCTGCAGGCAGTGGAGGTCTACCCCCGGCAACCCTAGATATAGAGCATTGCAGTAATCTAAACGCGAGGAAACAAAGGCGTGAACAAATACAGGGAGGTCATCGTGTGGTACAAGGTGCTTTATCCGGACTGTATTCCTCAGATGGTAAAATGAGGACTTGACAACGGCCGACACCTGACACTTAAGTGTCAGCTCGCAGTCAAATATTACGCCCAGATTCCGCACCTGTTCAGAAGGTCTCAACTGGTTACCCCCTAACACAAGGCCAGAGGGAAATCCAGGAGTCAACTTCTCGGCACGATGACCGGGGTTCACCACCAGCACCCCATTCTTGTCCGGATTTAGCCTCAGCCAGTTAGCACTCATCCAGTCCTGGATCTCAGCGAGGCAGTTGTTAAAGACTGTAAGTGCGTCATTCTGTGCAGGTATAAAGGACATATAGAGCTGAGTGTCATCTGTGTAGCAGTGAAACTCAGCCCATAATGCCTTATAATGTCTCCTAACAGTAGCGTATACACCATGAACAACATGGGCGAAAACACAGAACCCTGCGGCATCCCACAAGGCAGCGTAAAGGGAGCAGAGGAAAAAATTCCTGATATTACTCTCTGAGATCTGCCCATGCGGAAAGACTGAAACCATCTAAGGATTGATACTACTCTCTGAGATCTGCCCGTGAGGAAAGAGTAAAACCATCTAAGGATTGTCCCCGACAGTCCACACATCAGCCACAGATGTTCCAACAATATCCCATGGTCCACGGTGTCATACGCAGTAGAGAAATCAAGGAGAACCAAGGTTGAATGGCTCCTCTGATCTCTTGCAGTTAGGAGGTCATTAAATACCTGAACCAATGCCGTCTCAGTACTATGCCTCTTCCTGAAACCAGACTGGAAGGAATCACAGATTCCATGGTTGGTAAGAAAGTCATCAAGCTGCAGTGCGACTACTTTTTCAATAACCTTATCCAAAAAAGGTAGGTTAGAGATCAGTCTGTAGTTTGCGAGACAGTCCGGGTCAAGGGAAGATTTCTTCAAAAGGGGTGTCACCACAGCCTCTTTCAAGGATTCCAGAAACACCCCTTGGTCCAATGAGCACCAGACGATCTCAGCAAGGACTGGTCCAATCACATCCGCGCAACCCATAAGGAGGCGCGTGGGACCAGGATCCAAACTACAGCAAGTCGGCCACAAGCTCTGGACGATCTTCGGCTCCCTCAGTGTCCCATCAAACCAGGGGGACCTAGGGCGAAGAGAGAGGGGGCGAACTCAGACAGGAGCTATGGAATCCAGAGCCCTCAGCACCACACTATTATAGTGCACTACTAAGGCATCTGGATCCAAGCACACCCTAGGAAAACTCGATAGATCCAACACTGCCATCAGACCTTCAGAGGTAACACCCCTTAAGGGCAGTACTGGATCATCTCCAAAGGGGTTGGTCTCATAGGGGGAGCCATAAAATTGAACCTTATGGAGTGATGGTTAGACCACCCAACTGATTCCACCACCAATCTGGTGATCTCCATCCCCAGGGTGAACACCAGATCCAATGAGTGACCCTGAATATGGATAGCAGCAGTAACAACCTGTGTGAAGCCCAATGAATTCATTAATTGGAGGAAGTTTTGACCAAAATGTGAGAGGTCATCGTCGATCCAAGCATTGAAGTACCCCAGGACCAACCACCTGGAGAGCTCCAGCACCAGATGGACAATGAGTTCTGCTGCTTCCTGCAGAAAAACATTCTCATCACCGGGTGGACAATAGACAAGTAGAATTCTGCAGCCCACACCTGCTCCCATGATACATTCAAAGGATCTGGGGGACACCACTGGAATCTCCACAAGGTCCAATTCTGATCTAAAACAAATAGCGCCGCCCTCCTCCTCCGATCCAATCTTGGGCGGTGTATCACTGAGTACCCAGCTGGAACAGCTGATGCCAGAATGGGACCAGCATTCTCATCCAGCCAAGTCTCGGTGATGCAAGCCAGATCAGATGACTCAACAAGATGAGCAATAATTACTGTCTTGTTTTTTATAGACCTGGCATTGCATAACACTGCCCAAGTTGGATGAGAGGCTTTGGAGGAGCAAGCCACTTGCCCACCCTCAGCGGAGCCCTTGGGTATGGGGACCAGGCATCAGAAACCCCTGTCCTGGACCCATTTTACCCCAGGGTGTCTCCCTAGCCTCACCACCCCAATCCATCCACTTCGCTCCCCCCCCCCGGCTGGGGCACCCGTCTCCCCCTCTGCCTCCTCTGAGCAATCCCCAGGGCCCGGCAATGCCAATAGACCTCAGGCTGGAATGGGGGGCTATTGAAGGGGTGCAGGTCCCTCAGCCTAGAGGGGGAATAGTGCCTTCCCACAGAAACTCGGCCCCAACACATGCTGTCAGGATATTCCTATAACCAGTCAGCAAAATTAAGCGCACCAAAATTACTGTAACTTATAAATTAAAAACTCCCTCTAAACACATTAGAGGGAAAAAAAACACACACCCAATCCAAAACCCTTAAATACAAAATCAAATCACAATAAAAAATCCAATAGACAATTTGAGGTAAATAGGGAAATCAGGCCTCCAAATAGAGAATTCGTTGGTGAGGAGACACAGGCTACAGTCAAACTAAACATAAAATAAACACATCTTCAGTCCCCAGGTCCTCTCACAACCAGGGACTAATGAGTTCAGCAAGGGACACTCACTCCCAATGAAAAAATAGAAAAGTATCTGTTCCAAAGCATTTGACCACCCCTCAAACCCCCTCATGATGAAAGAGGTTGTACAAAGCAAGCAGAAAGTAAAATGAGTTTTCTGACTGTAATCAGGAGAATAAATTAGTGAAAGTCCTTTTCACTGGTATCAGCCACGCCACTTTGCTCCATTTCTCGGCAAATCTGATCCTGAAAATCCCCAACCAGGGCCATGAGAGGGGAACCATGGCCCCCACCACGAAACTGCACAAGGCCGACCCACTGGACGGCCCTGTGGGGAAACTAGAGGACACACGGCCTAGCTCGCTGGCTACCCAGCAAGATCAGGCTGAGGTCCTCTGTGTAGCCATGCACCCCACCCCTAGCACTCCCGATGGGTCGGGTTAACTGCTCGTAAGCCAACAGAGTCCATCCTCCAGATTGATTCAATGCGACTTCCACCATAAAACACCCTTAATCCATAGGAACAGAGGCAAGAATAATCCTTCAGCTACAAATAGTAATCAGACAATTTGCAGCACTTCCACGATCCACTTCCCACACTTTTGACTCACCCTTTTGGCCAGACCAACCAACCGAACTGACTCACCAAAACAGGGAGAAAGAGAGCTCCACTCCAGGGAATCAGCGCCAGTCATCCACCGGGTACACGTCCGAAATGAACAAATGTCTGAACACCGGCTTCTGGGGTACCAAACAGGGTGATACAAACACAGACCACTATTTCCTTCTTTGCTTCTTTGCTCCTGGACAGTCTGTGAGCCTACCTCGTAACTGAGCTCGCAAAGAAGTTTTCTCACATTAAAAGAGGCAGAGGAAGATGACCCCCAAGGTATTTTTGCATAGAAATATCCCAATGAAACAGAAATGTAGTGTCTCAAAGCTGGAGCAGAAAAGAAATTCACAGCTAAGGCATCAGACTTAGAATTATTAAGCTTATAGTACCAGACCAACTGACCAAATTCAGTAAAGAAAGAAAGAAATTGCCATAAAGAGAGATTGAATTAGACTACCAGTGTATTGCAGTAAGTCATCAACATATTGAAGAGAGAGCACCAGTTTATGTTCCAAGTTTGCAGTATTGAACCACTGTAACTCTAATGAAAGCTGAAGTTTCTGAGTTCAAGATACAATGCAAATAGCAAAGGAGAAAGCTGGTTCAAAAATTTGCATTCCTATATTGCTAGAGTGCAGAGCTTTTTTTTTTTCTTTCTTGGCTTTCATATTTTGGAATCAGGAAGTCATAGTTTAACCACATTTACCTACTAAAGCAATCAGTTTTCCTCACCTGTCAAAGGCAATTTCTGAAAATCCCAGTGCAGTCAGATTTGTATGACTGTTTTTCCCACTCAAAAAAAGGTTCATTTGTCTATTTTCATAGCTTACTGTTGCGAACATGCCATGCTGTACATGTAACATTTGCATTAATATCTTGTGTAGATCCCAAATTTGTGTAAACAGGGAACATTAAAAAAAGAAAAATTCTGCCTTTAACATGTCTCTGCTCTGTTCTCTGGACATTAACTACACTTGCCAGTCTGGATTTGGACGGCATGGAAATATTGCATTCCTATATTTGAGAGTGAAACCAATTGGCAGTGCCATTGCTTATTCGGTTCTTGTTGGTGTTGGATTCCATATGAAAAAAGCAATAGGCTTAGCCCAGTTAAAGATCTTTGATAGAAGTCAATTACTTCACAGTTCTGTTAGACTGTGCCAACATTAAGAGGATAGTCAGCATCTGGATAGTTTCACGGGAAGAGCAAGCACTAATCATCTTAGCTGATGAGAGAAAAATAGATTAAATGAATGTACACAGCTAAAGAAGGCACACACTTTACCTCACATTGTGAGTTCAGCATAATCTACTTTGAGATAGGCAGAATGAAACAAGATTTAGAACAATAGATGCAGCTACCCTTTAAATTGAGTAACAGTCATGATACAGCACCACCCAAACTTATCAGATATGACAGATTCAGGGAGGTGTGTGGTAGGTCTTCACATGCACAGAGCTAGGTATTTTTTATTATTGGCATCACCTTCTATAAAAAGAGTCTACGTAGAAGTTAATGGCACATGATTTTCTGCACACCTCTTGATAGAAGATCTGCGGCAAACCTCAAGTACTTTTCAAACGTTGAGCCCTATGGGCATATCCCATATGGGGGTCCTACTTTAGTACTTGGCCATTATGGAGCCAGGGGAGTTGAAGGGCTAGAATCCACACACCTCGTTTTTTGACTCTATTTTTTCTCCTTGTCAATGTGGTCCGTATTCTATCCCCAGGCAACCAGCCAGGCCCATCACTCCAACCTGCTGCTGTCCTTACATTGGAACTTTTAACCAAACTGTGCTGTGTAGCTTCCTGGCGGTCTGGGGAGAAGGGAGACCCCCCCAGCCTACAGCCAGGTGTTAGGCAGCAGAAAAAGAGTGCTGAGTCCTGGCTGGTTACAATCATCCTGCTGATGTGGACTCATTTTCTTCAGTTTTTCACCCATCCCAGGGATGCTGTCATCAAGGATATCATGGGCGTGTACACACAGGTGTACTGTCACACTGGTGTCAATGACATCCTACCCATCCACTGGCCCACCAGCTGCAATACCACCTGTGATCACCCAGGTGGAAGTATTGCATGGTAGGATGGTACCCTCCCTCCCTCCCCCGCGAAGGAGAGTGCTCTCTGGGACACTGGGTCCTCCTCCCCAGCCGCCCCGAAAGACCCAGGCACATATCAGAATCTGAGTCATGATGTCGCAAGCAGTAACCCTACTGCTGTGCTGATGGCCTGGCCGCCTCCCTCTTTATTCATCTTCATTTGTGCTAGCTACTGACTGAAGTGATTTTACAACTTCCTGCAAACCAGCTTCTACTCACATATTATGGTAGCTGATGCTGGTGATAGTCTTTCTGTGAACTTCTTTCAATTTTAATGTCAGCCAGTATTTCCATGGAAGGAATCGTAGTTTAACCCTAAAGAGGTAGCCAGCCGATCCCTTCCACTTCCCAATTGCAATGTCATGCTCCTGTCCTCAGGTGCATAATGACGTGTGACCAGGGAGAGCATTGGGGTGCACCCCATTGAAGTCAGTGGGGGTCCATTTCAGTGGCATTTTTATACATAATAATGGCCAGTTGAAGATTAATGAAGCCCACTGCTCGACTAATAAGGCCGATGGAACTGGCTGTGAGACTTCAAGATCTCCCAAGACTTCCAGTTAAATCAGAGGTCATTTGAAAGCTCACTGAAGGCAGGTCATGTGACCAGCACTCACAGAAACTTCAGGCAAGAGAGACAGATGACTAGAGCTGCTGCAGAGAAATTATTTCCATCCACTTGTTAAAACTAGATACAAATTAGAAATCTTCATCAGCTGAAGTCTGTTGTCTCTCCTGCCTGAAGCATGTGCGAGTGCTGGGTAACATAACCTGCTTTCAGTGAGCTTCCAAAGCAGCATCTGACTGGACAGGACGTCTTGGGAGATACTGAACTCCCACTGAATAACAAAATGCCGAATGGCCACGAATTTCACCGATTTTTTGTTTTTCTTCCTGAGTAATGAATAGCCTATTATTTGTGGTATTCAGGAAATGCTATTTGTTACTGACACACCCCTAGCTGTCAGTGAGCACATGTATTGTAGAAACAGCTGTTTCTGATGTTTTCCAGGTCTGCTTTTTTCCAGGGGCTAAGTACAGTCCTCTGTGAATGCACACAGCCAGGGAGGACAGCGAGACCAGCAAACAAAAGATCAGAGCTTATGTGATGAAAATCCAACATTAGGGACTTCTAGTTCACTGACACCACCAGGTTTTTACCAGGACAAGAACTGAGAAACCTGCTTCTTACCTCCTTCTTGCACAAGGTCAGGAAGGTCAACACAATAACTGTTGGTAGAATGCCCTTCAGGGATGGATTACAAATAGAGTCCAGCAGAAATAACCAGATTACTGTAGTAAATAAACAGGCAGCCACTTGTTCTATCAAAAATAGATTTTTTACTAGTGACTACAAGTATTTACAAGCAGGATATATTTACATTCAGACAAAAGGTTTACAAGGTTACTAGAAATGAAAATAAATGGAATTGTACAGACAGTTGATGGATAGAAGAAACTGAGCTTTCCTTACTCTATAAACTATACCTACCCCTAACTGCAAAGACACTTTGTCTAAACTGTTCTGTACTCACCAAGCAGCTAGCTATTTGTGACAGAGCTCTTCCACCCCCTCCCGTCTTCTTTGTATGTTGACTGTCCAAGAGAAAAGAGAAAAGACCCCACTTTATACTCCTTTACTGTGAGGGAGGTCTCACGCCTTTTGAGTGACAGTTCCCGGCTGTTCACATGTGTGTTTGTGTGGATGATATCATCTGAGCCAACTGGATCACTTCATACCCAGACATCCCTTGGTCCAACTTTACAACTCTATTTTCCAGGATGTCCGAGGTGTCCAACCCCATGCCCCTGCCTTTCAAGATGCCTGAGGTGTTCAAAATGTTACTCTCACATCTGCCTTTCAGGATCTGTGGCTAGATCTTTCCAAGGGAAAATTTGCCTGAGCAGCTGAGTTGGCCAATATTTCCCATGAGACCTGCTTGGACATGTTTTATTTATTTATTTATTGAAATGTTTTACCAGGAAAGGCACACTGAGCAGCAAGATGCCCATCTCACGGTGCGACCTGGGAGGGGGGGAGGGGTTACAGAGGAGAGCAGTTACACAACATTGAATACATTTTACATAGTACTAGGAATTTCAACGAGACAATTTCAATTGCAGGAAGATTAAGATACATACATGATGGTTTCTTCAACAAAGTGGTACAGCATGATACATGTCACATTGTACAAGGAATTATAATGAGCCAATTTCATTTGCAGGTAAATTAAGATACATACACGATGATATCAGAACAAGGTGGTATGACAAGGATTAGGAGCAGGACAATAATGTGCTTGACAGCCATTGTAATGTATAGATAGCACATTAGACAGAGAGACAAGGCTAGACGTGCAGAAGGGGTAAGTGCGGATGTTGATGGATATATGCCAGCATTCATAGCAATAGCTAAGGCCATTGGTCAGGCCTCCTGGGATAGGACCTGACATGTGACCCTGGAAGTCATGTTTATCCATTTATAACAGAAGCATAATTACACTAACAAAAGAAATTAATAGATTAATCTAGTTATATGTCTGTCATATCCCCCCTCCAGAAACGAAGGCGTGTTTCTTTTGGGTGACCCCCAAGAGACACTGTCGTTCATGAAGGGACTGGAGAGCGCCTAAAGGAACATGTACTGTACTTAGCCCACCTCAACAGTCCATCCACATTGGCATTCTGTGAACCACTCCAGTTTCCCCATGAGCATATCCCCAAATCCTTGCAGCATCCCCCTCATCTCCTCTGCCTGGGCTAGTGTCAGCTGCCCTGAGAGGGTGAGGTTATCCACTAAGGATCCCTCCCGTGCTTCCCCAAGGAGGTCCACCAAGGGTTCAACCTCATTTCCCTCTTCTGGCACACTGCACACAGTGAGGACCATTTCCTCCCTATTGTAGTAGGGCTTCATTCTATTTACATGATATACCCTGTGCCTGCACCTTCTGTCAGGCAGCCCTACCACATAGTTAACATCACTCACCTTCCTGATGACAGAGAGTGGGCCCTCCCATGCTGCTTGCAGTTTATTGTGCTGGACAGGGACAAGTTCCATCACTTGCTGTCCGACTACTTACTCCTGGGATCTAGCCCCACGGTGGTACCAGGTTTTCTGCTGCTGTTGTGCAGTGGCTAGGTGCTCTTGGGTGAGCACCATGAGCTCTTTAACTTAAGCTGGGCCCTGAAATTCATGATGTACTCCATAACAGACTCCCCTTGGGGAGCAAGGTCACCTTCCCATTCATCCCTAACTAAATCTAGGGGCCCCCCCACCCTGTGACCAAACAGAAACATGAAGGGTGAGAACCCTGTGGACTCCTGTGGGACTTTCCTGTACGCAAAGAGGAGGTGGGGAAAATATTTGTCCCACTCCCTCTTGTGCTGGTCAGCAAATGTCCTAAGCATGGTTTTGTGGGTTCCATTGAACCCCTGGACCAGGCCATCTGTCTCGGGGTGATAGGGTGAAGCATGGAGCTTTTTCACCCCGCACTGTTGCCACAAACTGGTCATTAAGGATGACATGAAATTCGTCCCCTGATCTGACAAAATCTTCTGGGGAAATCCTACTCGGCTAAGAATTCCCAGGATCTCATCAGTCACCTTTTCTGTCTCAGTGGAGGACATGGCCACTTCCTCAGTCTATCTGGTTGCGTAATCCATGACAACCGATATGTATCTCTTGCTTCTGCGACTTGGGGTACTCGGGGGCCCAACTATGTCCATGGCTATGTTTCTATGGGAACAGTGGGAGAATTCAAGAATGCATAGGACAGGTATAAGGCAATTCTAGTGGGGGGTAGGAGGAAGTAAGCTGTTGATTAACTAGAATCTGCAGCTTATCCATCAGGTAGGGAAATGGGTTGACTAGGTGGGCCAAGCGGTCCTTATCTGCAGTCAAATTCTATGTTTCTGCCCTCTTAAAGGATTCATCAATAATAGGCAGGGGCACCAACACTGTATTAGCTTTGTCCCCTACCATTCCCACCCTCTGGCACTGTGGACAAGTTTGACAGTAATTCACCACATCTGTGTACATATTCGGCCAAAAGAAGTTCTTGGTGAGCTGCCTTTTTGTGTGGTTAATACCATGGTGGCCTGGAGAAGGGATGTCATGGACCAGGGCCAAAAGCTGCTTGCGGTAGTCCCAGGAGAATACCAGCTGCCAGAGTACCTCTCCCTCTAGCCCCCTTTGAGGTGTACACTCCCTGTACAACAGCCTGTTGTCCCAGTAAAATTATGTTTTGCTCCCCTGAGCATCCTTAGCACTATCTGCTATCCCTCTCAGTTTTTGGAGTGTAGGATCAGCCAGCTGCACTCTGCCCAGCTCCTCCCATCTGACCCTTCCCAACTCCCCTTCCAAAGGAAGTCTGCCCTCAGCTGGGACCTCTTCTGTGTGCAGCTGGAGTTCGGGGCTGCTACTCCTAGCTAGCACCTCACCCCTACTAGCTGCCTCTTCAACTGATGAGGGAGGGGTAAGTACAGATTGTGTCACCCCTCCTCACCCTCAGAAGCTTGCCGCTTTGCCTGGCTATGTGGTAGTAACACATACTAGATTTTTCCTATGGTCAAAATCATTCCCATGATCACATCCACAGGGAGATCAAGTACCGCTCCCACCTTCCTTACCCCATGGCCACCCTCCCAGCTCAGGAAAACCCAAACCATTGGCACCTAAACCCCTGGACCTGTGGCTCCCTGAGTCTTGGAAAACTTCCCCGGCACAATCTGCTCCTCCTAGATTGGATCCTGCCTCACCATGGAGATGGAGGTACTGGTGTCCCTTAGTCCCTGTGTTACTGTCCCAGTAACTAGAATAGGGTGCATATGCTTGGAGGAGTTTGGTGGCACTACAGTATGTGCACAGCCTACCAACTGCTGAGTACTGTCTTGGTCACCCCCTTCCCCAGGCTTTTGCCCTTTGCTTCTGTTTTTAGGGCAGTCATAGGATAGATGCCTCACTTTCTGGCAAATCCAGCATTCCTTTGACCCTGGCTCCTTGTTCTCTTTAGAACCGGTGGGTTCTGTTCTTGACATGGGTGCAAGCTGGTTCCCTTTAGTCTGCCGTCCCTGGGTCACCGTAAAACCATGTGCTTCCCCATCCCCATTGTTCTTATGCTGCGAATGTGGTCTGCTGACCATATACAAATCAGCACTCTCTGCTGCCTCCTTCTCAGAGTTGTATGCAAAGTCCAGTAGCCATATGGGCAGGTTGTCAGGTACAATTTTAGAAATTGTTCCCTTACGATCAAATCTTTCATTTGCTCTACAGTTCTAACTTTAGCTTCATACACTCAGCGGTCTAAATAGGCACACATTTGGACATACAATTCAACATAGCTGTCTCCTGGGCCTTTTTTAAGTTCTCTGAATTTTCACATGTAAGCCTCGGGAGTCAGTTTAAAGTATTTCAATAACACCCTTTTTGCTGTGTCATAGTCCATACACTCATTATCGTCCATTCTAGCAAATGCATGCAAAGCACGACCAGAAAGCAATGGTGTTAGGAGGGTCATCCACAAATCCCTATTCAATTTAAACTGCACACATAACCTCTCAAATGATATTAAAAGCATATCAAGATCATCTCCCTCCCAGTATTGCTGAAACATTTTAGAGTTAATTGTGGCTTCATGCCATTACTTATGGTTTACTGGGGTGTTTGCTGGTGCAGTTTCACCATCTCAGTCTCAGGCTGTCATTTCTTCACTTGCTCTGCTTATTCCTTCTCTCTTTCTACCTGCATCATGATTTCACGCTAGTGACTAATAAGCCTTCTCTCTTTCCTCCACCTCCCACCTTGCTCTCTCCTCCTGCATCCATATTTCATGCTTGCGAGCCTGCTCTCTTTCCTCTGCCTCCAGCCTTACCCACTGCAGGTCACCCTCCTTCAGTGCAAGCCCCATCTTCAGGATCTCAAGCTGAGGTTGAGTCTCTGCTGCTCCAGCTCTCAGCTCCTGTTTGGGCTGCACAGCTTCCCCAGCTCATGCCACAAGGTGCCCCCTTGCTCAGTTGCTGTGACCTCAGTCTCACTACCTTGGTCACCTTCCTCAGCGACCGCCTGCTGCACAGGTATTGGGCCAGCCATCTCTGGGACCATCTGCTTCCCTGGCATTTGGTCATGCACAGACAAGGCTTCCATGAGTCCATTGTTCGTCAGGCCCTCATGGACAATCCCCCCCTCTCTGTGTACAGTACATGGAGCTGCTGAACATTAAATTTGACATATGTTGAGGAGCTTGTCTTTTCTAACTACGCTGCACTAAGCTGTCTAGAAATAAAAAAAACAGTAGTGAACAATGTAACCTTTTGTATATCCTGATTTGTGACTGTTAAGGTATATTTCTGCTGGCACTCTGTTATCTCGTGTGCTAGGTAAGGCTTTCACCTCTCTCTCTCGCAGTTCCTGACTCGCAGGAAAGCACACTGTGCACGTATTCTAGCTTTAAATCTGTGCACTGATCTGCACAGCACAGGCACAAGTTTCAGCACTGATCCCACGATTCTGCCACCAGCTGTGATGAAAATCCCGCTCCAGGGACTTCTAGTTCACTGCCACCACCAGGTTTTTACCAGGACAAGAACCGGGAAACCTGCTTCTTACCTTCTCTTTGCACAAGGCCAGGAAGGTCAACACAATAACTGTTGGCAGAATGCCCTTCAGGGATGGATTGCAAGCAGAGTCCAGCAGAAATAACCAAATTACCTTAGTAAATAAACAGGCAGCCACTTGTTCTATCAAAAATAGATTCTTTGCTAGTGACTACAAGTATTTGCAAGCAGGATATATTTGCATTCAGACAAAAGGTTTACAAGTTTATTAGAAATGAAAATAAATGGAGTTGCACAGGCAGTTGACAGATAGAATAAACTGAGCTTTCCTCACTCTATAAACTATACCTGCCCCTAACTACAAAGACACTTTGTCTAAGCTGTTCTATACTCACCACGCAGCTAGCTGTTTGTGGCAGGGCCCTTCTCCTCTTCTTTGTATGTTGGCTGTCCCATAGAAAAGAGAAAAGAGGAGGAGCTGGCTTTCAGCACCCCACTTTATACCTCTTTACTGTGAGGGTTGGTCTTACCCCCTTTGAGTGACAGTTCTTTGTTATTCACATGTGTGTTTGTGTGTATGACATCATCCAAGCCAACTGGCTCACTTCACACCCAGACATCCCTTGGTCCAACTTTATGACTGTTTTCCAGGATGTCCAAGGTGTCCAACCCCATGCCCCTGCCTTTCAGAATGCCTGAGGAGTTCAAAATGGCATTCTCACATCTGCCTTTCAGGATCTGTGGCTAGATCTTCCCAAGGGAAAATTCCTCTGAGCAGCCGAGTTGGCCTATATTTCCCACGAGACCTGCTTGGACATGTGATCCTGGAATCCATGTTTGTCCACTTGTAACAGAAGCATAATTACCTTAACAAAAGAAATTTAAAAAAATAAATTAATAGATCAATTTAGTCACATGTCCGTCACAGCTCACACAAACTCTAACATTCACTGCAGGCAACTGAATCTGTCACTGCTGTCTATTGCTCTGATGTCAGTTGTAGGAGATTCTGGAATTTATAGTAACAGATGATGTTAGCCTAGAACTAGGCAAATTTAGACTGATGCAATCTACTATACTACAGTAAACAGTAAGTAAATCAAAATGTTTTTACACACAAGGTGTACTTTGGGACCAGCTCCACACTTGAGTGTGGGGGTCCATGGTGGTGACTGTTCCCCTTTAAGATGTAGACAAAATGAAGGTATTCGAAAAGATCCATGTTAATGTTCAGTTTTGTTTAATGTTCATGTTTGTTATATGTTTTCTGACATTTGTCTTGTTTTACTGTAGGTATCAATTTACAGAAGGGATGCAGTTTGCTGTGACTTGTGCTGCCTGGAAATCCAGGATATTGGAGACAGCATCTATGGAAGGGGGAAGATGGGGATAAAGGAAGGTCTTGGCTGGAGTTGAGACCTACATGGTGCAACAATTTCTTTCAGTACCATGGGGGTCACTTAAAGTAGTATCATACAATGTAAAGGGGGTAAGTTCTGTAATCAAATGAGTGGGTATAATCAGAAACCTGGGGAAGTTGAACTGTTAAATTGGCATGCTACAGGAAATGCACTTATCTCAGAGTGAACATGCCAAGTTAAGAAGGGGTTGGGTGGGAGAGGTGGTTTACTCTTTACACGCCTCAACCAAAAAGGCTGGCATGGCAATAGCTATCAGAAAAGGGCTACATTTTCAAGTCACATACAGATACGAGGACAAAGAGGGTAGATGAGCCATAGTCTCCAGGGAACTGATGGGGTGAAATATCCACTTAATAAATATTTATAGTCTGACACCAGCGACACTAGTTTTCTTTAAAGAGGTTTTTGGAAAAAACTGCACAATTGCCAGAAGGTCAGACTATTATGGGTGTTGATTGGATCTGTGTGAGGGAGCTAAATATGGACAGGTCCTGGGGAGCACAGAGCAGCAATAAGGCAGGAGCTCAGACACTTAAAGCTCTTCAGGAAGAAATGGGTTTAATCAGTGTCTAGAGGATATTAAACCTAGGGGGAGAGACTTCACTTTTTGTTCTCATCCCCATAGTAGCTATTTGAGACTGCATAGCTTTTACACCCAAAAGGGATGGGGGAACACAATCACTGAGTGTACTATTCATCCTGCCACCATGTTAGATAACCCCAAAGTAAGTATTTGCATAGACCTGTGCCCTACTAGTGTTGGGTAAGTGACTTTTAAAAAGTAATCAGTTACAGTTAGTAAGTTACTTTCATATAAATGTAATCAGTTATTTATTACTTTTATATAAAAAGCAATTTGTAACTGTAACTGTAACTGTAATGCATATTACTTTTCATATTACTTTATATCACTTTTGATAACATGGTTGTATTTACTCATTGAACATAGCTATGTGCTCATGAAACCCCAAGAAGGGTATAAAATAAATAAAACAGATTCTAAAGACAATTAATATGTTAATTTTATAACAGACTACCCATCTGACATTACCAGCCACAACAGTCCCTTTACATTTCCATAAATAAGGGGTCTATTAAAAAAAAATCCACACACAAGCACACACCCTGTGTCAGCCCAGTGGCACTGAGGGTTGAGGTGCTGGAAGCCACTCCTCGCTGCATGCCGGTGACTCGGGTTCAGGAGCAGACTTGGGTCACTGGGGGTCATCCAGGGAGGAGATGATCGAGTGTCCAGAGGACTGCTCTCCTCTCCTGGGGAAGGAGGGTGGTGCACCCTGCAGTTCTGGCAGCTCCCAGTGGAGACTGGGGGCATCACAGCTAGTGGGGGCATGTACATGGAGTAGGGGAATGTCGTCAGATGTCCTGTGCATGGGTGTGGGAGTGCGCCCGTCATGCGCTGAACATCGCTGCACATCTGTGCCCCTGAGGAAGTGGAAAAGCAGAAAAAGCCCTGGCACCTGGGTAGGTGAAGATGGGATCCCGAGGATGGCACCCACACTCACTGCTGGATCCTTACAGCCAGCCTCCAGCTCTCACCCTCACTCTGGCCACTGTCTAGATTCTAGATAGAGCACCGAAGAAGTTGGTGGTCCCACCATGGAGGACTCAGAGCTGGGGGGCTAGTAGGTTGAGATGAGGCATGAGAGCACCCCAGGACAGAGGTTGGACTGGAGAATCTCAGGCAGAGCAGGAGAACACCATGCCCATTGGTCCATGCTGGAGAGAGACCTATGGGGTCATTGAGTAGGAGGCATATATAGCGTTGAAAAAAAAAAAGCACACCCTGCATCTACTGCTGGTCTCCACAATCTTTTCTCCCCACAGCTGAATCCTGGCATTGCCAGCCATTGCTGTCCATGACCTTTTTCATTTCCATAACACCCACACTCACCCTCCAATACACACACCCTGCATCTACTGCCAGTGCCCCTGAGGATCTTTCACATACAGCTGTATATCCTTTTTTTTTGTTTGTTTTCACAATTTAGTATGCTGTTTTGTCAACTAGCTTTTGTCCGCCCCAACCCCATCGGCATCCACCCCCCCTGACAGCCACCACCTCTGACAATGCAAGCCACAACTACCCCTTTACATCCCACCCTTACCCTACTGCTACACACACCCTGCTGCATCTTCAACACTTGATGATCTTTCCCACATCTAGCCTGTATTCTCCTCCTTATTATGCAAGAGCCACAACTACCCCTTTAAATTTCTATAATAAAATCCCACCCTCATATAGCTCCCCCTACACTCACACAGACACACTCTGCAGATCTACTACTTTCCTTGCCTTGGCGATCTTTTCTCATTTCCCCACAGCAGCCTGAATCTTAACTTTCCCATTGCCAGCCACAAATCCACCCCACATCACATAGAATAAATTCTACCTGAGCCGCCCGGTGGCCCTGAGGGCTGAGGCACTGGATGTCTTACCTCATGCTATGCCAGCAACCCGGGTTCAGGAACAACCTCGGGTCATCGGGTTGCTGGCACGGGGGGAGGGTGGAAGCAGGATTGAGCACTGGTTTTCCTCTCTTGGGGGGGGTTGCCCGCCCATAATCCCACCGTCACTGCTTAGAGGTCCAGTGACAGATGCAGGCAATAACAGCATGACAGATAGGGTGGGGTGTTCAGTAGTGTGTGGCATGCATGTGCCTCCACACATGTGTGCGACACCAGGATGCACAGGGTCAGGGGAATGAAAGCCTAAAACGTACATACTACTTACAGAAAAAAAAAAGAATAAATTCAATAGCACGCACCTCGCTTACGCCAACAAAAGTTAAACACTCTTTCTCACAGCTGAACCTTGACTTGCCACTACTACTGAGACACAGTTATAACTATAACTATGTCTGCCATGACTATTATGCCACTTCCAGTATGCCACAACTGAAGTCAGACAGTGTCACTTACAATCGAATTATCACACAACACAAAACACTTGTACATACCCCTTTGATGAGGATTTTCTTTGAGATGGGGTGGGTGATGGTGATGGACCTGGCAGGTGGTCTGACAGACAATCAAGTGGCCTGCTGTGGCAGTTTGACACATGTGGTTTTGATGGAAATAGGCTCTGAGCCCTGCATGTAGATGGACTACTTGCCTTTTTCCCTGAAACAGCTATTCTGGCCCCGATTCTCTTGGGGTTCACAATGCCTATTGTGGAGGGCCATGACGGGTGACATGAATGGATGTAGCAAGCTATCTATAAATTGTACATCAACTGGCCAATCTGTTTCCCCCTCAGACAAATTTCATCAATTCCTATAGCGATTCTTAGCTGTACCATGCAGCGGAGCAGAAGTAGTATAATTTGTATATCAAATGTTGCAGAATGAAATATTTAATAATAAACCAACAAATAAAATGATGTTTTCTAACTTTTATTTGCACAGCACATGTTACAGGTATAGAACAAAATGGTAATATTAAATACATGCTGAAAATAGAAAATTGAGTTGGAATTGATGTTTCAACCATAGGTCTTCTTCAGGAATTATCTAAAATAGAAAAAAATCAGGTTAGGGAAATAAGAGAAATATATGTGAGGAAAGAAAATAGAGGAAGGTTATAAGAGAGAGATGTAGAATAATACACGAGTTGGTGTGTTTAACGAGATTTTACACACACCTCAGGTGTTGGATGCCATTTAAATTGGCTCCATGTAATAATGGCTTATATATTACAGCGAATGTCAAAACAATGAAACCTGAATGGCAACTGCAGAAATGGCACCCTCAAATTTTGGCGACTGTCAGAAAGAGAGATTATAACATGGATTAACACCGCAACATACGTTTCCAGGTAAGCAAAATGATACCTGACACCTTTCACCTATTTCACACATGCGCACACCATTACTGCCTTTATTAATGTGGGGGGCTCGGCTGGGCCCCCCATAACCCCTATTTCTAAATATACCACTCCGAGGTGCTCCTTGACACTGACCATCACTATACCTCAGGAGTCGCCCTTAATGCACGATCATTGTAATTTGCATGTCACCATTACAACAATTGCATTCTGCCATTGCCCTTATTACTTCACCCTTTTAACTTCGCCGTATTGACGTGCTGCCATCAAATCTCGAGAGCAAAGCTCGGGGGGTTTATTTAAGCATCCAACACAAAGGGTGTGTGTAAAATCTCGAGTTAAACATACCGCACCAAGTTTTAATTTATATAATTACTGGGGAGTGTTTTTTTGCCACAGCAATTATATAAAATAAAGCCACATCCCTTGCAGCAACTATCCCAGGGTTTCAGCGCAGTCCTCTGTTGGAGATTCGTTGCTGAAACATTTTGTTTCCCCCTTTTTTCTTTGTGTTTTACAGCGTAGACATAATAGTAGACAGAGGCCAGTTGCAGTATTTACTTTTTTTAGGTTAACTTACTGCTGCGTGCCAATCACGGTGAGGTGTGCAGGCATGCGATGCTACAGACAGGCAGAGAGGGAGAGAAGAGCTGTGGCTGGCATGTGTGTTGACCAAGGGAAAGCTAGTGCATTTCACCATTATAATCCATAGGTTATAATGGCAAATTACAACCCATTTTCCCTTAAGTAAAAACAGCTAGCCAGTTACTATAAAGTGATAATAGTTAAGGTAAGAATAGAATCTAGAAAATGAAAAGGTGATGATAGGTATGAAAAGGCAGAGTAGAGGTGAATGGGCCGAGGAGTCCATAAGTGGGGACTAATTAACAGGACCTAGTAAGAAGGCTGAAAGGTGAAAGCTATGTGTGCACACTCATTTTTGTTTTCTACAGATTAAAGACATAAACTGGAGGGGCCAGTGATTTACACCAGATCTGCAACAATTGGTACAAGGACACCCAGCGCAAGGACACCTCACTAGAGCCATTCAGCCTAACACCATTTTCTGTAATGAGACAACTGGCAAAAGCAACCCCAACACCCAAAGACAGTGAGACTGTTAACCATGTAGAAAGCAGTGGTATGATAAATGAGGCTACCTTGTAGTCTTAGCCATTGTGTTAGAGCAAAGATCTCATACGGCAAACCAGTATTAGGTCAGAATTCCTAGACTAAATGTTACAAGGCTGCATGTCTTTGCTCCAGTTGTTGTGCCATGGGTTTACACCACCTCATACCTCTGGCAGCTCATAATATCGAGACACTATGACTACTCAAACCTGAATATCAGCAAGGTTACAAAAATGTCACCTCACAGCCATGAAATGTTGCCTAAACTTTTTATTGTGAAAAAAGACAAAAAATGGTAGATAACTAGCATTCAGTGTGCAAAGTGAAGATGCTGGGTGCTCATGCAGTGCTTGTCAGAAGGCAGTTTTTTACCCTGATGTTGTAATAAATGGAGCATGGTCAGTTGAGCAGCCTTTGTTTACACTGATACCTGAATATCAAAAGATACCTGCACAATCTCCGGATTTCTGTGATGTCATAAACCCCTTGAGCTTCACTCTTGAGGTTTATGAAGTCACAGGAACCCCTTGATGGATCACTGCAACCATAACAGATGGATGCCCATCTGTTATTCTATTTATATTACTATTTATACTGTATTACAGTAACTAGTTATTTTTAGGGAAAAGTAATGTCATTACAGTTATTTATTACTTTATTTTAAAAGTAATCAATTGCTATTACTAGTTACCTAAAAAAGTAATCAGATTACAGTTACTAGTTACCAGTAACTAGTTACTTCCTAACACTGGGCCCTACCAACTGTAAAACACTTTGGAGGCTAAATGCGGTGTTGCTCCATGATGAGATACAAGTGAAGAAAGTTAAAATAACCATCCAACATTATGTGACAGAAAATGACAAAAAAAAAAATTAAAAATTAAAATGTTACTGGGATGGGTTAAAAGTAGCTCTGAAAGGGCAGATAACATTTTATGCCAGCCATTCAAAAAACAGTCATGGTGCATTCAAGTTTATTTATTTATTTATTTAAATTTTGGTAACCGGGTAGGCCTGCTGAGACCAATAATAGTCCCTTTTTCAGGGGCGACCCGAGGTTAATTACAACAATGGTAAAACAGGACAATAATGTTACATTAAGTTCAACAACATACAGTATATTATACTCCATACAAGGAGACAGTCATTAGGCATACAGAGTAATACAGGGGGCTGTTATCAGTTCTTTGTCATACACGTTAGGTGAGATCAGCAAACATAATCATATATCAGACAAGCAACAGGAATGAAGTGTGAAGTTCAACGATTACAAGTGCATTGGTTTAATCCCTGCAGATACGTTATAAGTCCCTTTTTAAACCCCCCAAGGGATTCACATTCCTGGAGTTTGGGTGAAAGTGAGTTCCATATGGGAGGAATGAGGGATGAGAAGGCCCTGGACCCTTGGGAGGACAGTGTCTGGGGGACCTTGAGAAGCTGTCTGTTGGATGACCTTAGAGTCCTATTATTAGTTTTAGGTTGTAGTAACTCAGCCAGGCTAGGTGGAGCAGATGGTAATCTGAGTTTATAGGCTAGGCATAGAGAGGAGTAAAGTAGTCTACCTTCCAGGGTGGGCCATTTAAGGGCTTGCAGGATCTGGCAATGGTGTTCTCTATGGGGCGCCCCTATAGAAAATTTCCCGATCCTGTGGTAAAGTGTCTTAAGTTTTTTTATCTCAGTACTTCTGGTGGAGAGAAGTACGGGGAGCCGTACAGTAGTTTCGGTAGCAAGGTACCATGGGCAATCTTAGATCGTGACTCCAGGGTAAGGTAAGGGCTGAGTCAATACAGGAGACCTATCCTTTGGTTCAGTGTTTTGGATAGGTGATCTATGTGAGCCTTGAAGTTGAGATCCCGGTCAATGGTGAGCCCTAGGTATGTTAGTGATTCTACTACCACCACCTTTTCCCCAGATGAGAGGGTGAGGTTAAGTGTATCTGATCTGTTGGGTGGCATATGTTTGGGCCCAAACAGACTAAAATAAAAGAACTTGAAAAAAGAGCACAAGCTGATAGGGAACCCAGAGACACTAGTGCAGATCAAGGAAGTCAAAAACAAACTCATAGCAGTTATAAACCGAAAAACTGAAAACATGCTATGATTTACCAGTCATAGATACTCTGAGTCTGGCAACTGGGCAGGTAAACTGTTTGCATTTAGACTTCATAAGCAAATGGCTTACAGGTACATCCTGAAAATCAGGGAAGAAAGGGACAGAAATAAATTCATGAATAACCCTAAACAAATAACTAACATTTTCAAAGACTATTATGCTGAATTATATAGAGCATGGAGATAGAAAAAAACAGCCCAAACTACTGAGTACTTGAAGAAGGTAACAATACCTGAGGTCTCACAGGAACAAAGGGAAAAGATAGAAGCCCTATTTACATACTCCAAACTACAGGAGATCATTAAACAATTGAAAACAAACAAGTCACCAGGCCCTGATGGCTTTATAGCAGAATTCTGTGAAACATCCCAAAAAGCTTGCCAAAGTACTTGCTAGAGGACTGCAATGAATGTCATGATAAGGGAGAAATGCCTGACAGCTGGAAGGGAGTGGTGATTATGGTCCTACACAAACTAGGCAAAGACAGCTCTGTCTGTGAAGGTTAGATATTGCCTGATTTCTCTGTTAAATCAGGACACAAACATTTTTGTGAAGCTCATTACAAACAGGATACAGCACCTAATGCCCCCAACTAATACATCGGGGTCAGACAGTGTGTGTTCCTGGCAGTCACGTCCATGAAAATGTGAGACAACTGCTGAATGCTATCTTTAGCCTGCAGTTCAAGAATAAAGACAACCAGAAAGTAATTATAGTGATCAATGCCGAGAAGGCATTTGACTGCCTAGATTGGGTGTTCTTAGATACTACCATGCATAAGTTTAAGTTTGGAAATAAAATTCTGACACTGAATAAAAGCACTTTATACATACACCATGGCACAAATTTAGTTAAAATGGAACATTGTCAGACCCACTCCCAATTCAAAGGGGCATGAGGCAGGGCTGTCCTCTGTTAACAATGTTACTCACATTAAGTCTAGAGCCTCAAAGGGGTGAACTGACTTCTACAATTAAAACAAATTTTGGAGTCAGACAGAGGTGCATTTTGGCATCAACTTTGTTTAATTTATACAGCAATACAATATTACAAAATTTAGAAGATGATGATTTCCATTCACCAAATATAGGGAAACATAGGGTGTCACTCCTGGCTTATGCTGACGACATTGTTCTGCTCTCAGCTTCTCTGGTGGAATTACAAAGAAAATTAAATAAATTCTTTGATTTATGTACCAGGGATGGTTTGTTAATTAATGGAACCAAAACTAATGTAGTAATTTTTGGAAACAAAACCAATAAATTACCCAGAGTCTACACTGGGAAAACTAAAATAGATATAGTTAGGTCATATGGCTATCTTGGACTTCGCTTCTCACAGACTACAACCTGGAAGACTTTGTTAAATCTAAAACTAAGATTGCATCCAGTGCTTTCAGGCAATTGAATTCAAAGATGGGAAGAGCTTCTATTCTGGGAATCTTGAAGGTGAGAAATGCAAAAATCAATACCTCCTTAACTTATGCCTCAGAAATATGGGGAGATATTAAACTGGATGACATTGAATGTGTAATTAGTAAATTGTTTCGGTACATTCTAATGGTACCCCAAGCTGTTCCTAAGAAAATTTTACGTTTGGAATTAGGCCAACTTTCCTTGGATGTGATAATTTTGGAAAGACGTACTTTATTTTTATTAAAGACATTCCTGTTATCAGAACAAAAGAATTCCAATATGGTGTTTGGAGGAAGAAATATACTATGCTTCCATGAATTTTATATCACCCAGTATCCAGCTTATTTGGAGGGAACTACAGTATATCCTAGGGGATTAGGTCATGTACTAACTGACATATTCTTTAAAACTCTGGAGGAAATTATTTCTCTGGTAAAGACTAGAGTTAGAGACATAGCCAGAACAAAGGATTTGGAGAGATTGGCAACACTAAAGAATTATAGATGGTATAAAATATTGAAACAGAAATGTGTTCTAGAGCAGTATCTAATCAGGTTAACTAATCCACAATCTAGACATTTAATTATCCAGTATAGTCTAGAATGATATAAAACAAATTATATTTACTTGAGACAAAGGAGAGGGAATGTTGATACTCCATTTTGTCCTTGTGGAAATTCTTCAGAGGATGACTTGAAGCATGTATTATTGTTCTGCCCCTTCTATAGTTCACACAGGAAAAAATAGTTGAGGGAAATCCTGGCAGGTACTGAACTCCCTTCTGACCAGTTGGTATCTTTCTTCTTTAACAGTACAAATATGAATGTTTTGGAGAGATTAGTCAATTTTCTATCTGTTCTTCATTTATGAATATTTGCACATACACTGTATAGTTAATTAACTTATCGTCTAATGTATTTGTATGTGTATTATATGCATGAGGAATATTGGTATCAGTATTCATGTGGATTTAGATTTTTGTAAAAGCTTATGCTGAACAATAAACAATGATGATGATGAAATGTAAAAAAAGTCTAGAGCCATTACCTGTACTTGTCAATGGCAGCCCAGATATAAGAGGCATAACAATGGGGGGAAGAAGAACCGTATCTCACTTTATGAGAATGATACGCTCTTATATTTACAAAAACCTCAGAGACATTACCCAGAATTATGTCCCTTTTGAGAGAATATGGCCAGCTAGCAGGATTTAAAGTTAACGAAGAAAAATTTGAAATTATGTTAGTAGCAGGCACCATGCCCTCAAAGCTCAGAAAAGCCTGGAAACTAAAGTGGGTGAACATAGAGTTCAGGTATTTAGGGGTCCACATTATGACTGATCGAAGTAAGCTATTTCAGAAAAGTTATGAGAAACTAATACAGGAAGTCCAAACAGACTGTCAAAGATACGTTGCTTTTCCACTTTCAATTGTAGGTAAAACAACAGACGGTATGGATGAACATCCTTCTATTTGATTCATTACCCCTACACATTCCCCAGGCAACTTTGAAAACAATACACAAATCCCTCTCAGACTTTATATGGGGAGGTAACCCACCCCAAAATGGAACATCCAGCAGCTATCTAAAGGAATATGAAGACTAGGAGTCCCAGACCTCAAGGCCTACTATCAAGCAACACAGAGACAACATTTCCTCACACATCTTAGAAGAAAAGAGTCACTAAGCTGGGTTAGTATTGAGCAAAGTAGTTTTCTAGAGGAGAGGATATCTGACGTACTATTAAGCAAAATGGAACAGAAGACAATCCAAGAGATAGTAAACCTGAGGGTGAAAAACATGCCAGGTACTTGGTGGGTAAATGGCCAAGAAGCTAGATATTAACTCAGACATCTTGCACCTTACCCCAATCTCAGCATGCAGGGGCATTTCCTCAGGAATGGTTAACTCAATGTATACAAGATGGGAAAGAAAGGTATTAGTGAGACTAGGCCAGTTAATTTACAGGGGGTGCCCTAGATTCTTCCAATTACAAACAAAATTTGGCATTCTTTATTTGGACCTCATTAGATTTGTACAAGTAAGACACCTAATAACCACCAAAACAAGGAAATCAATACTTAAACAAGGTGAGAAGTCACTGCAAACTCTGCTCCACAATAGCTTAGAAGGAGGGCATAGCAATACAATGATATCCATGCCATATACACATATATAGAGCAGCAACGATGATCATCTAGTGGGAATAAAAATAAATTAGTAGAAGAGCGATAGGGCAATCTCACAGACAAACACTGGGCCGAGATTTAAGAGCAGGCAGATACTGTAGACCAACTGCTTCAGACAACTGGAGGAAATTCAGGTGAAAGATGGTAATGAGGTTCTTATGCACCCCACTCATTACAAAACATTATGGAAATCATACATCTGACTTATGTTGGCAGGGATATAAGGAAGTACGCACACATGAAAACATATTTTGGGGGTGCCCAAAAAGAGCAGAATACTGGGCAGAGGTCTATAAACATATGGGGAAATGTTAGGCACAGAAATATCCAGAAGAGGTGAATGCTTGATTTTGGGAAGACTTCCCTACGGGGGAAACCTCAAAAAGGAGCAAATACCTATTCAATATACTGATTGTGGTGGTCACAAAAGCAGTAACTCATAAATAGCTCTCTAAAATTGTATCAGGTATCCAGCAATGATTAGAAATATCCTCCCAAATAAAGAAAATATAGAAAGTAACAGCACTGGTTAGGTTAATGACACAAATTTACAGCCATCTGTTTGCTATTCACAGAATATGAGTGCAAACAGATTGATCCTAGAGGGCCAAGCTACAGACCCACAGAGAGCTGTAATTATAATTTCAGACCCCATCTGAATTGAACTGTGGAATATCAAACCCATTTCACCCTATGAATCAAGGTACAAAGGAAAAAGGTAATTTGAACCCCAACAAAATTAAGTAATGCAATGAACAACAAAACAAATGTATGTATGTATTAATTAACTTACAAAATGAATTTGACACACTATAATGTCTGTGCAATCCAGAGCTGTGGTTGTAGGTTCTGGACTAGTCATTTGGTATTACTCTGTATAGTTATGCAGGAGGAGGCACAAGGTCCATCGGGACTGCCTCACCACACCGTGTGGGGGAATTTAACCATTGTTTCAAAAGAGGTATTTATCAAGTTCAGTTTTAAATCTGATATAATAACTGGCTCCCCCTTTATCCCATAGGGAAACTGTGGCGTAATTTGCCATTATAAAGGAGTGTTTGTAATGGCACACACGCGCGCTTTTCCTTGCTGTAAGCATGCCCGCGAGCAGCGCCGACTGTCAAGACCACCACCGCTTCCATGTCGCCTGAAACAAAAACCGCCAGAAGAAGTCAGTGGTAAGTTCTTTTCTTTTTTCACCACAGTGAAAACACACAAAAATCTGCCGAAAAGGGTGGAAAATGTTTTAAAATATGGCAAATCTCAGTGGACTAAAAGTAAACAGACAATACACTGGAAAGTCTTTTATTTTACATAATTGGAGGCAAAAAGGAAACCAGCAGTTATATAAAATAAAATATGGGCAGTGTGCTGAACTGAAAGTTACACTTACCGGGTTAGATGTTGACATAAACCCCTGGGTTTATGCGTGAGCATCTAACCCCTCGGTTGTGTGTAAACTTCTCATTACACACACCACCCCATATATTATTCTAGATATAATCTGTAATATCTATCAAGTTCTGAGGTAATGAGTTCCATAACTTACCAGCCATAATTGTAAAGACTTTTTTCTTTTAATGGTAAAAGCACATTGGATGTGCAATTGCCTGTTGTGGGACCCCAGATATGTGGGTTTATGAGCTGGAAAGATGTTACATTCACTTGCCAATACTGGATCCTTTAGGATATTAAATAGCATTAGGAGATCTCCTCTGTCCCTTTTCATTTGAAGGTCCTGTAGTTTCAGAGCTGATAGTCTATCAAGATATGACCTACTGTTTCTCTTAACCTAGGCACAAGCCAAGTTACCCTTCTTTGGATATTGTCAAGTAACTTTCTGTCTTTATCTAAAAGTGGTGCCCAGAATGAGGCCGTATAGTCAAGATGTGGTCTAACGTATAAAATGTATAAGGGTATAATACAAGCCTCAAATCTAGTAACAAATGCTTTTCTGATTGACCTAATAATTTGGTTTGCCTTTACGGTGATTTTACGGCAATGGACCCAATGAGAAAGGTCACTATTTATAATAACCCCAAGATCTGTTTCGGATAGAACTGGTTTGATAGTGCATCCATTCAGGGAGTAATTCCTTAATGGATTCTTCTTTCCCAAATAGATAATGGAGCACTTGTCTAAATTAAATTGCATTAAATTAACCCTTGCCCAACTCTCGATGTTGTAAATGTCCTGTTGATGCTTTAGACTCTTTCACTCACTATCCACCTCTGAGCATAGTTTCGTATCATCAGTGAATTTGATGATGTAGTTAATGTCATGGTGTAAATCACTGATAAAAATATCAACAGTGTTGGTCCTAACACCAAACCCTGGAAAACACTACTAGTGACCATAGCCACCTCTGAGAGAGTATTGGCCACCTGGACTTGTTGGATCCTTCTCCTCAGCCATTCATCGGTCTACCTTACAAGGAACAGATTGAAGCCCAAGTTTGTCATTTTGTTTATTAGCTCAGCATGGGGGATGGTATCAAATGCCTTCCAAAAGTCAAGGAAGACTACATCTATTGGAATCCCCTTATCCAAGTTACTACTTACATTTTTTTGTAAAATATCAGATTAGTAGTACATGAGTGTCCCACTAAGAAGTCATGCTGGGTGGGGTCTTTAAGTCCCTTATCCTCAATTTCCCTTTCCAGTATATGTTTTAACACTCTCTCCATCAGTTCACAGACCACAGATGTTAGGTTGATTGGTCTAAAATTTCCTGCCAGAGCTCTACCACCTTTTTTTGTGGACAGGGATGATGGTGGCATTTTTCCAGTCATCTGGTATTTTCCCTGAATTAAGAGATTTGTTAAAAAGGATGGCAAGGGGCAGCGATATATATTTGGAAGTTTCCTTTAGAAATTTGGAGTTTATTTAATCTGGACCAGCATTAGAGTTATTCCCTTTAATTTTATTTTACTGTATTGTAATGTTCAATGTGCTAATGGAGAGTGTTGTTTAATGTAAGAGAAAAAATATGTGTTTCAATAAACTTTTATTTAAAACGTACCCCATCCTTAAAACATTCCATATCCTGAGGATATTTTGGTATGTAGTAGGTTACTGATTTATTACTTTATGACCAATGTGATTGTATTGTATGTCTTTGACTCAGTACAATGTAATCCTGAAAGGTTTACAGAAGAGAACACAATTAATTAAAGGCATTACCCATCCTAACAAAGCTGCAAAGTATACTACTAGCCAAACATGACAGTCTTACCATGCCGGATATGGTTGCCGTTTTCATTTTGAATAAACAAGCTTTGATGAAGGGCAATTCACTTTATAACATAATTTCAATATGATGTTCCATTAGCTGGTCCAGTCTCTCAGCAGTTGCACATTGCACCTGTCACAGGGTGAGTAATATGGCCACTCTTCGTTGTGCAAGGGCTGAGGCATGCTGTTTTGTAACAACCCTTGCAGTAGAGTTTCAAGCAGTACTTAGTGGGGTGTTTGAGGTGACCAGTATCTACACCTCTTACAACTGAGGGAAGGTGCTGCAATGGCTCTCTGTATGTTTAAGTAAGGGGCAGTATAAGCCTTTTTATCAATCCTGCAAATAAGTAATTTATCATGGTATTAGAAATGTTAACCCCTATATTGCTGGATTAAAAAAAATCCATAATAAAACTGAAAATGGAGCAGTTTTTTACTACCCAAATGACTTATTTAAAACAAACAAATAAGAAGTGTAGTACACTTGAAAAATAATTCCATCTTGGTGGGGGAGGACTAATGAGATAAACCACTCATTTATTATTCACATTAGAACCCCTTGATATAATTATTTTCTCAAATGTAACATTGTTCTACCATTTATTCTGTCTGTCTGTCTGTCTATCTATCTATTTATTTATCTATCTATCTATCGAAAAAAACCTACATTAATTCATCTATCAGAGTTACAGTGTAAAAATCCCAGATTTTACACTGGCACATCCCAGATCCTATTCCACTCAAGAACTCATATGCCACACTGGCAAACGAGGACAACCAAATACAGGTACCCAGAGAAGTGGAAGGAAAGGATGTGGAGGTTAGCCAAGGAGGTGACCTCAGCGGGGAAAGCAGTGGACCCCAGAGGAGGAGGAAGTGAATCCTGCTGGGGGACCCATCATAAGAGGGATCCAGCTAGGAACACAGGAGGGGAGGACAGGGAGGTGAGGTGCCTCACCAGGTGCCACGGCATGGAGGGATGGAAGAAGATCCTGGGGATCACTGGGAAGACAAGATGGAGGGTGAGCTGGATGTCAATATCCACCCAGGTACCAATGACCTGGCAAATGGGGAGCCAAAGGAAGTTCAGGAAGAGTTTAGGAACTGGGAGGGGTCTCAAGCAAGTAGCTACTTCTGTCACTTTCTCAGAGTACTACCTGTGAGAGGCAAGGGAGCCAGATAGTGCATGCACCAGGAACTTTAACTCATGGTTGAAGAACTGGTGCTGTGAGGAAGGGTTTGATTCATTGGTGACTGGGGACCCACCTGGAGGATGGAGGTTTGTTCAAGCCTGACGCCTGCATCCATCCTGAGGGGAATCCAAGACTCAATGATAAGTTTAAATGCTACATTATGACAAGCATTTAAACTAGCAAAGGGGTAGGCCAGCAAGGAGGGTACCCACTTGCTCACCCCCACAGCCAGCAGTGGAACCAGTGAACCAGAGGAGGGCTATCTCTGCAAAGCAGTGTGCAAAGATGGAGATTAGTGCCCAAGAGGTGAATAAGCAGAAAGGGCAAAATTCAGCAGATGGGCAGACAGCAAGGAGAACCAGGGATAAATGACAACCAAGGAAGGGGCTGGAGTAGAACAGTGAGACAGTCTAGGGAGGTCAAATCATGGAAAGCCATGTGTGTGCAAATGCCAGGAGCCTTAGCAACAAGATGGAAGATCTGGAGGCTGTCATGGTGCAGTCAGACCTGGACATTGTGGCCATCACTGAAACCTGGTGTAATGATAACCACGACTGGGAGATGGCCATACCTGACTACAACATATTCAGAAGAGACAAGCAGGCAGGAAGGGGAGGAGTGGCACTCTATGTGAAAATGACATAAGGGCCACAGAGATCCAGGAGGAACAAAATGGGGAGAGATACTGTGGGTTGCTGGAAAGGAAAATGGGGACAGCCATCCACAGGTGTGGTCTATAGACCACCAGCCCAGGAGGAAGAAACAGATAGGGAGTTGATGCTAGCCATCCAAAGGATGGCAGACAAGGATGAGGTAGTACTGGCTGAGACTCTCAATATTCCAGACGGGGACTGGAGCATCCCAGCAGCAGCATCAACTAGGAGCAGATTTATCCTGACTCCTTCAGGGTACCTTCCTCAAGCAACTGGTCATGGAACCAACTCGGCAGAAGGCAATACTGGACCTTGTGCTCACAAACAGGGACAGTGGATGGGTTAACAGTGGGGAGCACCTGGAAACAGTGACCACCAGTCATTGTGGTTCAAATCACAGAAAGAGCAGAACCAAACCACACAAAACACGTATCCTGGATTTTAGGGGGGGACTTTGGGAAAATGGGGAGATACTTGAGAGGGCATTAAGGGAATGGGACAGAATCAGGGGTTGAGGAACAGTGGGCAGTTTTAAAATGGGGATTACAAGAACACCAGAATTATGTATTAAGCAGGTTAGCAAGAGGAAAAGGAAGAGGAGACCATTATGGTTTTCCAAAGAGGTAGCAAAGAAAGTGAAAGCCAAAAAGATTGCATTCAGGCAATACAAAAGACACAGGCAGAAGGGGATAGGGAGAATGCACCAGGAGAAGCAAAGGGAGGCAGGGAGGTCAGTAAGGAAGTCAAAGCTCAGACAGAAGAACACATTGCAAAATCAGTGGGCAGAGGGACAAAACCTTTACAGGTACATAAGTGAAAAAAGAAAGACAAAGGGAGGGATAGTGAGACTGAAGGGGGAGGATGGGGGCTGCGTTGAGGATGACAACAGTAAAGCTGACATACTGAACAGGTATTTCTGCTCAGTCTTTACTGAGGAAGAGGAGGGTAATGGGTCTGAAGGGAGTACAAGGGGTGAGAATGGTGCAGAAATGGACACAAGTCCCTTTACACGAGAAAGGGTCCTGAAGGAACTGGAAGTAATAAGAGTTGATAAAGCAACAGGGCCAGATGGGGTGCACCCCAGGGTCCTTAAAGAACTAAGAGAGGTGGTGGCTGAACCTCTGGCTATCCTGTTTAGCTGATCACTGGAAACAGGGGAGGTACCCAAAGACTGGAGGACAGCAGATGCAGTCCCCTTATACAAAGTGGGAAACAAAGAGGAAGCAGGAACACAGACCAGTCAGCCTCACCTCGGTAGTGGGAAGATCATGGAAGCACTACTGAAGGAGAGATTGGTGAACATCTGGTTGTCAATGGACCACAGGACCCAAGGCAGCATGGTTTCACCAGGGGAGGTCATGTCAGACCAACCTCATTGAATTTTTGACTGGGTGACTAGGGAGGTGGATCAGGGAGGGCAGTGGACATGGCCTATCTGGACTTCAGCAAGGCCTTTGACACTGTGCCACATAGAAGACTATTACACAAACTGGGGAATATGGGTGGGGCAGGATAGCAGTGTGTGGGTAGGTAACTGGCTGGGTGGCAGGACACAGAGGGTGCTGGTAAATGGCTGTCACTCCACAGAGGAAGAGTGACCAGTGGGTACCACAGGGATCAGTGCTGGGACCGGTCCTATTCAACATCTTCATCAGTGACATGGCGCAGGGACCTAGAAGGCAGAATTTCACTGTTCGCTGATGACACAAAGCTCTGGTAACAGAGTAGACATACCAGAGGGTGTAGACAGAATGAGAAGCGACCTGAAGAAACTTGAAGAATGGTCAGGGTTTGCAGTTGAAATTCAATGCAAAGAAGTGCAAGATAATGCATATGGGGCACAAAACCCTGGCACAATATATCAGTTGGGGGTGAGGATATAGCATCACCAAGCAGGAAAGGGATCTTGGGGTTATCATCTCTGATGACCTCAAGGAGGAAACAGTGTGACAAGGCAGCAGGTAAAGCAAAGGATGCTGGGATGTATAGGCAGGGGCATTACCAGCAGGAAAAGGAGGTCATAATTCCGCTATACAAGACACTAGTGAGGCCCCACCTGGAGTACAGTGTACAGTTCTGGAGACCATACCCACGTAAGGACATAGACAGGGTAGAGAAGGTTCAGAGGAGGGCAACAAAGATGGTGCATGGATTGCATCACAAGTCCTATGAAGACAGGTTGAAGGAACTGAACATGTACTCCCTGGAGGAGAGGAGGAGAGGGATATGATAGACATACAAGTATCTTACAGGGAGGAACAGGGTGCAGGAAAACACTATTTTTAAGCGAAAAGATGTTCCAGGACTAGAGGGCATGGGATGAAGTTGGAGGGAGGATGATTCAGAGGAAACATGAGAAAGAATTTCTTCACAGAACGGGTGGTGGACAAGTGGAACACCCTGCCAGAGGAAGTGGTGGGGGCTGAAACAATCACGGGATTTAAGAATGCATGGGATAGACATAAAGGAATTGTGGAGGTCAGGGGTAAGGTGCAACAGACTTCTAGGAAAACAAACTGAACTTACAAGCTCAAATGGGCAGACTGGGTGGGCCATAGGCCCTTATCTGCTGACACTGTCTATGTATCTATGTATAAAAGTAGGGGAATGAAACAGGGTTAAAACTCCCTGGAACCTTGGCAAATCTGTGGTGTGGTGTGGTGTTCTGTGGGGTTTGAATGATCATGCAATGCAGAGCTGGCATTACCCAATATGATTACCCTCTATGCAAGCATTGCTTGTCATTTACTTTTTGTGACAGAGTGCTGATATTAAGGCAGCACCAACACTATGTCACATGATGGTTCAACACTGAAGACTATCACTCCACAGATTCGCCAAGGTTCCAAAGAGTTTTAACCCTAATGCTTTATTTCTCTACTTTTTGTACTATACCCCTAATACTGCATTAGTGTAGTTTTTTGCATTTAGTTTCCTTACTTTTTGGAAAATACATGTAAAAACTGACACCTTTTGTTTATGCCTCCTTTACGCCTCATAATGATCACTGCATAGTGGTGCACATGGTGCCTGACCTGTAGCTTGTGTTGTACATGGCACAGCTGCTTAGTGATATGCAGTGCTCTCACAAAGCAGCTGCATCATCACACACATGGTGCTTCACCTGTAGCAGTTTTAGCGAGTGGGTTTGCAGACAACTCGCGAAACAGCTGCATCACTGCAGTCACTGACCCAGCCCTTTAGCTTGCTTTGTACATGACCCCACAGTGCTAGCTATAGTTTTTTCATCTTGAGACTGTCATAAAAGCAGAAGTCATAGCTCATAAAAACAGGTTTGTGAGTCACAAAAACAGGTGTTCAACCCATGAAAATAGGATCTGTTTTCGCAACTCTAAACAACTTATTTTGACAACTAAGACTCATGAAAATTGAAGTCTCACCTCATCTTATCTCAAGAAAATGTTTTTTACGTCATGACAATGGAAACTACTGTTGTCTTAGAAAATGTCTTATGAAAGATTTGTGAAAAAATAAACAGTGCATGTGATAAAACAAGATTTCATTTTCCTAATATTACAAAACTACACAGTTCACTGGAGAGCCAATTATCAGAATCATCGAGCCAAGCTCTAAGTAACATGAAAATTTCAGGTTTCAACTTACAGCCATTTTTGTGCTATTGGTGAGCAAAAAAAAAAAAAAAGTCTTATAAAGATATTTTTTCATGTTTTCTGCCTTCAATAACTTTTATTTATTTTTTTTGTTAATCTTTTTGTGCTCCTATCTGACAGGCTCCCTTATGCTGGTCACCCTAGCCTTGTCACCCCAGTGTACTCCAGAACTTACTTGTCTACAGCTTCCCCCAGGGCTTACCCCCCCCCCCAGCAGAGTCAGTGGGGTTTCCCAACCCCTACTGTCTAACAGGATCCAATGCACTGGACAGTGCCTGAATAGCTGGCTGCAGGGCCTGTGGGTGGCCAGTGTCATACTGACTGTCAGGAGATTTTTCTGTCATCTCTCCTGGAGGTGCAGACCTGCAGTGCTATCAGGACACAGGTTATGTCCCTCAGCACAACATGCATTGATGGCTGCCATGCCTCTGTGCACTTCTGATGGCCCCAGACTGCCTTCTCCCTAGCATCCGCTAGGTGTCAGGTGCATGCTGGGCTCTGTGTCCCTCACCCCAGGAGGAGGACAGCAGTCCCACAGGCACTCAGTCCTCCTCCTCCTCCACTGACCCTCCAATGCCCTGAGTTCACTTCTGAACCTGGGTCAACGGCACCACAATCAGTAGCACTACTGATGCACCAGCAGGACACCTGAACCTTCTATAGCTTTTAAACTACTGAACTGATCATTGCCAGAGATCATGACACAGGGAATCTGCATGCACAGTTTCAGGTTACTCCATCCAGGGATAGTTGCATTATTAGGTGAAAAATTAGATTTAACATGAAACAGCATTTATAATCCTAATAACAGGGGGCACTGCCTTTCCTCTATAATACACAATAAATGATAGGCAACTGCAGCACAGAGGAAATATACCACAAGGCAGAGCTCATGAGCAGGGCCACTGGAAAATTGCGGAAAATTTTACCCAAAAATGCGGGGATTTTCTTGCAAAAATTGCGGGAAAATTGCTGGGGTTCACTATACATCCCCAATGCCCCCTAATAAATATTTTATTGTTTGCTGCAGCATGTATTGATCACATAAATTGTTAGATAAATGTATTGCCACTTGTAAATGCTTTAATATGAAGAAAGATGTGTGTGTTTTTGAAATGCACTGTAAACTAATCATTATGTAGCATATCTTCTAAAAATCAAGACATCTAAGTCATGCAGTGCTAACTAGATTTTATTCAGTAATTTACAGTTTGTCTATACTGAATACATCCTGAAACAACATATTTTGCCAGTTTCTAGATGTTAAATAATGATGCCTGTTTAAACTACTTGTTTTGGTGCAAGAAAAAAATAAACAGATAACCAGGGTGCCTAATAAAGGTCTAGTAAGAAAAATATTTATTTTGTTGAAATGATTACTGTTCTTAATCAGCACTGTAAGTACATTTTAAAATCACATGATAAAAGTATCAAATCATACCAATAGCTTTTCATTTCATCATACAATAGTTTTTAATACATTGTACTTTTGTTCTACTCGGGTATGCAGTGATTTTACTTGGGTTGCAATTATTTTGTCTATTTGAAGGTAACTGTTTAACTATACTTAACCTGTTCAGCATGTTTTCAGAAATGTTTGCTTTTTGTAGGCTTTGTATGTGAGTATGCAGTTGTGGCAGACTGACATGTAAGGAATCACTGTCACCAGCCCCTCAGAAACACATTCAGGTTTATAACCAGCAGGGCCATCCAAACTCTTGACACATTTGAATCAAAATCATTTCAGATTGAAAGTAGTTATAAAAGGAAAATCTACCCTACCATTCAAAAAACAAGCATTGTGGTCAAGGCTTCATTTAGGTGAATGGGGCACTTTGCACCTCTTCTCACAACTATTGTTTCAGTCTCTGTGTCAGCAAAAAGTTCTCTGATAGTCTGCTTTAACAGAGGTTTTAAGTGTTCAAGTCTACATATGCATGACCAGAGGATTCTGAAACCAAAGCAGGGAAGAGAACCATATGAAAGCAGAGTCACATTTGACCCCTTATCACCTCACACTGTACTGTTTTGGTCAAATTCAAGTCTGTGTACCATATCTGAGTAGATTTCCTTAAGAATTTAAATATTGTTATACAATTTCAGTCAAAAATTCCATAAATGTAAGAAATTGCAAGAAATTATGGATTTTGTGCGGAGAAGGGTGAAATTATGGAATTAAGTGAAAACGCGCCTGCAATTTCCAGTGGCCCTACTATGAGGGTACTTAGCCATAAGCATGATGTGGGAGAGTGGTGGTAATTACATCAAAACTCCCGATGCATATTTCATGAATATAGTTAAGTTGCTTATATTTTTATGTTTTGCTTGTAAAGCGCTTTGGGATACACTGTGTATGAAAAGCACTATATAAATGCTGATTCTTCTTCTTCTTTATTGAATATACTATATTTCAATCATTACTGTTAGTAAAGTGTACAAGTTTGGGCTGTGTAACCCAAAGCAGCGTGCAAGTCCAGGCTGTGTGCCCAGTGGGTTCAGAGCCTGAGGGCTAAAGTGTTGAGGAAGTGTTCTGATCTCTTTTTAATCTGCATTACCAGGAGTGTAGCCCCATGGGGTCCATCTATGCTTTGTTTTTTCTGTTTGGATGTGAATAAAAAGCCACACTTTAGAATCCCACTTCTGGTATTGGACATTACAGTTATTGCTTCCTGTGTTTGGAGTTACTTGGGTGCCCCTGTGCAGAGTAGCCAAGCCTAGCCTTTGTGCCGAGTGACCTATTCCTCCCCGAACCCAGCCCACCTGGTATTGCTGTCAGAAACAAATGGTAGACCGGGTAGGGGTTACATGTGCAATGTAATACAACAGTGGGGAATGTAAAGAAACTGCTGGGTTGCATAGGTAGGAATTTCAGAAGCAGATGGAAGGAGGTTATACTGTCCCTCTATTGAAACCTGGTGAGGCTGGACCAGATGTATTGTGTCCTACTCTGAAATCCCTACCTGAGGAAGGACAAAAATAAGCTGAAGGCAGTACACAGAAGGGCAGCAAGGATTATACACGGGCAACAGGGGAATATATGTGAGCAGATACTGAGCAGCCTAAACATGTACTCTCTGGAGACCAGAAGGGAGAGGGAGACATGACTGAGACTTTCGAATACATTATGGACATAAACAAGGTGGGTGGACTCTAGTGAACTGTTCAAGACCAGAAGAAATAGAAACATGAGGGTTAGTGGTAGCCAATAAGCTGAATGCAAATTTAGGAGGGATGCTGGGAAGTACTATTTTAGGATGTAGTCCATCAAGCTGCTGACTCATTTTGGTCACAGCAATGACAATGCTGCAACAAGGGTGACAGCGAAAGGGAAGATCTTGATTTTAGATCACTCCTTACCCTTGTTGCCCTTTGCACCCACACAGTTTCTACCCCCTCTGGGGCATGCCTGCCACTAAGGAGGTTATATAGTTTGTGGGGGTGTAGGGGGTAAAGTCCCCTACATTGGGGGGTGTCTGGAGGGTGAAGCCCCCCACAAAAGTGACCATTTCCCAGGAGGGTGCTTGGGCAATGTAACTCCCAGGGGATGACATGCCTGGTGCTATAATGCCAGGTGGCATTTTGCCTGTGCTGTAATTGGCATCGTCAGAATGTATGTTGCTGCTGCATGGGTGAACCATTTTAGGAAAGGGGGGTGGAAGGGTGGAATAAAGTGCCAGAGGCACTTGTTTTAATGTAACAACTGTTGAGAACTTCACAAGGGAATGGGATAAGAATATGGGGCAGATGAGGTTGGCTGGGGACAGGGGTTAGGCATGAACCTATAAGGTTCATGTACCTCTTCAATGGGTAGATGAGGTAGACTGCAAGGCCTTCTACTGCTGGCACAATGCTATGTTTCTATTTCACTTGTTCAGGGTCAATGCACAAATGCATTTGGTTGCTCAGAGAATAATGTACGGATAATGTGATTTCAGCTCTTCATTGAACACAGTTATTATTAGCTACCAGAGCCATAACTGCAGCAGCACCTTTGTGGTGCTGCAAATGAATGTTTCAGTTCTTTGCAAACAGTATATATTGAATAAGGTACCTATCTGGTAGAACTGCCTTTCACACAAAATTAGCAAACTAGTCTGCTTGTATACAAAACCTGCTGGGTAAATTTCAGTTATGACACTCTTAATTCATTTCACTAATTTACACATCTGAACCTTTCTGAATTATTTTAGTGATGAAATCAATCTGAGTAAAAACAGCTAAATATTTTCACCGTGTAATAATAACTGAGTGGTTCACAACTAGCTGGGTAGTTTGTAAACAGTAGGCTTGCACTACAGTATATATGTCTTCCTACACGCACGTATGACAGCCCCAGAAATCCCCAGTTCAGGCCAGCTGGGGGACAGGCACTTCATAGAGGTGGGGCACCAGGCTTCCAGGGAGTCGGGTGGCAGGTCACCAGGCATTCGCTTTCCCTCTTGTGGCTAATTAAGGTGAGACAATGGCGTCAGAAACATAGAAGCTGATGGCAGAAAAGGACCGCAAGGCCCATCCAGTCTGCCCATTTCTTTTTCTACCTTATGAATGTGCCATAGGCCTTTGCTCTGTCAATGCCTATCTGTTCATACTCATCTGTATTGCTCCCTTATGCCTATCCCATGCCTGTTTGAAGCCCTGCACTGTATTCATATCCACCACTTCCTGAGGTAGGCCGTTCCATGCATCCACCACTCTTTCTGTGAAAAAGAACTTCCTCATATTACCCATTAATCGCCTCCTCTAATCTCATGCTGTGTCCTCTTGTCCTGCTATTTTTCTTATATTGAAACATGTTAGACTCTTTCACCTTGTTAATGCCCTTAAGGTGTTTGAATGTTTCATTCATATCACCTCTCTCTCCTTTGCTCTAGGGTATACATATTGAGTTCAGTTAGTCTGTCCTCATGTGTTTTCTGATGCAGTCCCTGCACCATTTTGGTTGCCCTTCTCTGGACTGCCTCAATTTGGTTTATGTCCTTGTGAAGGTGTGGCCTCCACTACTGCACGCAGTACTCCAGATGGGGCCTAACCAGTGTCTTGTAAAGAGGGATTATTACCTCCTCTCGACTTGTGATACCCCCACACACAATTCCCAACATCCTCTAGCCTTACCTACTGCTTTAGTGGTCTGCTTGATGATTTCAGGTCATCGGTGATGTTGACCCAAGTCTCTTTCTTCCTTGTGACTGCCAGCAACTACCTCCCAGCCTATAGGTGGCTTCAGGTTTCTCTTCCCTATGTGCATGATCTTGCACTTTGCTAAACCCCAGTTGCCACTCTTCTGACCATTTTGCTAGTTTATCCAGATCTCTTCTCATTCTGCCCACACCATCTGGATCATCTACTCTGTTGCAGATCTTGGTGTCATCTGCAAACAGACAAACTTTACCCTGCAGTCCATCTGCAATGTCACTGATGAAGATATTAAAGAGGACTGGCCCTAGGACTGATCCCTGAGGTACCCCACTTGTGACTTGCATCTCTTCTGACTGTATACCGTTTACCACCACTCTCTGTTTTCTGTCCGTCAACCAGTTTGCCAACCAGTTGACCAACGCTCGACCCACCCAGCTCACCAGCTTATTAATCAATCTTCTATGTGGAACAGTATCGAAAGCTGCTGAAGTCAAGGTAGGCAACATCAACTGCTCCCCCTTGGTCCACCACTCTGGTTACCCAGTCAAAGAAATCTATGAGATTAGTTTGACAGGACCTTCTTTTAGTAAACCCATGCTGTCTTGGATCCTGTGCTCCTATGGATTCCAGGTGTTGCACTATCCTTTCCTTAAGGAGTGTCTCCATAATCTTGCCCATTACTGAGGTAAGACTGACTGGTCTGTAGTTCCCTGCCTCCTCCCTGCTACCACTCTTGTGGAGGGATCACATGAGCCTCTTCTCCATTCTTCTGGGACCTCTCCTGTGCTCAGAAACTCACTAAACAGTTCTGATAATGGCTCTGCTAGTTCCACCCTTAGCTCCTTTAGTACCCTGGGATGTATGCCATCAGATCCTATTGCCTTGTCCATCCTGGAGCTATTGAGCTCTTGTAGGACCCTTTCTTTTGTGAAGGACTAGTGCACCTCCTCCCTCCTGTGTCCATGGTGCAGAGCTGTGGGCCTGCCTACCTTCTCTTCAGTAAATACTGAGCAGAAGTATTTATTTAGGATAGATGCTTTTACATGGTCCTCCTCCTTGCATGCCCCCTTATCTCCTTTGATCTTAGCAATAACCCCTCTGGACTTTCTCCTTTCAGTAATGTATCTGTAGAAAGTCTTGTCACCTTCTTTTACTGTTTGTGCTAGTGTTTCCTCGGTTTGGGCCTTTGCCTTCCTTACTGCCTTCCCTGCTTCCCTTAGGGAAGTTTGGTATGCCTCCCTATCTTCATCCTGCTGCGTTCCCTTATATTTCCTGAAGGCCAGCCTTTTGGCTCTGACCTTTTCTGCTACTGTGTTTGAGAACCAAAGTGGTTTCCTTCTTCTTTTGCACTTCCTTTTCACACTAAAAGCTGTGAAGGAAGCTGCTCCCTTGCCCTCACAGCCAGGGGAGGGTGCTGCTGTGGTGGTGATCTCAATTGTCCAGGTGGGGCATAAGAGAAAATAAATACCAAGAATAATGTGCCTGATGGTGCTCAGCCAATCCAACGTAGCCCTTTCTTTTCCCCACATTACAATGAGCATTATTGTGGGACAATGGCATGGCTCAGTTGCATTTTATGAGGTGGGCTAAGTGCTAAAAATATATAGAAAATAAGAATGAGGGGTTGTTCTGCTGAAGTAGGGTGTGAGTTTTTTTATAAATATCAATAACGTTTGTACTGTTAAGTTTTACAAGTGGGGGGGCTGTTAAAAAAAGGACGTTGGAGTTTTGGATAGACAAAAAAAAACACATGGTGGGCAGGGTTGGTAGTGAGCAGAAAGTGTGCCCATTTGGGACTTGGGAAACAGTTTCCATTACAAATCTGTGATGATTTTTCAGTGATGTTATTATCGGATCTTTGGCTGTGCAGCTATGCTGAAATATCAGGATAGGCAAAAATGGTCCTCAGCCAATCAAGTTTCAAGATTTTTGAAACTTGTTTTATAATTTCATTTTTCTGCACACTCTGTCTTGTGTTATTCTTACATACCTGTTACAATTTTTATGTTTGCTTGCGCGCATGCACAAGAAACATGTTATGGCAGCTTGCTGCAGAAGTAGGTTGTGGAGGTGCGGCACTGTTGTGGCCAATGCCACGGTGCCTTTTGAGGCTTGGCCCACTTTCCCCAATGCGGTGTCATGCTGCTGCTGACACTAGTTCATCCAGCATGCCACCATCTTGAAAGGTTTTCACCGCTGCAATCAGGGGCCGCCTCATCATTGCAGCATCAGCCATTCAGCTGCAATGAGGGAGTGACCCGTCATTGCAGGGCGTACCTTGCTGTCCCTATGCTGCCCCGACCCAGTAATTTGCCAACAGGGGAGCCCACTCCCCATCAGCCCACTGTAATCCCCCTTCCCATTTGTTGTTTGCCGAGGGGCTGCCCAATCCCTCTCGGTTTCATGTGCTCCCCACCAGGTCTTTCTTTTACGATGGGGGCCCAATCCTGTTGACTTCAGTCTCCCCCGTTAAATTTGTCAATGGGGAGCCCACCTTCCATCGGCATAATGTCCCCCCAATATGTTGTATGCCGAGGGGTGCTCAACTCTCGGCTCTTCCCCCATATGTGTCGATGGGGTGCCCAATCCTCTCGCTGGCTACAGCCCCCCAAACCACTTAGGTGGCACTCTGGGAGCCCACCCCAGTGTGCCAAATGTCCTTAAGAAAAATAAACAGTTCTGCAATGTTTTTTAACCTCTGAGACAAGAAAATGGTCCCTCATTGAGTCCTGCTGTCTGCCCCAACCTGCACCAAATCCTCTGGCGCACCCTGCCCACACACCCCTCACCCCATACTTACCTCCAGAGCCCAGCGCGACGATCTTCGGTGGACCAGGAACACGTCTGCACTCTTCCAAGCTGATCACGCACTGAAGAAATGCCAGTAAGCTGTATAATGGCATAAATGGGGTTTTCTCAACTTTGGTGCATATCTCGGGCATTTTTGGGAATTTTGGCACCACATTTTCAACATGGGGTTATTGGGACCCCTACTCATGAATTCAGCCACTGTCACGGCATTATTCAGTCCTAAAAGATGATTTTTCAGTCATTGCACAGAATCACCTTTCAGGACTGATTAACGAAACGACAGTGCCAGTGTTCATGAGGTGGGCTCTCAAAAAGCCTATATTGCAAATTTGGTGGAAAAAATCCAAAAAATGACTATTTTACGAGCATGTGTTGCGCATTTGCTATGCACGCTCGTAACTTTGTGAATCTTCAGTATTTTCACTCCAGATTTTCAACATTGGCACTTTCCTGCACCTCCTTATGAACAGTACAGCTGTCATTTTTCACATCCCGGCCGAAATGTGTTTTCGCACTTCCAGCACAGGATAACGCTGTCGCTGTGGGAAATCAGTGTTCGGGACACATTAAGAAAATCACAGTGACACTGTTCATGAGCAGAGGTCCTAAAATGCCTAAAATGCCTATGTTGAAAATTTTGTGATGAAAGTCCATAAAATGATTGTGTTACGAGCGTGCGTTGCGCAGTTTCCACGCACCCTTGTAACTTTGCAAACTAGTAATATTTTCACATCAGAATTTCAACACTGGCATTTTTTCACACCTCTTTATGAACAGTACAGCTGTCATTTTCCACATCCTGGCCGAAATGTGTTTTCACGCTTCCAGTGCAGAATAGCACAGTTGCTTTGGGAAATCAGTGTTTGGGACAGATTGAGATTGAACGAGTGAGAGGGGGAGTGACCGAGCTCAACTGAGCTCTGTCAGGACTGCTGCAGATTTCTTTGTAGGCAGAAAAAGGCACCAATGCAGGCTGGAGCCCAGTACAAAAGGGCAGCCTGCAGCACCGGGAGAAACAGAACGAGCGAGTGAGGGAGGGAAAGTGAGCAAGCTCAGTGGAGCTCTGTCAGGACTGCTGCAGATTTCTTTGTGGGCAGAAGAAGGTGCCAATGCAAGCAGAAGCTCAGTACAAAAGGGCAGCCTGTAGCTCCAGGAGAAATAGAATGAGTGAGTGAGAGAGGGGGAGTGAGCAAGCTCAATGGAGCTCTGCCGGGACTTTAGAGTTGCCCCCGAGTCCTCTGTGGTCCTATATTACAGCAGGGTCTCTGGGTTGGAGACAAAGAAATGATTGGATACTTTTAGGATTGCTGTAAAAATACATATTTATTTGTTCTGTTTATTTCTCTAACTGAGCTGAGAAATACTTGAAGTGCAATAGGATTTCTAACTGGGCTAAGTGAAACTATATGAGAGCTGAGAACAAAAAGTATGGTAACTGAGGGTTGAAAACCAGACAAGGAGGTTTTAGGATTGCTTCAGTAATACAGTATCTAATGGATGAGATTTGAGACTGAATTAACCCGGTTGGCAACGGGGCAGTAGGGGGACTAGTGGGGGTGGGAACAGGAATTTGAGTAAACAGAGGCCTAACAGTTGTAGTAGGGTACTGAACCTGAGACTAAGAGCCCATTGCATAAGATGGGGGCCAAAATGGGGCAGGTGCCATGTGTCAATAGGACGGGTTTCTTTGGAAGGTTGGTGGGGTGTACAGGGTGTTGGTCCGCCATGATCCTGGACTGGGCTTGGAGGATGGGAGGGTGTATGATCTGTAGACAACTGGCTAGTTTGAGGGAGGAACTGTGGAGGTTAGGGTGGAGTCTAAGTGGCAGGACAGATGAGTATGATAGGCATCCTGGCCGGGGGGGGATAGGGGATGGCAAAGGGGGATGGAGGAAGAACAACTAGGGAGGGAACCCAACCCCCATATCAGTGGCACTAACAGAGAAGGGAGGAGGTGCCCGAGGAGGGCCTTCTGATGGGGAGGAAGAGACCACGAGGAGTACCAGGGGAGATAGCAGATGGCTGCGGGTAGGGAGGGACCAGGGTTGGCATGGAGGGGAACAAGTAGGAGGGGAACCGATAGGGAAGAGATGTAGAAGGGGTATCAACTAGGAATAGATTGAACCTCTGCTATGGAGACAGGAGCATATTGAAGGAGAGAGAGGAAGCGGGCATGAGAGGGATGGCAACAGGTAGGGAAGAGATAGCAAGGACGAAAGGGTAGAAGGGGGGCTAGTAATGAAGGAGGGGTGGTGACTGGAGGAGAGAAGGCTACAGGAAGGGGGAAGGATGGGAGGGGCATCACTATCGAGCTAGAAGGGAATGGGGGCTCTAAATCGACAACAGCGGGGATAGGAGAGGGGTTGGAAATCAGCAGGGGAGGAGGAGAAGTCGACATGAGAAGCCCAGTAGGAAGTAATCAGGCTGGGAAGGGGTTCAAGGAGGATGGGAAGAATAAGGCAGAAAAAAGGGGTGAGGTGGAAGTAGGGGGTACAGATACAGAAGTCACAGAAGGAGCAGCTGGCATGTGTAAGGGGCAGGGAAGAATGAATACTGGGGTGGTGGAAGGGGCATTAGAAGGGAAAGGGAGTAAGGGACAGGGGGGTACTCATCCTGGGGGATTCTATACTGAAAGGGGTGAGATGAGGCTGCAGGGGAGAAAGGCACAGCCGTATTTGGGTTGAAGCTATCCCCAGGTTGACTACAGAAGGGGCAGGGCAGGCACTGCTCAAGTG
Organism: Neoceratodus forsteri; assembly: GCA_016271365.2. NCBI lineage: Eukaryota > Metazoa > Chordata > Ceratodontiformes > Ceratodontidae > Neoceratodus > Neoceratodus forsteri. Next base: position 344,769,903 of record JADMNL010000022.1, read on the forward strand.
TGCAGCGAGGGGGAGGAAGAAACCTCATTTAGTGTTGCATGTGGGTACAAATGACTTGGCAGGGAGGACTGTGGAAGTAGTGAAGGGGAGGTTCAAGTAGTTGGGCAGGCAGTGTGAGGGGGTGGGGGAGTCGGTGGCATTCTTGGAGGTACTGCTGGTACCAAGTGCAAGCATGAGGAGGAAGGGTAGGTTTGGGGAGTTCGGGTGGCTGAGGATTGGTGCCACACCAAAATTGGGTTGAGTGACTAACTGTGGTAGGTCTGGGGGATAGTGACGGTACACGGGGACAGGGTACACTTGAGCAGGAAGGGAGGGAGTATTAGCGCAGGATTAGAGGTATAACTCTACTGTTGGATTTAAATTAGTGGGGAGTGGCCCAAAAGACTGAGGTTGGTAGAAAGGTCCGGACGGGGAGCCTAATGAACTCACCCCCCTAGATATAGGTAAAGGCAGAGGCGTAGTAACCCTGGGAGGGGGCGGGCAGGGTGGTCTGAGTGTAATACAGAAGGCACCACCACCCGATAAGAATAAGGAGGAAAAAGGGTGCGATCTGCCGGGAGGAGGGACACAAGCCAAGGAGGAGAAGAGTGAGAAGGAGGGGTATGGGTGGAAGGTGGTCTGACTAAATGGATAGAGAACTGGTTACAGGGGAGAGTGCAGAGGGTGGTGGTGGTAGCTCTTGGCACCAAGAACAGTGACAAGTGGGGTGCCGCAGGGGTCAGTGCTGGGCCCGGTGCTATTTGGGCTCTTTATCTCCGATATAGCATACGGACTGGGGAGCTGGGTTAGTCTGTTCGCACATTATACCAAATTGGGGGTGGTGGTGGATGAAGAGGATGGATGGGAAAAACTGCAGGGGGACCTAACCAAACTACAGATATAGTCGATGGAGTGACAGCTAGGATTCAGTGCAAGAAAGTGTAAGGTGATGCACTTCAGGGCTAAGAACCAGAAGAAGGACTATTGGTTGGGGATCACAGAGGAGGAGAAGGACCTAGGGGTGTTGGTAACTGGGAGCATGAACAACTCAGCCCAGTGCAGGAAAGCAACAGTGAAGGCAAACAGGATGCTGGGATGCATCACAAGGGGGTCCTCATCCAGACACAGGGATGTGATCCTACCTCTCTACAGATCATTGGTCACACCACACCTAGAGTACTGTGTGCAATTCTGGAGGCTATACCTGAGAAGAGATATAAAGTAACTGGAGGGGGTGCAAAGGAGGGCAACAAAAACATTAAAGGGGATTGAAGGAAAGGAATATGAAGTTAGGTTGGAGATCACGTGATGAGCTGAAACGAGCGAGACGCTCTCCAAACTGCTCCGAGGCCCGCAGCTAGTTATTTAATTCAATTCTCTCCTGGGCTTACGTGATCAGCGGTAATTCACCTGGCCGCGAAGAGTGAAGGTTCATGGACCTGGTCGAGAGCTAAGCGTTGAAGGTAGAAGGGTTTACGGGTCTGCATTGCGACAAGCTGCGGCCATTAGAGACTGTAACAAGGCCAAGCAGATATGGACACAATGAGAGGTCGAACCCCTGGCAGGGAGGTCCCCAGCTTCCAAAAGGCCTAAGCCACAGTCCCCCAACCCCAGAGAGCATGAGGAGGTGGCAGGAGAGGAGGAAAAGTCTCAGACATGCAACGGAGACCTGCAGGAGATTAAACAGTTGCTCCAGGGGCTAGTGATGGATTTTGCAGCAGTTAAGCCAGCGCTGCAATCGCTAGCCCAGAGAATGGGAGATGCAGAAGTCAGGATTGCGTCTCAGGAGAGAAGAATTTCTACATCAGAACAGGAGCTGGTATTGGTCAAGAGGCAGGTCAAAAAGCTGGAAGAAAGGCTGGAAGATCAAGAGTCGAGGAGTAGGAGGAACAACTTAATGTTGCAATTTGGATATTCAAAGCCTTATCAGGCAAGCTACCTACCTATATCTCAGACTGTTTTACTCAAATTACTTCTAGGCCATACAACCTAAGGATCAGCAAAATTATCATTCTTATGGTCCCCAATGTCTGCACCCAGTTTGGGAGGGCTGCTATCAGCTACTCACTAGCAATTGTTTGAAATTCACTCCAAAAACCATGAAGCTAAATAACCTCTACCCTTAATATCCTTCAAAGATTATTCACCACCTATTCCCAGAACTCTGCAACTGCTTCCACAAGGCCTAAACCAGCCTACCTACCCCCCTTTTTTTTTATTTTTCGTGTTCCTATATGCTGATAAAACTCCCGTTTCCAGTCCCAAGATTCACCCTCAAAATGCCTGCTAGGTCCTATAATCTACATATTACTCCTGATGTGCACATTGCCTTCTGTCTCACAGATTAAAAGTTTTAATGTGCCTTGTACATATGTATATTGTTATATATTAGCACTTATGTCATTGTATTACTGTTTATGTTACCCCTGTCATTGTATTACTGTTTATGCTACCCTTGTCAATGTAATAACACTTGCACTTCTTGACCACTCAGGTCCATCTTGTAAATGAGCTATGCTCAATGATGTTCGCCTGATTAAATAAAGATTTTGATTGATTGATTGATTAATCCTAGCAGGGTTGCCAGAGAGGGCAGAAGGAGCAGACTGTGTGCTGTTTATCCAGGACATGCTACTTAAGTTATTTGGTCTGTCACCTTATGGAGACGCATACAACCTGGAGAGAGCTCATAGGGCTCTGAGGGAGGTACCACCACCTGGGGCTAGGCCCCGTGTTATTATTATGCGCTTTCTTAACTATAAAGAAAAAGTGTTTGTGCTTGTGCAGCAAGGCAAAAGAAATCTCTGCAATGGAACAGCGCCACCCTGTGGATGTTTCAGGACCAAACACCCACAGTGAGAGGAAAACAGAAAGAATATGCGGACATTAAAAAGAAGCTATACATGGCAGGAATCAAGTTTCGCTCCAGTACCCGCGATATTGGTGGTTCAAGTTGCAGGCAGGAGAGAAACGAGCACTTACTTCAAGGAAGCACTGGAAGGGCTGCGAGTAGAGCTGCCAGAGCTATTTAGAGTCTGACTTGATTTGCTCCAGATATCTGGAAGAGAACTGATTATTTTCCTGGGCTGGGACTGTGGACTGGCTAATTTTATTCTTATTTTATTCTCTCTCAGTTTCAAAATGAATATGTTGAGGTTGAAACCTTATTTAGAACGTGGGAGGAAGGGGTAGAGAAGTGGAAGGGACCGAATCTTTAGCATTATTGTATATGCTGCTGGGTTTAATATGAGTTTATTAAGAGGGAGGCTGTATAGCGCAGTGGTCTAAGGCTCTGAGCTGCAAATCTGGTGATATCCAGCAGACCACACCGGGGTTTGAATCCCACAACTTCCACTTGCATACTGTGTGACCCCGAGCAAGTCACTTAACCTCCTTGTGCTCCCAGGTCGCTCCTGTAAAAAAGCTTTCAGCTTAGTGTGCTATACCTGGTTAAACAACTAAAAAAAAAAAAGAGGGAGACGTTGAAATAGGTGTCAGGAGCTGGGGAACGGACGGAAAAGGCTGGGCAAGGAGGGACAGAGGGACCCGGATATTTGAAAAATAAAGGATTTAATTTTGAGCTGCTAGAAGGGTCCTCTAAAAGGAGTTCCCCAATCATTGGTCTCCTGGTGTCTGTTTTATTATAGATTTTCTGCCTACTAACAGTTCGACAGCTTTAGGGTGAAGGCTAAGGGGTATAGTGTTAGCTAGACGAGGACTATAGACCCTATGGTTTCAAAATGGTAATCTGATAGGCAGATAGAGCTAGATTAACATCTAGAAAGTTAATGTGGAAGGAAAAAGTAATATTTGGTTTCAGATGACTATTCTGGATTCGAGGAGAGTTCGAGGTCATAGAGGGGCTGGGGAGTGGTTTGGGAAGGAGCTCATCGATGATCCGAGGAATCATAGGTGTACCATCCGGGATCGGGGCGAGGTTAGGGGAGGGGGATTGGTGGAAAGAAAGAGAATCCATTTGGGTGAGACAAAAGGGGCAGGCTCAGGCAAGGTTTTGGGGGTTCAGTAGTCGATTACTTATATTCAGTTATGGGAATGGCGAGTATTAGATTAATTCCATGGAATGTTAAGGGACTCGGGGTAGACGTAAGCTGCTCATTATTATGAGACACTTGACCAGTGGGGCCCATATTGTCGCTTTACAGGAGACCCATTTATTGACTGAGGAATTGAGTACTCTTGCCGAGTATGGGTGGGTCAGGTTTATGGAACGGGTAGGGAAAGGGCCTCAGCGGGAGTAGCAATCCTAGTTAGGAAGTCATGCCCGTATAGTATAGATCAGGTGATGGCAAGAAGCGATGATAGAGGGGTCTATATATCTGGTTTACTATATGGTAGGGCTACTCTAGTAGCCTCTATATATGGCCCGACGCCTCCCAACCCAGAATTTTTTGCCTCGATAGAGAGGGATATATTTGGTTTTTCAGGACATGCGCTTATCATAGCAGGGGACTGAAATATCTATGGGGATAATTGGGTGGATAGAATCCCACAGGTGAGAGGGCCATTAACAAGGGCCCAAGTGGCCTTTGAACAAAATGTTAGATTCTATGGCGCTTTGTGGACCTAATACGGACCCATGATATGGGGCAACAATATGACATTTTACTCATGCACACAAGACTCAGTCTCAGATTGACTTTTTTTTAGTTGACAGGGAGGTGTCTGTGGGTATCAAAGGGTGGAGATGGAAGCTAGAATCTTCTCTGACCATTCCCCAATTAAGTTAACGTGGGAACTGAAGATTGGTGCGTCTAGACCACTTTGATGGCGGTTAAGTGATGTGGTACTGGCGGACCCGGTAGCTAAAGATGAACTTGAGGTAGCTTTGATACATATTATACAGCAACAATTACCCACACTGTTAAATAGGAAACTGGCGTGGCCAACTTGTAAGGTTCTGTATGCAGGAATGGCACGGGAGCTGACAATTCAGAGAAACAGGCAGAGGAGGGCAAAGGAGGATTTTTATTAAGAGCTATAAGTTTTTGACTCTCTTGGAGGGGCATACAGAGGAAATAGATGGGGAGCTTAGAAGTTTACATGGAACTGGGGATATTACTTATGGTAAGATAGATTATTGGCTAGAGAAGATTAAAGCTAAGTATTTATTGAAGGGAGATGTTCCGGGACACTGTTACGTGCCAGAGTTGTGGAGTGGAGGCAAGTAGGACAGTGACATCTATTCGACATGAGGGGAGGGTGATAGTTGACCCCCAGGGCTTAGCAGATACGTTTGCATTTTATTTTAAAAATCTATACCAAATTGGACACAGGGTGGGAGAGAAAGAAATTGAGGCATTTCTGGATGGAGTCCCTTTACCAGTGCTAGATCCGGGGCAGGCCAGGGAATTAGCAGCGCCTATAAGTGTAGCGGCGATCACAGAGGTAATTAAATCACTACCTTTGAGTAAGACACCAGGACCAGACGGTCTTACAGCGAAGTTTTACCAGACCCATATACACACTATAAGGCCCCTTCTTCAGGAATTCTTTAACAGTGTAATGCACGAAGGGGTTCCCCACTCCCCTCTTTACCAGGCTTATATTACCCTAATCCCAAAACCGGGTAAACCCAGAGACGAATTGTCTAGCTATAGGCCTATAGCATTAATGAACCAGGATGTCAAAATTCTGACAAAAATACTGGCTAATAGAATCTGACGGATAGCACCAGCTATAATTAGTCAGGAACAGGTGGGATTTATGCGGGGAGGGTGCCCTTGATGCGGATGAGCTCCATCATATTCTGAGCTATGCAGTGGACTCCCAATTACCTCTAGCGTTAATATCTTTAGATGCAGAGAAGGGTTTGACAGGGTCTCACATCCCTTTATTCTCGCCACAATGGAGAGTTTGGAATCTTTCAAAAGGCATTAAAAATTCATATTCTGCTCCATCGGCTAGGAGTTCTTGTAACGGCTATGTCTCCTGGGAGATTCATTTGAAAAATGGAACCCGACAAGGTTGCCCACTTTCCCCAATACTATTTAACATTTATTTGGAACCCTTGTTGAGGGCCGTAAATATGGATAGACAGATAAAGGGGGTGGTGATAATGGGAAAAGAACTAAAGCTCTCAGTTTTCGTGGATGACATTCTGCTACATCTAAGGGACCCGGTGGAGGGGTTCGAGAAAACTAGAGAGCTAATTGACAGTTTTGCTAAAGTGTCTAATTATAAACTCAATGTGACCAAAACACAGATCCTCCCCTGACGCCACATGTATATCGGGTGATTTTGCTCAAGTAGGAGTCCAATGGGTGTCGGATAAAACTTTATATTTGGGTATTTGGATTACAAGGAGTTCTGAGTTGGGGCAGAAGTCAATATGGAAGGGGCTGTCAGCTATTAAGGGAATTTAATAAGGTGGAATAAGCTACCCTAAATTTTATGGCCCGGCTTGGGCTTATTAAAATAAATCTGCTACCGAGGTTACTATACCCAGTGTATTTAGCTCCATATAGTATACCCAAAAATGGTTTATAGCATCAAGAAAGTACTCTCTGACTTTTTTTAGTAAACCCCCTAGGAAAAAATATAATGACTTGCACCTTCCCTCCCATTTAGGTGGGCTCAAACTGCCAGACCTCCACTTGTACTATGTAGCAGGGCAGTTAGGTATGATGATCCGCTGGGGCCGCAGTCTGGATGGAGAGGATTATGTTCCAGAGTGGCTGTATTTAGAGTCTCATATGATGAGAGAGGCTGGGCTTTCCCCAGAAGCCTCATTATATGCCAATATTGCTCAGTGTTTTAAGGCTGGAGTGGGAGGCCCAGTTAAGAAGGGGGCAGAAGCCTAGTGGTCATCTCTAACTCGAGCACAGAAAGAGGCTCAAATGAAGGCTCAAGATCAACCGCTGGTGGGCAATCCTAATCTACTTATAGGGAACAAGGTACTTAAGGGGAGACGGGTTGGTTGGGCTTCGGGCCTATACCTAAAGGATGTCATTCAAGATAATAGAGGGTCCTTCCAGTGCAGTGTGACAGAATGCCCTTTTTCCAAAGACTGCAAATTACACACTTGTTGGAGGGTTCTTAAAGAGAAAGGGGACTATCAGATGGCTCATTTAACTGGGACAGGCTGAGGAGGAGTTGACCTAAATCTAGACCTTTATCACAGATATATAGAGAGTCCTAATAGAGTTTTTGGTCCGGGCTCCCCCGTATCGGTGTCATACTGGGTCGATAGGTTGGCCCCCCAAAGCATTGATTGGGCCAGTGTGTGGAAAAATAGCAAATATATAACAATACCTAAATACAGAAGTCTGCATTTCTTTATTGCTTCCAATCTATACTTTACCCCTGTGAAACTATTTGAAAGAGGCCTTAGACAGACAGACCTGTGTTTTAGGTGTGGTCAAGAGAAGGGGGATTTACTACATGTGTTATGGAATTGTAGTAAAATTTCGCTTATGGGAGAAATCAAGAGGCGGATGGACCCGTTGCTTGATTACTCAGAATATATTATACCGGAGATTTGTACTTTAGGGGATCTGTCGCAAATGAGGGGCACTGTATCAAAATATCATATATCTCTAATTGCGTTCGTAGTCAAATCATTTATGGTTCAACATTGGAAGGACGATCAGCTCTATGAGTACAAGCAATGGGTGGGAGATCTTGTTGGGGCCCTTAACAGAGTCAAAAAGCATGTATACTCAGAGGGGAAGAAAGAGTTGTATACTAAAAGGTGGGTGCCGTTGGAGGCAATTTACTCCCAATAAAGAGATATCTGAATGGCACAGGTCTGTCTGTGGGGCTGTGTTTAGTTAAAAACCTGAAATCAAAGGAAATATGGCATATGGTAAGGTTAGGGAGATGTTAGGGACAGATTTAGTTGATAAGAGGTCTAATAAGACTTGGGGACTTGTTTGAGTGGTAATAGGGAGGTCTGCCTTAGCGCTGGAGGGTTGGGGATTCTCTCTCTTTCCGGGGGCACGGGAGGTTCTACCCCATACAAGTTACAGTTTAATTCTAACCTGGTCAGGAGAGTTCAGGCCAAACTGCACGGGACCTCAGTGGGAAGGATATGAGGAAGCTAGATATAGCGTAACAATAGGTTGCCTGACTATGGGAACACTGTCAAGTTTAGGGGTTGGTATGACTGGGGGGGGGGGGATGCCTCCTGGTGTGTGTAAATAGTTTTATTGTATATAGTTCACACAATCAGTTTTTGGATTGTGTACCCTGGGATGCCAGGGCTGCTTGTCTTGTTTGTCTTGTTTGTAGTTGAATCTGAAAACTAATAAAAATGTGTTTAAAAAAAAAAAAAGGAATATGAAGTTAGGTTGATGAAGTTGAACATGTACACCCTGGAGGAGAGCAGGGATGGTGGGATATGATTGAAGTGTTTAACCACCTGAGGTGGTAAATAAACCTAGCAGAGACCTAGAGAGCCGAGGGGGCACGGACTAAGGTTGGAAGGGGGACCGGGCGCTGTGGAGCCCGAGCTGAACAGTCACTGGCTACATCGGCTCCTGAGACATATTTTTTTACAATCTAAATAAATACTACTTTTCGAGTACTAAAAAGTACACTTTTCACCACATTTGAAGGGGATAACTTGGAGAACAAGATGGGAAAGACTCACAAGAATCCGCAGCCAGAGGAGGCGAAAAAAGATGGAGGGAAAGGCTTCCCGGCAGGCCCTACCACTAGATCAATCCCGGGAGGTACGATGGAGGGGGATGACTTGGTGGAAACGCTGCAGTCTCTCGGCCGCAAGATGCGGCAGCTCTTGGTTTTGTCGGCCTCCACTAACTCCAAACTGGACCTCATGGCAGGCAGAATTGCCACAGTGAAGTCAGCAGTTGATACTCTTCAGGGAGATGTAGAAGAGTTGAAATGGCACATCACAGTGTGCCAAAGCACCACTCTACAATGTGCAAAAGAACAACAGTACACAAATAACCGTTTGGAAATACTTGAAAACCAGATTAGAAGCCAAAATCTATGGATGGTGAACCTATTTGAGGAGGCAGAAGGCAACTCTGCTCATTTGTTTGCAAAGGACTGGTTGGCAGATCAATTCTAGGAGCAACTAACTGGGGAGGATATACATATTATTAAGGCCTACCGATTGCCACATAGAGCTAAAACACCGACAGAGTTTCCGAGGGTCCTAATGATTGTTTTGGATAGTATGGCCACCAGAGACAAACTGCTGAATTGGGCCAAGAGACACGGACCACTATCCTATGAAAGTACTCTGGTTCACATATTTCCGGACATTGCTTACACTACGCGACTCAGAAGGAAAAAATTTGACGGGGTGAGAAAGACACTTAGAGACTTGGACATACCCCATACAATGCAGTTCCCAGCTAAAATCAGGATTATTCAAGACGGTAAGGTCTATATATTTACAGACCCATTGGATGTGGGGAAATTGACGGAGAAGATGGCGGCTGCCAGGAACGCCACGAGGAAAGCCCAGATGGATGAAGGAGAAGGAGAAGAAGAAGACACTTGGAAAGTGGGTCCTTTTATTTATTTTTTCTCCTTTCATGATTCAAGTTTTTCTATCTCTACAATATTTGCAAGTTGGAAACTGTAACAGTAGTATATCAGATAGATTGTTTAAGTTGATGCAACAATAAAAGGTACCTAGGTTACTGGGTACTGAAATATCTGAGGTACCCTTTATGTTAATAAGTCTCAGTAGTTTAATAAAAGTTAAAATTTAGTGGCTGAGTAAAGATAAAATGTTTGTACAGCATGTAGGGAAACATGGTACCAATAGCCCTTTTTAGGGCGAAGGAGAATTAGTTTCACATGCTAAGAAAGTCTTTAAAGTGATAATACCATGTGCTTATGGACTGTTTTTCCACAATATTAAGCATAAATGTTTGGTAAAATATATTTAGACACCTTGTTCGCTCTCCCTGAGTTGGTTTTAAGTAAGGGACGATGAATCCTGTATAAAATGAAGAGTTATCTTCTGTAAGAATGAAACACTAATGTTGTTCCTTGCAAGGTTCATTGTATATGTTTGCAAAGTATTCTTTTTTAAAAATGAATAAAATATAAATTAAAAAAAAAAGGCTGGAAGGGGGTCGTTTCAAGAGGGAAATGAGGAGGCACTACTTCTCTGAGAGGGTGGTGTCTAGTTTGAATGTGCTGCCAGAGGGGGTGGTAACATGTAGGACAGTCAATAGCTTTAAGGAAGAGTGGGATAAAGCAAGAGAGAGTTGGGGGGACAGGGGCTGGGAAAAGTAGGGGAGGAACTGAGGGGGGAGGAGGCTGGGGCAGCTGCAATCTAGGGTGCTAGCTGCACAATTGGGTAGACTTACATAGATCGATTGGTGTGTTCTGCTGGCAGATTCATATGTTCATATGTTTGTATGTATGTTCATATGCAAAAATCATAGTGACGCTGTTCATGAGCAGAGGTCCTAAAATGCCTATGTTGAAAATTTGGTGACAAATGTCCATAAAATGACCATGTTACAGGCATGCGTTGTGCAGTTTCCATGCACCCTCGTAACTTTGCAAATTTGTAGTATTTTCACTCTAGATTTTCAACATTGCCATTTTTCCACATCTCCTTATGAACAGTACAGCTGTCATTTTTCACATCCTGCCCGAAATATGCGTTTACATATCTGGCGCAGAATACCACGGTTGCTGTGGGAAATCAATGTTTGGGACAGATTAAGAACATCATAGTGACAGTGTTCATGAGCAGAGGTCACAAAATGCCTATGTTGAAAATCTGATGAAATAATTCCACTAAATGACTGTGTTACGAGAATGCATTGCTCAGTTTCCATGTACACGCAGAAGTTTGAGCATTTTTAATATTTTCACTACAGATTTTCAACATTGCCATCTCTTCACATCTCTCTATGAATGGTACAGCTGTCATTCTTCACATCCTGCCCAATCTGTGTTTTCATGCATCTGGCGCACAATGGCACAGTCGCTGTGGAAACTCAAATTTTGGGACACATTGACAAAATCACAGTGCCACCGTTCATGAGAAGAGGTCCAAATGCTTTCATGAGGTGGGGGCCACAAAATGGCCATGCTGAACATTTGTACTGCAAATACCAACAAATGCCTGGGACGTTATGGTTTCTAAGCATAACGTCCCACCCTTTACAGACTGATAGACATCAGGGGTGTGCCTTTGGATTGCTGACTGTAATGCTCATGCCATTCCAACCCCACTCCCCCACCCCCAGACACTGACAGCCATTGAGCTGTGCCTTCGACTCTTTGGCCCCACAGTTCACCCCATTCTATATTGCACCCATTTCAGCATATGTCCTTATGGAGTGGGGTGACTGTAAAGCTGAACACCCCAATGTACACCTCAATACTTGTCGGTGGACGGTGTCTGCAGGATAGGGTGAGGTGAAATGGGCAACAACACAAACGCATACCCCAATGCTTGTCCATCTCTGCAGGGTGGCGGTGTGGTTGGCGTAAAGTTCAATACTTCACTGCCATTCCTACTCTGCATCTGTCTAACTTCTGCATTTCCAATGCTAATACCAGCAAGCAAACATTCGGCATTGACAAATGCTTGTTATAATGAGGAGGCGAATACTGAACAAAGCATTAATGGTATCCTAATTGTTGTTTAAATATTAGGAGCCTCATACACAGTCACACATTACTGGTTAAATGAACCTAATGTTCACATAGCACAAGTCCTTTGATTTGTGTATAACAGGGTAGCGAGTCATTTACTACACAGTTGCTTAGTCACATGAGATTGCACAGGGAATGTTTTAGTGGTAGTTCGGAAGGGAACCTCAGTGAGGAATGTAGAGGTTAGAAATGTTCTAAGGACTAGGGAGAAGCAACAAATACTATTTGGTTGTAGACTTACTCTACTCAGAGTGTGTCATTTGAAAATGGCCCAAATTTAAATCCTGGAATGTCTCCCTACCTGGCTGAAGCAGTTTAAAGATCTGTTGTGAGAGATGAAGGGAAGGAGGTCCTGGACTTTTAATCCTTTGGAAATTTGTGCAGTCCGGTATCGGCATCGGTTTCCGGGGAACTGCCGTGGTGAGAGTGCTGTTTGTGGAGGACTGTGGTGGAGATGGACCAGTGAGGAGGATTGGACAGAGGAATGGACTGGTTCTGGATCCTCTGAGTTCCCTGTTGTGAGCTCTGCAGCACAGGAATATCTGCTGTTAAACTCTAGGTTCCTGGATTTTAGCTTTTGGTGATCACTGTCTGGGTTTGTGGTGAGGAGATCCTTCTTGCCTCTCAGGGGTAGCTGCCGGGACAGTGACCGCGCAGGAGGGTTGGGACGGCATCTTCTGGAGAATGGTCAGTGTTATCCCTAGCTACTCCTAGGCCTGGAGAGTGGGCCGGAGGGGCTATTGTCATTGGAGGCAGTAGCAGGGGCCATGGGTCTTTAGAGTGGTGCCTCTGGGTGGGTATGTTCAGGTTTTCTTATTTTGCCTGCCTGGTGTTCTTGTTTGATTGGTGGACCAATTTTATTCCTGTGCCATTTTTATGGGACTGGAAGCTGGAAGCGGGACTTGCTTGAAATCTTCAAAACGGTCAGACCTTCTTTTCTCTTTTTTTTGAGACCATATTTATCTGGGTGGGCAGTGAGAGTGCCCATTAAAACAATTAAAATTGTTTAAGTCTGTTGATCTTTCCCAGCCTATGTGAGAGGCAGAGCTGGGGAAGGGTTTTTTGACTGCTTCCCACAGAGGTGGGAGCTTTCTGGGTTTGGAATTCTTGGACTGAGAGCTTGCTCTCCTTGGACAATATTTTATTCTGTTACATTGCCATAAATGCTTTAACATGTATATATTTATTATTTGTTGTTGATAGTTTTTATTTGATTTGGGTGGTGTTTAATTATTTTGAGTGTGTATGCTGCTAGTTTTAGAAATGTGCTGGGAGGGCCTAAAGACAGTCAGGCAGTATTTCCCCAGCAGGCTCAGGGAATTGCATTCTTTTGACTGCTCCTACCTACCAACTGAAACCTACAAATGCTGTCAATCTTTACTTCTGCTGCCAGGAGGTGTAGGAAAAAGGGGAGAACTGGGTCTGGTTGGGGACTGGAAAGGGGGGGTGAATTGGGGTGGTGGGGACCATGAGATGCCCTGGGGTGAAATGATGTCAAGACAGGGGTAATCCCTGTCTTGTTCCCATACCCAAGGGCTCAGCAGTAGGTGCTGAACAGGAGTCGAGGTCTTCCTTAGCACCCCATCCAACCAGGGTGGTGCTATGCAATGCCGCATCCATTAAAAACAAGATGGCTATTATAGCTGATCTTGTTGAAATGGTGGATCTGGCATGTATCACCAAGACCTGGCTGGATAAAAATGCAGGCCCAGTATTGGCTTCTGCAGTTCCATCTGGGTTCTCTGTGATCCAACGCTCGAGGTTGGATCGTAGGGGTGGGGGTGTAGCTATCTTTTTTAAGACCGAACTGGGCCTTGTGGATATTCCAGTGGGGACCACCAGATCCTTTGAGTGTATCATGGGAGAGGGTGTAGGTTGCAGGATACTCCTCATCTACCATCCACCAGGAGATGGGTGTGTATTCCTGCAGGAGGTAGCTGAGTTCATCGTCGACATGGTACTGGAGTCTCCCAGATAGATCATTCTGGGGGACTTCAATGCCTGGGTCGACGATGAACTCTCGCAATTTGGTCAAAATCTCCTCCAGCTAATGACAATACTGGGCCTTACACAGGTGGTCACCTCCTCTACCCATATAGGAGGTTGCTCACTGGATCTGTTGTTCCTCCTGGAGATGGAAATCTCAGACTTGGGAGTGGAACCAGTCAGTTGGTTTGACCATCACACCATAGGGTTCAGTTTTGGGGCTTCCCCAAATGGACCTACCCCTTCGGAGATGGTCCAATGCCGCCCTTTAAGGGGAGTTACCGCAGATGGTCTATCAACGGTCCTGGACCTATCGGGATTGCTGGGTGAAAGCACAAGTCCAAGGGATCTTGTGCTGGCCTATAAAAAGGCAGTGGGAGATGCCTTGGACTTGATTGCTCCTGTTCGTGTTCAACCACTCACTCTTCACCCAAGGTCCCCTTGGTATGATGGTTCCTTGAAGGAGCTGAGATGAGTTGCTCGAAGGCTGGAGAGAGCATGGCAGAAGTCTGGCCTGGATGCTGACAGGCTTAGATTGATGGAACATTATAAGGACTATCAATCAGAAATCACCCATAAGAAGGGAGAGTTCCTGTCCAGGGAGATTTCTGCTACCCAGAATCAACCGGCTCAGCTTTTCCAAACTGTCGACAGCAATCCAATCTGTCTCCAGTCCGGAAGACTTTTTCACAAGTTAAGTGTGATGAGCTAGCTCGATTCTTCGCAGATAATGTTGCCAGTATCAGGTCTGGAATCAGCCCAGCTCTCCCTACGAAGGATTGCGGAAGTCAATGGGAGGCAGTGAGCACCCAGTCTGTCTGGATGGATTTCAGCCAGCCGGAATTCATGGACATTGTGAAGATTGTCCAGACTTTGTGCCCAACCTGTTGTAGTTTGGATCCGGGTCCTACCCCCCTTTTAGTGGGGTGTGTAGATGTTATCTGCCCGATCCTAGCTGAAATTGTCTGGAGATCCTTGGAGAGGGGGGTCTTTCCAGATCCTCTAAAGGAGACGGTCATTCGACCACTCCTTAAAAAGCCCTCCTTGGACCCCGACTGTCCAGCTAACTACCGGCCTGTCTCTAACCTGCTCTTTGTGGGTAAGGTTATTGAGAAGGTGGTTGCGTTGCAACTAGATGATCAACCTTGCAACTCACAATGTCTATGAAGCTCTGCAGTCTGGATTTAGGAAGAGGCACACAGCATGGAGACCACCCGTGTCCGGGTATTAAATGATCTCCTAATGGTGAGAGTTTGAAAGGCTCATACTATCTTGGTCCTTCTTGATCTCTCAGCAGCTTTTGACACTGTGGACCATGGTGTGCTTTTGGAGTCCCTGTGGTTCCTTTGTGGACTGTCAGGTACAGTCCTCAAATGGTTTTGATCATTCCTCGTGGGCAGGTCTCAGAGGGTGGTCACTGGAATTTATTCCTCTGATGCCCTCCCCCGTCCTGCAGGGTGCTGCAAGGCTCCATATTGGCACCCATGTTGTTCGCAGTGTATATGTTGCCATTGGGAGATATCATCAGGCGATACAGTGTGAGTTTTCACTGCTATGCAGATGATACTCAGTTGTATATGTCCTTTGTACCTGAACAGGTTGATGTGATTTCAGTGCTAAACAACTGTCTCTCCAAGAGCAAAAACTGGATGAGCTTTAGTTGGCTGAGACTGAATCCGGATAAGACTGAGGTATTGGTTGTGGACCTGGGTCACCCAGGGGCAGGTTTGGGAGCTGGGCATGTGTCAGGCCTATGGCTTGATGGTGTTCAGCTCACTACCTCAGTTCAGGTGCATAACCTGGGCGTTATTTTTGACGATGGCTTGACCCTTAAATCTCAGGTATCAGCCGCGATTAAATCCTCATTTTACTATCTGAGGAATATCACCTGGGTGAAACACCTGGTTTCACCAGATGACCTTCCAACACTGGTCCATGCCTTTATTACCATCCATCTTGACCACTGCAATGCCCTCTACCTAGGGCTGTCTGGGGTTGATATCTGCCACTTGCAGCTAGTGCAGAATGCTGCGGCCAGGCTGTTGACTGGTACTTCAAGGACCAGCAACATTATGCCTGTGCTGCGTGGACTGCACTGGCTGCCAGTTCAATGGTGGATCACCTATAAGATAGGCTTGCTTACCTTTAAAGCCCTACATGAACAGGGACCTGACTACCTAAAAGATCTCCTGACTCCCTACTCCCCCAATCAACCTCTCTAATCTGCCGATGAGAGATTGCTAGAGATTCCCAGGGTTCGTTTAAAAACTTCTGGTGCCTGTGCTTTTTTAAATTGTAGCACCAAACCTGTGGAATTCTCTACCTTGTCGGTTAAGAGAAAGCCTGACCGTCAGTAGTTTTAAATCTATGTTAAAAACCTATTTATTTTCATTAGCCTTCCCAGATTGTTCTTAAATAATTTATATTGTTGTTTTATCTTGCTTATTATATCTGTGTTTTAAAGTGTACAGCGCCTTGATATTTGAAAGGTGCTATGTAAATGAAGCTTTGATTGATTGATTGATTGATTGATGAAGAGGGGGCTGCTATGGCAGTGTGGGACTGGCATGCTAATCGGACACTGAGTCATGGTCAGCTGCTTGCCAGCCCTTGCACACCCAGTCACTAGCTATAGCACTCCATGACCTGTATAAATGTTACAAGCAGTACTATAGGAGACGTAGGTTTGTGAGTGGGACTAAATGTCATAGCAGTGGTCAGAAATCGGCAGCAAATCAGGTAATCAGCAGCTGTTCACAAGAGACAGAGGTTGGGGGCTACACTGAACACCAGGGAGTGCCAATGGGCCTAGTAGTGGGTGGGTGGGGGGCCTCTGAACCACCAAGGAAGACCATCAAGAAGCAGGAAAAATCCAACTTGCCATTAAGTTACTGGAGTTGGTGCAGCACAGGGCAACAAAGATGATCCAGGGACTAGAGGACATATCCAACTTGAGCAGGCTGAGGGAGCTGAACATGTACTCGCTGGAGGAGAGGAGAGACAGGGGGGATATGATTGAAACCTTCAAGTACATGAAAGGAATAAACAAGACAGGCACAGAGGGACTATTCAAGTTAAGGGTGGGTAGGGACACTTGAGGTCATGATCTCAGATTGGAGGGGGGAAGGTTCAGGAGAGAAATGAGAAGACACTTTTTTACAGAGAGAGTGGTGTCTGGGTGGAATGCATTGCCTGCGGAAGTGGTCTCCTGTAGAACAGTGGACTGTTTCAAAAGGATGGGATAGGGTAAGAGGAGGGTCGGGAGGGAAGGGGGCAGCTTCAGTATAAGGGTTGCTAGCTGCAAACTTGAGCAGAATCGATAGACCATAAAGTCTTTATCTGCTGACAAATTCGTATGCTCACATAGACCCTCACACTGGCATAAAGTAAAACCATATACTATAAAAGAATAAAACATAGGCAACCATTCCCAGCTTGGCTAGTGTTGCCATCTCAGGGTTGATATGACATCATGTACCTCTCGAGTTTCCCTTTTGAGGTTCGCATGATGTCATTTCAACCACTAGATGGAAACAGACTCATTTTGTATGGCTGCCTGTACATTATTCTTTTATAATTACTGGTGATCCCCTTTAATGCACGAAGCCGCTACACGTTCCAAACACCGTAATAACCAGTTATTACAATGTTTAGTGTCACTCTTTTGAAGCATGCCTTCTCATTGGCTCTTCGTCTGTATGTGGGTGGGCTGAACACCGCAAGAAACATGGCAGCTCCATTTCTGAGCACCCGCATTGATCGTTTGCCTGTCACTCTCCGTACCAGTAATTTATTAATTGTTTTGAGTATTTATCTGGTTGATCCTGCCTCTACAATGCAAAACATCTATCTAGTTGATCCTGCTGCTGTTATGCTTCAGTCGGGGTTTCAGAAGACTGTGAGTCTGATCTGGAATGAATCGTCATTCACAGACTGCTCTGCACTTATTGTATTTCCTATGCTGGTTCCACAGTGCAATTTAAAAAAAATGAAAACAGAAAAAAATAAAAATATATCTCTACTGCAAAAAGTGAGAGAGAGAGAGAGAGTGTGTGTGTGTGTGTGTGTGTGTGTGTGATTCTGTCTCACAGAACTGCTTCACTAAGTTTGGCATCCACTCCCTGTCTCTCCCTGCACCAGCAATTATAATGACTCCTTGCACCAATAATTATAAAAAATAATGGCTATGCAACTGTGATGTTATGGATTTTTTTACACACCCTCAGTGTGTGATGACCTCATACGCTTTCGAGCTTTGTGCTTGAGATTTATTGGTCATCACACACCTTGAGTGTGTAAAAAACTAAATCCATAACATAAAGTTGCATAGCCATTATTCTCTATATGCTTTATTTTTAATTGCTTCCACTCTTCTGATATGCTTTGAATATTTTGTTTTGTTTTCTTAAAGACATGATTTTTTCACCATTAGTTGTGACTGAGTCAGCCTTGTATAATTCTTTTATATTTACTGTTGTCAAGTACTAGGTTTGCTGGACGTTCTGTGATGTTAGTGCCACCATTTAGTGTCATTTACTTAGCAGTGTGGATGCAAGATGCATGGAGACTGTCCACAGCAAAGAGTGAAGAGGTAAACTATTACAATGACTTTATGTCAGTGAAAATAGTAAGAGCAATCCTTTCCTTAATGAGCAAATAAGCCAAAGCATATCAGATATCTGTAAAATAGGAACCAAGATCATTTTTAAAAACAAGGGGACTGATTCTCAAAGCTCTGATTTTGATGCAAGGTGCCTGCACCACACAGCAGTGGCGCAAGGGCAGCTTGCATCAAAACTTGGAGATTTCGGGATTCTTAAAGACCCCCCCCCCGTGCCACACTGGGACTCGATGTGCCAAACCAGCCCTGCACCTGGTCTGTGCCTTGCAGCTGGGTGCGCCAGGGCACTAGGGGGCTTGCTGTAGATACAAGCTCCCATATCCCCTAAATCAGGATTCTCAAAACCCTCTCAGAGGGAACACATCTAAGTACTGTTAGACTAGCCAGGGCTGGTCTAACGGTACTTAGACGTGTGTCCTCTGGGATGTTTTAGATAACTTGCACCACCCCCAGAGGATGGTAGAGAGCATGTGCTGTGGTATCCCCCCCCCCCGTAACCACGGTCTTTTGTAGCATTAAATAAAACAATACCCTAGTGGCTGGCAGTCCACCTTCCCTGATCCCCAATTTCCCCATTATGCATAAATAACAGAGCTCCCTGGTGTCCAGTGGCACCCCCTCCCAATCTCTGTACAGAGTAAAATATACATCCCATCCCTGGTGTCTAGTGGTCCCCCCTCCCTATCAATGATCCCCAGAAGATGTAACATATAAAGCATTCCCTGGTGGTTAGCAGTCTCCCCTCACCATCCCTGAGTGCCCCATCCAACAATACCCAACATTCCTTGGTGTCTAGGTGCCCCCCCACCGGCAGATAGTGCCCCCCACGCTGTTCCCTCCAATCCCATCCCAGAGCCAGCGACCAGCACAGCCCTCTGCTCTCCACCATGGCAGGCCACTGACTGAGCTGTCAAGGAGAGAATACTGTACAATCAGCTGTTACAGTACACGCTCCTTGACAGTTCAGTCGGTGGCCAGTCATGGTGGAAAGTGGAGAGCTGTGCTAGTTGTCAACTCTGGGATGGGATGTGGGAGTGGGGTGGTGTACCACTGCCTACTGGGGTGGGGGGTGGAGGTCCCCTAGACACCAGGGATTGTTGAGTGTTGTTGAATGGGGAACTCAGGGATGGGGAGGGGAGACTGCTAGCCACCAGGGAATGCTTTATATATTACATGTTCCAGGGATCATTGATAGGGAGTGGGGACTGCTAGACACCAGGTAGGGGATGTATATTTTACTGTGTATGGGGATCAGGAGGGGGGACCACTAGACACCAGGAAGTCCTGCCATTTATGCATACATGGGACATCGGGGATCAAGGGTGGGGGACCATCAGCCACCAGGGAACTGTTTTATATTTTACTGTCACTGTCATCCTGCAGGTTAGATATAACACTACTGTGCAGATGGCTACATTATATATACCACGTCAGTGACTGGCAGTTTGGCATTCATCTATGTCCTATTTCTGCCCTTGCAAGAGTGCCGCCTGACCGAGCTTACAGCTTGCAGCAAACCTGTCAGATGCGCTATCTGTTTGGTGCATGGACACAGTTGCAGCAAGCTGTGGGACTTTGTCACTGAGACCATTCGATAGAGAATCAGGCGTAGGGTACCTGACACACCAGTAATTGACACAAGCTTCCATTGGTGCAGCTTGCACCACCCTTTGAGAATCAAGCCCAAAGTCTCTGCCATCTATAAGTTCAGTTATTAGGAAGTCAAGCATTCATGTCAAACATCTGTTCTCATAGAAGTGTACAATGCTCTACTTCTCTTCATTTTACAGTGCACAGATCTGATACATTTTGCTGCTCTTGAATTGGTTCTTGTCTCTCTGCAACGCATTTCAAACTTTTGCTCATATTTAAACCCACTCGCTTTCCCACTTCCCCATGTTCCGTGACCTGTCTATATTATTCCTTCTGTCCCTCCTCTTCTCCTTCCCTCCTTTCTTCATCCAGTCCCCACACCTTTTTCACCCATCACCTCCCCCTACTAACCCTCTTCCCTTCCTCATTCACCCCAGCCTTTGCACCGCCCCTTCACTCAACCTTGAGGCCCTCCTGTGCTCTATCCCTCTCATGTGTCCTTGCCCCTTGTCTCATTCCACCCACATCCCTATCCACTGATGTAGATGTCACTCGCAAATGCTCTTTATTGCCTTTTTGCTTCTGCTGTTGGTTGCCATGGAGCTAAACCGTGGTGTCCCCTTCCTTCCCCATCTCCAAAGGACTGAGCATTTTTCACATAAGCACCAGGAGCCTACTCCTCAAGCTTGATCAGCTGAGTGTATGGGCCCCAACATCACAAGTCCAAAGCTCTAGTTTGCACTGAAACCTGGTTCTCTGCTGGAACTGGTAATATGGAGTCAGGCTCTCTGGTTGCGGGGTCCACAGACAGGATGGAGTTCTCATCTATGTACAGTACATCTGAGCCAACAATGACACTGTATTTCAGTCCACAGTCCTCTCCTCATACCTTTCAACCTCCTGCCTCATAAATCAGGGACAAGGCTTAAAAAAATCAAGGACAAAGGACCAAAATCAGGGACACATCTTCAAAATTGGTGATATCCACTCAGGAAGCTGGTAGAATAAGGTGCTTAGTGTAAAATGCATTTTCTAAGAAAGAACAAGTCTGTAACTTTAATGTTTGACATTATTTTGTGCCTACAACTTCCACTGTTTGGTCACAGAAACACAATTTTTAGGAGGGACAGAGTAAAATTTGAAGGCAAAATCAGGGACGTCCCTGAAAATCAGGGACAGTTGAGAGGTATGCCTCTCCTCTTGTGTAGGTTCTCTTTCCCTTAGGTGGCATCTATTTCTTTCCAAAGCTGATTCAGACTCCCTTCCTGACACTTTCATCCCTTTCTTCCCTCTTCACTTGCAGTGAGCTGCTGGTACTTGGTGGCCCTAATGTCAACTGTCTGTTCACATCAGCAAAGACTATCATCCAATCAACTGAATCCCTCAACCTTATTCAGTTCATCACCAGCCCCACCTGTTACAACACATACTCCCCTAGCCATTCCCTCATTCACAAAGTACAGTACTATCCTCACACTTTCACTAGTCTTTCTGCTGGCACCCTTCCAGATGCTTTCAGCAACAATGGCATGCCCTACTGTGTCTGAAAGATTTACTGTCCCAAAGCCACTTCTCCACCCACATCTTGAAGTTCATCTGATCAGGCCCCTTGACCTATTTTCCCTGCTTTAGGGATACTTTAGGATACTGGCTGGTCACTGCTCTCTGTATCTACTGATATAGATGATTCTCTGCCCTACAGGTGCAGCCATTGATATGTTCAGATATTCCCGATATTTTGCAATATACTGTGTATATAAAGAGTTTCTCTCTCTGGTGACCCACAGTGGTACTGCAGGCAGGCAGGGAATTTCTCTAGAGATATCATAGAAATTTCAGGAAATACCTGGTCATGTTTTTGACTGCAACTGTTCTTCAAAGCCAAATTCATTGCTACATGAGGCATAAATGCCCCACTCAGGAGATCTTGTACCTATCGGTCTCACCTTTCCTGAATCTCTCAAGAGCTTATTATTTTATTTTAATGCGTTTTTCTCCTCAACCAGCCAGCTCCCACCACACTGATCTCCCCAGCACTGTCACCCACCTTCTCCATGGACTTACCTCCACCTCCTCTATGTACACTGTGCCCCTATGACAGAGACTTGGTTTCCAGGGCACTTGTTTCCCAGCATCCAAATCCTCTATTCTGGCAGAGGATGGAGCACCAAGGTTGAGGGTGCATGGCATGGGAGAGGCCAGGCATCAGCCTGCATGACTGGTAGTTTTACCACCTGTTTTTCTGCTGAGGGTCAGTGACATGCAATGATGTAACCTAAATTTGATGCTCCCCTCCACATAGTCTGAGTGTCTCCTGCTGCATTGCTACCCATATTCCACAAGGTTGCACTGAAATAGCAGAGTGCACCTCTTCCCCTCATCAAATTAGGAGAGCAGCACCTCAGACAATCAAGACCCTTCCCTCAGTAAGCCCTCTCGAGTCTGCTCCTGAACTAGGATCACAGCTGTAGCCAGTGGTAGTCTGTGCTACCAGGCTTGCATCTCTGCAGAGCTAATTGACCTTTTCAAAGTCCATAACTCTGCCATGAACCTCACAAGGGCTCAGGCTCCTCTGAGGAGGTGCTGAGATACAAACAACTGTGAAATGCCAGTGCAAAGATCACTAGGAAAGGCAAATCAAATTATTTTACCACCAACCTCCAGAGTGACCTTAATGCCCCATATAAGTTCTGAAAGGTTATTCTCTCTCTTTTCAACCCACCTACCCAGCCACCCACCCCTGTTCTCAAACTAGGTAACACCTACAGTATCTCTGAACCTCATGAGATCACAAATGCTTTTAAGCAATTTTTCACATCACATGCCCTCTCTCTCTTCTCCCTCCTGCTCTGCCTTCCCACTTCAACCTGCATCCCCTCTCCCCAGTTCCTCTTCCATTCCCTTTGCCCTTCC
Organism: Neoceratodus forsteri; assembly: GCA_016271365.2. NCBI lineage: Eukaryota > Metazoa > Chordata > Ceratodontiformes > Ceratodontidae > Neoceratodus > Neoceratodus forsteri. Next base: position 344,792,614 of record JADMNL010000022.1, read on the forward strand.
ACCATCTACCACCACCTCTTTTTCCTTCTTTGCCATCTTATCTTGGACTACCATTGCTGTCTTTCTCTGTTTCAGTCCCTCTAAGGGGCACAGTCTCACAGCCTGGACACCAATCTCTTTCATCTCTCTGCATCATTTATCACTGTCCCTCTTGTCATCTTGTTAAATCCCTCCTGTGCCCCAGACCTAGAAGAAGGCTAAAGTCCTTCCCCTGCCACAAAGGAGGTGACTCCTCAACTTCTGGGAGCTACTGTCCCATCTCCCTTCTCCAGACTCTGGCTAAAGGGTATGAAAAACTCCTACCCTCTAAACTTTCCACCTTCCATGGCTTTACCTTCTTCCCATATCCTTTCCAGTCTGGCTCCTGCAAACATCCCTACACTGCTTCCTCCTTCTTCTTGGTCACTGACTTATGCTGAAAGGCATACACAAGGGCAGATCACCACTGCTATTTTCTTGGAACTGGCCAAAGCATTTAATACTGTGGAACACTCTCATCTTCTGGATAAAGTGGGGGGTGGGGGTGGGAGGTGGGGGCAGGATTGCTCAATTTGTCAGTTTATTGGTTCCGCACCTACCTTTTAGACTAGTACCAGTTGTTACAGGTTTGCAATGCCCTATCCACCTCTCTGTCCATCAGGTTTGGTGTCCACCAGGATTCCATTCTTGGTTTTTCCTTTTTTCCATTTTCCTAAACAACCCCACCTCCCACTGTATCTCAACACATATCCAAATACATGTGGATAAAACAGTACTCTTTGCCTCTGGTGCCTCAGACACTGAGCTTGAATCACTGCGCTAGCCATACTATGACAAAGTCCAACACTGAGCCTTCTTAAACCAGCTGTAGCGTGATGCCAATGATACAGTCTCTATAACTTTTAGCACTAGGCAGAGAATGAGAGATCATACCCAAGATGATAATTCCAGTGTTTGATTACACAAAAGTGGTTTAAAGTGCTGCCCCCCATGTCTAACCTGGCCAGACTGGATCCCCTTTTCCACACATTTTTTTTATTTGCCCTAAATGCACCACCTCTTATTCATCACTGTTCTGTTTTCATTAACCTTTCTCCCTTTACGTCTCTGCCAAGCAGATGAGGAACGCTTTGGGAGAGTAGCACACTGGAGGCGTGCTTCCCATCCAATGCACTGCTCCTTGAGTAGGCGTTGGTGGTCCTGGCACCAATGGTGTAGGAGCTTTGCATGACAGCGGTGTTCTCTGCTTCAAAGGAAAGCACCAAGAGCAGCCTGAGGCCGCTGTGACGACAAACCCTCGCCACGCCGCTTCCCACGCCACGCCACGCCCCCTCATTAGCTTTGGTGCCGCAAACTTTGTTTGCCAACGGGTGCCCAATCTCTGTCGGCTCCACGTCCGCCCCTCCAAACCATTCTGCTGCCACGCTGGGAACCCACCCCAGCTGGTAAACTTTGTTTAGTCCGACGGTGCCCAATCCCCGTCAGCTCCTCGCCCCCAGTCATCTTGTGCCATGCTGGGAGCCCACCCAGCGTGGCAAAGGGTTCACATCATCTTTTTTTAACACCTGTAAAATAAAACGGTCCCACGGCACGCCTCCCAGCCCTCCCACAACCCGCACTCACCCACTGCACACCCAGCTCTCCCATACCCCCACCCCATACTTACCTCCGACTCTGGTGCGACAATCTCGTGGACTGGGAACACGTCTGCACTCTTCAAAGGTGACCGCGAACTGAGGAAATGCGGAAGCTGTATAATGGGCTAGATAGGGGGTTTCAGCTTTATTGATATTCAGTTGTTTTGAATTTTGCACATTTAACATGGGTTTTTGGGACTTCTCATGAATGATAAACACTGTCATGGCATTGTCCAAAGCGGTGATTTCGCAGGCACCGCGCAGTCACTCACTAAATCACCCCTTCGCCTCGAATAATGCCAGACAGTGAACCATTCATGAGAAGTGGTCACAAAACCCCATGTTGAAAATTTGTGCAAAAATTCCAAAATGACTGTTTTACGCAAGTGCTACAGCAGTTCCTACACTGGCTCGTGACTGCTTATGCACTTTTCAATATTTGCACTCCAGGATTTTCAACATTGCCATTTTCCACACCTCCTCATGAGCAGTACAGCTGTCATTTTTCACATCCTGCCCAAAATGTGTTTCTGCCCATGTAGCACACAATGGCGCAGTCGGTGTACGAACTCAATGTATGGGACACATTAAGAAAATCACAGTGACACTGATCATGAGCAGAGGTCTTAAAATGGCTGTGCTGAAAACTTGGTGAAAAAATTCCTAAAAATGACTGTTTTATGAGTCTCGCTATGCAGTCTCACGCACGCCTCGTAAGTTCTGGAATTTTCAATATTTTCACCCAGATTTTCAACATTGCCATTTTACCACACCTCCTATGAGCACTGCAGCTGTCATTTTCACATCTTGCCCAAAATGTGTTTCCGCCCATGTAGCGCATTAATGGCACAGTCGGTGTGCGTAACTCAGTGTATGGGACACATTAAGAAAATCACAGTGTCACTGTTCATGAGCAGAGATCTTAAAATGGCTATGTTGAAAATTTGGCAAAAATTCCTACAAATAACTGTTTTACGAGTGTGCGTTGTGCACTTCCTACGCACGCTCGTAAGTTTGCGAATTTCCAATATTTTCACTCCAGATTTTCAACATTGCCATTTTACCACACCTCCTTATGAGCAGTATAGATGTCATTTTTCACATCCTGCCCAAAATGTCTTTCCGCCCATGTAGTGCACAATGGCGCAGTCGGAGTGCGAAATCAATGTATGGGAGACAGTAAGAAAATCATGTGACACTGTTCATTAGCAGAGGTTTTAAAATGGCTATGTTGAAAATTTGGTGAAAAAATTCCTAAAAATGACTGTTTTACGAGTGTGCGTTGCACAGTTCCCACGCACGCTCGTAGGTTTGGCGAATTTTCAATATTTCCACTCCAGATTTCCAACATTGGCATTTTTACCACACTTCCTTATGAGTAGTACAGCTGTCATTTTTCACATCCTGCCCAAAACGTGTTTCCGCCTATGTAGCGCACAATGGGGGTAACAAAAAGGTCATGCTGACAATTTATTGCGCAAATACCAGCAATCGCACAGGGCATTAGGGTAAAGCACCATACATGCCAAACACCACTGCAAATACCTGCAAGCGAACGTTCGGCATTGACTAATGCTTGTTTGAGGGCTCTCGCCACTTGCTATCGCCTCTTCTATTGCTCTTTCTTCCTGACTAAATAATGGCTTGCCACTGTTCCTGCTTCTTTCTCCTGTCTTCTTACCTCCCATCCCACCCTGCTAACCAATCAGCTCATCTGATCTGTGCTTGCTCTAGCCATATCCGTTGCTACAAATCTGAAATGGATCTGTCTGCCTTCTCTATCTGCCTCCCAACCCTGTGGAAAAACAACTCACTCCACTCTTTCAAACATCTCTTACTGTAACACTTCTGAAACTTATGCACCAGCAGATATCCCTTATCCTGGCATACTCCAGCTTCCCATATGAACCATTTACCCCAGGCAATCACTGCAATCACTGCAATTTTGTATATTGTGTATTTAATAAATCTTTATATTACTAAATTTGTACTTTTACTCCATTATAGTTTTTGTATGTGTACGTTGCTTTTGATACTGTCTTTGCTGTATTCCCACTCTTCTAACCTCTCCCACAGATTGTGCCTGGAAACAAGCTTAGGCTCAATATACCTCTCCCAGCCAACACATTTAATTAATTAATTAATTAATTAAATCTGTTAGGATATTTTTTTTGTCACATGAGACTCTTTAGCCTCTTCTTTGCTAAATACATGATTTACCTTGTCTCTGTTTGATGATAGCTTGTTTTCCTTTATTTTTCAAATTAACCATACTGTACAGATCTTTACTAATTCTGTACATTTATTTTTTTATTCAGTTTTATAAATACACATAGTTGTAATGAAAGTTTTGGTTCTGTAGAGAGATAAGAAAAATAAGTTTCACAGTAGGAGAAATCACTCTTCATCCCTCAGCACAGCATATGGGGAACTGGCATAAACAAAAGCAATAAAGTCTCAAATTGTTGAAAGAATAGCTTATTGCAACAACACCTTGGACAAAGTCATGCATAAAAGTCCGAAGATGTTCATAAAGGTGCATAGCACATAGTACTCCACCGCCACGTGGTGTGACAGTCCAAGTTGCCAAATTCAAATATATAAGTGGAATTAACTAGCCCCAGTAATTGATAAACAAGCTAACAAGACTCAAAAGATGTAGGTTGCAAGCATCGGCCATATTCTATATTCCAAGACTGCAGGCAATATAACACTTGATTTGAAATGTATAGGTATCGGTTTCAGGTACAAAACATAAAAGACATGCAATAAGGCTCTATTTATGCACTACAGTGCAGCCCTCTTAAATGCACACCCATTTTGCACAGACAAAATGTGCATTTAAGCAAGTTGTGCACTTATCCAGACCTACATGTTTTCAGTGGGAATGACCGAGTCCGATATCTTTTTAATTTTTTTTTATTTCTGTACTCAGAAAAACATAACAAGTATATCAAGTAAAATACATTAATATGATTAAAAATCAATTTGTTAGTATATTTCATTATTTTTCACTTCAATTGACTGTGTTAAAAAGGCATTGCAGACAGGGCGCTCATTAAAACATTGTTTTCATACCAGATGAAAACAAGCTGTGCATGTAACATGTGTTAATAACATGTTACTAGATGCACTGATGATCTGTGTAAATTTGTACTTAACAGGAATGTGCACTTAACCAGCATGCACTTAACCAGAAAATTTAACACTGCAGCTTGTGTAGTAAATCTCTAAATAACAGCCTTGACTGGAGTATTACTAGCCTATTGGCCAATTGTAGTCTCTGAACTTGTAAATATTTCTTTAAATATAGTAAAAAACAGGTACAGTCTCCTCTAAAGAGCCCATTTAGGACAGGTTATGTGCGAGGAACTACCGCCATGCATATTGTATGTAACACATGGCTTGAGACGCGTGGCAGGCACCATATTGTCTCCAGTGGCTCCCCACCAGGCAATGGTTCCTGCCAGTTTAGAAACCAAATACATTAAAACAATTCATTTTGGGGCCAGCAGAACCCTGCATCTGTACCCCATCAGTACACACTTTAAAATTGTTCACATTTTAAATGCTAGAGGTGCAGTTAAGTACCTATAACTAAAGAGAAACCAGTCTATTCAACAGTTTTTAATTACAACTTACTACTCAGGGCAAAACAATATAATTATCTGCTATGGTGCATGTCGTGGAAAGAAAGGACACATTTTAATGAGAAGATCACTCTTCATTTTCCGAGTTGGGTGCTTTATGCCGAGTTTCAAAGTCCTGTTTAATGGCCTCTAGCTTCCCACCAGCTTCTTGTGGATCATTAGATACAAATGCATTACCAGTCTATGTTAATGTGAGCATGGCAGGCAGCTGGAGGGTGTGAACAATGCCCAAAGATCTAAGCCCAGCATAGCATCAAATGCTTTGCATCATTGCCGCACTAAATAGTTCAAGATTGGAAAGGCATAGATGAGAGTTCCATCCACGAATTGCATTTGTCCCTTCATTTTGACAACTTGTAGAAACTCGTCTCTGGCATGTGGTCTATGTGTGATTAATAAAATTGTATTAGATTGGGTGACATTGGCACATCACTGACGGGTTGATCTGGTAGGCTTGCAAATGCAGATCAATGACCATTAGATTTGTAAAAGTATTCACCAGATATTGCACCTTATTGGGTCCCTCAGTCTTCTCTGGAACACCAAGGACATGTATTTTAGCCATCCTTGCCCCATTTTCAAGTTGCTCCAAATGGGTGTAAAGCAGGTTATTTTCTTTTGTAAGTCCAGCTACTGCAGCAGCCATCTTGCTGGAGGAGTCCTGTGCTGCTTTGGATTTGGTGGTTACTATATTCAGTCTAGTTTTGACTGCTGTTAGTCATGTATTGAATACCTTCACCTTTCTATCAAGGTTGTGTATGGCCTGCAGGAAGGCTACATTGCTCAGTTTTCCAGAAGGGTCACTGCATGCAGAATTTCCACTGCTTTTTCCCATCTGCCCTATCAGCTGTTGCATGACTGTCTAACCACCCACTTGAATGGCTTGCTGAAGCGGTCTCTCTGTACCTTTAGATAATAGGTTTTACATCCTCCGATGGCAAATACAGAGTTCTGAGAAGCTAAACAATAACTGATTACAGACTTTAATTTATTACATTTGCAGAAATAAAGCATCCTGAAGCAGAGCCATTGATAAGCATGTAAACCACCATTGCAGCTTCTGGCTATCCCAGATGTAACGTTAGCATGAAATTCTATTTAACCCCCAACTATCTCAACATTGTATTATAAGAATTGCCTTACAGATAAGGGTTAATTCAGCTTCTTTTACAAACTTCAGTTGTGACTGCTAACATTTTCACACTTTGCCCTTCTTTAAAACAATTCTACCTCAAATGCATCTGTGTGTTAAATATTAGAGGTTTACTTCTGAAATGTAACCACTCCTTTTCTGAACTACTGTACCCACACTGCTCTCATGGGAGCCTATTCATGAACAGGAGGGAAATATGTGCCAGAGGCACGTATCCTGCTCATGTAGCTCCGCACCTATGGACAGGTGCACCCAGCCGGCATTCACCATCAGCCACCACCTGTCTGTATCTCCTCCCACCCCAGCACACAGTACTCCACAGGGCAGCTGAGGCGTGGAGTTGCAGACCCAGTCAGACATCCAATGGGATGCCCGGCATGGGTCCACAGTGGATGCCTATGCATATAGGCATGGGTCTGGGTGCATCAATGGCACCAGCGAACACCTGGACTTGTGCTGCTATGCCCCTGCTGGTGGCAGACCCTATGGCTGAGTTCTGGAGCACAGGGTACACCCGCTGCACTGCCCTCCCAACTCACAACAGCCTGTTACCCATGCAGCATGCCTCCCTCACATGCCACCCAATCCCGGTGGCAGTGAAAGCCCCCCACACCCTTCACATGGCCGCCCCTGTCCCCAGTGTGTGTCACACCCCTAGATACCCACAGCTGCCCCATCTTCAGTGTCACACGAGCCCCACCTCCCCCCTCAAAGCACACAAGTGTCCTGGTGCCACACACCCGATCCCATACCCCCAACCCACATTGGCGGCAGTCAGTGGCTCCCCCCATGGCACTGAACCCCCCATCTGCACAGGCAGTGCTGTGGCTGGATGGCCAGTGGCATAGCCCTCCGCACACTTCCTTGGCTCCTGTCCATCTAAGTGATGCTAGGAATGCACCCCTATTAATAGTCTGCATGTTCCCAGCATCACTTGGATGGCTGGTGGCTGAGGAGGTGTGTGGAGGGCTGTGCCACTGGCTATCCGGCCGTGACACCAACTGTGCTGGTATGGGAGTTGTCAGAGCTGCCAGGGTGGGGGGAGCCACTGGCTACCAATGAGGGTCGGGGGATGCGATTGGGGGTCGGTGGACTACTGGGCTTGCCGGGTATGTTCTTAACACATTCTTGCCTGGGTGGCAGTGCCATGGATGGGTGGGTGGGGGAAACACCTGTCACTGGCCACCAATGCTTCAGCGGTGGTACCAGGTTCAGGGAGTCTGGGAGGTTGTGGTGCAGCACCTGTATGTGCACGGTGGGGATGTCTGTGGCATCACTGAGTTGTGGCTGCCATCTATGCAGCGGGAGGGTGCATGGCAGACACTGGGCAGGGTGGCTTTCTGTTTGGGGGGGGGCACTGGGTGTGTGTCATGGACATGTATGGGCACTCACCCATTCCACTGCCCCAGCCCTCCCCTGCAGCCTAGTGAGCTTGGGCAGCTCAGACTGTAGGGTCCTGCTGCCACCGCAACTGGGAGGTGTACACCATGGGGGTGTGAAGTGGGTTATGGCAGGGTCCCACCTGGCGTAGCCTGCACCCTCCTACACCCCCAAGTGTGCAGCACTCCACGCTATAGTGCATGACACATAGTGCTGGCACCCCCCCCCACCTCAGCACATTTCTGTACGTGTGGCTGGGGATCGGGTGCATAGGGTCTGTGCACCCCCTTTTGTGCATCCTGCATGGGGGGCTTAAAGGGTGCGGAGTGGATACGCACCGTGGCTGTGCGGCATGTAGCTACTCTGCACATTTGTGCATAGGCCCCATGATGCATAAACGTTATTCAGTTTCTGAACACGTAGTTCTGAAAAATCTACTTTGCTGCAAATAGGAACATTCAATGTTTACACATAATTCTATATATAATAATTTAATAAATTATTTTGTGAGCAGATAGATGCTTCTCACCACATTTCACTCCTTTTATTAAGCCTCTGGTAATTATGTTTGTAAAAAGTTGGATGTAGCATTGCAAGCTATATTTGATGTTTGTGACTTTACAAAAATGGCTCACCAGTGACACCTACTGAGGAATGTACAGAAATAGTTGTGTCTCTAGAAACTGCTAGTTGTACCTTGTCAAGGAAAAGGCAGCTGACACCAGAAACAACAGATATTAAACATGCTGAAAAAGACAACCTAATCTATAATGATTGCTCAAAAAGATCATCAGAGCAAGCAAAATCTATTGTATGTTAAGCTTTTATGATGAACAATTTGCAAGTTAGCCACTTCCTGAAAGGTGCTAAAACCAAATTTTGTTACACTGAGTTTTTTAATGCTTTTTTCTTGGATGTTTCTTTCCCTTATCTTTTTCTCTATTAAAGTGCGCATTTCCTGCTCTTTCACTAATTAACCCCCCAGAAACACAGGAGGACCCTTACCTGCCCTCAAGTTAAATGCTGTAAAACTTGGGAATTTTTGCCTGCCTTTATTTTTGAAGGAATAGGAAGGAAACAAAGTAGCCCCCCTTGAAGCCTGTGGAATGTGTCCATGGGTCATTTTCCTGTTATCAGGCAGAAATGGGTTAGGAGGGAGGGCAGAGGGCAGAGGGAAGAGAAAAGGGTAGGCATGTGTGAAAAAAATCTTTTGCTGGCAAAATTTCAGTGGAAGTCAGAAATCCGCCTCCGTGAAAGTTCAGAAATTATTTTCCAGACTTCCACAGAAATTTCCTCCATAAACCGCGGGGAATTTTTAGTAGATGCGTAATTTTACATTGAGTTGCGGTAAAGAGACCTGATTTCCCATTTTTTTCTGGAAATGCAGAATAATTTATTCTGCATGTAAGAGAATGTTATGCATTTACTGTAAAAAATCCAGACTCGCAGTGATTTTTCTTTTTCCCGCAAGTTTCTGGTTTCTGATTACGCATTTCCGGTGGTCTGGAGAAAAATAGTTCTACATGTAGTAAACAGTATCCCTATGTAAAGCTCGGAACCTTATTATTGGGTGGAACAAAAAGTCTGCATTTCGGAAGGTGGAAATTGCATTACTGTTTTCTTCCTGTTTAACAGCTCATAATGTAAATAGTCAATAGGAGAGTGGAGACTTGAGATTGAGAGTAGAGATTTTGAGAGACAAACAATAAGACAACATAAGATAAAACATTAATGAAAGCAATCTGCTTATTTAATTATTCTTAGTTTGTTTACTTTACTTTGAAGGCTTGTTTGAGAGTGAAGAAATTTTTTTTTTATTATTTTTTTTCTGTTGTGGTGGTTATAATTTCATTTTGAAAAATGGCAGAAAGTAGCACAATGCCAGACTTGGGCAGCAGTAGCCATGTGGTGGCTGGTGATCACGGACAGCAGCAGAGGGATGGTGGGAATGTGGAGCAAGGGGACAGCAGGAGCAGACAGTGGTTCAACTAAATAAGGCTACGGCCACCACATCCTCTGGCACTAGTGCTGACACCACCACCAATGATGAGACCTCTGGTTCCACCAGCATGAAGAGAAAGATGACACCCTCCTTCAGCCACAATGAGGTGTTGGTTCTTGTCAAGGAGGTCACCAGGTATTCTGACAAAATATTTGGCCCCAATAGAGTGCTACTTAAGGAGAGGGAGACACTGTGGGCTGCTGTCAAGGCCAGCTGAGAGAAGGAAGGAGGGGGAGTTGTGTCCTGCAGCATAAAACAAATTAAGCATAAGTGGGACAATCTGCAGAGGAGGGACCCTGATGTCCTGGAGGCTCTGAGAGCAACCACCACCACCACCAGAGATGGGACACCAAAGAAGAAGAAGAAGAAGAAGAGGGTTCAGCAAGTTGATGAGCCAGGGGGATCTTCTGCACAGCCACCAAAAGACCCTGTGTGGAAGGCAGCATTGAAAGCCACTATACTGACTTGATTTCTGAACCATTTTTTTTTACAGCAGTCAGTGTTGCAGATTACCTTTCTTTCCCTCACTGTGAGCCACACCCTGCGATGCCCATAAATGCATGCAGAAGTTGTATTGAGACAAGACAAGTAGTCTGGGCATGGCACGGGGCACATGGTGGTAAACTGGGTTAGGAACTGGCTTACAGACAGGAAGCAGAGGGTGGTGGTAAATGGCATCCAGTCAGTGGAGAGGGAGGTGACCAGTGGGGTACCTCAGGGATCAGTCCTTAGTGCAGTCCTGTTTAATGTCTTCATTAGTGACATTGCAGTAGGAGGACTGGAGGAAAATGCCTGCCTGTTTGCAGATGACACCAAGATCTGAAACAGGGTGGTGGATACTCCGGACAGAGTAGAGGAGAGAATGAGAAGGGACTTGGAGAAGCTTAAAAAATGGTCTGAGGTGTGGCAACGAAGATTCAATTCCAAGAAGTTCAAAATAATACACCTGGGAGAAGGGAACCCTGGGGAGTGCTACAAAATGGGTGGAGAGTAGCTGACTATTACAAAGGAAGAAAGTGACCTGGGGTTTATCATTGCTGATGATCTAAGGTGTCTAAGCAGAGTACAAAGGCTGAAGGGAGAGCCTGTGGCATGCTAGGGTGCATAGGTAGAGGTATCACAAGCCAAAGGTGGGAGGTGGTTATGCCATTGTACAAAATGCTTGTGAAGCCTCACCTAGAGTGTTGTGTGCAGTTCTAGAGGCCACACCTTCATAAAGACATTGACAGGCTGAGTGGAGGGGGTCAGAAGTGCAACTAAGATGGTACAAGGATTGAACCAAACAACATATGAGAAAGACTAAACAACCTCAATATGTACTCACTGGAGGTAAGGAGGGATAGGGAGGACATATTAGAAACATTCAAGTACCTCAAGGGCATAAACAAGATGCAGGGGGAGACATCTTCCAGTGTAAGAGATCTGCAAGAACAAGGGAGCATGAAATGAAATCGGAAGGTGGCAGGCTGAGAGAAACTATGAGGAAGTTTTTCTTCACAGAGAGGGTTGTGGATGCATAGAATAAGATGCCACCGGAGGTGGTGGGGGCAAACACAGTGGATGGTTTTAAACATGCATGGAATAGGTATAAGGGTACATTGGTGGTGGGAAGGAGGGGGGGAGTCATTGACTAGGTAGGGTCAGTGGAAACAAACTAGTGTAGGGCTTCGGGCAGACTGGATGGGCCTGCTGTTCCTTATCTGCTAACAATTTCTATGTTTCTATGTAAGACAGCCTGTTTTCTAATTATACTGTTGCCTGGTGAATAGTGAGTGGCTGTGTGAATCTGATGCATGTGCTTGTGCAACTCAGGCTTGCTGCACAGTTCTATGGTACCATGCACTGTCAACCCCCCCCCATAATTCCAGCAGCAACTGTCATTAATAATTTAAAGAAATTAACTTTTACCTCAAACATGTCATGTAGGTACTGTAGGTCTGTGTTTTGTTACCGACCTTAGCTGCCTGTGATGGCATGCACAATGGATGGCACCCATTTGACTTGAAATTCGTCCCCTGTCCCCATCCCCATGTGGCTGTGATGTGGATTCACATCATGTGCATATTTTGTCTGTAAGTAATAGTGTTATCCAATTGCTATTAGTGACTATGGTGAAACTGTCCTGTGTGTCATGCCTGGTGCCATCTGCATGATTGATCCATCCTAATACAGATGTTACAGTGGGAGTGGTCAGTGCTCATCAGAACAGACTACTGTGCCATACATCCACTTTCATGGTAGCTCCTGTAGCAGGTAAAGGGAGCAATGCTGTCAGCCAGTGAATATGTGCGTCCTCCAAATCATCAACCAACCTGATCAGTCACTATTGTTAGTCCATGGCCGACTCCAGAAGCACCCTTTATCTGAATATTAGATGTGCACTTTTATGTTGTGGAATCATGGAAGTGGGCCCCTTGTTGTGCATCCTCCTGATCTTCATTCGGGAATATTTGCGGTGTCCTGCATTTAAGTATAATTTACAGCACCTGGCCACCCCACAGGACCATCTGCATGTGTAATATTACTTTAGTTCTGCTTTGGTCTTAGGTTTTCCAACTTGTAACACTGATTTTAAATATTCCTCTTCATTTTGGACAGGTGTTGCTGGAAGAAGCAGGACCGATGGTGGTGATTCCACAAGAATCATTGATGATGGACCGAGCAGCAGTACCACTGTTGAAGATGATCCTGTGTCCGGTTCCGGTAAGCTACTTAAAGTTTTTAACCATTTTGAATTTTCAGTGCACCCTCTATTGTCCACCAACTTTGATGCACCAACTAGGGCAACTAAAATGGTGCAGGGTCTGCATCAGAAGCCATATGAAGAGTGACTAAAGGAGCTTTATGTGTAAAATATACCCTCAAGGAAAGGATAGAGAGGGGGGACATGATACAAACTTTCAAGTACCTCAAGGAAATCAACAAAGCCCAAGAGGGTAGCATCTTTCAAAAAAAGAGATGTGCAAGAACAAGGAGGCACAATTTCAAGATAGAGAGGGATGGCTCAGGGGCGACGTGCGGAAGTATTTTTTGATGAAGAGGGTGATGGATGCATGGAACAGTCTTCCTGAAGCTGTTGTGGGGTAAAAAACAGTGGGGAAATTCAACAATGCATGGGACAGACATAAGGCAATCCTAGCGGGGTGTAGAAGGAAGTAGGCTATTGGTTAACTTAACTATGATCTGCAGCTTATCCAATAGGAAGTGAAATGGGCAGATTCAGATTGGGTGACAGTGGGCCAAGTGGGCCTTATCTGCCATCAAAGTCTATATTTCTATATTTTTTGCAGACAGTCGAGGGTGGTGGTCTGGATAGTAGAGGTGTGTATTATGTTGCATTAATAAAATATCTGCAAATTATCACAGGAGTGGACTGGAATAAAGTTTGGTAATAAATATTCATTTCCTTTACTGTACAGTGTGTTAAATGAAATTACTTGGCGTGGTCAAGAAGACAGCAACTCAGATGTTGCATGTGTTGCAACCTTAAACATATGAGAAGAGTCAGGTACCCCAATATGTCCTCGCTGCCATCACTGGAGGAGAGGAGAAATCGGAGCCGGGGGAACAGGATAGAAACATTCAATGACCCTAAGTGTATAAACAAAGTACAGGAGGGAGACATCTTCCAACACAGAAAGAGTGCAAGAATGAGGGGGCATGACATGAAATTGGAAAGTGGCAGGTTAAGAAAGAATGTGTGGAAGGTTTTCTTTCCAGAGAGGGTGGTGGATGTATAGAATATATAGAATGATCTGCCACATGAGGTGGAGGGACTGGAGTGAAGACTGTGCTTGGATTTAAACATGCATTGAACAGGCATAGGGGGACCATAGAGGTTATGCAGAGGGAGGGTCAGAAGCCATAATGAAGTACAAGGCTCACGGGCAGACTGTGTGGGCAGGGCTGTCCTTATGTGCTGAGTCTGCAGACATAGTCTATGTTTCCATGGTTATATGCAAGGAAGGAATGGCCTGCCCAGGACCCACAGTGTGTCAATTTACAACACAAGCTTGTCAATTTACAGCACAGAGCACAGGTAGAAAGACTTGACCGGGTGCTAATTCACTTGGGTGGTGGGGCACACTGACAGCATGCAATAAGTAAGTTGTACTGATGTCTGTTAGACTTTATCACACACACACACACACACACACACACACACACACACACACACACACACACACAGTGCAGTTCTCCTCAACTGCACTCACTATATAAAGGCAGATAGCTGTAGACCACATTATGTTGAAGCTGCATATTTCTTTCTGTACTGCAGACAACACTGAAACATTGGCAGCAGTCTAACCAGCAGAGGGACAGATGGGGGCTGAGTCAGTCACAAAACAGGCAAAGCCAATGAGCAAGTGCACAGAAAACCATGTGTGAAGAATTATGAAGGCTTTTTACAAATTGGCAGACAAGGACGATCCGCTCTCAGAGTCATCAGAGAGCAGTAGTGTGCCACAGGACAGGCCAGCTCAACAGCAGCAGCAGACCAAGCTGCGGACAACCTCCATGGCATTAATACTCACCCAGTCACAGATAGTACCAGAGGGCAGAGCGGAGAGGAGGACCACACTGAGTGGGAAATGCCAAGCTGCTCTTCTGGCATTGCTCACTGAATCCAGGTGCAAGGCTCTTTATTATTCAGGTAATGTAATTGAAGACACAAGGTGTTAGGATACCTCGCAACACAATTTATACACACAGCACACATGTTATGAGACTCTGTCTCCTACCCATGAGAACATAAACCCCTCCGCTGTGTCTTCATCAGATGACACAGCCACACTCTCCTCATCCTCTGATGAGTCCTGCTGCTTAGAGCCTTCTTCAGCAGGATCCTGTAATATTGCTGTTGTTGACACAATGTACTGCTTGGGGAAGAAATGGAAGTTCATTTTGGCAAATGGTAGATACTCAACATTCCGATCAGACAGGCGGCTTTGGCGGTCAGTTGCAATGGCACCTGCAGTGCTGAAAACCCTTTCTGAGCTTACGCTGGCACAGGGGCAGGTGAGATACTCCATGGCAATAGCTGTCAGGGCAGGCCATATTTCCAGTTTTCTACGTCAATAGTCCAGCGGCTCATCATCAATTGTTAGCTGCTGTGGGTCATCCATATATGACTGTATCATATGGCATGCAGACAGCTGGAAGCATAGAAACACAGAAATTGTTGGCAGATAAGGACAGCTTTGATTCCAACTGTGGCTGGCACGGGTGCAGTATGTGGCATGGCACCTGGCATTGTACTACTGTACCACCAGAACTTGCAATTCCAGAAAAAGTGCTGCTCCTACTTACACCTTCCCCAGCACCCTGTACACCTCCTCATGACCCCCTTGTTATGGGTGATCTAGTACAACAACTAGCACTTTTTCCACATCCTTCATGCTTCCCTTTGCCTTTGTCTGACATGTTGTACTTTTCTGTGCTTCACTAAAGCCTTAAGCACCACCAAATATTAAAAAACAATGAAGCTAAACTAAAGACTGGGAACACAGAACATGACATACAGAGTGCAACAAGTTACATACAATATAATCACAAAGATCAACAAAAGTGCTGAAATATCTTTGCCCCAGTACTCCAAGTACAGATGCCAGCAGTAAATTTCTTCTCCTGAGCAAAAAAAACCTGCCAGATTTCCAATTACAAAGCCTGTTCTGTGGAGCAAAACAAGCGAAGCTCTTTCCTCTTCAGTAATCTCTTCAGAAGTAAGGGGCTACGCAGTGAGAAATGTGTGCTACCACCTGATGCCTCCCTCTGCACCACATGTGCCTGCAGAGCTGTAAAGCACGTGATCAGAGCTACATGCAGTGTAATTTGACCTTTCTGGGGAATTTCTGCGGTGAAATGCAGAATTTTTGGTATACCATGGAATTTAAAAGTACGCAGTTCTTGGTTCTGTGGAATTCAAAAGAAAGAAATGCAGAATAACAAAAGGAAAAGAGGGAAAAGAGAAGCAATTAAAGAACAAAAGAACAAGGTTCATTACTGACCCCACACTTAAGGTGCTCGACAGTTTGGATGGTTACATTCACTATGGGTACTTCAAATTGACAAAAGCACCTCTAGAAAAACAAATATAATCTTACATTGCTGGCAGGGAAAAAAACCCCGCAGAATCACATAGAAAGATGCAAAAAATTGACTGAAATGGCGAAATACATTACAAGACACTTTTTTCCACACTTAATAACAAAAGGTCCGCAGTTTGTAATGAAATACTACAGTACTAGGTGGAAATCCGTGATAATTTGGAGAAAGTTCAGAATTCCGCCATAGGTGGAAGAGCAGAAAATTCCTCTAAATTTTCAACATTTCACAGAACTTCTGCAATGGTAGAAATGTGCACTTTCACCCACCCCTAGAAAAGAAGAGGATAAGACTAGGTAGTAGATCCACTCAGGGGTGAGGGAGTTGCCCTGGAAGGCAAGGAGCAAAGAGGTGATAAAAAGGCTGGAGAAAATGGTGCAGTTTATTGTTCAGTTCTGGTCTCTGTCTAGATCTATGCTTGAGTAAAGCTATAACTTTATTTTTTATTTTTTGTTTAACTTTGTTATGTTCTTATCCCTTGTTACCTTTTTATTGTACTGCTGCCTTCCCATTGTTAAGACTTTACATTTGTTTGTATATTCTTTATAATCTCCTGGGTTGTACCTGAAAATAGGCACATATTTTGTCTAGTCTGCTTACCTGGTCAACAAAAGATAAATAAATAAATTGCTCACCCAGCCTCTTTGTTCCTCCCTCCGGTGGAATTTGGTAGCAGTTGTACTTGGCAGCAGGGACCTGTAATTGGTATCAACAGTAGGAGCAGGTATGACAATGCCAGGGAAATTGCTTGGTAAAGAAATAGGATTTACAGTTGTTTAATGCTGGTCACAGAACAGGTAGATGAGTGGAGGGAGTAACAGTAGTGGGTACCAAGGAAGAAAAGGGCTTCTGTCATTGCGGTAGGTGAACAGGGCATAGAACTATTATGACTCTGTGGGAGGTAGGAGCCATAGTAGTTGTTGTAATAATAGTAGTAGTAGTAGTAGTAGTAGTAGTAGTAGTATAGTAGCTGCAGGGCTGGATGGCTCAGGGGGGAGAAGATATGTCGGCATATAGAACTTGACTGATTGTCACCCACATCCTTTTTTCTCTGCGGGAGGATGCAGGGTGGGAGAATCATCTGGCTGATAGGAGTGGAACTGAAGGTGCTTGAAAGAGAGAAGTGGTTTTAAAGAAAAAGACAGTCACTGAGGCATTCCGCTGCTCTTGGCGAGAGATGCTGGCAGGCATGAGCTGGGGTCATTGGACAGCAGGGCCATGGGATAAGAGAACCACATGGCTGGCTAGAAGGTTCTCTAAGTTTAGTGTCCCTTCCACTCTGATGGTTTAGTGCACAATGCTGGCAGATGGGGGCTGGGGCTGGTGGACACCAAGTGTGAGTGAGAGCAGTTCCAATAAACAGATTGCATGGCGGCCATTGTCCTTTGTCACGTCACATGCATTGAGGACTGATGCAGGGAAAGGGCAGACAGCAGTGTTGGTCTGTCATGTATAGGGAAAGATAGTGGCTGGCAGGAAAGGAAGTAGTATGGAAAGTGTCGAGGAAAGTTACTGAGTCAGTGGAGAGTGGTAGTGCTTGTAGCCAGGCTCAAGGCATTTGGAAAGAGAGTGGCTCAACTGGCAAGGTACTTTGGGTTTAAAAAAAAAAAATGAAATGAGCTATTAGGAGGGTTTGTTCAATGCAGAGTGGAACATGTAGCAGGAGTGGCTTGCCTGCATGCCCAGTGGGGTTGCTAAAGTATATTTGAATTGGGGGCACCGTGGTCTGCTGCTCGGGAATATGGCCTGATGATCAAAGGTTTTTTGAGGGCAGCAAACTGATGGGTTGCTTGCAGGCTGAACGCAAGCAGTCACATAAGTAGAGGACAGCTGCGCATGCCCAGCAGGTTTGTTAACTTGTATGTGAACTGGGGGTGCACTGTGATCTGCTGTTCAGGGCCATTGCCTGGTCACCATGGGATTTGAGGGCAACATGCAGAGGGGTTGTCTGCAGGCTGAATACGAGGCAGACAGATCAGGCTACAAGTCGGCTGCACATGAATGTGATAATTTTGTGAAAGTGGCCTATGGCATGCATAAGTGGTCACTGTGCAGGTGGGCTCGCAGGACGCATGCGTGAGCCATCATTTTGATCATGGCAGCCATTTGAGCACTGCAATGCCATGCAGACTTGGGGAAGTGGCCCACATGCATGGATCACTCCCTGTGCGTCATGGGGATCACTATCTGGCAGTGGCTGGGCAATGCTCAATAGGCAGTCGAGGGGGTCTTGAGACACTATCCTGTTGTGGCTGGGCACTGTAGAGTACTGCAGTCAAGGGGGGTCTTGCAACAGGACAACAACAACAACAACAAAAAAACACATGGGGACGGGCATGGTGACATGCCATCGTATGCCCAGATTTGGAGATAGGCAAGGTGAGTTTTCAGGAAGTGGATAGGCTAGCAAAGGAATCAATTTAGAAATAAAATAATGTTAGCAAAGGAGAAGCTGACAGGTGTTGATAGAGGGAAACTGGAGGGGCCACAAGTGGAGAAGAGCATTAGTGGGAAGCCGGGCTGCCACAAGAAGGCCCTCCTCATGAGAAACACAAAACTGTATGTCATGGTCATGTGGTGCTGCTGTACAAGCATCAGAGAATTGACAATGAGCACAAAAGGTACAGCACATTCAAAAAATAGCAAAAAAGTATAACCGTTATTACATCCACCAAGCTTCACATTCTCCAGTGCTTCGAGTCACTCTGGCTCTTCATCAGGGGACCAGATGAAGAGTCAGAGCAACTTGGAGCACCAGGGAATGTGATGCTTGGTGGATATAATAAAGTTTAGACTTTTTTTGCAGTTTTTTTTGAGTGTGTTGTACCTTTGTGCTCGTTGCCCCCATCTCCTGTGAGCCTGAGTAGTTGCTGTAATGATTATAAGTTATTAATAAGCATTAGAGACAAAGAAGGAAAATACAAAAAAAGACAAACAAGAAGTGGATGATGACATGGATGTAGTCTAAGCAAGCAATAATACTTGACAGGGTGGACGGTATTAAGCTATACCGGACCGCCCGTGGGAGCAGCTCCAGGAAGGTCCAGCATAGCCCATATCACCCACCCACTCTGGATGGTATTACTGCACTTAGAAAATGGGCTACATATATCATTTTATAGGATTGAAAAATACAATGATGGCATAGAAATGAGCAAA
This sequence comes from Neoceratodus forsteri, assembly GCA_016271365.2. Classification (NCBI taxonomy): domain Eukaryota; kingdom Metazoa; phylum Chordata; order Ceratodontiformes; family Ceratodontidae; genus Neoceratodus; species Neoceratodus forsteri. The sequence goes on from JADMNL010000022.1 coordinate 344,811,679, forward strand.
AAATCAATTTTTAGTCACTTTTTTGGTAAAGTAGCCTCTTTATTGGTACACCTGCCAGTAGAGGGCACTGCAGTATTTGATAGCTGTTTTTTACAATTTAGGGCCTGAAACATGCCCCCTTCCAATGTCCATTTTGAGTTCTCACCCCCAATATGTTACCCCCGCTCCTTTTTAAGTCCACACCCACTCCTTCAGTTACTGTACCTCCATGCTCTGTTACTGTACCACTGACTCAAGGGTGAGACCAGCAGTACTTTCTTGGTTTCCACACCAGTAGATGGAGGCATGCTGCCGGCTTGCAGCAGAAGGGAAAGTGGGCAGGTGGCCCGGGGACAGGGATGCAAGTTATCGAGCTGGTGGCGTTATGTGAACAATCAATTAAGACAAGATATTTATTAAAAAAAAATCAAATTATGAACAATTGGATTACTTAAGTGGAGTGTGGGTGGATGAAAGGCGAGTCAGGCTGTCTCAGAGTAGCACTGAGCACGTGACTTGCTAACACTAGTACTTTTAATTAAAAAAACATTGTTTAAGGGGAAAATATAGTAAAGAAGTATGTAACTGTGTGGCAAATTACTTTTAAGGTTTCGGTTTTCTCTGGCAGTTGGCATTCGGTTCGTAATTGTACTTGGTGGGGAGTCACTTGCTGAGTGAGAAAAAATCATGGTTGACATTTAGGTTTGAAATTCAGTTGGGCACAGTAATTTTTCTTGCGGTGTGGCACACTGGGCTGGCACTTATTATCTCCTGGTCTGTACTGGTACTTAATGTACCCCCCTTAGAATAGCTGTCAGCCAGTCAGAGACCAAGCAATCTTTAGCCCATTTTCTAATTCAATACATTACACAGGGCAGCCCTGTGAGCATAGCAAGCTAAGATGTGGGAGCAGGTTGTTTGTGGTTTATTTTTTCAGCTGGTGAGCATGACTAGACACCAGGCGCAAGGAAAATGATGGAGAAGAGAGTACAGCACAGTTCGAAAGGCAGTTACAGTCACTGGTGCAGGCAAGGCCTAGTGGCAGGCTTGTTTTTTGAACTTGATAGGGAAGTTTGGAAACCCAGCAGGGGAGGGTCCTTGGGTCTTTTGACACAGCCTGCCCCTCCTGCAATGCCAGTCCCTTTGCTGGAACCAGCAGGGCCTGGGATGGCACTCCAGCCAGGGGTAAACAAAGTGCAAGGGAAGAAGAGGGCAGCTGCAACCCAGCAGCAAGAGGCCAAGAAGACAGCTGCTAAGAGGATGACAGGCAGTGCCAGCCAAGAGGCAGAGGTGATCACCAGCAATACCAGCCAGCACGGAGCAAGGTAGGCCCAATTTTGGGGAATGGAGTCTGGAGATGATGAAGGAGCTCCTGGTACAGATTTTTTGAAGGGGACAACCCTCGGGGTGATCTGGCAGCAAACAAAAATGCCCTGGACTGGTGTTGGAGTCACCCCACCAGCCAGACCGCAGGCACATAGGGGGTCATGGCGTGGGTTTTAATGGAACAGGCTACACCTGGCAGATCTTCCACACTAGACAAACCAGTCAGAACCCATGCAGTGGCTCTTCCACACATAGGATAGGATCTTTACTTATATAACACATTTCCAGATCTTAAAGTATTGTGCAATACACATGCAAATGATAAATTAAATTTATAAAGAAATAAAATACAAATACAGGAATATGATTAAGTTCAAGAGTATTACCACAATTTAGTCAGCGCTACAGTACCAATTTCCAGAAAAGACCTGCCTAAACAGCCAGGTTTTTAACTGTGATTTAAAACTTTCCACTGAAGAGACAGAATGGATGGATTCCAGAACAATATTCTAAAGTCTCAATACAGCTACCGAAAATAAATCAGTCCCTGGAAGATTTTAATCTTGTTGATGGACCTAGCAAAAGTGCCTGGGTATCCAAATGGAGAATGTTTGTGCTCTGAAAATCCTCCTGACGGGTTGCTAGTAGTTCACAAATGTAGAGGGGACCCAGTCCACTAATGGCCTTCTAAGCCAGCAAAATAATTTTAAATTCAGATTGCCATCTGATCGGCAGCCAATGCAACTCCTACAGTGTTGGAGTAATGTAACTGAATCTGGAAATAACCAGTTAACAATCTGGCTGCTGAAGTCTGAAGTAATTGAAGACAGTGAAATTGAGTAGCTGGAAGACCATAATAGAGTGCTTTTCAGTAATCAATTTGCAAGGTGACAAAAACTTGCACTAGTATGTGCAGATCGCAATGGTCCAGGAAGGGACATAGCCAGGCTACATTCTTCAAGTGGTAAAAACCACTGCTAATGACAGCGAAGATTTGAAATGTAAAATCCAATTGACTGTCAGAAATGACTCCCAGATTGCAAACTTCCTCCTTAATCTGCAGCACTGCCTCATCACATGCAGAGGACCAAGATTTTCTTTTGCTACAGACACAAAACGATCTGAGCCCACCAGAAGCAATTCAGTCTTGTTGGGGCTGAGTCTCAGTCAGCTGACACTCATCCAGTACTTGATCTCCATAATGGCCTTCTCAGCCACTTGCATTGGATCCCCGACTGGGTCTAAACAAAAGGTAAAGCTGAGTGTCATCTGCATAGCAGTGAAAACTCGAGCCATACCTTTAGATCACTTCTTCCAGTGGAAGCACATATACTGTGAATAACAAAGGGGAGCATATAGAGTCCTAAGGCACACCACACATGACCGGTGAAGGGTCAGATTGACAACTGACCAACACCATAGTCTGGCGGCGATTTTCCAGAAAAGATCTAAACCAGTTTAACACTGTGCCAGACAATCCACAAAAATTACCCAGGTGCTCAATCAGGTCCCCACGATCCACAGTATCAAATGCTGATCACAGGTCAAGGAGAACCAAACCAGAAAGCACTCACCAATCCCTCACCAGAAGCAGACCATTCATGACCAGGGCCAAGGCAGTCTCCGTGCTGTGGCACAAACAGAAACCAGATTGGAGAGGTTCATAGAGTTCAAATTTCTGCACATGTTCTGTTAGACAAATTGCCACCACTTTCTCTATAACCTGCCCAACAAAAGGAAGGTTAAAGATAGGTCTGTGGTTTGACAGATCATCCAGATCAAAATGTATCTTCTTAAGGAGGGGCTTCACAATTGCCCCTTTAAGGAGATCAAGAAAAACATCCTGTCCCAAGAATGAATTCAGTTTCCACAAACATAGGCATTAGCATCTGCCAGCCCACCTTTACCAAATAGGAGGGGCAGGGTCTAGGATGCAAGTGGATTGGCGCATTGCTGACAGCACCTGGTAGATTTCTATGCAATCAGTTGGCTGAAAGTCCAACCACAGAACCCAAGACTAAGTCACCTCAGCACTGCCCTGGGGACCAGCACCAATGGAGGAGAGATTACACCTTATCTCTGTAATGTTGGCCGCAAGCAACTCAGTAAACCACTCACATCTCTCCACTTGACTTGGCTGCAAGAATCAAGGCAGTCTGGATTTAGAATGTTATCAACCAGTCTGAAGAGAGCTGCAGGTCTGTTCTTCCTGGCAGCAATAAGAAAAGAATAAATGTTTTTCCTCACACCAGTCATTGCCTCCTGGTAACACTGATAATGTGAAATCAGGACAAGTTTATTGGAGAGCTGGCCAAATCTCCAATGCCTCTCAAGCCTCCATCAACATCTTTTCATGAAGAGGGGCAGCCACCAGTACCTAACATGAAGCCTCTTCACAGACAGGTAGGCTTAAAACACCAATGGGGGTGACAGAACTGGCTCACCAGCCTGGGGGGTGTTGGTGGGTGGGCATATGACATCAGCATTGGACCAGCACATGACAGGCTCCTTGCTTAGCTAGAAGGTAATGCTCAAGGTGAAGGATGCTTTTGGTTGCAGGTGTTGGCACCACTGTTCCCCAAGAATGGTGGTGGAGCACCATGATATGTGGTGTAGGTCCTGGTAGCTGCCTCTCTAACTGTCCCACCTCCTCCTCCTCTTCTCCCCACAGGTCCAGTGCCTCCTGTTGATGGTGGAGGAGAGCCTGTTGTGGGAACCTAGGTCCTCAGGCTGGGCCTACTTTTCCCACAGCTGGCTTTATAAGCCTGGGAGAACCAATTGGATTGCACCTAACTGAAAAAGTAAGGTTATGGATTTTGTGGAGGGAGTACGTAGTCATTTTTCCTCTCCTTAATCAACCGAGGGAGCCAGAGGAGGACAAGGAGAATAAGGATAAGGATGTGTTATCCATGGACCAGCACCCCTGATTGTGCCCCCACCTCATGGACAACAATATATATATGTAGGTATATGTACTAACCTTAGGGCACAGACACTTGTCGTATAAGCATAAGTGTCAGGATCAGAGTTCTACTGTACTTTTGTAATGCATATTATGCTTCACTATATTCTCACACTGTATTGTACCACTGGGAGATGTTTTCTAGTACATTTTTATTGTATAATTATTAGTTAGGCAACAGTGCCATCTTTAGTGCTTGTGTAAACTGTAACTGCAAGTGACCTTGGAAAGCATCACAGGTCTTATTGTTCATATTTTATCTTCTGCTAGCTAAGCAACTTTCCCATGCTAGTTAGGATGGTTACTGTCTGGCCACCTGTTTTTAACCAATTACTTACTTTTTATGTATCTTCTTTATAGTTGCCATAGCAATTATCAGGATACAAGAACCTTTGTATTACATATTTTCTCTCAGAAAGTCTTGACTGCACCTATAGATAAGGAGACTGGATACTGTCCCAGTGATTATTACAGTGTTGGTTGTAAGCCTATATTATTTTTATTTACCAGTAATAAATTACATTTATTACTTGGACACCACTTGTCTGTCCTCTCTTCCTTTTGTGCAGTTCCAACAAGAACCTGAGACAGGTAATTTTATTACCCAGTTACATTTGGCGACCGTGTGCAGGTTGGAATGTACAAAGGAGGATTCCATTCAATTAATTTTGAATGTCGAGTAGTGTAGTGCCTTTCAAACAACATGAAGTCTTGCAGTATTCTGACACATGCAGTTAGGTCCTGCCTTTCAACTGCCCTGGAGAACAAAGAGTTAAACTTTCTATGACTAGCATAGCATGTTCATCATGAGCTCAGTTGAAGCCCCTGTCTGCTGTTGTTTAAACTGCAACCGTCAGATTCTTTACTCCGCCTCACTGAACAGTCGCTCTGGAGATTTCTCCTGCTGCTCGGTTCAAAAAGTCGGTTGAAGTGTCAGTTTTTGGTCGGTTTCTACCGAAATTGCTGTTGCCGCTTAGTCGGTTCAAGTCTCTGTCTGTGGTACCGTGAGTACTAGATAAGTTTTTGTTCTGTTTCTGTGTGGAACTTGTAAACTGTTGATCGGTTCGGCTGAACTGATCAGTTTGAGGTAAAAAAAATTGTGCTTACTTTAGAGTGTGGTAACCGGTCCGTATCGGTTCAAAAAAAAATGGATTTAATTACATTTTTTTCCAAGACCCGTGACACGCTCAGGAACCAATAGGGGAATCTTGCCTGGTGGATTGCCGAAAAAAGGGTAAGTTTTTGGTTAGGATTGGCCATTTCTGAGAAACCCAAGAAAAAAAACGGGCCCACTGGGTTTCAACACTGCAGTGTGTGTGGGGAAGTCTTTGCCAAGGCTGATCCCCACACCACCTGTGTTTAGTGTCTGGGGTTTGACCACCTCGATTCAGACTGCCAAATTTGCAAGAATTTTCCAAAATCTACCCTGGAAAAGAGATTAGGTAGACTGAGGGAAAGGGAGGCCGAGAAGTCCGCTGACCCAGATGGCCAGCCCGGTTCGGTTCTGACTGAACCAGAAGGAGTGCCCTCTGACCAGGGCAATACGTCTTCGGGCAAAAGGAGAGCCGATTCCGAGGAATCGGTTCCGATAAAAAGGAAAAGAAAAGACAAATCGACCGGTTCGGACCCAGGATTCCATACTCCGACCACCGATGAGATAGCCAAGGTGATAAGGATTGTGCAACCGCTTAGTTTGGTTCCGACCGAACCGGCACCATCTGGCAGGGGCTCGGTTCGGTCAGTTCCCCCAGTTCCGGATTATACTTTGAAAGAATTTTATGAACCGAAGGAGGAGGTGGGAGAGTATGAGGATGGTTATGGTGATGTGAAAGTCTGGATGTGCCTATTGACCTGGACATCTCCCCAGACAGACCTTCAGGTGTTTCTCCTCCTAGGCTTTCTGAGTCCCCTTCACACTATATGTTTTACAAAAAAGTGGCTGATACCCTCCAGCTTCCTGTGGAGGAAGCAGTAGAGGAACAGGAAGAGCCTGATTATGTTGAGATGATGGACATCCCAGAGTCCAGGAGACTGTCTATTCCCCTCCACAAATCCTTTGGGAAACAGACATAAAAATTCTTAAGTCTCCTAATTCTATACCTCCTGTGGACAGACAAATGGACAAGAGGTACACTTTCTCAGGCTCAGACACGGAGTTCCTTTTTCAGCAATGCAGCCATGTTGGGGTTGTGCAGGCTGCTGCCTCTGATAAGGCAAACATTCCCTTGGCATCACACCCCCCAGACAAGGACTCCAGGAAGATTGATGCCATGGCAAAGAAACAATACATGGCAGCATCTTTGGGACTCAGGCAGGCTAACTATATGGCCTATACAGCCAGATACCAGAAGTCCAGGTGGGACACTGTGCTGGCGCTGGCCAAACAGGCCCCCAACCAGCTTGCCAAGGAACTGGAGCAGGTGGCTGCAGATGGGATTGAGGCATCGAAAGTACAGTTTCATGCTGCTGTAGACTCCAATGATGTATCATCAAGAGTCATGGCTACATCTGTGGCTCTTTGGAGGATGGCTTGACTCAGATGTAGTAGCCTCTCACAGGATACCCAGGCTAAGGCCATGGACTTTCCTGTAATTGATAATTCTCTGGGGAGCAGACAGCGAATTACATGAAAAAGATGGATGAGTACAGGACCACTTACAGGAGTGCACAGGCCAAAGAAAGCAAGCAACTCCTCAAAGGCAGCAGTCCAGGGGCAGGGGCAGGCCTTTCCAAAGGCCTTTTTACCAAGCTCAGGCCTCCTCTTCTTCCTTTTCACAGAGGGGGTTCTTTAGAGGGAGAGGCAGAAGGGAGAAGAGCAGGCCTGCATCCATCCCTCAGCCTAAAGCCCCTGCCAAGCAGATACCCTGATGGGTCTGCCCGGGTCAATTCCCCCATACCAGTAGGGGGCAGGCTGGCTTACTTTGTCCAGGACTGGAAGTCTTTTACATCAGACAAGTGGGTCCTGCAAGTAGTAAGCCAGGGACTGGTTCTCAGCTTCAAAAAATTTCCCAAGATGAGAGCCAAATCTTCTCCACCTGCAAATCTCTCAGAGACCCTTGCCCTAGAGGCAGAGGTTTCTTCTCTCCTAGCTCTCAGAGCTATAGAGAGAGTTCCCACCCAACACAGGGGCAAAGGATTGTACTCCAAGTACTTTCTAACCCCGAAAAAGACAGGAGAATGGTGGCCCATTCTGGACCTAAGATACCTGAACAAACATCTTTTGAAGCCAAAGTTCAAAATGGTAACTCTGGGAATTATCCTTCTCTCTCTCTAAGGCCAGGGGACTGGCTAGCCTCCCTGAACCTCAAAGATGCTTACTTTCACATTCCCATCAGGTGCTCCCTCAGAAAGTACCTCAGGTTCGAGTTGCCCTCAGGCCACTATCAATTCAGAGCAATGCCCTTTGGCCTAACATCAGCCCCAAGGGTTTTCACAAAGTGCCTGGCAGTAGTAGTTGCCTTCCTAAGAAGACAAAAGATCTCCATCTTCCCATATTTGGATGACTGGCTCATAGTAGGTCAGTCTCCAGACCAAGTCAAGTCACATCTGCGAGTGACCCAGCAAGTGCTCACTTTCTTAGGATTCCTTTTCAACCTACCAAAGTCAGTTCTCAAACCAGTACAGCTCCTCACCTTCATAGGTGCAGAACTGGATACAGTAAAGGCAAGAGCCTTCCTTTCCCTGGAAAGGGTGAGGATCCTTATGGAACTGGCCTCTTCATTCACCCTTCAGGTGTCTCGACCAGCAAGGCATTTCCTTCAGCTACTGGTCCACATGGCAGCTTCCACAGCAGTGGTCCAGGGAGCAAGACTCCAAATGAGGGACATTCAGTTCCATTTAAGAGCCTTTTGGTCCCAAAGAAAGGATTCCCTTACCAAACTATTCCCAGTGACTCGAACCCTGATCCAAGCCTTGCAATGGTGGCAGGATCAGGACAATTTGAGACAAGGGGTTCCATTTGTCACTCAGTCTCATTCATTGATACTCACCACAGATGTTTCCCTGCTGGGCTGGGGAGCCCATTTGGGGGATCTTACCACCCAAGGACTGTGGTCACCTCAGGAATCTCTGCTTCACATCAATCTCTTGGAACTCAGAGCAGTGTTTCTGGCACTTCAAGCTTTTTCCAAATCTGTACAGAACAAGGTGGTTCAGGTCAGAACAGACAACAACACCACCACCATATGGTACATCAACAAGCAAGGAGGCACTCGATCTATGGCCTTGTGCACAGAAGCAATGAAGTTGTGGTCCCTGGCCTATTCCCTGCAAACCTCTCTGATAGCAGTTCATCTCCCAGGAAGGACAATGTCCTAGCAGATGCACTGAGCAGAATATCCAGGGCCATCACTAATGGGCCTAGATCCTCCAGTTTTGAAAGTGATTTTCTCGAGATGGGGTACACCAGAGATAGATCTTTTTGCAGCACCAGACAATCACCAACTTCCTCTCTTTTGTTGCAGACCCCCAGTCTTGGGTCCAGTCCCCTTGGATGCTCTGATTCTGAATTGGGAAGGGAAATTCCTGTATGCTTTCCCCCCTTCCCTCTCCTGTTCACGGTGCTAGTCAAGATAAGGTCACGACCATGCAAGGTGATTCTGATTGCTCCAGACTGGGCCAGATAGCCATGGTATCCCTTGTTGCTGTCCCTAACAGTTCACCTTCCCCTGTCTCTTCCCAGGAACTACAACCTGTTAACATCTTCTCAAGGGAGGATTTGGTACCTGAATCTTCAGTCTCTCAATATCAAGGCTTGGCTCTTGAAGAGTTAGAGTTTGCAGATCTGCATCTTTCCCAAGGGGTTCTGGATATCCTTAAGGCTTCTCAAAAGCCTTCCACCAGGAAGACTTACAACTCCAAATGGAAAAGATTCAGCATTTGGTGTTCTAAGAAGAATATTTCTCCAGACTCTGCTGAATTGCCTACGGTTCTGGATTATATGGTCCATCTTAATGGCCTAGGTCTCAGACCAGCTACTCTCAATGTACCCTTGATAGCTGTTTCTGCTTTCCTGTCAGTAGGCAAGTCTTCCTCTCTGTCATCCCATTCTGTATTCTGTAAGTTTTTCAAGGGATTGCTTCACACCAATCCCCCCCTTTAGGGATCCTGCTCCTGCTTGGGACCTTAATGTTTGCATTGCTCAGCTTATGCAACCCCCTTTTGAGCCTTTGTCCTCAGCAGAGCTTAAGTACTTGACTTGGAAAACTGTGTTTTTGGTAGCCATTACTTCTGCCAGACGTATCAGTGAATTGCAAGCCCTGTCAGTGGAATCTGATTTCATCTCTTTTCAAAGAGATACAGTGGTCCTTAGAACTAACAGAAAGTTCTTACCTAAAGTGGTTTCAGATTTCCACCTCAACCAGTCTATTTCTCTCCCTGTTTTCTTCACTGACCATTCCTCCTCGGGGGAGAGGAGGCTACACAGCTTGAATGTTAAAAGAGCCCTTAGTTACTACATAGAGCATACCAAAGGTCACAGGTTTGAATCCCTCCAGTTGTTCCTTACCTATGGAGAAGTTGGTAAAGGCAAACCTGCTACTAAGAGATCTATTGCCAAGTGGCTTGTTTCTTGTATACAATTCTGCTATGAAAAACTGGGTAGAACTCCACCCTTAGGCCTGAGGGCTCATTCCACTAGAGGTACAGCTGCTTCCCTGGCTGCTGCCAGGGATATTGCTCTCTTAGAAATTTGTCAAGCAGCCACCTGGAAAACATTCCATACTTTCACCAAGCATTACTCTCTGGATATCCAGGCTAGGAGTGATGCTCGGTTTGGTACAGCAGTACTTCAGAGCCTGTTCCCAAAGTAGGTTCTGTCCTCTCCATGGAGGTAGCTTGCTAGTACTGCATTGTCAGAATACAGCAAGACTTCATGTCGTTTGAAGAAAAAATTACTCACCTTAGTAATGTTGTTTCTTCTAATGGAGTCTTGCTGTATTCTGACCTTCCCCTGCCTCCCCTCTCAGAACCTAGATTTTGCGATGTGGGTGAGCAGTAGCAGTGTTGGCACCCTAGGGGTATCATTTTTGCACCCTCTTTTTGGTTTGGGTGAGAGGTTGTGTTTTGGATGTGTTTTGTTTTTGGGTTTCCTGACTTGAGTCTTCCTTTGAAACCAAAAAACTTTTTATATATTTGCCAGTTGGCTAGTAAGAATTTTACAGTTTCCACACAGAACACCTAGTGAGTCTTTGCTCATAAAGATCTGACTGTTGCAGTTTAAACAACAGCAGGCAGGAGCTTCAGCTGAGCTCGTGGTAAACATTCTATGCTAATCATAGAAAGTTTAACTCTTTGTTCTCCAGGGCAGTTGAAAGGCAGGACCTAACTGCATATGTCAGAATACAGCAAGACTCCATTAGAAGAAACAACATTACTAAGGTGAGTAATTTTTTTCTTCTTGCCTACTTGGACCTACTCATACTTACAGTGGTTGTTATTGTGATGGACACACTCCGTCCTGGTCTTGGGCATGGCACATCCACTCCAGACCCTGATATACTCCCTCTGCGAGTGACAGCGAACCACCTTAGCACCACCGTTTGCCCACGGGGGACCGGAAAGCTGTTGGGTGATAGCGCCACAGAATTTATCCAGTTTTCCGACTGCTTCTTCGTTTGTTTACCCCTTGTTTGTCATGCCTGAACTTTGAGACTGGATGTCTTGAACTACCTCACATTCCATGGCGGATGGACAGATTTCACGCTGGCTGCGAAGTCTGCAGAAAACACCTTGCTGATAATTTCAGACCAATACTTAGAGTCCAAACTTAAATCCAAGAAGTACAACCTTAAAGGTCTCTTGGTTGCAGCTCTACATACCGCTGTTTAGAGTCTCACAGTGAAGTGTGCCTCCTTTGAACTGCAAAATGCATCTCTAAAAAAAGAGATGGGCTTGCAGACATTGGAGTTACAGAAAAGGGAACAGAAACTAACGGAGGAGACACAGTCACTCCGTGATCACAATAACAGACTGTTGCATTGTACTGCTTAAGACTCTGAGCATGAAACTTGCATGTTGAGAGATGATTGTGAAAGGTTGAAATGCGATAAGAAGTGGTTAACTTATTTGAATGATATTCTGAGTAATAAGAACAAAGGTTTGAGAGAGAAGAATGCTGAGTTGAAAGAAAAGAATTAAAGGTTAATGCATGAGCTAGACAAAGAGCTTAGGGAAAACGTCGAACAGGGTGCCATGTACTGAGTATTGCAGCATGAGGTAGAGAAGGGTATTGAGCAGGGTACTGCAAAAATTTGTCATAATAGGTGTAGAGCAAAGATGGCAAGAATGCGCCATCAGTGAGAGGTTCTCGCTGGCCATGTTAAAGCCATGAATGGTTTCCAGTATACGCCCATTGACATTGCGTCATCCGGCGATGACAACTCTGACTACAGAGAACTGACTCATCTCATCACATCCAAGTCCACGCCCCATAGGACTCTGGCATTTACCAGCCATCCACAAGATGGCGGCCACATTGACATGCCCCTATGTTGCCACATCAACACAAACATGGTGACCCCCATGACATGGGAGATCGACCACCTCCAAGCTTTGCACTTCCATTGGCTCCCCTTTCCAGGGAAGACAATACAGAAGCATGCAGCATGATACAAGACACCTTTACTAATATGGTTACACCAGAGGGTCACATGTCCATCCAAGACCGAATTGACTGCATGTTTGAGGATATTGGAACCCAGGACCATGCTTTCAGAGCAGTCACTGATGCAGCAGGGGAAGCTGCCTCCACAGTGCTATGGGTCATGTGGAATTAAATGTGAGTCCCCATATGGCCAACCCCCTACAGGTCACTCATACTGTTCAGCAAATTACCCAAAGCATTGGACAGATGGGCCCAACTTGCAACCTCAGTTTCCATTTGAAGAAGATGCACTCCCTCTGTGAGAAGCTTTCTCTCCAATCCGAGTACCATGTTCAAGTCTTGCAACAGACCATCGAACCTACCCTCTGGGCCAAGCTCCCAGATTCCATCCACAATTGCAAGATGTTTGCCTACAACGATATCGCTCAGGCACTCCTTGCAGCAAATGCCCCAGGTATTGTTGGAGCCCACTTGGCCTACAAGGTTAAGCAGAGTGCAAAGAAAAGCCCAGTGGCTTATCATCAATGGTTGTGGCTCAGCTATGAGGCCAGAAAGGGCCTAGTGGGTGAGCGTGCACACAAGGGCCAAATTGAGTACAAGGATTTGTACATTCAGAATATGACTCCGAGCCTTCAGGAAAAGACTTAACTCAACGTTTACGCAGAGACCGGCACCTTTGCAGAGATCCTCACCAAGACAGAGCATGCCTTTCAGGTCTACCTCTGTAACCTTGCTTCCAGTAAAAACAAGGCTGCCGCTCTCCAAACCCAATGGCCCATGTAGCCTCAGCCCAAGTCACTGCAGTGCACCCTCCACTGACACACTACACTGTAGAAGACAATAATGAGAAGCATAAGGCCCCTTCTGATGACAACAAACAGTTGTACGGGGGGGGCCGAACTATAGAAACAACAGAAATAGGGAAAGGAACAAGTGGAAAAATCCAAATGCCCAATTTGATGGCAAGTACTGTAATGGTTCCAGCTATCGGACCCTTAAGGCTGAGAATAAGACCCTCCGTAAACAACTGGAGGAGGCCCATGCCAGAAAAGAGGCCACATCTATGTGTACCATAGCTGCCTTTGTACCAGTCGGCAACAAAAATCCATTCCTGCCCTCAGCTACCGAACAACCAAGCAGCTGAAGAAAGAATCCCTTCATGGTATCAGGTACTGGCCAGGCCAATGCGCTGACCAGGGAGGAACCAACTGAGCAGGCCGCTGTCATGCCTGTGACATCACAGGTACAATATCTGTATCCTGTGCAGGACATGAAGGAGGCCCAACAGGATCCCGCAGGCCTCAGATTTCAGGAACAGGATGATGATGAAGATTCTGAGAATTGCATGGATTGACAATTACAGGCCTCAGTCTGGATTGTGAGTGACTTGCTTGTTGATGCAAATGGAGGGCCTTGTGTGAAGGCTACAGTCAGGGGCCTCCAACTGGACATGCTTCTAGATACTGCAGCAGCCATGTCTGTTCTCCATGATGAGAACCCAGCCACGTCTGACTGGTCTACCAGCTGAAAGACCAGTACACAGGGTGTAGATGGTATTCAGCTACACATCTACTGATCTGAGTCTTTGCCTGTGGTGGTAGGCCACCTCAGGACTGATTTTGCCTTTGACCTCATGGTATTGTCATAACCCCAGCATACTAGGAATTGCTTTCCTTGCACTGCATGGCTGTGTAGTGGACTTAGCCAACAGGCTATTTCTCCAGATCAAAGGACAATGTCATGCTATCACCATTCCAGATTCGCATGTGGTGGCAGCCATCTCCCATAACAACAAGGAATATGATGTCATGGCTTTGTCAAAAGTCATGACCTGTTTTCTGAACTTGCACCATTGCTGTAAAACACCTTGATGTGTTTGCTATCAGCAATCATGATTGTGGTAGAATGCACACCACTATTGAGTTTCCAGGACCAAACCCTGTGAGGCAGAAGCAGTACTCATTTCCTGCCGAAGCCTTGCCATCACTGAGGGAGACCATCCAATCACTGCTACAACAAGAAGTGATTAGGACTTGTGTCTCCACTGTCAATTCACCTATTTGGCCAGTGAAAGAGCCAAATGGAGCTTGGAGACTTACAATTTGATTATAGGAAACTTAATCAAGTTACTCCCAGCTGTGCCCCAACAGTGGCATTGGCCCCAATGTGATCAAGTTACTGACCCCTGACAAAAAGTGGTTCTCAGCTCTTGATATCTCTAATGGGTTTTGGTCACTCTCATTAGCACAGGTAAATCAATACTAATTTGTCTTCATCTTTGATGGGCACTACTACACCTGGACCTGTCTTCCCCAGGGCTTCCATAATAGCTCTTCCCTCTTCCATCTCCATATGATGGATGCCCTGCAGGGGTTCTCCACACCCCAGTATCTCCTGCAGTACATGAATGACTTGCTCTTGGCAACCACCACAAAAGAAGAACATTTGGCACTTCTAGATGAATTATTGTGTCTCCTCAAGAGAGCTGGCCTCAAGTGCAACCCCTCAAAAGCACAACTGTGTGAAAAAGAGGTAATTTTCCTTGGTCTATGCATCACAGACCGAGGCAGAAGCCCAGCTGTCAAGAAGATTCAGGGCTTGCAAGATCTGCCATGTCCTACTAGCGTGGCAACACTCAGCCACTTTTTAGGAATGGTAAACTACTCCAGGGATTTTATCCTTGACTTTGCCTTGAAGGCTGCTCCCTTGTATGAACTTCTGAAAAAGGATGTCCCATGGACATGTGGCCCTATTCACATTGAAGCTGTTACACAGCTCAAGCAGGCCTTAGCCTTAGTCCCAGCACTGCTCAATCCCAACCCAAACCTTCCCTTCTATTTTGAAACTGCCACCTCTGATGTGTCCATGTCTGCAGTGCTGGTACAAAAGTACAATGGGTACTTCAGGACCATTGCCCATGCATCTCAGATGTTATCCCCAGTGGAGAGGAGATATAGTCTCTGTGAAAGGACCCTCTTGGTAACCTTTTGGGCTGTCAAGCACTTTCTGTACATTACTGGGTATGCACCTCTTGTCTTGCATACTTGCCACAACCCAACTAACATTTTGCTTTCAGATAAAGTAAAAGATGATTCACTCTCTAACACCAGACTAACCCATTGGTCTTTGCTTTTGCAAGACAGGGACATCAAAGTACTGCCTGCTAAAATGCCCTCAATCTTGGCCCATGGCCTACTCTACACAGGTAAGCCCCATGACTGTGCCTTTCAACCTCCTGACTTATCTGAACCCGGACCATTCTTACCAGCTACACCTGAGGTCCTGGAAGATAGCAGCATGTATCATATCTTTACAGATGGCTCCACCTCCTATGTGGACGGAGAGCAGGTGACAGGATTTGGAGTGCTCGTACAAGATCAAGATGGTGATTTCAGGCACATTTCCAGGAAGTGCACTGTAATCTTCTCACAGTATGCCAAATTGGCAGCTGTGGCCTGTGCTTTGGAGGTCATGCCCCATGGCGACAAGGATGCCATAATCTTTGTAGACTCCAACTGGTTCTGCTCATCTCTTACTGAGTTTTTATCATTCTGGGAGAGAAACAATTATACATCTTCTGATGGCACACCTGTCAAATATAGAGATCTGTTTGTATATATACACACCCTGACACAACAGTTTACTCACAAACTGTATATCCACAAGGTAAAGGCTCACTGTAAATTTGACCCTTACCATGAATTCAATGATTGAGCGGACTCACTTGCCAAAGCGGGCGCTCGAGGGGGGAGACATGGACAATGACTCACCCATTAGCTGTGGCAGCTATAGTAGCTGCTAACACCAGGCAGAAACCAGTACCAGAACCTCCACTGGATCATTCTGCTGTACAGAAATCAGACCGAAAACTAAAAGATGTGTTCAAATTCCTAGGCAAAGGAGCTGAACAACCACTATCTGTTGGTCATCCGTACAAGAGACACTCAGACAGTATACACTTATCCAGTGATCAGAAGCTCATCTGGTGTCAAAAACAAGATACAGGTGACAAAATTGTGGGTTGTGCCACAATCCCTATGAACCAAATTCATCCATATGGTTCACGATACTCCCACTGGTGGACACCGGGGACAGAAAACACCATCCAGAGACTCAAAACAGTTATCTGGTGGCCTGGCACGGTCATGGATGTAGAACACTATGTGGACAACTGCATAGTGTGTGCCCAGAACAATCCAATTTCGGTAAAAAGAAATGCCAAATTGTTGCCATAAAGGCAAACTGGACCATGGAATGTGATACAAATCAATTTAATTGCCCCCTTACCAACTCCAGTAAGAACAAGTATGCACTTGTCATCACAGATTTGTTTTATAAATGGGTGGAAGCATTTCCCACTAAGAGTAACACAGCAAAGATGACTGCCAAGATCCTGGTGGATCAATTGCTCTCCAGGTGGGGCCTACCCTTAAAGGTAGACTCAGACAAGGGAACCAGTTTTACAGCTTAGTTGATGAAACAGACACTCCAGTTACTTGGAGTAGATCTGAAATTCCACATCCCTTACCATCCTCAATCCTCAGGCAGGTAGAAAGAACCAATAGAAGAATCAAACAGATGTTATGCAAATTCATCAATGAAATCCCAAGGATTGGGATTCCCTCTTGCCACTACTCCCGATGGCAATTAAGGGCACCCCTGCAACCACTACTCAGTATACACCCTATGAGGTTATGACTGGTAGAGCCATGAGATTACATGAACACCTGTTGATTGATCTCCACACCCCCACTGCAGATCAAGTATCTGTAGACAAGTATGTTGAAAAGCTTCATGATGATATCATGAAGACACACTTGTTCACTGCCAATCAAATGGGTAAGGCTCAACAAGCTAAAACTCATTTTGATAAGCATGTCAAAGAAGTCAACTGGCAAGTTGGAGACCAAGTTATGCTTCTCCAATACAGACAACCAACTCATTCTTTTGCCAGCAAATGGGAAGGTCCATACCCCATTGTCAACAAACTCAGCCCTGCTGTGTATCAGGTCTGAGTTCAACTGCAAAAGAAGACCACCAACAAGTGGTTCCATGCTAATCAGCTCAAGTTGTACAAAGGTGACTACATTTACTTTTCCCAATCCACTTAGGGTGGAATAGTACCCCACACTTAACAAACATTTTCTGTTTTATTTCAAGTTTACTGGCAAGATGGCTATCTTGCACCTCCTCACCTTGGTGGGACTAGTGGTTGTCTCACATGAGACATCCTATGCTACTGGGTGACTCCCCGCCCCAGGTTTTAGTGAAAATAACAGGATATATGTAACTGACCAGGAGATTTCTGTATGTAATTAACTTCCTTGGGAAGTTGCATTTTATAGCCTTTTTATGACCTCCTGCCTCTGAAGCTGGAAAACTAAAATATACATTTTATGACTTCAACTAAGCTGATTCTTGTAAAGCTGTATTGCACGTAGGTGAGGGATTGCAGGGTTGTAAATCTATAAAAGGAACCACACAAGAGCAAAGAAAATGTTTAATTACGGAGTCATATTTAGGAAATGCCTTTTTCCTGCTGATGTCACATTATTTAATATATCTCCTGGCAGGAGATCATTGTTTGTATATTTTTTATATTCTAAAAGTAAGAGCTAGATGACATCATAGAAGGGGTGTGGAAACACAGAGTTTTAAACTGTATACTGTGTTTGAACTTGTTGACATATCTTTTGGGGCTCTTAAGAAACAAGATCTCTGATCTAACTTAAGCATTGTACAGAGGTAATACATTAGATAGAAATGATCTAACTGTATGTTGGTAGAAGTTTGTCTGTAGTTTTCCTTGTTTTTCTTCAAGTGATTGTATGCTTTTTGATATAGTGTTCTGTGTTTACATTTTACATATTTTTATCCATTTTAGTAAAAATATTATTTTGAAAGACTGCCTGGGTCTGCAAGTTCTCTTTTTTTGCATGTGATGTATAGAGGGTTAAGACTGACAAAAACTGTTCAAGAGCTTGATGGTGTTACTAAACTGGGAAAAGGTAGGAATATACCTAAGGTCTTTTATAGAGTTTTAAGGGTTCATTTTGGACATCTGGTTAGGTGCTATTAGGCGAAAGATATATTGCAACCCCCAAAGAGAATTTTATCTGAGTCTGTACATTTGGGTACACTAGCATATGGTTCACTGTTTGAATCCCCCCAGAACTTGAGACCAAAGGTGATTCAGACTCACAAGCAGACAGGAGGGTTATCCTGTCTGTTACCTGTTCACATTACTGTGCTAGGAGGTTGGCACTGTGGGAGCAGAGGGCCTGACCTGCTGAGTGCACTTGTGACAGATTTGGTAGGCAGCGGTGTGTATAAATTTGGTAACACAAGCTTTAACTGTTCAGCTTGTCAGCTTAATACTGTACAGCTCACTTGCAAAATAAGGCAGTGATTTATTTTTAAAAAGGAAACAGAATTATATCATTTTGCTTACAGTCAAGTTCCTACCTGTTTTATTTTTTTCTAAAGTGCAAGTTAAAGTAGCAGTGGTTAGGGAAGAAGATGGCTTCCAACTACAGCAGGCACACTGTAGACTACTTGAGGCAGTTGTGCCAGGACAGAGGAGTCCTGCATGAGGGGAGAGCTACCAAGCAGAACCTCATGGATTCCCTGATGGCAGCAGATGCCCAGAGCATCGAGTCACTGACTGTGACTGTAAGGGACCAAACCTTGAGTGTGGAGGGGCCAGCGGCCAGTGCAGTGTCCAGATCCAGTGAGGATGACAGCAGGGCCAGTGCTAGTGAAGGGGTACAGCAGCAGGGGAAGGTCACCAGCATTCTGGAGCCAGAAGCAATCAAGCTGCAGACTGAGTTGTGCAGAATGGAGCTGGAGTTCCAGAGAGAAAAGAAGCAAGAACAGCAAGAAATGGACCGTGAGGAGTGTGAGCGCCAGAGGTGACATGAACTGGAGAAGTTACGACTCCAACCACCAGCACCAGAGCAGGTAAGTGGCTTGAGTTTAACTGGAACTACAGGACTGGGTTACAAATTGAATTCCAAATTGATGGCTAAATTTAAAGAGGGGAAAGATATGGATGCCTTTTTAAATTCCTTTGAAAAAGTTTGTATTCAGGCTAAAATTCCTAGAGGGTCCTGGAGCTTCCAGCTATCTCCGCTACTTACCAGGAAAGCTCGGGATGCATTGGGTCAAAAGGACAATGAGGGCAGTAATGATTATAACAAACTTAAAGCTGCACTTTCAAAAAAGTTTGATTTAACTGCAGAAACATACAGAGCTAAATTCTGTAAGCTCAGGAGAAGCCTTGACATGAGCTACGAGGAGCTAGCCATGAAACAACGTCAATGTTTAAAATGTTGGTGGGAAGGAATTGAAGCAAACTCTGCAGATAAAATTGAAAATGCTATTTTGTTAGACCAGTTTTTTTGGGGCATGCCCAGCAGAGCTGAAAACCTGGCTGGAGGACCAAGATCCCAAAACAGTGCAAGAGGCTGCTGAACTCTCAGACTGCTATGCCAAGAGCAGACTTGCTCTGAGAGTGAATGGGGTGGGTGTTGCCATGCAGAAAGGGAAAAGCATGCCTTCAGGGCAGCTAAAACTCTCACTGCCTCCACCGAAACTGGTTAGCCCCAGGTTTCAAAGAAAAGATTTTTCTGAGAAAAGAAATGAATGTTGGGTTTGTAAGGAAACTGGGCATATTGCCAGACAGTGTCCCAAAAGGATGAGTCATATGCAGAATGGGGCTAGGAAAGAAGTGGGTTGTTTGTGTGTCCTTGGAAGCATGCCTGTGAACATGAGGGAACACATGCACCCAGTCACGATAAATGGTGTACAGACACAAGGGTTGAGGGATACAGAGGCATCCCTGACATTGGTAAAAGGGGATCTGGTAGAGCCTGGTCAGCTTATACTAAATGAGTTTGTAACTGTACAAGGGTTCACTGGTGAGGAGACCACATTGCCACTCACTAGTGTTCTCCTAGACTGGGGTGAAACAGGGGGAACTGTGCAACAGGTGGCTGTAGCCAAAACATTAGCAGTTGACGTCATCCTTGGCAACAATCTCAAACAGGGGATGGTGTGTGCAGTTACCCATAGCCAAGCGGCAAGGGAGAATTGTAGTTTCCAGGACCTCACAGAAGCCATTGTGGACACCAATGGGATTCTGGTTCCCCAGCCTGTGTCTCCTGATATGGAGACTAATGAAAGGGGGTGGAAATTTCCCCAGTAGCAGTTAACCAAACAGCTATGGAGGGTTGCTCTGAAGAAGGAGGGGTGACCCATTGTCAGAGGGTTAGGGATGACAGTGATTCTGAGTGCCCTGACACTAGTGCTAGGGATCCTAGTTTAGAGACTGAAGGGAACCTGTCCCATGCCTTGGGAATATGTAAGGAGTTTGCAGCTGCTTAAAAAAGTGACCCTAGTCTAGAGAAGCTGAGAGCTTCGTAATACTCTGACGGAGCACAGGGAGGCGACGGTAAACATAAGGTTCATTGGGAAAATGGACTGATGTATACTCAGGATGTGAAGACAGATGGAGGGGTGATAGACAGGCAGGTTGCTGTTCCCCAGGGGTATCGTGAGCTGTTGCTCAAGATTGCACACGATAGTCCCTTGTCTGGTCATCTAGGAATCGTGCGCACTATGCAATGGTTGGCCCAGAATTTCTATTGGCCCGACTTCACCCAGCAGGTGAAGGAGTATTGCAGGCAGGTCATGTCACCGGTGCCAGGAAATAGGGAAGACAGGTAAAAAAACCAAAGCCACCCTAATTCTATTGCCCATAGTGGAGGAGCCATTCGAGAGTGTGGGAATGGATATTGTGGGGCCTTTAAATACCCCCAGCTCCTCCGGGAAGAGGTTCATTCTGATTGTTGTGGATTATGCCACCCGGTATCCGGAGGCAGTCACCCTATCCTCACTGAGGACAAAGTGGCAGATGCCATACTTGGCATTTTCTCCTGTGTTGGGTTTCCACAGGAGGTTATCACCAGTTGAGGGGGTTCCTTCATGTCGGACCTGATGAAATGTTTTTGGGAGAAGTGTGGGGTGGTGCAGAGATGCACGACACCTTATCACCCACAAGCTAATAGTCATTCAGTTGTGGTAGAGGTACTGGTGTTGTACAGAAAGCCCATACATCTGACCAGTATTGGGCCAGATCGAGGCAGACCACACATAATGCAGAACAGAGAAGCCTGAGGAAAGGTACATCTCCAGCATACACTCATGAGGTTAGGCATGTTCTATAGAGCCATTGGGGGGACCTATAGATGTGGTGGAGCAGCTTGTATTGTATGGGGTTTAGTGTTCTCCTTTGCACACTAAAGCTTTTCTCCATGGTTAACCTGACTATTTTAGTCTGGAATTTTTACCACTTGTGGAGTGCGTTTGGTGTTTTTTTCATGCTGTTCTTAAGGTTAGCAACCTCTAACTTGCACCACCTGTTCTCTCTCTGTGTTGTGCTATATTTTTTTGTGATGTATTGTATGCTCTTTTCCAGGAGCTCCCTAGTCGCCATGTAGGCCTGTGTTCAGACTGTATACCAGTCCAGGGGAGCTATGGGAGCATCCTGCTCCATGACCCATTTGTGTCTTGGAACAACAGAGCCAGTGGTAAGTGTTTCCCTGTCCATAAACTGTTTCAGTTTACCTGCCAGGTGTTGAGGTATCTTCAGGGCACCACCTATCTATAAGGATGGACAGAGGAAGAAGTCTACGATCGGAGGACACTTAGTGCACACCAAGTCTCTTATTTGGAGATATCTTCAAAAGTGAGCTCTCAGTAGGTGGTATTGAGTTTCAGGGTCCTCAGAAGAGCACATGACTCCAGTTTGAGGGTGTTACAGGTCTCCCAGAGTTTTGATGTCTTGGACTATCCACAATTTCAGATATATTGGAGATCCCTCAATGGTGAGTTGGTGGGCAGACTGGATGGGCCTTGCGGTCCTTATCTGCCGTCAACTTCTATGTTTCTATGTTTCTATGTATGCCACAAGGGTCTAGATCTGGCTGTTTTTACATAACAGCACAGTAATGTACCACGCTGTAATTATAGCAGATACATTGCTGCCTCACAGACAAACTGACAAAACACATTTTGGCTAAAGAAGCTAGTGGCTTCTTTGTTTACTGAGGGGGCCTTGCCCACTGCACCCTACATTAAGGGGGATATGCCACCAAACCCCCCCATTAATATAATCAACTCCGGCGGGGGTTCAACATGTGGAAGGGGAGAAACACCGCTGGGGGAGAAATAAAAGAAACCACACAATGCGGTTTCACAGAAGTCTGGGACCGCGACTCGAGCCCCGGTCCACAGACACATAGCACCCTTGCACTGTTGCAACTCATCCCACTGATCCACGGTGGCAGCTCGGTGGACCACCTCCTAAACAGAGGTCTTGACCTCCATGTCTCTCCTCCTCCCCACCCATGCACGACAGGCTACAAAACTGCGTGTAACATATGTGCCTTGCATGGGGTTGTACCCTGTCATACTAGTACACCTCGCTATATGTTCTTCACGGTATTCCATGCCCAATTCTATCAGTGACATATTGACCCAGTAGGACCTGAAGCCATGCTGACACCTCAGAAACAGCTGGCTCTCAAGGAGCAGAGGATGCCTACTAATTGAGAATAAGTAACAACAGGACATGGAAATTAATTCTCCCTTATGCCACATGCTATTCAACAGTATTTGAAAACAGTATGTGGCAGGTAAAGCTAAAATACTTGTAAACAGTAATAGTCCAATTGGAGAACATCACACAATTAATCACAGTCTAAACAGCCAGGTGCATGAAATCAGGTACAGTCCTAATCTGCCCCGCTTAGTAATCCTCAATGGAAAACAGTTCAAACAATCCCCCTAAGCCTACAGAGAGAGAAGAGCTCACTAGTACATCAGTATATCAATAAATCTGGTCCACAGCCCCTTGATGAGCTGGGATCCATAAAAAGAGTAATACAAGGTAGCAGAGGAGGAGGTGCTGGGGCTCTGTACAGCCAGCCTTTGCAGACATGACAGTCAGAAAATGGAAGGGCTGCTTGGAGACAAGTCCCAGAAGAGACTGTTTAGCAAAGCAGGAGGAAATCCATAGGGATATGCACTCAGGAATGTTATAATGCAGTCACATAGCTGGCATTGCCTTAACAGTCAATCAGAGCCCCAGTCCTCCAACCCCAAATGAACAACAGTCTTTACGGTTCAGAAGAAAGCATCTCATCCTGGTGGATGCTGGGCATCAATGTCCATTTCAGTGATGGGCACATTGGGGTAATTTGCAGCTACTCAGGAAGATCTCACAGGTCCTGGGGCAGTCTGGAAAAAGTTGTTGGCATTTTCTGGGCTCTGGTAGTGGTGGGTCTTGCTTTGGAAGTTCACTGCCACAATTGCCAGGTAGAAGAGGGAGTACAGGATACCCCTATTATGAAAGCCTGCCTTCACTTTGTCAAAGGCCTGCTGCTTGTAGAGGACTCCAGAGGGATAATCAGAGTAAAAGGGGATCTTCTGATTCGCCACTTGGATATCTTTTATTTCTTCTGCTGCCTTCAGTATGATTTCCTTGTCTTGGAAATGAAAGAGTTTAAATATTAGCTGATTGGGGAGTGGATTCACTGTTAGGATGTTGTCTTCACTCTCCAAATGCGGTGGGTTTGCTCTGTTTCAAAGTTGAACACTGTCTGTTCGAGACCGAGTCACACCAACATCCCCAACATCCAACAGAAGCACATCAACCGCAGAGGGTAGTTGGTCTGGAAGGTTGGCAGGTGGTTAGGAGGGGCAAATCAGGTGCCCCATCACTCGGTGCTCTCCAACATATTACCTCCACAAACCATATAAAAACTACAAACAGGTATCTGCCTCTATCTCTGAAATCAAAGGGGCAGAGGACACTGCAGAGCAGGACACTGCAGCACAGGAGCTAGCACAACAAAACTTGCCCAAAATAGGAACCAAAACAAAAAAAGCAAAAAGGAAATCCCCAAAACTTCGGATCATAGGAGACTCCATGATTCGGGGAGTTGATACCTATCTCCAGCCAGGGGTAATGGTCAGATGTCTCCCAGATACATCAACATGGAGAGACACTGGCTGGATTGCTAAAATTGTTCAGGAAGCAGGAGAAAACATTGATGTCCTGGTACACATAGAGACTAATGATCTAGCCAGCAAGTCAGTTGTGGAGACCAAGGAACACCTGCCCAGGCTGGGTGACAAACTATCACCCATTTCATCTGGCATCTCCTTCTCTGAGATCCTGCCAGTCTGGGAGAGGGGGGCAGATGGACAGAAGGTCCGAGAAGGGGAGATAGGGGAGCTAAACATATGGCTCCAGGGCTGGTGCCAGGAAAAAGGACACAATTTTGTAGGGAACTGGCAACAGTTTTGGGAGCAGAAGTTCTTTAAATTTGATGGACTGCATCTGACTAAGGAGGAAGTCAGTGCATTGGGACAGAGGTTTGACATCCTTGCAGAATATTTAAACTAGCAAATGGGGAAAGAGGTGCAGCACCCCATATGTCAAATGGGAAGAACACCCCTCCCCCCCTCAGCTAGTGGTCAAACAGGAGTTCAGCATGTTTACAGTTCATTTGCATCACCAGGTAAGGAAAAGGATCCAGCTCCTCATACAATGTACAGTGGAAACGCCAGACCCCACCCAACATCTAACACACCGAAATCTAGCCAATGGAAAATCATGTACACAAATGCTTGCAGTCTAGGAAACAAGATCCCAGACCAGCAGGCAATAATGACAGAGGCTAAACTGGACATAGCAGTAATTAGTGAGATGTGGTTTACCAGTAACCACACTTGGGAGACTTCAGTACCTGGCTATGAACTGTTCAGAAGAGACTGAGGTGCAAAAAGGGGGGTGGAGGGGCCCTGTATGTCAATGAAAATATCAAAGCTACAGAAATTCAGAATACACATAAGGAGCGAGAAGAAATGTGGGTCACCCTGGAAACAGGAAATGGGACAGCCATAAGAACTGGGGTTGTCTACAGGCCCCCAAACCAGGGGGAGGACATAGACACATTACTGTTAGTAGATATACAAAACATGACAGCTAAAGGGGAGGTTCTGATAATGGGAGACTTCAACATGCCAGATACAGATTGGTCAATACCAGCAGGAACATCTGCCAGAACTAGACACATGGTGGATTCCCTGTGGGGGGGGGGGAGGGCCTCAAACAACTGGTACAATAACTCACAAGAGACAGGGCTATCCTAGATCTAGTACTGACTAACAGGGAAAGGATCACAGAGCTCCAGGTAGAAGGTCACCTGGGGGCCAGTGACCATCACATGGTATGGTTCAATTTGGCCACTACAACTAAATCATCCCATTCCAATGCAGAAATATGGGACTTCAGTGGAGCTGACTTAGGGTAAGATGGCCAACAAAGTTAAGCTAGCCCTGGCAAAAAGAAATACAGGTGAGGGGGTACAGACAAACTGGGCAAAGGTCAGAGCCAAAAGGCTGGCCTTCAGGAAATATGAGGGAACACAGCAGGATGAAGATAGGGATGCGGATAGGGGATGCATACCAAACTTCCCTAAGAGAAGCAGGGAAGGCAGTAAGGCAGGCAAAGGCCCAAACCGAGGAAACACTAGCACAAACAGTAACAAAAGGTGACAAGACTTTCTATATTACATTAGTGAAAGGAGAAAGTCCAGAAAGGGTATTGCTAAGATCAAAGGAGATAAGGGGACATGTGAGGAGGAGGACCATGTAAAAGCATCTATCCTAAATAGATACTTCTGGTCAGTATTTACTGAAGATAAGGTAGGGCAGGGCCCACAGCTCAGCACCATGGACACAGGGGGGAGGGAGGTGAGCACTATTCTCTTCATAAAAGAAACGGTCCTACAAGAGCTCAGTAAGCTCAGGGTGGACAAGGCAATGGGACTTGATGGCATACATCCCAGGGTACTAAAGGAGTTAAGAGTGGAACTAGCAGAGCCATTATCAGAACTGTTTAGTGAGTCTGTGAGCACAGGAGAGGTCCCAGAAGACTGGAGAAGGGCTCATGTGATCCCGCTCCACAAGAGTGGTAGCAGGGAGGAGGCAGAGAACTACAGACTAGTCAGTCTTACTTCAGTAGTGGGCAAGATTATGGAGGCACTCTTTAAGGAAAGGATAGTGCAACACCTGGAATCCATAGGAACACAGGATCCAAGACAGCATGGGTTTACAACAGCAAGGTCCTGTCAAACTAATCTCAGAGATTTCTTTGACTGGATAACCAGAGTGGTGGACCAATGGGGAGCAGTTGATGTTGCCTACCTTGACTTCAGCAAAGCTTTCGATACTGTTCCACATAGAAGATTGATTAATAAGCTGGGTAGGCTCGGGGTGAGTCAGCAGTTGGTCAACTGGGTGGGAAACTGGTTGATGGGCAGAAAGCAGAGAGTGATGGTAAATGGTATACAGTCAAAAGAGATGCAAGTCACAAGTGGGGTACCTATGGGATCAGTCCTGGGGCCAGTCTTCTTCAATATCTTCATCAGTGACATTGCAGACGGACTGGAGAGTAAGGTTTGTCTGTTTGCCAGTGACACCTAGATCTGCAACAGAGTAGATGATCCCGATGGGGTGAGCAGAATGAGAAGAGATCTATATAAACTAGCAAAATGGTCTGAAGAGTGGCAACTGGGGTTTAATGCAAAGAGGTGCAAGATCATGCACATAGGGAAGAGAAACCCTGAAGCCACCTATAGGCTGGGAGGGGAGTTCCTGGCAGTCACAAGGCCTGAATTTCTAAGTAAACTTTCTGTGATTTTATAATCTTATTGCTGCCTTGTCTGGAAATGAGGGAAAATCTCTAGTGCAGGTGATTCTCGAGATGTGAAATGCATCGGTAATGTCAGCATGCGATAGTTTGTTTAGAATTACAATGTGAACGGGTTTTGAAAATCTGTATATTATGAGTTAGTATTCCGAGGTTTACAAATTACAAGTCCACTAGGATGAACATGGGTTCACGACTTGCAATGTTTGCTAGAAGAGGGAGATGAATATTTAGGCTTATGAAAATCTCTAGTGCAGTTGATTCTCAAGATGTGAAATGCATCGGTAACGTCAGCAAGCGATAGTTTGTTTAGAATTATAATGTGAAAGGGTTTTGAAAATCTGTATATCATGAGTTAGTATTCCGAGATTTACAAATTATAAGTCCACTAGGATGAACATGTATTTACGACTTGCAATGTTTGCTAGAAGAGGGAGATGGACATTTAGGCTTATGTTTACGTTCATGATTAATAGCAGTAAGTGGATGCCTGTAGTCATTAAGGACTAATATAGGACTGAAGTCAATAGAGATGGGTTTATTACCTCCCTTTTTTGGGCTTGTGTAGAGATACAAAATAAAACTTTAGGAGTCTTTAAGGCATATGTCAAATTAAGGTTAGAAATATACGTGCATCTAGTGACACACAGTAACGAGTGATTTTAAAAGCCTTTGGAAATTACGTGCTCATAATGAAAGACAATGTGCAACTAGTTGAAGTAATTAAGGACAAACCCATGCATGTTGAGATGGGTTTATATTATATTACATTTATCTGTGTGGGGATAAAACTATGGAATTCTGAAATCTCAGAATATATATGTTTCTGTTTTTAGAAAAAAACATCGATGTGCCTTATGACTCTTAACAGCATGTGACTGTAAAATGTTTTCTGAAAGTAAATATGAAAATGTTTTAGTGTATGTGGCACTAAATTATAAATATGAGATTTATTTCTTTTGTGTAAGGAAATAATGAAGTGTCTGTGAGGTTAATATTTAAGATTTAAAATCTTTAAGGCTGATGTTGCAAATATATGATTATGAAGTTTCTATTTGAGAACTAGCAAGGTCCTAAATGATTTTTAATAATGTGTAACCACAAAAACTGTATGGGAAGGAAACATAAAAGTGCTGTACTATATGTGGTGTTAAATTATAATCAGGCACATCAAATTTTTAAAGCCTTTCAGTTGATGTTGTTAGTATATGATTATGAAATGTTTATGAATGGTTCCCCTTGTTTGATTATAGTCATGAATTGGCTGAAAAGAAGCATATGGTGAATTCATTAAAGCATAAGGTTGCAAGAAGTAAAAAATTAAGTTATATAAATTCTTCAGAAGACACAGGTATAAATGGATATGTATTTAATAATTTAGCATTGTCTCACTAAGATGCAGTGATTGGTGATGGGATTTCTGGTCTCACATTTAACACTTATTTTTTTGTGTGAGAATATTTATAGAGATATGATAAGATTAAGGACTTAATATTTTATATATATATATTTTTTTTAGGATTGTGATTTGAGATAATGACTGAATAAGGAAATCATAGAGTTATAAATATAAAAACAAGTGAGTAGCATCAGTGTTTGTTTATATTTTCCATTAGTATTTTGTTTATGGATTTTTTATATATGTGATAGTGGACAGTCATCTAATTATATGTATTTGTATATTTATTTAGAAGGGCATCTCTTGATAAAGCCTACTTGCTAGGTGAAACATTGAGGCTTGCCATTTTTATGGAATAAAAGAATTATTGGAATACAAAAAGACTGTCTACAAATTTTATTCTTGAGTGCCTCCTACTCTTTGTCCCAGAAATGGGATCATCTTTTGTAAACAACACATCGGGAATGGCAGCCTGCAGATATAAGAAGTGCTCATTTCCTGTGGAACCTCTCCTTGATCCCCTCTTCTTAAATACAAGTATACCTGGATGACAGAGATATGCTGCATCTGAACTGCAGAAGTTGGACTTTTTCTAAAAGTTTAAAAATAAATATTTTAAGAAAAAACAATATAGGTTTATTAATGTTATAGTACATGAAAATATTATAATCAGATATAAACTCTCTGGTGCTATTTGTATTGTATTTGGGAACTGATATAAAGAAAACAAACATATATATTTTTTATTGTTTAAGATGGATATGTTTAATAAGATTGGGGCAGGTGCTAATGCCAAATATAATTTTGCAACCTTTTCGGATGCTGAAAAAGAAAAGTTGTTAGGACAGATCAGAGGAAATAGAGGTTTTCCATCAGGTACATTTGATAATGCAAAACAAGCTGTTCATAGACTTGAAAATCAGGAATTCAGAGACTGCCGCCTAGATTGGCATGCTATCACTTTAGGACAATATCTAGCTCATAATTTAATACTGAGAGGTCTTAGAGTATATGTGGAACACAATATAGGAATCAAATCATCCAAATTGGATATAAAATGGGACGGGATAAGAACAAGATGCTCAGTTGGCTTTATTTATGCATTAATTGAGGCTATAATAGAGGAAAGGGGAAAACTAGCCGAGCAAATAAATTTTGATAAGGAGGCTTTAAAACTCAAATTACAACTAGAGAAGTTTAATAAGATCATAGAACAAATCAAACAAAAGATAGATACATATGAAAGAAATCTCAGACAACAAAAATTAAAGAAGTTCAATCGGGATACAAATGATTATAAAGAAAATGGAGTGTACACACATACGAGAAATAATTTAAGGACAAATTGGACATGTAAGAGCAGACAAGAAGAGAGTGGATCTGAAAGTGATAACAGCTATAGTAGAACAAGTGGTAATATACATTCTACTGCTAAAACACAGCAGGAAATAGAAAGATCGTCTAATAGAACAATACATAGAGCAGACATAGGTAATAGACAGATTTCAGAAACACGTACGAGAGAACATTTTTCCACACAGGAAATAGAGAACAGAGACTCATTAGGTCAATTAAGGATGGAGGAACAAAGAGAACCAAGGTATGCCATGAGGAACAGGAATGGAATAGAAGAGGGTGTAGAGCAGGGATGAATCGGCATAGGAGGAGGAATAGAAACAGGCAGAGGATGGGGAGATACCTGCCCCAAGCAGAGATATTATCAGAAGTAGTTCCTGTTTTCAACTTAAGTAAAAGACATTTGAATGACATAGAGATTGGAATACTAGCCAGGGGTCTTTCATTTGCACCAACCACAACTTTGAACTTATTTGAACTAGAGTGTGACTTACAATTATTTTTTAGGTCATTACGCCTTAAAGCTCAATTCAGTAATCAATTACAAGTAAAAGATTACAAACAAGATATTAAGAGTGCATTGAGGGTCAAATCTACATATATTCCTCCAGTTGGATGTTGTACTGCTGCAGAAACTTATGCAGATATAGTGAAAAGAGAAATTTATGAGTTATTCAAAACTGAGACAGACAGACAGTCTATACATGATAATTTATCGCAAGTGGAAAGACAATTTCTAAATGTTTTGAAAAATGATCAGATCATAATAATAAAATCAGCACACAAATGGGGTGGTATTGTTGTTCTTGATTATGAACATTATAAAATATATGTTTCAGGCTTCTTGAAAATACAACAAACTATCTAGAGTTGGATTCTGATCCTTTGGATGCCATAAAGAGGGAATTATTGGGATTGATGGAAGAAGTAATAGTTTGTAACTTTCTAAAAGAATGGGAAGGAGAATTGTTAGTCCAAAAATTTCCAAGAACTCCGGTTTTTTATATGTTACCAAAAATACATAAAAATCAAATAGATCCACCAGGACGTCCCGTAGTATCTGGGAGTTTGAGTACATTCAAACCTTTGTCTGATTTTGTTAATTATCATTTACAACCTTTGGTGGAAGAAATACCAACATATGTAAGGGATACTTCTCATTTTATAAACATTTTGAAAGAAATCAAATTAACACAGGAGGAAAGGAAATCTGCAGTTTTAATAACGTTGGATGTCTCAGACTTATATACCTCTATACCTCATCAGGAGGGAATAATGGCGATGGGGAAATGGTTGGACCATAGAGAGTCAGGAGCACATCCTAAGACTGGGACTCTATTGATGTCAACAGAATTCATTCTCACAAATAGTTATTTCAGGTTTGAAAAAACATTTTATAGACAGACAAAAGGGACAGCAATGGGTGCCACTATGGCACCCGGGTATGTGAATGCTTATATGTCTGAATTCGAGAAAACCTTCATTTTGGATGAACAGAACAACCATTTCTTTCAATATATTAAGATTTATAAGTGATATATAGATGATTTGTTTATATTGTGGTTGGGTTCAAATGATGACCTTATGGCTTTTGTAAGGTATATAAATACCTGTGATATTAACTTAAACTTTACAATGGATTCAAGCACAGTTTCCATTCCCTACTTGGATGTTAGGGTTTTGATGGAAAAGAGTGGACTTACTACAACATTATATCGAAAAGATACTGCACGGAATACTATATTACACGCACAAAGCTTTCATGCTGAGTGGTTAGTTGAAAGTATTCCTTTCTCACAGTTTCTGCGAATTCGCAGAAACTGTGGGAATGAACAGACTTTTAAAGATGAAATTAGAACAGCATCTGAAAGATTTAGAGAACGTGGATATAACAAAAATAATTTACATCACGCTAGGGGACGTGTACAAAACATTACACAAACAGAGGCATTGAGTGGAAATAGAAGAAGATTGACAGATAGACAGATAGTTTTCAGTATTAAACATAATCATAAAATGAGAGAAATAAGAGAGGTGATATACAAACATTGGTCTATTTTGAAAGATTATCCAATGGAGAATAATGTGTTCCAAACACCACCTAGAATAGCTGAAAGGAAGGCACCTACCCTAAAAGATAGGCTGGTACATACAGACCATTTGCAGGGAAAGGTAAATGAGAATAGACAGTTATTATTAGGTCCTCTACAACTGGGCATGGTGCCATGTGGCAGATGCTCAGTTTGTGGACATACTAGCAAAAAACAAAAATTCAGACATCCATGTACAAATAAGGAATATGACATTAAACAATTTATTACTTGTGACACTGCGGGAGTAGTTTATGTTTTGCAGTATCCTTGTGATAAAATTTATATAGGAAAGACCATTGGACCTTTGAAACAACGTATTCAGGAACATAAATTGAATATCAGAAACAAAAAATCAACCCCAGTAGTAGATCACTTTTTAGAAGCAGGGCATACAGGTGCTTCTTTAAGGTTTTGGGGAATTGAGGCAATAAATCCACCTATCTGAGGAGGAGATTTTAATAAAATAGTGTAAAAAACAGAGACCAAGTGGATATATGAGATGAGAGTTTTGGAACCGAGGATAGGTTTGAATAAAGAAATCAATTGGAATTGTTGTCGAGATAAGAAGGAATTTTGCAAGTATATCCCTTTTTCTCCCTTATTCTTTCCCCTCCCTCCCTCCCTACCCCTCCCCATGCCTTCCTCTCCCTTTTCCTTCCTTTTCTTTTTCCTTCTCCTCCTTTCTTCCTTTTCCTTTTTCCTCTTTCCATTCTTCCTTTCCTTTCCTTTCCCTTTCCCCATTCCCTTCCCTTCCCCAACCTTCTCTCTTCTCTCTCTTTTCTTTCTCCCTTATTTTGTGTTTTTAGGATGTATGAGGTGAATAAAACTTTTTTTCCCTCTTCTGATTCATAAAAATAACAAATGAAAAATATGGTATAAATATATGAAGATTTCAATATATGATTTTTCAAAATAATATACTGGGTGATGTTTGGAATAACGTTATTTGTATGATATGATACAAATGATAGATAGGAGTGTATTTAATTAACAAATAGTGAGATATAAGGCCAAGTTAAAAAACCTTTCTGGGACTATGTCTTTAAGAGAAATGAGAGATTACATCACAACTAGAGCACTTTATAAGGCCTATAAGAGCGATGGCTAAAAAACCTAGATGATATGCGGTTTGGCGTCTGATGCAGACAGAAGGAGCATGACAAGGTTTGAATTTCTAAATAAACTTTTTGTGATTTTGTAATCTTATTGCTGCCTTGTCTGGAAATGAGGGAAAATCTCTAGTGTAGTTGACTCTCGAGATGTGAAATGCATCGGTAACGTCAGCAAGCGATAGTTTGTTTAGAATTACAATGTGAAAGGGTTCTGAAAATCTGTATATTATGAGTTAGTATTCTGAGGTTTATAAATTATAAGTCCACTAAGATGAACATGCATTCATGACTTGCAATGTTTGCTAGAAGAGGGAGATGAACATTTAGGCTTATGAAAATCTCTAGTGCAGTTGATTCTTGAGATGTGAAATGCATCGGTAACGTCAGCAAGCGATAGTTTGTTTAGAATTATAATGTGAAAGGGTTTTGAAAATCCGTATATCATGAGTTAGTATTCCAAGATTTACAAATTATAAGTCCACTAGGATGAAAATGTATTTACGACTTGCAATGTTTGCTAGAAGAGGGAGATGGACATTTAGGCTTATGTTTACGTTCATGATTAATAGCAGTAGGTGGATGCCTGTAGTCATTAAGGACTAATATAAGATTGAAGTCAATAGAGATGGGTTTATTACCTCCCTTTTTTTGGGCTTGTGTAGAGATACAAAAGAAAACTTTAGGAGTCTTTAAGGCATATGATGAATTAAGGTTAGAAATATACATGCATCTAGTGACACACAGTAGCTAGTGATTTTAAAAGCCTTTGGAAATTACACACTCATAATGAAAGACAATGTGCAACTAGCTGAAGTAATTAGGGACAAACACATGCATGTTGAGATGGGTTTATATAATATTATATTTATCTGTGTGGGGATAAAACTATGGAATTCTGAAATCTCGGAATATATGATGTTTCTGTTTTAGAAAAAAAAAACATCGATGTGCCTAATGACTCTAAACAGCATGTGACTGTAAAATGTTTTCTGAAAGTAAATATAAAAATGTTTCAGCGTATGTGGTGCTAAATTATAAATATGAGATTTATTTCTTTTTTGTAAGGAAATAATGAAGTGTCTGTGAGGTTAATATTTAAGATTTAAAATCTTTAAGGCTGGTGTTGCAAATATATGATTATGAAGTTTCTATTTGAGAACTAGCAAGGTCCTAAATGATTTTTAATAATGTGTAACCAAAAAAAATCTATGGGAAGGAAACATAAAAGTGCTGTACTATATGTGGTGTTAAATTATAAACAGGCACATCAATTTTTTAAAGCCTTTCAGTTGATGCTGTTAGTATATGATTATGAAATGTGTATGAATGGTTTCCCCTTGTTTGATTATAGCCATGAATTGGATGAAAAGAAGTATATGGTGAATTCATTAAAGCATAAGGTTGCAAGGGGTAAAAAATTAAGTTATATAAATTCTTCAGAAGACACAGGTATAAATGGATATGTATTTAATCATTTAGCATTTGTCTCACTAAGTTGCGATGATTGATGATGGGATTTCAGGTCTTACATTTAACACTTAATTTTTTATGTGAGAATATTTATAGAGATATGATAAGATTAAGGACTTAATATTTTATATATATATTTTTTTTAGGCTTGTGATTTGAGATAATGACTTAATAAGGAAATCATAGAGTTATAAATATAAAAACAAGTGAGTAGCATCAGTGTTTGTTTATATTTTCCATTAGTATTTTATTTATGGATTTTTTATATATGTGATAGTGGACAGTCATCTAATTATATGTATTTGTATATTTATTTAGACGGGCATCTCTTGATAAAGCCTACTTCCTAGGCGAAACGTTGAGGCTTGCCATTTTTATGGAATAAAAGAATTATTGGAATACGAAAAGACTGTCTACAAATTTTATTCTTGAGCGCCTCCTACTTTTTGTCCCAGAAATGGGATCAACATCTTTAGTCACAAGGGAAGAAAGAGGCCTGGGCATCATCATCACAGATGATCTGAAATCATCCAAGCAGACCACTAAAGCAGTAGGTAAGGCTAGGGGGATGCTCGGGTGTATTAGTAGGGGTATCACAAGTCAGAAGAGGGAGGTAATAATCCCTATTTACAAGACACTGGTAAGGCCCCATCTGGAGTACTGCATGCTGTACTGGAGGCCGCACCTTCACAAGGACATTAACCAAATTGAGGCAGTCCAGAGAAGGGCAACCAAAATGGTGCAGGGAACTGCATCAGAAAACATATGAGAACACATTAATGGAGCTCAATATGTATACTCTAGAGCAAAGAAGGGAGAGAGGTGATATGATCAAAACATTCAAACACCTTAAGGGCATTAACAAGGTGAAAGAGTCTAACATGTTTCAATATAAGAAAAATAGCAGAACAAGAGGACACAGCATGAGATTAGAGAGAGGCCAATTAAGGGGTAATGTGAGGAAGTTCTTTTTCACAAAAAGGGTGGTGGATGCATGGAATGGCCTACCTGAGGAAGTGGTGGATATGAATACAGTGCAGGGCTTCAAACAGGCATGAGATAGGCATAAGGGAGCAATACAGATGAGTATGAATAGATAGACCATTGACAGAGCAAAGGTCGATGGCACATTTATAAGGTAGAAAAATAAATGGGCAGACTGGATGGGCCTTGCGGTCCTTATCTGCTGTCAATGTCTATATTTCTATGTTTGTAAACCATACTGGGTGTGGGCAAGAATCAGGACAAGTTGGAAGTTGGAAACAAGGAGGCCAAGGGGAGTCGAGTCCTAGGACATAAACTTGAATACCAAAAGGACACTCAGGAAGAAGAAAGCATAAAGGTGGCACTCTTAGGAGACTCGATAATCAAGGGAATCAGATGGGGAAGAAAGGGAGCTAAAAACAGTGCAGTGTGGGTACAGTGTATGCCAGGAATGACAACGCTCAAGGCGAAGCATCATATTCCTTCTTGGGGCAAGCATCAAGATAAGAGGACGCATCTGGCATTTCACCTAGGTACCAATGACCTGAAAGGAAACAGTCTGATGGAGGTACAGGCAAGGTTCAAGAAGCTTGATAGAGTCTGTAGTAACACAGTTTTTCCTTCCATTTCCTTTTTGGAGTTGTTTCCTGTATGAAGAGCAAGCACATCCAGGAAGGAAAAAATAGTGGAATTCAATAGATGGCTGCAAGGATGGTGTAGGCAGAAAGGGTTCGGTTAGATAGGTGACTGGGGATCTACATGGGAAGAGGAGGGGTTGTACGCCCCTGACAGGCTGCACCTGAGTTCTGCAGGGGAAACTGTACTAAAGAATAAACTGGGGAACTTCATAGTATGGAAGATCAATTTAAACTAAACCGGGGGGGAGTTACAGACAGGGCCACCCTTATGGGTTAAAGAACTGAGAGGCTATCAGCCTCCCTCCCAGGACAAAGCAGACATAAAGGGAACAGGTAGCAGCAGGGAGAGGTTGGAAAAGGAGGATAGAGAAGATGGGGCTCCATGGTGGAATGGTTTGGTGGCAAATGCCAGGAACCTGGGGAATAAACTGGTGGAACTAGAAGCCACTATGGCGGATGAGGGTCTCAACATAGTAGCAGTGTGTGAGACTTGGTGGAATGAGCATCATGCCTGGGAGACAGTGATTCCTGGGTATCGACTGTTTAGGAAAGAAAGGGTGGGGAAAATGGGAGGAGGGTAGCATTATACATCAAGGAAGATATTGGGGCCATGGAGGGGCAGGAAGAGGAAGGGGAAATGGAGATAATGTGGGTCACCTTAGACAAGAGAAATTGGGAGCATTTGAGAGTCGGGGTTTACAGACCTCCCACACAGGGGGAAGAGGGGGACAAACACTTTGTAAAATCAGTAACAAAAATGGCGCAGAAAGGGGAAATTCTGCTGGTAGGGGACCTAAACCTCCCTGACATCGATTGGGAGGTCTCAACAGCAGTATCAACGAGGAGCAGGGGCATCATAGGGGCACTACAGGGCATATTTCTACAACAACGGGTCAAGAAGCCCACTAGGGGTGAAAACCTATTGGATGTAGTCCTCACAAATGGAGACAGTGTGGAGGAGGTGGAGGTAGGGGAAGAATTAGGAACAAGTGACCACAGAGCTGTCAGGTTCAGGGTGAGAACAGGCAGGGAAAGGAATAAGATGAGAACCAGGGTAATGGACTTCAGGAAAGCAGACTTTAACAGGATGAGGAGGGTATTTGGTGAAGAAATGTCAAGGTTGGGGAATATAAAGGATGTGGAGGAATTATGGGCAGCCATTAAGGGAGGGGAGCTGAAAGCCATGGACACATGCATCAGGAGAGTCAGGAAGAACAGAAGAAAGAGGAGACCTCTTTGGTTTACTAAAGAGGTGGCTGAGGTGGTCAGGGAGAAAGTTAGGGCTTTCAGGAGGTACTGGATGACAGAAAAGACTGAGGATAGGGAGGCCTATAGGGAAAAGAGGAGGGAGGCAGGGCAAAAGCTAAGGAGGGCTAAAGAGGTCACAGAGGAGAGGATAGCAAAACAGGCCAGGAGGGGATATAACCTTTTTTAGGTATGTAGGAGAAAGAAGGAAGGTACAGCAGGGAATTGAGAGGTTAAGGGGGAAGGCAGAACAATGCTGGAGGGAGATTTTGAAAAAGGGGAGACATTAAACAACTACTTCTGTTCAATCTTCATGCAGGAAGGCAAGGGCAGAGGGCCTGTGCAGGAAGGGAAAGGAGAAAACTGCAGGCAAATGGATTCTATAAAGTTCACAGCTGATAGAGCAAGTGAAGAACTGGGTAGACTTAGGGTAAATAAGGCCATGGGGCCTGATGGCCTACACCCAAGTGTACTCATGGAGCTGAGGAAGGAGCTGGCATCACATCTGGTGAGACTGTTTAACTTGTCCTTGGACAAAGGCGTGATGCCAGGGGACTGGAAGAGGGTGGAGGTAGAGGCACCACACAAGGAGGATAGATGAGGTCAAAACTACCACTTCGTTAGTCTCACCGTGGTGAGAAAGGTAATGGAAACATTACTAAAGATAAGGCTGGTGGAATACCTGGTGGCCAACGGTCTGCAGGATGAAAGACAGCATGGCTTCACTAAGGGAATGTCCTGCCAGACTAACCTGATAGAGTTTTTCAATTGGGTGATGCAGATAGTGAACCAGAGAGGAGCGGTGGATGTGGCCTATCTGGATTTCAGTAAGGCCTTCAGCACTGTTCGCATAAAAGGCTGATGTATAAGCTGGACAGCCTGGGTGTGGGCCACATAATCACTAGGTGGGTGGAGAACTGGCTGACGGGAATGTGTCAAACAGTGGTGGTAAATGGGACACATTCCAGGGAACAAGCAGTGATCAGCTGGGTGCCGCAAGGGTCAGTGCTGGGACCACTACTCTTGAACGTCTATATTCGATGTTCCTAAGAAATATAGCTCTGGTTCAAATATGATATCTATCCCAGGAATTTTATTCAAAGTAAAAATTATTTTATCCCAAAAGGATCTTAGTTTAGGGCACTGAGCAATCACATGTGTTAAAGTACCCCTATAGATCCCACACCTGTTACAAATAGGAGATATCTTTGAGTTCATTTATTTAATAAATGTGGAGTAAATTCTATGTAGAACATTAAATTGAATCGGATTAAGCCGTATGCTTCTTGTTGGTTTCATTAATTTTAAAGCTATTTCCCATCTCCCCTCTGATATACCATATTGGAATTCCTTTTCCCAATTTTGTTTGAGTTTCAAATAATAGTCAAGGTTGCACAAACCCAAACTCTTATATATCTTAGAAATAAGTTTATTAGTAAGATCATGGGAACTTATTCAATAATGTAAAGAGCTTACATTTGGCAACTCCAGCTCTCTATTTAGATATTTTTTAAGGCTGTCCCTAACTCACCTATAATTAAACCATTCAGAATTTGTAAGTCCATATGCAGATTTTAATTCCTCAAAAGACATAGGCTTATTATTCTGATGTATATCCCCTAAATCAAACATGGAGCATTTTTCCCAGAAATTTGCTTCTTTCTTCTCCAGGCTCCCACCCATATTTACAAGAAAAGGTAAAGAACTATGTATGTTGATTCTAATGTTTTCTTTTCTCCTTTTATGATAATAATCCCATGCCATCAAAGTATTTTTAATGAATACATTAGAGATCTTATTCAAATCATTTTTTTTAAGTTCCATGTATAAATATCTTCTTCTTAAAAAAATATTTAGCATAATCCGCCCACCATGGGGGGTTCTACATAATATTCTTTAGTGTGACAGAGAGTCATAGCATATTGATATAACCTGAAATTGGTTAAGTTTAAGCCCCCCTTTTCCTCCTCCATTAATTTAGCCATAGCTAATCTAGGTTTTTTATTTTTCCATAGAAGTCTCTGGATCATCCTTTCCAGGGTCCTAAGCTGCCCATTAGGCATCAATAGTGGTATAGCCTGTAGGCTATATAAGATCCTGGGAAGATCCATCATTTTAACAACTTGGGATCTGCCCATTAAGGTAATCGGAAGATGAATCCAATTTTTCAGATCTCATTTAATTTTATCTAATATTAATTTCAAGTTTAGGTCTAATATATTTTTCAAAATTTTTGGTAGACAGGGAGCTGCTTGCTTTTGCTTCAGAGGGCCACAGTCGACAGCAGAGTGGAGGAGTGGAGGACATCTTGCTGCAGTCAGCGGCAGGGCAGAGGAGGTTGGCTACATTGGAGGCAAGCAGAGGACAGGTCCAGCGACTAAAGGAGGGAGCCCACCGCAGTTGGCGGTGGTAGCTGGGACCGAGACCACTGGAGGATTGCGGGCACCCCTGATTGGCTGCAGCAGTGGCTGAAGGAGTCAGCCAACCAATCGGGGAGCGAGGCGCCAACACGGCCTGGCTTTAAAAGCCAGCCAGACTGCAGGAGCTGTACACAGGGAGCTGCTTGCTTTTTCTTCCGTCCACCCTCCCCGACCCCGGCCTCTATTAAATGTGGAAGGGTAGGAGGAGCCAGATAAATGGGGGTGGGGCTGGCAAATACTGGAGCATCAGGGAGTGGCCAAGGAGCATAGAAGGCAGCTGGATGAGCAGGGAGCTTCACTGCAGAAGGGACCTACAACTACTTGAACTTCTCGATGGGATTTACCTACAACTGCTTGAACTTCTCAATGGGATTCACCTGTACTCTAATCTGAACTACAGAAATCAACGCAAGGGAGCTGTACTTGCAAATCTCTTTGGACTCTGCATAAGGGAAGTTGCATAGGGAGCTGGGCCAAATATACTTCAATTTGGTGATTAATGACTTATTCCAAACTTATTGACCTGTGGGATTGTTATTGGGAGGTGAAGTTCTGGGGCCTAAATTCCATACAGTGGGGTTTGGTACTGTACTGTGCTGCCAATTAATTAGTCTGATGAGGTTAGGTATTTTGCAGTGCTTATTAATCTATAGGATGGTTATTGTGGGGTGATGGTCTTGGGGCTAATTTTCATACAGTGGGGATTGGTATTGTACTGTGCTGCCGGTTAATGGACTATAAGGTTAGGTATTTTGCTGTGCGGCCAGTTACAGGGTCTGGTAAGATTAGATATTGCATATCCCAAACCTGTAACACTGCTGCCATGACAATGGAAGGGCAGCACAACTGGCAGGGCAGCCATAGGAGTGGATTCTTTGGCAGAGTGGTGGGGTGCAGCAGATGTGGAGCGGTATGGTTCTAAATTGGGCTTGGAGGATGGGAGGATGGATGATGTGTAAGCAGCTTACACAGCTGAGGGAGGAAGTGGGGTGGCTGAGATGGGCATTAAATGGGGGGGAGGACAAGAAAGGGGAGGAGGGGTGGAGAAGTAGAGACACTTCCAACCGGTGAAGGAGAGGGAGGAATTAGGGGGATCCACCAGAGGACCAGATTCACAGTTTGAGAAGACAAGGGTTTGGAAGAAGGAGGACGGGAGTAGGCCCAGAGGGTGCAGTAGAGCAATGGGAGAGGATAGCAGTAAATCCAGAGGTGGGACAGGGATGCTTGAGACAGGAGGTAATGAGACAACTGGGGATCAGGAGGTGTGGAAGGTGGTAGGCTCAGGAAAAAGAAGGCAGATGCCTGAAACTCAGGGCAAAACTGTCATAGGAAAAAATAGCATAGGAGCAGAACTGAAAAACAGATTTACTCCCCTCGATATTCTAGTTGAGGACATTGGAGTGGAGAGCGACTATGAGGAGCCATTGGAGGAGGAAGTGGGGGCAAGGCAGTTGAGAGACACTGGGAAAGAGCTCTCAGGTGCAGGGATAATGGTTGGAAAGGGGACGGACCATTTGGGAACACACCAGAGTGGGGCACTAGAAGAGCAGAGGCATGGGGCAAGAAGCAGAAAGGAGACAATGGCAGGGAAGCC
Source organism: Neoceratodus forsteri (assembly GCA_016271365.2). Lineage (NCBI taxonomy): Eukaryota > Metazoa > Chordata > Ceratodontiformes > Ceratodontidae > Neoceratodus > Neoceratodus forsteri. The sequence goes on from JADMNL010000022.1 coordinate 344,852,642, forward strand.
AGAAGAGCTAGTGATGGGGTCTTCGGAGGTCATCAATGAAAATGAGTGCATACAGCAGGGAGTATGCAGAAGTAAGGTGATGGATGATGCTCCAGGTAAAGCACATGCAGTGGGAGATATGCAAACAGAGCAAGTGGTGAGAAGAAGAATTCCCTCAAGGAGGATACAGTACTCAGAACATTCAGAAATAGTGGGTACATCAGGAGCTGGTGGGGTAAGAGCCAATGTGGAGTTGATGGGGGGTAGTGAATGCTCAAAAAGTGATAGAGGCAGGGGATGCAGGCCCACTGGGAATGAGGAAGAGGCAGTGCAAGGGAATAGATTGGATAGGAGGAGGAGGGGTCTGAGGGAAGGTCACTCTGGGCCAGTGACCATCACATGGTATGGTTCAATTTGGCCACTAGAACTAAATCATCCCATTCCAAGGCAAAAATATGGGACTTCAGAGGAGCTGACTTTGATGAGATGGCCAACAGAGTTAAGCTAGCCCTGGCAAAAAGAAATACAGATGAGGGGGTACAGGCAAAGTGGGCAAGCATTAAGGATGCAATACTTGAAGCAACATCCCATTGTATTAGAGAGAAAAGGAAGTGCAAAAGAAGAAGGAAACCACTTTGGTTCTCAAAAACAGGAGCAGAAAAGGTCAGGGCCAAAAGGCTGGCCTTAAGGAAATATAAAGGAACGAAGGGGGATGATGATAGGGAGGCATACCAAACTTCCCTAAGGGAAGCAGGGAAGGCAGTAAGGCAGGCAAAGGCCCAAACCGAAGCAACACTAACACAAACAGTAAAAGTAGGTGACAAGACTTTCTGTAGATACATTAGTAAAAGGAGAAAGTCCAGAGGGGGTATTGCTAAGATCAAAGTGGATAATTAGGCATGTGAGGAGGAGGACCATGTAAAAGCATCTATCCTAAATAGATACTTCTGCTCGGTATTTACTGAACAGAAGGTAGGGTAGGGCCCACAGCTCAGCACCATGGACACAGGGGGAGAGAGGGAGGTGTGCACTTGTCCCTTCACAAAAGGAAGGGTCCTACAAGAGCTTGATAAGTTCAGGGTGGACAAGGCAATATGACCTGATGGCATACATCCCAGGGCACTAAAGGATCTAAGGGTGGAACTAGCAGAGCCATTATCAGAACTGTTTAGTGAGTCTCTGAGCACAGGAGAGGTCCCAGAAGACTGGAGAAGGGCTAATGTGATCCCGCTCCACAAGAGTGGTAGCAGGGAGGAGGCAGGGAACTACAGACCAGTCAGTCTTACCTCAGTAGTGGGCAAGATTATGGAGGCAATCCTTAAGGAAAGAATAGTGTAACACCTGGAATCCATAGGAGCACAGGATCCAAGACAGCATGGGTTTACAGCAGGAAGGTCCTGTCAAACTAATCTCATAGATTTCTTTGATTGGATAATCAGAGGGGGTGGACCAAGGGGGAGCAACTGATGTCGCTTACCTTGACTTCAGCAAAGCTTTCAATACTGTTCCACATAGAAGATTGATTAATAAGCTGGGTGTAGGCTCAGGGTGGGTCAGAAGTTGGTCAACTGGAGGGCAAACTGGTTGATGGGTAGAAAACAGAGTGGTGATAAACAGTATATAGTCAGAAGAGATGCAAGTCACAAATGGGGTACCTCAGGGATCAGTCCTGGGGCCAGTCCTCTTTAATATCTTCATCAGTGACCATGCAGATGGACTGGTGGGTAAGGTTTGTCTGTTTGCAGATGACACCAAGATCTGCAACAGAGTAGATGATCCAAATGGGGTGGGCAGAATGAGAAGAGATGTGGATAAACTGGCAAAATGGTTGGAAGTGTGGCAATTGGGGTTTAATGCAAAGAAGTGCAAGATCGTGCACGTAGGGAAGAGAAACCCTGAAGCCACCTATAGGCTGGGAGGGGAGTTGCTGGCAGTCACAAGAGAAGAAAGAGACTTGGGCATCATCATCACAGATGACCTGAAATCATCCAAGCAGACCACTAAAGCAGTAGGTAAGGCTAGGGGGGATGTTGGGATGTATTAGTAGGGGTATCACAAGTCAGAAGAGGGAGGTAATAATCCCTATTTACAAGACACTGGTTAGGCCCCATCTGGAGTACTGCATGCTGTACTGGAGGCCGCACCTTCACAAAGATATTAACCAAATTGAGGCAGTCCAGAGAAGGGCAACCAAAATAGTGCAGGGACTGCATCAGAAAACATATGAGGACACAGTAATGGAGCTCAATATGTATACTCTAGAGCAAAGAAGGGAGACAGGTGATACGATCGAAACATTCAAACACCTTAAGGGCATTAACAAGGTGAAAGAGTCTAACATGTTTCAATATAAGAAAAATAGCAGAACAAGAGGACACAGCATGAGATTAGAGGGAGGCCGATTAAGGGGTAATGTGAGGAAGTTCTTTTTCACAAAAAGGGTGGTGGATGCATGGAATGGCCTACCTGAGGAAGTGGTGGATATGAATACAGTGCAGGGCTTCAAACAGGCATGAGACAGGCATAAGGGAGCAATACAGGTGAGTATGAGTAGATAGACCATTGACAGAGCAAAGGCCGATGGCACATTTATAAGGTAGAAAAATAAATGGGCAGACTGGATGGGCCTTGTGGTCCTTATCTGCTGTCAACTTCTATATTTCTATGTTTGCAAACCATACAGGGTGTGGGCAAGAATCAGGACAAGTTGGAAGTTGGAAACAAGGAGGCCAAGGGGAGTTGAGTCCTAGGACATAAACTTGAATACCAAAAGGACACTCAGGAAGAAGAGAGCATAAAGGTGGCACTCTTAGGAGACTCGATAATCAAAGGAATCAGATGGGGGAGAAAGGGAGCTAAAAACAGTGCAGTGTGGGTACAGTGTATGCCAGGAATGACAACGCTCAAGGCGAAGCATCATATTCCTTCTTTGGGCAAGCATCAAGATGAAAGGACGCATCTGGCGTTTCACCTAGGTACCAATGACCTGAAAGAAAACAGTCTGATGGAGGTACAGGCAAGGTTCAAGAAGCTTGATAGATTCTGCAGTAACACAGTTTTTCCTTCCATTTCCTTTTTGGAGGTGTTGCCTGTACGAAGAGGAAGCACACCCAGGAAGGAAAAAATAGTGGAATTCAATAGATGGCTGCAAGGATGGTGTAGGCAGAAGGGGTTCGGTTAGATAGGTGACTGGGGATCCATGTGGGAAGAGGAGGGGTTGTACACCCCTGACAGGCTGCACCTGAGTTCTGCAGGGGAAACTGTACTAAAGAATAAACTGGGGGACTTCACAGTATGGAAGATCAATTTAAACTAAACCGGGGGGGGGGAGTTACAGACAGGGCCACCCTTATGGGTTAAAGAACTGAGAGGCTATCAGCCTCCCCCCCCCAGGACAAGGCAGACATAAAGGAACAGGTAGCAGCAGGGAGAGGTTGGAAAAGGAGGATAGAGAAGATGAGGCTCCATGGTGGAGTGGTTTGGTGGCAAATGCCAGGAACCTGGGGAATAAACTGGGGAAACTAGAAGCCACTATGGTGGATGAGGGTCTCAACATAGTAGCAGTGTGTGAGACTTGGTGGAATGAGCATCATGCCTGGCAGACAGTGATTCCTGGGTATCGACTGTTTAGGAAAGACAGGGTGGGGAAAAGGGGAGGAGGGATAGCATTATACATCAAGGAAGATATTGGGGCCATGGAGGGGCAGGAAGAGGAAGGGGAAATGGAGAAAATGTGGGTCACCTTAGACAAGAGAAATTGGGAGCATTTGAGAGTTGGGGTAGTTTACAGACCTCCTACACAGGGGGAAGAGGGGGACAAACACTTTGTAAAATCAGTAACAAAAATGGCGCAGAAAGGGGAAATTCTACTTGTAGGGGACCTAAACCTCCCTGAAATCGATTGGGAGGTCTCAACAGCAGTATCAACCAGGAGCAGGGGCATCATAGAGGCACTACAGGGCATATTTCTACAACGGGTCAAGAAGCCCACTAGGGGTGAAAACCTATTGGATGTAGTCCTCACAAATGGAGACAGTGTGAAGGAGGTGGAGGTAGGGGAAGAATTAGGAACAAGTGACCACAGAGCTGTCAGGTTCAGGATGAGAACAGGCAGGGAAAGGAATAAGATGAGAACCAGGGTAATGGACTTCAGGAAAGCAGACTTTAACAGGATGAGGAGGGTATTTGGTGAAGAAATGTCAAGGTTGAGGAATATAAAGGATGTAGAGGAATTATGGGCAGCCATTAAGGGAGGGGAAGCTGAGAGCCATGGGCACATGCATCAGGAGAGTCAGGAAGAACAGAGGAAAGAGGAGACCTCTTTGGTTTACTAGAGAGGTGGTGGAGGTGATCAGGGAGAAAGCTAGGGCTTTCAGGAGGTACTGGATGACAGAAAAGACTGAGGATAGGGAGGCCTATAGGGAAAAGAGGAGGGAGGCAGGGCAAAAGCTAAGGAGGGCTAAAGAGGTCACAGAGGAGAGGACAGCAAAACAGGCCAGGAGGGGATATAACCTTTTTTAGGTATGTAGGAGAAAGAAGGAAGGTACAGCAGGGAATTGAGAGGTTAAGAGGGAAGGCAGAACAGTGCTGGAGGGAGATTTTGAGAAAGCGGAGACATTAAACAACTACTGTTCAATCTTCATGCAGGAGGGCAAGGGCAGAGGGCCTGTGCAGGAAGGGAAAGGGGAAAACTGCAGGCAAATGGATTCTATAAAGTTCACAGCTGACAGAGTAAGTGAAGAACTGGGTAGACTTAAGGTAAATAAGGCCATGGGGCCTGACGGCCTACACCCAAGGATACTCATGGAGCTGAGGGAGGAGCCAGCATCACATCTGGTGAGACTGTTTAACTTGTCCTTGGAAAAAGGCATGATGCCAGGGGACTGGAAGAGGGTGGAGGTGGTTGCACTACACAAGGGAGGTAGAAAGGATGAGGTCAAAAACTACCGCCCTGTTAGTCTCACCTCGGTGGTGGGGAAGGTAATGGAAACATTACTAAAGATAAGGCTGGTGGAATACCTGGTGGCCAATGGTCTGCAGGATGAAAGGCAGCATGGCTTCACTAAGGGAATGTCCTGCCAGACTAACCTGATAGAGTTTTTTGTTTGGGTGATGAAGATAGTGAACCAGAGAGGAGCGGTGGATGTGGCCTATCTGGATTTCAGTAAGGCCTTCAACACTGTTCGCATAAAATGCTGTTGTATAAGCTGGACAGCCTGGGTGTGGGCCACAAAATCACCAGGTGGGTGGAGAACTGGCTGATAGGAAGGTGTCAAACAGTGATGGTAAATGGGACACATTCCAGGGAACAGACAGTGATCAGCGGGGTGCCGCAGGGGTCAGTGCTGGGACCACTACTCTTGAACGTCTATATTAGTGACTTGGCAGAGGGTTTGGAGGGTTGGGTGTGCCTATTCGTGGGATGGTACAAAGGTCTGCAATAGGGTGGATACACAAGGGGGAGTGGAGGCCATGAGGCGGGACCTGGAGAAGCTGGAGAAGTGGTCAGAAACCTGGCAACTAAAATTCAATGCAAAGAAGTGTGCAGTGATGCACCTGAGGCAGAGAAACATGAAGGCAGCTTACTTCCTTGGGGGTAGGAAATCAAGGAAAAGGAACAGGAAAGAGACCTGGGGATTATGGTATCAAGGAATCTTAAGGTGGGGAACCAGTGTAGCAAGGCGGTGGGTCAGGTGAATGGTATGCTGGCCTGTATTGTGAGGGACTTTACTAGCAGAAGGAGGGACGTGCTAATGCCGTTGTACGGAACTATGGTGAGGCTGCACCTGGAGTATGGGGTGCAGTTCTGGAGGCCGCACTTATGCAGAGATATTGAGATGATGGAGAGGGTTCAGAGAAGAGAGACCAAGACGGTACGTGGGATGCGGGATATACCATATGAGCAAAGAGGGAGAGAGCTGAATCTGTACCCACTAGAGACCAGGAGGAAGAGGGGGAACATGATTGAGACTTTTAAGTACTTGAAGGGAATAAATAGGGTGAAGGAAGGAAGCTCATTCAAAATGAAGAAGGGAGTGAACACAAGAGGACATAGCCTCAAATTAGAACATGGGAAATACAGAAGCAATGTCAGAGGGCAGTTCTTCACTGAAAGGGTGGTGGAGGCCTGGAACAGACTGCCAGAAGAGGTAGTGGGAGCCAAAATGGTGGAGGGATTCAAGAAAGCATGAGACAGACATAAGGGTTTTGTAAAGGAGGTGGAAGAATAAAAGTGGCAGGAAGCAGGGGAGGATGTAAGGGCAGACTAGATGGGCTGTCCGGTCCTTTTCTGACGTCAAATTTCTGTGCAATCTGTGTAATATATGCCTAGATATTTGATTATATCAAGACTTTTAATAGTTGTATGTAACTGTTTAGGCTTCATAAGTTTATTATTAAGTTACAGTATCTCAGATTTTCCCCAGTTGATCTTGTATCCTGATTCCTGCCCATATTCCTTTAGAATATTCATGAGAATAGGTAAAACCATAACCACGTTTTTTAAATACAGTAAAACATCATCAGCATACAGAAATAATTTAATGGTTTTATTCCCTAATTGTATTCCCTCAATAATATTGGTAGCTCTTATTCTATTAGCTAATGGTTCTATTACCAATGTGAAAGGTGCGGGAGAGGACACCCCTGCCTGGTGCCTCTAGTCAAGGAAAAAGTAGAGGATATATACTGATTCATCACTACCTTGGCTCTTGGGGTCTTTAGGATCCCTACATCTATTAACCCTGTTTGTCTGATGATGGTGTCTAAAGACATGTATTTTCATGCTATTTTCTACTAACTTCTCACTGAAGCCTCCTTTGTCTGGACATCCCCATGCCCTTCTGAGGTTCAGAAATATGATGGATGTCAAGTCTTTGTTATTTCTTTACTTTTGCCTTGTAATTTTTGGTACTGAGGAAATTATATTGATTAGACACGAGGTCCTGCTGTTTTTGAACACCACACCTCCCTTCCTCGGTAGTCAGGATGGCGGCTGTATGTATGTGCATTCCCTCAGCCCCTCTACAGTAGCTGTGGCAGAGCATGCCTGAGCTAAGGAGCAAGTAGTTTACCCTGCAATAGCGAAATGCTCGGCTCACTGAACCAAATACTGCTCAGGTGTGTCAATCTAGATCCCAACTGCAGTGGCTCTAGGGCTAGACTTGTGACACCTCAATTTCACAGGCAGCGGAGGTGCCACTTGACCTTATCACGCATTGGTGCTATGGCAAAATGATTCCCTTGTTGTGTGGTACACATCTTGAGTTTTACAGAATATTGGCAAACATGTACATTGGTCATGGGCACTTACCCAGGCAGGTAGCATGCCTGGGAATGGATTGGGCTGCTAGTTTCCCTCATGGATAACAGGTCCTGAACCTCTAGTTTCACTACTGCTAAAATGCCATTTCTCCAGTGTGCATGAGTGGCAGCCATTACCATGCCCTCCTTCTTCTTCTTCCTCTTGGCTTCCCCAGCACCTTCTGCATATGTGCTAGCACACACTACTGCTGATGCACGTGCCTAAGTGCACGATTATGTGCACACTTGGTTCTTATTCCCTGTGCATGCACAGGGAGACTTAGTGAGCGTGTTCTCCAGTGCGAGTCCCTATGCAGCCCTAGTGTCCAGAAGTGATGTGATCTTTGCTTCCAGTTGCCATCTTGTGTATGGCACTATGGACCATGTGTCCCCTCCTGGGTATCTCAGAATGTCTGCTCCTGACTCACTGTAGCAGTTTAATATGGCTCAGCACAAGTCCAAGCGATTGTCTCAGTGCACTTACTTTGTTCCTCGTGCTCCACTGTATCTCTTTTCAGCACAGTGCAGGTGATCTCCCCCCCAAAATTCCATTAGCCATACTACCTATCAGCCATATTATATACTGGATATCCAGTTTAGTTGACCTAAGGGGGCAACCATAATGAGCCTTCACGATGGCCAGCTCATTCATTGAATAAGTGGCATTGTGGCCTGCAACCTTATTCTCACAGGGGTCCCTCATCTCGTGGTGGCAACAGAACAAATAACAATTGCTCTCTGTGATCTTTTGATCCTGTGCTCCTTTCCTAATCTGTCCTTATGTTATGTTGCCCTAGTAGACCAATAAGGTGATGTCCAAGAAATGCAGAATTTGCAGCTTACCCCATCTGCCTTGTCACCAGGGGCTGCTGTGCCCCATCTGCAATCCAGAAGGATGAGGGTCTTCCACACAGACCCCAGTCTGGAGGAAGACCATATAGATAACACTCCCAGCACAGCAGAACAGATGCAGTTTCCATAATAGTGCAGAGTGTACAAGCTACTCAGCAAGCCTTTATGCTCCAGATGTTGGAATATCTCAAAGCTGTCGCTATGGCAATACCAACCCAAATGCTTCTCCTTCTACACCTGACAATGCCTCAACACCTACAGAACCAAGCCCCTCTGACAACCTGTACAGGGCAGTTAACCCACATGGGCAGATAACCCAGATGGGGGATTGAGAATCTGGCAAAGAAGGAAGAGATTCCAGTCTTGAAGAACCCATGGACGATGACCCAAAATCAATGACAGTGATGCTGTGCTCACATGATGTGGTCCCAGCACTGGTCAGATCCATAAAGACCACAGTTGGGTTTAAACCACCCACTCTACCAGCCACATGGAAACTCATCACCATCCTACAACAAAGGCCGGAGACCAACGACATATTCCCCATGTGCGAGGCAATTGCAGAGGTGGTCCCCAAAGAATGGGATTCTATGGAACTGGTCAGGAGTCCAGAAAGCAAGTCATAGGTAAAATGTATCCCCTACAGGAGGATACATTGAAGCTATGGTAAACGGCATCCGCAGCTGATCTGCACATTAATTTCCTCAGCAAAAGGACAATGTTGCAACAGAAAGATTCATGCCACTTAGAAAACATACAGATAGAAACATGGAGGATCTGCTCAAAATGGTGTTTGAATTGTCAGGCCTAGCAACTTGAGTGGCCACTACAGTAATCTATGCCATGAGAATGCAAATGACCTGGCTTGAAGACCTGAGTAAGACTGTAGAGCCTAAGACTTCACAGGTAGAGTTGGCACACCAATCATTACAGACAGCCAAGTACCTGGCGGACATGGCAGTGGACACCTTGAAAATCAGTTCCAAAACAGCAGCAGAAGCCAGCAGAGCATGGAGAGTGCTCTGGCTAAAGCTGTGGGAAGCAGACTCTAACTCAAAACAATTCCTTCAATAACTGCTGTTTAAAGGGGTAAAACTCTTTGGAGAAGACCTGGACCAGTTCCTCAAGGAAAACAAGACTAGGGAAAGGCAGACAACAAAAATGGATATATCTACCCTTATCAAGGAACAGGCCATTTTGGAGAAACGGGCATAGGTTTCATGACTATAGTCAAAACTTTGGTTCGTTCAACAGGCAAACTTCTACAGACCCTCCTTCAACCAAGGATCAAGTAACAGATTCAGGAAGGGGGCAGAGCAAGGAGAGGTGGATTCAGCAACAACAGTTTCAGAGGAAACAAACAAGTTAACCAATGACTACCTACGATCCCTGCCACCAACAACTCAGATGCCACCAATAAGGGGGAGACTACAACAATTCTTCATGCAGTGACAAAGATCAGCTCGCGGAAGATAGGTACTGGAGGCACTCTCCCAAGGCTACGCAATAGAGTTTGCAGAAAAACCTAACTCGAACAGAACAGACTCATCCTTTCCCTTTCACCATTATCAAAGAAAAAGGCCACCCCACTACTGGTCCAAAACATTCTCCAACAGCTCCTGGCAACCAGGCAATAGCACAAGTATCACCAGAATGAGAAAGAAAAGGAGTCTACTCAATATTCTTCATGGCCTCCAAGAAAACGGGAGACTTACACCCAGTGCTCAACTTAAAATTCTTAAATCGATTTATACAACCAAAGAAATTCAGAATGGAAACCATCAGGTCAAACCTGAGGGAAATAAGGCAAGGGGAATTTCTAATATCCATCGACCTCAAGGATGAATATCTACACAACCCTATTCACCCCTCTCACTATAAATATCTCAGGTTTGCTAGAATGTGCCACCACTTTAATATTCTGTCCTTTGGCCTAGCATCAGCCCTGAGGGTGTTTGCAAAGATATCAATAGTCATAGAAGCACTACTGAGGAACAGAGCATCCATGTAGTTCTATATCTGGATGATTGCCTGATCAGGACAAGGTCAGAGAAATAAGCCAGGAACAACACACAAATAGTGCTGGACACTCTCCAAAAACACTGTTGGGTGGTCAGCTTCAACAAAAGCTCCTGAATTCTGAGCCAACAGATTGAACATCTAAGGGGTATCATGGAAACATCCACAGGCCTGGTCAGACCCTCAACAAAAAGGCAAGACAAGCTGCATGCACAGGCCCTCACACTAGCAAAAACAAACTAACTCTAGCACAGGTACTCCAGCTGCTGGGCACAATGGACTCCTTCATAGGCTTGGTCCCATGGACACAGTGGAGAATAAGGCCACTCCAGCTTCTGGCAATACAGTGGGTGGTAAAGATGAACAATTACTTAACGGCTCTGGCACTATTCCCCATGTCAGTCAAATAATTGCTTCACTGGTGGGTGCAGAAGGACAACCTCAAAAAGGGTATGCCACTGCAGCAGGAACACAACATAATCATAGGCAAAGACGCCAGTCTACTTGGTTGAGGAGCTCAAGGCAGATGGTCCAAGATGGAGGCCAAGTTCTCAATCAATCTCCTAATTCACTTTCAAAACTCATTCAGGTCAAAATCAGTCCTAATAAGGCCAGACAAAATGTCAGCAGTAGCTTACATATTGAAGCAAGAGGAAACAAGGAGCAAAAGAATGCAGAGAAAAGCAACCAAGGTATTGGAATGAACACAGGTGAATCTTAGCCACATTATAGCTATTCATCCAATTGGCAAACTGAATACCATGGTGGACTGGCTGAGCCACCAACAGGTACATCCAGGAGAATGGAAACTACACAGCCAAGTGTTTTGCAGACTAGACATCAAGGTGGGGACCTCTGGAGATAGACCTCCTGGCAATCACACAGAACTCTCAAGCAGACAGGTTCTTTTCCATATTCAGAGACCATAAATCCAGTGGGGTGGATGAACTGTCACTTCCATGGACATTCAGCAGGGTATACATCTTCTCACCTTTTCCTCTAATTCCACAAGTTCTCTGGAAAATTTGAAGGACATGAGCCATGGGGGTGATGGTCACACCAAACTGCTGCAGATACCTTTTGTTTTCCACAATAGTCTCCATGGCACTGGACCACTAGAATCTACCCGATAGACCGGACATACTATCACAGGGCCCGATGCCACATCCCAGACCCCTGACCCTCAAACTAACTACCTGGTTCCTGAAAGGGAGAGACTGCTTAAGGACAAATACCACACCATCGCCACCAACACACTTTTACTGTCCAGAAAGTCCTCAATAATCGGTACATACAGGAGACACTGGGGAGTCTTCTTGCAATGCCGCAAGCAACAATCAATAGAACTGGAACAGGTATCCATCCCACAAATCCTACTGTTTCTTCAAAACAGATTGGACAAGGGACTATACCTGTTCTTTCTGTGGCTACAGTAGTCAGCCATCAGTGCAGCCAGGGGACGCATCAATAATATTCCACCTGGCTCCCATCCAGACGTCATTAAATTTGTCAAGGCCTCTACATTGATCAAACCTTGATACTGCCAGGTCATGGCACCAAGGGATCTCAATCTAATCCTGAATGCCCTCACAATGGCCCCATTTGAACTATTCCAGATAGTAGAACTATAGTGGATGTTGCTCAAGATGGTTTTACTGGTAGCCATACTGTATGTTGTTCAGCCTGTTGAATTAGCAAACTAAGTGCCCTGTCTCACAAACAGCCTTCCCTAATGTTTTTCCATGACAGGGGTATGCTGAGGACTGCACTCTCCTTTTTGCCAAAAATACCATCCACCTTCCATGACAGCCAAATTATCAAACTCTCAGCTATGGACCCACAAACAGTCACACAAGAGACTTGTTTACTGACTCTAGATATATCAAGGGTCATCCATATCTACCTTCAAAGGATGAAAGACTTTAGAGAGGCAGGCAAACTCTTTATGATTACCAAAGAATGCATGTTTTTTAAACCAAGGATGGAAATGAGAAAGGAAAATGTGGGCGCACCGGGATTTGAACTCCGTACCTCTGGTATGCCATTCCAGCACTCTAACCATTAAGCTACAGGCTCACTGGTTACAGTGTCTGAAGAACTTCCTATTTCACAGTCACACATTCCTTTCTCTCTAGTGTTGCTTAATCTGCAACCAGAAACCAATTTAGAAATTCCACTACTTCTCAGTGCAGTTTAACCCCTGCAAGGTATATAGTTTTTTAAACCAAGGATGGAAATGAGAAAGGAAAATGTGGGCGCACCGGGATTTGAACTCCATACCTCTGGTATGCCGTTCCAGCACTCTAACCATTAAGCTACAGGCCCACTGGTTACAGCATCCGAAGAACTTCTTATTTCACAGTCACACATTCCTTTCTCTCTAGTGTTGCTTAATCTGCAACCAGAAACCAATTAGAAATTCCACTACTTCTCAGTGCAGTTTAACCTACAAGGTATATAGTTTTAAACCAAGGATGGAAATGAGAAAGGAAAATATGGTAGCACGGGTTGAACTCCATACCTCTGGTATGCCGTTCCAACACTCTAACCATTAAGCTACAGGCCCACTGGTTACAGCGTCCGAAGAACTTCTTATTTCACAGTCACACATTCCTTTCTCTCTAGTGTTGCTTAATCTGCAACCAGAAACCAATTTAGAAATTCCACTACTTCTCAGTGCAGTTTAACCCCTGCAAGGTATATAGTTTTTTAAACCAAGGATGGAAATGAGACCTCATTTCCATCCTTGGTTAAAAAAAAAACATAAATGGAAATTGAAAATATGAAGACCAAGGTAATGATATAGAAAGAAAGTCATGTAATAGGAAGTTCTTGAACAGCACCAATAATAAGAATGAAGGAGCGTGGAACAGCATACCAGAAATGGAGTTCAAATCCTGGTGCGCCCACATTTTCCTTTCTCATTTCCATCCTTGGTTTAAAAAACTATATACCTTGCAGGGGTTAAACTGCACTGAGAAGTAGTGGAACTTCAAAGAATGCATGAAAAGACAGGTTGCCTCTAAATCAACAATTGTGATGTAATGCCCCTACAAATGGGGTTCCTATAATGGCTGCCTAATGCCCACTGTCAGGATGGTGTCCTTTGTCCAGTAGTTCTAATTGTCTGCATGAGATTGCTCCAGTAAGCCTCCATGTCTGTCTCTTTAAGACAGCACCTATGCTGTATTAGAAAATTAGTCTGGGCTGGGTTCAAGTGATTTAGGGCTCGCGACCAGCCAGACAGTCCATTATTCAGCTCCATTCTGCAGTTGCTACTTGCACAGAGGGAGCCCTCTTAGGAACTGTGATTGTTTACTGTTGATCTGTAGTAATAATAATAATATAGGAGTTTGTCTAACCTCCTTTCAATTGCAGCTTGAGCTTTTGAAATTGAGCCACCATTTTTGTTCTGGAACTGCCAGTGTTGGACCAATCGAACCTCAGCGGACCTAAAATGGAGACTGTCCCCAGAGGTCTTGTGGGACTGAAATTCTGTAGTATTGTAGTTTTAAGGGTTTGGCTCCTAAATGGACCTGGAGGGGGAGCCCTTTCTGTAACAGACAGTTCCCTTAGCCAACTGAACCTTTTGGATCTCAGGGAAAATCCCAGAGCTGCTGAAGCAGAGGGTCAGTCGAGAGTTGGAGCTTGGAGAGTGAACAGCTTGAGCCATCGAGCAGCTGCTCCTGGTAGGAGTGTAGGAGAATTGGCAGGAAGGCTCTGCTGTCCTGTCTGTCACATCTCCAGTTTGAAGTATTGTACTGTACATGGAAATTGAACTTTTCCAATCACTGGTTGAGACCTGCATCAGAAGAGAGAAAAGCGTCATTGCTAATTGTGAGTGGACCGAAGACTTGCTCCAGAAGTGATCGGCCTGCCAGACATCAGAAGTCAGCCTCAGATCAAAAGGTTTGCTCTGTGAAGCTGTGATTGGCAAATGGATTTTATCTGAACTGTGGTGACTTAAGCTAAGTGTTATAGGTGTGCTGAATGTGTTTTGTGGGTCGCGATTTGGTTCCCCATGACAAGTTCTGTTACACCCACTGGAGGCTTTTCCAGTGCTCCATCATGGACTTTATCCAAACTGTCTGTTCTGCCTGGGCCCTGCCATCTAAGCCTAGGCCACTGCTTCTGATTCAGAGACATTCTCAGTGAAAGACCCACTTGGGGATTCAGCCTCCTGCTCAACACCACCGAACAGGTAGCGACCACCGGAGGTGAGTCGTGTAGGCCCTGCTTCCCAGCAATCCAGTACAACATCACAAGGTCTTCATCTCACCTGTCCTGCATCCTGGTCTGGGTAGAGTGAGAACAAAACAGGGTAGCTCCCTGCAACATCAGCGGTAATCATTGTGTGCCATCTGATATTCTTATTTTGGGTTTATTGCAACAGACTGAGCCATCCGGCTTCAGATTACAAATATTTGGGTTGAGTGCATGTTAATTGTTTTCCTTCCACAGGGCCCCAACAACAATTGCAACCTCAGCTTACACTGGTCAACGCTTCAGGCTAGCCTGTTTAACATACTGGGTACCCAGGGTTGTGGGACTGTTTTGAAAGTTCTTACAGTGCATGCTAAAATCAATCTGAATCAAATCAGAGATACCAGTCACTTGCTAGATTTATGCCCCACCCTTGTTCACATCCCCCCTGAGTAAATCAGATTGTTGTTTTTTTAACATTTAACCTGGCTAGTGTGTACCTTGTTGGTTGGGTTACTGCTGTACTACTGTCTTGTTGCATTACTGGTCTTATTTTCTAGGGGGTCTCCAGGGCAGTTGCATAAGATACAGCCCTGGTGGTAAATGCAAGGAGTGTGAGCATATTATTACTGTCATATGGTAAATGTGAATGTTCTGTTGCTAAACTGTTTAGGCCACTAGAAGGGTTGGTGGGGGGTTATAGCATCCCGGAGGACTATATCAACAGCAGCTATGCTACCCCCAAACCATTCCTCCAGGTGGAGGTACCCGTTCACCAAGCCCAGGACCCTCAACCTGTGCATAGTCATGCAGGCAGGGGTAGTAGCCCATAGGATAGTGCCACCTAGGGGTTACAGTGGCATTGATAAAGAGAGAAATTATCAAGGCTTACAAAGCAAACAAACTTTCAGCACCACAGACCATTGCAGCCCACTCCATGAGAGCTGTGGTGACTACATGGGCAGAAAGAAACTTGGCATCCATGAATGACATATGTGCTTCATCGAGGCCCCTGATGATGGGGAGCTCAAGGAGCCAGTCAGGGGATAGCATCCTTGGGTTTTGATTTGTGGGTCCAGTGCCCTCTGATGGGGAGGGGCACATGATACATGACAATGGAGCCACCCCTTAATTTAAATTTTCAAACCCCGCCCAAAAGATGATTTATTGAAGTGACCATGAAATCACCTTTTGAGATGGATTTGAACACTTTCACCTGCCTTGTTCAGAAGATGGGGTGCCAAAAAGGCCATGTTGAAATTTTGGTGTAAAAATATTGAAAAATTACAAAGTTATGAGTAACAGTTCAAATGCATTGAAATACATTAAAGAGACTTACCTTGTTTTCTCATATTGCAGTTACCAGTTCTAACAGCAAAAAATATTTTTGATGGGAGAGTGGATCTACACCATGGGATACTTTTAGGTGAGTGGTGGTATGTGGGGGTAAGGTGTGGTGAGTGCTGACTGAGGGTGGGGTGGGTAGGGGTGTGGGGGGTCAGATTGGGAAGGGACCATTTTCTTCTTTGCAAGTTTCTAATGATGACAAAAAAAGATAAACAAGGGATGGTTTTCTTTATTTACAGAGAAGCCAAGTCTGGGGATTGGGCACCCCAGTATCGTGATGATCTTTTTTGGCACTGGGGGTGGGCACCCAGGTGCCACCACTTATTTTTTTGGAAGCAACTTGGAGGGGAGTTGAAAGAAGCAGTACCAGAAGTGGACAACCTGGTCCACCATTATTTAATACATTGGGAGGTGTTCTAGGCAATAACATTGCCAACAACAACATCGTGGCACAATACACTGCAACCAAAATACCGACAGTAGCTAAAATAAATAGATAAAAACACAGACAACAGAAATCCCAACACAACAAAAAAAAACATAGCAGGAGCTCTTTGTTTTGTGTGGGGCTATGCACCCCCAACCCTGACATGGGGGGGCTTTGCCTCCAACTCCCTCGGAATTAAAATAATCAACTCTGAGGGGGGTGTGGACCTCAGGGAAGGGGAGAAACTTGGGAGGGGAGAAATGTCTTTTAAAACATAAAATAAACACTAAGATTCAGTTCTGGGAGATGGAGAACCAAATCCTGGTCCCCAGGTCTCCTCCACTCTGGGAGTAAATGCCCTAGTCACTTCACCACAGAAGCGACTCGACCATGCACCACAACTCTTGCTCCCGTATCTCTCTCCCCTACTACTGCTTTCCCTTCCACACCCACACATACAGCAATACAGATAGGCATAACTTCACAATGATGCAATATCCCATCACTGTAAAAGCCCCCAACATTCTATGCTGCAATATTATTGCACCAATGTTTTCACAACAACATTATCTGTGGATACCTTTGGGAGGGGGGCAGGTGATCTGGAGGGAAGGGGAGTAGAGAGTAGTGATACCATGGCTAGGCACGCTGCTCCACTTTAGTTAGATAGGAAAGATAGGTGGGTAGACAGACAGACAGACACGCCACAGAAAAACTTTCTGGGAACCAGCAATTAAATTCTGACAATCCAGCTCATTTTCAAACTTGTTTCCAACCTCCCACCAGCAGAATATTATGCTCTCTTGCTAGGGTTTGTATTATAATCAACTCTTTGGGGGCCTGCCATTGGGATACAGGGGATAATCTGGGAGGGAGGCTATTTGGGGGTGGCAACCTGCAGATGGGGGGGGAGCATGCACCACAAAATTGGATAACCACAAAATAATCCACAAAATATCCACGCCCCTAGCCAGCTCCGAACCCAGGTCCTCATACACGGGAGCCATTCACTACAACCACAAGATCAAATGGCCAGCTGGAAACCACCTGGCCAAACTGCTTTGTATATCCTCTTTGGCTCCAGCTCCCTCCCACATTCGCTCTATCCTTTTGTTGCAGTTCATGTCCCCTCACCCTCGTTATTACCACATTCGTTATCCTCTCCTGTTTGCTCTTCTCACAGGCAGTCAAACTGAGTTGCTCAAACTGAGTCCCTCAATTTGACTCACCCATATCATGGGATACCATCCCTTGGGGAACTCTGGATTCCAGGTTTAGTCCTCCTCACCTCTCCTTTGTACTCCAACTCCCAGGTGCTGGCACCTTGTACACTTGATGTCCTCCAGTAATGTGATAATGGTTATTTCTATAGAAACAAAGAGAAAAAAACAAACAAAAGTGAAGTAACTATAAGCACCTCCCAAGGTTTTCCCTAATTTAGTGGTTATGCCATGGCAAGAATGGAATACCTTTCTAAAATCAATAA
This sequence comes from Neoceratodus forsteri, assembly GCA_016271365.2. Lineage (NCBI taxonomy): Eukaryota > Metazoa > Chordata > Ceratodontiformes > Ceratodontidae > Neoceratodus > Neoceratodus forsteri. The sequence continues at coordinate 344,870,257 of JADMNL010000022.1, forward strand.
AATGCCAAATAATCTGCTACACCTGGTATAGCTCATGGTCTCTCACCCAGATCCACTCAGTTCTCCATTTTCAAATCACAAGACTCCCCTCAATCTATGATAGATAAATAGATAGATAGATAGATAGATAGATAGATAGATAGATAGATAGATAGAGATGAGAATGCTAGCTCACTATACTGCCAGTTCACTGCTGCCACTGAAGCTGGCAGTAGCACTCCATCTGCGGCTGCATATATCAAGAAAGTCCTACTGTTCTCATACAGAAAACAATGGTAAAGGCTCCTCTTTCTAAGCTGGGCACCCAGGATTTTCAGATGCCCAGAAATGTTATTTCCAGGGCAATTGAAAAAATAAAACACAAGACTCTAGCTAAACGGGTCTCATTTATCAAGGCTCAGGTGTTTGTTTTTTAAAATACATAATTTTTATTTATTTTCAATGTTTTTTAGTTAAAAAACAAAACGGTGGCTGTCATGATCAGTATTTTTCTCAAGATTGATAATTTGCAATAGATAAACTCTCACAAACAGTGTTTTTTATAATTTGTATCATAGGGTTATCCAAAAACCATACTGAGCATGCTCAGAAAAAAAACTCTTAAAATTCTTATAACTCTGAAACCGTTTAATACTTTTTCATGAAACCTTCAAAAGGCACTACCTTGAGAAACTGCACAAGATGCCATCATGAAACTTTTTATGACTTAAGACCCTGCCAGACAGAACACGCATGTAAGGTTTTGGGCTATTTTGTCTCATACCACCAAAGTTATTAGGGTGCAAAATTTGGGGTTTAACATTAAACACCTCACTCAACTCTAGCTATACTGGTGCTACTGCATCAACATTATACAGATGTGATTGCACCTGTATATTAGGGTTGAGTAAGCACTTTAACGTTTAACCTCAATTTGTGCACCTTAATAAACTTGCCCCCATTCAACTGATTTACATGAAATTTGGAATACACAATGCTGGTGTCAAGATCTCTGGATCCTGAAAATCTTGTGGGAATCGGTTGACTGAAGGCAAAGTTACAGAGGTGCGAAAACCCACCAAATCACCAAAATTCTGCCTTTTTTTTGCTCAACCATAATTTAAAAAAAAACTAGGAGTATTTGAAACCTAAAATTGGCAGGTTTCATGTGTGTGCTTTTGTGTTTTTTATGTCCTAAACTTACATACATTTTAAATTATTTAAGGAAAACCATTTAATTTCTGAGCATGCACAGTTTAAAAAATCAGTGTTCTAAAGATAATTGAATGTATGTGGCAACATGAAGTCATGTTGTCAGCATACGAGACTCTGTCATATCACAGTCCCTGCTGTGTGGTTTCTCAGCCATGTGCTGTTTTCATTTGGCAGGGATGGGGCTACATGTTCATTTGTACCCCCCCCTGCTGAGCATGCTCTGCCACCATTAGCTGCATAGGCAGCTTTATTCATTATAACTGGACACCAGAGGACCCCAATTCCTGGTGACAGTTTGTTTGTATAATCTGACACTGGAATGCACACCCCAGTGTCAGTTCATTCCCCCCTCACCTCTGTATCTCCCCCAATCCTGTTATCTGATCTTGCCAACATCAGGGAGCCAAGTCCCTGGTGTCCAGGGCCGGTGTCAGGTTATTGTGGGCCCAATGCAATGGACCTCCAGTGGACCCCCCCCTCCAACCCGTTTATCAGTGTTAAAAAAAAAATACAATCAAGCAGTCCTGGCTTGGCAGAGGCAGCCTGGCCCTCATCCCCCTGGACTGGAGGACATTTCTCACACACAGCCATGGCAGTCAAATAAAAAATCTCACCCTCCCCCCAGCAGCCAGTGCACGCCACTCATAACAGCCAAAAAATGCTCCACTGGTCATAAAGCCTGACAGTACAGTGTTAGTACCAGTCAGAAACAGATTAAAAATCTCCTCTAAAACACAGGCAACACACAAGGAAGCAATAGCACCACAAATAGGATGTGACTAAATAAAATGATCTCACTCCAGTTCACATGGCCGATGTGCTTGGTGCTGCCTGCCCTGCAGCCTTTACGTCTCACAAAATAAAGAATGTGCACTTTTATTTTAAAAACAAATATAAGTGCAGTGTCTTGCATTTGATGCTTTTTACATGAGCGAACAAGAATATACAAAAAAGCCACCAGTTCAGGCTACTGCACCGGTGCACCTTGTCAAAGCCCAATGATTGTTCATAATATTAACACCCACGCATTCTGACCGCTTCCTTGCGCAATGCCCATTGCCCAGCCCAGCAGTTACTGTCACTAACCTTACACAGAGAAGTCTTCATCATCCCCAGTGTAAGCATGGCACACAACTCAAAAAAGCACAAGGCATGAAGGCAGACAATATTAATGCAAATTATGCAACTCAAATATCCCTTCCTTACCTTCAGGTAATTCTGACTCCCCAGTTTCGCCAGCTTGGCTCGCACCTCCTTTCTCATGCTCCCCCTTGCTGACTTGCTTGCTCGTACAGACAGTACAGAGATACGGTCACAGGGTGCTTGTGTAAGTCCAGACTATCAACAATTGTTGGTGCTGTTACAGAGCTCCCAAGTCCCCCCAATGCACAACTGCTTCACTGTCTCCTCTCACTCACTCTGCTCAGCTCCAATGCACTCCAACAGTCCTCCACCACCAGACTCCCTTCACAAAGCTAACAACACAGTTAAAGCCAGCTGTCCAGCTGCTCAGACCCACCCCTCTGCCACACTGTCTTCAGCCAATGGCCTGCATATCCACACCCCACCCCACAGAATGCTTTTTAGTGTCACAAATGAAGCAGGGCTCTGCCGGTCAAGCAGGGCAGGGCTTGCAGCCTTTTTTGGAGGTGTATATTCGAGGAATCCTGGGTTCTGTAGTTTCCACTTGGCAGTCTTGGCTGATTTAAATTGTCACCAGTGGTTGGAGGCAGAGCATAACCCAAGCAGCATAGGGCAGATGTCAAACTAAGCCCCTGGTGGGCCTCCCTCTGGTGTCGGGGTCCTGGGCAGTTGCCCAGGTCACCCAGATGCTAATGCTGGCCCTGCTGGTTTTGGCTTTCACAAGCCCCCACCCAGCAGTGTGGGACACCGGGGAGCCCACCCCAGATGTCCTGAAGTAGCAGGCCAACACTGGAAGGTCCAATTCCCAGTGCCAGAAATAACTGTTTCTGTTCCTGTAAGAAAGAAAACTGTCCTGTGACTTCTCTTTTTGTTTAACCTGAAATAAAGAAAGCAGTCCCTCATAACTGCCACCATCCCAATCCCTCCCATCCCAACCTTCCCACTCAGCACCCCAACCCGTCCCGTACCTACTACTTACCAAGATGATGTCCAATGTTGTAATCCTCTCTGGATCGGAGACATGTCTTCACTCTTCAGTGCTGAACAGGGAACTGAGGAAGACAGGTAAGCGCAGTATAATGTATTTCAGTGGTGGATTGAACTTATCTTTATAAATTGGTCATTTTGGGGAATTTTTTAACCAAATTTTCAACACTACCTTTTTGGGACCCCACCTCATGAATGTTTGTGGTGAAGTTACATTAACTGAGCCTAGAAGATGACTTTGTGGTCACTGAGCAAAATCGCCATTCATGCCCGAATAATGTAATTTCACCACATGAAGAGTGGGGTCCCAAAGAGGCCATGCTGAAAATTTGGTGAAAAAATACATAAACATTACCATGTTATTAATGTATGTTGAAAACTTTATACACACACTCATAACTTGGGTAATTTTCAATATTTTTAGCCAAAATTTTGAACATAGCCATTTTTTCACACCACCTTATGAGAATTACAGCTGTCATTTTTCATATCCTGGCTGAAACATGTTTTCACACTTGTGGCATGAAATGGCATTTCAGCAGGGATTTGAAAATTTAACCTACCTGTTCCTGAGGCGGTGTCCTAAGAAGACTATGTTGAAAATTTAGGGTCAAAATATTAAAAAACAACAATGTTATTGAGGTGTGATGTAATATTTCTATGCACATTCATAACTTTGGTAATTTTCAATATTTAAATTCCAAATTTACAGCATAGCCATTTTGTCACACCACCTCATGAACATGACTGCAATTGTTTTTCAAATCCCATGTGATTTTGCGCTGCCTGCATGAAATTATATTTTGTCCAGTATGATATTAAATGACATCTGTCATGTTCAGAAAGAGGGATCGGAAAAAGACTCTGATGAAATTTTAGGGTCAGAATGTCACAAAAAAAAAATTATGAAGTAATGTTGTTTGCGGGGATATCCATTAGCCCAGTGCGAATTACGCTGCCTTCTCGTGACAGTGACCTGAGTTCAGGTGTGAACTCAGTGAGCCAGTTTAATGCACCAGACTGGTGGGAAAGGTGCTGCAGCATTCATCCCCAGCCCCAACTTGGGTAAGGAAGGAGCAACATTTTGGCACAGACACAATACCCTGTGGTGTTCCGGGGAGCCTTCCTCTGCAAGGTATTGAGATGCGTGCTGGGATCTGATGGGCCCATGTAGCGGGTCAGGACTCTCTACAACATTGTATTTATTTAATTTTGTGCAGGTCTTGAAGGGACCTGTGCAAATGAGGATACAATTCCAAAAAAAGGGAAATTCAGCTGGCTCAGTGGCACAGAGGGCTGAGGTGTTATGCCTTACCTGATGCTACGCCGGTAACCCAGGTTCGGGAATAACCTCAGGTTGTTGGGGCACCAGCACAAGGGAGAAGCAGGATTGAGCAGCCTAATGGCAGCTCTCCTCTCCCGGGGAGGTTGTCACCCCCCCATAGTTCCACTGCTACCAGGTGGAGGTCCTGTGGCAGTTGGCAGGAGGGGAGATCAAGTCGCTAGGGTGTCTCAGAATGTGGCATGCATGTGCCTCAATGCATGTGTGACTGAGGAAGGGGCAGGGCAAAAACAGGGGGGAAAAAAAAACTAAAAATGTAAAAACGAAAAAAAAGGCAAATTAATTGAAAAAAACTGTGTTTATACAGACATGAGAGTTGAAGAATGCAAAGCACACAAAGTAGGGAAATGAAAAAACTTTAGGGTCTGGGGTCTCTGTAGTATTGGTGAATCAGTGGTGGGGTCTAGCTTGGTGTTGTCAAAGCTAATGCCCACCTCCTCTCCTCTCCTGAGCAAACAAGATCAGATATGATTTTTTTTATTTAACACAGGGCCTGTAGGGCCCTGCATGAAGAAAGCTATAACTGTTTCTGTTGGCAACATGTTGTAAGCCATACTTCTCTACCTTTGCAGAGTGTCACTATGAGGCACTGGTTTGGAGCCCTGTCTTGTGCTTCAAAGAGAGGCTATGGGCTGGGAGGAGGGAGGGTGGGCATTAGGGTTCCCAACCAAGGAAGGCCCCAGCACTGATTTCTCAATACTCCGGAGATCCAAAACCCTAATGTTTTTCCATTTCCCTACTTTGCGTGGTTTGCATTCCTTAACCCTAATGTCTGCATGAACACCATTTTTTTGCAATTAATAATATATATATCTGTTTCTCCTGTTGTTCCCCTTTCACATCTGTGTCTCCCTTTCCTCACACTCTTTGCCATCATTCACAACCCCAGCCAGTTTTCTTTTCCCCATTCTTTTTCTCCTTGTCTGCTGCTTACTCTCCTCAATATATTTAGCACTGGCTACCCACGTGCTCTGCAAGGTGTACGTTTTTATAGCATAGATTTATACTAAGTATGTTTGTACCTATTGCAGGACTTCTGTTGTACCCTGATTTACCCTGTTCTTAATTTGCTTACCAGTCCTGTTTTATGCTGTTCTGTTTTTAGCATTTGCACTTTATTTAAAGAGCTAGTGTATTGCCTAAAGCTAATATTAGTCTTTAAGAGCAGTCATTCATTGCCTTTTATATCTGAGGTACAATTTCTTTTCCCTTTGCTTAATTAGAAGATTGTTTACCTGATGTCAATAGTGGTGGTGTGTGGGGCAGCACTCTGCCTGGCAGCTGACAAAGCTACAGTATCTCTATACCCCCTTCCCCATTACATCATCAGTATTGCAACCTCACTGACTGTGACATTACTGCTGCTTAGGAACAGCCACTCATAGGCTGCCAGGTCAGTCACTTGTGACATCACCATCAGTGACATCACACTGTTCACAGCATAGTTGTGGGGGGATAGAGACAACTACAGTATGTCAGCTGCCAGGATAAAGAGTTGTTCCACACAGCCAGCACTATATTATCACATAGAATACTTTCTAATGAGCATAAGGAAAAAGAAAAATAATTCAGAAATAAAAAGTTACAACTGACTACTTCTTAAATTTGTATTGTTTTCCTGTCTGCCTATTTTGGCTCCACTAGCTCTTTAAATGTATTGTTTTATTATACTTTCCCATGAAGCATTTCCCCAGCACAGCTCAGTAGGCCTTTCCTAGAATATCTTTTAAATATGCAGAAGGCTCATCCTTTGTCTAAACAGAGAACCCTGGCAGTTATAGGGGCAATTCTAGAAATGAGAGGATGGTATTCCTCAACATTTGAGACCTGTAAGCTGAGATAAAACATTGATGTATAGCTCCATCTGGTGGAGGACTGAGGTTAGTTCTTCTTTGTTTAACTCTTTTTCTTAAACAACTACTCTTTGGTTAACACTAATGTTGAAAACAGTGCTGCCTGCAGCATTAATTTTACTTAGATTTCATAGTTTCAGACTACCTTTTGACATGTGATTTGAGTGTCACAGTCTAGAGAACATTATAGTAGGGTCTTGCTACAATCAACATTGAGTTGAGCTACATGTATGTAACTGGAGAATTGCCATGCATACTCAATCACTCCTATAACACTAGTGAGTTGTCTGGCAGTTCTAGTTCGACAACTAAATGCATTACACTAGCACTGCCAGGTGACCCAGTTGTGTTATGACAGATGATGGTGCGCACATGGTGATTGCATGCATTTGCATGGAGCGTGCCTCCTTCACACTACTATAAAAACATACATACCAGACTTGAGATGCTCCCAAGAGCATATGTCTGTCTTTACTTAGAAGCCACATGAAAGCTGGCATCCAGTTGCTATTTCTGAAAACTGACTAAGGGAACACAGTTTACATAACCATGGCAAAACTGATTCTAAATTAGCTTGATAAGCCAACGAACGAAGTATGCATATATCACATTTATATTACTTTGCCCTCTGAGGACTAATTATTGTGACCAGAATGCCTGATATGACTGTCTAGACGGTATGCAGACTACTCATCTGGGGCTGTCTCTTGTACTGTATATGTGCTGCCCAGACAGTACCCCAGTCTTACACCCACCTTAAATCACTACAGCAAAAAAGCCTCAGCTAACATGGGCAAGACAGCTTTTTCTTGTAGAGCACCACTGAACTGGAACAACCATTTTTCCAGTCTCCATTCTGAGGATACCAACGTGCATCTTCAATCACTCCATTTCATTAATGTTTTTGCTGAAACATGTGTTGAATGGATTTTTGCAACAGTTGCAAATACAACAGATGTAGAAACCATGTATGAGTATTTGAGGTCTGGAAACTACAAAATTTCTAGGAAATCTTCTCCAAAGTCTGCATGTAAGTCAGGGTGATGATTTATTGTAGGGAATCTCATGTGGTGAATGATCTCTTGAGTCACATTGTCTACCATCAGAAAGATTCCACAGCTTTGTGGTATGACAGAACATATAGAGGATAATGGCTGGGGATCGGGTGATAATCACACTGTAGTCACCTCGAGTGGTTGCTAGGGTAGCATGGTAAACCTCGAGAGCACAGCTCAAGAGGTTTACTGTAGCCATAGCAACCACGAGAGGTGATTTCAGCATGGTTGTCACTCAATCCCCAGCCATCATCTTTTATAGTGTAAGGTAAAAAAAAACTGTTTGCATTCTATGTGTGAGAATTATGAAACTCTGATGCATTTTTTTTTTGTTATGCCACTGTTTGGAAGTTCTTAAGTGTGGTTAACAACTTTTAAAATTCTAAACAGTGCATAACAAAGCTGTGTGACTGCAGATTATGGTGGTTAATAGGCGCTTCCCATACATTGTATGCTTTTTTTCCTTCAGTTAGCAAAAGGCACTTAGCTGTGCCTCCTGCCTAACAATCACTCAAAGTGTGCACATATTCCTTTGCGAACACACCTTGTTATGTTTTATCCATTACATAATCAAACCAATGAAAAAACAGTTATTATATGTCAGAAGTATCTATGTACATCCCCCAATAGATCTTTTTAATATTTTTAAATTTGGTTTTGCTTACTAAGAGAAAGAAACAATGCAAACAAAACAAATACATATGTCTTTTACACACATAAAGAAACAAAAAAGGGCAATAAATGTTGGCATATCAAAGAACAGAACACAAACCAATAATATGGATACAAGGAAAAAAACGTAAAAAGATTTCCTAATTCATAATAACTGAAAAAATCCCTTAGTTTAGTTAGCCCAAAATCTCTTGCTTTTTGCCATTTCTCTTTAGATATGTTTTTTCTTGTTATGACATTAATAAACCATTGCTAGGTTGATCATATCCAATACTGAAATTTTTGAAATGTATCTATATACTGTGGCCCAGGTTGCGTCTGTAGGTATACCATTGCTACAGTGACAATTTTACAGTGACATGGTCAATACTGACAGCATCGCCACATCACTGTAAAGCCCGCCTGGGGCCCTGGCACCCTACCCCAAGGTTCTGCTCCCCATCCCCGACTCAGTTCCATCTCAAAGTTGAGAATCCTAATTAGGGGTGTGTGAATTGAGACGGGAGGTAGGAGGAGATAGATGGGTGGTAATATTTGGAATGAATGAGACTCACGTAATTCCATGATGCCAAATGAAGTGAGCTGAAAGATATGAATGTCAGGCTATTCCAATACACCCACCCAGGTGGTAAGACAGTTCTTTTCCTATTTGGCCGCATGATGTAATTGTACACCAAAATGGAGAGGCAGGAGGCACGATTAGAGAAAAGGAACTTGTTTATTGGCAACTGATCATCGGGTAGGGACACAAGAGAGGGACAATCATACATACACAACCTACTTCTTTACCAGATGCAAGATTATATTTCACTATATGCCAAATTATGTTTCACTATATGCAAGAGGAATAATCATCTGTAACAGCTACGCTGTAAGAGAGTCTTATTTCTATTTCCCTACCTCCCTATATGAGGGAAAACTTTACAGCATGGAATACCAGAATGGATCAATCGACTGTAACAGCTACACTGTAAGAGCATCTTTCCTATCGTCAGATATCTAATTCCACCCCGAGGTGCACCTCTCCCTACACTTAGGTTTCAAAGATACAGTCACTCCAAGACTACAAGAAGAGTCTATACAGTAGATGATTGAAAGTTGGTGCATGTAAATTTCTCTGTCAACGAAAGAAGTGTGGAAACACTCTACTGGTTTCCCAGTGAAATAGGGAATCTTGGTGGGAAAGCTAAAGATGCAGATAGGATTTAACAGACCATGTGTTCTCGGCTACACCCCACCTCTCTAGGGTTGCCGGAAAGGAATAGAAGATCTGGCTGCTGTCCGCTTCTGGACTGCCCGGAAAGAAGCAATACAAACCACCTGGCCACAATCTGCTTTTGGATTGCCAAGTGAAGGGATGAAGAAGAAGAACCAACAGTCTGCTTCTGGACTGAAGAAGCACTCTGGACTGATGAACACCCTGGATCGGGAGAATCGGAACCTCTGGACTACTCTTGGACTCCAGGCAAGCACTCCCTATGGACTGAAGACACACACTGGCTTGTGCTCCCACTGGATCAGGACCTCTGGTCCACTTTTGGACTCCAGACAACCACTCTCGCTGGGCGTCGAAGTGTGTTAGTCTTCTGAGTTCCAAGGCTGTATGAACCAAGGCACTTGTCAAAACAATAAATCGCACATCGAACTGCGACCAAACTTGGAGTCCATGGCCGGACGAGCCAGGACACACTGAAAACGACAAACCAAAACATCACTCGGAGAACTGACACTGACGAGTCGAACAGTACTCCGCTATGGACATGAAAACAAGAAAACGGAAGGCAGACTTCTGCACTGGGCCAAGCCATACTGGGAAACTGTGAGAGGAAAATAACAAATGGGATGATGCAACCTTGAGGCGACTGCAGTACGGCTCTTCGTGAATTGGCTGTTGTCTGATTCTGGATGCACTGGAGGTGCCTAATCCAATTAACAGAAGCACTCTTGATAGGGGGGTCTATCCCAGTCCTTTCACAGAAGAAAGGGTTCTGCAAGAACTCCTAAAACTGAAGGTGGACACAGCAATGGGTCCTGATGGAATTCACCTCAGAATTCTAAAAGAATTAAGGAAGGAACTAGTGAAACCACTGGCTACTCTTTTTAACAAATCATGGGAGGATGGTGTGGTACCCGAGGACTGGAGGAAGGCGGATGTGATTCCCCTTCACAAAGTGGGACCAAGACAGAGGCAGGAAACTACAGACCTGTCAGTCTGACCTCTGTGGTAGGGAAAGTGATGGAGTCACTCTGAAGGAAAGAATAGTTGAATACCTAGAGGTCAGTGGAGCACAGGACCCAAGGCAGCATGGGTTCACAGCTGGAAGGTCATGTCAGACGAATCTAATAGATTTCTTTGACTGGGTGACCAAAGTAGTAGACCAGGGAGGGGCTGTGGACATGGCCTACCTAGACTTTAGCAAGGCATTTGACACAGTCCCACAAAAGATTAATAGTCAAATTAACCAGCCTGGGAGTGGGTCCCAGGGTGGTTGCCTGGGTAAAACATTGGCTGGACAACAGGACACAGAAGGTAATTGTAAATGGAGTCCACTCTGAAGAAAGGGCGGTTACTAGTGGGGTACCGCAGGGTTCAGTATTGGGTCCAGTCCATTTTAATGTCTTCATCAGTGACATTGCAGAGGGACTGAAAGGAAAAGTATGCCTTTTGCAGATGACATAAAGATTTGCAACAGGGTTGATACACAAGGAGGCGTGGAAAGGATGAAAAGGGACTTGGCAAGGTTGGAGGAATGGTCAGAAGTGTGGCAGCTAGATTCAATGCAAAAAGTGCAAAATAATGCACCTGGGAAACAAGAACCCAGGGAAGAATACACAATGGGTGGGGAGGTAGTAACAACAACAAAACAGGAAATGGACCTGGGGTAATCATATCAGATGACCTTAGGTTAGCAAGCAATGTAGAAGGCAGTAGGAGGGCCAGGGGTATACTGGGATGTATAGGAGAGGCATCAGCAGCAGAAAACAGGAAGTTGTTATCCCTCTGTACAGACAGTTGGTGAGACCCCATCTGAATACTGTGTCCAGTTCTGGAGACCCCATCTCCGCAAGGACATAGACAGGATAGAGGCAGTCCAGAGGAGGCAACTAAAATGGTGCAGGGTCTGCAAGAGAAGCCAGATGAGGAGAGACTAAAGGAGCTTAATATGTATACCCCTTGAGGAAAGAAGGAGAGGGGGACATGATAGAAACATTCAAGTACCTCAAGGAATCAACAAAGTCCAAGAGGGTAGCATCTTTCAGAAAAAGAGACTTGCAAGAACAAGGGATACAATTTAAAGATAGAAGGAGGGCAGTTCAGGGCAATGTGAGGAAGTATTATTTCACAGAGAGGTAGTGGATGCATGGAACAGCCTTCCTGAGGAAGTTGTGGGTCTAAAACTGTGGGAGAATTCAAGAATGCATGGGACAGACATAAGGCAATCCTTGTGGGGGGCAGGAAGATATAGGCTGTTGGTTAACTAGGATTTGCAGCCTATCCTGTAGGTAGGGAAATGGGCAGACTAGATGGGCCTAGCGGTCCTTATCTGCCGTCAAAGTCTATGTTTCTATGTTTCTATGGATAGGTGAAGACTGACAGGGTTGTGCTTTGGTGAAGTGACTCCAAAGACAGTTGAAGACTGATTCAGATGGTTATCCAGTACTGAAATGCTGGCACAAAGCAATGCAAGACAGTTCTGACAATCAATAATGTTCGTAGAATGAATAATAATGCAGGAAAATGAAAACAGAGTCTCAATTCCTACTGTAGTGGTCAATAAATATATAGTCTCAGTGTTCAGACCACAGTAAATATACAGGCAATTTACCGTACTGTTTCAACCCTAGCTCTGGTGGACCTAACTCTAATGGGGTCCCTTCTAGCTAAATTGGGTTCTCCTGTTACTGTGGAAACACTGCAGTGGGGAATAGGCTCTCTGGAAGGTTATACACTAGATGGGTGACTGGGCCCCTTTAACACTGGAGGGCTTACAGGGCTAGCTAGACTCCTATTATATCTGGGGTCACTTCTATCGCTGGGCCCCTATCACACCTGTGTGCCTAAATAGCTAGCTATGGGTCCTCGGCCTTGTGTTGCCCTTACTTTATTATTATTGGGCCTGGTGCCTTCACTTGGCTGAGCCTCGTACCCTTAGTACCACTGGGCTGGCTTGCCCTAACTTACTAGGCCGGGGCTGACCTTTACAACTGTTAGACTGGCTTGCCCTAACTCGCTAGGCCTGGTGCCTTACTTACTACTAGAGCCTTGTGCCCTTCTTAAACTTGGCCTGGTGCCCTTCGCTTTACTGTAGGCCTGGTGCCCTCTTTTACACTGGGCCTGGTACCCTTCTTAAACTGGGCCTGGTACACTTCGTTTTATTGTGGGCCTGGTGCTCTCTTTTACACTGGGTCTGGTGTCCTCTTAAATGTGGGCCTGGTGCCCTTCTTAAACGTGGGCCTGGTGCCCCCTGAAATTGGCCTGGTACCCCTTTTAACTGTGTGACAGGGCCCCTCTTAAATTCTGTGGCAGGGCTCCTTTTAAATTCTGTGGCAGGGCTCCTTTAATGCTGCTGGCTGTCTGAGCCTACTGTCATTCTTTACTCTTCATCCCCCCTTGTCCCGCCCTTTTAATCCCTGGAGGCAGGGCCCCTTTTATTCTTCAGCTCTCTGAGAGCTGTCACACGGTCTCTCTGCCCCTCCTTAAACTCAGACCCCTACTGAATATTTAAAAGGCCTTTGCTTGGCCTTGCAGGATAGCCCCTCCCATGGGTGTTGCTGCACCTGCCCTTCTCTTTAGTTAGTAAAATTCAGGGTCCTTGCTTCCTGACCATCCCGCGGTATTCAGCCACTCCTCCAAGTGCCTACTGCGTGCTGTTTAAAATAAAAAAACAAAAGCACAGTCCTTTTCTGCAGGGTGGTCAGTACGGAGCGAGTGCTGCCACCGACTCACCACTCCAGTGAGCTTCTGGTCGGGAGGCGGGAGGTTTCTCTGGCAGTGGGAGAGCTTCAGGCAATGCGGCGGATGTCAGGGGCCTTTCAGGTCATCCTGACTCTTGCTCTCTTGGCGCAGTCAAGATGCGGCTCTGCTACCGCCGCCGATGGGGGACCGGAGAAACTTGTAAATTAATTAACTGGGGCATAAAACAAATAAAAGTCGGGGCTCTCAGCCCAACGACCACACCGGATGCTTTTTTCTTCTTGTGGTGCCCCGATGGCACCACTGACCATGCTGCACAGCTTCTGAGCAGTCTTCAGCAGCTGGAGAAGGAGCAGGCATGCAAGTAAGCTGGGAGGGACGGCTTCAACACCAGGTAAGCCTTTTTCTGGTCCCCCCAGACCTGCTGCATCTTCTCCCCTCCACAGCTACCAGGATCTCCCTCTAACTGAACTAACTTTCAAACCCTAACACTCTCCTTCTAGAATGGCTGGAGTGGAATGCTGTGCATGAGCAGCTCAGCACAACATTCCATCCAGGCCATTGTTGCTTGTGCTGAATATAAAATCTATTTTTTTACATTTTATTGTGTGCACTGGGCACCTTGCTGGGTACACTGGGGAAACTGGGGACTACTGGGGCACTGCAGGGGTACCTCTAACTTTGGCATATTACAGGTGCAGGGGGCAAAGTCCTCAGATAGAGTGCAGGGGCACAGCCCCTGCAAACAAGAAGATTTACCTTGTCGGCACCATCCCGACCGTATTACAGTTGATGTAGTGGTGTCGGGGAAATGTTGCATTGACAAGAAATTGTTGGTGCGGCATCGTGGATCCATGTCTGTAAAAGGACATCTGATCCAGTGTACCTACCCAGTCACCAAAAAATACCTAAATAAAAAAGAAAGCAAAGATTGATGGGGGAGTTTTGTTCTTCCAATTTGACAGGACTACTCTTTTGGTAACAGTAGCAGAAGTATGAATACATTTTGGATTGCTGTTACAGAGTTAGTTGATGTGGGGATCCTAATACACTGTAATAACATTTGATATGAGTTCTAAATTAAAGCCAATAATATGAGATAAATAGGAGAATGCTAGGTGCCAAACACTTTGTAAGACAGAACATAGGGGACAGAATTCTTAGTTCAGCTGAGCATGTCTAACAAATTTCTGAAGGTTGTACAGTAAGCCCACCTTTTATAATGTGTAAGGGTAATAAGCCTGATTGGTTATTTTATAGGCAGTATAACCTAGAGGTTAGAGTAATGAGCTGTGAATGAGCTTGATACACCCAGCAAACAGACCTGGGTTTGATTCCCACAACCTCCACTTGCATACTGTGTGACTCTAGCAGGTCACTTAACCTCCCCAGGGCTCCCGGGTCGTCCCTGAAAACAGGCACTTGTGCCTAGTGGGCCTCACCTGGTTAAAAAATAATTATAAAAAATTAAAAAATATTGTGGGAATATGTATTAAAAGGGAATTAGAGTAGGTGATACAAATTTAATATTTTACATATATCACTTCAGTCATCCAGTGAAATTCTTTACTTGAATTCTAATTCCCATTGGATGTTACTTTCTATCACAGTTGTCAAGTTATTAGCTAGTTATTTGTTTGTTTGCTTGTTTACTGGATAAGTGCACTGGTCCAAGGGACCATTTTTAGGAATGACCCAGGATAACATTTAACAATTTAAAGACACATCTATAAAAGTACATTTTAAGTTCTAGGCCCTTGTAGCAAACTGGTCTCTCACAGACTCAGCCTGTGACTGTTACCAGCTTTCTTAACCCTTCAGTAGCTGCCACATCTCAGCATAGACACTCCCTCGGGCTATCTCTAGGTCTGAATCCCTCCAGAGCCGCTGCTCACACAGTACAGTGCTCCTTGATCAAGAGTAAATGACCTACACCTCTCTGTCACAGCTGAGAACACCTTCCTTTAGAAACAAAATATGGTAATTGTGATCTTCTCTAAAGAAACTGTTTTTGCCAGTTATAAATCAATTAGCTGTACCTCAAAAGACTCAGTCACAGAAGCATAAAGTATATAAAAAATAATATTTTAATACTTCAAGATATTTACACGTATACTAAAGGATACTACACACAGACTATGGGGAACAGTAATTCTACAGAAATGAAAAAGAAAATGTTTTGAACAGTAGGTAACACACAGAAAAAAAAACTAGCTCCCTCTTCTCCCTCTCTCTAGTAAGCTAAGTACAGTAGCTTACCACCCAGGATGCCTTAATGAATCGGGGCAGACTCGAACCTTAGATATTAACTGCTTGGATACTCAGCCTGACCAACTTGCTCTCTCAAAAGTCAGGTTAACAAGGTTTCTCCAAAACTAGTCTCCTCCCCTCCCTTGGCACACATGTCCTATGACATCACTCCCAGGCTAATTCTTTGTATCTTGAGAGCTGGTCCTCCTGGGAAACCAGTCTGACCTGGATTTGGGGACTTTGTATAAACAAAAACATCACTTTTTTGTCCAGAGTCCTATTTTGCCCAGCAGGGATGTCTGGTTAGCTAGCAGCTTCCTGACAGGAAAAGACACTTTCCCCTTTGAAACTTTCCCATAAATTGACCAGAGGTCCTGCCGTGATATAGGACAGCAGAGATAGTATTTGCCCTCAGAGCTAGTTGGTCTGTCCCTGTTAAAAATCTTGGCTTTTCCTAGGAATATCAACTTGTCCCTTCCTCTGCTAGTCTCTAACTGACACCTATGCAGAAACAGCTGAATAAAAAAATACAGTAACAGATATACATAGCAAATTGTTATTTTATGATTTTTTTTTATTGATGAGATATTTAGTAACTTTTTGTGCAACTTTCTGCAGGGCACCACTGAAAATGAGCATCAGTTTAATGGCTATTTTCTTGAATAAAAACGTCTTTTATGACTATCACTTAAGTTGGTTAAGCAATTATCTTTCTAAGTTTATTTTTTGGTGGGGGTATTTAACCTATTGCCTATAATGTTTATCAGAACTGTTTTAATTTGATAATGTCACTCCACCGCCACTTCTCTTCTATGGCTCACTGACTCCATCCTCACTAGTATGGATCAGGGTCTGATCACATCTGCCATTTTTGTTGATCTTGCTAAAGCTTTTGACATAGTGTCACATCCCTTCCTATTTGACAAGCTAAAAGCAGTGGGTCTTTCTGACTCTGCAGTCAGCTGGTTTAGCTTTTACCGGGGGGGGGGGTAGGTCTCACGCAGTCTGGATAGGTTGCTCCACTTCACCACTCCCTATCTGCAAAGGTGTCCCTCAAGAATCTGTCATGGGTCCTATTCTTTTTTTCCATATTCTTGAATGACCTTCCCTTAGTCTGTTCCGCTACATCCATTCATATGTATGCTGATGATACAGTTATTTTTGCATCTGGTTTCTCATTTCATGATCCGACCTCACAGCATCAGCTGGACTTTGACAATATTCAGTACTGGTTCAAGTGTAACCAACTATCCATCAATGCAAAAAAAACCAAAAAAAAACAGTCTCCATGACTTTTAGTACCTGTCAGAGACTTTCTAGACTTGCCACTAACCCCTCCTTTCACTCCCTTGATGGTGGTATTATTGAAGTTGTTTCCTCTTTAAAATACCTCAGGGTGTGGCTTGATCATTATCTTGATTTCTGGGTTCATATTGATGCCATTCACCAACAACTTCACCCCAAGCTTGGTGCACTCTACAGGAACAAAGCGAGTATCCCCCTTCCTATCTGCCATGAGACTGTTTTAAACTGATCCTCCCTATTTTTTATCATGGTGACATAGTCTACAGTGGAGATCCCAAATCCTCCTTGCTAGACTGGACCCCCTTTTCAGCTCTTTTTGTTGTTTTGCTTCAGATTGTTCCCCACGTACTCACCACCATTCACTCCACTCTACTCTCTCACTTCCCTCTCTTGATGCCAGGTGCCTTTCCCATTGTGCCTCATTGATATCTAAATTCTGGTTTGGTTCCCTTCCTATCTACCTTACTTCCCTCTTATCCTCTCCTTCAGCTTCCTGCTACTCTTTACGTAATATTGCTCCCCATTCCCTTACTATTCCTTCTAGGAAGTCTAGATCTGGTCAATCTGCTTTCTGATATCACTTTCCTAAACTTGGTCCTCCCTACCCTTGTCTGTTTGCTCTGCCTCTTCGTCTTTCTCCTTAAAGTCTGTCCTTCATTACTTTTTTTCTCCCTCCTTCAATTGTCCTTGGCCCTCTTCCTTCTCCCCTCACTAGTTTTGCCCTGGCAACCTGTTTCCTTCACTCTTGTGCACATGTTATTCCGATTCGTATTTAAAGTTTGATTATTTCTTGATTTAAATTGTATTACTGTACATCTCTCTATATATTGGAATTGTTGTAAATGATGTTCCTCATCCCCTACCCCCAGGACACATCTGGAAACAAATTGTTATTAGCTCAGTATGTCTTTCCTGGTGAATCAATCAATAAATAAATAAATACATACTGTATTTTGGAAGGGAGATTCTGGTTGCCCTGATCTCTGTTAGATGATAAATTTCACTCATAGAATTATATAAACATAGAAAATGATGGCAGGAAAAGGTCTGGTGGCCCATCCAGTCTGCACACCCTACCTAACTTCTGCACTGGTCCTGCTGGCCATACTGCCTCTTACCTCAGTTATCTCCCTCGTACAATGACCACATGGCTGTTCCACTTTGCTACCCTCAACCCCCCACACACACACTGTTTTAGACTGCACCACCTCATCAGGGAACCTATTCCACTCATCCACCACTCTTTCGGTGAACAAGAGCTTGTTGACATCTTTCTTGAACCTACCTCCTGCCAGTTTCAATGAATTCTCCTTCATTCCTGTGTTCTTGTTTAAGATGAAAAAGCCATTGCACTCCACATTACTTGTCCTGTGCAGGTATTTGTAGGTTTCTATCATGCACCCCCCCACTCGGTCTATGCTGTACACATTTGTTTTTTGTAACTTCTGTTTATTGAACATTTTCAAGATTAAGAACAGAGACAACAGCAGTGTTTCCATATACTAATTGACAACAGTCCTAGCAAAACATATCAGTGTATCGGTAGAAAAGCAAACAAAAAATTAAAGGTGCATGAAATATGGAAAACTGTTACACTAAACACTACACATAACAACTCTGGAGAAACTATACAAAACCATACAAAACCAGACACACAAGCTAGATTTATCCAGTATAGGCACAATATGGGAGGGACCCCATTACATCATATCAATAACCTAAACATGTTATTGGGTGTCATTTGGTATAAAACAAGCAAGACGTGGGACAGACATCTAAGCCCAAGACAGAGGGTCATATCAGATCGGACAGCTCACCCAAATCGTATCACTGTTTCTTCCACTGAGGATAAAAAATCTATATAGGACCACCATTGCCACTCCAACCTGTCAGTCCTTCCCCTAAGATCATAGGTTAAATACTCTAGCTGAGGGACACTGAGGAGTAAGTTCCTCCACATCTGCAGTGTAGGGGGAGTGTGTGACACCCATGAATTCCAACTACATCTCGGTGCCATCACCAGCATGATTCTGATTGCTCTAGGGAAAAGGATGCATCCTCCTTCCCTCATTGATTCTACACTGAAAAGCATCATCCATGGACCCACCACAACAGAAACCTGCAGGGACTGCAAAACTCACTGAGCAATGTCAGTCCAAAAAGGCTTAAGTTCCCTACATTGCCAAAAATAGTGTATATACATCCCCCTCTCCATTCCACAGCACCCACATAAGGGTGACATGCCTGGATTGAATTTACTTACAGTAACTGGTGGCATGTACAACCTATAGAGAAACTTAAATTGAGTCTCCTTATAGTGATTACAGATGGTAAGGCCCATATGTGAGTCACATATATTGCTCTATGCCTGCTCTGGTTTTGGCTTCAAGTCCCTCTACCATAAGGACCTTGCACTAAATGAGTACTCAGGCATCCAAGACTGCAGGCATCCATAGAGCTTAGCCAAGGTTAATCTGAACCTGCAAAATATAACTCTACAATTTGTGGAGTGAGGAATCCTGACGTTGTAAGTAATCCAATTGCTGGACCCAATTTCTCACTTGAAAATATCCATACATATAGGAATGTGAATTGAGTGCAGCATTCATTTTTATTATAAAAGCCCTTAGAGAGTTTCTAGGGCTGTTTCATTTAATCTGTTTTAGGCTTGTGTGATTTTAGCAGGTATTATCTTCAGCAGCTCAGCAGTGATCCTGCGGTGGCCTCTGACCCCTCAAAACTGAGGGGCTACTATTTTAGCTAGTAATACAGTTGAAGAGCCCTTTTGTGCTCTTCTGTGGCACTTCTTTGCCTTTTTAAAGGCAAACTATGACCATAAAAGCAGTTTTAATCTTTTAAAAAGTGTTTCTGGTGATTTTTGAAAGCAGGAAATGAACAGACACCCACTTCCTGTTCTAACAGCTTAAAAGGATTGCCTCTGTGAGTGGAGGTGACACACTGGCAGAGGCAAGTGCATCTGCCTGCATCCACCAAGGGAGGCGAGGGAGGCAATGCACACCTTTTCATTTACTTTTGCCCAGTGAGTAAGTATTTCAATGTAACTTTCATATTTTCCCTGAAGTCTGAAAAAAGGATAAAATGGCATTTACAGACCCTTCTGAAGATTTTTTAGAACTCCTTTGTAAGGACAGCTCAGTTATCAAATGCAAAACATGTAATATGTATCCTGTAGTTTCTATTGAGAATACTGACAACAACACTACAAATTATGTCAATTTTGTATGTCAAAAATTCACAAAGCATAGAAAATGCTTAACAGAACTAGAATACATTAAAAACAACTGAAAAAGTCTAACAAAATTCAAGCTAGCATGTGTAATGTACCATAGCCTACGTCAAAAGCAGGGATGGAAAACAAAAAAAGAACAAGGGAGTACAGTGGAAACTCTGACTTGTCGGATAAATTTATACACTGTACCAAAAGAGGTAGGGGATTTGAAACTGTCCCTTGTAACTAAACAGTCATTTATTAGAGGTAGAAGAGCAATACATCACAATGAACTAACTCTCTCAAACAGGTATTCTTCACTTACAAATGAGTCAGGGTGCACAGCAACACCTGAAGTCTGTGTCCCTGGAAAGGAATTTAGAATTACAAATCAGGAATGTGTAAATAAGAGAGATAAATCTTTGCAAAAATTAGTAATTGGTGACACTATTATAAGATACATCGATTCACATGTCTGCAAAAATGATAAATGTAACACCACAGTCTCATGTCTCCCAGGAGCTAAAATATCAGACATGTAAAACAGAATTAACAAACTAATAAAAAACAAAAATTCCTAGGTTGTCTTACATCTTGATACTAATAATGTGGGAAAACAACATGACAAAGACCTATGTTATAACCTATTGTCTTTGGGTAAATAAAATAAAGAAGGTGGTACTGTTGCTGTCTCGAGTATTTTATCTATTCCACGAGCACATATAGAGAAAAATGATACCATATCCTGAATAAATGCAAGATTATTTAATTGGTATAAAAAGGAGGTATAGTGTTCATTGAAAATTGTGAAACTTTCTGGGCAAATACTTCATTTTATTCTAAAGATGGAATCATTTAAATAAAAAGGGAGCAAACATTCTGGGTGATAGTATTAAATGCACCTTGGATGAAATTAATTTAAACTAATTAACCTGAGGGAAATCAATAGAAATATAGGTCTTCTTAAACCACCTGAAGTCCCAATGGCTAAGGCAGCAGATACTGTAAATACACTAAATATAATAAAATTATCTTACAAGCGCTAGAAGCTTAAATAATAAATCTGATGAGCTCTTAGCAGTAGCCACTAGAGAAAAAAAAAAACAGATGAAATGGCAATTACAGAAACATGGTGCTCTCATAGTAATGCATGGGGAAAAATGTAAGTGGAAATTACTTGTTCAATCACAGCAGAAAAAAGTAAAAGGGTGGTGGACTTGCTCTCTATGTACAGTAAACTCTGTGTTTAAGGCCATTGACATTACTAAGGAAATAAATCATAAAGACAGTTGACACTGAAACCCTATGGACAAAAAATTCCCTAACTCTCTAGACTCTTGTCATTGGGCTATGTTACCATGCCCTTGACTCATCTTCGTAGGTCACTGCCCAGATAATCACGGAACTTGAATCTGCTTGCAAAGTGGGAGAGGTTCTCTTTATGGAAGACCTAAATATGGGAGATATAGATTGGAATAACCATACTGCAACCTCATCCCATAGTAACAAACTGTTATCATCATGCAAACAATTATTATTAAGTCAATATGTATTAGAACCCACAAGAGGTTTGAATATTCTGGATATTATCCTGGGAACACCAAACTTAAATATCCAGAACTGCAAGATTGGTCCTCCTTTAGACACTAGTGACCACAATTCAGTTTGCTTTGATGTACATTTTTCATATATTAAATACAGTAATAATTCTTATTTTTAGGATTATAAAAATGCAGATATAAACAAAATAAATTCAGCATTATCAGTGATAAAATAGGATCTCCTATCATCAAATTGCAATGCTGAAGAAATGTGGAACTGAATAAAAACCATTATATTAGAAATTAGTAATACATTTATTCCTAAATATAATAAAACAAAAAATAACAATAGACAAAGACCTAAATGGTTTAACAAAAAGATTAGAAAACTAATTAGTAAAAAAACATAAGGTTTTCAACTAATACAAAAAAACTCATACATCCTTTCTTCGGAATAAATGTAAACATATACAAAAGAAATGTAAGCAGAAGATTAGAAAGGCTAAGAGCAATATGAAACCCTTCTTGGCAAAGAATGTTACAAAAAACAATGATAAAACATTCTATAGACACATCAACTCTTTAAAACAACCCAAATGTAGCGTGGGACCAATAACACATAATAATTCCATTGTAAACACAGTAGAAGAAATGGCAGAGCTATTTAATAAACACTTTTGTAGCATTTATAACAACCCCTCCCCCATAGTTTATATACACCACCTACTGACTGTATAAACAAATATATAAAAATCTCTGAAGAGATCATCAAAAATATCAAAGCAGACTGCTCTCCTGGCCCTGATATGACAACAGGTACCATGATTAAACAAATGTCAAAGGACCTCCTACACCCTTTGAGCTTGTTGTTTGAAAGAAGCCTAAATAATGGTGAGGTCCCCAAGGAATGGAAAATGGCTAATGTAACTCCTCTCTTTAAAAAAGGCAATAAACAGAATGTTGAAAACTATTGACCAGTTAGTCTTACATCTATCTTATGCAAACTTCTGGAGGGCATTATAAAAGATAAAATGATGCCTTTATAAGGAAATAATGACCATGAGCAGCATGGTTTTACAAAGGGCCAATCCTGTGTTACAAATCTTCTGTGCTTTTACAAAAAAATCAGCAGTCAATTGAATGTGAAAACACCTTGTGATGTGATCTTTTTGGATTTTAGCAAGACTTTTGACCTTGTTTCCCATGAAGCCATAATAAAAAATTAATATCAAGAGGGGTAAACCATAGAATGATAAAGTGGATATTAGACTGGCTAAATGACAGAACACAAAGGGTGAAAATTAACAGCGTTCCTTCACTGGAGGATGCTGTGTCTAGTGGGGTCCCTCAGGGATTAGTATTGGGCCCTTTTAATTTTTTATATATTTAATGTAGATTTGACTCAAGGGTTGAATAGTTGGTCTGTAAAATATGCAGACAACACTAAAACTGGTGGCACTAGTGCAACCCAAGAAGACTACATGTGTATTCAACATGATCTAAATACCATGACTGCTTTGGCCGCCATATGAGATATGCATTTTAACCTGGAAAATGCAAGGTTAGGCATGTGGGTTTTAATAATTGTAATCATGACTATGTTTTATGTGGGAAACAGTTAAAGACAAGAGTAGAAAAAGATCTTGGGATCTGTGTAACAAATGGTTTAGCCCACTCGAGACAGACAAATGAAACTGTAAGTCAAATAAAATCAAATGGTCCATTAGAAACAATATTAGGTCCAGAGCAGCAGTGGTTTTATTGCCTCTGTACAGCTCATATGTCTGCCCACATTTACATAGAAACATAGAAACATAGAAGTTGACGGCAGATAAGGACCGAAAGGCCCATCCAGTCTGCCCATTTCTTTTTCTACCTTATAAATGTGCCATCGGCCTTTGCTCTGTCAGTGACCTATCTATTCATAGTCATTTGTATTGCTCCCTTATGCCTATCCCATGCCTGTTTGAAGCCCTGCACTGTATTCAAAGCCACCACTTCTTGTGGTAAGCTATTCCATGCATCTACCACCTTTCTGTGAAAAGAATTTCCTCACATTCCCCTTAATCGGCCTCCCTCTAATCTCATGCTGTGTCCTCTTGTCCTGCTATTTTCTTATATTTAAACATGTTAGACTCTTTCACCTTGTTTATGCCCTAAGGTGTTTAAATGTCTCGATCATATCCCCTCTCCCTCCTTTGCTCAAGGGTATACATATTGAGCTCCGTTAATCTGTCCTCATATGTCTTCTGATGCAGTCCCTGCACCATTTTGGTTGCCCTCTGGACTGCCTCAATTTGGTTAATGTCCTTGTGAAGGTGTGGCTCAATACTGCACGAGTACTCCAGATGAGGCCTAACCAATGTCTTGTACAGAGGGATTATTACCTCCTCTTACGACTTGTGATACCCCTACTAATACACCCTAACACCCCCTAGCCTTACCTACTGCTTTAGAGGTCTGTTTGATGATTTTAGGTCATCAGTGATGATGATGCCCAAGTCTCTTTCTTCCTTTGTGACTGCTAGCAACTCCTCCCAGCCTATAAGTGGCTTCAGGGTTTCTCTTCCCTATGTGCATGATTTTGCACTTTTTGCATTAAATCCCAGTTGCCACTCTTCTGACCATTTTGCTAGTTTATCCAGATCTCTTCTCATTCTGCCCACCCCATCTGGATCATCTACTCTGTTGCAGATCTTGGTGTCATCTGCAAACAGACAAGCTTACCTCTAGTCCATCTCTGGTAGGTCACTAATGAAGATGTTGAATAGGACTGGCCCCAGGACTGATCCCTGAGGTACCCCACTTGTGACTTGCATCTCTTCTGACTGTATACCATTTACCACCACTCTCTGTTTTCTGCCAGTCAACCAGTTTGCCACCCAGTTGACCAACTTCTGACCCAACCCCGCCTACCTAGCTTATTTATCAATTTTCTATGTGGAACAGTGTCAAAGCTTTGCTGAAGTCAAGGTAGGCTGACATCAACTGCCCCTTGGTCCACCACTCTGGTTACCCAGTCAAAGAAATCTATGAGATTAGTTTGACAGGACCTTCCTTTGTAAACCCATGCTGTCTTGGATCCTGTGCCCCTATGGATTCCAGGTGTTGCACTATCCTTTCCTTAAGGAGTGCCTCCATAATCTTGCCCACTACTGAGGTAAGGCTGACTGGTCTGTAGTTCCCCCACCTCCTCCCTGCTGCCACTCTTGTGGAGCGGGATCACATGAGCCTTCTCCAGTCTTCTGGAACCTCTCCTGTGCTCAGAGACTCACTAAACAATTCTGCTAATGGCTCTGCTAGTTCCTCCTTTAGCTCCTAAGTACCCTGGGATGTATGCCATCAGGTCCATTGCCTTATCCACCCTGAGCTTAGCAAGCTCTTGTAGGACCCTTTCTTTTGTGAAGGGAGTAATGCTCACCTCCCTCCCTCCTGTGTCCATGATGCTGAGCTGTGGGCCCTGCCCTACCTTCTCTTCAGTAAATACTGAGCAAAAGTATCTATTTAGGATAGATGCCTTTACAGGGTCCTCCTCCTCCTCCTCACATGCTCCCTTTTCTCCATTAAGCTTAGCAATACCCCCTCTGGACTTTCTCCTTTCACTAATGTATCTATAGAAAGTCTTGTCACCTTCTTTACTGTTCGTGCTAGTGTTTCCTCAGTTTGGGACTTTGCCTGCCTTACTGCCTTACCTGCTTCCCTTAGGGCAGTTTGGTATGCCTCCTATCTTCATCCCGCTGTGTTCCTTATATTTCCTGAAGGCCAGCCTTTTGGCTCTGACCTTTTCTGCTACTGTATTTGAGAACCAAAGTGGTTTCCTTCTTCTTTGCACTTCCTTTTCTGTCTAACACAATGGGATGTTGCTTCAAGTATTGTATCCTTAATGCTTGCCCACTTTGCCTGTACCTCCTCACCTGTGTTTCTTTTGCCAGGGCTAGCTTAACTCTTTTGGCCATCTTATCAAAGTCAGCTCCTCTGAAGTCCCATATTTTTGCGTTGGAATGGGATGATTTAGATGTAGTGGCCAAATTGAACCATACCATGTGATGGTCACTGGCCCCAGGTGACCTTCTACCTGGAGATCTGTGATCCCTCTTTGTTAGTCAGTACTAGATCTAGGATAGCCCTGTCTCTTGTGGGTTGCTGTACCAGTTGTTTGAGGCCTCCCCTGCAGGGAATCCACTATGACTCTAGTTCTGGCAGATGTTCCTGCTGGTATTGACCAATCTGTATCTGGCATGTTGAAGTCTCCCATTATCAGAACCTCCCCTTTAGCTGTCATGTTTTGTATATCTTCTAACAGTAATGTGTCTATGTCCTCCTCTGGTCTGGGGGCCTGTAGACAACCCCAGTTCTTATGGCTGTCCCATTTCCTGTTTCCAGGGTGACCCACAGTTCTTCTGGCTCCTTATGTGTATTCTGAATTTCTGTAGCTTTGATATTTTCATTAACATACAGGTCACTCCCTCCTTGCACCTCGGTCTCTTCTGAACAATACATAGCCAGGTACTGAAGTCTCTAAGTGTGGTTACTGGTAAACCACGCCTCACTAATTGCTACTATGTCCAGTTTAGCCTCTGACATTATTGCCTGCAGGTCTGGGATCTTATTTCCAGGCTGTGAGCATTTGTGTACATGATTTTCCATTGGCCAGATTTTGGTGTGTTAGTTGTTGGGTGAGTTTGGCATTACCCTGTGCGTGTGTGGGGGTTTCAAACCTTTTTCTGCGTGGTGATGCAAATGAGCGGCAAACATGCTGAATTCCTGTTTGACCACTAAGCTGAGGGGGAGGGGTGTTCTTCCCCATTCGACGATAAGTGCTGCACCCTCTCCCATTTGCCAGTTTAAATATTCTGCAAAGACGCCAAACTTCTGCCCCACGCACTGACTCTCTTTAGTCAGATGCAGTCCATCAAATTTAAAGAACTTGCTCCCCAGAACTGTTGCCAGTTCCCTACAAATCTGTGTCCTTTTTCCTGGCACCAGTCCTTGAGCCACGGTTTAGCTCCCTATCTCCCTTCTCTGACCTTCCGTCCATCTGCTCCCTTCTCCCAGACTGGCAGGATCTCAGAGAAGGAGATGCCGGACGAAATAGATGATAGTTTGTCACCCAGCTTAGTCAGGTGTTCCTGGTCTCCACAACTGACCGGTTGGCGAGATCATTAGTCCCTATGTATACTAGGACATCAATGTTTTCTCCTGCTTTGTGAACAATTTTGCTAATGCGGTCAGGTGTCTCCATGCTGATGTACCTGGAGACATCTGACCATCACCCTGGCTGGAGATGGGTATCAACTCCCGAATCATGGAGTCTCCTATGATCAGAAGTTTTTGGATTTCCTTTGTGCTTGTTTAGTTTTGGTTCCTGATTTGGGTGAGTATTATTGTGTTAGCTCCTGTGCCGCAGTGTCCTGCTCTGCAGTGTCTTCTGCCTCTTTATTTGATTTCAGAGATAGAGGCAGATACCTGTTTGTAGTGTTTATATGTTTTTTGGAGGTAATGTGTTGGAGAGCAGAGAGTGATGGGGCACCTGATTTGCTCCTCCTAACCACCTGCCAACCTCCTGGACCAACTACCCTCTGCGGTCGAGGTTTTTCTGTTGGATGCTGGGGAAATGGTGGGTGATTTAGGTTATTGTTCCCAGTTCTGGTGTCTATAAAAGTAAATTGACACAAATCAAATAGAAAGGGTTCAAAGAAGATTAACTAAAACACAAGGCTCCAGATAAGGTTTTTTGACATGAGTACTGTACTACTCCTCATTATGAAAGTGAGGTGAGTAAAACCAAATTCAGATGCGTACAAATGTCTGGATGGAGTGGAGTGAGGAGTATATTTTTAAAAACAATGTAGTTTTTTTTCTAGATAAGAACTGGTCAGGTGCCAACAGTACCCCAGATAATAATGGCAGGCAGGAGTAATTTACACACCAGTTTTAAAATAAAATTGGGATGCATATGAATGCTGTAAATCTGGAAAAAAATGCTTCATTTGAATTACCAGGTATTTTATGAATCACTGTCCGGTGGAGTGTGACACATTTACAAATGGTGGGTGAGTATTGGTACTCATTAAAAAAAAACTTCTGAAGATTATTTCCTAAAATGAGGCAAGTAAAATAGGTCCCCTTATCTGGAGCCCTGACTAAACAAGTAAATGGGTTGAAGTAATTTAATTATAATGACAGACAGAGTAGGCTAAACCTCATGTCACTTGAAAAAAGAAGATTATATGGCGACCTGCTTCTTACGTGGGACATCATTAATGACCCATATTTATTTAATGAAATAGGCTATGAATTTTAGCAGGAAAAAGCAGAAACTAGAGGTCATCTATCACAGTTACAGTACATTAAATATAACAGTGTTAGGAGGAAGTTTCATTTTTCACAAAGGGTGGTGAACCCCTGGAATGCCATCCCAGAAAATATAATACTCAGTAAAAACAAATCCATCTTTAAGTGCAAATTGGATGCATGGATAATGGGAAATGGGATGAAGTGGTATTATGGGTTATGGGATGGGAGCTATTTATGGGCATGATTTTCTTTGGTTCCCTGATGCTCCTTAGTATAATCTTAAGTAGTGTGGAAGCCCCAATTCATCCTTCAGCTGGTTAAATGATTTAAACCCCTGGGAGAAGAACAAGTCCCTCATATACTGAATACCACATCTGTCCCACATCTGAAAACCATGATCTTCCATCCAGGGAGAAAATCTGGGTTAGAGTAGATAGGTGCCAATAAATGCCTTGCCTCTTCTCAGCCATAATGGATCATATTCTCTCCCATGCTTGGAAGAGCCCCTTCACTAAGATGCTGTTGGGTTCCCGAGATCTATATGCCTGCTGTCTCCCTGTATTCAAATAAGCTGTGAGCCTCTGCTTCTGGCTGATTTGATCCAGGGACACCCAATGGGCACCCTTGGGCCCTTTTACCCAATCTGTAAGAAGTCTATCTTGTGCTGTAAGATGGTAGTATCCAAAGTCAGGATAACATAAGCCTCCTTTGCTGGAGGTATTTTTGAGCCTTTTAAAACTAATTTTGGGTCTTTTGAATAAAGTAAGTAAGTAAAATTTTATTTATACAAGGTGCCCTTCCATAGCTCAGGGCACCCTTACACCATGCTTACACACAAAACAAATATAAAACATTTTAAAAATACACAACTGAATACATCTTAGAGATACAACACATAAAATCTAAAGTTCTTTCAAAGGCATATAAAATCATTACAGACTTTCTCCAGAACCTGGATGTCTTTTTTTATAGAGGCCTGTAGGGAGCATCTGAATCAGGTACAAAAGATGCGGGAGGATACTAATTTTAATAAGATTAAACCTACCCAACCAAGATATCAGCAGGCTTTGCCACCTTTGTAAGTCTGCTCATATCTTGTTAAGGAGGGGTGTGTAATTAAGCTTATACAGAGACTCCAAGGACTTCCTAACCTAGATGCCTATGTACTTAATATGCAACTCCACCATCCTGAATCGGGACCTGCTCAGTGGCCTAGTGTCAATGGCCCCCAATCCAAATATCTCTGATTTGTCATAATTGATCTTGTATACCAAGACAATTCCTCTGTAACATTACTTATAGCTGAAATCAAAATATCAGGCTGTGTAATAAATAGTAGGACATCATCCACGTAAAGTGAAATTTTATGGTGTGACCTCCAGGTTCCCTGTACTCCACTAATTCCCTCATCTGCTCTAATTGCCTGCACCAAAGGTATGATCACTAGTGCAAAAAGGAGGGGAGATGGGAGAAACCCTGTCTAACACCCCTGGTTAAGTTAAAAACCCTAGAGGACTCCCCATTGACCAGTAAGGATGCCTTGCCACTTGCATATAAGAGCTTACCCAGTTCTATAAAATAATCTCCCAAAGCTAATTTTCTCAGGATCTGAAACAAATAGTGCCACCCCAGCCTGTCAAATGCTTTCTTGGTACCTAGGGATAGCACACATGCTCCCCTGGGGCACTGAGATGTATGCTCCCCCATCCCCAGCAGGCGTTGAACATTATGATATGAATGTCTATTTTTTTATAAATCCCGTCTGGTCATCCTTAACCAGGAGGAGCAAAGCCCCCTCCAGCCTTGTGGCCAGCACTTTCATCAAAACCTTAGCATCACTATTAAGGAGTGAGTTCTGTCTGTAGGCTGAGCTCGGCATAGGATCCCTACACTTCTTGGAAATCAGAGTGATCAGAGCTAAATTACAAGAGTCTGGTAGACCCCCCTTCTCCATAGCCTCCATGAACATAATATATATATATATATATATATATATATATATATATAGATATAGATCCATGCAGAGCCACCTAGTGATTTGTAAAATTCTACAGGTAACCCATCAGAGCCTGCCACCTTCCCCTTTGCAAGAGAGCAAGCCACTTTTCTGACCTCCCCCAACATCAGCGTTTCACTTAACCTTCCTGCCTGAGCATCCATTAACTTTGGAAGATTCAGGCATCCCAAAAATGCATCAGTTACATAATCTTGCCCCCCTCCTTCACCCTGATACAGCTTAGAGTAATACTTAACAAAGCTTTCTTCTATTCTTTTAATATTTATTGGCCAATTAACCATTCTTGTCTCTCACCGCTGTGATAAGATTAGTCTTAGGTCTGCCCTTTGCCAAATGTGCCAGCAGTGGGCTGGATTTATTGCCCCACTCATAAAAGTGTTGATTAGCATAAATAAGGGCTGTATTGTCCCTTCCCATTAATTTCCTATTAATAGCCTCACATGCTGCTCTAAGATATCACAGGACATTATCATGAGGACTTGTAAAAGGTGCCAGGTCCAACCTTTTGGCAATCACCTCCAACTGCTGTAATTTATCCTTCTACTGTTTATGTGACCATACAAGCAATCACCGCTCCCCTTATGAAAGCATTACCAGCCTTCCAGAGAACCAATTTGGAGGGAGCAGTGGGTGCATTGGTATTCAAATACAATTTCCAGCTATTAACCAAATGCTCCTTGAATTTCTGATTAAGTAACATATATGAGGGGAAAACGCCATGCTTTAGATACTCATTTCTCTTGCCCAAGCTGTAACGTCAGCTGGACTCTCTCATGGTCAGAGATCATTATAGGGCTGATATCAGTATGACTAACCCAGTGATACCAGGCTCTAGGTAACCAAGATATAATCTATACATGACCTGGACTGGTGAGGATCAGAAAAAAAATGTAAATTCCCTGGCCACCAGATTTGTCTCACGCCAAACGTCTACTAAGTCTAGGTCAAACAAGCCTGCACCCCATCTCTCAATAGTCGGTTCTAGCCTCTGGTGTGCAGGTGACCTGTCCACAAGGGGGTCAAACACACAATTAAAGTCCCCACGCAGTACTGGTCCGGGAAATTGCTCTTTTTGTAATAGCGCCAGCATTTGATCATAGAATACAGGGTCCCTTTCTGCGGGGGATAAAGACTCCCAAAGGTAATGCATTCCTCACCTATCCTGATACTCACAAAAACATATCTTCCATTCACTGGGTCAGTCACACCCCAATTTTTAATAAACAGCAGGGCTTTGTGCATAAATATGCCCACACCCCTCTTATAACCATTGAAGGGTGCAGCATTGCACTGTCCAACCCATTTCCTAGTCAGCTTGTTATGTTCCTGCTGCATCAAATGGGTCTCCTGAAGCATTGCAACAGTAACCCCATGCTATTTTAACATGGCATTAATTTTCTTCCGTTTAACAGGGGAAGAGATGCCATGGACATTCCATGAGCATACTGCTATTGGAGCCATATTAAAATACAGGGGGAATCTACAGTACATATCTACAGGTATGAGAACCCCCATCAATGACCCAACCATAGGCATTCCACACCAACCCCAAAGACATAAAATTTCCCCACAGTGCCACGCTGCCTTATATGAGAAGTATAGTCTGCATACCATTGGCTTACAAAAACATTCTTACTACAGATTACAAAACTATTCCAACAGGTAAAACAAGATATAATATATAAATAACAACATACATCATCAATCAAACAGCAAGAACAGTCCCCACCCCTTCAGTTCTAGTATGCTGATCAGAGCAAAAGTTATAGACTGCTTCCCAACAAACCACTCCAACATCATGTTATTGTGTTCTCTCAAAGAGCTGTTATTACAGAACCATACTGTACAGCTTTTCTCTCCTTCTGCCCACCCCACCACAATGCAGTATTGCTTCTTGCCAACAACCTTAATGCCGACCTAAGTTTCATTGTTAAGACAACTATGTACTACCTGCAAAACAGTAAGAGCAGGTGACGGATTGAGTCCCAACCAAGTACAGAAAAGCACCTATCGGAAAGCAAGACACTTTACTAGGAGAGCCCAAAGAAACAACCACTCCTAAGGGAAAGCCTGGAGCACCCCGGCCATTGGCCACCAATCTGGGGCCCCAGACCAGCCTCTACCTTGAGTAATGTTTCCCAAAATCCACAACAAAGTGTGGATCCCCCCTCCCACAATCACAGTCTCTACTTTTCTTTGGGCCCTGTGTGTAACAGCTATCACAGACATCTCTTGTTATGTGCTGTAATAAAGTAAGCAAGTTAACCTACACCCACATGTAGATGCATACAGCATGCAGTCCACTAAGAGCTGATCCCCAAATAGGGTCCACTAGTTAGGCTGAGAGCAGGCATGCCCAGAAACAAATAAAGATGTGGAAGCTGTTGTCTGAGACCAGTAACACAGGTGCAGATTGTCAAAATAGGAGCCCTTTCAACACACCAGACCTTGCAGTCCTGTAGACAGCAGCTTAGGCCACATGGAATGCAGTAAGACTAAACAGCAGTGTGGGAGGACTAAACCAGAAAGCAGGTGGTGCAATAGAGGGGCACCAGTCATACATGCTCCTCCCAATGCTTTGCAGCACCACTTCCAGCAGTAAGAAAAGCCACAACTCAGACCTTATCAGTCTCACCAAAGGGTGAGAATCTTACCGTTCCATGGGGATACCCACAACTACAGGGAGGAGTATATACCAATAGCCTTTTAGCAAGATCTCCAATGTAAACCCAATCCAATACAGCCCACACATGCACAACTCACCCAAAGTGCCCCCCCAGTAAGCAGAGGGTTGCAGAAACACTCACCCACAGACCCATCTCCACAGAGATCAGAACCCACAACAAATAAAAGAAGCAACAGCAAACATCTAATGATCCTGGACTGCCCTCACAAGAGGCAGAAGGCAAGGATCCAGCATAGTCTTATGATGGATTTCAACCGGAGGTGCAGGGCCATGGCCAGCTTACTGACACTGTCCCACTGTCCATACTAGCAACACTAAGCTCTCAGGAACAATCTACTGAGTCCGTACAAAATTATTACCTGAAGAGGTCTATAGGAGAGTAGTAGTGCTACAAGTACCTCAGTAACTTAAAAATGACAGTCTGCACCCTCAGTCCACATCTCATCATCACCACCTGGGGGGACACCACCGTAAACAGGACGCAACATGAGTGGGAATGTACTCCAAAAAAAGACTAGCCAAAACAAGAGGATCTACTATGTAGGGTCCAGCCTTGTTTCTTGCCCCATTCAGTGATGAAGTGACTCACCTTCTCTGGCTCATAGAATGAATATGTGACCCTGTCAACTTTCAGATGAACCACATCAGGATAGGTAGAGGCGAACTCTAAATGGGCATCCAGAACAGAGACAAAGCTCTCCCTTTTCGATGCAGCCTTTGAGAGAAATCCTGAGAAATGAATAATCTGCTGCCCTCATAGACTAACTCCTTCTTCGCTTTGTATGCTGGCAAGATCGCTTGCCAAAGTGGTGGAGTCTAAATATAATTTACCGTGGTGATTGGTCCTACGGTGGGCAAGAGCCAAGTGCATGATGGGCTTGCTAAATTTTCAGCCCTGTATCTTTTAAATGTAGCCCCAACACACGTGGCAGTGTCTCTGAGCAGAGTTTGAGGGCACTCTCCCCTTCCTTGCCTTCAGGGAGACCATGGAGCCTGAGATTAGATCTCCTGTTATAGTTTTCCTTGTACTCAAGTTGGTCTATTAAGGCAGCTATCTCACGCTCTAGCCATGCAGTTTTGTCCAGGAGATTCCACTGCATATCTTGATGTTAGACACTTTTTGCTCTACTTCGTTCAATCAATGTGCTTGGCCAGCTACCTGAGTTGTCATCTTGGACAGCTTCCCCACCAGAGTGTTGAGCTTATGAGTTAGGGCTACCAAAACCTGCTTGGTAACTGTGCGGCCTAATATATTCATCTTCATCAAGGACAATGCCTTCACCAGCAGCTTCTCCATCCACCGCTGCCTCTCCCCATGCATCAGACCATAGGACTGTCACTTCTGCCTCCTTTTCCTTTACCACCATCTCATTCAAACTACTTAAACTTGACACCAAAAAGAGTGCTGGAGCAGACAACCCTGACCCTCTTTTCTTAAAACTCGGCTATCATTATCTAACAGCTCCTATCACCCACCTATTTAATTTGTCACTACTAGAGGGCATAGTACCTCCAGACTGGAAAGTAGGACATATTTTACCTCTCCTTAAGTCCAGTGATCCATGCGATGTGGATTATTATGGACCAATTTCAATTCTGCCAGTTCTGTCGAAGCTCTTGGAAAAGCTGATTAGTATGCAGGTACAGGGCTTTTTAGACTCGCACAAGCTGATCAGCCCTCTTCAGTCCAGATTCAGAAAATGTCACAGTACTATATCTGCCATGGCAAAGGTAATGAACGATTGGCTAGAGGCTGCTGACAATAAACTGGTAACTGGAGCTGCATTTTTGGATCTTAGCAAGGCCTTCGAATGGATACAGTCGACCATGGTCTTCTCCTGGTGAAACTCAAGGATCATAAGCTTGATAGATCATCATTAAATTGGTTTACAAGATACCTCGAGGATAGGCAACAACGAATCAAGGCTAATGGGACTTCTTTTCCCTGCTTCCTATGACGAGGGGTTCCACAAGGCTTGATTTTGGGCCCATTACTTTTATTGATATACATTAACAACTAAATTACAAATTCTAAAATTCATCTCTTTGCAGTTGACACTGTCTCGTACATCTCTAAACCATTCTTCACCCTCTGCTCTGACCAACAGGCTGACTTCGTACAACTCCAAAATAACTTAATCCAGTCAAAACTCTTACTCGATGCAAAGAAAACAAAAGTTATGTTCTTCCGTTCACCTAACGCTGCCAATGCCCCTTTCAGCTCCTGCCCCCAACCAACCCCAGCACCCTCCCGGGCCCCCCTTGGCTCCACCCCTTCTGTGTCCGCCCATCCCTCCAAACCCTACCCATCCCCTGCTCCACTACATCCACCTCCCCAAACGTACTCCCAAAAATATAACAACCTGCCGCCCTATGGTTAGAGCCTTAGTCATCCTAATACTCCTGTCTGGTAATATCCACCCTAATCCAGGCCCTGCCACCACCACTACACCTACCAGACCCTCTGGACTCTGCATTGCATCCCTGAATATATATGCAGCCTGCCAAAGAAATCTGCAGCGCTTCAATGCTGGGCCAGCCTTCACCAACCTGACATCATCACCCTAGTGGAGATGTGGCTCTCCAAATCTACTCCCCGATGCCTTTGTCTCACTCCCCGGATACACCCTATATCAGGAAGACAGAGTAGGAAAGCGTGGGGGTGGCTGCACATGCTACATCAATACTAACATTATTGGTCACATGCTCCCACCCCCAAAACTCACAAACAGAGCACAAGCCCTCACCCTAAAAATCACCCCCAACCCTGCCAGGGGCCCACTATACCTCACAGTCGCCTACATACCCCCCTAAGAACCAAAAGCCTGACATCTCATTCCTCATCGAATACCTCTCTATGCTACCACACAATACAGAGCAGACACTAGTAGGGGACCTCAATATCAACTGGCTTGGCCCCTCGGCTGCGTCAACAAAGGACTCATTCTCAGCCCTTGACATGGTCCAATTAGTTGCCCAACCCACTAGACTTCACTCATCTACTGGTACCCACACCCTCCTGGATATCATTATCTCTAACCGCCCCAACAAAATCCTGGATACAAAAGTACTTCCCGACTCCCTAAGTGACCACTCACCCATCCTATTCCAATGGACCTCTTCCACACCCAGACCTATAACCCAAACAACCTTCCGAAGGCGTCTCCGCCCAGGAGGGTTAATAAAACTTAAACAGCTGCTCACCCAAATAGATTGGTCCCCCATTAATATAGCCCCCAGCTTCAACATTGCACTCAACCTGTTTACACAGGCCTTCACCAAGGCCTGTGACCTCTATGCACCACTCACCAAACTCTGCACCAAAAGGCAACATGCTCCTTGGATAACCCCCTCCCTGCTCCAAATGTTGAGAGACAGGGATAATCTCTGGCACAAAGCCACAGAATCTGGCAGGATGGCAGACAGACAATCCTATAATGCTGCTCACAATAGGTGCACTTGAGCCATCCGTAAGGCCAAAGCAGACCACTACCAATTCACTCTCACAACCACATGGGGGTCTGCAAAAACCTTCTGGAGTAATATCAAAGAACTCAATGTGAAATCACGCTCCCCACCTTCCTCCCAGCTCACCATAAATGGCACTACCTTCACAGACACACTCACCATAGCAAACTGTCTAAACACCACCTTCTTGGATCTCAGCAGTGTTCTCCCTAGTAATTTCTTTGACCCTGTGCCTCAATCCCAACTCCCAACCCTGCAGCATCCTTGTTTCCACCTGCACAAAATATCCACTCACGAAGCTCATCCTTACCTACAAAAAGCACTAAGCAGCAATAACCCTATAAATGACCCCCTAGATGCCAGGCTCCTTCAATTAGTCCTTGACGAGGTCCTAGTCCCCCTAACGGACCTGCTTAACAAATTCCTATGCCTAGGGAAATTCCCTAGTGCCTGAAAAACAGCTGTCATTACCCCCATCCATAAAAGTGGTGACAAAGCCTCCCCAAATAACTATCGGCCCATATCCATTCTTCCCCCCCTCTCTAAAGCGATAGAAAAAGTGATTGCCACCCAACTTATGGAATACCTAGCCAAGTATGACATTCTATGCCCAAAGCAGCATGGCTTCCGTTCGGCCCATAGCACCACCACAGCCCTCCTAGAATTTACCAACTTTCTGCACTCCTCCCTAGACACTGGTAACATTGCAGGAGCTGTGTTCATAGACCTATCCAAGGCCTCCGACACGGTCTGCCACCATCTCCTTCTCGACTCTCTCCACCTACTTGTTTTCTCCACAGGCCCCATAGCCTGGTGTTCCAGTTACCTTTCCGTCTGGTCCCAATGTGTCAAAATTAATGGAACCCTATTCGAGACACTACCTGTCTGCTCCGGGGTGCCCCAGGGCTCTTTCCTGGGGCCACTTCTTTTCTCCCTCTACCTTTTGAAATTCAACATCTTTATTGATTTTATCTCATACATGAACAACAAACAACATACTCACTCCAATAATATTTAAGTATTACATGAGCCCGATCTATCTTCGGATCAATTATAACATTGGTAATAAACCCTTTAAACCACTACCCCCACCCCACCCCCTGCCCCCACCTCGTCCCATCCCTCCTTGGAGTGTGCCTACTAAACCCAACGTTACAGGAAGGTAATAGTAAACAATAAACCAATTAATTATAGAATGCCAATAAAATAAGACCAACAGAAAGCAAACAGAGACATACAGGAGATGGATGTTAATGCAAGTATAAAGATTATAGTTTACCCCATTTTTTATTGAATGAGTCCATGTTGTTATGTGAGCTAGCTATCAGTCTTTCAGTATTGAAACAAGCTGATAAATCTTTCAACCATTCGGCATAAGTTATAGCCAGTTGATCCATCCAGTGCTTAAGAACCAATTTCTTAACTACTACTGAGATTACTGCCATATGGAATCTGCGCTCCTGGATCCCAATACTGGAAAACATTCCTAAGATACATATCTCTATGGTAAACAATTCCTCCAATCCTAATAATGGATCTAGTTTGGATTGAATTGTGTCCCATAGCAGGGCCCTTTTCACAGTACCAAAATATATGAATCTGGTTGCCTTCGAATTTACCACACCTAGTACACATGGAGACAGGAAGCTTGCCTAATTTAGCTAATTTAACTGGCGTATAATACAGGTTATTTAAGATGTGGTACTGAGTGAGTCTGTGCCTATGTTGAGTATTGTATCTATGCATATCTTTCCAAATTTGGCTCCATACAGGGGTAGTATCCGGCAGAAGAGAAGCCCATATTTTGGATCCTGGAAGGGCGTTAGGAAACTTAAGGCTCAAAAGGTAGGAATACATCCTTGAAATTCCATGGGGTTTGTTTGCATAATCCTGCATCTGATCTAGAAAAGGCCTGACCTGAGACTCCCTAAAAATAGTACCCAAGATAGAGACAATGAGATGCCTCAACTGGAAGACTTTGAAAATATACATCTGAGGTATCTTAAATCTAGCTGTTATTTCAGGGGAAGAAAGAAGAATACCTCGAGAAAACAGGTTTTCTACTAGGACGCCTTGTAACTGAGGAAGAAATTCTGAGGAAATCGGTGATCCCCCTATTTTAATATTATAATTTAAAATAAGGGATTGCGCGGTATCTCTCTTAGGGGAAATTTTGAAGAAATTCCATCATTGGGCTAGGACTTTAAGTGAGGCACCATTAACCAAGTTTTGTATTAGGATTGGTAGTGCTGAGTTGGTAAAGAAGAAGATAATAGGCGAGTTGAGGTTATGTGAGTCCAGTAACCGTCTTTCAAGCTGGAGCCAAATAGGAGGGTGGTCATTGTCTCTGACCGAAAACCATCTCCCCAATTTGGACAGGTGACTAGCCCAGTAATACAAAATAAAATTGGGGAGACGGAGTCCTCCCAACTCTTTGGGAAGACTGAGCTTATTAAAAGAGCATCTAGGATGTCTGCCTTGCCAAATGAATTTGGAGAGGATGGAGTGGAATTTCCAGAAGTAGGATATTGGGAGCCAAAGATTCAATAAGTTTAAAGGATAGAAGAGGTGGGGTAGGACATTCATTCTAATAATACTAATCCGACCTCATAAAAAAAGGGGAAGTTTTGCCCATCTTTGGAGATCCTGTTGAATATTCACCACTAAGTCATCAAGATTAAGTTTCTTGAAGGACTCAGGATCTTTAGTAAGAAGTATGCCTAGATATTTAATTGAATGTGAGGACCATTTCATCCCGAATTGAGTGAAATTAGCTTGAAGGGTGAGAACATTTAAGGGAAATATTACTGTTTTTGATAGGTTCAACTTGTAATTGGACAGAAGTCCATACTGTGTAATAATTTGTAAGGCGTGTGCTAGAGAAGCATCTGGATGTGCCAAATGAAGAAGAATGGTGTCAGTGTATACTGAGAGAGTCAGGGACTGCTGAAGCACTGAGCAACCTTGAACATGAGGAGAGCGTTTGATACTGAGAAGAAGAGGTTCCAGGTATAAGCTAAATAGAAAGGGAGATAAGAGGCAACCTTGCCTAGTGCCTGTAAACAGAGACAAATGAGAAGAGAAAACCCCATCGCAATAAATTTTTGCGGAAGGAGCCTTATACACTGTCTAGATCCATCAAATAAAGGATGCAGGGAAACCCATTTTCATAAATGTTGCCCAAAGAAAATCCCAGTTGACTCTGTCAAAGGCCTTTTCGGCGTCTAACGAGATT
This sequence comes from Neoceratodus forsteri, assembly GCA_016271365.2. Classification (NCBI taxonomy): domain Eukaryota; kingdom Metazoa; phylum Chordata; order Ceratodontiformes; family Ceratodontidae; genus Neoceratodus; species Neoceratodus forsteri. The sequence continues at coordinate 344,909,446 of JADMNL010000022.1, forward strand.
AGGGCCATGGGGATCTGAGAGATTTGAGCTATGTGGAAAATATGTGACAGAGTTCTGAGATAGTCAGCTGAAGAGTGACCTTGCACAAAACCGACTTGTTCAGGGCTCAGCAAGTGGGACCATATCCTTTTAATCCTAAGATATAGGATTTTTGTTAATATTTTAATATCGCAGTTTAATAGGGAAATTGGTCGGTGACTGGCAGGTTCCCTATGTGGTTTATCCGGTTTAAGGATTAGAACTATCGTGGCTTCTAGCAATATGGGATCCAAAGTATCAGCTGTGAACATATATTCATATAGATTAAGAAGAAAGAGGGCTAATTCTTTACAAAAGATTTTATAAAAGTTGGAGGGAAAGCCATCAGGACCAAGTGACTTATCCAGTGCTAACCCTTAATTGCCTCTTCCACTTCCATTAATGTGATTGGGGAAGACAGAGCAGAACAGTGATGAGCTTGTAGGCAGGGAAGATTAAGGCCTTCCAAGTAATTTTCTATCCTTGAGAGAGGTGCTGGAGAGGAACATTTGCTATTAAGTGTACTATAAAAGGTTTCAAAAACCTGGGTGATATCCCATGGCGAGGTTTTAATGGTGTCACCTAAAGCTTCCAAGGAAGGGATTAGCCTCGAACTTTCCATTTTCCGTAAGTGAAGGGCCAGCATTTTACCTGGTTTCTCCCCTTGGTCAATATATTTAGCTTTAGTTTTTAGGATGGCATACTCTGCTTTTTCCTTTAATAGGTCTGCATATTCATTCCTTAGTGTTAACAGGGTTTCCAGGGAGTTTGGAGGAGAGGATGAAGATAGGGAACTTTTGGCTTCTCTTATTTGGGTTAACAGGGAAACTACTCTTGCTTCTCTTTGTTTTTTCCTCTTGGAAGCTAATTTGATAAATTGCCCCTGAAGATAGCATTTGAGGGAGCACCATATTAAGTCCTCCCTTGGTGTAGAATCTTTATTAATATCCATGAAGGTGGAAATTAGCTTTTTAATGTGGGAAACTGTTTGTTCTTGTTTGAGAAATTGTGTGTTTAGTCTCTAAGTAGTGTCCCTTTGGAAGTTCAGATCAGGGGAGATCATGAGCCATGTGATCGAATGGTCCGATAAAACAATTGGTTCTGATTAAAATATAATCTAATCTAGACCAGGACCAGTGGACATGAGAATAGAAAGAAAAGACCCGATGAGAAGGATTGAGAAGGCGCCAGGGATCACACAAACCTAGTAGCTCCATGAAGCCCGCTAAGGCCTTTTGTGGGGGGTATGTTCTGTTCAGATCTTGAGATGGTGGAATGTTCCAATCGTCTCCCAGAATTAACGAAGAGGGCAGAAATCCCCCCAACCTATCAGCTAAGCCCATGATGAAGTCTGCATCTTCCTCTACTTGTCCGTAAATGGAACCCAGCACTACGGTGGTATTATGAAGAGAACCTTTAACTAATACAAACCTATCTTCTGGGTCTAATAGACTCTCTTCTGCTAGGAACGATAGGTGAATTTTAATCAAAATTGCCACCCCCCTGCTCGATGCTGACCCACTTGCAGCAAACACTTGGGAAAAGCCTTGTTTGTTTCAGTGACCAGGAGGTGGGTTTCTTGTAGCAAAAGGATATCTATATTTAATAAAGCACAATTTCTAAAAACCTGATATCTCTTCGTTATGTCTCTGACACGTCTGACATTCCATGTGGCAATTTTAAGTGGTGCAGTAGCCATTGTCATCATTTAAAAAGAAAAGGCATTCATAGATAGCTAACTGAAAGATACATTCTGAAAGGCACACTCCAATCCTATTCCCCTCCCATCTCGTCCCCTGAAAAAGTAATCTAGTAATACAACACCGTCTTCCCCAGATAACACCATCAAACTTATACATTACCGAAAACGTGACTGACATTGGCAATCTATCTTTAACTTCAGTAGACTTTGTCAGCAGGAAAGACTTCTGAACAGTAAAATCCCCTCCTCAAACCCCCCCAACTATGTACAAAAGGTCCCCAAGTAACTATGAAAACTAACCATAACCCCCTAATAAGGGATTCTGAGGACCGATCCCTATTGGCGGCATTTCTATGAAGACCTGAACCTGAGCCATGATTCCTGTCTTGAGAGGGAATCCTGTACTCTGACTTTGGAAGGTGTCCAAAATGACACCAAAAGCCTCCATCCCCCTTAAGGTTCCCTAGAAATGTGCCATTCTCCCCCTTTGCAGGTACTTTATACAGCTGTCCCTGAGCCTGCTCCAGCCAGGAGCCCCCCCCCAGCTGACCCCTATAAGTCAGCAAGGATGTGCCCTACCCTAGTATTATTTATTCCAGGTCGACAAAAAAAAAAAAAAAAAGGGGCACTAAGAAATTGGAAAGGCCATAACTCTCAGAGCTCTTAAAATATTTATCCATGCCATAGTACCAACTACTCAGATCAACCGCAATTAATTGCATGACTTATGCCATCTTACTTTTATGCAGCTTCACTGGTCCATATTATGGCTTATAGGACCTTCCAGTTCCGGTAAACAGGGTTAATCCATAAGGTGGGAGCCCGCGAGTCCCCATATAAAACTGACAGTATGCAAAATAACCCCCAAATAAGACAGACCCCGAGAAGCAAGGAAGTAACAGGGGAATGTAATTCCTGGTGGGATCAAATCATCCACCCCTAATAGCGGTGTATGGAAACGCGTGCCGGCCCAAAGGTTCCTACCCTCCCAGATCAGGAGCAGTCAGACACCTCCACGAGGAGAAAATTTGGCCTGTTAGGCCTCACTATGGCCTACCACTCCTTCCTGACCCACCCTGATAAGAAGAGGAGGAAAAGGAAAAAGATCAACCGGCAAATAGGTAAATACTCCAACTCAGTGCACTCATTATACACAAATTACACCCAGATGAATCCTTTGATGATTCAGCCTGTCTTGAAAAGGTTGGGCATGCCAGCCCGGTGGCGCTGAGGGTTGAGGCGCTGGACGCTACACCAGATGATACGGTGACCCGGGTTCGGGAACGGACTCGGTCATCGGGGTCGGCCGGGGGAGGGAGGATCGAGGCCCCAACAGATGCTTCCTCCTCCAAGGGGATTCTCAACCCTGAACTGTCGGTGGAGCACCGGCACTCGGGGGGGTTGTGGCTCCATCACCGGAGTCCAAGGGAGGGGGGACACTGTGAGGCGCTTGAGGGAGGCGTGCGTCAGCACGTCGCCCCTCTAGGACGTACTTCCTTGTGTGCCGGTGTCCCAGGGGGCGGGGGGAAGTAGGGGAGAACAGCGAAAATGGTGTCCTCGGTGTCCCTAGATGAAGACTGCCCATCCCGAGCTCACCTAGGACAGACCCCGCTGTGCAAGGAAATAGGAGGAGGTAAGGGCACTCTAGGGGCAGATCCTGAAAGGGGGCTTCGGGGTATGTGCAGTCGGAAGGAGGGGGACACCGGGGACAAGGAAGGAGGATAAAAAGATAACACAAAAAAAAAGAAAAGGTTGGGCAGCTTGATCGCGAGATCCATTGCTGCTTGCTCAGGAGAATCGTAGGAATGCCAGGTACCCACGATTGCCACTTGCAACTTAGCGGGGTATAAAAATCTTGAAGTGTATGCCAGCAGCTATCAGCTTGCTAACCATTGGGTGGAATGCAGAACGTTTCTGGCATGTTTCAAAGGGGAGATCTTGCGCTATTCTTAATTTAGAACTACCTCATAGAATGGATTGCAGCTCTCTTGATTTTGCTAAAACATGCTGTTTTTCCACGAAGATGAGAAATTTGACTATGATTGGCCTAGGAGATGCTCTGGGTAAAGGCTTCGGCCTGAGAGAGTGATGGGCCCATTCTATATGGTACTGTGGGTTGAGAGGGGATGGGCTGACGATCTTGTTGAAGAATTTTTACAGAAAGGTGATGCTATCAGCTCCCTCTTCAGCTTCAGGTAGACCAATAATCAGCACATTATTTCTCCTGCTTCTCCCTTACAAATCTTCTGTTTTCAGCTGGAGTTTATGTACTTGTTGGCGGAGGCGAGCGATCTCTGGGTCAACCTTTTCCTTTCACTTTTCCAATGAAGAGGTTCTGGCCACCGAGTCTCCCATCCATGTTATCAGGTTGTTAAGCTCACCCTGAATAGACTTTAATTCGGTAGAGATATCCTCTAAAGTTTCCCTGAATGGCAGCAGCTCTAGAAGGAAGCGATCTTCAGTCAGAGGAGTCGCAGGAGAATTAGGGGTGTTTGATCTAGTAGAACTCCCTGTGTTTTGGTATTTTGATATTTTAGAGGTTTTCTCTGGAGTGGGCGGCGGAGTGTGCCTGATCCCGGCCTGCCTTATCTCAGCGTCCATCGCTGCTGTAAAGCCGATTGCGATGCAGAATCCAAACAAAAAAAATGATTGCTGAAGGCAGGAGTATTTTAGAAGTGTGGGGCTAGAATTTAGCGTGTAATCCTTCCAGATAATAAGGAAAAAAGGGGTTCAGCAGAGGGCGAAAGGCAGGAACTCCAGTCTAGTGCTGCTTCTAGGTGCTCTGCATCACGTGACTCCCCTTTTCTCCCTCTACCTAAACTCCTTACCAAAGGCCTGCTCCACAAAAATCTTACTATATGCAGATGATGCAGTGCTCTTTGCTTCGCATCATAAACCTACACCCCTTCAGGACTCCCTACAACGTGCCTTCTCCCAAGCTGAAACATAGTTTAAGGACCATAGACTGGTCATAAACCTAAAAAAGACTAAATCAATGATCTTCCCTCACTGCCAAAACAAAGCAAAAAGTGCACCTCTCCGCATCCTCCCCAGCACCCAGCACCCCCTTGAACAGATATCCAACTACAAATATCTTGGACTTACCCTCGACTCGGCCCTTACTTTCCATGGCCACATAAACATCCTTGCTGCAGCAACAAATACCCGGATTGGACTCCTTTACCTTCACAGGGACTGCCTCCCCCCCCACACCCTTAGGCTGGCCATCACCTCATCAATACTGTCCCTAGTGGACTATGGGCTCTCTGTATACGGGGCAGCAGATAACGCCGCACTCCAGAAAATCCAGGTCTCCCTAAACAAGGCCTGCAGGCTCCTAACTGGTGCACTGAGGCTCACTCACACCTGCTCCCTCTATACCTCTGCCAATCTTCTCAACCTCGATGAAAGGCTCCGCTACCAGACCTGCATACTGTCCAAGAAAATACTGCTTGGACTCTCTCCCCCTGGGGTCTCTGCCTCTCTTCATCCGGCCACTCCCATTATCTCCACCCGCAACTCAGAGAAAGCACTTCTGGTTGTGCCCAGGGTAAAAACCTCCCTTGCCCAGAGATCTTTCCACTACAGGGCCCCCACATGATTTAATGCACTCCCAAACACCATCATTAATGCACCCAAGATCACCCACTTCAAAACCACTCTTCACAACCACCTCTTCAATATCCGCTCCTGTAACTGCAACTAACATTTCACTCTCTCACCCTCTCTGATTCTAATTCTCTGACAAAGTCCATTATGGATTGTAACCTACGTCAATAATACCAAACCCATGAATAGGACTGACTACTCTGTTTAGATGCTTTCTCAAGCTAATAATGTCTCTCTGCTTTGATGATGTAAATATCATCATCCAAATATTGTAAATAAAGTCTGTACCTACTATAAATACTGTAAAAAATGTCAGTGACAAATGTCTGTAGCACATGCTCTATGTAATTGTTGTTATTCCCTGTCTGTATTAGCTTCAGTCTTACATGTGACAAGGTACCTTTGGAAATGAGCCTCTGCCTCAAAGGTTGTAAACCGATATATTGAATAAATAAATAAAACAAAACTATCATCACCCTATTCAGCGACGTACTTGATGTAGTGAACCGGTCACACCTATTTATTTTGCTTGACTCATATCTCTCCTTTGTTCTGCATAGTGAAGCCTTGCTAAAAAAAATTGAGAATAAGACTTGGTTTCTTCTTCAGGAGCAAAAAAGTCTTCTTTATGACCTCTACAAAGGCATTAGTACAAGCTACTATTTTGCCCCTGCTAGACTATGCAGACATCATATACAATAGTTGTGCTTCCCGCTGTCTGTGCAGAGTGTATGTTTTGTATCGTTGGGTAATCCACTTTATTACCAACACCACAGCCAGAACACATCATTGCACACTTTAAAGGGAGGTGAACTGGACCTCTCTGGTGAATAGGAGGCTAGAGCATAGCTACATCTGGACCTACAAAGCCCTGTCAAACAGACTGCCAAGTTATATTACCACTCTCTTTCAACTATTGCATAGTACATATGCTTTAAGGAAGTGTGACTACATCTCCCTTGAGGTCCCTAAAGTACACACTCATTTTGGCAAAGCTGTTATTAGCTATACACTCCCTTCAATGTGGAACAAGTTTCAGACACTGTTAAAACTTAAAACCCTGGCCACACTGATTGCTTTCAAGACTCTCGTAAAGAATGACATTATTGAGACCTGTCACTGTTTCTAACTATCATGTATCTTTCTCCTCCCTTCCCTTCCCTTGAGCTACCCCTTACATTATTATAGAGTCGCCTGTGCACTGTTTACTCTGTATCTGTCATCAAAGTGTGATAAAACCTCCTCATATCCCAGTTAAAATTTATTCTGTAGTGTTCCAAACGAACGCACCCTTGTACATACAATCCTTGTATATATTATATTTATTATATGTACTGAGTTCCTCCTTGGTTTGTATCATTCTATTTTGTTCTCTATTTTTGTACACTTTGTTTCAATATGCTATGTCTTGCACTACGTTGTTTGAATTTTTGTTATCCTGACCTGTATAAGGGACATTCTTGCAAATGAGCTAGCTCAATTAATTTTATCCCTTCACAATAAACTTGAACTTGAAAAGGACAAATGCTGTATCATTGCTTGTGGCTTCTTGCCTCCTTTAATATTTCCCCATGGCAGTTTGGTAGCAGAATTCAACAGGTGGTCATCCATAACAGTTCAGTAATCTACGGGGACCATTTAGCAGGTAGGATTTTTTATTAAGGTCATTTAAAAAAATATATATATATATACATACATACACACATACAGGAAAGGATGGAGCTTGAGAAAAAAACATATAATCGCTTAGTTGCTCATCACCACCCCTCATACAAGTTTTTAACCATGATTCTTCAAAAATACACTATGCTTTATATTTGAGTGATGAATTATCCCACATCCTGGATGAGAAATGTTTTTAAGACTATTTGATAAAGAAAAAACATTTTTGAAGTAATTATGAATAAATAATAGGACAGGAGGATTGCTGAGTCAAGAAAGTTACCCAATGGCCATGCAATGTCATCTGAGTACAGAGTATAGAGCATATGTCTGGTCTTCAGTCATTTCTAAGAGGTATTGGGTGCTATGTATGATGCAGACAGGGGCACGTGAAAAAATCACATACCGCACCCATGTAGCTGCACACCCACAAACAGGTGTGCACAAGCTGGTATTCACAACTGGTGACCACCTTTCTGTGGCTGCTCCCCCCCCCCAGTGTGCAGGACTCTGCAGGGTGGCCGGGGCAGACCCAGTTGGGCATCTAATGGGATACCTGGCATGGGTCCCAGAATGGATCCCTTGTGCCAGATGGTGTGGGTCTAGGTGTGTGAATAGCACATGCAGGCACCTGGACCCAGGCGGCATGGCCCTCTTGGCTTCAGGACCCACTGCCTGAGTCACTGTGGCAATGCAGGCCCCTGTCACACCCCCACACTACCACCAGCAGGACCCCACCCAGAGACCCATATGCTGGGCCCCCAACACACATGTTCCCTGACACCATGGGGCACTACAGACCCATGGCTCATAACAGCCCATGCCCCCATAAGGGCAATCATCGAATGAGCATGGGGTGAGAGGGGGTGTTGGTGCCACAGGGGGGCAATGAACCATGCATACCAGGGACAGGGCTCCACTTGGTGGGAGCATCATGATGCCATGTCGGGGGGTGCCCATGTGTTGGAGTGGGTGTTTGGCACAGATAGGGACTGGGGACGGTCATACCGCTAAGGTGCGGGTCTGTGATGGGGGTCCACATGGGCTGCATTGTGCAGGAACTCACCCAGTCAGCTGCCCCAGCCCTCCTCGGCTGCCTAGTGGGCTGGGATAGCATGGAGGATCACATCCTGGTCCCATCTTATCTGGCGGATGGAGTCCATGGGGGTGTGCAGTGGGTTATGGCAGGGTCCCAGCTGCTGTAACCTGTGCCCATCTCTGCACCCATGCGGCGAGCACTACATGGTTTAATGCATACTGCATAGTGCTGGCATGTCCCCAGAATGCCCCCGGCGTTGTGCGGTCTGTGGACGTTGGGGGTTGGGTGCATTTGGTCTGCGTGTCCCCTGTTTGTGCATCCTGCACTGGGGGTGCAATGAGTGCGGAGTGGCTAAGTGCCCAAGATATATGGTGTGTAGCCACTCTGCCCCTTCATGTACTGGGCCCAATATTTGTTAAATTAAAGCTTTGCTGTAGTAAGCAGTATAATGCTAATTATGACTGGGCATATTGCGTCCTCTATTAAAATGGAGATATAATTTATTTAAGAGAAACTAAGTCACTCATTGGCTTCCCATAAACCTTATGCTAGTTTTGACAATGCAAAGTGAGCAACAAAAGTGGAGCGTAGGTGTGAGAGGGTTAAGAAATAAGCGTAATTAGAGTTGTGCAGTCTTCCCAAAGTTCTATCTTGCAAACAATGGTCCTTTGAACCAGGTAGAAGTTCACTAAAGTCCACTTAGTTGCAAACTAGTTCACCCTGTCCAAACCACTGCCCACACACACTCCTTCCCTTTCTCCCTCCATGTTACAGCACCAGGCCAAGGGGCCTACTTTGGTTTAGCAGGAAAAATACTAGTCTGCAGTGTGTTATGGATGTTCGCTGGTGTTTCAGCAACTCCATGTCAAAGTCATAATTTTTTGCCCAGTACATGATGGTCAGCTAAGCATTTAAATTCCACAACAAAAACAACATGGGTTGCCATGCTTGCTTTTAAGTTACATGGTGAGACTCAATCTCTCTTTATGGAAGAAATCCATAATGTCTGATGTGATGTCTGTTGATTGCTATTTATGTGTATTTGATGTTTGTATTTGTAGTTATGCTATTTGCAATTTTTCTAATTTTTTTTTTTAATTTCTTTTATACTGTAACTGAAGTTTGCTGCTATGAACACATGGGACTTCATTGAAAATGAGCAATGGTCAATTGAATGTTTTTTCCCTTATTCTGCTGAATAAAAAAAGATTTACTACTACTACTACTACATAAGGAGTCAGATTGTTTTACATAGTTATAATATCAGTGTTTCAGGTGTCAGCATAAGGGTGAAAGAAAGAATGAAACAAGGACACATCATTTGTCATGATGTTTGTATAAAACCATTTAAATCCCATGTCATTTTAATGAAGCATTCTTGATAAATGTATAATATGGTTGCAAATATAGCAAAAAAAAAAAAAATATAGGGGTGACCATGCTGCTTTTGTATATATGTAACCCTGGCTCCTTAAATACACCCATTGATCACACCAGTGTCACCTGGATAAGGAAAACTGGTTTGAAAGTGGCACATCTGAATATTTGTAGCCTCCCATCAAAGTTCCTCTACCTAGAGGCCTGGATGTCCCTTTATAAGCCCCATGTACTAGGACTCACTGAAACCACATAATTCCAACACTTTTTACCATCTTCTGGGCTACACCCTCATTCACCTCAACAGACCTTGAAAAAAAAGGGTGGTGGTGCCACGCTGTATGTGAAGGAACATATATCAGTCACCATTGTTAGTCACTCCGATCCCCTCTCTCCCAGTGAATGGCTCCTTGTTGAGCTAACCCTGGGCTCCTATAACAAAATCTACCAGGGTGCTGCTACAACCCCCCCTACCAAAGGTATCCCAGGCTTATTTAACCTACTGGACAGTCCAGGGCTAACAACTCAAACCAGGGACACTGCATTAGTTGGAGATTTCAACCTCAACTAGCTAGGTGTCCAGGAGCCCGACTAAGATAATCTCCTAAAATCTCACAACCTCGAGCAAGTCATCTCAGCCCCATCAGACATAATGCCTATACTCTAAACCACTCCCTACTCAACTGGGTGGCCACAAATTGGGTGGACATGGTCCTTCAGGTGGGTATCCAGTAGGATTCTGTAAGTGGCCACTCCTCTACTTACATCATTCTGGCCACCAAAATTAAATGCCCTCCTCCCAAATACCTCTCCTTCAGAAATGTTAACTGCCCAGCCCCCTCCAGGCTTCTCAATGACATAAGAGCATTAAACTAGTCTGCCCTTTACCTCATAGACAATGTGTCATTGGCAGTTAGCTTCTTCACCAATGCCCTCCTTCGAGTTCAAAACCTCCACTTCCCACTCAGCACTCGTCGGGTGAGGGGGGACTACACCCGTTGGATATACAAGGACCTACTGGCCCTAATGAAAGAGAGAGACAGCCTGTGGAAGGCTTATAAAGCGTCCCCTTTCCCCAACTCTGGAATGCTGACAGGTGCCTATGCAACACCTGCAAGCAAACGGCCAAAACACTAAAGCGCAACTTCTACCTCAACCTGCAAATGAACTACCTTGGCGATCCACGGCATTTTTGGGCCTCGATAGGGTTCTTACTCAATCCAAAGACTCACAGCTGAGTCACTCAACTCGCCTCCCCATCAGGCCCCCTGACTGACCCCTCTGAGATAGCACAGAGCTTTAACAAAAAAATTACCGATCTCTCTGTCCACCTCAGTAGACTTCCCCCCAGTCACAATCTAGCCCTAGTAGTCAGGCAGACTGACTCCCTGCCGACCCCCACCCCACCCCCACTTGTGCTTTAGAGCCATAGGCCCAGAAACTACCTCCAAGCTGCTAAAGTCCCTCCCTACCAGGGGTAGCCCTGACAGTGATAGGTTGTTCCCCTCCTTCCTTAAGCTCATCTCTCCTGCAATCATTAAACCCCTCACCTTCCTTTTCAACCTTGCCCTCTCTATGTCCACCATGCCTGATTCCTGGAAGCATGCCAATGTTGTTCCTATCTTTAAAGCAGGTGTTCTCCTTTCTACCGATAACTACAGGCCCATCTCTTTCCTCCCCCACCTGAGCAATATACTAGAGAGAACTGTGCACTCCCAGCTTTCTGAGCATCTTGGAAAATATTTGCTGCTGTGCTCCCAGCAGCATGGTTTCCACAAGCTCTACAGCACTCCATCAGCATTAGCCCATTTCACTGACCATGTCCTCAGAAACATGGATTCACGTAAGGCCACAGGTGTTGTATTCATGGATCTGACTAAGGCATTTGACTGAGTCAACCACCCTCTCTACACTCTACTCTCCACCACCTTGGCTGCTCCTGGGAGACTTCCTCATAGTTTCGTAGCTATCTCGAGACCAGATCCCAGTCAGTTACCATTGGGGCTGCATCCTCCCTGCCCTGCCTGTCTCTACTGGGTCCCCCAAGGTTCCATCCTTAACCCTTTATTATTTTCCGTATTTATCAATGCACTTCTGGTGGGGAGAGTCTGTCCTGTGAGGCACTTCTCTATGCAGATGACCTTGTTCTATACCACAGTGACAAGTCACTTGCAAACATCTCCTCATCCTTACTCTTAATTATGGTGCTGCCTACAATTGGTTTACTTGCAAAAAGCTCCTAGTAAATGAAAAAAAGACAAAATCAATGTCATTTGGCTCAAATCTGTTCCTTGCCAAGGTCTCCAAAGTGGAGTCCTCTCTACTTGTATTCATACCTGTTGCCCTCCCCCTCAAAAATGTCTCTAGTTTCAGATACTTAGGCATTACCCTGGACCCCTCAATTACATTCACTAAAGATGTTAATATTTCTGTGTGCAGAGTTAACCAGAAATTAGAAGCTGCCGACTGGCTAAGACAATTCCTGTCCCATGAGGCATGCCTAGCAATTGCACAAGGCAGACTTCTACCCCTTATTGATTACTGCTCCCCCATATACTCCCCCATGTCATCAGCCCTGCGCTCCAGGCTGACATCAGTTTACAACAGCATCTGCTGCTTTGTCCTCCTCACACCCTTTACTACCTATTATTATGACTTATACAAATCGCTTGATTGGCTCCCACTTCAAAGATGCTTCGACTATGCCTTGGGCTAACTAATAGACACTACACTCAGAGATGGTCCCCTGTCCCCTTATTCATCCCTACTCTTGGGCAAAGTGGCAACTAGGTGCCTCTGTGAATCATCCAGCCTCCCCCTGGTAGTTTCCAGAATCTCCACTACCATGGGCAGCAAAGCCTTTTCCATCTCTGTCCCGTCCTTATGGAACAAGCTCCCTATATCGCTCCACTCGTCCTCCTCCTCCTCCTCCCACTTATCTTTCAAAAGCCATTTTAAAGATTGGCTACTACTGGAAGCCAAATGCTGCTGTTCATCTGTGTAAGCTGGGATAATTCCCTCCACACACCTTTTGTGGGGGTTTACCCACCCTTGTGACAACCCTTTCTCTCCAGCTTTTTTCCCCACCCTCACCTGGCCCTCTCTCCTCTCCCTATAGTCTACTGCACTGCACTTTGCTTATTGTGGAATGTCGCACTGAATTTTGAATATCCACCTGGTTGTTACTTGATTTTGTTATAGGCATGCCTTTCTGAAGTTGTACTTTATATGGTTTACCTGGTAATTTGTTACCTTACTGTATTGTTCTCCATGTTCCTGTGATGATGTATATGGACTTCTGGCTAGCCTACAACTTCACCTTGTACCTTATTGTATTCTCATTTTTGTTAATACCCTTTGTATTGTAATTCCCTGCAACTCAGTGTTAAGGGCCTGCCATGTTATTTCTCCTGTATTCTGTTTTGCTAAATGTGCCATTGTTAATGGCCCGGGTTGTGCCTGAAACCGGTCCATTGGATCAGAGCACTTACCAGGTCACCAAAGGCATAAATAAATAAATATCTGCTTTCAAAGCTGCAGTTTCAGAGCTGTTTGGCACAGGACAAATGTAATTAAAAATCGCAATAAAAATAAAACTTGACAGAAAGCTATTCAAACAATTCAAATGTACATGCAAAATGACATGGACATTAATATAAAAGAAACAGAGTAACCAAAGACGGACAGATATGTACATAAAGTGTATTGAGTGATGCCAAAGGCTGCAACTGTGGGAGTTAATTTCCACACTGCCATCCTGTATATATTTTTAGCTAGACATAACATCATAGGATAAATCATTATTCTAACAATGCTTCCAAATATTTAAGAACATACAGTACTTGTGCCAGTAAGCAGCCTTGAAAACTTTTTTGGGTGCATCAAAAAAATGGGAATTTGAAACACCAGGAAACATCTTTAAGATATTCTTTCAAAGTTATTATTATTCAATTAAAAAAGGTTGAAATAACATAGCTAAACTAGATATTAGTAGCAGAAAGTCTTAACTAGTTACCTCTTGGTCTGACACCTGACATGCAAGTGACCTCTCTTGCTGCCGCCAAGGGCTGTGCCAACACCAAAATGAGGCTGTGTACCATGTTACTGCCTCAGTGATTGGCATTCAGGTGACCTCAAACAGCACATGAACTGTGCTTCACCTGTTTATCAATTTGACTAGCCCACACTATTTTTGAACCAAAGCTTGCAAAACTCAGTGAGAATTGAACATCTAAAGCTACTGTACATGTGTTTGATTCTCTGATAGAACTGAACTTGAAGCTCTAGGTCCAGTATGGGGTAACTCATATGACATGATGACTACACCTGTTTCCTGTTCTGGGAATCATATTAATTTTGTTAAGTATGACTTCCTCAAAAGAAACACTCCTGTGGAGAGCACAGTGGGACTTGTTTCTTAAATCCATGCTCATTTTTAGCCACTCTCCTGAAGGCCCAGAAAACTTTCCAGGAAATGCAAGGGATTCATGGTCTGCTGCCTCTGCCCAAGTTGAAGCAGAATGATACTACATAGTGGAATTCTATCTTTTACACATTTAAGTGGTTACACAGTGGCATAACACCTTTTGCATGTTGGAGAGGCTGCTGGAGTAGAAGAAGGCGAGCAATGAGCATGTCACTGCTCGAAGCTGGATAAATGGATGAAGCCTTCACTGCTTCTTAGAGGGGTGCCATCAAACATTTAGTGACCTTCCAATGGCCATTTCAGACAGCACACTGTAAACCTGGAGCAGAAACTGCCCGTGTCAAGTCTTTTAATCATTAAGGTAAAGTATATGCGGATGTTCCTGGAGGGCACAAGCATAAAAAAGGAATTTGATGTGAATACTGACTGGAGTAGTGTTGTTCTCACCGAAATCATAGCTCTCAGACTGAAAACAGATGCTAGGTTCAGTGCCATGTTTTCAGAAGAATAATGGGGAAGATAAATGCTACAATATATAGTCTGTGATTGTAGTAGTGATTACATTCTGCCTCATTGAGAAGCAAGGCTCCCCTGCCAACATTTTACAGGAAGGAAGTAAAATGGTTTTGCATCAGCTGTGACGGGTGCCCCGCTTGACATGAAACCCTAAGGTGCCACTAAAAAAACGCAACTCGATCTATCTCTCTGTGTCATATTGTAAAGTGTGGGTGGGGGACACAACTATCAAGAATTCTCCTTTCCTAAATCCCTTTCTGCCATGCAGCATATGAGACGGTCTTACTCCACAGGCTTTTCTGTTTGACTGACTGAACTGCAAACATAGATGAGGCTACAGCATTCTGTAACTAATTTCCTCTGAAATGTAATGTTGCCCGGTAACTTGATTTTGTTTTTTATCTTTTTTAATTATTGTTTCTCAGAATCAACTGAACAAAAGAAAACATTCCATTCAGAAAAAAAGATCACTTGATACAAACTGATCAGTGAGGTAGCTACTCCCAATACACCAAAAATAAAATGCATTCTACACATTGGTACAACACTGGACATAATCCATACACTGAACATCACAATTATATACAGTATGAGCTGAAGAATGGACTCCATGAGCTACATAGCATATTCACCAAAGCCCAACTCTCAAAGGGTATTTGTGGCCAGGTATTTCAAGTTCAAAAGACCACAAAAGTCTTAAGGGGCAGTACGAAGATGTTTAGAAACTATACTTCAAGCCAACATTGCATTTACTAATGAAATGGCTCTTACAGGTAGCAAAAGTTCTAACAGCATAGCCATGCTTGAAATCAACAATTTTGAGTGGCCCCTTCAAGGAACATCATTACACAGAATGCCCTGCATGAGTATGGCTTAGCAAAACAAGACTACAGTGTGGATTTAAAAACTGATGGAAAGTTGGGTGGAGAGAACCCAAAGTACTACAAATTTCTCAAAAAATGCTCACTTTCCTGGTTGCAGTATAAGACTGAGACCCTGCTAGGTATTTTTTCCCTATTCAGTGCATGACAATATGGAATAGTGTACTTAGGTTTTGTCTTCAGGCTCAGGCAGTAGTTCTTCCTCATTGTGCCATCATCATTTGTGAGCCATAGATTTTTAAGAATCATTTGGATCCAAAAGGAAAGTACCTTGCACTTGCGAGTAATCCTAAGCCACACTGGAAAGATCATTGTATGACCTATGGCAGCAGTCCTCAAAATGGTGTGAACCCCCTATAAATGCTTCTTACATTGCAAGGTGGCATAGCACAAGTCGGGGGGGAAAAACAGAATAATGCATCCATCAAGCAGAATTAGCCTCTTTCATCTCATCAGCTGTAGAAGTACTCTATACCCCGTGAGCCCCAGCAAAATTGTAAAGGGACAATATCATTCAAGGTTTCTCGGGAGGCAAGATTCTATATGTCTTTTGAAATAAAAAGTTCTGTCCTAGCTATGTTAGCCATTAATTCTTCCTAAAGTCAGCCTTTCAAATATAAAAGCAAGAGATCCCCCTCCTTTCCCTCTGGGATTTCAAGAATATGTCCATTTGCTTCCCTTGCTTGTTTTTTTAGGGTTTAGCGGTAAGTGCAGAGGTGCTAGTTGTCCCATACAAAAGTTGATGAAGAATATGTGCCACACATTATAAATGTTGTTTCACCTTTCTTAATTCTCATTTGACCACATCCATTACCATTATAATGGGTGCCAGGTTAGAATTAAGTGTCCTACTTCTGGGTGCTCTCAAAAATGGAATTTATAAAGTGTTGCATTTTCAGCACAAGGGACTGTAGAATTTCAGTTGTTGTCTGGTTCGACAGAGTTGTCAAGTAGCTTGTTGCAGACCACGTGGCCTGGAGACTCTCTTGGCTTGCGCTGAGTCCAAACTGGGCTGGTGTCACCAAGGTTTACCCATCTCATGCAGCACCAGTTGTACAACAAAGAAATATGTAAATCCCCAGCAGCTACGGTATGCTGATTAAAGCGGTCATTAAAGTAATTTCAAAATAAAGTTTCTGCAGTTCATTCATTATGCTGCTGCCATGCTCAGGCTGCACAGCACCTCCACCCTCCTCCACTAACATATTTTTTTATTATTCTTTTTACACTTTTTCTCCAGTGAGGCTCTTCTCAGCTGGTTGACCCTCACCCCAGCTCCATCCCCATATCCCCTCTTCTGTCGCAGTTATTGAATCTCCATGGGGTCTCTAGTCCAGCTTCTGCAGCTTGGATGGGCTCTGTTTGGGTGTAGGTAACCCCCCCCATTCAGTCCGTCAAATGTGGGAGCCATGGCAAGTTAGGGTTGGGGAGCCTGAAGGGAGCTAGCAACATGCTGCACACAGTCCCAAGGCTTTTCCTCCGGAAACAAAGAAACATGGCTATTGTTGGCAGATAAAAGCCTTGTGGCCCATCCAATCTGCCCAAAAATCTACCTAGTACAGGGAATTGTCCCTAGTGGCATTTGATCTTACACTTCCCCTTGGATCATATCAAGATTATCCTTGGTGAGACGCTTGAACCAGTCAAGAAATTGAAATATTTTGGTTTCTGTCTAGACAGTAAGATATCCTTTGTTTCACATATTGAGGAAACTGACAAAAAGTTATGCCCAAGGCTTGGTCTCTTTTATAGAATATAACATTTACTTACCTATGATGCCAAACTCAGACTGGTCCAAACAACCTTTCTCCCACTAATTGACTATGCGGACATTCTGTACGGCCACAGTCCCAAGTCAGCCATGTCTACATTGGATACGCTTTATCACAGGGCCTTAAGATTTGTCACTAATGCCTATTTCAATACTCACCATTGTTCCCTTTACTGGCAGATCGGCTGGTCTTCTCTTAGTATCAGGAGATGGTGAAAAGCATTCCTCTGGGTGCACAGAGCCTTAACTGCAAAACTCCCTCTCTATATCTGTTCCCTGTTTAAACATGCTCCCTGTGTGTATACTCTCGGAAAGCTCTCATACATAACATTTGACATTCCCAGGATTAGAACTCAATTTGGTTCTTTATCCATAAGTCATGCTTTGCCTACTCTGTGGAACACCTTGCAAAAATCATTGAAACTCAAGCACACCGTTGCTCTATGTACATTTAAGTTCCTGCTTAGAACCACACTGAAGGATGAATGTAATTGCTATGGATGAACCCACATACTGGATCTTTTAATCTTACTCCTTGGCTGCTTTTTAGCGTTTATACTTTCTCTTCATCCCCCACTCTTCTCTAATCCTGACTTCCTTTTATTTCTATCTCTTTTGTCCCTTACAGACCCTAACTCCTCCACCCTCACCTACTCCATTCTGTGCTTCAATCACTTTCACTGCCCTCTCCTCTATCCCTTCTACCTGTGTTTCTCCTTTCACTCTACTATACCTTTGTCATTAGTACTTTTCCCTGCTATTGACCTTCTCATCTTGTGCTTAACTTTAGAGTAGACTAGTATTGTCCATTTCCACTGTACTGATCTTTTTCCTTTTTTATTTATATTTTTTCTTCCTTGTGTTCGCTGAATTTGCACGTGTTTGCTATTTATTTTTATCTGCATGAATCTTGTGATTGCTGAATTTTGCATTTGTGTTTGACTTTAATTTTATCTGCTGTTTATCTGTGTCCTTCAGGACCTCCTTAGCTGTCTCAATGGTGTTATCTTGGTTAAATAAAATTGAATTGAATTGGATTCCAGTGTGCCAAGTGTCAATGAGTGCACATGCATGCAAGGTGTGCTTTGCTTTCTGATGCTGTTGGTATCCCCCTGCCTGTGGCTGCTCTGGCTGCACCACCACCATTGGTCACCCAGCTGGCAGTAGCACAGTGGAGCCTACAGCCCTTCCTCCCAGACAGCATCCTCTGGGACACTTGAACCTCCTCCCTTTGTCTATCCTTACACATCCCAAGTGTAGTCCTGACCCTCGGTTACCAACATCGATAGCAGCATCCCTACCAATTCATTGCACCAACGGGCCTGCCTGAGTGACCTGATTTTGATGATGCCATTTCTTATTTATGTTCTGCTGTGAACTCAAGCGATATCTTCTGAAAGACTCCACCTGGGGATGGTCTTTATATGGTGACCTACCTCTTTTATTGATGTTAATAAAATATATGCTGCTTTCTTCCTGATTTAGTGGATGCTCCAGACCTGAAACTCTTCTGGCATCCTTGGATGCCTGTTAATAGTAAATAAAATTTGAAAACTGAGAAACAATTTAAATAAAATTGCCAACTTTGCATATGTAAATCGAAAGGTTCTGTGTTTAACCTTATTCAAAATGGTCGCCATGGGCTGAATGAGTTAAAAACAGGTATTTTGTTTTGTTAAAAGTAACTAATAAAATATAGTCACTACCCACCTGTCAATCGCCTTTCTTTCTACACATTCAATAGATGGAATGTTTGTTATGGAATACATGAATTCAGACTTCTGCAGAATTTCTCTGACAGAATGCTCACCATCTCACATGTAACGGATGTCCTTAAATGGTGCCAAGGTCTCAGTTTTATCTGTGGTACAGTAAAGAGCAGAGATTGCTCTAGCAAGCTTGCAAGGATAGGATGGGGATTTTTCATGGTAACCAAAGAAACGCCAAGTATTAAATCTAAGAATAGTATTTTTTTTAATTTGTTTACCATATGTGTGCGTGAGGAGGGGATCATGAGAGGAAAGAATGTTTATATATTTATCTATTTATTGATTGATTTAAATTTAAGGGAGTTTCCTTTTTTAGGCCTTGTTGAAGGGTTTCAGTAAGAGAAAAGGTGGCAGCCATGTTAGTGATGGCAATCAGGGATGAGTGAAAAAGCTCATGAATTCTGCATGTGATTTGCTCAAATTCCAAATCTCATCAGAACCTTTTTTTACCTAGGCATTAGGCTGAGGTAAATATATACTGTAGGTGCCAGGCAGCATCTGTCAGATGGCAAGATTTTTCTTGCCCATTTCACAAGCAAACAAAAAGACATGACAGGGTGTGGGTTAGACTACAATAACTGCCCTTCCAATAGCTGTAAGGCCACTTCATCTGTGGCACCGGACCTCACTATGCCCTGGGTAGTTATCTCAGCCTAACCCACACCCTGCCATGTCTTGCTGCTTGCATAAATTCTTGAATTGATTCTTTTGCTTCTTTTTTCCTTTTGTACATAACCAATTTTTGGATTAGCTCTTTGACATCAGTAACTGTTATATATAATTATGTCCTACACTCGGTATGTTTTTTAGACTGCATTTGATATTGACCTGTCAATGTCTAGTATTCATTATCTATGATGATCTTCTCCTCTAGTCTCTCTCTCTCTCTCTCTCTCTGTGGCTAAACTTCACTCTTGACTGATGTGCTTCCATTGATGATGAAGGAAGAATTGCTGTGTATGACACCTTCATTGCAGCAATATGTCCTGCCGTATGAATACCCTGCTTCTGTTAATGAAGACCTACTTCACTGAGTTTATTTATTTTATTTATTTATTTATTACACAGAATCAGAATTACAATCCGTTGAGTCAGAGACTCATTTACAAGGGTTCTATATCAAGAAAAACATAGGTTACAAGAACATACAATAAGCAATTGAGCAAGATTAAAAACAGCACACACAGATTATGTTGAGAGAATGTACAGTGCATTTGGTGTACAGTAGTTACCTATATTTAATATTATTATATATTATTATTATATAGTAGTTATAGTATTAATATGATTTATTATATTATTAAAAGTACAGTCCATGTTAATATTATTATAGATCATATATTTAAGTGTCTGCATGGATCTGCCTGTATCCTCTAGTGTAGTCGACCCCTGACAGGCCGGTCCATGCAGAAGCTCTATAAATTTATGGGGGACTATCACTTTATGATATGTGGGTGCTTTACTGTATGCAACCCATCATACACGTAACTGAGAAGTGTCCAACACAGTACATTACAGTACAGGGAATGGAGCTTTCCCACACCTGTATACGTAGTAGCCTTTATTTTTCATTCTGTATTCCCATCACATTTATAGCACCTGCTTTTAGGGGTGCCTTAACAGCCTGCCATTGGTACTGCAGCATCTGTGCATGCAGTATGCCAGCACACAGAGAGCTGTGTATCAGGGGCATTTCAGATCTGCCAGTGGGTATGTCTCATGTCACACACCTGCACTGCATACTATGCATCCAAGGACAGTCTATGGTTTTTGGTGGTATTTGACAGCTGGCAGGGTATGATAGCATCAGTTATTGCAGCACAGGGTTGTGGACTGCACACTACAGCATACATTGTCTGTGAGTCTGTGACTGCACAAAGCAGTACTGCCCGGTGCCACCCAAGTACCCAACAACATGATAGTTTGTCACACAAAGCCCAGTATGGTACTACTAGAGGAACACTGTACACATACTGGTTGGGATTAGGAGTTTCTTTCACACCCCCACATACTAGTTCTGGTGCTGACATTGCGATGGACAGAAGGGGATGATGGTACCCTCCATCAAGCACCTCCCATGTGTCACCTGTTTGGCTCACCACTCTGCTTGTGGCAACTCTGCAGACTTTGGTGCTGGGACCCCTGTTGTACCAAAATCTAGTGTAGAGTCCCTGGCTCACCCACAGTTTGCAACAGAGAGGTGTTCAGCACAACTTTCAACGATCTAGGGACCTTTTACAAATCATACCCATGGTTCCCTGACTCCTTACCTCCATTTCATTATTTACATTGTAACTGTATTGCAATTGCAATGTAGTTGCATGTAACAAACATGCAACTACAGTGTAATTACATATGTTGCATATAATGAATGATTATCTACCACACAGTTACATTGAAACTGACACTTAAAATAAAGTGCGACCCAGTGTGTTAATGGCAGCTTGCCAGAGGGGAGTGGGGCGGGGGACCATGAAGGACTGCTATGAAGCCAATTGTACCAATGACTTTCACAATTGCAAGGGGAAAGTGCCACAAGAATGCAAGGGATTGCCGCTTTTATTTGGACTGTTTTTTGTTTAAAAGAAGAATTCCAGGTGATAAGCATGGATATACTGTATGCTCATACTTGGGGCAAGAAGGGCAGAGTAGGTGAGTCATAAGTCCCTTATGTCATCACAATATTATTGTACCTTGTCACTATAAAAGGAAGGAATTTGGATAATACAGTGCTCGATTATCTGCACATTCCTAATTATTAGCAGCATCAGTAGATAAAGAAATAATAGATTTTGCTTCCAGCAAATGGTCTTGACATTTTGATCCTTGTGCACCAGTCAGGTCCTTACACAACAGTATTTTATAGGAAAATTGGTTAGTATGGGGAAAAATAGCAGCAAGAGTTGAGATAGAAAGCGAAGAAGTAGAAAAGGGAACAGGACAAACAAAAGTGAAGTAAAAGTATTTCAGAGAGAAAAGTTGCAGAATTAAAAGAAAAGTGAGAGAGAAACACAATAGAAAACTAGAAATATAGGAAAGAAGAAGAAAATGAAGGAAGAGACAAAGACATAGAAAGTGAGAAAGAAAGTACAACAAAGAGAAGGGGGTTCCAGTAGACCCCTTAGCACCCTGAGTAGCAGTAACTGACATATTTATAACCATGGTGGTCCAATAGTCTAGGTGGGGCTTCTTGAGCTACAGCCCAATAAAATATCCCTAGTGTCTACTGGGTCCAGAAAGGACTTTTGTTTTCTGGACTGCTGATTCCCTTATGTTCACCTCTTCCCCAGTGTCTCTTTGATCATAAAATGAGCAGACAGTAAAGAAAGAGTGACTGAGCTTCATTTTAAAGAGTCTAAGTATGCCTTCAGTCTCCCCAGGTGCTGGCCTAGCAAAGATTCAGGTTAGGAGAGAAAGGCATCAGTGAGTGGCATACTACAGAGGTGGCACTCCAGCGGCATGCAGTTGGGCTCCCAGTTGAAAGCAGAAGTAGCAGGGGCCACAGGCGAAAGAGCCATTCTTGTGGTTCTGAATAGGCTCCTAGTGAGGAGCAGAGCAGAGAGCTAGCAGCAGGAAATACAAAGTGAAAACTGCTCCTGTGGCTGACATCAAACACCCAATGTGGGCTTAATTATTTAAATAAATGTGAGAGGCAGGAGCCAGGGAACAGTTGGCTCCCAGAGGAGAGCATCAGTAGCAAGTTCCATATTAGCCTGTGCTGCTCCTGAAGCAGTATGATAAGAGCCACAAGGGCTAACTGTGAAGACGGATCAGGGAAGATGGCAAACATTAGGGTCAGGAAGGCCCAAGCACAGAGCTACAAAGTGGCTAGAAAAGGAGCCCAGAGGGCATAAATATAGATAGGAATTTATCTGGGCAGCACAAAAGGCAGTATTGCATGGAAATAAATAAATGGAAGGCAGGCATGTGGCACCTGCTTAGTGATGTTGATGTCAGGACATTCTGACGTCAGCAGGGAGGCAGTGTCATAAAGATATAAATGTAAGTTTAGCTTCCTGTTATGGCCAAACACTTTATTGTTTAAAAACAAATAATGAAGTGGGGTAGATAAGGGTCTGTCAACCCTATCTGCCCACTAACAGTGGAAAATTTGGGAACTCCCTAAGGGGGAAAAGCGAAGTGGTAAAAATGAAGCAGGATGTGCAGTCAGGAGGAGCTGGCTCAAGATATTCCTGTCCCTGGGAGGTACAAGCTCTCTCCTGAGTGGCTGCCAGGAGCCTTGGTGACTCAACAGATCAAACAGATATTGAGTAGGGTGGTTATGAAGATGGAGGAGTGGTTCTTGGGACTTTCTCTCCTCCTCCTAAAGTTAACTGGAATGCTGTGGGTGGACTCTGCCACAGGCGCATGGGCAACTCTTCCTCTCAGGGTTGAAAATAACAGTATTATTAAAGTTTAAAGTGCTAGGTTAGATATGTAAGGGGCTGCCACAGTCAAAGGTACCATAGTAAAATAGGTATTAGAAAAAGTTCAGTCAGATTAAAAGTTACAGGAATCCTTGTACTTCGTTAGTTCAGTCTAGAAAGGAGGGGAAATCCATAGCAATTAAATAATTTGCTTTTGAGACGTCTTTGAAGAAGAGTTTATTTTTATTAGATTTTATTGGGAGGGGAACTCACCTGCTTATCAGAAAAGGACCAGAAGTGTAGTGGAACTGACCAGAGAACCTGGAGAACAATGTCTCAGATTATTCCTGGCCAGTGTAGTACATTAGGTATGGGATTCACCTTCATCACCATGGACAACAACCATCTGGGTTTCAGGTGGAGGTGACAGTGTTTCTCAAAGACTTTGATGACTTTGGGTCATTTTAACTAATTTGGGGGTTGGAGTTAAATGTACTAATTGTCTGCACTATATGTGATGCAATATTAAGTTTGGAAATAGTAGATGCAATTTGAAAGTTATTGATGTTAACATATTGAATAGGCTGTGTAGCTATTATTAGCTCAGAACTTGGTAGAGCAGTTGTCTGATGTTAAAATAAATCTGCTTTATCATTAAAAGTGACATCCCAACCCTGCTAGTTCCTATTAGCACTATATATCTAATTAACATTAATATCCAACCAGCCCTTGGAAATTACCTTTCTTTAAGCTAACTGGATAACATCTCCCGAACAGGTAAGCAGTGAATGGTGACCATCCACCACCACTATCTTCTTCCTACCTGTCAACCAATTTGCTATCAACCTCCTGTACACTTTGTGGACCCATATTATGCTACTTTCTCCATGGGTTTCTGTGCAGTACAGTATCAAAGGCATTGTGGAATTCCTGATAGATTATATGCACTGCACAGCCCTTATCCACCTTTCTAGTTAGTGCCTCAGAGAACATGATGAGGTTGATTTAACAGGATAGAAATTTTGTGAAACCATGTTGTGCTAGTAAACTGTCCCATGATTGTCCATGTGCTGACACACCACAGCTCTTATGATTGATCCAAATACTTTGCAAAGCACAAAGGTAAGGATCACAGGTGTTTTGTTACCTGGGCATGGCCTTTCCAATTCCTTGATTTGAAAAGGAGGATGACATTAACTGCATTACAGTCCCCTGGTACTGTCCCCTCTCTGTAAAGAATCCTAAAATATATCAGGAAGAGGTCTAGACAGAAATCCTTTAAACTCCATTATTTCTCTTGGGTGGATGTGATCCAGACCACAGGATTTTCCAAGATTTGCACCATCCAGATGCCTACCTACTGCCTCCTCTTCAGCTTACACCACCCCCATAGCTGACCATGCCCCTGACATCCAGCTTGAACCTTTATGCTAAAAAAGTTATTCAATGCCTCTGCTATCCGCCTGTGTCACTCAGTGATCCATGTCCCCTAATAATTAGTGACCCAACCTTATCCCTAACTCTCCTTTCATTCCCTAAGTAATAAAGAAGGATTTATTTTCCCCTTCATCTCCTGTGCATCCTGTCTTCCAGTCCAGTCTTGGCCTGGGCAATCATGTCTCTGCATTCCTTCTGTAATGCATGATACACTGCTTTTTTGCTCTGTCTTCAGAATCCTTTCAGTAATCATACTGTATGTCCTCCTTTTTCTCCGTTACTCTGTTTTGTATTGTCCTCACATTAAATCTGCTATGAGAAATGTGATTGAACTAGAGTACTGAGACTATCCATGTTGTGTTTTTGTAAGTGGCAATGTACCTAGAGAAAGACATCTATATCAATATTGCATCAGTACGTTTTTTTAAATTTGCTTTAGTAAGTTCTTTATTAAAACAGTTTCTACCAGAAAGAACTTATTGCCTTTTTCTTAAATGACTCAGTTCTAACCAAGTGTTGACTAGATTTCATATGTATAAATTTAGTCCTCTCCATATTCAAGGTCATATAGTTTGTAAATAGCTACTGCAACACCTTGGCCAAATCATGGCTCAGACTATTTTCAGGAGTTGTCACATCCTTATTATATATAGCAAGACATTGTCATCTACATGTACTCATACACTGGTGTAGGTACAGACATTGAGTAAGTCATTCATGTAATAAAGAAGAAGAATGTGTCTCAAAGGAGACCTCTGTGACACATCTTGTTCATTATCCTTGCAGCTGACAGATCCATTTATATGAACGTGTGTATTTTCTGTCAGGCTTGAATTGAGCAATTGGGCTGCTGTATTTGACAGTGTAATATTCTATAGCATTTTTAGGTGCATGTCATGATTCACAGAACAGAATGATTTTTAGGTCCAAATATATCGATCCACCTAAATTGCTTTGATCAATTCTGCTACATATATGCCTTGTAAATTCCAGCACATGCAAAGGTCAGATGTCTGACTGCAAGCTTTTAAAAAGTTTGATTGACAAAAGGTTTTGCTATACTGTAGTTGGGGGGAACCATTTTCTGAAATATGTTTGCACTGACTGGGAAGAAATGATAAGGGCTGGTAGTTGTTAAGGTTTTCTAAAGTCTCATTCTATGAAGATGGAAAGATGTCATGCTGTTTTCAAGGATTTTGGAAATGTGTCTGTAGAACATGCAAAATATGTGATGTAGGACAAACGGTAAAAGCTAGCAAGAACAACTGCTGTCAATAATTGTGTATTTATTTGACTAATCGTGTTGCTTTTATTTGTAGATAGTTTATTCCATGTAAGGTGGATCAGCTGATTTTCCTTCTCTGGTGAAAAAGCTGATAATGGTATCTGCTCCAGTCAGAAGGATTGTGTGAAGTTGTGACCACTCACACGTAAGTTTAAAGATACCTGAACAAATAACATGCTAAGTGAAAACTACCTAAGAATAAAGTTTGTGACAGACAAGAGGTGGAGCTAGCAGCCATCAGGAGCCACTGATACTGAGAATATATGTAGATAGTGTATATGTTATTCTATGTTTTAATCTGTAAGGGTGCCCTGATCTCTGGAAGAGCATTCCTTAAAAATAAAGTGATGATGATGATAGGGAGTTGCTAAAATAGAATAATTGCCCCATCATTGTTAACAAATTTGCAATTGCTTCTCACAGTCTGTGAAATGTGTCTGTCATATTGTGCACAATGACATATCTGTAACAAGATTTAAGCATTAGGGGATCAGCAGGGATGTAATAACATCTTGTTGAGTTGGATGTTCATATATGCTGTCACGCTTACCAAATGTGTAAAATGGATAACGCTTAGATTGAAATTTTGTTTTCTGGGGGACCCTATATTCTTCCATCCAATGCAGCTGTTGCAGTAGTGAAACATCCATATCATGTGGGACTAGAAGCACACCCTATCAAACATTTTCAGGTATGTGGGGCTCATCCTACTTATGTTGTGTTGTCCTGCCCAAAATCTGCAATAAGTTGCCACCTAGCATAGCAGGAACAAAAACAAACTGAATAATCACTTATGAGACAGAACTACCTAGCAATCTGGACAAAACTGTAGTAAAGTCACAACCTGTATTGCACTCTTATATGGACCATGATGAAACTTGTTCAAATATAACCAAGAAATTATATACATAGCGGAGAGAGTGACTAGAATGATATGTGGTCCTCAGCGAATCAGAATTTCTGAGGTAAGAAATTAAGAAATGGACAAAGAACAGAGACTCAATTCCTGTATAGTATATATATATTTTAATTTTTATTTGCTTTTTGTGTTGCCTCAGTACAACATCAGAAACTGACATTTTGAGGAATTCTGCCAATTTCTCAAGGTATGGTGGTCACCATTCAACTTAATATTTTCAAGCTCACTACATGAGGTTCGAGTTCTTATATGTTGTCAAGGGATACCAACCGGGTTCAATGTCACTGCATCTGATTATTGATATATTCATGATATTTAACCTGTGTTGAAGTGCTTGTAATTATGAGGAGCCATGTCTGTCCACTTCCCTACAGTGGAGCCACTGTAGGGAAGAGGACAACCGTGTCTCCACGTGAAAACAAACACTTCAGCACAGGGTAAATCCCGTGGGTATATTGATGAGCAGACATAGTGACATGGAGCCACATTGGAGCCAGGTTCACATCCCTTGACACCACATAAGGACTTGAATCTTGCGCAATTAGCTTGAAAATATGAAGCTGAATGGTGACTACTGTGAAACTTCAGTTTCTGATATTGTCTTGGGTTGGCACAATACGCAAATAAAAGTTTAAAATTATGTACTATACAAGAGCTGAGTCTCTATTCCTTGTCCATTTCACATAGAATAGTGCAATTAAGAGACTCCGCTGAGCAGTCACAGACAGCCATACCATAGGGCCAAGCATCCAGGGATCACCCCCTTTTTTGTAGATAGAAGGTAAGAAATGACCCACTCCCTATCAGCCCCATATCCTTTCGTCCAATCACCTGTTACATTAGGGACTTTAACAACAGAAGCCCCAAACTGTTCAGAGCTACAAAGCTACTATACATCAAGGGAAGGGATAAGAAAGTCTGACA
This sequence comes from Neoceratodus forsteri, assembly GCA_016271365.2. Lineage (NCBI taxonomy): Eukaryota > Metazoa > Chordata > Ceratodontiformes > Ceratodontidae > Neoceratodus > Neoceratodus forsteri. The sequence continues at coordinate 344,937,148 of JADMNL010000022.1, forward strand.
TACTGTACATTATCACCTCCGGGAACCTCATAACATACTCTACTGCTCTATTGGAGAAACGTGGTCTATAGTACTTTTCTACCAAAGGATCCATCTGCTAAGGGCTAAAGATCCAGCCTGTAATTTCACATTAAAGTACATGCCAAGGCTCAAATGACAGCTCTGCAAATGTCTCATAGGGATGCTAGAACTCTCTGTACCACGCCCATAGCCCTTGTCAAGTGTCCCATAAGAATATCTCATGGGACACCCAGTCTTTCCACATGCTTTCCTGATACGCTTTTAAATTCACCTGAATATAATGGAAGAGGAAGCTTTCTGCCCTTATGACATGCCTTAAAGGAAAAAAAGGTTTATGACTTTTGAAGTTAGTGCTGTTCAAATACTACTTCAATATATTCTTTGCATATCCAAAGTATGAAACCAAAACTCTTTTGTATTCTTATGAGGACAGAAAGATGGCAGTAATAGCTCTTGCCTATTATGGGACAGAGAATTCACATTTGAGATGAACTCCAAAGATGTTTAATGAACTGCTCTGTCAGGAAAGAATGTGCAGTCAGCTTCTTTACATGAAAGTGCCCCCAGTTTACTCACTTTTCTAGCAAGGAAATTGCCATAAAAACTCCTTGAAGGTTAGGAACTTTAGACTCCCTAAGGCCAAGTTAGTTCACTTGTTGAGTACTGTACCAAGCTTAGATTCCAAAGGAGAATTGGCACTTTCACCATCAGATTACAAAGGGACACTGCCTTGAGAAAGTGGACCATGTGGGGATGGGCTCTGGCCATGATCCTCTCAACCTCAAGAAGAATTAAGCAATATGACATGACAGGGCATGGGATATGTAAGCAATAAGCCACAACAGGGTGTAGGTTACAATTCCTGAACTGCATGCTCAGGTGCATTGTGAGGCACAAGGCACTTGTGACAAGTGCCTTCAACCACCTGGAAGTGCAGATCAGGAATAGTAAGGCATAGTCTGTAGTGGCTTACTGCGCTTATAAAATGGGTCCACTGCAATAAAAATTAAGAAAATTGCAAAACAATGTGGTTACTATTCCTGAACCATACAACTTTGAATCCTTCTCCACCAATCAGGAAGCAGGATTTTCCCTACCCTTTTCATAATGGGGGCATTTACCCACCCCTTTGGTGATGTGCACAAGGTGCAACTGAGAGACACAACTACACAGGAAGTGAGCAGACTGCCAATTACCCATGTTCTGAAATGCCTTATTGTAATTACACAATCAACCCATGTGTAAAATAAATTTAAAATGCATTTAATTATGTTTTTTTATAAATGTAAAAATGCCATTCCTCAGCTGTGGGTAATTGCAGGATTAACCCATGAGTAAAGACCTTAACTGACCCATCAGGTTGCAGGGTTTTTTATGTCCATTGTTTAATGGACAATAACGATAAGATCTGTATCCTGAGTGACTCTGGAGATTGGGGAGGTCCCAGAAGACTGGACGAGGACTAATGTGATCCCTCTCCACAAGAGTGGAAGCAGAGAAGAGGCAGGCAACTACAGATCAGTCAGCCTGAGCTCAGTGGTGGGAAAATTAATGGAGTCACTTCTAAAAGAGAGGATTATGTTATTCCTTGAATCTAGTGGGGCACAGGATCCAAGACAGCATTGATTCACAACAGGAAGGTCTTGTCAAACAACTTTAATAGATTTCTTTGACTGGGTCACCAGGGAGGTAGATCAGGGAAACATAGCAACATAGAATTTGATGGCAGATAGGGACCGATATGCTCATACAGTCTGCACTTTTTTCCTTATCTACTAAACAAAGCTGCCAATCCTTGCACTATCTCCGGCCTAATCTCCTCTTTTGTACTGCTAGGGTTCCCCTTTGACTATCCTTGACTGACTAGGGAGGGCCGGTGGATGTGGCCTACCTAGATTTCAATGAGGCCTTCGACACCATCCCACATAGAAGGCTGGCACATAAGCAAGACAGCCTGATGGTAGGCCCCAAGGTGGCAAACTGGGTCAGAAATTGGTTGAGTGGCAGGACACAGAAGGTGATGGTAAATGGTGTTCAAGCTGGAGAGAGGGAGGTGACCAGTGGGGTGCCACAGGGGCTGGTGCTGGGGCCAGTTCTCTTCAGTGTCTTCATAAGTGACATTGCAGAGGGGCTGGAAGAGAAGGTATGCCTAATTAAAGAAGATATGAAGATCTGCAACAGGGTAAACACTCCAGAGGGGCTGGACAGAAGGAGAAAGAACCTAAACACATTGGAGGAATGATCAAGAGTGTGGCAGCTTAGATTCAATGCAAAGAAGTGCAAAATCATGCACTTGTGGCAGGAAAATCCAAGGGAGGAGTACAGGATGAGGAGGAGGTACTGGCAGCCACCAAGCAAGAATGGAACCTTGTGGGTAATCATATCTGATGACCTTAAGGTGACCAAACAATGTGAAAAGGGAGAGATATCACTAACAGAAAAAAAGGGGGGGTGATTATGCCACTATACAGATCACTGGTGAGACCTCAGCTAGAGTACTGTGTCCAGTTCTGGAGACCACATCTTCAGAAAGACATAGGCAAACTGGAGATTGTCCAGATGAGGGTCACCAAGATGGTGCAGGGTCTACATGGAATGCCCTATGAGCAGAGGCTGAGGCAACTCAATATGTGCTCCCTGGAGGAGGGGGGGGATATGATTGAAATGTTCAAGTACTGCAGGAGTATAAAAAAGGTACAAGAGGGTAGCATCTTTTAGAAAAGAAGATGTAAAAGAACAAGGGGGCATGAGATGAAGCTAGAGGGAGGTAGGCTTAAGGGTAATGTGACGAAGTACTTTTTCACAGAAAAAGTGGTGGATGCATGGAACAGCCTCCTGATAGAGGTGGTGGGGGCAAAAGTGGTTAAGAAATTCAAGAATACATGGGATAGACAAAGGTACCCTGGCGAATGGGAAGAAAGGATAAACCACCGATCAACTAGAATCCTTGGTTTTTGCAAATAGGTAGGCAAAATGGTCAGACTAGGTGGACCACATGGTCCTTATCTTCTGTCAACTTCTATGTGTCTATGTTTCCATGAGTGTTGCTGCAGCCAGATTCATATTAATACCAGATATAAATTATTCCAGATTTTCAGTGCCCCATGCTTTTCTGCATTCCTATTGTCCTTTTCTAGCAACCTGGCAGAACTCTATTACACCTGTTAGTAAATTATGGAGGCTAACTCCTTATTTGCCTTGAGTTGACTGTCAATCACTTTCTCAGAACACTTTAGTGGCCTTAATTTGCCTGTTCAACCTTCAAGCTTGAGGCTGAGTATGGCCAGTTGTGGACTGAATAGATGATTCTGCACTGGCAGATCCTTCTTGTTTTGGAGATCTGGGGGAGGGGACCACTAATATTTCCATCAGGCTGGAGAATCATGGCCTTCTTGGTCACTATGGAGCAATTAGGGTTACCTACATCTTATCCAGCTTTATCTTTTGGAAGACTCTGCCCACTTTCAGAAGAAGAATAAGGGAGATGTGGATCAGGACCTTACTTCAAGGAAATGATAAGGCATCTGTTTTCAAAGCCAGTAGGTTCAGTGTTATCACGCAAAACAAGGAACCTGTTTCTTACATATGGATGGAAACAAATTCATATTTGGACTGCTGCACATGATGTAGATCTCTACCAAAGCCAGCAGGGTCTTACCTCACTCAGTGGTTGAAGTGTTTTAAAAACAAGTGGTGGTACTGTGCATGATATCAGCATAAAAGCACATAGTAAATATGTGGCTTGATTGAAAAAAAAAATAGTAGTACACCGCACACCACATAACCCCCTCACTTCAACCCCTGATCATCACACTGTTCCAACCCCCCCAAGCATCTGATATAGGCTGCTGCTGTCTTGTTATCTGAGAGGACCACCACAGGGATACCCATGATGAGAGCAGTGAAAGATAATGGTTTTTGAATGGTCCTTACCTCCATGCTGTCTATGCATTTTCTTCTTTCCACCTGGGACATGACACCTTGAACCCCTTTGTCTCTCATGATGGTCCTATGCCTTTCAGTCTACATATACCTAAATTAGTATCAGGTGGGATTACAATGAAGGAATACACTTGGTGAGGTTCCTTCTTGACTGCCACAAAAGTAGGTCCTGTCTGAGCTCCAGAAGAAGGTCCAGCAGACTAGTATTAAAGGGTACTTTGTGGCAGTCCATTCAGCAGTCAACCCTATAGCACCCTGCAATTGGCCATTGTCTAGAGCACGTCTAGAGAGGCCCACAATCTTGCCCAGCACTTGAAGACACAAAAATAAAGATGGTCCTATCTCTTCTGTCTGAAGAGTGATGCAAGACTAGACTAGAGGCCTTGAGTTCCATCCTTTGATACAAGTTCCATGTCAAAGTCTGTCAGAAAAAAAACCCAGAAAGACAATGGATTGACAGTGTATCACTGAAATCTTCTCCCCATTCACAATGAAGCCACTCTCCGTAAGAACCTGCAGAACAATCTGAATATCCTCCATAGTCTCCTTGAAAGATCTGGACCTGACCATCCATTTGCAAACATAAGGGTGAACACTGAGGCTCTTCTCTTCTGACACATCATCAGGACCACCATCCACTTGCTTAACATCCTCAGGGCTGACATTAAGCCCAATGAAAGATCTATACACTGAATGTGCCCCTTTCCCACTGCAAATCTGAAGAATAGCCAATGGTGGTGGGATATTGGGATGCGGAGCTACAACTTTCTTAAACCCATCAAGCACAAAAATTTTCTCAGCCATACAGCCAGGTTGATTGATCTGAGGGTCTCTATCCTAAATCTCTACTTCTTCACCAATTTGTTCAGCTACCTGAGGTCCAGGATAGACCTGAGCACCCACAGCTCTTTGGAACTATGAAGGGGAAGAAATATGCCCCCTGACCACTCTCTAAGCCAGGGACTGGTGTGAGAGCTCCCAGGTTCAGCAGCTTCTGAATGCACTTCTGCACAGCTGCTCTTTTCTTTTCCCACTGAGCAAGATGGAGAGAGGAACATGAAGAATCAGCAATCTTCTTTGCTTCCTCAATCTGTATAGTTTGTATATATGTATGCTTCTGGAAAATTGTGATTCCTTAAAGGATCTGAAGGTAGGTGAGGTAAGAAATCTTCAGAATAACATGAAGACATGATCTCCCTCACCCATCTGTCATCTGTGGTGCCAACCCACCCCCATGAAATATCTGAAGTTGATCCCAAGTAGCTCACCCAAGAAGAGAGAAAGATAACCCCCAGAAGGTTAACCTAACACCCTGACTTCCTCCTCTAGAAAAGCCAGTTTTGTTAGACTTACTTGAAAAGGTCAAGAAATAAAGGCCCTCTAAACTTTGAAAACTTGTTAACTAGAAAGTACCAATTGACTGTTGATGTTCCTGATGTTTCTGAAAGGACCCCTTTGGCCACTTCTTCTAAATCTCAATTCTGGGTTCATAGTTCACACTGGGATTTTCGTGATGCTAAAGGGACAACTGGCAGTGCCACTTGCATTAATCTTTCAGGAGTCTCTCCAGACAGGTGTGATGCCAGAAGACTAAGAAGGGGACAAGGTCAGACCAGGGCTACTACAGGTTGGTCAGCCTCATATGTCAGTGTCAAGGACAGAATAACAGACCACTTAGTTGAGGAAGGTTCTTGTACCTTCCAGTATTGCTTTATGAGGGACAGATCATGCCAAATCAACTACTTTCTTTTAGTGGGAGGATGGGTACGGAGGTGGCCAGGGGCTGGGTCGTGCATATGGTCCAGCTGGACATCGGCAGGGCCTTTGCTACTGTGGTACATGACAAGCTTGTAGGCAAAGTAAACCAGTATGGTATACACAAGACATAAACAAGGTGGCTTTATTAACTGGCTTGAGGACAGGAAGCAGAAAGATGGTGGTGGACAGGCATTACTCCAAGTGGCAAGAAATACTCAGCAGTGTTCATCAGGGACTGGTGCTGGGGCTACTGCTCTTCAACCTCTTCATAAATTATCTGGGAGCTGGGGTTCCCAGCAGGCTGCTTATGTTTGCAGATAGAAACATAGAAAATGTCAGCAGAAAAAAGGTTATTGGTCAATCCAGTATACCCTGTTATACCCTATCCTACTCCGGTACCTATTGTCTAATTGGGGTCCTTGCCCTTGCCTCCCCCTCCCCTGCTCCCTGTCCTACTGCTATCACCCTGGGTAACTGTTTAAACCTTTTACTCAGTCCCAGTTGAGTTTGAAACCATTAATGGTTCTTGCACCCACCACCTCTGCCAGTAGGCTGCTCTATGGCTTAACCACTCTCTCTCTCTATAAAATAACATTTTCTCATGTCCTCCTTGAGTCTCCCTTCCCCTGACAGGTTCTATTCATGTCTCTGTGTTTTTGGTTTGTCATTCTTGCTGAATATTTCCTCATAGTCTACCTTGTTCATAGGAACTGGAAGGTCTCTGTTATATCACCCCTCTCCCTACTGGTCCCCAGTAAGTGCATGTTCACAGCCTTAAGCCAATCCTTGGAGGATCTGCACTGTTGGCCCTGAATCACTTTGGTTACCTTATGCTGCACTGTCTCCAGGCTGTCTTTGTCTTTTTCTTAGGTGGGGACTCCAGAACTGAGCACAGTATTCCAGATGTAGCCTCACCAGTGATTTATACAGAGTAGTACCTCTTTCCTCCTGCTGTCAAACCCCCTTCCTATACACCCCAACATCCTGTTTGCCTTGTTGTAGGTCTTGCTGCATTGCCTAGATTGTTTTAGAGAGTCACTTACAATGACTCTCGGCTCCTTTTCCTTAGATGGAGTGTCCAACCTCACCCTCCCATCCAATATGACACTAATCTAGCTAGGGTGGTGGACTCCCTTGAGGATGGGCACAAACTTTAGGAAGACCTGAACAAGATGTGCACTTGGTCTGACTCCTGGCATCTCAAACTCAATGTATCCAAATGCAAGGTGCAGCATTTGGAGAGGAAGAGCCCAAGAAGGACCTACACACTATGTGGGGCTCCTCTTGCTGTGTTTGAGGAGAACCTGGGGTCGTAATAGACAAGAGGCTGAAGCAAGACAAGCAGTGTGCAGCCACTGTTAAGAGGGCCAGCAGAATGCTGGGATGCATCAAAATGGGGATGACCAGCAGAGCAGGGGAAGTAATTCTGCCACTTTCCAAGACCCTAGTCAGGCCCCACCTGCATGCAGGTTTTGTCTCCTCAATATAAGAAGGACACTGAGGCAGTCAAGAGGATGCAAGATGGGGCCACCAAAATAATCAGTGGTATGGGGTCATGAGCTATGAGGAGAGGCTAGAGGTCCTTAGCATGTTCCCCCTAAAGAAAAGAAGGCTCTGAGGGACATGATCTCAGGCTTTCGCATACTCAAGGAGATCAACAAACCTGAACAAGCAAGTTGTTTGATCTGGTGTTCTGCCGCAGGATGCAGGACACACCTTAAAGCTAGGGGGTGAAAATTTCAGGGGTAAAATTAGGAGGCAATTTTTCCCCAGAAGGTGGTGAACCTATGAAAAAGCCAATGAGGACAGACAGTGGACATGAATACTGCACAGGTCTGTAGGTAAGTCTGGGCAAATGTCTGCTTACCATGGGGATCATCAGGTACCCTGGCTAGTAGACCGAGAAGCCCTATAGATTGGTGTATGTCTGCAAAACATACTTATTTAATCTCTGCTCATAAAATAGTTGGTGGGTAGACCTGATGGACCTAAAGTCCCTTCTAACCTTAAATTACTATCTGAACTCTCCAAACATTTGAGTATCTATATATATGGAGTCCAAACTCGTCTGATCCCAAAAATACAATTTAGCTCAAATGTCTTGCCAGGTGCCGCAGGCGTAGGGTAGGGAATGTTGAGTGCACTTTGTATGTCCATTAATTTTAATTGAAAAGAGCACCTTGAGATAGTCACAGACATCCTACTTCCTGTCAGGCCGACTTTCTTTATGCTTGCAGTGCAGTTAGACAATGGTGCATGTGGGCAGGAGTTGGGGAAGAGTGATGTGGAGCCCAATGCAATGTGCCAGCATAAGCACAGCCAGTCTTCATGCCACTGGCAGGCCCAGAGGGAGCATCTCATACAGAGAACAACATGTGCCATTGGCCTCTTCTGCGATTGATTATGCAGTTCTTCTCAAAAGTCTATGCGCTATAAGTCTGACCACCACATCAGCTGATTCTCCAAGATCCACTTCCAGTGTTTCCTAGCAGGTCTCCATTTAGCCATAGTCTCTGCTGACTCCAAGACACATGATATAGACTCTTGGCCACTTATCCAGCCTGAGACCACCAGCAGATAGAATTACAATGGCAGTAACTAAACTGACACCTATCTGTGGTGTCCCTCCTGTAGCTATGTGCTATGCCACTTATCAGTGCCGTGCTGCTGTGACTTGGTGAGGCAAACGTATGAGTAAGTAAAGACTAGGCATGAAGAGGCAGGTCAAGCGATGGGTCAAAATTATGCCAGGACTGTACATTGACTCTGAGCTGGGTGTGAGAGTGATAAAATGGGAAAGGATACATGAGAGAGATGTGGATTATGACATACCTATCATAATTGTGTCACTAAGGGCACCCTGTCAGTGCAGTACCAGGGTTGTCACTTGCAATGCTGGTGACCTGGCTCCAGGAACGAGCCCAGGGCACAAAAGGGTTGGTCAGAGGGAGAAGAATTAAGTGTCTCACAGGATGCGCTCCTCTTCTGGGAAAGGTGACTGTCTGACTCCACTATACTAGCTCCACATTGGTGACAACAGGTGGTACTGCAGGTAGGGAGGCTGGGGAGGGGGTACACTGGCTAGCTGTACACATTAGCACGCTTGCATTCACATGCATGAGAACCCTCATCACCAGCATCACAGAGGAGGGAGAGAACAGGAAACGCTAGCAGCTCTCTCAAGTCCAGTGTGGGAACCACCCACTGCCAGAAACACTGGATTCAGATGTTTGGAGAGTCCTGAGTCCATTCCAGCCATTGGGGCAATCTGTGCTGGTAAGTTCTGTAGGTGGGAGAGGGTAGTGACAGAATAGGGAGGTTGTCTTAGGTTGACAGAATGGTTCTGGAGGAAGTAGAATAATGATAAATTAAAACAAAAGCATGTTGTTTCTGAAATGTTGGACTCTTCAAGCCGAAATGTTTGCAAATGTGTGACACATCATGAAATAACAGAGCTATAAGCTCAGAAAGAACATTGCAGAAACAAGTGCTTTTATTGGTGTAACATGTTTCTTTCAGCTCTTGAAGTTTTATGAATTTCTGCTTTAAATGTGGAGTTAAAGGGACACTGTCAACCTGTTTTTCATCATATTATTTCTAGTTAAGAATCCACATTTTATGATTGCTTACCTTCTGTAAAATTCATTGATGTTGCTGTTTGTTATGTCGCTCTCCTTATTTAGTAGAACTGAAATGCATTGCAATGTATATTTATAAACAACCTTGTTTTGTTTACAATCCTGGATTTGTTCTTACTGCATACTCCCGAAGTATTAGAAACACCCCAAAAAGTGCAGTCACTCATGAGGCAGTAGCCTCTTAAACTCCCAGTGCATCATACAGTAAGTGGCTAGACTGTGTTGTGGGTGTTCCCAAGTCCAGGAAAGATGTAGTTGGAGCTGATCAAGGAATGTAAACAAAACTGTTTTGGTGTGGTAACACCAGTATGTTGGGCCGTGTGGTTTTCACTTTTTTTAAGAAAAAAGGATCCGAATCAAACTACCAGCTACATCAACAATCTTTACAGAATGTTTGCAATCATAACATGTGTTTTTTAAACTAGGGACACTTTGAAACCTAAGGGGGTTGACAGTGTCCCTTTAATGTGAGACCACACCTTTTCTAAATAGACAATACCATTTCTATGTGGGACTAAGTGACTAGGAGGGGTGGAGGTAATAGCGCTCCTTCTGAAAGACATCTTTTTGTTTTGGAGTTGTGGTTGTACGGTGTGATGGGGAAGGTCTTGATAGGCAATGCCAGTATTTCAGTGAACCAAATGCAAATAAAATCAAAGTACCAACTGCACTGAGAGGCATCAAACTTTCCAATGCAGAAGCAGGACCACATTGAAAATGAGATGTAGCATCTCAGCTATGCCATCCCGTGTAACTATAATAATAATAATAATAATAAAACTTTATTTATTAAGCACCTTTCAAGCACCAAGGCACTGTACAAATAAACAATAAAATCAGAAAGAATACATATATAAAATCAGAATAATAACAAAAACCTCAAGTCATAAAAGCTTGCCACCACAGATGGTCTTAAGTTCCAGCTTGAAAATCTCCACTGTCATGCATTCCCGAAGCTGGCAAGGCAGAGAATTCCAGAGGGTCGGGGCTATAAACATAAAAGCCCGAGCCCCAGAAGATTTTAAAATAACCCTTGGAACCTCCAGCAACCCCTCATCAGCTGAACAGAGCTGTTGTACAGGGCTGTAGGGAATCAGAAGCTCTTTCAAGTAGTCGGGGCCAAGTCCACGCAGGGCTTTGAAGGTCAAAAGACTTACTTTAAAGGTGATCCACCACTGTATAGGCAGCCAGTGCAGATCGCGCAAAACAGGGGTAATGTGTGTCCTTCTTGATACCCCTGTCAATAATCTAGCAGCAGCGTTCTGCACTAGCTGCAAGTTGAAGATATGAACCCCAGGAAGCCCCAGGTACAGGGAGTTGCAATAGTCAATGCGAGAGGTCACGAATGCGTGGACCAACACAGGTAAATCGCCAGACAGAACAAGGTGCTTCACCCTGGCAATGTTTCTAAGATGGTAAAATGCAGACTTAACGACTGCTGACACCTGATAACAAAGGGTCAGCCCATCATCAAGTATCACTCCCAGGTTACACACCCGTTCAGAGGTAAGGATCTGATCCCCTCCCCAGGAATAAACCAGAAGGCTGATCAGACCTTAACCCCTCTATCCTGAGACCTGCGTCCACTACCATAACCTCAGTCTTACCAGCATTCAACTTTAACCAGCTCAAATTCATCCAATCATGGATTTCAGTGAGGCAGCTATTAAATACCGAGAAAGCACTAGCCTGGTTGGGAGCAAAAGAAAGGTAGAGCTTGGTATCATCAGCATAGCAGTGAAACCTCAGCCCATACCGTCTTACAATGTCTTTGAGGGGCAGCATATACACTGCAAACAACATGGGGGAGAGCACCGAGCCCTGAGGAACCCCACACTGCAGAGAGAAAGGGTCAGAGGAATAAATCCCCAACACAACTCTCTGTGTTCTCCCAGATAGGAAAGATGTAAACCATCTGAGTACTGTACCCGACAGTCCACAGATGTACCTCAGGCACTCAAGCAAAACCCCATGGTCTACAGTGTCAAAAGCTGAAGAGAGAGATCAAGGAGAACCAAGATAGAATGGGTTCTCCGATCTCTCATCATCAAGGGATCATTGGGCACCTGAACCAGAGCAGTCTCAGTACTCTTACAAAAAATAGATTGGAGAGGTTCGTAGATATTATAGATGGTCAAATGGTCCTCCAGTTGGTTTGCCACTACCTTCTCAATAACCTTCCCAATAAAGGGAAGGTTAGAGATAGGTCTGTAGTTGGCAAAGATATCTGGGTCCAAAGAAGCTTTCTTCAAAAGTGGAGTCACCACCGCTTCCTTCAGGGAGCTAGGGAACTCTCCCAATTCTAGGGAGCACCAGATTATTTGAGCCAGAAACGGGCCCACGATCTCAACGCAACCCAAAATCAAGGAGGTTGGACCCGGATCTAAACTACAGCACATAGGGTGCATCCCCTTGACAATCTGCATAACATCCTCAAACTTCGGCAGGTCAAAGGAACTCCAGGAGGCCTGGGGTACCGTGGCCAAATGCCAATCAACAGCATCCCCCACAGAGTGTGTCTGGCGGATCTCTGATCTGATATCGGCTATCTTATTCACAAAGAATTGAGCGATCTCATCACACTCCTTTTGTGAAAAAGCTCAACGGAGCTGAAGACAGGCTGGGTTGCACAGCCTGTCCACAGTCCCGAAAAGCTGAGCCAGTTGATTCTGAGAGACAGCAATCTCCCTGGACAGGAATTCTGCCTTCTTGCAGGAGATCTCTGATTGGTAAAGCTGATAATGCCCCACCAAACTAAGACAGTCAACTTCTAGAGCAGATTTCCGCCAACAACGCTCTAACCGCCATCCCCCACATTGCAGCTCCCTCAAGGACCCATCAAACCACAGGGCCCGAGGGCGGAGAGAGAGGGGACGAATATGAACAGAAGCAATTGAGTCAAGAGCCGAGGAAATGGCCTGATTATAAGCCAGAACCTTTGACTCTGGACTATTGCTGGCAACAGGAAACTCTGAGAGGTTCAACACTGCCATCAGGTCTTCAGGGCACACATCCCGTAAAGGGCAGTATCGAACCATCTCCACAGGGGCAAACCTACGAAGGGGAGCACAAAAATTGAAGCCCATGGTCTAATGATCAGACCAACTGACAGGTTCCACCACCAAATCAGAGGCCTCAATCCCCAGGAGAAAAACCAAATCCAAAGAGTGACCGTGATTATGAGTAGCTGAAGAAACAATCTGTGTGAAGCCCAGCTATATCATCAGCTGGAGGAAGTATTGACCAAAGGATGAGAATTCATCGTTGACCCAAGCATTGAAGTCACCCAGATCCATCAGTCTCGGCAACTCCAATGCCATATTGGCGACAAAGTCTGCCACTTCCTTCCAGAATCGTCTCTCATCCCCTGGTGGATGGTAGATGAGGGCTATCCTACAACCCACACCAGCTGCTACAGTACACTCAAAGGATTCGGCCTCCTCAACTGGTACACCTGTGAGCCCCAACCCGGTCTTGAAACAGACCGCTACTCCCCCCGTGATTAAATCTCGGGTGGTGAATCACCGAGTACCCGGCTGGAACTGCTGCCTCCAAAATGGGGCCAGCATTCCATCCAGCCAGGTATTGGTGATGCAAGCCAGATCAGCTGTTCCTACATTGCTCATAGAGTACTTTGGGATGTAGTGCATGAACAATATTACATGAATGTAAATTCTATACTATTTTTACAGTCCAGGCACTACCAGTGGTTAATCAAAGTTCCAGTGGTACCTGAGATGTGCCAAGGACCATGCCACTCTGAAGACCCCAGCACAGCTAGGACATGCACACAAAAAGGTAATGTAGTCTTTCTTAAATTAAATCTTTAGCTTCAGGAAAGGGGTTAAATATGGCAATGGTAAAAGCAGCCCCCAACTACAGCCAACAACTGGAAAGCCAGGATCAGACTTTTATGAAAAACTACTCCCCAAATGCTGATGTTTTTATCTTTGCCACAAGGCCACATCACCAAGTCTGCACCACCCAGCGATAATTGTGGTGTAACCACCCTATTCTGGACTTTCAAGAAGGCCAGGTTATGAAATTCAACGGCCCCAGGGAGGAGTGATTTAAACACTTCAGTGGTAATCCTTGCACTTTCCATTCCTGCTCCCACTGATGCCACTGAGTCTTCCTCTGTACTGTGGACCCCCCGATTTCAAAACACTAGCATAAAGGGACACTGTCTACCCTTTTTGCTTCATATTATTTCGAGTTGAAAACCCACATTTTATAATTATCTTCTCAAAAATTAACTGATGTTGCTGATTGCTTTATCCACTTCCTTTTTTGTAGAACTGAATTTCAGGCTAATGGTGTAATTATGTCCAACCTTGTTTTGTTTCAAATCCTTAATCAGCTCTTGTTGCATACTATCTAAACATTAGGAACACCTCCAAACAGTTCGGACACTCATGATGTAATAGTCCCCTCTCCTGCTACAGTTACATGAGTGGCTGGATTATGTTGGAGTGTTCCCAAGACCAGGAAGAATGCGGTAGTAGTGGATCAAGGAATGTAAACAAACACATTTTTGTGTGGTAACACTAGTAAGGTGGGCAGTTTATTTTTCACTTTTAAAAAGGAAAAAGGAATCAGAATCAAACTACCAGCTGCATCAGCAATCTCTGCAGAATGTGAACAATCATAAAATGTTTTTCTTAAACAAGGGCACTTGGAGGCCTAAGGTGGTTAACAGTAGAGCTGTGCAAAGTGGCAAACTTTGATCTGCGAAAAAATTTGCAACGTTTGCCACATTCGCAAAGTGCGAAGTGCTGACTTGATGACACTTTCGGCTGGTGTAGTGACACTTTTTTCAGAAGACCTTCTGCAAATACACTGGAGAAGTTACAACTTCACCTTAACCTCACCTGACTTTGACTGAAAAAGTGCCATTTCCCCCAGGAAAACTCAATGTGAAGTGGTAAAGTGGGCAATTCATGAAGGTATTTGTGAAGGCAAATTTCATAACTTTGGCAGCAAAGTAAAAATTTGGAACATCCCTAGTTATTCCAATCTGAAAACTAAGAGGACCCCCCTTCTTTACATGAAGTTTAAAGTAAGTAGAGCCAATGGCCATGTAATTGTTTAAATATTAAAATGTACCATGTTTTTTTTTTTTTGGGGGGGGGGTTGTGCACTGGTATTTTGCTTTTAACCTAGTTAACAGTGTCCCTTTAATACTCCTTTACAGATTTTCTTGTTCATGTTTGTCAGTCTCTGATGATCAAATATCGCCCAATACTAGATGCCTTAATAGAACTGCTGCAGACCTGGGATTTAAATCTTCTGAAGGATGTCATTGCTCTGCTGCCCCCAGAAGCCATAGTGTTGCGCCTGGTGGGTAAATGGCGGTTGCTTTCTCTGGTGCTTTTCTTTCCCCATGGTGTGAGAAAGCAGGCACTTATGGTGAAACCCACCTTCAAACTGCACAATCTGGGCAAGTGGATGCAACATCCAGTGACAAAGTATTTACAGTCCTCAACAGCATAATGGTAAGTCCCAACAATGCCCCAGCAACTAATCATATTCAGAGCTCAGTCAAGTTAACCCTGACGTAGCGCTGAGGAAGAAAATTAAGTGCCCACACAAACTCACTCTAAATGCAACCATCACTTATCAACAAGCACAGTATTATTGTATGATAAGTACACCAACAGGCAAAGGTGAAGCTTGCCAGATAAAAACACATAATTCCTTTGACTAGGATAGAACACTCATGGTGTGCCTGTTTTTTCCATGGAGATAGACACAATTGGGATTTTAGGCAGGTACAGCAGGGGATAAGCAAGGAAAGTCCCACCTACCTGCCAATCTTTTTTTGTTGGGGTATGCCTTGATTCCTACATTATATGGATGTTTCCCTAATGTAACAGCTGCTTCAGATGGAAGGATATGGGGCCAAAAGGGAAATTGTGGTTTTAATAGGTTGTTAAATGATTCATGGAAGCAATTTTTCTAATGTAATAGCTCCCTATCTATTTACACAACTGGGAATTCAGCTGCTCCATATAACTGCTAATACCATCCTCTCTGCCAGTTTCTTTTTAAGTAATTTCCATTTGGTATTTTATTGAACTAAGTTGAGTTTTATATTATATAGCCTATATCATGCTAGGTGTCACAAAATACATTGCAATTAGAAGAATAAAACAAAAAATACAAAGAAAGTAAACATTGACAGACGAGTGTTTAGATATACTTTAGAGAACTGGGAGCACCAACAAATAGCTGTTTAAAAACGTATTATTTTTTTTTTAAATAGTAGCTGTTACTTTTTATTTCTGAAGTGTTTTTCTTTTCCCTTTGATCATTAGGAGGTTTTCAACCTGATAGTATTAGGTCTGATGTAAAGAGTGGTCCTTTACCTGGGTGCTGATTTATCCAGTTCTTTTCCACTTCACATCTCATCTGCATTATGACCTCACTTACTGTGGCATCACAAGTGACCAATCTTTCTGCAAGTTATTTGCTCCTCTTGCTCAGTTGTGATGTCATGGACAGTGAGGTTACACAGGGCAGATGATGGATGAGGTGGAATAGATCTAGCTATGCCAGCCTCGTGATAGAGCTCTGTTCCACATATCACACCAAGCATTGTCAGGTAGAAAAATCTTTCAGTTGGCAAAAGGGAAAAGAAAATAATACTTTGGCTATAAGAAGTAATAGTTCACTACTTTAGAAAATGAATATTAATTTCAGGTGGTACACTTGGGTTACCATGGAGGTGTTTCTGGGATAGGCATATTAGATGTTTGCATACACTTCTGTTCTTTTGGCTATTAACATTTTTCAGAAAGAAGGGTTGTGTTTATTGGCTAACTGTGTGAAAACGCCAGTGATAGAGTGCCCTGTATTTTAACCAAACACTGCTATAATCCATTCCATAAACACATCAACGCAAACACATCTCAGTCAGATGAATCACTTGTGACGACTTGACAACTTGATTACTATATGCATCCCCCCATATTAATAAAAACAATGAAGCACACATTGTTTAGTTACAATCCAACTCTTTGTTTATCACATGCTGATTTTAAACACTGCCATTCGTACGAGTACTGCTTGCCTGTCTGAAACTCACAGATTCACAAAGTGCTGTTGTTTCTTCGATCATCTCACAAATTGCTGTTAGGTAAAATTCATTACCATAACTCAGTTCACACATTTCCAGATTATGCAGCTGAGTGATGCATGTTTGTGCACCAGAAAAAAATGGCAAAACCACATGCCAAGGATACAACAGAAATGACAAAGAAAACACAAGAGAAACTACACAGCTCATTGCTAACAAGAGAAAGCTTCAGTAATAGAAAACAGGTAGTTGGAGTTCGAGGCTATTATTCTGATAGCAGCAAGATTACCAGCGGAGTCCCTCAAGGTTCTGTTTTGGGTCCGTCTTTGTTTTCCATCTTCATCTCCGACCTCAATTCAAACCTAAATAGCTTCGCCATCAAATTTGGTGTCGACACCAAATTGGTGACTGATGTTAGTAGCTTGAAGGGTTCAATGAAACCTAATTAGGATTTACTTAAATTGGAAGGTTGGGCAAGAACACATGGAATGTCATTTAACCACGAAAAATGTGTTGTTATGCACCTGAGTAAAAAAATATTTGCACCACTTATCTCCTGGATAGCAAATGCTTAAAATCTATTTCTAATGAAAAAGATCTGGGTCCTTGTCAGCAAGGACCTCAAGTTTAGCAGTCATTGTACTGAATTAGTCAATAAATCCTCAAAGATCATAAACTGCATAAAGAGGTCCATCTCTAGTAGAAACAGAGCATGTATTATCCCACCATACTAGGTGTATGTACGTCCAGTTCTGGAATATTGTTCACCATTATGGAGTCCCTACTTGCATAGGGATATAGACTGAGTGGAGAGAGTGCAGAGGAGACTCACTAAACTAGTGGATGGCATTCAGCATATGTGTTACGAGGACAGATTGAGAGCTTTGGAGCTCTATCCTCTAGAGCTCAGAAGGCTTAGAGGGGACCTTCTGTTAATGTTTAAAATTCTGGAAGATAAGTCCCTATTAAATGATTTAGGATTGGTTATTAATCATAGAGAAGCAAGCCTTAGAAGCCGTCATTTTCAACTTATGCTGACCAATCCAAAAGGACTTCTCAGATGCAATTTCTTTACTCAATGTATTATTCCTTACTGGAACACTTTACCTAGCACAGTAGTGGATGTGGGTACTTTCAGTTCTTTCAAACACAAACTAGATAAGTATTTGATCAACAACCTGTTTCACCGGCATCATTGACCCAGATATGGGAGAAGTGCTCTATGAGCTCACAGCCTTCTGCACTTCTTAAGTACTCCTAGTATAAACTCCTAGTATAAAAACTAATAAGCAAACAAAAGCAAAAACTGTTTTATCTGTACTGTACAGTGTCTTCTTAGACTTCACAGAATACTCTAAAACACTGCCTGAGCACACAAACCAACAAACATAGACATACATCAATGCAGACAAGGTTTTAAGATAGGAAATATACTCACAAACATATAGACTGCTTTGTGGCCAGGGGCTGGTTCAGAAAGGCAGTGATAATGTTTGTCACTTCCACAAATAAGCTCAGGATCTTAAAGGCAAGGCTCCTAAAGGATTTTAAAGCCACAGTACCATGCATGCAAAACCTTTATAGTCATAGATTCCACCTTTAAACACCGAGCCAGAAACAAATGATTTGATATTTTATTGATTAACACAAAGAACAAAGTTAGTTGAACTCAACCAGGTCCCGAAGGACCTGGTTGGTTCAAAGCTAAAGCACTTTGTTCTTTTCTGTAACATCCATGTTGGTCCAATAAAAGGTATCAAATCATTTGTTTCTGGCTCTGTTTTTAAAAGGACCAATACGGCACCTACAACATTTTTTTGCACCTTTAAACACCATAATTCAGTTAACATTAACCCTCCACTGATAACTGAATAAGACATTCCAGAGTAGGTATAATACCTTGTAATATGCCTTGTGGTGGTTTACGGCCTGACCTTCAGCTTGGCACTAAATTCACCAATTGGCATACTACTATGGTATAATATCTCCTTTGTCATATTCCTTATATAATAGGATTTTTGGAATGTTAAAAAGAGGGTCTCCTCATATTTCCTTTGAGTGTCTCCTCTCTCTCATGTACCTTCACTCACAACATAAGGTATTTGTGAATAGTGTGGAGTGGTCAGCTATCATTTTAACATACATTGTCTGATACTGGATTCTAAAACTGCACTAGGTTAAATCTTTCACTAGGTAGTTTAATTTTAACTTGATGCTGACTTATACAGCCAAACCCAGAAACCTAATCAGTGCCATGTGGATCAAGATTCAGTGTGTGCAGGGTGTCATGTGTAATATAGCCCATTTTGAGACATGGATTCCCACCACTGCTGTAAACCAAACAGTAGTGATTGGGAATCATGTGATGCTAATCTTATTGCTTCCATGGGGGTGTTAATAACTAAAATAATATAGCAGTGCTAGGCATAAATGTTGTTGTAAGCATTTAGCTATTAACACCTCTGTGGAAGTAATAAAATTAGCTGGGATCTACAACAAAAAGTTGTCTGTATTACACACGAAGCCTTGTGTGTGCGTGATTGGGATCCATGCAGTGCTGGTTAGGCTTCTAGGTTTGACCGTAAAAGTTGGCATCAGATTAAAAAATAAACCACCTAATAAAAAATTATATTTAGTGCAGCACTGGACATCAATACCAATCCTACAATCAGTCATCTGTGGTTCCTAGATCCATTGTGGTCTGGAAATTTAACTTTGAGGAGCATTTGTTCTTGGTTTTATTTTTAACATTGCAAACAAGGTATTATATAAAATAAAACATATACCAAGCAGTGTAAGCTCAGTTATTTTATACACCCTTAGTTTTTTATGACCAGATAAACCAACTTGGGTTTCACTCCCATAATTTATGAGATCATCACAAACTTCTGGAATGTAAAAAAAAAACTTGTTATGCACAATTTCCCCACCTGTTATTATAAATGTAACATCCCACGACTACAGGGTCTCCTGAAAAAACGTGGTGTGTGTATGTCCAAGGAGTTACCCTATTTAAATGTTCTAAACCAAGGAATATGTAAGCAGTAACACATGACAGGTTGTGGAGTGCAATCTTAAAGAAATACATGCGTGGCTTAGAGGTTGGCCACAAGGCACAACAGAGTGCCTCCAAACCCTCGAAAAGTGCATGTATTTTTTTATGACCACACATACTGAATGGTATCCACTGTAATAAAATGGGTCCATATGTTTAACAAAGAGGAGACAATAAGAAAAAAAGAGCAATACACTTGAGGTAAGAAAAGAATGCATGGTCAGATGATGGCTTTTGACCAATGATAGCACAGGCTTATTAGACTCATTGTAAAAAAGTGTATAACTCTTGGGATTCAGAGGGGAACATGCCTGAAAGCTTCAAATAACTGTATAAGCTTATTGGGGGTCAATCACAAGGGGCCACAACTACAAGATGATGGGGGAAGGGGATTGTGGAAAGACACAAGGAAATATTTTTTCATGGTGGGGGTGGAGGAACCATCTGCCAGAGTAGCTGATCAATGTTAAGATGGCTGCAAGCTTCAAGAGAGGGTGGGATAGACTCATGGAACTGGTAAAGATGACAGGGTGAGGGGCCAATGGGGGCGAGGAGTTAGTCCAAGTGGAACTGCGGTATAAGTGAACCACTTTAGGGCAGCCAGTGTGAGACTTAAGAGGACCTATACAGGAACAAGGCAGACATGACAGAACTTGAGTATTTTTCTGTACTTAGATATATATATATATATATATATATATATATATATATATATGTCTGTGTGTGTGTAATAGATAACCCACTCTGGGGTGTACGGTTGTGCTCTGATATACGCATGCCTTGGTGTGCGCTCAACCACCCAAGCATGCATATATCAGAGAGGACCGAACACCCCAGAGTGGGTTATCTATCTTATAAAATGGCCACAATTGTTTTTTTTGGGACGGGGGAGTAGTCCCTGTTTGGCACAAATAAGTGATGATCCTGTTATAATTGTGATGTGTTTAACTTGAAGGTAATAGTTGTCTGGTTGATTTTGCCATATTTAAAAAAAATGGTATTTTTAAATCTTATCTGGTTGATTCTGTCATTTTTACTGTCTTACTATAGAAGCACTTACATGTTGATTAATTTAATGTAGCATAACTGAGCAGTCTCAGTACTGCTGAATAATATGCTGGCAGAGGTTTAACATAAGTATTTCTTTTTTTTAAATTGCATTTTTATTAAATGTTTGCATTTACACAATAAGTCATAAGACCAAATACAGATTACATTTAGGTACATTGTTGTAGTTTTCTCATTATCACTTATCCTTATACAATCATGTATAGTTCCAGTAGGTTTACAAGCTCATATGACAGATGCTAGTAAGGGTAGAAAAAAAATATGAGCTGTAATGAAATTATTCTCATGTAATTTCTGTTTTGGGAAGAAATAAAGCTTACCTTGCACACCTCTGTGGTAGCTGTGTCTTATTTTCTACAGTGTTTTACTGTCTGATCTATATTCCTCCATAATAGGAGTCAGGTTAGAAAGATTGTATTGTCTTACCTCTGTATCACATATAGTGGGAAAGACTCAGGGGCATTAAAAGGTTTATTATAATTAAAATTAGATTTAAATCAGTAAGACAGATGTGGAGGTGCGAAATGGTTAGAAAATAAATATATAGAGAGGACCAGAAGGTATATCTTTAAGTAGAGGTTAGTATTGCCCATGAGAGGATCATTCAGTCAGTGTTAGTATTAATATCAATCTTAAGAGGCTAAAAAGGAATTAGTTATGGGATGAAGTCAGGGTGATGGGTTGCTTGATAGGTTACCCATGCATGCCAGAATGTCTTAAAATATTTGGTTCATGAGTTTATGTTAGCTATTATTCTATCTAAATTATACATTTCATAAGTCAAGGCTCTCCAACATTCCTTCGTGTGAACACTCCTAGTATGCCATTGTTTTGTAATAGCCTTCTTAGCTGCTATAATTAGGGTTGTGGTTATTTTAAGTATATGCTTAGAGACCTTCAGGCCCTTTGGAGGGGTAGCCATTAAAATATAGGTGAGAGTGAAAAGATCTTGGTGGCCAAAGAGATATTTCAGTTCTGTGGGTATCTCTGTCCAATAGACACTCAACAGGGGGTAATCCCAAAGTATGTGGGTAATATTAGCCAGGAGGTTACCACATTTTCTCCAACATTCTCCCAGTTCCAGATCACAGTATTTAGCAACTACGGCAGGGGGGCCTGAAAAAACGAATCCTTGATTTCCAGGTGAATTCCTGCCAATAGGAGGAATTTAAAACTTTAAGAGCTGGGAGGGAGCCAGCTTTCCATTGGTCACTGTTTATGTCTTCTTTTAATTCTAGGACCCATGCCCACCTTACATGGTCTGTGGAGTCTTCCCTATATTCTTTTATAGCTTTATATAATTGGCTAGTTAAATGAAATTGTTCTTGCCTCTCCAGTCCTGCTTTAATAAGTATTATCAAAGAATTTGGAGATGCTGTTATTTTAGCCAGGCGATCTTCAAATGGTGTTAATGAATTTGTATGTTTGCTTACACGCATGTGCAAAAAACATAGTGCCACCATATGAATTTTTGTAGGTGTGCCTCTCAGCTTCCAATGCCCTGCTCCTTCTTGCAGGCACTGCCTCACTGCACCAGTAAATGTCCGAGCTGTCTATGATAGCAGTTCAGATGCAGTGGCGTACAGTTGAAAGCAAAAGACTGCTACAATCAGCAGTGGTAACGTGTAGGCAATTTGCATACTGCCGTCAGCAGGCAATTTATATACTGTCATTGGCAGTATGCAAAGTGCCTACACTCAGCACTGCATCTGAACACAGCTGTCATAGACAGCTCCCTTGTTTTCTAGTTCCCCCCCTTCCCAAACACCCAAGTAGCATGCCAGGAGCCCACCCCAGCATGCTCATGCATTTTCCCCCCCGCACACCGTATGGCCAACGGGAGTGCCCAGTCCCCCATTGGCTCCGCTGCTCCCACAAACAGACTTCCAGGTGCTACTCTGGGAGCCCACCCCATCATGGCAAAAGTCCATATGGCGACGGGGTGCCCCATCCCCCATCGGCTCCACTGTACCCTCCTCAAAAAACAGACTTCCAGTTGCCACGCTGGGAGCCCACCCCAGCATGGCAAATGTCTGTATGGCTGATGGGGGTGCCCAGTCCCCCATCAGCTCCACTGCCCCCCCAAAAAACCTCCAGCTGCCACACTGGGAGCCCACCCCAACATGGCAAAAGTCCTGCATCGTCTTCTAAAAAGAAAAAAAAAACACCTGAAAACAAAAAACGGTCCCTCGTTGACTGTCTTGACCCCCTCTCCAACCCATGCCACCCTCTGTGCACCCATCTCCCCACCCCCTGACCCCATACTTACCTTCGGAGTTCAGCGCGACGATCTTCGGTGGACCGGGAACACGTCTGCACTCTTCAAAGTTGACCGAGAACTGAAGAAATGCTGGTAAGCTGTATAATGGCATAAATGTTTTTTTTTTTCAACTTTAGTGCATATCTCAGCTATTTTTGGGAATTTTTTCACCAAATTTTCAACATTGGGTTCTTGGGGCCCCACCTCATGAACTCAGTCACTGTCATTTTGTTATTCAGTCCCGAAAGGTGATTTCACAGTCACTGCGCAGAACCACTTTCTGGAACTGAGTAACAAAATGACAGTGTCACAGTTCATGAGACAGGCTCCCAAAAACCCTATGTTGAAAATTTGATGAAAAAGTTCCCCAAAATGACTGTTTTACGAGTGTGCATTGCGCAGTTCCTACGCACGCTCGTAACTTTGAGAATTTTTAATATTTTCACTCCAGATTTTCAACATTGCCATTTTACCACACCTCCTTATGAAAGTACAGCTGTCATTTTTCATATCTTGCCCAAAATGTGTTTTCACACATGTAGCACACATTGGCATGGTCGCTGTACTAAATCAATGTTCAGGACACATTAAGAGAATCATAGTGACACTGTTCATGAGCAGAGGTGTTAAAATGGCTATGTTGAAAATTTGGTCACAAAAGTCCATAAAATGACTTTGTTACAAGCGTGCATTGCGCAATTTCCATGCACCCTCGTAAGTACACGAATTTGTAATATTTGCAGTTCAGATTTTTGAACATTGACATTTTTCCACAGCTCCTTATGAACAGTACAGCTATCACTTTTTACACCCTGGCCGAAATATGTTTTTGCACTTCTGGAGCAGACTAGTGGTCACTGTGGGAAATTAGTGTTTTGGACAGATTACGAAAATCACAGTGACACTGTTCATGTGCGGAGGTCCCAAAATGCCTATGATGAAAATCTGCTGTAAAAAATCACCAAACTAACTATATTATGGGTGTCTGTTGTGCAGTTTCTATGCACGCTCGTGACTTCACCAGTTTTTGTATATTTTCACTCCAGATTTTCAACAATTCCATTTTTACACCTCCTCATGAACAGTACACCTGTCACTTTTCACATCCTGTTCAAAATGTGTTTTTGCACCTGTGGCGCAAAGTGGCACAGTCGCTGTGCAAAATCACCTTTCACCTAACAAACTGATAATGTCACTGTTCATGCCGTGGGGTCACCAACAGCCCATGTGGAAAACTTGGAGTAAAAATACCAAGAAACACCCAGGGCATTAGGGTTTTAGACAATAACACCCTACCCTGTAGGGACTGACAGGCGTCGGGGGTGTGACTTGGGATTGTCAACAGTAATGCTTATGTCATTCCACTCCCTCCCCCACCCTGCAGCCAGTGACAGGCATCAAGGTGTGCTTTGGACCCTTTGCCCCCAGAGTTCACCCCATTCTCCTATACTGCACCCATTTCAGCATGCTTCCTTATGGAATGAGGTGAATGTAAACCCCAAACACCCCAAGGCACACCTCAACACTTGCCAGTGTCTGAAGGTAGGGTGAGGTGAAATGTCATGACCGTCATGGGCAATGACCCAAAGGCACACCCCAATGCTTGTCCAGCTCTGCAGACTGAGGGTGGAGTTGGCAACAGTTCAATACTTCAATGCCATTCCTATACTGCATCTGTCTAACTCCTGCACTTCCACTGCTAATGCCAGCAAGCAAACATTCGGTATTGCCAAATGCTTGTTTAACTTATAGTAGGAGGGACTGGAGAATTGTGGAAGTTTTAACTTTTTTTGAAGGGCAATAAAAGATGACAATCCAGTTGGAGTAACTAATTGGCCAACATACCGGACTCGTTTTTATCAAGATTTAGTTATTTCCTCTGTTTGTTTAGGTAATGAATGCATATGTGCATTTAGAGGCCTAGGATAACTCTTTTCAGAGAAGGAGAATACTGAATTTGACACAGCAAGCCTATTCCTGTACGGTTCAGCTATGAATTCAGGAAATTGAGTTAATGGGATACAGTCTGGTGGATTTCCGAACAGAAGGGAGAGTTATGTCCGGATTATTCATTACTGTTAATTTTAGTTCTTTCCATGGAGCTTTGTACATTGAGTTGATATGATTTAGTAGGATCTGTAGTTGGGTTGCTGTAGCATAGGTTCTTAGATCTGGTAGATTCAGGCCACCTTTGGACTTAGGCAGCTGAAGGATTTTAAATTTTAAATTTTATTCTAGGGGGCCCCTCTCTCCAAATACATCTAGAGATTATTTTATTCCAATAATGGAAATAAGTATTATTTGGGGGTTATGGGGAAGGTCTGGAAAAAGAATAATAAATGGGTAAGAATGTTTTGCTGTATAGTTTTTATCCTATTAATAAAGCTCAGAGGGAGCTCTGTCCATCCTGCTAGACCTTTAGTTATTTGTTGTGTAATGGGTTTGAAGTTAACCCTTTTAAGGTGTGCTAAATTATATGGAAGTTGTATTCCCAGATTGATATTCTACTTCATTTAAAATTGAAGTTTTGTTTAAGGGAAGGGGAAGGGCGGAAGAGGCATGTTAGGACTTCTGTTTTAGTATTATTGATCATATAGCCTGCCAGAGACCCAAATTGTTCTAAAAGTGGCCAGACTGTGGGAACTGATGTTTTCAGGGAGGTTAGAGTGAGTAATATATCATCTGCATAAAGGTTCATTTTGTGTTGCCTTTCTCCTACGGTAAGGCCAATTATGTTAGGTGAATTTCTGATAACCAAGGCTAAGGGCTCCAGGTAGAGGGTAAATAATGGGGGGGGGCAAGGGACAACCCTGGTGGGTTCCTATAGTTAGGGGAAAAGGTTTAGCTACAGCTCCATCCAATTTTAAATAGGCTTTGGGAGAATCATATATGTGCATAATTTGTTGGGTAAAGGCCGGTGGTAAGCTGAAATACTCAAGAGTGGACCATAAAAAGGCCCAGTTAACCCTAGCAAAGGCCTTTTCTATGTCAAGCCCAAGGAGGGCCAAGGGGATACTATGTTTAGTGGCGTGCTCCATTATGAGAGCAGTACGTCTTACTGCATCTCTGGCTTGCCTTTTTTTAATGAAACCCACCTGGTCTTCAGCAATTATGGAGGGGAGCAGGTTATCTAATCTATGTGCCAGTATTGACATATATATTTTGTAATCACAATTCAATTTTGATGTGGGGCGATATGATTCTGGATATTGTGGATTTTTTCTAGGTTTTAAGATGGCGGCTATCTCAGCATATTGCCGGGGGGAGGGGGGGGGTTTCCTAATTAAAGTTCCAACATAGCTTCTGTAAGGGTTGGAGATAAGTTTTTGTTAAAGTTTTTATAAAATGCCATCAGGTATCCATCAGGGTCAGGGGCTTTCATTGTGTTTGCTCTTTTAATTATAGAGGTGATCTCTTCTTTGGTTATTGGGGCTAGAAGTACCTGAGACTGGGTTTGGTGATCCTTGGTAAGTTGGCGTTAGCAAGGAAATTTGAGATTTGTGCAGGCTGGGGGTTGATATTTTCCTTATGTAAGTTCTCATAGTATTTGGCTAAAGCCTGTCTAATGGCTTGTGGATGGTTTAAAAATCGGCCGGAGTTGGGGTCTGTAAAGTGCAGTACCCTTGCATATGATCTGGCTCCCCTTAATTTTCTAGCTAGGTTTCTGGCTGCCTTCGGTCCTCCCTCATATGTATTTAGTTTAAGGTACAAGAGTTGTTGTTCCACCTGCAAATCTAGTATTTTTTGAATTTTTTGTTTTAAAAGTTGCAATTTGGGAATAACTGTCTTATCTCCCCCATGCAGAGTCTCCTGGGACTATTATATTCCTTCTGTAGTTCTGTAAGGTTTCATTCTCTAATCTTTTTCTTATATGATGCATACTTTATTATTTCCCCTCTGAGAACCGTTTTCAATGTGTCCCAATGGATTGCATCCAAGGTGACTCCCTTTGGGTTATCAGCTAGGATCCTAGTAACTGTTTTTTGAATTAGATCTTTAAATTTTGGGTCTTTTAATAACTTAAGGTTCAGGCTCCAAACGATTGGCCCCATGGGCAGCCCAGTAAAAGTTTGGTGAACACTGGCCTGTGTTCTGACAGTGGCGTGGCACCTGTCTCACTTGCCTCCATGGGCCCCCCCTCATGCTCTTATCCTCCAGACAACGCCGCCATGGCGGCTCGACCCACCTTTCCCCACCATCTCCTCACTATCCCTCCCATTTCCTCCCCACACCCCCATCCCATCCCCTGTCTCTTTCTTTTAACTCCTTCCACCCTGATTTCCTTTTCTTTCACTTCCTCTCCCTCTGCTATTCCCTTGTTCCCCTTCCCCGCACAGTATGTGTTTGTGTCCTGTCTGTAAGTCAACCCAAATGTTATTTTCATATTGCAATTTATGTTGTCTACTGTAACATTGGACGTAGAACCTTTGTAAAAGAGTCATGGCTCAAAGGTATTTGTAATCCTAGACTCAGATAAAAAAATAGTAAATACCTTGTATGGATTCCAAATGTTCAACTGAACCAAAAATATAATCAAGTCTGGAGAGACTATGCATTTTAGGGGATTGATAAGTATATTTTTGTGTTTTAGGATAGAAGTGCCTCCCCAGAGCTATGAGACCCTGGCTGGGGAGGGTTTTGCTAGATATCTTTGTAATGGGGAAGCTCTATGTTTCAATGGGGGACAAGCATCTAGAGTAGGGCTTAAGGTGGTGTTTATATCACCACCTAAAATTAACTGACCCTGTTGAATAGATGGTAAAGCTTCAATAAACTTCTTAGCCAATTTAGGTTTACAATTCGGGGGGGGGGAATAAATGGAGGCTAAGGTTACCGGTTTTGAATAAAGGACTCCCCTCGCTATCACATAGCATCTCTCCTTATCAGTTACCTGAGCTTGAAGGTTAAAGGGGGTAGCGTGAGGGATTAGAATTGCTACACCTCTCCTGCAGCCAGAACTGTGTGAAGCTGACAGCACCTTTTGGTAACCAAATTGCTCTAGTTTTCATGTTCCTCAGGTGAGAGGTGGGTTTCCTGGAGGAATATCAGGTCTGGATGCTGAGATTTTAAATATTTTATCAGCATGTCTCTTTTGATTAGATTGTGAATGGCATTAATATTCAGTGATATTATTAATGACTTATTAGCCATGTGACTAGTAAGGAATATAGCTTAATAACAAGGCTATTTACCTTTCTCCTGCCATGCTGAAAATAGCTGGCATAAGTGGTATTCTGGGTGAACTGAAGTGTTCCCACGAATGGAAAGGTCCCAAATCTAAAGCTCAGAAAACTCTATTCTCTTCCCTTTTGGTTCATCTAACCTATTATTGCTATTTATGAGAAGACGATCAACAGATTTAGTAAAATCTAGGCTAACAATCATATAAATAACTCTCATTTTAAATATAACAAGGTTAACCAAATATCTAAAACCTTCTATCTGGCTCAACGAGGGTTGGTCTACAAATCTGTGTAACCACAGTTTAAAGTTGACCAACTGGGTCCAAACTAGAAAACTATAGAAACATTTTCCTAAAGATAGAACAAAAGTTCAAAACATTATAAATGCTATATACAGTGTGGTAACTTCCAAGGTGGGGGCGAGCTTACATGCTCTCCCTTTGGATCCCCAAGTACTAAAAAAAAAAGATTGCCAATCAGGGTAGGGGTAAAGCCAGGAGAATGGTCCTCCCAGGCCCTCCAGGGGCTAAAAGAGCTCCAACATAAAATGACTATTACAGCATAGCCGACAAATGTTGTGGGAGTCAAAAGAAAAAGCAGGGAAATAGAAGGTAATCAATCATCTACGAGGGGTTGGCTGATGTCAGTACAGCCACCGGAAAAAAACAGAATTAAAAGTAAAAATCCATCTCTGGTTTCCTGCTTTCAGAATGTTAATACAGCAGAGAGTAAGGTTGCAAATCAAATCATAAGTTTTAAGGTAATGTCTGGCTTGTGTCTGTGGAAGGAAAGTTTTCATGATTGGGTTCCTTAATTTTTTCTGATTAATACCCCAGTCCACAGTCAGTGAATATCAGATTACGTTGTAATCCAAAGCCGTAGGTTAAGGAGGGGCCCCTTCTACAGTGTAGAAAAGGGGGGATAATGGTTCTTCATGAACCCGAGTGTCACCCGATTCCATGCTCCCAACTATAAAGGGAGTAGAGAGAGGATTCAGTGCCTAGAGGGCTGTCTGAACCAGGGAAATATAATATGATTTCCGTATCCCCCCCCACCCGCTCCAAACAGCCATCCTACCTGAAGTAAGACTCAAACAATCTTAACAATGTACAGCCGCCTTCACAGTTCAGGTTGTTAAAACATTGGTTCTATGGAAGGGCTCAAGTCTCTGCTTTAAATTCTGGGCAACTTTCCTGTTGTTGTTTGGTGTTCTAGCAGCTTTCATCAGTGTTTGCCATCTCTGGGTCCGAGGCTCCCTCATGGCCATTGCAGTCATTCTTTCACTTGCGATGATATTCTCCCGCAGTGCTGTCACAGGCCCCCCCAATACCCTTGCCCAAGACTTCATTGTAACCACGCTAAACGAGCCTCTGGAAGTTGTAACCAAATTTAAATATCTAGGTATCTGGATCGACAATAAATTATCTTTCAGTGACCACGTCGAAGATGTCTCCAGAAGGTTAAAAGCAAGGTTAGGTTTCTTCAACAGAAATAGGCCCCTTTTCCCCCTTGAAACTCGAAACAAGCTTGTACAGGCCACTTTTTCTCCCCTACTCGACTATGGCGATGTAATCTATTCCTCCACCACTCTTGCAAATCTAAGTAAACTGGACATCCTTTATCACCGTGTGTTACGGTTCATTACCAGCTCCCCTTACCGTTCGCACCACTGTGACTTATATGCAGCTGTTGGTTGGACATCCCTTACTACTAGACGCCTGCTCCATGCTGGGCTATGGACTCTTAAACTGCTCCTGCAGAAATTGCCAAGCTATCTCTCTTCCTTATTAGTATCTCACATAGTGCATACTCGTTAAGAAAATCTGACTTTATTATGCTTGACATACCAGGGCGTGACTTCCTTTGGTAAACGCATATTGCAAGTGCCCTTTCACGCCATTTGGGAACCAATTACAAAACCGCATTCGAAACTAACTAGCACAGTTTCAATAAACTTCTACAAATCGCTAAGTTCAGCCAAAATAAAAGACACCTTTAACTGTCATTAAGTCTCTTCCTTCCCCATGTGTGTCATATTTATCCACTGGTAAGGTATAATTGATTTGTCATATTGACTGCTTTCCCTTCCCCTTCTACTCCTGGCTTTATCTTTGCTTACGCTCCACTGCTACTCTATCAAATCACTCCTCTCCCCATATCAGTTGTAGACTGTTGTTTGTTCTAGCTGCCAAAATACTGTATATGTATCGCACACACCAGTCATCATGTTTCATTTATCAGTATGCAACCTGTAAGTCGCTTCCCTGTCTCATATCAATGTTTACCACCTGCGGTCACCCTATGTGGTACCCTTGTATGTATATCCAGCCTGTATCATGTAACGTGCATTTCATGTATATACTGTTATTACCTATCTGTGTTTGTACTTTAAGTGTTTATGTCACAGGACCTCCTTGTGAATGAGCTTGCTCAATGGAGTTTTCCTGCTATAAACTTGAACTTGAACTTCAGGAAAGATTATGCCATGGGTTGTAAGATCATCTTTGGCCTCTTGTACATTGGCATATTCCTTTTTCTCTTTCCATCAGGGAGGTGTACAATGAGTTTAGCAGGGTATGGAGTGGTGAATTTAATGTCCTTAGCTTTAAGAGTGGGGAGGAGAGGAAGATAGGCCCGGTGAAGTCGGAGAGTTTTCTGTGCAAAGTCATGGTCTACACAAAATCTTTATTGCCCATAGAATACCTTCTGCTTGCGCCATGCGGTTGTAATAATTTGTTCCTAAATGGCATAGGAGTGAAAGCATGCAATTATGGATCTAGGTGCTGCATTTGCTGAGGTGGGCTTTGGGGCAAGTGCACGATGAACTCGTTCGAACTGTAAATCAAAGTCAGCAGGAAGCTCCAGGGCCATTTTTAATATTGTTGTCAGGAAGTCCTTAATGTCATTACCCTCGGAGCCCTCAGTGATACAGTAAATTCTGATGTTTTTTTCTGCGGGCATGATTTTCCACATCTTTCTGTCTCTCCTCTATCATCTCTTGCTGAGCTTTAACTGCTGAACTAAGGATTCCATATCATCTATGCGATTCTCCATGGCGTCATCTGGCATTCGGAGTCATCAGCCCTCTGTTCTAATTTCATTATGTCTTTCCTAAGTTCTCCATAAAGTTGTTTAATTTCAGCTCGGAGAAACAGAGTTCATTGTAAATAGTGTCTACCTTAATTTTTTTGTTTCGGTTTTTAGGAGTGCGGCCTGCTGCTTTAGCCAATTTGGAGGCCTGCGAGTCTGTGGCATCAGGATTGGGTTCAAGATCAGAGTGCTGTGTAAGTGAATCCTCGGTCATTTCCATCAAAATTTTTGCAGGTGGAGGTTCGATATGTTTGTTCCCTCTTTGCATAGTAAGCGATAGAACTTTTAAGTAGTAGTGTGTATTAGAGAGGGGTGTTTTTTTTCATGGTTTTGGCTGAGCGCGAAGGCTATGCTGCAATTCCCCTGCAGACTGGAACCGGAAGTCAACATAAGTCTTTCTGTGTACAAAATGGAAGAAAACGTTACTCTTTTGTATTTATTTCACTTACATTTCTGTGCAGGAAGATGTTGTTCAAACAGAGAGCAGAGCAAGCGTGGAGCACTTTAACTTTAATGACTGAAACATAGTGTGACCGAGCAGTATGAAAATCAGAAACCGAGAACCCTTGGAAATTGAAAGTAAACCCCCCTGTGCTCAGAAAATAAGCAAAACCTGTCCCTCGTGTTAGTTTTAATTAGTTTTCCATAACAGAAAAGAAGCTGTAGTGTGGAACTGCTATATTAAATTTTGTTATAATTGTGGGTGGCAGCCTGAGTGCGTCAGCTGCCTGGGCCAGGTAGGTGTGTGTGTGTGTGTGTGTGTGTGTGTGTGTGTCTGTGTGTGTGTGTGTCTCTGTCAATCTATGCCAGGTGTGGAGTGATCTCACTGCTGGTGAGAAGGTTTTGAGGGCTGGAAAGTAGTTCTGGCATGTGGTTGTACTGGGAGGTGTGTGGTTGATGTGGAATAATGCACTGTCATGTGACATGTTTTGTCCAATCAGGAACATAGAAACATAGAAGTTGTCGGCAGATGGGAACCATATGATCCATCAAGTCTGCTCTTGACTGCCTACCCCCCTACTTAGCTGCCTGCTTGTGTATCCCACAGTGTCTGTCCCATGCCCACTTGAATTGCCCACTGTCTTGGCTCCCACCACCCCCTCCAGCAGGCTATTCCATGGTTCCACAATGCACTCTGTGAAGAAGAATTTCCTCGTATTGCTTCTGAACTTTCCTCCCTTAAGTCGAAGGTTGTGCCCTCTAGTTCTGCTGTAGTCCTTTACCTGAAAGAGGTTCTGCACATGCACCCTGTTGTTGCCTTTAAGGTATTTGAATGTTTCTATCATAGCCCCATGATTCCTGCATTGTTCTAGGGAGTATAATCTGAGGTCATCCAGTCTTGCCTCGTACGGTTTCTGATGCAAGCCCTGCACCATCTTTGTTGTTCTTCTCTGTACCATCTCCCGTCTATCTATGCCCTTCCTGAGATGTGGCCTCCAGAATTGGACACAGTACTCCAGATGAGGCCTGACCAGGGACTGATACAGGGGCATGATTACTTCATGCCTTCTGTTCATGATGCCCCTTCCTATGCATCCCAGGATACAACTAGCATTTAGTGCTGCCTTTTCACATTGTCTACTGAGCTTGAGGTCATCTGATATGATCACCCCTAGGTCTCGCTCCTGCCTGGTAGCCACCAGCTGCTCTCCTCCCATTGAGTACAGTTTCCCTGGGTTACACTTTCCCAGGTACATGACCTTGCATTTTTTGGCATTGAATTTCAGTTGCCAGGTCTTGGACCACTCCTCCAGTTTTCAGAGATCAGCTTCCATGCATTGTTGTCCCTCTGTTGTGTCCATCCTGTTGCCAATTTTGGTGACATCTGCAAACAGGCACACCTTTCCCTCCAGTTCATCCACAATGTCGCTGATGAATATGTTGAAGAGGATCGGCCCCAGAACTGAGCCCTGTGGAACCCTGCTAGTCATCATCCCCTCCACAAACAGAGTGCCATTTACTAATACTCTCTGAGTTCTCCCATCTAACAAGTTTCTGACTCAGTTTGTAACCTCGGGCCCAGTTCCCATGTTCTCCAGTTTTTTGACTAGTCTTCTGTGTGGAACAGAGTCAAAAGCTTTGCTGAAGTCCAGGTAGACCACATCCACTGCCCCACCCTGATCCACTGTTTTGGTGACCCAACTGAAAACATCAACCAGGTTTGTCTGGCAGGACCTCCCTACCATGAAACTGTGTTGATTTTTGTCGAGCTGACCAATTTGCTTCAAGAAAAGCTATGATTCTTTCCTTCAGCAGAGACTCCATCAGTTTTCCCATGACTGACATTAGACTAACAGGATGGTAGTTACCTGGCTGTTCCTTGCTTCCACTCTTGTGGAGAGGTACTACTGTTGCACTCTTCCAGTCCTCTGGCACCTCCCCCCCTCCTTAATGATTTGTTGAAGAGCACTGTGAAGGGGACTGCCAGTTCCCTCGCTAGTTCTTTCAGTATTCTTGGGTGTATCCCATCTAGCCCCATAGCTTTATCTACCTTTAACTTGTCTATTTCCTCTAGGACCCTTTCCTCTGTGAAGTGACCCATGTCTATTCATTCAGTTGGACACGTCTTTATGTCTATTGTTGGTCCATTACTGTCTGCTTCCTGTATGAAGACTGAGCAGAAGTACTCATTGAGTGCCTCTGCCTTGAGGACATTGAGGACACTGGGTTTTCTCTCATTTTTCTTACCCATGTCATATATATATATATATATATATATATATATATATATATATATAAAATATTTATACCATGGAGGTGACAGCTTTCTCAGTAGAAAATCCTGTGTTATTTCCACTGCAGTGAGGATAAATCCTGATGACAACAGCAGAATGAGGATAAATGGCATTTATCTACACTCTGTTGATGTCATGAGAGTGAGGATATCTTCACTGCAGCTTGCATTCTAAATGAAACTGCTTTAGAAAACAGTTTCTCTTTCTCACTGAAGCTGCAACTTACTCAATTAGCTTTGCAAAACACTCTCATCTGTGTCCCATTGTGTTTTGAACACTCCTAACCCATTACTGTGCTGATCTCAGTTTCAAAACAACCTGAATTCTAAATGAAACTCCTTCCCACAACAGTTTCTCTTTCTCAGTGCTATCTGCAAGAGTTTCTCTCTCACTGAAACCTACAACTTACTCAATTAGCTTTGCAAAACACACTCACCTGTTTCCCATTGTCTTTCTGACTCCCAGTCCATTCAGAACAACACACACACACACACACACTCACACCACATGCAGAATGAGCAGAAAACACACAGAAACAGAAACAAATTTCCTAAAGCTCTCACCCCCATGGTATAAATTGCACACATGATGTGCAGATCATGGGATATGGAAAATATTCTCAGTCCTGCAGAGTGAGCTGTGCATTCTCACTTGTGCCTTCAGCACTCGTGAGAATACAGAGATCACGCTGCAGGAGTGAGAAAATTTTCCATATCCCACTCCTGCCCATCATGTATCCCATATATACTTCTATTAATTATAGGG
This sequence comes from Neoceratodus forsteri, assembly GCA_016271365.2. Lineage (NCBI taxonomy): Eukaryota > Metazoa > Chordata > Ceratodontiformes > Ceratodontidae > Neoceratodus > Neoceratodus forsteri. The sequence continues at coordinate 344,971,741 of JADMNL010000022.1, forward strand.
GCACAGTTAGGGTTGCGTAGCATATTTAATGTTAAACTTCAAATTTTGCACTTTAATAACTTTACAACTGTTCAATGGATTTGCACAACATTTGGAATGCACACTACTGTGGGGGCAGATCTCTTGATTTGGCAAGTTTCATTTCAGTAAATGTGTGGATTCTGAGATTCGGATAGTGAAAAAAGATAAAAAGTCACCCTTTTGCAGTTTTTTCCTCATTGCCTTGTGCCCAAAAGGTGTTGAATTTTGTTGTGATTTATTTATGGTATAAAGAACTTGGGTAGCAGAACTGCTGCTGTTAATTTTGTGCAAAAATATTAACCTGTTGCAAAGTTGTTAAGTTTTTAAACATAGAAACATAGAAAGACTTTGATGGCAGATAAGGACTGCTTGGCCCATCTAGTCTTCCCATTTCCCTACCTACAGGATAGGCTGCAGATCCTAGTTAACCAACAGCTTATTTCTTCCTACCCCCCACAAGAATTGTCTTATATCTGTCCCATGCATTCTTGAATTCTCCCACAGTTTTAGACCCCACAACCTCCTCAGGAAGGCTGTTCCATGCATCCACTACCCTCTCTTTGAAATAATACTTCCTCACATTGCCCCTGAACCGCCCCCCCTTCTATCTTAAATTGTGTCCCCTTGTTCTTGCACGTCTCTTTTTCTGAAAGATGCCACCCTCTTGGACTTTGTTGATTCCATTGAGGTACTTAAAAGTTTCTATCATGTCCCCCCTCTCCCTTCTTTCCTCAAGGGTATACATATTAAGCTCCTTTAGTCTCTCTCCTCATACGGCTTCTCTTGCAGACCCTGCACCATTTTAGTTGCCCTCCTTTGGACTGCCTCCATCCTGTCTATGTCCTTGCAGAGATGGGGTGTCTAGAACTGGACACAGTACTCCAGATGGGGTCTCACCAACTGTCTGTACAGAGGGATAACAACTTCCTGTTTTCTGCTGCTGATGCCTCTCCCTATGCATCCCAGTACACCTCCAGCTCTCCCTACTGCCTTCTCACATTGCTTGCTAACCTTAAGGTCATCTGATGTGATTACCCTCAGGTCCCTTTCCTTTTTTGTTGTTGTTACTACCTCCCCCCATGGTGTATTCTTCCCCTGGATTCTTGTTTCCCATGTGCATTATTTTGCACTTCTTTGCATTGAATCTTAGCTGCCATACTTCTGACCATTCCTCCAACCTTGCCAAGTCCCTTCTCATCCTTTCCACGCCTCCTTGTGTATCAACCCTGTTGCAGATCTTTGTGTCATCTTCAAAGAGGCATACTTTTCCTTCCAGTCCCTCTGCAATGTCACTTATGAAGATATTAAAAAGGACTGGACCCAATGCTGAACCCTGCAGTACCCCACTAGTAACCCCTCTTTAAGTTCCCATTATATCCTGTAGGAAATCCATTTTTCAGGATAGATGTATTTTTTGTGAAAAAGGATGTGATCTCACAAAAAAGGATTGAGTCTCATGAGAGTGTTCCTTTTTCATGAGACCTGAAATCCTTTTTCATGAGGAAAAAATCCTTGTTTGTGAACTGCCATCTTATTGTTTTTATTTCAAAAACTAAAACACCTGGGAAATACATATAAATGTTGTCATTTTAAAAAACAAACACCAGAATCTAGTTAAACAGGCCCGTTTAGCAAGATTCTGACCTTTGATTTTTAAAATAACGGCCAGAAATACCTTTTCTGGTCAACCAAAATCTCGGATGCCCAGCTTAGCAAGTGGAGCCTTAAGCTGTAGCAATGCAGCCCACATTTTCCCTTGTGTCTAGTGGAATCCCTCACTCCCCAGTCACTGTCTGTACCCATTCCCTGCTGTCTAGTGGCCCCTAAGCCTCTGATCACCATTCCCTGCTGCTTTTGTATTTAATTTATATATTCTGACACCAGGAGGCCCACTCCCAGTGTTGGATGACCCTGCCACTGCAGCCCATTGCTTTACTAATGTGTTAACATCGGAGGACCCAATCCCCATGTTGACAACCTGGCCATAGGAAAAATACTGCCTCCTGGCAGTAAGCACCTGCAGAAGTTCCTAAAAGCTGGCATGCCTGACTCTCCCCATTCCCTGCTGTCTATTGGCCACCCACCCTCCAATCACCGTCCCCTGTTGCTTTTCCATTTAATTTATATATTTCAACACAGGGGTGCCTGGTGTCGGATGACCCCCTTCCCTCAGCCCGTTGCTTCACTAATGTGCTGACATTGGGGGCCCAATCCCCGTGTCAGCATTTAATCCCCAGCAGTGTGGAACACTGGGGAGCCCACCCCCAGTGTTCCCAAATCTTTATTTTACTCATGCATATCTGAAAAAAAGAAAACAGTCCTTTGACATCTTTTAATTTTTTTCTTTTAACCTAAAAAAAAGAAAACTGTCCCTCGTTGTACCTGCCACTCCTCCCCATCCCTCCCCTCCCTCTGAGCACCCCACATCCCTCTTACCCTATACTTACCACCAGAGGTTGAGGGCTGTCATCTCATGTGGACCAGGACACATCTGCACTCTTCAAAACCAAATTGCAAACTGAGGAATAAAGATAAGTGCCATATAATGTATTTCAATGGTGTTTTGAACTTAGGTTCATAACTTTGCCATTTTTGGGAACTTTTACACCAAATTTTCAACATAGTCTTTATGGCACCCCAGCTCATGAACACTGTCACTGTCATCTCATTAATCAGGCCTGGAAGGTGATTTTGCAGTTGCTGCATGAAATCACCTTTTTAGCCTGATTAATGAAAATAACCTTTCCAATGTTCATGAGGATGGATCCCAAAAGGCTATGTTGAAAATTTGGTGTAGAAATTTCAAAAAATGGACGAGTTACGAGCGTTCATTGAAATTTTTCTATGTACGTCCATAACTTTGGTAATTTACAATATTTTGAGTCCATTTTTTTAACATAGCCATTTTTTTCACACCACCTCATGAACAGTACAGCTATAATTTTTCACTTCCTCGACAAAACATGTTTTGGCTCCTGTGGCGTGGAATGGCATTTTGGCACAGATTTGAAAACTTTCACCTATGGGTTTATGAGTTGGGGTCATAAGAAGACTGTGGTGAAAATTTGGGGTCAAAATCTGACAAAATGCCAAAGTTATGACTATTCATTTCAATATCGCTATGGATGCTCAGACCTTTGGAATGTTAATTATTTTGAAACCTCAACACTGCCTTCTTATTACCCCACCTCATGTACAGTATGTCACAAGTGTCATTTTTCAAATCCTGCCCAAAATGTTTTTTCCCATCCGTGGCATTATAGTTGTACAGAATTACATTTTGGAGGGGATTCCAAAATTCTCTACAATGGGTACATGAGGTGGGGTAATAAGAAGGCTATGCTGGCAATTTTGTCACTGTTGTCCTACAATTGGGGCCCTGTGCTTCCACAGCTCTCTCTCTCTCTCTCTCTCTCTCTATATATATATATATATATATATATATATATATATATATATATATGTACACATGCACCTCTGGAGGGGTGAGAATGCAGGGTCCTCCAAAGTAGAAAAAGGATACTATTACACCATCTCAAAAAGTAAGGAAATATGTTGCAAAAAACTTTGTTAATGCTCCAGTTATGGTCAAATTGACAAAACTTGAAAAATGAGTTGTTAGGGTTTCCCTAACACCCCACCTTCCCAAACCAGGCAGAAGAGCAAGTGTGGGGTATGCCTTGGGCTTCTTAAACCTAACGTTCACCCCATTCTCATAACGTCAACACATCTGATCTTATTTACAGATGGAATGGGGTGAGTGTTAGGCTTGAGAAGCCCAAGGCACACTCCACACCTGCTCTCCTGCCTGGTTTGTGAGCAAACTGGATCATTAATAAAGTTTTTGCAATATATACATGCACATAGTATATATATATATATATATATATATATATATATATATACAGTACAAGCCAGCTAAAAGGGATTCTGATAAAGGGGACAGTCGGTTAATTGGGACGTTTCCCAGGGCACCACATTTTTTGTAATGTTATCCTATAAGCTCAATTACCTGTTAATTGGGATGCAAAAGCCATTTAAATGAGATGATTGACTACCAGCTGTCAGAGCTCTCAACCAATTAGCAGTTGCTAACATCACTTAACACCTGATTAGTTCCTGAATAAAGTTGATTAGCGTCAACAGTTAGTGTTTCCTCGGTGTTTGTTTGTTAGTGAGATGGCATTCAGCAAGCAAATTGACCTCCCTCTCTCTGATAAGATTGAAGTTTTGGAGTGCCTTCAGCTTCCGAACTCCTCCCATGCCAAGGTTGCTAAACAATTTGGCATATCAAAGAGCCAGGTGGGGAGAATAAGCCTTAACAGGGATCGCCTTCAGGCAGAATGGCAGCTGAATGTAAATCCCAGCCATAAATGGAAGCATGAAGGCAAAGATAATGAGGTTGAGGAGGGATTGCTTGCTTGGTTCAATCATCCAATCAGTCATGGAGCAAGATTGACTGCCCTAGTCCTAAAAAGCAAAGCTGAGGAGATCACAAAGCATCTCCAACACAATGATTTTGATGCCATCGATGGCTGGCTAACTAGGTGGAAGACCCAAAACAACATTGTGTGGAAAAAGGAGAAAGGAGAGCATCTAGATGCAGATGCTTTTTCTGCCAGTGAGTGGATTAAAACAGTGCTCCCACGGCTCCTGTCTGAGTACCCAGCTGTTAACATCTTTAATGCAGAGGAAACTGGTGTCTTCTATCATGGGTACCCAGACAGGGGCCACATCCACAGATCAACTGAGCTGATCGGTGGCAAGAAATCCAAAGCTTGTGTTTCCCTGCTTTGCTGCACTAACATGGATGGAACTGAAAAACTGCCTGTGCTAGTGATAGGGAAGTGTAGGAGACCCTGATGTCTGCCAAAAGATTCCTCTACTCTCCCTGTCAGCTATCAGAGCTCCACAAATGCATGGATGACTGGTTTATTGGAACAGTAAATTGTAATGACATCGCAGAAAGGTGATCTTGTTCATGGACAGTTGCAGTGCACATCCAAGTTCCCTAGCTGACAGTTTCAACCACACTAAAATAATTTTCTTACCCCTGAATACAACAAGCCTGATCCAACCCCTAGACATGGGGGTAATTAAAACTTTTAGGGCCATTATCAGCCCCTTTTCTTGAGTCATGTGGTGGGCATTATTGACAGTGGCTCCTCTGCCTTGGCCATCAAAATCACAAAGTCTGTGAATTTGCTAGATGCAATTTTCATGATGGCAAAGGCGTGGGCCACTGTTAAGGAAAGCACAATTGCCAATTGCTTTCAGAAAGCTGGATTTAAAGTTCAGCAAGAAGACACCTTCCTCGTACCTTAACAACACCAATATGAAGATGCTGAAGATTCCATGGATCCCCTTGAAGATGTTGCCGTATCCATGGGAATGACAGCGGCTGAGTTTGAAGCATTTGTGGCAGTGGATGATGGGGAGATGACTGAGGGCGAGCTTTCAGTTGATGACATCTGTGCCTCATTTAAAGAAAATCTGGAAACCACTGCTGAAGTAACAGAGGATGATGAAGACCCCGCTCCCATCAATGTCACCAATGTGGAAACACTTTTGCACGTAAGCTCTTTGTGTGATTGATGTCTTCTATACAACAAAATCGACTACTGGGAGCACATCTTCAAGCTGGAGAGCATAGTACATCAGCAGATTGCCCCAGAGGCAAAACAAATGAAGATCACAGATTACTTTGGCATGGTGACTGAGCAATCAGCAACAACCTGTGAGCAAGTCAACAAGTAACGAATGATGGAGAGATGGAGAGAGGCAGAGAGAAGATGGAGAAGGAGATATGTTTCTTTTAATGAATTACAGTACTGTACTGGCTGGTTTAAATAAAGTTGCCATTTTAAATACTACAAACAAACACTCAAGAAAAGAGCTGTAATCATTGAGTGTGTTCTGTGTTCAGTGTCTGTGACAGTGTAAGGTGTGTTTGTGTGCACGGGGGGGTGGGCAGAGAAGTTTACAAAGGATGTTGGCAAGCTCAGCAAACTGCAAAAAGCAGCTTCTTTTTAATGGGATGGCCACTTAAAAGGGATGACTTAGTGTCCACAGAGCTGTCCCCTTTAAGTGGCTTCTACTGTATGTAATAGATAATCCACTACAGGGAGTGCAGTCATGTTCTGATATATGCATGCTTTGGTGTGCGTTCAACCACCCAGGCCATTTGTATACCACAGCATGACTGTATGTCCTGTAGTGAATTATCTAACTTATAAAATGGCTAGAAATATATTTTTTTTTTTGGGGTGGGGCAAAAAAAGTATTCCTTGTCTGACAGAAATTAGAGTTTTATTTAGGTGATCTGGTTGATCCTGGTAGTCCTTGTCTAGCAGAAATTTCTGTTTTATTTAGGTGACTTGGTTAAGCCTACCATGATTTTGATACTGTAGGTTAAAAGTGATTTAAAAAACTTATCTGGTTGATCCTGTCATTGTTACACTGTTTCAACTGTAATGACTTTCGCTTTTGTTTTGCACTGTAGCGCGACCCAGCAGCGATCATTCTGGTAAAAAAAAATGTTGGCAAAGCTTTATAATGATCATGTTTTTTTTGCAAAACAGTGTAAGCTGTGTAGTTTTAAAGTGACTTCAGTTACTTTTGTTTAAAAAAAGCCACTGAGTTTAGAGTGAGGAACACTATCAAGTTGGTGGCTTCAGAATTGTAGAAGTAAGCCTGAGTGACTGTTGCTGTGAGCCCCACAAAAAAATTATTACAACCAAGCACATACAGTAAATTGCTTTCTTGGAGGCATAGAAGCACAAAGCTCCATGGATGCACACATCAATGTGGCTGTGGAAGTGCAGGACCTGGAGGGCATTCTGCTTCCATGCATCCAAAAAAGCAATTTGTGTACTTGGTTGTAATATCATCTGCACATCTCAGCTTATTTACTGATGGAATGGGGGGGGGGAATGTTAGGGTTGATAACCCCAAGGAAGACCCCAGGCCTGATTTGTGAAGACTCAGGACAGGTAAAACCGTAATGTTGTTTCCTTTTGCTGCTTGCAGGGTGGGGGTAGGGTGGGGTGTTAGGGTTGGAAACCCTAGCACCACATTTCCCTGCTTTTGTTGGTTTAATCTGAGCCCTAACTGATGCATTAACAAAGTTTTTTTGCAAAGAATATATATTATACTGAAGCGGAAGCACCACTATAGTTAGGGTTGAGTACGCTGTTTAATGTTAACCCTTTTCAATGGATTTTCACAAAATTATGTATGCACAGTCTCAGGTGCAAGATCTCTTGATATGTTAAGTTTTGTTCCAGTCAGATGTGCAGATTCTGAGATCTGGATAGTGAAAAAATAAGTTTTCTTTGCTGTTTTTAACATAGAAAAATCAAATTTGACAGCAGATAAGGACCACTTAGACTAACTAGTCTGCCCGTATTTCCCTACCTACTGTATCACCACAGACCCTACTTTTTTGTCCTCACCTAGCACCCAGATGGGTTAGAATTTTGGTCTGACATTTTTAGAGTAGAAAGCGCTTGCCCCAGAATGGTGCCTTTCGTTTGTTTGGTAAGAATCTGTTCCAGAGTTATAAGGATCTAGAATTTTGATTCTGAGCATGCTCAGTATGCTCTTTTGAATAGCTGTTTCATATGATACAAGAATTTGGCCATACAAAACAGGATTCTCTTTCATGAAGGGGGTAATCCTGTATCGTGAGAAAGAAACATACTTGTTTTATGTGGCGGCCATCTTGTTTCCATTATTTTCAAAAAAAAAAATGTTAAAACCCATAATAATCATATCCTGCAGAGACACTGACACATGTATCTTGCTAAGCGGGATCCCATTACCTGGATTCTCACGTTAATTTTTAGAAAAAGGACCCAGAAATGTGTGTAAAACATTTTAAACATCTTTCTTTGTGAGATGATTTTCTTGTTTTGTATTGCCTAGTGAAACAGGATAGGGACATATGAAAGAAGAATAGGGTCATATGAAACAAGAGTTTGGACTTACTTTTTTTCACATTCTTGTTTTGTATGAAGCAATCCTCTTTCATGAGAACCACACAATCTCATGAAACAGGATTGGTTCATATGAAAGAAAAATTTGAACTTAGTTTTTTCACATTCTTCTTTCATATGAGACCATCTTCTTTTGTGAGAATGACAGAATCTCACAAAACAGGATGGGTTCATATGCGAGAAGAATTTTGATTTAGTTTTTTTGTAAATTTTGACTTTAACAAGCCATAACTCTGTCAATATTATGGAATTAATGACTGGTCCAGTGGCACTGAGGGTTGAGGCACTGGATGCCACTCCTCGCTCTACACTGGTGACCCAGGTTCGAGAACAAGCCCGCGTCATCAGGGGTTGGCTGGGGGGAGGGAGGGAGGAGTTGGATCGAACTGTTAGCTCTCCTCTCTTGGGAAGAGTTAGGCATTGTGCCAGCTAGCAGATGGTGTCAGGAGGAGGAGGACGCCATTAGGTGCTTGGCAGAAGCCATGTTTCAGCATGGCTCCCTGCCTGAACTTTGGTCCTTCGCCCTGACATCCTCTGGGGGTGGGGATTAGGGACCACACAGTAACCTTTGCAACTATGTAAAAAATCCTGACCCCACTACCGTGCAACGTAATCTCTGCAAGGGGGGGTTGGGCACTACAGATTGGCAGTATGCCACAACTGAGCAGGCCTGCAGAGTGGGAGAAAATGTGATATAAAAAAAATTTGGAATTAAGGGACAATCTATATATCACAAGAAAAGTCTCAATGATTACTACAACACAAACACATAATACCCTCCAAAATAATTCATGGGCCATATAAAAATAAAACATAAAATGTAAAAATTAAAATTCCCATACTATAACATTGCAATTTTAACAAGCTGTAACTCCATCATTCTTTGGAGTTAAGAGACAATGTATATATCAAAAGAAAGGTGCCAATGAGTACTACAAGACTAAGACCCTAACAAATACCAGCTGAAAACAGACATATGAAAAACATTAAAATTTAAAAATGAAAATTCCCATAGGATAACATTGCAACTTTAACAACTCATAACTCTGTCCCCACAAAAAAAAAACACATTACAGCAAAGCAGATAAATTGCTTTTCTGGAGGAACAGAAGAGAAGGGCCCAAAGGGCCCTTCCTTTCCACACCCAGATACTCATGTGCATCAATAGAGACATGGAAGCACAGGGCCCAGAGGGCACTGCACTTCTGTAATCACATGGATGTATTTGGGACATGCTTAAATTAGGATACAATTCTACTATCTCAAAAAGTAAGGAAATTCTTTGCATAAAAACTGTGTTAATGCACCAGTTAGGGTTCAAATAAAAGCAACAAAGGTAGGGAAATGTGGCGTTAAGGTTTCCAACCCTAATTCCCCACCCCCAACCCCTTGTAGCAAAAGGAAAAAACATTATGGTTTTTGCTTTCCTGAGGCTTGGTGAATCAGGGGTGTGGTCTTCCTTGGGATTCTCAACCCTAATGCTTACTACACTGTATTACTAAATTAGGTCAGATGTGATTTGTTTTCTTCAGCCAAGGCCTACATGTTGTTGACAACATGTGAGGAGACACAGTACTGCATGTTTGAGGACTAACACAATTGGGTGAGTGTTTCGGTTGAGAACCCGAAACAAGACCCCACCCCTGATTCACCAAGATTCCTAGACAGTGAAAACAATAATGTTTTTCCTTTGCTGAGGGTGGGGGTGGGGTGGGATGGGAGAGATTAGGGTTGGAAATCTTAATGCCACATTTGTCTACTTCTGTCACTTTAATCTGAACCCTAACTGGTGCATTAATGCTGTTCTTTTGCAAAGAATATATATATGTACAGTATGTACTGTAGCTATGATTCAGAGAACGGGGGAAAATAAATGGTCCATTTAATTTATCTAGATTCATTAAGACCCCTCCAACTTGTAGTAAGCATAAGAAACAACATTCCAGTTCCTATACTACACCCTTTATCTTAATTCAACAAAGTTTAACTTACTAACTGTATCCCCCAGCATAACCCCAGTGTTTGCTGTTTTAATGCCTTTATGTACAGCTGTACGTGTGCTTAGTGGACTTAAGGCTAGCAACTACATCCATACCTTCAAAAGTATTATTCACGCTGGTCCAGTAGTGCTGAGGGCTGAAGCTCTGAAATAGCACCTTACCTTGCATCGTGCCAGTGACCTGAATCAGAGAATAAGATAAGGTTGCTGGGGGCTGGCTGGGAGATGAAGTGAACTGCCAACAGGCAGCTCTCCCCTCCCAGGCAGGGGTGGTTCACCTTCCTGGCTCTTTGCTGCCACCAGTTGGAGGCCTGGTGGTAGTTTCAACACTACAGGGAGCCAGACAGACATTTGGGTGAGTGGAAGAAGGCCGTGGCTCCAGAGCACATGTATACCTCCACGTGCATGGACTTGTGTACCATGCTGAAGCTCTGGGACAGTGAGAGAAAATGAGGAGGAAAAATGGAAGGGGATCAGGCTACATGAAACCTTGCCCCAGGTGCCATGGCCTGCTCTGCTGCTCTGCTGGATAAGGGTGGGGGACTTCTGGATGAGAGTCACCAGGAGGACAGGATGGTCCTCCCCTCCTGGCCCCATTGAGGGGGGAATTCACAGGGGTGATACCCCCCACCGACAGGAGAAGGGCAGCAAGCTGGCCAACAGCACCTGGGGACAGGGATGGACAGCCACCCAGTCAGCCCAGGAGGATAAACATCTTTATAAAAAAAAGTATTACTTACACAGACACAAGATTCAGGTCACTGTTATGTGTATTGTTATCCCACATGGCAAGCAGTATTGTGCAGTACTGTGTGTTTCTTACTGTCCCTGCACCTGTACCTAGGGTGTTGATAATCACATCACTTATTCATGGCGATAATGGCCCATAAACATTAAAGCGATGCACATGCACAGCTGCTATGCTAACACAAGCTTATAAAAGATACACACGTGTTATACAATACAGAATCAGGACTTTGAACATTATTTCTGCAGTGATTCGTGATCTGCAATGAACGTTCTGTGCACCTTGAATGGAAAAAAGCAGTTCTGTGCCAAATTCTCTGTTAAATATCTTTAAGAAGTAAAAAAGAATGGCAAATTATATACTGTAGGGAGATGATGTTGCTGCCTTTACTATGTCTTTGTGATGCAGTGACAGATCCGCAAATCATTTGATGGTGCCTGGAATCAGCTGGAGTAGGTGAACAAGTTCACTGACAATGTTACAAGATCAAGGATCCCATTGAACATGGGAGGGTGAATTGGTGTCAGCAAAAGAGGACCCAAGATTTCATAAAACTGTAGCACTGAAAGACTATAAAGGAACATGAATATGATGTACAAAAATAGTCATGCTGAACTTTATTTTTAACATTGCTTTTAATGTTTGTTCTGTGCTGTACTTTCATTTTCACATCCTTGTGCATCAATTGGATTTTAACATCAAATGATCTTGACATTTTAAATGCTTATCTGTGCAAAAGCTTCTAACACTTTATATTAAACTCACACAATGCTGTACTTTTCAGTTCTATATTTTAATTCAGATTACTAAAATGTTCAATCAAAATAACAAATTAGTGTGGGGTGGGGGGGGCGTGGCCAGGCAGGTGACCAAGATGGTGGCTTGATCTTGCAGTTCTTTTTTTTTTTTTTAATTTTATTCTTTCTGAGCCCCCTTCTTTCCACTGTAACTGCCACTCTTCTGGGGTGATCCTAGGCTGGTTGTCCCTTAGCCTCACTCATGGTAACTCCTGGAGGAGCTGTTGGACCTGCCCCCATCCTGCCTCGGATTGCCCCACCAGGCAGGGAGGGAGGGAGTCCTGGGTCTTCTCCCACCCAGTCCATCAGTGTGCATTGGGCAGTCTGCACTGCTTCCTTCCATAGAAGCTCAGTTGTGAGGTCTAGGGCAGGTGGGTCCATTCTACTGGTGGTTGCAGTGGGGTTTTTCAGTTTTTCGCCCACAACGCTCAAGAACGCCAGCACACAAGGGGAGCCAAGAAGGTGGGGACATAGAGGCATGCCACTGCTCCAGCTCCTGGCCAATGTCCTCCCCTCCCAAGCACTCTGCAGCCCCACTGCACCACCACCTGTGGTCACCCAAGTGGCGGTAAAGAGGCAGGACCCGCAGCCCACCCTGTCCGGAGTAGAAGAGCAGCCCTATGGGTGCTCAATCCTCCTCCCCTGTCTGGCCCTCCAGCAACATGAACTCACTCCGACCTCAGGTCACTGGCTTTGCAAGCAGTAGCTCTACCACTGTACCGGTGGGCTGGCCTTTGATCTTGCAATTCTGAGGGAATCCGCAGTTAACCTGTGTCATCGTCACTTAAATCTACAGCAAACACCTCTTAAATAGCTTAACCTGCTTTACTAATGTCCAACCAGCTGAAATAAGCTCATAAACAGATGCAGATTGCCTTCAAAATGGCATCTGAGCAGCCAAAGGGTGGAGGCTTGGGAGAGTAGAGCAACCACAAGGGCAGGTGTGGGAGAGCCACCCTACCTGCTATCCCTGACCATGGTGACCACATTCTCAGAAAAGCAAACATGAGACTCACTGATCTGTGAACTCATAAATGAGCTCAGAGCAGGCCTGGAGAATCTCAATGCTTAATATGAGCACTTACAATGGACTGTGGATGGACTCGGAAACACGGTCGAGTCCCACCGGAAGTGGTTGAAGAAGCTGGAGGCCTGAGTGAGTGCACAGGAAGACCGCAACACGGAGCTCTCAGCATAGCTTGTTCAAGTTCAAAAAAACAATCCTAAACCTAAGCAACACCCTGGATTTATTTTTATTTTATTAATTTTGTTAACTGGGTAGGCTCACTGAGACATAGCTGTTCCTTTTTCAGGGGTGACCCAGAATTAATTACATATAACAGGTATGAAAAGAAGGAGAGGCAAAACAAAGTGTGAGTGGTGGGGATCCATGAGGGCATGGACCCCCTTGCTTTCCTCTCCTTGTGGCTCCCAAAAATCTTACAGCTCCCTGAATGTAAAATAATGGAGGTACAGTGTGCCCACCATTTCTCTAGCATAGAAACAGATCTCACCAAGCAGCCCAGACGCCTTTTAATAAAATTTCTACACTACCAGAACTGGCAGCTGGTCCTTCAGGAATCAAGAAACTGGGGACCCATCAAGACAGAACTCTAAGTGATTAGCATTTTCCCCTACCTATAGCCGGAGACTGAAAACTCTGAGGCAGGAGTTCAACGGAGTCAAAAAATGCCTTCATAAGCTCAGTTGGCAGCTTGCACATGTACATGCTTCTAGATTCACCATCAGACATCCTGGGGTACCACCTACAACTTTTACCAAGGCCAACCTGGTGACCCTCTACTAGGATACAGATGTGGCAGCTCAAGAAGGTTGTACTACCTCAAGGAGAACTGGACCTATGGCTTGAATAGGACCATTAAGGATTTTTTGGCACCACATCTTGTCTGGTGAGTGAGTTGGAGGAGTGTGGGGAAGGGACACCTTCGGCCCTTGAACGGAGCATTAGACTTTAGCTTGGGACCTGCAAAGTGTGCAAATATGTGAGATTTTAACTGACATGAACTGAAAAATTAACTAAATGTGGCAGCTAGGCCTTCTTCTTCATCGGTACGGCAGTATGCAGTCCAAGCTGGAAACTGTTGTGGTGGGAATAGGGGTTGGAGGGCCGTACTGCATTTCACAAACTGCATATGCTATTTGCACTGATTATGACTGAATTGAATGTTGTTCTGAGAGTCGCCCCACCTCACACCCACATTTGGCGGTTCCCCACTCCAGATCGCACTCATGCTGGAGGAACAATGAAAGAGAAAGTGCTATGAAGTAATATCCTTTTCTATACTGTTTTGGACATTTCACAGTGTCGTATTTGTTGTTTTAGTGAATGTTGTTAATGCACTAAGCTGCCAGGATTTATAGTTTTAAGGACAGCGTGGATATGGTTTATTCAGGGCACTGAGGAACCACATAATCATCTAGTGTGGAGGGCAGCCAAAGCCTAGGGCACCAAGTCCTAATGGGCATGGGGATAGGCGATACTACAATGCCACTCGAGTAAAGTGCTTTCAGACACTGGTCTGGTGATATAATAGCTGGCAGTACAAACCACTGTCAAGTAAGCAGAATTCAGCTCCTGACTGCATACAATGTGCCCTGCTGACAAAATCTGCGTAATGCATATGGCAATGGGAGCTGGTGGGGTGACTGGGAACACACAAGGTTGGGCCCAGTGATGACAGGCTCCATGGCAGCATTTTCTGTGCAGCCCCTAAGACCAGTGGCTCATGGTATATCTTATAAGGTTCCCCACCCCCCAGGGAGCAACAATACAGACACCATGTTAAAATGTGCAACCCCTCTTGCAACTGGAGGGGAGCTAAAAAGTGTCACTCGAATGTGTAAAGACCTCTGCCATGGGGCAGTGCATCCTAGTATGGCACAAAAAGTCACTGACAAGTTTTCTTTATGATTGTAGTACTTTCTGACCAGCCCATCCACAAGAGCATGAGGGAGTAATGAATAACATGGATTCAAGGTAGGGGAGTGTGGGATGTGTCCCTCCCAGTTCAGTTGAGCTGGTTGCTCCTGGGGGAGACCAGGAGCCTATTGCTCTGTTTCAGGAACTTTATGTTGAGGGTGAGCAGGGACTCAATCAGGGCATAGAGAGAGGGATAGAGGGAGGAAACATGGGGAGGGGGGAGAAACCTGCTCATGTAAGAATGCGTTATCTGAACTCAGAGTTTTCTTAAGGGATGATAGACAGGGAAGAGATGGGGCAAAGAAGGAAAGTTTGTTCTGTTATGAAGTTAATTTTTTCCTTACTGTTTAATTATTATTGTTTTTATAAATGCAAACTCAACAAATAGTGGGTCAGCTATGTTTTGGCAGGGGGAAGCGGGAGAGGTGGGACCCCAGGCAAGGGATCTCTACTTCAAGTTGGAAGTTATCTGGGGTCACTGAACATACTGACCAGGAGCATCAATAGATTAAAGACAGTGCTTAAAACAAAAAACATGTGGACCCACATTATAAAGGTTAATGGAGATATAATCTTGCTCCAAGAAACATACATGACAGGGGAGGAAGCTGCCCGACAGAAGCAGTCATGGGGAGGTACCTTGTTGTCCACTTGTTTCACCTCCAAGACCAGGGCAGTTGCCATCTGGCTCTGAACACACCTATCAGCTCAGGTCACCCACTGAGTAGTAGACGCCCAGGGAAGGTGTATTATAGCAGCCCTGGAGTTGACTAAGGTATGACCCATGGTAGCTTCCATTTATGGCCCTAACTTTGATTGCCAAACGTTCTACCATAATTTGGCATTAATGTTGGCAGATTTCCCAGAGATATTGGTTGTGGATGGTGATTTCAATGCCCCCTGGGATCTGGTTCTTCACTAGTCTTCCCCACTGATCCGAAAACCCCCAAGGAGCTCCGAGACCCTCTGGTGTATGGCTGTTCAATGAAACCTGGTGGATGCATGACATTTTGTGCACCCCACTGACAAGGAATTCTCCTTCTTCTCACATACACGCAGACTTTACACTAGGATTAACATGGTGCGCCTTTCCCCAGATATTCTACAGAAGCTGGAGTTGGTGGAGTATGTCCCACTGATCCACTTGGATCATACACCCCTCCTGATTCCACTGGGGTGGAGTCCTCCTCATGGACAGTGGCACCTAGACCCCTGATGTTGACAGATTAAGAGTTTAAGAATCAGATGGAGATGTCTCTGAAGGACTTTTCAAGCCACAAAAAGAATGAGGACACCTTGGCTGCCAATGGGTGGGAGGCCTTGAAGGTGTACAAAACAAACAAATGGTGGCACTCAGCAGAAGAAACTTAAAATGTAGAAATATTAAATCCAACTTTTTATTAGACCCAAACAGATGGCATGACACTAAGCCTCAGTGCTTTGCCTTGTATGCATAAGGCTTCATCCGGGGGCATGGCTTGACAGTAAGAGCCGCATTGATTATAAAGTAAATTCTTAAAGGTACAGTAATTAGAATGCATCTTAGCTGTATAACGCACAACAGTTACAACAGCCAAATTAAAAACAAGCTCCCTTAATTAATAGTGAAGTACGAACTCACAAACACCCAATATACCGTAATTAATTTTCAACCACCAATCCAGTGCAAATGGAGCTTGAATAATAGAATAAAAGTAGCTAAGAGAATTCTTGGGCCATAAATCTGAATATTCCAGAATACATCTATAATAGGAACAGATACTAATGTAACTGTATTGGTCCCACATCAGTATTAGAAAAAATGAAAAAGGTGGAGGAAAAAAAGAAGGAATTGGAAGAGGGAAGAATACCGGTTAACAATTATAAAGATAGTGTTTGCTATCAAAAGTACTCACATCATTATTAAATTGCATAAATTTGCCAAATTTCAAAAATCATTATAGGTACATCTACACAGAGGCAGAAAGAAAGGGAGAGGATAAGGGGAGTTATGGGGTGTGGAGGGAAGGGAGGGAGGGAAGGGGACTGGGAAAAGGAGGAGGAGGAGATTGGATGGTGAGGGAGGCAAATCAGAAAAGGAGGACCAGCTAGCTAAGTAACAAGTAATACACAGCTGGCAAAATGGCATATGGCAGGCTAAGTAGCAAGCAGCATATTAGTAACTATATATAAATTATAATGGAAAGGATGGAAGAGGAGGGAAAAAGTAAGGAAAGGAAGGAAGGAAGGAAAAAGAGGAAAAAAGGGGTGAAGAAAAAGGAAGAAGGCGTGTATCTGAGGGGTGGATATATCTGAGGAGGATCACTGGAAGAGCAGATCCAGTCCCTCAAGAAGGACCTAATGGGGCACAGCTAAGGGCCAGCTAAACCAAATAACATCTGCCACCTTGGAGAGGAACATTCTCCTTGCAAGGGAAGGCAACTATTTTTTTCCCCCACAAAGGTTTTTCTTCCTAGCCAGTCAACCCCTGCTCTGCCCTACACATCCCTGCTGGCTACCACCACCACCCCTGGACTTGCCTGTGATAATCCCCCCATAGATTACCCCCCCATGGCAGGGCCAGAAGGAGAAGGGACAACACTCCCAGTGTAACACATATACAGATCAAAAGGGAGTCCCAGGGTGGCGGTGCAGGCAAGAAACAAGCCTGGCATCATCTGCTGACTCTTTTCCATTTTCTGCCCCCAACCTGACAGTGTGCAATGAGTGCCAGTGCACATACATGTGGAAGCACACACGCACAACTGCACTGTGCTGCTAGCTGTCCCTAAACATGTTGCACCCTCTTCCCTGCCACCACGCCTTCAAATGGTGGCAGTCCAGTAACAGTGCAGTGGAAGCCCCCTCCCCAGGTGCTCAGTCCTCTCCCTCTCCTGCCAACCCCCAGGACCTGAATGTGCTCCTGAACCCAGGACATCAGTATAGCATGATGTGTGGGGTCCAGTGCCTCAACCCTCAGCACCACTGGGCAGGTTCTGGTGACTATTTTGACAGTGATAAGGTAGGTCAGTAGCTGGCCTTGTGGCTGAAATATCAGGAAGCAAATTGCACTATTACCAGTATTAAGACCCCAGAAGAGGAAAATCTCCCCCAGCCAGCATGACATAGACTGCACTTTCCAGAAGTTCTATGCAGACCTCTACACCATGAAGGTGGGAACTTCAATGACCCCCGTCCCCTGGCGGGTTCCTGGATTCTCTTTCCCTACCCTTACTACAGCAGAGAGAACAGGAACTCCTGGACTCACCCATCACTGAGGCTGAGATTTACAGAGCTGTGAGGTCTATGACCATGGGAAAGGCCCCTGGCCCTGACAGTATTCCAACTGGGTTCTATAAAACCTTTTGGGAAATACTCAAGGACCCCATGGAAAAATGGTCCAGGAGGCATTGAAGAAGGGGGTGCTTCCCCAAACTCTGTACATGGCGAATGTCGAGGTACTTCCCAAGCCTGACAAGGACCCTACCCAGTGTGACTCTTATTGCCTGATCTCTCTGCTTAGCATGGACTACAAAGTAATAGCCAAGGTCTTAGCAGGCCACCTGGGGGGGGGGCAGTCCTGCAGTGCCTCATACACCCAGACCAGGAAGGCTTTGTCAAGGGCTGCCAAGAAAAACATAACATCTGCCGAACACTTAACATCATGTGGAAGTGGTCCAGAAGAGGGAGGATCTGCAACAGGGTTGATACACAAGGAGGCATGGAAAGGATGAAAAGGGACTTGGCAAGGCTGGAGGAAGGGTCAGAAGTATGGCAGCTAGGATTCAATGCAAAGAAGTGCAAAATAATGCACCTGGGAAACAAGAACCCAGGGAAGAATACACAATGGGTGGAGGTAGTAACAACAACAAAAAGGAAAGGGACCTGGGGTAATCATATCAGATGACCTTAAGGTTAGCAAGCAATGTGAGAAGGCAGTAGGGAGGGCTGGGGGTATACTGGGATGTACAGGGAGAGGCATCAGCAGCAGAAAACAGGAAGTTGATATCCCTCTGTACAGACAGTTGGTGAGACCCCATCTGGAGTACTGCGTTCAGTTCTGGAGACCCCATCTCCGCAAGGACATAGACAGGATAGAGGCAGTCCAGAGGAGGGCAACTAAAATGGTGTAAGGCCTGCAAGAGAAGCCGTATGAGGAGAGACTAAAGGAGCTTAATATGTATACCCTTGAGGAAAGAAGGAGATGGGGACATGATAGAAACTTTAAGTACCTCAGTGGAATCAACAAAGTCCAAGAGGGTAGCATCTTTCAGAAAAAGAGACGTGCAAGAACAAGGGGACACAATTTAAAGATAGAAGGGGGTGGTCAGGGCAATGTGAGGAAGTATTATTTCACAGAGAGGTAGTGGATGCATGGAACAGCCTTCCTGAGGAGGTTGTGGGGTCTAAAACTGTGGGAGAATTCAAGAATGCATGGGACAGACATAAGGCAATTCTTGTGGGGGGGTAGGAAGAAATAGGCTGTTGGTTAACTAGGATCTGCGGCCTATCCTGTAGGTAGGGAGATGGGCCAAGCGGTCCTTATCTGCCATCAAAGTCTATGTTTCTATTGCTCAGTCCGGTCTCCTGGCACTGGACACAGAGAAAGCCTTTGGCCAGGTCGAGTGACCCTTCATGTTTGCCTCTCTGAAGACTGGACCCCGCATCAGGTCTTGGATCTTCACCTTGCACTGACCACCTAGGGCCCAGGTACTAACAAAGGGTACCTTTCTGATCTATTCTGCCTTACCAGAGGCACTAGGCAGGGGTGTCCCTACCTCCCCCTCCTCTGTGTGCTCACCACTGAGGCACTGGCAGTTGCCATCAGGGAGAATGAATTGATTCAAGGGCTTAGGCATCAAAGTGACAATCACAAGATGTCCTCATTTGTGGATAATGTTCTTGTTTTCCTAGCCAATTTTCAAGGTGCTATTGATGCCCTGATGGATGTGTTTAAAGTATGTGGCCCAATTTCAGGTGCACAATTAATTTGATCAAATGTGAGAGGCTGCCAATGGGGTGGGGGTGGAAGAAACCCCCTCAGGGTTATGAATGCACTTCCAAAACTGACCACGAGCATTAAAAACTTAGGGTTGCACCTCCCCAAAAAAGCTTTCCATCCTAGTACAGATAAACTTTAAGCCCCCCCAACCAAACTCTCCTCCCCAATTTTATTTTGGTGTTCCTATCCATCCATCTGTCTGTCTGTTTGATCTGTCCATCCATCTGTCTATCTGTCTGTCAGATCTGTCTGTCTGTCTGTCTATCTATCACTGGAACATGGTAGTGCTCCTATAGTTAGGGTTGAGCAAGAGGTTCTATATTAAACCCCCAGCTTTGCACCTTAATAGCTTTGGTGGTGTTTGACAAAATTAGCTCAAATTTTGCATGGGTTACATAGAAACATAGAATTTGATGGCAGATAAGGATCGCTTGGCCCACCCAGTCTGCCCATTTCCCTACCTACCGGATAAGCTGCAGATCCTAGTTAACCAACAGCCTACTTCCTCCTACCCCCCACTAGAATTGCCTTATGTCTGTCCCATGCATTCATGAATTCCCCCACTGTTTTTGACTCTATGACCTCCTCAGGAAGGCTGTTCCACGTATCCACAACCCTCTCTGTGAAGAAATACTTCCTCACATTACCTCTGAGCCATCCCCCTTCTTCAAATTGTGCCCCCTTGTTTTTGCACATTTCTTTTTCTGAAAGATGCTACCCTCTTGGACTTTGTTGATTCCCTTGAGGTATTTGAAAGTTTCTATCATGTTCCCTCTCCCTTCTTTCCTCAAGGCTATACATCTTTAGTTCTTTTAGTCTTTCTTCATATGTCTTCTGATGCAGACCCTGCATCATTTTGGTTGCCCTCCTCTGGACAGCCTCCACCCTGTCAATGTCTTTGCAGAGATGGGATCTCCAGAACTGTACACAGTACTCCAGATGTGGTCTTACCAACTGTCTGTACAGAGGGCCAACAACTTCCTGTTTCCTACTGGTGATGCCTCTCCCTATGCATCACAGTATCCTCCCAGCCCTCCTTACTGCCTTCTCACATTGCTGGCCCACCTTTAGGTCATCAGATATGACTACCCCCAGGTCCCTTTCCATTTTTGTTGTTGTCAGTATCTCACCCCACATTGTGTACTCTTCCCTGGATTTTGTTTCCCAGGTGCATTACTTTCTCTTCTTTTGCATTGAATCTAAGCTGCCATACGTTTGACCATTCCTCCAACCTTGCCAAGTCCCTTTTCATCCTTTCCACCCCACCTTGTGTATCAACCCTGTTGCAGATATTTGTGTCATCTGCAAAGAGACATACTTTCCTTCCAGTCCTTCTGCAATGTCACTTATAAAGACATTAAAAAGGATCGCCCCATTACTGAACCCCGCGTACCCCACTAGTAACCCTCCTTTCTTCACTGTGGACTCCATTTACTATTACCCGCTGTGTCCTGTTGTCCAACCAGTATTTTATTAGGCTACCACCCTGGGACCCACTCCCAGGCTGGCTAATTTGTTTATTAATCTTTGTGTGGGACTGTGTCAAATGCCTTGCTAAAGTCTAGGTAGGCCATGTCCATAGCCCCTCCCTAGTCTACTGCTTTGGTCACCCAGTCAAAGAAATCAATTAGATTTGTCTGACATGACCTTCCCGCTGTGAATCCATGCTGCCTTGGGTTTTGTGCCCCACTGGCCTCTAGGTACTCAACAATTCTTTCCTTCAGAAGTGATTCCATCATTTTCCCTACCACTGAGGTCAAACTGACAGGTCTATAGTTTCCTGCCTCTGTCTTGCTCCCACTTTTGTAAAGGGGAACACATCCACCCTCCTCCAGTCCTCAGGTACCACACCATCCTCCTATGATTTATTAAAAAGGGTAGTCAGTGGTGTTACTAGTTCTTCCCTTAGTTCTTTTAGAATTCTGGGGTGAATCCCATCAGGCCCCATTGCTTTATCCACTTTCAGTTTTAAGAGTTCTTTCAGAACCCTTTCTTCTGTGAAAGGACTAATATCAACCCCCCTATCCAGAGTGCTTCTATTGATCAGATTAGGTATTTCCCCCTGCTTTTCCATTGTGAATACTGAGCAGAAGTATTCATTCAGTGTCCCTGCCTTTTCACTGTTGCTCTCTACCCAACCACCTTCCTCTTTGTTCAGCCTCAGTGTCCCTGCCTTAGTCTTTTTTTGCTCCCTAATGTACCTATAAAAGGTTTTATTCCCCTTCTTAACCGAGTTGGCTATCTTTTCCTCAGTTTGGGCCTTTGCTATTCTGACTGCCTTATCCACTTCCTTCTGCTTTAACTGGTACAATTCTCTGTTCTGCTTCTTCTGTGTTGCCTTATACTTCCTGAATGCTGTCTTTTTCTCCCTTACCTTCCCCGCCACTTCTTTTGAGAACCATAGTGTTTTTTTCTTTCATTTTGATTTGTTTATTTGCTTCACACAAAGGCTTGTTGCCTCTGTGATGGCGGTTTTGATGTTTCCCCATTGTTGCTTCACCCCACCTTCTTGCCTGTTTCCTAGTGCTCTTCTGAGGCACTCTCCCATTTTGACAAAATCAGCCCTCCTGAAGTCCAGTACCTTTACTTTTGTGTGGCTTGACTCTACAGCTAAGTTTATCATGAACCACACTGTTTGGTGGTCGCTTGTTCCCAGATGGCTACCCACTTCAAGATCAGAGATCCTATCCCCATCCCCATTTGAGAGTACCAGGTCCAAGATTGCTCTCTGCTGAGTGGGTTTCAAAACTAGCTGTCTGAGGCATGCCCCCTGTAGGGCATCGAGAATGGCCCTGCTCTTGGATGTGGCTGCAGCAAAGGTGCTCCAGTCAACATTTGGCATATTCAGGTCCCCCATCAGCAATATCTCCCCTTTCTCTGCCATCCCAAGGATGCCTTCTATCATTTTCTTGTCCATTTCCTCCCCCTGAGACGGGGGTCTGTATACAACCCCTGTCCGAATTGTGGAGCCATTTCTAATCTTCTGGGTGACCCACAGTGCCTCCTCTCCTCCCTGTTTACCCTTTAGTTCTGTTGCTTTGATCCCTTCCCTTACATAGAGAGCTACTCCTCCTCCTCCTCTTCTTCCCTCCCTGTCCCTCCTGTAGATTGTGTACCCTGGTATGTTGATATCCCAGTCATGGTTCTCTGTGTACCATGTTTCTGTGACTGCCACAATATCCAGGCATCCCTCTTCCATCAAGGCCACCATTTCAGGGAGCTTTTTACCTAAACTACAGGCATTGGTACTCATTACCCTCCATTTTTTTATGGGTTTATTTCTTTTTGCCCCATCCCTATCCCTACTGCCTTTGTCTTTTTCTCCATTTACCCCTGCCCTTTTCCCTATCGACTGCTCTATCTTGGTGTTTACCTCACTAATTACCCTGATTTTTTGGGGGGGCTAGGATTTCCCTTCTCCTCTTCAGTGCCTCCCCCCTTGGCTAGTTTAAATGCTTGCCATTGAAGCATTCAAACCTATCACCTAGGATCCTGTTTCCCCTCCAGGATAGATGCAGATCATCATGCCTGTATAGGTCTGCATCCCTCCAGGTGGAGCCCCAGTCCCCAATGAAGCCAAATCCCTGAGCTCTGCACCAGCTTTTCAACCAGTCATTGAATCCCATGGTGCATGTGGAAGTGTTGAGAAAGTAGACAAGACACAACTCCAGATGAAGCGGGAGGAACTCAGACATCCAAATATTTATTTAGTGCAACATAGTACTGAATAAAATAATAGCGGACTTATAACGACAAAATAAAGTCAAAATTCCAAAAGTAACGTAGATACAGCTCTAGAAAACAACTAGAGCACTGTTGCTGTCTACAAGACCAACACAAGACTGACTTTAAATGACATTTGTGCTCTTTTTATAAGGAGGAGTGGTCACATGACTTGTAACCCCTCCCCTGAGTTTCACAGGAGAATATCTTTTGAATAAATCAATTTTCTTTTATTCTCCCATAAATCAGCTATAGTCAGATACTTCATAGGATCATACCTATTACTCTGAATTCTATTTTTGATACACAAGAAGTTAGTTCCACATTTTAGACTCCTCCCACATTACAATAAGTTACAAATATTAACTCAAAGGGGCTGGCCGGCTCTTAGAAAAGAAAGAAGAAGAAGAAGGAGCAGGAAGGAGAAAGAGAGAGAGCTGAAGGAGTTCAAGTAATAAAAATACATTTTTAAACATAACTAAGGGACTTAGACAAACCCCATGTTTTAACTCCATCTATCCAGAGGGTTTAAATATTCATAATTTTATACAGTGACCATTTAAACACTCGTTTAATATATTTCTTTTTTAAGCAAAAACGAAACCAAGCATTCTTATCTTGAAAATGAACTGTCCCTTCATTCAATATTCAATTCATTTATGTATATAAGTATGCAGGAAAGATTCACTATGGCGTTATGTTAAAACTGTTGACTGCGAGGGGGGGGGCTCCAAACTGCAAGACACCAGCCTTTGTATACAGTGGCTGGCAAACATGGAATGTATTCAAAACCTAAATGAAGCCAGAGTACAGCGCGGCACGGACCGCTGGGTTTCTAGAAAAGAAAACAAAACGCTTTTCATTAATAAAAACTGGAACCTCGGTCCTATTGTAGCGAGTACTGAAAAACGTTAATCCTCTAGCACGTTCCAGAGGGAGAACTCACTAGATGGAGAAAGAATTAATTTGGACAATGACGTAATTCAATACAAGGAATTCCATCTCAAACATACGCATGTTCGAGGGGGAAAGAATACAGTTCGGCATCAAAATACGTTTTAAAGTAAAAAACCTGATAGGGGACAGGAATACCAGTCTAAATCACAATACTCGATATCCTACGACGTACAAAAAGGGGGTGCTTTGATTCAAGATCTAGCGGGAAGAAAAGCAGCAATTACGAAGTGCAAGCGTGATATGTAGGTGGCCAATCTACACACACATTTAGCAAAACAATGAGGGGGTTACAAACCAAAATAGCTGGTGCACAACAGACTTAAAAAAATAAAAGTGGTGTTTGTTTGTTTGCATACAAACCAGGCTGCCAGCTCCTGAATCAAAGCAAGAGGAAGGTATTCCCTATTACATACCTCCCGCTTTTTGTACAAAAAACATTTCTTTCGATGCTTTTTGTTCCTGATTTATTCTTTGACTAATTCAGATCCCTCATTAAGCTGGGGGATGGAGCTTAAGCCCACCCACTCTTAAAGCTCCACCCCGGGGTCCCTTATTAATTAAAGAACTGCAATAAGTTGAAAAAAAAATCAAGTAAAGATTAATAGATTCAATCTTAACCTATTTTTACCCCAGGGTCTGCTTTTGTTAATCTGGGCTGGGTATTCCAGCACCAAATCTGGATAAGTAGTCCGCGTTCTTGTGAGCTGAACCAGCCTTATGTTTTATGGTAAACTTATAAGGTTGTAAGGTAAGGTACCATCTCAGAATATCCGGATTCTTGTCCTTCATTGCCATAAGCCAGCAAAGGGTATTAATTCAAATTGAGATCCCCATAAATAGAATTTCAGGGTTTCTATGGCCCAGCGTACAGCTAGGCATTCCTTTTCAATAGTAGCATATTTCATTTCTCGAGCATGTAACTTTCTACTTATATATAGCACAGGATGCTCCTGGCCATCTATTATTTGAGAAAGTACAGCCCCTATACCAGTAGACGAGGCTTCGGTCTGTACTATAAAAGGCTTAGTGAAGTCTGGATTCACTAAGATTGGATTTGCACATAGTAAAGCTTTGATAGTACAGAAGGCTGTCTCGCATTCTTGGGTCCATTTTACCCTAGTAGGATTCCGTTTCTTTGTAAGGTCAGTCAGCGGACTGGCTAGAGAGGCAAAGTCAGGTATAAATCGCCTATAATATCCAGCCAACCCGAGGAAAGATCGCACTTGTTTCTTGGTCTTAGGTCTTGTACTCATAGCGACTGCATCAATTTTGTTAATTTCTGGCTTTATATAACCCTTACCGATCACAAACCCTAAGTATCTGGTTTCTTGCATAGCAAAGGCACATTTTCCTGGGTTAACAGTAAGCCCAGCGCTTTTCAGTGCTTGTAGTACAGCTTCTAGATGTTGTTTATGATTTTCCCATGTGAGAATATAGATGATAACATCATCAAGGTACGCAGCACTATAGCTCATATGGGGTTGTAATATTTTATCCATCAATCTTTGAAATGTGGCAGGGGCACCATGTAACCCAAAAGGCATCTTAGTGAATTGAAAGAGACCTTTTGGGGTACTAAAAGCTGTTTTTTCTTTAGAAGTTTCATCTAGTGGTATCTGCCAATATCCTTTAGATAAATCAATTGTGGTCAAGTAATGGGCTTTTCCTAACCGATCGACTATGTCATTGATACGGGGCATGGGGTAGCTATCAAATTTCGAGATGGCATTCAATTTCCGAAAATCCAGGCAAAGGCGTATTCCGCCTTCCTTTTTGTTTACTATAACCATAGGAAAAGACCAATCACTATTAGATGGTTCTATAACGTTTAATTTCAACATTTTGTCTATTTCTGCCGTTACTTCTTTTCTCAATTTCTCTGGGAGTCTATAGGGTTTTATCCGTATTGGGTTTGAATTTAGAACCTCAATATGGTGATAAATCAGATTGGTCCTTCCAGGGGTATTGGTAAAAATGTCCTGATTAGTTTGTAAGATATGTTCTAGTTCTAGCGATTGGGTTTTAGTTAAGTTGGGGTTTTTATGGATATCTATCATAGAACCCTTCCCATCCAATCGCTTATATGCCATTTCTAGTTCGCTTTTGCCAGGTTCAGGACACACGTAACAGACCTCATCGGTCCTATCTTGCCATGGTTTCAATAGATTAACATGGTATACTTTTCTTTTTGTTTTCTTGTCAGAAGTTTCTATTTCATATGTTACTGGACCACATTGTTTATTCACTGTATAGGGTCCCTGCCATTTCATTTTGAGCTTGTTATCTGAGGAGGGGAGGAGCAAAAGTACATGATCCCCCATCTGAAAAGATTTTTGTCCTACCCCTCTGTCATAAAAAAAGTTTTTGTTTCACTTGCTGTTGAAGTTCTTTTCTATGGGCTAGGTCTACATATTTCACTAATTTTTGTCGAAGCTTATTGACAAAGTCAAGTGTCGTCGTGGGACCTACCTCCCGTCTTTCTTCCTATTGTTCTCTCACTGCATCTAGGGGGCCCCTAGGATTCCTGCCGTACAATAATTCAAATGGAGAATAGCCGGTTGAGGCTTGTGGAACTTCCCTAAAAGCAAACATTAAGAAGGGTAGATACTGATCCCAATCTTTTCCTTCCTCTTGTGTATATTTTTTTAACATTTGCTTTAACGTCTGGTTAAACCGTTCCACCAGACCGTCTGTTTGTGGATGATAGGGGGTAGTGTGTATAGCATGTACATTAAGAGCCTGATATAACCGTTTTAATACTTGTGAGCAAAAATGACTCCCTCTGTCTGTGAGTATTTCTCTTGGAACACCCAATCGACTAACTATCTTAATAAGTTCTTCGGCTATTCTGTTGGCAGTTATAGTTCGCAAAGGGATAGCTTCTGGACATTTCGTGTGATAATCACAAACCACTAGGATGAAATGATTCCCCTTTTTGGTTTTCTGCAGGGGACCCACTATATCCATCGCTATGCATTCGAATGGGTGATTTATGATTGGCAGGGGTTGTAATGGAACAGTGTCCTTTTTTCCTATCTTAGCTACTAATTGGCATTCAGGGCAATTGTGACAGTATTGTTCTACATCTTTATGAATACCGGGCCAGAAGAACCGGTATAAGATTCTAGCTATTGTACGGTCTCTTCCTAAATGTCCAGCAAGGGGGCTATCATGAGCAAGCTGTAATATTTGTGACCTATATTTCTTCGGTACTAATAATTGGTCCACCTGTTCCCCTGTTCTAGGGTGTGTACAAATATGCTACAGTAAATTGTGCTTCACCCTGTAACAGGGATGCCCCTCCATCCCCTCTTGAGATACCTGTGAAAACAAAGGAATTAGAGATTCATCTGTCTTTTGTTCATTTTCAAAATCACATTCTCTTATCAAAACAGTCATATCAATGTCTTTACTGTCAACATTAGAGGCATGAGTTTTAGTCCACTGCAATTTATCTTGTCTTCGTTCCCTTTTTGTCTTCCTAGTTTTCCCTGGGAGTCCAAAAACATCGTCGTCCAAGGGTGGCAAAGGGAATTTTTCACATTCCTTAGATTGTGCCCGTGTGGTAGCAGCAGCCAAATATATTTTAAAGTCAGGATGATCTTGGCCTAGTAATACTGGAACTGGTAGTAAGGTACTATCCCAACATCTAACACTCTTTGGAGTGAGCAGTCTGTAATTCTACAGATGTTGTTGGTATTGATGTATGTCCCCATGAATGCAAATCACCCCTGTTTGCACAGTATTCCTGGGATGGCCTTCAACCAATTCTGGACGAACCAAGGTTTGTTTACTCCCGAGTCAATAAGTCCTATGACTGTCTGTGTTCCAATTTGTATTGGAATGACATATTGTCCCAGATTAGCTAGGGCTAGATGTACATTTCAGATTGTTTTTGGACAAAACGAGCAATATGACCCCATTCATGACAGTCCCGCATATGACCTCTGACAGGGTGGTCTAGTTGGTCTAATCCCACCGGTTATCTGTTGTCTAACAGATGGACTGGTATTGATATTTGGGGCTACAGGAGAGGGTAAAACAGAAGAAGGCAAAAAGTAGTAGGTCTCACCATAGAAGTCCCAGTAGGTGGCATCTTCTTCCGATATGGACGGGCTGTCAAATAATCCTCGGCTAGTGAAATGGCCTTCTCTGACGTGTCAGGGCGGTGTTCTTTAACCCAGAGCTGTACATCCTGAGGCAACACCCTTATATATTGTTCCACCACAATGGCTTCCATAATTTGATTTATGGTTTTAGTTCCGGGTTGTAACCATTTAGTACATAAATCATTCAGTTGTACATATATTTCTCTGGGATGATCTGTCAGTTGGAATCGAAGTGTACGAAACCATTGTCGATAGGTTTCAGCACTAATATCATATCTTCTCAATATTTCTCTTTTTTCTGCATCATAATTCCCCACTTTTTGACTGTCTATGTTTCCATAAGCCAACTGTGCCTTTCCAGTGAGGTTAGGAGCCAGATGAAGGACCTACTGTACCCTAGGCCATCCACAGCCCCCAGCAATCCATTCGAAAGTGGTTAGGTACGTTTCAATATTGTCCTGCTCACCCAGTTTTGTGAGTTTAATGTCCTTTGGTGCCTCTGCTGCTGTTGCAGGACTCCTTCCGGTACTGAAGGCTTGAAAGGCCCTCAATGTCTCCTGCCATCTTCTCTCATTTCTTTCCTGTTCCTTGTCTCTCTCCTTCTGTTCTTTTTCCCTCTCCTTGTCTGTGGCTAACTGTTTTATACAGAGCCACCTCAGCAATTCATGTAACTGTTCTGCTGGCTCTTCTTCTAATACAGTCCCAGTAGGTGGGGCCTCAGCAGTTGCTCCCTGAGGAGCTTCCTTCTCCTCCTGTAAGATCTGCTCGGTTTTGAGTCTGTCCTTCTTCTGCTCTGGTAGTCCAAACCACAGTGGTTCTCCCCTCTTATCCACCATAGTTCTGGTCAGGACACCTTTGGGTCTGGTAACTGCTTCCTCCTCTCTTGTGTCTTTCTCCATCCCTGGGTTGGTCTATCGATATCTTGGAAAATTGCCAAAATGACCAAGATCCCACTTCTCACACCAACTGTGGAAGTGTTGAGATAGTAGACAAGACACAACTCCAGATGAAGTGGGAGGAACTCAGATGTCCAAATATTTATTTAGTGCAACATAGTACTGAATAAAATAATAGCGGACTTATAACGACAAAATAAAGTCAAAATTCCAAAAGTAACATAGATACAGCTCTAGAAAACAGCTAGAGCACTGTTGCTGTCTACAAGACCAACACAAGACTGACTTTAAATGACATTTGTGCTTTTTTTATAAGGAGGAGTGGTCACATGACTTGTAACCCCTCCCCTGAGTTTAACAGGAGAATATCTTTTGAATAAATCAATTTTCTTTTATTCTCCCATAAATCAGCTATAGTCAGATACTTCATAGGATCATACCTATTACTCTGAATTCTATTTTTGATACACAAGAAGTTAGTTCCACATTTTAGACTCCTCCCACATTACAATAAGTTACAAATACTAACTCAAAGGGGCTGGCCGGCTCTTAGAAAAGAAAGAAGAAGAAGAAGGAGCAGGAAGGAGAAAGGGAGAGAGAGCTGAAGGAGTTCAAGTAATGAAAATACATTTTTAAACATAACTAAGGGACTTAGACAAACCCCATGTTTTAACTCCATCTATCCAGAGGGTTTAAATATTCATAATTTTATACAGTGACCATTTAAACACTCGTTTAATATATTTCTTTTTTAAGCAAAAAAACCAAGCATTCTTATCTTGAAAATGAACTGTCCCTTCATTCAATATTCAATTCATTTATGTATATAAGTATGCAGGAAAGATTCACTATGGCGTTATGTTAAAACTGTTGACTGCGAGGGGGGGGGCTCCAAACTGCAAGACACCAGCCTTTGTATACAGTGGCTGGCGAAACAGCGGGAATGTATTCAAAACCTAAATGTGAAGCCAGAGTACAGCAGTACGGACCGCGGGTTTCCCTAGAAAAGAAAACAAAACGCTTTTCATTAATAAAAACCGGACCCTCGGTCCTATTGTAGCGAGTACTGAAAAACGTTAATCCTCTCGCATGTTCGAGAGGGAGAACTCACTAGAGGGAGAAAGAATTAATTTGGACAATGATGTAATTCAATACAAGGAATTCCATCTCGAACATACGCATGTTCGAGGGGGAATGAATACAGTTCGGCAACAAAATACGTTTTAAAGTAAAAAACCTGATAGGGGACAGGAATACCAGTCTAAATCACAATACTCGATATCCTATGACATACAAAAAGAGGGCGCTTTGATTCAAGATCTAGCGGGAAGAAAAACAACAATTATGAAGTGCAAGTGTGATATGTAGGTGGCCAATCTACACACACATTTAGCAAAACAATGAGGGGGTTACAAACCAAAATAGCTGGTGCACAACAGACTTAAAAAAATAAAAGTGGTGTTTGTTTGTTTGTATACAAACCAGGCTGCCAGCTTCTGAATCAAAGCAAGAGGAAGGTATTCCCTATTACAGTGCAGACTACCCTAGCCTGATCCATGCCATAGACAGGTAGCACTTCCGAGAAAGTTACCATGTGTGCTACTTGTCTAAGGTCCCTCCAACTCCACAAACTCCTGTTGCACTGCTCTGATCCCATTCTCAGCCAGGTCATTCATCCCTAGGTGGATAATAACATCCAGCTCCCTTTCCCCTCCCTCCACCAGTTCTACTTCCCTAACAATCGAGTCCCCCACCAGGAGTTGTTTCCTTCCCCTGTGGGGTCCTGGGCCACCCTCCTGTGGGTCTCCATTGTGGAGGTTCCCAGCATCCTCCTTGGTCTCCACTGCAGGTGCCTCCATAGAGGAACCATGCTTCACCAGAGTGGCGAATGAATTGTAGAGAGGCACAACTGGAGGGATGCACCTCTGTTCCACTGCCCTCACCCTCCATGAGTCCACCATGGTCCACCCACTCCTTTTTCTTGGCAACCTCTGAGGTAGTAGCAGTGGCCTAGGTGGTCCCTGGGTGGGGGAGCAGGTTTCCCAATTGCTTGCCAGGTCAGCATGGAGACAAACAACCTCCTCCCTCAGACTAGAGAGGTGCCTGCAAATAGGGCAGCAACATGGTCTCCAGAATGTCTCCCAGAATACTGCTGCTCCACAGCCAGTGCATTGCACCACTCCCCACATGTCTGTGTCCCTTCCGGTTACAGATGCTTTTTTTGTTTTTGTTCTTGTTTTAGTGTGTGCAAGCTTGTGAGTGTCTCTACCCCCTATTCAGTGTGCTGTGCCTTTAAGGATATGAACAGGTGTATGTTGTTAGCAGTTTTGGGGAAGTGATGTCAGAGATCCTGCTATAAAGGAAGTTATGCACTTGGGTGGGTGGGGTGAGGGGAAGGGTGGATGTGAGTAAATCTATGTCGTCCAGAAACAATCACCTATAACTCTTATCCTCCACCCCAGGGAGTGCCTTCCTTCCTTTCAGACACCTATTTCACCAAGGACTAAGTAATGGGTCTAGTCACAACTGACTGCAAATATATCCCAGCTACAGTTCCTCCCTGGCAAATTAAAGTTAAAGCTAAGAAAAGTCCACCCTAAAAACAGAATCAATACTAATTACTTACATAGATCCAAAAAGTAATAATTTAGTTCAGTGTAGTCTAGAAAATAACCTCCTTGATTCAAGGAAGCTGTGGCTGCTTTCTCACTCTCTCTGTCTCAGTCTCAGCAGACAGAGACCACAAACAACTCCAGTTATAAATCCTCAGTTCAACTAGGCCCCTTTCAGCTCCTCCCCTTAACAGATACCTATTTCACAAAGGCTAAGTTACAGGTCTAGTCACAACTGACTGAACACATCTCCCAGCTACAGTTCCTTCCTGGCAAATTAAAGTTAAAACTAAGAAAAGTCCACCCCAAAAACAGAATCAATACTAGTTACTTATACAGGGTTGGCCTAGGAGGCAAGGTCTAAATCTATGGAAAGTTTTGTGACAGCAGCTTGTGCAGTTTCTGAGATCCACATATGTCATTTTCTTGTAGATGTCTATTTTTTTTATACTTAACATGGGATTTGGGTTTGTTCTCATGTACGGCCTACACAGAATAGAATGTTTTCCAAAACTTTTGGATAAAAGCATCCTGTACTAAGGCTGTGCCTTTGGAAGGCTTAGTGAAATAATATTATATAGTTCCAGAGTTATAATGATTTAAAGTTTTGCTTTTTCTGTACTGAGTGTGCTCAGTAAGGTTTTGGGAATAATGTTCTGACACAACACCAACGATTCTGTGTAGCAAGAACATTTTGGGTTTCTCTCCCCTTGCTTCTTATAGCATGACATTTTTTTGTGCTGTGAGATAAGCCCTCTTGTTTTTTTCCCCTCAAACTAAGAAACATGGAAAATACATACAAATGATGTAAATTTTAAAAAATAAACACCGGGACCTAGCTAAACAAGACCCATTTAGCTTGATGATGATGCTTACGTTTTAAAATAATTGCCAGAAACACCTTTTCAGGGCACCCCAAAATCCAGGGTGCACAGCTTAGTGAGTTGAGCTGTTCACCTGTGTGTTCTCTATATGAGAAATATGTGACTTTTGTGAATGCTGAAGCCTAAATTGGAAGTTGTGCTGCTGACTTCAGCTGAAGCAGTGTGCTGGTGATCCCCTGTTCCCTTTCTCTCTCTGAGGCTCTGTCTGTTTGTCTGTCTATTTTTATTTAATTCTTTATCAAGTGGAGTGGGGTGCCCACCTCTGACACCACTTCTTTCTCCCTCCCTCCTCTCTTCTAGGTCACCTGCCTGCCATACCCAATGTTTATATATATATATTTTGAAATATATAAGCAGACTGGGATGCCTAACCCCAGTATCACTTCTTTTGGCCACCTCCCTTCCAGACCGCCTGGCCCCATTCCCTCTATGTAGCTGGCTGCACTGGGGTGCCCACCCCTGGTGCTGCTGAAAATGAGCTCAACATTGGGGTGCCCAGTCCCCAGTGTTGGAATACCATATCCCTGAAAAAAAGGAAATCATCCCTTGATGTTTTTTTCAACCCTGTAAAAAAGAAAATGGTCCCACACCAATTTTACTGCCCCACATATACCCCCACCTACCCCACTCCAACCTCCCACTGAGCACTCACCACTCCACACATCCACCACATGCCCACACACCCTCACTCACCTGAACCTGTCCCTCAGCACAGGTCCACTCTCTGATCGAAGACATGTCTTGTTGCTGGTACTGGTGACTGCAATAATGAGAAAACAAGGTGAGTGTGGTTCAATGTATTTCAATGGGGTTTTGAACTTTGATTAATAACTTTGTTATTTTTACATATTTGATCCTGAGTTTTCAACATGGGCTTTTCGGACCCCACTTCATGACCAGTGGCAGTCAACTTATGCAAATCTGGCTAGAAAGACAATTCCACTGTCACTTTATGAAATCACCTTTTGGGTGGGATTTGAAAATTTATATCACCATTGTTCATGAGGTGGGGTTCTAAGAAGGCTATGCTGAAAATTTGGAAATACGGTATGTAAAAATGACAAAGTTATGAATGTATGTTGACATTTTTCAATGCTTTCTCATAACTTTTGTAATTTTAAATATGTTGACCCCAAATTTTCAGCATAGCTATTTCTTCACACCACCTCATGAATGTGACAGATGTCATTTATCAAAATTCTGGCCAAAATGTGTTTTCATGCCTGTGGTGCAGAATGACATTTCAGCGGCATGGAATGATATTTCAGTGGGGACTGGAACATTTTCACCTACCGGGTTCATGAGTTGGGGTAATAAGAAGGCTATGCTGAACATTCAGTGTACAGATAGAATAAAATCCCCAGGCTATGAATGAACATTACAGTATGTCAACGTTCACTCATAACTGAAGTCTAGGTTTGCTGGCATAAAGCACCTAGCTTCACCTGAGCTCTTTTCTTCTAGGGTTTGCTTGAAAAGACAGAGCAAGGAGCAACATTAATAGAGCAAGAAGAAACACTAAGGCTTCTTTTGGCTAAGCAGAGTTACTATTGTGTCACTATTTTGTTTTGTGCTTACAGGTTTTATTACTGTTTTTGTGCTTACATGTTGTACAGTTTACTGCTTTATTTTTCTCCAATTGAAATAGTTTTTTGCAGGGTATATTGTCTTTTAAATTGTTGTGCAGGTTGTCTTGCTGAATGGAAGGAAAACACTCACCGGGGTGGTGGATCAGAGCTGTAGCTGATTGTTTATGGAGGGCACATACTCAATCATTAGGAGGGTAGAACTAGGGGGAGATGAGAGGGAGATAATGTGCCTGTCTGGCATCATGGCTGGGAGGGATAGGAAGCAAATCCTCAGAATCATGGGAGCAACTGCATGGGAGATGGAGCTGGACATCATTATCCACCTAGGGACAAATGACCTGGCTGGGAATGGGATTAAAGCAGTGCAGGAGGAGTTTGTAGAGTTGGGGAGGGGCCTTAGACAAGTAGCACCCATGGTAACCTTCTCGGAGGTGCTGTCTGTCTATGGCATGGGTGAGGCTAGGGTACTCTGCACCATGGGATTCAATGAATGGTTGAAAAGCTGGTGCAGAGCTCAAGGATTTGGTTTCATTTGGGACTGGTGGTCTGCCTGGAGGGATGCAGGCCTATACTGGTGCAATGGTCTGCATCTGTCTGGGAAGGGAACCAGGATTCTAGGTGATAGGTATAAATGCTTCATTGGCAAGCATTTAAACTAGCCAAGGGGGGGCACTGAAAAGAAGCATGGAAGTCCCAGCCCCCCTCCACAAAACAGGGTAATTAGTGAGGTAAACACTAAGGTAGAGAAGTCGATAGGGAGCAGGACAGGGGTCAATGGAGAAAAAGGCAAGAACAGTAAGGACAGGGATGGGGCTAAAAGGGAAAAGGCCATCAAAAAATGGAGGGCGATGAGTATCAATGCACATAGTCTGGTAACAAGCTCCCTGAACTAGTGGCCTTGATGGAATAGGGACACCTAGCTATTGTAACAGTCACAGAAACATGGTACACAGAGGACTATGATTGGGATGCCAACATACCAGTGCACACAATCTACAGGAGGGACAGGGAGGGTAAAAGAGGAGGAGGAGGAGTAGCTCTCTACATAAGGGAAGTGATCAAAGCAATGTAACTAAAGGGTAAATAGGGAGGAGAGGAGGTAATGTGAGTCACCCTGGAGACAGAAAATGGCACTACAATCTTTATGGGGGGTTTATACAGACCCCATCTTAGGGGGAGAAAATGGACAAAGAAATGATAGAAGGCATTCTTAGAATGGCAGAAAAGTGGGAGATATTGTTGATGGGGGACCTGAATATGCCAGATGTTAACTGAAGCGCTTTTGCTGCAGCCACATCTAAGAGCAGGGTAATGCTTGATACCCTACAGGGGGCATGCCTCAGACAGCTAGTATTGGAACCCACTTCAGAAGGAGCAGTTCTAGACCTGGTACTCTCAAATGGGGATAGAGAGAGGATTTCAGATTTAAAATTGAGTAGCCATCTGGGAACAAGCGACCACCAAAAAGTGTGGTTCACAATAAACACAGCCGTAGAGTCAAGTTACACAAAGGTGAGGGTATTGGACTTTAGAAGGACTGACTTTGGCAAAATGGGGGAGTGCCTCAGAAAAGCACTAGCAAACAGGCAAGAAGGTGGGGTGGAGGAAAAATGGGGAAAAATCAAAGCTGCCATCATAGAGCAACAAGCCTTTGTGTGAAGCAAATGAACAAAACAAAATAAAGGAAAGAAACACTATGGTTCTCAAAAGAGGTGGCAGGGAAGGTTAGGGAGAAAACTATAGCATTCAAGAAGTATATAGAAACACAAAAGGAGCAGGACAGAGAACTGTACCAGTTAAAGCAGAAGGAAGCAGGGAAGACAGTCAAAATAGCAAAGGCCCAAACCAAGGAAAAGATAGACAACTCAGTTAAGAAGGTGGATAAAACCTTTTATTGGTACATTAGGGAGTGAAGAAGGACCAAGGGAGGGATAGTGAGGCTTAATAAAGGGGAGGAGGGTGGGCAGAGGGTGAAAGTGAAAAAGCAGAGATACTGAACAAATACTTCTGCTCGGTATTCACAAAAGAAGAGGAGGGGGAGGTACCTAAAACAAATAATAGCAGCACACTGGATGGGGGGGGGTTGATACCAGTCCATTCACAGATGAAAGGATCCTGAAAGAACTCCTAAAACTGAAGGTGAACAA
Source organism: Neoceratodus forsteri (assembly GCA_016271365.2). Taxonomy (NCBI): domain Eukaryota; kingdom Metazoa; phylum Chordata; order Ceratodontiformes; family Ceratodontidae; genus Neoceratodus; species Neoceratodus forsteri. Next base: position 345,008,142 of record JADMNL010000022.1, read on the forward strand.
AGCAATGGGACCTGATGGGATTCAGCTCAGAATTCTAAAAGAACTAAGAGAGAAACTAGTGGCACCACTGAGGATGGGGTGATACCTGAGAACTGGAGTAAGGTGGATGTAATTCCCTTTCAAAAAAGTGGGAACAAGGCAGAGGCAGTAAACTACAGATTTGTTAATTTGACCTCAGTGGTAGGGAAACTGATGGAATCACTTCTGAAAGAAAAAATTGCTGAGTACCTAGAGGCCAGTGGGCACAGGACACAAGGCAGCATGGATTCACAGTGGGAAGGTCATGTCAGATGAATCTAATAGATTTCTTTGACGGGGTGACCAAAGTAGTAGACCAGGGTGGGGCCTACCTAGACTTTAGCAAGGCATCTGACACAGTCCCACACAAAATATTAATAAACAAGTTAGCCAGCCTGGGATTGAGTCCCAGGGTGATAACCTAGGTAAAAAATTGACTGTACAACAGGATGCAGAGGGTAATAGTAAACAGAGTCCACTCTGAACAAAGGGGGGTTACTAGCAGGGTAAAGGGGTGGAAAGGATGAGAAGGGACTTGGCAAGGTTGGAAGAATGGTCAAATGTATGGCAGCTAAGATTCAATGCAAAGAAGTGCAAAGTAATGCACCTGGGAAACAAAAACCCAAGGAAAGAGCACACAGTGGGTGGGGGGAGGTATTAATGACAACAAAAATGGAAAGGGACCTGGGGTAGTCATATCAGATGACCTAAAGGGAGGCAAGCAATGTGAGAAGGCAGTAAGGAGGGCTGGGGGGATACTGGGATGCAAAGGGAGAGGCATCACCAGTAGAAAACAAGAAGTTGTTATCCCTCTGTACAGACAGTTGGTGAGACCCCATCTGGAGTACTGTGTGCAGTTCTGGAGACCCAATCTCTGCAAGGACATAGACAGGATGGAGGGCAACTAAAATGGTGCAGAATCTGCACCAGAACTCATACAAAAGTCTAAAAGAACTTAATATATATACCCCTGATGAAAGGAGAGATGGGGGTACATGATAGAAACTTTCAAGTACCTCAAGGGAATCAACAAAGTCCAAGAGGGAAGCATCTTTCAGAAAAAGAGATGTGTAAGAACAAGGGGGCACAATCTGAAGATAGAGAGGGGATGGCTTAGGGGGCAATGTAAGGAGTATTTTTTCCCCAGAGAGGGTGGTGGGCGTATGAAATGGCCTTCCTGAGGAGGCCGTGGGGTAAAAAACAGTGGGGAATTTAAGAATGCATTGGACATACATAAGGCAATTCTAGTGGGAGGTAGGAGGAAGTAGGCTGTTGGTAAAACTAGGATCTGCAGCTTATCCAATAGGTTGGGAAATGGGCAGACTGGTTGGGACAAGCAGTCCTTATCTGCCGTCAAAGTCTGTGTTTTTATGATAACTTCTCAAATTTTCAATATTTTGACTCCAAACTTTCAACATAGCCATTTTTCCCCACCACCTCATACATGTGACAGTTGTCATTTTTTAAATCCTGGACAAGACGTCTTTTCACACCTGTTGTGCGAAATGACATTTTGGCCGATATACTATAAATGCTACATGTCATGTTTACAAGAGGAGTCATAAAATAACTATCTTGAAAATGTGGGGTCAAAATTAAAAAAATATATATGCAATTGTTAAGAAACTTTGGGTGTAGTGCCAGTCTTAACCTCAGCGGGCATGCTTTGTAATCCCATGCCGGCGAGATGAGTTCAGGGGTGAGCTCAGTGACCCAGCAGGATGGGGTGAGGGTGGAGCAATGATGCTGTTATATGACACCCCCCAATCAGGAAGTGAAAGTTGCAGTGTTGTCTCCATGGGCCCAGGTACCATATAGTGAAGACAACAGTCTTCTTGGCATATGGCCCTGCACCTCTGCATCCATAGGTGGCAGAGGGCCCTGTGCATTGACCAACAGATGAACTCTTTGCCCTGTGCATTTCTATCTGTGGCCACATGGAAGCACAGGATCCAGAGGATCTTACACCTCTGTAGCCCACCAGGCAGCCCCATGAATTCTTGACATCTGTCCGTGCACTTCTGTAGGTGAACAGAGTTTTCCCCTGGCATTGGGCCCAAAGGGCCCTGCTCATCTGCATCTGTTCACACAGATTCCAAAGGGACATGTATGAATGGGGATACGATTACACTACCTCAAAAAGAAAGGAAATTATTTGCAAAAATCTTTATTAATGCACCAGTTAGGGTTCAAGTTAACACCACAAATGTGGGGAAATGGGGTGTTAGGGTTTCCAACCCTAACTCCTCACCCCCAGACCCTAAGCAGCAAAAGGAAAAGGGTTTGGGGTCTCCAGAGTCTTGGCAAATCAGTGGAGGGGTCTTCCTTGGATCTGTCAATCCTAATGCCCACTCCATTCCCTGAGCAAACAGTGTCAGACGTGATCTCATTTCTTCACTCAGGGCCCACAGGGCCCTACATGAAGAAAGGTACAACAGAGTGTGTTGGCAACATGTGGCAAGACATACTTCTATCTGCCTTTGAAGTGTATATTGCTATGAGGCACTGGCTTGGAGCTGTACCTTGTGCTTGGTACAGGAGGCTATGGGATGGGGGAGGGGTAAACATTAGAGTTGACAACCCAAGGAAGACGCTACCATTGATTTACCAATACTCTGGAGACCCCAAACCCCAATGTTTTTTCCTTTTGCTGCTTGGGGGTGGTGTAGGGAGTTAGGGTTGGCACATTTTCTTACTTTTGTGGCATTAAACAAAACCCTAACTGGTGCATTAATGAAGTTTTTCTCAAAGAATATATATATATATATATATATATATATATATATATATATATATATATATATACACAATAGGGGTGAGCAAATAACTCATTGAATAAAAACGTATTCTCACTGCAGTGGAATAACCACTGTGATGACATCACCACAGTGAAAATAAATGTATTTATTTTCACTGTGGTGATGTCACCTGTATTTATTTTCACTGTGGTGATGTCATCAAACAAAAAAACAGCAGAAAACACACTCCTACTGTATAAATCAGATACATGATGTGCACTCGTGTGATATGGAAATTATTTTCACTCCTGCACAGTGACCACTGGATGGTCACGAGTGGCTATCAGAGGTCACTCTAAAGGAGTGAAAATATTTTCCATATCACACAAGTGCCCATTATGTATCCCATCTCTCTCTCTCTCTCTATATATATATATATATATATATATATAGGATACATGATGGGCAGGAGTGAGATAGGGGAAATATTCTCACTTTTGCAGAGTGAGAATATATTTTAAATAGCACACAATCTGCACATCATGTGTGCTATTTATACAATGGGGTAGGAGCTTAAGAAGTGTTATGTTTTACTGTGTCTTTTTCCTGTTTCTTTGTGCTTTCTTTTCATCTTTGGAAACTGGGCAAGTTTTTGGAGTGACCTGGGAGCACTGGGCAGTTAAGTGACTTGTTCAGAGTCACACAGTATGCAAGTGGAGGTTGTCAAAATCAGAGCCTGGTTTGGTCTACTGAATGTACCAACCTTGTTCAGAGCTCATTACTTTAACTTCTAGGCTATACTGACAGCACTGTTTGTGTGTGGTCTGAGAGTGTGGGAGTGTTTCTGAAAGGGCTGGAATTGTTAGAAACACTATGGGAAACAGGTGATTGTGTTTTGCAATGCTATTTGAGTTAGTTGCAGCTAGCACTGAGAAAGAGAAACTGCTTTGTAAAGAAGTTTCATTTGGAATTCAGGTTGTTTTGAAGCTGGGATTAGCACAGTAATGGGCTAGGAGTGTTAGAAACTATATGGGACATAGGTAAGTGTGTTTTGCAATGCTGAGTAAATTGCAGGCTTCAGTGAGAAAGAGAAACTGATTTCTGAAGCACTTTCATTTAAGCTGGGTTTACACGACGGCAGCGCTGTGGAATGTGCGCCGCTTCCTTCACGATTCACCTGTTGCTGTCAGTTTACACAGTCCCCCCTCGCAGTGCTGCAAGTCACTTTGAGGAGGGGCTGAGAAAGCACTCGGGCTGAAAATCAAACAGCCTTTGTAGCGGAGCGAGTGCAGCAAAGCGTTTACACTGCCATTAAATACGCTTGCTCTGCTACGGATCCCACATCTGAGTCAGATCAAAAAAATGATCCGAGGAGCACTTAAGGTGCTCCTGGCAGTGTTTACATTGCTGAGTTTGCAAAGCATCAACCCATGCACATGGGTTGATGCGCTGCAAAGTCGGCAGTGTAAACAGGGCTATAGAATGCTAGCTTTAGTGAGTGAGTGAGTGAATGAGTGAGTGAATGAATGAGTGGTGACGTTAGCAGAGTATGGATAAATGGACTATATCTCACTCCACTGATGTCATCAGCATTTATCTCACTGCAGTGAGAATATCTCCATTTATTCCACTGGAATAGCTCTCACCCCCATTGTATAAATATATATATATATATACAGTATATATAGATATTATACTGGCATGGTTGTGCCAGAATAGTTAGGGTGAAATGGTGCTTCTATGTTAAAGTTCAAGCTTTGAGCATTAATAACTTTGGAGCCATGCAATGGATGTACATGAAATTTGGCATGCATGATCTCTAGGCACAGGTCTCTTGCGTGCAAAATTTTGCAGGAATCTGTCAAGTGGTTTCTGAGATATAAAATGTTAAAAAAGAGAAAATCAGGATTTTTTTTTTACTTTTCTTTGCTCACCTGTATCTCATGAATGCCTTTATGTTGTAGTCTGAAATTTTCAGGATAGAAAGTGTTTGGGTCATAGATGTGCCTTTTGAAGGTTTGGTGAAAAAAATATTAATCCATTCAAATGTTATGGCACTTTTCATTTTCCCATTGTTTCGTGTGGGAATATTTATATGTCAGGCACAAAAGATATATTTTTTGCACAATAAATCAAGTCAGTCAATCACTTTATTTAACCAGGCGTAAATACCATTGAGCAAGCTCATTTTCAAGGTGGTCCTGGATGGAAAACAATACAATACAGTACATACAATACATTAAATAAATGGTCACAGCTATGTATACACAAAAATGCACAAGATACAGGGCAGAGGAGGATGTGGAGGGCCAGCATCTACTGAGTTGCCAGATTTATAATGACATGTAGTTCATAAACAATAGTTTTACACAATGTATAGAAGAGTCATCAAATCCAGTCTACTTATTATTATTAGTGGAAAAACGGAGAAGCGAAAGTTGTGGGGAGCATGAGTAAGGGAATGGGGAGACAGGGTGAGGAGGGCTAGTGGAGAAGCAAGTAGACTGCAATTAATGGTTGTCCCCTGTAGGAAGGCAATGTGGGAAGTTCTAATTTAAGAGCTAGTGAAGAGGGTTGGGTTAGTAGCGGTTCAACTTTTTCTGAAGCAGTTACAAGTTTCCTTCAGTAATGCGACTAGCATCTCTTTGAATGTGGAAAGGCCAGCAAGTGAGGACAATTTTAGTGTGCTTTGCATGGTGTTCCACAGAAATGGAAGTGTAAAGCTGATTGCAGATGAGCCATAGTTTGTTTTTACTCTTGGAATCTGAAAGTAGAGCAAAGTAAAATGTCTCAACCCATAAGAGCCCTTAGCTCACTTAAACAAGCTTGATATATATGTAGGAAGATTGTTAGACAGTGCTCTATGAAGCCAGAGAAGAGTATTTATTTTCCTCCTACTAGAGAGTGAAGCCCACCCCACTTCCTGGTAAAGTAGGCAATGGTGAGTTCGTAAAGGTAGGTTGAGGATAAATCTAAGGGCCCTGTGGTATAAAGTGTCGAGTTTGCTAAGCAACATTAAAGGACAGTGTGTGTGTAGATAAAGTCAGCATAATCTAGTATAGGTAAGAATGTAGATTGTATTAATCTCTTCCTAGTATCTAAGGTTAGAAGATGTTTAATTTGGTAGAATAGGCCTAACCGTTGCCTTAGTTTCTTCGAGATTTCTTTCAGGTGGCATAGAAAGTTAAGTTTATTGTCCAGCCAGAATCCAAGGTATTTAAAAGATTCAACAGTTTCGAGGGGTTCGTCCAGTAATGTTAGGATTCGGGGGGTGTATGTTAGTCCGGGGCCAACTTTTGGTGAAAGAACCATGGCTTTAGTTTTTTTGGCATTGAGGAGAAGCTTGTGTTTAATGAGATTGTGTCGTAGGGTAATGAAGTCTTGCTGTAAGTTTTGATGTGCCATATCCAAAGATGAGTTTGTGGTATAAAGTACAGTGTCATCCGTGAATAGATGAATGTTAGCTGAACGTAGGTGAGTGCCCAGATTATTGATGTAAATAGCAAATAGGATTTGGCCTAGAATAGAACCTTGGGGAATACCTAGAAGAAGAGTTTTTTGGGATGATAGATCTCCTGCAGGTTTGACTTGTTGTATCCTGTCGGCGAGGTAACTGGAGAACCATTTAGTTGCAGGGCTGTCCAGTCCAATACTACTTAGAGCTGTGAGCAAGATATTGTGGTCCACAGTATCGAAGCCCTTGCTAAAGTCCAGAAAAAGGGCAAGCACATGTTTCTTAGTATTAAGTGTGATTTGCCAATCAGTGGTTACTTTCGCTAGAGCAGATACCGTACTGTGTTTGGCTCTAAAGCCAGATTGTACTGGGTTTAGTAAGTCATGCATAGCCAAATGTTCTCTGATTTGGGTATTAACAATTTTTTCGAGCAGCTTTGACAAGGCAGAAAGTATAGATATGGGCTGGTAATTGTTCAAATCGCTTGGATCCCCTGACTTGAGAAGAAGGAGGATATGGGCAGTTTTCCATATCAGAGGGAGTTCTCCTTGCTTTAACGATAAATTGAATAAATGTATAATGGGGGCTGTCAGGTATAGATAGCCAAGTTTGAGGAAGTATGGTTCAATGCTGTCTGCACCTGCACTCTTTTTGGTATCCAGAGAAAGAAGTAGGTCCTCAACCTGCTTAAATGTGACTGTATGGAAGTTAAATACGGTAGGGTGAGGTAATTTAGGTATAGGATTATTATTAAATGCAACAGCAGGGTCACCCAGTAGGTTGATTTTACTAATTGGTGAAGTGTCAAATGCTAGTCCTGCAGTGGCAAAGAGATCATTTTAGCTGCTCAAGGATATAGGCTCTGTCTGTGTAGGTATGTCCAGCGGACAACATTTTGGCTGGTATGGATGAGTCAGCGAAGGATCCTTCAATTTCTCTGAGGATGTTCCAGAATTTGGCTGAGTTGGTTTTGTTGGCTTCTAGTTCTGCTTGGAAATATCTAGTTTTTTCAGCCCTAATTAGTGTAGTGCAGGCGTTTCTCGAGGTGTGGAATGCTAACCAATCAGTCTCCAGCTGTGATTTCCTCGCACTTTTCCACCAGTAATCCCTGTCCCTAAGCGTTTTCTTCAAGAGGGGAAAGAACCACCCAGGGGGTCTTTTTTTAGATCTGATCAGCCTTAGTGGGGTGTGTTTATCAATTAGTCCCATTAAGATACTATGGGAAATATTGAAAGCCTCGATAATAGAGGGGGCTAGATAGAAGTTCTGCCACCGGATGCTGCTTAGGTCTTTCAGAAATTCATTCTGGGAGAATTTTTTCATGCTTCTTCTCAGTACAGATTTGGCCATTGGGTTTAGTTGTAAAGGGTGTCTAATGCAGGTGGTAGCACAATGGTCACTTATATCATTGAAGAATACTCCAGCATGAGAAATGTTATGAGGCTTATTTACTAGCATAAGGTCCAGGAGAGTGTTACGTTCAGGAAATGTTCTATTTGGCCTGGTATTTTCAGGTGTCATTTGTACCAGACCAACAGTGTTGCAAAGATCCTTCAGATTCTTGGAGCTGTCATCATTCCAGTTCAGGTTGAGATCCCCTTAAAAGATACACTCTGTATTAAGCTAAGGTAGTTAGGTCTTGGAGATGCTGCAGGAGAGCCATACCACCAGAAGGGGGTCCGTAGCAGGCTACAATTAGGAGTGACTTCTCTCTGGTGAGGGATAATTTTACAGCCAGGCATTCGAATTCTTTAGGCTTCGAAGTGCAGTCAACAACCGTGTCTGTAAATTTGCTCTTAGCATATATTACAACCCCTCCTCCTCTAGTTGGTCTATCGCAATGGTATGAGCTGTATCCCGTCAGATAAATTGATTTGTCCGATGTCGATGGTTTAAGTCAGGATTCAGATATCATGAAGAAGTCATTGTATAATAGAAGTACTGTGTATAATAGAAGTATTGTCAGAAAAATAGCAGCTTATTATCAAAAAATAGGACTACTGTGTGAAAAATACCAGCTGTTTTTCGCAAAGAATGCTGATATTTTTTACACAGTTCACAGTCCTGTGATCGATTGAGCTGTGTTGCAGCCTCCATCTGGCTTTGCCGCTTAGCGAGGATGTTGAAGTACTGAAGGTTTTTAACACAAACAAAATCAGAAAACAGCTAAAGAGAACCTCTTTATGTGTTTTCTGTTGTTTTTTTAGTGTTTTAAGCTGGACCCAAAGAATTTTTTTCTCAGGTGCCAGCTTGTACAGAGAATGTTGGAGTCCGTTCCCTCTGTATGAGAAGAGTGGTATTTTCTTGACTTCTGCAGCTGCAGCTGGAACTCGAGCTGCTGGTTGCAGAGTCAAGGAAGACCCACTTTGTGCACACAGTACATAGTATGTACTGGGCATACTGGGAGCCCACCTCAGTGTGCCCAAATGCATTATTTATTTATAAAAACCTGTGAAAAGAAGAAAAGCATCCCCCATGGTCTTTTCTTCATCGCAGAATCCTGCATCGGAATTTCCAATAATTTCAATACAGGATCCTGCATCGAAGTACTGTATTGTGCCGCACAATGCCTCCCGACACGGGGCGCCCAATTCCCATGTCAGCATTGTGTGCACATTACTACTATTCTGGCACACTGGGAGCCCACCCCAGTGTGCCCAGATAACTTATTTTTTTCATTTCCGACACCAAGATGCCCACTCCTGGTGTCAGATGCCTCCCCCCCACCATCTTTCATTGCCAACGGGGGTACCCAAGCCCCCCTGTCAGCATCATGTATCCCCCCAACTCATGTGGCACACTGGGAGCCCATCCCAGTGCGCCGAAATTGTTTTTTAAATGTTTTCTCCTGTAAATAAAGAAACCATCCTCGACATCTGTTTAATTAATTTTTTATCGAATAAAGAAAATGGTCAATCATCGCTCCCCATCCCCTTCCCCACCCCACCCCTCCCTCTGTGCACCCACCTCCCCGCACCCCACTCACCCATACTTACCTCCAGAAGTCAGAATCGGTGATCTTCTCTGGACCGGAACACGTCTGCACTCTTCAAAGTCGCACTGGGATCTGAGGAATCAAGGAAAGCCTGTAAGAAAGAAAACTGTCCCCGGATGTATTTTCTCCAGTGCAGAATCCTTCATCAAAATGTGCACAAATTTCAATGAAGGATCCTGCATTGAAGTACTGTAATGTGCTGCATAATGCTTTCCAATACAAAACCATTATGCAGCACATTACAATACTTTGATGCAGGATCCTGCATTGAAATTTGAGCACATTTTGATGCAGTATCCTGCATCGATCTAGTCTGCCCCTTTTCGACATTGGGTGCCCAATCCTGTGTTAATCTGTATCTCCCCCAGTATTGTGGCACACTGGGAGCCCACCCTAGTGGGCCGATATATTTTTTTAAATGATTTAAACCTTACTGATACCGAGTTGCCCACTCCCAGTGTCGGATGACTCCCCCTCCAAGCCCACTCTTATTGCCGACGAGGGTGCCCAGTTCCCCTGTCAGCATGATGATCCTACCCACCCCAAACAACTGGGAGCCCACTTCAGTGTGCCCAATTATATATTTTTTTTATTTTAACCTGTGGAAAAAGAAAACCATCTCCCATTGTCTTCGATGCAGAATCCTACATCAAAATATGTGACATTTTCGTTGCAGGATCCTATTTCGTAGTATTGACAACGGGGGTGCCCAATTCCTCTGTCAGCATCATGATCCCCCCCTCTACTTTGGTGGTACACTAGGAGCCCACCCTAGTGTGCCCAATTATTAATTTTATTTTAACCTGTGAAAAAAGAAAACCATCCTCCATTGTCTTTGATGCAGAATCCTACACCAAAAGTTGTGAACATTTCAATGCAGGATCCTGTTTTGATGTATTGCAGATGAGGTGCCCAATCATCCTGTCAGCATTTTGACCCCCCGAAATTTTGGTGACACACTGGGAGCCCACCCCAGTGTGCCCAATTATTTTTTTTTTCCTTTAACCTGTGAAAAGAAAAACGCCCCTCAGTATTTTATTTTTATTTTGCCCTGCAAAAAGAAAACTGTCCTCAACGCCTCCCCACTCCCTCCTCTGCGCACCCACCTCCCCGCACCCCCCCATCTATACTTACTCTCCGGAGGACGGGATCAGTGATCTTCTCTGGACCAGGACGCATCTGCACTTTTCAAAGTTGAACTGCGATGTGAGGAATCAAGATAAGCCATATAATGGGGCTCAATGGGGACGGTTCAACTTATGTTGATATCTCAGTCAATTTTAGGAATTTTTGCACCAAATTTTCAACAAGGGGTTCTTGGACCCCCTCCTCATGAACACTGACACTGTCGTTTCTCAGTCCTGAAAGGTGCTTTCACGGTAGCTGTGTGGAATCACCTTTAGGACCGATTCACAAAATGACCCATAAAACCCATGTTGCAATTTTGGTGAAAAAAATCCTTAAAATGATGCATATGAGCATGCATTGCACAGTTTCTATGCACCATAACTTCACCAATGTTTAATATTTTCACTCCAGATTTTCAACATTGCCATTTTTTAACACCTCCTTATGAACAGTATCAGTGTCAGTGCAGTGTCAGTGGCACAATAGGTAGCACACTCGCCTCTGAGGCCGGGAGATCAGCGGGCTGTGGGTTCAGTTCCCACATCTGGCACTTGGGTTAATATCCCAGTACTGACACTGTAATGCAGCATGAGAGGGGTGCTGCATTTCTGAGGTGCCGTCTTTCGGATGAGACATTAAACCGAGGTCCCATCTGCCTGGATTGGTGGTAGTTCATGTGGATGTTAAAGATCCCATGGCACTTATCGAAAAGAGTAGGGGAATTTCCCCGGTGTCCTGGCCAAATTTCCCTCATTCACTAAAAATACCATCAACAGTTTAATCTGGTTCAAGGTCAGTTGGCATTCATCTGTATCCCCCTTCCCTGGGTCGTGCCTGAAAATAGGCAGGATTTGTCTAGTGCACTTACCCGGCCAACAAAAGATAAATAAATAAATAAATAAAATAGTATAGCTGTCATTTTTCACATCCTGCTCAAAATGTGTTTTTGCACCTGTAGCTCAGAATGGTGTGGTTGCTGCGTGGAATCAACTTTTGGGATGAATTAACAAAATGACAGTGCCTCTGATCATGAGGGGAGGACCCATAAAGCCCATGTTTAAAATCTGGCAAACAAATTCTAAAAAATGACTACGTTACGGGCATGCGTTGCGCACTTTCTACGCACGCTCATAACTTTGCCAATTTTTCATATTTTCACTGAAGAGTTCCAGCATTGCCATTTTTTTACACCACCTTATGAACAGAACAGCTGTCATTTTGCACATCCTGTCCTGAATGTGATTTTGCACCTGTGGCACAGAATGCATGGTCGCTGAGCGAAATCAACTTTTGGGGTGGATTAACAAAATCACAGTTGCACTGTTCATGAGGGGAGGTCCCATAACACCAATGTTAAAAATGTAGTGAAAAAATTTGAAAAAATAAGTGCATTGTGAGTGTGCATTGTGCAGTTTCTATGCACACTTGTAACTTTGCCAGTATTTCCCATTTTCACACTGTTTTGCTATCTGGATGGAGTGATGGGAGCACAGGGTCCAAAGGACTCTGGCTCCCACCATAAAATATGGATACTGTTGTACTATCTCGATGGAGGGATTTGGACCCTGCACTCTCACCATGACATATGGATACTGTTGTACTATTTCGATGGAGGGACCCTACGCTCCCCACCATGAATGTGGACACTGTTGTACTATCTGGATGTAGAGATGGGAGCACAGGGTCCAAAGGACCCTGCACTCCCATCGTGACATATGGACACTGTTGTACTATCTGGATCGTGGGATGGCGGACCCTGAGCTCCCACAGAAAAATGAGGATACAACGATACTATCTAAAAAGGAAATTCTTTTAAAATGTCATTAATGCATCAATTTAGAATTGGATACCATAGTGACAAAAACATGGAAATGAGGCGTTAGGGTTTCCAACCCTAACCCCCACCAAGTTCCCACCCCACAACTTCAACCATCCTCACACCACACACACACCAGCAGCTGTTGGGGTGTGCCATGAGTCATAAGGCCTAATTTTCACCCCATTGTCCTATACTGTAGCATAAGCATGTTTAAATGTGGAATGGGGTGAGAGTAGGGCATTATGATTCCATGGCACACCCCGACGCCTGTTGGTGTGTGGAGGGTGGGGGGATGGGGTGGAGTGGTAGGGGTTGGGGGTTAGGGTTGGAAACCCTAACAACTTATTTCCCTGCTTTTGTCACTGTGGTATCCACCCTAACTGATACATTAATGAAGTTTTTTGCAAAGAATATATACATATATTTTCACATTCCCACAGTTCCCCCTCCACCCCCCCCAATTTTTTGTCCCCTTTTTGATTTTCACCAATGTTATTGTTCTTTTTTTTTCAATTTTGCAATCACCATTTTGCACTAATACAATTTTATTACATTATTTTACTAATGCATCTATAGCACTAATTGTACAGATAGACAGTAGTAGATCATGAAAAAGAAAAAAAAAATGTCATACCCAGAAGGTGGCACTATCGGTATCAGGCAACAAATGACTAGACTTCAGTAGTCTAGTATTATTCTTCCCTTTATAACAACAAAATGCAGTATGTCCATAAGAGATATATTTTTGTCTTTTAAAAAATCTGCTTGCTAGATGACAGCTCTTAACAGTGTTTACGGCAATAGTTATAAAGTGACGTTACTAATAGTGTTGACTGACATTTTTTGTTTCTCTGACGTTGCTCCTGGTATAAGATTGAATCTTAATCTCTATTCCAATGCTAGCTTCAGCCAGTATATTGCTTACACTGAGCACTGATCCATGGGATCTCATATTTCTCAATTACATGGGGGTCACATTAGCTTTACAATACATCTACAGAGGTGTTACTCTTTGACCACTATAAGCAATACTGCACCATTCATGTGAGATTTACTCACAGTAAATAACCAGTAGTTCAATGTTTGATATAAATATTTAGGAAGAACATTCTGAATTGATAGTTCTCCTCTGCCCTGTCTTTGTATTTTCAACCTTGTTTTTTATGTTTGCTTGCACACATGTGCAAGAAACATCTTGTGGTAGTAGCGCATTTCAGAGGTGTGTCAGTGCTGTGGCCAATGCAGGGGATGATTTAGTGAGTGCGTCCCTCAACCACCAATCAATGAGAATGCTAGCGATGACAGTAAACTTCAAAGAGAGCCAAGGAGTTGAAACCGTATGAGGCAAGACTGGATGACCTCAAATTACACTCCCTAGAACAACGCAGGAATCGTGGGGACATGATAGAAACATTCAAACACCTTAAAGGCAACAACAGGGTGCATGTGCAGAATCTCTTTCAGGTAAAGGACTACCGCAGGAGTAGAGGGCACAACCTTTGACTTAAGGGAGGAAAGTTCAGAAGCAATATGAGGAAATTCTTCTTCACAGAGCGTGTTGTGGAACCATCGAATAGTCTGCTGGAGGGGGGTGGTGGGAACCAAGACAGTGGGGGAATTCAAGTGGGCATGGGACAGACACTGTGGGATACACAAGCAGGCAACTAAGTAGGTGGGGTAGGAAGCCAAGGGCAGACTTGATGGATCATACTGTCCCCATCTGCCGACAACTTCTATGTTTCTATGTCACTGTCATTTCGTTTCTCAGTCCTGAAAGGTGATTTTGCAGTCACTGCACAGAGTGACCTTTCAGGACTGAGTAACAAAATAACAGTACGACTGTTCATGAGGTGGGGTCCCAAAAAGCCCATGCTGAAAATCTGGTGTACAGATTCCAAACAATGACCATGTTATGGGCACGTGTTGCGCATTTTCTATGCATGCTTGTAACTCTTCGCCAGTTTTTAATATTTTCACTCCAGATTTTCAATATTGCAATTTTTTAACACCTCCTTATGAACAGTATAGCTGTCATTTTTCACAACCTGCTCAAAATGTGTTTTCGCACCTGTGGCACAGAATGGTGTGGTGGCTGTGCAAAATCAACTTTTTGAATGGATTAACAAAATCACAGTGCCATGCTTCATGAGGGGAGATCCCAAAAAGCTCTTGTTAAAAATCTGGTGAAATAATTCCAAAAAATGACCATGTTACGGGTGTGCATTGCACAGTTTCTATGCATGCTTGTGACTTCGCAAATTTTTCATATTTTCACTCCAAATTTTGAGCATTGACATTTTTTCATACCTCCTCATGAACAGTACAGCTGTAATTTTTCACATCCTGCCCAAAATGTGTTTCTGCACCTGTGGCGCTGAATGGCATAGTTGCTGTGTGAAATCACCTTTCAGGATTGAGTAACAAAATGATAGTGCCACTGTTCATGAAGTGGAGTCCCAAAAAGACCATTTTAAAAATTTGGAGCAAAAATACCAACAAACACCTGGGGCGTTAAGGTTTCCAACTGTAACGCCCACCCTTTAGAGCCTGACAGGCATCAGGGGTGTGACTTCTGTTCGTCGGCCATAATGCTCATGGCATTCTACCCCCAGCTTATAGCCACTGACAGGCATCAAGGTGTGCCTTGGGGTCTTCAGCCCTAAAGTTCACCCCATTCTCCTATACTGCACCCATCTCAGCTTATTTCCTTATGAAATGAGTTGAGCATAAGAGCCAAAAACCCCAAAGCACACCGCAACACCTGTCAGTGTCTGCAGGGTGGGGTGAGATGGAATGGCATAAGCATTATGGCCGATGACCCAAAGGCACACCCCAATGCCCTTCAGTCTCTGCAGGGTGGGGGTTGGGGTTGGCGTTAGTTCAATACTTCACTGCCATTCCTATTATACATCTCTCTAACTCCTGCACTAGCATTGCCAATGCCAGCAAGCAAACATTTGGCATTGACAAATGCTTGTTTATCTTATGGGTTAACTGCAGATTTGCTCTCAAGTTTGATTAATGCTCAGTTTGGAAGTGAGGTGTAGCACTACTGTGACATCCTTATTTCTTCTAACCCATTTTGTGGAATAATAATTGTCAGATCCTACCCTTGATTTGTTTGGTCCAACTTAGTATTTAATCTCTACTACATCAAACCAGGCAGTAAATTGTCAAATTAAAAATAGAATAATACATGGGGTTGTGTGCTTAAAGAGAATTTTACACACACCCGAGGTGTTGGATGCTATATAAACTCCAAGAGCGAAGCTCGAGGGGTTTATTTAAGCATCCAACACTGAGGGTATGTGCAAAATTCAAGTTTTACACACAGTCCCATGTTTTATTTTATATGATTGCTGTGTATTGTATTTTTGCCCCAGCAATTATATAAAATAGAAGAGTAAGACGTCCCTGTGCCACGGCGGTCCAATTGGGTAGGGTTCAGTGCGGTTGGTGACGGCTGCCGAAAAACGTTGCTTTTTTTTGCCACTGATGGTATTTATTTTTGAACAGATTTCATTGTTCAAATCATTTTTAGCCAGTGATTTTGTTAAAAAAGTCTTACCCTCCCAGTTATACCACTATTGGGACCAGGTTTTGCATCTCACTGACCCTTCCCATAACTTGCCATGGCTCTGGAGACACCTGTACAAATACATTAAATGGGTTGCTACCATCTTCTTCAATTTCATGTGTTGCACAATCTCTATTATACCCCTGAATAGGTAGGCTTTCCTCGAATATCTGATCCAGATGTAATAAGACTCCTGCTACATTATATCATGTTCTCTGGTTCTCCAAGTGGCGCCGAAGTCAGTCTCCAGCATAAGGAAGGCAGCCAGCACTAAGAAATGGGAAAGCAGCAGCTAGTGCATGTGGAGAACAAGGGACACCCGTTGCGTGTTTGCCATTATAACCCACGGGTAATAATGGTGAATTATAACCCGGTTTCCCTTAGGGGAAAAAACAAGACCCAGTTATTATAGTACAATTAAATTCAGTGCCAGACCACATGGAGTCATTTGTTTTTAAATTATTTTAATCATTTAGCATACACTTTTCATTAATGATTCAGACATGCATTTTACCATTTATATAGTCATTGGTGCACCATAGTAACCATGCCTCTGAGGAAGAGGTGTTTTACCTCAAAGCACCGGGGCGTGTTAGCAATTTGGTCTCAATACAACACTTTATTATTTATTTATTGTTTTGCACTTTGCACAGTTATGATGTAGTTTCAATAAAAGCAATCTTCCTATATAGCAGGAATACTTGCTTAGTATGTGTTCCTAAACTTTAATCCTCTCCTACAATGTCTCAGTGCTGAGTGTGAGAGATGGAGATCCCCCCGACCCTAATGAGGAAATAGAACATAGTTAAAATAAACATTCTTCCACAATATCTCTATCTGTTCCAGACCTTCCCAGTTACTTCACCACCATCAGGGGTTGCATCACCATCCTTCTCTGGAGTGGTAGAAAGGTGAAGATCAAAGAAGCCACCCTATGGCAACCTCCCCCACCACCCCCTGACTGCAACACTGCAGACATAACTACTGCAGCAGGGACTTAACTACTGTGGAACTGTTAAGTCAAGTTCTGCAGCAAGATTTAAAGTTCTGTGGCACATTAATAAATAATACAGAGCCAGCATTACAGTTTGGAGGGAACCAGCAAGGACGGCCTGTGAGGACGACTCTTAAATCCCACCACATAAATATAAGTTACATAATTTTCCTTAAGCTTCTAGTTTTGTACTTTTCAGCAGCTTGTCAGGTTTTCTGTACTTATCTAAATCTATTCAGGGCTTAGTGACATTGTATAACATTAATGGCTACTGGCAGGCACTCCCCAACCTGTTGTTAGCAAGGCACACAGCTGAATAATTGATCCCCAAGGGGGAGCCTGAAGTAGCCAAACCTTGGAAGCAGTATTGCATAGTGGTTAAGGGCACTGAGCTGCAAAACTGGAGACCTCAGTTTGAATTAGGTCATCCTCCATTTGCATACTGTGTGACCCTGAGCAAGTCAATTAACTTCCTTGTGATTCCAGGGCGCACCTGGAAACAAGCTCTGGCTTACTGTGCCTTTTCTGGTCAAATAATTTCCCCTTTTCCCATGGAGCACCCAAGACTCCCGTCTTCTGTGAACACCTATCAGGGCCCTCATACACAGTCGCAATTGGGGGTGGCAGGCTTTGGGGAGACAAAGAGGCTCCCTGTACTACAACCCCTAAAAACTACCATACATTAAAAATATAAAACATTAAGCACCTGCAGTGTCAGCTTGATTATCTCTTTTTTCTGTTTTACTCTTTCCTTGTTTAGTTTTCCCATTTTGAATGAATCTTTATCTTGGCTGTCATCTTTCTTACCTTGGCTTCATCTTTTCTTCATTTTCTTTCATGTGCACCTCCCAGCCCTATCCTGAAATTCCTGGCATCTGCAGCTCTTCCTTACCATGAGCTGTTCCACAGCAGGCCAGGTGATCCCATGGGTTTTATGTCATAATAGTGATCACAAAACAATGATCACTATTATGTTGAGTGTATCGCCGAAAAGCAAATCGGCTATATACACATGCCGGCAATCAAACACCCAGCAACTCGACAAAGTGTTTATGTGATGGGGCTGTGCCCCCCCCCCCGCACCCCTGCTTAAGGATTACTAACTCCAGAGGGGTGCATGTCGGGGAAGGGGTGACACTCCAGATTGCCATAAAACAAATAAAGGCAGTGGCAGCTAGTGGCAAAAGATTCCCCTCCCGGTCCCCAGCCCTGAACCAGTACCTGCTGCACTGGAGCTAGCCACCCTCACCACAACACACATGGCTGGCTTGGCTGCAGCAGGCACACTACCACCTTAGAAACCCTCTACCAATCCCTCCCCTTCCCCTTGCTATTCTCCCCTTCTGATCACCCTACAGTACCAAGGCCTGTGCATTTGCAGGGTAGCCCATGAGGATAGCAATGTTTTATGAGTCGCCATTTTGACGGTCGCTCATATTCAGTCTCTGTCCTCACGTGATACCGATCCCATGATCACAGCTGGACACAGGTTGCCATCATGGAACCTTGAGGCACTGCCACTGGCTCATCATGGTGGCTCAGCTACCTTCTATATTTTTACTTTTTTCATTTGTCTCTGTAGTCTCATTATCTATGTTTCAGTGGAGGCAAAACACCCCTTTCCCCAGATGAGATAGTGGCATCAAAGCTCTTTCTCCTCCCCTCCAGCCCAACAGGCTACAATGCTCTCTATCTCCTCCCCCATCCCCAACTTAATAAAAGCAAAGCTTTCTCCTCCCCCATTCCCCACCTACCAAATAACAGCAATGCTCTCTTCTCACCTAATCCACATAATAGCAGCAATGCTCTCTCCTATCATCTGTTCCCCCAGACCTAATGGCAAGAATGTCGGTGCAATGGGGCTGGCAGCATAGCCTAGAGATTAGAGTAACGAGCAATAAATGAGCTTGGTACATCCAGCAGAACTGCTTTTGATTCCCACCACCTCCCCTTGCGTACTGTGTGACTTTGAGCAAGTCACTGAAAGTCCTCAGTGCTCCTGGGTCGCTCCTGAAAACAGGCACCTGTGCCTAGTGGGCCTTACCTGGTTACCAAAGAATAATAATAAAAAAGCTCTCTCTCCCCTCCCCCCCATGGAAATAATGCTCTCTGCAACCTGCCCCCCCACAACCCGAAGCTAATGACAGCAATATTCGCTCTTCTGTCCCTTACAGAATCCTGCCCCCCCATCAACAGCTTTAGAAACATAATATAGAAGCATAGAACTTGTAAGCAGATAAGGATGTCTTGGCCCACCTAGTCTGCCCTATATTCCCTACCTACTGTGCCACCACAGACCCTACTCTATCTGGAAATGGTCTTCTACCCCTTTGCCTTACTTCTAAGGTTCCCATGCATGCTTGAATCCTGTTACCATTTTAGTACCCACCACCTCTGCTGAGAGACTGTTCCAGGCTTTCACCACCCTCTCCGTGAAGAAGTATTGTATCACAGCTCCTCTGAGCATCCACCACCCTTCAGCTTCATAGCATGACCCCTTGTCCCGGAGCATCTTTATTTATGTAAAATGCTACCTTCCTGTTCCTTATTAATACCTGTGAGGTATTTGAGTATTTCTATCATATCCCCTTTTCCCTCCCTTCCTCTAGAGAGTACATATTTAGTTTCTTGAGTCTTTCCTCATAGGGCCTTTGATGCAGGCTCTGCACCATTTTGGAAGCCCTCCTTTGTACCACCTCTATGCTATCTATGTCCTTCTAGAGGTGGGGACTCCAGAACTGGACACAGTACTCGAGGTGGGGTCTTACCAGTGATTTATACAGGGGTAATACTACCTCCCTCTTTCTGCTGGTGATGCCCCTCCCTATGCACCCTAGCATCCTGCTAGCCTTCCCATCTGCCTTATTACACTGGTTGGCTACCTTCAGGTCATCAGCAATGATTACCCCTAGGTCCCTTTCCTGTTCTGTGGTAGCTAATATCTCCCTGCTAAATTGATACGTTGCCCCTTGGTTTCTGTGCCCCAAGTGCATGATTTTGCACTTTTTTGCATTGACACCCAGCTGCCATTCCCTTGACCTTTCTTCCAGCTTTTTCAGATCGTCCCTTATTCTTTCCACCTGCCTCCCCCCCCCCCGGGTGTCCACTCTGTTGCAGATTTTTGTGTCATCAGCAAACAGGCATACTTTTCCCTCTAGCCCTTCTGCAATGTCACTAATAAAGACATTGAAGAGGACTGGGCCTACTACTGACCCCTGTGGCACCCTGTTGATCACCTTGCCTTCTCCAGACTGTCACTACTGTTTAGGAGCAGAAGAGGATTGCAGTCCTTAGGAGCTTTTAGGAAATGTTTTACAACAGTGAACAGCATTTTAGAGGTGTCAGTGTTGTGTCCAATGCAGGTCAAGCTGCATTGGGCTCGTTCTGGACAGACCAATGAGCATGCAAGCTGACAATGACAGTGGGTACATCTTTATGAGCTGAAACTTTGTGTACATGAAAGGAGCGAAGTGCTCCAATGAGAGAGTGCTTCTGTCCTTTCGTTTGCACAAAGCCACCCGGCTAGTAGCTGAGCGGCTTTATGACTGAGGATCATGATTCCCCCATATTCTTGCTTGCCCCTTTTCCCTTCCTCTCCCCTGCTGCCTGCTGCTCCTTTGCCACCTTGCAGTGTTAGATATAAAAAAGATATCTCTGCGTGAGGAAATATCTTTCCCTATTCAATTATTTATTCTCAAAAAAAAACTCACTGGGAATCTTGCCTCATTGTCCTGCCTCCATCTTGGCATCCTGCATACTGGGTGAGCATGTGTGGGGAATAAAACAATGCTCACTGAAAAGAAAAGGTGCTGAACCCTGCATGATAGCGAATACGGGAGAGGGCCTCCAACTCAGTGTCCTATGTGCTGAGTGAGCGGTGTTCGCAAGCTTGCTGCTACAGCGTGTGACTGAAAAAAGTTAAATTGGGCCTGTTCAGTTAAGCTGACTGAAACTTGCAAACTGTCCTGATCGAATGATCAACAAAAGTAACTCAGCATTCTTGCTTTGCACTAGAGAGAGAGAGAGAAACTTTCCTCACTGTATGAAAACTGAACTTGTAGCACTTGAATGACACTGAGCCCTGATCAATACAAAAATAGAACAGAAGAGTGATTGAAATTGGCAAAGCATGCCCAAAACTGTGCCCTGTTTGATGTATGCTAACTGGATGGATTCCTATTGGCCAACTTAAGTAAAAAGAAACATGGTTCTTACTTCAGCTGCAGAACGCTCTGCTGTCTTACAATAACTTGGTTATTCTGCAGGCTGGGATCATCCCACGCTGTCCATACTATTAGCTAGTTAGCTTTTTTTTTTTTTTGTGTAACCCCCCCCCCCCCGGGTGGGGGCTTACCTGTATGCCCTGGGCACCGCCTATCCTCCACTGCTTCCCCGCTGCCAGGTCTGGGTCCTGAGTACCTGTTAAGTCTCCTTCTGGTCTCGTTGTTTATGCTGAGCCATTTGGGGGCTGGAGAAGCCTGTCGCAGGTCCACCACCTAAGCTGTGCACTTCAAAAGTGCCCACGGGGTCTACACATGCGCGCTAGCACCTGTGACTTCTCGCCACTCCGGTGGCTTAGTATGTGCCTTCCAGGTGGTCTGGTGCATAAGAAGCCACCAGGATGTTTTATCTAAAAGCACCAATAAGCGCTACTGTTTGTGGGTATGAGAGGGCTGAATAAGGACCTGCCCCATTTGTTAGTCAGAAAGAGTTTAAACGCAAGGGTCAGTTCTATCCTCTCCTTTTCTGCCTCTTCTCTGTCTGGTTGAGCAACCAAATTTTCTGGTGAGACCTAGGAAGTGATCACTCCTACAGTTTCGCAATTCTCCATATCTCGCTATCTGCCTTCCCTTGCTGTTTCTGTCTTTTCTTCCCTCCTGCATATCTGTGGTTATAAAAAATATATGTGAATCTTTGTTTGAAACTGTAAGTGATGCTGGAATCACTTTATTTGACTCTGTATCTCTTTGTTTGAAATGTATATAGTTACTGTTGAAATATATAGTTCATAGTATATAGTTACTGTTGTACTGTTGAAATAATTGCTACACGCTATTTGGAACTCAAGGTGTTAACCTGAGATGCAGTTTGCAAACTCTTTGCAGAGCTGTGAATATGAGGTCAGTTCTGGTCACTATATTATGTTTGTTGCACCTGCAAGGAAACTGACAAGAACATTCTGTAAACTGACAAGAACATTCTGTAAAAAGCAAAACATCTCTTAATGAGTTTCCCAGGCAAAGGCTTATAAAAAGAGCAGCAATGCTTTTGAAAAAAAGAGGAGAGTGAGAGACTGGGACTGATATTTGCAATTGAGAAGACACACTCAGAAGAAGGACTATGTTTTCTCTGTTTATTCTGTCTTTGAAAATAGTTATATGGAACAATTTTATTTTTTATTTTACTGTTATTTTTTTTTCCAGTTGTTTTAACCAGGTGAGACACACTAAGCTGAAAGCTTGTTTACAGGTGCAGCCTGGAAGCACAGGGAAGTTAAGTGACTTGCTCAGGGTCACACAGTATGCAAGTGGGGGCTGTGGGATTCAAACCCAGGTCTCCAGATTTGCAACTCAGACCCTTAAACCACTGTGCTATACTACCTACCTTACTGAGAAAAATAAAACACTATTTGCGAATTTTGAAACTGCTCCTGGTTTTCCTATGCTTCCTGACCTGTGTCTTGATGACAGATGGTGTCATCCTAAGTGGAATTTATGCCATGCATATTCTAAGCCAGGAGTTTTGTGCCTGGGTACTAGACCTGGTACCAAGAAGCATAGAAGAAAGGTATGGATTCTGCAGCAGCAAGCCCAGGAGTGGTTACCAGGAGAATGGCAGCCAAACTACTAGAGACAGAAGTCCAGGCTGAGACTGTACAGCCAGCGCCAGCGATGGAAAAAAAAGAACAGGCAGTGACTGAACCTGAAAGCCTGGCTGCCTTTTTTAAATGGTGGGCTATACAACAAAAAAAAATGCAGAAACAGAGAAGAGATTAGCTGCAGCAGAGAGAAAAAGAGATTCAACTTATAGAGGCACAGAGAAAAGAAGAAATGCAGTAACTTGAAAAGCAGAGAAAAGAAAAACTGCAGCGACAGGTGCAACAAAGAAGAGAAGAGAAGAGATGCAGTGATGCATGGATGCCTTGCAGGTTATCAAAGCTGGAGGATCTGGCACAGGTCCAGCACATCAACAAAACACCAACTTAAAAGACCTTAATCTTACAAAGCTGTGTCCCTCAGATGATATCGAATCATACCTAACAACTTTTGAAAGGGTTGCTGGAGCTTGCCAGTGGCCAAAGCAGCAATGGGCAATAAGACTCGTACCTTACCTGACAGGTAAAGCCCAGTGTACCTACAGCAGTATGTACATTGTACAGTCTGAAAACTATGACCTTGTGAAAAGAGAAATCCTGACAAGATACAACATCTCAGGAGAGACCTACAGGCAAAGATTCCGGTCCCTGAAGTACACCTCATTTGACAATCCTTGAGAAGCCTTTACCCTTATGGGGAGTCATGTGATGCACACCTTTGAGTAGCAGCTCTCATACCACGCACCTGCCTCACCCGCAATAAATTACTTTTATTGCTGCATTTAGGCTTATTTTTCTCTTACCAGATTATCATGAGTTGGAGATCCCCTGCTGGTTCCTGTTAACTGCTTTTACAAGTTTGTGACAGCAATGGACTCAGAAATGCACCAGGTGCCTCCTCACCACACACCGTCACAAACCCCGGAAAAAAGTATGAAGCTTACCAAAGGCCAGAGCCCTATGGCCAGGAAGTCTGCCACTACTATTCCAGTGCTGGCCTTACTAACGGAGACCACATTTTTGGATGAATTTCAGCCCTTCAAGACAGCACTATAGGATCTTACAAACAAGCTGAAATCCTCGAGGGCTGACCTTGGTGAAGCCACGAAAGCCATCTCAGACGTGGCCACCTGTACTTCCTCTTTGGAGCACTCTTTCGACAGGGATGAACCTAACATTGCATCCCTCTGGCAGAAGTTTACAAAAATGGAAACGAAACTGGAAGATCTGGAAGGCTGAAGTCACCGAAACAATGTAATTATTTTTGGACTTCCAAAAGATGCAGAGGGTACCACACCTGTGCTCCTTTCCCAAAAGCTACTGGCCAAGATTGCAGGTCCCTCTCCAAATAACCCAGTTTACATTGTTGAAAGAGTGCACCAGTCTCTACGCCCAAGACCGGCAGAAGGCTCCCCTCCTTGTTCTTTTATTTTAAAACTACCTAGACAAGCAACATGTACTCACTAAGACAAGGGAGCTCAGGGAGATATAGTGGGAAGGTGTTAAGCTTTGGATCGCCCAGGACCTCTCTGTCGCCACAAGACAGAAGTGGGTTGCATACCACCCCCTAGTAATGAAACTTATAGCTGCTGGTGTCCGCTTCAAGGTTGCTTACCCAGACCAGCTGTCAGTCCTTCAGTACGGATCCTGGATTTCCTATAATTCAGCTGAGTAAGCCTCCCCAGAGCTGGAAAAAGTATTTCCTGATCTTTTCAATGTTCGCTGATCCTTGTCCTCTGATGTCAATCTTACTTTGGGAGACTGTGCTGTTGCACCACTAATGTTATGCTCTGCAAACTATATTGAACAGACTGTTCTTTGCTTTAGGCTTCACTCATACACTGGGACTGATCGGTAACTCACCTGGGGCCCTTATGCATGACGTCCGCACCGGCTACATTGCTGCCCATTCATTAGCCCTTCTTTTTTTAAAGAGACCTAATATTGGGAGATGGATGTTTCTCCCTGATCTCTGAACTTGATAGGAGGGATGAGACATTTCTTTTGATGTGGTGGATTTGGTCGCCTGTACTCTAAAGTATGCACAAGACCCACCGCGATTCTTGGATGAAGATTACGCTTGCTGGTAAGTTTCTGGCTCTTATTTCCAGTAGCACCTGATGGTCTGCTGTGGACTCTACCCTCCAACATTTGGATTAGTCAACATACAGCCTGGCTTTTGCAGTGGGGGTTCTCCAACCTAGTATTCACCAGATAGATTTCCTTTCGGCTGGTTAATTATGGTACTTAATTTTTGATTATCTGCCCCATGTGCCTTTACTTTAGTTTTCAGAGTACTTATTGTGGGGATAACAATGTTTCTCCAGTCAACCAATATAGGCCAGCTGCATGCTATCTGCTTACCTTCTCCTTTGGTGCTGACTTTATTAACTGCTCCACGACTATGGCCTTCTGTTTTGAGGGGCATTCATTATTTGGTTTCTCTGACTGGGGGATTTTTATTGCAATTTGCTACACATTTAATTTATCACTGGCCAGCCTACATGAACACATTACTGTATTATTTCTTTTGACCCCTCCTCTGGTTGTAATATGCTATATTTGTATTGATGATGGCTGGATTTATGGTCATCAGGCAGTTACTTCATGGGTTATGGTGTAGGGTTATTTCTTTAGATTAAATACTTATGTGTTTTCCTGATGCAACATTGCTAATTGTTCTATACAGTTTTGCAAAGGGTGGGGCAGGGGGAAGGGGTTGCTTATAATGCTTTCAGGAGATGATTGTCATGAGCTGGGTTAAGGGTGGGGAACCCTCTGCCACCTTGTTCTGGGACAGTTAAACTTTGTTGTTTCTATGGTATGTATCCTATGTCCTGACAAGAGACTCAGGGCCACTTTTGTTGGGGTGCACTATTTTGGGGGGAGTTGGATCTCCAATTTTACTAATGGACAATGTTCAGAGACACTCTCCTCTTCTACATTTAGGGGGTGGGGATGGTTCAACTGGACTACTTGATTCAGGGGAACACGATATATATCTTATGATTTTACTAGCCTGGTTACAGCAGTGGGTTGGAGGGTTATTTGTGGGTAAGGGGTGGTTACCTGTTTCAGTCTTTGGCGTTTGCTTATGTATATTTTGGGGGGGATCCCAGGGGCTGTTGTGTTGGAGTTTTATATCTGTTACAGTGTTCTTGGTTCATTTACCTGTATGGAGTCTTTTGGGCTTTAAGAGGAAGAGGGTACTGTTCATGGGCTTCAAAGGAGCAACCGAAAGGACACCTTTCAAGCCACTAAGATGGCCACACCTCTCTCGTGCAAGAGATGTGTGGCCATCTTAGTGGCTCAGAGGGTGCCCTTTCAGTTGCTCCATGAAATCGTGGACTCCCAGTTTAGGTTCCACCTTTTGTGAGTCCTACTTGGTCACTCGGAAGTAATACTGGGTGTTATTTGTGGCCCTATGGCTGAGGACCCTCAATTCTTTACCATGTTAATGTCTCATTTAGCACCCTGGATATCTTTACTGATACTCCTTGGGGGTGACTGGAATTTGGTCTAATGTAATAACCTCAATAGATCTAGTTCTAGCCACCAGTCCCTCATTCCTGCTCTATTAGCCCTCCATGATATGATGCAATCATTGAGTCTTCTGGATCCCTGGCAGCCCCTTCATCCTACCCAGAGGGAGTTCTCCTTCCATTCACTCCCCCATAATACATTCTCTAGAACTGACTACTTCTTGTTAGGGATTGAGCACCTTTCTGGTGTCTTGTCTTGTCATTACCCGGTTAAACTGATTTCTGGCCATCATCATACATTACTCCGCTTGTGTTTCTCCTTCTCGCCAGAGAGGGATAAGGTATGGGGATTCAACTCCCAACTACTCAAATCTGATCATTTGGTCAAACATCTCCAAGTCTCCCTCTATTCCCAAGTTAGATTTTTTATGGAGTGCTCTGAGATGTTCCCTAAAGGGTGAAATTATCCGCTTAGCTTCTATCAGGTAAAAAACAGCCTCCCAGTAGATGTCTTCTCTTTTGGATCAGCTTAAAATTCTGGAAAGTAATATCTCCTCTGCATCCCCTTCCTCGGATTGAGAACACTTAGAAATTCTTTGGTCGGATTACCACTCTTTATTGGGTGAGAAGGCGGAGCACCTTATCCTACATTCTAAAATCAAATATTTTGATCAAGGAGAAAAAGCCAGGAAACTTCTTGCCTTGTGTCTGTGAGCACAGACCTCGGACAGAATAGTTTCCTCTCTCTGTAACTCCTCTGGTCAACTTATCACTTCTTCTCAGGAAATTGCTTCCCGCTTCCAGGAATTTCACCAGGCACAGTATAATCCGCCCTCTTCCCCTTTCTGCCTGTATCACTTTGAAGCCTTTCAGCATGGCATTCACCTGCTGCACCTGAATCAATTCCAAACTGAATTACTACAAGCTCCTCTGATCCTATCGGAAATCCTGGCAGCCATTGATGCCCTGCCTCTAGATAAATCCCCCAGCCCAGATGGCTACACCTCTATTGTCTACAAAGTTTTTAAACACTTGTTAGCCCCTATGCTTCTTGACACTTTTTTTTAATGTATTATTTCTTCCATGCTCCCAGCTTCGCCTTTAATTGTCCCCCAGCGCACCATCCCCCAAAGGTTAGACCCCCTCCCTTGTGCACCCCACAACTTACCTTTCATGGCAGGGTGGTGGGGAGTGACTCAACCCACCCCAAATGGATCCATGCCAGGGAGGTGCCTTCTCGGAGGTGGTGAGCTGCAGGTACCACATCATCCAGCTGGAGCTTTTTTCTGCTTTTCTCCCCTTGTGAGGAGGCAGGGTGTGAAATGAAGCCTGCAGTGAGAGCGTGCATGCTACTGCACGCACTCTCACCAGGCATCTGCCTATCTCCTCCCCTTCAGCTGTAGCATTGGCGAGCTGCCCCCCAGCAGCAACTAGGAGCCAGTGGAGCACCAACAGCTAGTGTCCCCCCACCCTGGAGAAGGAGAGCAGTCCAATTGTCGCTTGATCCTTCTCCTCCCCGCCAACTCCCGATGACCCGTGCTCGTACCCGAACACGGGTCACCAGCGTTGCTTGAGGTAAGGCTTCCAGCGCCTCAGCCTTCAAAGCCACCAGGCCGGCCACTTCTTGACACTTTTAATTAAATTTTCCAGGTCTCTCTGATTTTTCCTTTACAGAAGCCACTGTTGTGGTGCGTCCAAAACCTGGTAGGGATCCCTTGGTGATATCAAACTATCGGCCAATATCCCTTATAAACGTTGATCTTAAGATTCTTGTGAAGGTGTTGGCTGGTAGGATGAATCAGGTTTGGCACTCCCTCATTAGTCAAGAGCAGGTTGGCTTTCTGGGAGGCTTTGCACAGATCACTTGTGAAAACTATCTCACTTATTATCTGTGTCCAGGGACTCCCATGTCCTTTCAGTTCTGGCATCCCTGGACACAGAGATAGCCTTTAATAGGGCCTCATGGGACTACCTGTTTAATTTGCTTTCTAAATTTCATAGTCTCCCTAAGTTCTTTCAATTGGTGAAAGTACACTACACCCGCTCTTCAGCCCATATTCTATGCAATGGTATTTTTTCCACTCCCTTCACTCTACATCAGGGCACCAGGCAAGGCTGTCCACACTCATCCTTCCTTTTTAAATTGTTTCTTGAACCATTGATAAGGAAAATTAATACTTCTCCTCAGATTTCTGGCATTCCTATAGGACCTCATCCGTATAAACTCACTGTTTATGCAAATGACATCCTCTTGCATGTTACTTCTCCTGCTACTTCCTTGCCCACTGCCCTAGACATCATTTGGGGAATTTGGATGGTTATCCGATTACAAATTGAACTTGACTAAAATGGAAGTTATGACACTCAAGTCAGCCACTTTACGATCTAACATAGATCATTTGGGCCTTGTCTGGGTCTGGGATAAACTAAAATATTTGGGCATGTACCTCACTCCACATCGAATAAGATGAAGCAGTACAATCTTGATGCTGTTGTTGCTTGCCTTAAATTAGATTTGGACCTCTGGTCCCTACTAACCATCTCCACCTGGGGCAATTTGAATATTGTGAAAATGAATGTCCTGCCCCGCCTCTTACACCCGTTACAGATGTACAATGATTTCCTTCCAAAATCCTGGTTTTCCCAAATGGATAGACTTATATCTTCCTTTTTATGGTGCAGCAATACCCCTTGGAGGGCCTTTTTCAAACTTCAGTGTACCAGGGAATGAGGAGGCCTGCAAGTGCTCAATTTATATTTTTACTACCTGTCCATTAACTGCTCCAGATTTTACCAATGGCTCCAGCCCCCCTTGGAGGATATCTCATGCACCTATGTCCCTTTGTGACTGGAAAGAGAGTGGTGTCTATGTACCCAACTGGGCTAGGATATATGCGCTCTGCTCTATATCCCTCTTAAAAACATTCCCAGGTCATTATGTAACACTCTCATCACTGAGTCCATGCAGGTACAGACACAGTTATGTTCTACACTACGTATCTCCCCACTAAAGGACATTTCTCAACCTCTAGTGAGGAATCCCATTTTTAGGATTGGGGGCAATTTACTCAGTACATCCTTTTGGCCTTTTGCTATGGTGACAATGGTAGTGGACCTGGTCAAAAATCGGAAGTTACTTCCCTTCAAAGAGGCACAGGCTAAATTCTGACTACCCTCCTCGGCTGGTTTTAAATACTTTCAACTTACACGCATGCTGTTATACCACTTTGGTTCTGTCTATTGGGACAACTCATACAAGACTCGGGTTCTTTCAGTGTCATTTTTGGCCCCCTCCTCCCATGTTATCTCCTATTATTATCAGTTATGCTCTTACGTGGCTAGCCTGGAGGGCCAGTTATACTACTATTGGTACCAGGTTTTGCATCCCACTGACCCTTCCCATAACTTGCCATGGCTCTGGAGACACCTGTACAAATACATTAAATGGGTTTGCTACCATCTTCTTCAATTTCAGGTGTTGCACAATCTCTATTATACCTCTGATAAATTACATAGAATGGGTAGGCTTCCCTCAAATATCTAATACAGATGTAATAAGGCTCCTGGTACATTATATCATGTTCTCTGGTTGTGTGAAAAAGTTACTCCATTCTGGGATGTGATCCGGTACAGATTGGACCCACTTTTGGGCCTGTCTGATACCTTCCTCCCAGAGATCTGTATACTGGGGGAGTACGGTGACATCTTAATTGGCAACCACCAACGATATATGGTCCAGGTCTCTGTTTGTGCGAAGAAGGTTATAATGTGACACTGGATTGATCAACATATTCTGTCAGTGACTGAGTGGTTTCAGGAGATTATTTTTGCTTTACAGGCTGACTGGACTATAGCCAGTTTGTCGAATCATCTTCACAATCACCAGCAGATTTGGGAACCTTTGCATACCCTGTTAACATTATAATTGGTTGGGGACTTGATGCCCTGTGTTTTCCACTCAAATGTCTTCTAGTCCTGATGTGTTATTACCTCCATAGTCTCTCCTGTTATGTAGTCCCGCAATTGGCAGTTATTGGCATTTCTCTGATTGTGTGTATTTGGATTTTTTAAAACTGCTTTTCCTTTCTCCTTTTGTTGTTCTTTTTCACTCATATGATCCTCCGGTGGTCGCAGTGGTGGGGGAGTTGGAGGGAGGTTTGGTGGGGAAGGAGGGTTGTTAATATTGTTTATACTTAATGTTTATGTCTATACTGTACAGCATTTTGCCTTTCCTTAATTTACATGCTTTACTTGCTTGGATTATATTCAGCTTGTTGATGTTAGTTTTTACTGTGGTTTCAACCTAACTGTGTTTGTGTTTTAAAATTCAATAAAGTATACTTAATTTGAAATAAATAAATAAATAAAAAGCCTTTACCTGACTCAGAGAACTCCTTAGTAAATAGCTCCAATCAGAGGGCAAACAGTTCCACAGATCATTGACACATTTGTAATGGAGCAAGTCACCAACATCCTGCATGCAGATGTACAGCTTTGGGTAAAAGAACACTGACCAGAAAGTGGGGAAAAGGCCATTTCTTTGGCTGAGGACTATCAGCTGGCCAGACAGACCATGCAGCAGTGAAGTAACAGCCAAAGATTCACTTTTTTTCCAATCTAACTCCAAATTAGATAAAAACTGTGGTGGGGTAACAAATCTGCACTCAAAGACTTTATTTGCTATAACTGTAATTAGCCAGGTCATAATGCAAGAAATTGCCATAGTAAGAAGAGTGACACTGGAGCAGATTTGTCCTTAGCAAATTGGGGCAAGTACTTAACAGATGTCAAGGTGGGAGTTAAGACTGTGAAGAGACTTATTGATTCAGGAAGCAGACAGACTCTAGTGCATGTTGAAGTCCCGGGAAATCACTTTGCAAAAGGACTGGGTATTGATGTCATCTGCATCCATGGGACACTCAATACTATCCCACCACCCAAGTGACTCTGACTATTAATGGAGTTTTGCACTAAATGAAAGTGAAGGTAGTACCCAAATTATCTGTACCCATGATTATTAGAAATGACTATCCAGGGATCACTGAGTTAATCATAGAGGGAGACAATCCTGACATTTCAGCATCTGTGGTGACAAGAACAAGGCAAAGAAAATCTCAGATGGTGGAGACACTTTTCCTTTCAATGACTTTGATGCAGACTTGTTTGAGTCCAGCCCCAAGATCTGGAAGTCCAGGAAAGAAAGAAGACACCTGAAACAACAGTGGCAACAAAAGATTGGTGGACATAAGAGGTTAATATATGAAAATGCTGAAACTAAACTGATAACTGATTGTGATTTTGTTTCAGAGTAAGCTAATGATGTTTCTTTCCATGGTTATTTTAAGTAGCTGGAGGTGAAATCAAACAGGGTGAACCAATGTTTAAAAAATGTAATGGGTTACTGTACAGAGTTGGAGTTAAACCTCAGACACAGGAACAGATAGAACAACTGATTATACCACGAAAGTATAGAACTTGAGTTGTTGCAGATAGCACATGATAGTCCTATGGCTGGTCACTCAGGGAGGGATTGTACCCTTGCTAGATTGCTATACAGATTTTACTGGCCTGGAATTCATGAAGATGTTGCTACCTATTGATGTTCTTGTGCTGAGTGTCAGAAAGTAGACCCAATGACTAAAAAAGACAAGGTGCCCCTGGTGCCCCTACCCTTGATGGATGTGCCTTTTGAGAGAATTGCAATGGATGTGGTTGGCTCCTTAGATGAAAGCAAAAAAGGTAATTGATTCATTTTGGTAGTATGTAACTATGGTACTCGATACCCAGAGGCTGTTTCTATGCATACTATCACAGAAACAAAAGTTGAAGCAGAGCTTGCCAAAATTTTCAGCAGGATGGGCATACCTAAAGAGATTATTACAAATCAGGGTAGTAATTTTGGTGCTGCATTACTGAAGGAGCTGTACTGACTACTAATTATCACTGACATAAGAACCTCCCCTTATTACCCTCAGACAGACATTCTTGTTGAGCATTTTAATCAAACCCCAAAACTCATGTTAAAAAGGTTTCTAAAAGGAGAATCGAGAGACTGGGACCAATACTTACCTTACCTGCTATTTGCTTACAGAGAAGTTCCATATGCATCAACAGGTTTTTCACCAGTTGAAATGCTGTATGGAAGACAATCTAGAGGGCCACTAGATGTAATAAAGGAAACTTGGAAAGATAACCCCACTCCAAAAAAATCTATTACATCTTATATGTGTGCCCTGAGACAGAAGCTAACAAAATATGTTAAAATTGCCCATAGTAATCAGGAAGAGGTTCAAAACCAGCAGAAGGTGTATTATGACCATGGGGCAAAAGAAAAAGTCTTTGAACCAGGTGAAAATGTCATGCTGCTGTTACCCACTACAGAAAATAAACTGTTAATGAAGTGGCAAGGGACTTATAAAGTGCTTAGATGTACTGGTACAGTAAACTATGAGATGGAGACCTCTGATAGGAAAAATCCTAGAAAGATATGTCATGCTAATCTCCTTAAATGGGTTGAAAAAACACCAACAGCTGCTTTGCTGGTTTTACCAGAAACTGATAAAGAAGATATTGATGTAGCTTATGGTAGACTGGAACAAACTGTAACTGCTGATGTTGTAAAGGTGAATGTTTCCTTAACCTCAGAACAAACCGCAGAAATTCATAACTTGCTCAAGACATTTAACAATACGTTTACCAAAGTGCCAGGCCGAGCAAAAGGTGTCAAGCACTTAATGGTGACAAGGAATGCTCACTCTATTAGACAAAAGACATACAGATTACCAGAGCAGTTAAGAGCAGATGTGGTTAATTAAATACATAAAATAGAAGAACTGGGTATCATAGAAGAGTTGAGAAGTGCTTGGTCATCACCGATGGTGATTGTAAACATAAAAGAAGGGGGTGTAAAAATCTGCCTTGATTTTAGGAAACTTATTTAAGTATCAGAATTTGACAGTTATTCTGTGCCCTGAATAGAGGATTTGGTGGACAGACTGGGGAGTGACAAGTATATTGGTACCCTCGATCTCACCAAGGGTTACTGGCAAATCCCCCTAGCTAAAGAATCCAGAGACAAAATAGCATTTGTCACTCCTATAGGATTCTATCACTTCACCACCATGCTGTTTGGTTTACATAGCTCGCCTGCTACATTCCAGCAGTACATGGATGTCATTTTATCCCCTCACACTGGTTATTGTGCTGCATACCTGGATGATGTCGTGGTACAGTCCAGACTGGAGAAGCCACTTGGAACACCTATGAGCAGTTATCCAATCTATCAAAAAGGTAGGTCTGACAATTAATCCTACCAAGTGTGCATTGGGCATGTAGGAAGCCAGATATTAGGGCTATGTTTTAGGAAATGGAGAAGTCAAGCCAGAGGTTTCTAAGATAGACGCTGTAGCTAACAGCCCTGTCCCTAAAACAAAGAAGCATGTCAGGTCATTTTTAGGGCTGGCTGGTTATTATCAGTGCTTTGTTCCCAATGTTGCACAGCTAGCTACTCCCCTAACTGAGCTCATGAAGAAACAGTTCCTGAATAATGTGAAGTTGATCCCACAGAGTTATGAAGCTTTTCTAGCCATTAAGGATGCATTATGTTCAGCCCCTGTTTTAAGGAACCCAGACTTTGAGAAATCATTTTTGTTACAGACAGATGCATCAGAAGTAGGCCTAGGTACAGTCCTGAGTCAAAATATAGATGGGATAGAACATCCTAGTCTATAAATCAGTAGGAAACTGCATGACGGAGAGAAAAGGTACTCCACCATTGAAAAGAAATGCCTTGAGGCAAAGTGGGCCATGGAGTCCCTTAAGATTTACTTATTAGAAGCTGACTTTGTACTTATAACAGATCACAATCCTCTCTGTTGGCTTAACCAAATGAAGGATAACAATTCTAGAATCACATGGTGGTACCTGGCACACCATCCATTTAAATTTAAAGTGATGCACAAATCTGGAAAAGATAATGTCCATGGCGATTTTCTGTCAAGATATGGATCAGGAATTGAGAATTCTGAAGGTTGAAAAAATGTGAGTTGAAACTTCTCTGTTTGCTATGATGCATATGCACTGAACTGTAAAGGTTATAACCTAATGGTAGAAGAGAATTAATACAAACTTTTGAAAACCTGTTTTTGTAAAACAGGTTCCCTCTTAAAGAGGGGTGTGTGTGACAGGGCTGATAAGGCCCTGCTCCATGGTTCTATGTGATAAGGGCAATTTTTAAATGCTGAACACCCTTATCACAACCCCAAATCTCCAAAATTCAATTTCGGCAATGTGGGATCCTGGTGAGACAAAACGTGGCTCAAAAACCTTTTTTGTTTTGTTTTATGCAGGGAGCTGCACCACCTGCACCCCGCTAAATTAAGATTCTCAACTCCGGGGGGGGGGTGCTTACCTGGGGACAAAAAAATAAATTTTACTGCCTTGGGCCGGACACAACAAAAACTACCAGTGCCCGGTCCTGAACCCTGCATCCCCACCGCCCCAAGCTGGCACCTAACCCACCATGCCATGATGCCAGCTCACCATAACCCTGCTGTACCACCCCTCACATACCTCCCACCCTCCCTAGGCAGGCTCGCTCCCCCTCCACGTGTATATACACGTGACACCCTGTCACCTTTTCACTGACCCCCCCATCCATTCACTGACCCCACACCCCTGCCATTGTGGCACTAGCCGAAAGTGGGTCACCATTTCAACAGGTGCCCACTTGCTACTGTCCCATATCACAGGATACCCTGCTCCATTTGTTATGCAGAAAGAGTTTAAATGCTAGGGTCTGTTCTATCCTCTCCATTTCTGCCTCTTCTCTGTCTGGTTGTGCAACCAAATTTTCTTGTGGGACCTAGGAACTGATCACTCCTATGGTTTTTGCAGTTCACTGCCTCTTGCTATCTCTCTGCCTTCTCTTGCTGTTTCTGTCTTTTATCCCCCTTGCATATCTGCAGTTATAAAAATATATATGTGACTCTTTGTGTGAAACTGTAAGTGATGCTGGGATCCCTTTATTTGAAACTGTATCCCTTTGTTTGAAATGTATATATTTATGTTGTACTGTTGAAATGATTGCAAAATCCTATTTGGAACTCAAGGGACTAA
The DNA here is from genome assembly GCA_016271365.2 of Neoceratodus forsteri. Lineage (NCBI taxonomy): Eukaryota > Metazoa > Chordata > Ceratodontiformes > Ceratodontidae > Neoceratodus > Neoceratodus forsteri. The sequence goes on from JADMNL010000022.1 coordinate 345,043,279, forward strand.
CCTGAGATGCAGTATGCAAATTCTCTGCAGAGCCGTGAACAAGAGGTTAGTTCTGTGTCACTATGTTTCTGTTTGTTGCACCTGCAAGGAAACTGACAAGAACATTCTGCAAACTGACGAGAACATTCTGTGAGAAACATAGAAACATAGACTTTGATGGTAGATAAGGACCGCTTGGCCCACCTAGTCTGCCCATTTCCTTACCTACAGGATAAGCTGCAGATCCTATTTAACCAACAGCCTATTTCTTCCTTCCCCCATAAATATTGCCTTATGTTTGTCCCATGAATTCTTCAATTCTCCCACAGTTTTAGACCCCACAACCTCCTCAGGAAGGCTGTTCTATGTGTCCACCACCCTTTCTGTGAAAAAATACTTCCTAACATTGCCCCTGAGCCATCCCCCTCTATCTTCATATTGTAGCAGAGCATCTCTTAAAGAGGTTACCAGGCAAAGACTTATAAAAAGAGCAGCAATGCTTTTACAAAAAAGAGGAGAGGTGAGAGACTGGGACTGAGATTTGCACTTAAGAAGAAACACATAGAAGAAGGATTTTGTTTTCTCTGTTTATTCTGCCTTTATAAATAGTTATGCTGAACAATTTTATTTTTTATTTTACTATTATTGAGAAAAATAAAATGCTATTTGTGAATTTTGAAATTGGTCCTGGTTTTCCTATGCTTCCTGACCTGAGCCTCGGTGACAGGGGGCAGATACGAATAATAATGAGCCTGCTGTGAATATTAATGGGACTGATCGCTGCTCCATTGGGACTGGTGGTAACGGAGCTAGTGTTGGACAGCAAGGGGACTTAATAATTGTAGTAGCTTGATATTGGGCAAGGACTGTTTTTGAACACTTCAGCAAATGTTTATAAATACTGTGTATTTTGGCTGCAAAGACACTATAAAGTAGGGAACTTTGTGTGAACTGAATGAGGCTGTGTACAATGGCAGCTATCTTTGTCACTTTGACCCCCTGTGTCAGCCAATCTCTAGCTTAGACAACCAAAGACTGGTGAACTGCATTATGGGAGAGGTATGAACTTTATTCCAGGTGCCAAAACCCATTTACCAATCCTTAATCAAACTGAGTTAATGACAATTAATATTTGTGATTGTCAGCAGGATCTAACTAATCGGAAGCTGGGATTTTTGGGTGAAACCTCAGGAACTTTGGGCAGTTGAGGCAGTCTGGTCTGGGCTCTGATCAAGTCAAGAGGGGCTTAGACTGTATGTGGGGAAGGAAGGAGGCCTTCTCCAAGACTTTATTGGTCAGTCAATTATCTGAGAATTGGAAAAGGGGATTTATCCTGCCTGAAGGAGCTGTGGTGTTGTAGTTGAACATCCAAGGCATTTGGTGAAAACTCTTGGTTGTTTGGAGATCCAGTGCTTGCAGATAGCCTGCATCAATGTGGTAAACCCTGAGTGGTAAGAAGGGTTATCTGGAACTGTGTGTGCCAGAGCAAAAAGTGTCTCTTAGCCTGAAGCAGAGGACATTTGAGGAAAAAGGTTTGCAGGTATCCAGAGCTCGGGAACCTGTTGGTTTTGCTGAAATCCAGCTTTGTAAAGGTGGAGGTCTACTCCAGAGACTGTATATTACTAGCCAAAAGCCACTGGCAAGGTGGAAGTTGGAGAATGTGTTACTGCAACTTGGAACTGATTGTTGTTGCTCAGACAAAAGGAGAAAACTGCAACCTTCACAGCTGCAACTTGTGACCAGGTAGGGAATCTGCAAAACTCTATTAAGTGAGACAGACTGGGCTGCAGGGGGCCACAGGCATGCACCTGAATTCTACAGCACTCTGGACCCATTTGGGGAGCCAGACCGTGGGGTCATTCCTTGATCTGGGTTCTCTTGTGGCCTAGCAGGCCTTGTGTTTGTGCTCTGTAATCTGGGCTGCTTGGTGAACTAAAGGTGACAAGGTGCTAGACTCTTCAAGCAATTCAGAAGGTGACAAGCTGCAAGACTCTTCAAGCAAGTCCAAGGTTGACCAGTTGCCAGTCATTGCTTCATCTTACAGCCCAGTAGATGCTGTCCATTTGTTTGCTGCCTCTTGGAGCAGTTTTTCCTGGCTTACTCGAACCCACTGTGTCAGTACCTGAATCTCAGTTTCTGCAGAACTGTGAGTAACCCAGTGCTTGCCCTGCTAAAGGAGAATCATGTAAAGCAGTTAGCATTTTTGGTTAAAACTACTCCAAGGTCTCTAATGCCGGCCAACCTGCGGCAACTACTGTAGCAGGCCTGTGTTAAATCTGGGTATCTAGTCAGGACAGAGGAGGTTTGTACTGGTATCAGTGGGGGTGAGCACCATTGGTGTTCTGGGCTATGGGCCTTGTTAACCCAAACTAACTTTTCTTTCCCTACAGCAATCCTGTGTTGAGGTACCCCTTCCCTAACCCCACCCCTAAAATAAAGCTGTGTTTTCTTCATTACAATTTCTGTGTTGTGAGCATATTATTAGCTGTAGCCATTAAGTATATGTGTTTTACTGGTAAACAACATGGTATTCAGTGTGTGGGGTGACTGGAAGGGGAGGTGGGTAGGTACAGCATCCCAGGGGTTGTACTATTCAAACACCTGGCCCACTGTTATCTTACTATGGGTGGAGGCACTATGCTGTTTTATTTCTATTCTGAGATAGAACCCCATTCACCATTGCAACATAACCCAGGCCTCTTAACCTGTGTGGCAATCAACAGGCAGGGGTAGTAGCCCATTGACACATGATGCCTGAGCTACATCTTTGGAGGCACTGCTGGGATCTCCTGTTCATCAGCCACACTCACCATGGATGCCACCATTGAAAAGGCCCCTATTTTCTCACCCAATCCCAGTTCTACTCCCCCAAAACCCAAAATTATGGTCAAGGTGGCAGATAAATTAAGATTGGTAGAGTGGAGTGGAGGCCAGGAAATGGACCCCCAGAAATCCCTCCTGCTCCTGGAGGTACCCCCAATCTGGATACTGGGTCTCTAGAGGGGCATCTGTCCCTTAAAGAGACTGTACCGAGTGACAGTCTGGGGCCGAATGTTAGATTCAGTTACGGGGAACTCGACTGTGTTGGTTGAATGCAAAAATGTAATAGAAGCCTCATGGGTACCAGATGCTTTTATTCCAGAGAGGTCACAGGAGGCATGACCTATTGTAACTATGGCTAGTGTAGTCCCTCAGGGGGAGGCAATGCCCAAGCCCAACCCCCCCTCCGCTTGGTGAAGGAACCTGGCACAGTTATGGGCCCTCCCCTTCAGATTCCTATCGAAAGTTAAGGATGTTTTCTGTGGTGAAACTGACTCCAGTTGGGGAGGAGTATTATGAGACATGGGTCTATTATGTGATCCCCTATTTCAAAACTTAGATAGGAGGCCAGATGTTCAAATAGGAGCAAAGCAGAGTGCAAAGTTTTGCACTGCAATTTGACCATGCCCAGGAATCCAAGGCTGCTATATTCAGTAGGACAGTGCACTGGCACTATCAGACTAAATATAAGGTCATGTCAGCACAACACTAAGTCAAGTAGTGCTGCCACAAACATGGATTCCTGCTATGCAGGGAATAGCACCATCACAGTGGACAGTGCAGGAGTGCTATTCACGATTTTACGAGGGACCCATGCAAATGAGCCCACTGAACATGAGCCAGTTTATATGCCAATCCTTATAGTAAATTGAGATTCCCTAGTACTTAGCAGTCCCCCTCCTTCTGAATGCCAGTCTGTACAGGACTCTGTATGGAGAGATGGGGGGACCACTAAGCACCAGGGATTAGCAATGTCCTATATGGGCTGGCATTTGGAGGGAGGGAGGACCACTAGGCACCAGGAAGTTGCAATTTTATTACATGGTCTGGCAATCAGAGGGAGGAGTGACCACTAGGCACCAGGGTTTACTTGCATGGGTACTCGGATGGCACTTGACAAAGGGGAATCATGGACCACCAGGAGGCAGGTGTGGTCCCCCACTCATTAATGTGGTGGTTGGCAGCAGTAACTCTGGCAGCTGCTAGGGTTGCCTGGAGTAAGCTGAGGTTTTGTTCCGTGGTATTTATGGTGTACAAAACGACTGCACTAACCCCTTTTGTGCAGTGCAAATGCACAGAATGTGATGTTGCATGGATATTCCTGTCCCTCCTCCTTAGCCCACCTGCATATATTATGTTTTGCTTGGGCACTAACCCTGTTTGCCAATGTAACCACCCCGTTTGAATATCATGCCCTGGCACAAAACCCAGTTTGTGCAGGCAAACACCCATGGGCGCCCACACAAACATTTGATTATCGGGCCCCAGATGTATTTAATTCACTAATGTTTAATTCTTTTGTTAGTTATTATATTATCTTTGCTTTTTATGTAGCATAAATAGCACTGTTTTTTTCCCTACCTCCCAAGGAGCTTGGCTCTCCTTTACTCTCCGTTACTGGTCCATTTTCTGTCCAGTATAACTGATCCATATTCCTATCCATGCCACTGCTGGCCCTTCTCCAATCCTCAGTGAACTTACCAGCCCTTTTCATCAGTCTACAGAGATCAGGAACAATTAGTGAGGAGGGGATTACTCATGATGGGAGAAGTCAGCCCCTTGATAGATCTAGGGGACTATAATGTTGACATCTATCTGAACCATCCCCCTAGTCTTAATGATCTCCTCTGAAGGGCATCAGGGTGTATAGTGACACATTTCTGCCCCCCCATCTGACCTATACATTACCCAGTCCCCAGTGAGCTATTTGGCTGTCATTGCTAAGCCACTAGAGAGCAAATGTGGATTGAAATAGATCCCCCAGTCACCCCAGAAGGAGGATCCTATGGAAGTGTACTTCCTGATGGCTCCAGGATCAAGGAGTAAAACTAGATGATGGGCTTGGATAAAAACAGTATTTACTGATAAGGTATATTGTTTAGTACTTTAAAAAAGATGCATAAAATCTCTCTTCTTTTTGTTTGGGATTCATATACAGTATATGTACATCTCATCCTTTTGAATAAAAATGTAATAATTTATGCAGCACTAGGTTGTGCATTAGAGAAACAGTACAGTGCTTTTTGGAGTCCCAGATTTCCAGTTACCTTGGTGGCACTGCAAGTAGTGCAACAGGACAATGTATTTAAGGCAACATAGGCTCAAATCAAAGCTGAGGCACTTATTTCTCTCTCTTCTATGTGGGTTCCATCCATCCGTCCGTCTGTCTGTCTTTCTGCGTATCTATCTATCTATCTATCTATCTATCTATCTATCTATCTATCTAGTCATCCATCCACACTGTCCCCTTGTGAATAAAAATGTAATTATCTGTTCAGCAGGTTGTATATTAAAGAAAGAGTAAGGGGTTTGGGGGAATCCAGGGTCTCTAGCTACCTTGGTGGCACAGCTAGCAGTGTAACAAAACTGTATTCTTGGTGGCCTGGGTTTAAATCCCAACTAAGGCATTTATTTCAGTCTCTCTACTGTATCTATCTCTCCCTCCCTCTCCCTTTTGTTTGTTTTAATTAATGTTATTGTAGTTAATTTCCAGTTTTAGTAACAGCTAATACAATTGCTATTTTGCTATACCCTAATAATCAGATCATGTAACCTAAATGATTCTTGAGTAAGTGTAAACAGTATATACTAATGAACTTTCTCCTACTTTCAGCAAGTATGTACTAGCAGAATTTTGACTCTACCATTCCGGTGCGACACAAAAGATTGCGACTGGCATTAGAGTGACGGGCTCCATGTCGACTGCAAGTTGCAGTCGGCATGGAGCCGCACAGTTTGGCTCTATTCTTTACATCGGGGGACTTTGCCCCCCGAACCCCCCACGCAGGGGGCGTCATCCCCCATACCCCCCAAACTAAAGGATTCTAACTCAAGGTTGGAGTTAGTTTGGGGAGGGGATGCAAGTCGAGGGAAGTGGTTGCTCCTTTCCAGTGGCACCTCTACAGTGGCATGGCGCTGTTGTCGAGATCGACGCATGTCACCGTAGAAATGTCTGTTAGGGTGGCATACCCAGAATTTTACCTTTAATAGGGTGCTTTGCCCATGGTTCAATGTGATTGAATTAACTCCTCCCACATCCCATCCCACATCCCAGATAAACACTAGCCTCTATCAGCAACCTACACTCAGAGTGTTTTTGAATGCCTGTGCAGCTGTGTGGTCCATGTGGATGTGCCCACTCTACTGCCTATGTTCCTTTCATCCTTTCTGTTCCTGCCATTGCTTGTTTTTTGTCCTTTTCTGTTCCTGCCGCTTCTTTCTGTCCTTTTGCATCTGTTGCTGCTATGGCATTTCCTCTGTGGTTCACCACCCCTTCCCTTTCCTTTCCCCTCTGCTTGTTGCCCATTCTCTCATCAGTGATTCCCCCCCCCACAGTCCTTCCTCCCCTTGCCACCTGCACCTTTCGTTGGTGGTCCATCCTCCCCCAGTACCTCCTTCCTCCTCTGCTCATTGCTTCTCCCTTTGGATCTCTGCTCCTTCCACTCGTTCTGCTGCTCTTCATTCTCCGGTCTCCTTTCCTTTGGGGTTTTCTCCTGTCCATGCCTTGGCATGTTGATTCCATGTTGGCGATGCAACTGACTTCACCACCTGACTTTAATCCCAACTACCCTTGCCACTCTGTTTCCATCCTATCTTCAGCCTCACTTCTCGCCATTTCCTAGTTCATTCATTCTGAGCAGTCCAACTTTCCCCTTCAGTACAGCATCTAGGTGCTGCCAGTGGCTCACATGGTTACCACATCAGAAGTTACTTCCAATCCATTTTAACAGTGCAAGCAGCTTGGCAATAAGGTCCCCTTCCAGAGTCCCAGCTCTACTGGCAGTGTTAATTACGATTGTTCCCTGATTGATCTCTAGTATGCTCCAAGCCATGAAAAACCAAGTTAAACATACATGAGAGTATATTGGCCAAGTAAGGGTACTGGTTCAATTATAAGGATGTAAGGAACATCCTCCTTTCAATAATACACAGCTTAAATTAGTACTGCTCATACACCTGTTAATTCATAGCAGAGGAGTATCCCCTGAGTCTCATTTATCATAGTGTTACAGATCAAGCACTCATGAATATGCACAGGGGCTGGTTCATTTTATTTGCAGCTACTCATCTAACAATGGCACTCTCTCCAGTTATTTTAACTGGAAATATCCAGAGTACTCGTCATATACCTCTCACCTTCATTACCTCCAATCATCAGACAACTAGGGACTTTTTTTTGTATGCATTTCATCTTCTTGTTCTCCCCTGGGTGCCCCTTTCTGATGATGCCCAGCCCATCAACCAGCTTCTCTGGGATGTACCTGTACCAACATCCTCTGCTACAGGACTTGTGGTGGTGCCCAGTCACCGGAGCGGGGCCTGCGAAGGGTTGGTTGTCATCCTGCCACTTGGGGTGTTTTTCTGCCTCTTTTCACCCTGGGCCCACAGACATGCAAAGAGCACTATGTGCAAGCTCCACTTCTGTGGAGATGTCCCTGGCATTCAGAAGGTGGGTTCCCTTCCCTTCTTGGTGGCATTGCATTTGCTGCCACCCAGCTGCCACTGGCTGGCAGTCAAGCAGCATGCCACACTGTCCCCCCTTCCTGAGGAAGGAGAGCTGTCCTAGGGATGCTCAAACCTTCGTCTCCCTGCTGGCTCCCGAACAACCCAAGTCCATTCCCAACCTTGGGCCGGCATGGCAGGAGGTAAGGAGCTCAGCACCTCAGCCCTCCACACCACTTGGCCAGCCTCAACTAGGGGCTTTATGCCCTCTATCCCATACACTTTGAACAAAGGTAGTAAACACCATACCAGTTAATCATTTCTGCTCCCTAACATTCATTTTCTGCTGTACTGCTCCTCACCTTTTGTTGCTCAGCCAACCTGTACTATTTCCCACCTCCTAGCCTAACAACTCAGACCTCCTTAATTCTATGCTTTTGCCTCCATTTCACCTCCTGAGCAGTCAGCCTGCTCCTTCTCTGGTCCTTCAACCATCCTCACCAAAGCATTACCATACTCCATCTCACTAACTCACTCCTTTTTGAGGTTTATGAGTATAGGCAGGGTTTGACATCATCCACCAGAGATGGGAGTCTACTACTATCAGTCCATCAGTAATATCGAACTCATTTCTCATTCTAAATTCAAGCAACTCATCACATCTCAGAGTTCGCCATTGTCATCCAGAGGTAGGAGTCTACGGCTTCAATCAATCAGCAACATATGGAACTCACTTCTCATTCCATATTCAAGCAATTATTCAACTCATCGCATCTCAGGGCTTGACTTTGTCTGCCAGTGATGGTATTCTGCAAATCTTCAAAGCTCGAAGTGAATGCAGTGTTCCATCCTATATATCCAGAAACTGGTCTAGCTACCTGGGGTTTATTCTCCTTCTCAGCGTTGACAGTAGTAATGCCTCTCATGAAATTGTGTGAGTGTATCTGTCCCCTAGCTTAATGATTCATCAAAGGTTTAAGTTCCTCTGCCAGGGGCTCACTCCTCCGTAGTGCAATTTGAAATAGTGTATTAGCATTCTGACCTTTGCCACTCCTTTCGTTCTCCATCTTCAGATTAGAAGAAGGTCCTCAGGGTTCCCCTTGGACTTCTTCCAACACACATTCATTTCCAAAGACCGTTACATCCTTACTCCATAAAGGTCTGGTCTGTCCCTTGCCTTATGTCTCATCTGAAAATCATGGTATCCTGACTCAGATTCTGCCCGATAGTAGGAACTGTACTATTGCTCATAGCTGCTAAATCACAGCCCACCAGAGATCCTGTATCTAGCCCAGCAATTCCTGCTGTTTATCCAAAAATCAAGGAATCACCCATCAGCTCATGACATTCATGTCAGAATTACAGTTGTATCACTTCATTTGAAGCCTGCCTTTCCTCTCAACTTATTCTAGCCTTCAGCTCGTAATTTCTGCTGGCCTTCCATCCTTCAGCCATCATGTTGTTCTAATGCTTGCCAATCATACACACCCTTCCATTTGGAGCTATCAATTCTGCAGAAGTCAAATATTACTTCTTCCTCAGCCACTTCTCCTCAATTATCTATGCCAGTCTTCTTATCTTGGATTACCATCACAAGGATATCACTTACGGAAATGAAGAAAACTTCCTATCTCTTCTTGTCTTGTCCATGGTACACCTAAACCACAAGTTACACTTCAGAGCTATTCCTGCCCTGTCACAGGCAACTACTAAATAACCCATGACTAAGGAAGACACTGTTTATCCAAAATATTATTGCTTCCACTCACACCATGACATGCTGGACTCCTATTCATATACAGTATTTAGGCTTCAGTCTGGAGGAACACAATTCACCGGTTATCATCAGTCCTTCTCAGCACTTCTGCAACCACATGAGCTACTTTCATATAATCTGAACTGTGCTATGAGTGTTTCATCAGCAGGAGTAATTCCTGCTGTCTTCCTCTAAGATCTGGATGATTATTTCCTCATGCTTCTTCCTCCCAACTTGCATAGGTGAAGCAGACATATTGAACACACAAGCAAATAGATTTGCATAATTCAAAGGTCACTGATTGCTCGAGCTCTGGCCCGTTCATATTGGCAGTCGTCATGACAACCCATATGATATATTCATTCATCAGCAAGTGTTCCATCCTGAACTATGTAGCTCACTTCATCTCATCATTCTGCTTTCTCAGTAAGATGTTTTTCATCTTCAAGAACCAACTCCTGTCTTACACTCCAGGATATACTGCCATGTCTGTAACATATGGATATCCTGCTATTTCAAGTGTTTCTGAGGAAATACTCCTGGCTTCCTGGTTTCTTCATCCTTTGAGACTTTTATCAATGTCTTTACAAATTGTCCCTATACAAGTTGCCTTTTGCTTCCATCTTATTTTCAAGCAACCATCAATGGACATTATCAACAAGGCCAGGTCATCATCATCTATTCCATTATGTGGTTCATACTTATAATTTCCTGCCTTAGCGAATCAAACAGCTGTATCATCTCAATACCTATTCCAGGACTCTTACATCTGCCCTTAACAGTATCAGTCATGTCTTTTCTTCCTCGAATCACCAATTTCAGCATGACATAACCTAGCAAGCTGAAGGTCTAGCACCTATTACAAGTAACCCATATCATTGCCATAAAGCAGTTGTCCTGATTTGTGCCATCCAAGTAATTCATAGGAGTTCCTCCAATATCATGTACTTGCATTCTATCCTACGGTCTCAAAGCAAGTTGAAACTCCATGTGCACCTGCTCCTAAGCAACTCATATCATCGCTTGGAAGAAGTCTAAATTGTTTCATGCCGTTCAGTCAGTATTAGGAATACAACCTCCACTGACCATGTACTTGCATTCTACTGCCATCGAACCTCAAAAGCATAATTTGAGACCATAAATCAATATTTATCCAAAGTCAAGTCTCTTATCTTAGTCAACTACATCCCTGCCAAATGCTCCAAATGAATTCCTGGCTGGGCTTGTATTCTGCTCTATGAGATTTAGGGTATTCTGTTGATTCCTCAGCATCTGGTTATCATTCTGCATCTTGGGGAGTTATCTCTTGCATTAGCTTATTCTGTGAAATCCTCACACTAGCCACTTTAATAGTAAATCATTTCATCCTGGTACCACCAACTCAAAGACTGTCAGACTTCAAAAGAGTTCTGAATCATATCCCGCTTCACAACTCTGATGCCAGCAGTTCTTTCGATCCACCCATGCATACCATGATACTCTGAGTCTCTCTCTGCTTCTAAATCCCTCACTAGTATCTTCCACATCACTCATCGAGCATCTGAGAACTATCCCACAATTGATCGACTAAGTTCTGCATTCTCAAGTCATTCCTTCAAATCAAGCATCATCATCATCATCAATCATATCTGCTCCTGATACCAAGACTCTTGGAAGATGGACTTCTTCATGCCGTACCAATCGTCTCTATAATGAATAAAACCAGACAAACGTATTTTATCTCCTCTTAGTATGCCCAGAGAATGGGCAGTCTAGTAGCCATGGGTTCTCAGAGGTTTCCTCTACAGGAGGTTTTTCTTCTCCTGCATGTTACTGTTCACACTCTCCGTGAGTTGCAGGAGATATTCCTTTTTGGGTATTCTATTCCCATCACTGCTCGACTCCTCTACTAAGGGTGGGAATAGAGAAAGGCCAAAGTTAAGTATACACAAGCACTAAAGACTATTCACCAAACACTGACTGGGAGAGCTTTGCCTGTGATTCATTGTGGGGGAATTAACTCCACTCACATCCCAGATAAAAGCAGTTCCACCAAGTTGGTTCAACAGGAACTTTGTCTAACGGCATTACAGCAATGGCACAATACCAACAGTTAGCATTGTGCAATCACTAAAACAATGTGTTTTTTGTGGGGAGGCTTTGTCCCCACACACCCCATGAGAGCCCCCCACATCCCCCAACTTATAAATAATCAACTCTGAGTTGAAGCTGTGTCGAGGAAGGGGTGAAATCACCAGGGATAAACAGTGCATGTACCACGGGACCATTACAGTGACCTGCAGATTTTGTTGTTGTAATGGTCTTTGCGGTACTGTATTCATTGCATGAACAGTATACCAATAAAAGCCAGCCTCTCCCATCAACCTGCACTTAGAGTGTTTCTGAACTCCCACCATTCTCCCCACCTCCTCCTCCTCCTCCTCCGGCACTCTTCTCAACCTTGGTACTTGGCCTTCTATTTCCTATCATTGCCCAGCTCCTCTGCTAAGGGTGGGAATAGTGAAAGGCCAAAGTTAAGTATACACAAGCACTAAACACTATTCACCAAACATTGAATTTAATTTGCACTAATAAATTCAGTTCTATAAATGATATTCACTGATTTGGAGCAACGGTCGTATAAACAGTTTGATAAAGATGTCTACTGATCACTCATGATCAGATGTGCACCAAAATGCAATCAAAGCACATTCACAGCAAAAAAGGTAATTAGCCAATTAAGTAAGGTCTTCTGTCTCTGACTGTACCCCAGTGGGATGGGATGGGAAACTGGACCTGGAAAATAGGTATAAAGAACAGTGACCCACAGACATCCACCGCTACTCTGCTATCTTCATCCAGCTGCGGCACTCTGCCACCAAGCCCACCCCAATAGGAAAACCCATAGCTATGAGTATGTGAGTGAGAACTGATGAGGGCTATTCCATGTAGTCAGAGGATCCAAGGCGTCTGGGCAGGCAGAAGGAGAGCTTGGCTCCCCATGTTAGGAGTGAAAAAAATTAAAAAATTTGAAATACGCATTCAGTAATTAAACCAAATTGAATCACTTCTACCTAACCAGAGATGAGAAACATTGTTATTTAGTGAGACCATAAAAAGATATCTCCTTAGTACCTTTTTAATGTACAGCATAGATGACTATAAAATTGATAGGGATGTCCTGAATCCTGACTGGCTAATGTAAGACTCTTACTATGTATTTCATTTACACTACACCACAGGTAAAACAAACAAAACCCTAGTACCCGTATCCATAGTGCAGTTTAATATCCTTGAGCAGTGATTGAGTTTTCCAAAACTCATTCAGACACCATTTGTTTCCCCTAGCAAACAGCTAGCTTTTGTCCATTCAGTTCAAATAAAAAACAATGCAGCAGGCTTTACAAAAACACAAGGGACATGTTTATTTTATATACAGTAAATGCATATATCTGGATCTCTTTCCTGACCTGCAGCCTCACTTGATTCATCATCACTCTTTGACTCTCAGTCTTGACTGGCATTGGGTGAGACTGCTGCATATTTGCAAAAGTCGCTACTGCAGATGGTAGCACGCTGCTGGCAAGACTAAAACAAACTCATGGTCTTGCCAGCAGCCTAGTGTAGTGATCTGATGGGTCAGTTACACACAGGTCCACACAGCACAGCACCCCTTGTGTCAAATGGGAAATACAGTAGCATACTGGCAAGGGGAGGGACTGTTTACATACAGAATACTGGAAGGGAAACTATGCACAACCAGTGTGTTCTGCCACAGAAGGGTTCTGATTCCTTCTGAACCTGACAGTGAAGCTTAAAAGATCTGTGGGAATCAGAACCCTATGGTGGCAGAACACACTAGTTGTGCATAAAGTTGCTCTTCCTGTAATTTTTATAGTGTATAGTATTATGTGAAATGTGCATGCGGAGGTTACATTGCTTTTAGAATGAAACTGACTTGTGCAGTCTCTAGAGGTTTCAGAATATTGTTGTACCACAGAAGGGTACAATCACATTCTGTGACCTTTAACTGTGGTACAACAGCACTTTGAAATGGATGGGATTCTATACAGAGCAATGCCATGCTATACACTATATAAGAAATAATGTATGGGTGCCCATACACAAGGAGCCTGTGTTTCCATCAAGGGGCTGAGATACCAGCATATATGGACCTCAAGAGGAAAGCTCGAAAGGTCCATCCTGGTATCTCGACCCTGAGATGGAAACACATGGTGAGTTGTGTATGGGTGCCCATATTTTATTTGTTATAGTATGTGGTTTAAGAAAAATATGACAGAAGAGTTATTGTATTATATTTGCATTTTTAATTGTATATGATTAATTGAACACATAACTATTAGTTAAACTTTTCTGTTATTTCTTATACATGTTTTGCGACTGAATTAAATGTCTTAAAAACACTTTTTAGGGCTGCAGTGGGAAGAACCCTGCAGATCACATGCTTTCAAAAATGGACTCCGCATTCCTTGCATTCTTTCTACTAAACATGTTGGAGTTGCACCACAGTCACCACTGCATCCGTTGAGCACTCCGGTCATACTGCACAATTTTTTGTTTGAAAAAAAATCAGAATTCCTGATCAGGACACTGGGGGATTGGGCCTCCCAGTGTCACTGTTATACTTCTGGGTGGGGTGTTGGATGGTGGGTGCTGAGATGGAGTTTTGGGTTGGAGAATATCTCTAATTTAAAGAAGAAGGCAGTCACAGCAGAACACGACACATTCCACCATGTCCAAGATGGCTGCCGCACTCCACTGCACATGTGCGACCACTAGCGCATGTGCAGGGTTGTGCGGTTGCCATCTTCTACATGGCAGAGTGTGCTGTATTCAGCCATGACCACAGATTTATTTTTTAAAAAACAAATTATGCATATTCCCCCAGCCGACCCTCCCTCTCAGCACCCCCCCCAGAAACATAACAATGACACTCAGGGTGCCCAATCCCCAGTGTCATGACTGTGTTCTATGCCCCTTTTTTAATATATATTTTTATCCCCACCCAACCCTCCCTCTCAGCACCCCCCAGAGAATAACAGTGACACTGGGGTGCCCAATCCCCAGTGTCATGATGGCAATTCCTCTGTCCTTTTTTTAACCCTGTAAAAGGAAACAATGTCCATCAATGCTTTTGCACCTTTACATTCCGCCCGACCCTTCTACTCAGCACCCACCACCTCACACCCCCCAAGGCCTTACTTACCCATCAGAGGTCCAACACCGTAAATCCTCTCTGGACTGCAGACAAATCTTCACTCTTCAAAGCTGGACCATGAACCAAAGAAATAGGTATGTGGTTCAATGTATTTCAATGGTGTTTTGAACTTAGTGGCATACCTTGGGCATTTTTGCATATTTTTGGCCCACATTTTCAACATGCTTTCTTTGGTACACTACCTCATGAACAATGGCACTGTTATTAGGCAAATCTGTCCTGAAAGGTGATTTTGTGGTCCCTGCATGAAATCACCTTTTGGGCAGAAGCTGAAACATTTCACTGCCCTTGTTCATGAGGTGGGCTCATAAGAAGGCTATGTTGAAATGTTGGTGTAAAAATATTAAGAAACAACAAAGTTATGAGCCTATGTTGAATTTTGCAAATACAGGCTCGTAACTTTGGTAATTTTCAATATTTCTACCCCAAATCTACAGTGTCGCCATATCTTTACAGTACCTCACGAATGTGACAGTTGTCTTTTTTCAAATCCTGACCAAAAGGTTTTTTTTCACATCAGTAAAGCTGATTTTGTGGTCCCTGTATGAAATCACTTTTCGGGCAGGAGCTGAAAATTTTCTCTGCCATTGTTCATGAGGTAAGGTCATAAGAAGGCTATGTTCTAAATTTGGTATAAAAATATTTAAAAAAGTTATGAGGCTATGTTGAATTTTGCAAATGCAGGCTCTTAAGTTTGGTGATATTCAATATTTTTACCCCAAATTTTCAACATAGACATTTCTTTACAGCACCTAATGAATATGACAGCTGTCATTTTTCAACTCCTGCCCAGAATATGTTTTTGCATCCTGAAATTTGATTTTGCAGTCCCTGCATGAAATCACCTTTCGAGCAGGACTTGAATATTTGCTCTGTTTTTCTTCATGAGGCAGGGTCATAACAAAGCTATGCTGAAAATTTGTTGTAAATATATTACAAAACCAACAAATGTATGAGCCTATGTTACATTTTGCTAACGCAGGCTCATAACTTTGGTAATTTTCAATATTTTCCCCCTACATTCCTTGGCTGCAGCCCTATTGGCTCTGGCCAGAATTTGTTTTCTTAAGCAGTCTTTTTTTTAAACAAGTAAGTCTGAAGGTTGGAAAAAAAACTTAGATCCTACTTGTCACTTGACAGAATGCTGCTGTTTGCAGGCTGTTGCTGTCACTCTGAAATATAGAAGAGAAGACCGATTCTGAGTTTTCAGTTTTTGTGATAATTTTTTTGTGGAGTTTTTTAATCTTTTATGTAACTTACCCTAGTCGGAGTTGTCTGATGAGTCGATTATGACGTTTATGCATCTTTTATTTCATTGGTGGATCATAGCAAATAATTATTTTTACAGTAACTGCAGAACTGAATGTGCATTTGTTGCCATACAACTGGATGGAGCTTGTTTCTGCTGCAGACTAGAAGCTGTGGTAAGCTGTGGACTTCTCACATTGCTGTCAGGAATCATGTCTACGGCATGCATTGCGTGGTTTGAAGTCTTCAGTGATTACTGTTGGCATCGGTTCGAGTCTCGTAGCAGAGGTCATTTACAAGTGCAAAGATGGCTGAGTTCTGCTTCTGCTTCATTTCTGACATTACTGAGTATGTATTTATTGATTGTAGACTTTTGTGTCGGGATACTTGTTGCACAATAGTTGGGAGAATATCAGCATCCACTCATTTTTGAATGGATGTCTACCTCATTTTATGGTTGGTTATTAATTTTTTTGTCTGGGAGGCCTGCATCTAATTTTGTTTCATTATGCATCGAGTTTTGTTCTCTCCTATACACGTTGATCTGTACCAATAGGAGATGTCTGGTTTGTCATTTAAATTAGCGCTAAGTAGAATAGTGCATCATCTTTTAACATAGCTGGTGGTTGTTTATTTACATATTTCTGGTATGCCGCTATGAGGTCTCCATTCATTCTTATTGTGGTTGGTCTGATATTGCATAGATTTTCACCAGTTCACATCTTTGTTTGTTGCTCATTGTATTTCAGGTAAGTGTGGCCTTCTGAATCTGTGACTATGGTTATGTATCTCCATTTCAGAGAGTAATGCTGTGAGGTGCAGAGAGCAAAATATAGGCTGACATTTAAAAAAAAAAAACATTTTTAAAGAAGGACTCCTGCCAACGTTTCAGGCATCCATAAATTCAGAATTTGGGTCAGCATATCCTCAATCAGTCTCATGCCAAAAATCAGATCTCTAAGTTACTTTGTTTAAAAGTAACAAGACATTTTGACTACTGTAACTCCCTATACCTAGGGCTTCCTGGGGTTGATATCCACTGCTTGCAGCTAGTGCAGAATGCTGTGGACAGGTTATTGTCTTGGTCTACTCGATCCAGTCATATTTTGCCTTTGCTGCGCCTTCTGCACTGGTTGTCTGTTCAGTGGTGGACCACCTTTAAAGTTGGCTTGCTGACTTTTAAAGCCCTCAACAGCTTGGGTTGGAGTTACCTACAAGCGCTTCTCAGTCCCTACTGCCCCCTCAGACCACTCCACTCAACTGACGAGGGATTGCTAGAGATTCCCAGGGTGCATTTGAAGTCCTCAGGAGCTCAGGCTTTCACTTTTGCCTCTCCCACCCTGTGGAATTCTCTACCTTGTTGGGTAAGAGAGTGCCAGACAGTGGAGAGCTTCAATTGCTCTAAAAACATATCTATTTTCATATCCTTTCCCTGATTTTTAGTATTGGATATTTAAATATTTAATAGTGTTTATTAGTTTTTATTTATTTGTGTTTATTTATTTTAGAACTTGTTGATTGTACAGCGTTTTGATATTTTGATACTACACTTAACAAATAAATGTTATTATTATTATTATTATTTTGTAACCCTCAATACATTACCTGTTCAAAAAAGCCAGTTTCAGAGAACAGCTACTGATGATGTCATAACCTGAACTTGCAGCCTAGTCCTCCCTGCAAGCTACCTTACATGACTTATTTCTCCTATGTTACTTAAAACTGCAGCTGCAGTAAACATTTGGAAAAGGAAAACTGACACTGGGTGGGTCAGCGCATGCACTTCCATAATGTGTAGATGTCAGTACTTCAGAATGCAATGGGGGGGGGGTTGCAGCGGCAAACATGGCTTTAGAATGACAAAGTTACGTGCAATTTCTTTTTCTTTTATGAGGTTCAGCTGAAAACATTATATTAAGGGATATGATTTCTCTGATATATGAAAGTATCAGTTGACATGAGCCCTTATTGTTACATCATCATAACTGCCTACACTACACTACACTACTGATCCAGGATTCTTATATTAAATTATTTTCAGTTTATATTTATTTTGAAAATTCTGTGAATGGTTAAACTATCATTGACTTTTGTTTTAAGACACTTTTATTTATTGTACTCCTTGATATAGTTGGGTTTTAAAGGTTTCCATATTTTTTCAAAGAGATCATCTTTGCTCATTTTCATGTATTGTACTCTTTCTAATTTCATAGAATCTATCATAAAATGTATCCAAGTTTCAAAGACTGGTGGGTTTGCATCCTTCCATTTGACCAATATACGTTTTTTGGCTAATGTCATGGCCAGTGCCAAAAAACTTTGCTGATATTGATCAATATGTGGAGTCTCATCTTCCAGTGCAAATAAGGTGACTGTTAAAGAGAATTTTATTTGTTTATTCAGCATTTTATTTATTATCTGAAAAACTTTAGACCAAAAACTGGCAAGATATGAGCATTGATGGATGAGATGAATCAAAATTCCTGTTGTTTTGGAGCTTCTAGGTATTTATCAGAAATGCTATCATTCATCTTATGTAATTTATATCAAGTATAATATACTCTGTGTAGTATATTATATTATATTGGATTTGTTGCATTTTGCATATCTTAATTTTCATAAAGGGTGCTGATAAGATTAATGACAATAGTTCCTCTGATATCGCAATACCCAGATTTTTTGCCCATTTAAGTTTTAATGCCATTATAGCCTTAATTATTATAGGAAATAAGCTGGCATATAACTTTGATATTAGAGATTTATTTTCATTTTGTTCTGTGAATATGTCTAAAATGGGTGTAGATTAGAGCACCTGTGAAGAGCGTCACTGTGTGATGTCATCCAAGATGGCCAGGTGTATCGAACTCTGAGTAGTTACGCATGGTGTGCTCTGGGGGAAAAGCTATGCAGTACTCGCTGCCTTCTTATTTTTATCTTTTCTCTGCTGCATATGATTTCAATATGGTGAATATGGCTTCCATCTCTATCTAGAAACTGCCAGCATTGGTATGCCGAAAAAAGTATACCAGACCCATGAACTTACAGGCTCACACTTTGAGGATAAATGCCATGCCAGAAGCCAGAAAGCAGACTCCTATTTAAATTCTACCTCAACTCAAAACTCGGCTATGTCTTCTCCTAATCTGCTGGGGTTTTTGTGGATTGCAGGACTCACCAATTTCCCTGTTACCAGATACACTGACAGATAAAGGAAAAAAACAGCTTGCAGGTAATATTTAGCCTTTCCTTACAAAAACTAAGTGTAACTCAGTCAGAAGGTGAAGAAATGGCATCTGTACAGAAAATAATTGAAATCGAAGAAAACTGGACAAAAATTCAGGAAAAAGCTGAACAGAAAGATGGTGATAAAATAGGAGCTACAATAGTCTGTTCAGGCTCTAGCCAGAGTTTGGCAGAGGAAACTCTGACCCAAAATGAAAACCTAGCAGAAAAGCAAACATTTAGTGTACAGCAATCAAACATGCAAGATACATAGGCCATTAAAAGGCTAATGCTAGAAGCAATGCACAATTTGAAAACTGAGGTTCTTCAAACTTTAGGGGAGATTAAAACAAATATGGCCGGCCTGTCCTCTTCCTTTAACTAATTAAATCTAAAATTGGAACAACTTGCTTTAAAAACAGAAATAGCTGAAAATAGAATCTCGAAACTAGAGGATCTGACTAATCCACTACCACTCAAATAAATACAACTGGAGAAGCAAATCCAAACTTTACAAAATAAAATAGCCAAGCAGGAAGACAGAGCTCGAAGAGGAAACTTACAGTTAAACAAGCTTCCAGAGGGAAGGGAGGGAAGCAGGAATCCTCTTCCGTTTTTTGAAAAGCTCTTAACTATTTCTATGAATAGACATTATCTCGAAGAAAAAATTCATTTCGACAGAACTCACAGGGTGGGGAGCTGCTTCTCCAGTGGAACTCACCCGTGAATGTTTTTTATAAAACTGCATACATTTTTTTGAAAAGGAGGCTATACTGCAAAAAGCCCATACTGAAAAGGGGTTAACATTTGAAAATGTTAAATTCAGCATTTTTCCAGATATGTCCTTTGAAACAAGAGCTAAGCCCAAACTATTAATCCTGTGAAATCAAAGTTATATCAATAATAATAATAATAATAATTTTTATTTATAAGGCGCCTTTCTAATTTCAAGGTGCCAAACAATTTAAAACAACCAAAAACCACCATTATAAAATTCCATAATATTTAATACAGTTAAAAGTCAGATCAAATAAGCAGATCAACTCTCAAAGAAGGCATTTTGCCAGAGAAACATTTTTAATCCATTCTTAAATTCCACCACAGAAGTGCACTCTCGTAACCGGCGGGGTAGAGAATTCCAAAGGGTAGGAGCAGCATATGAAAAAGCTCTAGCACCAGAGGATTTCAAATTTACCCTTGGAATCTCTAGCAACACCTCATTAGCCGAGTGGCGTGATCGCGCCGGGCAGTAAGGAACCAGAAGTTCTTTCAGATAGACCGGACCCAGACTGTGTAGGGCTTTGAAAGTCAGTAAACCAACTTTAAAGGTGATCCACCACCATATTAGCAGCCAGTGCAGTTCACGCAGCACCGGAGTAATATGGCAGGATCTACCCAAGCCTGCCAAAAGCCAGGCTGCAGCATTCTGCACTAGCTGCAGGTGATGGATTTCAACCCCTGAAAGTCCTAGATACAGGGAGTTGCAGTAGTCCAGGTGCAAGGACACAAAGGCATGGACCAAAGTTGGAAGGTCATCAGAAGGAACCAGATGCCTAATCCTGGTGCTGTTCCTAAGATAGTAAAAGGAAGATGACAGCAGACACCTGTGACTGCAGTGTCAGTCTATCATCAACAACCACTCCCAGGTTACACACCTGTTCAGAGGTCGAGAGAGAGAGAGACACCACCAAGAGTAATTCCAGAAGGTGCACCAACACCTGACCCCCCCATCCAATGACCCAGGTCCACAACCAATACCTCTGTCTTTTCTGAGTTCAACTTCAGCCAGCTAGAGTCCATCCACTCCTGGATTTCTTTCAGGCAGTTGTTAAAAACTGAGAGAGCTCCATCCTGGTTGGGTGCTAAACTGAGGTATAGCTGGGTATCATCTGCATAACAGTGAAACCTCAGCCTATACCTTCTTACAATGTCTCCCATGGGTAGCATATACACCGTGAATAATATGGGTGACAGAACTGAACTCTGAGGCACTTCACACAACAAAGCAGTTGGGTCTGAGGAAAAAACTCTGGACACAACTCTTTGTGATCTCCCTGTGAGGAATGATGTGAACCATTTTAAGATGGTTCCCTATATTCCACATATGCCTCAGGCATTCTATCAACACCACATGATCCATGGTGTCATAAGCTGAGGAGAGATCAAGAAGAACCAAGATGGAGCAGCTCTTCCGATCTCTCGCCATCAGGAGATCATTGAGCACTTGAACCAGAACTGTCTTGGTACTGTGTCTTTTCCGAAAACTGGACTGGAGGGGTTCATAGATGTCATGGATGGTTAGATGGTCCTCCAGTTGAGCTGCCACTACTTTCTCAATCACCTTCCCAACAAAGGGAAGGTTAGAGATAGGTCTGTAGTTTGTGAAACAGTCTGGGCCCAAGGTAGCTTTCTTCAAGAGTGGTGTCACCACCGCCTCTTTCAGGGAGCTAGGAAAATCACTCAATTCCAAGGAGCACCAGACTATCCACACAAGAACTGGACTGATGATATCACTACAACCGAAAATTAGAGAGGTCGGTCCAGGGTCCAAACTACTGCACGTAGGGTGCACACTCTGGATAATCCTCATGACATCCTTGAACTCTGGTTGGCTGAAGGAACTCCAGAAAAATTGAGGCACAGTGAACTCGCACCGTTCCACAGCAACCCCCATAGAGTGTGTTGGTTGCAATTCCGCTCTGATGCCAGCCACCTTGTTTGCAAAGAATCAAGCAAGCTCATCGCACTCTAACTGCAAAAAGGCTTTTTGAACTTGCAGATAGGCTGGGTTGCACAGTCTGTCCGCAGCTTGAAATAGCTGAGCTGCTCAATTCCAGGCAAACGCAATCTCCATGGACAGGAATTCTGCCTTCTTACAGGAGATTTCAGATTGATAGACTGAATAATGGTCCATCAAACTAAGGTGGTCCTTATCAAGAGCAGACTTTCACCAGCAACGCTCTAACCTTCCCCCTGTCTCCGCATCTTCCTCAATGTCCCATCAAACCAAGGGGACTTGGGGCTAAGGGAGAGGGGGGCACACACAGAATGGAGCAATAGAGTCCAGAGCTATTGTAACAGCTATATTATAAGAGTCTCTGGATCATTGCTTGACAACGCGGGGGACGATAGGTCAAGAACCACCGCAAGGCATTGGGGATTTATATCCCGTAAAGGGCGGTACTTAACCATCTCTACAGGGGTAGGCCTTCTAGAGGGGGTGCAAAAACTAAACTCCACGGTATAGTGATCTGACCACCCAACTGGTTCCACCCCCACGTCAAAGGTTTTGATCCCAAGAAGGATGATTAAGTCCAATGAGTGTCCAAGTTTATGTGTAGCAGTGGAAACCACCTGTGAAAGGCCCAGAGATGTCATTAACTAGAGGAAGTGTTGACCAAATTGCGAGAGTTCATCGTCGACCCAGGCATTGAAATCACCCAGAACCATCAATCTGGGCGATTCAAATGCCAAGTCGACAACGAAGTCTGCCACTTCCTGAAGGAATGGCTTCCCATCACTGGGTGGACGGTAAATGAGAGCGATTCAAAAGCCTACACCTGCTACTACTGTACACTCAAAAGACTCAAACTTCTTAACTGTTACCTCCGTGAGGCCTAGTTCGGACTTGAAACAGACCGCAACCCCCCCGTGATCCAATCTCGGGCAGTGTATCACCGAGTACACGGCTGGAGTCATAGCCTCCAAAATGGGGCCAGTGTTGTCATCCGGCCTGGTCTTGGTGATGCAAGCTGGATCCACCGTACCAACAAGATCAGCAATAATTGTAGTCTTATTCTTAATGGACCTGGCATTGCACAACACCGCCTGAGTTGGACGAACCTCGTGGGCCATCTGGACCATGTGCCTACCATACTCAGTAGTACCCTTGGGTATAGGCTACAATCATGGCTAACCACGATCTGGATTCCATTTCATCCCAGGGCACCTTCTAGATCCAACCACCCCAATACGGTGGTCCCCCTCGTCCATCCTCTCCTGTTCAAAACCCCTTGCCCTTCTCCCTCTCCTACACACAATGCCCAGCGCTCTACAGTACTGGTAGATCTCAAACTGGAGAAAGGAAGGATAAAAAGGGTGAAGGGCATGAAGGGAAGAGGATGAATAGAGCACCTCTGTGGGGGTTAAAGACCAGCACATGCTGCAGCTATATTCAAATATTAAATGCAATACAACAAACCCAATGTAAAACAATTTAAAACACCACCCTAAACCTAATGAACTAGATCAATTTGTACCTAAATCTAAAGACAACTGTAGACCCCCCACATACGTACATAACATATAAACAAGAAAATAAAAATAAAAATAAAAATGTAGGTTGTCTCACCACCCAAACAAAAAATAAATAAACAAAACAAATAAAGTAACAATTTCCCTCGCCCTAGTCCTCACACAACCAGGGAAAGAGAATAAAACAAAACATAAAATGCCTCTCTCCCCTCCGGTCCTCTCACAACCAGGGAGAGAGGATAGTTTTGATACTTCTCACTACCAACTATAGATTATAACATAAAAACTGTAACATAAACAAATAATTTAAATGTATGGATGCAGGGTCCTCTCACCACCCGGTCACCCAGAAAAGAAAAAATTTTAAATCTAAAAGTGGGAAAATCATGAGTCTTCGGAGAAAAGTACAAAATCACAGCAGTCAGTAATCCACTGGAAAGTCCAAATCCATAAAATCCAAAAAAATGAAAAATAACGCAAGACATGATGTGCAAATTAAAGAAAATCCAAAAGATAATTCCACAGGACATAAAACTTCTAGACCAAAATCCACTGTGGCCAGGTCTTGCTACTTGCTAGGAGAATCTCCACAGGACTCTATGGCCCCCCAACTCCCAGCCAGGTGTAATCCTCGAGAAATATTGGCACCCCGATGGAAAGGAGCCCAAGATAGGTCACAATTTCAGCCATAACTGCTCATCCAAGGGAGTGCAGTACCCCAGCCAACTCCCTGACTAGATGAATACTCCAGCTCCCCCGTAGGGCAGCAAATCTCAAAGGAAAACACCTGCCAGAGTAGGGCTTTTTGCAGTTCCCAAACACCAAGCACAGATCCCAGACACTTCACTGCCATAATAACCACGATGAAAACAAAAATTCTTTATTGTCCCTTGTGTCCACATATGTTCACGTCCGGGCTCGAGTCACAAAGGAGTCCCATCTCCTTTCAGACTCCACCAACTCTCCACAACCCCTTGCCCTCCACACACCAACAAAGTTCTTCCCGGGCAAGGAAGCAAGGATCCGACAGTCACTGCAGCAAAGAAGTCCCTGGGTTCTGAAAAGTTTCACGTGAGCCCAACAATGGTAATGGGAGGAAAAAACCAAACAATACAAAAATTTGCAAGAGGAGTCCCGTCTCCCTTCAGGCTCCACCAACTCTTCCCAGCCCCTCGCCCTCCACACACCAACAGAGTTCTTCCCAGGCAGGAAATGAAGATCAGTCACTCACCGCAGCAAAGAAATCCCTGGGCTCTAAAAACTTCACAAGAGCCCAACAATGTAACGGGAGGAGGAACAGGCAATACAAGAATTCCTTCGGCAGTCACTGATTGCGAACGACACTCCTCACCAGTAAAACTGGCAAATAACAGAAGCGTTCAAAAATGAAACAAAGAACATGATTGAAATGCACAACAAACAAAATAAACTAAAACTAAATAAAAACTAAAAAGAAAACAGCAGCAGCAGCAGCATGCCCAGCCTGGCGGCCATCTTCAACTCTCTCAACTTTAGTCTTTGAGCAAAGCGGCATACGGTTTTCAATGACCTATCCGGCTAAATTAAGATTTGTGCTTAAAGCCAAGTTACATATGTTTGATGATCCAGATAAGGCAATGGAGGCATTTGAGCAAGAATATGACATGAATGCAACTTCAAAAGAACAAAGGGACTACCATATAGCTCAACCCTACTCCACAAGTGCAGGATCCAGTGGTCCCAACTTAAACCAAGACTCAAACTTAAACCCAGAACTTTACACATCTTTACATTATACTGCACTTTTGATTTGCCCTCCCCATTTCTTTTCTTGTCAAACAAAGACCCAGTGCTGTTAAAAATCGGTTGCCTTTTATAAAGCAAAAATGGCTTGTTTATTATTGCTTTCTGGTGGCTTAAAATCAAAAATTGCAGCTATTACTGGGTAGAAAAGAGGGGACGGGGGAAGAAATTGCTGATAAGCGTGACCTATGTACTTAGAACTGAATGATAGCTATATAACAATTGATTCTACATACTGGAATATGATATATGCAACTTGCCCTATATTGAATCATAGAATGTAAGAGGAAAGACAAGGAAGTTCAGTTTAGCCCCCCCCCAATCTAACTTTTCTACAGAATACCTATGTTAACGGAGAGCATAATACTTTATTCTGCTTTTTGGCTTCTTCTCCCTGCTATACTTTGCCTTCAACTTGCTCCCCCCCGCTATGTCTTTAGTTAAACAGAAAAAAGAAAAAAAAGGAAAGGGACCTGGGGGTAATCATATCAGATGACCTTAAGGTTAGCACGCAATGTGAGAAGGTAGTAGGGAGAGCTGGGGGTATACTGGGATGCATAGGGAGAGGCATCACCAGCAGAAAACAGGAAGTTGATATCCCTCTGTACAGACAGTTGGTGAGACCCCATCTGGAGTACTGCATCCAGTTCTGGAGACCCCATCTCTGCAAGGACATAGACAGGATAGAGGCAGTCCAGAGGAGGGCAACTAGAATGGTGCAGGGTCTGCAAGAGAAGCCATACGAGGAGAGACTAAAAGAGCTTAATATGATTACCCTTGAGGAAAAGATGGAGAGGGGGACATGATAGAAATGTTTAAGTACCTCAGTGGAATCAACAAAGTCCAAGAGGGTAGCATCTTTCAGAAAAAGAGACATGCAAGAACAAGGGGACACAATTTAAAGATGGGGGGCAGTTCAGGGGCAATGTGAGGAAGTATTTATTTCACAGAGAGGGTAGTGGATGCATGGAACAGCATTCCTGAGGAGGCTGTGGGGTCTAAAACTGTGGGAGAATTCAAGAATACATGGGACAGACATAATGCAATTCTTGTGGGGGGGGTAGGAAGAAATAGGCTGTTGGTTAGCTAGAATCTGCGGCTTATCTTGTAGTTTAGGAAAATGGGCAGACTAGGTGGGCCAAGCGGTCCTTATCTGCCGTCAAAGTCTATGTTTCTATGTTTCTAATTTAGATGCAGAAATAAGTGGCCATCTTTCATAAGCAGAATCGCTTTTTTTAATTTCATTTACTGATGGCTGAAAAGCAAAACTATAGCTATTACTGGACAGAAGAGAGGGGACAGGAGAGAAACAACTGAGCTGATATTATTAAGGACTATACTATGGGGGTGCACACTAGCAGATTGCTAATAACAGAGATGCCGGCATCTAGAACTGAATGGCAATTGAATGATAATTGACTTTGTATATTGGAAGGCACTACATGCAATTTTCTCTACACCGAAGCTTATAATGTAAAAGGAAAGATGTAGAAACTCGCTTTAGCTCTCCAAACACAACCTCCACACCAAACATCTACTTTAAAGTGGAGCATAATAGTCCATTATGGTTTTCTTTCTGCTATTCTCTTCTCCCCCCTTTAATAAAATCAGTTAATAAATAATAGAATGAAGTGGGAAAAGTAGCAGAGGGGAAATGAAAGAAACAAAAGGAAATTGGGTACTGGTGGGGGAAGGGAGGAGGTGAGAGAGGGAAAGGCATGAAGGAAATGGAATGAAGAAAGATAGGAGTAGAAGAGGAGAGTAAATGAATAATGAAGAAGAAAAAGCAAGAAAAAGAAGGAAAAAGAACTTTGTTTTCTTAAACATAGGTTTGGGAGAAACAACAAAGAAAAATGACAAGCGACAGGAAAGATTAGAATGATTTCAAAATTCATACTCCCTGTGGTGCACACACATGACCAAGTCTCAGAGGATATTGAAGACTATTTCTGTCATCGCGATTCTGGAGGGTGGGGGTCTCTGGGAATCTTGCCAATTCCCAGATCAGGATAAGAGGGGGAGGGAGAGAGAGGATTCCTATTTTTTTCAGTCTACTTTAATGTACCAATCTAGTCACTACAAAGATGCAGAACCTATCTTAAATGAAAAAAAAAGAATAAAATAAAACACCATATATATGGCTTTTATTATTTTCAGGGGTCCAGGCTCAAATAAAATAGGATGTATTTATACTCATTTATACATAATTAATCTAGTATCTTTTTTTTATTATTTGAATCTAGGATTACAAGTACCTTTGAGCCAAGACTCTTTTACAAAGGTTCTATGTCAGTTGAGGTACAATTCAAACAAGACATTGAATAACAGTATAATAGTGGGTTACAGGCAGTTACATACAGTTTTATACATTCAATACAGTGGCAAAAATGCCAGAAGGAGGTCTGGTAACAGGGTTGACATGGTATGGAGGAGAGACACACTAGTGGGGAGTGGCCATAGGAACTTGTCAAATATCAATTAAAGTGCTACGGGGTAGGGAAGGAGGGTGGGAGGAGGGGAGGTTGAATGGGTGTATGGGAGAGGGAGCTGAGGGGGAGAGGGTTAAGTGCTAGGTGGAAAGAGCAAAGAGGAGAGGGGAGAGCAATTAGGAAGGACAGTCACAGGAGCTAGATGCAGACAGGATGTGATGGAGATTGGATTTGAATGGACCAAGCTTTGGCATTGAGATGATGTCAATGTTGAGAACATTGAATCAGCTGGGAGCTCTGTGAGCAAATGATCTTTGCCCTTGTGTGGTGCGGAAACGCGGGATATGCAGAAGCTGGGATTCAGAGCCCCTGGTGATGCAAGTAGTCCGCGCTGGGAAGAGGAGAGCTTGGATACCTGGGGGAGCAAGGTCTAGTGTTATTTACTTTGTCATAAGGCAGGTTTGATACTTGATCTGGTTTGAAAGTTGAAGCCACTCAGTCTGTGCGTAGAGATCACACGTGTGGGTGAGGTGAAGGGCACTGGTTATGAGATGGCAAGCTTTGTTTAGTGCAATGGATATGCACCTGAGGGTGGTGGCAGAGGCAGAGCCATAGATGATCAGGCCGTAGTCGATTATTGAGATTACTTTGCTCTGTACTGTAATCCTTAAGGCATCTGAGGTAAGGCAGTGCCTGTGCCTGAAGAGTAGGCCAATGCGAGTGTTGGCAGCCTTGACAATCTAATAAGTAATAAGCAATAAGTATCTTAATGATTGACTCCTTACAGATTATGATCTGGAACATAAAAGGCCTTAAAAATAAACATAAGATAATGAAAATTAAATATATGAAAAAAATATATACATATTGCTATGAATCAGGAAACCCATTTTTGTCGTAATAATTCTAACTGGTTCTGTAACCGATGGGGTAAAGGAATATTATCTAACTTTACAAACAGCTCTAGAGGTGTAGCCATAACTTTTAGTAAACAAAAGCCATACCCTAAAATAAATAGATATGACACAGATACACATGGACGATGGATTATAACTGAAATAAATATTTCAAATTTCAAAGCTACTTTAGCTTCAGAATATGCCCCTAATGAGAACAACCCACATTTTTTCACCCAATTTATTTGACACTTTCTACCTTTCCACTTCCATATATTATAGGGGGAAATTTTAACCTAATTTCATACTCCCAAGACAAGACATCCCAGCTGGATAAAATCCTTAACTCTGTATGCTCTATAATTAAAAAAATATAATGGAATTAAGATTAATAGACCCATGGATGATTAAGTACCTGGATAGGAAAGTATACTCTTACTGTTCATTAATGCAGATCTCATACTCTCGCATAGACTACTTTCTAATCTCAGAGGCATTAAAATATGTAATTTGGGATATACAATATCCCGGGATTCTGATCATGGAACATTCACCATGCATTCTTAAAATAAAAATCTCAGAAACTTAAAATTCAAAAAAAAACACTGGAAAATGTGTTCTCCTTTGATTAGAATCTCACAAATTACAATGACACTCACTGATCGAATTCAAGAATTTTTCCATAATAATGTGGAAACAGATACTTCTCTCAATACTATCTGGGACTCTTTTAAAAGCTGGCTACAGGGTTATTGGATCAGGTTAGAACAAATTAGATATAAGAGACAACATTCTATTATTAATCAATTAATGACTGATATAACAATTTTACAAAATATTCATAGTCATACACTAGACATTAATACATTTAACCAAACAGTTAAAAAAAGAACAATTGAATTCTTTACAGACTGATGTTATTTCTAGACAAATTTTGCAAACTAGATCAAACTATTTATATCTATTTTGGCAAACTAGAAGAGATCAACCAAACAATTGTATTTTAGCTATTAATAATTCAAAAGGCTCTCTAGATGAAGACCCAATAGAGATCAATTCGTGTTTTTTGCAATATTACCAGAAATTATATCAGTCTGATACATCCTCTATAACTACAGAATCAATTAGAGAGTATTTGCAACAAAATTCCATTCTGGCAGTGCCAGCTAAATTCAGAGATAGTTTAGACAATAATATAACAAGGGATAAAATAAATCAAGCAATTAATGACCTGCTGGGTAACAAATCTCTGGGCCCAGATGGTCTGACCATAGAGTTTTATAAACATTTCAAAGCTATACTTATTCCTATATTACAAAAATTATTTAATTCACTTAATACTTCCAAGGTTCTTCCTAAAACATTTCAGGAAGCTATAATGCATGTTTTTCTCAAAAAAAATATAAGGATCCGTTGAGCTGTGTATCATACTGACCCATCTCCTTATTAAATGTTGATTATAAAATGTTCACAAAAATTATATCAAAAAGACTTGAATGTATACTGCCTCATATAATCAATAAAGAACAGAACGGTTTCATTAAAGGAAGAGCCCTCAAGGAAAATATTAGGTTAGCGCTAAACATTATATCTCAGCAAAGAAATGACAATGCTATTTTGTTAGCTAATGATGCAGAAAAAGCCTTTGGCTGGGTAGAATGGAAATTCATGCTTGAAATCATTAGGGAGATGGGCTTTGGTGCACAGCTCAATGGATGGTTACAACTGATATATAGTGCTCTGACAGTAACTGTAAAAACTAACCATATCATTTCACAACCATTTCCATTACATTGAGGTATACACCAAGGCTGCCCACTTTCACCCTTAATTTTCACCTTAGTTATTGAAACTCTAGCAGAGATGATTAGAAACCATGTTAATATACATGAAATAACTATAAATAACTATATATACAAAATAAATTTATTTGAGGATGACATTCTGCTTTTTTTCTCCTGTCCAGATATCTCAATTCAAGAACTCAGAAATATAACAGAACAATATGTCCAACTATCGGAGTACAAAGTAAATTGGGATAAAACTATGCTTCTAAGGCTAAATAGCCATATAGTGATAACTTTATCAGAGAGTTTTAATTGTCAGATTAAAACCCAAATTCAGTACTTGGGAATTCAAATTACTTCAGACTGGCGACAATGGATCTCTCTCTAAATTATGACCCTTTATATTCTGAAATCCAAGTAGAATTTGATAGATGGAAGACTTTATCTCTGACACTAATAAGTAGAATTAATATTGTGAAGATGAAGATTTTACCCAAACTTATTTCTGTATCAAACTATACAAATTACTGTTTCACATAAATACTTTACTCAACTTAAAAAAATGATAAATACAGTAGATTTATATGGAATCATAAACTGCCCAGGATAGCATATTCAACTTTAATAAAATCAAAAGAAAAGGGTGGCTTAGCCCTACCAAATATTTATAACTATTATTTAGTGGCCCAGATAGCTCTGATATGGGAATGGTTCCATGAGCCACAAAATTATACATATTCACTCCAATTTGAAATAAATACTCATCCCTATGCTAGTATGACTCAATTACTATTCTCAGCATACCATAAAAAAGTCAAAAACCATAAATTAAGTATCTCAACTAGAACAACCATATCTGCTTGGGACAAGGCTCATCAGATGCTTAAAGAAAATTTAATATTAACATCTTATTCACCTATATCAAGAAATCATAATTTCCCTCCATCTGTTACAGACCAGGTTTTTCAATCATGGATTCCATATGGTATTATAGAAATTAAAGATGTTTTGATAAATAATAGCATAAAACCATTTACACAACTTCAGCAAGAATACAATCTATCTCAAAATCATTACTTTCAATACTTTTATTTAAGAAATTTCTTTCATCAAAGTTTAAAAATGCAAAAGAAAACTATCACATCATCATTATTAACATCATTGGAAGATAAACCAGATAAAAAAGTTGATTTCTGTAATATATAAAAATGTAGAAGATAAATATCATAAAGAACAGCAAAAAATATAAAAAAGTGGGGAAATGAATTGGGCATAAATATAACTGATGACGTGTGGCAAGATATATCTACTTTTACAAAAAATGTAAAAGCAAGTAAACTACAACAAATACAGATCAATACAATTTATAGGACTTACCATACTCCATCTCATATTCATCACTTTAATGCAACCATCTCAGAAAAATGCCCCCGATGTACTAGAACATCTGGCACACTTATTCATATGCTCCATTCATACCCATATTTATCACATTTTTGGTTCAAGATTTTGCAGGAAATGCAAACAGCAATAAAAATGAATATCCAATTTACTCCACAGATAACATTATCATTAATTTTATGAAATGGACTAAATAATGAACAAAATGTGTTCACAAATATGGCCATAATAATTGCAAGAAAGTGCATCCTCATGAAATGGAAAGACAGTTCTCCACCAGCTATACAAACCTGGGTTAATCTTATGCTTGATGTAATGAATCTAGAAAAGATATATTACCTCAAGGAAGGGAAATTGGAATTATATGAAAAAATATGGACCCAGTTCCAGGTCCTTATCCAAAAAAATATACTATAAGGAAATACATAAATTAGATAAATTAGCTATCTTTTTTCTTTTTTTTTCTAAATAAATAGATATATTTGGATCAGTGCCTGGACTCCTCAGTTAGGATGAAATTGCACAACTCATTTACTGATATATTCAGATGAAAGTTAGCTCTCGTTCGTATCTGAACCGGAAAATAAATAAATAAATAAATAAATAAATAAATAAATAAGTAGGGTGTAGATTGTAATTTCAAGTTACTACTGGTTTTTGTAATACAGTTCCTTATTTGTAAGTATTTATAATAGTGACTATCAGGAATATTGTATTGTTTTTTAACTGGTCAAAAGATTTAAATTGGTTATTAGA
Organism: Neoceratodus forsteri; assembly: GCA_016271365.2. Classification (NCBI taxonomy): domain Eukaryota; kingdom Metazoa; phylum Chordata; order Ceratodontiformes; family Ceratodontidae; genus Neoceratodus; species Neoceratodus forsteri. The sequence goes on from JADMNL010000022.1 coordinate 345,075,489, forward strand.
GAAAAGCTGACCACATTCATATAATCCTAGTGTCTACCATTTTTTATAGGTTTTATCATTTATTGATGGAACAAAATAGTAGTTATTATAGATAGGTGAGTACTGTGTGACCCCATTTTAAATTTTAGAATCTTATGTATTGCATACCAACTTTTAATTGTAATATACTGTATGTTACCTGATTGCCTTTGTCTTTATTATATTCATTCAGACAATATCCCATGAATAGTAGATTAATCAGTTTTTCATAGTCATACATCCTCATTTCCATATCTACAATCTTAGGGGAGTTTTGAGAGGGATTAAGCCATTTCCAGATGAAAGTAATTTGTGACACCAAATAATATTTATAAAAGTCTGGTAGTGCCAATCCACCTCTTTCTTTAAGTAAGACCAACTTGTCATTAGAGATTTTTGGATTTTTAGTTTGCCATATAAAGTTTGTAACCATTTTTTTAATTTTTTGAAAAATACACTCAGTACCATTGTCAGGAGGGTTAGAAATATATATAAGAATTTTGAAAGTACTTGCATTTTTAGTACACTTACTCTTCCTATTAATGTTAATGGAAGAGCGTCCCACCTGTCAGCATCTTTTTTTATTTCTTGTAACAATTGTTCTAAGTTATAGGAATATAGATCTTCTAGTTTATTAGTAAGCATAATACCCAAATATTTAAATGAGTCTACTATAAGACAAGGGCAATTGTTTGGTAATTGAAAATTAGAATTCTTGTCTCTTTTAAGAATTAATGATTTCTGACAATTGATCTTGTATCTTGATACATTGACATATTCTGTTGTTATATGTATAACTTCTTCTATTGATTTATGGCCATGTCTTACATATAATAGTGCATCTTCTGTGAATAGGTTTCTCTTATGTACTGACCGATTTTGTTCAACACCTATAATTCGAAAATTTACTCTAATTGCTTCTACCAGGAGTTCCATAACCAGAGTGAAGATCAGAGGTGAGAGGGGGCAGCCCTGCCTTGTGCCCCAAGAGAGTTTGAATGGAACGGATATTATGTTATTTGTTTTGATTTGTGCAGTTGGTTTTTGATGTAAAATTTTAATCTATTTAATATTTTTTTCTCCAAAGTTCATTTTTTGTAATGTTAGAATGATAAAGTTCCATTCTACTCTATCAAATGCCTTTTTGGCATAAACTGTAAGAAGAATGGCATCATGATTATTTATATTAGACCTCATATTTATTGTAAGTCTGATATTTTCTGTTATTCGCCTTCTTTTAATAAAGCCATTTTGGTCTTGGTTTATTAAAGCAGGCAGCACCACCTCAAGCCTTTTAGCCAAGACCTTATCATATATTTTATAGCCCACATTAAGCAGAGATATAGGTCTGTATGATTTACATTGGTCTGAATCCTTTCCCTGTTTATAAAATAGATGGCTATGGGTTTCACAAAAGGTTGATGGAGCTCTATTAAGAGTGTATATTTTATTGCATAAATGTGTAAGTATTGGGACTAGGAGATTTTTATATTTTTTTAAAAACTCGGCTTGAAAGCATTTGGTCTTGGTGCTTTCCTAACTTCAAGTTCTTTTATAGCATTTTTTACTTCTGTATTTATTATGGGACTGCCAAGGAAGTTTTTAATACAGGCGGTGTTTGTTTAGATTTAACTTCTCTGGATGTCTTTTAGCAGCATCATTATATGTTGAATTTTGTGTTGTATAAAGATCTATATAAAATTCTGTAAGTATTTTGTTTATTTCTTTTGGATTTTTATACACTTTACCTTCTTTATCTCTTATCATTGTGTTATTATTATTTTCCTGATCTTTTTTTAGTTGCCATGTCATTAATTTTAAGGGTTTGTCTGAGTTGATATACTAACTGGATCTATCCTGTAAAATTTGTTTTTCCTGCTATTTCTGCTAACAAAGCATTATATGGCTTCTTTTGGTGTTAATAGATTAAATATCTTTTTATCCAGCATAGTAGTATGTACTGTAATTGTTCAAATGAGAGAATTTCCCTTTCTAGTTGCTTTTGTTGTTGCTCCCATTTTCTTTTTCTAATACCCTTTAGCTTTTGTAGTTTACCCAGGAGCCAAACTTTAAATGTGTCCCAAAGTATTAATATATTGGTATCTTGTTCTGTATTTCTAATAAAGAAGTCTATAATGTCTTGAGCTAATGATTCACTTGTTTCCTGGTGTTTAATAGAGTAATATCCATTTTCCAGATGACTGTGGTTAGAAATTCATCCAACAATTCTACATCTAAAAAACAGGGTGAATGGTCTGAGATTATAACCCCAGGGTAATCTACTTTTTTTGTTCTATAACTTAATGTTTCAGAAATCAAGAAATAATCATTTCATGAATATGAGTAATGAGCTGTAGAGTAATATGAACATTTTTTTGTGGGGGGGTTAGATTGGATCTATGGGTCTATCAATTTAAGGTCCAACATAAAGTTCTTAATAGTCCTCATAGTAGATTTAAAACTATGTAAAGTATTGGAAGTTCTATTAGCTTTATTTAGTGTTAAATTGAAGTCACCCCCAATAATGTATGTAGCCATAAAGGTAATTAGTTGTAAAAGAAATTTCAAGAAAAAGGCTGGACTATTAAAATTTGGTCCACATATTGTGGCTAAAGTGAAATAAATAGACCCCATTTCTACTTCCATAATTATGTACCTTCCATTTTAGTCTATAATTTTTCTGACAATTCAGGGTTTTAGTTTATGCTTATGGAAAAATATTGTTACACCTAAAGAGTTTCAATTAAAAGATGAGAATAGGCCTAAACCCCATTTCTTCTGGAACCACTGAAAGTCCTTTTCCAGAAAATGGGTTTCTTGTAGTAATACACAATTTAATTGTTTTTTATCAAGATAATTATTTTATTCATTTTGATTCTTTGCCGTAAGCCTTTGACATTCCAAGATGCCACTTTTAATATGTTCACCAGTTTTGTTTTATTTCACCAAAAGTTTTAGATACTGTTATAAAAAGCACTAAATCCTGGATCCTATGACACTGTTTATCATTATTTTTTTTCTATATTTTCTGTGATTTAGCATTTTTTGTGCTCCCCAACACCTAGCAACACACAACACCCAAGTGCCCCTAAACCCTAAAAGGAGAAAAAGGTTTTCTCCTTAACCACTCCCCCCCCCCCATATTGACAGACAGGTCCTCCTCCTCCTCTGAGCACCAGTATCTCTAAGGTACCATTTTTCAATGTGTAGTCCTTCCTTATTGTGTCAGCTGCTCTTTTGTTTATCCTATAATCATCCTGCATTCTTTCTTCTTCCTCTATCTATCTGTCATTTTTCCTCTCTACACTTTCTCTTTTTTTTCTTAAATTTCTTTTTCATCCTCAGTTCAGATTAATATCAATGACCTACTAACATCATCAATAATGTTTTTTTTCAGATGGGTCATAGCTGTCTTTCCTCATCATGCAAATACAGGGCATGGATCCAGGAACTTCCCTATTGTTTTCCGTTACATTATTATGTTAATATTAACTTATTATTTTATTAAAGGGTGACTTGTGCTAAGTCCAGCTGGAATGGATGCCACATTTTTTCATATTGTGCTTTTAGATCCTTTTTACGATACCAAACATTTTCTAGTTTTGATATATCTATTATGGAATTCAACCAAGCTTTGAAAGTAGGGGGGCCGAATCTTTCCACTTCTGCAAAATGCATATTTTGCCACTATGGTGAGCAATGTAAGTAATTTCCTGTGATCCTCCTCTAAAACATTTTTATCAGGCTAAATCCCCAACTAAGTTATTATAGGATTAAATATTATTTGCTTCCCAAACAAGATAGAAGAAAACTGTTCAATTTTCAGCCAAAAATTTGATAAGCAAGGGCATGAATAAATCATGTGGATCAAAGTACCAGAGGTTCCTACACACATTGGGCATTTGTCCTCTATATCAGGATTAAACAAATGCAATTTATGTGGAGTATAATATATCCTATGTACTGTATTCATTTGGATTTGTTGTAATCTGACAATAAATATTAATATAGGCACTGATAATATCTTGCCACAGATCTTCTGAAATACTAATTCCTAAATCTCTCTGCCATGTAAGTCTAAATTTGTTGACACTAACTTTTGAGTTATCCATCAACAAATGATATGTTACTGACATTAATTTTTTGCCATCCTTATTCTCCTTAAATGTGTCTAACAAAGTTGGAGGATTCATTATCCTAATTTTGTTTTTGCTCTTGACCAAAAAGTTTTTAACTGAGTATAATAAAAAAAATGAGTATTTGATCAATTATTTTCTTTTACCAAAAGGTTAAAAATTATAACTGCCCATTTTGAAACAAGTCTCCCATCTGAGATAATGTCTATTGTTGCCAAATTTTGGAGCTTCTATTTAATATAGAGGGAACAAAGTTATAATTCTTATGTATAGCATTAAACTCCGTGATTAAATCTTGTTCTCCCAGTTGTTTTTGAAGTTCTAACCAGCATTTATAAGTTGTAGTAATTGTAATAGGAAGTGTTGCTGGCAATTTCTTCAAAGATGTAGTAGAATACAACAGATTCATAAGATTCAGATGAAGTTGAGTTTTAGTTTCAACTTGTGAAGAAATCAGTTTGGGAGATTTAGACTGCACCCAGTCCCATATCTGTGTGGTTTGAGCTACTAGATAGCAATCACAGAAATCTGGTAATGCTTGTCCCCCACTTTTTCTGGAAGAATCAGTGTGTTCCACGCTATCCTAGATTTACTTTGTTTCCACAGAAACTTAGTAATCAAAATAGTTAAGCTCTTTAAAAAACTTGCTAGGTTAGGAATAGCGAGGGCCTGGAAAATAAATAATATTTTTGGTAACACCTGCATTTTGATTAAATTTATTCTACCAATCTGGGTCAAAAACAATGAATTCCATTTATTAAGATCACTTTCTATATTTTTAAATAGTTCCTCAAAATTATGACCGTAAAGATCTTCTATTCTAGCTGTAATCTTTACCCCTAGATATTTAATATTAGACTCGGCCAATTTTATATTATACCCCATACTTTGGACATCCAAAGCATTGTTATTTAATATTGAAATTTCCTCTTTTGACAAGTTCATTTTGTAACTCAAAAAATAGCCAGATCGCTTAGTGCATTGAATTAGATGAAACATAGAGCTATTCAGATTAGTTATATATAATAAAATATTATCTGCATAAAGGCTTATTTTCTTTTGTTCTACACTTTCTCTCTAACCTAACTGTATTCTTTTTCATATTATACAATCTTCAGGGGAAATATAAGCAGTTCTTTACCATTATATACCCCATTTTGTTGTGTGAAATTGCCTCTATAAATTTACAATTTCTTTAGATATGTAGATTTTGTGTATAACTTTTTTCTCAAATGTTTAGTATTGTGTGCACACAGTATAGTACCTATCAACATTTTAAGAGTTGTTATTTTATCTACTTTTTTTGTTCAGTACCATTTTAGATAGTTCGCTTAAGAATTACTTGTTTGAACTTTCATTGACTGATACTTCTTTCTTTCAAAAGATGTATGTAACTGATGTTTCATATTGTTATAACATTATTTCAATAAAATGTAATTGACAAAAAAAAGACAGAGATAAGCAAAATGCCATCTCTTGCACCAGAGAGATGCCGCCTAGGCCTTTTCATTTATTTCCGTATTTGTCATTGGTTAAAAATAGGTATAGATAGATAAATGATGAGAAGGAAAGGAAATACTACTTCATATCTCCCTTTTAGATCTATTTTCCTTGAGAAGTAAAAAACAGTAGAAACAGGTGGGGGGAATTAATGTTGTAAGTCCTTTTCATACTGTTTCCTGCTTAATGCGTTTCAATGTGTTTGCTTTCTGTTGTTGCCTATCTTCTTTTCAGGTTTCTCAGAATAATACAAGGAGGTGGTAACTTAAAGGATAAGGAGATTTGTGCGGGGAAGGGTACTTTTCTTCTTTCTTCCATCCTTTATGTTTTCCATTTATTCACCTTTCTTCCCTTAAAGCTCATTTTCATCTTTCTCTTACCTTTTTACCCACATTTCTTTCTGTTTTTCACATGTAATTACATCTCAGAGCTTGTAGAATTCTGATTTTGATAAGGACGCTGTCTCACTTGCCTTGGAGAAAAGTTTTGAATACTGGTGTGAGTTTTTATTATAGCACCGCTCACAAGTTTCCTTGGCTTCCTCATAATTATCAAAAGTACACATTTTTCTGCTTACCACAAATGGCAATTTTGCTAGATACAACATTGTGAATCTCATGCTCAAATCATACAGGTTTTTTTACAGGGTTAAAAAACTTTCATTTGCTCACTGTTTCTGTTGAAAGGTCAGGGTATGCATTAAAGCTAATGTTTTGGAGCTTCAGGCCCTTTCTGATCTTGCCTTCTGTAGTATGGCCTCTTTATCCTGGTATCTGTGGGGTTTCACATAAATAGCTCTTGGATAGCTCTGTGTTGCATTTAAAAAGCATGATCCAGCTCTATGTGCTCTGTCCAGAATGATCATTTGGTCTGGGTAATTCTTTCACATTGCTTCCATTAGCATTTTCTCAAAAAAGGGTATTGGGTCCCCAGTGCCCTTCTGACCCTCCGGTACATTACAAATTCTTATGTTCCCCCCTTCTTGAGCTATTCTTCATTTCAGCAACTTTTTACATCAGGTTTTGAAGCTGTTTGTCATGCATTGTCTCAGTTTTAAGAATAGGGCCTCTAATATCTTCTGTTTTGATATTGTGATACCCGCTCTTCTAAATCTTGTGTGTGAATCGCAAGTCCTGCTAACTTCTCTGTCAGGGAATTAAGTGATTCTGAAATACCTTTGTTGGAGAAATGAATTTTATCTAGAGCTTTCAGCATTTCTTCTCAGAAGGAAGTAACTGCTTTCATGATTTCAGCAACCTCTGAGGTTTTAGCTTGCTGCTCTTGAGTTTCTAAAGCTAGTGCAAACTCATTACCAGACTCACTTTTATTCCCTTCCAGTGTAATAGGCAAGACTGTGTCATTATTTTCAGTTACTGCAAACTCTCCCCACCTGTATTCTCAAGTATAGCTTCAGTATTATTTAATGCTGCATTTTTCTCTGTGGGGAGCTTACTATCCCCACCCTCCTGGGACTTTGAATTAGATTTCTTTGAAGGCATTACATTACGTGCTTGCTCACCTTCAGTATCAGGAGCTTCTATGTGTTTGCAATAAAAATAATTTTCCCTGGAACAATTAAGCTCTGTTTTACACTTACCAGGGATTCAGGAATCAGACACAGTGGCACATTGCTTACCGTACTGATGTTTGAAAACCTTGGAGAGAAAGGGGTCTGTTCAGGTGTTTCATGTGAGCCAGTGAAGTTTTGTTTACCATCCTCCAGCTTTCTGAGTTTGTTCTGTTGTCTGGTAACTTCTCATACACTTTGGACTGTTTTGGACATTACATGTTGATTACCTGATACTTGGAATGTCCCTGTCTAAGTACACTAGCACCTTTGTGCTCTACAAAAAACATGCAGCAGTTGACTCTGGTTACATAAAGCACCAAAGGATGCAATGGAAGAAATACCTCTTGCATTTTCTGGTATTTTCAACTTTTCTTCTCCTAGACATTCAAATTCTTCAAATTGCTCCTTCATAAATTCACGGTAACTTGTCGTAGCTTAGAGCTGAAGAAAAAGAATTTCAAATTCTGCCACCATTAGACATAGCTGTAGCAAACCTGGCATCTCGCTCAGCTCCTCTCACACAGAATTGATGTTAACATCCTTCGTTCAGTACTTCTGAACTCCTTATGTGCAATTTTTAGAATGCTGCAGGTATGAAATTTCAAAATTTCTTCAGGTTGCAATTGTGGAATGCAGCAATGACACAATCTCAGAAAGTAGCTAGGACACATAATTTTGAAATCTGGCAGGGACACTAAAATTGCTTATGTGGTGGTGTCATATAGTTTTAAAATGTTACAGAGATATACAATTTTGAAATGCAGAGGACACATAGTTGTGGAAGGTGGCAGGAATACATAATTTCTTAATGTGTCATGGATTCATAAATTTGGCATGTGGTGGTGATGCACAATTTCAAAATGTGTTTGGGATGTTTAATTTCAGATTGCAGTGGCAACATGCAATATTACAATGTGGTGTGGATGTGGAATCTCAGAATGTGGCTATGACACAGTTTCATAGCTGGATAGTCACATGCAATTTCAGAATGAAGCAGGGATGTGTAATTTTGGAATGTGACTTGGACATGCAGTAGAGGAATGCGGCAGTGAAACTCTTTTTTAGAATGTGGTGCAGATGTACAATTTCTTAACATAATGGGAATTTAAATTTTCAGAATGTGATGATGACAGGCAATTTTGGAATGTGGAAGTTTACACTTAATTTTGGTATGTGGCAGAAAGGTACAATTTTAGAATGTAGAGGCGATGCACAATTTTGGACTGTAGCAATAATGCACAATTTCAGAATGTGGCAATGACAAACAATCTCAGAATGTGGCAGTGGCATACAATTTCACACTGTGGCAGTGACACACAGTTTGAAAGTGGTGATGATGCACAGGTTCAGAATGTGAGGGCGACACACAGCTTCAAAATGTCATGGTGATGCACAGGTTCAGAATGTGGCAGTAATGCACAGGTTCAAAATATGGTGGTGACACACAGTTTCAGAATGTGGTGGTGGTGCACAGTTTTGGAATGTGGCAGTGGTGCACAGTTTCAGAATGTGGTGGTGAGGCTCAGTCTCAGAATACAACTGTGACGCTCAATTTTGGAATGTGGTGGTGATGCACAGTTTTGGAATGTGGCAGTGACACACGGTTTCAGAATATGGAGGTAATGCACAATTTCAGAATGTGGCAGTGATGCACAGTTTTGGAATGTGGCAGTGACACACGGTTTCAGAATATGGAGGTAATGCACAATTTCAGAATGTGGCAGTGACCACAATTTTGGAATGTGGCAATGCTGCACAATTTCAGAATGCAGCAGTGATGCACAATTTTGGAATGTGGCAATGCTGCACGATTTCAGTATGCAGCAGTGATGCACAATTTCAGGATGCAGCGATGGTGCACTATTTAGAATGTGGTGGTGATGCTCAATTTTGGAATGTTGCAGTTACATAAAGTTTCAGAATGTGGTAGTGATGCACAGTTTTGGAATGTGGCAGTGACACATTTTTGGAATGTGGCAATGACGCACAGTTTCGGAATGTGACAGTGATGCATAGTTTCAGAATGTGGCAGTGATGCACAGTTTCGGAATGTGGTGGTGACGTTCAGTTTCAGAATGTGGCAGTGATGCACAATTTCAAAATGTGGCGGTGATGCATAATTTGGGAATGTGGCAGTGACAGTTTTGGAATGCAGCATTGAAACACAACTTTGGAATTTGGTTGGGATGTGCAATTTTGGAATTTGGCAGGGATGCACCATTTCAGAATGTGGCAGGGATGTGTAATTTTAGAGTGTGGCAGGGATGCATAATTTTAGAATGTGGCGGGCACACACAATGTTGAAATGTAGTGGGGATGTGATACACAATTTTTAAATACTGTATGGTGGGCGCATGCAATTCTAGAATGTGACAGGGACAAGCAATTGCAGAATAATATGGTGTGTTCTGCCACATTCTGACAGCATGCATCCCCACCATATTCTGAAATTGCCAGTCCCCAGCAAATTCCTCAATGTGTGTCCCTGTCGCATTCTGAGATTGAGTGTGCCATGACATTTTGAAATTGCACATCCCTGCCACATTCTTAGGCTGCATTTCCCCCCAACCCCACAACATTTAAAATTGTGCACCACCTTGACATTCTATATCTTGGTTCAGCGATGCATTCCAAAACCACATCCTGATGTGTTCTAAGGTACAATACCATGAACATTCTGGAAATACAAGCACTGCAGCCAACCCTTTGTCAGTTTTTTAAATGATTACTACAGCAACAGTTTCTTAAGCTTTGGAGAAACAGGTTCTATAAGGTTGCTGACAGGGAGGACTAGACTATGAATTCAAGTTATGACATCATCAGTGGCTCGTCACCGAAACTGGCTTTTTTGAATAGGTAGTGAAATCAGGGTTACAAAATAGCTTACAACTTTAAAATGAAGTAACACAGAAACCTAATTTTTGATATGAGATTTTTTGGGGGTATGCTTATTCTAGTTCTGCAATGTAGCACTTATGGCCAGCGTCCCTCTTTAAGAGAAATGTGGGGTTTTGGAGTCCCATTGCACCGGTGGTTATAGAGCACGTTTATTTCATTGTCTGTCAATGGTTCTGCTCTATTTGGTTTGTTGTTTTTACTGATTTTATTTAAACACTTTTGCTTTTCTGCCATAGTTCTTACTGTTTCTATGAATTCAGCATTTTTACCATGGTGGATGGAATGTGGATAGTTATGTTTTATGAGGTAGTGGTCTATGCTGCCTTAGAAGCCATGGAGGGTTGTTGGCTTGTATTCTCTTCTGATTTTATATATGAATTCTGCTATTAGTGGGTCTAGTTCTTGTACTGCTTTTTATGACAGTTCTCTCGTCTCTCCTCTGTCAAGCAGGAATGATTTTACAAGCTGTATGTCAGAATTTTTTTTTGTGTGCTGCACAGCAATTTTCTTGTTCCTCTATAAACTTCTCTCTGTTGGACATTTGTTTCGAAAAACAGCAGTCATCATTTATTTATTTTTTTTTTCGTTTCACATACAGTGTGAATAGAGCAGTGCTGAATGAAACCGAGGAGCCGTGAACAAGCACAGTATTCAGTGGGAGACAGCTCGAGCTTCAGTGCAGATAAAGTTTAATTATAGAACATGCACAATAACTTTTGGAATGTGCACAACTTTTAGAATGTGCACAACAACTTTTGAGTAGCTATTGGTTTTTATACATAAAAAGGGCAAACCATATACTATAATAAAATAATAACCAGGTACCGATTTTTCCCTTAGGGAAACCTGGTTATAATTTGCCATTATAACCAGCTGATTATAACAGCAAACACACACTGGGTTTCCCATGTTCTGCATATGAGCCAGTTGTCGCTCTTGCTTTCCTCTCCACTGGCCGCAATCCCTCAGTGCTGACCCATTCACTGCCACTCGGAGTTGGTGGTAAGTACATGTAAAAAAAGACAAGCATTTGTCAATCCCAAATGTTTGCTTGCAGGGCAGGCAGCTCCAGTCCCAAGTCCCGACACTCCAGCCTCTGCAAAAGCCACAAATTCCAGCTGCTTCTCCCGAGTCCCTGTCTCTCTGACCCCACTCCCTAGTAATGGTCCCCAACCCCACTCACTCCCATCTGCCCAACAGGTGCTGGTGCTACTCCCCCAAGTCACTGTAAGAAACCCGATGACCACACTCACTGACAAAAGCACTGTCTGTATGGAAGCTCAAGTTGCCCTGTCTGGTCATCTATCTATGGGTCAGGGTGGCTCTGAGTTGCACTGCAAACTGTACTCAATCTGCCATCTCTCCTGTCCACTTCAGCAGCTAAAATCTTAAGCCGCTCCCGGCATTTCAGCTCCTCAATTCTTGGCGGTTCACCTCCCCGCTCACAGTGCTGCTGACTCCCGACCTGAGTGAGTCCTCTCCACCATCCTGTGTCCTTCTGGCTGAAGTAAATGTCTCCAAAGCTGCTGCTGCTCCTCCTCCAAAAATAGCAATTTTTTTTGCTTGCATCCATGCCTTCTATGGGGGACATTTAAAAACGACATTCTTAACTGACTGTGCCCTCTTCATAAAGTTGCAGCTAATCAGGCATGTACTGTACACCCGTGGACCTGATTGAAAAATGCACTTACAACTTGTAAGTGAATATCTCAAGTCAGTTTCACTGGCATGCAGTACAGTACATACCTGATTGGCTGACCCCCAACAGCTGCAAGAAAGCCAATGAAACCAAACAAAGAATGTTGGAGGAGGACAGCTGGCAGCCCAGCTCGTAGCCATCCCAGACTGAAGTGGCACTTTTCTTTCTAGTGCAGGCCACGTCTGTCAAATTACTGTCATAGACAGCTTGCTGATTCATTGGTGCCTGAGGGACGAGCCCCATAAAGCGACAACTGCATTGGGCAGAACACTCACACACCTCTAAAATGTGTACTGTCCCAAAATGTTGCTTGTGCATGTGCAGCATGCAAGCAAACATAAAAAATGACTGGACTTAAAAAAAAGCTTTTTCAGTTTTAAACTGGGCTGCTGCTTTAAGAAAAAAAGAAAGGTTTCTTTTATGAGCCCATTCCAGCTACAGACCAAGCTGAAACATGATCAGTCTGTGGCTCCACAGGAATACTGTTAATTTCATATAATTGCTGTGGCAAAAAAATGATTCCCCAAGAATTATATAAAATAAAGGCGGGATGGGAGTGTAATACTCAAATTTTACACAACCCCTCAGTCTGGGATGCCATTTTATAAACCCCTTGAGCTTTGCTGTCAGGGTTTATGTGACATCCCATACCTCGGGATCTGTAAAATTCTCATTATAACCCCCTACCCAGCCATTATTCTCTATATTATGTATGCTGTGCATGATCGGATTATAGACAGTTTAGGTCCTGATGTTGTAAATCTTTCTGAACCCCTGCTCATCTCATGGATTTATGTTCTTATTTTGTTTTCCTACTTGAACCATGTGGGACTGGAGGGGGAGCCAAGGGTCTCAAAATGGCCACTGCCTCATGGCGGATGGAGTACACACTATAGGTGCAGTTATTGAGGGATTTCAGTACACAATTCATGCTGCCAACTCTCAAACCATGGCCAGACCAATACCCGGTATTCACTGTTCTCCCCCTCTTGACAGAGTAAGTCGGATACCTATTTAAATGTTCAGTCTTTATTGTTGAAGTTTAATGCTGCAACCCAGTTCATATCGCTATTCAAAGATGTTTTGGTAATAACTTTTACTGGCAATAATCTTGTGTGTTACTTTTTACAAGGAGCCCACTATGTTTCCAAGCTCATTCAAGCCATGTATGATCCATACAAAATTTCAGAGTTTGTACTTTCCCTGTGCATGTATGTTCTGCAAACTTTCCATGCTAGCAAAGCATGATATGGCTGTGACCCAGTCGTGCAGGGAAGGAGGGGTGATATGTTTTAACCAAAGCAGAACTTAACATTTTGCTTTTAAATATGCTGCTAATATCAGTTTTTAATGATTTTTTTGAACTGTGTAGAGAAATGAGACATCCTCTAAGAAGATAAATTGGGATGATGCTGTTATGGGGGCTCCTGAGACTTTGCTCAATTCTGTCATACTTTTCTGCCACAGGCCACACTGTGCTGACAACCTGGGTTCAGAAGTGAGCCCAGGAAGTTGCATCAGGGGCCAAGCCATAGCCTAACCAGCTGCCATTCAGCAGCACATCTTGGCCAGAGAGGGTAGGCAGCAGGTTCCACCATCACAGCAACTCCTGTGACTAGGCCAGGGAGCTTGTCCTGCTGTGGGGCAAGCTGCATTTGGTGAGGCCACCATAGGCATTGCCACCACCTGGGAAGGAGTGATGGCATGAACAAAACCAGGGAAAAAATGCTGTCTCAATGACGGTGAAAAGAAATCAGGGTATATCCCGGGTTATGTGTATATCTCTGAAGGTGATATCAGGGTGCAGAGAATACAAATCAATATAGCAAATGAAAAACAAAACAGATAGTATTCTACTAGAAATGGGAGAGTTTGGGGCTGAGCCAGAGCACATGCAAGAGACTGGTCCCAGGTGTATCATGGTTCCAACAGTGAGAGTGGGGTAATACCCCCAAAGAGTCTATGATGACCAGGTTCTATACTAGCAGAGCAGAATCTTTGTTTGTATGAGGTAATATTTTGCATCTCAGACCATGGTGTGGGCCCCAACTACAGCAGGCATCTCAGGTTAAAGTGGACAGTGAAATACTGTATGTAATTGAAATGTGTCAGGTTTTTAGTCTTCCATCAGATGCCAGTGCTGATAGAAACATGAACATAGAAGTTGTCAGCAGATGGGGACAGTATGATCCATCAAGTCTGCCCTTGGCTTCCTACCCCACTACTTAGCTGCATGCATGTATCCCACAGTGTCTGTCCCATGCCCACTTGAATTCCCCCACTGTCTTGACTCCCACCACCCCCTTCAACAGGCTATTCCATGGTTCTACAACACGCTCTGTGAAGAAGAATTTCCTTGTATTGCTTCTAAACTTTCCTTCCTTAAGTCAAGGGTTGTGCCCTCTAGTCCTGCTGTAGTCCTTTACCTGAAAGAGGTTCTACATGTGCACCCTGTTGTTGCCTTTAAGGTATTTGAATGTTTCTATCATGTCCCCATGATTCCTGAGTTGTTCTAGGGAGTATAATTTGAGGTCATCCAGTCTTGCCTCATACGGTTTCTGATGCAAGCCCTGCACCATCTATAATGCTTTTCTCTGTACCATCTCCAACCTATCTGTGTCCTTCCTGAGGTGTGGCCTCCAGAATTGGACACAGTACTCCAGGTGAGGCCTGACCAGGAACCGATACAGCGGTGTGATTACTTCATGCCTTCTGCTCGTGATGCCCTCCCTATGCATCCCAGGATACCACTAGCCTTTAGTGCTGCCTTTTCACATTGTCTACTGACCTTGCGGTCATCTGATATGATCACCTCTAGGTCTTGCTCATGCCTGGTAGCCACCAGCTGCTCCCCTACTATTGCGTACAGTGTCCCTGGGTTATGCTTTCCCAGGTGCATGACCTTGCATTTTTTGGCACTGAATTTCAATTGCCAGATCTTGGACCACTCTTCCAGTTTTCAGAGATCAGCTTCCATGCTTTGCTGTCCCTCTACTGTGTCTACCCTATTGCTGATTTTGGTGTCATCTGCAAACAGGCACACCTTTCCCTCCAGTTCATCCGCAATGTTGCTGATGAATATGTTGAAGAGGATCGTCCCCAGAACTGAGCCCTGCAGGACCCCGCTAGTCACTCTCCACTCCACAGTCAGAGTGCCATTTACTAATACTCTCTGAGTTCTCCCATGTAACCAGTTTCTGACCCAGTTTGTAACCTTGGCCCGATTCCCATGTTCTCCAGTTTTTTTGACTAGTCTCCTGTGCAGAACTGAGTCAAAAGCTTTGCTGAAGTCCAGGTAAACCACATCCACTGTCCCACCCTGATCCACTGTTTTGATGACCCAATTGAAAAAAATCAACCAAGTTTGTCTGGCAGGACCTCTCTGCCATGAAACCGTGTTGATTTTTGTCAAGCAGATCAGTTTGCTCCAAAAAAGCTATGATTCTTTCCTTCAGCAGGGACTCCAACAGTTTTCCCACGACTGACGTTAGACTAACCAGATGGTAGTTACCTGGCTGTTCCTTGCTTCCACTCTTGTGGAGTGGTAATACTGTTGCACTCTTCCAATCCTCCAGCACCTCCCTGCTCCTTAATGATTTGTTGAAGAGCACTGCTAAGGGGGCTCCCAGTTCCCTCCCTAGTTCTTTCAGTATTCTTGGGTGTATCCCATCTGGCCCCCTAGCTTTATCTACCTTTAACTTGTCTATTTCCTCCAGGAACCTTTCCTCTGTGAAGTGACCCATGTCTATTCCTTCAGTCAGACACTTCTTTATGCCCATTGTTGGTCCATTACTGTCTGCTTCCTGTGTGAAGTATTCATTGAGTGCCTCTGCCTTCTCCCCTTCTTGCTCTGTGGTTTGTCCGTCTGTTTTTGTGATTCTAACAATGCCCCCTTTGGTCTTCCTTTTTTCACATATGTAGCTGAAGAAGGTTTTGTTAGCTTTTTTTACTCCCTGAGCTATCCTGACCTCTATTTGAGCCTTTGCATTTCTTATCACTTTCCCTGTCTCTTTTAGTTTCTGTTTGTATTCTGTTTAGTCTGCCTTGTTCCCCGACTCCTTGCACTTTTTGAAGGCTATGCGCTTTTCTCTCACCATGGTTGCCACCTCCTTGGAAAACCATAGTGGATTTTTCCTCCTTTTGGTCTTACTAACCTGACCAGCACACTGTAATGTGACCATGGTTATTGCATCCTTCAGCCTTGTCCATTATTTCTTAATGCTCCCTTCTGTCGAGATACTAAGGTTGTCTCTTAGGCAGGCTTTCATGTTTGTGATGTCTGCCCCCATGAAGTCAAGGACCTTCAGTTTGGAGTGTGTGGAGTCTATAGTCCTTTTTACCCTGAACCATACCATGCTATGATCACTGTTGCCCAGGTGGTTCCCTACTTTGACACTCATAACCTATCACTATTTGTGAATATCAGATCTAGAACTGTGGTACCCCTTGTGAGTGATGTCACTAGCTGACTTAGACCTGCTTTCTTAGTATGACTAGGAATTCTCTGCTCTTCTGTGATGCCGCTGTGTGGGTATTCCAATCTATGTCTGGCAGATTAAAAATTCCCCATCAGCACCATGTCCCCTTTGCCTGACATCTGGAGGGTGGTTTCCAGGATTTCCTTATCCCTGGCTTCCTCCTGATTTGAGGATCTGTAGATTATTCCTACTTGAATGGGTTTCCAGCTTCTGGCCCCTATTGTGATCCATAGATCCTCTGGTTCTGCTAGTGCCTGCTGCATTTCTGTAGCATTGATGGTATCCTTCACATAAATAGCTTCCCCCTCCCCTTTTCCTAGTCCTAGCTCTCCTAAACAAGAAATGACCTAGTGTTCTCTAGAGCAATCACTTTTGAACAGTAGACTTCATGTTATGGTTTCTAAAATATTGTTTGGCTTCATTGGGGACTGGGGTTCCACCTGGAGGGACACCAGCCTATACTGGCAGGATGATCTGCATCTGTCCAGGAAGGGAACAAGTCTTTTGAGCAATCAGTTTAAATGCTTCATTAGCAAGCTTTTAAACTAGTCAAGGGGGGAGGCACTGATAAGCAGCAGGAACATCCCAGGCTCTCCCTACAAAACAGGGTACTAAATGAGAAAAAGACCGAGGTAGAAAGGTCAGTGGGGGATGCTGCAACAGAAGGTAAAGCCATCAAAAAATCAAGAGCAATGAGAACCAATGCCCGCAGTCTGAGTAACAAGCTTCCTGAATTAGTGGCTTTGATGCAGGAGGAACATCTGGATATCGTGGCAGTCACAGAAACATGGTACACACAAAACCATGACTGGGACGTAAACATACCAGGATACACTATCTACAGGAGGGACAGGAAGGGTAAAAGAGGAGGAGTAGCCCGTTACATAAGGGAAGGAATCAAAGCAACAGAACAAAAGGGAAAACAGGGCAGAGAAGAAGCACTGTGGGTAAATTTGGAGACCGGCAATGGCACCACAATCCGCACAGGGGGTTGTATACAGACCCCTTTCTCAGGGGAGGAAATGGACAAGGAAATGATAGAAAGTATACTTACAATGGCAGAAAAAGGGAAGATATTGCTGATGGGTGATCTGAATATGCCAGATGTTAACTGGAGTGCAGTTGCAGCAGCCACTTCGAAGAGTGGGTTTATTCTAGATGCCCTACAGGGGGCATGCCTTAGACAACTAGTATTGGAGCCCACTCGAGAGGAGCAATCTTAGACCTGGTTCTCTCAAATGGAGATGAAGAGAGGATCACAGATGTAGAAGTGGGTAGCCATCTGGAAACTAGCGACCATCGAACAGTATGGTTCACAATAAACACAGCAATACAGTCAAGCCCTACAAAGGCAAAAGTACTGGACTTTAGGAGGGCTGACTTTGCCAAAATGGGTGAGTGCCTAAGGAATGCACTAGCAAATGGGCAGGAAGGAGGGGTGGAAAAACAATGGGGAATAATAAAAACTCCCATCACAGAGGTAACAAGCCTTTGTGTGAAGCAAATAAACAAAATAAAATGATGTAAGAAACCACTATGGTTCTCAAAGGAAGTGGCAGTGAAGGTTCAAGAGAAAAAGAAAGCATTCAGAAAGTACAAGGAATCACAGAAGGAGCAGGACAGAGAACTATATCAGTTCAAGCAAAAGGAAGCTGGGAAGACAGTCAGAACAGCAAAGGCCCAAACCAAGGAAAAGATAGCCAACTCAGTTAAGAAGGGGGATAAAACCTTTTATAGGTACATCAGGGAGCGAAGGAAGACCAAGAGAGGGATAGTGAGGCTTAATAAAGGAGAGGAGGGTGGGCAGAGGGTGACTGTGAAAAGGCAGAGATACTAAACAAATATTTTTGCTCAGTATTTACAAAGGAAGAGGGGGAGGTACCTAAAACAAACAGTGGAAACACTCTGGAAACAGAAGTTGATACCAGCCCATTTACAGAAGAAAGGGTTCTGAAAGAACTCTTAAAACTGAAGGTGGACAAAGCAATGGGGTCTGATGGGATTCTTCCCAGAATTCTAAAAGAACTAAGGGTAGAACTAGTGACACCACTGACTACCCTCTTTAACAAATCATGGGAGGATGGGGTGGTACCCGAGGACTGGAGGAGGGCAGATGTAATTCCCCTTCACAAAAGTGGGAGCAAGGCAGAAGCAGGAAACTACAGACCTGTTAGTTTAACCTCAGTGGTAGAGAAAATAATGAAATCACTTCTGAAGGAAAGAAATGTCGAGTATCTAGAGGCCAGAGGGGCACAGGACCCAAGGCAGCATGGATTCACAGCAGGAAGGTCATGCCAGACGAATCTGATAGATTTCTTTGACTGGGTGACCAAAGTAGTAGATTAGGGAGGGGCTGTGGACATGGCCTACCTAGACTTTAGCAAGGCATTTGACACAGTCCCACACAAAAGATTAATACACAAGTTAGCCAGCCTGGGAGTGGGTCCCAAGATGACAGCCTGGGTAAAGAATTGGCTGGAGAATAGGACACAGAGAGTAATAGTAAATGGAGTCCACTCTGAAGAAAGGGGGGTTACTAGGTGGGGTACCTGAGGGTTCAGTATTAGATTCGTCCTCTTCAATGTCTTTATAAGCGACATTGCAGAGGGACCTGAAGGAGGGCATGTCTCTTGCAGATGACACAAAGATCTGCAACAGAGTTGATGCACAAGGTGGGGTGGAAAGGATGAGAAGGACTTGGCAAGGTTAGAGGAATGGTCAAATGTATGGCAGCTTAGATTCAATGCTAAGAAGTGCAAGTAATGCACCTGGGAAACAAAACCCAGGGAAGAGTACACAATGGGGGTGAGATTATACAACAACAAAATGGAAAGGGACCTGGGGGTATTCATATCAGATGACCTAAAGGTGGGCAAGCAATGTGAGAGGGCAGCAAGGAGGGTTGGGGATACTGGGATGCATAGGAGAGGCATCGCCAGTAGAAAACAGGAAGTTATTATCCTCTGTACAGACAGCTGGTCAGACCCCATCTGAGTACTGCGTGCAGTTATGGAGACCCAATCTCAAAGACATAGACAGGATGGAAGCTGTCCAGAGGAGGGCAACTAAATGATGCAGGGTCTGCACCAGAAGACATATGAAGAGAGACTTAAGGAGCTTAATATGTATAGCCTCGAGGAAAGGAGGGAGAGGGGGGACATGATAGAAACTTTCAAGTACCTCAAGGGAATCAACAAAGTCCAAGAGGGTAGCATCTTTCAAAAAAAGAGGTGTGCAAGAACAAGGGGGCACAATCTGAAGATAGAGCGGGGGCAGCTCAGAGGTAATTTAAGGAAGTATTTTTTCACAGAGAGGGTTGTGGATGCATGGAACGGCCTTCCAGAGGAGGTTGTGGAGTCAAAAACAGTGGTGGAATTCAAGCATGATTGGGACAGTCATAAGGCAATTCTAGGGGGTGGGTGTAGGAAGAAGTAGGCTGCTGGTTAACTAGGATCTGCAGCTTATCCATTAGGTAGGGAAATGGGCAGACTGGGTGGGCCAAGTGGTCCTTATCTGCCGTCAAATTCTATGTTTCTATGTTTCTATGTTTCTATGTTTCTTGTACTTAGCTGAGATTGGCATTGTTTACTTTAGACAAATGATTGCAAATCTCATCAAGAACTTTGCTTCTGGCCTGGGTAATTGTGGACAGCTTGTCAGATAAACACCTGGGGACATATTTTCAGAGGGTTTGGGGACTAAGTCCCACACCGCAGCTGTTGTTGTGAACTAAATATCTCTGCCGGGTGGCATGCCGTTTTTCCGCATGGGCAGCTGCACAGCTTCCGAAATTCTGACTAACCTGAGTCAGGCTGGAGTTTGCATCCTGATGGCACTCTGTGTAATGCACACATGAGTCAATCATTTGAGATAAGCAGGAGGCCCTACCTGGCCATGGTGGGGTCACACTCTGGGGGTCGGCAGTACCACTGCATACCTTTCCTATCTTTTGAGGGATGCTACCTTTGGAGCAATTGTGCCAAAAAATGTCTGCAAGTTTATCAAATAGGGCCTCTAAATTTCTTCGCATTTGTCTCCTATTACTCACAGACATTGCTTAACCACCATCCCATACTGAATCACCCACTCCCTAACAATTTTTCACTCATGGGCTGACCACCTTTAGTTCAGCATGACACTGGTCATTTGTGCACCAGAAATGTACAATTTCAGTCCATCAGCAGGGTATAGTACACCACTAAGAAGCATACTGGGACAATGTATGCAGCATGAGCTTGTAAGAAACTGAAAAGTGTGTCTCTTTTATATTTATACCACAGACTCCAGCCTGTAGGATATCTTGTGATTGTCTGCAATCGCGTATGAACGTTACTTGGTTTGTTTGCTATCTGAGACTTCTCACCGCATGTGATCTTGTTATTCTTCTATGCAGTTTGCAACTCTGATTGAATTATTCTTATGAATTATTATTGAATTATTGAATTGCTCTTATTGATTGTAACAGATACAGGAAACTTAAAAAAAAGTTTTGTTTAAAGAAAAAAACATTAAAGCGATGTTCACAGCCTGCTGGGTCATTCATGCTTACTTCTGAAATGATAACATCCAGAGGCATAAGTCCTTGGGTTGGGTTGGGTTTCAGCATAATTGTATAGCCTCAGGTAAATTTTATTTTCACTGTGTTGCTTGGAACTGGATATTGTTGATGCACAACTACTGAAGTAGTTTTACTCTTGTACCTTACTGTATTGTCTACCTCCACACACCCAGTGCATCTATAGACAAGCTGTTACCAGCTCAGTATGTTTTTTTCTGGCAAAACTTTTAAAATCAATCAATCAATAAAACAGGCTATGCACAGAGGCACAGTTTCTACTACTGTGATAATATTGATACAATATGACTAAACATTAATTGTATTTAGAAGTAATTAAAAAGCAAAAGCACTACATTATATGGAAAATTAATTAATTTTATGTATTTTGTTCATTAAAAACATATTTTATCGGGCACCCAGGAGAATCATTTCCAGTTCTGACATAGGGGAGGGGGGAGGAGTAACACAATGGAAAATGCAGGTAATAAATAAGAGTTAATACACAGTAATGGTACTGATGTGGATGGACACTGTGAAGACATTCCAAACAAGGCAGCCTCAACCCAGTCCATCCCTTGTGTCCAGTGCTCCCCTCCTTTACTCAAGCCTTGTGCCAAACGGTCCCTGACATCCAGTTGCAGCACTCCCTCACCCTGTCTATGTTCCTTGCATGTTGATGGCTGTGACAGGGAGATCCTGCCACTCTTGAGGACTGACCTTTCTTAAATCTGTTGCAATGGTTCTTCCATTTCTTAGCCTAATCTATCCTTTACAATTTCTAGTCCATAAGGTTGGGCACCACCTCCCCTTTCTTGACTATGTTATAGTGTCCTCTTTAATTTACCTATTCCCTCTCAGGCCCTTGTACAGAAACATTATTGTGGTGACCTCCGAGCTGATGTAAAACAACAGGCGGTGTTCCTCATTGTTGGATTTAGTATGCAATGGCACTATGTCATAAAATACCTTGATGTACAGTATATACCTTATGTGTATGAAACCTGTAAATGTTGAACTTACCATGGCACTAGGTGTTTTTGAAAAAGGTAAAAAGTACTAGGTGACTGTATTCTAGAAATTAAGTTGGTTGTGTTGTTAAATGCATGTAAATTGGTACCATGTATTCCTGCTGTAAACTGAGCCAATCTGAAATGTCATGGTGATTTGCATATATCCCATGAGGCTTTTCATTATGGGATGAGGGGCTTTCACAGAAAAGTGTAGATCAGTAGGTGCTGACAAGTGCAGAGAAAGGACATACATAGTCTGTTGCTGCAAACTGATGTATCGAAGAAGGAATATGCCATCACTGAAGGTTTCCTCCTGTATTTTGAATAAACATCACACAGAGATTGTGTGTTGAAACTGAAGTTCGATGTCTGGTCCATCTGTTATCCCACAACCCCTCCACAGACTTGGTTTTAGAAGTAGGATAACTTGCTGGAAGCATCTGGACTGGACAAAAAGGGATATTTTGTGGTGGATATTGCCCAGATATCACAGGTGGATCAATGCACCAGGAGTTGCCAGAGTAGAACCCAGAGAAGAAAGTCTGCAGAGTTCTGACCAGATCCATGGCTAAAAGACGGAGAGAAGCTGCTGCCTGGACTGGACCTGGGAGCTCAGAGGAAATAAGTCTGAAGATGGTGAAGAGATGCAAAGAGATGAGGAACTACAAAGGGGTTGAGGCAGACCGACTATGCAGAGAGGTGGAACACCGATGCCAGGTGCTCAAGAGGACTCTGCCAGAGAGTTTGGATAAAGAATCAGAGGAAGATTTTTCATGGGCTCTGCTGGAGGAGAACCTCCTGACTGAGCAGGATATTCCTTTGTTGCTTGTGTTTCCAGGATGTTACCTGTTGGAGGTTGTAGATGCAAGTATGGAACTTGAATGTGAGACCCCAGGTAAGATTGTGCTTAGTGATATTGTGCTGGGGTTGAAGACTCCAAGCAAGCAAGCAAGAAGAAGCTCATGAGGTTGAAGGGACATTTTCTTGTATTGATACAGCTAAATCTATTAACAATATTAACTTGGTTATACTGCAGGTTAAAGATGCTAATGTTGCCAAACTGTTACAATATGTTAAGATCAAGGAGGTGGTACATGTGTTTTATTTATTTATTATGGAAAACCTACGGAGGAGTAGGTGGGTGGAAAATGGATTGGAACCTGTGCTGGGGTACTACCTAGAGTGTCCATCCTCAGGTGACTGTATCCATAGCAAGCGAAATGAATGAATCAAGAGACATAGTGGGTTTATGTAGAGGGGTTGAACATAGGACTGGGCCCCTGCTTAAAACCAACATGTCTGGTGGGGTTGGAGCAGGTAATTACTCACCCCAGAAAAATTATTTCTGTAATACTAGACTTTGCAGTTGTCCAAATATTTGGTTATGAAACATGATGGACAACATGTAAATGCTGATTTCATGTCTAGATATGGTGCAGGAATTTATGTCAATGGAATATGTTGGACTTTCCCTAAAAGGAGATAGGAAGGTGCCATTAGTCTCTGTTGAGAAATGTGTTAATGCCTCAGGGTAATGCATGATGATAGGCACTGTATTTATGATGGAATGTTTATTGTTAATAGGGACCCTGAGTAAGAGCCTTCTAAAGATGGATGGGTGGTTGCTCCATCCCTTCCTGGGACAGGAAAGTGGTAAGCAGTCTGAGATAACTGATTCCCTCTTAAGATGGGGAATATGTGACAGGGAGATCCTGCCACTCTTGAGGACTGACCTTTCTTAAATCTGTTGCAACAGTTCTTCTGTTTCTTAGCATAATCTATCCTTTACAAGTTCTAGTCCATAAGGTGGGCCACCTATGGGCACCCCCTCCTCCTCCCCTTTCTTGCTATGCTATAGTGTCCTCTTTAATTTTTTCTTTTCCCTCTCAGATCCTTGTGCAGGAAAGTTACTGTGGTGACCTCTGAGCAGATGCAAAACAACAGGCTGTGTTCCTCATTGTTGGGTTTAGTATGCAATGGCACTATGTCATAAAATACCTTGATGTATATACCCCATGATGTTTGCATTATGGAAGCATGTGTGATGTTGTGTTTCTTTGAAACTTGGCTTATTGTCAATGCCCTTTGGGGTAACCCTTGTTTCAGTGCTTCTGCACTGAGGTTCTTTGTCTGTAGCTTGTTTGTTTTTTTTTCTTTTTGAGCTCCCACCATCCAAGCAAACAAGTCAACCACAGGGATGAAGGGTTTTCACTGAAAAGTTTAGATCAGTAGATCAGTGAATCAGTAGGTGCTGACAAGTGCAGAGGAAGGACATACATAGTCTGTTGCTTCAAACTGATGTATTGAAGAAGGGATATGCTGTTGCTGAAGGTTATCTCCTGTATTTTGAATAAACATCACACAGAGAGTATGTGTTGAAATTGACATTCAGTGTCTGGTCCATCTGTTATCCCACAACCCCTCCGCAATAGCATTATGTGGCACCCCTTACCTCACACAACCCCAATTCATTCAGACCCAGGCATCCAGTGCCACCCTTCCCTCACTCTGCTCCTGTGCCAGGTTGTCTGTAGCTTCTAGTGACACCCCTAAAATAAAGAAAAGCAATGAAAGTCACGTTTCCAGAAACCTGAATTCTTTTAAGGTCTCTTGAAGTAGGCCACCCCGATGGAGAAGCAACAGAGCTGTTTCTTACAATGGTTGTGGGTTTCTGTGCCAAGCCTGGATCACAGCTACAGGGCAGCAGGACGTGGAGGTGGTATCCCAGCGGCTGTGTGAGTGGGAAGTGGCCATCTTCCACATGATTGAGGACAAGTTATTCCTTCAGGTTTTGGGAGGCTGATGGGTCTTTCTAATGGCAAGAGAGGTTGCTTCCAATAGTGGTAAAATCAGGGGCCTGAGTCAGCTGAAGAGGGCCTGATCACATCTTTAATGTGAAAGAAGGCTAATTATAATCCAAAACATTCCTTATGCTAAATAGGGCCAGCCCTAAAAGTCTAGTGGTGAACACATCTGCTCACCATTTTATAGACCAGTTTCAATTCCCAAAACACGAGACCCCATTGGCCCACACTAAGCAATCACACAGCCAGATGGCTGTGTACTACCTTTTTTAGAGTGTAGGCAATGCCTGTTACAGTATGGCTGCCCTTGGTAAAACAGGGGATGAGGAAGTGTGCAATTCCTGTGATTCTTGTGAAATGGCATCAATGACAGAGAGGTCAGAAAGGATGCAAGAGAATGGCCCTAGTTGGTGTGTGGCTACAGAGGAGTGCCCCATAGTGAAGTACTGGTGGTGATAGTAGGGGGGTCTTGGTGGCACAGGGGAGTAAAAACAAGTTGAAAACATAGGAGGAAAAGGGGGAAATTCTACCAGTATTGCTTTGAGGAATTTGAACATTTCATTGCTAAACCTTGATGCAAAATGGCCAGCTTACGTGGATTGAGTTAACCTTCACAAAATGAACTGATGCAGGATGTGGGAAGTCTAACAGTGCATTGAAAATTGCAGTAAAAATATTCCGACTGAGCATTATTTCAGTGGACAATTTTTCAACATTTGATTTTCTAGGAAATCATTTTTGTTTCACTCTGAACTTCGTTGTGGGATTCAAATCTGAGATTCAGAGTATTTCACAGCTCTGTGCTCTTGGCTGTGGTGGGAGTGGTATCTGAGAGGTACTTCCTGGTCTCCATCATGTCACCTCTCTCCCTCCACTCTTCCAGGGTGTACATGTTGAGATCTCTCAATCTGTCCTCATAGGGTATCTCATGCACACCCTGCACCAGTTCTATGCTGTTGACTGTGGTGGGGTTTGAACCTGGGATTCTTCCAATAGCACAGTTCTGTGCGTTTGGCCATGGTGGGATTTAAACCTGGGAATTGCCAAAATTCAAAGTTCTGTGCTGTTGGTTGTGGTGGAACTCAAAACTGGAATTCACTCAATTTCAGTGTTCTGGGCTCTTGCCTTTGGTGGCATTTGCATGTGAGATTCACCTGATTTCTAATGTCTATGTTCTTGGCTATGGTAGGATTGAAGCCTGGGATTCACCTAATTTGAAATTTCTGTGCACTTGGCTATGGTGGGATTTGAACCTAGGATTCACCCAATTTCATTTCTGTGCTCTTGGCTGTGGTAGATTTGAACCTGGGAATTGTCCAATTTAAAAGTTCTGTGTACTTGACTGTGGTGGAATTTGAGCCTAGGGTTCACTCAATTTCACAACTGTGTGCTCTTGGCTGTGATGGAATTTAGTCCCAGGATTTTCCCAATGTCATAGCTCTGTGCTTTTGGCTACAGTGGGATTCAATCCTGGGATCTGCCTAATTTCACAGTTCTGAGCTCTTGCCAATAGTGGAATTCACACTTGGGATTCATCTGATTTCATAGTTCCATTCTCTTTGCTGTGGTGAGATTCAAACCTGGGAATAATTTAATGACTTACTGTTTGATTGCACGTGTTAGTAGTGCAACAGGTAGCATTAGTGAGGTAAATACATAAATATTAACATGTGGTATGACACATCATGGAGTGGGATGGGGGCCATTGTGGTGGGCAGGTGACTGGATCTTATTGCGGGATGTGAGCATAGTAGACAGGGTTAGGTGTTGCTGTGTTTTGTTTTGTTCCAAGTTAGGTTATTTTCTTTGGCTAGCATTTTGTTACTGCCTCTCTTCTTCTCTTTTTCTTTCTTTCACTCTTCCTGTCTCCATGGTAAATAGTTCCTACTTGATAACAGCTGTATGTAGCTACGGCAAGGGTGGGGGGGGGCAGCTTCAAAGTAGTTGTGTGTATGTGGTGTGTCTGAAACCATACTACACTGACAAATCACATTCTAGAAAGTACAAACAGGAAAACATCATTGGGAGATGACTTGCAAAATGGGTCACATGTCGGTATTCAAATCATGACAGCCACACAATACACCACTGGCTGAAAAGTGGGATTGGTTCTGTACTCCCTCACTCACTCAATTACAGACCTGACACCTACAGACTCCTGCATGCTGCCAGTGTGGTCACCATTGCTGCCCAAGCAAACACAAAAAGGAAGGATCAACAGTCACTCTGAAGGCCAAAGTCCCATAAGGCTGCAGACCATTATGTGATAGCACAAATGAATAACCTTGGAGGTGAAAGTCTATCTGTATTGCTTCTGCAGGTGCAAAAAGGGGAATTTAGGCAACTTCTAAAAGCTGAGTCCTCTGTCAACAATTCACTAGTCAAAATGAACTTTAAGAGTTTGCACAGCTTCTATAAACTACCATTATCTAGGTCAACCTGATGAAAGCCAACTTCTAATAGAAGATGGTGAGAGCTGTCTGCTAGAGAACAGAAAAAGGAAACAAGACCCCCTTGGAATCGTAGCTGAACCTGCCATGAAGCAATGCCTGCACAGCAGGCAAATGATCCTGTGGATAAAATCTAAGCCTGAACACAGAATCTGTGTAACAGAAAGCTGAAATCCTATGTAGCTAGCCAAGTATTACAATATGGCAGGGGCACTACAACATGAAGAAAAGCACTTCTGTTACTGAAAAAATAACAGGAGTTTCAAGAGGACAAACTATTCCTCTAAATGGCCGCAGGAGGTGTACTGGACTGAACAATGCTGGTTGCTGGACTTTCCTCCAAAACAGCACTTTTTGGCGTGGTTCCTGGTTGTTAAAAGCATATACTTTCATTGATCAGTTTTACTGTATGATCAAATGAAAAAGGGAGAGCTTCTATGTGTCAGAAGGGAATGATAAAATAAACTTTGTCTTTAATGTCTGAGATGTTTCAGCCCTTTACATCTTCAGAAATTGTTGATCTGTGATTGATTTCAGCATCAGTTTTCACAGGGAGCTTATGTTTTGTTGTACATTCAGGAAGTCATCATTGCAAAGCACATTCTTGTTTTTTTTTTTCTTTTGAATGATCAAGGCCCACATAACACAATTCTAATGTAAGAGAAAGACTCACCAAGAGAATAGCCTCTGTTATAGTCTGCGTATTAGCTTGTCAGCTATACAGCAACTGAGGATCTGTACTGCTGGACCAATACTGGAAATGGGAAATAGCACTAGGGCACTACTACCCTCAGTGCAGCAAACAGAATCATGGGTGAGGAGAAGGGTTAGGAAGCATGGCATTCCATAAGATTTTGCATTTTTACACCTTATCTATTTTTTTTTTAACTTCTCTTTATGCACCACCCTACAGGGAACTTTCTCCAGCATCCTTCACCTCACCCCAAGCTCTACGTCCCACCTAGGACACCTCCTCTCCTCACACTAGCCTGACTGATCCCCTGGCTCTGAACCCCCAGAGGTTGGGCTGCCCTATCTGCCCAGGGTGCTCTATCTAGAATGAAGCGTGCCAGACTGGGCGATTGGCCCTGGAGAGGAGAGTGCCCGGTAGTTGGGAGTATAGCCTGGTGGGGGCAGAGGTGCCTTCACCCATCCCTGAGGATGGGGATTTTCCATGTTTAGTTTCCCCCCTAGAGTGCATAGGTGCAATGATGTCCATGCGATCAAGTCACTGATGTCCGCCACCACTCTGCCCACTTGAACGGTTGAGCATCAGCAGTATCCCTAGTCTCCACCAGAGCTCACTGTTATGCTGAGCAGCCCCAGAGCCCACCCCCAGGAGAGGAGAGCAATCCATCAGATGCTCCATCCTCTCCCTTCCCTACCAGCACCCAGCCGCCCGAGTCCGCTCCTGAACCCAGGTCGCCGGCGTGACGTGAGGTGAGGTGTGCCGTCCAGCACCTCAACCCTCAGTGCCACTGGGCCGGCCTTCTTATCTGTTTTACTTGAAGACATTTGGGGGGAGGGGGTCCGTCCTTTTTGTAAAATTAGGTCCATTTTATTTTACATTTTCAATTTTTTACATGATCACACAACAGCCATTCTTCTCAGCATTTTTTAATGGAACTGAGTCATACTTTCAATTTCATAAACTGATCTGCATTCCTGCATAGCACCTTGTATTCCCAATACTGTTTTAGTTTTGTCTAACATCCCAATAGTTGCATTTCCAAGCAACATATAGAAACTGGCTATGGCAATAAGCTTTTATACATTTACTGCGGCAGGAATGAATTTAAAACAAAAGGCATCTTTCTTCACTAACATTCTTCATTGACACACATCTCATTAGAAACTATATTTACAATTTAACATTGTGGCTCTGAATCACTTTCTACTTAACACATCCCCGTTTCAGAAAGCAGTTTGCTGCCCCACAAAGGACAGCACTAGAAGCCACATCAGCTGATGAACACCAGGCTACAACCAGATTGTAGCTCAATGTTACTTAGCTGGTGTGGCTTTTGTTTAAACAAATATGCATTCAACTCTCTAAGCCTTGGGGTGTGCACCACCCTGTTTGTTTTTTTCTGTAGACCGCTGACTGGCAGCACCTTTGAGGGATAAGGAGTGCACTTTACTTCTTCCTTGCATAAATGTTAGTGGCCCTTCCCTAACACTGTCACAGCTTCATGCAAACCTAAACCACACCCCTTATGTAGAACCTCTACTGGTAGATAGTAGGGGAGTTGCAAAGTTGCAACAGGATAGGGGTGTGTGGGGGTGGCGGGTTTGCATCCAGTAGGTTTACCGACTGTTCTCTGATTATAATTTTGTTATGGCTGGATGTATTTGTGGTTTTTGAAATTTTAATAAAGGTTTAATTGAAAAAAAAAAAAAAGTTGCAACAGGATAATGAAAAGCCTGATGAGAAAGTGGTCAGGGGATGAGCACAGATGTTGGTCCACATTTGTGAGGGAATGGGCAAGGGTGGGTAGTTTCACTGGATGCCATGTTTGTCCCCATTTAGTGCCCCTACATAAGGTAAAATGAAAATTGGGCCCCCATGTTTAAAAACAAAATCTTGTAGTTAATTTCTCAGCAGACTTACCAGATTCCTACTGCAAAAATCATCTTTAACGGAGATAGGAAACAGTAGTTGTTGCCATCCTTTTATTGTAATAAATATTTTAACACAACAAAGTCCTATCTGTGTGATTTTTCTTGTGTTTGATGGTGTCTAAGGTATTTCCTTATCTAGCTGAAAGCTTTAGAGATTGAGGTCACCCATAAAATAGGAACTCTTTTTTTTTTTTTAATCTGATCCATGCACTTGCAGAACTGTCTTTATGTCACAGACTCCTGACTCACACCGTAGTCAGGCTGGTTTGTGGCTCATACCAGTTCATTCATATGGTTGTCTCTGACAGATTATGTAACTGTAATTTTAACTGGGTTGGTGCTTTTTTTTTTCCATTATACATACTGAACACTATATGAGCTGCATGTAAGGTATTGGCTTGTTTCTAAAGAAACAGCAGTTACGGACAATCTGTACATAGAGTAGAAACACTCTGTCTGCTTATGAGTGTTGTAATATGATTCTGAGAAGAAATAGCAGTATCCATTTGTTCCGGGCTGGACTGCAACTGCAACTGCTTCAGTCATTATCTTGTAAGTGGTGGGAGGATTGGTGCAGGTGGAAGATGAGTTTGTTGGGGGGGGGGGGGACATTTAATGATGGGCAATGCTGAAAGGGAGCATAGTTTATTTATTTATTGAACATTTGTAACTGTGAAAGGCACACTTAGCTGAGGCTCGTTTCAGGTGCGACACAGCACTTTTTTTTAATTGTCAACTATGTTCCATTTATTGCATGTGGATGTGCTTCCCAATGAAATTTGCCATATGTTAACCTAGTTTAGAGGGTTTGCAGTGCCATGGTAAAGTTTTATAATTCGGACAGAAACAAACTAGGTTAGGTCGTGTTCCATTTCTGTGACCACCTTTCAGACACAATCAAACTGTGGTGTTTTAGTCTTAGAATAACTTAGTAGATGAGGTAACTTTGTGCAACTCTTACTGTATGCATTGCACATTGTCTAACCGTCTGCAACAAGATATGCAAAACTGACCCCCCAAATGATTTGCAAGCCTATATCAAATGGCGGTTACACAGGTGGAACACAGATAATGACACTAACAACTATGAGCACAGGTGTAGCACTAAGATACAGAACAATCTACAGAGGCTATTCACACAAGATTCATTTAAGCAACAAGGGATGACAGGGCGTATGTTGTGGTGGGATTTACACAAACCTTGTATGCTGTGTCATGAGGTGCAGCTGAGTTACTTTAACCACACATGCCCTGAAGTGCATTATTGCGATTATAAAATGATTCCATTATTAAAGCATTTAAAAATGAATTAGGTTAAAAAAAAAATAAACTTTTGATCAGAGGGATCTTTACCAGTTGACTGTTGCAGGATTTACACACAGTCATGTGACATGTTTTGACCAATGAGGCTACAGGATTTTCGAGACCCATTTTATAACAGGAGAATTCCGCTGTAAGAGGGACAAAACTTGTGCAACATATGCAGTGACATAGGTAGCTTAAGCCAGTCACAGGTGGCATACGTGACATGCAAATATTTAATATTCAGACATTGCTGTTAGTTTAGTGGAGCACAATGCAGAAATTAAGAAACAAATAACTGGCTGATGATCAGGTAACAGGATCTGTCTCCACTGA
Source organism: Neoceratodus forsteri (assembly GCA_016271365.2). Lineage (NCBI taxonomy): Eukaryota > Metazoa > Chordata > Ceratodontiformes > Ceratodontidae > Neoceratodus > Neoceratodus forsteri. The sequence goes on from JADMNL010000022.1 coordinate 345,106,870, forward strand.
GTAGTATGCCAGGGTCTGTCAAATTTGGTCAATGTATAGCTGTAACAGTTTGGTATTGATGTGGATACAGTATTAGGTTTCTGAGATCTCAGCAGTTTCAGTCCAGTACCAATCATACTGACAGTAAAATATGTGACCCTGACAAAACATCCTCCACAGCACAATTTAAAGTACACACCACAGTACATCATACAGTTGAACAACTAGCAGCAAATATCTCTTACACCAACGGTGACAGGAAACAATTGCCAGTGGGACATTAGTCTTACGGCACTCAGAGGTCACCAGATACTGGAAAGGTGTATAGAGAATTTTAATAAAGTAGTGTAAAAAATAAAGCAAAATAATGAGAGAGGCAGGGCTAGTAATTATGACATAGCAACATTTCATTGTGGCTAAGCAACAACTGAAATGGCAGGAATAACGATCTGTCGGGAAATGTTCATGCTGTGTAACAGCATATTGAAGGACATGTCAAAGAAATCTTTTTTTTTCCTTTTTTCTTGTGCCGAGTTGATGCTGTGATTAACTAATAAAAAGATAATGAGTGTCATGCAAATTAACCATGACAAATCAAAATAATTAGTATCTTGGACAGGCTGCTGTTGTCCAGTGGAATCAATACCAGATGAGGAGTCATCTGCTTCATCCTCCGCGGGTACCAGACATTTTCTTTTTTACTGCGAGTGGCTCATATACGTAGGGCTGTACAACATGCTGTGTTGCCTAAAAGGCAAAAAGCCCTCTTTTTTCACCACTTTCTGAACCAGAATCACTGTAATTTTCACTATCTTAATGCTGATCCTCCTGAATGTCTTCAGCCATTTCAATCACAGTCGGGAACTGACTGACAAGTTTTGGAGTTATACATGACATTAACAGAGAGACGGCTTACATCAGCTAATACTGAACCTGCCAGGCTGGCAATCATAACTGACCAAAAGAGAGAAAATAAAAAAAGACAGAAGTTTACACATAAAACTACTGAACATCAGTATCATGTCCACTGGTCTCTGATCAATACATTTTAATATGAATACAGTGATTTTTTTTTTCTTATCTCCTTTAATTTTGGCTTTAATGGCTTCAGGAGGCATTGTAGTACAAACACTACCCTAACTGAGTACACAAGCTTCCTGCACAAGATTCTGGATAGGGTCATCTGGTGGGCTTCTTATATATTGACCTAACCAAAGTCTTTCACTTGGTCAACCACTCTCTACTGGTGGACAAACACCATTCAATAAGCCTCTCTGCTGAAGCAGTGACCTGGTTCCAAAGCTACCTCACTGAACGCTCTGAATGCGTAAAGATTAGTGGTGTCCTATTAGATACCATACGTGAGTCTGTTGGTGTCCTTCAAGGATCAATACTGGGCCCTCTACTTTTTGATCTATTTATTAATAATCTACCAGAAGCTTGCCTGACTATGAGGGTACTTTTTTACGCAGATGACACTGTCATGTTTACCAGTGGGCCTTGTCAGGAGTCGCTCATCAGGGATCTTCAATGCAATTTTGGTTCACTGGCAGCATGGTTCAAGTAAAATAAACTGGTGTTGAGGTACAAAAAGACCCAAATCATGCTGTTTGCCAGTGCTCAGGCAAGAAAAAAAGCTCCACCCCATCATCATCGTTAATGAAAAGGGGATTGCTCTAGAACAGGTTAGCTCTTTTAAATTCTTGGGAGTCACCATCAATGATACACTCTCCTTCAAGCCTCATATAAACATCACTGTCAGCTCTGTCAATAGGAAATTGTGTATTTTATACAGGAATAGGTATAACCTCACTCCCGAAGCCAACTGATTGCCATGACTGGAAATATTCTGCCCATAAACTGACTATGGCCTCACAGTCTACAGAGCAGCCACAGACACTGCTCTTAAAAGGGTCAAGTTGGTACTCAGCAAGGCATGCCACTTCGTACTTGGTGCAGATAGGCTCACCCACACATGCTCCCTCTATGCGCAGACTAATTGGCTCCCCCTCCAAGATAGGATTAAATATCAAACATGCCTACTGGGGGAAAAAAGCACTACTGAGCATTACTTCACCCTTAATCTAGAACTGCTTAATCTTGTTGATAATCAATATACTACTAGGAGCATGACTAGTAATAATCTCCCTGTCCCGTACCGCAGAACAAGCCTAATGATGCATGCCTTTGCTGTTAGGGTGCACCACTGGCTAAATGAGTTGCATGACTCCTTGCTGGGTCTCCCCAAATTTCCTATATTTAAGAGTAAGCTAAGAATGGCTCTCACACATAGTTCCATCTGTGACTGCCACAACTGATCCCCTCCCATTCTACCAGTCTTACCACTCTCTAGCCATTACCTTTCTGCATTTTGTTACTGCTATACATTATTATACTAACATACTGAAATGCCAGCAGAATAGGCCTAACAATCTTTTGTGTCTGCTCTTTTGGTCAGCCCCCACTCTGGGAGCTGACCTTACTGCCCCCCTTGCCCTCTCTGGCTTCTCCCTTCCCAGTCCCGGATATTCCCGCTGCACAGGACTTTGCTTCCAGAACCTTTCCCCTGTACCTGTCCCACCCCCTCTTGAACCCCTCCACTGTCTCTGCCTCCACCAGCCCCCTGGGCAGCGCATTCCATGGCTCCACCACCCTCTCAGAGAAGTAGCACCTCCTTCTCCTCCTTTCTCCCCTGAACTCCCCCAGCTTCCACTCATGCCTCTAGTTGCCCCTCTCCTTCCTTCGGAGCACCCTGACTGCCCTCCCCTATTTAATTCTTCATGTACCTGAAGACCCCTATCATGTCCCCTCGTCACTTCTCTCTTCCAATGTGTACATATTTAGCTCTTTGAGCCTCTCCCATAGGTCCTGTCCTCAAGCCCCAGATAATTTTGGTTGCCTCCTCTGGACCCTCTCCAGGAGTTCAATGTCCCTCTTTAAGTGTGGCCTCCAAAACTGCATGCAGTACTCAAGGTGCGGCCTCACCAAGCAGTTATACAGAGGGAGTATCACTTCCCTCCTTCTGGAGGTGATCCCCCTAGTGATGCATCCCAGCAACCTGTTGGTCTTGGCCGCTGCCCTCCTAAAAGTCTCAGAGTTGTTCATCTTGACATCCACCACCACTCCCAGGTCCCTCTTATCTTGTTACAATGCTCCTTTATGTGCTGCCTAATATTTACCCTGCTTGTTACTTGTACTGCCTAAGAGTTTGAATTGATTGTATATCTTATCTGGAATACTTTGTGCACATTACGTGGAACCTTTGTAAATGAGTGCTTGTGCTCAAAAGTGTAACTCTGAATATACAAATAAATAAATAAAAATAAATTTGTTCCCTGTCAAAGCTGCCAAATTTGCTCCAACAATTTTCAATTTAAAACACTGGAAACTCATGTTATCTCTGTGGACAGAGGCTTAAAATCCTTTCTACATATTTTATAAAGCTAAGGACCCTTATCTCTTTAATTCCCCCCCCCCACTCTGTAAACCACAATAACAAAATCAACAGCATAGTTCCATTTATTTCATAGAATAAGCTAAATCTTGTAAATTACAGTAAAAAACAAGCAAATCAAGTATATTGCAGTACTGCGATTAGGACATCATCTACACCAGTCACCGTCTGCATCCTTAAATACACAAACATGAATCAGATTACAAACAGATACTAATATATGAATGTGAATCATCTGGCTCCCAATTGGAATGTTAAAGCAGTAGTGCAACAAAATTGGACAAAAAAATTTGACCCTACCTTTTTCACTATACCGTAAGCCCATTGATTGACAATGTCAACCAATGGGCTTGTAGTGGGTACAGTACACTGTCATTCATTGACAGTTCAGTCAGTGGGCAGCCATGGAGGTGTGCAGAGGGCTTTGCTGCTCGCCGGTTGACTGGTTAATTGGCCATGCTGGGACGGGGGAGCAGGGTGGGATGTGGGTGTCTGTGTGGGTGGGGGGCCACTGCACTATGGAAAAGTGGGCAGGGGCTTGAATTATATGTATTGCAAATGGGGATCAGGGCAGAGTGGGGGGCCACTACACTAAGGAACAAAGGGATCAGCCTGGATATTTTTTTTATTTCACATGAGGCTCAGGATGGAGGGGCCACTGCACTATGGAAAATGGGTTGAGGATGATGTTTTATTTTACACAAACAGGGATGGGGATGGGGAGGGGGACCCTACACTATGGAACAAGGGATGGGGAGATTATTCTATTGTAATCTGAATGGGGATCGGTACTGGGAGGGGCACCACTACACTATGTTAAATGGGTATGGGCTATGTTTGGGGGGTCACTGGATGGGGGGGTCCACTAGACTACCAGGGCACATCGTGAACATGTGTGTCTTACAGTACACCATGATCGTGGCTGGGTGATGTGGGGGGTGTCATTGGGCTGCAGGAGCTGGTGGCTGCTACGCTGCTGTGTGCAGTACAGCAGCCTGCCTGTGAGTGGCTATGGGTTAGACTTGTTTCTAACACGCCTAACTTTGTGTGGCACATCTCCAAGATGTGCGGGCAAATGCGCTGCACATCTTGGTTGAATATGGGGATATGCCACATATTCATTGGCATGCCCCCTGGAGATGTGACACATACATTAATGCTGCACTTGGGCACAGCTGGAGATGTGAGATGCATCTCCACCATTTGAATATTGTGCTGTGGTGCATTTCTTGAGTTGTGCCAGTGCATCTCCTTTGAAAATGTCCTCCTAAACTTATAAATCACTTAAGCTAAACTCTAAACTTAAAAAATCACTCAAGCTCAACTCTAAACTTATAAATCACTCAAGCTAAACTTACAAAACACTCAAGCTAAATTCAAGCAATTTATAATAAGATAATAGGGCCTCAGTGGCATGTCTCTTATTGTGTATGAAACTCCTCTCATGAGGTTTGGTCAGATAGAACCACTCAGCTTTACTTCATGGTCCTCTCACCTAAACATCACACTAGTGTCTCTTATACCATAGGCGACCCCCCCCCCCACTCAGAGACCCTATAACTTATAATATTTTGCGTCATTACCTTGCACTGACTGAATTACTTTTTTTGATGGAACTGTGAGCATTAATAGAATTTTAGTAGCCTATCATTGGAAATACTTCAGTACTGTAAGTAAAAGAAAGGTGCAGCAGTACTTTTGTCTGCACCTGATGTTTAGGTTTCCTTCTCCCGCTTCATGACAAATGCAATTTTTCCTTACCTATTTTAAACTTTGCTCTCCACCCATTCATACTGAAAAGCCACATAAACTAGGTTTCACTGCAGGAATTGTTATTCTGGGAGTAGAAGTGTCTGTGCATAAAAAGAGTAACAAACACTGCAGCTGCCACAGCAGCAATAATCCTCTAACCTGAATTGAGGACAAATATCTGCCGGTAGCCGATGCAACTCCTTGACTGGCCAGTAGATGTCAGACATGCACTGTGTAAATGGGACAATTCCTTCCCAGAGGCCATGTGGGTCACTTGTGCAGTCTGAGCTAGTTGCTCAGACTTTGCCTGCCCAAGACAGATGACTTATGGCTGTATGAGAACTGAATTCTCTTATAGAGCAGTGTAAAGCTGCTGCACCATACCAGCAACACAGAAGCATTTGTTACAGCAAAAAGAAATGAAGAAACGTTAAAAACAAAAATGAAAATGCCGTGTCATTTTCAAAGCAGTATCAATTACCCAGTTAAAAACTCAATCACCCAGCACTTACTTCTCTCACTTCTAAACTTATAAATCACTTATGCTCGCTCCACTCCTTCTGGGAACATCTGGAGATTCTGTATTTCTCCTGTTTAGAAACTTGAATCTCGTTGTCAGGAATTGTGCAAGCACCATATAGACATCTAATGCACTTATGGCACAGTACATTGATGCTGTACATATAGTAAGTTCCATAAATGGCCAACATGATGGTAAGAACAGAGTAGACAATGGAAAAGCTTTCATATTAGTTATTTTAAACTAAACAAATTAATGCTATGAAATATATGTTTTTTTCCATACAGGCTTTTCTCCCTTTGGGGCGCTGGGCAGGTTCTGCTCAGATCCTCTCCTTGAGAGGGCTTGTTCCACCCCTCAGCACTGGGGCATCATCCTACCTGCCCTGGTGCTCTGTTTTCTCACCATTATCCTGAGACACCAGTACATGGACATGCATGCATGTGGAGGTGTGTGTGTGCTCTGAGGCTCCGGGAATGGTCTCTTCCTCCCACCTAGCCTAATGTCAGATCCCTCCTGGGCTTGGTGCTGCCACCAAGCCTCCACCTTGTGGCCTCCCAGAGCCAGGGAAACCACACATCCCTCCCTGGGAGAAGAGAGGAGAGCTGCCTGGTGGCAGCTCAATACAATTCCTTGCCCTTCTCCCCGGCTGACCCCTGGCAACTCATGCTTATTCCTGAACATGGGTCATCAGCATGGGAAGAGGTAAGGCTCCAGTGCCTCAACCTTCTTCACCTCTGGGCTGGCTACAAAATATTTATTTAAACTGTACTTAAATTTTCCTAAATGTCATGTTTCTGATGCAAAAATTTTGTCCAGATGATCTAAACATTTCCATTATGTTAGTACAGAATCAGATTACCCACACATACAGGCAGAAACAACATATCTCTAAAGGTGTCACTGTCTTGTCCTTTTGAATAGCTACAGGAATTGTGCTTAATGGTGCTCACTGGTGCATCAAAACAGTTCCTTAATGGCTTTTGATCAAGAAATCCTTATTTCAACAAGCTATCTACTGTTCACAGAAATAGGTTATCCATCAAGAACACTCCTTTTACATGCCCTTTACTCACAGGCAGTGTTGGAGCTAAAGGCTACGAGCTTTGGGAGCTAGGGGAGCCCATAAGGGTCATATCTTAAAATTGATCTGCCCTTCCCATTCTTAGTCAATGGCAGTGTTTCGTGAGCTGCCAGGGCTGTCTTCAAATCTAGGGGGCTGGGCCCTGCACCCCCCTGTAATTTCCAAACTGCTGATACGTAGCATAAGAAAACTTCCATAGCCATCTCCAGTCTCCATCTCTTTGTCCTCAGTATAGACTAGAACAAATTCTTCTTTGTCCCCTCATATGTTTACTTCTTTTTTTGGGGGGGGGAGGTTGTATTTATCTATTAGTTAATTCTATTCACAGTACTTATTTTGGTTTGGGCATGAAACTGGAAAGTTGCGTTGGACTACATACTGTATGTATAGAAGCAATATAGGGGTTGTACGTACACACACAAGCAGTTTGTGTCATGTTCACTCTTGTTGCTGTTTGATAAGTGAGCAACAGCTCATCATGCTTGCCCAGAGCTGAACATGCCTCAGTACTAAAGGTTTAGATCTGCAAATTAGAATGTTTTCCAGATATTTGAGGATTTCTTGAAGATACAAGTTACATGATATTGCCATCCTGGTTAAGGACCTGCTTGTGAACTTGATGCCTCCAAAACAAATTGTTGCAATAAGGTGTTGCATTGAATGACTTTGTGCTACCAGCAGTATGTTAGATATAGAATAATGCATAGGGAGATGTGTATAATGAGGTTTATTCACACACCTATGGTGTGGGATACAATATAAGCCATGACAGCAAAGCTTGAGTGGTTCATGTAGGTATCCCACACTGAGAGTGTGAAAAACAGAATTACCACACCTCCCATTGTTTTATTTTTTAGAATAACTGGTATCATGCCATGTGACAGAATGCTCAGCAGTTGTGAGGTAAAACAGTATGTTTTCAGTCACTTTTTCAAGTAGAAACAAGTACTGTGTGCTTCTGAAAAGTAAAAAAGACAGACCGTGGGTGTAGCTAGATGAGACCTGACAGCTGAACTGTGACCGTGGTTAAAGACAGGCAATGCAATTTACTGAGGCAACAGTTTATTTGCACACAGCACAAGAGAGGTTCAGTGGCTGCTGAAGTTGGCATTAATTGACAGCTGTTAAGTGCATGCTCTCCATTATACACACCCTATTATAGCCAAGTGTGTAAAATGCAGAAAGCAGGTAACAGATTTCGGTATAAAATTTTTGTTTACTAGTTATTATAAAGTATTTATATTCTCCTGTTTGTTTTGACATTTGTTTGCTTAGAAGTGATTTTGGACAACACAACAGCATTTTCTGGAAAAGCGAAGAATGTAATGATTTTCAACCCTCTGTATGCTGCATTTGCTGCTATAACTGTTTCATACAACTCCACGTTATACCAAAACACTGTAGGTTTGACTGTGAGAGCAGAGATTAATTTACATTGACCCATACACCAATCTAGGGCATCGGCTTCACAACAATGGTACAGCAACACCAAAAAGTAAGACCCTTTGTAATATAAACATAATTAGAATTTTTTTTAATCAAATGTTAAACCCCTTTTTCCCAGCTACTCAATATCCCACCCAGAGAAAGAAATATGAGAATGTGGACAGCAAGTTGAATATTTGGGTGGGGTGTTTTTTAAGTGGAATTCCATAAACAATAAAAAAAGAAAAATTTGGATGGGTGTGGTTATGTGAAACAAGCCTGGCGATTCTATCTCAGGGTTTTGCTGACATCTTATACATTTTATATTTGCTCTTGAGTTCCATGATGTAATCAAACCCCTTAAATGGTCCAAAGGCTTGTACATGATCCTGTCTAACTGCTATTCTATTTGTCTTACACGGTAAGCTCAGACTTGAAAGTATAAATTCTTAATATTCTAGGATGCAAAATGTAAATAAAATTTAGTTGCCATAAATAATGGCTCTAGTTTTCATAATGTTCTTAGCTTATATTCCCAGTTTCTAAGAATGTGTCCCAAAAAGGACCAATGTCTTTCTTGAATTGTACATACCACTGTCTCCCATTTCAGAGACAAGAGGGTTAAAAGGGAACTATGGTAGTCAGAATTTACAAATACATATTTTGTGCGAGTGCTTTGTTTCATAAATGTAGCCATAGTGTGTCTTTAGCTTTGTATACTGACAAAAGTTTTTTCTAAATCTGCTGAGTTTGCCTCTTTCTGAAAATGCACTACTGTCACATAGACAGTGAGTAAGTAGTTATGTACAGAGAGGTTAGCCAATTTACTTTGGATCACATGATGAGTAAGTGGGGTATATTAAGTATAGGGAAGTAAACTGTATGGCTCTGCATCACACAATGAGTAGGTGGTTAAGTAGAGGAAGGTTAAATGACGTGCTCTGGATCAGACAGTGAGTAAGTGGTTAAGCAGAGGGAGGTTAAGTGATATGCTCTGGATCACATTGTGGGTAAATGATTAAGTACAAGGAACTTAAGTGGCTTGCTCTGCATCACACTATAAGTAAGTGGTTTAGTACAGGGAGGTTAAGGGGCTTACTCTGGATCACACATTGAGTAAGTGGTTAAATACAGGGAGATTAAATCACTTCCTGTGGATCACATCATGAGTAAGTGGTTTAGTATAGGGACGGTAAGGGACGTGCTCTGGATCACACTGTGAGTAAGTGGTTAAGTACAGAGAGTTAAGTAAAACTTGCTTTGGATCACACAATGAGTATGTTGGATATGCTAAGTATAGGGAGGTAAATTGAAAGGCTTTGGATCATACCGTGAGTAAGTGGTTGAGTACAGGGAGGTTAAGGGACTTGTTCTGAATCACATTGTGAGTAAGGTGGAGAGGTACAGGGAGGTTAACAGACTTTCTGTGGATCACACAGCGAGTAAGTGGTTAAGTACAGGGAGGGTAAGTGACTTGCTTTGGATCACATGGTGAGTAAGTAGGATATGCTAAGTATGGGGAAGTAAACTGAATGGCTATGGATCACACTGTGAGTAGGTGGTTAAGCACAGGAAGGTTAAGTGACATGCTCTGGATCGCACCATGAGTAAGTGGTTAAGCACAGAGAGGTTAAGTGACTTGCCCTGGACCACACAGTGAGTAAGTGGTTAAGCACACAGAGGTTACGATACTTGCTCTGCATCACATATGAGTATGTAGTTAAGTACAGGGGAGGGGGGATTAAGTGACTTGCTCTGATTCAAATAGTAAGTGGTTAAATACTGTGAGGTTATGTGACCAGCTCTAGATCACACAGTGAGTAAGTAGGATAGGTTATGTACAGGCAGGTAAAGTGACCAGTTCTGCATGGTACACTGAGTAAGTGGTTATGCATAGGAAGGTTAAGTGACTTGCACTGGATTATGTAGTGAGTAAGTGAGATAGGTTAAGTACAGGGAGGTTAAGTGACTTGCTCTGCAGCATACATGAATTAGTGGTTAAGCACAGGGGCCCGGATATTCAAACTGCGCCATTCTGAGGCGCAAGCCCTTGCGCTGCTCAAAATAGTTGCGCAGGGGTGTGGCTGGGGCGATATTCAAAGGAGCTGGCGCATTGAGCAACTCCTGAATATCACCCCAGTTACAGCCACTGTGCATAGCACAGTGGAACTTGCGCCACCGCAAGTTGTCGAGAGTTGAGCATTAAACTGGCGGTGGATGCTAGTACCATTGCGCCATGCGCAAATTCCGATATTCAAAAGGTGACATGCAAATGGGGCCATAATCTGGCGCAAGGCAGGGGGCCATTTGCATCTGATTATGGCCCCATTTGCATGCCATTAGCATGTAGGTGCGCCGATCCCCGAGGACTTAGCGCTTGCCGCCTGCCAGGCAGCAGCCGCTGGAACCGACGCACCCTGCAGCCCAATCGCGGCACAACATGGCAACACCCCCGCCCACATATTTCTTCAATGCCCGATCGCGGGCAGAACGTATCATGACAACCCCCCACCACACATCTCCCAATGCCTGATCGCGGCAGAAGTGAAACAACCCTCAGTGCCCGATCACGGGCAGACTGGGGGATTTCACCAAATATTCCCTGGTGGTCCAGTGAGTCGTAATGCCCGAGTCGCTGGCAGAATGTCTGCGACATCATTGGTGTTCAGTGTCTCACTACCATTGTTCATTACCTTTTTCGCAGCGGGCGGCGGTAGGCTTCCTTGTCGTCGCCCGCCGAGCCGATGTCCGTAGTTGCACGCTCATTGCGCAGAACCGAGTCACTGGCCGCAGCTCATATTGTGTGATGATTGTGCCGTGGTGAATGGGTTCATTCACAAATCTGGACTGTCATGTCTATAGCTGCACGCCCATGTCTAGCTCTGCACCACGGGCGGCAGCCCTACCGGACAGTTCGTCGGCGGCTGCGGGCGGCAGGTGGGTGGGATGCTGCGCCCGCCGCCGCCGGGGAGCAGGGTGGGGCTCGTGGGTGGGTGGGGTGGGGGGACACTAGACACCAGGGAGATGTTTGGGGGTTACTGGACATTCTGCCGACGATCGGGCATTACGGTCCACTGGACCACCAGGGAGATATTCGGGTTGGGGGTCTTTTACATTCTGCCCGCGATCGGGCATTGGGAGCTGTTTGGGGGAGGTGGTTGTTTTATGTTCTGCCCGCGATCGGGCATTGGGAGATGTTTGGGAGGGGGTTGTTTTATGTTCTGCCCGTGATCGGGCTGGTGGGGGCACAGGGACTGAGTTGGGGCCAGCCACGGGTGGCACTGCTGTGTTGTGCCTGATGCAGCAGCTCACCTGTGGGTGGCCTCCACCTAATCCTTTTTGGCTCAAAGCTTGTGCAGGCGCAGGTTGGGGGTTGCGCCAGACAACTCTGCACAACCCGACTGAATATCGGGTTGCGCAGTTTATGCATGGTTCCTCCCTCCTGTTGAGCATGCATTCATTTGCATTGTGCTGTTGCTCAACCTGTTTTCAGTGGCGCAACTGCCTCCTGCTGAATATCGCAGAATGGCGCAATGTAGGACTTGTGCATGCGCAACCCTGTTGCGCATGATGCAACCCTTTTGAATATCTGGGCCAGAGAGTTTAAGCAACATGCTCTCGATCACACAAGTAGACCAACGTGATTGACTTCTTTGACTGGGTGATGAGGTCTCTGGACAGGGGACAGGTGGTGGATGTACTGTACCTGGACTTCAGCAGGGCATTCAACTCAATGCCTCATGGCAGGCTAATCAGCAAACTGGGGGGTCTGGGTTTAGGGGACAAAATGTTAGGGGGGGTCAGAAGCTGGCTAAGTGGCAGGAACTAGATGGTGGTGGTAAGGGAGGAACTGTCCAGACCTAGGCCTGTAACCAGTGGGGTACCACAGGGCTCAGTACTCAGTCCTGTGTTGTTCAACATATTCATTGGTGACATTGCTGAAGGAGTTAGAAGCAAGATCTGACTTTTTGCAGATGACACTAAACTAAACTCTGTGGGACAGTGGACATGGAGGAGTGCAGACAGGCACTAAGGGAAGACCTGTCTAAGCTGGAGAAATGGTCAGGCATCTGGAAGTTGGGCTTTAATGCTAAGAAATGTAAAGTAATGCACCTGGGAGCCAAAAACCCAAAGGCCAGTTATTGATTGGGGGGAATATAGGTTACAGTATCAGAGGAGGAAAAGGACCTGGGAGAAATGGCCAGGGGTGATATGAAACACACGGCACAGTGCCGTAAGGCAGCAGCTAAGGCAAATAAAATGCTGGGCTGCATCACCAGGAGAATCACCTCTAGGAGGGAGGAAGTTATTTTGCAACTGTACAGGTCCCTTGTGAGACCACAACTGGAATACTGTGTCCAGTTCTGGTGCCTGTACTTAATTGTTCCAAAGTTTTATACTATAAGGTCTATACAATACTTTAGTCAATTGATCCCAATGTTTTGGAATAGGCTACCATACTGTTTTAGGGTTCCTAATACTAAATCACCAACTGTATCTGCACTAAAGAAACATTTGCTCTCAAGTGTACAGATCTGTAAATGTGTTAACTAATGTCTATTTATTATTTATATGTTGTATTATATATGAAGTGGATGTTTGTATGTATTGTGCACACTAGGTTGCCATTGTGAATGAGCTTATGCTCAATGGTTATTCCTAATAAACAACAACAACCTGAGAAGGATATCAGACTACTGGAAGGGGTCCAGTGGAAGGCAACCAAAATGATAAAGGGTATGTGAGATAAAGTATATGAGGAGAGGATGAGGGATCTGAACATGTTCTACCTGGAGGACAGAAAGGGGGGGGGGGGACATGATTGAAACCTTTAAGTAACTTAAGGCATAAACAGGGTTGGTATAGAGGGCTTCTTCAACTTAAGAAAGGAGGGTGCAACTATTGGGCATAGCCTGAAATTGGTGTGTTGGTGGGGTAGATTCAAGAAGGAACTGAGGAAGAACCTTTTCACTGAAAGGGTGGTGAAGGGGTGGAATGATTTGCTGGAGGAGGTGGTAGCAGCGAAGATGGTGGACAGTTTCAATGGTGGGTGGGATAGGGTGAAGAAGAGGATTACGACCAAAGGGGACACTACTGGGAAATGAAAAGGGGGAGGGGAAAGGGATGGTGGGGGTTGATTCCAGGAGGAGTTGGGGAGGGGGGCAGCTCCAGGGAATTAGCTGAGTTGCACACTTGAGCAGACTAGACAGATCATTAAGTCCTGTTTCTGCTGGAATTTCATATGTTCATATGTTTGTAAGTAGGCTAGATTAAGAACAGGAAGGTTAAGTGATCTACTCTGCATTACATATGAGTAAATGGTTAAGTACAGGAAGATTACATTACTTGCTCTGGATCACACAGTGAGTAAGTGGTTTAGTACAGGGAGGTTAAGTGACCTGCTCTGGATCACACAGTGAATAAGTGGGAAAGGTTAAGTACAGGGCGGTTAAGTAACTTGTTCTATGTGACAGAGTGAATTAGTGGTGAAGTGCAGGGAGATCAAGTGATTTGCTCTGCATCACATCATGAGTAAGTGGTTAAGTACAGGGAGGTTAAGTAACTTGCTATGGATTACACAGTAAGTAAGTCAGGTTAAATACTGTCATGTTAAGTGATTTGTTTTGCATCACTCAAGGAGTAAGTGGTTAGTGTCAAGCATATGTTGGGCAAGATAGGGAACACATCCCATCTGACATGATTTCAAATGGTGTCTACTGCACTATCAGCTCCATCATAGCTAATGTTTTCAATAGCTTTTTCTCTGACCTCTCTTCTTATATCAAGGCCTTGCCTGTCATGTCTGTGTAATCACCTCCTAAAAGGGGGCTTAGCTTTGGTGCTTTCTGGAGCACTGGTGATGCCTTCCCATGCACTGCTCCTTCACCTTGGTCCAGACTGCAGCTGCAGGACCCAGAGCAGGTCTAGATACTGTCATTTATTCTGCAGGCTTGTTCAGCATCCCTCTCACCATGACCAGCACTCATTCACCTTTCTTTGCTCAACTGGACCTGGACCACCTTTGGGGTTGAGCAACCCACAACAAGGATGTTGCTCAGGTTCAAGCAGCTCACAAAGCTGCACAAAGTGCAAAACTGCTCCTCATCTAGCAGCATGAACTTTGGGGGCACTCAACAGCAGTCCCCTGCCACCAATTCACCCCGAGTCCCACCAAATGGAAGCAGGGACTGGGACATATTGATTATGATGGCCAGAAGCCACACCAAAGGACAGAAACATGTTAAAATTGAAGTATAGTTTCTCTAGCCCCAGGACTACTGAAACAGGGGTCAGAGGACACACAACCTGGCTGGGAATATTGGGTGTTTCTGTGTTTAGCTTTGAAGAACTAGCCAGCAGCAGACTAGTTCAGCTCTGCAAAACAGGTACATCATGTCCTTGTGACACTGACATCAATTTGGAGGTTAGCTCAGCTCTGCAAAACATCTAAATTGCAAACTGGCTCAGGACTTGCCTGCATGCTTTCCCTTAGGAACTGACGGCCACTGACAGCCAAAGTTTAGTGTAATGAATAATGCATGAGATGCTAAACACTGATATTTGATCCCTGGATTTCTGCACAAGGAAGAAACATGTGCATAGAGTAGATTTGTCTGGGAGACACAAGGGGCAAGATCTTGATTCAATGTGACTGTGTAACTGGTTTCATACTTGTGTAACTTAGATAAACTTTGGCTGTTTGCCTCTCTATCCATGGGATATACCACCCTGTAGGGGTATGAAGGCAAGGAACCCTAGAGGAGGATTCCACCCCTTGAGGTGTCACAGGAGTGATTCCCTTGGCTAAAGGTACATTAGGAAGAAGCCCATGGGAGAGAGAGAGAGGTGTGCCACTGGAGGAGAAGGGGTGGATGGAGGGGCAAGGAGAAATGCTTGTGGGTGGAGTGAGGAGAGCAGACCTTAAATAGGCCAAAAGGGGGGTGTTGCCAGTTGCATTTCCCCCTTGAACTACAGGCTATAGCCTTCCAATTCAATGTGCCGTGCAACTGGTTTCATGTTTGTGTAACATAGAAAATCTTTGGCTGTTTGCTTCTCTATCCCTGGGATATACCACCCAGTAGGGGTACGAAGGCAAGGAACCCTAGGGAAAGGTTCCACCCCTTGAGCTGAAGAGGGAGTGATTCCCTTGGCTAAAGGTACCTTGGGAAGGATCCCAAAAAGTGTGTCAAGGAACGCATACAAGGTAGTGAACAGTATCGGGATCGAGGACCTGTACATAGGTTGGTTGGTAGTATAGGTTCAGGTGGTAGCATGGGTCAATGAAGACCTGTATGTAGGTCGGGTGATAGCATGGCTTGTGTGTGGAGTGAGGAGAGCAGACCTTAAATAGGCCAAAAGGTGGGGGTGTTGCCAGTTGCACTGCCCCCTTGAACTACAGGCTATAGCCTTCCAATTCAATGTGCCTGTGTAACTGGTTTCATGTTTGTATAACATAGAAAATCTTTGGCTGTTCACTTCCTTTTCCCTGGGATATACCACACTGTAGGGATATGAAGGCAAAGAACCCTAGGGGAGGGTTTCACCCCTTGAGGTGCAGTGGGAGTGATTCCTTTGGCTAAAGGTACCTTGGGAAGAATCCCAAAAAGAGTGTCAAGAAAAGCATACAAGGTAGTGAACAGTATCAGGGTCGAGGACCTGTATGTAGGTTGGTTGGTAGTATGAGTTCAGGTGGTAGCATGGGTCAATGAAGACCTGTATGTAGGTCGGGTGGTAGCATGGGTTCAGTTGGTAATACGGGTCAGTGAAGACCTGTACGTAGGTCGGTTGGTAATGGGGTACAGCTGGTAGCATAGGTCAGCTGGTCATATTGTTTGAGTAAAGTAGGCAGGAAATGACAGGTGAATAGTGACCCACTTGGAGGTCTGACTGTAAGGCATGGAGGCTTGGCTTCCTAAGGAGAGAGAGAGAACAGCCAAAGGGGGAGACAGGACAATTACAGGACATCCAGCCGACTGCATCCAACAGCAGAAACCTAGCTAAGTGACCTAGGGACTACAAGAATGCCTATCTAGTATTATGACCATTGGTATGGAGGAGAGGAAAAGAAACCTTTGTGGAGGAAACCTCTGGGGATCCAAGGCCTAGGTCGCCTTCCCTCCAGGCTTTGGCACAGCTTTGGTTAGTGATGGCTCTGCTACTGCAATTTAGTATACCAAACCAAGGGGACTGCAATTTCAGGGAACACTCTTACTCTATCTCTCTAACAAGAGTGCTGTGGAGTGTTGTGAGTACACTGTGCAACAGTAGTCGACCAAGACAGGAGGAGGAGAGTAACGACGACCGAGGTGCTCACCGGCCTACTGATCTATGAACAAACCAGGTGAACCAGAGGTGGTTGTAGGGAGAATAGCATAAAAGGGTGCCTCCAAACCCACTCGAGCAGCTAAAGGGGCCCTTCTCATGAGAGTCCCACTCCTTCACCGCTGAAGTCTTAAATGCAACATCAAGCGGTGCAGTCAGTACGGTTGATGACTAAAGGTCCACCCAGAGTGAGGACCTTCTCAACTATGGGCCAGGTGAGAAGGTCCCTGCCCCAAGCTTTGCATGCTCAAGATGCCGACTTTGGGGTGCAGAGAGAGACCATTGGCAACAGGGCTAGCCCTGCATCCTGGAGTAATGGATGTGGTTGGCATGTCTCCAAAATGTGGAAAAGTGAGTTGTAATGAGCATGAGATCTGCATGTGGTAAAGAGCATGGGACCCATATGTGGGTCATAATGGATGATAGCAGACATGGGGAGACCTGTACGAAGGTCAGACTGAGCACTGTGGAACCTCGCGTGGGTCTTGACTGGATAAGACCTGTATGTAGGTCAGGCTGAGCAATATGGACCGTCTCATGGGTCTAGTTAAGGAAAATAACAGTTGTAAATCACAGGAATGCATGCCGACCAAGTCCATTAGAAAGCCAAATTGGAGTGAACTGGATAGTATGTTATGAGTAAGAGAACAGCAAAGCTGGGTGAAGCCTGGGGCTGATGGTTGGAGAGGAGGAGGCTGTAAAGCTGGTTAGGTAGGAGGAGGCTGCAAAGCCAGTATGGTAGGAGTGCCAGACCTGGAAGGGAATGAGCATTGCTGGTAGTACAAGGGACAGGAAGGCTGGGATGACTGAGTAAACCAGGTGCACAATATTAGGGAAGGGATGGTAGAAGGCTGAGTAGAGCCAGAAGCCCTTAGGTAGAGAGTTGCCTGGAATTGCTGGTTGCGTATTGCCATAAACACTATGCAGAGCAGCAGGAGGAGGCTAGATGAGCCAGGGGTTTATAAAATACACTACAAATAGGAAGTTGTTCCCACTGGCTGGGGCCACAAGGCCTGCTGTGACTCCTCCTTTCCCCACCGTAGGAAAAACAAAGAAACCATGAACGTGATGCCACAATACCAAGCAGCTAGTGAAATAAGTTAAATGTGCCAGCCATAAAAGTAGGATTAGGTTATCAACAGAAACAGACTGCTGTGGGTTTGGTAAAAGTAAGGTTTGGTAGAAGTGGGAGCATGATAAGACCAACAGCAACTGTAATACTAGTAGGGTAGGGATCCCCAAAGGGGGCGCCTTTATCGGCATGGTCCTTATGAAGGAAAAGCCATAGGAAAGAAAGCTGCTTGAGCAATGGGAACAGGGGAAGCAAATCAATGACCGGGAGGTTCAAAATAGTTAGATTCCAAAGCAAATTGCAAAAAGTCCAGCAGCTGGAGCTGAGACCAGGCAGCCAGTGTAACAGCTCAATGTATCAGTAGAGCAATGCAGCAGTTGGGCCAGGCTGAGCAAACACAGAATAAGGTGAGCAAAGCACACTGAAGTCCAATACTGAATGAAGTGAGCTAGCACCAAGTGAAGCAAGAGCAGAGCTGAGAGAACACCGAGCAGCAAGGAGGGTCAGGGTGAAGCCTGGATCTGGTGCAAAGGATTAGGCTGAAAGCACTGGAGATAGCAGGTGGGAAAACAGCAGTGTAAGCTGAAACACACAATAAAAATGCAAGTGACTGAGGGCTGGGAAAATCTGGTGAGGAAATAAAGCCTGAGAGCACAGGCACAGGGCAACTGAAGGTAAGAAAACAACCTAAAGCACAAATAAACAATGTAAACATAGGTGGTACAAAGTAGAAAGCCCAAAACAAAGAAACAAACAAAGGAAAACACAAGTAAAGGAGCAGGTAGGAAGCACACAGTAGCTGGAGGCAGGTAACATGAACCAAAAGCAGGAGAACACAAAAACAGAAGTCCAGCACAAACCAGCAGAACTCAAAGCACAGCAACCTGGGGGGGGGGGTGATAAGCCCCTGGTGAGCTCCAAGGGAGAAGACAGACCAACAGAGCCTCCGCTCCAGCCAGTGAGGAAAAATGCTTGTGTGGAGTGAGGAGAACAGCCCTTAAATAGGCCAAATGGGGTGTATGGCCAGTTGTACTGCCCCCTTGAACTACAGGCTATAGCCTTCCAAGAAAAGTCAACAGTTAGTCATAAAGTTGCAAGAAAGTTGCTTAAAGAATCTTTGCAAAAAGATTTCTGTTTCATCCAGGAACAACACCAAAGCTCCTGCCTGGGCTTTGTGAACTTATCCTGACAGATGGTCTGCGTCACCTAAGGCCCTGAGTGATTGCCTACTCTTTGGGGTTGGGTGAAGGAAAATCACTCATGGTGTGAAGAGTAGGGCTCTGCAAACCTCTAAAAGTTCTACCTCACAGACTTTCTGAGTAGAACCCAAAAATGTTCTACCAGGTTCTACCTGTTAGAACTGGGTTCTAGCAGGTAGAACCAGGTTCCACCGGCTATAACTAGGTTCGACCAAATATAACCAGGTTCTATTAAATATAACCAGGTTCTACAAAATATAACCAGGTTCTATCAAGTAAAACCACATTTTACTGGTAACTAGGTTCTACAAT
Organism: Neoceratodus forsteri; assembly: GCA_016271365.2. Taxonomy (NCBI): domain Eukaryota; kingdom Metazoa; phylum Chordata; order Ceratodontiformes; family Ceratodontidae; genus Neoceratodus; species Neoceratodus forsteri. Next base: position 345,125,989 of record JADMNL010000022.1, read on the forward strand.
ATATAACTAAGTTCTACCTGGTTCTGCTTATGAAATCCATGAATATATATATATATATATATATATATATATATATATATATATATATATATATATTATGAGAGAGAGAGAGCTGTTTCTGACAGACTACTGGTTCCCGTGCAAGGAAAAAAGGACCTAATTGATTGTTCACTTTTTTGGTAACATTCATTGAATAGTGAAGAAGGGTTGTAGACTTTCCTAAAAGCCAAAGTGTTTGGGGAAAATTATTTATGTGATATTGCTAAGGAGAATGGTGTGAGCGGGATATGTGTAATGGTAGGGAAAGGGGAAGTATTGGCATACTTGGGCATCTGGTTGAAGGAGGATGGGAGTAAGTAGTGTCAAAGAGCACTTGTTGGAGATGAGAAAAAGGGGATCCTGTATATATTCATCATCTTTACTCAAAATAATAAAGAAAAAAACAGTCTACTGTCAGCAATTTTTCGGTATGCTGCCAGGTGTGGAGTTGTGGATCTAACAATGGAGGGTGTATTGTATTTGTAAGAGGGAGTGGCCCAGGGGGTCTGGACTTGGAGTTGAGGGGTTACAGTAAGATCAGGGATTTATTTTTTTTATTTTCATGATGGTCAATCAGTACAGTGGAACACAATTTTTTTTAAATTCTAGTCTTTTATTTCAATTTTCCAGGTTAGGATGAAAACGGTTTGTATCTGGAGGATGGCTCATTTTGGATCAAAGCCTTGGATGTGTCTTGGGTGCAGCATTGAAACAGAGAAAGGAAAGTGGACATTCCAGCAAAAAAAAAAAGTCTCCCATCTGGACCTGAAGAAAGACCATTTATTTATTTATTTATTTATTTATTTATTTATGTATTTTATTTATGTTTTTAACAGCTTAATACATTTTGAATCAGTAGTGAACAGAAATAGAAATAAAACCAAATGGCTGAAGAACTGTGTGACACTAATGTGTGCAGTCATTTATGGTTGTTTAGCTGAACAGTTTGTAGTGGCCCTTCAGCTGCTGGTGCTAGGTTGGGCTCAGTGGTAGGTGAGAGAACCAGCAATAGGCATTTGTTTGAGAAATTAATGGAACTTAAGGAAGAAGAGGAGGAGACAGGAGATCCCACCAGGGGTGGAAGACAGGTAGAAAGGCAAGTGGCTAGTGGCAACAGAATACCACATTATAATCATCATCATCTGTGTGACATGCCATCTGGGAGCTATCAGGCTGCATATATTTTGAACAGTATATGTTCTTGAATTGTGGCAAGTTCATTTTTAGAAAAGTGAGCCTCTTTGCATTTTTTTGTGGAAAGACATGTTCTTTTGTCATTCACTATTGCTCCAACAGCAGTGAAAATTCTCTATGTATATGTGCTGGTGGGTGAGCAACTGAGGTATTTAATGGATGATATACAACCCCTGTTAGGCTGTTAGTGGTGGACTCAAACGGGTAAAGAAACGAGAAATTAAAGATGTTATGCTTTGACTGGAAGGCAGACTTTCATCATCCACCCCCTCCTCATCAATTACCTCCTCACCTTGGGTAACATCCATATCCTCATCTTGCTCAGCTGAGTGCAGCAGCGCAACAATTTGTGTGTGCTCCTTTTGTGCTTTTTGAGACTGATAAATGTGAGGCTTGTTCATATGCCTTATCATTGTTGACGTTTCAATCCAAGTATGTCTTATCATTGTCGACGTTTCAATCCGAGTACCCACTTTATCATGACTTAATTTTGTTTTGCATAATTTGCAGACCACATGGCTGCAAGATGATTTAACTTGTATAAAACAAATTCTCACTATATGGATTTCACAGATTTTGTTGCACTGCTGCTTATGGGGTGGGTATGTTCACCACCACCACTGTCACGCTACAGTCACTTGTACTACCAGTATCTCTGTGAGGTCTTTCCATGCCCATCTGCATTCCTTTATGATGCATAACATCTATGACTGGCTCAACTGCTTCTGTTCCGAGGTGTGCCCCCCAGCAGTGACACCAACACAGTGACCAACATACATGTTGACAAAATTGACAGTTTGCCAACAGGTCACTGTGTTGGTGTGCCTGACACAGGGGCACACTGTCTCCCAGACCTGCACCCCCTCCCAGAATCAACTCCAACTGGAGCTGAGAATCTATAGTACAGGGGGTGCAGGAGGCAGCATGCCCCACATGGGGACTGGGAGACATTCTGGATTTATGTCAACCGTAACTTGCGGTCAACATAAATCCTGTCGATGTGATGCCGGTCGACAAAAGTGTTGTCAAACCAGCATCATAGAGCTCTGTTTCTACTCCTCTGGAAGCCTGTCCATCTTCTATCCTCTGTTTTTCCTCTATATACGTGAGAGTCTCCTTATGCCCCACTATCATTTTTTACCACCACCACCACTACCACCATCCTTCCCAGTAGTCTTTTTTATTCTTTTTCTGGCACTGCATTCCTCCTATTCATCACACTCCTCAGAACTACTGCTACTTGACAGACTAACTGATACTTTATATACTACAAACTCAGGATCTGTTCCACTGATTTCCCCCTCAGTCTCATCTGTCTTCTCCTCATCATCCATCACTCTGCTTACTAAGATTGTCTGTTGCACTATGATGGCCTTTGTGCTCATCCTCTGAGTACCATGATGCGTTACTCCTGCAATGTCCTGAATTTTCTGTACCATAGTCACTGTTCCCTGGATTGCCTGAGAAGTGCTTTTTTTTTTTTTTTTTTACCACCCATGATTTTGCCTGAAGGGTCCAACACACACTCTTCCTGTCATTCCATAGTGGAAATTATAATTGTTTCTAATTACATTTTTTATAGTGAATGGTGAGTGCATCTCTAGGTGTAAATTCAGGGAGACTGATTCTCAAACAGGTCAGTAAAGCACTAGTAGATCTGTTGAGTATTTGGGAACACAGGGAGATTGATTACTGAACAGGTCAATGCAGCACTGTTGACTGCTTTGAGCTAACTAATAAAAAGACAGGGAGATTTATTCCCAAACAATTCAGTAAAGCACTATTGGCTGTGCTGAGTTAAGTACTTTTAGTAGTAAAAACATGGGGAGATTTATTCCAAAACAGGTCAGTACAGCACTACTGATTGTATTGAGTAGCTGTGAAAACAGGGACATTTGTTCGCAAAGAGGTCCGTAAAGCACTAGTAGATGTGCTGAGTACTTGGGAACTCAGGGAGATTGATTCCCAAACAGATCAGTACAGCACTGCTAGCTGCATCAAGTTAAGCAGTTTTAGTAGTGAAAACACAGGGAGATTTATTCCTAAACAGGTCAGTACAGCACTGCTGGGTGCATCGTGTCAAATAGTTTTAGTAGTGAAAACACAGGGAGATTGATTCTCAAACAGGTCAGCACAGCACTGCTGGCTATGTCGAGTTAAATAGTAAAAACACAGAGATTGAGTCACAAACAGGTCAGTACAACACTGCTTGATGCATTAAGTTAAGTAGTAAAAACACAGGGAGATTTCTTCCCAAAAAGGTCAGTACAGCACTTCTGGTTGCATCGTGTTAAGCAGTTTTAGTTGTGAAAACACTGGGAGATTTATTCTCAAACAGGTCAGGACAGCAATGCTGGCTGCATTGAGTAGCTGTGAAAACACAGAAATTTATTCCCAATAGGTCAGTAAAGCACTAGTAGTTGTGCTGAATACTTGGGAACACAGGGAGCTTGATTCCCAAATGGGTCAATACAGCACTGCTGGCTGCGTTGAGTTAAGTAGTAAAAACACAGGAAATTTATTCCCAAACAAGTCAGCAGGTGGGCTGTCACTGCAAGGGCTAAATAAATAGCTGGTTGTGTTTTTAATTTTTTTTACAAGTTGTTTTATCTTCTTCTTCTTTAGCCTTTTGTGCTGCAGTGCAGATAACACGTGAGTGAGTCAGTCAGCAGAGCACTGCACAACAGCAGCACACAAGTCTCTCTCTCTCTCTCTCTCTCCTTTCTTTGTTAAATGTGATGAAAATCCCACATCAGGGACTTCAAGTTCACTGCCACCACCATGGATTTTTACCAACAGAACCGAGCAAAACCTGTTTCTTACCTCCTCCCTTGCACAAGGTCAGGAAGGTCAAACACAATAACTGTGGGTAGAGTGCCTCTTCAGAGATGGACTGCAAACAGAGTCCAGCAGAAATAGTACAATTATTCTTTTTAAATAAAACAAGCAGTCACTGATTCTATAAAAATATGATTCTTTACTAAAAGTCTACAATTATTTACAACGGGATTTATGTACAGTCAGACAAAAGGATTACAGTTTACTAGAAATGAAAATTAATGGGATTTAACACAAGACAGGTTGCAGAGAGAAGAATCTGAGCTATATTCACTTTAAAACCTATTCATTTACCTGCTGCTGTCTGAAGAAAATACTATTCCCTAAGCTATCTTTCTTACCAGACCTTTAGCTGCAGGGCCCTGGCTTTTCAGATGTTATTGGGCCCAAGAGGAAGTGCTGGCTTTCAGCACTTCAATTTATTTATTTTCTGACTGTGGGAGGTGGTTTTGCCCCTTTGAGTGACAGTTTACCATTACCCCCAAAAAACAAATGGGTGGGCCTGTGTGTGTGTGTGTGTGTGTGTGTGTGTGTGTGTGTGTGTGTGTGTGTGTAGATTGCCTCATTCAGGCCAGTTGGCTCACACCACACCCACCCTTGTCCTGTCCACTTTTATGATTCTGTTTTGAACAATGTCCAAGGTGTGTAACCCCACGCTTCTTCCCTTTTAAGCTGACTGAGGTGTTCAAACTGGCACTCTCCTATCTATCTTACAGAATCTGTGGTTGAATGTTCCCGAGGGAATATTCCCCTGAGCAACTTAGGCCAATGTTTCCCATAAGTCCTGTTTGGTCATGTGACATTGGAAGTCATGTTTTGCTTTCATTTTTGCAAATAGTACAACTTACAACACAAGCATGACTATATTTACAAAGGAGATTAACAAAAAGAAATGAATACATTACTCTGGTCACATGTCCGTCACACTGAGCCTGTACTTTCACTTCCTGCTCCAAAATCCCTTCAAAACAAAAATTTTTATTTTTGTAGTATTTTTGCAGTGCAACAGACTGTTTGCTACTGCCCCCTACCCTACACACTAGCCCAGATAATGCCATGCACAGACTCAGAGCAGCAGAGCAAATGAGTCACAAACTCTGTCTCTGACCCTGTCATTCTATACTTTCCTCTTCCCTCATGGAAATTAGGAAAATAATCAATAATTCACTAGATAATTCACTAGCTCAGATCCCACAGACTCAGAGCAGCAGGGCAAATGAGTCTCAAACTCTGACCCTGCCCTTGCTTCTGTACTTTCTCCTTCCCTTGTAGAAATTTATCAATTGAACTATTATTTTTGTCCTGCCTAGATTATGATGACAAGTACTACTGCAACTCCAAAAATGTCAGTCAGTCCTGCTGTGAAGATTGAAAATAGTAAACATCATTTTTTTTAAGCCAGAAAACGTCAACGATCGAACACTCTGTGATGTGAAGCAGTCCTGCTCACACCACTCATTCGCACACCATACTAGAAAAGAGAATGACAATGTGGAGCATATCTAAGGCATTCCACCTATGTGTTTTGTGATCTGCTCCACCAGTGGTCACTGGTGTTGCTTCCCAGTGCAGAGAGGCAGAGGCGGAGAGATCCACTTTCTTCATCCAGTGATTGGATTTGTTACTGGAAAAAGGCAGGGTGACTGACATACTGGGAGCTGATCTCCTGACTCTCCTCTCATGCACCACATTAGTGGCTCATCACTTCTGTGCCCCAGGAGCCTACGGAGAAGCAGAATATGCACTGCTGGCTGCTGCCAGATAGGAAAATGAACTTTTTACAAATTGACTGGGGGGAACCAAAGTTCGGATATTTTGAGGAAATGTTCATGCTCAGCAGACAAGCACGAACACAGTGAGATTGCAGATTTTCAAGGCCATAACGAACCAGACTTGCAGCCCTTGTGAAGAAGACATCAGTGACCAGCAGGTCCACACCCCTCACCACCCAGAAGGGGGTTGGGTCTGCCGCACCTGTACCATTGCCTGCATCTGCAACTCTGAGGGAGACCTCCTGACAGAGCCAGCCTGCAGAGCTTGCTAAGGTCATGAGTACTGGGTCAATACCCCTTCAGTTCTTCTGCTAGTCAGGGATAGACAAGAGTAATTGCTGGGCATTTCTGCATGATTATTATTTAAAGCTCAATAGAAATGCAACAGCCAGGAGCAACTAGCACCTATGGTGAATAATTTGTTTGGGATCTCCAACCTACAGCCTGTAATTGGTACAGTGCCATGGTCCAGCACCAGACCTGCAGCTTCCCACTATATGCACACAATTAAAGGACTGCTTTGGGAGCTCCCAAGGGACTTTGGGGTAGTGGTTTACAAGTAGGGTGAACTGCAAATACTGTGTGAGTACTCACCAGAGGGTGGTGTGATTTGGGAATGATCTCAGAACTGTTTCCCTACATTTAATTCATTCTATTCCTCCATCCAGATCCTGTTCCTCTTCACTAATAAATGTCACTTGTGTTTAAATTGCAATTTATTGTGTTTTGCATACTGCGTGTTTGCATATATACTGTTTAAGTTGGGGGTTGTGTATAATCATAAAGGTTCCCTGTTATGAGGGTGGGGGTTGCATTCATTTCCTGTGGGGCAGTACCCTGGCAGCTCTCTGTTAAAAGGATCCCTATAGGTGGAGGCACCGCACCATTTTTCCATTACCTCCAATACTAACTGAGCCCAGGTGCCACAAACCCAAAGACCTTATAGACTGTGCCCAGGTATTATTGGACAGGTGTAGTCTCACACCTTGCGGATGGGAGTGGATACATCTGCATCATCATCTAATAGTGACTACCCTCCATGGACCTCCCATCCAGCTGTACACCCCCCTTTTTGTTTTAAGAGGGTTGGCATATCTGAGGTTCCTAAACTCCTCATGCAGGTTCCTGACTCAAAATCTGCAGGCTCCGAGCTAGTCCCCCCAATTGCTAGACTAATTACTCTGTCCCTGTCATGATGTGATGTCTGATCTTTGGAAAATCTCCGATGTAGTGCCACTTTTTAAGAAAGGAAACCCCTGTCATTAAGAATTATAGACCTATTGCCATCCTTCCAACATTAAACAAATCCTTGAGAAAATTGTCTGTCCTAGCTCACCAACTATCTTACTACCCATCACCTACTCTGTTACGTACAGCATGTTTTTTACAAGGGGCATGGTACTACCACTGCTCTGCTCACACTGAACAATCATATTGCCTCAGAAATGGACATGAGCTGTCTTTACTGACTTGACAAAGGCATTCAATCTTGTTGATCACTCACTAAGTGGCAAACTTGCTAGCCTGGTATCTTATCCTTTTTGTCCCTTTGGTAAACAGTAATTATTGAATGAACAGATCTCAGAGTGTTAAATATGGGTCATCCCTGTCAAAGTGTGCCCCTACAGTAGCGGGGGTCTCTCAGACATGTATTCTAGGTCCCTTTTAATTTGCCCTGCATATAAATTCCATTAACCTATGTCTGTCCTACTGCTCTGCCATCCTTTATAGAGATGACCTGGCCCTTTACACTAGCTCAAAGAATATTACCAGTATTAATCAGGGCCAAACCCCGGACCTGCAATCTGGGCATAGCTGGCTGTCTTATAACAAACTGCTTCTTAACATGACCAAAACAAAATCAGTGCTGTTTGGAATACTCTCCAGACTGAGACACTGCCCTGGCCCCTTATCCATTACATATGATGACGGTGCTCCAGTTCCCTGAATCATCTCTTTCATGTACCTTGAAGTCAACCTTGATCCTCCCTTGACTATTCACTGCATGTATCACTACCATATCTGCAAATCTGTCAATTCCATGCTTGGTGTCTCATTTATAACTGGCTACAATCTGACTTTTCAAGCTCATCTTGCTATTGCCTGTGGAAGAAAGTAAGGAGAGACAGAAAAAAAAACAGAGGAAAGAGTAAGGATTGCAAACAGTTAAGGGGCCAGAAATAAGACATGATTGGAGTGGTGCAGTGCAGTGGCTGTGGAGCAGCAGTCTTCCGGGAGATGTTCTGGAGGATGCGGTGTTGTCCCATCTGCAGGCACCTCTCTGGGCTGAGGGAGGAGGTTGCTCATATCCAGGCTGAGTTGGCCAGGATTTGTGGGACCTCTACTTCCATCCAGGGACCACCAGTGCCACTGCCGTTGCCTCAGAGGTTGCCAAGAAAGGAGGCGGTTGGACCACAGTGGGCTCAGGGAGGTGAGGTGGTGGAACAGAGGCACATCCTCCAGTTGTACCTCTCCACAATTCCTATGCCATTCTGGCAAAGTGTGGTTCCTCTATGGAGGCACCTACAGTGGAGGCCAAGGAGGATGCTGGGAACCTCCACAAAGCAGACCCACAGGAGGGTGGCAGGTGACCCTGCAGGGGAAGGAAACAACTCCTGGTGGGGGACTCCATTGTTAGGAAGGTAGAACTGGGCAAGGAAGGGGAGAGAGAGGTGAGGTGCCTGCCTGGCACCATGGCTTGGAGGGACAGGGAGCGAATCCTCAGGATTGCCAGAGCAGCTGCACAGCGGAGGGAGCTGGATGTCATTGTCCACCTAGGGACAAATGACCTGGCTAAGAAAGGGATTAGAGAAGTGCAGGAAGAGTTTGTGGAATTGGGGAGGGCCTAGTCAAGTAGCATGCACGTGTAACCTTCTCGGAGGTGCTACCCATCTATGGCATAGGAGAGGCTAGGTGTTCATGCACATGGGATTCAATCAGTGGTTGAAAAACTGGTGTGGAGCTCAGGGATTTGGCTTCATTGGGGACTGGGGGTCTACCTGGAGTGATGCAAGCCTATACTGGCATGATGGGCTGCCTCTGTCCGGGAGGGGAACCAGGATCCTAGGTGATAGGTTTAAATGCTTCATTGGCAAGCTTTTAAACTAGCCAAGGGGGGAGGCACTGGAAAGGAGCAGAAAAATCCTAGCCCCCCCAAACAATCATGGTAGTAAGTGTGGCAAACACCAACATGGAGGTCGATAGGGAGAGGGCAGGGGTAAATAGAAAGTGACAAAGGCAAGAAGGACAGGGATGGGGCAAAGGGGTGAGGCCATCAGGAAATGGAGGGTAATGAGTACCAATGCCCATAGTTTGGGCAACAAGCTCCCTGAGCTGGTGGCCTTAATGGAAGAGGATACCTGGATATCATAGCAGTCACAGAAACATGGTACACAGAGAACCATGACTGGGATGTTAACATACCAGGGCACATAACTTACAGGAGAGACAGGCAGGGAGAAGAGGGGAGGAGTAGCTCTCATGTAAAGGAAGGGATAAAAGCAACTGAACAAAAGAGTAAACAGGAGGAGAGGAGGCACTGTGGGTCACCTTGGAGACTGGAAAGGCACCACAATCCGCACAGGGTTGTGTACAGACCCCCATGTCAGGGGGAAGGAATGGACAAGGATATGATGGAAGGCATTCTTAGAATGGCAGAGAAAGGGGAGATACTGTTGATGGGAGACCTGAATATGCCGGATGTTAACTGGAGTACATTTGCTACAGCCACATCCAAGAGCAGGGCCATTCTTGACACCCTACAGGTAGCAGGCATTAGACAGCTAGTTTCGGAACCCACTCGTGAGGGAGCAATCTTAGACCTCGTACTCTCAAACGGGGGCAGTGAGAGGATCTCAGATCTAGAAGTGGGTTGCCATCTGGGGACAAGTGACCATCAAACAGTGTGGTTCACGTTAAACTCAGCTACAGAGTCAAGCCTTCACAAAAGTGAGGGTACTGGACTTTAGGAGGGCTGACTTTGGCAAGATGGGAGAGTGCCTCAGAAAAGCACTAGCAAACAGGCTAGAAGGAGGTGTGGAGCAACAATGGGAATTATCAAAACTGCCATCACAGAGGCAACAAGCCTTTGTGTGAAGCAAATAAACAAATCAAAGGAAAGAAAAAGCCACTATGGTTCTCAAGAGAGGTGGCTGTGAAAGTCAGGAAGAAAAAGATAGCATTCGAAGTATAAGGAAACATAGAAGGAGCAGGACAGAGAGCTGTACCAGTTAAGGCAGAAAGAAGCAGGAGGGAAGTCAGAATAGCAAAGGCCCAAACTGAGGAAAAGATAGCCAACTCAGTTAAGAAGGGATAAAACCTTTTATAGGTACATCAGCGAGCGAAAAGACAAAGGGAGGGATAGTGAGGCTGAATAGAATGAACGGTGGGCAAGAGGGGACAGTGAAAAAGCAGGAATACTGAACGAATATTTCAGCTCAGTATTCACAAAAGAGGAGGGGGAAGTGCCTAATCCAATTAACAGAAGCACTCTTGATAGGGGGGTCGATCCCAGTCCTTTCCCGGAAGAAAGGGTTCTGCAAGAACTCCTAAAACTGAAGATGGACAAAGCAATGGGTTCTGATGGAATTCACCCCAGAATTCTAAAAGAATTAAGGAAGGAACTAGTGAAACCACTGGCTACTCTTTTTAATAAATCATGGGAGGATGGTGTGGTACCCGAGGACTGGAGGAAGGCGGATGTGATTCCCCTACACAAAAGTGGGACCAAGACATAGGCAGGAAACTACAGATCTGTCAGTCTGACCTCTGTGGTAGGGAAAGTGATGGAGTCACTTCTGAAGGAAAGAATAGTTGAGTACCTAGAGGTCAGTGGAGCACAGGATCCAAGGCAGCATGGGTTCACAGCGGGAAGGTCATGTCAGATGAATCTAATAGATTTCTTTGACTGGGTGACCAAGTAGTAGACCAGGGAGGGCTGTGGACATGGCCTACCTAGACTTTAGCAAGGCATTTGACACAGTCCCACACAAAGATTGTTAGTCAAATTAACCAGCCTGGGAGTGGGTCCCAGGGTGGTAGCCTGGATAAAACATTGGCTGGACAACAGGACACAGAAGGTAATTGTAAATGGAGTCCACTTGAAGAAAGGGCGTTACTAGTGGGGTACCGCAGGTTCAGTATTGGTCTAGTCCTTTTAATGTCTTCATCAGTGACATTGCAGAGGGACTGGAAGGAAAGTATGCCTTTTGCAGATGACACAAAGATCTGCAACAGGGTTGATACACAAGGAGGCATGGAAAGGATGAAAAGGACTTGGCAAGGTTGGAGGAATGGTCAGACGTATGGCAGCTAGGATTCAATGCAAAAAAGTGCAAAATAATGCACCTGGGAAACAAGAACCCAGGGGAAGAATACACAATGGGTGGGGAGGTAGCAACAACAACAAAACAGGAAAGGGACCTGGGGGTAATCATATCAGATGACCTTAAGGTTAGCAAGCAATGTGAGAAGGCAGTAGGGAGGGCGGGGGTATACTGGGATGTATAGGGAGAGGCATCAGCAGCAGAAAACAGGAAGTTGTTATCCCTCTGTACAGACAGTTGGTGAGACCCCATCTGGAATACTGTGTCCAGTTCTGGAGACCCCATCTCCGCAAGGACATAGATAGGATAGAGGCAGTCCAGAGGAGGGCAACTAAAATGGTGCAGGGTCTGCAAGAGAAGCCGTATGAGGAGATACTAAAGGAGCTTAATATGTATACCCTTGAGGAAAGAAGGGAGAGGGGGGACATGATAGAAACTTTCAAGTACCTCAAGGGAATCAGCAAAGTCCAAGAGGGTAGCATCTTTCAGAAAAGAGACTTGCAAGAACAAGGGGACACAATTTAAAGATAGAAGGAGGCGTTCTAGGGCAATGTGAGGAAGTATTATTTCACAGAGAGGGTAGTGGATGCATGGAACAGCCTTCCTGAGGAAGTTGTGGGGTCTAAAACTGGGAGAATTCAAGAATGCATGGGACAGACATAAGGCAATTCTTGTGGGGGGCAGGAAGATATAGGCTGTTGGTTAACTAGGATCTGCGGCCTATCCTGTAGGTAGGGAAATGGGCAAACTAGATGGGCCTAGCGGTCCTTATCTGCCGTCAAAGTCTATGTTTCTATGCTCCTTCCTAAACTTCTCTATGGAGCTCCTGTATTTGCTCTAGCTTTGTAACCCATTATCTCAAGATGGGATGTAGCCTATAATAATATTTGGCATTTTCCACAGGCAACCCATCAATTCACCCATCACTGCTCCTTCTATTGCATGCTAGGGTGGCTTCCACCTTCCCTGATTCATGAGCATACTCTTTGGGTGTAATTTCTAGTATCCTCCATAATTGTCTGCTCTATCCCTTGTAATGCACCTCAGACTTATGCACAGCTTTGCCCTTTGTGGTCTGGTGAAAATGTCTTTTTGAAAGTTCACAAACTTAACACTAGGGCTGGGAAATCTTCCTCTGCCTGTTTTGCTCCAAGGCTAAGAACTTCACTTCATTCCTTCTGAGATACCTCTGTGCCTTTTAGCAGCTGTGTTCTGCAGTAGGTATCATGATTATCTCATCAAAGTGTCCAGGTGTTCCTGCCTTTGAATTGTACTGCTTTGTTAAGAATTCTTAACTGTATAATCATGTTTGCCTATTTACTTCTGTATTGTATGATCATGACTTCTTAAACAATATGTAATATCCATGCTCCTTTTGTACCTTGTGTAAGCTCAAACTTTCCGCTGACCTTATCGTTGAGTTGTACCTTTTCTTATGCTAGTTGACACTGTCGGACATATCTTTTCCATTAAGGCTGTACTGTATGCCATACTGTATTGTCAAAATGGCACTTTATGTGTCCTTCTTTGTAAACACTTTCCTTTGTAAAACATTTTTTATGAAATATCTTGGGATGAGTCTGAAAATAGGTATTTGATTGTCTAGTGCACCTATGTGGTAAACAAAAACTAAATAAATAAGTATAGCATGGTTTAGTGACTTGCTGTGGATCACACATTGAGTAAGTGGCACACCTCAAGTACAGGGGGGTTAAGGGACTTTCTCTGGATCACACAGCGAGTAAGTGGGATAGGCTAAGTGCAGAGACTTTAAGGGACTTTCTCTGGATCACACAGTGAGAAAGTTGAATAGGTTAAGTATAAGGACTTGCTCTGGATCACACAGTGAGTAAGAGAGACAGGTTAAGTTCAAGGAGTTTAAGGGACTTGCTCTGGATCACACAGCGAGTAAGTGGAATAGGTTAAGAGCAGGGAGTTTAAGGACTTGCTCTGGATCACACAGTGAGTAAGTGGGATAGGTTAAGTGCAGGGACTTTAAGGGACATGCTCTGGTAACACAGTGAGTAAGTGGCACAGTTTAAGTACAGGGAGGTTAAGTGACTTGCTCTGGATCACACAGTGAGTAAGTGGTTAAATGTAAGAAGGTTAAATGACTTGCTCTGGATCACACCATATGTGGTTAAGTACATGGAGTTTGTGACATGCTCTGCATCACATATGAGTAAGTGGTTAAGTATGAGGGATTTAGATAACTTGCTCTGGATTACATTGGGAATAAATGGGATAGGTTACATGCAGGGAGATCAAGGGGACTTGCTCTGGATCACACAGTGAGTGATTAAGTATGCAGAGGTTATGTTACTTGCTCCAGATCACACAGTAAGTAAGTGGGAAAGGTTAAGTACAAGAAGATTCAATGACTTGTTCTATGTGACACAGTGAGTAAGTGGTTAAGTACAGGGAGGTAAATTGACTTGTTCTGGATTATACAGTGACAAAGTGGGAAAGGTTAAGTACAAAGAGGTTAAGTGACTCGCTCTGCAGCACACAAGTAAATTATTAAGTACAGGGAGGTTAAGCAACAGTCTGTCGACCACACATCAAGTAAGTGGGATAGGTTAAGTACAGGGATGCTAAGTGACTTGCACTGCTATACATGTGAGTAGATGATTAAGTACTGGGAGGGTAAGTTCCTTGCTCTGGATCACACAGTGAGTAAGTGAGACAAGTGATTTTTTTTTTTAAAAAACTTTTCCTTTATTTAAAAAGAATAATTATTGAAGATGCTCCTTCATACAGCATTGGCAGTTAATACAATGTTCAACAATTAAAGAAGACTCCTGTACATGTATGATTTGGATATGTCTGATGTATTTCTTATACATTATATCAAGTACTGTATACAAGTCAATAAGAGATCAGCCATTTCTTCTGTTGCAACACATATCTAGAGTTTGAGGCTCTGACACAAGGTAGTAAAATGTCAAGCAAGCCTCCATTTACATGCAAATGAGTCACTTGTAATACAGCCCCTCCCATTCCTTGATGTCACTGAAGCAACAGTGCAGAACAAAACATAAGGGTATCAATGCTGTCTAGCCTGATTTTAGTTTAAGTTTGCAATGGCTTAAGGCAGTTCTGTCATGCAACTCACACAGGGAGTTAGTACTTGTAGCCTCAATACTGTATGTGTAGAGCAAATAATACATCTAATAGTGTTTCATTCACAGGAAACAAAAGATGTTTTCTTTGTACTGCTCATTTCTCTCTGTGAGACAGTTGCAACATGTGGAAAGCAGTAGACTGAATCAGTCAATCAACCAATCAACCAACCAATCAATTAATCGAGCAGTCAATCAGTCACTCTGTATTGAATCAGGTGAACACCATTGAGAAGATTCATTACAAGGTGAGCCTGGGCAGTTTACCAAAGGATCACACAAGACGTGACTTATACAAGTCTCCTTTCAGCAGCCTGAAAGTGGAGAGCTAGATCATTTACTTTATAAAGTTTATTGTTCTACATTTTGAATGCTCCTTAAATCTGAGTTTCTGACTGTAAATACCAAGACACAGAAAGCATATGATATGGAAGGAGTAAGCTAAGCAAATACAGAGCACTACAGACACTGAGACTGATTAGTTTCTTTACCTACAACAGCTGAAGTGTAGCATCTGATTTGTGAGGGACATCCTATTTGAAATGCTGGCATTATAAAGTGGGGGGGGGGGGAGCTGCCACAGCTTATCCTTAGTACCTTGAAAGTAAAGTGCCGTAACTCTCACATCACTGTTAATGATTTATAATGGGAATTGGTGCACTTTTAAAGTCATGGACCTGAGGGGCCATCACAGTTTCCAAGGAGGTTAGGGGAACTTCTTAAGGGTTAGAGAATAAGGGGCTATAGTAGGATCTGAACCAGAGTCCCCCAGTGCATGTGCCTGTGCTTTAACCACTAGATTATCCTTCTTCCATATGCTGAAGCTGATGCTTTTCTGGTAACCTATTCCTTGTCATAGCTGAATTCTTTATTGCCTTACAGCAGCCATCCCATCACTGACTGTCTAGTTACAAAGGGAAAGGGGCCTATTTGCAGGATTGTTTCTCACTGCTGGTGTCAATCAAAACAGAGAACGTTAACACACACACACACACACAACATAATACAACAGCTGTATAATGCCACTTAAAACTCTTGTTGTACACAGAGTCATTTATTGGGTAAACTGTTTTTGCTAACAGAAACAGTAACACAACATATGCAGGCACTTCCTTATATGAATACTGCATATACCTCAAATCAGTGCTGCATCACACTCACATGGTCCTAGTCCCTATTAGACCTGCACTTCAGGATGTGCACAACATTTAAAGGGTTCCTCCATTACTCAAGTAGGGAACCAAACACTGTGGGTTTGGTTTACTGATGGAACTGCATTTAGTGCAGCACCATTATCTGTTGCTCTGATAACATCATCCTCCAGCAGCACTGATGGTAAAATGGAGGACAAAAACATTGATAACTTTTGGGGGCTGTATATTTTTATTTATATTCTAGATTTGGACAGCAATAGTACAGCTGGTAACTGGAGGAGGCACACAACAGTTACACATAAGGAGTTGGGAAAATATTGGTGTGGAGCTATGGGAGACTTCCCATTTAATCAACTTACATTTCTCTTTTCCTTTTTTTCTTTTAGGGGAAAAAATAGCTTATACATCATGTTATTTCTACCTTATTGAGAAATACCATATGCTGTATCAAATCAACAGGTTCATTTGAAGACCATACTGTTTCTTCTGTCTAGGTAACAAGCTATTTATCAAAAATTAAGAATGACCATTATTACAAGCTTATAAAAACTCTGGTGTTTGTGTATCCTTACTTTCTTATACTAAGCATCTTCTAAGTTACACTGTCATAACTTGTTAATATAAAACAAATTATAACAAACTTGTGAAGGAATACAAACTTGGCACATGTATAGTCATTTCTCTTTGGTCCATGCAAAGAAGTCCCTAAACATGGACACACGGAGGGGCCAGCCCCCCATTCCCTATTGGTAGAAGACCTATTGAGGCAAGACTGAACTTCCTTCCAGAATTTCAATCAAATGCATAAAAGGGAGCCATGCCTGATTAAACTTATCACCCCTGACCCAAAGTTCTGCTGTAATTTTTTCCATATTAAAAATATTTTTTAGGATTTCAACCCATTCGCCTGAAGAAGGTGGAGTTGGAGTTAACCAGTGTCTTGTTATGGTCTTGCCTGCCGCAGTGAGCAAAAGACCAATAAAATATTTCTGGGCATCGGTTCTTCTTTTCCTAGGGAATAATCCCAAAATCAGAATGTCAAAGTCTAAGGTACCTTCCAGCTCCAACATCTCCTTAATATGAGCCCCAACTGAGTTCCAAAATGATTGTATTATAGGGCATCCTCAGAAGATGTGTGTGTGATCACCCCTATCTCCACAATTCCTCCAACATCTATCTGTGTTGCCTTCTTTATAATGTTTTGTTCTGGTGGGTGTAATAAAGAATCGGGTCACCGTCTTCCACCAGAATTCCTTTCAGTTGTTTGATGCTGAGGTTCTCAGAACCCCTGCCCAAATTCTCTGCCAGTTTTCCTCATCTATTTTCCTTCCCCCTTGTTCTTTTTCCCAGGCAGTCTGACAGTGTAAAGGGGAGTATTCCCTGGACACAACAAAACCCTTTCTTAATTTGGAGATAGTTTTATTTTCCTGTGATGAGTTTGCCAGGTCCCTAATAACACATTCCAATGGAGGAGGTTCCCTCTGGACTGCTATTATGTTGTCTGTCTGTTTAAGGAATGACAACACCTGAAGGTACCGATAGAAATGTGAGTGAGAGAGAGAAAACTCCTGTTGTACCTTTTGGAAGGTTTTAACTCGACCCTGCCTGATGAATTGAGTAAAAAATTGTAGCCCAGTCCTACTCCACATTAAAAATTCATGATCTATCCAGGGAGGAGTAAATTGGGTGCAGCAAGAGATCTCCACTCTATCTGAGAGTGAATGGCCCAGATTTAGGTCTTGCTTAGTGTCACCCCAATTCCTATAAGTTTGTTGTGTCCATGGATTTACTATCTCCCTTTTTTTAGGGTTTGGGGGAATCGTGGAAGTCCACTTGTGGATTTAAATCCGGTGTACTTAAAATGTCCTGCCATACCCCAACACTTTCCTTTTCCTCCTTCAGATATGTTACCCATGTACTTAACTGCACCATTTGGTAGTATGATTTCAGATTGGGTAATCCTAGTCCACCCATTTCCTTTGGTCTCTGCAACTCTTCCCACCTGATCCATGCCCTTCTCCCTGCCCAGATAAAGTGATGTAATGCCTTGTTAATTTTTTTCCATTCCTTCCTTCCTTGGTATACATAGGGGCAATGCGCTAAAAAGGAACAGGAACCAGGGGAGTATATTCATTTGAACTGCTTCAGTTCTCCCTAGCAGAGTAAGGGGAAAGAGCGTCCATCTATTAAGATCTGCCAATATTTCATTAATCAGTTTTCCATAATTTGCCTGATATAATTTTCTTAAATCAAGAGGGATGTGAATTCCCAGGTATCTGATTTGGGGGGTGACCCATTTAAATGGGATCGTCTGAACCAGTTCTGGGGACCGACTGCCACTAATCAGTATAACTGTCTTGCCTTCATTTCTTTTAAACCCAGAGACCCTTCCATAGTCCTGGAGTATTTGTAATAGAGTGGGGAATGTTTTTATGGGGGTCTGCAACATATAACATCGTGTCATCGGTGTAGAGGGAACTTTTATTCTCCTCTCCTCCAATCTTAATTCCCTGCAGCTCCTATGTGTCCTGATTAATTCTGCAAGAGGCTCCATACTCAGAGCAAACAGAATTGGGGAGAGGGGACAACCCTGCTGAGTACCTTTACATGTATTCAAGGGCTCTGAAATTGTTCCATTTACTTTAACCCTCGCTATCGTCTTTTTTATAGATCCCTTTAATCCATGTTAGGAACTGTGTCCCAAACCCAAATTTTTCCAAAACCTTCAATAAAAAAACCCAATTTAGCTGTCAAAGGCTTTTTCCACATCAATTGCGATCACAATTTGTTGTTCCTTCCACTTCCCTCCAGTATGAAGAATGTTCAGGCATCACCTGATGTTGTCTTGCAGGTGTCTATGCATCACAAACCCCACCTGGTCAGGGTGCACCAGTTCGGGGAGGACTGCACTGACCCTATTGGCCAGGATTTTTGTAAATATCTTAGAATCTACATTCAATAATGATATCGGTCTATATGACCCACAACTATCCACTGGTTTACCTTCCTTTGGAAGGACAGTGATAAAGGCTTCACTTCAGGATAAAGGGAATTCTCCCTCCTCCCTGCTTCTATTAAAAATGTGTACCAACAGTGGGGTTAGTGTTTTACTAAAGCTTTGGAAAAATTCTGCATTAAATCCATCAGGACCTGGAGACTTCCCTTCCTTCAGATCCCTAATGGTTTGTGTTACTTCCCCTGTGGTTATGGGGGCATCTAGCTTCTCTTTCCTGTCCCTTGACAACCTTGGGAGGGCAACCCTGTTTAAAAATTGTTCTGTTAATTCTGAGGCATTCTGTGAGCAAACCTCTTTATAATATAACCCAGTATAGTAATCTTGAAATGCTTTTGCAATCTCCCTTTGTGTATATAAGGTGTTCTGTCCCCTCTCCCCTCCTGCTCTAATTCATTTCACATATCTTTCTGCTTGCGCCTTCCGTAGGCTAAATGCCAGCAGGCGGCCTGCTCGATTCCCTTGTTCGTAATATTTTTGGTTGCTATGCCAGAGGTTCCCATCAATTTGTTTATCAAGTGGGTCTTGTAGGGCTTTCTTCATCATTGCAATATCTTTTTTGACATTTTTATTTTTAGAATTTCCTGTCCCAGTTTGATCAAGAGATATCTCTAGTTTTTTCAAGTTTAACTCTAGAGCTTCCTGTCTCTGCCTACGGGCCTTTTTCAAATGTGTTGCATAGGAAATTATCTCCCCACGCACAACCGCTTTGAGCCCATCCCAAAAACATTTGGAGTCTGGCCCCTCCCTCATGTTGTTTCTTGTGTGGTCTTCTATAACATCAGTAATCCGGGATTTAAATTCCTCTTTTCCCAGCAGGGAAGAATTCATCCTCCACATTGTCTGTCAGCTCCAATCCCCATTTGAATCTTTAGCTGAACTGCTGAGTGATCTGAAACCACTTTGGGGTGTATGGTACAGTCTACCATTTTGAGCAAATCTGTGCCACTGCACAAGAAGTAGTCTATTCTAGAGTGAGAGTCCTGCGGGTGAGAATAGAAAGTAAACCCTTGCAGACCCATATAGTTCCTTCCACACATCTAATAATGTTAGTTCATGCATTCCCCCTCTTACTGCCCTACTCATTAGCCTGTTGGTTGCAGTTACTTTAGAAGAACGGTCCCTCTGCTGGTCCAATACGCAATTGAAATCCCCTCCTAGTATAATCATGCCCCCCCACAAATCAGCTATCCTCTGAAATAACTGGGTATAAAATCCTGGGTTATCTTGATTAGGTGCATATACATTAATTAGGTGAATTGACTGCGAAAACATGGTTCCAGACATTATAACCCCCCTACCCTCCTGTAATTTTTTGTCATGGGTAATTTCCAATGGTAAATCTCTGCGAATAAGTATTACAGCCCCCGCCCTTTTTCCTGAGGGGTTGGAAGCACTCAAGACCTTACCGACCCAGCCTTTCTGCAATTTAGCATATTCCAAATCACTCAGCTTTGTTTCTTGCAAAAAACATATATCTGGTTTCTGCTGCTTTAGGTAATGCAGAATTCTAGTGCGCTTGATGGGTGAGTTTATTCCCTTGACATTCAGGGAAACTATTGATAAGGTACCCCTTATTGTCTGTGTTGTGTTACCCGCCCCTTTAAGGCCAACCCACCTCCTTTCAGATCTCCATTTTCCCAATCACTCTCTTTACACACTTCATGACTTTTCCTTCCATATCTTCCAACATTTGTACATGCTCGAGCCAAACAAAACTGATCCTTCACATTAACTGTAACTGCAACAAATACAGTAACAAGTAACTGAGTCATTCTATGTTTAGAATGACAGCCAAAAATGTATATTAACACGATTAAAAAAAGTTTTGTTTTTTTTTGTATGTACTTCCTAGGTTAAAGCTGTGGTGTTTCCCTACTAGTGCAGGGATTGGTAGCCTAGGCTATAGCACCTACAATCAATAGGTCTGACTCCATGAGTCAGTTGTTGCTCTGACATCACCACTAATTCAGATAGTGTAGATAATACTTTACTGTATCCTTCTATGATGGAGGCATGCCTTCAATCGCCCCGGGGGTTACAAACAGAGAGAGAGAGAGAGAGAGAGAAAACAAAAACAAAACCCTGAACCCTCAATCTTTACCACAATTGATTGTCCCTTCATCCATTTCAGCACTCTACAAACAAACTGAATAAAGAAATAAGACTGAGCTCCTTAACTAAGTACCTCCCCACCAATCCCTGTCTCCCCTCCTGCCTTTTATCTGCTATGAAATACCTCTGGTAGATGTAAACTTGATATACCATTCTCTGTACAGCAGTGATGCAGACTGTTCAGACCTTAACCCCTCGCTTCTGCCCCCCCCCGCCAGTATTGATAAGCTCTTCATATGTAAAGTCATGAGGGACTATCCACTTTGAGGGCATTCTTGCATTATTGTAAGCAGTTAATTAGTTCACTTGGTCTGCGTAAAAAAGAAAAGAGACTCAATCGGGATCACAGGGAAAGTCTCAAGTGCTCTCCAAAGAGCCTGTAAGGTAACTGTACTCCCTCTTTTCACCCCACTCATGGGTATCGAATGGGCCTTTCATACCCAATTAACTAGAAACCACAGTATCTTCGGGCTTATAGTTCAGGTAGAACTCCAACTCCACTCCACTGGTTCCTCTCTGTTAGTTGAGCTACTTGGTGCCACTTTCAATTCCCCTTTTAGAATATCCTGTATGTCCATACCGAAATGGGAAGGCCATGTTACCGCCGATGGTTGTGATCTCTTTGGTTTTCCTGCTCTGTGCCATGCGGTTCTCAGGATCTCATTCTCCAACTTTTCCATGTGAAGATCTGGGCAGATTAAGCTGAGTTGCTTGAGTGTCAGGGCCACTTCATGGACTGAATTGAACAGCACAGGGCCCTTGTCTGTATGGATTCTAATCTTGGCTGGGTAATACAATTGCACTCTGATTTTCTTTTCTTTTGTCTGCTTAATAATGTCCCTTACTTTTCTCCTCTTTTTGTTTAATTGATCTGAAAAATCTTGGTCAAAGAAAATTCTCTGCCCATTGATGTTCAGCTCTCGTTGCTTCCATGCTGTCTGGAGAATCCTCTGGCGATCATGGTAGTTCATGTCTGGATAATCAGGGAGGCGAGCCTCGCCGATTGATCTTTGGTTTGGGGCCTAGAGAGAGGTGAGCTCTCTCAATTGGCAATGGGATGTTGTCTGGGATTTGGAGGACATTTCTGAAGATGTGCATGGCAAATTCCTCAACTGATGCAAATGACTTCTCCAGGTCTTCAGGGACACCCTACACCCGAAAATTGTTCCGCCTTGCGCGGTTCTCCTGGTCGTCGATTTTTGCTTGAAGCTCCCGTTCTCTGGTGAGCAAGTATAATATCACATGGGCATGCTGGCTGGAGAAGTCAGCCAGTGATCCACCGACTGTTCCATCACCATGGTGAGCTTGTCGATCGCCTTCATATCGGCTTTAAAATCGGCGACCGATGACTCAACCCTATGCAGGGCTTTGATAATTCCATCCAGTTTAGTGAGAATTACATGCTGCTCCCCAAGCTCCATATTGTCTTCTGAATCAGCTATGCTGTTGACCGGGGAAACTGAGCAGGCATCTCTAGGTAGGCCTGAAGTTTTATCAGTGTACATCATGGCCTTACGTTTCAATGATTGCGAGTGTTTTCCCCTAGATCTGCCTGTAGCCATCGTCTCCTGCTCACTGGTGGCACAATTATGAGCTTTTGTTGTAGTTTGAGTGCTATTTAGCTATTTGCTCATCTCTCAACCCCTGGAGCTCCTGGATTAAGTGGCCATTAAGGCGGTGATGTCACTGGAAGTCCTTGTGAGACAAGTGTTTTACAGGGAGCCAATGTGACTGGCCCTAGATCACACTGTGAGTAACTGGAGTAAGTTAAGTACAGAGAGGTTAATTGACTTACTGTGGATCGCTCAGAGTCAATGGTTACATACAAGGAGGTTTAAAGAGCAACTAACTTGCTGTTTTACAAAAGTCCCCCAAGAGCATGAAAAACCCTTACCAGGCTCTGAGTCCAATGGTGAAAGAATTTCATTTTATATGTGCCCCCATTTAGGAAGGGAAGGGATCATAATTTGACTCCATGGAGCTGAGCCAGGCTGATCCCTTCCACTTCCCTTCCTGGTACCTCTTCTGACAGTGATCCACCCCTGATCTGCCCCTGCACTTTTACATTTTGTGATGTCACTATGTGGATGGCATCGGGGGCATGCCCCATAGAGATGAATGGAGCTGTATTTCAAAGTAACATTTTTGTAGTTTAGATGGCTGTTCAGAACAAATCATGGCCACCGCTTAACTACTGTTAGGTTTTTCATGCTTCTGGGGGTCAGCACCTAAATAGTTGCTCTTTAATGAGTTGCTCCAGATTGGTACCGGGTCAATATGTTGTTTTGTTTTGTGTGAAGTCAAAACTGTGCAACAGAGAGAGCATATATGAGTATAGCTACAGAGTGCAAAACACTGCAAGGATGAAATGCTGCAGGTGCGGTTTTGTACCCTGCAGTTAATGGCTGGGAGGCAATGAAATATCTCTGCTGGGAGGGTTGTCTGCCGAGCAGCTGCCATGGATCAGTGGGATGAGCCACTGGCAGTGTAGGGAAGCACTGTGTCTGTGGACT
Organism: Neoceratodus forsteri; assembly: GCA_016271365.2. Classification (NCBI taxonomy): domain Eukaryota; kingdom Metazoa; phylum Chordata; order Ceratodontiformes; family Ceratodontidae; genus Neoceratodus; species Neoceratodus forsteri. The sequence goes on from JADMNL010000022.1 coordinate 345,149,073, forward strand.
GGGGCTTAAATCCCGGTTCCAGACTTCTAGTTTTGTTCAAGCTTTTTTTGGTTTCACTTCTGCGGCCGGTTCTTACACCACCCATGTTTCTCCCCATCCCTGTGTTTTGTACCTTTGCGGGTGGCAGATTCCCCTGCAAAAAATGAAGAAATTATTTGTGTTTTGCTGATCTTTCCCTTCGCTGTGATCAGTGAGCACTGGCAATACTCCCACTGTATCGTCAGTGCAGTACATTGCTGCACTGTTTTTGTTTGCAACATCATGACCCCATGTCCTCTGGATCACAGAGACAGTATCACAGGAATCATAGGAAAGAATATGACTATAGGAAGACATTACTCAATGGAAATAACCAGAGATGTAACTTGCTTTTAGATGCTTTTCAAAGGTGGTTTTAAAGCTGTTAATTGTCTGACACATCACCACTGTAACATGTCAGACAAATAACAATAAGTGGTTAAGCACAAGGAGGTTAAGTGACTTTGCTGTGGATGATCACACAGTGAGTAAGTGGGATATGTTAAGCACAGGGAGGTACAATGATTTGCTCTGGATCACACAGTAAGTGGGATATGTTAAGCACAGGGAGGTATAATGACTTGCTCTGGATTACATAGTAAGTAAGATATGTTAAGCACAGGGAGGTATAATGACTTGCTCTGGATTACTCAGTAAGTGGGATATGTTAAGTGCAGAGAGGTTTAATGGCTTGCTCTGGATCACACAGTAACTTGGATATGTTAAGCACAGGGAGATTAAGTGACTTTCCTCTGGATCACACAGTAAGTGGGATATGTTAAGTGCAGGGAGGTTTAATGACTTGCTCTAGATCACACAATAACTTGGATATGTTAAGCACAGGGAGATTAAGTGACTTTCCTCTGGATCACACAGTAAGTGGGATATGTTAAGTACAGGGAGGTTTAATGACTTGCACTGAATCACACAGTAAGTGGGATATGTTACGTACAGGGAGGTATAATGACTTGCTCAGGATCACACAGTAAGTGGGATACGTTAAGTATGGGAGGTTTAATGACTTGCTCTGGATTACTCAGTAAGTGGGATATGTTATGCACAGAAAAGTTTAATGACTTGCTGTGGATCACACAGTAAGTGGGATATGTTAAGTACAGGGAGGTTTAGTGACTTGTTCTAGATCACACAGAAAATTGGATATGTTAAGCACAGGGAGATTAAGTGATTTTCCTCTGGATCACACAGTAAGTGGGCTATGTTAAGTACAGAGAGGTTTAATGACTTGCTCTGGATTACTCAGTAAGTGGGATATGTTAAGTACAGGGAGGTATAGTGACTTGCTCAGGATCACATAGTAAGTGGGATATGTTATGCACAGGGAGGTTTAAAGACTTGCTCTAGATCACATAGTAAGTGGGATATGTTATGTACAGGGAGGTTTAAAGACTTGCTCTGGATCACACAGTAAGTGGGATATGATAAGCACAAGGAGTTTGAGTGACTTTGTTCTGAATCACGCATTAAGTGGAATATTTTAAGTAAAGGGAGGTTTAATGACTTGCTCTGTATCACACAGTAAGTGAGATATGTTAAGTACAGGGAGGTTTAATGACTTGCTCTGGATCACGCAGTAAGTGAGACATGTTAAATACAGGGAGATTTAATGACTTTGTTCTGGATCACACAGTTAGTGGGATATGTTAAGTACATGAAGGTTAAGTGACTTTGCTCTGGATCACATAGTAAGTGGGATACGTTAAGTACTGGGGGGTTCAATGACTTGCTCTGGATTATACAGTAAGTATCATAGGAATCAGATGAATGTATACAAGCATAGGAAGACTATTTAAGTCCTTGAAATGCTTGCCATTACTCAGTGGAAATAAGCACAGATGCAACTTGCTTTTAGATGCTTATCCAAGGTGGTCGTAAAGGTGTTCATTGGCTGACACATCTGCTCTGTAATGCGTCAGACAACAAGAAGTGATTAATTGCAGGGTGGTTAAGTGACTTGCTCTAGATCACACATTAAGTACATGGTTAAGTGAAGGGAGATTAATGGCTTGCTCTGGATCACACAGTGAGTAAGTGGTTAAGTGTAGAGAGATTAAATGGCTTGCTCTGGATCCTACAGTAAATTATTAAATACAGGAAGGGTAAGTGACTTGCTCTGGATCACACAGTAAGAGCCACTTGCGGGATTCCAACCCACTATTTTCTTCCGTTGCACTTAGCCTGACTGTTGCAGTGCTGAACTACTGCATTCATTTCTGTTTTTCTCATATCCCTGATATGGCAGGCAGCTGTGTGATTTACAGAGGCAGATGCAGTAAGAAATTATCAGTTAGGTTGATTTTGCTGTAACTGTTTCACGTAATTTCTACCTAATGTTTGTACTGCTCTTGGTAACCTATTTGTTTTGTTACATGATTCATGCATTTTCCAGAGTGCCTTACCACGTTAAGGAAAAAAATAAGAAAAATAACAGCTCAAGTAAGCAAGTCAGTTGCTCAAAGAAATCAAGTGTGTTGAAACTGCATGCACAACCATGATTACATGCAGCTGACACTATGCTATGCCACATCATACCGCACTACACAGTTTACATGTAGATGATACTGGTCACAAAGTTTTTTAGCAGGAATTTCCAAAAAGATTAAAAACTGACTTTATTTCTCACCTGTTTGTATTGACACAGTTTTACAAGCAATATCACAATAAATGTGTTTTTAAAGTATACTTTATTGTTCTTTAGAAAATTAGGGGTCAGTTATCATTGAATGTCAACATACTGCATGTAATCTGCTAACAAATTTCTAATATTTAGTTGATGTTCACAGACAACTACCATTAATGTTTCATTCTAAAAAGTTGAGAAAACATAAAATAGATTAACTGTGATTCCAGTTCAAAAGCTGTATCAATATGAACATATTAAAAAGTGAAGGGTGAAGTATGCTTTTACGTTTTTCTAAAAACTGTTGGTATCATTTGTGACAACTATCATCTAAATGCAAACCATAATATGTAGAATAGAAACATAGACAATGATGGCAGTAAAAGACCACATGTCTAGCTAGTCTGCCCAGAATTCCTTATCTGTCCCAGGATCTATTGTCCTGACAAGATTTTATCCCTTCTGGTCCATTCCCCAGTTCTCCTTCCTACTGCTACTGCTACCGACCTGAACCACCACCAAACCCACCACATCCACTGGCAGACTGATCCACAGCTCCACCACCCTTCTGTAAAATAGAACTTCCTCACATGCCTCTTAAACCTTCCTTAAACTTCCCCCACCAGTTACAGCTCATGACAGCAGGGTCTTGACTCTGTACGCATGCTAAATAGTTCCCTGCAGTTCACCTTGTTTATTGCCTTCAGGAACATGAAGATCTCAACCATATCCACTCTCTCTCACCTGGTCTTCAGTAGGGCTGTGTGAATACCTTTTTCTGAATATTTGGCTGAATATGCAATATTCGGGCACCTGGTATTCAGTGTTCAGCCAAATATTCTGTTTTTGAGTCATTAAAAATAAGGAAGACAGCTAACCACCCTCCTCCCTAGCCCAGATCTTTTACATATAGAAGACTCCCATATTTTCACCCTCAGCACCCAAATTCCCCCTTTCTCCCCAGTGCTCATGGTTTGATAAAATTAAATTCCAATGATAGGCGGCTGGCACAACTCGCCCACCTCCACGGCTGGCTGCCGAGTTTCATCAGCGCTAGTTTGCACTAGCATTGATTCATTCATTGGTTGTTCTCCCACACACATACACACACACACACACACTGGTAGCAGCAGCAGCCAATTCCACAGCAAATTCCATGAGCACCTTTGGGTGCTTCCCATCTAGCCCAAGAGCTTTATTTATTTTTATGGCTTCAAGCCATTTCTGGACTTTTTCTCTGGTAAATATTGGCTGTCTCATTTCAGGAATGCTCCTGGCAGCTGCTTTGATGCCTCTTTCAGGCAGGGGATCCTCTGTCTTCAGTTATAAAGGCAGAGCAGAAGTAATCATTAAGGATGGCTGCTTTTTGTTCATCTTCCTCTAGCACCCTCCCTCCTTGTACTTTAGCAATTTCCCCTCCCTGCTTCCTTATTTCCTTAATATACCTGAGGAATTATTTTACCCACCCTCGAACCCCTCCGCAATATGCATCTCTGTGTCTGCCTTTGCCTCTCTCACCATCCTCTTTGCTTCCCTAGTTTTCATTTGGTACTCTTCCCATTCCTCCTCCCCCTGCTTTCCCTTGTACCAGTGAAAACCTTTTTCTTTGCCCTCACAGCTTCTCTGACCCCCAGGTTGGACCCTTTCCAAGAACCATATTAATGTCTTATACCTGTTTCATTTTGTAATAATTCTTATACATAACTTTGCCTTGAGACTAGTCCCCTTAACTGACCCCTTCTTTCTGCAAAGCCTCTGATGCTGCCCACCCTGGTCAATTTGTCTTGGACCAGCTCCATCATCCAATTGAAGTCTGCTCTTCTGAAGTCTAGTACCTCAAGTTTTGATAAGGGCATTCTGGTACTGAGAGCCAACCTGAACCAAATGGAGTAATGGTTGCCAGAACACAGTGGCTCCTCTACCCTCACTCCACTAACCATCTCTGAGTTGGCGAGCACCAGAATGAGAATGGCCTCCTGTCTAGTTGGTTCCTTAACCAGCTGCACCAGCAGGCAGTACTGCAATGTATCTAACAGGCCCTGACTTCTAATACATCTGGCCTGAGGTCTGTCCCAGTCAGTATCTGTATATATTGTAACTGACCTGCTCAGATAGGCCTGCTCTTCCCCCTCACTCAGAAACCTAGCACTGGGTGGGACTCTGGGAGGCTTCATAGGAAAGGAATGGTATCAGGTTCTGGCTCCTTTTTTGTGTCCTGTGGGGTTTTGAGTTTCCGGAGTGATAGCCTCAGACACAAACCAAGACATATTGTGAGCAGGGCCTATAAAAGCAAGACTGTGCTGGAGCAGGGCAGAGCTGGTGGAGATCTAATTATGGAAAGATCTACAGTGCTGGGAGTGGGTGCAAGCGGAGCCATCTCAGGTCTCAAAAGTGGAGATCAAACCATGAACAGAGCTGCTGACTTCTGGAAAGGAAAAAAGTGACAACCATGTACTGTACAAGCCAGCAGGTGGGCGACACTGAAGACATGGCATGGAGAAAAAGACCAAGGGCTGCTGATCCAGGTCCTGTAGCAGGCACTACAGCATGGTGCTGGGCTGTCTTTGACCTAGAGGTTTAGAAATCAGGGTGTCTGGTGGTCAGATTGGGGCCTCAACAGTCTGGAATGAGTAGAAGGAGATTGGAAGAGCCTGTAGCCAGTTCCCAAGATAGCTGGTTCAGAATGGAGCAGAAAGAGGAAGCCTACATGCATTATAGATGCCCTGGGAGAGAAGAGATCCAGTGGCCTGCTGCATCAATTAGAGCCATCCAGGTCTAGGACCCATGGATGCACCACAGTGCGGCATTGTTGCAAGGGACAGTCTGTTATTTCATTGTGTTTTGCAATTTGGATTATAAATACCCCATGTTAAGGGGTTTTCCACTATTTAAGCAATTGCATGGCCTGTGGGGTTTGGGGTATTGATCACATTGCTCTGTTTAAAGTGCAGCAATGCTGGCCAACCTGCAGCAACACCTATGGGCCTGCGGTGATTCTACACCTGTGGCACTAAGGGACTGAGTTAAGGGAGCTTCCATTTAGAAACATAGAAACATAGAAGTTGATGGAAGATATGGATCGCAAGGCCCATCCAGTCTGCCCATTTCTTTTTCTACCTTATAAATGTGCCATCCGCCTTTGCTCTGTCAGTGGCCTATCTATTAATACTCATCTGTATTGCTCCCTTATGCCTATACCATGCCTGTTTGAAGCCCTGCACTGTATTCATAGCCACCACTTCCTGAGATAGGATGCTTCATGCATCCACCACCCTTTCTGTGAAAAAGAATGTCCTCACACTTCCCCTTAATCGGCCTCCCTCTAATCTCATGCTGTGTCCTCATGTCCTGCTATTTTTCTTATACTTAAACATGTTAGACTCTTTCACCTTGTTAATGCCCTTAAGGTATTTTAATGTCTTGATCATATCACCTCTCTCCCTCCTTTGCTCAAGGGTATACATATTGAGCTCCGTTAATCTGTCCTCATATGTCTTCTGATGCAGTCCCTGCACCATTTTGGTTGCCCTTCTCTGGACTGCCTCAATTTGGTTAATGTCCTTGTGAAGGTTTGACCTCCAGTACTGCATGCAGTACTCCAGATGGGGTCTAACCAGTGTCTTGTAAAGAGGGATTATTACCTCCCTCTTACGACTTGTGATACCCCTACTATTACAACCTAATATCCTCCTAGCCTTACCTACTGCTTTAGAGGTCTGCTTGGATGATTTCAGGTCATTGGTGATGATGATGCCCAAGTCTCTTTCTTCCTTTGTGACTGCCAGCAACTCCCCTCCCAACCTATAGGTGGCTTCAGGGTTTCTCTTCCCTATGTGCATGATCTTGCACTTCTTTGCATTAAATCCCAGTTGCCACTCTTCTGACCATTTTGCTAGTTTATCCAGATCTCTTCTCATTCTGCCCACCCCATCTGGATCATCTACTCTGTTGCAGATCTTGGTGTCATCTGCAAACAGACAACCTTAACCTCTAGTCCATCTGCAATGTCACTAATGAAGATATTGAAGAGGACTGGCCTCAGGACTGATCCCTGAGGTACCCCACTTGTGACTTGCATCTCTTCTGACTGTATACCATTTACCACCACTCTCTGTTTTCTGCCTGTCAACCAGTTTGCCACCCAGTTGACCAACTTCTGACCCACCCTGAGCCTACCCAGCTTATTTATCAATCTTCTATGTGGACCAGTTTCGAAAGCTTTGCTGAAGTCAAGGTAGGCGACACCAACTGCTCCCCCTTGGTCCACCACTCTGGTTACCCAGTCAAAGAAATCTATGAAATTAGTTTGACAGGACCTTCCTTTTGTAAACCCATGCTGTCTTGGATCCTGTGCCCCTATGGATTCCAGGTGTTGCACTGTCCTTTCCTTAAGGACTGCCTCCATAATCTTGCCCACTACTGAGGTAAGACTGACTGGTCTGTAGTTCCCTGCCTCCCTCCCTGCTACCACTCTTGTGGAGCGGGACCATGAGCCCTTCTCCAGTCTTCTGAACCTCTCCTGTGCTCAGAGACTCACTAAACAGTTCTGCTAATGGCTCTGCTAGTTCCACCCTTAGCTCCTTAAGTACCCTGGGATGTATGCCATCAGGTCCCATTGCCTTGTCCACCCTGAGCTTAGCGAGCTCTTGTAGGACCCTTTCTTTTGTGAAAGGAATAGTGCTCACCTCTCTCCACCCTGTGTCCATGGTGCTGAGCTGTGAGCCCTGCCCTACCTTCTCTTCCATAAATACTGAGCAAAAGTATCTATTTAGGATAGATGCTTTTACAGGGTCCTCCTCCTCACATGCCCCCTTTTCTCCTTTGAGCTTAGCAATACCCCCTCTGGACTTTCTCCTTTCACTAATGTATCTATAGAAAGTCTTGTCACCTTCTTTTACTATTCGTGCTAGTCTTTCCTCAGTTTGGGACTTTGCCTGCCTTACTGCCTTCCCTGCTTCCTTTAGGGAAGTTTGATATACCTTCCTATCTTCTTCCCGCTGTGTTCCCTTATATTTCCTGAAGGTCAGCCTTTTGGCTCTGACCTTTTTCTGCTACTGTATTTGGGAACCAAAGTGGTTTCCTTCTTCTTTTGCACTTCCTTTTCTGTTTAACACAATGGGATGTTGCTTCAAGTATTGCATCCTTAATGCTTGCCCACTTTGCCTATACCCCCTCACCTGTGTTTCTTTTTGCCAGGGCTAGCTTAACTCTGCTGGCCATCTTATCAAAGTCAGCTCCTCTGAAGTCTCATATTTTTGCCTTTGAATGGGATGATTTAGATGTAGTGGCCAAATTGAACCATACCAATGTGATGGTCACTGGCCCCCAGGTGACCTTCTACCTGGAGATCTATGATCCCTTCCCTGTTAGTCAGTACTAGATCTAGGATAGCCCTGTCTCTTGTGGGTTGTTGTTGTACCAGTTGTTTGAGGCCCTCCCCATGCAGGGAATCCACCACGTCTCTAGTTCTGGCAGATGTTCCTGCTGGTATTGACCAGCCTGTATCCAGCATGTTGAAGTCTCCCATTATCAGAACTGCCCGTCATGTTTTGTATATCTTCTAACAGTAATGTGTCTATGTCCTCCCTCTGGTCTGGGGGCCTATAGACAACCCCAGTTCTTATGGCTGTCCCATTTCCTGTTTCCAGGGTGACCCATAGTTCTTCTGGCTCCTTATGTGTATTCTGAATTTCTGTAGCTTTGATATTTTCATTGGCATACAGGACCAGTCCACCCCCCTTTTTTGCACCTTGGTCTCTTCTGAACAGTACATAGCCAGGTACTGAATTCTCCCAAGTGTGGTTACTGGTAAACTATGTCTCACTGATTGCTACTATGTCCAGTTTAGCCTCTGACATTATTGCCTGCAGGTCTGGGATCTTATTTCCCAGGCTGTGAGCATTTGTGTACATGATTTTCCATTGGCCAGATTTTGGTGTGTTAGTTGTTGGATGAAGTTTGGCATTTCCTCTGTGTGTCATATGGGCAGACAGACCTTTTTTCTTACCTGGTGATGCAAATGAACTGCAAACATGCTGAATCCCTGTTTGACCACTAGCTGAGGGGGGGAGGGGTGTTTATCCCATTCAATGTAGAGGGTGCTGCACCCATCTCCCCATTTGCTAGTTTAAATATTCTGCAAAGACGTCAAACCTCTGCCCCAATGCACTGACTCCCTCCTTAGTCAGATACAATCCATTAAATTTAAAGAACTTTCACTCCCAGAACTGTTGCCAGTTCCCTACAAATCTGTGTCCTTTTTCCTGGCACCAGCTCTTGAGTCACATGTTTAGTTCCCGTATCTCTCCTTCTCTGACCTTCCGTCCATCTGCCCCCCTCTCCCAGACTGGCAGGATCTCAGAGAAGGAGATGCCGGACGAAATGGATGATAGTTTGTCACCCAGCCTGGTCAGGTGTTCCTTGGTCTCCACAACTGACCAGCTGGCGAGATCATTAGTCTCTATGTGTACCAGGATGTCAATGTTTTCTGCTGCTTTGTGAACAATTTTAGCAATGTGGTCAGTGTCTCTCCACGCTGATGTACCTGGGAGACATCTGACCATTATCCCTGGCTGAAGCTGGGTATCAACTCCCCGAATCATGGAGTATCCTATGATCAGAAGTTTTTTGGATTTCCTTTTTGCTTTTTTTGTTTTGATTCCTGATTTGGGCAAGTTTTGTTGTGCCAGCTCCTGTGCTGCAGTGTTCTGCTCTGCAGTGTCCTCTGCCCCTTTGTTTGATTTCAGAGATAGAGGCAGATACCTGTTTTTAGTGTTTATACGGTTTTGGGAGGTAATATGTTGGAGAGCACAGAGTGATGGGGCACCTGATTTTCCCCTCCTAACCACCTGCCAACCTCCTGGACCAACTACCCTCTGCGGTCAAGGTTTTTCTGTTGGATGTTGGGGAAATGGTGGCTGGTTCTTATAATGCATTTCCTCTTGAATATGTAATTTGAGGCACGCAATCTCTGCCCATGCTGCCTGGAGCTGAGCCCTAAGATCTTCAATGACCCAACATGTAGGACAGTGTCCTAAATCCTGTAAGACTGTCCTTCTGAAAAGTGTTCCACAGTACCTGCAGTTAATGATATCCATTCCAGATAAGTTGCTGGGTTTATAAGTCGGTCATAGTAATTAGAAGGAAGAAAATGCAAGTAATGGTTTGATTTTGTGTTCTGTTTTCGGATAACTTGTTATAACAAGCTAAATTACTAGTGCCCCTGTAAATGAGCTCACCTTGTGGATGCCCTACTGATCCACCCCTTCCTGCTCTGCCACAGGAAATGTCACAACTGTGGTACCCTATAAAAGGAGTGTAGTGTGGGGTGGTTGGGGATGTGGGTGGGTGGTTGGGCCCTTCCCTTGCCGAAAAAGAAGAACCACGGATGAAAGAACAAGGAGGTAAGAGCAGAAACAATCAGTCAACAACAAATGTAGTAACCCTGAAAGCTTATCCTAATGTTAGACAAAACTGTAAAACCTGTAAAGCACCACCTGTAATAATTTCAGAGAAGATATACCCTGTAAGAAACACTTTGCTACAGAGAAAAATAAAGCAGTAACAGAAGATATACCTTGCAAAAGACAAAAATCAGAAGATTACAGCAGAAATCTGTTAGTACACACCTGTAGGCACACCTTGTAATAATGCAGAAGAAGGTATACCAGCAACAGCAATTTGAATCAGTGAAAAATAAAGCAATGAAATGTTAGCAACAAACAGTAGCAATCCCTTTGAGTACAAAATAAAAGTAACAACACATATTTGAGTCTATTTAAAACATGGTGTCAGGTGAGAAGGGTAGTTCTGACCTGCCTAGGAGGGCATCTAAGAGGGCCATATTTAAAGTTGACATTTACACTAACCCTTCTTCCTGCAGGTGCTCGGTTGTTAATAAAGTTGCATTATTCCATTAAACTTGAGCTGGTTATTGACTCCCTATATGGTGGAGAAATTTGTGGTTTCCTTACCGAGTCCACCAATAGTCAAAGCCCTTGTAGATGGGTCAGTTGGAGTGTTATCAGCACTCACCCCGAACCATAATTTTCTGGACCACACCAGACTACCAAAGGCGGTAGCAGTGCTACATGTATGGCCAGGACATGCCTTGTCAGGTCTATCACAATATATATGGATATATATATATCTGATAGTGTGTTAATGTGTAGTGTCATCTGACGTGAACACCCTCAATCTTATAACAAAAGTGGAAAAATTAAGAAATCATCAATTCCACCAGGTATGAATTTTCTTTTAGATTCTTTTAAAATGTGATGCATGTCAGGTCTCTTTGAAAGCCTGAGAAACAGCATGGTTCAGAGTTAATCTCAACTGCTCAAAACACAATAGAAGTATCACTGCCCTCACCTTAAAAAGCAACAAATTTAGAACACTGCCCAGCAAACTCTAAGAAGGCTTACATGTTTTTTTTCTCTCTCCTTGTCATCCGCACCATAGTCTAATCACAAAATATAATATAGGCGTCTGCTATTCTGTTATTCTTTTATGTGTAATGAATGTTTAAATATTTGCTGTGTGGTATTTCTGGGATCACTGGTGCAAAATGTTCCAATTTTAGATCTTTTGCTCCCTATCATAAACAGAAGTTGGCAATAGCCAACAACAGCAATTTTTCAATTGTCTTGTTTTCCATTAGGTCCTGCTTTTACCCATTTTTAAAAATTTATTTATACATGATAGCCAAGGTCAGATGCAACATCTCATTTCAGTGAGGTCCTGATTTCACCCATTTTCACACTGTATTTACCCAGGGTCCAGCTTCCATTCAGTATGTCATTTTCACTTGGGTCCTGCTTTTACTCATAGTTATGCTGTATTTACTCAGTATATTCCAGATAAGATGAAATATTTCATATCAGTGTGGTCCTGCTTTCAACCATTGTCCCACTGTATTAACCCTGGATAGCCCAGCAGAGATGCAAAACTTTGTTTTTAGTGGGGTCATACTTTTATACATTTGCATATTGTATTAACCCGGGATAGCCCATCCCAGATAAAGTTCAAAATCTGTTTCACATATTTTTTAATGTATTTACCCAGAGTAACAGAGCTGAAATTCCAAATCTTGCTTTCACTGGGGAACTTCTTTTACACATTTTACACAGCATTTTCCAAGAGTAGCTAAGCTAAAATGTCATATCTTGTTTTCATTGTGGTCCTGTCTTTACCCATTTTTACACTGTAGCTACTCAGGATAACTCAGTTGAGATGCAATATCTCATTTTCAGTGGGATCCTGCTTTTACCAATTTATATACTGTATTTAACAAGGATAGCCCATCCCCTCTGATCCCATCCAGGATGCTGCACAGCAGTTTATTTTCAGTGGGGTCCTGCTGTTACCCATTTTTACAATGCATTTATCCAGGCTAACTCAGCTGAGATGCAGTACCTCATATTTTGTTTTTAGTGGGGTCTGGATTTTACCTGCTTTTCCAGTGCATCCATCTAAGTTAGTCTAGGAAAGATGCAGATCATTTTCAGTGGGGTCCTGTTTTCATCAGTTTTTAGTCAGAAAACAAATAGCTTCTGCCTATTGTCATCATACATACTGTACGTTTGCAGATTTTAAAGATTATTGTTATGTTTAGTGTATGTGAGTTGGCTGTGGAGAAGCCTGAGTAGTGGCCTGTATAATAGAATGTAACAAATGTTGAATCATTTTCTAGTCAGTTTGCCCCCCACCCCACACACACACACACACACACACACAGATTGCATATCCATGTGCTTGGTGCTGGGGCTTTGACTGTATGTGCATTTTAAGAAACCACTCAAATTCAAAAGTATCTGCCTCCATGAATCATTTAGGTATCCTTAGGGATGTATTATTATTTCTTACTAGCATTTAAGTTACCTCACCTCCTTCACTCACTACAGCATTAAGAAGATAAGTTTAAATGTATCCACTCTCAGGCAGCTGAAACAACAGTAACCGACCATCATTATAACATTCACCTAATGGTGAAAAGAACTTGTCAGCAGCCGGGGAGTAGTTTTTCTTAAAAGTCTGACCCTGGTTTCCCAGATGTTGGCTGTAGTTGGAGGCTTCTTTTACTACTGCTGGATTTCACCCCTTTCCTGAATCTGAAGTGTGGATTTAAGGAAGACTAAAGTTACCTTTTCATGTGCATGCATGGCCTGGCTATTCTACAATCTGCACAGTGACAGTGACCTTGGAACATCTTAGCACCATCAGTACTTTGATAATGTCACTAATGTAGGGAGGAGCATAAAAGGCTAAGGCCTGTAAATAGCTCCTTAGACTCCACTATAGAAATTCATGTTCCCTCCCTCAGCAACGTATCTATCCTAGTTTCTTTTAAAAATATCGTTATTTCTGCTTACAATTATCTGTTCTGACAGTTTATTTCATAAATATTTGCTGTCCTTTGTGTATAAAAATACTTTCTTTTATTAGTTCTAAATCGAGTTGTGATTACCTACAATTTGTGCCCCCTTGTAACTGAATTAATATCCTTGAATTCTATGTTCAGTTCATTCATTAAGTATAGGTCATTTATAACGTCATAATAGAACAAGACATCACCTTGCTTTCTTCTCATTTCCAGACTATGTAAGTTCGGTTGTTCTAATCTTGACTCATACGGTACTGATTTTAGACTATTTATAGACTTGGTAAACCTACATTGGGCTCTCTCCAACCTATCCACATCGTCAAGTAGGGATCCCAGAGATGACTACAGTAATCCAACTGAGGTCTTACATAGAACCTGTACAGAGGCAGTAGTATGTCTGATAATCGACTTTTAATATTCCCTTTTGTAGCCTGAGCTGTACTATTTGCTTTAGAGACTGTGTTTGCACATTGCTCTTCGAAATTAAATTTTGAATTAATTGTTATCTCCAGGTCTTTATCACTTGAGTTTGGATGTAGCTTACTGCCAATAAGAACATATTCACAGAAGAAGTTTGATCTCCCCATAGGTATGACATTACATTTACTACTGGTAGTCCTGAAAAATTTACATTTATGTCATTTTGTTCATGCACTGCATTCCAAAGGGCTTTGTAAGCAGCATGTTTACTCAGGACAGTGTAGCTAAGATGTTACATCTCATTACCAGTCTGATCCTGCAACTGCAGAGGACGGCTTGATGCCACTCAATACTGCTGGTACTTCACTTTCTGGTTGGACTACCATTTCTACTTACCAGCTTCTATGACCTCCTTCCACTTAAGCAAGCCATTCTGCCTGCTGTAAGAATCTGCTGAAGGTGCTACCTACCACCAGTCTCTGCTCAACAACCTTATGTGTATGAGAATCTGTATTCAATGGTCGAGGTTCAGGTGGAGGAGTCGACAAGGAGCTTGATGGGTCAGTGGGGCCTTACTGTGGTGTGTAGGGCAGGATGGCTTCATCTGCCTGGGCTGCTGGCATACTTTATCCCACTTCACCCCTCCTTTATCCCTCCATGCAGCATAATCCTGAGAAACAGTATGGCACAGCACCTATCAGGACCATTAGAAGGGTGGGTGAGCCCCACCCTTCCTCTGGAACGTCGCTGCTGGACCCATTCTGGATGTATAACAAACACTTCCACACCACTTGCCTGGGTGCCAACATTAGGTTGTTTCAGAAAGGCCATGTATTCCTTCTCACATGACATCCTCTCCCCCTGAACAATCAGCAGGCAGTTGTGTAGTAGAGGAAGGTGCCCTCCCTCCAAAAGGAAGAAGGTACCCATGATGAATGCCACAGCCCTACCTCAATGGTCAGCATTAGACACCATGGACTCTGAGAATGGACATAGGTAGTCTGGATAGCAAGCAGTAGCACTACATAAGCATAAGTTGAACACCACTTGCTTGGCTATTGTGTAAATAAAGTTTTTGTAAAGTTCTTTAAGATGCAGCATATGAAAAAACGCTATGTAAAAAAATAATTCTTTCTTCCACACCAAAGGATCACACGGAGTGACGTGTTCCCTCTGTAACAGCCCAGCATAGACCAACATGTTTGTCTAATCACTGCCAGCCCATGCAGGGCCGAGAAAGTGGTACACGTAATTCATTGACTCCTTTAGCAAAAATGGCCAACCAACTACAGCCATTAGACTTATGTAACACCCATTATAGTCAAGAAGAACTTACCCAAAAACAGCATAATAGAGAAGCACATAAACAATACAGGAAGACAGATATTTTCCAGCTTGTTTGTGTTTTGTAAATCTGTCCAACTCATATGCATCCATTCTAAAACCTAAAACTCAGAGTAAATCCTTGTGGGTATGCAAATTCAGGGGAATTCAAAAGGAAAAGTTTCAGCTGGTACTACATTCTGCTTACCATGCCACTACATAGACATAACCTTACTATTCCTAAAGTGACCAAAACTAACACAATAGGCTTTACCAGCTTGGCTTAAAGCCTAAAAACAGAAATTAGCTTTTTTGGGGGTCTCCATTCAAAACATTTAACAAGAAGAATAGAAACAGCAGTGTCAATATTAACTAGACTAAAACTATGAAATAGGAATGAAAACTACGAAATACCACCCAGTGCTTGTAAGGGAAGAATACGCTGCTGATTTAATTTGAGCAGAGTTTAGAGAGCTATTGTACTGCCTGGAATTAATAATAATTTTCAGATACAGTCAGCTATCACTTCCTATATCTGAAGTTTTTTTATGTTGGTTGCACACATGCGCAAGCCAACGTATTGTGGTAATAGTGGATTTTGGGGGGTGGGGGGTGTCGCTGCCAAGCACATTGCAGTGCACAAAATTAGGGGCTCAGCAGTTTACACCAATGACCATTCGGTGTGGTCCTGATGCAGCTCTCTGCTGCGTGTGCTGAACGGTCATGCACTTCAAAGGATCAAAGCCACTCCAATCAAAGAGGGCTTTGGTCCTTTAATTTGCATTCTCAGTCCCACCCCTCGACCCCGGAGAGAGACATGGAGTGCTGCAACATCACACAGCTGCTTCTCCACCTGACCAGAAGTCTCTCAAGCTACCCACCCTCCCCCTCCTCCCTCTCTCTCTCTGTCCTCTCAGGTGATCTCTTTACCTTGGGGCCATTACCACCCACACAGCTGCTCCTCCACCCATCAGCCATGAAAAATTTTAACTTACCAGTGGAATCAGGGGGATAGCAGATTGAGTACATGGAATTCCAATGGATGGTGCACAGAAACGGCATGCTTTTATTCTTCTCTGCTTGTGAAAAAAAGGGAGGGAGAACTGGAGTCACTTTCTGCAGGTATTCACATTGCAGTTGTGATTTTACTATTTGCTTTAGCTCCATTTTTAATAAAAACGTTGTCAAACAAAGCGTTTGTGTGGTCTTATTTATTAATATTGGGAACAGCAAAGTAGTGTAAATCAGAAATGGAATACCTCCCGTTTTGGACCTCCTGGTCCGTTTCTTGAAAAAACTGCTGCCCATAAACTAGCCGCAGGCCCGAGCCTTATCTACATCACTCCCAGAAACAGACTTGGGCTTGCACGTGAAAAACCCCATGTGCATGTACTGCCTTTGGCTGCTTTCCTTGTTCATGATGTGGGTGCTCATTCATGAGAGGGCTAACACTGATTGATATCTCCGTAGTGAGCTCATGTCTGTAGCTCAAGATCTCAGCAACTGGTGCCTAACGTAGTGGCAGATCAGGGACTGGAGAAAGAGAGAGTTTCGCTCTGAAGCACTATCCCCTGCTGTGAAAAAGTAAAGCTGACAGTCTGAACAATACCTCTAATTTAACTGATCATAATAAAGAAATATTAGTACAATCAATCCCTTCATTCATGGTGTAATTTCCAGTTATTTTTTCAAGTTTTCCTTTCTTGTCAGTTTCTGTTGGCTGGTGCATCTGATCTTGGAGTTTGGAGCCAAATTTTATCCCTGACAAGAAATCAGACTCAGGCTGTCAGGTTGGTACTAGTGGATATTATCTGTTGATGCCTTTTTTAAATTGAAAATGATAACCACAAGCATCTTGCCATTCCAGATTTCTTGTTTATTTGTTGTGTGCTGAGAGCTGGACCCAGAAGTTAGAAGAGATTAGAAGAACTTGTAAAGTAAGGACAGTAGAACCTGTAGAGTAAAGGCATTAGCAGAGCATGGGTGGGCTGAACGATCATGCACTTCAAAGGACTGAAGTTGCTCCAATCAGAGAGGGCTTCGGTCCTTTGATTTGCATTCTCACACCCACCACTATACCCCAGAGAGAGACATGCAGTGCTGCAACATCATACAGCTGCTCCTCCACCCGACTGCAAGCCTCCTCAAGCCACCCACCTCCCTCCCTCTCTCTCTCTCTCCCCTTGGGTGATCTCTTTACCACAGGGACCATTGTCACCCACATAGCTGCTCCTCCATCCCATCACAAGCCTCCCTGCTACCCACCCTCCCTCCCTCTCTCTCCTCGGGCAATCTCTTTACCTCGGGGGGGGGGGTCTTGCCACCAACACAACTGCTCCTCCACCAGACCGCAAGCCTCTTCAAGCTACCCACCTTCCCTCTGTCTCCCTTCGGGTGATCTCTTTACCTTAGGGGATGTTGCCACCCACACAGCTGCTTCTTTGCCCAACCGCAAGGCTCCTTGTTTAACAAGCAACCAATGTTCGGCATTGAAAAATGCTTGTTTTTATTTTCTGTTTGCTAATTAGAAGATTTCCCACCTGGCTTGATGTGTGGAGCAGCACTCTGTTCGGAGGCTAAAAAAGTCAGTTCTGTTCCTTCCACTACATTATCAGAAATATGATCAAACATCTTGAGGCACCACAATCCTTGCAGTCTGAGCAGTGACTTTCACAAGTTGCCAATCAAAATGCTTGAATTTGTGACATCACTAGAAACCAAGAAGAGCCAGTCCCTGCTGCTTCATGTGAATGAGAATAATCTGTCAGTGAGAAATGCTTCTCCTTGGTTACTAGTGATGTCGCAGTCAGTGTGGTCTCAGTGTTGTTGTAGCGGGAGGAACAGAACTGAGTGTTTTTTTTTTTTTAGCCTCTAGAGTACTGCTCCACACACCACTCTAGCACTGCCAGGTGGAACATCTTCTAATATGAAACAGAAAAGAAAAAAATACTTAAGATATAAAAAGTGATTGCTGACTACACTTGAAAGTTACAATTAACTCGAGGCAGTTTCTAAGCAGTACACTAACTCTTTAAGGGTGCTGCTATCAGGTACCATGTGATAAGAGTGCCAGCCTAATGGTGCTTACAACAACAGCTACTACACATCACTGAAAAGCAAAATAGCAAGGTGCACCATAGCGCCCATCACAAGCAGCGAGGCTACCACTCATTCGCTAAAAACAACAATACTTCTCTATGTTTAATACAGGAGGCTATGCCCTATGCACCTCTCCATTGTGGGGGGGCTTTGCCCCCCAATATTAAAATAATCAACTCCAAGGGGGCATGTCAATGGGGGAGAGCAGCAAATTCAGATGGGGAGCCTATGTTGGGGGACAGATGGTGGAAGGAGGAGAACATTATGGGGGCAACCTATTGGCGGGAGGGGGATAAAGTTAGAACGGTGGGATATGGCACCACAAAAAAACCCCACAAGTACCAGGTGACAAACAAAATATTTTCTGCGGCACAGCCAGTCCTGAACCTGGATTTTCTGCTTTGAAGGTCATGACATTAGCCAGCACACCAGATGGCCAGCTTGAAACCAACCCAAAAAACCAAACCTACACTAACTCTTCAAGGCAACCGCAGACTGTAGCAGCTCAAATTACGATATACTCTTGATAGCCACAGCTATTAAGCACACATTGCCCAATTCACATTCGCTATTCTGACTTCACCCATATTCAATCGCTCATATTGAGTCACTCTATTGATGGGTTACCTTGCTATCCTCATGTATATTTAATAGTTTTAAACCGATTAGCAACACTGCTGTCTATGCATTGATACGTACAGAAAAAAATGCACTATTACATTGTAGTTAACAGCTGACTGTGTTGTGGCCCTTCATGTCTAGCAACAGATTATAGAGTGGCATCCAGATTCTGCCATTCATGCAAGTACAGAACACATAACATGTACAGTATTTGGCCTTATTTGGAACACTGGGCAGAGGCACACACAAAAGTAGTTCATTATTCACTGGGTAATTCTCCTACTTCCTTCCTGCAGACCTACTCTGGAGTGTCCACAAGAAGTCTGCTGGCTATGTCAAGCACCCTTGGAAAGGTCATTTACATATAACTAATAAACATCTTTCAGACTCCAGGTTCAGACTCCAACTAGATGATATGTTACACAGAACCCATTTTAATATCTGATACAATCACAAGATACAGTAGATGGCATTCTGTGAATTAGTTTCATATTTCTTTTTAAAATAATTCAAAAAATATCTTACAAGACTGATGGACAAGGTAAGATAGAGATTTTTAGAAGAACTGCCTAATACAAGCCATATATTGCAGAAATATTAACACCAGCTGGTAGCTCACTGTGCCATGAAAAACCTCAAAGATTAATGATAATGCTTTCTGCAAATGCAATTTCTTTTAGGTTTAGAATCTGCTGTAGGGCCTTTTTGTCCCTTTCTTTATTATTATTATTATTATATTGCTTTTTTACATTTTTTTGTTGTTCCCGGTTATGTGTAATCCCTTTCTACTCAATGGCTTTTCAAACACAGAGAAGTATCATGCATATGTTCTACTGTGTGTACCTACTGAATATGTTATGCTATCTGTGACTCTGTGAAACTGACTGAATCTGTGTCATGTTGTCCTATGTATTTGAACTTGCATTTCCTGTGCTCTCCCAGGTCGTACCTGAAAATAGACAAATGTCTTATCTAGTGTACTTACCTGGTTAACAAAAGGTAAATAAATAAATAATAACATTTCTGTGTAGCCATGCACTCACACAACTCAAGGTATTTTCTTGTATTCTCAGAAATATATAAGCACTTTCTGCATTAAAGAGTTTCTAGAAAACTTTTCATAAAATGGAATAAGAGATGGTCTCTTGCTAAAAAGACTATTGTTTTTTCATATAGTATCTTGTTCAGCTAGTGTTTGGCATAGCTACATAATTCCAAACAAAAGTATGTGTTTGGCCATCTAGTTTGTCTGTCACTATATCTGTGAACTATATCCTTTCCTTTCAGGACATCCTAGGTGAGAGGGCAAGGTAAGATTATCTATATGGGCAAACTGGATGGACCCTAGGAGCAGCATAATGCAAAGTTTTGCAGTGTAAAGTGTGTTTGCACAGTGTAAACATTGCAGTGACTGACTTTGCCACCACAAGGCCATAGTAGAAGGCATGTAATTCCACATACAGTAGCAAACCATTTGTATGCTTGCACAAAAGCAATGTCTTGCATGGGCAAACCAGGGGTGCAGCTATGAATACCATGCACAGACACATAATGGAAACAATTCCGGATGAGGAAAGCACCTTTTAGCACAGCAAATATAAGGGGTGCACAACCCACCTTTTAACAGTGCGCTGAATGCAGAATCGAAGAAGGAAGGGACAACCGAAGCAGGAAGGGAAAAACCAAAACAAACTGGTAATGGCCTTCTACTTTGCATTAGTAATGGAGTATATGTCCAACATGCTCCCTATGCCCGACATCTCCATGATAACCCTGCAACAGCACAGATTTTGGCTGGGGTAAGGAGGGGATTTGAACTGAACTCCTCTTGCTTTAGACTGGGCCACATTAAGACCTCAGTGTTCTGCATGCTCTAAATGCTGGCTGTCTCTCAGGGGGACGGGAGCGTTGGAGGGGGAGTATTAACAAGCAAACACCTGAGCCCAATAAAGTGGGAGAGTAAATAAGGGAAAAACAAAGTTCATTTTAGATTTTGAAAGAGACTGAACTGCAAGGGTCAGTTTGTAAAACTAAATGAAATTTCTGATTTTTTGTTGCTGAAAGTAAAATTGCTTTCATTTACTTAACTGGTGTCCAGAGTGTTCGCTCTGTGAGTGTTCCCCGAGAACCCACCTGGTTCGTTACCTTGTCACACCTACGTTGTGCACAGTTCAGCATTGCTTTGGCATATTGACATTTTATTACATTATATTACACATGTACATATGAACATATGAATTAGCCTGCAGAAAAAGGTCATTAGGTCTATCTAGTCTGCTGTTAATTTCAGGGTCCATAGCTTGAGCTACTGACCCAGCCCCTCCTCCCCAGTCTTCCCAACCTTTCCATCTACCCCTCCTATAACCTTTACTTTTCCCTTATATCTATCCCACCCCTTTTTGAAGCTGCCCACCATTGTCAATGAGACCACCTCTTCTGGCAGTGCATTACAACTGTCCACAACCCTCTCAGTGAAGACATGCCTTCTAGATTCCCTTCTAAACTTTCTGCCATTTAATTTAATACAGTATCCTGTTGTGTTATGGTTGCCACTTAGCCTAAAGAGAGACTCCTTATCCAATTTATTTATTCCTTTCAAGTATTTGAAAGTCTCTATCATGTCCCCTCTACTATTTTTGTCTTTCAGTGTGTACATGTTCAGGTCCTCAGCCTCTCCTTACAGGTTTTCCCTTACTGACCCGCAGTCATCTTTATTGTTCTCCTCTGTACTTTCTACAACAGGATAATATCATTTTTAAGGTAAGGGCACCAGTATTGTACTCTGTACTTCATATATGACCTCACCAGTGACCTACACAAGGGCAGTATGACCTCCTTTCACCTACTGCTAATCCCCCTAGCAATGCAGCCCAACATCTTGTTCACCTTGGCTGTCACTCTCCTGCACTGTGCAGAGTGCTTTAGGTCACTAGTTATTATCATACCCAGATCCTTTTCCTCTTCTGTTACAGATAACTGGACTCCTCCCAGGTAGTATTCTGTCCTGGTTCCACTAAGGCACTTCAACAAAAGAGTTGTTGAAATCTACTACAGCGACGGGCAAAATTTCAACTGTCAAAATTTTGCCCATCACAAAGTTACTGTTTTTTTGGAAGGGGGCTGTGCCTCCCCAACCCTGATTTTTTTAATGATCAGCTCTGAGTCAGAGTTGATTCAGTAGGGGGTGAAATACCGGTGAAACCAGCATTGGTGTACAGCAGGACCATTACAGTGACAAATTGAAATTATCACTGTAATGGACTTTGCTGTAAAAAAGTCAATGTTTCAATGGTCTACCTTCCATCTTGGGATTCATGGCTCCCAAATACATAACTTTGCATTCTTTGACATTGAATCCAAGTTGCCAAATCCCTGACCACCTCTCAAGTTTTTTCAAATCCTCTGTTAGGTCCTGTATCCTTTCGGTTGAGTCCACCTTCCCACAGAGCTTGGTGTCAGTCACAAAAAGGCACATATTGCCCTTAATGCCATCCCCAACATCATTAATAAAGATGTTGAACAACACTGGCCCTAGCACCAAGCCCTGTGGAACCCCACTCATGACATCTCTAGCATTAGATACTTCTCCTCCCACCAATACATTCTGGGTTCTGCTCCCCAGCCAATTTTCCATCCATCTTATCATCTTCTCTCCAACCCCTAGATCTGCCAATTTCCTAATCAGCTTTTTGTGGGATACAAAATCAAAGGCTTTCTAAAATCTAGGTAGAGAATGTTCACTGCCTGACCATTATCCATTGATTTGGTGACCCAGTCAAAGAATTCAGTCAGATTTGTTTGACACAACCTCCCTCTCATAAACCCATGCTACTTAGCATCATGAAGACCCTGCTCCTCTAGATACTCAACCATTGGCCTGCACACTACTGATGCCAAACTGACCAGTCTATAGTTACTTGGGTCACTTTAGGATTGCTCTGATGGAAACAAGGGTGGAGCTGTATTGCTCACAGGGAGACATCTGTTGGGCCAGCCCTGGGAGACGTCAACCCAGATCCCCTTTCTTGGTTATTGCAGCCCTTTTATTTTCCATCTGCTTTTGACTGGGTTGTGGGCAGCAGCAGGCCTTTCAGTCTTGGCACATTATGTAGGTCACTAAGCATGCTATGGTGTGCCTGGCAGGGAGGGGGATGTGGTGTTGCTCCAGGGCCTGGGGGCCAGGCAGGGGTCCTTCCATCTTCCCATATCCCCTATTGCACCTAGGATGCAGATAAGGATGCTAGCTTATACCTGCTTTCTCCTTTACTAGTCTCTTGGACGTGTTTACCATATGCTTTGCCTCTCCTCCCATCTGCTTTCAGGTTGGATTTGTCATTTCTGGTGCTTGCTCTGTGGCTGAACTGCAATATGGGTGCTTTTTAACTCTGGGACCAAGAACTTACTGAGTCTTGGGGGTCCAGGTTTTGCCAGAATATGCTCCCCCTCACCCCCGTAATGTACAACCATCTTCTGGTGTTATGCAGGAGTGGGCTTATGGATCCCACTCCATGCCTTAAAGTACATTTGGGACATTTATAGACTATGTTGTTCATATAGTAGTTACTGATGCATTCAGTTGCCCAGTTGGTAGTTTGTACTGTTTTTGTTCTTTGATGTTCTACTTCTTGTTATTATGGATAATGGAGCGGCAGGTGGTTTTTGTTCAAATTTTTATGGAAGAGATTTGGGCTAGCAAGGAGGTATCATTGTATGGGGCAAGTCAAGCATATTATGATTTAATATTGCAGAGATAAGTTAACAGAAATGATTGTGTGAGCCAAGGAATATGGCACAACTAACTAAAGCTCTGTTCTACAATGTCAATGGGGTTCACAATTTTTTTTGGAAGAACAAGCTGAAATTCTTTTCTTGCAGGAGACTCACCTCTCCTTGGAAGAACATCAGAAATACCGGAAGTTCAGCTTTTTCCAGGTCTATTTTTCTTCGCACCATTCTGGCCGCCGACTCAGTGTTTTAACACTCCTTCACAGAGGCCTTCCTCTTGAACCATATCATACTGAAGCCAACTCAGTGGGATGGTATGTGATAGTGACAGGACATTGTACAGTCGCCCACTCACATTAGCAAGTACATATTTCCCCCTGGGGATAGTGCCTAAGGCCTTGTAGATGTTTTTCACAAGGCTATTAACACATCAACAAGGCCAACTCATCTGGGGAGAGGATCTTAATTTAACCCTCAGTCCAGACCTAGACACTTCTACCCTGAAATAACATAGAAGCCTGCCATCTCAGAAATATATGTGTAAAACTCTACAACAGTTAGGTATCTTTGATGCTTGGTGCCATATATACCCCACCAAAAAAGGAGTTTACCCATTACTCTTCTCACCATGAAAGTTATGCTAGGCTGGACTATGTATTAACCACATCCAAGCATATTGATACCATAGGACGAATCTCCCATGGTCTTCTTCATCTATCTGATCATTCACCAGTGCTAACTTATTTTTCCTTGGGAAAACCGAAGAAACAAACCCTTTGGCACTTACATCCATGCTTACTATGGGATCCAGTCCTGCTCCAAATAATGCAAGACCATATCCTACAATATTTGTATGACAATGACAACCCAGAGGTGACCCCTGGCATAATGTGGGACACTTTAAAAGCCACTATTAGAGGTGATATTTAAGCAGTAAGGTATGACAGGGTGTGTGTTATCATGTAATAACGTCACTCCTGGGGTTGGTTGAAACACAGCTGAGCAAGTGCTTCCACCACCCCAGGAGTAATTCAATGATAACACACATCCTGGAGTGCCTTATTGCTATTATACAATGGCTCGATGTTATACAAAATAAAAAAAAATTTAAAAAAGGTTTTAGTAGATTTTTAGTTTAGCAATATATCTTTGTTTCTGAAAAATAAATCATCATCATCATCCAACAAATCCACACAGTGATGTTATTATGTAATAACATCACTGTCTCAGGCACACACTGACCAATCAGAGTCCAGAAAGTTTGCTTGCCATTGTATAATATTGCATATGCCTCTGCCAACATAAGGCCTGAGAGCGAAAATTGCATGAGTTACAACATTCTTTACACACATTGCAAATGTTTCACATGCATGGGGACACCTCTGTTTGGCTCAGAAAAAGGAAATAAAAGCCCAAATCCAGAAAATTCTGGACCAAAAAGTTGAGCACTCTTTATTTTACCTTAGACATTGTTTTTACTTTTTTATTTTTTTTTACTTACTATGCTTTTAGTTTTCCAGAGGCCTCTCCATCAGCTCCTCCACCCACAGGTGGACCCTGGGAGCACCCGCTCACAGTGCCCCCTGGATTACCTCCCAGGGCAGAGCCTCTGGTGCCCCCCTCAACTTAACACCACATTTTTTTTATGAAGAGGAAGCTCGGGCACATACATCCTTGCTCAACATCTTCGAGTAACCCAGATGCAAGTGATCATCTCAAAGATAAGGGACCCAGGTACAGGGAACACAACATATCATGGTCCCGAAATCCACACTATAATGCAAACCTTTTATTCAAATCTCTATACCTCAGAGAATTCCCCACCCCCGGAACAACTTATCAAGAATTTTCTACAGCAGGCCAAATTACCTACACTCTCTGAGGCACAGGTGGAACCATTGACTACTCCTGTTATGGCTGATGAAATACATTAGGAATAGCTGTCTGATGGCCTACTAGATGAATTGTATAAGCTAGCCCCATTGCAAGACAATCTACTCCTTTACTGATACCCCTTTACCAATCCATCCAAGATGGTGAGCCTCCTCCACCTCCATGGCACTATGTCACTATTTCCACCCTACCTAAACCTGGGAAGGATCCCTTGTCCCCAGCATCAAATCACCCAATATCAATTCTAAATCAGGTTTATAAATTGTTTATGTCCATCTGGAACCTGTGAGTAGAGGGCCTTCTCCTGTCTTTACTGGACATGGACCAGGCAGGTTTTGTATGCTGTCACCAGGCTCATGATAATGTTCGACGAACTCCCTTGTTTTTGGACTACACTGTGCAATGATCTGTACCCCTAGTCCTGGCTAGCTCAGACATAGAGCAGGCTTTCAGTAGGATATCTTGGCCCTTCCTGTGGGCTACTCTAGCACAATTTGGATCCCCACTGATTTTATAATCATGCTACGCTCTCTTTACCATCATCCCCACACATACCTTAGAATTAATGGTTCAATCACATCTCCTTTTACTCCTCATAGAGGCACCTGGCAAAGATGCCCTCTATCACCTATTCTATTTGCCCTTTTTATGGAACCCTTGACCTCTCACCTCCACTTATCCTCGCAAGGTAAAGGGATTCCTTTAGGAGGTAGAGAATATAAGTTGTCTTTTTGTGGACAACATCTTGTTAACAGTTATTAATCCCTCAGAGTCTCTACATGAGGCTTGGAACATTTTGAAACACTTTTTCTTTATTTGGTCTCTGGCTGGCTTTCCCTCGGCCCTGTCCCCACCTCACCCTATCCCCCAGGACTTACCTCTGTCCACTGTCATTCACCCTGGATTGCCCCCATGTCAGGGCCATTGAGGGAGCCCCTTCATAACTCCCCAAATGGTGCCACATGGTTAGTCCAGTGGTAGAGTGCCTCAACAGCTGCATGGGGATTTGGTGGGGATAGGTGTCATCCTGCCATGGCTGGAGTCCTGTTTTTTTCACCATTGTTGGGAGTTGTGGCATGCAATGACATAAGGGCACACGCAACCATGTCTGGCACACCTCCAGGAACCTTCAGACCTTGGCAATGATGGCCCCTGGCCTCTGTCAGGGGTCAGTCAAGCAGTAAGTGCTTCCCTACCCTCCCCCAGAGGAGGAGAATAGTCCATCAGACACTTGAGCCTCCTCCCCCTGGCCGACCTCCGATGCCCCAAGATTGAGCCCTGTCCTGGGTCGCCGACCTGGCAGAAGGTAAGGTATGGTGCCTCAGCCCTCCATGCCACTAGGCCAACCATTTTGGAACACTTTGAATGCCTGGCAGGCTTCCAGCTTAATGTCACCAAAACAGAGGTTCTGGCGTTTAACTATACCCCATCTCAGTCAATGAAGCAACGGCTCAATAGTTGATGGAATAGGAATTCCCTAAAATATCTCAGAGTCCTTTTAACTAAAACCCATGACCATTTGGAACTCCTTAACTATGAACCTTTGACTAAAGCCATAGCAGAGGATTTGCATTCCTGGCCCTCACTTGGCCTTTCTGTTTTGAATAGACTCAAAGCCATCCAGCAAAATATCCTACCCTGTATTTTGTATTATCTTTAAACTCTCCCCCCTCCTCCCAAATTGCAGTTATTTCCAGAGAGTGGGATAAACTCATTAATAATTTTCTATGGGGAGGGCGGCCACCCTGGCTATATCTCTCTCTCTTTTGCAGCTTTTGACAGTCCAAGGTGGTCTTAACTTCCCAGATATGCAGCTTTACACTTTAGCCTGCCAGTTGAGGCTTATTTGTTTATGGTTGTCTGAGGGCTATAAAGCCCATTGGAAAAATATTGAGTTTGACCTAAATAACTTATACAATATCTGTGAGGTGCTTTTCTCTTCCCCTCCTCAATATCTCCCATTTTCAAAATGTTTTAGGTTCACAGCAACTGCCTTACGAGTTTGGCACAAACTCCTTGGGACTGCCTGGGGGACCAGGGACCCTTACTGGGTACTTTGGCTGGGAGCCATTCTAATCCACTAAGTAGAATGTATCTCTTCCTACTCAGATGGGCCAGGTGCAGGTTAATTTATCTGTATCGGCCCCTTGATAGCAGAAGGATATTTCCCTTTGCAGATTTTTAGGACCAAATATTCATCATCAAACATGAACCATTTCTGCTATTTACAACTCAAGACTTATTTGCATACCCTACCTCCCTATTGTAGCGTTTACCCAGAGTGCCCCTCGGTACTTTTTACTCTACTTCAACAACACCAGCAAGGAGATGTGGGAAGAAACTTAGTGGGTATTGTATATGCCATCCACAGGGACCAGATCAAAGATTCATCTGTACTGGTTCATAATCAATGGAACACAAGTATTCAGATCCACTGTGATGAATCACAGTGGTTAAAATACTCTCTCCCAAATTATAAATTGTCCATATGTGACACGATAACACTGACACTGGTCCTTTATCTTAAGGAAGTCACTTGGAAATGTTACATGTGGTTCTTTAGAACATCAGCAAGGCTGATGAAATATATGGGAGAGCATATGGGTCAATGCTGGCTAAATTGAGGGGAGAAGAAGGCAGGCCAGGCCCAGGTGTTTTGGTCTTGCCCTGTTTTGACTCACTATTGGAATGATATTGTCCACACACTAAAGCCTTTGTTTGGAGTCACAGACCCATTGGCTCCAGAATTGGTTCTGCTGAGAATCCCAACATCAGATGGGAGCCTGAGGGGTCAGCAGTTCAAATTATTATTAATCCTACTGACAGGAGCCAAGAAAGCGGTAACCAAATTATGATTGCAACCACAACCTCCAACATTATCACAGTGAGTTGCCATAATAGATAATATTTATCACCTTGAAAAATGTTCCTATTATTATTTGAATCATATGTCAGTGTTTGATGAACTTTGGAGAAGATGGACCCTTTATAAACTAAAGACTGATTCAATTTTTGTACAGTACCCTGACCGTTGTTGCACCTATGGGATTATGGAGGGCACACAAATGTAAAAATCTCCTAATAGCAATATTTTACAGTGGCATAACTATATGATTTTATTTTCTACAGCTCCTGCCCATATACAGTATCTTGTCTTTTTGCTTGTACTATTTAATAAAATGTAATTATAAATGTAACCCCCCCAGTTGTATGTGGGGGGGCTTACCTGTGTGCCCGATCTGCCCATGAACCCTGCCGTCTGCTTCTTGCTCACTCCAGCCCCAGGACTTCCATGGGAGGGAAACCGGAGGACCTGCTGTTAAGGAGTGCTGAACTGCCACATGAAAGTGCAGCACAGTAAACGTGAGCATGTTTGAGCAGTCACTCTGCTCGAACATGCGAGCTGTCAGTGCCAGCTTGAGTATTTCTGTAGCACTGAGAGTGCCTACCCACCACAGAACTGAAAAGCCTCAAACGTCAGCCACTACAACATCTCCCCTAGTGTATTACAGTCCTAGAGATACCAGTAGGCATCAAGGGGCCCAGATGCACTAGGAGGAGGGAGAGAAAAAGAAAAAATAGACTTTGCGAATGGTGCGCTACCCCTTTAAGAACAGAGGACTGCCTGGTACCCAAAGACTTTGCCTGCATGGAGGGAGGACAGCAGAAATGGAGCTCCCCAACACCACCACCAGAATACTGGGTACAGGTGTGCCTATCAAACATGGGGCAGGTAAATGAAAAGGCCTGGTTGTTGGCCCATGAAAATCACACTAGAATAATAGCAACTGCTTCCTAAAGAACACAGCCACCATCTTGTCAACCCCTGACCTCTCTGTCAGCCAATCAGAGGCCAGGAATCTCAGCAGCTGCTACCTAAAGGACTTATGGGAGATGGACTTGCTGTGTGCTTGGCACCTTTTAAACAGCCAATAAGGCACCAAGTGAATATTCTGCACACAAACTAAAGGAACTGACAGCTGACTGCATCAATTGGAAACTGTCTTTGCTGCAAGAAGGTGTTGGCAGCAGAGACAGAGGGAAAGTCTGCAGTTAGCCCTTGAGGAGAGAGGAGGGTTA
Organism: Neoceratodus forsteri; assembly: GCA_016271365.2. NCBI lineage: Eukaryota > Metazoa > Chordata > Ceratodontiformes > Ceratodontidae > Neoceratodus > Neoceratodus forsteri. The sequence goes on from JADMNL010000022.1 coordinate 345,178,271, forward strand.
GTGCCAGGGTGAGACCCTACCAGTAAAGCCCACCTTGGCTTATCCAGCCACCAGCAAGACTTTGGAAGATTTCCACAACCTCTACATTTACTGAGCATGAGCAGTGAGCATGTTCGCCTGAATTTTCAGACTTCTACTAATCTGAGAGACAGTGACCTGCCTTCAGCCAAGGAGGTATCTTCATGCCACAGCCACCAGCCTGTGGGCACCAGATAGACTTTGTGCCAGCCTGCTGTGATGAAAAGCAAAAACCTGCAATGTTCAGCAGACAATCTGGGAGACGGCTGGTTGGTACCACAGTCAGATACTAGCTATCACCCGCACTGGGGTTGGAAGCCTGGATGTGGGTGTGGAGCATGTGGCCCCTGCTCCCTGGATGGGTCTGAGTTCCTGAGAGAGCCAGCATCAACAGCCAACTCCAACCTTCATCCTGAGAGCCAGCACCTACAGCTAGCTCAAGCCTTTATCCTGAGAGAGGCAGCACCTCCAGTCAACTCAAGCCTTTAGCCTGAGGAGCAAGCACCTACATTAGAGGAGGAAAATTAGCCTAGAAACAGGGATGTGGTACACTGGTACAGTAGTGCTCTCAGGGCTTGCCCTGTAACCTGGGGATACCTGTATAAAGTTAGCACCCACTATAGTTTTGGCCATCAGGCTAAGAAGTACAAATGTATTGCCAGGACTTCTGCCCATTTTAAGCAATTGCATGGACTGTGGGGTTTTCTTTTTAAATGCTTCATGTTATTTGCTTTTGAAGTGTACCACCGCTGGCCAACCAGCTGCAACAACATCGGGCTTGCAACGTTTCAATGGCTGGGTACCCAGTAAAGTTTGGGGAGCTCCCTTAGACTGTAGGGGTGAACTGGTACCAGTGGGCAATATCCCCCATGTGGGTTGGGTGAAGCTACCCTTAACTCTAACCTGTGTTGCCTGATGGGAGGTGGACACTGTTTGTGGTTTATTATATTTTCTGTGTTAATCAGACAATGTTTAGCTGATTTCCAGTTTCTGTTGTGCCATTATAGCACTTCCTCTACTGCAGAAATTTTCCTTGCGTTGCTCTCCCATATCCCCTGTGAAGGTCTCCCAATAAATGTTCTATTGGTATTTTTATAATCTGTCTTGTGATCATATTATTAGTGACAATCAAAAATTGCATGTTTTGTTTGATTCAAGGTTGAACTGTGGTTTTACTGGTGTGGGACCATACTGTGGGGGAGGTGGGGGTACTATATCCCAGGGATTGTACTGCTCTGAGATCAGGCCCACTTCAATGTAGTATGGGTGGAGGCACCACGCTAATTTTTAAAGATATAGAAATAACCCCTCCCCTGTCAGAAAAAATCAGAACCCAGGCCACTCAACCTCATTTCAGCCTGCAAGGCAAGGGTAGTAACCAAAACAGTCATGTACTCCAATTATATATATATATATATATATATATATATATATATATATATATATATATATATATATATATGTACACACACACACACACACACATATAAAAACAAGCATTTGTCAATACCAAACATTTGATGCTTGGTAAACAAGTTTTTTTTGTTCATTTTGACCCCAACTTCTGAAGATACTTGTTTTAAGATTCGTCTCATAGACATGATATGTACCACTTACAGTATATTGGTCGAAATGTCATTTCTCACCAGAGGTGCGTAAACACATCTTGTCCTAGATTTTAAAAATGACACATGTCACATTTATGAGGTGCTGTGGAATAATGGCTATGTTGAAAGTTTGGAGTCAAAATACTGTAAATTAATGAAGTTATGAGTGAACGTTGAAAATACGTAACGTTCAGTCATAACCTGGGCATTTCACAGTATTTGTACACCAAATTCTCAGCACAGCCTTCTTATTACCCCACCTAATGGACCCGGCAGGTGATGATTTTCAAATCTCTGCCAAAACGGCATTCCGCACCACTGAAACGTCATTCCGAGCCACAGGTATGAAAGCACATTTTGGCCAAGATTTGAAAAATGACAGCTATCACATTCATGAGGTGCTATAAAGAAATGGCTATGTCTACAATTTGGGGTCAAAATACTGAAAATTACCAAAGTTATGAACTTGCATTTATGAATTTCAAGGTAGGCTCATAACTTTGTTTTCTAATATTTTTCCCCAGATCTTCAACATAGCCTTCTTATGACTCAACCTAATGAACAAGTGCATAGAAAATTTTCAACTCCTGCAAGAAAGGTGATTTCATGCAGCAACTGTGAAATCACCTTTCGGGATGCAAAAACACATTTTGTCCAGAATTTGAACAAGCATTTGTCAATGCCGAATGTTTGCTTGCTGGCATTGGCATTGGCAGTGTAGGAGTTAGAGAGCTGCATAATAGGAATGGCAGTGAAGTATTGAACTGAAGCCAACCCCACCACCACCCTGCAGACTGACAGGCATTGGGATGTTCCTTTGGGTCGTCAGGCATAACAGCCATGGCATTTCACCACACCCTACCCTGCAGACACTGACAAGTGTCACGGTGTGTCTTGGGATCTTTGGCCCTTATGCTCACCCCATTCCATCAGGAAATACGGTGAGATGGGTCCTGTATAGGAGAGTGGGGTGAACCTTGGGGCCGAAGAGTCCAAGGCACACCTCAATGCCTCTCACTGGCTGCAGGGTGTGGAATGGTATGATCATTACAGGTAAAAATCCCAAGTCACACCCCTGATGCCTCTCAATCTCTACATGCTGGGGCATTATGGTCAGAAACCCTAACACCTCAGGTGTTCGTTGGCATTTTCACTCCAAATTTTCAGCATGTTTTTTTTTGTGACCCCACCTTATGAACAGTGGCAATATCAGTCTGTTAGCTGAAAGCTGATTTTGCTCAGCGACTACACCATTTGGCACCACAGGTCGAAAACACATTTCGAACAGGATGTGAAAAATGACAGCTGTACTGTTCATGGGGAGGTGCAAAAAATGGCAATGTTGAAATTCTGCAGTGAAAATATAAAAAAAACTGGTGAAGTCACGAGCGTACATAGAAAATGTGCAACGCACACCTGTAATGCAATTAGTTTGGGGATTTTTTTTACAACAGATTGTCAACACAGGGATTTTGTAACCTCCGCTCATGGACAGTGTCACTGTGATTTTCTTAATCTGTCCCAAACAGTGATTTCCCACAGTGACCACACATTTCTGCGCTGGAAGTGCGAAAACACATTTTGGCCATGGTGTGAAAAATGACAGCTGTCAGCTGTACTGTTCATAAGGAAGTGTGGAAAAACACCAGTGGTGAAAATCTGGACTGAAAATATTAGAAATTCATGAAGTTACGTGGATGTGTGGAAACTGCGCAGTGGTCGCTCGTAACACAGTCATTTTATGGACGTATTTCACCAAATTTTTAACATAGCCATTTTAACAACTCTGCTCATGAACAGTGTCACTGTGATTTTCTTACTCTGTCCCGAACATTGATTTCTCACACCGACTGCGCCATTGTGCGCTACATGGGTGGAAACATGTTTTGGCTGAGATGTGAGAAATGACAGCTGTACTGATCATAAGGAGGTGTGGTAAAATGGCAATGACGAAAATCTGGAGTGAAAATATTGAAAATTCGCAAACTTACGAGCGTGCGTAGGAACAGGGCAACGCATGCTTGTAAAACAGTCATTTTTGGGAATTTTTTCACCAAATTTTTAACATAGCCATTTTAACAACTCTGCTCATGAACAGTGTCACAGTGATTTTCTTAATCTGTCCCAAACATTGATTTCGCACACCGACTGCGCCATTGTGCGCTACATGCGTGGAAACACATTTTGGGTCAGATGTGAGAAATGACAGCTGTACTGCTCATAAGGGGGTATGTTAAAATGGCAATGTTGAAAATCTGGAGTGAACATATTGAAAATTCGTGAACTTACGAGCGTGCGTAGGAACAGCGCAACGCATGCTCGTAAAACAGTAATTTTTGGGAATTTTTTCACCAAATTTTCAACATAGGGTTCTTGGGGGCCTACCTCATGAACTGTGACACTATCGTTTCATAAATTGGTCCCGAAAGGTGGTTCTGTGCAGTGACATCAAAATCACATTTCAGGGCCGATTAACGCCATGACAGTGACAGAATTCATGAGGTGGGGTCCCAAAAACCCCATGTTGAAAATTTGGTGAAAAAATTCCAAAAAAATGCCCGAGATATGCACTAAAGTTGAAAAAAAACTATTTATTCCATTATGCAGCTTACCAGTATTTCCTCAGTTCGAGGTTGGCTTTGAAGAGTGCAGACGTGTTCCCGGTCCACCGAAGATCGTTGCGCCGAGCTCGAGAGGTAAGCATCGGGTGAGGAGGAGGTGTGGGGAGGCAGGGTGCACAGAGAGTAGGTGCAGGTGGGGGGAGATTGGGTCAGGACAGTCAGCGAGGGAAGGTTTTTTTTCTTTCAGGTTTTTTTTTTTTTCCAACTTAGATGACACGGGACTTGTGCCATGCTGGGGTGGGCTCCCAGCGTGGCAGCTGGAAGGCTGTTTGGGGGGGCCGTGGAGCCAATGGGGGATTGGGCACCCCCGTCGACCATACGATCTGTTGTCACGCTGGGGTGGGCTCCCAGCGTGGCACCCTGTAGTCTCTTGGGGGGCAGTGGAACCGATGGGGGATTGGGCACCCCCATCGGCCATGCGATCTGTTGCCACGCTGGGGTGGGCTCCCAGTGTGGCATCTGGAACTCTGTTGGGGAGGGAGCGCAGCACAGTCGATGGGGATTGGGCACCCGTTGGCTATACAATGTGTGTGGGGGGAAGCAGGAGCACGCAGTATGCGCGCAAGGCAGTGTGGGATGCGATGAGCACGCGATATCTTATCGCTGCTCACTGAAGCGTAGTTTCCTTTCAAATGTACGCACTGCATTTTGATCATCACACTATGTTTCTTGCACATGTGTGTAAGCAAACATAAAAATGACAGCTGTCACATTCATGAGGTGCTGTGAAAAAATGGCTATGATGAAAATCTGGGGTCAAAATATTGAAAATGACCAAAGTTACGAGCCTGCATTCACAAATTTTCAACATAGGCTCATAACTTTGTTGGTTTTTTAATATTTTTATGCCAAATTTTCAACATAGTCTTCTTATGACCCCACCTTATGAACAAGGGCAGAGAAAAGTTTCAACTCCTGCCCGAAAGGTGATATCGCACAGTGAACACAAAATTACCTTTCGGGACAGGTTTGCCTGATGTCACTGCAATTGTTTATGTGGTGGGCTCCCAAAATAGGCATGCTGAAAACTTGAGGAAAAAATATTAAAAAGTGGCCCAGTTATGCCACTAAGTTCAAATCCCCATTGAAATACATTGAACCGCATACCTGATTTCCTCAGTTTGCAGTCTGGCGTTGTAGAGTGAAGACGTGTCTGCGGTCAACAAAGGATAACAGCGTCGGAACCCAGGTGGGTAAGTAAGGGATAGGGAGGGTGGTGGGGTGCTGAGTGGGAGGGTTGGGTAGGGGGGGTAATAACGGCGCAACAGACATCAATGAACGATTTTCTTTTTTTCCATGTCCCCCCAAAAAAACAACAACGAGGAACAATTTTCATTTTTCAGGTGAAGACACTGTGGTATTGGGCACCCCGAGTGACACTGTTGTTTGTGTGTGTGTTTGTGTGTGGGGTGTGCTGAGAGGGAGGGTTTGGTGGTGGAGAGTTATGGGGTACCAGCAACAGACATTGGTAGATTGTTTTTTGTTGCAGGCTATTAAAAAAAAACTATGAGTGGGGGATTGGGCACCCTCAGTGTCAGTGTTATGTTTGTGGAGGGGGGGAGCATGGAGTGGAGGGTGCTTAGAGGGAGGGTCAGGTGGAGGGGTGACACTAGGGGAAAAATGAGTTGCAGGCTATTAAAAAAAATGATGAGATGTCGACATTGGGGGATTGGGCACCCCCAGTGTCAGTGTTGTGTTTGTGGTGGGGGGGAGTGTGGGGTGGTGGGTACTGAGAGGGAAGGTCAGGTGGGGGGGTGCCACTAGACACCAGGAAAAAACAGGGATACAAGAAAAACAAGGTTATGGATGGGAGAATGTGAGGAATTGTCATGACTTTGGGCATGTGCATTAGCATCAATGCTAATGTGCATGCCAGAGTTACAGATCCAAGGACAGGCTGAATTTGAAAGCTGCTCAGCTGTTTGCTGATGTGACTTCATGCAAATTAAAGGATCAAAGCCCTCTCTGATCGAAGCAGCTTCAGTCGTTTGAAGTACACGCAGTTTCAGCCCACCAAGCAGAGAGTTGCGTCATGACCACAATGCATGGTGATTGGTCTAGACTGCAGAGTCCCTGGTATTGTGAACTGCAATGGGCTTGGCAGTGGCACCCCCCCCCAAAATCCCCTTGCGCTCATCACAAAATCTTTGTTGCATGTGCATCAAATGTAGAAAAAAGGATTGCTCTTATGGAGGGGCACCACATGAGCTGTCCTCCAGTCTTGTGATACCACACCTAACTCAAGTGAACTATTGAACAGGTTCTCCAGTGGTTCAGCCAGCTCCTCTGCCAGCTCCCTCAGCACCCTTAGATGTACTCCATCTGGACCTGGAGATTTGTCCACCTTCAATGCTCAACATTCCATTCCTCACTTTATTCCCCTTTATTACTACCTCCTTGCTCTCTTCCCCCTGTGCACATCTTCTCCCCTCTGTTGAGACAGGTCAATCTTTCTCCTTGGTGAAGATACAGCAAAAATATTCATTCAGCACTTCTGCTTTTTGACCATTCTCCTCCACTCACCTGTTCCCTTTTCGAAGCCTATCTGTCCCGTTCTTCTTATCCCTTTTTTTAAAATGAAAGGCTATTGCCTGAAGTTATGTGGGGGAAGAGCTCCTCTCCCATATCCTATTTAAACTAGCAGGCTACATCTGCTCTGCTTAGAGCGAGTCGCATTCGCTTTTGGCAGCGTGGCTGGTCCTCGCCCCCCCTTCTGGTCTGCCACCTGCTTCCCTGTTTGCTGACCATTGCCTTGCATACCCCCTTCCCTTCCTTCTGCCCCACTCCATCCCTTTCTCTTTGTTGACTGCTTGATTTTTTTTTCTCTTTGGGGGGAAGCCTTGCCTGTCGCGCCTCAGTTCGTCCGCCATTCCTCTCATGCTGATCGTGGTTCCCTACTCCTACTCATTTCACCTGGTCCCTTCCCTTCCTTAACGCAGCACACGTACTTCAATGCAACTTGCTGCCGCTGACTCCATTCTGCTGTTACTCCCTGTTACGGGCTGCCTAGTGCTCCGCCACTCCTCCTGCCTCCGCTCAGCACATTTCTGGATTTCTGTGGCACTGTTTCTTCCTGCTCCATGCACCACGCTGAGAGCATCTGCAAGCTAATGGCTTTTGTCTGCTTAACACTAGAACAGGACTCATATACCATGCCATTTCCAGCCTCACCCCTTCAGCCTGTATGTTGGTCACCAGGAGCATTCTGCTGCCTCAGTTCACCTACTGCCTCACGGTATTTTCATAAACTCATGCCCGATATTATTTACTTTGCAGTACCATGGAGTATGCACAGGATGCAACCAACTTTTATTGTGCCTTTCACTCGCATTCACACCTCGGAGCCTCCTGAGCTGCCCTACGCCATTCCCCTATTGGCGATTACATTTGCTCTTATACTGACATCGCTAGTTCTGGACTCGGTATGCTCCCCTCTACAGCAGATTGACACCCATGCTTACTCAACTACAGCACCATTCCTTATCCTCCTGTCTCCTGCAGTCCTTTCACTGTATGTGCATTCTACATGACATCACTAGAGGGCTCCATAGCTTATTGAATTCTGCCTTCCTGTGGTTGAATCCTACCACTGCATCTAGACCATGGCAACCTACAGTTGTTTTTGTACTGGACTTTAATCTAACCCATTCGGGTTCCTCAAACCTGTAACTTTGTTCCATTGTCACTTGCATGAATTTGCTCTCTCTTGCTTGGATTCATTCTGGGATCACGTTTATTCCATCCTTGACCATTAGGATATCAGTCTATTTCTTGTCATGCCTGACTTCATTCCATTCTGCATTGAAGCCTGACTGTATGACCAGCTCTTGATCATGCCTATGTTTCGACCACCTTACACTGAAGTTCTGTTGCCCAGCAATACTAGTGATTCCTTTATGGCAAGAACAGTGGCCACTCCAGTATATTTATCTCAGTCATGCTATGTTCTAATTGCTACAGCTCACCTTCCATGTTCGTCCCTCTCCATCCATCCAGGTCCATTTGTATTCTATTCTGGATTCACTATCTGACCATGTCCTAGAATTTACGTCATGTATCTCGATGCTTGACATGTTGCCCTGTTTTCGTTTGGCTAATAACTGCTACCTTACTATCGGCTGACCTACATGTGGCTGGCCACATAGGCTAACCTTCATGGGGCTTAGCTGCCACTCTCTACTTACCTTACCAGCTGACCTATGTGGGGTCCAGCTGCGCATGCTAGCCTTCATGGGGCTTAGCTGCCACTCTCTACTCACTTACCGGCTGACCTATGTGTGGTCCGCTGCACGTCCTGCGTTTCATTCTTACCATCCATGACCTAGGCACATCAATATAGGATTCATCAGTCCCTGGAGGTTCATATTATCATACTTCTACCTGCAGCCATGTCTGCCCAACCTTAGGAGCTCCTTTACTATGATCTCACATCTGTAATTGTTTAGTCATTTGTCATCTTTCTTTGGATGCCTCTGCCTTGCCTTCAGTCATATGAATTACTACTACTACACTCCTAACAGGACTTAGATGAAATTATCCAAATGTCTTAAATCTCATGAATTGTGCCCTAGGGCTTCTTGGACCCCGTGACAACGCTACTGCATTTGACTCGGCCTCGTCAGTTATCACATTTCTAATAAGCTCGACTATTCAAGACTTGTAAGACTTTTCTCATCGAGTCAGTTCTAGTTACTGTACCATTCTGGCTGCCAGACAGTGGCTGTCTTCATCACTATGCAACTGTTTGGATCACCAGGCAGCTCTTTGATTCATGTGCTATTACCATTTATTCCTCGCTGTGTATTGTACATAGCCAATGCTGTACTATTCCCCTACGTATAGGTCCACCTATTTACATTACTTGCTCATATTACCTGCATTGCCCTTACAGGGCCTAGAGGTTCATCAAAACTGATTCCTTATTCTACAACTACTCCCCCATCAGGATCTGAAGGTACATTTAACTTACGTCTACATAGTCACACTAAGATCTATACCTAATTTACTTACTTGCTTCCACCCCAGATTAAAGATTCCTACTGCTCTGTCCTCTCTAGATCACGCAGCATGGGCCCAGTTCTCATGCTTCATCACCAAGGCCTCCATTTGCGAAGCTTGCCAAGAGGAATACGAACTACCTTCCTCCTGCTCTGGACATGGACACTTAGCCTTTTGGTAACTGATTCTCCTTGCAGAAGTCATCCTCACCGACGGAACATTTCACCAATGTAACTTCGATGCTTCAAATTATTATTATCAACCATAGTTTCCAGTCTCACACCATTCTGCTCCGGACATGGATTTTCGGACTAGGATTAGCTAGAAGAATGCTGCTACATTCACCAACAGAATATTCTGTACTTACTAAGCTTCGCTTTATGGATCAGAATCTCGAACTTTGGAACTTGAATTAGCTTTATATTGTTAATTAGGATTATTCTCCTTTAGTGTGCCCAGAAGAATGGGTGGGTCAGTAGTCATGGGTCCACAGAGGTTTCCCCCAAAGCAGTTTTTCCTTTCCTGTGTGCTACTGGTCATACTCTCTGGAGTTGGAGGAGATAATCGTTTGATATTATTATTCTTTTTGGGGGGGGTCTCATACTAATGGACTAAGCATTCTTTGTGGTGGGATACAGAGTAAGGCCACACCAATACCAAATCATAGCACATTACTCATCAGCTCAGGTATCTAAACACCTTGCATAAGGCTATCCAGCTCATTTGTTCTGTAATTGCTGACTGTATAACAATGTTCAAAGTGCCTAAGCACTGATCAGTTTGAACTGCTGTATATCTGATGAGCGATGTCCTACTTACCTATCTGGCCTCTGTATCCAGGCACAAACCTCCATTATCCTATTACAGTATGTAGCACAAGCACTGAGCTATGAACCACATATAAATGAAAGGCAATTGCCTGAAGTTATGTGGGGGAAGAGCTCCTCCCCCACATCCTATTTAAACTAGCAGGCTATATCCACTCTGCTTAGAGTGAGTAGCACTCACCCTCCATCCTCCCCTGACAACTCCTCCTTCTCTGGTGCTCTTATCCTACCAGGGGGTCTCATACTACTGGACTAAGCATTCTTTACGGTGGGATACAGAGTAAGGCCAAACCAATACAAAATCATAACACGTTACTCATCAGCTTAAGTATCTAAGCACCTTGCATAAGACGATCCAGTTCATTTGTACTATAATTGCTGACTGCATAACAATGTTCAAAGTACCCAAGCACTGATCAATTCGAACTGCTGCATATCTGATGAGCAATGCCCTACTTACCTATCTTGCCTCTGTATCCAAACACAAACCTCCATTATCCCATTACAGTACATAACACAAGCACTGAGCTATGAACCACACGTAATTATGTACTGAAAAAAGTCTTTCTCACCCTTCTCAATTCCCTTTGCTAATTTAAGTTCTTTCTTAGCTTTAGCCTGCCTGACTACCTTACTTGTTTCGCTAGCCATCTTTAGATAAATTTCACTGTCCTCTTCCCTACCAGTTTTCTTGAATTTCCTAAAGGTTAATCTTTTGTCTCTTACTGCCCGGGCAACCTCAATATTAAACCAGGTTGGTTTTCTGACTCTCAGTTTTTCCCCCTGAGCCACACGTACTCATCTGTTGCAACTAATATCCCCTCCTTAATGATTGACCACTTTTGGTCAACCCCCATATCTGCCCTGATGCCCATCAGGCATATACTTAACAATTTGCCCATCCTCCTAAAGTCCACCCTTCTAAAGTCCAGAACTTTAGTCTTAGTAGGTGTGTTCTCCCTACCCATATCTAGCTGGAATCAGAGTGTATTATGATCCGTATATCATTATGTGGGTGACATAATTAGGGCGCTGCAATTAGAGCCGTGGGAAAAGGTTGTGAGTGACAGGGATGTGCTGGATTTTACAGCACCCTGCACTCATGACTTTTTTCACCACTGACACTGTTCTTCTCCTGTCCACTCATGCCAGGACATGGACGAGGTTATATTTAGTGTCGGGGTGGGTGGGTGCTGGAGCCCCCCACATCAGGGGGTGCAGGGGGAAGCCCCCTCAAAATAAAAATGCTCTGCCTTGTTCTCCCTTATTGCCCTACTTGGGTTGCAGTGGAATGCATGGGCATGGTAGCTGCAGGTGACATGTTTCTGGTGCCCTAATGTATGACGACCAGATTCATGTTGCCACGCCATGGGTGAACCATTATGATCACTCCTACCCAGAGGCTCCTTGACCTTTATATCTTGTACATGCTCCTCATTTGTGAGCACTAGATCAAGGATTGCTCCCTCCTGGGTGGACTCTAAGAATCCTTGAGTCAGGAACCCATTCTGCAATGCTTCAAGAATCATCTGACTGTGTGTATTGACAGCACCCACTCAGTGTGGGCCGCTCCTTTCTCATGCGGTGCAAATGTGGGGTGGAGCACTTTTATGGCAGATAATGAGGGCTGTGCCTCATAATGAGAGAATGTTGAGAGGCATGGGGCTTTGTGCAGTGTCCTTTGTTGGACAAGTACCACTTTTTGACCACAGGCTGCAGTGTGGAACACTTGGCCAGCACCAGTTTGGAGGAGTAAATGTTTGCTCCTCATAAAAACAAAGAGGTTTTAATGACATGCAAAATGTCTCTTTGTCTCATCCATGAGGAAAGTGGTCATTTGTATATCATTGTTCCATTATGGATCTGTGTGTCTCGAGCAAACAGCTTTACCCTGTGTAGATGCTTGTTTGCTCCTCTGACTATAAGGCCTACTGAGGCCTTTCTAGTTCCAGTAGCTGTCCCTCCTTCCCATGCCAGCAGGGGGATTTGGGTGCACTTTGCTCCTTCATTGTCTAATGCTCTCATGGTGGTATAATGGAACAGACTCTGCAATGCAAACTTTGTCCTGCACCTGTTCCATTTTACCACTTTGTACATGTCAGGCAACTTCGCTTTCGGTAGGTAACTTTGCCCTGCGCTTTGCTCCAGCTTCAAATATGTTGCCATTGGTCTTTATCTGCCAGCAGTGTCCATGTTTCTTTGTTTTATTCCCTTTTCATGCATGAACTGATCTAAAAAATATTTTTAAATCCCTAAGTGTCCCAGTACTCATCACTTCCTAGGGAAGTGCATTCCACAGTGCTACAACTCATTGGGTAAACCAAAATATCCTCTTGTCTGTATTAACATTTTTTCCTCCATGCTGTTGATCTTCTCTCTTTACATGTAACATTTTCTTTCTAACTGAGAGGCTTATACATGCCATCAGACCAGGATCATTGCATGCCTTGTACACCAAAACAAGATCCCACCTCGCCCCTTCTTCTCGCCAACTTATGCAGGCCTAGTTCTTTAATTCTTTCTGCATATATTTTCCTCCTCACACCCTTGATCATCTTAGTTGCTCTCCACTGCACCACCTCCAATATCCTACTCTCCCTCTGTTTTGAGGGGACTACAATTGCATACAATAGCCCATGTGCAGCCTAACCCGTGACCGGCAAGATCACATTACTATGTCTTGAGGCAAAGTTTGTCCTGATGCATCCCAGGATTTGACTACATGTCCTGATTACTTTCTTACACTGTAGTTCCTGTTTTAGTTTATTTGAGACAACTCTGATTTCTCTTTCTGTGTTTGATGCATGAAGACTATTTTAATATCCTATTTGCAGATAATACCAAAATCTGTAATAGGGCGGAAAGAATGTGTACGGATCTTGGGAAACTTGAGGAGTGGTCAAAAACATGGCAGTTGGGTTTCAATGCCAAAAAGTGAAAAATTATGCACCAAAGGCATAAGAAGTCAGGAACAGAGTATAGGATGGGGGGAGGTACTGTCACTCACTAAGGAGGAAAATGACCTTGGGATTATCATATTTGATGACCTCACAGTGGCAGGGTAGAGTGATAAAGCAGTGGGTAGGGGCTGTATGATGCTGGGATGTAGTGGGAGAGGTATCTCCAACAGGAGGTGGGAGGTGGTGTTGCCATTTTATCGCTCACTGGTGAGACCCCTCCTGGAGTATTGGGCCAGTTCTAGGTACTGCACCTCAAAAAAGACATAGACAGAGTGGAGACAGTCCAGAGGAGGGTAACTAAAATGGTGTAGGGGTTGCATGAAAAGCCCTATGAGGAGAGACTGAGGAATCTCAACATGTACACCCTGGAAGAGAGGAGAGCAAGAGAGGACATTGATAGAGACCTACAAGTACCTCACGAGGGTGAAAAGGGTGCAGGAAGGGAGATTCTTTAAAAGGAGGAAGAGCACCAGGACCAGAGGGCATGCAGTGAAATTGAAGGGGGAAGTGAAAGAGGGATGTGAGGAAATACTACTTTACTGAAAGAGTGGTAAACACCTGGAATAGACTGCCAGCAGAAGTGGTGGAAGTAAAAACAGTAGGTGACTTCAAGTATGCATGGTATAGACAGTAGGGAAAATTAGTGACTAGGCAAAGATGAGGGAGGGTCATCAGAGACCAGTTAGGGCCTATGGAGACAGACAAGGCAGGCAGGCTAGGGAGGCAAAGCAGTCCTTTTATGTGGACAAATTCTCTGTTTCTTATTTCAATAGGTTATATTTTATTTATTTTTTTCCCCCCGATTCTTTTTCCCTCCAGTCACGGTCTGGGGGCCTCTCTTAGGCATCCTGCCTGATCCTCCCCTGCCTGAAGTCCTCCTTCTGTGCCTCCTCTGTCCTTCTCCTCTACCCACTGTTGGTACCCCTGGCTTAACCCCTCTGGGGTGGGGCCACCCCTTTTCTTTGGGTGCTCCTAGAGACAGACCCTGACGTGGGAGAGGATCCGGATGGAGGAACTTGGAAGGCCAGATAGGATGAACCCAGCAATGGGGATGGGGCAGGTGCCATTGCCTACCCCCTCAGACAGGGTTTTTCCATTTTTCTTTAGCAGTCTTGTTTCCCCTCCCACCAACCCACCCATGCGTGTGCACTCCCCCGACGTAGGATGCACGGCAATCCCTGCCCGCGTCAGGGCTCACTAGATACATGCTGCCAGACGTGTTGCAGCACCCCCAGTCTCCACCAGGAGCCGCTGACATGCCAGGTGATCCCACCCCACTCTGCGAGGAGCAGAGCAGCCCCTAACAACCCCCGGTGTCCTGAGTTCACTCCCGAACCAGGGTCGCCGGTGTGGTATGAGGTGTGAAGTCCAGAGCCTCTACCCTCAGCACCACTGGACCAGCCAAATAGGTTATATTTTGCCCCTTAGATTCCTCCTCCAAAATGTACTACTGTACATTTTTCCATATTAAAACACACCTTTGTAATTTTACCCAGTATGCCCCTATCCACTTCCCTCTGCATGTACTTCATGTTTTCCACTGTGTCAACAATTTGTCCTGCCTTAGAATCATTTGCAAACTTAGCCATCCAACCACCATTTTTACACTGTATGTTACTGGTATAGAGGTTGAACAGTGTCAGACCAAGGACAGATCCCAGAAGGACTCCACTTGTAACTCCACCCCAGTATGAGAGGAAACATTTTAGTCCAACCCTTTGCCTTCTGTTTTTGAGTCAACAGCTGATCCATCTGATTACGTTATGATCAATTCCTATAATTCCCAGTAGAATAATCAATTCCTTGTGAGGCATTGAAGCTTTGCTGTAATCTAAATACTTCACTTCTACAGCTATCCCATCCACGATGGCTTTACTAACAGGTTTAAAGAAAAAGAGCAGATTTGTCAAACATGACCTCCTGTTGTTGAACCCATGTTGTGTTTGATCTGATTTCTTGTCATTATCGATGCTGTTTATTAACTCCACTTCAATAATTCCCTCCAGCAGCTTTCCCATCACTGATGCTAGACTGATTGATCTATATTTAGCACATATATTCTGTCATTCTTATAGAGACAAACCACTATGGCACCCCTCCAGGCCTTGTGTACCATCCCTTCTTCTAGTTTTTTTTAAACAGTGTTGTTATGGGGCCAACTAGTTCATGAGCCAGTTCCCTGAGTACTCTAGGATGTAATTCATTTGGCCCTTCTGACTTGTTTGGGTTCACGAACAGGACATTTTTCTGAGCACTTTCTATGGTGACTAATACTATAACTGGTTCCATTTTCTAGTACGTTCTGTGAGTTTTGTACAGTTTTCTGTTTGAAAATGGCTGAAAGTAAAGAGAAGAGTTTAATGCTTATTCTCAAAAGATGTGTGTCCTCCTCATGTGAACCAACATCATTGTTGATATTTGTTATTCATGTGATCTGAAGGCCTCCATAGTGCAAAGGAGCTACAGTGCATCTGAACAGGCACAATTACCCCCAACTGCAAGGGAAACACAAAAGATAACATGGAGGAAAATAAATAAAACATCTGTCTTGCTTTCTTATGGAAAATGTTTAGGAATTTGCAGGGCTGTTGTCCCATCTGAAGTCAGAACACAAATAAAAAAGCTTCAGCAGAATTTGAGATCCCATATTTATGAGGTTGTTTGGCCTAATGGTTCAAAGTATGGATCTGTGAATTGCGAGACCCAGGTTTGAACCTCACAACCACTACATACGGCATGACCCAGAGCAAGTCACTTAACCTCCCTATGCTTAACCTCCATTATTGTCTCTGTGCTCTTTGAATTTCTCCTTTCCCTCTCCTGGATTGTAATGCAGTTTGGGATACAGTGTATATGAAAGGTGCTATATAAACTCATTTTCCTTTTCTTAAATGCCAGTTCTCATAACTGGTATCTCTCATTTGTTAATTTTTTAGTGATCCACACTTGTACAATAGAATATCTTTAACAATTCTCTATGGTACAGCTAGAGTACACTGAAAGTGATGAATATATGCAATGAAGGCAGCAGTATGATATTTAAGCCCCAATAAGACAACAATTACAATAGGTGTGTAGTTCTGATCACTAAAATTGAAACTGGACAGTATTAGCTTGGAAGACATTCTACATGAAGTTAAAAGAATTCCAGTTATTCTCCACCGAACAGAGAGGAGAGGGATGATTTAATGAAGATATTCCAGATAAAGAAAGGATTTGGCAGGGCAGGAGAAGCTAAACTAGCATGAGGGATATACATGACAAGGTTGAATGTGCAGTTCTGAGGCCAGATTTTCACAAGCCTGAAAACTGTGCAAATGTGGCAGGGAAAACTGTGCAACGGGGCGGGGGGGGGGCACTCTGATACCGCAAGTTCTTTTCCATGTATGCAATTTTCATACAGGGTGTCATTTCACAACCCTGTTTCTGATTTATGTCAGCTTGCAGATCTTTTTCTGTGCACATTGTATGGTCAGGCGCAGCATGTGCGCAGAAAGGGAAAGTGGTGTCCACTGTTGATACACTGATGAAAATAACAGTTTCACTGCAGATCGCCAGTGTGGGGATTTAATTCCATCACCAGCGAGTTGTCCCTGGTCTGATTTTGGCACTCTGAAAATTGAACCCCTGGTCCTCGTATATGAAAAAGGAAAAGCAACATTACCTAAAATGTGCTGAGGACAGCTGCTAATGTTGTTGAAGGCTTACAATGCAAAAGTTGTAAGAACTGACTAACAGTTATGGGACTATGTTCCTAAAAGAAGAAGATCACTCAGGGGAGACGTGGTAATGGGCCAAAGCCTCTGCTGGTTAGCCCACTACCTCACCTCTGGTCTAACATTTCCCTCTCTAGCTGCTCTGCTGCCATCCTCTCCATCCCCTCCTTCACACTACTGCTCCAGTCACATATTTCCTATGTCTGCTCTTGCATCTGAATCCCCCAATAATGTTATCACTAGTATAATCTAAAGTTCTGTCTGATCCACTGCTATGAACTATTAAACAAATCTTATGGTTTTATTGCTGCCTAACTACTGTAATTGGCAGTGTTTGCATTACAGTTACTGCTGTTGCTACCGTGTGTGCTTTGCTCCTCAGTGTGCACTTCTCCCACGATGCCTCTGGGAAGAAGATGATCCTGTTACTACCTTTATACATAAGGACATGTATGTTGAAGAAAAGGATGACAGGGTATTCTCACTGAGCAGGTAGTGGTAAAGAATTCCACAGAAGTAGGAACATAAAAATTTAGGAAAGAAAGCAGAATACTGGTTCATTGAGTTCTTTCCCCACCAACACAGTGGGAATAGCCCGACACCCTTTTTTAAGGCTGCAGTGGGCATAGCCCTGAAGACCTTTTGGGCTGAGTAAAGGGACTCCACATTCCTTCCTAAGTTTCTAGCCACTGTGTCTGAGTGCCTTTTAGGATGAGTAATAATGGGACTCCACGTTCCTTCCTACATTTCCACCCACTGTTCTGCCCACTGTATCTGACTGCCTTGCTTGAATTGTGACTTTTTTTCCATTCATTTTAAGTAGAAAGTTGGGAAAAAAGAAAAAAAAAACACAGTATCAAGTCCTGTTTCTTTGCAGTAACTTCAACAAGCTAATTCAGTTGAAGGGAACATACACACCAACCATCAAACAGTACAGTGCATGCAATAGAGGAACTCCAACAAGTATACTGATCATAAAACAACTGCTGTGAATGCCTTTGTGAAATGTGTGCGTGTGTCTGTGGGGTGGGGGTTGCATTATCAGCTACATCAGAACAGTAGACAGCAGTGGGAGATTCAATAGCCCATAGTGCATGATAGAGCTTTTGTTTAATCTCCAGTTAGATCATCCCTGTGTGACTGTACATGGCCCAGGGAGGATGACAGGACCAGCAAACAAAATATCAGAACTTATATAAACTCTAACATACAATGCAGCCTACTAAATCTTTCACTGCTGCGTACTGTTCTAAGGCCAGCTGCAGGAGATTCTGGGATTTGTTGTAACAGAAGATGTAAAAAGTGTTAGTAACCTCTTTTGTTCTGATGGTGATTGTTACAATTTACTACAGCTTGCAAATTACAGAGGCACATTAAAACAGCTAATTCAGTTGAAGGGAACATACACACTAACTATCATACAGTACAGTGCAAGCAACAGAGGTGGAATAGATAGGCAACTCATCTCATATAGAATTGTTCACTTTCCCTAGGCAGAAGCCCTGATGTATCTGTTGCAGAACATATACCATGGTAACATCCTTGCCTGCAATTTTTATACATTTTATTTTACTAAGCTTCATTGGTTAGCCTCGTTTTCATATATGAACTGCAGTGTAACTTTCACCCCACTCCACCCCCATACACACTCCTATGAGGAGCGCCTGACCCACCATTAGTGCACACCCCTTTAATTCTGGATCTACCTCCAGGATGCTTTGATTGGTACTGTGCTTCTCCCATTTAAACTACATTTCCTTTATACTGAGGTTGGCTGGGCTGGACCCACTCCACGAAGTTATATCAACTCTAACATACAATGCAGACTACTGAACCTCTCACTGCTGCATACTGTTATAAGGCCAGCTGCAGGAGATTCTGAGATTTGCAATAACAGATGATGTAAGCGTTGTAACCCCTTTTGTTCTGATAGTGAGTGCTACAATTCAATACAGCTTGCAAATTACAGAGCCACATTAAAACAGAGCTAATTTAGGTAAAGGGAATATACACACCAAATATCACTAGTTTTTCTTGATATTGACAACAAAGGAACACAACGGTGATAATAAGAGTATATCACATGATTTGCATCTTTTGCAATTACCTGCTGTCTGCCATTTTTGCCATTTGTACTGTTTCCTGAGTGGTTAGAGTTCCAGCCTTTGGGTCTCTCTGACTAGGTGCTCCATGTTGTAGAGGCCTCTCAAAAAGAGTGAACTTGTCAGTGCTATGCCTTCAAATGGGAGTGCTTTTTTCCATTTGGTGCCAGGGCAGGGAGCTCGAGCTCCTCTCTTGCTGTGTGGCTAGCATCCTGGATTACTTTGGTCCATCTCTCATTCGAGCCTAAGGTCGACGATCCTCAAGGTGCACCTAGCATGTTAACCCAGTGGCATGGAGGGCTGAGGCACTGGGCACATTCCTTCTGCCACACTGATGACCCATGGTCGGGAATGGACTCAGGTTGTTCCGGGGCTGTCAGGGTGTGGGAGTATCGAAGATCCATGTACAAAAAGCTTGCAGTAAGTAACCACCACCCACCAGCCTGTAGCCACCACCAGCTGCCATCCAGTCAGATACCTTCAGCAGCCCAGAGTCTGGTGCCAGCATTTAATCTTTTGTGGTAGATACCACCTCTAGTAGTTGAGGGGGTCATTTGTACTCAATGACCATTCAATGCTTTGGTGCTGTCAATCTGATCTCTTTCATAGACATTACATTTATAATAAAAATTAAGAAAATACGCATTTTAAACACTTACTCATTTGAGGCAGATTCAAATCATAGCCCTAAAACCTAATGCCAAACCTTGGTGACTCCACTCCTCCATTTTCTTTCATGGCTGTGATCAAGCCCCTTAATGGAGGAACAATGAAACTGCTCTTTTGTAACTTGAATTAACTTCTTGCTCTGGAGCAAATGGTAGGCAACTCATCTCATATAGGATCATGCACTTTCCCGAGGCAGAAGCCCTGATGTACCTTTTACAGAACATATACTATGGTAACATCTTTGTCTGTAATTTTTATACATTTTATTTTACTAAGCATCATTGGTTAGCCTTGTTTTCATATATGAACTTCAGTGTAACTTTCATCCCCCCCCCACACACTCCTATGAAGAGCGCTTGACCCACTATTAGTGCACACCCCTTTAATTCTGGATCCACCTCCAGGTTGCCTTGATTGGTACTGGGCTTCTCCCATTTAAACTACATTTCCTTTATACTGAGGTTGACGGGGCTGGACCCACTCCATGAACTTATATAAGCTCTAACATACAGTACAGGCTACTGAACTTCTCACTGCTGCATACTGTTCTAAGGACAGCTGCAGGAGATTCTGGGATTTACAATAACAGAAGATGCAAGTGTTTGTAACCTCCTTTGTTCTGATAGTGACTGCTATGATTTACTACAGCTTGCAAATTACAGAGCCACACTAAAACAGATCTAATTTAGTCAAAGGGAACGTACACAGCAAGTATCACTAGTTTTTCTTGTTAACAACAAAGGAACACAGCGGTGATGATAGGAGTATATCACATGAATTGCATCTTTTGCAATTACCTGCAGTCTGCCATTTTTGCCATTTGCACTGGTTCCTGAGTGGCTAGAGTTCCAGCCTTTGGGTCTCTCTGACAAGGTCCTCCATGTTGTAGAGGCCTCTCAAAAAGAGTCAACTTGTCAGTGCTATGCCTTCAGATGGGAGCATTTTTTCCATTTGGTGCCAGGGCAAGAAACTTGACTCCCTCTCTTGCCCTGTGGCTAGCATTCTGGATTAACCTCCATCACTTCTCTTGCTCACTCTGGGGATATTATTCAGCCTTCAATATAAATTGGTTGTCACCTAAAACTACCAAAACTAAAAATGAAATCAGAGCCCTAAACCTCTCCCAACTGATCTCCGAACCCACCCGCCCAAACCACAAGAAACAGCAACACTCCCTACTCAACTCAGCCCTTACCTCCCACCCCCACTGTGTCATCACCTCTAGCATCCTCCCTGATGCTCTTAGTGACCATAACCCAATATTTATAGTTAGGAAAGTCCACAGAACTAAATCACCACACACAATCATACAACTACGCTCTTTCAAGTCTCTTGACCTTGAACCTTTCTTGAGTAACCTTGCTACTTCGGACTGGTCCCCCCAACCTCCTTCCTCTTAGTTGATAAGGCCCTTGCCTACGTCAAAGAAATCTTTCTTGTAAACTGGAATGCCTTTGCCCCACTCAAACAAACCAGAGTCAGAGGTAACCACTTTCCTTGAATAACCCCTGAACTTCTGGCCTGCCTCAAGGCTAGAGATCGAGCCACAGGCTTCCATAATGCTACCCAGCATACTAGTGACCTTGCAAACTACCGCATGCTCAGAAATGCTTGCACCAGGGCTACAAGGTTAGCCAATTTCGAATATTTCAAATCTGCCTTCATCACCAACATAAATTCCCCTTCAAAGTTCTGGAAGGTGGTCCACACCCTATTTACCCCCTCATCTCACCCACCACCCCAGTACTTAAAGTAAATAGTTCACTAGTGTCTGACCTACCAGCTGTAGCTGCAGAATTTAACTCCTACTATACCTTCTGTGCCACTGAGCTACTGAAATCCCTCCCCTCCTACCCTTCCCCCTCACCACCCTCTACTGGTGTGCCCCCTCCACCACCTTCCCATCTTCCCTTCTCTTTCACTACTGTAACACCAAATGATGCAGTAAGTGCCTTCCTCACCATCATCTCCTCTAAAGGTGCCTCACCTGATGGCCTTGACCCAAAACTCCTCTCCCTCTCCACTTCAGCCATGGCCCACCTCCTCTCAACAATCCTAAATCTCTCATCCTCTACTGCCTCAGTCCCCTCTTCAGGGAAATATGCTGTGGTCCTCCCTCTACCCAGAAGAGGTGACCTCTCATCCCCTGGCAACTATCGCCCCATTTCTCTCCTCCCTACCCGTGCCAAGCTTCAAGAACACATTGTCCTTCCAAACTCACCTCTTTTCTAGTTAACACCTCCTTTTTCACTGTTTTCAAGTCTGGTTTCAGGAAAAAACACTCAACCACTACCTCTCTCCTACGGCTCACAGACTGCATCCTAACCGGGATGGACAATGGCCAAATTACCTCTGCCATTTTTGTTGACCTGGCCAAGACCTTCGACACTGTCTCTCACTCCCTTCTTCTCCACTCATTCCTGGCAGCTGGCCTATCTCCCTCCCTCTGCCACAAACTGGTTCAAGGCCTACCTTATTGATATAACCCAGTCAGTTAAGATCTTGGATGCCACTTCCCTTCCCCTCCAAATTAGCACTGGAGTTGCGGCCCCTCCTTTTCTCCATCTTCTTAAATGACCTTCCCTCTGTTTGCTCCCCATCCTCTGCTATACATATGTATGCCGATGATACAGTTCTGTATGCATCTGGCTCCTGTTCTGATGAGGTTACATCCAGCTTACAGCAAGACTTTGACAAGGTTTAGTTATGGTTTGCTAACCATCAACTTTTCCTCAATGCCAAGAAGACTGCCTCTATGAATTTTGGCACAAGGCAGAGACTCTCTAGGCTTCCCTCCCTACCCACTTTTCACACCCTTGATGGGACTTTACTTGAGGACACATCCTCCTTCAGGTAATTAGGTGTTTGGTTGGACCAACATCCAAACTTCTCTGGACATATTGATGCTACCCAGAAAAAACTGCGCCCCAAGTTTGGTGCCCTGTTCTGGAACCATAGTTGCATCCTTCCTATGGCTAGAAGTGAACTTGTTCAGAAGATGATACTGCCCATTTTTGACTACTGTGATGTAGTCTATGGTGCTGCCACTAAGTCCTCCCTGGCCAGACTGGACACCCTCTTCAATTCCTTCTGCCACTTTGCCCTGGATGCTCCCTCCATCGCACCCATCACTGCAATATTTATTGTGCCCCATCCTTCCCCTCTCTTACAAACAGGCAACTCTCCGACTGTGCTAAATTCACTTCCAAGCACTGGTTAGATGAGCTCCATTCCTACTTCACCTCCTCCTTTATAACTCCCCCACCCTCCCATTCCCTTAGATCAACCAACTCCCGTACCCTGGTTGTCCCCCACAGATCCACCCAAATTGGCCAATCCAGTTACTCTCACTGCCTCACAAACATTTGGAATTCCCTCCCCCCTCAAATATGGCACTCATCCTCTGCCTACTCCATCAGCTCTGCCCTCAATAATTACCTTGTACCTAGCTGCTCCTGCAATGTCCCTCCCTAAATTCCCTCCTCTAAGCCCTGGAGAAATCCTAGCCCTCTACTCTCACCTTCATTTTACCCTGTGCACACCCACCTCCCCAAATCTCTAGCCTTCTTCCCCTTCCCCAAAATTGCTCCCCCTTACTGGCCTCCCTTGATCTCTCAGAGAATGTAAAGGACCCAGAATGCTCTACGTGAGTCCTCTCCTGCCCCCAAGGGCTTGTATCTCATCTACTCCCTTCCCACCATCCCAAAGGGGTCTCTGGGACACTGACTTATCCCTTCTCTCTGGTCCCCAGTCCCTTTGCAAGGTTCTTCACATTCTGAGGGGTCTCCAGGGTCATGACTCTTTCCCCTCCCTTCCCTTTCCCCCTTTTCTCATTCCAATTGTACCCCTTCCCCCCAGGTCACACCGGGAGATGAGCGACTTATTGCTGAGTATGCCTTCCCAGTGAAACGTTTCAATAAATAAATAAATAAATTACTTGTGGTCCATCTCTCAATCGAGCCTAAGGTTGATGATCCTCAAGGTGCACCTAGCATGCTAGCCCAGTGGCATGGAGGGCTGAGGCACTGGGCACATTCCTTCTGCCACACTGGTGACCCATGGTTGGGAATGGACTCAGGTTGTTCGGGGGCTGACAGGGTGGGGAGTATCAAAGATCCATGTACAAGAAGCCTGCAGTAAGTAGCCACTACCCACCAGCCTGTAGCCACCACCAGCTGCCATCCACTCAGATACCTCCAGCAGCCCAGAGTCTGGTGCCAGTATTTAATCTTTTGTGGGAGATACCACCTCTAGTGGTTGAGGGGGTCATTCATACTCAATGACCATTCAATGCTTTGGTGCTGTCAATCTGATCTCTTTCATAGACATTACATTCATAATAAAATCAAGAAAATACACATTTTAGACACTTACTAATTTGAGGCAGATTTAACTCAAAGGTCTGAAACCTAATGCCAAACCTTGGTGCCTACACTTCTCCATGTTCTTTCATGACTGTGATCAAGCCCCTTAATGGTAGAATGATGAAGCTGTTCTTTTGTAACTTGTGTAACCCTCCCCCCTTGTTTAACTAGCAGGGCTGCTCCTCTCACAACAGATGCCTAGGGACAAATGAGAGGGGTGGAGGTTTACATAAGTGAATACAGATTGGAAAACAGAGACAAATGGCCACCATTAGGCTAGATGACCTTACTGTTACACTAGAACAGTCAAACCCAAGTGTGGCTACATGGCATACACCTTACCATGGCCAGCAACCCAGGTCCCTGAGAGAAAATGTTTGCTCACAGTTATGCTAGGTTTGCACTTCTGGACAAGGGCACCCAAGTAAATCCAGACAAGAAAGCAATAACAATACTGTCCAGACCAGGTTGGGATTCTAGAATGTGGCTTTTATTCACATAACAAAGTAGGAATAATCACAAAGCAAAGATGGACCCCCACAGGACTACACATACTGGTATTGCAGATTACTGAGGTACAGACATTCCTGAATTCCCATTTAGCATAGGCTGAAGTAACACAACACAGCAAACTCTCTGGTTCTGAAATGGAGATTGACACACACAGCCAGAACTAGTACACTTCCCATCGACTAGGCACACACGGCCAGTACAAGGACACTTTCCCATATTTCATGAGGAATGAAGGTGGTACACATGACCACAAAGGAGCACATCCAGGCTCAGGAACTTTCAGAACCCACTATACTGGGGCAAACTGAGAAAAAACAACCCACATCCAGGGGTAACTACTTCCATTAGGCATTGGCCAGATGCACTAAATGAAAAGTACTGGAGCCCAAACTGAGCCCAGAGAGGTAAACAGGGTCACTCCAGATGGGGGGGGGGCTTCCACCTTTTGCTTCCAAGTTTATACTCGGCCATTCATCTGTTTAATAACACCACACAACTGTAGAAAACTGTAGATGCTGTCTTGAAATGTTTTTCACATTTAACATACTACATGACACACCTCAGAGGTGTCAGAAACTTAAAAAGTTCTGTACTTGGATGGTCACATACTGGACTCCAATGAAGACAGACACTTTTAAAACAGAAAAAAAGTCTAGATGACAGAGTCCCTTTGTCAGAGAAATTCACCATAGGTATTGCAGGTACCCCTCCTAGGCTTACTCAGAAGAAAAGTTGTACTCACAACAAATGAAGATGTCCAAGGCAGCTTCACCAGACAGACTGGATTGAGGGGATTGCACCAGAACCCTGAAGATCACCCCCATCCCTCCTGGGATGAGGCAAAGGAAAACCCACTTGGCAAGGTCTCCACCACTTCAGTCACTGTCTTCTATGTTTTTCTTCTAGGGTGAGAACAAACTACCCAAAACCAAAGAGGTAGCTCTCTGTTAGAGCTAAACTGAGGAGCTGCACAGCAACTGCAGCCTCCTCCTAGAAGACTCACTCACAGACTACTGAACATTCTATTCTAGCTGACAACTACTTGCCAGAATGTGGCTTATGCAGCTGCGAGAGTTCTAAGATTACATCATCACTCCAGTTCAGCTGAGACTGAAAACAGAGCATGACAGTGTTAAACCCATATACCTGGCATTTCACAAGCTGTCTTTCCCTGCCTGCCAGTGATTCTAATTGGGATTCTAGTAACCCCTGGGAACAAGGGGGTTACACTTGAATTTGTTTCTTGCTCTGGAGCGAATGGTTAATAGTCATTACTCTCAGCTACGCAGAGATAATGAACACTGGCTTTGGATTAGTGAAAGGGGTGGGCCTTGAGGGGCCATCCAGTCCTCATCAATATCCAATTCTTTGTTTCTGTGAACATGTTAGATATTTAGTGTTATTGACTCAATAGATTGCATGCTTGCCTCTGGGGCCAGAAGGACATAGGCTGGTGCCCCACACCGGGAAATTGGGCTAATACCCAGTATTGATACTGTAGTTTAGCACCTGGGTATAGGATGTACTACACTGATGTTGAGATGCTAGCCTTTGTATGAGATGTTAAACCAAGTTCCCTTCTGTCCATCTTTTCTGGTTAGCCAGGTGGAAGTTAAAGATCCCATGGAACTTAATGCAAAAGTCAAAGAACTTTTTATTTTAAAATCAGTTAGCAAATTATAAAACAATATTTATAAATATATCATGTCATTATTCCCTACCCCAGGACCCACCCCCTTACTATATGCACTTCATTTACACAATTTCTGCTATACACTATTTCTAGTGACATCATTATGGGGTTATCGAAAGGTTTTTCCCATTAGTTATGGAAAGCTTCAGTCTCCATTATTAGCAATTCCTCCTAATATAGCAACCTAATTAAGGCTTGAAATTGTCCAACCATGATTTCAGGTGCCACCTCCTGGTTAGTATAAAAGATACTTGGCGCTGTGTTTGCCATAGAAAATATCTGAAGATGATGAACACCAACTGCTGCATTCCCAACTCACACTTCCCTTGTGGAAGGGAGTTTAGGCTGCAAACAATCCTTCCATCCATCCTGAGGATTGCACAAAAGAGGCTCGCTTAAGACCCTTAAAACATAGCTCCAATGTTGTGAGTAAAGGAGCATTTTGACAATAAGTTCGTTATTATTTTGCTTTGCTTTACAAAGAAGGCTATTGGATAGTATTATTTAATCAGGTTTTTATGCATTAAGTTTGCTTTCAATTATAGTAACACAAGCAGACTTAACCATATGACTGCATCTCACTTTTTTATCAGGATCCTTGTATTTTGCATATCACAAGACCCACTCTTTAAACATAGAAATTTACAGCAGATAAGTACCGTTAGGCCCACCCAGTCTGCCTATTTTCTCTACCTGCTGCAGAAACCACAGATCCTACTTGATCTCTGGCTTTGTTCTCTTTCCTATCACTCGGGTTTGGCAACTTGCTTGTTGTGGTGCTTCACAAGGGACCACCGTCCTACAATGGAACCGATCTGGCCCAAATTCCTCACCTGCTGTCCTATCAGCTCTGGACAGATTTTGTTCTTCAAGGCACTGATCTGGCTGAAGCTTGCAGGTAAAAAGTGTCAGCTGACACCACTTGCTCCGGAAGTCCATTCCAAGTGTTCACCGCTCATTCTGTGTGAGTTTTTCTTCCTGGCATCTCACTCCAGTATTCCTACTTTCAAAGGTGTTGAGTGCCCCTTGTACTCTTATCCTTGTATATCACGAAGAGTTGGAGTTTGTCAGATGCTGTTATCCCTGTCATTTGTCTGAAAACTGTAATCATGTCACCCCTGAGTCCTTTTTTTTTCCATGGAGAACAATCCTAGTTTTGTCAGTCAGTCCTCATAGCCCGTGTTCACCAAGCCCTCAATCACCTTGATCACTCTTCCCTGCACCTTCTTAAAGCTGTCAATAGCTTTCCTCCAATACGAAGACCAGAAGTATACACTAAACTGAAGACGGGGTCTAACCAGTGATCTCTACAGCAGCATTACAATAACTCAGTCTGCTTACAGAGTTTCTCTTCTGGCACACCATAGATACATAGATACATAGATTTTGATGGCAGATAAGGACCGCTTGGTCCACCCAGTCTGTCCATTTCCCTACCTAATGGATAAGCTGCAGATCCTAGTTAACCAGCAGCCTACTTCTTCCTACACCCACCCCTAGAATTGCCTTATGACTGTCCCATGCATGCTTGAATTCCACCACTGTTTTTGACTCTACAACCTCCTCCGGAAGGCCGCTCCATGCATCCACAACCCTCTCTGTGAAAAAATACTTCCTTAAATTACCTCTGAGCCGCCCCTTCTATCTTCAAATTGTGCCCCCTTGTTCTTGCACACCTCTTTTTTTGAAAGATGCTACCCTCTTGGACTTTGTTGATTCCCTTGAGGTACTTGAAAGTTTCTATCATGTCCCCCCTCTCCCTCCTTTCCTCGAGGCTATACATATTCAGCTCCTTAAGTCACTCTTCATATGTCTTCTGGTGCAGACCCTGCACCATTTTAGTTGCCCTCCTCTGGACAGCCTCCATCCTGTCTATGTCTTTGCGGAGATTGGGTCTCCAGAACTGCCCGCAGTACTCCAGATGGGGTCTCACCAACTATCTGTACAGAGGGATAATAACTTCCTGTTTTCTACTGGTGATGCCTCTCCCTATGCATCCCAGTATCCCCCCAGCCCTCCTTGCAGCACTCTCACATTGCTTGCCCACCTTTAGGTCATCTGATATAACTACCCCAGGTCCCTTTCCATTTTTGTTGTTGTTAGTGTTTCACCCCCCATTGTGTACTCTTCCCCTGGGTTTTTGTTTCCCAGGTGCATTACCTTGCACTTCTTAGCATTGAATCTAAGCTGCCATACATTTGACCACTCCTCTAACCTTGCCAAGTCCCTTCTCATCCTTTCCACCCCACCTTGTGCATCAACTCTGTTGCAGATCTTTGTGTCATCTGCAAAGAGACATACTTTTCCTTCCAGTCCTCTGCAATGTCTCTTATAAAGACATTGAGAGGACCAGTCTAATACTTGAACCCTCGCGGTGCCCACTAGTAACCCCCTTTCTTCAGAGTGGACTCTATTTACTATTACTCTCTGTGTCCTATTCTCCAGCCAATTCTTTACCCAGGCTGTCATCTTGGGACCCACCCCAGGCTGGCTAACTTGTATATTAATCTTTGTGGGGACTGTGTCAAATGCCTTGCTAAAGTCTAGGTAGGCCATGTCCACAGCCCCTCCCTGATCTACTACTTTAGTCACCCAGTCAAAGAAATCTATCAGATTTGTCTGGCATGACCTTCCCGCTGTGAATCCATGCTGCCTTGGATCCTGAACCCCTCTGGCCTCTAGATACTCAAAAATTCTTTCCTTCAGAAGTGATTCCATCATTTTCCCTACCACTGAGGTTAAACTAACAGGTCTATAGTTTTCTGCTCCTGCCTTGCTCCCACTTTTGTGAAGAGGAATCACATCTGCCCTTCTCCAGTCCTCGGGTACCACCCCATCCTCCCATGATTTGTTAAAGAGGGTAGTCAGTGGTGTCACTAGTTCGACCCTTAGTTCTTTTAGAATTCTGGGATGAATCCCATCAGGTCCCATTGCTTTGTCCACCTTCAGTTTTAAGAGTTCTTTCAGAACCCTTTCTTCTGTAAATGGGCTGGTATCAACTTCTGTATCCAGAGTGTTTCTACTGTTTGTTTTAGGTACCTCCCCACTTCCTTTGTAAATACTGAGCAAAAATATTTGTTTAGTATCTCTGCCTTTTCACAGTCACCCTCTCCCACCCTCCTCCTCTTTATTAAGCCTCACTAACCTCCTTGGTCTTCCTTCGCTCCCTGAGGTACCTATAAAGGTTTTATCCTTCTTAACTGAGTTGGCTATCTTTTCCTCGGTTTGGGCCTTTGCTGTTCTGACTGCCTTCCTAGCTTCCTTTTGCTTTAACTGATACAGTTCTCTGTCCTGCTCCTTCTGTGATTTCTTGTACTTCCTGAATGCTTTCTTTTTCTCTTGAACCTTCACTGCCACTTCCTTTGAGAACCATAGTGGTTTCTTACATCGTTTCATTTTATTTGCTTCACACAAAGGCTTGTTACTTCTGTGATGGCAGTTTTTATTATTCCCCATTGTTCTTCCACCCCTCCTTCCTGCCAATTTGCTAGTGCATTCCTTAGGCACTCACCCATTTTGGCAAAGTCAGTCCTCCTAAAGTCCAGTACTTTTGCCTTTGTATGGCTTGACTCTATTGCTGTGTTTATTGTGAACCATACTGTTCAATGGTCGCTAGTTCCCAGATGGCTACCCACTTCTACATCTGTGATCCTCTCTTCATCTCCATTTGAGAGAACCAGGTCTAAGAATTGCTCCCTCTCGAGTGGGCTCCAGTACTAGTTGTCTAAGGCATGCCCCCTGTAGGGCATCTAGAATAACCCCACTCTTTGAAGTGGCTGCTGCAACTGCACTCCAGTTAACATCTGGCATATTCAGATCACCCATCAGCAATATCTCCCCTTTTTCTGCCATTCTAAGTATTCTTTCTATCATTTCCTTGTCCATTTCCTCCTCCTGAGTAGGGGGTCTGTATACAACCCCTGTGTGGATTGTGGTGCCATTGCCGGTCTCCAAATTTACCCACAGTGCTTCTTCTCCTCCCCTTTTTTCCCTTTTGTTCTGTTGCTTTGATTCCTTCCCTTATGTAAAGAGCTACTCCTCCTCTCTTTACCCTCCTGTCCCTCCTGTAGATAGTGTATCCTGGTATGTTTTATGTCCCAGTCATGGTTTTGTGTGTACCATGTTTCTGTGACTGCCACAATATCCAGATGTTCCTCCTCCATCAGGGCCACTAATTCAGGAAGCTTGTTACTCAGACTACGGGCATTGGTACTCATTGCTCTCCATTTTGTAATGGCTTTACCTTCTTTTGCAGCATCCCCCACTGACCTGTCTACCTCGGTTTTTTTCTCATTTAGTACCCTGTTTTGTAGGGAGAGGCTGGGATTTTCCTGCTGCTTATCAGTGCACCTTTATTTATTTTATTTGTTTTGCTAACTGCTGCCTCACATGGTTGCCCCTATTTAAAATTGTTGTTGATTGCTACCCTGTGGTCTTGCTCCTGCAGCATTTCAGTACTTCTGGTATTGTGCAGGTAGTACTGTACTTTGCTTTCATATTTCTCCGACCTACATGAAGATGTATCACTTTATAGTTTTCAGTGTTGAATTTCATCTTCCATTTTTGTGATTTCAAAAACATGCCCATCTCTCTCTACATTTCATCAAAAGGGAACAGTCAGAACTAAGAGCCCCACACCCAAATGTGGGGCTGGTCAGAATTTCCACTCAGGGCCCTATGCACAAATGGTCTGTTACACACAACTGAGCTGCATATATCAGTCATGCAACTACTGTGCATGGGTCTAAAATATGTACCTCCCATGACATGCACTATGGTGTTGGAGGTGTCCACTGGGGTGTGTACCGGATGCATAACTGTGCACATTGCAGTGCACTTAGACGGACAGGTGTACTGTGCTGAACCAGGAATGCCCCATGACCCCCACCATAAATGGAGAACCATGGGCTGGGGTGCACACTTACTATGCAAGCATGCTAAATACTGGCTGTGTGGAGACCAACAAAGACTGCTGTGGAAATGTGCAGCAGCTGTATGACAGACAGGAACAGCCCACCATACTGAGGTGTGACACAGGGTCATGGGGATGGGTGCAGGTGGCAGAATGGAGGGGCTGTGTGGGGACAGGGGCACCTGGCACAGCACCCCAGACCTGTGCAGCAGCAATCAGGGGCAACCTGACCACACAGCTGATGAGGGTGCAGGACCAGCACCACAGGGCCTTTCTAGAAGATTACAGCATCCACACACTGGGGGCAATGTCTGCATCAGCAGTGCTAGGCTGGACACTGCTGACCAGGGCAGTACCCTGCCCACGTGTGATAGCGAGTAACCTGATGGTGCACCACACTGACTGCCACAATCACCATGTGTAGAACTTACCATACACTATCCACAACAGATGCCACCAACGCTAGTGCAGGGAGCAACCAGCATGAGGAAGAGGAGGATGACGGCATTGTGTAGAGGGGCTGGCCAGCCAGATTACAGGGCTCCTACTCATGGACCCCCCCCCATGCAGGGCACCCCCACTTTCTGGTACCACAATCACTGAGCCCTATGCATCATCCATACTAGGGGGAAGGCACTGACATGGGCAGGCAGGGGCATGCACCACAGCCACTCAGTGCCAAGGGAAAGGACACCTCCACATGCACTGACACACCCACCCCCCAGCCATGTCACCCTGCTGGGCAGCACCCAACTGTGGGGGCACTCAGCAACCCTGGCACAGAACCATGGTAATAGTGATCCTAGCAGTGGCTATGAGGGTCTATCAGACAGGACTGGCCCATTTAGGAGGGGCAGCACTGCAGCATGCATAATGGTAGGTACCTCCCTGTGCTGCAGTGACTGGAGCAGAACAGTGTACAGGGCAGCATGGAGAACAATGCCCATCTCTGTGCCTTGCCAGTGGAGGTGCAGGGGCACTTCATGGAGTTCAGGAGGGTTGGTGACCTTATCAAGGGTGTGCTGGGTTACCTAGTAACAGTAGCTGATGGAAGCAGTAGTCTGCTCCCTGCACAGCCTACCTTGTCAACACCACCCCATGCTGGTTGCAGCCCGTTACTATCCCAGCCCTCTGATGCACATTGGGATGGTCCCAACCATTCCACATAGCCCACATCCTTGGGCACCCCCCTGGCCTGGTAAGCTATGATGACCAGGCTGGTCTAGCATGTTCTGGATGGTGTGGCTGTCCCCCAATACAAGAGGACAAAGGCAACCACAAAAACCCACAGCATACAGTTCTCCACACAGTGACAGACCAGAGAGCACATGAGGGCCCCTCTTACAGGAACACACATGCATGGGTTTACTAGACACATGTACAGTCAGCACTGCCACTCATCACTGTACACCATGGTCCATGGGCATTCACCTTTGCAACCACACCCCCTCACACAGGCCCAGTCTGGAACACACCACATGCCAGCCAATGCTGAGCCTCCCTCCTGCCCAGTGTTACCCCCAGCCATGTACCCTTATCTGACATGTGGCGTTTCTCCCCCTGGCACTGGGGGTCCTCATGTGCAAGTAGAGCCTCAGGTAATGACAGTCCTTTCCTCATGGCAATATTGTGGAGCATGCAGCACAATAGAAAGATATGGCACACCCTCCCCAATGCAAAAAGCATTGTGCCACCTGTCTTTTCCAGGCATCTGAACTGCATCTTCAGTTGTCCAAAGGCATGCCCCACCACATTCCATGCCCTCCTGTGGGCATCACTGAACCTCTGCTTCATTCTCCCCCCCAGGGCATGGAGTAGAGTCATCAGGTAAGGCCTCAGGGGGTACATACTCTCACCTGTATGGGAGACATGAAAAAGGTGTGTCACTACATACTGGTGAACAGCATGGCAGGCCCCATGCCCATATGGCCTGAGCAATACATACTTAGCAGCTACCCTGATCTACCACCATTGGCTGCCAGTACTGTCCCTAGATGTGGTTGCTGGAAGCTTAAGGCATCATGGATGGAGCCAGAGTATTTGGCACAGGCATTCATGACAATGCCCTCTGCATCAGTGACTACCTGCATATTCATGCTGTGGAATCCTTTCTTGATCCTGTAGTCCAAACAGGCTAATAGGCAGCTCCAAAATGGCTCTGGATTGGGACTAAAGCAATGTCCAAAATGCAAAATCTCACTGAAGCTTGGCTCCACAGTCTCCATTTCAACACACTTCCACACAAAGAAGGATTCCCATTCCTCAATGGGAGGGTGTGTGCAGCATCTAACTGCTGTATTTTATTATTTTCTGATAATAAAAGTTATCCTTTATACAACATTGTCTTTTTTTTGTGTTGAAGTGGAGACTGTGGAGCCGAGTCAAAGTGAAATTTTGATCCTGCAGTCCTCCTTACCCATATGGAAAAGATCTATATTTTTTAATATCTGAATATATCCTTGTATCCTCAAATATGTTTCATGCATATGTCAGATGCATTCACACTTTTCAGATATATTTCAAGATATATTCTAGAGACTAGCAGCACATTCCAAGATGTATCATATTTGGGAAACATCTTTGATATATATATATTTGAAATATATATTTTTGCTATCCTATTTCAGAATTCAAGTGTTTGTTCTTTCAATGTTATGTCTTTGAATAAAATCAAAAATACTTATTTGTGTATACACATTATTGTAGTTTCTACATATTTTACATTTTAGATAAACATATATTTTGAATCTACCCAACATATATATTCTATTTACATATACCTTTTAATTTTTGGTTTCCCTTTTAAGATGCTAAATATAAAAAAACACAAAAATATATTCATAACATAGTTTTAAATTATACCCATATGGAAAAGAACTATATTGCATTTTGTTTGTATGTAGACTATATATGAATATGCCTAAATATAGCACATATTTCAGATAACTGTGCATTTTTCCAGCTATATTTTAGATATTTGCAGAATTCAATGCCTTATACTTGCATTGATATACTCAATGTATATCTTTTGTCATACCATCAAAGAAAATACTTTGTTTTACTTTTTAATATTTTTGGTACTCTCTAATGAAAAATTATTATAGTTTTAGTTGGTGGCCTTAATGGAAGAGGGATGCCTGGATATCGTAGCAGTCACAGAAACATGGTACACAGAGAACCATGACTGGGATGTTAACATACCAGGGTACATAACCTACAGGAGAGACAGGCAGGGGAGAAGAGGGGGAGGAGTAGCTCTCTATGTAAAGGAAGGGATAAAAGCAACTGAACAAAGAGTAAACAGGAGGAGAGAGGCACTGTGGGTCACCTTGGAGACTGGAAAGACACCACAATCCGCACAGGGTTGTGTACAGACCCCATGTCAGGGAAGGAATGGACAAGATATGATGGAAGGCATTCTTAGAATGGCAGAGAAAGGAGATACTGTTGATGGGAGACCTGAATATGCCAGATGTTAACTGGAGCACATTTGCTGCAGCGACATCCAAGAGCAGGGCCATTCTTGACGCCCTACAGGCGGCAGGCATTAGACAGCTAGTTTCGGAACCCACTCGTGAGGAGCAATCTTAGACCTCGTGCTCTCAAACAGGGCAGTGAGAGGATCTCAGATCTAGAAGTGGTTGCCATCTGGGGACAAGTGACCATCAAACAGTGTGGTTCACGTTAAACTCAGCTACAGAGTCAAGCCATACAAAGTGAGGGTACTGGACTTTAGGAGGCTGACTTTGGCAAGATGGGAGAGTGCCTCAGAAAAGCACTAGCAAACAGGCTAGAAGGAGGTGTGGAGCAACAATGGGAATTATCAAAACTGCCATCACAGAGGCAACAAGCCTTTGTGTGCGCAAATAAACAAATCAAAATGAAAGAAAAAGCCACTATGGTTCTCAAGAGGTGGCTTTGAAAGTCAGGAAAAAGATAGCATTCCAAGTATAAGGAAACACAGAAGGAGCAGGACAGAGAGCTGTACCAGTTAAGGCAGAAAGAAGCAGGGAGGAAGTCAGAATAGCAAAGGCCCAAACTGAGAAAAGATAGCCAACTCAGTTAAGAAGGGGATAAAACCTTTTATAGGTACATCAGCGGCGTAGAAAAGACAAAGGGAGTGATAGTGAGGCTGAATAGAATAAGCGAGTGGGTGGGCAGAGGGGACAGTGAAAAAGCAGGAATACTGAATCGAATATTTCTGCTCTATATCCACAAAAAGAGGAGGGGGAAGTGCCTAATCCAACTAACAGAAGCACTCTTAATAGGGGGTCGATCCCAGTCCTTTCACAGAAGAAAGGGTTCTGCAAGAACTCCTAAAACTGAAGGTGGACAAAGCAATGGGTTCTGATGGAATTCACCCAGAATTCTAAAAGAATTAAGGAAGGAAGTAGGAAACCACTGGCTACTCTTTTAATAAATCATGGGAGGATGGTGTGGTACCGAGGACTGGAGGAAGGCGGATGTGATTCCCTTCACAAAAGTGGGACCAAGACAGAGGCAGAAAACTACAGACCTGTCAGTCTGACCTCTGTGGTAGGGAAAGTGATGGAGTCACTTCTGAAGGAAAGAATAGTTGAGTACCTAGAGGTCAGTGGAGCACAGGATCCAAGGCAGCATGGGTTCACAGCGGGAAGGTCATGTCAGACCAGATCTAATAGATTTCTTTGACTGGGTGACCAAAGTAGTAGACCAGGGAGGGGCTGTGGACATGGCCTACCTAGACTTTAGCAAGGCATTTGACACAGTCCCACACAAAAGATTAATAGTCAAATTAACCAGCCTGGGAGTGGGTCCCAGGGTGGTAGCCTGGGTAAAACATTGGCTGAACAACAGGACACAGAAGGTAATTGTAAATGGAGTCCACTCTGAAGAAAGGGCGGTTACTAGTGGGGTTACCGCATGAGGGTTCAATGGGTCCAGTCCTTTTTAATGTCTTCATTAGTGGCATTGCAGAGGGACTGGAAGGAAAGTGTGCCTTTTGCAGATGACACAAAGATCTGCAACAGGGTTGATATACAAGGAGGCGTGGAAAGGATGAAAAGGGACTTGGCAAGGTTGGAGGAATGGTCAGACGTATGGCAGCTAGGATTCAATGCAAAAAGTGCAAAATAATGCACCTGGGAAACAAGAACCAGGGAAGAATACACAATGGGTGGGAGGTAGTAACAACAACAAAACAGGAAAGAGACCTGGGGTAATCATATCAGATGACCTTAAGGTTAGCAGCAATGTGAGAAGGCAGTAGGGAGGCCGGGGAATACTGGGATGTATAGGGAGCGGCATCAGCAGCAGAAACAGGAAGTTGTTATCCCTCTGTACAGACAGTTGGTGAGACCCCATCTGGAATACTGTGTCCAGTTCTGGAGACCCCATCTCCGCAAGGACATAGACAGGATAGAGGCAGTCAGAGGAGGGCAGCTAAAATGGTGCAGGGTCTGCAAGAGAAGCCATATGGGAGAGTCTAAAGGAGCTTAATATGTATACCTTGAGAAAGGAAGAGGGGGGACATGATAGAAACTTTCAAGTACCTCAAGGGAATCAACAAAGTCCAAGAGGTAGCATCTTTCAGAAAAGAGACTTGCAAGAACAAGGGGATACAATTTAAAGATAGAAGGAGGCGGTTCAGGGGCAATGTGAGGAAGTATTATTTCACAGACAGGGTAGTGGATGCATGGAACAGCCTTCCTGAGGAAGTTGTGGAGTCTAAAACTGTGGGAGAATTCAAGAATGCATGGGACAGACATAAGGCAATTCTTGTGGGGGGCAGGAAGATATATGCTGTTGGTTAAATAGGATCTGCGGCCTATCCTGTAGGTAGGGAAATGGGCAGACTAGATGGACCTAGCGGTCCTTATCTGCCGACAAAGTCTATGTTTCTATGTTTCTATGTTTTATGCAAGCATAATTTTACTCTGTAATTTCTACAATAAATATATGTTAGCAAAATACATTTTCAATATATTAGAAATGTATTTTCTGAGATATATTTCCAATATGTTAAAATGGGTTTGTTCTTATATAAATTTGAAATGTATGTGTGATATATGTATTATTTATCATATATATACATATATATATAGAGAGAGATAGATAGATACACTGATAATACATTTTAAATATACATTTTACATAGCAAATAAATATGTTTCATATTTTATAAATATGGCTGGAATATATAGTACATATACCTTTATAATATATATAGACTACATTCTGTAAATATATATTGAATGCACTGTTTCTACACATCTTCTTATGGTAAAATATGCATAAAAGCAAAGAAAGTAGTTCCAAAATGTAGTGGTGCTCACAATGTACATTTAAACAGCACTCATGGTAAAAGTTAGGCATACATGCACACATACACTGGATCAGGAACTCCAGAAGACAATTCTTAGATTTTGCTCCACAAAATGTATTTGTACAAAAAATAAAATATTGTAAAACCAAAACCAAAAGTAGCAACAGTAAAAAAAAAAAAAACAGACCTTCCCGAAGGATTGCCATTTTGTGATGTTCTTTCACTTTTTCAAGAACAGTGTAAAAAGTCCATCCTGTGGGGAGACCTGTTTTTCACTATTGCTACTTTTGGCTTTAGTTTTACAGTTTTTTCTTTACTGTACAAATAAACTTTGTAATGGAAACTCCAAGAAGTGCCTTCTGAAGCTTCTGGTCAGGTGTGTGTGTGTGACTGACTTCTGCTGTGAGTAAATATGTATCATGTTTTCTTGCAAGATACAGTATATGTAGAATGTATGCAGAATACATATTTTTATATATGTCAGATATATTTTTGCAAATGCCTGCTGTGGTACGGTGTATGTATTTGCATAACTAATTTACATATTTCAGAAATACAGTTTATCAACCAAAATCATGGTAATTTCTACTTTAAAATAGTTCGAATTGACAGCATTGGCTTACAGACCAGAGGGAAAGGTAAAGAGTAAAAAACAAAGTACATGTGGGAACTCACCTCGATACAAAAGGGAACCAAACAGGGGTGGTATAAATACCAATTCGAGCAGTTATAAGTCGTGAGGTCAAGAGGTAAGTCCTATGTATAAAATGTATAATCTGTAATTCTGTGGTAATGGTGCATTATTAAGTGATAATTCTGCTATAAACATCTAAATGGTTGCTAATAAGAGGAATTTCACAGGTACAGTTAAAAATATGTTAAATCCAGATTAATCTATAGTCTTTGGGTATTTTAAGATAGTTTTACAATGCATACATTTATCAACTATTTTAGATACATGTCAACTACATAAAAAGGTGTATCTATTAAATATATTTCCTTTCCACATGGGTATTGACATGCAGTCCAGGATTGGTACTTGGGTACAGTCTGTGGCATCCCAAACCTTCAGGAATCCATTTCCCTCATAGAAGGCTTTCTGCACCACCCCTATGCCCAGCAGGTACGTGGGGAACTGGATGTAGTCACCCACATGTGCCAGCAGCACCACCACGGTCACCTGCTGCAGGGTATGGGACACTGAGGATAGGTTCGCACCTGTTAGGTTACCTGCAATCTGCAGGAAAGAGCTTGTGGCATAGTAGGCAAGGGCACATATCACCTTGGTCTCCATGGACATGGCCCTGGACCTCCACATGGTGGGATGAATACTGTCCCCAATCAGGTCACTCAGCTTACCAATGGTGTCTGGTTGAGCCAGAACCATTCCAGACAATGGGTGTCACGCATGCCCTCAAGCATCACCCGGGACATGTAGATCTGTGACCATGGTTGGGTCCCCTCCTCCTTCATGGCAGCCTCTGTAACCAACATCAAGGTGTGCATTAGCAGTGATGAGCACATAATTTCTCCCCAAGGTCTGTGATGTATCACCTTTTTATGATGTCCGCCCGTCACCTAATCCAAACCAGGCTGTGAGGCAGCTCCTGCCACTGTACTGTGTGTATCCTCTTAAGCACATTCACATCTGACACATAGTAGGTGGCATGGCATCCTGTATGCCCTATACCTCACCACCTCCCCCTGCAGACAGTCATGTACAAGTGTGTGTATAGTGAGGTCTGTAGTTTGGTAACACCATGGCCTGGCACAGCTCCCCATGCCCTCGAAAGGGTCACCCCCATGTGGTATGAGGACCAAGATGGGCATCTTTGGAGTGTGATACACCTATCAAGGGCATATAGCTGCTCTACATATCCCTGTATAATGCTGAAGTCGAGTGTTGCTCTGTGTCTCATGCTAAAGACCTGCATTCTTGTGTTGCAGCCATTCCCAGGAAGCCCTGTAGAGATCCTCCTGTGGCATGGACTCCACATGCTGCAGGGCCTATGGACAAGAAGACAGGGGGCACAGGCAAAGGCAATGTGACTGCCCACCATCCTTGAGAAAAATAGATGCCTACTACTGTTTTTTTTTTCCAAATTATTTAACCAGGTGAGACACACTAAGCTGAAAGCTTGTTTACAGGTGCAACCTGGGAGCACAGGGAAGCTAAGTGACTTGCTCAGGATCACACAGTATGCAAGTGGGGGCTGTAGGATTCAAACCCAGATCTCCAGATTTGCAGCACAGAGCCTTAAATCACTGTGCCATACTGCCTCCTATCAGGGTCATCCACCCTCCCTCCTGTGATAAGTACTAGTGGCGTCATGCCCATAGGAGATGGAGGTATGCCCCCCAATATTCATGTACACATATAAAAATGATCTTTCCTTTGTATTCCCCCCCACTGTTTCCATGTTTCCATTTAAATGTTATTGTGCCTTTTTTCTATTAATGTCACCTGCCAGCCAGTAGTCACTCTGCTCCACCCATCCATGTCCCATCCACTACCCATATGTGTGGAGACTCAAGGTGAGCTGAGCCACTAAAGAGGAGTGAGCAAGCATGGTGGAGTGAATAACCAGAAGCAGCACAGTGAGGGAGGGTGGATGAGCCTGAGTGTGCTGTGGAACATGTGAGTTGGGACTCAGATGGGAGTAGGGAACCAGTCTGGGAGGGAGAAGAAGCAGAGGGCTGAGTGTAGCCTTGGAGCATGGCAGAGGAGAGAAGTGCAGCCGCAGGTGTGAGTCTATTAGACTTTGAGGTTGGTCAATGATGTGTGGAATGCTGGCCAGGCCTGTGAGACTCAAGACAGGGAAGAAGGGAGGCCTGTGAGAAGTGAGGCGCCGGCAGCTGTCAGCCACCAGCAGCACTAGCAGGGAGGTTGACTAGAGCCAGCGTATGAGTCTTGGGCAGGAGGGGGACTGAGGCAGGAGCAAGCTCAGCTAGGCCTGAGAGGAGAGGATGACTTCTGAAGTCAGTCACTTCTGTCAGCCAGAGCCAGGAGGAGGTGGACTGACACAGAGACTACAGTCTAGTGGCTGGTCCAAAGAGCAATATACATTGGTAGAGCTGAAGGGGAGAGTGCGTGATAAGCTAAGGAGGACTGGAGGGTGAGATTGGAGCCCCAGGGGCTGAGATAACATCAAACTACCAACCATCAAGTTACTTGACCCAGATAAACCTTCTTCATGTGAGTCTGCAGGGAAGGCTGCATTTTGTAATTGCCTCTCAAACTCAGTAAAAAACAATTTTTACAGACTAGCTAGGCTATTTTCAAATGAAGATTCAAAGCCATGTATAACAGTTTGCCAGAAGTTTCACCTTTTAAACTTTTATTTTAAAGGATGAAAAAGTCTGGCAAACTAACTGTTGTGCAATGTAATTACTTTGATAATAGGCTCAACTGGTTCCATGTTATAATAGCGATCGCGGAAAGGCAATCTCCATTTGGGAGAGTGTACATCGCCAAAAATCAATGTTGGCAATGTACACTCCGGGCTAACATCAAGAGGGTGCCAGAGACTTAGATTTTTTTTTTTATGTGGGAGGCTGTGCCCCCTGCATGAACACGCCCAGAATCAAACTTGGCACCCTCCCAACCCTAGCCTGCCACCAACCCACCATGTCACGCAGCCAGCTCGGCAGCCCACCACTGCACTACACCCCACAACCCTCTCTCTCCTTCCGCCCATCGCATGGTGTGGTCCTTCACCCCCACTACGCATGTGTATATACAGTGACATCCTGTCCCTATATTCACCGAACCCCCATCTGGTCACCCTCCCTGCCTGGTATCCCTGTGCACAGGCACCATGATTGAGTCACCCTTTTTGAAAGGGCTCAATCGCAGTCGCCATCATCACAGGCTACCACTCAGCTTGTATTTCTCAAAGACAAATTTTTGGTCTTCAATATGAAAATTCAAAAAATTGTAAAAATACAAGTTGACAATATGAAATACTTTACTATTGTTTAGTTTAGCTGTGCAAACATTTTGAAAATTTTTAAAGTCGTTTGGGTACATAAGCTAATTAATGCATTATGCTGGGTTTCATGATGCCATGAAGCTAACTTGCCATCTGAAGCCATCAGAAAGGCACTGTTTGCATGGTAAGAAAGGTCACTGTCCAACAACTTCACAGATTGAACCAAGGTATCAAAACTGCAAGTGCCTTATCATTCTGCTGAAATTTAGCATGTTGTGGGACAGCTTGATGGCCTGCTGAATGTCACCAAAACACACCATTTGGTTTCTATTTTTCAAAATTTTTCCAGGGGAACATGCCTCTGCACCCCCTAGAAGAGTTTAGATTTTGTGCCCCTCTAAAATTTGTATTTACATAATGCTCCTGACAAGTACAGCACACCGTGATTCACTGTGGTGCCTCTGATGGTGAGTACAGCTGAACGGACACCACAAGCAATGGAACGAGGGGATGGACGAGTGTGTGCATGGGAGCATAGCTGGGTGAGTATGCAGGGGTGTTCATGGGGGCAGGGATGGGTGAGGCATGCAGGAGGGTGTATGGGATCATGGCAGGGTGGGGCATGCAGCGGTGTGCATGGGGGCAGGGGCTGCAGTGCATGCCCTGGTGCCTCACACCTGTATTCCCTCCATTACAGGACATACCTACAGCACTCAGGCCATTTGGCTGTGGAGAGAGGGATATGTCATTGTGGACATCAACCCTGAGGCACCAGGCAGCTTACTGAAGAAATGGGAGAAGGTGGCTATGCCAGTCTATTATGCAGCGGTGGTGGTGTCTGTTCCCTGGTGCAGCATGCCAAGTGAGCACATGAGTTGTGTGTCCACAGACACTTTCGTAAACATGTGCTGCATTAACATGAGACATTTGCCAAAGGCTGGACCTACATTGCCATGGACCCTATGCACAGAAGTAACCATGGCCACTCCCCCCATATTTTGTCCTCTGTATAGGCTTCTTGCACAAGCGCACCTTGTGATGTAAACCAACTAATGCAACTTTACAAATACATACAGAAATATACTGCTAACCATAATATAAAAGAAAAGCTTAATTATAAATTATTTGCATGTGAGGCTTGGGGATAAGCTTTACCATGCTGTACACTGTCTTACAGCAACATTTTTACACACACGTACAAAGAGGGTAGCCCCTCCCTAACAGTAACACTCAATATGATTCTTCTTTTAGTAAGTCTGTTCCACTAATGAGTAATACTCACTCCTTCTTTAAATTCTTATTGGAGCTCTGCTCTCAAATAATTTAGTGCTACTGTCAGTGGGCATCAGCCGGCAGGCAGTAGCCTACAATACAGCCAGCCTACTATGCACACCACATCAGTGGCTATATGGTGGTGCAGCAAGGGATCAGTTCACCATTAAATGAAAACACATCAAACAGATACATATATCACGCCCTGCATTAAACTAGTCACACTGCGGCATTTGAGCATTGACATCCACCACACCAATCATAATAAGATCAAATATGCATACTTTTCAAATAATAATAGCCACCAGCAGTTATAAAATAGGATTTGCCAACACTACACAAAAGGGCACAGTGCCAAATAAATGGCAATGACAACTCTATGCATTTGATTTCATTTGCTATACTTACTCTGCCAATGTGCATCTTGGTTTTCTTTATTAACCTTTTATAATCCCACATTGACACGCTATTTCATTTTTTATTTTTAATTGTTATGATCCACATGATTTATTATACCCCCTCACCATGACCCCACCCCCTCCCTCACTACTTCAGCCTTTGTGATGGCAGTACCTACCTCCTGCCAGACTGTCACTCCCCCTTCTTAAGCGATCAGTTCCTAAGCTTTCTTCCTTCAGCAGTCAAGCTCCTGACCCTGAGGCTTGGCCAGCCTTCCCACTCCCAAGTTCCTTCTTTCTCAATCAGACAATACTGCTGTCTAGTGAGCCTGCTGCCTGCACAAGCAGTACGCTGATGACCATCACCTCCCTCCTCGATCCTTCCATGCCACCTTACCCCCACACAGGCCATAGGAAGCACCAAGTCAGTTCAACTCCTGTCACTCAAAAAAAAAATGCTGATAAACAAACTGAGTAGCCTAGGACAAGGTCCTGAAATAGCAAAATGGGTGGGGAGTTAGCTTAGTGATAACAGCCAAAGAGTGGTGGTAAACAGGGTACACTCTGAGGAGGGCAAGGTGACTAGCGGGGTGCCACAGGGATCAGTAATAGGCCTGGTCCTCTTCAATGTCTCTATTAGCAACATTGCAGAAGGACTGGAGGGGAAGGTTTGCCTAATCGCAGATGACACAAAAATCTGCAACAGAGTAGACACACGGGGGGGGTAAAGAATGAGGGAGGATTTAAAGAAGTTAGAAGAGTTATCATGATTTTGGCAGCAAAGATTTAATGCAAAAAAGTGCAAAGTCATGGACTTAGGGCACAAAAACCTGGGCGCAATGTACCAGTTCATGGTGGGGGGGGGTATTAGCAGTCACAAAACAGGAAAGAGATCTCCGGGTTATCATTTCTGATGACCTGAAGGTTACTAAATAGTGTGATAAGGCAGTAGGAAAGGCTAGTGGAATGCTTGGATGAATAGAGAGGGATAACATCAGCAGAAAGAGCGAGGTAATAATACCCCTGTATAGATCGCTGGTGAGACCTCACCTCGAGTACTGTGTACAGTTCTGGAGGCCCCATCTCTGAAAGGACATAGATAGGGTGGAGGCGGTGTACAGGAGGGCAACTAAAATGGCAAAGGGCCTACATCAGAAGCCCTATGAAGAAAAGCTTAAGGATTTAAATATGTGCTCCTTAGAAGACAGGAGGAAATGTGGAGATATGATAGAGACATTCAAGTACCTCACAGGAATAAACAAGGTAAAGGAAGGGAGCATTTCCCAAAGGAAAAGGTGCTCAAGGATAGGGGGTCACAATATGAAGCTGGAGTGAGGGAGGCTGAGAGGAAATGTGAAGAAGTACTACTTCACAGAGAGGGTGGTGGATGCTTGGAACAGCCTCCCAGAGGAATTGGTGGGGGCTAGAACGGTCACAGATTAAAGAATGCTTGGGATAGATACAAGGGAATCTTTGAAGCAAGGGGGGGTGTAAGCCGGAGTCCAAGTAGGGTCTCCAGTGGCACTATAGGTAGGGAACTTAAGGTAGACTAGGTGGGCCCAGTGGTCCTTATCTGCCAACATCTATATTTCTATTGGCACCCTTTGCAAACTGTGTGAGAGGCCTTCCGGCACCATGCATTTCTGCTTAAAGTTGAACCAGCATAATATTCTGTGGTGATTTGCATATGTAGCGCATAATGCCTTGCATTGTGGGGGCATGTGTGAGTTTATATTTCTATGACTTCATAGTGCCACTTCAATTGTTTTTCAGGAATGCTCTCTGGCACTCAACTGCATACCAACCTGTGACTCCTTCCAGGCTGTTTCTCACAAGATGAGTAGGTGAAAGGTGATGAAACTGAGAGGTATTGCCTACTAGTTCTACAGCACCTGACAGCATGTCATCATTTAGTGGTTCCTATGTGAAGGAGTGAGGGAGGAGATAATGGTTGTGACTGCAGGTGGGCAGTGCACAGTATCAGCGAT
This sequence comes from Neoceratodus forsteri, assembly GCA_016271365.2. Classification (NCBI taxonomy): domain Eukaryota; kingdom Metazoa; phylum Chordata; order Ceratodontiformes; family Ceratodontidae; genus Neoceratodus; species Neoceratodus forsteri. The sequence continues at coordinate 345,223,165 of JADMNL010000022.1, forward strand.
TGCGCAAAATGGATAGTCAAATGTCTCTCAACCCACGCCCACCCCCGAGGAGTGACTTCACTAACTGACCTTTCACCTTTACTCTGAATGTGGCAGCATTGGAAAAAAAAACAGGTAACCAGACAGAGTTTCGAGCACACACTCACCTCTTAAAAGGGATGCCAGGTGAAAAATTATTTCACATATTTATTCAAAAGACAGAAAAACAGTCCTGCCTGATGCATTTCAGACAACGTATCCTTTATCAAAGTCTGAGGACATACAGGCATAACACCATTTAAATACTTAAACAAGCATTTGCCAATGCCGAATGTTGATTGCTTATATGTGCTGCTTAGGTATTTGGAAGTGAAAGTACCATGCCTAAGAACTGTCATGTGCACCCCCCCCCCAAGACATCCACTGTGTCTTTCTGTTCAGTATTCACAGAAGAGGGGGAAGGGCAAGGACCACAACAGTACAGCAGTTGCAAAGGCGTGAAGAGGTGGACAATAGTTCAGTCACAGGCAGAAGAATCCTGCAGAAGGTGAGTAAACTGAAGGTGGACAAAGCGATGGGACCAGAAGGCATATGAAAAAAACTGTGAAGGGAAATAGTACCTGTGGCAGCCTTGTTCACGGAGTCATTCAACAGAGGCGTGGTACCAGAGAATTGGAGGAGGGCACATGTGGTCCCTCTATAGAAATCCATCAGTAGGGAGGAGGCAGGGAACTATAGGCTGGTCAGCCTCACTTCAGTAGTGGGGAAGATCATGGAGACATTGGATAAGGAAAGGATAGTGGGGCATGTAGAAATCATCGGAGCCCAGGGCCATAGGCAACATGGATTGACAGTGGGGAGGTCATGTCAGACAAATCTGGTTGATCTCTTTGGGTGACAAAGGAAGTAAATCAGGGTGGGGGCAGTGAACAATGCTTACCTTGATGTAAGCAAAGCATTTGACACTGTCCCACATAGGAGGCTGATAAACTAGCTGAGTAGGGTGGGTATGGAGGAAAGGGTGGTAAAGTGGGTTAGAAACTGGGTAAGAGACAGGAAGCAGAGAGTGGTGGTAAATGGAGCACAGTCTGGGGAGAGGGGGTGACCAATGGGGTGCCGAAGGGATTGGTCCTGGGGCCAGTCCTGTTCAATGTCTTCATTAGTGACATTGCAGAAGGGGTGAAGGGAAAGGTCTGCCTGTTTGCAGATGACACCAAGATCTGTAACACAGTGGATACCCCAGAGGGGGTAGAGAAAATGAGGAGGGACCTGGGGAAGGTTGAGAAATGGTCTGAGGACTGGCAACTGAACTGTACTTCAAAAAAGTGCAAAAGTATGGACCTGGGAGACAGAAACCCTGGGGATAGGTACAGAATGGGGGGAGGAGTTGGTGACAGTCACAAAGAAGGAAAGGGACCTGGGTTTCTTATCTCAGATGACCTGAAAATGTCAAAGTGGTAAGGCAGCTGGGAAGGCCAGTGACATGCTGGGGTGCATAGGCAGGGGTATCAGCAGCATAAGGAGGGAGGTAATGATGCCATGATATAAAACCATGGTCAGGCTTCACATGGAGTACTGTGTGCAATTCTGGAGGTCGCGCCTTCATAAGGATATTAACAGGCTGGAGATGGTCCAGAGAAGGGCGAATGAGATGGTACAGAGCTTGCAACACAAGACTTATGAGGAGAAATTAAGGGATCTCAATATGTACTCACTGGAAGAGAGGAGGGAAAGAGGGGATATGATAGAAACATTCAGGTACCTCAAGGGTATAATAAAACTACTGAGAAGCAGGAGACAGCTGCTATAGGGATATGTGCCAGCTTCTGTGTAATATTCTTTTGTTCTTATAAATATGTAATCTCCAGTATTTCAGTAACCACATGACCAAACTGCCTTCTGTAGGCAATTTTATGCTGGTTAATGCCTGGTGTCAGATGGCAGACAGAGGGCTCACCAGATTGTGTTGCCATTTGAAAAACTTCATAGAGTGTTCTTTTACTGGTAAGCATTTTGGAAAGCTGGTGAAGGTCTCACAATTTTTATTATGATTTTATCTCCTTATGTCTGTTGCCTTTGGTCCCCCATTTCCACACCCCAACAGTCATCAGTGGTCACAGCTTCAGCCTTTTTCTTGCCAAGATGGTGGGTGAGAAACATAGAAACATACAAGTTGCTGGCACATAAGGACCGCTTGGGCCACCTAGTCTGCCCATTTCCTTACCTGACGGATAAGCTGCAGATTCTAGTTAATCAACAGCTTACTTTCTCCTACTCCCCAGTAGAATTGCCTTATGTCTGTCCGTGAGCAGCTGCCTTCACAGTCTGTGAAGTCTGACTTCTTTCAGTGCCGCTTATTGGTCATCTTCCAACGCAGGTGAGGCACTGCCAGCCCAAAAGTAACTCAGGACAAGCAGATTTCAAAGTGAGGAAGAAATGGCATGAGCAAGAATCAAGTACTCATTCAGATGCGGTGTCAATTTTAAGATCAGCATACTGGTGTGGACACTGCAAATAGAACCCCAGCTCTTTAAGCAGCCTTATGAAGAGTAAAAACTTCTCGAAGCACTGGGGTTCTGTTTATTGCATTGTAAGTGGGCTACATCTAACTCAATAATTTACTGTACCCTTACATGTGGATGTATGGTAGGCCCAACTTTAAATAAACACTGCACCTGAATTAACACATGATGCGATAGAAACAGAATTTGTCAGCAGAAAAGGATCACTCAGCCCACCCAGTCTGGCCAAGTGTTCTCTACCTACATGTAACTCCTGCCTGTATATGTTAGTACATTTCTTATTCTGCCTGCGTCCATCAGGACTTCCTTGTGAGCGAGCTTGCTCAATGGATTTTTCCTGCAATGAACTTGAACCTACTCCACGTCCATGGCCCTATTGATCTCTGTTGACCCCCCTCCTTCTCCTTTCTGTAATATACCCCTATGTTTATCCCATGCATGCTTAATGCCCCCTACCATTTTAGCTTCCACCACCTCTCCTGGCAGTCTGTTCAAGGCATCTACCACCCTTTCAGTAAAGAAATATTTCTGCACATCTATCCTGAATGCCCCCCCTCCCCCAGCTTTATTGTATGTCCCTTGGTTTGGGTGCTCATACTCATTTGAAGGGAACTCCCCAACTATACCCTCTTTACCCCTGTGAGGTATTTTGTAGGCCTTGATCATGTCACCTCTTGGCCTCCTCTCTTCCAGAGTGTACATGTTGAGATTCTTCAGCTTTTCCTTGAAGGAATTCCTGTGAAAATTCTGATCCATTTTAGTTGCCCTCCTGTGGAAAACCTCCACCTTACGTCCTTTCTGAAGTGTGGACTGTAAAACTGGACACAGTACTCCAGCTGGGGGTATATCAGGGAGTGATATAATGGCAGCACAACATCCCTCGTCCTCCTACTGGAGATGCCAGTCCTTATGCACCCCCAGAATTCAATTTGCCCTGCCCATAGCCTTATCACACTGTACTGCCATTTTGAGGTCCTTTGATATAATAACCTCAAGGACCCTTTCATGTCTAGTGAGTATCAGTACCTCCCCCCATCCTATACCCAGCATCGGGGATCCTGTGCCCTAGGTACATGATTTTACACTTGTTGGCATTGAATCCCAAGTTAGTAAGTAAATGGAATTGATTTGAATGAACTGCAGGCTTTTAAGCAGCTTTTTGGGGAGTGTGTATGTGTGTGTTTGGGGGGGGCTCTGGTACCGGCAGTACCTCCAAGAATGCCACCGACTTCCCCAACCCCTCACACTGCCTGCCCAAGTACTCAAACGTCCCCCTCACTACTTCCACAGTGTCCCCCAAGTCATTTGTACCCACATGCAACAGTAAATGAGGTTTCTTCCTGCCCCTTGCTGCATGCTTGAGCAGTGCCTGCCCTGCCCCTCCTGCACTCAATCTGGGGACAGCTTCAATCCAAATATTGGTGTGCCTTTCCTCCTTTCCACCCCATCTCACCCATTTCAGTATAGAATCCCCCAGGATGAATGTCCCCCTGCCCCTTACCCCTTTCCCTTCTAATGCCACTTCCACCACCCCCAGTATTCGTTCTTCCCTGTCCCTTACCTTCGCCAACTGCACCCTCTGTAACTTCTGTATCTGTACCCCCTACTTCCGCCTCACCCCTTTTCTCTGCCTGATTCTTCCCATCCCCCTTCAATCCCTTCCCAGCCTGACTACTTCCTACTGGGCTTCCCATGTCCACCTCCCCTCCTCCACTGCTGATTTCCAACCCCTCTCCTATCCCCACTGTCAATTTAAAGGCCCCATTCCCTTCTACCCCGATAGTGATGCCCCTCCCATCCTTCCCCCTTCCCGTAGCCTTCTCTCCTTCAGTCACCACCCCCTCCTTCCTTACTAGCCCCCTTCTACCCTTTTGTCCTCGCTACCTCTTCCTGTACCTTTTGCCATCCCTCTCATGCCCCGCTTGTCCTCCCCCCTTCAATATGTTCCTGCTCCCCCTCTTTGTGCCATAGCAGAGGTTTTAATCAATTCGTAATCAATACCTGTCCTACATCTCTTCTCCCTATTGGTTCAGCCCTCCTACTTGTTCCCCTCCATGTCAGCCCTCGTGCCTTCCTACCCGCAGCCACATGCTCTCTCCCCTGGTACTCCTCGTGGTGTCTTCCTCCCCCATTAGGAGGCAGCCCCGGCCTCACCTCGGGCACCCCCTTCCTTTTCCTCTCTTTCCTGCTAGTACCTCTGATACTGGGGTCAGTTTCAGTCCCTAGTTATTCTTCCTCTGTCCCCTTTTGCCATCCCCTATTCCCCCCCCTCAGGGCGCCTATCATACTCATCTGCCCTGCCACTTACACTCCTCCCTAACCTCCACAGTTCCTCCCTCAAACTAGCCAGTCATCTACAGACCATATACCCCCCCATCCTCCAAGCCCAGTCCAGGATCATGGCACACCCACACCCTGTACACCCCTCCACCCTTCCAAAGATGCTTACCCTAGTGACATGTGGCACCTGCCCCATTGTGGCCCCCATCATGCTTGGGGCTCTTACTCCCAGGTTCTCTACCCTACTACAACTGTTAGGCCCCTATTTACTCAAATTCCTGTCCCCCCCACACTAATCCCCCTACTGACCCCTTGCCGACGGGGCTAATTCAGGCTCAAATGTCATCCATTAGACACTGTATTACTGCAGCAATCCTAAAGTCTCCTTGTCCATTTTTCATCCTCAGCTACCATACTTTTTGTTCTTGGCTCTCAAATAGTTTCACATAGCCCAGTTAGAAATCCTATTGCACTCCAAGTATTAGTCAGTCCAGTTAGAGAAATAAACAGAACAAATAAATGTGTATTATTACAGCAATCATAACAGTATAGCTCAGTACTTAGCTCAGTTCGAGAAAGAAACAGAAGAAATCAATCTGTATTAGTACAGCAATCCTAAAGCATCCAATCACTGCTTTGTCTCCAATCCAGAGACCCTGCTGTAATAGAGGACCACAGAGGACACTGGACAGGAGGGTTGGCAAGTGTAAAGTCCTGGCAGAGCTCCATTGAGCTCGTTCACTCCCCCTCTCTCACTCGCTCGTTCTATTTCTCCCGACGCTGCAGGCTGCCCTTTTGTACTGAGCTCCTGCTTGCATTGGCACCTTTTTCTGCCCACAAAGAAATCTGCAGCAGTCCCGACACAGCTCCACTTAGCTCACTCACTCCCCCTTTCTCAAGCGCTCATTCTGTTTCTCCCGGAGCTGCAGGCTGCCCTTTTGTACTGGGCTCCTGACTGTGTTGGTGCCTTTTTTTGCCCACAAAGAAGTTCACAGCTGTCCCGACAGAGCTCTGTTGAGGTTGCTCATTCCCCCTCTCTCACTCGCTCATCCTGTTTCTCCTGGTGCTGCAGGCTGCCCTTTTGTACTGAGCTCCTGCCTCCGTTGGTGCCCTTTTCTGCCCACAAAGAAATCTGCAGCAGTCCCGACAGAGCTCTGTTGAGCTCTATCACTCCCCCTCTCTCACTCAGTCATTCTGTTTCTCCTGGTGGTGCAGGCTTCCCTTTTGTACTGGGCTCCTGCCTTCATTGGTGCCTTTTTCTGCCCACTAAGAAATCCGCAGCAGCCTGACAGAGCTCTATTGAGCTCGCTCACTCCCTCTCCCTCACTTGCTTGTTCTGTTTCTCCCAGCGCTGCAGGCTGCCCTTTTGTACTGGGCTCCTGCCTGCGCCTTGTTCTGCCCATAAAGAAATCAGCACCACTCCCGACAGAGCTCAGATGAGCTTGGTCACTCCCCCTGTCTCACTCGCTCGATCCTAATCTGTCCCAAACACTGATTTCCCAAAGTGACTATGGTATTCTGCGCCGAAAGCGTGAAAACACATTTCGGCCAGGATGTGAAAAATGACAGCTGTACATATTCATAAGGAGGTGTGAAAAAATGCCAGTGTTGAAAATCTGGCGTGAAAATATTACTGATTTGCGAAGTTACAAGGGTGCGTGGAAACTGCACAACACACGCTCGTAACACAGTCATTTTATGGACTTTCATCACAAAATTTTCAACATAGGCATTTTAGGACCTCTGCTCATGAACAGTGTCACTGTGGTTTCTTAATGTGTTCCGAACACTGATTTCCCACAGCAACCGCACTATTTTGCGCTGGAAGTGTGAAAATGCATTTCGGCCAGGATGTGAAAAATGACAGTTGTACTGTTCATAAGAAGGTGTGGAAAAATGCCAGTGTTGAAAATCTGGAGTGAAAATATTGCAAATACTTGAGGTTACGAGCGTGCGTAGCAACTGTGCAAAGCACGCTCATAAAACAGTCATTTTTTGGATTTTTTTCTACCAAATTTATTACTCAACTCAGTTAAAGAAATAAACAGAACAACTTAATCTGTATTATTAGAGCAATCCTAAAAGTATCCAGTCATTGCTTTGTCTCCACTCCAGAGACCCTGCTGTAATACAGGACCACAGAGTACCCTGGGTGTGAGGATGGGCAACTCTAAAGTTCCGGCACAGCTCCATTGAGCTCACTCACTCACCCTCTCTCAATCACTCATTCTATTTCTCCCGATGCTGCAGGCTGCCCTTTTGTACTGGGCTCCTGCTTGCATTGGCGCCTTTTTCTGCCCACAAAGAAATCTGCAGCAGTCCCGACATACCTCTGTTGAGCTCACTCTCTCCCCCTCTCTCACTCGCTTGTTCTGTCTCTCCCCATGCTGCAGGCAGCCCTTTTGTATTGGGCTCCTGCCTGTGTTGACGCCTTTTTCTGCCCACAAAGAAGTTCACAGCTGTCCCAACAGAGCTCCGTTGAGGTCACTCACTCCCCCTCTCTCACTTGCTCATTCTGTTTCTCCTGGCGCTGCAGGATGCCCCTTTGTCCTGGGCTCCTGCCTCCATTGGTGCCTTTTTCTGCCCACAAAGAAATCCGCAGCAGTCCTGATAGAGCTCTGTTGAGTTTGCTCACACCTCCTCCCTCACTCGCTCTCTCGTTCTGTTTTTCCCAATGCTGCAGGCTGCCCTTTTGTACTGGACTCCTGCATTGGGGCCTTTTTCTGCCCACAAAGAAATCTGCAGCAGTTCTGACAGAGCTCAGTTGAGCTCGGTCACTCCCCTCCTCACTCACTCGATCTTAATTTGTCCCAAACACTGATTTCCCACAGCGACTGTGCTATTCTGTGGCAGGAGTGCAAAAACCTATTTTGGCCAGGATGTGAAAAATGACAGCTGTACTGTTCATAAGGAGGTGTGAAAATGCCAGTGTTGAAAATTGGTGTGAAAATATTACTAATTTATGGGTTACAAGGGTGCGTGGAAACAGTTCAATGCACGCTTGTAACACAGTCATTTTATGGACTTTCGTCACCAAATTTCAACATAGGGATTTTAGGATTTTTACTCATGAACAGTGTCACTGTCATTTTCTTAATCTGTCCTAAACACTGATTTTCCACAGCTTAATTACTGCTTATTCTGGCGCCGGAAGTGCGAAACACATTTCGCCAGGATGTGAAAATGACAGCTGTGCTGTTCATAAGGAGGTGTAAAAATGCCAGTGTTGAAAACCTGTGTGAAAAATTACTACCTATGGGTTACAAGGGTGCATGGAACTGCACAATGCACGCCAAGAACACAGTCATTTTATGGACTTTCATCACAAAATTTTCAACATAGGCATTTTAGGACCTCTCCTCATGAACAGTGTCACTGTGGTTTTCTTACTGTGTCCCAAACACTGATTTCCCACAGCGACCATACTATTCTGTGCTGGAAGTGCGAAAACGCATTTCGGCCAGGGTGTGAAAAATGACAGTTGTACTGTTCATAAGGAGGTGTGGGCGTATCCAGTCATTGCTTTGTCTCCACTCCGGACACCTGCTGTAATATAGGACCATGGAGGTCCCTGGGCGGGAGGGTGGGTAACTCTAAAGTTCCGGCACAGGCTCCATTGAGCTTGCTCACTCCCCCTCTCTCACTCACTAGTTCTATTCCTCCTGGTGCTGCAAGCTGCCCTTTTGTACTGGGCTCCTGCCTGCATTGACGCCTTTTTCTGCCCACAAAGAAATCCGCAGCAGTCCTGACAGCTCCGTTGAGTTCACTCACTCCCCCTCCCTCACTCGCTCCTTCATTCTGTTTCTTCCGGTGCTGCAGGCTGCCCTTTTGTACTGGGCTCCTACCTCGGGGCCTTTTTCTGCCCACAAAGAAATCTGCAGCAGTCCTGATACAGCTCCATTGAGCTCACTCAGTCCCCCTCTCTTACTCACTCATACTGTTTCTCCCACCGCTGCAGGCTGCCCTTTTGTACTGGGCTCTTGCCTGCATTGACACCTTTTTCTGCCCACAAAGAAATCCGCAGCAGTCCTGACAGAGTTCTGTTGAGTTCATTCACTCACTCCCCCTCCCTCACTCGCTCTCTTGTTCTGTTTCTTCCAGTGCTGCAGGCTGCCCTTTTGTACTGGGCTCCTACGTTGGGGCCTTTTTCTGCCCACAAAGAAATCTGCACCACTCCTGACAGAGCTCAGTTGAGCGCGGTCACTCTCCCCTCACTCGCTCAATCTTAATCTGTTCCAAACAGTGATTTCCCATGGCTACCATGCTATTCTGCAGCAGCACACTTGTAACACAATCATGTGATGGGCTATCATCACCAAATTTTCAAAATAGGCATTTTAGGACCGCTGCTCATGAACAGTGTCACTGTCATTTTCTTACTCTGTCCTGAACACTGATTTCCCACAATGACCATTCTATTCTGCGCCGGAAGTGCAAAAACACATTTTGGCCAGGATGGGGAAAATGACAGCTGTACTCCTCATAAAGAGATGTGAAGAAATGCCAGTGTTGAAAAACTGGCAAGAAAATATTGCACATTTGCAAAGTTATGAGCGTGCATAGCAACTGCACAATGCACTCTCGTAAAACAGTGATTTTTGTGGATTTTTTCCACCAAATTTGCAACATAGGCTTTTTGAGAGCCCAGCTCATGAACACTGGCACTGTCATTTCATTAATTGGTCCTGAAAGGTGATTCCGTGCAGTGACCACGAAATCACCTTTCGGGCTGAATAACACCATGACAGTGGCTGAGTTCATGAGGAGGGGTACCAAAAACCCCAAGTTGAAAATTTGGTGCCAAAATTCCAAAAAATGCCTGAGATGTGCACCAAAGTTGAAAAAAAACTATTTACACCATTATACAGCTTACCGGCATTTCATCAGTTCGTGGTCGGCTTTGAAGAGTGCAGATGTGTTTCTGGTCCACCGAAGATTGTCACGTCAAGCTCCGGAGGGAAGTATGGGGTGAGGGATGTGTGTGGGGAGGTGGGGTATGCAGTGGGGGGATGCAGGTTGGGGGAGGGAGCGCAGACGGCGAGGGACCGTTTTCTTCTTTTCAGGGTTAGAAAAAAACAGACGCCATGGGATGTTTTTTTCTTTTTGCAGGTACATTCGGCACACTGGAGTGGGCTCCCAGCATGCCACCTGCATGTTTTGGGGTGTGGGGGCCTGGAGCTGATGGGGATTGGGCACCCCTGTCAGCACATACTGGTGTGGGGGGTCTCATGAGCCGAGAGGGATTGGGCACCCCCTCAGCACACAAGAACTGGGGGGGGAATGCCGACAGGAATTGGGCACCCCCGTTGGCAAGGAACCAGGGGGAGGAGACATGATGCCGAGGGGGATTGGGCACCCCCTCGGCAAACAACACAAACTGATGGGGACTGGGCTTCCCATCGGCAAACTGGTTGGGGAATGCAAGGGAGCCCTGCAATGACGGGTCACTCCCTCGTAGCTGTGGATGACGCTGCAATGATGCAGTGGCCCCTGATTGCAGCAGCTGAAACTTTTCAAGGTTGTGGCATGCCAGCTGAATTAGTGTCAGCAGCAGCGTGCCACGGCATTGGGGACAGCGGACCAAGCCTTAAAAGGCAGTGGGGGCATTGGTCACAACAGTGCCGCGCCTCCATAACCTGCTTCTGGAGCAAGCTGCCGCAACATGTTTCTTGCGCATGACCGCAATCAACATAAAAACACAATGTGATAAAGTGACATCATTATTGCCCTGCAACTTCATTGTTTAAAGCACCATTTTAAAGAAATTTTGCTTTTAATACGTAGACCTCTTAATGGGCCAAGCATCTAAAAGGTGTTATTGCACACACACCACCACTTACTTTAAAAAATATAAACGATCAATACTAGTTTCTAAAACACCATAATCATTAGTATAAGTTAAAATGCCTAAGAAACCCAGAGAACAAAGAAGGGGGGTGGCGGAAAAGAGAAAATATTAAAACACATAATTATTCATAAACAATATAGTACCATCATGGGCATCTACTGCTGTTCAAAAAATAACTAATAACTAATAGACTTTAATAATTGCACATGCTTAATTCATCATATTCTATATGAATATACAGCTTAAAAGATTGCATCCTAAAACAAGTCAGCAAGGCACATCAAAGAAAATATAGGAAAATGGCTAAATTTCATCTCTTTTCCTTCAAATAGGGACGAACATCCAGCTGACTAGTTAATCCTATTTTTTTGTTCACTTTTAAAGTTAGTATCCAATAATTTTCCCTTAGCAAGACTAAGCTGTCAACCCCCCTGGGGATTTCTGCTCACTTTGTCTATGGCAATGAATGTAAAATCATGCATTTCTCTGTTTGTGGCTTGCATCAAGTGTGTAGCTGTAGCATACTGGGGGTCATTCCTTGTCATAGCTCGAATGTGTTCTCCCACCCTCGTCTTGAAGCTCCTTGTCATTTTACCGACATGAAAAGCATCACATTTACACATAGCAATAGATTATTCCAGTTGTATGGCACGTTGTATATTGTCTAATCTGAACATCATTCTTTACATTACAACTGGAAAATTCCTTCTTTTGTTCCACCTTGTCACAATAGATACAGTTTCTACAATTAAAACATTCTTTCGGCTGTTGTAGCCAAGTACTCTGTTTTTTATCTTGAAAATGGCTATGGACAAGCATTACTAATGGCTATGGGAATTAACTATTTTACGTTTCATGCACCATTTTAATGTTTTCTCATGCATTTTAAAAATGTTTCTGTTTATAATTTTTTTTAATTACTGTAAATACCCATTTTAAATAAGAAGTAAGACATTCCAGGGCTTGAATTGTGCTGGGTTTACCGCATGCCCAGAAGTTGAAAGCACTCTGCCTTTGGCATCATGCCTCACAGTGCCACTAGGTATGCAGTAAACCCAGCTCAGCCCATGCCTCATCATTACCTATTGCTTAACTATGGGAAGGACTATAATAATGAAGTGGGCACAGTGTGCTAAAAGAGCGGCTATGAATTTCAGTATTTTCTTTTAGAAAGAGTCATTCAGCTATTACTATTTACTAGAGAATACTTTTTAAATGTTCAGTTCTCCTACCAATGTTTTAAAACACATTTTATACAAAGACTGTATAAAAAGTATATGCTTATCCCCAGCTTTTGCCATAGTCCCTTTGTTTATGACATTGTAGGGCACAACATGACACTCGTCACAAACCGAGCAACTGGAAGGTCATTTAGGGCAGACTCTTTTTGAAAGTCAGAGTGAAGTAAGTGCTGCATTCTCTGAAATCTATCCATCAGATCCTGGCACTGTGCCAGAAGTCAACACCATTTTCAGCAATCTTCCCACTATATAAGCCGAACCTCTCTTATTGCCCAAAGATCCATTATGTGAAGGTTGTACCAGGCCTCCTGTTAGACATGCAGTCATCAATGACTTAGCAACCAACCAGGCACATAACTTGGTGGGAAGATCAAAGCAGTGTACATCATTAATATGGCTAGGCAAACTGACCAATTAATTTGTCTAGCATTAAGAATGCTGCACATTGCTCCTCCCCTCTCTCCTGGTCACATGCCCGATTGAGCACTCCATCACTAAAGACTGCACTTTTACAGCAGGATGCTGTCTGCAGGAGGGCAGCACAACTGGTGTAGCCAGTATTATTACAGATGGTCCCCCCTCAGTCGAGGCTTGGAATTCAGGAGAGAGGGCCCAACCTTTACATAATGAATTATTGAGTGATGGGGGAATTGGGTTACATAGTGGAATTATTGCTAAAGATGGTGTTGATTCTAGGCCTAGAGCCAGGAGCCAAAAGGTAGGTTTCTAATATGAAAAATTCTTGTGGTCAGGCTGTCGGCTCATCAGTAGTGCTATATCTCATGATAACAGTATCTGGATCTTTGAGTGCCAGGTGGGCAGAAAGAGGGTTCAGTATCCCAGAGGATGTGCTCCTCCTTCAGGGAGGGAGGACTGACAACTCTGCTGCTGGACTACATCCTGGGTGGCTCCGTGGTACCAGACATGATTTATCACACTGTATTTTTTTAAAAAACACCATGCCATGGATTGCATATCTTGAACAGCAATGGGATAAACAGATGGTCAGCAGCAACATGATACACTGACAGGTGGCAGAAGTGACAGTGAGGTGCCGGAGGGAGTGGGAGCAATAATGGAAGGTAGGGACAAAATTCTATAACTACAGAGTTTCAGTAGGCTCTAACTATACACTGTATAATATAATGGATGAGTGACTATCCACCATCAGGGTTGTGTTTCCATCTTGGAAAGTGATGACATCATAGTTACCTCTTGAGCTTTCCCTCAAGGTCTCTATGACATCATCACTTCCCTCAATGGAAACACATAGAGAATACTGGATGGCCAACTATGCATAACCAGTGTGTTGTGCCACAGAAGGATTCTGTTTCCCTATGACCTTGAGAAGAGAGAGAGAAGCTCAAGAGGTCCATGGGAATCAGAACCCCAAGCTGGGACAACACACTGGTTGGGCTTAGAGTTGCCCATCCAGTATTTTTTATTGTGTATGGAGCCCTCCTAAGTAAATTAAATACAGTTTCAGGACTTTTTAACATTTTAAATAGAAAACTGAAATTGTTTGTTGCCGCATCCTATTCCGGTAGTTAGGACTGGTTGCTAGGGTGAGATGTGTGGTTGCTGGGGACCAGCTGGCCCTGCATTTGTAATGCAGCCTTCTATTGGTTGCCAATCAGGTGTGGGAAGGATTTTCAAAAAAAAAAATGGTGGACGTATTCCTTGCTTAGCAAGAGGTAGACTGTGAGAAGTCTTTTTGTTCATTTCATAAGTTATTTTAAACATCTGGTTGATCCCGCTTTCAATTCTTTATATGTGTGTGCACATATCTGGTTGATCCTGCATTTCTATAGTATCTTGTATCTGGTTGATCCTGAGTTGTGGGTTAGGGTAATCATGCCACCGCAAGTTTTTATATGGTTGATCCTGTTGTTTCTGTGGCTCACTGCGCGGCTCTTTCGAAGTGTGGTGATTAGCCAGGTGGGGTTGTGGACAATTTTTTTCAGTCATGGGATGCAATTGTACCCCAGAAGGATATAACTGCATTCCATGACCTTTGCACTGTGGTACAACAAGGTTTTGTATCAGATAGAAAGCGATGCAGAACAATGTTCCACCCTACACTACAGCCTTGTAATGGATGGTCACTCATCCACTATACTATATTTATCTGACTTGTATCACCTAAAGCACAAAGAGCTGGATAAGCAGACAAATGTTCCCCCAACTCCAGATTTATTTTTCAGCATGCCTTAACAGAATGTCATTATTATCAAGTATTTAAATAATAATAAATATGTACTGTACACAAATGTCCTATTTACTAATTCACATCTCCAGCATACATAAGAATATGTTGTATCAACTCTGTAACTAACTTTGGCACTGACACAGATCCAATCCTTTTCCACCAGAATATTCCCACTATAGAAATGTACACCTTCCATGGGCTGGTGTAAATTCTTTCCACTAAATTGCTATACTGTAGCTGCTAATCAAAGTCTGGAGTAGCATCCAAGGCTTAGGTTAACATCAAAATGAAAGTATATAAAGTCCAACAAATCTGATCAGCTTTCAAATCTGACCTAGGTAAGGATTTTATTTATTTATTTATTTTGTTGCTTCCCATTTTATATTTTGGAAGACCAGCTTTCTTCCACAAAACTGGCGTTAATTCCAAATTTTGACTAATGGAATTATTGTGCTTTTAATGGTAAAAATACCTCAAGTCCTGTCAACAACAAAATACATAGAAACATATAGAAACACAGACTTTGACAGCAGATAAGGACCGCTTGGCCCACCTAGTCTGCCCAAATATTTTTGATTAGTAAGCACTCTCCCCCTTTCCCTATTCTGTTCTGTTCATTTTCATTTTCCTTTGTTTTCTTTGGTTCCTTATTTTATTCTCCTCTAGGTTTTTTCTGATGCCTCTCTTTTCATATAGCTCTCCGCTTCCTCTTTTCTAGGTAGTCTTCTTCCTTTAGGCAAGTTTTTGCCTCCTCTTTCTCCTGTTTCTACTCAAAGGATTCATAATCTTAACTGCAATTTTCAAACACTGTGTGACCACTCACAATGGGATTCTCAACAACAATGCATTATCTTTAAATAGTCATTTTAATGTTTCCCATAATGCAGTTTGACTAGTTTCATGTACAGTATGGTATGTAATAAAGGTTTAGGAAAGAAAAGCATCAACTAGTTCTTAAAGTTGTTAATTCCTCCCCCCTTTTATCAGTTCAAGGGAAATACACCATTGAGGATGTTCAAGACAGAGTAACGCACAGCGAATAGTTGGATAATTCTATGGAGATATTCCATGCTTTTTAGTTAAAATCGCTGGACAATAAATATATTTCAAACAGTAGTTTATTCTCCTAGACCCCTTTCACTTCCAATCATGTTTCATAGTAATTTTAACATGACCAGAAATCCAAAGGCACTTAAAAAACTTAGTTTATTATTTTCATTTTTGTGAAATAAAATGGTTGTTGATATTTGTTGATTTATTTATTTACTTAATTACTTATTTACTTATTGAAAGAGTTTTACCAGGAAAGGCCTACTGAGCCAATATAGCTTGCTTCCAATGGCATTCTGGGAGAGGGGGTACACAGGAGAAAGCAGTACAGTAGCATTTACACAATGACAAACATCGCCCCATTTCAATCTTGTGCCCATATCCATTATAAGCTATGAGTACAGGCTGAAATGAATGCTGTGAGGATAAAGGTCAGCAGACATCTTTCTTTTGCAATAACAAAATACTATTCATTCAATTTTTAAAATTATTTTTAACTTTTCGATCATTTAAAGAAAATACTGCAAAATACTATCAGAATGTGAAGGAGACTCAATTGCATCAAAAAATAATAGAATATCACTTTTGCTGCACTGCTTCTTTACAACACAGAACTTTGACTTCACTGATGTAATTTGCTGTTGAGGCCAGTTTCTAACATTTTTGCAAACATTTGTAGGCTTATTTATAAACCATTTTACTTACAGCCAGGAGCTTGACAGCATGCTCCCTGGCAGTGAAAGAAAACAAGATACCTCTTCCACAGAAAATGTTTTCAATATTAGACCAACTCAATAAATATCACCCACAGCAGCAGCAATAAAATCACAAACCTCCACAGTATGTGCCATAACATATTCAGACACCATAATTCTTTAGAACCTTTTGTAAAATGCTACATGTGACTATGACCTCAAACAATTAAGCATGATTGTAAGCAAAGACATAATTCATTTATTCATTCATTCATGTACTTCCCACTGAACAGAGAGTAAGTGTCTCTGCAGCGTGGGACCATTTTCATTTTTTACATATACTGGGGAATATTTTGGGGGGCTTGAAAGAGAGGGATATGGAGGTGGGGAGGGCATGGTGAGGATATTTTTAAATTTTACAGGATTGAGTTGAGTGGGGGAGGCAAGAGGTAAGTGATTTGGTGCAGAGAAAGATGGAAGGAAAGCCATAAGGAATGGCTATTACAGTATAAGAATAATGTTGCTTTGTCTGGGAGAGGTTGAGGGAATTATCATTGCCTACAGGGTGGAAGGTGGTGGGAAAGGTTTTTAAATGGCTAGATTGT
Source organism: Neoceratodus forsteri (assembly GCA_016271365.2). Classification (NCBI taxonomy): domain Eukaryota; kingdom Metazoa; phylum Chordata; order Ceratodontiformes; family Ceratodontidae; genus Neoceratodus; species Neoceratodus forsteri. The sequence continues at coordinate 345,239,594 of JADMNL010000022.1, forward strand.
GAAGTGGGTGGGCACGTGATGACCACGTGGGTGGGGGGGAATGCTTTCAAAAATATTTGATATAGTTAACTGTTATTCTGCATGTATATTTATCCTAACTAAAAAGCGTCTGGTACAGCAGCAGCTGGGGGACCATTTAGATTGGTACTCCTTGCTTTCCGTATACCAGTCGGGTTTTCAAAAAGGGCGTTCCATGGGCACCACACTCACCAACCTAGTAGATCTAATATCATCCCGGTTGGGGAGTGGTAGTTCAGCGGGTGCAGTGTTCATGGACCTCTCGAAGGCCTTTGACACAGTTGACCACAGTCTGATGTATGATAGGCTATTGGAGATAAGATTATCAGAGGAGGCCTGCAGGTGGTTTAATTCTTATCTGCAAGGATGTACTCAACAAGTTTTTGTTGATGGTCACTAGTCAGGCAATGGCCCAGTCCAGAGAAGTGTCCTGCAGTGATCCATTTTAGGGCCCACATTGTTTTTGATTTATATAAATTGATTAGCAGAAGTGGCAAAGTTTTCAAACATTAGGCTTTATGCAGATGATATCATTATGGTGATACATGAGAAAAATCTAAGTCTACTGGAGAATAATCTTCAAAATGAATTCATGAGCCTGTGCACATGGATGTCAAACTCTGGCCTGGTACTGAATAGTAAAAAAACAAAACTGATGGTGTTTAGAAATAAAGGCAAAAAAACAGACACAAAGGCTCTGGACATTAAAATAAAAACAAATAAAGATGAAATAATAGCCCAAGAAAGTGTCTATAGATACCTGGGTGTTTGGATTGATGAAAGTTTAAATTTTGGTCATCACATCGAAAATACTGTAATGGAAGTAAACAAAAGACTGAGGGCCTTTAGACAATCCAAGTTCTGCATAAATAAACAGATGAGGGCCCTAGTGGTCAATCAACTATTGATACCAGTCCTTGATTACAGCAGCCATGTTTATGGCTTTGCTAATATGAGGATATTATTTTAAATAGACGTAATGTATAACAGACTTGCAAGATTTATCCTGCTCCAGGATTATAAAACTCACCCCTGTTTATTATTCAAAGAACTGGGATAGCTAACTCCAGAAAACAAAAGAAAATTAACTTGGGCAAATAAAATTTTTAAAGTGTTGCATCTTCAAAAACCAATATATTTATATGAAAAACTGGAAAAAACGCAACATCAGCCTAACCTGAGACAAGTAAACTTACGATGCTTTAAAACTCCAAGATTAACTAACGAGTATAATAGTAAGTGTTTTGCTGCCATTACATTTGAAGTGTGGAATTCAATAAACAAAACTATAGCAATAGCTAATGACAGTGTTAAATCATTCATGAGGGATTTGAAGCATGAATTAAGGGTAAGATGTACGTGTAATGGTTAGATAGCATTATAATATTGCCTTAATACGAATTTACTGAATGCCATGTTTTATGGTGTAATTGTATTTATGTATCTATTGTGTTTGTAATAGTTTTATGTGAAACTCTGTGGGCCAGATATTCAAAGCATAGCGCGGCGCGCAAACCAATAGCGCGGCAATAGTGCTGGAATAGCGCGGAGCTGCCATATTCAAAGGACCAGTTAGCAAGCGCTAACAGCATTAGCATGGGGCAAACCACTAATGTATGCAAGGGGCAAAAGGAAGGGGGTGCCAAGAGAGACATGCAAGGGGATATTCAAAGGCCCAGCACCGCACTAGGATATATAGTGCCACACGTAGCGTGGTGCTAGTTACCGCCTATATAAGGCTGGTCTTAACCCAGGGCAAAACACAGAGGAGAAGGGACCACCACAGGAAGTGGGAATGTGTGCAGTGTCAGTAGCAGTGATGCTGCCATTGATGGCAGCTGTAGTGGAGGAGGAGGAGGAGGAGAGGGAGCAGGCACAACATGGGCCACAACGCAGACCGAGGAGATGGTATGCTGCAAACAGGTGGTACTGGCCCAGGGTCTCCTTCGATGACATCATTGGCTGGTACAGGATGAACAGGGGAATGTTAAGGCAGCTCTGTGAACTCCTGCATGAGCAGCTGCACTCAAATACCAGACACAGCCATGCCATGACAGTGGAGGAGAAGGTGACAGCAGCGACGTGCTTCCTTGCCACAGGGACGTTCCAATGACCAACGGGGGACACCATTGGGGTAACGCAGTCTGCCACCTCACGCCTCCTGACCCAGTTCCTAGAGGCTTTCCTGCCACATGCTGGGGAGTTCATAGTATTCCCCAGCACGGCAGCAGACAGCAGAGAAACAATGCAGCAGTTCCATCGAGTTGCGCACCTACCATCCTTACTGGGTGCCATTGACTGCACCCATGTCCCCATTCATGCACCACCTGGCAATGGCAGTGATGTGTATGTTAACAGGAAGGGGTACCACTCCATCAACTGCCAGGTGGTGTGCGATGCGGCTGGGCGCATCAGCAATGTCTATGCACAGTACCCTGGCAGTGCCCACGATGCCTTCATCTGGCACCAGTCCCAGCTGTGCCAGGCTTTTGAGGAGGGCAGGATACCCTGTGGGCAACTAGTCGGTGAGTAGTAGCATGCAAGGCATACACACAACAGCATGGATGGGGCAGGCATTGCAGGCCAGGGAAGGGGTGTGGGAGGGCTACATAGAGGTGCAGGACAGCAGCTGACAGACTGCAGTATGGCACTAACAGGTATACATCTCTTGACAGGGGACAGTGCCTATCCCCTGCGACCCTGGCTGCTGACACCAGTACTCCGACCAGCCACAGTGGCTGAGGAGATGTACAACGAGGCACATGCCAGCACAAGGGACATCATAGAGATGGTGTTTGGCATCCTGAAGAAGTGATTCAGATGCCTAGACACATCAGGCGGTGCCCTACAGTATACACCTCAGAAGGTATGCTGTATCTTCCTAGCCTGTTGTATGTTGCACAACATGGCAATGAACCGTGGGATACAAGCACCTGAACCTGAGGGACAGTCTGACAGTGAGCCAGAGCCAGCGGTCAGGGGGATAGTGGAGCAACTCGAGAGGAGGGACCCTCGCATGGCACGCAGGGCCATACAGTACAGAGACAACATCATCAGGACACTGCTACAGGCAAGAGGGTAAGTACAGACTGCACAACAACTTGAAAGAGTACAATTAATTATCTATTTAATATGAACAAAGAAACAGAACAGTGACACCAACAATCACACCAGTAAATCAACACAGTGGATCAGACAACATGTGTGCATGTGGTGTGAGGTCGGGAGTGTGCAGGACACAAGTGGGGGGGCAGACAGAAATGGTGTAGTGTCAGTGGGGAAGTGTGATGTGTGCTGTGAGGGTAAGGGGGGCAACTGTGACAGTGGAAGTGTGTGTGTGCATGTCTGCACGTGCATGTGGGTGATGACTGCACAGTGCCGAAGACCGATTGAGGGCATCACCAATGCCTACCTCCACGCATGCGCAGTGCACCTGTACCATGGGACACAGACCCTGGGGTGCTCTGGGCAGAGGACAACACCGAAGAGAAAGGTGAGGCAGGCAGAGTCGGCCTCCTGTTCCCTGGGGGACGGTGGAGCCTGACAGGGTGGGTGGACGGCCACGGCAGCACTGGGTTTCAGACGGAGTGTGTGATGCTGTGGAGCTGGAACCACTGGCAGCCCTGCGGCCACAGTTAGCCCACCTGTGTGCCCCTGTGCTGTCTGCACCATGACCAAGCATCCCATGCTGGCGACCACCATGCACACCAAGCAGGACATTCCCGATGTCGACCACAGCAGCTTTCAGACCAGAAAAGCCATGGTCGATGGCACCCACCAGGCGGCCCAACCTGTCCTCCACCCACTGTTCAGCATGGGCAAAGCCCACTGAGATGGCCTCTCTGATCTGTCCCAGCTCATGTCGCAGCTCCCTCCGCATGCCATGCAGGTCCATACGGGCTTCCTGCTGGGAGGTGACAGCAGCCTGCAGGAGTGGACGGGCACCATGGCCATCCTGCCCCAAGGGCACAGAACCCTAAGCTGCAGCTGGCAGAGGTGCCTGTGGCACAGGAGCAACTGGATACTGTTGCATGCCAGGCACGTCCTGCTGCTGGCGACTACTGGTGGTGGTCTGTGGCACGGTATGGACATGGACCCCAATACGTGTTGGAAACTGCATGTCTTGCGGTTCTGGATGTCCCCCACACTGCCCACCACAGTGTGCCCAGGTACAGCCACACTGGTGATGCTGAATACACTACTGGCACCCATCCCATAGCCTGCAAGCAGCCCCACCCCTGCATCCCCTTGCACAGGAACGGCCATGTGTTGTGAATACTCCGACACATCAGTGTCATCGCCACTGGTGACAGTGACCAGTAGGACCTCCCCTACACCAACATCCTCCATCTGTGCAGCATCCAGGTGGCCAGTGTATCCCAAGCCCCCTAGTGAGGTGTGACCCCCCCTTCCCAGGCAGTTGCACCCCCTGTCCATGTGATTGCCACACATGCATAGTGTCTGTACGGCCATGAGCTTCACAGAGCCCGGATGTTGATGGAGCATTCTTCATCCACCTCCTCCACGACTTCTGGAACCTGGCTGTACATCCTTGGCACCTCCTGTTGTGCTGCAGGCCTGGCAGACATCACTGTGGAGACAATAGGGACAGGATCAGTCACCCATCCATGGACACTGTGCCCAAACACCACCACCACTACCACCACTACACCATGCAAACCTCAGGACACTTACCCCCTTCACACAAGCCCGTGACCACATGCACCCACCCAACCCACAGTGACCATGGCCATGCCAGGCAGCTGTTCGGCAGTACACAGTGCACCCTGTGCAGGACACCAACAGCATGACCATGCACCCATGCCATCACAGCATACAGGATTTACACATGTGAATACAGACCTGTCTTTGGCAGTGTGAGAAGCACCCACTGCTGGTGTTCAGGTGGTCCACCACCGGTCCTCATCCTGTCCCTCAGTCGCTGTGCCTCCTCCTCCTTCGCACGTTGCAGAAGGTCATTCCATCATTTGCGCACAGCCTCTGTTGTTCTGCCACGTCCTCCTACAGCATTTACAGCTGCAGTCACCTCCTTCCAAGCTTGGCGCACCACTGCATCAGTGGCCCTGTGTGTGTGTAGCACCTTCTCCCTCTCCTTAACAGCATGTATGAGGGTGTTCAACTCCTCTTGTGAGAATTTGTGGGTACGGATGCACTCCTGGCATGCTACCACACCTATGGGATAGTTGAAAGGGGACATGTGTCATTGGCTATGTCAGTGCTGCATTGCATTACACATAGACATCATGATGCCACCCCCTACAGTGCCACAGGCCACATGGACATATCAGATTGCTGCATGTTCACGTACAGTGCACACAGCCACATAGTCACTGTCCGTCCCATGTCTGGACAGCGAGCCCTGTACACACATGTGCACTGCTGTTGCCTGTGGCTGCCATGTGCTCCCATGACTGGACCCACCCCTACGCTAACCACCTTGCACTGTAATATGCCCCTCTTGAGCACTACAGTGGTTGCATGGACAAGTGCGCTAGTAATGTCAGGACACCATGCTGCATGGGACGGCACATCACCGGGACACTGTGTATGTCCTGCAGGGGGGCCACAGCCCACCACGCCACACATCCAGGGAGTCATGTCAGTGGGCCAATGTCACAGGACACATCACAGTAGTGCACTAGTGTCCCTGGCTGGCAGACACAGTGTGCAGGCAGTGCCACACAGAACAGTTCCCTGCAGGGGAACATGCACAGTGCACTGGATGGTAGGATTCCCAGGCAGCCGTCTAGGGCTGTGCACCATCACACAGCACAGTGCATTCAAGAGTGTCCCACGGCCGTCATACATACCTGCCTCTCGCTGCTGATCCCCCTGTTGCATCTCTCCACCAGTCTGTTGTTGATGCTCACTTTCATTAATCCGCTACATACCACAACACAACACTGATGGTGCACTGCCGCCTTTATAGCCCACCCAGGCAATCAAGCCTGTTAGTCAGGTAAATAGCGCATAATGATATGCTAATCACACAGTTTGCCCCATGCATACACAAGTACCTCCATTTGCATACACCTGTTTTATATGGCCACAATTGGCACTGTAGCACAGCAGTGCTGTGCAAAGGCAGCGCAGGGCTAATGGAGGGCAACCCGCGCTATCCAACTGAGCGCGGCGCTGTACTAGCGCAGCCTACACGCATGCTCGTGAGGCCCCCATGTCCGCCCTATCACCCTGTCATAGCGTGATGTAGCGCCGCGCTAGCCAACATAGCGCGGCACTATACGCATGCCTGGTACATGACCTCAGGGTCATGGTAGGGGTCGCGCATGCGTATTGCGAACACTTCCGGTTAGCATGGCGCTATGGCATACTTCTGCGTGGCGCTAGACTAAAGTGCTTGGGAGTGTCAGGGTGCATGGCCAGTCAGTCACCAGTGGAGCAGTTTCTTTCCCCCCTCTCATATTATCCATGTCTGGGAGACGTAGGCAAAGGGCAGTGGTGGGCAGTGACAGGCATTGGGATGAGGTGGAGACAGCCAACCTAGTTCAGCTGACTGAAAAGTGCCATCGGTGCCTATTTGGACTGGTCCAGGAGGGTGACCATCCCCGTAGCCAGGTCTGGGCTTCAATTGCCCATCGCCTCACAGCAATCACGGGTATACCCCATGATGGTGAGAAGTGCCGCCACCGATATGTGGATATCAGGCACAGGCAGCTCCCAATGCTGGAATGATGCAGGGCGATGGTTCGGGAGGGGACTGTGCCTCTGCCAGGTAAGTGATGACTCTCACTGCGCTGATGTAATTGGTGGTGGGGATGTGTGTTCGATGGTGTGCTTGTGTGCGTATGTGTGTGTGTCATGCCCCATTAATATACCATCGAGGGGATTGTGTTGCTGTGCTGGTGGGGTCCAGCTAGAATCTACCATGCATTTACTGTTGTGCACCTTGTGTAATGATATGTGACTCGGGTCACTCTTGGACATGGGTTCAAATCCCACTGCCGTTTCACCATTCGCTACCTGTTCAAAAGTACACTTTAAATACTACTCCGATATGTTGCTCTTATGCCATGGGGACCTCCTATCAGTTGTGTGTGTACTGTGTGGGCCAGGGGGACAAAGCATCTTGGGACTGTTGTCTGCAATGTCCTGCACTGTGGTGGCACACTGCCCCTTACCACCTACTGTGGTGGCATGGACACACGACACCTGGCCCTCTGCCACATCCACTGTGTTCTGCTATGCTGCCAGGGGGCAGCGTGCAGCTGTGCCTACTCTGCACATCCACAGTGTGTGGTTGGGTGTGTTGTCTGGGCCAACATCCCAACCACATCACACCCACTTGTGATACATTGGCTATCACTATGCAGCATGAGTGGGACAACTGTGGATCACTGACACATAGCTACACCTACGCTGCTCCAAACACTGTCACCATGTTTGCCCTTATGTTCCAGGGGTCTGTTGATCCATTGTATGGTATATGGTTTGCACCATTTACTATGGCTCTGTGCTGTTGTATGTGTCCATGCATATGGGTCGAGTCCTCACAACGTGGTACATGGTGCTTCTGTGATGTACACTGAGGAGCGTTCCTCAGAATGTGGTACTGTTGAGAGGTATGTGCGTGGGTGTGGTTAACTCCACCATCACTACTGTGTCTGTGCCATGACACTGGCCAGTGGCTCAGGTGACAGATCCTTGGAATTGGTGTCCTGCTCTGCTGCAGACTCACACGTACTGTACTCGGTTGTGTACAGTAATGCTGTGTGCATGTCACATCCTGTATGCCTTCCTGTCATCATTGTCATTCTATCTGTAGCCTTTGGGATGTTGTATGCCACTGGGTTGTGTCTGTGTGTCCACATCTATTGTTGAGGGGTTCGATACTTGTGTTCCCTCATTATGGATTGGGGACTCCTCTGCTTACAGTCTGCCTTGTGTGTGAGGGTGTACCATCCAGAGGGGCTATGTACATGTGATGTAGGGGGAGCTGTTGCAGCTTGTGTGTACAGGATGGCATTGTCAGGCACATATTGGCCATGCACTGTGCAGTCTGCACTGACCCGTGTCATGCTTGGCATGGCTTTGGTGGTGCACTGTGCCTGTGTGCCAGTTATGCGTGTGTTGTGCTATGCCACCAGGGTCCAGGGTGGTCTTTAGTGTACCATGGTGGCTGACATTGTAGTAATGCTGCTGTACCATCTTCCCACTGCAGAGCACAGAGACCACACCAGAGACAGGAGGGGTGAGCCGCAGTCCGACCAGAGGCCATCCACAGACAGGCGCAGGGTGCCTTCAATGGCACAGCACACAGTGGATAGCAGTGACGGGGACGGGAGTGTGTTGCGTGAGTACTGTGTACCATTGTGCTTTTCTACTATGTGTCTGAGTTGCCACTGCAGGCACTGGAGTGCTGTGTCTGGTGTGACACAGTTGGCTAGGTAATCCAGGCCTGATGTGATTTAGCTGCGTTGCATTTGGATTCCAGGGTGCTCACTTGGAGGGACCCCTTAGCCATTGTGGCTACAATATGTACATCCACCTGGGGCTACAGTGTTCACACTTAACTTTGTGCTGTGGGGGCACTAGATGCTTGACACCAGTGGCACCATGCAGTGCACCCATGACCGTTACATCAGTGGGGCCTGCTATGCTGGCTGCGTGCATTTGTGTTGTCTTCCATGCCTCCAGTGCCTTGCTTTCTGCTGTGAAGCCTGAGACATGGCTGGCTCTATGTCTGATCTATTGTTGCCATTACTGCCATGTGCACTGCTATCTGCCTTGTACTATCATGTGCAACATGTTGCTGTTATGTCCACCATTGTGGCAGGATGCAGCAGGTCTGTGCATGGCCGTAGGCCAATCATCATGCCTGGAGGTGGGGGATTACTGGGGTCAGCCTGTTGTGCTGGCTGTTTCTGCTGCTGCTGTTGTTCTGTCTGCCATGGCAACACTGTTCTCCACTTCTCATGGCATGTCTCATTCACAGTACCATGTATAATGTGTCAGTATCTATGCAGGACATGTTGTTAGTGCCTGCCAAGGCTATTCACACTATGGTGAACAGGGGGCCACAGTGTCATGTGGTGCCTGTATCTCCCTACCAGTGTAATGCCATAGTAGTAAGGACATGGGTATGTTATTGTGTGCCCTTGTCTGACCTCCATGGTGTACATGCACAGGGGCTGTTGAGGGGGGAGCCTCTGGGCCTATGGTGCCACACGGGCCTGTGTGGCTGTGCATGTCATGCATGCCTGTTGCGGCATGGGTGTAGGCAGGCATCCTCCAAGCACTCCATGGTGTGCTATTTTATTTCTGGGGGGGTAGCAAATAGGCTCTGCACTGCTTCCTTTGTCCATAAAGCCTAACAAAGACAATGTTGTACCTTTCTGTGATTTCATTCATTGGGGTCTATGCTAGGGGAACTGGTCACTATGGCTGTCTTTGTCTCCCATGGAAAATACAACTGTACAGGTTGTGGGCTGGTCTGTGAGTGTCTTGGGGTGCTATGCATGGCTTTGTATTTACCCATGCAGGGCAGCACCCATTGTCATGTGTTTCATGAGTTGTATTTCTTATGCCACTGGTGGCGACCTACACAGTCCTCATGTACGTTTGTATAGTATCTGGCTACACTCCAGGGTAGGGTAGCTCACCCTAACGATGGGGAGAGAGAGATAGCAGTGTGTCCACATGGTGTGCAGCTGTGACCACCCTGGCTACACCCCTGCCTGTTGGCTCCAGCTCTGTTGTGGGGGCCATTGTCCCCTACAGGGTGCTGTCCTTCAGTCCCTGCAGTGCATGGTATTTGTGTATAGAATATGCAGATGTGCTGCAGGGGTTGTTCTGTGGTAGCATGGTGTGCTGGGTGTCAGATCCTATGGCAGAAGCTGCTCCCACAAGTGTGGGTGTGTGCCTCGCCATGCCTTGGCCACCAGGGTGACACTATCCTTTGCATATCATTGGCCTACCATTGCCCTGCCACTGGTGGACCATGGCCCGTGTCCCTGTTTCACATGTGTGTGTCTTCTTGCATGTGCACCTTCAAGGTGCTACCACTTTGGGTGATAGCACAGTCCTGTGCCATGCTCTTTCCCAGTGTGGGCTCATCATCCTTCTGTTGTGGCCCTGGGTGTGGGTGGGCATTGGTACTTTCCCTGTCTGTGTACCACTTGGTTACCTGTCCTGCAGTCCCTACTGTACTGTTGCCAGTGTCATTATCCTCTGTGGTCATTTGCTGTCTGTGGTCCATGTCTAATCTCTATCTGTGTCACTTGCCACTGTTCCGCACTTATGTCAGTCACCCACCTGTTCAGGGCTTCCTGACATCATTTATACGGCTGCTGTGTTATAGCATTGTGGGTGGCAGTTTGGCTGGGTCTCTACAGTTGTTGGGGGCATCAGTGAGGGTGGGCCACTGTTGGGGGGGTATGGGACAGACATGTCTGGTTACACACCTGGGTGTGACTGTGGCACCTTCTCCAGGGGGTGTAATCTGTGTTGTGTATCATAGCTGTGTGACTGTGGGCAGCATGTCCCACCATGTGTCATCCCATGTGCATGTCATTCAGTGTCCACTTGCCATTCGCATCTCAGGGGGTGGCTGTCTGTTTGCACTGTTACAGTCTGCACACCGCTGTGCTGGCTGGATTCCACTGTGTTATGCTTCTCAGCATCCATCTATGCATATCCATGTACATTGGGGTGTTGCATGCTGCCTGTTACATACTGCCTTGTCCTGCAGGCACATGTTAGTGTGCATTGTGGTTTGTTCTGTACTGGCACATGGGCATGGTTGTTGGGGCATGCTGTCCACCATGTGGTGGTACATGGTGCCTTTGTGTCATTGTCATGTCCTGATATGGTCCTTCTGTCTCCTGTAGGTCCCACATTGAGGCGTCACTGTAGGCCACCGTCCAGAGGAGGATGAAAGCCAGGATGAGCTGCTGAGGTGGGTGGTGCGCCAGCAGAACACTGATTGAACAGCAGGCTGTTTTGATAGCGGAAGTGAGACGGTGGCAGCCATCCTCGAGACACGTCTGCCAGCACCTGCCCGCCCTAAACCTACCTCCTATTGTTATCCTGCTTCCTGCCCCAGGCTCACTGTCCCTAGCCCTATGTCTGCCATCCTGTTTCCCTCCATTGCTTTCTATGTCCACATCTCTCTCCCTTCCACATTCTTTCCCCATTGCACTGTACATATTTTTCACAATAGCCTTTTTTCTACTGTTACTATTTTCCCCATTGTTTTCAGTCCCTTTGTTAGGCCTGCCCTTTTCCCTTTCATTGTGTTTTTCTTGTACCCCATTATTGCATGCTGTATTCTGATGTGTTTTGCTTTGTTTTTCTGTTTATTTGTTCTTGTTGCCTTTGTGCCTTACCTGTTCCCTTTTTGAATTATATTATGTTATGCTTGACATTCCTGTGTCCTGTGTCTTTTTGGGGGGAAGTCGGGAGTTGACAGTGTTCTGTGGTATTCTGGTGGGTCCAGGTTATTCCATGCCTTTCACTAGTACTGCAGTTATGTCTGGCAGCACTGATTTGCTTTCCTGTGTTCCTGGACAGCTGCTTACACCTGTAACACTGTTTCTGTGGGTTTTGCACTGCCTCTGTCTGATTGCTATTTTCAGTGCTGTCTTATCTGCTATATTCAATGCTGTCTTGATTCCAGGCAATTTTTGGCCTGCACTCATCGGCCTCTTTGCCTGGCTTCCTTAGCTTGCTATATTCAGCTGGTTTTGCACCGGGCTATTTCCTTTTGAATATAGCTGTGGTTTTGCTCCGGGCAACTTTTGCCCACCGGGCAGTGCTAATTTTGCCCCGGGACAGAGTTTTGAATATCTGGCTCAGTATATGTAATGAAATGACAGGACCAGCTCATAAATAGGACTTAGGTCCTAACGATGATAATTTCCAGCTTATTCTGTATAGAAATAAAGATTTTTACTACTCCTGCTACACAGGAGTAGTTCAAAGGACGTAGAATGCTGTTGTACCGTTCTGAGGTACAACAACATTTTTAATTGGAATAGAAACTCATGCCACCTGCTGTTTTACTTTAATTTTTCCCTCACACACAGCAGTCAGACATTCTCTTAAAAGAAACTCTTCTCTTGTTTTATTAATTTATAAAACAGAAACCTACATCTCTCCAGAGTGAGTTCTAAGCAGCTGGGTGAGTCTTTTTCTTTAAACAATAAAGAATTAAACCCACAATTTTTTGGAAAGAAAAAGGTATTTTTATTTTTATTTTATGTTTCAAATCATATACAGTACTATACAAAATAACACATGGGCAACCATGCACAACTCTGCTGTGTTCCCATCTTGGAATTCTGATGACATCCGGGACCTCTCGAGCTTCACTCTCAAGGTCCCTGTGATGTTATCAGAACCCCTCATAGTTGCCCATGCATTATTCTCTATGTTTTAAACTCTCACACAACACTTTTCTTAGTTCTCAGTGAGCGAAGTGTCACTTCACTCTGTGAAAAACTATATGAAGTAGCACTTCGCAGGCATTTCACTAGTGAAATGTTACACTGCCTAGTCTAGCAGGTGAAGAACTACATGAAGTGACACTTCATCTTTTGCAAAATCAGGGTCACTTTTTGAAGTGGGGTGCAAAGTATAGTGGTCCAACATTGCAAATATACACACACACACACACACACACACACACACACACACACACACACACACACACACACAGAGTATATGCTCTCCTGACCTAAGTGTTTAAAGAGGACAGGAAATCATTTCTAACTGGCAGCTGTTTATAAAGTTCTTATTCTCAGAAGTGATATGCATTCCCCTAAATTATCCATATTTAACTGTACCTGAATAAAAGTGATATAAAATGCTGTATTTTGCATTGTCTTGTTATTATGGGCAGCATTCTGTTACAGTTCTCTTCATGGAACCTATAATTTGGAGTTTTAACTATGTCATGGTTTTGCACAGAACTCTAACCAGGGTTCTGATAGGTCAGCAGCTCATAATTAGCATTCTCTACACAAATTGTGATATAGTAAAAACTCCACATAAGTGATTCCATAACGTGAACTGTTTATTTATTTATTTATTTGTACAATTTTGGATTTACAACCTTTGAGCCAGAGGCTCATTTGCAAAGGTACCTCGTCACAGAGAGGACAGACAGAGCTACAAGTTTACAGAGTTCATGACAGTAGTAGACAAATGTTACACAAATGGTTTCATACAGAGAACAATTTTAAACATTCAGTTATTGCAAGGTTCATCGGATGCAGGTAATAGCAGAGGGCAGGGAACCAGGGGTGGCATGTGGGGGTGTGGTGGGGATGTAGCCCAGTGGGCATTGTCTGGTGCTATGTGGTAGTAGTGCAGTGCCAGTTAGTGACAGGAGCAGCTGCGGGTATTAACTAGTTGGTTATGAAGGGTTGTTTTGAATGTGGCAATTTTGGGGGAGTTGGATATGGTTGCTGGGAGGGAGTTAAACCAGGTTGGGGCTCTGTAGCGGAAAGACCTCTGAGCATGGGTGGTCCTAGTTCTGGGAACCAGTAGAGTGGTCTTGTTGGCAGTTTGGGTTGTGACAGTGGAATGGGTATGCTGAATGGAGGCAGTCACCTCAGGTGGGGAGAGCCCGAGCAGAATTTTCTTAGAATGCAGGTTTGGTAGCGGAGACATTCATCAAGGTTAAGAAGATTTGCCTTGTCATAGAGTTGGCAAGTGTGGGTGAGCCTGGAGGTACCAGTTATTAGACTGCAGGCCTTGTTTAGGGTGATGTGAATTTTGTTAAGGGCAGTGGTGTCAGCAGCGCCATATACCGGCAGGCCTTAATCCACAAGGAACAGAATTGAGGACATAACGGCAAACCGGAGGGCATCAGGTGGGAGGCAGTCCTTGTGGCGGTAGAGGATGCCAAGCCGGGGGTTAGTGGTGGATGCAAGGGCATTGATGTGGGCATGATAGGTGAGGGCTAAGTCGAAAGTGACCCCAAGGTACTTGTAGGAGTAGACTTGTTCAAACGGTTGTTTGGTGATAGGGAGGATACTGAGTGGGCTGTTGCTGGCCTTGTTTTGGGGGTGGGTAAACAGCATTGTCTTGTTTTTTTTTTAATTAATGATGAGTCTGCGCTCCTTAAACCAGGTTTCGGCAACGTTGAAGGAGTGTTGTAGGGAGTCCTGGAGGGAGGTGGGATTTTTGTGGGTGGCAAAAATAACGGCATCGTCGGCATACAACAGAATATTACCAGTGCAGGCTCTGGGCAGGGTGTTTAAAAAGAGACTAAACAGTAGGGGGCCCAGGATAGACCCCTGGGGTACTCCTGAGTGGATGGGTCATGTTTCTGAGAGTGTTCCATTGATTTTGACATACTGGGAACAGGCCGATAAGTAGCTCGAGCACCAGGCGAGGGGGCCAGTGGAGAAACCAGTGTGACAGAGTGCATCTAGTAGAAGAGGATGGGAGACAGTGTCGAAGGCCTTAGAGAGGTCAGTGAACACTGCTTCAGCTAGGGAGCCAGCATCCAGGGAGGAGTGCAGGAAGTTGGAGAACTCCATTAACACTGTGCCAGTGCTGTGACCAGCACGGAAGCCATGCTGCTCCGGACACAAGATATTATGCTTAGCCAGGTATTCTGTGATTTGATTGGAAACCACTTTTTCTAGGGCTTTGGAGAGGGGAGGAAGAATGGAGAAAGCCGGTAATTGCTGGGGGTGGACCTATCACCCCCTTTATGTATAGGTGTGACTGTGGCAGTTTTCCAGGCAGAGGGGAATTTTCCCAGACAGAGGGACCGGTTAAGTAGGCTGGTAAGGGGGCAAGAACTTCATCTAGGACCAGCTGAAGTATTTTGGGGTCTAGGGAATCATTGCTAGGGCTGTTACACTCTAAAGCTTTAAGTAGGAGGAGTCTGGCTTCCTGGGCATAAACCTTGCGTAGGTGGAACCAGGGGCACTGGCGGACTGGGGGTGGTAGGTCAGGGAGTGGGTCAAAGAAGTTACTAGGGAGGAGAGAGCTAAGGTCAGTAAAGGAGGAGTTAAGGCAGCTGGCAATGCAAGCCGGGTCCGTGGAGGTAGAGCCGTCAATGGTGAGCTGAGATGGGGGAAGAGAGCAAGTTTTCCCATTTAGCTCTTTGATATTGTCCCAGAAGGTCCAGGCACTTCCCCAGGAGGAGGCAAGAGTGGCCTGGTAGTGGTCTGCCTTGGCTTTACGAATGGCTCATGTGCACCTGTTTTGTGCGGCATTGTAGACCTGTCTATCGACAGCCTGGCCTGTTTCAGTGGCTAGGTGCCAGAGGTTGTCCCTATTTCTGAGCATTTGGAGTAGGGCAGGAGAAATCCAAGGTGCATTTTGTTTTTTGGATTGGGTTTTGGAGAGAGCTGCAAAGAGATCACAGGCCGTGTTAAAGGCTTGTGAGAAGAGGGTAAGGGCAGCATCAATGTCTGGTGTATGATGGATGGGGGACCAGTCAATCTGATTGAGGAATTGTTTCAGTTTAATCAGCCCGCCTGGGCAGAGGCACCTATGGAGCGAGGTCTGGGTTATGGGTTTAGGGGTGGGGGCAGCCCAGAGGAATAGGATAGGGGAGTGGTCACTTAAGGAGTCAGGGAGGACCTGAATGTTCTGGATTTTATGAGGTTGGTTGGTGATGACGACATCCAGGAGGGTGCAGGTTCCTCTCGTTGGGTTAAGTCTAGTGGGCTGGGAGACGAGTTGTGTCAGGTCTTGGGCAGTGAAGCTGTCCCTTATTGGGGAAGTGGAGGGACTGAGCCAGTTTCGTTAAGGTCCCCCACTAAGACTAGATCAGCCTTATGGGGAAGGGTGGTGAGGTAATCCAAGATAGCTGTCAACGCTGGGTTCTGGTTCCTTGGGGGAATGTAGGCCACAGTGAGATAGAGTGAGCCCCTGGAGGGGTCAGGGGTGAGTTTGAGTGTCAGGGCCTGGGCACCATTCACAAGTATGGGGGTGGGGAGTGCCTGTCCAATGATGGAGTCATGGGTATAGATCGCGCAACCACCCCTGCGTTTACCTGCACGATCCTCACGGTATAGGGTATAGTCTGGGAGAGAGACAAAGGAGTCAGGGGTAGACATGGACAGCCAGGTTTCTATTATGGCTATAATGTCTGGCTGATGTAGCATGACCCAGCACTGGAGAGCAGCAAACTTTTTCAGGAGGCTGCAAATGTTAAGGGAGGCAATGCGGAGACCAGAGAACTAAGATGGTGGGCTGGAGGGGGCAGGGCCAGGGTTTGGGTGTATATTACTGGATAGGAGTAGTAGTAAGACCAGAGTCCTGACCAGGGGGTGACAGTATGTAAACTTTTTGGGGGTATGCTTAGGTGAGGAGGGGTCCTTGAGAAAAGAGGGGATGGACAAGGTTTGAAAGGCAGGGAATGCGAGGATGAGTGAGTCCATGGGGAGCCAGGGTAGTCAGTGGCGGGGGGGTGGCTAGGAGGTGGGTGCTGGGGACCAGGGTAATTTGCCAGCATGGGGGGAGTTGGGCTAATCCTGAGAAAGGCAGAGGTGCAGGCTCATATGGGCTGGGGGTGGGATCAGGCTTATGGGAGGTAGGCACTAGTATGGTAATGAGGGGGAGACATTTGAGGAGGAGGTGAACGGATATGGCGCCAGAGGGGCAGTTGGGCAGAATGGTATAAGTGTCTAAGCTGCCCTTCAGAAAGCGTGGATACCACTTTAGAGTAGTGGTGGTGTCATGGACTTGGGTGCAGGGTTCAGGACCCCAGAGGGGGCTGGTGATCTGGGGCCTGGGTGGGATGGGGTTCCAGGCACTGGGAGGACTTAGTGAGGCTGGGGTTAGAGGCAGATTAGAGGGTGGAAATAGCGACTCCCTAGTGGTCACTGAGGGTTAGTGAGGGGCAGGTGGGGTTCAGCAGTTCAGGAAGGGGGATCAGCATGTAGGGCAGTCAGGGGGTTGGGCACAGAGTGAGGTGTGGGCAGAGCAGGATACGAGTAAGGTAGAGGAGTAGTGGGAGCACATAGAGGGTTACTAGAAAGTAGGAGGAAGAAGAGTTCAGGCAGGGAGATAGAGGTGACTAGCAGAAGGTCCCTCTACTGGCAAACAGGTGTAACCTGCAAATGGAAAAGTGGGGACTTAGTATAACTGCAGTCAGGAAGTGATGTCATAAGACAGGGCCTATATATTAAGGGCTGAGCTTGGGTGGGTGGTGGGGCGAGGCGGGTGGGGCAGTCGACTCGCACAGCGCCTAACCACCCTCGCAAGGATGCTGCAGCTGGAGGTAGTCAATTACCTCTTACGGCGCTCGCTTCTGTCCTGCTCCAGGAGGGAGCTCTGAGTGTGGGCTGGCGTACTGTAACAGAATGCTGCCCATAAAAAACACAACAATGCAAACTACAGTTTTACTAATTACTTTTTATTCAGGTACAGTTAAACATGGATACTTTAGGAAAAATGTATATCGTTTCTGAGAATAAGACCTTTATAAACAGTTGCCAATTAGCACAAATTTTCCTTCCCCTTTAAACAGGTGTAGCTCAAGTGTTAATTTTGCTGATTTCCATAAAGTGGTTGACACTGGCTCTTAACTTTGGACCTCAGCTAATGTAATCTGACCAATTTCCCTTTTTAAGGTATCATTACAACACCTGTCAATTGTTAAAGAAACTAGATTTCCCAGTCTATTCTACTCTTGCTACAAACAGCAAATGCCTATACATGGTTCTGCGATGTCGGTTCGACAACTAAGTTGTTGACTGCCATCACAGTGATGGATTTATGTCAACCACAACTTGTGGTTGACATATATCTGATTGGAGACTGGAGACCCCAACTGTTTTTTCATAGGGGTTTTGCCCTCCAAACTCCCCATGAGGATGTTCTGCCCCTCCCCGCACCACCCAATCTCTAGGATTCTAACTCCAAGTTGAAGTTGGATCGGGGAAGGGGTGCAGGACTGAGAAAGAGAGTGCCAGGGTCCCAGGCAGATTGTTACAGCAAAAACCTCGATGTTGTCAGCATTGATGTTTTCACTGTAATAGTGTCGCCCTCCTGGGAGCATATCCCTATGCACGATCGATTGGGAATTACATGCCAGAGACATACATCCCACCTGTGGAGCTCTGGACCTCTGGACAAGTGTGCACCACTAGTATTCACCAATGGCCATGACCTGTCCATGGGTACGCCCCCCTCAGTGCCCAGCACTCTGTGGGGTGGCCATGGGTAGAGTCACAGACCCAGACAGGCACCCAATGAGATGCCCAGCATGGGTCCCACAGTGGATCCCTTGTGCAACAGCACAGGTCCAGGTGCATGAATGCCTACCGCAGGCACCCAGAGCCACACGGCATGACCTTATCATCCTATGGACCCCTGCACCAGTTGCTCAGCAAGGTGCCCTCCCAGCACATGGACGGTCCCCCACTAGCCCACAGGCTGCTCCCTGGCAGAGCAGTGCCCTTACCCCATAGTCACATCCCCCCAAGACCCCGACACTGCACCTGGTGCCCCCGAGCCCCACTGTGGCTCAGGTTCCCCCCCCACACTCACACACACACACACACATACACACAGGCCCCAATCCCATGAGCTCATGTTCCACCCTTGGAAACCCCACCCCCACATTGGTATCAGTGTACTCCCACCCTCCATGGCACTGACAACCCCCATACCCTCTCATCAGTTCTGCAGCCAGGACCAGCCAGCAGCACAGCCCACACCACCCTGGCCATCTTATATAAATAGGCAGCATGCTCCAGGCAGCACTTGGATGGCCAGTGGCTGAATGGTGGGCTGCTGCTAACTTCAATCTAACTGTAACACTGTTTGAGAGGATAATGGGTGAGAGGGTTGTTGGTGCTATGGAGGTGAGGGGGCAGTACACTGGCCACCAAATGTGGGGGTGAGGCAATAGCACATGAAGTGCTCACCACTGGATGTACAGAGCATCAGTACCCATTGTAAGTCTGTGGCCCAATAGACATGGAGCTACTGGGGGGGGCAGCAGACCCACTGACCAGGGCAGGTGCTCCACTTTGAGTGGTGTGATGCCGGGACCAGTGAAGGCTGCCATGTGTCGGGGAGGGTGGCACTGGGCCATACAGGGGTGGGGTGACATGCATTGGTGGAGGGGTGACTGGTCAAGGACTGGGCAGATGGGCGCACCACCTGGGTGTGGATCCACGGTGGTGGACCCCATGAGCCGTGATGTGTGGGCACTCACCTGATCAGCTTCCCCAGCCCTCCCTGTCTGCCTAGTGGGCTGAGGCAGCACACTGGATGTACCTCAGGTCCACTGTGACTGGTGGGGTATGTACCAGGGGGTGTGTAGTGAGTTACGGAAGGGTCCCACTGCAATAAACTGTGCCCTCCTTTGCACCTCCATGTCCAGCACTACACTCCTTAGTGCATGGCACATATTGCTGACATTCCCCCAGCCTTCCCCCGGTGTGTTGCGGTCAACGGGCCAGGGATTGGGTGTGTGACAGCTGTGCACCCCCCCTTAGTGAATCTCACACAGAGGGGGCTCAATGGGTGCAGAGTGTCTCCGTGCCTCACATAAGCCACATGGAGGCATTCTGCACCTTCGTGCATAGGGCCCATTATGTGGATGGGGAGGCAAGGAGCAGAACTGTAGGTATACACACTGAAACATTATCAGCATGAGTTGAAGCTCACTACTAATGTGCCACAGACAGGGAGCATGGTTCAAAGGTCTGCAGAAACATCCATCTCTGTGTTCACAATGTAAAGTGTAGATTGTTTTTTTTTTTGTATTTTACAATAAAAATGCTTCTGTGATAGCATAAACCAGAACTGATCACAAGCAGGTATGTACTACAAAGTCGTTCAATCATGTCTTTACCTTTTCTGTCCTCTTTAAAGCTGCAAAATCATAATGTGCATTTGGGTTGCCTCAAAATCTGTCTGACAGACTTAGAATAATTGAATTTTAGGCCTATTTTCAGAGTTCACGATTTAAGCATTCGTGACCAAAAATCTGAATTCTGAAAATACACGTCAGATGCAAAATCAGAATCTAATTCTGCATGTAACATCATTGCACTCTAATGTAATAAAGCCTACCCCCACCTAATGGACCTAAAATCAAAAAAGTAATAGGCAAAGTCCATCCCTTAACCCAGCCTCTTACCTTGAGGGTACTGCTGCTGCAGCAGTTGACAGTCTGATGGAGAGTACGGCTCTTGGCTGGCATAAGTCATGCAGGTTCCAAGTCCACTCATGGCTGTTGTGAAGTAACATCCCCCTTCCCAACCCACTATCATCCTGCCAGACCAACCATTTTGGTTGCCCCTCATGAGTCATGGTCACTCACTGATGAGAAGATTGAAGAGTCCCAGTGAATTCCCCCTTCTCCACTGTTATCTAGAAAGTCTAGATTTGTCATCTGGAGTCCAGTTGTAGATGAATCAGATTCTTGTATGTCTGTAGTGAGAGCCAAAGAACACACACACAAGCAGTACGTAATAATAATGAAAGGTTTATTACAATACTCACACCAAACAAGTGACAGAGAAAATCACAAGGGAGTTGGGCTCTCACCAGTCCTCGATTAAAGTACAATTCTCACTGAGGAACAGGCTTACAGAAAGTTATATAGTGGTGATAATAACATAGTTACAGATATGAAAAGCATACAACATTGGATAAGGCAAGAAAATAAGGCGTATCCCTTGGGCAGTTACTTAGGAAACAGAATTATTAATAAGTAAGAAGTTAGACAAAGGAAATACTCTGTCGGCACTAAAGCACAGACAAAGGAAATGCTGAGTATACAGAAATACATGTGGCATGATACCCAAGTATAGGACACAAACTACATATGATTATGAGTATATATATATATATATATATATATATATATATATATACACACACAACACAAATATATATATATATATATATATATATATATATATATATATATATCACTTATGATCCGAAAAGGCCCTCTTATCAGTGATATGGGTCAGAATATACATGTGTAGAATACATAAAAGACAAACATAACCTAGGTAAATGCATTATAGTGAGGTATAATGTATCATGCATGATAAGTGTAAAACAATCATATGAGATGATGTAAACATAATATATATATAGTAGCATATATCAGCTGCAAAGCACATTCCTAGTACCCATGCTTGTACGTTGGGTACCTACATCTACATATTAGTGCAAATAGCAGTATCACAGAATAAGTGACCAGAAATACATTGTAATGTGTATGTGGGATAGTAGTGAAGCATAACTCATTGCATAAAATTCCCTCCTTGTTGCCTTGTCAGAGGAAGCAACACAACAAAAAGAAGGATTAGGCACCATTTGTTTACAGGCCCACGGCACAAACCTGATAAAGGAACTTTAACTGGTCATGATGGTGTTTTAGGTTTTCCTAAGAAAGCAAAGTGTAATGATAAGGTAAAGGATTAGTAAACCTGACAATAGGGTTTTCCAAAATCATAGCAATGTCATCACTGATTAGATCATCAAGTGCTGCCTGACCCTTAGAAATATTGTTAGTTATGTAAATGAGGTGTGTATCTGTCTTATTGAGAAGAGATTGGAGAGACAAACTCAAGTTGTCAATATGAACATTAAATATAGGTAAAAACTCAGTCAAAGCATCAAGATAGTCAGGACAAGACTCAATATTATCAGGTTTCGGGATGGGAACAGGGGTAATGACAGTGTGACCTATGACAACACGCTGTTTAGGGAAAAAAACAGAAGTTAGAAAAGTTCACATCACACAACTTGGAACCATACCAAAATTGCTTATAGGTAATCACCACACAGTATTCTCCATCAGTAGAGTAAACCACCTTGGAAGATGACATTTTCCATTTGCATAGTTGAACAAGGCATGAAATATCAGTGTCCACAATCCACAAACCATGATTAGTTCCAGAGATAAATCCAAGGTTTCTTCCAGTGATAAATGAAGTTCCATTTTTCATTTGAGATCCAAATAAATTGCTCATGGATAGATCAAAAGCAGAAGCCCAGGTCCAATTGCTTGGTGAGTAGATGCAGATTGGCCTGACAAGTTCGAAGATGTCATATCTGCACAGGAAATGGTATTCTTTCCACATACAACAATCCCCATTAGGCACCAAATCAAGCATCCAAGACCTCGTGGTAAACCAACAAAGGAGGTAGTTCCAGTCTCTCATGATAGATATCTCCATCATGACCAATAGAATGGATAGTCACCAAACAATCAAAGATGGAAGTTGCAGGATCAAACTGCGGCAATGAAACTGTGAAAGTCACAAACATGGCATCCTTGATTGTGCAGGAATATGTTTCGAAACATGGAGCAATGCTGGTATGTGTAGTGACATACCCAAGGTTCCTTGCCATAGACAAGGGAATAGAAATAGTGTAAGACAAGCATTTGTTAACACAAGCAGTAGAAGTACATTTGGGGCAATGCCACTGTCCCACACATCTATCATGTATGAGATCAAGGATACGTCCTAATTCCAAATCCCAGAAGAGATTACTAATAAATGTAAGAACATAAGAGCCATAGGCAGTGCAAAGGACTTCCCTGGCATGTGATGCTCTTCTGCTTCCTTATTATTAACAGACATTAATTCTTTAATCTTATTCTTCGTCAAATCAAATCCCTTCACAATATTCTTCATAATGTAAATTGTAAATCACTGTTCCTAATGAGATCATCTACATCATGCAAAAGGGGAGGTATGATACCATATTTCATACTATCATGAACCTTTGACATTTGTGCTTGAATACTGGCTATATCAGCCCTATTCCAGATAGACATACCAGAACCAAATAAGCCTGAGGCTAAACCTGTTTCTACAACAAAATGCTTTGTTCATTTGGGATGTTTACCAATTTTAGATGTACAACTAGGTTTAGGGTTTGCGAATCCTGTATGTGTGGTGCTATCAGCCCTGGTATAGGGGTCATTATTGTGTACCTGTTATGATGCCAGATTATCTAATAACATAATAACATAATTTGGAAAAATCCAGAAATGTTTTTGTGGAACATAAACCGAATTCCTCCAAATTCCAGTGGGTAAGATTTAAAACTACTGGGACGTGCATGAACTGCACGTTATTGACTAGGGCACCTGGTAGGGAAGTGGTGATCAGACCACTGGGATGTGCATGAACTGTATGTTATTGACTAGGGCACCTGGGGGGGAAGTGTGATCAGACCACTAGATGGACCTGGTTCTTGCTTTGGGCACTCAGTATCTGGTGTTACAAATTCTTGGTCATCATATGGTAGAACTTTTAGGACAATGGCACTAATTGCCATATGATTCTGGATGCAACATTCCTGGTCATCAACAAATTTTAAGCAGGAATTTGGATCAATCCTAGCTGTTAGGTTGTACACTCCAGAATCTGTGAGGTGTACCATCTGGATGGATAGGATACCATCAGGGAAAATTCTGGCATTAGGCAGCCTTGGAGGGTGCCTTTGTAGAGGTGGGCTACTGGTATTGGATCTTTATTATAAAATGCATACCACTCAATTTCAAGACTGGATTGATCCGAAGCAACGATCAAAACATTCAGTAGGGCCTCACCACCCTCCTGAATGGTGACCATGTCTTCTATGACATTAATGTGGATTCCACAGGTTGCATTGATATCCCGTGGGCTTGTGAGGTACTCTGCCTCAACAAGCTTGCTGGGTTTAGGGATCACTGGTATTTTATCTGCATTACAATATACAAGTTGGGCTTGTAAGAAGACCAAAATTCCTAAAAAGAAAAATACGTGTAAAGCAGCCATCTCTCTCTAAAACTTAAAAGAAAAGAGAAAAGAAGAGCACAGTTAGTTCAGTACTATTCCACCCAATGGGGTAAGGAAAAGTAAATTCAACCTCCTTTATACAGTTTCAACTGATTGGCATGTAGTCATTTATCAGTGAGTTTCTTGTTCTGGTGTAGTCTGACTTAGTAGACTGATGGACTGAGCTTGTTTACAATGGGGTAGGGCCCCTCCCATTTGTTTTCAAATGCATGAGTAAGTTGTGAAAATCTTCGAACCATTACCTGATCCCCAATCTGCCAATCCACACCATGTACAGTTTTGTCAAATTGCATTTTGGCCTATTGTTGGGCCTTGCCTATATATTGTGCAGCAAACAGGTGTACCTTTTGGATGTCCTGTTTGAGTTGCTTGACATATTTATCTACTGATATTCTATCAGAAGCGGGAGCACACAGGTCCAGAAGTAGGTGTCCTGGTAGTCTCATAGACTGCCTGGTCATGACTTCAAATGAGGTACACTGTATACTTGTGGAGGGTGTCCCCCTCATTGTCAAAAGGAGTAAAGGCAATATTGAATCCCAGTCCTTGGGGTTTTCCTAAATGAATTTGGATGACATGAGCTTGATCTGCCTTTTAGCCCTTTTCACCTGTCCTGATGACTGAGAGTGGTAAGGGATGTGAAACCTTTGATTTACCCCTAACAAATACAGAGTTTCCTGCATTAGTTCAGATGTGAAGCTGGAGCCCCGATCAGAATCCACCTTTTTGTAGGGGCTGTTGGGAGTTCTTCCTCAGTCCCTTTGTCAAGGAATCTGAACACTGCCCTCAAATGAGGGTCTGTCTTTTGTGCAGATGCTAGATCTAAGGGCACAAAAGGTGTTGTTCTTTTATTCACAGCCGCATTGGATGCTGTATCTGAGACAGAGGGAGTTTTAATTTCCCATATGTCCCCTCCTTGAGCACCTTCTTTTGCCAGACAGTCAGCGTGGTTGTTGAAAGGGCAATAAGGTTCACTTTTACAGTGTGTTTGAACCTTACGAAAGCACAGTTTATATTTAAACTGTCTGGTTAACACTGTGATGTACACAAACAAGTCTCTGTATTTTACAGGAGTACCATCAGAGGACTGAACATTTGTTTTCTCCCAAAAGGGTAGAAATTCAGTCAGAGAGGAACAGACCCAATCAGAGTCTGTAATAATGACAGTGTCTGCAGTGCCTTCAGTGCTTTGCTTTAGCAATTTCAGAATACAAACTCCAGTAGGTGGTTTGTCATGCTGTGCAGCACACTTAACCCTCACACGGAATGCTGGTGTCATGTTACATAGGGAAAACATCTTTGTATTCCACATTATCAACAACAAACTGTTCTTTTGCCAAGGACTTGCCAGCACTGTAAGCCATCCACAAACATTTGTGGTAGTTATAAAGAGACTCCTCTGTTCCCTGCTTTACATTGTTTGCCAGGCCTGTTTCAACAATGCCTGGATACTGTGCAGAAATAATGGTACACCACCTAGCAATGCGCACTCTGTCATAAGTAGGATGTACAATACAAATTCCAAACCCTGCTATCTGACCCTCATTAGTATGTGAGGCTGTTCTATCAGTAAAAACATGACACACAGTAGGGCCATTTAACACTTCTTGAGGTGCTGGCAGGAAGGGCCCTGGGTCAGGTAGGTCAGGGAGTTGGAGTGAACAATCATTGGTCTCTCCTGTAAATAGCAGACCATGGGCCAACAAGGATGGAGTCTGGGTAGGAAGGACAGGGATGTCACGACCCTGTAAAAGAAGAGACCAATGTGTAAGTCTGGCCTTGGAGACATAGCTCTTTCACTCTGTCTGACTTCAGAAAGTTTGTGGGCATGTAATTGGAGTGCAGCTCTAAAAAGAAAAACATCAACATTGCAATATCTTGTATCTTCTTGCTAGAAGTGCCTGCTATTGTCTGTGCTGGGAATAACCCAGACTGTTCATGACTTTTGCCTGCTACTGCAGCCACAGTATGGGATGTTCAAGGTAGCACTGGTGGAGGAGGCCCTGCAGCAAGTGCAGGTGGTGCTGGCACCATGGGGGGGTGCCTGCACAGTGGGGAAAATCAGTGTGCAGACTGCACATAGTGCTCCAGCTATGGTTTATGGTTGAGTAGCCTCTGGGGGTAGAGGAGGTGGTACTGGAACAGCTTGCAGCACAGCTTCATAAACCAAACGTTAGCCCCCTCCCCCAATCTGGCCTGTGATGATGAAAATATCACAGCCACAGGGCTTGTAAAATCAGTGTTAGCAGTAGCTCTAGCCTGTTGCAGGGCTAGTTTGAGGGTCTTGTTTTCCTCAGCAATCTGCTTGTAGGGTGGCCCATTGCTGTGAAACCTGTTGCCTTGTGTGTTACACGTATTCTTCTTATTACTGTTCCAGTTTTTGTTGCCTTGGCCATTAATGGAGGCATGGGTCTTGCTACCTTGTGCCCCCCCCCTCGACAGCACAATGGGTTGCCCCACTGGAAGGCTGCTGGATGGCAGCAAGCTAGTCAACCTTCTGCTGGGCTGAACGAACAGGTTTAATGGGGTTGCTTGGTGGTGCTCTTGGGTTGGGTGAAATCCTAATAGTGGCCTCTTTAACTGCTGCTGCTGTTGCAGCGTCAGCCACTGACTTCATAACATTAGGCTGTGTAACAGCCTTTCTCAAAATTACATCGATCTCCTTTTTAAGGAGATCCTTCTGTTCCTCAGAAATACCAGTCTTACTGATAACGCTATCAATCATTCCTAAAACCTCTAGTTTGTTTTGTCTGGTTAAGGCAGCAATCACAGGTTCCTGCGACTGAATATGCACAGCTGTGTGATGTGATGGTCAGTCATTTTGGAAGCTGCACTGGGTGCTGCCATCTTGGTGTATGGCAACATGGCCACCATCATGTGACCAGAAGCAGCCATCATGGGGATGGAATGGTGACACAACGTGATGACGTGTGTATCCACCATTTTGAGACTTTAACAATCCACCATTTTGTGAATCAAAAGAAGAGTGGCCAGCCGTTGGGCTAGCCCACTCCACAGTATGCTGTGAGTCCTCACAATCAGACTCCTCATCACTAGAAGAGGTAAGATCAATGTGCATAAAACTGAATGTCCTTCACGGCTTTAATATGCCCAGCCAGTACCTCTTGCTGATCTCACCATCTTTTCTCTGCATTTCATGTGATTAACCTTACAATTGGTAACACACAAACCACTCACAACATACTTCTGCAAGACTCTGTGTGGTGCTTATTTCAGCGTGGTCCCTAACCTTACTTTTGAGCCTACCACTTACCTCACTCAGCTCCCACCTTAGCTCCTTATTTTACTTATGTAAGGTGTTATTAGTTTCAGACAAGTCATTCATGTGTATAACCTGCTTTCTATCAAGCACTGCTCTTTCACAATTATCTCTCAAAGCATCTCATTCCTGAACATTACTGTTAGGTGGTCATATAACAGGCAATCATTCTGCTGATGCAGTGTCTCAACTTGTGATTCCAGTTTGAGTGCACAATCTGCAAGTTCAACATTTAACACTCCCATCTCTCACCTGAAGTCAGTGTAATCCAGCTCCAGAGCATACAGATGGCTTAATGACGCTTCTAAGATAGCAGACAGTGTTGCAACTAAGAGGGCTACAGAAGAATTATTTTTGGTACTATTGTGTCTTAAATCAATATAATGATCAAAGATAGTCTGTACAGGATCACCTTTATTCTTAGCTACAGTAGCAAAATCCTCAAAACCACCATGGCTAGTGAGCTACTGTGAGGTTTCTAACTTCAACTCTGTGCATATTCCTGCAGAGATAACTTCATGTTTCAAAGCATATTACCAATCTCTCTACTCAGCTTCCCCTTCACTCTCTAAGGACACCACATTAGAATTGTTTCTACAAGGCATAGACCTTCCACACCTATCCCAACAACAAATAGCTGTGCTACAAGCCCCCTTAAACATAGCCAAAATACATGAGGCTATAGAGGCTCTTTCCATTGATAAGGCCCCAGGCCCAGATGGCTATACAACTAATTTTTATAAAGCCTTTAAGTCCCAATTGGGTACAATTTTACTGGAGACATATAATTATATATACAAATATGGCCTATCAGACCGTAACCTCACAGGAGCTACTATTGTAGTACTTCCTAAACCGGATAGGGATCCTACATTATTACAGAATTATCGCCCAATATCACTTATAAATGTGGACATAAAGATTCTAGTTAAGATCTTAGCTAATAGGATGGCCAAAGTTTGGCACACATTAATCAGCTCTGAGCAAGTTGGATTTGTGGCTGGACGTCTGGCATCAGACCACTTACGTAAAATTTCTCACCTTATTTCTGCATCCAGGGACTCCAACATTCCAGCAGCCTTGGTGTCCCTGGATGCAGAAAAAGCCTTTGATCGGGTTTCTTGGGAATATTTGTTTGAGTTACTTCCAAGATATCAAATCCCAAACTATTTTATACAGTGGGTCAAAATACTTTACTCACAGCCCTCTGCCCGGGTATTATGCAATGGCGTCCTGTCACAGTCCTTTCCCCTCCAACAGGGCACAAGACAAGGTTGCCCCCTCTCTCCCTATTTATTTAATTTATTTCTAGAACCACTCATTAGGAGGATTAATCGATCCATGGCAATAACTGTCATTACACTCAATCAGGTTCAATATATGCTATCGGTGTATGCTGATGATATCATGCTTCATGTTACAAACCCATCTACATCTATTTCAGCTACTCTCAGTATTATTCAAGAATTTGGGGAAATCTCCAATTACAAATTAAACGTTGCTAAAACTGAAGTAATGCTGCTAAATAACTATACCCTAAAAATAGAGATTGACCAACTTGGACTTACCTGGGTAAGGAATAAAATAAAGTACTTGGGCATATACCTGTCTCAATCTAACAACAAAATGAGGCAACTTAATCTGGACCAATTACTCGTAAATGTTAGGTCAGACTTGAACCGCTGGGCGCTACTCCCCATTTCCTTGTGGGGACGTATTAGCACTATAAAAATGAATATCTTACCCCGCTTGTTATATCCCCTTCAAATGTTAAATCACTCTCTTTCTAAATCATGGTTTCTCCAAGTGCATAGTATTATATCAAAATTCATTTGGAAAAATAAGCCTCCTCGGAGAGCACTTACTAAATTACAGAGACCTAAGGAATGGGGCGGGCTACAGGCCCCCAATTTCTACTACTACTACCTGGCTATTAATTGTGCTATTATCTCATGATGGCTTATACCACCAGAAGATCCCCCACTGTGGTTACAATTAGAAAAATTAATATGTAATGCAGCAGGAGTAAATATTCAGAGTCTTCCTTATTTGAGTACCAATAAAGTCCCCAAACAGTGTAAGAACACGCCTATTATGGCCTCTATTCAGATACAAGCACAGATGAACAAAACATTAACAAGGGATCTATCACAGCCCCTTCGTAAAAATCCTAACTTTAAAATAGGAGGCAGAGTTATTACCACGTCTACCTGGCCGGTTGATTGCAGCAGTACTGTAGCAGATTTAGGCGAGAATCATAAGTTACTTGCCTTCTCAACTATCAGGGAAAATATAATTTACCTGCCTCCTTCTGTTTTAAGTACCTGCAAATCTCCCATGCTCTAATACAACACTTTGGAAGTGGTCCTTGGGACAGGTACATGCCCTATATTGAACTCACTCCCCAGGAGACCATCATCCCATTATCTTGCTTTTTATTACAAAGAACTTCAATCAATAGGTAATGAATTAGAAGGGGCCCCGTGCTATGTATGGGACAGGTCTCTTCCCTCCACTTCTCTGGTACCCCGCCAATGGGGGCAAATCTGGAAAAGACTATACAAAGACATTAGATGGGACTGGTATAGACTGCTTCAATTCTATGTATTGCATGACCTATATTACACACCTGTTAGGCTTAACAAAATGGGGCATTGCCCAACTGATGTATGTACCAGATGTAGACTCCAGAGAGGTACACTTCTTCATATTCTTTGGGAGTGTGAAAAAGTTACACCATTCTGGACTGCCATTCGATCCAAATTAAGCCCCATACTGGGGTTACAAAATGCTTTCCAACCTGAAATTTGTATATTGGGAGACTCAAGAGGAACTCTGATAGGAAACCAAAGAAACATATGTCTTTGATATCCCTCTGTGCCAAGAAGATCATTTCATTGGTTGGATCAGCAAATTCCACGTACGGAATGGCATAAGAATTCTTTTGCTCTACAAGCAGAATATTTTATAGCAAAGATATCCAAACATAGTAATAACTATCAGAAGGTGTGGGCACCCCTACAAACCCTATTATCCATTTAGAGAGTTTAATACAAACTTAGATATGGTATGGCCTAGTGTAAGTTAATGATCAAATCTATTTTATGTTCTTATTTTCATTCATTTGCCGGACTACTCCTTCTTCTAAGGAAGAAATTAACCCCTAGTTATATAAGGTGGTGGTGATGTGGGAGGGGTGGGTGGGAGGCAGGAAGGGAAATAAAAGATTCTATTAATACTGCTATATTATAACAAGTTTTTAGTAGTTAGATACTCTTGTTGGATTATTTAATAATACCTTAACTCTGCTAATTAGGGCCATCAAAGTTGAAGGTATCATAATCTGTGGTTTTGTAGGTTAATGGATATACATATTGCCTTGATATGTACCACGATTGTTTGATTAAGCATTTGTATAGGAGGATTATAGAGTATACCCTAAGTGTACCATGAATCTTAACAAATTTTACAATAAAGCATATTAAATGTTAAAAACTCTGCGCATATTGTTTTAGACATGTCAAAAAATAAACAGAAAAACCTTTAACTGTTTGTGGTCCAGGAACTGTGTTTCGAACCACAGTAAATGAAAGCACACAGACAGCTTTGGCGTATGTGGGTGTCCGTGAAGGAATTCCACTATCTGAAAGCAATCTAACTGTCTTCCCAGAATCTATTACCATATTTCGCCATTTTAAAGCTGCCACCATGTAATATCTGCTCTTAAATTGTCACTGCATGTAATTTTGAAAGTTATCAATAAAAGCTGCCCCCGATTAGTAGTCTACAATTGTAACTACCGGTACTGAAAACTTATGAAATGTTTCACTTCATTGCTAGGAAAAGTCGCTTGGGTCCACATGAGGTACTCCTTAGGTTTCCCCCTTGTCCGTTTCCCCATATGGAAAGGTACACTACTATCAATACAGCATACAGCAAGACTGAATTGGGTTGCCACCACATGGTCTCAGTGCTCTTGGATTCGCTGTGACCACGTGCTAGCAACGCGTCTGTACAACTGCAACCAAGCAAAAAGAAGCAAAAAGAATTGGACAGCTCTCTCAGGGAATTAATTGTTTTTTATTTTCTTTTTGTTTTGCAAGTAAAACTTTGTTTAAGTAAGTACTGAGGGCTTCAATTAAGTTTGTCATCGCTGTCAGGATCAGAGTCTGCCTCAGCACCTATCTCATCGGTTTCAGTGTCTTCAGCACGGAAGTTGGATTCTCTGGAGTCTTCACTACAACCAGGACCTGAGGAAAAAAACATCTAGTTAGTACCATCTATGTTTGGGTCCAATACATTTCATGACCTTACACTTTACTGTGCAGTGTGGACAACTTCTTGATTATGTATTCTCGAGCATCGAATGCCATGCCATCTTGCCTAGTGCAGTGTATCATTTCTACATCAGTAGATGTGATCCCACAGACCTCAAAGGACTTGATAATATTGTCCTTTGTCACAGCATCCAAAGCTTCTTTTACCCACTCCAGCATTTTAGCCCTGGAAGGGGCCCTTGGATTACCTCTTGCTGTCATTTTCCTTTCCTCGGTTGCGAGCCACATATCATAGCACTCTTGATAGCGAGCTTTGAAGGGAGAGTTCCAAGACATGTTTGCGGGTTGCAGAAGTTTAGTACACCCACCTGGGATTGCTGCCATTATGGTGTTCTTTTTTGAAAAGTTTTTTTTACATCAGGTAAATTATGGCACCTAAACGTATCCCAGACCAGCATACGCTTGCTAAAAGCAATGCCCCCCCAAATGCTGTCAACCCATTTTAAAGTCAGTGCCTCGTTCATCCATCCATTGTCAGAAAGTTCAACAATGACTTAATGAATACCAATCACCTCCTTTGGCATATGTTTACCTTTTAGTACAACAAAAGGAGGGAGCTTTCTGCCATTTGCCATTGCTGGCAAATATACAGTAATGGGTTGTTTTTCATGGACAGTTGTCAGTAAGGGCACTGACTTAGCGCCAATAACATCCACAGTTTTCTCACTGGGCATATCATCTCACACTGCAGTCTCATCCATATTACTGATGGACTGCAATTGGATGCTGAAGTTTCATATCTGCTTCGCACAAAAGTAAACAAATTCTGTGACCTTGGGCAGGTAATCCTTCGGCAGTCTCTGACCCACTGTGGTGCGCTGTCTAATGGTAAAACCCCAACGCACTGGGAAACTGTCAACCCATCCCCTGCTCACCTTAAATTCAGGGTTGTGGATTAATGCAGAGACTTTTAGGGCAATAGCCTTGCAAGTAACTCACAGGTGCTGTTCTCTCTGCAGTGAGATCCAGGTAGCAAGATTCACTTCCTCTGATGGATAAGAAGGCTTGCAGCCTGCACCGATAAGACATCGGCGTTTGTGGTTCGATTCTGAACTGACAGCCTCGGAGACCATAGCCTGCAGCCATTTCATATTTGTCTGCCACTCGCGGATCTGTTTTTCGTCCAGTTTCAGTGCCTCTGCTAGAGGGTGATTACCCTCTCGCTCAGCTCTATTAACCACAGAGAGCTTGAAGTCCAAGTCATAGCACTTATGTTTGACCATTTTTACCTGACAACAACTACCATATTGACAACTGGCAGAGACCTACTGACACAGCTCACTTACATTAGATGTCAATTTCAGTCTCTGACTGATAAGGCACCAAAATGACAGTAATAGAAGCCCATGATTGAAACTTTACCGTATGCTTAATAATATAAGCCACCCTTGAATAGTAACCACCCTCAAATTAAAGCCTTGCATTAAAAATGAAGTTTCTAATTGAAGCCACGGCTTCAAAATGGTGAAATACGGTACAGTTTATTGTTCTCCCAGGGGAAAGGCTGCTCACTGCACAGATTTAAAAGTCTGACAAGAGGTCTCTAGTGCCTAATCTCCATACACTGGGGAACAGCATACCATGAAGATTTACACAAGAGGTGCTAACAGCTGCTTGTCGCTGAGGGATTTCTCACCCCAATGTCTAAATCCACTAGGGAAATCAGTGTAACTTTGACCAATACTCAGACACTATTGCAAACGGTCACCATTTTGTTATCTAGAAAGTCTAGATTTGTCACCTGGACTCCAGCTGTAGATGAATCAGATTCTTGTATGTCTGTAGCGTGAGTCAAAGAACATACACACAAGCAGTACGTAATAATAACAAAAGATTTATTACAATTGTAACCCCTCACCCCTGCCTTTTCACTAAAATGACAGGTGGCATGCTGTTGGCGTTGGCAGCAATACCTGGTGGGGACCTGGGTTCGGGGAGGATGAGGTTACCTGGCACAAGGGAACTAGGTTTGGCTACTCTGCACAGGGGCACCCAAGTAAATCCAATTACAGGAAGCAATAACTGTAATGTCCAGAACCAGGATTGGGATTTTTCAGTGTGGCTTTATTCAAAACTAGCTGACACATGACAAAGCATTGATGGTCCCCCAAGGGGCTACATTCACCGTATATGCAGATAGAGACTAAAGGCGGTCCACTTGAAAAATGAACCCAATTTTACAATTGTCTGGCTCTGGACCCACCAGGCACTCAGCCGGACTTGCATGCGCTTTGGATACACAGCCCGACTGGCCCGGCTCCCTGCCGGCCATTTGACTGATGGTCCATTTAAAGAATGAACCCAAACTTTACTTGGAGAGACTCCCATCACACAAGGAGTATATTTTCCTAAGCTGTGGCCCCCCACACCACTTAGAGTCTGCGACTCCTAGATAGATTTGATTTCTTACTTCCATTTGACTCCTATCAAACAAGGAGTATATCTTCCCATCCTGTGGCTCCCCACACCACTTAGAGTCTGTGACTCCTAGAGAGATTTTCCAAAGTTGTGACCCACGTCTGGGTACCCACCTCATCACTGGCCAGGTGCATGAGGCAAGTAGCAAATCACAGAAGAAATCCGTAGAGGTGGACCTGGTCACTAAAGATGGGGGATGTTCCCACCTCCAGCTCCCACAGCCCATACCCAGCCATTTCTCTGGACAAACATAAACTTAAACTGTGAAAATGTAGATTAAACGGTGGATGACCTGAAGCACCCCCTCTGCAGCATTACTTGAAATCCATTAAAACTTTAGATTTTTTGACTGCTCCATTTGTTTGTCCTAGTTAAAATAATCCTCCCAAATAGCAGTCCACATTCCAACTTCCTTTATATTTCCAAACTGATGAAACAATTGGTTTTCCCCTTCAAATGGAGCAAAACACTCACCCACTCGTTGCAGGTGCCCTACAGGCGAAGTACCACTTCTTTTACTGTTATACAAGAACAGACACTGAAAACAGGCAGCTTTCTTCCATAGTGGAAATAGGGGATTGCCCCTGGAATCCACAGAGGGACTTTCTTCCACCTTCCCGGAGGGAGGGGGCACTGAGACCTGGACAGCGGTCTCCACCACTTTCAAAAGGTAAACAGGATCACACTTCCTTCTTGCTTTAAAACAAACCGAAGACTCCTTCCTGCTGGGAGGTAAACAGGAGACTGCCTTGAAAACTTCCAAAGTTCTAAACTCACTCCCTGAGCTGCAGATTCCAATGTGGCTTATGCAGCTGCGACAGTTCTATGGTGATGTCATCTCTCAAGTCTCAGCTGTGACTGAGAACAGAGTGAGACAGTGTGAAACCCATTTAACTGGAGTTTCACAAGCTGCCTTCCCTGCCTACCACTAGGTCTTACTGGGATTCTAGTAACCCCGGGTAACAAGGGTGTTACACTCACCCTTTACCAGGAAAATGACTGTCCCCGGTCATTATGCACCCAGCTTTAGGCCATCCCACCCTATGTGCTACCTGTGGAGGGGGGTGATCAGGCCCCCTCCTACCATGTGCAAGCACAGGCAGGCAGGCAACATGAAGGGCCTAGAGGCCTATAGCTGACATGTCAGCCTCTACACTATCCACTTACTATGGACACCTAGTGGCTCTGGTAGAACCATCCAGAGCATAGCCCTGATAGATCAGCACTGCAGCCCCTACTGCAGGTCAGGGCCACAGCCTGCCCATCCCCCCTAACCCTCTAGAGAAAATCTATCTGCCTCTAACATAATATCCCAAACAAAAAAAAAACCTGGGGACCTCCCCGACCTTGGGCAACCTGCAACTACAACCATTAGAATACCAATTACTGCCTCCCTCCTACCCCCTCAACCACACCTGTGGAAGGAAAAGGGTTAATACAGTAACAACCATAGCAATAACAACACAGTACTTTAAATTCTACAAAATAAAGCACTGACGAGGAACTCTGATGAGCCCCTCCTCCTCTTCTTGTCTTCTCTTCTGTCTTCCCAGGAACACCTGTAAGAAAAAGACAAAACAAAACACTCCTAATCTGCATGCACAGTCTACCTAAAAACAACAACAACCCCTACCATACAGGAAAAACACTGAACAATCCCAAAAAAGAATTTTTTAGAAAAAAAGGTAGAAAAACAGTATTTACACTAGAGTACAATAATGACATTATTTACAATACACATTTGGGGGGATGGAGTGCCCTAAAAGTCCCAACTAGTGACCACAAGGCCCGAAGGCTAGTCCAATAAAGAGTCTCTCCTGGGCCGGAGCCCCGTGAAACATAGTTCTTAAAGGCCAAAATCCCGAAGGGGAGAGTCTTTGAGGACAGTTCACACATTTTTGAAGTCTGTAGTGCAGGGTGTGTACTGCAATGTCATAAAGATAGACAAAGGTTTTTTTCGGACTTACCAGCCTCTTGTAATATAAGACTAGGCACCGACCTGCACCGTAGCTGAAGACTCTCCCTGGCGGACATCTTCCGGGAACCACAGGAGGGCACATCTGGAAACAGCTGGGCTGATGTCATCTCTGGAGAAGGAACCTTAGAACAGGAACAAAAAGAAAACAGCTGGTCCGACGTCATCCGATTACCAGGCGATGAACAGGAAACAGCTGGGTTGGTGTCCTCTCTGGATCTGAAGTCATCTGGTGGGCCAGTAGATGGTTGCTGAACAAGACAGTACACTGTAGACTGATGAATGTGGAGTACCTGAGTCCTTGGTTATTCATATTGGCAGATCAATAAGGGCACTTCACAGTCTAGAAGTGGCAGTATTGACTACCACTGCTCGGCTCTCCATTTTGTAGGCACGGGCTTAATTACTGGGAGGTCCTTGCACTTAGGCCAACAGTACCGGGGGTCAGGGGCTTGAATTATTACCCCGTCTGGGCGAACATAATTCACACAGTGGGAGACTTCACGTCCCTCTCCATCCACTGTTCTCACTCTGTTCATACACAGTGTCCTGCCTCTCTTCCACTGTGTATACTTTTCGTAAAACAGTCTATTTTTTACATGCTGGTTGGCCCCAGGATGCACATGTTTCATTGCTTCATCCCAGATCCAGGATTTCCTGCAGTTCTCAATCTCCTCCCAGACTCTCGAGGAAAGGTAGGAAAGGTCATACCATAGATTTCATTGGCCTTTCTACAAACCAGTCTCTCCTCTTTACTTGCTTTGGTCAATCTGAGACCGCTGGCCTGGCTTGGGGGTGGCCAGTCCTGGTTCTGCCAGCTTCGCATCCTCAAAGAAATTAAAACAGATCCCTGACTTCTTCTTCTTGTAAAGCCAGGACAGTGGCATCACCATCTTCTTGAACACATTCCTCCGAGGCAAGATCTTGAGGCTGTGTACCCGTTCCTTTCTCCCAAGGCCACATAGGTTTCCCCTCATCTTCCTCTTCACTGAGGATCTGAGTCCAGGAGTGAGCAGTCATTTTCACCCCCGAGACTATCCATTCATCACTAGGAGCGGAGGTCGACGCCTCCCATTCAAAAGCCTCCCGCATCTCATCTTCACCTTCGAGACTTGGGCTAGGCCCCCCCACCCAGGGGTCTACTGATGCTTTATCTGAACTTTCCTTCTGAGATCCAGCATCCAAAACTTCAATTTCAGATTCAGTCTCTAATTCTGCACCCTCTAACTTTGTGCCACACTCCCCCCGAAGGACCTTCCTCCACAGGCTCCGCCTGATGCTGTGAGCTGCCAACTGCAGATTCTTGGATTTTTGTCCATGTGGGAGCCAAACGAATTGGAGGCGCTTTATACAAGCCATATTTTTGTAGACATCCAGCACAGTGAGGAATCATGAAGACATCCCTTCCAGCACTCAAGCACATCTGGCATACACGCACTGGATAATTAGGAATTGCCACATCAGGAGGGAGTTGCCCTCCATAGCACCACTTTTCAATATCTCTCAGTCTATTTACTGCTGCTGTTACTGCAACCCGGGCATGATCCAGGTAACGAGCTGGTCCTGAGGCCATAACTGCAGAAAAATAAACAAAATTCACTGTAACTGAAAGTCCCACTTTAAATGAACACACTCTGTAGCTTTAAAATGGCTCCTCTGCTGCTGTGTTTACTTTACTACCCCACCCTGTAATGGCGGTGGCAGCACTCCTGTGCATCAGCATTTAGACTCTGGGTCAAGCCACTGCGCACCTAATTTGCATCATCTACTGATAACTTTTACTCAAACTGCACAACTTGCTCTGTCCTGGCTTTTCACACATTTACAGGATTTTCCTTGGACTTTTCACTTGCTGGCAACATTCATTTAATTACAGTCCCTTAAAAACTTCAGGTTTCAGCACAGGATTGCCTGCTTCTACTAGTGTTGCACTTTTTTTACAACCCACAGTCTCTCTCTGGCTGCAAACTTTAAACTGAGGCTACTTTCATTGCTATGCACACATTCAATGGTTTTACAGACTTGCACTTGCCAGCAGGACATCACACAGTCGCTACTTGCAAAGCGACTATACAGCTGCACACACATTTTATATGGCATTTTCTGAAAATCACTGATTGAGCAGTTTTTTAATTGTTTACTTACTGTTATTTGTAGCAACTTGCTGCGATGGGGTAAAACGGCCTGCAGCCAGATTTTTGAAGGCCTCAGAAATCAAACGGGCGGGCAGTCTCCACGATCGTCATTTTCACCACAAAATTCACTAATCCCACAATCGATTTGTGGGTTGAGCCTGATTTTAAACTTAAAAGTCACTTTTTTTTAACTGTTTCACAGCGCTTTGAATCCTCGCGACGCTCCTCCACTGCCAGTACACGCACTACTCTCTGTCTCCCTCTCGAATGCTGAGCAGACTCAGAAAAGCTGACTGAGGGGCGGGACTAATGGCAAACTGACCAACCATACGACGCCATGCAAATGAGCCTCTTCTTCCTCGCGAGGGCTCCTCTCCTCACGGCGATCGTCGAGCAGTCAAATTTAAACTGTAAAATGCACTTCTTTTTTCTTCAACTGACTCCACGGCGGGAGCCCATTTCAACTATGTAACATTGCCATTAACTCTGCAGTCTCTAACTTTACACAGAAAGCATTTCCATCCTCCAGGGCATATTTTCTCTGTTGCTACTCCTAGTTTTCCATACTTTCCTTCACAGAAATTCATTTTAAAACTGACAAAAACGCTGTAAACTTTTTTGATGATGCAGGACAATGGCACACTCTTTGGCTTTACAGCTCCTTGGTAAACAGTTGGCATTTTTTAAACAGTAGCACAAGATTCACAGCACACAGCAACACACTAGGGAAATTGCTTCAACTTTTTGGGCTACCCACTGCCAGATAGCCAAAACGCTAGCCTACTTGCCCAAGCACCTTCCTTCCCGGACAAATCCAAAGTGGTGCCTACATTTTTGTAACCCCTCACCCCTGCCTTTTTACTAAAATGACAAGTGGCATGCTGTTGGCATTAGCCGCAATACCTGGTGGGGACCTGGGTTCGGGGAGGATGAGGTTACCTGGCACAAGGGAACTAGGTTTGGCTACTCTGCACAGGGGCACCCAAGTAAATCCAATTACAGGAAGCAATAACTGTAATGTCCAGAACCAGGATTGGGATTTTTCAGTGTGGCTTTATTCAAAACTAGCTGACACATGACAAAGCATTGATGGTCCCCCAAGGGGCTACATTCACCGTATATGCAGATAGAGACTAAAGGCGGTCCACTTGAAAAATGAACCCAATTTTACAATTGTCTGGCTCTGGACCCACCAGGCACTCAGCCCGGACTTGCATGCGCTTTGGATACACAGCCCGACTGGCCCGGCTCCCCTGCCGGCCACTTGACTGACGGTCCATTTAAAGAATGAACTCAAACTTTACTTGGAGAGACTCCCATCACACAAGGAGTATATTTTCCTAAGCTGTGGCCCCCCACACCACTTAGAGTCTGTGACTCCTAGATAGATTTGATTTCTTACTTCCATTTGACTCCTATCAAACAAGGAGTATATCTTCCCATCCTGTGGCTTCCCACACCACTTAGAGTCTGTGACTCTAGAGATTTTCCAAAGTTGTGACCACGTCTGGGTACCCACCTCATCACTGGCCAGGTGCATGAGGCAAGTAAAATCACAGAAGAAATCCGTGAGGTGGACCTGGTCACTAAAGATTGGGGTGTTCCCACCTCCAGCTTCCACCCCCATACCAGCCATTTCTCTGGACAAACATAAACTTAAACTGTGAAAATGTAGATTAAGCGGTGGATGACCTGAAGCACCCCTCTACAGCATTACTTGAAATCCATTAAAACTTTAGACTTTTGACTGCTCCATTTGTTTGTCCTAGTTAAAATAGTCCTCCCAAATAGCAGTCCACATGCCAACTTCCTTTATATTTCCAAACTGATGAAACAATTGGTTTGCCCCTTCAAATGGAGCAAAACACTCACCCACTCGTTGCAGGTGCCCCACAGGTGAAGTACCACTTCTTTTACTGTTATACAAGAACAGACACTGAAAACAGGCAGCTTTCTTCCATAGTGGAAATAGGGGATTGCCCCTGGAATCCACAGAGGGATTTTCTTCCACCACCCCGGAGGGAGGGGGCAATGAGACCTGGACAGTGGTCTCCACCACTTTCAAAAGGTAAACAGGATCACACTTCCTTTAAAACAAACTGAAGACTCCTTCCTGCTGGGAGGTAAACAGGAGACTGCCTTGAAAACTCCCAAAGTTCTAAACTCACTCCCTGAGCTGCAGATTCCAATGTGGCTTATGCAGCTGCGACAGTTCTATGGTGATGTCATCTCTCAAGTCTCAGCTGTGACTGAGAACAGAGTGAGACAGTGTGAAACCCATTTAACTGGAGTTTCACAAGCTGCCTTCCCTGCCTACCACTAGGTCTTACTGGGATTCTAGTAACCCCGGGTAACAAGGGGGTTACACAATACTCACACCATACATGTGACAGAGAAAATCACAAGGGAGTCGGTTTCTCCCCAGTCCTTGAGGAAAGTACAATTCTCTCCAAGGAACAGGCTTACAGAAGGTTATATAGTAGGGATAACAACATAGTTACAGATATGATAAACATACAACATTGGATAAGGCATGTAAATGAGGCGTCTCCCTTGTCCAGTTACTTAGGAAACAGAATTATTAATGAGTAAGAAGTTAAACAAAGGAAATACTCTGACAGCACTAAAGCACAAACGAAGGAAATGCTGAGTATACAGAAATACATGTGGTGTAATACCCAAGTATAGGACACAAACTACATATGATTTTGAGTATATATGTGTGTGTGTGTGTGTATATATATCTATATATATATATATATATAGATATATATACACATATATACATATACATATACACAGACACAAGACAAAGAACCTTAGTGAGCAAGCACTGAGGCAAGGGTTACCCCAAAGGGCATTGGCCGGGAAACCAGGTTTCAAAGAAATACAAAATCACACATACCACCATAATGCTTAATATTTTGTAGTGAATATATATATATATATATATATATATATATATATATATGTATCAGAGATTTATTTAACTCTAAAAATTGATTAGCGTTTTGCTCATAAAAGTGCTAAATCTTTGTGAAAATGCATAGCTCTTGCCTCACTGTGTTTAACAAACACAGCACTTCTAGAAAATCTATATAAATACTTTCTGTACAGTTAGTATCGTTCCAAGAAAAAATGCTAATCAATTATTTAAAACCCTGTATACATATATATATATGTATATATATATATATAAAACAGTCACTGACAATCTGAAAAGGCCCTCTTATCAGTGATATTGGTCAGAATATACGTGTGTAGAATACATAAAAGACAAACATAACCTAGGTAAATGCATTATAGTGAGGTATAATGTATCATGCATGATAAGTGTAAAACAATCATATAAGATGATGTAAACATAATATATATAGAAGCATATATTAGCAGCAAAGCACATTTCTAGAAACTATGCTTGTACGCCGGGTACCTACATCTAGATATTAGTGTAAATAGCAGTAGCACAGTATAAGTGACCAGAAATACACTGTAATGTGTATGTGGGACAGTAGTGGGGCATAACCCATCACATAACACCACCCCATAGTCGCTGTCACCAAGGAGCAGCACCTGCATCAGTCTGAAAATCACACATGTCCCCTCCTCCGAGTGAAACCGATATATGCTCATACCAAGCAAGTTTGCTGGGAATTTGGAGTGACATGGCCTACCCGTACCAAACCTTGGTTGGTATACCCAGCAAAGTCACCAGCTCAGCATCTGAAGGCTGGCTAATGCCTCAGAGTGTGGTGCTGGCAGACCTGGCCAAATTTTTCTCAGTAGACTTGCACTGGGATAGAGACTAGGATGGTAGTTAAACACCAGGTCAGAGGAATATGAATGGCCACCCAGACCTCTTTGCCTTGCCCTGATAAGGCAATTGAAGGGCTGACTAGGATCAACCAGTCTGACTCTAGACCAGGGGGAGTATTTGCATGTAGCAGCAGGCAGGTGGGTGGTGGGTCAGCAGGTGAGGGCTTGCAGAGGTGAGTGGGCTAGTAGTCCAGTCAGCAGCTGCTACTTGTTTACAAGCCACTACAGTAGTAGGCACAAGCAGGAGGCCAAAGCCACAAGGAGTGATTATGATGGTCACCACTGATGCCAGTGAACCCACCCTAGGATTGACAAAATCCACTGAGTCATGCTGGTGGAATACCAGAATTCACTGCGACTGATGCCAGCCATTGCAGATTCTGGGATGTGACTGGAGCAGCTTTACAGACATTATCACACATTCTCCAATAATACAAAACATAATTGCATGTATATGCAAATCTAAATACTGATGGTGATTTGCATATACATCTCATGATGCTGTACATTACTGGGGTATGTGTGATTTTGTATTTCTTTGAAGTTGGTGTTGAATGGCTGGATCAACCAGATGAAGGAATATATAACAAGACCAGTAAATAAAAATGATTTTGCACACACAGTGCAAGTCAGGGGCTACCCTACACTAAAGTGTAGGGCTTTCAATGATGGATATTCCCCTTTAATGTATTCTCAATGGGAATATATTATAAATTATAATACATATTACTGGAGAGATAACCAAATCTGACTGAAAAGTAAATAATTCGGTGAACACTGGATACACAATTGTAATGACAGTTATAACTACTTTTAATTAAGAGCTGTGTCTCTGCTTGAAATAAATTGATTGACTATTATTTGGTTATGTCGCAGCTGAAATAGATTAGTTACATGATGGCATGCCCCTCTGAAGCACATTAACTATATTGCACAGTTGTTAATATTAATACATGTAAATGCAACTGGATGATTTTATTTAAATGTGGTTTTGTCAAGAACCATTTAACATACAAACTCAAGCCTGATCTGATTGGCAAACTGAAATCTTCCAAAGAAAATCAAACTTGTTTTATATGTGAAATAATTCAACAGACATTTATAATGAAACTCACATTGACTAGTTTGCATTTGCTTTTTTCAGTCTGCTCAGAATTCCTGACTTGCCTCTAAATGAGGATTTTTCAGAATTGCTTAGCCAAGAAGCCTGAAAGAGAATCTAATAGAGATATACAGTAGACAATTAACAGAGGTAAAGGTCCCAGAGAGAGCCTGGATGTTTTTTTTTTTTAGTAATCTTTTTATCACCCCTACATGTGCCCAAGCTGCCTCTCCTTCAGGCTTCCAAGGTCCACAGGCATTCTCCCTAGTATCCCCTCTTCTGTCACCTACCTCATATTTGCAGTCGTCCACGGAGTAGTCCCAGTGTAACCCTTCAGCAGGTGGGTCATCGCTCCTCTGAGGGGGAAGGCACCAGCACACTATTTCTTTCTTGCGGTCCCAGGAGCTGCTGAGGCATTCTGTGGCTTCTCGGGGAGTCTTCGGGGATGCCTGGGGCTGGCAGCCATCATCCGGCTAGACCTCCGGCGTGGATTTTCCGGTTTTTCTAGTTCCCCTCTAGTGCACTGCTTCCCATAGTGCCCCTGGTCTCCACTGGAGGCTGCTACATGAGCGAGGCAATCCCTAACCCTCCCCAGGATAGGAGAGCAGTCCATCGGATGCTCAATCCTATCCTCCCCCTGCTGACCCCTGATGACCCAAGTCTGTTCCTGAACCTGGGTCACCGGCATGGGAAGAGGTAAGGCACCAGTACCTCAACCCTCTACACCACCGGGCTGGCACCTGGATGTTTTAATTGCTAGGGTACAGCAGGGCAAGAGGACACCCATTCCAGATCAAGGGAGCCAGGTTTAAGTGGGAGACAAAAAAAGATGACCTCAGAGTACTGTGAAAAAATGGACTGTACTGCATCAGGTAATGGTGGATCAAGGCATTATGGAATCTATCAATGGCAGACTGGACAGCCAGCTGGAGAAAAAAGGCATTGGGGCATGACAGCTGAGCAATATATAGTCACCGAGCAGACATACTACAGACTAATGGGGAGGAATACTCAATAGACTGAGATCTCCATTTGTCACGTGTAACATAATGTAATCATATCTACGTAAGCCCATTCTAACAGGTGTAAGTTGCCCCTTGTAGCTAGACCTTTAATTTCTGTATTTGCCAGATTCATGAAAGAGTGGTTTTTTTGAGAGATGTAGATAAGAATACAAGTTTCTCTCCACAATGAGTGGCAAAACTGTGGTGCATTTTCACTAGGTACTATAAAGCACCAATTGTAGCACTGTAATATTTGCAATACTGTGTAAATTGGGGCTACTAGAGTACTCAGAGCCCAATATTCAAACATTTTGTGCAGCGCTAAAAGGGACTGGGAGGTGCAGAAAGTGCTTTGCTGTGCATGTCCCAATCCCTTTTAACGTGACAAGTATCAATTTCCCAACCCCTTTAAGTGTGACAAGTGCTACATTCAAAGGCACAGTTACAACAGTGCAAAACTGTTTACACGTGTGTGCTAAACGGTGTTGAGCACATATGTATATGGATTGCAGTGCTCTACTGATGTATGTACTACCATATTCAATTGTTTTTAGCCACCGACTGGCAGGGAGTGTTGTGTTAGATAACGCTGCCAAAAACCTACAATTAACATTGCACTCAGTGTTACGAGCCCCCCAGGCATCAGTGGTGCCATGTTTGTTCACAATAATCAACAATACTCTATAAGCCCCACCACTACCCAATCCCTGTGGGTGTTTCCATAATTTAA
Organism: Neoceratodus forsteri; assembly: GCA_016271365.2. Lineage (NCBI taxonomy): Eukaryota > Metazoa > Chordata > Ceratodontiformes > Ceratodontidae > Neoceratodus > Neoceratodus forsteri. The sequence goes on from JADMNL010000022.1 coordinate 345,284,186, forward strand.
TACATCCATCCCTGGAAGTCTAGTGGACCAATCTCCCTCACCCAATCACCATGTGTGTTTTAATATCTACATAAATCCAGTTGTGGTAATCAAGTGGACCCCCCTTTCCAGTTCTTATCCATTCAGCCCACTCCCACTCCCATGTCCCCCCAAGTAATCATAATTGGCACACACCCACAACTCACTTTTGCAGCCAGCTGTTGCCTGCCTCATGCAATTACCTGTATTACTATACAGAGCTGTACTTGAATGATGTCTATTATATACTAGACTATATATTGCTTTGGGCCCTCAGAGTGTTTAAAAAGCCTGTTGCTATCTGGAATGTTCTAGCTGGGGAAAGCTAAGCTAGAGCATGGTGTGTATCAGCCAGTCTAAGGATTGAATGTTGTTTTACTTGTGAGGTGTTCTGGGTCTTTGTTTCCTTTTCAGATACATGGTTAAATATGTAAGACAGATTACTGAGGCAGTTATTTTAGGATTGCAGTGAGGGTAGACTGATTTATTTATTTATTTATTGATTGATTGTTATTTATTTATTGTGCTCAGAAGACCCTTTGAGCTCAAGAGCACTTTTTCAAAGATGTCCAAATCAGATACAGTAATACAACATCAAATACAAAATAACATTATGGGTGGGATATTCAGACTGCGCCAGGCAGGAATGCAAGCCTGGGCGCAGTGCAACTGGGATGAGCCAGGGCATGGACCAGGCGATATTCAATGGTGCTGCATCATGGCTCAGCACCATTGAATATGGCACTGAGGGTGCATGCACTGCACAGGGCGCAGTGGCACTGCGCCAGCACAAGTGGCAGCAGGGGAGCAGGGGGCTGCGCCAGCACAAGTGTGGTTGCACTAGGTGCAGCAACAGCAATATTCAGCCGTGAGCATGCAAATGAGGCCATTATGCCTGCAAGGTGCAAATGGGGCCATTTGCATGTCATTATGGTCCCATTTGCATGAGGTGTGCCGATCCCCGGCAACTTACGCCTGGCGTCCTGCCAGGCTGCAGCCGTCAGAGACCGATGCCCTGCTGCCCCTCAACAGGTGCCACTCCTATTTACCCGATCATGGGCATGAGTAGGCATAGTCCATGGTGGTCTGGTGGACCGCTAACCATTGCCCGATTGCGGGCATAACACATATATCTCCCTGGTGGTCCAGTGTACCACAATCCAGTGCCCGATCATGGGCATAACACATATATCTCCCTGGTGGTCCAGTGGACCACTATTCTGTGCCTGATTCCAGGCATAAGACTTAAATATACCTGGTGGTCCAGTGGACCAATCCCCATCACCCGATCGTGGGAGTAACTGACAACTTGCTGGAGGTCAGTGGTACCCCCTCCCACCCACCCACTGGGTCCCCACACCTGCCCCCCCAGTCAGCGGCGGGCGGCAGCTCCCTGCCATAAGCCGCCTGGCCATCGCTGACTGACAGCTTTCAGTGGGGCTGTCGCCGATTGGTCCATTCGTGGGCAGTTGGCGTGAATCCTCTGTACTACACAATCTGGAATAGTGAATGAGTACTCATTTCATGATTTGGAGCTATGTAGTACAGTATGGCCTGCTGCAGCCCCTTTGGCCCACTTAGTGGGCCAATCGGCGTCTGTACTACTGTATGCTGTCGGTCGGTGGGCAGCCAGGCAGCTTGCTGGTGGGGAGCTGCCACCCGCCACTGACTGGGGGTGCAGGGTAAATGAGGGGACTCCAGTGGGTGGAGGAGAAAGCCACTGGACCTCAGGGAGTTGTTTGTTACCCCCACAATCATGCAATAGGGATCGGTCCACTGGACCACCAGGGATATGTAAGTCTTATGCCCATGATCAGGCACCGGATAGCAGTCTACTGGACCACCAGAGAAATATATGATGACTGCCTGTGATCAGGCACGGGGGGGCACGTCACCCTCTGGGCAGGGCGCATGTGGACTGTGTCCCAGGAGGTCGGATGGCCACCCACTGCAGGCGGCTACCATGTTGCATCTTGCAATATGGCAGCTCACCTGTGGGTGGCCAGGACTTTCTCCTGGTTTCACCAGGCACAACACTGTGCCCCCCGAGTGGTGCAAGTCAGGTATGTTCCAGCATATGTGCCGCACATCCCGGGCTGAATATCGGGATGTGCCGCATATCTTATGGGCACACCCCACTGCCGCCATACATTACTATGCACTCGGCACATCGGGGTTGCACAATGTTCCGCGCCTTTGAATATCGCGGCCATGACATGGAAGATTGCGCATGGTGTAACCCCTTTGAATATCCCACCCAATGTCTAAAGCAACATTAAGAGCAAAGCTGTAGTATACAAGTGCAGTTGGCTGTAAAATAAAGCCAGTCATAGGCATTAGACTATGAGCAGTTACATTTAATATAGAAGATAAAAACATAGAATTCATTGGCAGATAAGGACCACTTGGGCTACCTAGTCTGTCTAGTTTGTCCCTGCCTATATCATCACCACAGACACTACCTGATCTCCATCTACTTCCCCTGCTTTTCTACTACTGTAAGAATCCTTTGTGCCTCTCCCATGCATTCTTGAAACCCACCACTGATTTTGTTCTCAGCACTTCTGTTGCTAGACTGATCCAGGTGTCCACCACTCTTTCTGTGAAGAAGAACGTCCTCACATTCCTCCTAGACTTTCACCTTCCAGCTTCATTGCATGCCCTCTTAACCTGGTGCACCTTCTCTTTTGAAAAATACTCCTCTCCTGTACCTTGTTCACCCCCGTGAAGTACTTATAGGTCTCTATCATGTCCCCCTCTCCCTCCTCTCTTCCACGGTGTACGTACTGAGGTACCTCAGTCTCTCCTCATAGGGCTTTTGATGCAGCCTCTGCACCATTTATGCTGCCATGATCTGGACAGTCTCTACCCTGTCTAGGCCCTTCCTGAGCTGTGACCTTCAGAACTGGACAGCTGGTGATTCCCTTCCTTATGCACCCCAATATCCCACTGGCTCTGCCTACTGCCTTTAAGCTTCTGGAGGAAGAAAGATGCAGCTGATGTTTTGGAGCAATAGAAGGAGGTGATCACAGACACTACGGGGGAAGTGAATTCCATGCTTTGACAGCTCTAGAGACAAATGAGTGTTGCCCAAGAAACATTTTCCTAAAGGGAATGTGCAGTTCATTAGCACCCATGGATCAAGAGCTATATTTGTTGTCAGCCAGAGTAAAGATGTTATAAACACTGGGAGGCATTTGGCCTAGCAGTGCACTTTTGCATAGGAAGGCTGAGTTGTAGGAAGATCTGAGGTAGAAGGAGAGCCAACTGTAAGCAGTAAAGAGGTCACAGCAATGAATGACAGAATTAAGGGTCAGTGTAAATCTGCATGCTCAGTTAAAGGCAATACAGATTTTTTTCTAGGACCATACTGTTAGCAGCAGAGTACATCACCTAGTCATAATCTATGACCGAGGTGATAAGGCTACAGATTAACAGTTTTCTGACCTCACTGGTTAAGTTTTGTCTACTTTTGTAAAGCGGGCCAAGCCTTTGGTGGATACATTTGATGACTGCGTCAACAAGGGGGAAAAGGGCAGGGTAGGGTCCAAGTAGATTTCTAGGTATTTGAAAACCTGGACTTGTTCAATCAAGTCCCCATTCAGGGTGGCAATGTGCAGACCAGGACATCCCTTCAGGGTGTGGGTACTCCCAAACATTAAAATGTTGTATTTTGGAGTGTATTATAAGGTTTTTAGTGGCGAACCAGCTGCACACTCTGTTAAAGTCAAACTGCAGATTCTACTCAAGGGTTCCCAGATCCCGATGGGTTGTAAAAGCTACTGTGTCATCTGTGTCTAATAATGATTTGGGATAGAAACAGATCTCTGGGTCTAGTTATTAACAAATAGGCTAAACATCTGAGGTCCCTAGGATAGAGCCTTGTGGTACTTCGGTGGTCAAAGGCAGTAGACCAGAGAAGACATTGCCACACATTGCTTTTTGTGTTCTGTTAGCCAGGAGTCAGTGAACATGACATTATCTAAGTTGACAGGCCCAGCTCAAAGAATTTATTTTTTTAATTAAGGGATCATGGTTTACTAAGTCAAATGCATTAGATAGGTCAACGAAGACAGCACTGATGTATTCCTCTCTGTCCAAGGCTAAAATGAAGCTTCTCAGTTAGCTCAATCAGTGCAGTGGTTGTATTGTGCATTTTCCTAAAGCCGTGCTGTTCAGTGGCAAGAAGATTATGTGTAGTGATGTAGTCCACTTACTGTCACTGACAATTTTTCCCCAAGGCCTTGGACAGTGGGAGGGAACTGAGATGGATCTGTAGTTAGAGACAATTGTAATGGCCCCTGATTTGAATAAGATTACCACATAAGCTTGCTCCCAGACATCTGGAAGGGATTCAAATGGAAGAAAGAAATTGAACAATTTTTATATTGGTAGAGCCAGCTCAACAATGGCCATTTTTAGCAGCTTTGAGTCTGAGTCTGGCCCACTTATTGTTTCAGTATTGCTTGTTTGTTGGTATTTTTTAACTATTTGAGAGGTTGCTATTCTAAAGTAGAATTTGGATCTGGATGTACCTGAGAAGTTAGGGAGGTCATGAGCAACAAGCAATGTACCGGTCAGCATGTTGTTGCCCACACTGACAAAGAAGGAGTTGAAGCACTCTGCGATCACCTGGGGATCAGTGTGTTAGAGCCTCTAACTTTTTATATGGTGGGGGTGTAACAGTTTTTCCTACCAAGGATACTGTTGTTATTTTCCCAGAGCTTCTGGGATCATTGCTGGATTCTTGGAGTCTCGTTTGACAGTAGTCACTTTTAGCGTTCCTAATGGTGGACTTGCAGTGGTTCCTTAGTTCCCTGTATTTCATCACCTGCTCATGGGGTCAGTAGCTCTATGTAGTGTCCACTGTTTTTCTGTAACTTTGAAAAGGACAAGTAGTTCAGGGGTGAGCTGGTGGTTAGATCCTCCTCTGATTCTTTTCTTTTTTTAGAAAGGCAAAAGGTCATAAGCTTTTTGAAAGGTTTGGTACAAGTAATGAAAAGCATGGTTGATGGTAGGGATGCAGTCAAGAAACTGGCATTCAATTTAATTGAGGTAACTTTTGAATTCAGGTAGCTTTCCATCTTAAATGTTACAGATAAATGCAAATTTTGGTTGATGCCTCTGTCTTCTTGCAGTTCAGGAGCAATAGACTGGAGAGTGGTCACTAATTAGGTCCGGTAGCACCTCCACCCAGTTTAATCTAGCTGGGTGGCACACCAGAATCCAATCAATTAGTGTCTCATTGGACTATTTGTAGTTAGTCCAGGGGGGTTTCTTATGACTTTAGTTAAGATTCTTTATATTGTCAGAAAAGAGCTAAAACCTTGTTCTACTGAATCAGGGTAGATGTAAGCAACCACCACAATTAGATTTTTCCATGGTCTAATCCAATATTGGCAGCCAGGAATTCACATGTTAGATCTTTATACTGGATAAGGAGCAAAGGGACCTGTAGGGGGTCCTGGACGTAAAAGAGACACCCCCTCCCTGCTTATCAGCCCTTTCCTTCCTGAACAACATATAGGAAGGGAGTGCAATCTCACTGTCATGTATCTTATGAGTTAGCCATCATTCTGACACTGTGACCACTTCAGGGCTTTGGGTCAGTACTAGGGCAACAAACTCATCAAACTTAGTGAGTAGGCTATCCATGTTGTTTTGCAGGCAGTCAATGAAATTCCTGTATGTACTTTGTTTAGGGTGGCATTATTATTAATGGTGAGTAGGCTACCCATGTAGTTTTGCAGGCAGTCAATGAAATCCCTGTATGTACTTTGTTTAGGATGGCATTATTGTCATTAATGGTGAATGGGTCAGGGTTAGGGTGGATGGATCCTAAGAGCAGCAGTAGGTAGATAGTAACATTCTTTATCATTGCTAAAGTAAACCATTTTTGTTTAGAGTGTTTTTTCTACAGGGAATGGGGAACAGCATTCCTCTTATACAGTGTTATTGCTTACCCACTTAGCATTGATATTTAGTTCTGCCCTCAACAAGGGACACATTTATAGCTAATAGTGTAGGCATCCCAGGCCTGAGAACATCTGAGGGTGTACCAGAGGGAGCATCCATGATTCTTCTAAATCACTAAATAAATAAAATAAAAATAAATAAATCAAATAAGGTAAGTTGCAGAAATGATGTTATACAGCACATGATCTGAGTTAAGTACATAACTAAAGTCGTGTGTTGGAGGCAGGTATAAACCTTGGAAAAGGCACAGTATGTAGATGAGCAGCATTGTTCCAAACATCTATTGATTCAAGTCAAGCCTGACTAACCTTGGCTATCTCAGGTACTCACAGCACACATTGCATGGTACATGTAGTAGGGGGTTACTGAGATATACAGTAGTGTACCACCCAACCACAGTACCAGGGTTACCCAGACAAAGAGGGTCACCCACTCACAAAAATAGAGATCACCCAGGTAAGGAGGACCACCCACTCACAAATATAGGGGCAACCAGTTAGGAAGGACCACTCACTCACATATGTAAGTGATACCTAGATAGGGAGGACCTCACACTCACAAATAAAAGGGTCACCCACTCGCAGATATACGGCACCCAGATAGGGAGGGCCAAAAAATAAAAGTCATTTCACCAGCTTTTTCTGATGACACAAGCAGCAATAACCTGAAGAAATTACCCTTTTGATGAGAGCATCGAAGACAGGCCATCATATGTTGAGATACTGCAGCAGTTTTGCAACATCAAGTGAAACTGGGACTGGAAACCTGAGGTACCATGTTTATTAGGTGCAGCTGGGGCAAAGACTTACAGTTTTCTGCAAACCTTAATGATCCTGAAAAGGCTGCTACTAAATTACAGACACTACAATCTCAAAATACCACACAGACTTGTTCTTTCCTAGAGCTCCTGAATTACTGTGGCCACAATTTACCTAGTATGGGTACTGTAATGAATCCTTCACACCAGCTGTTGTGGCAAAATAAACAAGAGTTGGCTTGTGCCAACAATCTTGGACTTGTGAATGGCAGTGTGTATATTTGGTATTGGGGAAGAGCAGTGATCTCATCACTGTGATAACTGCTGTGCAGGTCACTGTAATAATCATTGAGACTGCAGTGAAGCCCATTTATAAATTTCAGACCCTCACGCTTCCCCATACTGTGATAGATTTAATGCTGGGAAAAAGTGAGGGACTGGCAACACTGGAGACTAACGCTCTATATTTATCCACAGGTTAGGTTCAGGATCCAGCTTGGTGGACTCAGGGACATGGTAGGCAGGCTAGCATCTAGGACACTGGGAGGAAAGCACACTGTGTACATTACCAGGGCTGTGCAATAGACACTATCCTGCCTATGGAAGGCAGGAGATACATCTACAATCACTGCTGGGTGGTTGATACTCTAAGGTGGTCATTTGGTTTTAGTGGTAGATGGAGGCACCACAGAGGCACAAGGACATACAAGGAGCTTGTGTAGGTACAGTACAGTAGGTACACTGATAGTCTTCCCACACTATAATGATTTTAGTGCCTGTGAAAGGTGAAGGACTGATAACACTGTAGTCTGAAAAACTTCAGGTACAGAATGGGCAGGTACTGTTCACTACAGGCTGCCCAACACTGTAATTACATTGGTGCTGGTAGAAGGTGAGAGACTGGCTGCACGGCAATCCACAAGTCTCTGTTTATTGGTAGACCACATACAGAGTGGGCAGGTATAGTGTAGTTTTCCCACACTGTGATGTATTCAGTACTGGTGAAAGGTGAGGGACTGAGAGCCCTGGAGACTACAGCTTTCTGTTTTCCTACATGGCCAGGTACAGAGTGAAGAGCAAGGACTTCTACTGTATGTTCTGCTGAATACTAGCAAGCACAGTATGGGGGTAAATGCACAAGTCCAGACCAATATGCACTATTCCCCATACTAGTAAATTAACATGACGTATATAGTAATATAAAACTGATGACTGAAGGAATTTTCTGAGCTCAGTCAAATACAATTAGTACACTGCCAGCACATTTTTTATTACACTGACCTACATAGTATGAACACATGGTAAAACTGATTTCAGAGGAATGTCTGAAATGTATAATGGTGCTTTACATTGCAGTCACAATTATTATTACAATGATTTGTTCAATAGCCATCACAATGATGAGATCATTGCACCTCCGCATGCCCGTTGCCAGCTGGGGTTCGTCTGATTCAAACGAACCCCCTCCCAATTGGAACCTCATTTTTTTTTATTATGGTTTGTTTACTTCTCCTGTCTCTTTAAATATTCAGGGTGGATGGTGGCTTAAAATTGTCATGCCTGAGCATCTTCCCAAGTCTGAACCCCCCCTTGCTGCCACCAATCAGCTGTGGTCATGAGCTGCCCCGTGAGCCAGTGAGAGGCGCCCCCAGTCTGTGATCTGCCAATCAGCTCTTTACACTTAGGGCCGAGTGGCTTCACTGTGAAACATTCACGACACATTTGCCCTCCAGTTTTGCCACTGGCCAAATCATGTGCAATGATGGACACAAATGGTGCCCATTGCAGCTCTACACTGGCCAGAATTCACTGTTACTGACTACAAGATGGAGCGTGAAGGATGGGAGTTGAGGGACATTTATTTACCAGCCAAGAAAACTCAGAAAACATGTTTGCCACCATGCCTTGGGCTTATCCCATAGAATTTAAGTCAGTTAGGTAAAAGTTCCTGGTGTTAGCCAGATCAGTTGCGTCCTGATTTTTGTTCAAAATCCGTGAACTCGCAGTTGGTCATCGAGGAGCTGGGAGGGGGTAGCGGATGAGTCAGGGGCTAGCAGTTGTGCTGATTCAAATACATGCAATTAAAGACATTGATGAACTCTAGCCTCCAGTAAAATATTCTCTGTGGCTACATGTATTTTACTCAGTTATCTCAACTTCTGCAACAGAATGGGTGCTCAGGCTGTATGCTTTCTGGCCAGTATTGTTGTGTACAGATAATTTTTTCTGCAACATGACACAGTTCACTTTCTGCAGCTTGTGTCAAACTAGCTAGCTATATGGAATTACTTTTGCATCCCTATGTTCTGCAACATTTTACAGGTTCTTTGCTTTTTGCAACTTACTAGTGGGCAAAATAACATGCAATAATTAAACTGTACATCCTCCTGTAGTTTTTCCCTTTGTCCGACCCTCTGTGACCTGGGGGAGTGGGATGGGTCAAGGGAAAGGGGGGGTTATCATTCAGGATGAGAGTTGGACTAAGGCAAGGCCTACCAGGGGGATGGGCTCAGGACAGAAGGGCAGGAAGTTCAAAGCCAGAACAAGGGGGGCAGGGGTTTGATGTACTGGTGGAGGACAGTGGGGAGGAGCTACGGGGAGTGGCGGAAGAGATATGGGGGCAGATGAGAGCACAAGGGATGAATGTGCAGTGAGAGGCTTAAGTGCTGTGGAGGAGGGGAAGAACAAGGAGGGAGAGGGAGGCCACAGGGCAGGTGTGTAGAGAGGGTGACAAGCAGGAGGGGAAGTCTTTAGGTACCACAACCTCCCCCAAAGACCATCTCAGCCAATCGCTACAGCAAGAGGCATGTAAGCATGCCCATAATGCATCTGTGTGCCTATGTGCTTGCCAGTGAATTTAACTGTGCCACAAACTAGTCTTGAGGAGCTGGAGTGTGGTGGACATGTTGAGGTAGGATTCAGTCAGCCACCGCTGAAAGCAAAGCAATGCTGGCACGGTGCCGAGTCAGGTCAGCTGAGCATAACAGCCCAGACTGTGGGGTAATAAATTTGCTGGGGGTGGCCCGGATCATTATTTAAGATAAAGTGGCAGGGACTGTTGGTTCTCAAGGACTGAGTCAGGCAGGAGAGGACTAATGGGGCTTAAAAGCAGCAGCAAGCTGTAAGTTAAAATGAAAAGTTTTTAAATGTGGCATATTTTTACAGAAATTAAGTTGACTCCTTTATACAAAAAATGATGTTTTAAGCTCTAGAGAGCTCATCTTTCCTGTGTGGCTGCCTTAAATTTTGATCATCCAGACTTCACTGCAACAAAAGCTAAGGGGCTAGCAGCAAGAGTTCCCCAACAAGGAAAGTAAAATTTGAACTCCTCCATTTGCCAGTCTCCCATAAATCTAATGTGTTGAGCTCTCGAGAGCCTCATCACCCTGTGTGGTTGCCTGAATATTGCTCAGTGAATCTCAGTAAATCTCACAGTTTCTGCAGCTGAGCAAATCTCTGTTTTATTTTTATTTCTAGCTGGTATTGTTCAGTTGTGTGCAGATAATTATTTCTCTATTGTTTGTTTTTCTGCAACTTCTGAGTCAAAATAGGTGTGAAACATAGAACATAGAAACATAGACTTTGTTGGAAGATAAGAACTGCTTGGCCCACCTAGTGTGCCCATTTCCCTACTTGTTGGATAAGCTGCAGATCCTAGATAGCCAGCAACCTACTTTCTCTTTCCCTCCACTATAATTGCCTTATGTCAGTCCCATGCATTCTTGAATTCCCACACTGTTTTTGACCCCACAACCTCCTCAGAAAGGTTGTTCCATACATTCACCACCATCTCCATGAAAAAATACTTTCTCAAATTTCCCCTGAGCTGCTCCCCCTCTATTTTCAAATTGTGCCCCCTTGTTCTTGCGCATCTCTTTTTCTGAAAGATGTGACCCTCTTGGACTTTGTTGATTCCCTTGAGGAACTCGAAAGTTTCTATCATGTCCCCCCCCCCCTTTTCCTCAAGGGTATACATATTAAGTTCTTTTAGTCTTTCTTCATATGGCTTCTGGTGCAGACCCTGCACCATTTTGGTTGCCCTCCTCTGGACTGCCTCCATTCTGTCTATGTCTTTGCAGAGATGGGGTCTTCAGAACTGCATGCAGTACTCCAGATGGGGTCTCACCAGCTGTCTGTACAGAGGGATAACAACTTCCTGCTTTCTATTGGTGAAGCCTGTCCCTATGCATCCCAGAATCCCCCAGGTCTCCTTACTGCCTTCTCATATTGCTTGCCTACTTTAAGGTTGCCTGATATGACTATCCCAGGTCTCTTTTCATTTTTGTTGTTATTAGTACCTCCCTACCCCCCCCCCCCATTGTGTACTCTTCCCCTGGGTTTTTGTTTCTCATGTGCATTACTTTGTACTTCTTTGCATTGAAATTAAGCTGCCATACTCTTGACCATTGCTCCAACCTTGCTAAGTCCCTTTTCATCCTTTCCACCCCCCCTTGTATCAACCCTGTTGCAGATCTTTGTGTCATCAGCAAAGAGGCATATTTTCCTTCTAGTCCCTCTGCAATGTCACTTATAAAGACTTTAAAGAGTACCGGCCCCAGTATTGAACCCTGCGGTACCCCACTAGTAACTCCCCTCTCTCCTGAGTGTGCTCCGTTTACTATTACCTTCTGCGTCCTGTTGTCCAGCCAATTTGTTACCCAAGCTACCACCCTGGGACCCACTCCCAGGCTGGCTAACTTGTTTATTAATCTTTTGTGTGGTACAGTGTCAAATGCCTTGCTAAAGTCTAAGTAGGTCATATCTACAGTTCCTCCCTGATCTACTGCGTTGGTCACCCAGGTAAAGAAATCTATTAGATTCATCTGACATGACCTTCCTACTGTGAATCCATGCTGCCTTGGGTCCTGTGCCCTGCTGGCCTCTAGATACTTGACAGTTCTTTCTTTCGGAAGTGATTCTATCATTTTCCCTACCACTGAGGTCAAACTAATAGGTCTGTAATTTCCTGCCTCTGCCTTGCTGCCACCCTTGTGAAGGGGAATCACATCTGCCTTCCTCCAGTCCTCGGATACCACACCATCCTCCCATGATTTGTTAAAAAGTGTAGTCAGTGGTGCCACTAGGTCTCCCCTTAGTTCTTTTAAAATTCTTGGGTGAATCCCATCAGGTCCCATTGCCTTATCCACCTTAAGTTTTGAGAGTTCATTCAGGATCCTTTCTTCTGTGAATGGACTGGTATCAACCTTCCTGCCCAGAGTGCTTCCCTTGTTTGATTTAGGTACCTTCCCCTCATCTTTAGTGAATACTGAGCAAAGTATTTGTTCTGTATGTAACCCCTACATGGTATGCCATTTCTATCTGACAGCAATACCAGGTGGGCTGGGTTCGGGGAGGAATATGTCACTTGGCACATAGGCTAAGTTTGGCTACTCTGCACAGGGGCACTCAAGTAACTCCGAACACATAAAGCAATAACTGTAATGTCCAATACCAGAAGTGGGATTCTAAAGTGTGGCTTTTATTCACATCCAAACAGAATAAACAAAGTATAGATGGACCCCCATGGGGCTACACTCCTGGTAATGCATATTAAAGGAGACTGGAACACATCCTTATCACTGTAGCCCTCAGGCTCTACAACACACTTGGCACACAGCCCGAACTTGTACACGGCTCTGGATTACACAGCCCGAACTTGTACATTGCTCTGGGTTTTCCCTGGCTTGGCTCCCTTGCCAGCCACTTGGACACTTTCCATTTATCATGGAAACAGTTGATGGTGGCTCCCTAAACCACCTAAGAGCACTTCTGCTCCATCAGGGAATCTTCCTCATTAATCCCACGTCTGGGTACTTTCCTCAGGCACTGGCCAAGTACCTGAGAGAAAGCAACAGGTGTCTCAGAGCAAATCCGTAGAGGTGAATTTGGTTACTACTGATGGGGGGTCTCCCATCTCTCGCTCCCACAATTCATACCCGGCCATTTCTTTGGACTGTAACACCTCATTCTTTAACACTTTGTAGTGTAGATTCTTTGTTAAATGTATTTCACATTCCACCTACTGTCTAATCTTCCCATTTGTGCTGGACTTGAACATACATATAAGTGGCTTTGTCCATTACTCTAGACCACCCACAGAATTAAGCAGTCCAATCCCCACATCTTCCAACTGTACTTGACTGTCTTTTCCTGTCCCCACAGTAACAGTCCCTTTGGTTTCCTTCTGTTTCAGGTGAAAAACACGTTCCTTTTGCAGAGCGAACTCACCCTTCGGTTGCAGGTGCCCCATAGGCATTTCCTCCTCAAGAAATCTTCCTTCCAGAGCTTCTGGTGCCTCAGCACAACTCAAACAGGCAGCTTCTTTTCCTCAGCCGGACCCAGTGGGGGGGTTGCCCCTGGAAAGCAGGCAGAAACCTTCCCCCCATCCCCACAGGGATGGGGCCCTGAACCATTGAGAGCGGTCTCCACCACTTCAATAATCAGTTCCTGTGTTCCTCTCCAGGTGGAAACACACACCAAAAACAAATGTAGCTCTGTAACAGAGCTTAAAGCTCTGACGGCCTACCCTCAGTAGAGCACCTCTGCCACACTCTACTGAACTCTCACTCAGACTAGGAAAGACTGGCTTCAAAATCCCCAACATTCTACTCTAACCTCCAACTGCAACATTCCAGTGTGGCTTATGCAGCTGCGACAGTTCTAAATGATGTCATCCCTCAGTCTCAGCTGAGACTGAGAACAGAGTGAGACAGTGTGAAATCCATTTAACTGTAGTTTCACAAGCTGCCTTCCCTGCCTACCACTAGGTCTTACTGGGATTCTAGTAACCCTGGGTAACAGGGGGGGTTACACGTATCTCTGCCTTCTCACTGTCGCTCTCTGCCCACCCCACCCTCCCCATTATTAAGCCTCACTATCCCTCCTTTGGTCTTTCTTCACTCCCTAATGTATCTATAAAAGATTTTATGTCCTTTCTTAATTGAGCTGACTGTCTTTTCTTTGGTTTGGGCCTTTGCTATTCCGACTGCCTTCCCCACTTCAATCTTCATTAACTAATACAGGTCTCTGTCCTGCTCCTTCTGTGATTCCTTACACTTCCTGAATACTATCGTTTTCTCCCTAACCTGCCTTGCCACCTCTTTTGAGAACCATAGTGGTTTTCTACTTCATTTTGTTTTATTTGTTTCACACAAAGGCTTGTTGCCTCTATGATGGCAGTTTTGATTTTTTTCCTCATTGTTCTTCCATTCCTCCTTCCTGCCCATTTGCTAGGGCATTTCTTAGGCATTCCCCCCTTTTGACAAGGTCAGCCCTTCTAAAGTCCAGTACCCTCACTTTTGTATGGCTTGTATGGTGTCTGAATTAGGATGCAGGCATAATCTTTTGTCCTGTATTATGTGTAGATATTTTTCTGCAACTAAGTGAGATTAACTGTACTGCATCATCCTACAGTTTTTCCTTTGACTGTGTCCAGCTCTGTCACCTAGCTACAGTGGGTCACTGTTTGGTTAAGCAAGTAGGCACTAGTGTGGTAATGGTTTCTGAAGAGTACACAAAATGAACCACAGTAATCCAGTGCTTCTATGGGCCTAGCAGCCCCCAGACCCTTAACATCTGGCTGGCTACAGGTTGAATTCATATTCAGTTCCGTATGTGAGGTTAGCAAAACACTGGCATTAACCTGGCCTATGTCAAGCCAGCAGGTGACTGCTGCAGCCAATGAATGAATTACTTGTACTACAAAATCAGCATTTGGTTAAACTCACGTGCAGAATGCAAGTATGTATTCATGGCTGCAGGCCCTGCAGCCAGTCATCTCATAATTTTAGAGCTGGGGTGGAAAAGAGCTGAGATATGAGTTATTTAGCTTCCAAATAAGCCAGAAAATGCACCACAGAGCATCTAGAACCCCAAGGCTTCTGGGGGCCTGGCGGCCCTCCGGCCCCGGCTTAACGGTCTATAAAAACAAAGGAACTCTGAATGTGAGGTTAGCAAAATGCTGACATTCATGGCTTGACCTATGTAAAGCCAGCAGATGACAGCTGCAGACAATAAATATCACTTGTACCATAATATCAGTATTTAGCTAACCTTATGTACAAAATACATGTATGTATTCACCCTGCAGCCAGACACCTCATAATTGTAGAGCAAGGAGGTTGAGGGGGAGCTAAGATATGAGTTATTTAGCTTCCAAATAAGCCAGAAAATGCATCACAGAGCATCTAAAACCCCTGGGCTTCTGGGTGCCTTGCAGACCGCAGACCCCAGCTTAACAGTCTATATAAAAAAAAAAAAAAAAAAAAAAAAAAAGGAACACCACTTGAAAAAATTCTGGTGAGTGCATAGTAGCACTCAGACTCTGTTATCTGTCTGGCTGTAAGGTGAATACATCTATTCTGTATGTGAGGTTAGCAAAATGCTGACATTCATGGCTTGGCCTATGTCAAGCCAGCAGATGATGGCTGCAGACAATAAATATCACACTTGTACTATAATATCAGTATTTTGCTAACCTCATGTACAAAATGCAAGTATGTATTCACCCTGCAGCCAGACATCTCAAGGAGGTGGAGGGAGAGCTAAGATATGAGTTATTTAGCTTCCAAATAAGCCAGAAAATGCACCATAGAGTATCTAGAACCCATGGGCTTCTGTGGGCCGACCACCAGCTTTTTTGAAGAAGTCACAGACTCCCCCCCAAAAAAAAAAGAACCCCCCTTCTAAAAATCCAGGCAACAGCCCTGCTTCCCATACAAAATGTACACATTGCCATCACAAGACCAGCCTTGTTGGCACAAGCCAATTCTTATTATTTTGCCACAACAGCTGGTGTGAAGGATTCATCACAGTATCCTTATTGGGTAAAACATGGCCATTGTAATTCAGGAGCCCTAGGAAAGAACAAGTCTGTGTGGCATTTTGAGATTGTGGTGTCTGTAATTTAGTAGCAGCCTTTCTAGGAGCTTTAAGGTTTGCAGCAACTGTCTTTGCCCAGTTACACCTAACAAATCTGGTCCCTCAGGTTTTCAGTCCCAGTTTCACTGGTGTTGAAAAACTGCTGCAGTATCTTGACATATGATGGCCTGTCTTCAATGCTCTCATCAAAAGAGTCATTTCTTCAGAATATTGCTGCCTGTGTCATCTGTATAGGAACAAGATTCATTTCAATACACAGTGTTCCCCTTCACTGCAAATCCAAACTCACTGACAGTAATATGTCTTGCATATTTAACCATGCATGTGGAAAGGGAACTAAGACACAGAACACAGGATAAGTAAAATATTCATTCCTTGGGCTGCCTGGTACACACCATTATCTGGCTTAGTTTTCCCAAACTAGAACATTCCAGATAGCATCAGGCTTTTTAAACATTCTGAGGGCCCAATATAATATATAGTCTAGCCTATTATATATATCAAGCAAGTACTGTATCACTACAGAGCTCTGTTTAGCTATACTGGTAGTTGTGTAAGGCATGCAAAACAAATGAGGGGCTCCACTCACTCTTGGTGAGTAATTCAAATCTGGTGCACAGCAGGAATCAGAGTACCACCATCTCAACCAAACTACTGCTTCAGGAGTTTCCAGAAGCCTGGCCTGCTGCACTTCACCCAGTAGTTTGTACACTTAACAAATCAAAACGCACAGCTTACCGTGTCATAACGTTTTTATTAAAGTGCTTAAAACTTCTATCCCGTAGCAAAATAGAGTGCAAAAGCGACAACTTTAGATGTTTAAAATAAAAAAAACTGAAGACACCATCATGGTGTTTTACCGTAGCAGGAAAAATGACCAGGCCGGCCAAGCAGACAGCTCTCGTGCGTGATGACGCACAGGAATCAGCTGATGTTTCGGCTTAAGTCTTCCTCAGAGCTGATTGGTCAAGACTCTTACCATCCTTTTTATTATAAAATCATGCATATTCATTAGATGGGTGTAGTCTAACCTCCTTCTGCTCCTATATAAATATCTATCTACACATCACTTACACAAGCATATGCACACATATATCTGTTACATTATAAGATTAAAATTTATAAATAGCACTGTAGAGGTAATTCATCATTTAATCCCCTTGGTTTAAGTGTTCCAAGTTTAAAAATCCTAAAACATTCTGTCTCATCCAGTCTATTTGTTAGACTCCCACCACGAGGTCCAACTCGGATTTTTTCGATTCCCATAAATTTTAGATTAGCTGGTGATCCATGTCCCACATCAAAGAAATGACATGCCATAGCATTTGTTTGTAAATTGTTTTGAATTGCTGATTTATGTTCACTTATCCATTCTCTAAGTTGGCGTTTTGTCTGTCCCACATAACTTAAACCACACGGACAAGTCAGCATATAAATTACTCCAGCTGTTCGATAATTGATGAAGTCATTTATTTCAAATATATATATTTACATATAGATAGGCAGTATATTTAAGGCAGTATAGCACAGTGGTTTAAGGCTCTGGACTATAAATCTGGAGACCTGAGTTTGAATCCCACAGCCCCCACTTGCATACTGTGTGACCCTGAGCAAGTCACTTAACTTCCTTGTGCTCCCAGGTTACACCTGTAAACAAGCTTTCAGCTTAGTGAATCTCTCCTGGTAAAACAAAGGTAAAAAGACAAAAAAATTACATAGAAGCTGATGACAGATAAGGACCACAAGGCCCATCCAGTCTGCCCATTTCTTTTTCTACCTTATAAATGTGCCATAGGCCTTTGCTCTGTCGATGGCCTATCTATTCATACTCATCTGTATTGCTCCCTTATGCCTGTCCCATGCCTGTTTGAAGCCCTGCACTGTATTCATATCCACCACTTCCTGGGGTAGGCCGTTCCATGCATCCACCACCCTTTATGTGAAAAAGAACTTCCTCACATTACCCCTTAATCGGCCTCCCTCTAATCTCATGCTGCGTCCTCTTGTCCTGCTATTTTTCTTATATTGAAACATGTTAGACTCTTTCACCCTGTTAATGCCCTTAAGGTGTTTGAATGTTTCAATCATATCACCTCTCTCCCTCTGTTACTCTAGGGTATACATATTGAGTTTAGTTAATCTGTCCTCATATGTTTTCTGATACAGTCCCTGCACCACTTTGGTTGCCCTTCTCTGGACTGCCTCAATTTGGTTAATGTCCTTGTGAAGGTGTGGCCTCCAGTACTGCACGCAGTACTCCAGATGGGGCCTAACCAGTGTCTTGTAAAGAGCGATTATTACCTCCCTCTTCCGACTTGTGATACCCCTACTAATACACCCCAACATCCCTCTAGCCTTACCTACTGCTTTAGAGGTCTGCTTGGATGATTTCAGGTCATCGGTGATGATGATGATGCCCAAGTCTTTTCTTCCCTTGTGACTCCAGCAACTCCCTCCCAGCCTATAGGTGGCTTCAGAGTTTCTCTTCCCTATGTGCATGATCTTGCACTTCTTTGCATTAAACCCCAGTTGCCACTCTTCTGACCATTTTGCTAGTTTATCCAGATCTCTTATTCTGCCCACACCATCTGGATCATCTACTCTGTTGCAGATCTTGGTGTCATCTGCAAACAGACAAACCTTACCCTCCAGTTCATCTGCAATGTCACTGATGAAGGTATTGAAGAGGACTGGCTCCAGGACTGACCCTTGAAGTACCCCACTTGTGACTTGCATCTCTTCTGACTGTATACTGTTTACCACCACTCTCTGTTTTCTGCCTGTCAACCAGTTTGCAACCCAGTTGACTAATGTCTGACCCACCCCGAGCCTACCCAGCTTATTAATCAATCTTCTATGTGGAACAGTATTGAATGCTTTGCTGATGTCAAGGTAGGCAACATCAATTGCTCCCCCTTGGTCCACCACTCTGGTTACCCAGTCAAAGAAATCTATGAGATTAGTTTGACAGAACCTTCCTTTTGTAAACCCATGCTGTTTTGGATGTTGTGCTCCTATGGATTCCAGGTATTGCACTATCCTTTCCTTAAAGGAGAAGACTCCTGTATAGTTATGATTTGGATATGTCTGATGTATTGTTTATATATTACAGCAATTACTGTAAGTATGTCAATAAGAGATCAGTCATTGTTCTGTTGCAATACATATCTAGAGTCTGAGGCTCTGACACAAGGTTGTAAAGCATCAAGCAAGCCTCCATTTACGTGCAAATGAGTCACTTGTAATACAATCCCTCCCATTCCTTGATGTCACTGCAGCAACAGTGCAGAAGAAAACATAAGGTTATCAATGCAGTCTATCCTGATTTTATTTTAAGTTTGTAATGGCTTAAGACAGTCCTGTCATGCAACTTACACAGATAGTAGTACTTGTAGCCTTAATGTGTGTATAGCAAATAATACAGCTAATATTATTTCATTCACAGGAAACAATCTGATACTTTGTACTGCTCATTTCTCACTGTGAGACAGTTGTAGCATTGTGGAGAGCAGTAGACTGAACCAATCAATCAATGAATCTTTATTTAACCAGGTGAACACCCTTGAGAAGATTCATTTACAAGGTGGGCCTGGGCAGGTTCCCAAAGGATCACACAATACTGAATTCCTCCTTTGCACAAATAATACACATCCCACTTTCAGTAGCCTGAAAGTGGAGAGCTAAATCACTTACTTTATAAGGTGTATTGTTTTACATTTCAAATGCTCCTTAAATCCGAGTTGCTGACTGGAAATACCAAGGGAAAGAATGCATATGACGTGGAAGGAGTGAGCTAAGCAAATACAGAGCACTACAAACACTGAGACTCATTAGTTTCTCTACCTACAACAGCTGACATGTAGCATCTGATTGTTGAGGGACATCCTACTTCATTACAAGTCAGGGGGGGCTGCCACAGCTTGTCCTCAGCACCTCCAAAGTGAAGTGCTGTAGCTCTCACATCACTGCTAATGATTTATAATGGGAATGGGGGCACTTTTAAAATCATGGACCTGAGGGTCCATCACAGTTCCCAAGAAGGTTAGGGAACTTGTTAAGGGTTACAGAGTAATGGACTCTAGTAGAATTTGAACCCAAGTCACCCGGTTCTTATGCTTGTGCTTTAACCACTAGATCACCCTTCTTCCATATGCTGCAGCTGATACTTCTCTGGTAACCTATTCCTTGTTATAGCTGAACTCTTTATTGCCCTACAGCAGCCATCCGATCACTGACTGCAGAGTTACAAAGGGACAGGGGCATATTTGCAAGATTATCTCTCACTGCTGGTGTCAATCAAAACATAGAATGCTAACACAAATAGAAAATAATACAACAGCTGTATAATACCACTCAAAACTCTTATTGTACCCAGAGTCATGTGTTGGGTAAGACTGTTTTTGCTAACATAAACATTAGCACAACAAATACAGGCACTTCCTTATATTAATACTGTATATACATGTCGAATCAGTGCTGCATCACACTCGCACGGTCCGAGTCCCTATTAGAACTGCACTTCAAGAGGTGCACAACACTTGAAGGGTTCCCCATTACTCAAGGGGGGAACCAAACAATGTGGGTTTGGTTTACTGGTGGAACTACATTTAGTGCAGCACCATTATCTGTTGCTCTGATGACATCATCCTCCAGCAACAGTGATGGTAAAATGGAGGACAAACATAATGACAACTTCTGGGGGCTGTACATTTTTATTTACAAACTAGATCTGGACAGCAATAGGACTGCTGGCAACTGGAGGGGGCACACAACTGTTACCCATAAGGAGTTAGGAATATATTGGTGTGAAATATGGGAGACTTCCCCTTTAAGGAGTGTCTCCATAATCTTGCCCACTACTGAGGTAAGACTGACTGGTCTGTAGTTCCCTGCCTTCTCCCTGCTACCATTCTTGTGGAGCAGGATCACATGAGCCCTTCTCCAGTCTTCTGGGACCTCTCCTGTGCTCAGAGACTCACTAAACAATTCTGATAATGGCTCTGCTAGTTCCACCCTTATCTTCTTTAGTACCCTGGGATGTATGCCATCAGGTCCCATTGCCTTGTCCACCCTGAGCTTATCAAGCTCTTGTAGGACCCTTTCTTTTGTGAAGGGACTAGTGCACACCTCCCTCCCCCCTGTGTCCATGGTGCAGAGCTGTGGGCCATGCCCTACCTACTCTTCAGTAAATACTGAGCAGAAGTATATATTTAGGATAGATGCTTTTACATTGTCCTCCTCTTCATACACACCTGTATCCCCTTTGATCTTAGGAATACCCCCTCTGGACTTTCTCCTTTCACTAATGTATCCATAGAAAGTCTTGTCACCTTATTTTACTGTTTGTGTTAGTGTTTCCTCAGTTTGTGCCTTTGCCCACTTTACTGCCTTCCCAGCTTCCCTTAGGGAAGTTTGGTATGCCTCCCTATCTTCATCCTGCTGCATTCCCTTATATTTCCTGAAGGCCAGCCTTTTGGCTCTGACCTTTTCTGCTACTGTGTTTGAGAACCAAAGTGATTTCCTTCTTCTTTTGCACTTCCTTTTCTCACTAATACAACAGGATGTTGCTTCAAGTATTGCATTGTTAATGCTTGCCCACTTTGCCTGTACCCCCTCACTTGTATTTCTTTTTCCCAGGGCTAGTTTAACTCTTTTGACCATCTTATCAAAGTTCACTCCTCTGAAGTCCCATATTTTTGCCTTGGAATGGGATGATTTTGTTCTAGTGGCCAAATTGAACTATACCATGTGATGGTCACTGGCCCCCAGGTGACCTTCTACCTGGAGATCTGCGATCCTTTCCCTGTTAGTCAATACTAGATCTAGGATAGCCCTGTCTCTTGTGGGTTGTTGTACCAGTTGTTTGAGGCCCTCACCCTGCAGGGAATCCACCATGTGTCTAGTTCTGGCAGATGTCCCTGCTGGTGTTGACCAATCTGTATCTGGCATGTTGAAGTCTCCCATTATCAGAACTGTCATGTTTTGTATATCTTCTATCAGTAACTTGTCTATGTCATCCCCCTGGTCTGGAGGTCTGTAAACAACCCCAGTTGGTATGGCTGTCCCATTTCCTGTTTCCAGGGTGACCCACAGTTCTTCTGGCTCCTTATGTGTATTCTGAATTTCTGTAGCTTTGATATTTTCATTGACATAAAGGGCCACTACACCCCCCTTTTTGGACCTCGGTCTCTTCTGAACAGTATATAGCCAGGTACTAAAGTCTCCAAAGAGTGGTTACTGGTAAACCATGTCATGCTAATGGCTACTATGTCCAGTTTAGCTTCTGCCATTATTGCCTGCAGGTCTAGGATCTTGTTTCCCAGACTAAGAGCATTTGTGTACATGATTTTCCATTGGTCAGATTTCAGTTCGTTAGTTGTTGGGCGAGCTCCGGCGTTTCCCCTGTGCATCTTATGGGGAACCGGACCTTTTTCTTTACCTGGTGAGTAAATGAACTACAAACATGCTGAACTCCTGTTTGACCACTAGCTGAGGGGGGAGGGGTGTTCTTCCCATTCGCCGTTTCGGGTGCTGCACCCCTCTCCCCATTTGCTAGTTTAATTATTCTGCAAAGACATCAAACTTCTGCCCCAATGCACTGACTCCCTCCTTAGTCAGATGCAGTCCAACAATTTTAAAGAACTTTTGCTCCTAAAACTGGCTCCCGATAGGGGCTCATTAGACTGCCCCCCATTCCACACCCTTGATGATACTGTGCTTGAGAATACTTCTGTCTTTAAGTACATGGGGATCTGTTTGGACCATCACCCTGACTTCTCAGTATACATTGATGCATACATCGAAAGCTCCACCCCAAACTCAGTGCATTTTATAGAAACAAAGCCAACTTCCCTCTCCTACATCACTGGAAGCTAGTTAAAAGATGATCCTACCTATCTTCAGTTACAGTGACAATGTCTACAGTGCTGCTCCCAAGTCCACCCTGGTCAAATTTGATCTCCTCTTCCATTGATTCTGCTGTACTGCATTGGACTGCCCTCCCTTACTCACCACTGCTCTCTGTACTCATCCCTCCCTCTTTTCTGTTGTTGCCAGATGTATCACATTGCCACAGTGATGGGAAAACAGCAAAGACTATCACAGCAACATTATAGACAGTTTGCTGTGATGGTCCACTGGGTTCCTGATGCTGCTGTCTCTGGGGTGTTCGCCCCCTCCCTGAACCAACTCTGACTTGGAGTTGGTTATTTAAAGTGTGGGGGGTGTGGGGGTATAGCCCCCTGCATGGAGGGTATTTATTTATTTATTTTATTTATTTAGTTTTTTTGGACCGGGTAAGTGCACTAGACAAATCCTGCCTATTTTCAGGCACGAAGAGGGGGGGAGGGGGATACAGATGAATGCCAGCTGACCTTGAACCAGATTATGCTGTTGGTGGTATTTTTAGTGAATGAGGGAAATTTGGCCAGGACACCGTGGAAATTCCCCTACTTCCTGTGAGCAGGGGGGACCCATTTTCTGGTGGGACCAAGATGGCAGAGGCGGAGGATAGTGGAGGAGCTGCACATGGGGCTGCGATAGCCCAGAGTAATTCCTCACCTGTTGATTTCACCGAGTCTGGAAATGCTGAATTGGTGGCTGGGATGCACCTGCGAGGTGGCCAGCAAAACGGCAACTCAAGTGGTCCTTCAGTTTCTGTTGCTACGCTGGGGCTTAGTTTGTCCGAGAAACAATGCTGTTTGGAAGAGGAACTTCTTCGTGTGGGTGCATTATTGGTACAGGAATGTAGGAACCTCACTGTGGAGGATGACAGGAAGCAGAAGAGATCAGAGGGTTCCCCGAGCACTTCAGCAGCAGAGGGGCCAAGCAAGTTGCATCCAGCTACTGAAAGGCCGAAAGTCAGTGAAGTTTCTGCTTCTAAAGATTGGGGAGATCTGGTAGATGAATCCTGGTCTTCAGAGTGTGCACTACGTGGGGCTGGCTGGATTTCGATTTCGGGTGATTCATGGAAGCTGGCTGATGGAACTTCAGCACTACCGGAGTCTGCAGAGATAAGTACTGTGGCTTTATCAGTCCTTCTCCTTTTGTTTTAGTCTCTGAACTTCCAGCCTCCCCTTTTCCTAAATCTACTACTGATTCTGGACTATCCTTGGACAGCCTGCCAGTGGAAATGGCTGCAGATGTGGCTACTTCCTCTGTCATACAGGGGCCAGCTTTGGAACCTGTGGAAAAACCTTCCTATGCCAGTCATTTTAGGCAACCTCTAGAATTAGCCAAGCGGTGAAATGCCATTCATTTACGATATGTTGACCCCAGGGATAATTCACCTGATAGGTTTTATGTTGGAAAAACTTTATTGAAGAAAAGTATGGCTTTTTCCCCTTCTGAAGTCTACACCTTGATCCATGTTCCTGGAGAGTTTACATTTGATGTCAGTTTTCGCACCCCAGCTCTTTTGGAACTATTCTGGAGTCACTATTTAAATCTAAAAACTAATCCCCTATGGTCGGACTTTATTGTACTGCCTCTTTCAAAACAGGCCTTTAGGGTCATTACGATCATGTTCAGAAATGAAGAGGTTAATATCATAGATATTGTTAACTGGTTATCTAAGAGATGTGAAATACAGGGAATCCTGTTCCTATCCTGGATGCAGAGGATTTTGGAATGGGGTTGGAAATTTAGGATTAAACTCCCTCTACTGATTCTGATTTGGTGCATCTCCCAACTGTTTTTTTGGGGAGGGATAAGGGTTCCTTTTTATCCAGGTAAGCCAAGGGTTTGCTTCAAGTGTGGGTCTCGGACTACATAAGCACCTCTTGTGATGTGCTAAAATGTTCTTATTGTGGGGAGTCTGGTCATCCTAGTGCTCACTGTTTCCAAACCTCTAAATGCAATCTTTGTGATGTGGTGGGTCACACATTTGAACTTTGCCCTTTGGCAGCTAAAAACACACCGGAAGCTGATTTTGGGGTACAGGACCATTATATTAGGGAGGCAGTTCGACTTGGTATTCCTACTGGAGGAAGGTTGGATCCCAGTATCTCTGGGGCTAGTCTCCCTTTGCCCGTGTCAGGTTTGATTGATAACTCTACCTCAAGCACAGACTCTATAGATATACCTGAAGTGGTGACTCATGAGGTACCAG
Organism: Neoceratodus forsteri; assembly: GCA_016271365.2. Taxonomy (NCBI): domain Eukaryota; kingdom Metazoa; phylum Chordata; order Ceratodontiformes; family Ceratodontidae; genus Neoceratodus; species Neoceratodus forsteri. The sequence goes on from JADMNL010000022.1 coordinate 345,308,926, forward strand.
AGATAGGACACGGGGGGGTTATTTGCCAGGATTCAGTATTGTCTAGGTTGGATCCCTTGGTAGATGGTTTTACTATGGTTAGTGGCAAGAAAGGGAAATCTGTTAAAGGAAAGGGGAAGGTGGGTAGGAAAACAGCTTTACCTTTCGTGCATGGTTCTATTGCTGACCCTAATACCTTTGCAGTATTGGTAGAGGCTCCAGAGGTGGTTTCCAACATGTCTCTGCCTTCTGCATCCCCCAAGGCCTGAGCCCTTGGAACCTGCTGAAGGACAGATTGGCCCTAAGCCACCAGATGGGAAAAGTGGAAGGGTAACAAGAGCATCTAGCAAAGTAAAGTGACTTTACCCTTTCATTAACTCATGGTTCCCTTTTACTTTAGAGTGGCAACTTTAAATGCAAATAGCATTAAATCTCCTGTTAAACGTCAGAGCACTTATTCTCATTTTTTATATGAAAATCTGGACTGCGTTTTCCTGCAGGATGTTCGTTTGCATTCTCCTATGGAGACAGAGGCTGCCACTACTGGTTGGGTGTGGGGAGATTGTATTTGGTCTTTGGGAAGTGATTTGTGTAGTGGGGTGGGGATTTGTTTTTTACATTCACATATAAAAGTAATTCATCAGATAGAGATTTTAGGCGGTAGGGCCTTGGTTTTGGATGTTAAGTGGAGTTCCTTACCCTTACGGTTACTTAATATTTATGCACCTCAATCTAAATTTGATTGAGTAACCCTTTTTAATTCATTATACCCTTTTCTATGCACCTCTTATGTTACTATCTTTGGGGGGGACTTTAACTGCTCCTTGCCTTCCAGTGTTTCTTCTGGAACGAGGAAAAAAGTGTATAGTGATACGGCAAGCTTGTCAAAACTTCTTGCAGATACTGGTTTAAATGATGCTTTTGGGCCTACCTCTAATGGGTTTGGCAATACTTATTTTTGCAGAACTAGAGCTTCCAGAATTGACTATTTTTTTCTTTCACCAGGGGTTGTAGTGCAATCACAGTCCTTGCAGGAGGTGGCCACATCAGATCATAAAATGCTTAGATTAGTGTTATGTGACGTGCCTGAAGTTCGGAGGGGGCCAGGTTTTTGGAAATTAAATGTTATCTTATTAGATATCCCTGGTGTGGCTGATGGTCTACATTCCCTTTTTTTAGCACGTCAGTCTGTTTTCTTTCTAAATGAAGATTTAAATAATTGGTGGGAGGACATGAAATGTGAAGTCAGACTCTATTTTAAAACCATAGGTCATTTAAATGGGAGATTCCGGCATGATGGACTTCAATATGTTAGAGAATGACTTCATTTTTTGTCTACCTTCCGTCAGTCTTTGGGATCTGCAGGTCTGGATCAAATTAAAAAGGTAAAGGAAGAGTTGGCTAATTTACAGTCTCAGGTTTTACAGGATGTGGAGAGAAAGCATAAATATGGGATTAGTGGTACAAAGAAGGATACTTTACCTTTTGAAAATCTGAAACTTCTTAAACACTCCCGAGCTATGATGTATTTAAACACCTCAACTGGGGCGTGTTACAACAAATACTGGTATTTTAGATACGGTACATGACTATGTTACTGCATCCTTTAAGAGTAGATTGCTCCCTGAGACCCCCATTAATGACTGGTTTCTTAGAAGACCAGTCCCTGTTTTGTCTATAGATGAGCAGTCTACTTTGGTCCAACCCATTACGGTAGATGAACTAAAGACTGCAATTTGATCTCTGAAGTCGGGAATTACTCCAGGTACTGATGGGTTGCCCCATGAAATCTATAAAAGTTTGTGGGAAGTTTTGGGTACTGACCTATGTTGGGTATTGAATGCTGGGTTATAGGCAGGGTCTCTACCTAAAAGCATGTTACAGGGTGTATTGCTTTTACTGTATAAAAATAAAGGAGAGTGTGGGGATTTAGATAATTGGAGGCCTTTGTCTCTTTTGAACACTGACTATAAGATCTTGATGAAAATCTTTTGTATTAGATTACGAGGTGTATTGGGTTCCTTATTACATCCATCACAATTTAGTGGGTGCCACATCAAGGGTTCAGGATGCACTGATCCTACTCAGGAGCTTATAGCTAAGGAGCATCTGGAGACATGTTTGGCATCTGGTTTGTCTTGACCAGGCTAAAGGTTTTGATCAAGTAGAATATAGTTATCTGTGGGAGAGTTTGAAACAGTATGGGTTTCCCTCACAATTTATAAACTGGCTACGTACCTGCTATACAGACATCACTCTGATACCTAGCATAAATGGACGGTTGGGAAGAGATATTGAGGTACATTGGGGAGTACGGCGGGGGTGTCCACTAAGTCCCCTACTCTATGTCTTATCCTTGGACCCCCTTTTGCATGCTTTAAATAATACAGATGATATTGTTGAATTATCAGTTGGTTATATGGACCCACAGATAGTGACAATAGCATATGCAGATGATTTGGTTTTAGTTCTGTCAGATACAAATTCTGCTGTTGCTGCACGGACATTATTGTACACCTTTTCAGCTATGTCTGGTTCTTCTATTAATAGGTTTAAAAGTGGGATATTGCCTTTGGGGTATGGGGCCACCCATGTGGCATTGATTTGGGACATGCCTATTAAAACTGGCTACAGGAAGATTCTTGGTGTTTATTTTGGAGGTGTGGACGATCATTGGTACAATTGGGAGAGCCAATTATTGGAGGCCCGTAATAGCGTGTTACTCTGGAATAAGGGCCGAATGTCTAAAACGAAGTGAATTTATTTGATTAAAACTTTTTTGTTGCCATATTTTTTGTTTATAGCTGCAGTTTTTCCCCCTCCCCCTTCTTTAGAAACCTCTCTTTATGATGTATTTTTTCTTTGTTTATGGGGTAATAGATTAAATCCAGCGAAGAGGGGTATCACTTATTTACCTATCGGCGAAGGAGGTTTGGGTATGGTGAATCCGGTTGTATTATTGCATAGTATATTTATCTTTTATAATTTAGTTCCTTTGCTCAAGGGGGTTGTTAAGATCTGGTCCCCGTGGGTGGCTGATAGTATAGATCCCCTTCTTAGGCATTGGGTTCAGGATTCCTTTTTGGCCTGGCAGGTACGGCTATGTGCATTGACTAGTCACTTTCATACGATGTTTCAAAAGTTGAAATACTGGCATGTTGTCAGAAAAATCTTTCTTCTTCAAACTCGTCAACATTTCTGTAGTACTATATTGCAGGATTACTTTTTTCTGGATCCCTGGTTTCATGATTTACCAGTTTCTGAGCAACATTCCAAATTACAGTTATTAGTAAGCAAGAGGGTACCCTGCTATATATGGGATGTTTTATTGCTATGTCTCCACAAGAGATTAGGAATAAAAGGCAATATGAGGCTTAAAGAACTCTTGGAGAGGTTTTGTCCCAGGGAGGAAACCTGCTTAGGGGTGGTTGAAACTATGGAACATTTTTTTGTGGATTGTCCCTTTGTAGTTTCCTTTTGGTCCCAATTTCAGGATGTGTGGCCTTTAAATCCTTTTCGGGATCCTACATCACAGATCTGGGTGGAAGGGGTTCTGCTGGGCTCTTGGGTGACTTATGATGTAATCACTATGCGCCTGTTAATGGGTCATATAGGCTTTCAGCTGTGGCAAGCATGGTGTAATTTGACACTCTGGCAGAAATTACTCTCTGCATCCCAGATTATTTATAACATTAAGAAGGCAATACTTAGCTGGAGACTTCAGGAAAAAGAAAAAGTGCATCCTGAACTGCTTCGATTGTGGTGGAGGAAAATGAACTGGCTTGACAAAGGGTAAAGGTTATGGTGCTATGTCCAGGCTTACTTGAAAAGTGCTGGGTATCCCTGCTTGCAAGGCTAGAACCTCCTTTTGGGGTAATTTTGGTAGGGACTGCTATTTTCTGCATGCATGTAAGTTTTGTTTTAGACCCACTTCCTCCCTCTAAGGGAGGGCATTTGTATCTTCTGGTACTATCTGTTTTTTTAATTTTCCAATCATTTTATGATGCTGTTTTGTTGTGCATACTTGGTTTCTATGCTTTCTGTACATCCCATTTGTATGCTAGTATACTTGTTTTGTTTCCATTTGTTGTGCATTATGATTTCTACTGTATATATTATTGTTTGATTGTTGCTTTTTAGTTGCAATACTCCCCAATCCTTTTTAGTGGGGGGGGGGGGTTCATATTATTTCTTTTACATTGCTCTGACATGGTATGTTGACAATACTCATTTGTTTTGTTTTCTATATGATTTGTTTATTATTTTATGTGACATACCACAGTTTATATTTCACTTTTGGTCTACTGTTATGATAATAAACAATTCCCTACTATTTTAGTGGGGGGAGTTGGCACTGGTTAGTGTTTTGGGTCACTAAACTGCTGCTGATTTTTGAATGTATGATGTAATACTTATTTCTGTTAATCATTGTTTTATATTATGATTTTGTGTGCTGTAAACACTATTTTGTATATGTTTTGCTTTCTGGTTGTAACAAAAAATTCCCCTTCTCTTTTCGATAAGTGCCATGGGATCTTTAACATCCACCTGAACTACCACCAATCCAGGCAGATGGGACCTCTACTGTAAGTGTCTAAGTGGCTAAGTGGCTAAGCCCCCCACAAAAAAAATACACTTTTCCTCAGTGACGGCACAATACCAGTTGGCAGCATTGTCCTAGATTCCCCCCTTTCTCCCTCACAAAAACACAGAGACCATTGTTTGTTGTTGTGCTCAGACTGGCAATTAATTTATTTATATTCATAATCCATATTCCATTTTTCATTTCTTTTATATTATATTTCCATAATTTCCATTTATTTCCATCCATATATCATTCTCTGATTATCCGTCCCCCAAGTGAAAACCTGGGTGCCTTCTTCTTCTCCTTTTCTGTTAGGTAACGGTGAAAACCGAGACCGCTCTCTCCTTCGTCTTCTTCCTCCACTTGTGTTATTCCTTTTCTTCCCCCTCCCGTCTCCCCTTTCCCCATTAGCCAGTCTCCAGCTTGCGCTGGATGACTGACTTCCCCCCAACTTAGGGTATCACCCTCCCTTAAATCAGAGATGAAAATACTCTCCTTCCTCCTCCTCCTCCTCCTCTTTTTTTTATTCCCCAGCTTTTGTCTGTTTCCTCCATTCCTCTATGAAACCCATTGTTTCCACATTAAACATGTCTATTGCTATGTCTGACAAATGCACCCCATCTGCCCTGTAGAAATCATCCACCCATTCCTCTACTCTCCTTAGTATCACCTGTCCTCCCATCTGCCTTATCAATGTCCCTACCCGCCTATTCATCTTCCTCCTAGCCCTCTCCACTGCTCTGTGGTTATGTTCCTGTCTCCATACCCTTCGTGGAATCATATCCGACCAGGCCAGGCATACCTGAGGCCACCACTGTGTTATTGCCACTAGGTCCCTCTTTATCTGCAAATATGTGTGCACCCATGGTCTGCCTGTCAGGTCTTTGCCCCCTAGGTGTATAATGATTAGGTCTGGACTGGGCCACTGTCCACTGAGTTCTTTCAAAGCGGGCAGAAGCTGTGCCCATCTCATCCCTCGTAGGCCATGCCACACCAACCTACACTGTCTTGCATCTTTGTACAACTGTTTTCCCCCAGCTTTTTTCTTTGCTCTCTTACCAGCCCAGTAAATATAGGAATGGCCGCAGATCCAGACTTCTGTGCTCCTCCCTCTGCCTATGGGGTGCAAAGAAAATTAATTAATTTACATCCACTCTCAGTGCTGTCATTGTATTATTCCCCCCCGCCATATTAGTCTCCTTCCCTTTTTTTTTTTTATATCAGGGCTCTGATGTACCTTTTGTAACTGGCTGACCGCTAGCGCCCTTTCTCCAAAATACCCATCACTGGTTCACCCCCAGCTGCCCACTGTGAGGCTGCCCCAATCCGTAGGGAATGGGATGAGTAATTAGCTGGGTCTTCCCCCAGAAAACCCATGCCCTTTTTCAGTACTGCTGTAATTTGATAGCCGGTGACCCTTTTTCCATCACTATGCACAAATAGCTTCCCCGTCCTGGTTACCTACTCTGCGGCGAAAACTCACAGGGCCTGTACTAGGCATTTCACAATCTCTGACCGTCTTCTCAGTGTTATAATGCACCCTTGCCCTTTTTGGTCAGTCTTTGACCTTTTTAGCTTGATCCACATCTCTCTTGTCCCCCAACTCACATCTTCCCATTCCATCCCTCCTTCCTTGTCTTCTTTCCCATGGCCTACCACCTCACTCACTCTCATAGCCCCAGTGAACATTATCACATAAATCGTGTGAAATAGCTGGGCTTCCTCCTTTGATTTGCATATTGCAGGGAGCGCCCCTTTTAGCTTTATGAGCCACTGCTCCCCTGTTGGCCTCCTATTATCCCCTGGCCCTTTCCTCAACCTGCCCCAGCCCTGCATCATCCTTCTGATGAGCATTGATTTTGTTGGGTCACTCCATCCTTTCAGGCTGCAGATCACACTGATCCCTGCCAAATAAACCCCCATTCTGGCTTGTGCAGTCCCTTTCTGCCATTGTTCCACCGTGAACATACACAACTGTTCCTCCGAGAGTGGCCCACTTACCTCCATCTGGTGTTCTGCCCTGAATGTTTGAAAAACCTTCCAGGCCCCGTCGTAGGCCCTCAGAGTCCGAGGCACCCATAAGCTGTGAAACAGCAGTTCTGCTCCTTCTTGCCAATGTCCCATATGTTCCGCTGCTGGTGCCAGCTCCCGGAAATGGTCCAGCTGCAGATGGGAAAGGCTGTCAGCCAGGGTATTGTGTACCCCTTCTATGTGTTTTGCTCTGAAAAACATGTTCAGCTGCAAAGCCCTTAAAACTAACTGTCGTACTACCTGTATGACTGTCTCTGATTTTGCTCCCTTATTGTTTAGCGCATGACCCACCGCCCTATTGTCACACCAAAATGTCACTTTCTGATCCCTTAAATCTTCCCCCCAGACCAAGGTACATGCCCATATGGGCATGATCTCCAGCAATGTTATATCTCTCACTCTCCTGTCCTTCACCCAACTGACCGGCCATGGTTCTGCAAACCACCTGCCCCTTAGGTAACCCCCCATGCCTATTCCTCCTGCTGCATCCATGTAGAGGTCAAGGTCTGCCAGACTCCTCCTGCCAGAACGAACAACCATTATACTCCTCTAGGAATTGTTCCCATATCTTAAAATCGTCCTTAACACCTCATGTCAGATCCACCCAGTGATGTGGTCTGGTAACCCCTGCTGTAGCTCTGGCTAAGCTCCTTGTGAATGCCCTCCCTGGTCCTATGGCCCTGCATGCAAAGTTCAGGTGCCCCAGCACCTGCTGCACCAGTTTCAGTTGTACCCATCTCCTGCTGGCATGTACCCATATTAGTTCCTTCAACCGCCTCACTTTTTTGTCCAGTAGCCTAAACACCTCGCTCGCAGCATCTATCTCTATTCCAAGGAATTCCATAACCTTTCTGGGCCCCTCTGTTTTCTCTGGTGCCAATGGGACTCCCAGCTCTTTACACAATTCCTGGAACTTACCCATCATTCTCTGTGTCTCTCTTTCTCCTTTCCCAATGAGGAGAAAATCATCCAGGCAATGGACGACTGACCTATAACCCATCTTTTCCTGAAATATCCACTGTAAACATGTGCTGAATGCCTCAAATGTGGCACATGCTGTGGAACACCCCATTGGCATTGCTTTGTCAAAATAATACTGTCCTTCACTCTTAAAACCCAACAGGTCCCAGTCTTCCCTCCTGACTGGAAGCAGTCTGAAGGAGGACTCTATGTCCGTCTTTGCCATCCACGCATCGCCTGTGGCACGGATTATCTGAACTGCATCCTCTAGAGTCATGTCTGTCACCCTCGTATGCTCCTCCCTGATGAAGTCATTCACCGACTCCACTTCTGGGTAGGACAGGTGATGGATCACCCTGAATTCCCCTTCTTGTTTTTTGGGTACCAAACCCAAAGGCGATATTCGCATGTTTTCCAATGGGGGGGTGCTAAATGGGCCCTCTACCCTGCCTGCTGCTTTTTCTTTCTCAATCTTTAGTCTCAGTATTTCCTCTTTCCCTTTCACAGACCCCAGGTTGCTTGCCTCCCTTGCTTGCCTGGGCCCTTCCGACTGCAATGAAAACCCTGTGCTAAAGCCCTCTAAAATCATGTCCCGTACGCTTCTGCCAGGATATCTGGCCAGGCAAACTGTCCATGCTGACAGGTTGATGGGGGATCTGGCCAAGTCAAATTGCTCCCTGTTGTGCCCCCTGCCCCCTTTCCACGGCTCCTCCCTTCCTCCCTGTCTAACCTTCCTTACTTCACTTGATCTGGCCCCCTCTGCCCCCATAGCCCCTGCCCCTCCCTCCCTTGTTCCATGTTTGCCCTTTAAACCCTTGGTCCTCTCAAAAAAGCTGCTGGCCTGACCCTTGTCCCCCCAGACCTTGTGTTCCCTGTGTCCCTGCTGTTCTGCACTTGCTTGCCGGGTGCACCCCTACGCATTTTGAGCAGGCATGTCAGAAACGACACTGAGGCCACAAGCATAAAGCCCTGTTATAAGCCCAGCAGCATCTCTGTGGCATAAAAACCTTCTTGCTCCACCCACTCTCGGGTGTGGACTGATCTGTTACATAATCCGTCCATAAATCGATCTGCTTGGTGTCCCATCTTACATCCCCGAATGTTGCCATTCTTTGTCGAAAACATTCATCATAGTATATCCATCCCACCCCCCCTTTGCTTTTTCTCTCCGTATTATTAATGAATAGGTAATGAGCGGGATGCCTAGCTCCGGCCTCTTTTCCAGGACAATGGCTGAAAAAAATTGCAAAACCTAGAAACCACCCATCCCAAGTCTTTCCTTTTGTGAACTTGTCATCCTCTTTTTTACCTAATAACATTATGGCCGCTGCCATCTCATTCTTACCTATGCTCTCAGTCTCTTCATATCTGGCCGCCGCCTCCCAACTCACCAAAGCAAATATATCCACATATTCTCCTTTCCATATTTTCTCTTTCATGGCCAGTGGCACATGTTCGCCTAATCTCATCCCAGGTATACCTACCTCTCTTGTACTTTGCCCCTCTCTTTCCTTTCCTTTTATAGTATCTCCTGGCCCTTCCTTCCCTGTCCTAATTTCCGCCAGAACGGATTCCATCTGCCCTAGCCCTCCTGTTCCCAGTGCCGCTACGATTTGTCCTATATACTCTTTTATACTATCCCCCACTGCGTTGGATGTGTTACCTGTAGCTATCTCCTGGCCACGCTGCCTGGATTCCTCAAAAGGTCCCCTTGCTTCTTCTTGTGACTGAAGTGGGGGTGGAGGGTGAGCTACTGGGATCTGCGGGCCGGACCCCCTGTTCTGAGCTTCATGTCCAGGTTCCACCAGGGAGGCTCCCCTCTGATCGGGGTTGGGCACTGGCATCACCGGGTCCACCGGCCATATGGGTACTGGGGCGACCGCCTTGGCAGGCTCTGCCACTGGCGGCACTACCCTAGCGGGGCTGTGTGGCCCTTTGGCTGGCCTCTTCCCTTTGCCACCTTTACCGGTGCCCACTTTTCTCTTCTCCCCAGGCCTCCCCAGTTCCTCCCCCTCCACCAGCTCACACATTCTGTTTGCTTTTTTCTGCCAGGTCAATAATAGCCTTGTAGGTGTCTTCCTTTGATGGCTTGCTCTTCCTGGGTGCCATGTCTGTCTTATCTGCTCTGTGAAGACAACTATAGAAAATAAAAACAGGGTTATTTTTATGTCTTAATCTCCATTATGCCTTCTCTTGTCCGTTACACCAACCACCATGCCATAATTCCCTTTTCTAGTATTGTACAGGCGCCTTGGTTTTAGAAAGGCGCCTTATATAAATAAATAAAGATTGAGATTGAGATTGATTTCCCGCCTGGCAGGAAGCTCTTTTTCCTCCCCCTTCACCCGGGTCCCCCCTTCCTGTGACCTCCTCTTATATGTGGGATTAGTGTCCTGCGACGCCACCTACGGTGTCCCTTCTCCTCCTGCCATCTACTGGAGGCCCCGACCCAGTAACAACCCCATGTGCCCAGAGGGGGAAAACCCCTAACGTGCTCCTCCATGCTGCGTGCTACGTCGTGCCATTTTTTTTTTTTTGATAGCCCTCATATTGGCTACCCCAGGGAAACAGGTCCCCACCTGTCATTTACAACCAACCAATCCAGTAAAGGACCACCATCTGCATGCCTACTCCAAACCCGGGCCTCACCACCCAACAGTCCGTGCCCTGCATGCAACAATAACCACCCCCCCGGCATCCCACTTCAAAACGGCATCACCATGACCATCGCAGTGCCCCCCTGTGCCAGCAAACCATGGTCCCGGCTTTGCCCTCAACAGTGCGATGCCTCACCTCGGGCCCCATCTCTCCCTCTCCTCGAAGTCCCCTCCCAGACTACCCACTTCCCTTGATATACGTTACCACCTGCCCTAAAGCAGCCTATACTGCCAGAGCAAGCGGCCACCTTCACGCATAGGCACCACCGCATGTGTGATGCCATGCCACGGTGGCCTCAAAAAACAATCTGTGGTTTTACTCAAGTAGCCTTCCAATACTTGTACCCCAGACAGTATACTGCTACAGAATGACTTGAAAATTGAATGCCATGGAGGACAATGGCTGAGATTGCCCAAACCTCTTCCCCGCTTCCCCCCTCCAGGCCAATCAGGTTGGGGAGCCAACCTCCACAAACTTCCTCTTATGGCACAATGGCTTCCACACAGTCTGAACCAAGGACCTTCACTCCCCCAATGCCTCTTCCCCGAGTCACACGGTATGCCAGAGAAGCCATAGGAGTCAACCCCAATCTGAATCTTGAATACCGCCCTGCTGCACATCCCAGCACCTTAACCACTGTGATGTACTGCCTCCCCCTCTGAGCCCCTGATAGGAATCGGCCATAGCCAACCAAAAAAGGGGGGGGCCACTGTGAGCGCGAGCACCGCACGGTGTGTGATGTCACGCCGCGTGGCCTCCCACTGCACTCTCACTCGCCTTTCACCTCCAAAGCCGCTTCTAGGCCTGCCACTTTTTTCCCACACCCAGCGCTGGCTTCCTCAGCCCGAAAGCCCCAAAGATGGGGCCCACTTTCAACACGAGGTCCGCATGGCGTGTGACGTCATGCCATGTGGCCTCAAGCGCGACCATGCTCATTTCCAAAAGCTCCAAAAGCCAGAAGTTTACTGCCAGATGGGACTCAGACTCACGATCCTTGCTGTAGGGAGCCAGTGCATTGTTCATTAAGCTACTGGGGCAGACAGTAGTTTCCACTCATTCCTTCTGACCGCCCCTTCCAAATGACTACAGCCTGAGCCACTCCAGCTATTTCTTCTTTCTAAAGCAATTTCCCAGCAATTCTTACTTCATAAAACCGCTAAAGTACGCTACCATGGCTGATTTCAAATGACTGGCTCTTAACAATTGCTGTCTCGCCCTGCCCTCTATCAATATTCCGTACCCCAACTAAATGCTGTAATGGTTATTATTCCTAAACAAACACTTCACTTTGCCCTTAAAACATTATCGTAACCTTACCTCTTCCCTTTGTGAAAACCTAAGAATTGTATTGCCAATCCGACGTGCTGCAGTTGATGTTAAATCAAATTCCAGCAAAAAGTGGCGAGGCACCCATGTACTGTCCTTTAAGTACCTCCCTTCTCTCCTCCCCTTCCTGCTACCTGCTCCATTGTCCTGCTTCTGGCCCCTTCCCTTCCCTCTCCCCTCCCATCTGAGCACAACCATTACCAAAAGGAGGGAAGGGGTGCACCAGGACAACATGGTCAGCCCCCTTAAAGGGCAAACTCCATTATCCCATCGCTGTATTGATGGTCAGCAATGTTCCTGTCACTGCGACAACATGGAACCTTTGCCAGACACTTTATCCACTGTGCCTCCTTCACCTCTAAGTTCTGGTTTGCCTCATCCCTCACCACCCCTCTGCACTCCTATTTTCCACCACTCCCACCTTCTACCCTGTCTGAAACATTGCTTCTTTTTCCCTCTACCTTCCCTCCAGGAAACTTCAGCAGGCCAAGCTGCCTTCTTATATCACTTTCCCAAGTTTTGATCCTCCCTCACCCTATCTCTCTCTCTCTCTCTCTCTCCACTCATCTTTGCCCCTCTCCTTCCTCAAATCCCTTCTTTATGACTTATTACCGCTTTCTGCAACTGTACCAGACCTCTGACCCTTGTTTTTCCCTCCTCACCCTCACTGTTGATCTGCCACTCACTCCCACTTCCCCTACTGTGAGCAGTTTCCTTCTCCTTTAGACCCTTGATCTATGTGAACTTGTACTGCTCCTTTTCACTCACATTAGTAATGTTTAGCTCCTCTACCAAACATAATGCTCTGGCACTGATAACTCCAGCACTTGCACAGGCTGAGTGGCATTATGCTGCTCCTTTGTGGATTCACATCCAGCACTTTATTTTGCACTGGTACCTTAATACATTTGTTTATTTATATATTTGAAAAGTTTAGCCAAAAAAGGAATACTGAGCTGCAATAGCTCATTTCCAGATGTGTCCTGGGGGGAGGGGGATACAGAAGATATATGGAATGCAAGATATAAGACATTTCATACAGTACATGCCATCAGGTTGGGAACAGGTATGAATATCCAGTTACATAACAAACTTGAAGCTTCATATATATACATTTACTTTACAGAAAACCAACTCACTTATACACACACAAATGCTATGCTATACATTTCCATGATTGAGCTTACAAGAATAAGGGCAAAATCCAGACAGTTAATAGATAATCTCAACAGACACAAGGGTATAAGTTGAAGTCATTTGTTAGGTTAACGGGGGAGCAGGGAGGTGAGGGAGATTGCCCAGACAAAGGGCCTTCACCCCTTTGTGATGCAAGAACCCCACAAGGGGTAGGCAGGGAATAAGTATGGAAATTTGGTAACCAAAATGAGCTGGACATTGCTGAAGGAAGGAGAGTGGACCTGAGAGGGGGAGGGCAGGTCAAGTACAATTGCAGGAGGGAGATATGTGATGTCAGAGAAGAAGGGATAGTGATTAGTGGGATTGAGTGGACCCAATTTCTAAGGGTAGGGAGTTCTAGATACTTGGGAAGTGGTACAAGAAGGCAGCTCACCCTGAAGTGGTATGCCGGGGGGGGGCAAAGGGCTCTGTGGGGAGAGTTTCAGAGGGAGTAGAGAGGGGTGGGACAGAGATGAAGGAGTGGGTGTTTACATTATTTTTTTAAGCAATAAGGCATGATGGGGTTGTTCTGAAGCATGAGACAAAGCTGAGTGCTACCAGCACCCAAGAAGTGCCATTAGCCCACCCTAACGCACCACTTGAAGTGCCTTATTGTAATTCTGAAATGGTCCTTTTTAGTAAACTGGATATTTTTGTTGAGCTACTTTCAGCTGGACTGTTGTGCTGGGACAATGGCCTGGCTGAATGTACCTCTTGGCCAATCAGTAGCCAGCATTCTTTCTACCCATTTCATAATTTGTGTTATCACTGTATTTTATGCCTGCATAACTGCTATATATTCTTTACCGTACTATTATGTCTTATTGTAATGTACTTTATTGTATTTTATAAAATGGGCAAAGGATTTTGAGCAATCTGATTGGCTGTTAACTGTGTGTCAAAAGTGTCTAACACTCAGCTAAAACTAGTCCTGCCAACCTGGATGCAGTACATGCTCAAAATCCTTGTAACATTAGAATGTTCAGAAATTAAACACATGCCATTACCTCCCACAGTAGCAACTGACACTATAAAAGTTAAATAATCTCTGCAGTTCTGCAATTCCTCTTGAAAATGTTTCTACATATGAATGTTTGTCTTTTTTTACACAGTTTCTGTTTTTTTTCAGTTTTTAATTACACTTTCACTGTACCTTCCCCTGCCATTTGCCTGTCGTTCTTGCTTGCTTAGCAGTCCATTTAAATTGCTGAAAGTCACATCCCGCTCATCCCCCTCTCATGCAGCCATCCGATTTAAAGCACTTCTTTTCTACCAGACCTACTCCTCACACCTCTCAAAAACTGGACTCCAACTCACAATATAAAAGCTGAAATTTAAGCAGTTATATTTTAATTCTAACACTGTCATGGAGTTCGGGGGGAGTAGCGGCTGGGGTAACCATGACAATGAGGAGAGAGACTGCATCTCTGCTCCTTCATACAAAGCACCTGCCATTCAGTGAAATCTACCAGAGGCAAGACAGGCAAAACTTAGATCACCAGCTCATTGATTTTTTTATTTATTTTTTCATTTGCTTACCACCATGTTCTGCTTCAATCTTTTTCCTCCTGTCTGCCCAGCTCTCCACTCACTTGCCATCTGCTGGTTCAGCTGTCCACTCCGGTGATCCACTCTCTTGGCTGCCCACCCGCTTTCTCACACCTCATGACCCTCAAAAATTGAAGTAAAAATGTAGTGAGAGAAAGGGTGCCATTAATCTTAAGTATGGAATTCCTGAATTTACTTGCAATGTGGGAGCCCACCAGGATTGTGATGCTCAACTACTCCATTGCCTCACTAACAAAAAAAGCAGCAGAAAAACAATACTGAAGCTCTGCCAGCTTTTGCAGGTCATATCAAGACTGACTTGACATTACTAATGGTGTGGGTAATCAAAGGCTGTAATGGGGGTGTCTACTACAAAAAGAAATAAAACTACAACTATCGAAGCCATAATGGGACATAAAGACTAAGGCAAAAAAAAAAAACAGACAAACATAAAAAAATCTTACAGTTCACATAGTTGGAGAGATTATTTTAGCAAAAACTAGGCTAAATTTGAAATATTTAAAATGTTAAACACATATTTGTTTTACAGTCCAGATATTGGTATGCTGACTGAACAATGAAACATGTACAGTGAAAGCCATTACAGCAACAGAAATTGACAGGTCACTGTAATGGTCCCTGCTAACACCGGCACTGCATCTCCTGGTGTTTAACCCCTTCCCCAAGACAACTTCAACTCGGAGCTGGTTAAATAAATACCAGGGGGGGTGGAGGGTTTGGGGGGAGCAGCCCCCCTAAGAAAAACCTACTGGCATATTTACAGCATAGTGCTAACACTCAGCATTGTGTCGGTCAATGTCAGGGATGTCAACAACTTTGGTGTCACTGTGGCATGGGTAAACCTCAGATATCATTTGAAAAACAAGCCCATTTTATAAGCACAATAAGCCAGTCCGGGGTGTGGGTTAGACAGTTCTAATGCACAGCTAGGGGGCTGGATGCACTCAGCCTGTGGCCTTGTGCCTCACTATGCTCCCAGCCATGCATTAGAATTGTCTAATGCACACCCACTCTTGGCTTATTGTGTATGTATTTTAATAGGTGCCAATAGCATAGCAGTTAGCACCTATTGTCGTGCATACTCTTTTGTACATTTAGTCAAGTTTAAAGTTACAGTCAGTGTGAGTGACTCAGCTGCATGATTTCATTGATGGTGTCAGTGATAGGGCTTTTAGGTCTAAGTGTAGGGTTTCAGACCTATACAAAACTGAGTTTGATTCCCTGTGTTGCACATTTTTTCTTTCTCACTGCAACTTTTGCTGAATGAGAGAAATAGTTAGATGTCATTGCTGATGTAGTGAAGGGTTTCAGAAGATTTAAATACCAGGCTTTCAGATAATTAAACTTAGTTCCACAGTGTGTTACGGTCAATTAAGTTGGTCCTGGGTAAGGCTTGTCTAGATTTTAATGCAATTCGAGTCACTTGTTTTGCAGGTTGTGACATAACCTCTCCACCATAGGAACAACAACTTGCTTACCTGTAGGTCTGTGGCACATTGAATCTGTATTACTGTAAAAGGCAAAGGATCACCAGTTCAAATCCTGGCAGGGACTCAAACATTTTATTGTTTGAGGATGAAAACTCACTTGAGTGACAATTCATGGAGGTGTGGCACTGGAATAGCAAATTATAAGATAAGTAAATGGTTCCATGTGATATCAGTGACAGCACAGTAGTGAACTCCACACGAGTGAGGGCACATCACCAGAAAGAAAAACGGCAATGTGCACAACATTGAAACCAAAAAGAGCAATGATCATCACTATTTTCTCCAGGGCTGATATTTACTACAATTTTTATGAGGGGGGGCTATGCCCCCACACCCCAAGTTATAAATATCATCAACTCTGATAGGGGGCCTGACACTGGGGTACAGGCAAAAATTTGTGAGGGGCTGTTGCGGGGGTATCAGGTCATCAGGGGAGATAACATTGGGGGGGCACACTGCAGATGGAGGGACCTCATCCAGGTGGGGGGGACTGTACAGCACTAATCTGGGAAATCAGGGACCATGGAAAAAAATAATTACCCAAACAGTACAAAATAAAATTAAACCCACACACCTAGCTAGCTCCAAGCACAGATCCTCTCACACTGCAGGCATTGACTGCTTCCACAGCTCCAGATGGCCAGCTGGGAACTGCCTGGCCAAACTACCTCCTATATCCTGATTCACTGTACCTCCCTCTCACAGTCGCTTTATTCTTCCTTTTGCAGTTCTTGACCCCTCACACTCGTTGTCACTGCCCTCGCTATCCTTTCCCAATTGCTCTTATCAAAGGTGGTTAAATTGAGTCACTCACATTGAGTCACTCAATTTGACTTACTCACATCATGGGATACCAAGTAAATAAAGCTAAGAATAATAATTTGTGAAAGTAAATTTCCTACTGCCATTAGATCCCCATCACTTGTTTTGCAGCTTGTGACATAACCTCTAAACCACGTGAAATGCCACTCTTTTCCCTACAGCTCAGTGGCACATTAAAGGTGTGTTCATGTAGCAGGCAAAAGATCAGTGGTTTAAGTTCAGCAGGGCCTTAAGCATGTTTTTAATTTTTTTTAAGGTGGAAACTCACTTGAGTAGCGATTTGTGATGGTATGGAGAGGAATAGTAAATTATATGAGGAGTAAATTTAGCTAAGAAAAACAATTTATGAAAGAAAGTTGCTTTCTGGGATTAGATCCCATTCACCTCCTATGCAGGTATGACATAACATTGATGCCATAGGAAATGCAACACTACCTGCAGCTCAGTGGCACATTAAATGTGTGTGTACTTAGCAGGCAAAGGATCAGTGGTTTAAATTCAAACACTACATAGTTTGAATTCAGGAAGGACCTTAAACATTTTACTCAACTTTTTTGTGAGATGTAAACTCACTTGAGAAGCAATTCATAGAGGTGTAGACTGCAATAATAAATTATGTGAGAAGTATCTATTTGTGAAGATAAATTGCCTGCTGGGCTTAGATCCTCAGTAACATGTTTTGGGGGTGTAAGATAACCTCTGTATCATAGGAACTGTACATCACCTGCTTGCATTTCAGTGGCACACTTAATGTGGGTTTGCTTAGCAGACAAAGGATTAGTGGTTCAGATTTGAACAGTGACTTAAGCATTTATTTTTGTAATATGGAACTCAGTTGAGTGGTGATTCATGGTGGTGTGGAGTCAGAATGGTAAATTATATGAAAAATAATTTAGCTTTAAACAACAATTTGTGAAGGTAAATTGGCTATGGTTAGATTTTGTGAGATGTAAACTCACTTGAGAAGCAATTCATGGTGGTGTACAGCATAATAATAATTTATATGAGAAGTAACTATTTGTGAAGATAAATTGCATGCAGGGATTATATCCCCAGTCACCTGTTTTACAAGCTGTGACATAACCTCTACATTATAGGAACAGCAACTCCCTTACAAGCAGCTTAGTGGCATACTGAATGTGTGTTTGGATAGTAAACAAGGGATCAGTGATCTAAATCCTGGCAGGGACATGACATTATTTTGTAGATGGAAACTCACGTCTTGAGTGATGATTCATGGCTGTGTGGAGCTGGAATAGTTAATTATATGAGAAGTAATTTAGCTAAGAACAATAATTTGTGAAGGCAAATTACCTGCTGTGATTAGATCCCCAGTTCTATGTTTTGCAGGATATGAGATAGCATCTACATCATAACAACTGCAACTCACTTACATGTGGCTCAGTGGAACACTGAATACATGTGTTTGCTTAGGAGGAAAAGAATCAGTGGTTCAAATACAGGCAGACAGTTAAAATCAAGACAGGGGGCCAGATTTTCAAAAGGCGATGCAGGGCTTGCATCAAGCCGTGCGTCAAACCATGTTGTTGTCACAGCTGCACCAAAATTTTGCCACAAACTGCACCTAATTTTAATAGGTCAGGCACAGTTTTGACACTTTACCTACTTTATGGCAGCTTGCACCAAATATTTGGCACAGACCCCTTAAAAG
This sequence comes from Neoceratodus forsteri, assembly GCA_016271365.2. Classification (NCBI taxonomy): domain Eukaryota; kingdom Metazoa; phylum Chordata; order Ceratodontiformes; family Ceratodontidae; genus Neoceratodus; species Neoceratodus forsteri. The sequence continues at coordinate 345,327,194 of JADMNL010000022.1, forward strand.
GGTACCTGTAATTGCCACAAGATAGTCCAGAAAGAGTTAGTCTAACTTGTGGCAGTTGGTGGACAGGATTGAAAATCCTGATCGCTGACCAGGAGTATGCCATAAGCCCCCCATGTGCTATATGTTCAGCACATATGGAGCTTGAGGTATTCTCAGCCTTTTGAAAATCCAGCCCAGGGACTTTAATATTTTTTTTTTCAAATTTTTGTAAGATGAAACTCACCTGAATGATGATTCTTGGTGGTGTGGTGTTGGAATAGTACATAGTGTGAGAAGTAAATTTATCTAAGAAGAACAATTTGTGAAGGTAGATCACCTGCTGGGTTAAGAGCAGTGTCAATGGCTCAGCAGGTTGCATACCCACCTCTGAGGCTAGAAGATCAGAAGGCTGTGGGTTCTATCCCCACACCAGGCACTTGGGTTAAATCCCAATACTGACACTATAGTGCAGCATGAGGTGCTGTCTTTTAGATAAGACATTAAACCGAGGTCCCATCTGCCTGTTCTGGTGGTAGTTCAGGTGGATGTTAAAGATCCCATGGCATTCCTTGAAAAGAGTTGGGGAGTTTATTAACAAGAAATCAAACAAATACTCATACAAGCAAAAAAACAAACAGTGGAAATATTACAATTAACATCATTGCAGAAAAATAAAAAAGAAAGAACAAAAACTGGGTAAATATGCTGTCAAAAAAAAGAAAAACTAGTTTCTGAAAATAAGCATGCCAAGTACTGCCAACTGCCAAACAGGCCAAGTCCAAGTTCCTTAGAGACCTCCAAACCGGTCATCTACATGACCCTAAGAAATTCTGGGGCCACATAAACTCCCTCCTCAGAGGTTCCACAAAAGCACAAGATGACTCACTCCTAGTTGGGGATACATTTACCAATGACCCCTCTAAAGTTGCCGATGCCTTCTGTGCCTCCTTTGCCAATCCTAATGGATACCTCCCACCCCTGCCTGGGACTTCCTTCCACCCCAACATGGACAGGGTGCTACCTCGGCCCTTATTCCATCTGCAACTTGTTGAACCTGCAGCTGTTCTTCCCCTTCTACTCAAAATAAATCCAAACTCTTCCCCGGGAAATGACCTCTTAGAACCTCGGCTGCCGAAGTCTGCTATCGCCTATCCTGTCACCCTGCTCATTAACAGGTACCTCTGTGAAGGAACTGTCCCCAGTAAGTGGAAGGTAATAACCATTATCCCTGTCCACAAAAAAGGACCCCAGGACAGAGTGGGAAACTATAGGCCCATCTCTCTTCTCAGCCCCCTGGGGAAAATTCAGGAAAGGTTTGTATGTAATCAACTCCAGGACTACCTTGAGCAACACCTACTCCTCTCCAGTGTACAGCACGGCTTTAGGAAAGGCTATGGCACCGACACCACCCTTATCCGTCTAACATCTGACATTCTCAAGGCCATGGACCAAGGCATCCCTATGGGTGCCCTATTCATTGACCTGTCCAAGGCATTTGACCTGGTCAGCCATGAACTTCTCCATGCCAAACTTCATCAACTCAGCCTGGATCAGCTCTCTCTCTCTCTCTCCTGGTTTGTGAGCTACCTGATTAACAGATCTCAAAAAGTCTGTTGGAGAGGAGTACAATCTGGCACTAGAACCATGGTCTCTGGGGTACCCCAGGGCTCAATTCTGGGCCCCCTATTATTCTCACTCTTCCTCAATGACATCAAAGGGGACTGTGCACCCAGCAACCTTATCCTTTATGTGGATTACACCGTTGTCTACTGCAGCGACCCGCAACCCTCTGTTATCTCCTCCAAACTTCAGGCCAGCCTCTCAGCTCTTGAGGTCTGGTTCACCTCTAACTCCCTACAACTGAATGAAGACAAAACTAGGGCAGTCCTATTTGGGACTAGACACCAGGGCAATGACCGTAGCGAGCTACTCCAGCTCACTACAGCCCAAGGGAGGAAAGTAGCAGTCACTGACCAGTTCAAGTATCTTGGGGTTCTCCTTGACCAGGAGCTGACCTATAAACTACATATCGATGCTTTAACTAGATCCATTCACCAAAGACTCAGCCTTCTCTACTGCTTGGGAAACTCCCTCTCCGGGGAGGCATGACGAGCCATAGCAAACTGTAACCTTCTCCCCTCCATGCTTTATGGTTCTCCTGTGCTACAGTCTCTCCAGGAGTCAGAGCTAAACAAACTTTCCACACTCTACCACTGAGTAGCTCACTTTGCAAGCAACTCCTCCCCGAGGAGGCATCACTGCGAGGCCCTCTCTGACCTACACTGGCCCTCCCTACGGCTTAAGCTGGCTTATCCTATGGCCTGTCTGGCCTTTTAATTCACCTTCTTAGGTCATCTGCCTCACCTGAGTGGGCTACTCACCCTTAAAATCCATTGCTGAACTCTCCAATCCGCAGCAAGCCATCCCCTTGCCATCCCTTGTGTCCGCACTAACCAAGGAAAGCGCTCCTTTCAATATGCAGCTTCCCACTTATGGAACACCCTCCCAGCAAGCCTACTTGACAAACCTACCCTCCTAGGGTTTAAAACTGGCCTCAAAGTGTACCTTCTGGAACTCAGCCTCTGTGGTTGTAATCGCTAGACCACGTCCTTGACCTACCCCCTTCCTACGTCAGCTGACCAATGCCCTCCACCCCTTGTATCGTCTATGGATAATGCTAAAAACACTGTTTACCTGACTTAAGCAACTGTTCAACCTTGTGATTCCTGCTGTTCCCTGTTCCCCATGTATGTTACCCACTACCCGACCTGTACCTACTATTAGTCTACTGTATCCCAATGTTTATGTATGCACTCACTGTAACTTAATATGTATTCCACTCAAATCCTACTGTATTTTTCATCTATGTATGTAGTCATTGTAACTAACTCCGAGTCGCCCCTGAAAAAGGGATCTCTGGTCTCAGCATGCTTACCCGGTTACCAAAATCTAAATAAATAAATAAAGTACCTACAAAATATCCATACACAGGAAGGAGTATCAAAAAAAAAAAAAAAAAGAAACCAAAGCAATATGGATTACATTTAGGTAATGGGAGCTTCAGAATCAGTAATCCAGTGTATGCTGTTCCAAAGATTTATAAGAGACACATGAGTTGCATGTCTAGCTTCAGCACAATATATCCATCTAAGGTCAGTTGAAAGTTTATTAATGAGAGCTATGTGAACAGTCTGCTTCTGTTGTAAATAAAATAAGCATCTTGAGTGCCAGATATGCCATTTAAGAACAGTAAAAACAACACTGAGGGTGCTCACATACCACCTTCTCCAAGGACCTGTATAATAACCTTAAATCAAGACTTCATATGTAGCTAAACTAAATTGTTGTGCAGACCATACAGAATAAGAAAAATACATATGTTCCATTCTCTCCAACTGCTGGAGACAAGATTCTCTGGAATATTGCCTATCCAGTAATTTCTTGTGCTTATGATTAGCTGTAATATTTAGTTTTTCATGGCAACAGAGCCAATGTATGTCCCACATCCTAGGGGGTATACTAGATTCAATCAACAGAGTTTTCAGGGATGACTTAATAGGAATAGGGCAAGATTGAAAGGAAGTATAAAAGAAAATTGTATCAATAATTAATTGGTATAGACATTTCTGATTAAAAAAATAAAATCTGCTGGTTTGTAATCTTCCACGTTTTCAATTCAGGAAAAGTCTCCCTAAAATAGGGAAGGGTTTGAGGGATACTCTTCAGAACCTTAAGTAATCTGGTATCCCATTGTGCAAACCATACTTTACAATGAAAAAATAATAAAGGACTCCAACATTTATCTGTATTCTGAAGCAAAGGTTTTAGATTAGTAACTAAAAAAAATACTGTAGAAAAAGACAAGGGGATTAATCATATTTAGGCCCCCCAGTTTCAAAGGTAAATAGGTGATATTCCTTTTCAACAGATGTAATCTACTTCCCCATAATGCTTGGAAGTAGACTTTAAGAATTGAAGTTTCTAAAGCTTTAGGTGGTGGAAAAATAGAACATATATATACATAAATACAGAAATCAGATCATTTTATATAACATAAATTTGTTTCTTTCTGAATTTCCACTTGTTCCATCTTGCAACAAGTTGTTTACCCTGAGTAAGTTTAGATTTCCAGTTAAGGACATCTAATTGATCAATCCCAAATTTAACCCCCAAAATCATGATAGGGTCTGAGCTAAGCCTAATGCCAGCAATACAGGCTAATGTATGTTGTTGTAGGCCTAAAGGTTTCCCCACACATTTATATAAGTTTAGACAGGTGAACTTGAAAAGGTGCCATATATTGTACATAGTATTAATGTTGACTCAGCTGAATATTCATCTTTTACCAAAAGACAAATGTCATCCGACTACACCAAAGACATGTAAGGAACCATACCTTCTTCAGTTTGTAATGGTGTAAGAAATGGAGCAGAATTTAAAGCTCTCCATAGATGGTCAATGCAGTATGCATAAAACAAGGTGTTTATAGGGCACCCTTGTCGAACACCTCTTTTTACTGGTATCATGGGACTCCACCAGCCATTGACTACCAGGGAAACATTGGCTGTTTGGGGTATGCTACCATTGCCACAGTAAATTTTAATACTTAGTCTCTTTCCAGTCTAACTTGTGTTATCAGTTGATTGGATTTATTGCTCCCACTCTGCTTTACCTTCCAGGGTAGGATGAGGAGTCCTTCTGTGGGGGGAAGCCCCCTTTCTTGGAGACAGAGCAGCAAGTTCTGTGGAGAATTGTGGTGCTAGCAGCGACATGACGTTATTGATGTGTAGTGAAGGAAAAGATTTGACCCATTGAACGCAAGTGGCTTGAACCTCAGAGCAGATCACTGGAGTGCTTTCTTTATAGTTTGGGACATTTGATTTGAGTTAGACTTTGAGTTTGAGCTGTGACTGGGACTTTTTTTTTAAAGAGCTGTACATAAATCCTTATGTACTGGTGAAACATTTATAAAGTTTCTCACTTTATTTATTTATTTTTGTCATTTTTGTACTCTCCTTTATTCCCCTTTTGTACATTTTTTGTTTTTCAATTATGCCTTCAAAGTGTGCCCTGAGTGAAATAAAATTTGGATTTTTGGTTCCAGTAAAATTGTTGAACTGTCAGCTTAGAGAACAGTTTGAAGTTCCCTACTGTTCTGCTTATTTTTGTTATTTATTCTTTTCACTATATCTATCGCTATTAGACACTTTTTTCCATATTTCCATAACTCCAACTTAAGTCTATCCCTTTTACTCCAAACATCAATTGAATTTCTCCACCTTAGAACTTCTACACTCATCATCTAAAACCTAACCCCCAACTATTTGTTAGATTAATAAACTTAATAGGCTCAATAAAAGTATCAAGCTTTGCAGATTCCATAAACTATTCATTTTCTTTAGCTGTTGTAAGGTAATGGGTCATTTGAGCTTAGTTTGTAAAAGAGCACCAAGAGCTTGTTTTAGCATGCATACAGTTCACCCAGTGTTTTAGAATTAGCATTTAAAAAACCCATCTTTATTTTTTAATAGGAAATTTCCAATTAAACTAAGTATTTTAGATACTACATCGCAATAGGAGACGGGAGTTGGTTCATAGTAAAAGGCAACAATTCTAGTGCAAACAAATTGTGATAACGGACAGTTTAACAATTTTACAATCTTGAATATACTGAAAACCTTGAATTCATTTGAATCAATTGTGGGGGTAACTGGGCAATTGATTCAGCCCAGGTGGGACAATTAACAAGACAGTTAAATAATTGGAAACAGGCAACATTACAATATGCATGCGTGGCATTTTGAGGGAGCAAACCGCCATTATTCCTGACTTACTCTTGATATACAGACAGAACTTGACTGCAGCCACAGCTATGGTTTTTGCACTGAGTGAAGATCCAATATTATTAGCACCAAACGTTCTGCCTTAGTTGAATCAGGGCTGAAAGAACTGAAGTGGTATACAGAGAACCAGAATCAATCGTTATTATATTGGCTGGTCAGCTAGGATTGAACTAAGCATATGTTGAAGTAAGTTTCAAACTTAATACCAGGGTGATAAATCAGTGTTAAAACTGAGCTACTTTTTTTTTCCCTTTGGAGAAACTTGTAGAAAATTACTGTCGAAAATTACAGCAATAGACAGCTACGAAAATAAGGGCATTATCAAAGATAAAACAAAGATTGTAATAATAGAAGCAAAATAATAGGAACTAAAGTAAAACCATACCTCTGTAGTACTTTTAGAGTATTGTGTGACTAATAGCTAACATTTAAAGCTGCTATAAGGCCTATTATAAGCCCCCCACCCCACTTTCCTTTTTGTTGATGACAAGGCTGATTAAGGCTAGATAAGGATTGTAGTAATCGGTCTATTGTTCTGAGTTGGGAACATATACTCTCTATTTAGCCAGATATTTTGGTTCCTTTTTGCTATTACTTGGTTTTATACCAGCTAGAACTTCTGCATTAACGGAAGAGAGCCTGTCTTCGAGACAGAAGCAGATCATAGGGGAAGCGGCTTGCTCAGGATCACAGAACAAAGAGGGAAAAGCAGAGGACTCTCAAACAAGTTTAGTGAAGCAGGATCTGAATATTTTCAGCCTATTGAAAGAAACTCCAAGTACCTGGGAATTTCCAAGAAATTGGGATTAGCGGCTCTGCACTCTTTTCCTGTATATGGATGGACATTGGTAATCATTTGAGATTCTCTAAAGCTGATACAATAGAGAATTTTTATATAGTCTGAGAGTTATGTGCTGTACTGAATTCCCAATGAAGTGGGCAAGCTATAAACATACTTTAAGTAAGCATACTTTAAATAGGATTCTTCTTATAATGTCCCTGACTCCTCCAGTCCTTGACTTTAGCTCTGGTCACTGTCCCTATTTGCTCCACCAAAATGGGTGAACTTGCCTTCTCTGTCTACACTCCCAAATTCTGGAACTCCCTTCTGTTTTCCCTTAGAAGCTCCAGTTCTCACCCTGCCTTCAAGTATGCACTCTTTAATTACCTCACCTCCCTAGATGCATGTAAATGTCTTTAGTTCATGTATTACACCTCTTTACGTGCTCTAGTTCATGAAACATACCTCTTTACTTGCCATTGCACTACTATCCCCTTCCCTGTCCCATACCCTTCTCCTATGCCACCAGCACTGCTGTTATGCACTTATGTTACTGATCTCTGCAAGTTGTTTTTATCTATTTTGTACTGTAATGCTTATGCTGTGTATGCCATCACTTTTGTGCTAAATAATTCTACTGTCATGTAAGGTTGTTTGTACTGCATTGTATCAGCTCCTCCCTGTAGTATTATTTGTAAGTTGTTTGAACTGTAATCTCCCGGGATTTGTCTGAAAATAGGCAATCCTGTCTAGTGCACTTACCCAATTACCAAAAGCAAAGAAATAAATACATAAATAAAAAAAGGGCAGTTAAGCCCATGGACAAATTATAAGCAGCATAAAGATACAATACTACTAAGGAGGAGTCACATGATGCTCTGATCCAAAAGGTAGCTTTCCTCTCACTCTCCCTACCTCTCGCTAAGAGGTATACTTTTAAATTACCTTCTGCACAACTTTTTCTCCAGATTCATTATGGGCATTGGTGCATAAGAACTGTAGCTACTTAGTGACTGCAGTAGAATCCCACAATCTGAAGTGATGTCTGAAGCAGAGATGAGGCAAGCGCTGCCTGTACACACCCCTCCACAAAACCCGGACAAGCATTCTAAGTGTTCCAAGGCCCATGGTGCAGGTTCCAGTCACTCTGCAACTGCTACAGCAGCACCTTCCCCATTAACTGAGGATAGACTGCTGCAAGCATTGGAACCCCTGACTAGTGCCATGCAGGAGCTCATCGCGCAGATCAAGTCAGTCAGGATGGACCTGAGTGATCGCAGCAGGTTGATGGGAGACGTTGAGGCCAGAATCGTCTCCTTAGAGACATGGAGAGACAGAGCAACATTAGAGAATTCTAGTTTAAAACAAAAGTTTCAAAGTTGGAGTCTAAATTTGAAGACTTAGAGGGACGTAGTCGATGAAATAGTTTAATTATATTTTGGCTCCTGGAGGGTGAGGAGGGGGTTATCCTAGTCATATTCACACAGAAGCTTCTGGAAAGAGTAGCTGGTCCTTCCCTTAATGGCCCAACATATATTGTGGAGTGGAGACATCGCTCCCTCCGTCCCAAGCCTTTGCCGGATTCACCTCCCTGTTCCTTTATATTGAAGCTGCTGAATTTCTTGGATAAGAAGTTTATCTTACAAAAAAATAAGGATTTTAAGGCTATTCTGTGGAGAAAGAAGAAGCTGTGAGTAACTCAGGACCTTCCAGCAGGAACTCACCAGAAGAGAGCCTCCTTCCATCCGGTAGTCATAAAGCTCATTGCAGCTGGAATTAAATTCTACGTGTAATACCTGGCCCGATTACAAGTCTATATTAGCAATGCATGGCATTACTATGAGGCAGCGGATTCAGCTACCCAAGATCTCCAGAAACTCCTGCCTGATCTATTTAAGCACACTTGAGGCTGCCCTTCTGATTGAATGGCTCCACTCTGTGTTATTTTAATGGGTCACTGAATGTATAGCTAAGAATCATTTAGACCTGGTCTGCTTTCTGATATTCCACATCAAGGACTTTCTGCAAGGCAGTGGACTACATCACTGTACCCGTCCTTTACTATGCTGGTAATGGAACCGTAGGCCTGCTTGGAGTCTTGCAAAATAGAGTGACGGCATGGGTCCCCCCCTTCCCCGCCTCAGTCCTGGATTGTTCTATGTAAGGGGACTGGAAGGACTTTTTACATCCCACAAAGAGCCTGTCACTTATTATATGTTAATCTGGATTTGCTGCAGTTTACTGGTCACCTGTCTATTGGGGTCCCTGGGGGCTATATATATATATACACACATATATATATAGCCTGGTCTATTTTGATCCAGTCCTAGCTTTGTATGCAAAAGAGGTTTTAAAAAGGGTTATGGTTTTTGAACCCATTTTGAGCGGTGACTGGGCCCTTGTACATGCGATGCCTGTACTCTGTAGGTTCTAGGGGGAAGGGAAGGTTCGATTACATGTAGAACCCTATGCCTCACAAGAATAGTTTCACCTTACTATATGTCCTTGCTCTTCTAGTTCACAGAGTGCAGTATTTGGTTTAGCCTTCACTTTACACTTTTATTTTTATAGTTAGAATATTTTAGTTTTCCTGGACTTGGTGAGATTCCTATATTATGAAGAAGGTATGCAAAGCTTATGTATACATGCTGATAGCATTTTATTCTTATGATCTCACTCTCTTATCCTTACTAAGCAGTTATTAGTTGTTTGGGCCACTTCTATTTTATTTCAGATGAAGGGACTGTTGAATTTACATGTCATAAAGTGAAGGAATAATAAGGGTCTGTTCAATTTCCCGTATAGGTTTAATAGCAAAGAGCTCTAGTTGTTTGCCTTTATGCTAGGTGTAGAAGGTTTTTGTGAATATGTAGTATGTTTTGTGGGGGGAAGTGGGAGGACAGTCTGAATGTTATAATAGGCAGGAGCCTCATGTCCAGATAGTAAAGGGGGGTTAGAGGGTGGGAGGATTTGTGGGAAGATGGCTCTGTAGGAGGGGATATACTATCAGTAGGGGGTTTAGCAAATTGTGTTGGGGATTTGGGAACTGTTGTGGGTAAGAAGGGGTTGGTTGAGGGGAGAGTACCACCAGAGGGGAATTTTATAGGTGTTTATATGGTTCCATTATTATGCTACAGGCAGTATACGCTGACAGGTATATTACTATTAAACCTGTATTCACAGTATGGCAGTCTATAACTTCTGCTCTTGGAATGTGAAAGGTGCCCAATCCCCTGCTAAAAGGGCTAAGATTCTCCTACATTTAAATAAGCTTCAGGTTGACATAGCCTTCTTGCAGGAGACTCATTTACCCTCTTCCCAGGTTCTCCTTCTTAGGAGGTCCTGGGTGGGGCAAATTTTCAGGGGGGTCTTGATACCCATAAAAGACAGGTAGCTATTTTAATAGCGCAGTGAATTCCATTTCGCTTTCTCCAAGAAGTCTCTGACCCCAGTGGGCATTTTGTCCTTATAAGAGCCCTTTTTGGCCACTTAGAAGTGGTCTTAGGGGCAATATATGGCCCCAGTGTAGAGGTTCCTGGTTTTTTTACCACTCAAAAGTTGCTTTTATCTTCCTGGTCCTCCCTACCCGTGATCCTTGGAGGGGGACTGGAATCTAGTCCAATGTAATGAGCTTGACAAATTTTGGCATTCTCGTCTAGTGGTATCACCTGGTCAGGTGGTTCTTTTGGAATTCAAAAGGTCAGATGACCTGGTTGATCCATGACGAACCCTTAATCCGTCTACTCGATAGTACTCTTTCCACTTCCTCCCACACAATTCTTTTTCGAGAATTGATTATTTTTTGTTGGGCTCTAATTATCTTGCAGGAGTAACATTCTGTCATTATTCAGCTGAAGTTATTTCTGATCACCATCCTGTTTTTCTTCAGTTGAACTTAGCGCCTTCTCTCTCCAAAGATAAGACATGGATTTTAAACAAGTAGTTGCTCAAGGTAAAATAATCATCAGAACACATTCAACTGTTCATCACAAATTTTATAACACTTAATTCCCCCTCAGTGCCCAAGCTTGATATTTTGTGGGGTGCTTTAAAATGTGCACTTTGGGGGGAGTTTATTTGGATTTCAGCAAAATGCAAGATCCAATCCTCGGCACTGCTCATCTCTCTGATTTCCCGAATTAAGCACATTGAGGAATGTGGCTCATCTTCCTCTCCCTAATCCTAGTGGGAACTTTTAGAGTGCCTCAGATTTCAGTACAACAACCTTTTAGGAGAAAAGGCAACTCTTATGATGTTACGGGCAAAAGTAAAATATTTTGATCAAGGGGAAAAGGCAGGAAAATTGCTGGCTCTCCGCCTTAAATCTCAGGCCCCAGATAAGATTATCTCCTCGATACCTGGTGCCTCTGGCCAACTCCTGACATCCCCTAGAGATATAGTAGAGGACTTTAGAGACTTCTACCAACAACTATATGCCCCTCCATCTCCCTTTTTGATCAGGCACAGTTTGAATCTTTTCTTCAAGACCTCCCACTTCCTAAGTTGACGGATTCCCAACAAGAACTCCTGAAAGCCCCCCTGACCTTATCAGAAATTTCTCAGGCAATTGACACCCTGAATATGGACAAGGCACCTGGCCCAGATGGCTTTACCACAAATTTGTATAAGACGCTAAAACAAGAGATAGTCCCTATTCTCCTGGATGCATATGATTATATTTTTGAAAAGGGCATATCTGATCTTTCACTACTTACGGCTTCCATTGTGGTCATCCCCAATCCAGATCAGGATCCACTGCTGCTTACCAACTATAGACCGATCTCTCTAATTAATGTAGATCTTAAGATTCTTGCAAAGGTACTAGCTGGTAGATTAGGTGCCATTTGGGACTCACTAATTAGTTGGGAACAGGTGGGGTTTGTCAAAGGGAGACTCTTTGCTGAACATGTCTGGAAAATTTTGTACCTTATCTCAGCATGCAGGGATCTACATACCTCTGTGGCCCTTGTGGCCCTGGATGCTGAGAAGGCATTTGATAGGGTCTCCTGGGATTATTTATTTTCCCTTTTACCAAAATTTTGTATTCCATATGAATTTATATAATGGGTTAAAACTCTATATTCTTCCCCTATGGCCCAAATACTATGAGATACATAGACACATTGACAGTGTCAGTAGATAAGGGCCTACAGCCCACCCAGTCTGCCCATTTGAGCTTGTAAGTTCACTTTATGTTTTTCTAGAAGTCTGTTGCCCCTTAACCCTGACCTCCAGAATTCTTTTATGTCTATCCCATGCATTCTTAAATCCCGTGATTGTTTCAGCCCCCACCACTTCCTCTGACAGGGCGTTCCACTTGTCCACCAACCGTTCTGTGAAGTAATTCTTCCTCATGTTTCCTCTAAATTGTCCTCCCTCCAACTTCATCTCATGCCCACTAGTCCTGGAACATCTTTTTCACTTAAAAATAGTGTATTCCTGTACCCTGTTCCTCCCTGTAAGCTACTTGTATGTCTCTATCATATCGTCTCTCTTTCTCCTCTCCTTCAGGTAGTACATATTCAATTCCTTCAACCTGTCCTGCCAGGTATGGCCATCTCCCAGTCGTGGTTATCATTACACCAGGTTTCTGTGATGGCCACAATGTCCAGGTCTGACTGTGCCATGACAGCCTCCAGATCCTCCATCTTGTTGTTAAGGCTCCTGGCACTGGCACACAAGGCTTTCCATGATTTGACCTCCCTTGACTGTTTAGCTGTTCTACTCCAGCCCCTTCCCTAGTTGTCATTTATCCCTGGTTCTCCTTGCTGTCTGTCCTTCTGTTGAATGCTGCCCCTTTTCTGTCTATCCATGTCTTGGGCACTTATCTCCATCTTTTGCACACTGCTTTGTAGAGCTATCCACTCCTTCAGTTCACTGGTTGCACTGCTAGCTGTGGGGGGTGGGCAATTAGGTACCCTCCTTGCTGGCCTGTCGCACTTTCTGGCTAGTTTAATGTTTGTCAATGTAGCATTTAAACGTGTCATTGAGTGCTTGGATTCCCTTCCAGGATGGATGCAGGCCATCAGGCTTGAACAAGCTTTCATCCCTCCAGGTGGGTCCCCAGTCACCAATGAATGCAAACCCTAACTTACAGCACCAGTTCTTCAACCATGAGTTAAAGTTCCTGGTGCATGCACCCCATGCTCTCTCATGCCTCTCACAGGTAGTACTTTTGAGAAGGTGACTGAAGTTGCTACTTGCTTGAGACCCCTCCCCAATCCCAACCTTTTTCTCTATTTCAAGGTACCAGGCAGGGTTGCCCCTTATCTCCCTTTTTATTTAATTTTTGAAGCCCCTCATCCAGAAACTTAATCTCTCACCTCAGGTTATTGATATTTTGATTCATAACACAGAGTATAAACTTTCTGTTTATGCAGATGATATTCTGTTACACCTCTCCTCTCCAGCTACCTCACTCCCCTAGCACTACAGATCATCTCCCAATTTGGTAGACTATCTAATTACAAACTTAACCTCATGAAGACAGAGACTATGCCCCTTAATAATAAAACCTTTATAGCAGATACAGATCACCTCGGCCTGGTCTGGAGAAAGGACAAACTCAAATATTTAGGAATTTTTCTTAGCATTTCCCATAATAAGTTTAAACAATATAATCTGGATATCATCATCTCTCATATCAAAATTTACCTAGAGCGCTGGTCTCTCCTACCCTTTTCATTATGGGGCAGATTAAATGCTATCAAGATGAATGTTTTACCCAGATTAGTGTACCTCCTACAGATGTTTAATGGCTTCCTCCCACAATCATGGTTTACCCAAGTGCACAGAATTATTGCCTCCTTCTTATGGCAGGGTAAGGCGGCTCATAGGGCACTCTCAAAATTAATGAGGACTAAACAGAATGATGGTCTACAGGTGCCCAATTTTTACATGTATTATTTAGCCCTACACTTTAACAGGCTGTCCTACTGGGTACATCCCATGGATGCTCGTAACTATGCCCCACAGTGGTTGGATACAGAGGGGTCCCTCTGTTCACTGTATGGTATAGATTTCAAGGTGCTTCCCTTTTTATCCAAAAGGAGATTACCTCTTCCTCTTTGGGATACTCCTCTTGGAGCATCCTTGCAGAGCCATTCACAGTTGTGTTCCTTCCTTAAGGTTCACCCAGACCGAGATATTTCTCAGCCTCTTTTAGGAAATCCTAACCTGCTCTTAGCCAGGTGAATGTTCTCCAGGTATTTCTGGCCAGATATGGGAGTAGTAACAGTTCAAGAGCTAACAGCGAATGGTAAATTACTTCCCTTTCAAAGTGCACGTGAATTATACCATTGGTCTAACCTATCGTGTTTTAAATATTTTCAGATAACCCACATGCTTATACAGTTCTTTGGTACTGGCTTGTGGCAAATCCCTTTTAGCTCTGTAGTCCTTCCCTTAGTTTCTTCTGCCCCTTCTTCCCATCTGGTATCATAATTTTATCATTCACTGCAAACAATTCTGGTTGCCAATGAGGGCCTCAGGATTTATGGCTGGGACCAGAACCTTCCCTTCCCCACCATGTCCCCTAGGAACTGGCCTCTCATCTGGAGACATTTATATCAGTTTATAAGATGGAACCGATATCATTTTATGTAGTTCCAGAGTATCCATAATTTCTACGATACCCTAGTACGGTTACACAGGATGGGCCGCCGGTCCAGTAACCTGTGCTCCAGATGTGTTCAGGACTCAGGCTCCATATATCACATTATCTGGACTTGCCAGAAGATCATTCCTTTTTGGAACTCAATCTGCACCCATTTGGACCCCTTGTTGGGGCTTTCAGATGCATTTCTCCCTGAGATATGTATAGTGGGGGATTTTTTGAGTTCCCTTATTGGCAGCCAGAATGCTCATATGGCCTTGATTTCGGCATGTGCAAAAAGGGTTATCCTATGACACTGGTTAGATCTGGATACCCCCCATATTTTGGAATGGTATAGGGAAATTTTATTTGCCTTACAAGCGGAGCGCCTGGTAGCAAACATTTCTGGGAACCTAGCCCGATATAAGAAGATTTGGGAATAATTTAGATATTTCTGTTACTGCCGCCTTTCTCCTTACATAGAAACATAGAAGTTGATGGCAGATAAGGACCGAAAGGCCAATCCAGTCTGCCCATTTCTTTTTCTACCTTATGAATGTGCCATTGGCCTTTGCTCTGTCAATGGTCTATCTATTCATACTCATCTGTATTGCTCCCTTATGCCTGTCCCATGCCTGTTTGAAGCCCTGCACCGTATTCATATCTACCACTTTCTGAGGTAGGACCTTCCATGCATCCACCACCCTTTCTGTGAAAAATAACTTCCTCACATTACCCCTTTATCAGCCTCCCTCTAATCTCATGTTGTGTCCTCTTGTCCTGCTATTTTTCTTATATTGAAACATGTTAGACTCTTTCACCTTGTTAATGCCCTTAAGGTATTTGCATGTTTCAATCATATCACCTCTCGCCCTCCTTTGCTCGAGGGTATACATATTGAGCTCAGTTAATCTGTCCTCATATGTTTTCTGTTGCAGTCCCTGCACCATTTTGGTTGCGCTTCTCTGGACTGCCTCAATTTGGTTAATGTCCTTGTGAAGGTGTGACCTCCAGCACTGCACGCAGTACTCCAGATGGGGCCTAACCAGTGTCTTGTAAAGAGGGGCTATTACCTCCCGCTTCTGACTTGTGATACCCCTACTAATACACCCCAACATCCCTCTAACCTTACCTACTGTTTTAGTGGTCTGCTTGGATGACTTCAGGTCATCGGTGATGATGACACCCAAGTCTCTTTCTTCCTTTGTGACTGCCAGCAACTCCCCTCCCAGCCTGTAGGTGGCTTCAGGGTTTCTCTTCCCTATGTGCAAGATCTTGCACTTCTTTGCGTTAAACCCCAGTTGCCACTCTTCTGACCATTTTGCTAGTTTATCCAGATCTCTTCTTATTCTGCCCACCCCATCTGGATCATCTACTCTGTTGCAGATCTTTGTGTCATCTGAAAACAGACAAACCTTACTCTCCAGTCCATCTGCAATGTCACTGATGAGGATATTGAAGAGGACTGGCCCCAGAACTGATCTCTGAGGTACCCCACTTGTGACTTGCATCTCTTCTGACTGTATACCATTTACCACCACTCTCTGTTTTCTGCCTGTCAACCAGTTTGCCACCCAGTTGACAAAAAACGTCTGACCTAACCCGAGCCTATCCAACTTATTAATCAGTCTTCTATGTGGAATAGTATTGAAAGCTTTGCTGAAGTCAAGGTAGGCAACATCAACTGCTCCTCCTTGGTCCACCACTCTGGTTACCCAGTCAAAGAAATCTATGAGATTAGTTTGACAGGATGTTCCTTTTGTAAACCCATGCTGTCTTGGATCCTGTGCTCCTATGGATTCCAGGTGTTGCACTATCCTTTCCTTAAAGGAGTGTCTCCATAATCTTGCCCACTACTGAGATAAGACTGACTGGTCTGTAGTTCCCTGCCTCCTTCCTGCTACCACTCTTGTGGAGCAGAATCACATGAGCCCTTCTCCAGTCTTCTGGGACCTCGCCTGTGCTCAGAAACTCACTAAACAGTTCGGATAATGGCTCTGCTAGTTCCACCCTTAGCTCCTTTAGTACCCTGGGATGTATGCCATCAGGTCCCATTGCCTTGTCCACCCTGAGCTTATCGAGCTCTTGTAGGACCCTTTCTTTTGTGAAGGGACTGGTGCACACTTCCCTCCCCCCTGTGTCCATGGTGCTGAGCTGTGGGCCCTGCCCTACCTTCTCTTCAGTAAATACTGAGCAGAAGTATCTATTTAGGATAGATGCTTTTATATGGTCCTCCTCACATGCCCCATTATCCCCTTTGATCTTAGCAATACCCTCTCTGGACTTTCTCCCTTACATATGTTATTTTCAGTGTTTTTTCTTATTAGCTGATGTAAGCCTTAATAGATTGTCTGGAACCTGGAGTTTTTCTGAAATTCATCAGGTGGATTGGGGAAGGGGAGGGTTTGGGGGGGAGGTTGGTTGTAATACCTCATTAAAGTATTGTAAACATTTACTTCAGCTGCAGAATTATATCAATCTTATATGTATCTCTAGTTCTTACCTGGTTTATTATGTACTGTTTAAACAGCTGGATTCACCTTTCTGTCACAATTGTACTCATTGTTCTGTTTGGTACTCTGCATTATTTTGAGTATAATGAAGCATATTAAATTTAAAAAACAGTACTACTAAGGAAAATGAACCATATAACACGGTACTGACTGTATGAAATTGTTTATGGCATAAACCCACATAGTGTGGTTAAATATGAACACTAGGAGTGGGAAAATACTGACTAAAGATATTTTAGCATGGAGAGGAAGAGGCAAGTCCAAAAATAGCCAGTTTGAATGAAAAACCATCACAAATGGTTGTATCTTGGAGGGGGATTTTATTCTGTCAACCTCTACCCCTGTGGATCATAAACCCTCCTGTGCAGAAGCGTTGAAATTAAGGGGGAAGCAAGGGATATAGAAGAACCTCCCCCTACAACAAATCAAAACCTTAATGGAATGGAAAATGTAGTTGATTTGGGGGAGAAAAAAAATCATATACTAAAGATGTACGGTGGAGGGGGGGGTAATTAAAACTACTCAATACCAAAGAAACCAAAGCAAGGAATGGGGGTTGGGAGGGATGGTTCAACAAGTTTTGGGTAATCCTTTGGGACAAGTAGAGGAAAATAAAAACCAAGTAAAAATAAAGAGTAAATGTGAATTAATTACTGATTTCTTTACCAAAATTTCTACTAAAAAAACAAGGGTAGATCCCCCACAGGGTCAGAAGGATATAGAAGTGACAAAGGGGCTGATTCCAAGATGAAAGTCACAACTCACAGGCGTATGCAAGTTGCAACATTCGCCACTATGCTGAGGACCCTGTGCCATATTCTAAGAGCGGCAGAGTCCCAGCACTTATGACGTGCAACTTGCAACATGTGTAGGCTAATGCCACTGGCATAGTGTAATAGCCCCGCATGTCACAAGTTGCAGCCTGCTGCAGACTGCCCCCAGAGCCCCTCCCACCCCAGAACACCACAGCTTGCACCAGGGGGCATAGGGGGCTGGACAGGTGTCACAGCAGTCTGGGGGGCACAGTGAAGAACAGACCCCTTGGGGTCCCCATCATTCAGGGGTGGGGGGGCGTGATCATGTTTGTAGGGGCATGGGGAGCACAGCGGAACCTTTGCTATGGTGCTGCAGAGTGGGCATCCATCAGATGGCACTGACACATGCCCCATAAAGCATCTCTGAGATGTTCTATGTTAGCTCCACCAGTGCAGCTCCTGGAATGGGGGGGATTGTGTTACGGCTGCCGCCCTTCTGGAACAGGGCACAGTTACTGCCATAACCCACCCTTGCACCATGTCATTGTGGGTTGTGGAGTAGTAGGAGGTGTATCCCACAGCTGGTGTAGCCTGCAGCCAACATGGTGCAAGGCACCTTTTGAAATAGGGAATGGCATACTGCATGGCACATGTCATGAGTTACTCCATGGGGTTTGGCATAACTCAGCTTGCGTAGGCATATGCTGTCTTGTAATCAGGCCTAAAGAGTCTATTTATATAAGGGGGAACAAGCTATAAGATGAGCCAATATCAATATCATCAGAATGAAAATTCTCAGAATTACAAGAAACTAAAATGTAATTTTTTAATCCTTTGGATGTCAAGCAACTCATATAATTCCTTGATTAGATCAACAAATCTAGCATTTGACCAACACAACAACAAATCAAATAGCATACAATCACCAAATGCAGTATCTGAGCTGTTAGATAAAGAAGTTGAGCAAATAAAAATGGATTCACACGTTATTCAACACTACTCGGGGAAAATAACATCACACACATTGAAAGCATTGGCACATCCCATAATGTCCAACATAGTTTTGCTCAAATCAATACATGAAATAAAAAACCAAAACAATTCTGGAACAAAATGTGATCTTCCTCCGCTTTCCTTTTTTTACAACTCATCAAACCATTTACCCCGAGGAACACTTTGCCGCCTGGCACAAGCGTAGTCCATTCTCTTATTTGTGGGACAGCAAATTTAATTTGTATGCTCAGGAATTTGAGCAACAGAACACTGGAAAGCAGTATATAAACTGTGTCCCACCCTGGACCTTTTCTCTTTTTAGATAGCCTGTCGAAAAAGAAGTGCTTCATGGAGGGAAAAGATCTAACATTTCTTTTTTTTTCTTTGTTATAGCTTATTCTCTGTGGTCCTAAATGCATGCGAACATATAATGAGTGCTTCTCTGAAATATAACTATGAGTTTAGATTATTGCTCAGTGGCATCTATGAGGGGGCAATGTTTCAAGCTTGCACTACACTGGGGACAGATATAATTATGTTTCAGTTTTCTTAATAGCTTTTAATGATATATTACAATGTGGTTTAAATCAGGGGTATTAAAAGTCCTTTTCCACGGTCGGGGAAGGTGGGCCCCCAAATGGCGGTCAGAAGGAAGTTTCACGTGCCCTTATATATTTTAGGAGGTCGGTTATTAGAACTGGGTTAGGTAAGATTTGTAAATAGTTGAACTGTAGGTTAAAATGAGAAGTTGTGTGTTTTGGGATAGGATTGGATGGGGGCCTTTTTGGGAGAGTGGGCTGTTCTGTGTAGGGGTCTTGTCTTATGGTCTCAAATTAAAACTGGCTCCTTGGATGGGTTCGGGGGGTGGGTTTAATCTGCACTACTTATGTGAACTCAGTTCGACTTTGAACAATAGAGAGCAGTATAAGCAGATGAACAGTTGTTCCAATAGTTTTTTTTGTTTCATAATGTAACCTTGTTAAGATATGAGTGGCTCCTATAACTTCATTAGCTGGAATATTAAGGGGGCTCAAAACAAAAATAAACAAATTATGATTCTGAGGCACCTATCCCTGCTTCATGTGGGAATTGCTTGCTTACAGGAAACACATCTTTTAAGAGATTAAATCTCACTGTTCAAAAAAAATGAGTAGGGCAAGTTTTCAGAGCTGGCAACTCCACCAAACGTAATGGTACCATTATATTAATAGCTAAAACAGTGCCTTTTGTTATGGGCAGGGAATGGTGGGACCCGGAGGGGTGATATATCATAGTACAAGGTCGTTTGGGTGCATCTCCAATAATGCTGGCTTCAATATATGGTCCTAACACAGACTCTCCCTCGTTTTTTATTCGATTACTGCCACTGCTAGTTTCTAACCCCCCCCCCAAAGTTTATTGGTGGGGACTGGAATTTAGTCCCTAATCCAGAGATAGATCATACTGGTAGTAGGAGAGTGGGGCTATCACCAGTGCAGAGAGCTCTGAGTGACATCCTTTCTGGTGTGGGGGTGGTGGATGTATGGAGGATTCTTAATCCGTTCGAGAGGCAATACACCTATTATTCCCCTCTGCATGCCACCTCCTCCCAGATTGATTTTTGGCTAGTGAGTTCATTTGCATTCCCAGGAGTGATAGATACATCTATCCTTCCAAGGGTACTCTCAGACCATTCCCCCGTGCAGGTGACCTATATGTTATATACAAAAGATAGGGAGGGAAATAGGTGGTGCCTCAATACCCGATTATTAAAATGTCCCAAGATATCAAAACATATTCAAGATTTTATAGTTAACTTCATTAAATGGAATTTGGGAACAGTTGAAAGAATAGACACAGTTTGGGCCGCCCTGAAGTATGCGGCACAAGGTGAATTTATACGTATATCGGCCACACGGGCCACAGCGGACAGGCTGGCCTTAGACTCGTTAATAAAAGAAATTCAGCAATTAGAAGGCCAATTAAACCGTAAATCCTCAATGCAGGAATGGGCAAAGCTTCAGCAACTGCGGTCCAATTATTATGATTTAATGGCACAAAAAGCTGAGCTAGCTATTCATTGCACTAAATTGAAATACCTAGAAGCAGAGGAGAAAGCAGGGAAGCTCCTTGCTTTAAGACTGAAACAGGCTGAAATGTCCAAATTTATCCCCGTGTTGAAATCACCCATAACTGGAGACCTGGTCTTTCACCCCAAAGAAATTGTTGGACCCTTCGGTAGGTATTATGAGTCCCTATACTCTGTAATGGACTCAGGGGTAGCAACAAAGCAAGAAATGGCAGACTATTTGGCTACATTTGATCTCCCTAGGCTCTCTCCTCAAGAGGCAGAGAACCTAGGGGCACCGGTCACATTAACAGAGGTAGAGCAGGCTATTAATCAGCTACCCTTGGATAAAGCTCCGGGGCCAGATGGGTTGCCCAATAATTTTTATAAAATTTGCCTCCCTCAACTAGCTTCCCTCTTAAAAGATGTTTTTAATTTTTGGTTCCAAGAAGGAATAAAAGATCCATGTTTCTTAATGACATGGATTACCTTGATCCCAAAGCCGGATAGGGATTTATCATGTCCTGGAAGTTATCGACCTATATCGCTGATTAACTCTGATGTTAAAATCCTGGTGACCCGTCTGGCTTCAGTACTTGGAAGGATTATTGGATGAGAGCAAGTTGGCTTTATGCAAGAGCACTTTTCAGCAGATCATATGAGAAAGATAATGTACTTAATAGCTGTGTCGAAGGATGCTAAGGCCCCGGCAGCCTTGGCATCCCTCAATGCAGAAAAAGCCTTTGACCGGGTGTCCTGGCATTTCTTGTTCACATCTCTTCGTGAATTTGGACTACCTGACAGTTTTATACAATGGGTTAGAATACTCTACTCCTCTCCCAGAGCTAGAGTGCTGTGTAATAAATACCTTTCAGATCCATTCACCTTACAGAGAGGCACCCGCCAGGGTTGCCTGCTCTCCCCGCTTCTTTTCAACTGTTATCTTGAGCCTTTAATATGAAGGTTAGCCTCGTTTCCATTAATAAGAGGAGTCTAGATTCAAGAAGAGAGGTATCTAGTCTCAGCTTACGCTGACAACCTCCTAATACATGCTGAGAATCCTAAGGATTCGATCCCACCTTTATTGGAGAAAATAAATCAATTTTCCGAAGTGTCAGGGTATAAACTAAACCTTGATAAAACAAAAGTTTTTCCACTAAACCATCTCTGTGATAAAAGTATATGTTCCATTGCAGGCCTTACATGGGAACCTAAGGTACTATCTTATCTTGAGATTAAAATTTCTAGAAGTGTTCCATCAATGGTCAATCTCAACCTAACAAACCTTATATGCAGTAGTGAAGACTGATCTGAGAGATGGAATGCCCTTCCATTATCACCTGGGGCAGAGTCAATATACTGAAAATGAATATATTACCAAGACTATTATACCCCTGAACATGCTGTGTATTGTTCTCCCTAAATCCTGGTTTTTGCACGTCCAGAGAATGTGTAATGGATTTTTGTGGCAGGGCAAGACTGTGAGAAGAGCCTACCTTAAATTAACAGCAGCAAGATTTAAAGGTGGCCTCACATTACCATCCTTGTTCTTGTACTATGGTGCCCAACACTTAAGTAGGATTGCTTATTGGTTAATAGAGGAAATTCCATGGGCAGACCTGTCCTATACGCCAATATGGCTTGATATTGAGCGCAGTTTAGTCCAGAGTGTGTCAAGTACTCTCTATGTTCTGGAATTTATGAAGCCCTCTTGTCTCCCCAGTCAACTTAAAATACTTCCAATGGCCTGGTCACTTAAAGCTTTCCAGCAAATGCAAACACAGTTTTCAGAAAAATGGCACACATGCAGGGCTCAACCACTATCAAATAACTGGCACTTTCAAGTCAGGAAGAGGCCTATCTTGCCTTCCTTTCTTCCGCAACTTGGATACTGTAAACTGGATGATCTTCTCCAGGGTACAGCTCTGACCCCATTTAATATACTACAGGGTAGCTAACAGTTAAAATCTCAAGACTTCTTCAAATATCTACAAATCAAAATGGCAATTCGGGCATTTATAGGAAGGCAAGAATGGGCCCCACAGCTGCCCGATGGCCTTTTAAAGGCTCTCCAGGGAGCGGGGCAACCTCACTCAGTCTCTAGAATTTATAAGCACCTCCAGGATTTAGATACTTCTCTCCCTAGAGGTGTGTGTTATTATTGGGTACAGGTGCTGTCCCTCCCAGAAGATCCTGCCTATTGGGAAAAAGTATGGAAGGGAATCTATAAAAACATCAAGCAGAACAAGCTTAGATTGATCCAATTTAATATCTTACATAATATTTATTACACCCCGGAAAGGCTTTTTAGGACAGGACTGGTATCCTCCCTGCTATGTCCTTGAGGTTGCCAGGCCCCAGGGTCTTTATACCACATGCTATGGCAATGTCCATTAATACAGAAATTTTGGGAGGCTATACGATGGGTTTTGGATCCAATTCTGGGATTAGATATCCTGTTTACTCCGGAAAGTTGTGTGCTGGCAATTTTTCCCCTGGGGACTCCCCAGACACGTATAGCACATATATCACTGATCTCAACCACAGCGAAGCTGGTCATATTAAGACATTGGAAGGAGAAGTCCCCTCCTGCCATTATGGAATGGTATCGAGAAATCTTATTGGCAATTCAAGTGGAGAGACACATATTGAATCTGCGACATACTTATCACAGATCCGTAAGGGTTTGGGAGCCACTCTTATCCTTGCTAACGTTAGTGAAATTCTAAACATAGGTATAGACATGGCTAAATTTATGCTTTTATCAAAATCTTTATGTTGTACTTTTTGGGTAGTCATATAATCTTGGTAATTATTATATTTTGATGAGCGTAGATTGGGGAGGGAGGGGGGCCTTTATATTAACTCTGTTCAATCATCCGGTCTGTACATCACCTAATGTATGATCAAAATCCTAATAAAGTATACTGAATTAAAAAAAAAATGGATGTGTTCCAAAATACAGTTCCCATCCAAATGGAGGAAATAAAAAAAAAGAATGAAATTAGAAATACAGGTAAATAATGGTAGGCCCATATTCTCCCCGCTACCAACACCTGAGTCCCCAGTAGGATAGAAAAGGATAAGAAAAAAAGTTAATGGTCCTAAAAAGAATAAAAAGAAGAAGAAAGAGAAGGGGAAGGGGAATAGGGATACCAATCAGAAATCAGTCATAAATCAAGAAACCAATAAGGCAAATAGTAAAAGAGGAGCTCCCCGAACAAAATAATCCCTATGTTCTAAGCAAAAATAAGTAGACATATATGGGATGAGTTTGAGCTAGTTGGAGTGGAGGAGGTGGTGAAAATAATCTCCAAGCTGCAGCCAACCCAATGTGAACTGGACCCAGGTCCGACCTGACTTTTGGTTGGATGTTTGGACCTGATTGGACCTGTGATTGCTGAGATTGTCTGGGGTTCCTTGAGGAGTGGGGTCTTCCCAATGGCCTTGAAAGAGACCTTGGTTAGACCCCTTTTGAAGAAACTCTCTTTGGACCCAGACTACCTCAGCAATTACAGGCCAGTCTCAAACCTCCCATTTTTAGGAAAGGTTATTGAAAAACTGGTGGCCATACAGCTCGAGAGACATCTTGCCTCTTCCTATGAGCCTTTCCAGTCTGGGTTTTCTGTGGGGCATAGTACAGAGACCACCCTGATGAAGGTGCTTAATGATCTCCTCATGGCGAGGGACAGGATAGACAGGACCATCTTAGTCCTCCTGGATCTGTCTGCGGCATTTGACACTGTGGACCATGAGGTGTTACTTGACCTCCTGCGGTCCTGGTGTGGCCTGTCTGCTAATGTCATCAACTGGTTCAGGTCATACCTGACAGGTAGAGTGCAAAGGGTGACGATGGGGTTAGCCTCATCTAACCCAAAGCCTCTGTGCTGTGGGGTCCTGCAGGGTTCAGTCTTGTCACCCTTGCTGTTCATGGTATACATGCTGCCATTGGGGGACATTATCAGGCAGTACGGGCTGGGTTTTCACTGCTATGCAGATGATACACAGCTGTACTTGTCCTGTGCACCCAATACCCAGGTGTCGGCCTCTGTATTTAATGGTTCCATGTTAAAATCATGACCGCACAATAGTGCCTGAAACAACGGCGAATACAAAATGGTGACTAGCAAGTTAGCGGCCCAACATTATAGCACAGCATATATCGCTAAAGTGTGAAAATAGCACCAACTGATGCATGATTGCCCCTCCAGCTAGAGAGAGAGAGAGAGAGAGAGAGAGAGAGAGAAGAGCAGGCAGTTCTTTGCCCCTTTTATTTCTCTTTGACTCTCCTGTTGCTGCATGTAAAAATATACAACATATAAATGTTTAAAGTATACATGCTTCCACTGTTGCCCAAGAGAGAGATAATCTTTTAGATTACTCAGAGCTTTGCGAGTTAAATATGACCTTATTTCTTTCAGCCTTTTTGGGGGCTGCTCTTGAACTGTGCAGGTAATTCTGAGCTTGCTTAATTTATATTCAAAGTTTCTTTTCTTTAGGGATCTGTTGCATCTCAGGATTGGGAGGGGTTTCAAGTTGGAGGTGCTGTGACTGGCAAATAGTCACGATAATTGTAATCTGAATGGCAATTTTATTCCCTATTATGGCTAATTCACTGTTGTTTCTAGTCACCCTTCATGTGCTCGCTATTTTGTAGTCGCTGTTTTTTAAGTCGCGATTATCACGGGATACCTATTTAACAACTGCCTCGATGAGATCCAGGCATGGATGACTCAAAGTTGGCTTAAACTTAACCCAGACAAGACAGAGGTAGTGGTTGTGGATCCAGTTCATCAGAGCGGAGGGGGGTGAGGGTTTACTCCCTGGCCTAGTGTTAGGGGGTGTTCCCCTTACCCCCTTACCCTGTCTAGACAGGTGAAGGATTTGGGCATGATCCTGGATGATGGTTTGATGCTTGATGTGCAGGTGTCAGCCGTCGTCAGGAGTGGATTTTATCATCTCAGGAACATCTCACGAATCCGAGCCCTGATCCCGCCTGAGGATCTGACCACACTGGTGCATGCGTTCATTACTTACAGGCTGGGCTATTGTAATGCCTTGTACCTAGGGTTATCTGGTGGCAACCTCCGCAGGCTGCAGCTGGTGCAGAACATGGTGGCAAGATTGTTGACTGGGGTGAGATGAGGTGAGCATATCACCCCTGTCCTCTGCAGACTGGACTGGCTGCCAGTCAGGTGGAGGATTGTCTTCAATGTAGGGCTCCTGACCTACAAGACCCTACATGAAAGGGGAGCTGTCTATCTGCAAGATCTCCTTGCCCCCTACCATCCACCCTGGGCACTCTGTTCTGCTGGGGAAGGCCTCTTTGGAGTTACCAGAGTTAGGATGCGGCATTCTGGGGACAGGGCATTCTCAGTGGTGGTGCCTACTCTGTGGAGCTCCCTTCCTAGTTGTCTAAAGGAGGCCCCCTCAGTAAAAGCCTTTAAAAAGGGGTTAAAGACAAACAGTACCTATTCCAGCAGGCTTTCACTGATTGAAACACTGGTTTTAATGGATGGATAGAATTTTAAATTAGTTTAATGATCAATTGCTGCTTATATGTATTATTGTTGCTGATTTTGTACTGTACAGCACCCAGAGTCTATGGATTTGGGCGCTTTGTAAATAAAATATCTATCTATGCATCTGTCTGTCTGTCCATCTATCTATCTATCTATCTATCTATCTATCTATCTATCTATCTATCTATCTATCTATCTATCTATCTATTCCTAGCCCCTCACCAAAGCATCAACAGAGGGTACAACCTATGAACATAATGCATCAATCACAAGAACTATATACTACACAAAAAGATCAGAGGAATCAAGGGATTGGAATGTTCTCCCCTTGGCCCCCAAACTAACCTCAAGAGGAAGTGTGGTTGAATTTGTAGATGGGAATACTAAAACACAAACCCCAATAGTACTATCAGGCAATGAAACCATAATAAAAATAGATGGTTTGTATTTAAAAGAACAAAAGGATGATATCAATTTAAAATAATTAATAACATATTTATTTCAAGCTGAACTAGGGGTTTCAAAAGCTGATTTACACATAACAGAAACCTATAGAGACAAAACCTATTTTCCACCCTCAGTCTAGTGTATGGTCACAAGTAGATCCTAGACATACAGAGTAGACTAAGAAAATTGGACCTATCAGTCCATGCACCAATTACTTGGAGAAAAATAGCTACAATTTAACCAGGTGCATCTGGCAGCTTTATCATACTAAAACCTGAAACTTCAAAACAGATATTACAACAATATAGCTGGAATCCACCCCCAAAAAGATCTAACACAAAACTCATCTAATATTGTGCTTTCCATATTTGGGATAGAACGTTTAGAGGCAGAGAACCCAGAAATGTTGATAGCATTCATGGTCCCCTTCCTGGCCTCAATGCTGGACATATCTGTTTCCAGGAATGATTTTTTTTCAAGATGTCTAGAGTCCATGAGGCAGGTATAGGAGATCAGAGAGATATACAGGTTAAAACAACAGGAGTCTTCAACTTGATTCTAAATAAAGCAGCCACTCTAAACCAAGGCAATATTTTTATCACAGATTGGGCAAATCTAGATGGGAATAGCCGAACACAAAACAGTACTTGACCACAAGAATTACGTTTGGATGAAACGGATCTTACAGATAAGGATAACAAGGTAGTTCATAACTTTTTGTCCTGGGAAATAACAGGTTTACTTAACAAAATGGGAGATAGGGAATGGTTAAATTTTGTAACAGCATTTAGCCTAGTTTTGTTCCAAGAAACATGGGCTCCTGAGCCATTAGTGGGTGTGAACTTATTTATTTTCTGGCACAGAAAAATAACAACTATGGCAGATGTATGGGTGACTTGGCTATCTATATTAAAATCTCCATACAAATGTCAGTCTTAGAGTTTATAAGATAACTTTTAACTACATTATTATAATTTTAAAATGGAATACTGAACAATTTATTTTGGTAAATGTATACGTGCCACCAAAAGATGGCGACTCATCTAACATGCATGACGAACTTTTTAAGGATTTAAATATTGTTACATATACTTATCCTACTGCACATGTGATTATAAGTGGAGATTTCAATGCTCGATTAACAGGTTATGACAATTGTCTCCTACAAACTTCAGTGGTGGAACAGGAAGACCTTGTTCCTAGAGTATCAAAAGATAACATATGCAACAAGACTGGAACCAGATTGAAAATATTCGTAAGTGACACTTCATTGATAATCCTGAATGGAAGACTACAGGGTGATGAGGTGGGGGAACTAAATCTATTTTAGGCCAAATAGTCAAAGCTTAATAGATTACATTTTATGTAGTTTAGACTCTTATACTTTGATGTACCATCTATGGATTGATATGCATACATACGTACTGTACATGCATACATTCATACAAACATACATACATGCCAGCAGATTAGGTCCATAGATCTATCAATTCTGCACATCACAGCACACTGGTATTGCACAGTAGCTGCCTCACCACCCCACATTGATTCACCCCCCTCCCTAATTCCCAGCATGCTCCGTCCTCTAGTTCCCCCTACCCCCTATCACCATATCCCTGAGCCTATTCTAGCCCATCTTGAAACCATCCACGTTCCCATTTTTACCAGATCATCCAGCAGGGCGTTCTAGGGTGCCACCACCCTCTCCATGAAATAATGCCCCCTCACCTCCCTTCTGTACTATTCCCCCTCTAACTTCAGGCTATGGCCCCTTGTAGGCCCTCATCCCCCCAATTTGAACAGACCCTCCTTATTCCCCTTGTTGAACCCATACAAGCACTTGAAGGTCTCAATCATGCCCCCTTTTTCCCTCCTGTCATCCAGAGAGTACATGTTCGGCTTCCTACGTCTATCCTCATATGCCAAGCCTTTCAGGCCACTAATCATCTTTGTTGCCCTTCTCTGTACTTCCTCCAACAGTATGATGTCCTTTTTTAGGTGTGGTCAGCAGAACTGCCCACAATACTCCAGGTATGGCCTCACCAAGGCGGTGCATAAGGGCAGTATAACTTCCCTTCTCCTGGACGACATCCCCCTGGCAATGCACCTAAGCATCTTGTTAGCTTTAGCCACTGCTCTCCTGCACTGCTCTGAGTGGTTCCCTTTAGTATCAATCATTACTCCTAGGTCCTTTGCTGCCATCACGACAGTCAGCTGTATCCCTCCCAAGTGGTACGCATACCAAGGGTTCCTAACACCAAGGTGCAGAACACTACATTTGTGTGCATTAAACCACAACTGCCACGTGTGGACCCAGTTTTCCAGCCTGTCCAAATCATCCTGTAGTGCCCTCCTACCTGCCTCACTATCAGCCACTGCCCCCACTTTAGTGTTATCTGTGAATAGACTCATTTTGCTACCAATGCTCTCCCCAATGTCTGAAATGTACACATTAAAAAGGATAGGCCCCAATACAGAACTCTGTGTGACCCCACTAATGACCTCCCTAGGTGTCGAGATTTCACCCCCAACCATCATTCTCTGCTGTCTTTTACTAAGCCAATTTAATACCCACTCCACCAGCTTTACCCCCACCCCAGTTCCCTCAATTTCCAAGTTAGCCTTCCATGTGGGATGGAATCAAAAGCCTTGCTGAAGTCCAAGTACAGGACATCAACCAGCTTGCCTCCATCGACAGTCCATGTCACCCAGTCATAAAATTCAGTTAAATTTGTCTAACACTATTTCCCATGGATAAATCCATGTTGGTTAGCATCCTGAGAACTGTTGTTCTCCAGAAACTCCACTAACTGCTCCTTCAAGATGCCCTCCAACACCTTCCCCACAATGGATGTCAGGTTGACCAGTCTGTAGCTCCCCAGATCATCCCTAGGTCCGCTCTTCTGGAGAAACACAACAATGGCCAACCTCCAGTCTAGAAGAAGACATCCTGTTCTGAGGGAGGGGTTAAATAATTCCGTGAAAGGGGTTGCCAAGATATCTGCTAGCTCCTTCAAAACCCTCAGGTGAATGACATCCAGCCCTGGGGCTTTATCCATTCTCAAGGACTTAAGAGCCTTCCACACCCTCCCTTCCTGGATTTCTACATCCATGAGAGCCCTCCTCATGTGCAACCTATTTCACCCCTCCCTGTGGCAATGGCCCATCCCTTTCCTTAGCCTTTGAGGGGGTAGGGCATGCTGTATTTTGAATGCTTTCCTTTAAGGGGTCAGTCACCCAATCATTTGGCCCAACAACCCAACAAGCCCCCCCCCTTAACTGATTGACTTTCAAATCTGGGCATGGCCAGTTACACAATGCTTTCAGCAAATTTCAGTTTCAAGTCTTTGCAAGCTCTGGTTTTACCAGACCACTGTTGTAAGATTGGGGGCCCTATTCACAATTGTAAGTATCCTGGCCAAATTTTCCCCTTTCACTAAAATACCACCAACAGCTTAATCTAGTTCAGTTTCTATAGCGGCCCCCTAACTCACTGAGGTTCAAAATAGGCAGCATTATCAAGCCCTCCTTCCACAGTAAAAAAAAACCTTGTTCAGTGGTTGCAACATCACAGAGCAACAATTGTGACTTTTGACCCCATTGTGGTATGCACCAAAACTGGTCATTCACACAAGCCTTCCTTGCATGATTGCAAAACACATTGCAACTATGCAGGAAAGGGAGTGGAGTCCCCTATCAAATGGCTTCCAGAACCATACCCAAGGCATGGCAACCCTTGCAAGCCTGGCTGCAGAGATTTGCAACTTCCTCCACACCTGTGGAACTGTTAAAGCGAAAGTCCCTCAGCATATTTTCTGTATACCTGTGAAGCCTGTAGGCATGAGCAATGATTCCCTCTCTTACATCCCGCTACTTTCACCTTAATTTAAAAGTAAATGAGGTTGCTTCACTCAGTTCTGCCCTGGTGTGAAAACCTGCTTGACTCCATTGCAAAGGTCATGACCTGACTCATGTAAGACATCCTGGAATTTTATGATGTTGTAATGCTAAAGCCTGCAGTAGTTACACTCTATTAGTGCTGTTGCTGTCCTCTACAGTACCTGTGTTGTTGTCTTATGTTGGCCATGAATCTTTTCAAGGCATAGTAAGTACCTGCTGTTTTCTGTAGTTTAAATTGTATCTGAGTTAGAAAAATGCTTTTAGAAAATACAGGAACTTCACAAGACATGTAACAGAACTGAATGAAAGTATAACTTCTGCTGACTTGTGCAAGTATGAATCAACTCCCATGATGTTTTGCATGAATGCGGTCATGACCTTTGCAATGGAGATGCAGGTTTTCACACTAGGGCAAAACAAAGGGAAGCAACCTCATTTATATTTAAATTAGGATGAAACTGGGGGATGCAAGAGACAGTGTCACTGTTAATGCCTATGTAACCCCTAGGGGGTGCTATCCCAAGGGCTACTACCCCTGTCTGCTCTGAATCTAACAGGTTGAGGGGCCTGGATCCGATGGCGGGTGCCTCCGCCCAGAGGTTGGGGTTGGTACAGTCGGGTATGACCCGGTCACAGTCCTCTGGGCCACTGCGACCCCCCTTTCTTCCCACTAGTGGCCCACTCAAGTACACCCCAATGTCCCAGCCACATACACTTACCCCCAGGCTTGAACCAATCCGCTTGCTCTGAGGACCCCCTGAAAAGTAAGATGCTGTTACACGGTTTTCACAGCACAGTAGTTCACCACAAACACACAGTTCAGCCAGTATACCTTTGCAGAACAACCAATCTGATTTATTTAGGGGGGGATAACAAGGACTGGGGCAATTAGGTTAATTAGCTTACCACTCTAATATATATGTATCTATCTAGGGCACTGTGCACAGCCTAACCAAAAAGTCAGTGTCTCTGGGTAACCAGGCAATAAAAGGCTAGCCTCTCGATGCAGTTGGTTGGGGCCCTGACACAGAAACAAGCAGTGGATTCCTACGAAGATTAAATAGAGCCAACAGGCTCAGTTAGTGTAGCCAGTAAAGAAGCCAGAAGATCTTGCCCTCACTCGGAATAATTGACAGGGAGCTACCCTGATTTAGTACTCACGACTCTAGTAGAAGAAGTGCTCTCACACCACTTGCAGGACCGAACCTGGAATTAAACGCTTTTCCACACATTTATATGAGATGCAGAGAGGAACCAAACCAGGCAGCTGCTGAATACCTCCCGATTGCTTTCACTACGCACACCGGGCCAATGACACAGCTTCACATGTCCTGACAGACCGAGCACGATTGAAGCAGAATCTCCAGTCCTCTACAGGGTGAGCCTGGTAGGTTGCTGCGCTTTTTCACAGCCTCCTCTGACTGATGCCCAGCGGATTTAGTCCGACTCTTATTGGCATTCACAACCGCTGATTTTGGGCTGTCCACACGCACTTCCCGCACGAAAGCACAACAGCGCAGAAGCCAAGAGCTCCTTCCTCGCTCACAACCACAGCATCTCTGTCTCTCGGCAGTTAGGGCAAGCCTCTCAATTCGGGCGCCACCCGATCCCATAGGTGGGCTGCTGATGCCAGTCACTTATGTCACCCCCCCCCATTGGTGCAGAAAAGGTGCCAGGGTCCAGACTACATTTCCGGGGAGCACCTGCCATATAGTCCCCTTTAGGCAGGCTCCCAGTGGGAGTCCCAACTCTAATTGGCTCCAGTGGTCTCCATTTCAAGACCCCATTTCCCCAATTGGTCCACCTCCTCAGCACGGGTCCAAAATGGAGAGGCTGCACACACAGAGAGTCCCAGCTGTAAATAAAGCAGGTTAAACAGGCTACATTCTTGCAATGGCACCATATATTTTCCAGCAGACAGTTGCATCTTTCAACCTAGTGCCCTCTGCTCTCTTAGCGACTGCAGAAAACGGAGCAATCTAAATATCCCCTCGGGTGGGATTTAAGCAGTAAACCCACTGTCCCCCTTTACAAACTAATAAAGCCTGCAAGCAGGCAACTCTTAAAGGGACAGTACTAGAGGCTTTAGAAGTACTCCCAACGCCCACAGTTAGCGGCATCTCGACGAACCCCAGTTAAACAGGGAGCCTTTAGGCAAGCCCCGGGAGGTTTCCAGGAACCCCCATTTGCAGAGGGGTTACACCTAAAAACTACACCGGCATACAGAAAATAGGTTGAGGGGACTTTCCCTTTAAAGGCAGGAGGCAGGGGTATCATAATTTTGAACAGGAACAGAGATGTTGGCCTGTGTTGGAGATCACCAAAGGACACTAGTGTTGAACAGCATACTCGGAGCAATAGGGCTTGGGGTCCACTAGATTTATTTATTTATTGTTTTATTGAATTTTGTTTACTGGGTAGGCCCACTGAGACTAGAAGACTCTTTTTCAGGGGTGACCTGGGGGGAGGAGATACAGATGGTAACCAACTGAAATTTAACTAGATTAAGTTGTTGGTGATATTTTTAGTGAATGGGGGAAGTTGGCCAGGACACAGGGGAAATTCCCCTACTCTGTGTGTGGGGGTGCTGTGCTCATGGAAGCAGATGCTGAGGGAGCTCATTCTGCTGGTGTATCTGTGGGAGTGCAGATCTCCCAATTCACAGGTCCAACTCAGGAGAATAGTATGGAGACTGGTGTATTAGACAACGTATCTGACCAGCCTCAAGAAATGGAGGATTTATCTGTCCCTACAATGTCATCTGACAAGCTTGGCTTAAGCAGTTATTTTTGTCAAACAGAGAACTGGTTTTTGCAATAATTAGAGCCGAAGAAAGTGCTTTTGTTCGACCTGAAGTGCATATGAATAATGCTACAAATTTACCAACGGACTTAGCACAGTTAATAGGAGACATACCTGTCTGTCTCCTGCCGGCAGTGCTTTCGGCTCTGACTGCGGTGTCAAAACTCCTTGAAGACTGTGTCAAACCCTTTGATGTCACACTAGCATCAAACAAATTCCAATCCTCTGACTCAGTGGTAAAGGGCCGGAGCAGCGTGACGCGATTCAGTTCATAGCAGCGCCAGTATCAGAAGCAGAGGTACTAAACACAAAGTCTGGAGTGAGTACATGCATTTTCTCTGTACTGTACATTGTTTCGCCCAAAACTCCCTTAAGGCATGAAAGAGATATTGAACTGCCTCCGCTGGTTGAAGGGAGTTCCCCTTTTTCGTTGCAACTTTCTTTAACTGAGGCAGGTTGGAAAATGGGGGCCGCTGGTCACTGGATTCCAGACCCGAATCACAGCCTTATTCCTGGGCAGTCTTGGAGCATGTATCTGCACCTATAGATGTGGACATTAGGACTGCCAGCCCTGTTTTGTCTCCTACACCTCCTCTTGCTTTAGGGTGAACTATCCCTGACTTTACAAACATTTTGCCTACTAACTCAAGCTCTTCCTCTGAGGAAGAGAAGCCTCACCCTGAGCCTCAGAAGTGGGGTGACAGAATGATTACTGAACATGGTCCACCAGGTTCACGTCGAGACCAAGAGAAAAGCTAAATCTACTTGGGAAAATTTTAGAAAAATCCTTTGGTTGGTCCCCCACAGAGATGTAATTCTGTGCAGTTACAGTATTTGGGGGGGCTTAGAAATTGTACCTGCTAGGTTATATGCTGGAAAACTACTTATTAAAGATTCTATGTTTTTTTTTCTAATGAAGTACATGCATTGATTAATGTTTCTGGTGCTGACTTGTACAATGTGAGTTTTAACACCCCTCAGGGATTAGATAGGTTCTGGGCAAAATATGAGTCCCTGAAATACTCGGCCTTGTGGTTGTCTTTTCAGGCCCTCCCTTGGATGAAACCCACTATTAAGTATGTTACAGTTCTCTTTCGTAATGAGACCGTATCAGTTCATGATATTTCATACTGGCTGCAACAATGATGTGAGGTTTTGGGGCCTCCACAACCTATATTTGATGAAGAGCACTTGTGGAAAGGGGGGTGGAAATTTAAAGTATGACTTAGAAATAACAGTTCAGGTCCAATTCATTTGCCCAACAGTCTATTCTTGGGTCAGTAAAGGGGGTACTGCTTTTACGTAGGACAGCCCAGGACTTGTTTCAAGTGTGGGTCTCATTTGCACATGAGTAATGTATGTGACCATTTGAGATGCAATTTATGTTTCTCATTTCGCCATGCGAGTATGGAGTATAAAGAGGAACTAAAGTGTAATTTGTGTTCTGAGGATGGTCATGCATACTGGGCATGCCCTTGGGCAACTCATAACCATACTGATCTCTCAAGTCAGGATAAATTGTTATGGGAAGCCCAGAAAAAGGACATTGCAGACAATAAAACTCCACCTCAGTGTCCTGCTTTTGCAGATCCTGCCTTGGCCCCTACTGAGCCTTCTAAGACCCCATCTGACACCCCTCCCTTCACCAGCTGTAGTTCCAGACACAGTTTTGGAACAAGAACCGGTATTTCAGAATCAAGATGAGATGGATATTGCCTAGGACAAGGAACCAATCCCTTCAGTTACAGTGGTTTCCGAGGCTCTATCTCATGATCAGACTGTCATGCCCCCCCTCTCCAGTTCAAGGTCCATCCAAAAAATTGGGGATAAGGCAATCTCAGCCCCATCTGAAAGTGGTAAAAGCTTCTTCTCCAAGGCTGGAGGTTCCACTTTTTAATAAATTTGAGGTCCTGTCCAAAAGCTCCCAGGAGTCAGAACAAGGGGGTAACTCGGAGGCTTCCTCCCAGGCCCCTCTTTCCTCAGAATCTGAGGAAGATCCACACCTTACTATAATCAATAATGAGCAATGGCATAAAACACAGGGACTTCAAACCAAGAGAAGCTTGAGATTAAAAAATTCCCCTTGAGTAATGACTTCCTTCTTTTTCTGCTGCTATTCCATTTATAGGAATAACAACCTTGAATGCAAACAGTCTCAAAAATGCTAGGAGACTGGTTACCTTCTCAGTTTTGAAGAACCTGGGGTCTGACATTTGTTTATGGCAGGATACAAGATTAAACTCGCTTTCATTGGTGAGAGCTGCACAGAAGTTATGGTGTTGGGGCCCCTCTTTTTTTCTTTTGGCTTAGCCAATTGTGATGGGGTGGGGGTTTTGTTTCAGGGTGATGGGTTTAAAGTCTCACGGCTGATGAAGATTCAGTTTGGTAGAGCATTATTATTGGACTTTTTCTATAAGGGTATATCTTGGAGACTGATTAATATATATGCCCCTTTAAAGAAAAAGGAGAGAGTAGACCTTTTCAACCTCATAAAACCCTTTCTGTTTACCACAAAACAGGTTCTTTGGGAAGGTGATTTTAACTGGGTAATTGCTAGCCAGGATAGAGGGGCTGCAACACCGAAAACCTTCTGTGACACAAATTGTCTTTGCAACATTCTATTGCAATGCAGCTTGCAGGACACTTATAGGGCCCTGAACCCGCAGGGAGACTGTACATATCATAGAGGGAGTCTTTCCACACGTATTGATTTTCTTTTTACAAAACAAGCTGTTATTGTACTACAGGCCAAAACAATCCCTATTGAGACTTTGGATCATTTTGTTTTGTATTATCTGGTGGGAGGTGTTTTATAGACTCCATATGTTAAGGGTTATTGGAAGCTTAACACCTCGCTTTTGCAAGATGAAGTTTTATTACAGCAGGAATGTGAGCTATTGCATGCACGTTTGTCTATAGCAGGTTTAGTAGATGATCTTAGTTACTGGTGGGTACATACCAAGAGTGAACTACATGAGTTTTGTGTACGCTTTTCCACTGTTTCTAGGGTAAATAATTATAAAAAATATCTGGCTCTTCGAACGCAGTTGGGGAAAGTTTATTCTGAAATTAACACACAACACATAAATTTGACAACTCAAGTTAATAATCTTAAGAAAGAGATGGAAGCCTTGCAATATTCAATGGCCTCCTCCTTATTAAATGAACATCGTATCTGTTCTCCTGGGAAAAATGGCTTTGGGGATGCTTTAAAACAAAGTAATCAAAGAGTGTGTGACTGTTTCGACTTCAGTACAAACTGCAGATGATTTACTGGTGACTACTAACCTGGAAATTTTGACTGCTGTAACACACTAGTTAACTACTATGTACAGTAAACTGCTCCCCGGATTGAGGAGGACACTGTGCATACTTTTCTTGATGCTCTTCAGATTTCAGTTACCCCAACAGCTTGTTTTGCTGCCCTTGTAGGTCCTGTACAGGCTTCGGAGGTTGAGGTAGCCATTACTAAGTTAAAGCATGCCACTGCACCTGGCATTGATGGTTTGCCCCTTGAATTTTATAAACAATTTAAAGAGCTGCTGGTCGATGTCTTGGTTATTGTTTACAACTGGATTTTGGATCACTCAGAGGTGGATTTCCAGTTCAGTATAACAGTCCAGATACTGTTGCACAAAAAAAATGACACAGCTAATTTGAATAACTGGAGGTCCTTAAGTTTGTTAAATGTGGGCTATAAAATTCTGCTGAATATTTTTACCACAAGATTAACAAATGTGGCTTCAAATTTGATGACTATTGCCCAGACATGCTTGTGACAGGGTTTGTCCCTGCCACTGTCTTAGGACCCCATTCAGTTTCTTTAAGGTTGCAACCTTTCTTGCTATTCTCCATTCTAATAAGGCTATCCCTTTATTTCCTGTTTGGAGGCAGACCACCTCCATACAAGCCTAAACTATTTACTTATAACTCTTCTTTTTAATTTTTCTTCCTTCCATGGGTCCATACATAGGGAGGTCAATTTCCAGTGACCTTGAGCTCTCTGACAAAGGAGCCAACTTAGAGTAATGGTTATAACCTGATTTTGTTGCCAGAAAGTGAGATATGTGCAGAGTAAAGCACAGAAATAAAGATAACCCAAATAAATGAGGGTTGTGCAGTTCATTAGGCAGAGAAAGACTACTGCCTTAGAGATTGAAAGAAAGAATAAAATTATATGCACAACAGCAAGTCCCTTCCCTGTTTGTTTTCTGTACCCTGTTGCTGTTGTGGAATAGGGAATTCTGCAAAAATGAATAATACAAGTATTGCTGTATTATACACAAGTGTATAAGGAACCATGTACAGCCCTGCACCTGTCCTAAGTAAAACATTGTTGTCATGACATTTATTAGTAAGCATATGGGAATGCAGGGAAACAGTACTGCAATCTGCATGTAAGAAGCAGCTTGTTTAGGGATAGTTTATTTTTCTTTATTTGCCCCAATATGCAGAAAGAGAATATGAATGTGCCTTGGTTTTAGATAAAGCAAACCCCAGTTAAACATGTGTGGGCTACCTTTTTTTGCAAAACAATAAATATGGGATAAAACCTTTACTTTAAACCTTGAAACCAGACTTGCTTTAACCTTGCTTTAAGGAGGAGTTAAGAAGCTCTTAGTCAGGCAAAGAAAGTGTAAAACCACATACCCTGACTACTATGGCTAGCTGCTGCCCAGAAAAGCAAACAAGAAAAAAGCATGTCCATACTCACTGGAAGCTGGAGACTGACTGAAGTTCTCACTATAGGGGAGCAGCGGCCTCTTGTGGCCCCTTTTTATACTACAACAACTGTCACTCAAACTAGTTCCCCTTTACCTTAAGCTTATTTCTTTTGGCACAGTCCTTTTAGCCTTATGAAAACTGTTTCAGGTTATAGGACTGCACCTCAGTACTTCTTTCTCTCTGAATAAAAAAAGAAAGTCCTAAATAAAATGTTTAACAAAATGATGATGCTTAGTCAGCTGACCAAGAGAGGGAGGGTATATAAGAAGTACCTGCACTGACAACTCGAGAGATAGGGTCAGTATTGTCTGACTGTGTGTAGGTAATGGACTAAGGGAGTCCTGTGCTGCACAGAGAGTGGATTTACAAATCTTTTCTTTTGCTTTTGTATCGAATGTTTTCTTTAATATATCTTTTATGTGGTGCAAAAGCTCGAACTCTTTATGAAGAATAATAAACACCCCGTTTAGTCAAAGTGGGTTGCATCTAAAATCTGTGTCTATGCCCATCTGTATTTCCCATACGTTAATGTTGCTCCATACCGTGACGTTCTATTGAACACAATTTATTGCTAGTAAGGGAGCTTATAGAACAGGGGAAGGAGAAAGCACTTGATGGTTATATTTTCTCATTAGACCAGGAAAAAGCTTTTGATAGGGTCCTTCATTTCTTTACCACACTTGTCTTACAGCCCTATGTCATACCATGGAGATTTTGTTCATGGTTGGTTTTGTTTTACAAATCTGCACTAGCCACCCCATTAGTTAATGGACATATGGGAAAGTATATAGACATACAGCGTGGGGGTGCCAAGGGTGCCCGCTGAGCCCCTTGTTGTATGTATTGTGTTTGGACCCTTTCCTGCATCTCATTTAATGGATGACT
Organism: Neoceratodus forsteri; assembly: GCA_016271365.2. NCBI lineage: Eukaryota > Metazoa > Chordata > Ceratodontiformes > Ceratodontidae > Neoceratodus > Neoceratodus forsteri. The sequence goes on from JADMNL010000022.1 coordinate 345,365,980, forward strand.
TAATTAGGGGTCTTAAACCACGGGGGGGAGGGGGTGCTTTGGAGGTTAAAATGATAGCCTATGCAGACGATGTCTGTATTTTTGTGGCAGACCTGAATCTGGGGAGAGGATTATGGAGCAGGTGGACTATTATTCAACTATTGTTGGGGCACAGGTTAATAAAGGAAAAAGTATTATTTACCCCCTTAATGATAATATGCCACACATAGCTGATTTTCAGGGAATTTCAGTGTCTAAGGATCCCTTTTCTGTTTTGGGAGTACATTTTGGGAGGGGAGATAATGGCCTGTTGAACTGGATGGAAAAAATGGAGCTGGCAAAAACAAAGGTGGCAATATGGAAGGGTTGGCAACAAACAAAAAAGGAGAAGGTAGAAGCAGTGATGTCCTTTCTCCTTCCACTGTTTTTATACACTAGTGTAGTTTACCCTGTTCCTCTAGCTTTAGATTCAACTCTTTAAGGCTTAGTTGTCCAGATAATTTGGGAGTGCTGATTGAACCCCATAAAATGGGAGGTTCTATATTTGCCCTTAGCTCGAGGGGATTTAAATTTATTAAATCATGTAGCTTTCTATTTTAGTATTTTTTTTCATAAAAACTTGATTAATGTTACTAAACCTAGTTTAGCTATTTGGTCCCTTTTTGCACGTTCATGGCTGCAGCCCCTAAATGATTTATGGGATTTACAAGGGGTATTTCCCCCTTCTACTAGAACCAGTTCCTTTTATTTTAAACCTGCTTTAATTAAATTAAAGAAATGGAGGTTGTCTCGCTCAATAAGAGAACTGCAATCCAGTAAACAAGTGTATGCTTCTATATAAACTTTGGCATTTACTCACTTGGTTGACTTTAAAGGGGTTCCACCACTCTGTTGTCCAGATTTATTGGTTACCCTGCAGGATTCCTATATCCCACCACGTCTGTGGGATACTGGTTGGTTGTCCTGCCATGGCAGACTCTATGTTAAGGGGAATACGAAACATAAAAGCTTAAATGAAAGAATGTGTCCTAGGGAATGCTGCATTGCACAGGAAGAGACAATGTCTAATTTTTATATTCAATGCCCTTATGTTCAGGAGATATGGTCCCAGTTAGCTTTGAAGTGGGAACACCTGTATTGGGCTACTGTGTCCTACCCGGAGGTAGTAGGGGGATTCATAGTGAGTAGTTTAGGTCTGGATAAAGGTGTAATTAGGCTTATATTCTCTTTTATAAAATGTATTCTATGGCAGTCTAGGCTTAAATGGGTGTTACAACAAATGTAGCAGGAGCCATGTACTATTATTACTATCTTTGAACAAGAAATATACAGAGTTTATTTGAGAGACAGCACATGTCACGTACAGCATGGGATATCAGTTGAAAGCTGTTCCCTTTATGAAAGACAAGATAGGATAGCTACTTTTATTAACTATTGATAGTTTTTCTTTCTGGTATTATAGTCCTTCAGTGTATATATAACACTTACCTCCAGGTGGGCGGGGGGTTCTTTTCTGTAGTTGTATTATTGGGTTTGATTTTATTTTTGCTTATTAGAATGCTGCCCAGAAGGCTTTCTGTTTTTCTCTTCTATGTTTGATTTTTGTATAATGACTTTTGTACATTCATTAGTGTATTGTTTTTTCTCCCTTCTTTTTTTGTTTTCCTTTTTGAGGTAGGACTGATGTATAAAAGAAAGTGCTTTGGGTATTATAAATAATGTATGCTGGTTTTCTTTTTTTTCTGTTTTTTCCTTTTATACATGCTATGATATTGTTTGTATGAAGGAATACTTTTGTTATATTTTGTTACATGTTCTTGAATAAAACTTTCCCTTACTCTTTTCGAGAAGTGTCATGGGATCTTTAACATCCTCCTGAACAACCATCAGACAGGCCCTTGTTTTAATGTCTCATCTGAAAGACAGCACCTCAGGAGTGCAGCACCCCCCTCATGCGGTACTGTAGTGTTAGTATTGGGATTTCACCCAAGTGCCTGGTGTGGGGATAGAACCTACAGCCTTTTGATCTTCCAGCCTCAGAGGTGAGTGTGCAGCAACCTGCTGAGCCACTGACACTACTATGCAAAGGATGCAAGGGAATTAAGAAGATTTTGGGAGCAGATGGGGGCCTTTAAACTACTAAGGAAGCATTCTGAGGACCAGGAAAATTAAAGGCTGCACAGACCCAGAAGCAGTCCTCAGGTAAAGGGGGTGACTTCTGGTGACACTGACGTTCTTATTGGCACCAATGACCATCTGGCAGATTGATTTAACATTGCGATTAAGAATTCATTTTGTGTATGGCCCTAAAATGCGGAAGCACAGCAGGGCATCTGCTTGCACCCTGTTCTGTGCTTCAACACTCTGCAGCTGAGAATAGGGAACTGAATTTTTCAGATTTTGCCAGCCATCCATATGTTTCCTCCTAACCCCACAGGCATCCCCAGATAAATGAGCATTCAGTTAGCTAATCATACTGGTTAATGAACCACAAGTATCATTTTACTTATTATTGTTCTGTCAAACAGAGTGAAACAGAAGCAATCATGCTTAAACACTCGAACAAGGATTTCATTAATATTTCATAATGAGGAAAGTTCCACAGCTGTGCAAGCATCTGCCTCACTACATTCTGACTGCTCTGCAAATTTCAGCAGGTACCAAACATGCCAGCACAGTTCTGCTCCCATACATGCTTACAAGAGAAGGAAGAGTGTGCTACAATTCTGCAGTTGCTCTGGTTCATCTCTGAAGAACACTTAACATTTCTTAAACACAGTACTGTAGAAGGGGTGGGGCGGGTGGTGCTCCAGCACTGGGCACAAGCCTCCAAGGGGCGCAATTTTCAATGGAAGCTTGCGTATTTATTCACTTGCGGTACCACTTTAAATTTTTTTTCGCTCACTTAGGCTGTAATTATAACTGCCTGCCAGCAGGGGTGCATCTGCCAAAGATCAGCAAGTTTGCGGGGAGGGGGACATGAGCTGCAGGCAAATAGTCATGTGGTGGTGGTGTGTAGTACAGCGAGTGAGAAAGAAAGAGAAACTGTAGGCGGGTCAGCAAAGCACATTATAAAAGGTACGAGCAAGTGGTTGACACTAAGACTGAGAGAGTACAGCCAGACAGTCATATATTATTGTGATACTTGTGAGAGTAGAAGAGGTGTGAGAGAGAGATCCATTAGTGAGGTCCTGTCCAGACCATCTTGGATTTTTAATTGTAAGCATAAGTATAATAGCAATAAATCTGTCGTCCTGTCTCCTGTGTGTGATCCTCCGAGAGCCGAATTCCATATTGTTTAAAAATCAAATTTGTGTCCTGTTTGCTGTTTAGTTTTGTGCGGACTTGCGGACTGCGTAAGTGAGTCTGAACTCTAGTCTGATTTCTGAAATGAGTGTATCTGCAGCATGGCGGTGCCGGCCCTGGCCCTGGCCAGGGGGGGTAATTTTCTCGATTTGAAAAAATGGAATTGGAATTTAAATAGGAAATCATGTACTGATCTGATCCAGATACTGCACTGATCTCATCATCAGGAGGAGGTATGGGAAAGAAATCTATCCAGTTGCCAGCTCTCATCCACGCCAGCCAACTGCCAGGTCTGTGCTGCGGGCCCAATCTGATTGGGCCCACAGCCTGGCTTGGCGGGTGGGTGGTGTAGTGACCGGCTGCTGTAGTAGTAGTTCACTGGACTCCGACTAGGACAGTGGGATGGGAGTAAAGAAGTTGCCAGTTGCCGCCGCCCGTCCCCTCTTTGGCTCTTCTGCCAAGTTTGGCAGACTGACTGCCATGGTGCAAGCAGGCAGCGCGGCACCATCCCTCCCACCCAGTCATTTTCTCTCCTTCTCTTGCCCCGCGTCCCTTGCACACCCAGTGATGCATTTCACATCATGCAGGCTCCCCTGCGCTGCTTTCCCCCATCCTAATACTCCAGGAGGGTGGCGCTGCTGACCTCGGGGAGTCAGCATATTTAATTTCCTCTGTCTCACAGTCTCAGTGCACAACATAAACAACACTATTCAAAAAAAGTTCAAGCAACTCAAGTTATCAATTTAAAATAAATTCTGTTTTTTGTGTCGAGCCAAGAATATCAGAGTAGATTGAGACTTGAGAATGAGATGTTGCTTACATGCTTTAATAATTGGTCAGTCAGGACCCTTCAACTCTGAAGATGTTACATTCTTTCTCTGCTTTAAAATCATTTCAAAACAGAGATAGAAAATGAGTAAAAGACAAGACATGGAAAGTTTGGAAACTTCTGAATATTTAAATTGTTCCACTCCTGAATAAAATAATTAATTAGGCTTTTCCTGTACCATACAAGTATGAATTTTCTTCAGGGTAAGGGTAATTAGAAAAGCAGAAATCCATTCCAAAAAAAAGATGTGAGGCTACTTAGTGATAACTTTACACAGGTGTAGATTCCCTGTGGTACATAAGAGCTTTGTGGGTGGTTAGGTAGTTATCTGTATCTCCACTGACTGAAATGAACTACGTACCTACAGAAAGGCAGAATTAACTGCTGGTGTGGAGGGAACAGATTTACTTGTTTGTGCAATCTGCAGCACACTCCTTCACTGTGAAGGAGTACAAATTGTCTAAACAAGTAAATCAACTTCACTCCTCATTATTCAGTGCATCACAGCAGTCTGTTTTTTTTTTAACCTCAGTGTCTTAATTTTCAGTAACTATGGTGGGTAGGGTAGCAGCAGTTCATGGGTGGAAACTGGCTGCACCATTGTGCTTCCATGATTGTGCCATACAGTACACAATGCTGGGTGAGTTATTCCTCTAATTGTTAGAGGGTATAAACACAGACTGGATTGCACTTGGGACCCAGTCACAAACTGGAATTGCATTAATCTCAGTGAATGCCATTCTGTGAATCGGGTGTAACGGTCAATGCAGGGGCATCCAGCCTGAAAAGCATCCCCCCTCCTAAACCTATAATCCTCGAATATAGGGCCCTTGTGGGTCACTAATTCCAGATCCTTCATGGCCTAGTGGCTTCACTCCCTGGTGACCCAATGTCAACCTCTAGGTACAAGAAACTGAGACTGATTGTGGAAGGGCTGCCACGTTTATGTGAATAGTACTGTGGCTCATTTGTGTGGTAGCCCCACCCACCCACACTATCCCGAAGTGTCTCAGCCATTCAGGAAGGGGTCCAGATTCCAGCTGAATTTAGCCAAGACTTGGACCAAGAGGGTTACATTTTGCTGCTTGTGCTAAAGGGTCACACTAGCTACTTGGCTGTGTCAAGTAGTCTGAGACTGGGGCCTTGCTTCCCCCCCCATATATGCAGCCATTAGGGATTTTAATTCCTGTTCATGTGTTTTGAGTAGGGCAGTGATTTAATGCTTTGGTGATGTTGCCGCCTGGATCCAGTTTCCTAGTACTAGTACTCAGTACCAGACTCACTGCTATTTCATGAAGAATCAGATGCAGCACTCAGGACAGCCAGCCATGCACTGTGCAAAACCAACACTGGTACTGGTTGTATTTAAGCATATGTGTGTGTGTGTGTGTGTGTATATATATATACACACACACATACATGCACACATTACACACATTACAATAGTGATTCCGAGTAGTAAAATACCCCAAATAATATATGTTTCCTAGAACTGCTCTAGTCTACACAGCAATTGTGCAGTGTGAATGTACTGTTTCCTCCTGATTTACCAGCTTATTATGTTATATTTTAATGCATCTATTTTTAAATTAGTAGTCTGCAGTCTGTTGTGGAGTCTGTCTGGATTCTGGTAAGGGCAGAATCAAGGTGGTTCAAATAAACAACCCCATATACAGTATTATGCTGTGATTTAATTTGAACCATCTTGCTTCTGCCTTCTGGTCTATCCAGAGTCTGTCCTCACCAGGCTATCATAGTTGCATTATAACATAATAAACTGAAATCAGGAAAAAGATACATATATGAATCTTTTGAAAAGCACAATTGCAGTTATGAGCACACCTAAGAAATATATAGATTTTATCATTTATGGTGATAATATCTGTGAGATGCCATGATACAAAAGGGAAGATTTAAGAGGTTGGGGAAGGTTCAGAAAAAAACAGGATCCAACTGTGCAACTTCAGAGGTAGGGAACATGTAACAAAAGTGTGTTTTTTCTTCAAGAAAAGCACCGAAACTCAGCACACAGCATGGTAACCCCTCAGAGCTTCTGGGGACCTTGCAACCCCCAAACCCCCCAGCTCTTTTCGGGGGGCGGGGAGGGTGCAAAATTTGTTTCTTGCCCAGGGCACCAAAATGCCTTCCTACGGCTTTGCTTAAACATTATCTGAGGCTTCACAAATTCCTGATGTCACAGAAGAGACCTTAGAAAACATATTTTCTATTGGTGCTCGGAAAGTAGAAAGAGCAGATGAAGTCTAAGAGATTGTGATACTGGGCCCAGATATTCAGACAGTTAGCATGGTGCAAACAGGATTAGCACTACACTAACTGGATATAGTGAGACTGATAGTCTGTTAGTCTGCCACTCCTAGATTCAAAGAATCCCTTAGCACATTGCTACAGTAAGTGCTTAGTGCATTTGCTCTGAATACACTACTGCACCTATGAGGTGAACCGCTTATGTAGAGGGTGCAGTGGTGTACTGAAAGAGTTTGGAAGCGTAAAAAAGGCAGCGATACTTAACACTTCCAAAACCCTACTTTTAACAATGTGCACATTGGCACATAAATCCTCCCCCACAGCATTGGTACCATGTTAAAATAAAACTATAAAAATGTTCCTTCCCCTGACCCCCACAGGCAAACAATTACAATTCCCTGGTGTCCAGCAGTACCCCATTCCCTCACCTGATCCCTGTTGGCATTCTAATAATATTCCTTGGTTGGTGTTTGGTGGTCCCTCCCCCTTCAAGTAGACACTTGTCCCCCAATGCCAACTTCCCGTACGAAATGACAACCAGCACTTACTCGCTGCTCACCTCCCTGGTCAGCCACTGTCTGTGCCACTCAAGTCCTGTATCGATAAACTGTATAAGTACACATCTGCTTAACTTTCTAAGTCTGACACCATGCAAAGTGACTTCTGCAGGATGACCCTTAATTGTCACCCAAGAACCTATCACCATGACCTGTATAGTTCAGTTAGACCTCCCGTTGTTCCCCACTATGTTCTCTTAGGGTATCTGTTCTGTTTAAATAAAGGGTGGCTAGACTCCCTAGCTATCTGTCTGTTCTACTATCCCTGACACAACTGCTGGAATTCTCACTCAGATCACCAAGGTCTAGGTGTTTTTAGGTCCCTGGACATACCAGTTCTGCAGGACAAACAGCTGTCTCATACTGGAACTCCCTGCTGAGCTCAGCGCAGCTAGTTTCACCTACAGTACATCATTGAAGGGCTATAATGCACCCATGCACTGCACAGGCATACCTACTAGCTGATATTTACTTAATAAAAAAAAATTTCCCCTGTCATGTTTGTCCAGCTATAGTGTCTTATGCAGTTAGACCCTATGAAGCCTAGATGCCCTATGCTTGTTAGGAAACTGTACTCAGTAGTACAGGAAACTGTACTTAGTAGTACATGTAAGTCCCCCCCCCAATCGGGCCGGCTTACTATCCTAGTTTCTGCCCATTATGTATAAGATTGAGGCTGCTGGGAGAAAGGGGGAGAGAGAGAGTCAGCAGATTTGGAAAGGGCAAGTGTGGCTGGGGCCTAACCCCCCCCCCCCAGCCTGGAAGGTACTGACCTGGGCAGCAGTGGTGCATTGTATGGTGTCTCTGTGAAGGAGGTGGCAGGAGTTGGTGACTGTTGGTGTTAGGGGAGCCTTTGCTATTACCAGTTGGTAGGACACAAGAGGAGGAATAAAAGTCTCTAACATCTTGAGGCTGGGGTCCCTGTGCCCTGAATAGGTGACGGAATGGCAGTGGGGCTGTCGTGGTGGTGGCAGGGCTGCTACAGGGCCCCTTGGAGGTGGCAGCTCCAAGAAGGTCATTTCCCATGTGGCACACTATTGGAGGTAAGGTTGGAGGGCCTGCATTCTGGGATTTGCTTTATTGGGCCTGTTGTGCCTGTGTCTGGGGCAGGACACATGTCAGATCAAAGAAGAAATGCAGGGGGAAAGCTGTAACAGAAGGAAGGAGCGGTTCATTAAACTCCATTTGTTTTTTAAGCCACAGCTCAACCTGGCATGGAGGAGGGAAATAGCACCTGGTTTGGGAGCGTGGAAAAAGGATATGGAGCAGCCACAGAAGGTCAGGCCCCAGTTCCTATAAGGTCTGGAGGTGGGGGGAGTTAGGCGCTCCCCTAGGTATGGTGGTTTTTGATAAGGTATGTGGTAGGTGCGAGCTTTGATTCTGGTTTGCAGATCTATGCATGGAGCCTGTTCTGGTCTATTTTCTAGGCCTGTGTGATCTAGCTGTTCTGGTCCTTCAGTACCTCTGTGCCTGTCAATCCCGTATTCTCTCAGCCCTATGGAGTGGCTCCATATATATTTTTTTTTATAAATCATTAATATCTTGGAATTAAATGTTCCTCTATTTCCTTTTACATGATTTGTGCTGGGAAATTTAATGATCAAACTTGATTGTTCCCTTCAGAGAAGGTTTTCCACCTTCCTCCACACTCGTGCCCGATCGGGGGGAGCAACAGCATGCGGGCCAGCATCAGCCTGGTAAGAGGAGACCTTCTTAGTGCTTGAAATTCCTCCTGCTAGGTAAGGCCTTTATTTTATGTTTTTGTGGCTGTGTGCTATGTGCTGGAGGCACTCAGGTTCTGTGCCACCCCCTCGCATTTTACCATCAGGACTCCTAGACAGAACAGAGGGGGGAAGGGGTTACAAACAAATGACTTGACTGTAAATTGTGCTTTCTCCTCTTCATCTATACTGATTTTAGTAATATGCAAACTGCTATTTATTCCCCTAAATTGAAATATTGCTTCATGTAATTGTAAACTCTGCAATATTGTGTATTATTTTTCCCTGTGTTACCCCCTTCCCAGGAGACACCTGGAAATATGTCACTTGGAGTTCATTGAGCCTTCCTGGCTGAAATTATTTAATAAATTAACTTCCCATTTTGAGTGAACAGTAAGTGACATAATTGCTCCCTTGTGCTCTGGTCCCTTTTCTCCTTATGGGGGATTATCTGGGTAGAAGGTTGGGTTCCTGCTAGGGCTGGATGAAATTTATTTTCCTGAAGAGCTTTGGTGCTGTCACAGGATGAATGACTGCTGGAATTTTTGGTTCCTTGAGTCAAGGGTGATTAAACTTGTAAAAATGCACCTCTCTCACCCAAGGTTCCCCGAAAACACGTACAAAATATTGTCGTAATGACAATGAACAGACGCAGGAAAGCTCAAATACAATCTGCTAAGTTAAAAGTGCTGAAGGAAGTGCATGGTCTCTCCAACCCAGTGAGCAGGACTCAGCCTGGCTCCCCAACACCTAGCCTAGAAGACACAGGATCCATGACGCTGGTTCAACAACAAAGTTGTCTACTGATGTTGCAATGACGGTTGTATGTCAACTGCAGTTGCGGTCGGCATAAAGCTGTTCACTAAGGAGTTTAATTTGGGGGGAAGGGACTCTGCCCCTCACTCACTTCCATATTTAGAATTATCAACTCTGAGCTGGAGTTGATTTGGGGAGGGGGTGCAAACCCAGGAGAAAACAATGCCAGGATCCCGCAGCTACGTTACAGTGGCAACAGCGAATTGTCACTATAATGTAATTCGCTGTTCACATTTTGAATCAGTGTTGGCATACGGAAGACACAAAGGGAGGAGAGAGTAATACAGAGCAAGGGGTAGTTCTGAACAAACTCAGTGGGGTTTTTAAAGCCATACAGAAAGTAGAGTCTTCAGTGGCAGATCTGAGAATGTATTTAAAAAAGAGGGAAAAACTACACTGCTATGAGAGAGATGGCTGTGGGGGAGATAAAGGACACAGTGGGGGCCCACGATGATGCCATTCTTTACTTGCTTCATGGGCGAGACATCTGCAAGTGCAAATCAACGATCAAAGAAAACCAGGTTGTACAGGGTTCTGAAGGACGTGGAAAAGTAATTTCTTTTGATGTCTGAGTTTGCAGCCTGCATTCTGAGATCAGTATTGAAAATCCCTGAAGCCATTCCCCTTCTAATAGGATGCTCAGAGAAGCTTGAAGATGGACTGGAAAACCCATGCAGAAAAATTTGGACTGAGACAGTTTCTATACCAGGGATATGACTGCATTCTTGCTATGGGCTTAATTTCGGGTTATGGCAGGAACCTGGGGAGGGGCTTTGGCCAACATGGAATAACCACAGCATGGGGTAATCAATGCATGAAATGAGGCTACTGGTGCAGTAGATGAATGGAAGAGAGTGCAGGAGGGTCATAATTGATGTGGGCATGTGGTGGATCACCCAGTTCTCTGGGGGGCTCCTGGAGGACGTTCCACCTGTCCCATTTGACCAGTGGCTGGTGGGGAGAGGGCATCTCCTACCGTCTGTGTGTCACTAGAAAGGGCTGACATGAAACACAGGAAGAGGGTGGCAGGGAGCCAGTCCTGGATCAGTGATGTCCCTCAAGTACATGGTTGGCGCCAAGTGTGAATTTCAGCACAAGGAAAATGGTGTCTCTGAGATGGCAGTTTTAGTTATGGTCTTGCACAGGGGCTGTGCACATGACAGTAAACTCATGGAAGTAAACCCAGTAGGACCACAGTCCTGGAAAAGGGAGTCCTGGAAAAGGGACAACAAGTGATTTGGCTGCCCTAAGAGCAGGAATCAGGGAGAAAAAAACATGCTGGTTTATGGTCAAAGCTAGACAAACTTAAACTATACTGCTTATGCACTGGTGATGGTGCAGAAGGAGCATGGTGGAGAAGGCAACAAGACAGGATGGGCTCTGGGGTTTGATACAAGCAACAGGGTAATGGCTGGCTGGGGCGGGGGTTGTCTCTGGGCATTCCTGAGGGGTTTGGTCATCTGCTGAGCACTTCACATCTTAATGGAATCTCATTTGCTGATCTTAACAAAATGAAGCTGAGAAGGCTGGGTGAAACTCTCAGCTATGTCGTAACTGAATTTTAGAGGGGAGTTTCCCATCATGGGGAGGTGGGAGAATACTCAGGCTATGGTCTAATATTCAGTACTGGGGAAGCAAATGCACTAAAACATTTTAAGTAATTAACTGCAATCTGTGACACAGGGAAGGCGGGAACCCTGGCAGCAGCTCCCAGTCAGGAGGGTTTCACATCCTTCAACCTATGATATTCAATGACCTTGCTACAGCAGACCACACTTGCAAAACACTGAAAATACTGTAAACTAGCAAAAATCACTTCTCTTTTTGCCCCCTCACTGGTGTTAACAGTGAGGGTTTGAAGAAGCCTTGGAAGCACTTATTTGACGGTAACCAAGTCGCTACCGCACATGTTGTTAAATGCACCAGTTGGTTGTTCACATTCATAACTTAATTTCTAGTTATTCACAGAGGTTGTCAAAGAAATTACAGGACCCAAATAGGCCCTGGGTTCCAGATGGGAGGTCAGAGCCAAAAGGAAGGGGGGCAGTCCACAAGCTACTCAGGGGCAAATAAATAAAAAATGGGCATGCTTAAAACACCTTCCCTGAATTCCAGGCTATAAACTCTGTGGTTAAAAGAGGAAAAATCTTAGCACAGTTAAACAAATTGCAGTGCAATGTTGGACTTCTCCAAGACACAAAGTTGCTGATCTGGAGCATCAGAAATTGCGGAGGGCATCTCTTTGACATACCAAGGGCTTGTGGCAGTCTCCAGTGCTTGAAAATCTAGCCCTATGTCCTTAAAAACCAGTACTTAAGCCAGCAGCAGGTGTCAGCAGGCACTCCTTCATGATGTGCTGAGACAGGAAACTGGATGGAGTGTGTTCCATTTCTCTGCCAGTCTTCCTCAGAAAGGGGCTATCACGACTACAGTGCATGGGCATAACCTGTAAGTTAAAATAAAGCCTTTTGCACTTACATATATTTGCCTTTGGGCACTGTTTTGGTTCTGAATGGAGGTGGTGCTCAGCTTCCCTGTAGCTTAATCTTTTTTAAATGCAATTAAGAAGTTTAAAAAAATTAATTTATCTTCCGCTGGTGGAATTCTGGCAAAATTATGATTTTGCTTCCGTGACATTTTGAAAAATTTTCCAAAATAGTGATTTCAGTTATTTCCATCTAATTTAAAACATGTTTGTCCAGACTGCACTAAATTTGGTAATATAACTTTACCAATACCCATACAGAAATATACCATGTTTAAAAACTATATTTTTAATGGTGCCTGAGTTATGAGCTTCCAAACACATGGACATTTTAAAATTTACATTTTCTAATTATATAAACTGCAGAATTTTAAGCCCCTACAACTTTAAAACTGGATAATGGAATATCACCAATTCAACTAACTGGATAATGGAATATCACCAATTTTGTTAGGTTCATTTACCCTATTATAAAAAGGGTCTGAGAAATGGAGCTTTCCGATTGGCTGCAAACATTCGAACAGCCTTATGTTAATCTTTTATTAACATATAACATACATGTACATCTTAGCCATATGCTGAACAAGGTTTAACACTTTTAAAAATGTTGTTTTATTATAATAGCAATAAGGCACTCCCAGGGATTATGTTAGTGGTCAGTTAATCACCCTCTAGGGGCATGTGGCACTTGGCTACACCTTATGCCACAGTACACCCCTAGAAGTTGATTAACAGACCATTAACATAACCCTTGGTCATGCCTTATTGCTTAAAAAATGAGGCATTGAGACCACACCTATGGTTAAATGCCACACTACCATGCTGACAACCTGGGTTCAGAAGTGAACCAGGGAAGTCATGTCCAGAGGCAGGCCATGGCCGAGACAGCTGCGACTATGCAGTGCATCTCAGCTGGGGAGGGTTGACAGCAGGTTCCACCAATACAATGACCCCATGCATCTGGAACAGGAAACTTGCTGCTGCCACAGGTGAAGCTGGGGCTGTACGAGGCTAACAGAGGTACTGTCCCTACCATAGGAGGTGGGAGAGGGGAAAAGTATAAGACAAAAACCCAGTAACCACCTTCATGACAGTAGGGTTCAGTCTGATTAGGGTATATCCCTTTAAACAGGGTACTGTATATCCCTGAGAGACAAGCTACCGGCCGGGAGGACAGCCAATATTAAAAGAGGCTGTGTGTCTCAACTGTCCAATTTCTTGCTCAAAGGCTGGACAAGTTATACGCTTCCAGAGATTCCAAAATAACATCAGAAGAAGATGGAAGGTTTAATACCTTTTATTGGACCAACAAGTGTCTTGTACAAAGATGGAACTATGCACAAGATCTCAGGGCCTCACAGGACCCTTCTTCAGGTGAATAGCAAAACTGAGCAATATAAGCAGTATTTATAGCCACTGTGAAGCAATTAAAAATCATGAAGTGAAGTAGGAAGGTGATAAAGGGGACTAGAGATGAAAGTCTAAGATGAAAAATTAAAAATTGAGAAGAAATTCTGCATCTTAGACTTTCATCTCTAGTCCCCTTTATCACCTTCCTACTTCACTTCCTGATTTTTAATTGCTCCACAACGGCTATAAATACTGCTTATGTTGCTCAGTTTTGCTATTCACCTGAAGAAGGGACCTGTGTGGCCCCAAAAGCTAGTGTATAATTCTATCTTTGTACAAGACACTTGTTGGTCTAATAAATGGTATCAAACCTTCCATCTTTTCCTGTTTTGCAAAGACCAATATGGCTGGAATCTCTTTTTACAAAATAACATCAGTAATTAAATTTTGAAATTCATGAGTTTTTGTGAAATTGTGGAATTTTGTAATACCACAACACTAAACATTTTGCCTAGCCATACACTTGAGCTGCTATTGCAGATGAAGATAAAAGCTATGCAAAGTGGCAATAAGGTAGCATTCATAGGAAGTCCTAGAATAGATGGGGAGGGTAGGGTGGGGGTAGAATTATTTGATTTTATCCTTTGAAATGTATACACTCATTTCATAATGTTATACCTCTTGTATCATGTAATGTATTGTGTGAATAAGTGAAAGTTGAATAAAGTATATTTAATTTATAAAAAAAGGAAGTCCTAGATTAAAAGTATAGTGCCAAGAGTCGGGTCACTATTTTGAGTAACAAACTATGAAAAATAGTCATGGACATCACTGTGCACTAGCCTGTCTTCTTACAATATGCCAAATACCCATTAGAGCTCACTGACTAATGTCTTGTGGAAATACATGCATGTGCAACATTGTGTCTTTACAATGCCATATGCTGAGTATTTATCACCCCTGTAGATAACAATGTATATTTTTACCATTTGAAAACAGTAGCACCAAATGATATTAAGCATTACAACTAGTTGTGACTTGGGCCATTGTGACAAAAGTATCTGGATATCTTTGGCCACAATAGAGCATGATGCCAGGCATCACTGTTGCAGGAGTGTTGGAGGGCATTGCAGGGCCATGATGTGAGTGCACATAATGTGGTTTGTGGTGATAAGTGCTTTGCAAAAGTTAAATTCCATAAGTGGAATTCTAGTGGCATTACCTATTATATGTCCATGAATTTTGGGGGAAATTTTGCATATTGGTAATTTCCAAAGTTTCCACAATACATTTTAATCTACTAATCCACATTATCCATATTAATTAGATTCCAGGACATTTTTACATTGTGTATGCATGCCAAATTTTGAGTGTATACCTGCAACAGCAATAAAGCTATGAACATCGGAATATTTTGAAAATATTCACACAATTTAACAAATAATTACATTGTAAAATGTTGAGCTTGGTAACTACAATTCACATAACCAACTACCTTTATTTAGAAGTTTCTGAGACTCTTTGAAGGATGTGTACATATAAATTTCAGTTATCTATCCCCAAAGGTGGCCAAGTTGTAAGCGTAGAAATATTTTCAGAAATTTTCACATAAATAATAAATTGCCAAACTTTGAGCCCCCTATAACTTCCACACCCCTCAGCCAAACATCATGAAACTTGGCATCCTTTTAGGAACTCTTCCAAAATGTATGCATGCCACATTTCAGATCTCTAGCTGTAAGACTGACCAAGGCATGACCAATTAAAGAATTTGGGAAAATTCCGTGAAATCAGAATTTGCTAATTTTACCCAGCTATAGTTCCTGCAGGTCCAGAACAGGCTTCTTCTCATGTAGATCATGCTTCTTCTAGCTTTCATCTACATGAAGACATAGAATGAAGGAAGGAAAGGGTTTTATATATTTATATGAACTCTGCCCAGCAGCGGAGACTGAATTCGGGGATTGCCAGAGCCTGTAAGAGGTGAAGTGTCCTGCACTACAGCCTGACTGTTGTGAGGTACTTCCCACCCCAAGCACCACCCCCCCACCCAGGGTCGGCGCTTCATTTATTGCTGCTGGCAGGTCACGTGTCACATCACATGACCTACCCTCCTTTTTATTAAGTGTCCACTTTCCCATTTGCAGCTTAAAGACACCAACCACTAGGGGTTGCTGCACGCTCCACTCTAGCTCCTTTTTCAACTCTCTACTCCTCCTAGCTACTGTTTGAAAACCTACCCACTAGAGGTCACTGCAGTTCCCTTTGAATCCTTTCTACCACCTACTTTCCTCACTCCTCCCATCAGCCTACCACCATCAAACCTGGTACCCTTTTGTCCAAAGTCTACTGACTAACCACTAAGCCAATGAACCAGGCCAACATCTTCCTCTACTTTCAAACTCTTAACCCTTCCTCCCTGCTTTTCTGAATTAAAAAAACTTTCTACACTCTGTCCCTAAGCTGTGCTCAAACCCAGTACCCTTGCAGTCAGACTCAGCAGCTCTACCTCTTGACCACATTACCTACCTATTTTATTCCTACTTTCTAAGCCTTTTAGTCTCTTACCCCCCCACCTGCCAAAATATAAGTTTGACACTTCTCTCTTGCTGCCTTTGCAGGCTTTGAATCCTGCACCCTCACTGTCGAGGTCGGCAGTTTCACCACTCAGCTAGCGCACCTGTCTATTATTTCTGCAGGATTTCAAAACTCTAAAAATGCTCTAATCCTGCTAAAGTGTTATCTGAATGTTTCTGCAGACCTTGAACCCAACTCGCTGCTACTACAGCCACTGGCTGGGCTCCTTCCTGCTACCCTGGGCACCTCAAGCACCAGCCCTGCCACTATACCAAAGCAGCAACTATGCTTAGTGGTGTCCTCTCATTACTATCTCCCCTCTAGCATCCTAGTTCCCCCATTCTTTCTTCACTTCAGCTCCCCCACCCTTACCAACTATGCATGTGCACCCCCTGCTCACCAGCCTCTCTCTTCTCCTCCTCCTTCTTTTGCCTTCCACCAACCCTATTGTCCCTATTAACCCTCGGCCTCACTACTCCAGTGTTCCTACCTACCCTCCTGTCTTCCCCTCCTCCTTTACCACTGCTCCTCCCCCTTCCTCCTCCTCCACACACCCCATATGCTCCTCTCCACCTCACCCCCATCCAGACATTACCTCTCCTCCCCCCAGCTCCCTTGCGCTTCTGATCACACAAGCCTTCTCTGCCTGTGCTGCCCTACCCACCCCCTGTGCTACAAACCCCCTTCCTCATCCTATCGCTCCCGGCGTAAACTCTCCATCTGCCACCCTCTGACCAGAGCAGTTCTCCTCCTTCTACTCCTAACAGGGAACATACATCCCAACCCAGGCCCTGCCCCTCCCACCACCCACCCAGCCCACTGGTCTTCAAGTAGCCTCCATGAACATATGCAGTCTGCTGAAAAATTTGATGCCTTGCAGTGCTGGGCCTTGGCTCATCAACCAGACATTATAGCCCTGGTTGAAACCTGGCTGTCCAAATCCACCCCTGACTCATTGTTTCCTCCCAGGCTATACCTTATGCCGGGAGGACGAGTAGGCAAACGAGGGGGAGGCTGTGCAATGTACACTAGGGACACAATACTTGGACACACACTCCCCACCCCTGCCCTTGTAAATGGGGCCCAGGCTCTTACTCTCAAACTCACCCTGGACCCCTCTAGGAGCCCTCTCTATCTCACCACAGCCTACGTTCCCCCAAAGAACCAGCACCCAGCCCTGATATCTTTAACTGACTACCTGGCCCCCCTCCACCATAAGGCGGAACAAATCCTAGTTGGGGACCTTAATGTAAATTGGCTCAGCACCTCCTCATCCGCGATCAGAGACTCATTTGCCACCCAAGACCTGATGCAACTCGTCACCCAGCCCACGAGAATAAACCCTAAGAGAGGTACCAGCACCCTTCTGGATGTTATTATAACTAACCGACCCCATAAAATCCAAAACATCCAGGTCTTCCCAGACTCCCTAAGTGACCACTCCCCTATCCTATTTCATTGGGCAGTCCCCAATCCCAAACCCAAAGCCCAGACCACCCTCCGCAGGCACCTCCGCCCTGGTGGGCTGAAAAAACTTAAAGTATTCCTCACCCAGATAAACTGGTCCCCCATTCGTCGTGCAACCGACATTGACACTGCCCTTGCCTTCTTCACTCACACCTTCAACATGGCCTGTGATCTCTTTGCACCCTTCACCAAAATCCGGTCCAAAAAGCAGAATGCACCCTGGGTTAGCCCTGCCCTTCTACAATTACTAGAAATAGGGATAACCTCACAGCACCTGCCACTGAAGCAGGTCATCTGTCTGATAGGCAGGCTTACAATGCAGCCGGAATAAGTGCTCGTGGGCCATCCGGAGAGCCAAGGCCGACCATTACCAGGCCACCCTCACTCCTCCTGGGGCTCGGCCCAGACTTTCTGGGATAATATTAAACAACTTAATGGAAAATCGCTCCCTGCCCCATCCCAGCTCACTAGAAATGGCACTACCACCACCGAGCCTGCCACCATGCTCTAACTGGCTCAACACCACTTTCACTGACCTTAGCTCAGTCCTCCTAGTAATTTCTTTGACCCTCCCCCCAACCAACCTCCCCCTGTCCTCCAGCACCCCAGCTTCCACCTGCGCAAGATTTCCACCCGGGAAGCCAGACCCATCCTAATCAAAGCTTTGAATGGAACAGTCCCGGCAGTGACTCACTGGACCCCAGTATCCTTAGGCTGGTGCTAGATGAAGTCCTTGCCCCACTCACCAGCCTAATTAACCAATCATTCTGCCTGGGACAATTTCCCACAGCTTGGAAAACAGCCATTATCACACCAATTCATAAAGGGGACGACAGGTCATCGGCCAACAACTACCGGCCAATCTCCATCCTCCCCCCCATCTCCAAAGCCCTGGAGAAGGTGGTGGCCATTCAAATCACTGATTATCTGGCTAAGCACAACATCTTATGCCCAGAGCAACATGGCTTTCATGCTGGTCACAGTACCAGCACTGCCCTAATTGAATTCTCCAACTTCCTACACTCCTCCTTGGATACCAGCTCCCTAGCTGGTGCAGTGTTCATCGACCTCTCAAAGGCTTTCGACACCATCTCCCATCCACTTCTGCTGAATGCTCTCTGCCACACTGGTCTCTCGGCTGGCCCCCTAGCATGGTGCACAAGCTATCTTGACGCTCGATCACAGTGTGTAAAAATCAATAGCACACTCTCCGATACCCATCCCATTCACTCTGGGGTCCCCCAAGGCTCTATCCTGGGCCCCCTTCTCTTCTCACTCTATCTGAACACCCTGCCCAGTGCATGCCCTGGCAAAATTCTACTGTATGCAGATGACGCTGTCCTTTTTGCCACCCACAGCAATCCAGTCTCCCTCCAGGACACCCTACAGCAGTCTTTCAACAGTGCCGAAGCTTGGTTTAAGGAGCGCAGACTCGTCATCAATCTTAAAAAGACTAACGCTATGCTCTTTTCCCACCCCCAAAACAAAGCTAGCAACCACCCACTCTATATCCTTCCAAGTACCAATCAGCCACTGGAACAAGTCTGCTCCTACAAATACCTTGGGGTTACCTTCGACTCAGCCCTCACATTTCACAACCACATCGATGCCCTAACATCCACCACTAACACACGGCTTGGCATCCTCTTCCACCATAGAACCTGCCTTCTCCCAAATGCTCTCCGGCTCGCTGTTACGTCATCCATTCTGTCCCTTGTAGACTATGGTCTACCAGTCTATGGTGCTGCCGACACCACTGCGCTCAAAAAAATTCACTTAACCCTGAATAAAGCCTGCAGATTGATTACTGGTGCCCCCAGGCTCACACACACCTGTCAGCTGTACGTCGAGGCTAAACTTCTTACCCTGGATGAACGGCTCCGATACCAAACCTGTCTCCTCACAAAAAAAACCCTACTCGGGCTCTCCCGGAGTAACGGCATCCATCCACCAGAGCCCTCCCACTATTGCAACACGGTCATCCAACAAGACCACTCTAATGGTCCCCAGATCAAGAACCAGCCGTGGCCAGAGGTCCTTCTGCTATAGAGCCCCAACCTGGTTTAACTCTCTCCCTGCCCCCATCACCAATGCCACCACCATCTCCAAGTTCAAAACCACCCTTCAAAACCACATCGTCAACACTTGTAACTGCTCCTGTCTCTGAAAGTAGCCTCCACCTCTACTTCTCATGACAACGCCCTCTGGGCGGCTCTCCACCTAGCCATCCCCACCACCACTTCCTGTACACCGTGCCTATGTCTAACCTGGCCAGTGCCAGCTGTTTCAGTGTTTACCTATTAGATTGCTCACTATTGATACCAACTTGTGTAACACCTGTTCTCAATTACATGTACCCTGTAACCTAAATGTATTTGTCTTACCACAGTGTGACGTGGCGCCTCTGTTGTACGCCTATTGTTTTGAAAACCTATGCTATGTAACCAAAAACACTATGTATGTGTTTATGTGACGAAGTACCTTTGGAAACGAGCCTCTGGCTCAAAGGTTGTAAACTGATTTTACAAATAAATAAATAAATAGCACTTTGTTTACACAGTGTATGCAAAAGCATCTTACAATCCAGGAGAGAAAGGTGAGAGAATGTTGCTGCCATTTCAGGCACATCTGAAAAGTCACAGAGCACTGAGACACATTAGAGAAATTAAGCACAAGTAGGTTAGGTGACTTACTCTGGGTTAAACACCAAGTAAGTAGCAGTTATGGGATTCAAACCCAGCTCTTTGCTCTAACCACTAGCCTCCCTAGATAGTTGTAGGGTTTCAGTTATAGACATCTTTTAATATTGCGCTTTCCTCCTGACCTCTGGTCATGTGCCTAGTGGAACCCTTCCACCCAGTCCCATTACCGACTCTCTCAGGGACTAACTGGTTATCCACACTTGCCCAGGACCTTAGTGTGGTGGTGGCCTGCCCTGCCCTATCAGTCACTGGGTACCTGTGGGTGATGCCAGCTTATAGCAAGCTGACCAGGGGTTTTCTCCTCAGGTTTTCTCCCTGAGGTGTCGGCATGCAATGATGCACACACATGTATTCCATCTCCTGTTGAACACCTCACCTCAGTGTGGCATCTTTGCTGAGCAGCCACTTAGTCTCCACCATATAGCAGTCAGGCAGCAGGATGATCAGGCCCCCTCCCCAAGGGAGGAGAGTAGTCCATGGAATACTAGATCCTCCTCCTCCCCCTCTGATGATGCATTCTCTTTCCTGAACGTGGCTCACCAGTGTTGCGAGCAGTAGCCCTACTGCTGCACTGATGGGTCAGCCCTAATTGTGGACTTTTAACTAGGAAACACCAGAGGCTCAGTTTTAACAGCCCCAATAATGCTGCAAGCCCCAGGTGCACCAATCATTTGGTGCACGGGGCTTACAGCATTCTCCCAGCCGGCGATCTGGATTTTCAATAACAGGCGCCAAATGCTGCAAGTTAGACCAGCCTGTCCCTAGTCTAACTTGCACCATTTGGGGAACTCGTTTTATGGACTTGTGAAAAATCTTTGGCGCAAGCTGCCATAAATTGAGGAAACTGTCACAACTGCACTCAATGTACTAAAATCAGATGCAGTTGCATCAAAGGGATTTGGCGCAGCTGCACCAAAAAAAGGGGTGTGACACAAAGCTTGACACAAGCCCTGCATCCTCCTTTGAAAATCGTGCTCAGGATATTTGTAAGTAACACTGTCAAGAGCACACCAACCCCCATTACACATGCAGTAGCAATGGTAATACTAGTTGTCCATATCCCAACAAGATCTTAGGGCACTGTTCTATAGAGAAAGCCCTATTGAGCAGTTATACTATTTATCTTAAAATCTACTGTCTAATGCTATTTTGCCACATTTATAAAGTAGAAATAAATGATTGCTGTCCTAGTGTCTTGTTTTAAAACTCCCACCTGATCTGCTCCTAAGAAGGCACTGAATGCCATAGAAATGATTTCAATGCAGCAAGGCATTCTGGGTCTAGTACTGTATTCCTATGGAATTGTGTTTGTTGTTCAGAAAAATTACCCCATTCGTAGACATCATCATAGTAACTGATACTTAAATTGCAGTGTTTGTTAGTGGGCAGTACAGGTCACCTTACTGTATAGTTTTTTTTTTACCAATAATGAATTTCTGACATTGTCAGATTTAATATTAGTATTTTTTATTTCCCTAAGATATTTAAAAAAAAGTTTTACTGCTGTTTTTTTAATTAATGACTCAAGTCAACATATAAATTAAATACAAATATTGCCATCACCAGCAATTCTTTTTAAATCTTATCCATTAAGGCTTTATTTTGAGTGTTCATACTGAATTCATACAGTGGATGTATAAGGATGACACTGTCAGGCATATCTAACGGCAGACATCAAAGTGTCATAAAGAGATGTTGAAAGATTTTGCAGTGGGTGTGGCAAGAGAGTGGGAACTTTTAATGTATTACAACTGCTCTGTGAAACAGGGGGTGGGGGAACCAGAAAAATGTCACTTATGATGGTCTTTAAAATCCATCATAGTGATAGATGATACAAGTGTCACTGGCCCCCAAAGTTCCTCAACTGACACCACTTTGTCAATCCTACATAATTCACAGCTTGAAAGTTCCCTATTCCCCCTGGTTTCCTCACATGGTCTTATGGCTGTGGTGGATAAACATCCACTGTGCATGCAGGCAACTCTCCTCAACCAGATATACTATGGTATCCCTAAACTCAGTAACCTGAGTCTTGGGATGCCGACCCCACTGGCCCGAAATGCAGCCTGCTGAATCAATCAGATGCTTGAAAATATGATTTCAGGCATCTGATTGTAAATTCATTTGGCATATAGGGGGCCTTAGCCCCCCAAACCCCCCATTTGGGGGGCTCTGCCCCACACCCCATAACTAAAATATTTAACTCCAAGGGGGAGCGGACCTCAGAGTTAGAAATGAAACAGTTACAGGGATAGAAGTGGTAAAAAGACATCCCGCCTGCAGTGCAGATCGAACCTGTGCCCACACAGCATGCCAGCTGAGTTGCTGTGGTGTGGTCCACAAGACCAGTGGGGCAGCTTGGCCAGCCCTCTAATACTCCATCACCTTGAATCCCAGGGATAGGGGTAAGGTAGCAAGCCGTCACATCTACTACCTTACCCCATCAACGTCCTTCGGGATTCCTTATGCCAGGATGCTCACTGTCCGGATACTGAACCTGCTGGGCGATACTGCCCGGGCAGGTCAGTGTCAGGATAGTGAGCCTCAACATAGTATAAGGGTACCCCTCAACCACCGCCATGAAAACTATACTTGACAAATTCAGGTGCATTCCCGTATGGACTACAGTATGTGTGAGCAGACCACAGTCAGCCACATCCTTTCTTACTCAGCCTTACCAATTTTTACTGCATGAAACAGGGAGAGGACATGAGTATCCCATTTGAATATGGGTTGTTCACCAAGGCCAGATTAAGTTAAAAAAGCAGTATTTCCCATTGCTTTATGAAATCTGACCCTACATCTGTCTGTCTGCCTGTCTGGTCCAACACAACACGAAGGCCGCATACCACAAACCCCATGCCCAGGCAACGATATAGTTTTCTTATCAGCCTTGCTCAGCCAGTACTGAAGGCTGGAAAGAAGAAAACAGTGCATCTCTAAAAGAGATATCAATAAAATGTGACAGTACTTGCCTAATTGTTGTTTTTTCCTGTTGTATGTGTTACAGTCTCCCTAAACCCCTAATTAATTTAGCTTCTCTCAAACAGATCTGTCTTCCTCGACTCACAAAGTATGAGTGAGACAGCTGCAAAAATAACAAGGAGATAAGTAAGGAGTGGAGTTAGTGCACACAAAATAATACTTGTAGTGTAGGCATGTGAATTGCAGTTTGACTGATGTAGGAGCATCTCATCAATTTTGAACCATGTTTGTTTCTCAGCCTCCAAAGTTAATTTTGCCTGAAAGAAATTGAACTAGATTCTCTAATGCCTGAGGGGTTACATTCTTTTGTGTGCCATTCATTTCAGTTCTAATTTTAAACCCAGTACTGCAGCTTTTTTGCTATAGCCAATAGTTCAAAACATAAACACATGAAAGGAAACTGACTTTGCAGAGCTGGCTATTTTTCGTAATGCTATTCAACTCTAATTATATAGTGCAGGTAGAAGTAGGGGGACTCATTTTCTTCTTTTTTTTTGTAAATAAATATTAAATTTTTCGATAACAAAGCCACTAGGCATACAAGTACAGTATATCTATCCATCAGTAATAATACATCACAAAGGGCATTTGTAGATGTTACAATACAACATGTCTTAAACCTGCTGCAGCTCGACACAGCAGTGAGCTGCATATGGATTTTTCAATAATAGCTATATTCTTTGGGATGTATGATGCTTCCAAGCGGCAGGGAGCAAGGAGGGAACCTCCAGGCAGCTATCTCAGCCCCCTAATTCTGGGTTGAATGCCACTCTTCAATCTATCCAGGACCCATCCCCCCACACCTTCTTAGGGGGCAAAAGCAGGGTCATATCTCATCATATCTAGTACCCAGGTGTTCCAGCAGTTCATAAAGGTCTCCAGCCTATCATTCAAACTATAAGTAATTTGCTCTATTTTATAGATATGATTAACAGTCTCCACCACTGGGCCAGTCCTGGGACCTGATCTGTTAAGGATACCTAGAAAATATCTTGCATGTCTGCTCCTCAGGATTTTGGGATACTAACTGAGCAAATATATTTCTAGGATCAGGGAGAAGCCTAGGGTAAAAAGTCTCTGAGCTCCTGCTCCAGAGCTCTGTGATAATCTGATAACTTCAGGTAAGCCCACATCATATGCATGTGTGTAGCTGTCCCTTCCCCACAATTTCTCCAGAAGGCTTCTTTATGTCCCCAGCTGTTTTTGGCCATGATTACTGGTGTTTGGAAATAGCAAACAACATGCTTCCACTCATATCCACACCAAATGTGAGATGAAGCAAGCAGACAACATGATTCCAAGCATATTCACACCAAATGTGAGATGAAGCATCACGGCCCACTTCAGAACACCCTAGTTCTCACTTTTTCTGCTGCTGTTCCTGCCTAATTTCTGCTTCCCATTTATCTGCTGTATAAGATGTACTGTTTATTTTTATTTTTTTATTCATTTAAATTCTTGGATTACAAGTACCTTGAAGCCGGGGGTTCATTTACAAAGGTTTCACATCAGTGGGTAACAGAGCCAGAGGACAACATACATGATTTGGGAAGACAATGGGTAAATAAACAGAATGTTTGGTTACATTACATTTAAGGACAGCCATTCAACCAATACAACACATTAGAGTTCATACAATTGAAAAAACTTCAGGTAGTACAATTTAAGTGGTAATGCTTACATACAATGTAAGATATATTAGACAGTTTACTTTATTCATATTGACTTAAGCTTCACAGCCAAGAGGCCTTGTCAGGAACCCAGAGTACTGTGTAGCTGAGATCCCTGTGTAGGAATTAAATCAAGTGCCTGGAAGTTTGGGATTGGGCGTGGAGGAAAGTAGCCTTGATCAGGGCTCGAGACATCTCCTGCTCTCTGATCCCTATAGGCTGAGATTCCAGCTAAGGTCTCACCTGGAGGAATCTAAAAAAAATTCCCTGTGATCAAGCCTAAATTGCATTTGAAGGTCTGTAAAGGACAACATTGTGGGACCTGCATAAAACTGTGATAGATAAAATAGTCCCTGGAAGCTTCAGCAGTGGAATGTAGGATCAGTTTTTGCTGGGTAAAAATTGAGCAGTTGGGCTATAGTACAAAGCCAGATCTGGTGAGGGGCCAAAGGCAACTCCCCAATCAATGCACGTCAGGTAGACTGAGTCAGTGCAATCCAGGGGCCCTGCGAGTGTTATGGACAAATCAAGTAACTCTGAAGTCAAACAGACCAAGGGTCATGCCCCAGAAGGTTAATGAAGTGCTCTACATTTGTAGCCATTGCAGTGTGCTGTGGTGCCAGAGTGTCACTATCCTCACCTGGGGGCTTGAAAATAAGCTTGGTCTGGTAAAGCTAAGCTTCCTTGGGCTTTAAATGTGATAAATCTGACTTTTGGTTTGCTGCCATTCCAGATGAATGTGGAAATCACAGTTTGCCATTGCCACCAGGTCTGCGTAGGGATGGGGACAGGGAAATTTTGAATATATATATATATATATATATATACATAGATATATATATATATAGATATATCTATATATCTATATATATATATATATATATATACACACACACACACACACACACACACAAGCAGTACAGAAGGGTTACTATACAGATTGCATCAACTCTACGGATTAGGAAAAGGGGCACGATGTGCCAGTGTTTTAGGTCTACTATCAATTGTGAGGCTAGTGGAGCGAAATTAAGTTCATAAAGTCTACTTAGTTTGAGTGGGGTTTTTATGCCCCGGTATTTAATTTCCTGTAGAACCCACTGTAAAGAGCATTGTGCCTGCAACCCTGCTGCAGGCTGCCAGTTAATCGGCAACACCTCAAGTTTCATGATATTCAGTTTATAGGCAGAGATCATGCCACATCTCTCCAGAAAAGATTTCTCTGAGGGAGACATCCAAGTTGGCCAAATAAAGAAGGACATCACCAGCATATAAAGTCACATGATGTTCCATACCTCCGAGGTGCAGCCCCTGTATTATGGGGCTTTCCATGCTGGCCTGAGTGAAAGGTTCACTATACAGCCAAAAGAAGGGGGGATAGGGATAACTCTGCCCTGACACAAAGGAAACTCTGCGAAGTATGTCCATTCACTTTAATAAAAGCCTGGGGTGTTGAATAAATCCTCTGCAGCAGGATAACAAAGTCATCCTAGAAAGCAATCTTCTGTAACACTGCAAAGAGATAGGGCCAAGAGACCCTATCAAAGGTTTTCTTGGTGTCCAGACTCACAGGAAGGAAGAAGGGTGGTTGTTGAGTGAACCTAGTGTAAAATATGAGTGTGCAATGGATGTTGTCACTCATCTGGCAAGCATGAACAAATCCTATCTGATCCAGATGTATTAATTTGGGCAACAAAGGGTCAAACCAGTGTGCCAACACCACCATGAACAATTTATAGTCCGTATTCAGGACTGATATTGTTCCATAAGCATGGTAGCCTGTGGGGTCCTTTCCCAGCTTCAAGATTACAGAAATGGTAGCATATTGCCATGTTCTGGAAATGTCAGCACCCACCAAGACTTCATTACATACCTGTCTCTGCTGGGAAGGAGAAGGTCATTCTGCGATTTATAAAATTCAGTGTTATACCTGTCAGGGCTGGGGAACTTCTGGGTGTTAATTTTCCAGAGGGTGAGGAGCAGTCCTCATCAGTCACAGGCCAGATAAGGGCATCAGGCTGTTCAGGAGTGAGCTGTGGCAATCAGAGTGGTACCAGGAATGCCTCCATCTGCATTGGCCTATGAGGACTATCCAGGGAGTAGAGAGAGGCAAAAAATACAAACGGTTTCAACAATATCAGCCATTTTTCAAAAGCATCAGATTTCTATGCAGCTAACTAGGGGAAAGTAGCAACTCAACTATCCCTGTATTTGCATCAAAAGTTTCCAATAGCTCTACTTTAACTTTTATTGTTTCTTACTGCAAATAATTTGACAGCTCAACATAATGCTGCACAGTACAGGTTTAGTTTAAGCATGGCTTCAATTACAACATTTTAATCGAAGCTGCAAATTCTCACAGCTTTCTGAACTTCTCCTCAGACTTCTCCTGCTTTATCAGGTCTAGTCTCAGGTTATTAAAGGAAAACTCTGGATTTCTTGACTCTCTGAACCTCAGGTCCCTCATCCTCCATTTTGAGGAACTCGCATCAAAATATATCTTGCACCCAGTCCAGTGGTGCAAGTAGAGTGCATTGCGCTCCAGCTCAGGCAAACATGGTTCACACCAGAGGAGACGGAGGAGCATTTTGGAGGTAGTACTCTCAGGCTCAGGGGGAGGGAGGTGTTTGGCTCTGTGCCACTAGAGTGCCTCTTATAGTGAGATGGGGAGCCCATGGATGTTATTGGTGGTCACACAGTGCTAATGCCCCCTCCGCTCGGGTTAACATGGCATCAGATGTTATCAGAAAGTGAACAAAGAGTATCTACAGGGGAAATAGCCCTGATTAGTGAATGATGCCACCTTTCCTCCCAAGTCAAAAGGAGTAGTAGCATTCTTGGCCCCCTTTCTCCCCTGAGGTTCCCCCAAAGGTAGCATTTGAAATTTGTAGCACATTGGACTACTCAGGCCCCACCACTGGGGGAATTTCACATGGTGTGGGGAGATCACCGAACAGCCCTGCAATGTAAGTGGCATGCAAGACCTTTGGGACTGATGGCCAGCCATTCTAAGGGGACTAAAACTGAGGAACTGGAAGAAAATTAGTGGAGGACAAATGTTAAATTAAAAAATGCTCAGTTCTAATACTGTACCCATTAAATTTTAGACTTGTAAGTGCTCTGTATCCCCTGTTGCTGGTGCCATGTCAGCAGGCAAACACTATTAGTGCTATGTAAATGAGGCATGCTGCATGCCACATGCCTTAAGGCAGTTGCAGTTCTCTGAGGCAAAGCTCAGCTCAAGTGGCACGTGCTGCACCTCATGGCCCTAGCAACAGGACAGAGTTCCTACCAATCATTAAATTTAACAGGTGTTGGAATTATGTAGGCATTTTCTACTAAACATGAATTTAT
Organism: Neoceratodus forsteri; assembly: GCA_016271365.2. Lineage (NCBI taxonomy): Eukaryota > Metazoa > Chordata > Ceratodontiformes > Ceratodontidae > Neoceratodus > Neoceratodus forsteri. The sequence goes on from JADMNL010000022.1 coordinate 345,394,040, forward strand.
GTGAAAAGGAGATGAGGAGACTTGAGCATACATAGTTATTGATCCCAGTCCAATCGCTTTTATTTATCAAGTGTCCTGGCTGAAATGCTCCGAGTGTTGTACAGCAGCAACAAGCAATACAAACAAGACAAAAAACAACGCTGGGACATCAGATGACTTTACATATAAATAAATGGATCCATTGACTATTATATTTTTTATTGGGTAAACACAGAACTTGCACACAGATGTTGCAATACACAAGCCTTCAAGGCCGCACAGTTCCCTTTGGCAGATATAATAGTAGCCTGAACAAAGGAAACAGGTTTTATACTCCAACATAACTTGTATCATATTTGTAGCCATCCTCCACCCCCTGTCCACAAACTGCAATACTAAGTTCAGGAGAATGCAATGCGGTAGCCAGCAGCTCCACGGAAAACATGGAAGTGGAATCAGTTACTCCTGATATTAAAAAGGCATTTCAATCCAGGAGAGGGCAATCCTGAGGGGTCGTCGGCATAATTGGGCAAGCTAACATAGGAGACCTACTTGCGAGCCGGCAGATCTCCTTGAGGACTAAGGGTCACAAACAAACCCAGATACAGATGGGATCGAGGAGTATTTACATCTGACTGGAGGGACTCACTCCAGCTAGGCATGGATGTGCTTATGAAAACAATGATTAAAGATTACGATGCACAAAGGGAAGAGGTCACAACAGATATCACAAAAAAAGAAGAGATGGTAGCGAACTTTAAAGTGGATCCTTAATATGCCAGTTTGGAAAAGAAATTCAAAGATACCATACAAAGGGAGGAAAGCAAATTGAAAAAAACTAAACTGACAAAATTCAAAAGGAGCCATCATGACTTCCTAAACGATAGACTGTGGGACTGGAATAAGAAACGGAAGCAGTCCACAAGAAGCAAGAATCATTTTAGGGGTGGAAAACAGCCTGAGTCTCAACTAAGGTCCATCTTTTAGCATAGTAACTCTTCCCCGAACTGTAACACCTTGAACAGTGAATCAGAACCAGGTGACTCTTTTTTTGGGGGGAGGAAGAAAAACAATTCAACCTACAGAACATGAAGAGATCTGTCCAGTTCCAGGAAACCAACCAGGAACATTGGGTACTCAAGGAGAGGAACCAGAAATAATTCACCCAGAGTGACATAAACTGACAAGGAGAGGTGGCTGCAAACACCAGAATAAGAAATTGGGGCAGGAAGGGGAGACTGGTCTAAGAAACGACAGCATTGTGATAAATATCTCTCATGTGAAGTTAAGTGTGGAACAGTTGCAAGTTTTACAAAAGGGTTTATCATTTATCCCTATGTAGGATTTAAGACCCTTTGATATTTTTATTGATTTACATGAATTTACATGAAACCTAATCTCAAAGCAAATTTTGAAAGAGTGAAAATGTGCAAGGGGATCCTGGATGGCCAAGTGACCCCACAGGATGAGCACACCTTAACATCTGAGGTAGAGGTAAGACAATTTCAAACCACTTTCTACATGTATGCCTCCCTACAATGAGTGTCTTTGAAAAAATTTGTGAGAGACAGTTTAAGTTGTTACTTGAACAAGAAGATAGGCCTAGATGTATGAATATGACTAAACTAGAAGCAGATGCCCTTAAAAGTCTTGAAAGTAACAAGGAGATCACAATAAAGCCAGTGGACAATGGAGGATCGGTGGTGGTGATGTCCACAAATAAATATATAGGTGAAATCAATAGATAATTGTCCAATATGGATGTCTACCAGCCACTGACCTCTGACCCCTCCGCAAGATTTAAAACGGGCATAGATTCTTTCTTGTTTGAGGCAGAATGTGAAGGGGCTATTGATCATAATGAGTGTCAGTTCCTCAACGTGACGACTCCAGTAAGGGCATGCATTTATCTGTTACCCAAGCTACACAAAAGTCTTCAACCCCACCCCCCAGCTGCCAAACTGTGGCTGGCTGCCTAGCGAAACCTTTGTCCAAATATGTGGATGCTCATATTGAAGCGCATGTACAAGCATTAACCCCCTACATTCATGACATTTTACAAAAGCTAGAAATACTAGGGAATATGCAAATTGGAGAAGATTGGTTACTGGTGTCATGAGCCGAACCTCCTGGGCACGGCAGGACCTCCTATTTGCAGGGGAGGATCTCCCTTTTTAGAGAACTGATGAGCAGTTGTAGGGTTCAGGAAGCATTACCAACCTTCCTTTTTCCCAGTGGGAGGAAGGAAACTGTAGTTTCAAGTCCCATTGACTCTGTACTATATTTGGGGTTTAAATCCCACCACTGGCAGCCTCTTGCCAAAGTAGTTTTGTAGGATAGCTGAGCGGTCATTATCTTCATTAACAAGGCATACAGTCTTTTTAAAACCCTTCTGTTAAAATTTTAGATCACACAATCAGACCCCAGGTAGAGTTGATAAGAAAATCATAAAAGTTTACTTAAATAAAAACAACACAGTAAATTCTACAATTTGCAAGATTTTTGAAATGCAGACAATACCAAAAATAACACTGGATGGTTTTCACAAAACACTATCTACTGTTGTTCTAAACTATACCTTAATCTGAGGTTTCAAAGTCCAGAAAAGTGTCCTTTTTGAGAATAACCTTCTCTCTGTGTAGGTGAAGAAAAGTTCTTTGAAAACACAAGATTTGTTGGGATTAAAAATCAGTCTCTGAGTGTCCTTTTTCAAAACTCAGGGTTTATCTTGAAGAGTGAAGTCCTTGTTCTCAAATTCTGACTTAAAATCAGAATTTCTGTCTTGCATATGAAAAATCGGGTTTCCACAAAAACACAGGTCTTGTTCTAAGGGTAGTCCCAAAAGGCCCACATATACTTTAACCAAAATATGTAACAGCTTACGTTCTCTCAGCTCTGAGACCCTCCAAGACCTCAGGCTTTTGACTCTAAACTAAACTGCACTGATGCTCGAAATGTGTGCCTGATAAATAAAGCCTGAAAGGTCATTTTCAAGCCACACCCACCCCTTTTGGGATTCAGAGTTTGGGGTGCAACAGTTTCACCTCATCCTGCAGGTGTCACTGTGGTTCCATGTCTTACCCCTGTAACATCTGGTTTTGTATTTCTGGTTCTGGTTGACCTTAAGTGGGCCTCCTGCTGGCCCTTTCCTGCTAGTGGAGGCTAAATGTCTTGTTTGACCATTTTGATCCAATAGTTATAACTTTTATGGTCATAAACCTGTTTTTTTCTTATCTAGATACATGCCAGACCCAAATTAGCTTTTGGTAATTCTGTTCTATTTTGTTTAGCGCTTTCTGGCCTTTTAAGGGGACAGTGTCTTAACTCTAAAGTACATTATAGCGCATACAATAGGAACATTAATAAAGCATATAGGCCTATCTTGCACATCCCTCCCTCCTAAAACAGAACATGGGGGAACACGCCCCTGTTGGAGGCACATTTTCCCAGTTCTGTTATAGATCCAGTGTGTGAGATAGACTGTGTGCATTCCCATTCTTAGACCAGGCCTATGCGAAATCTCCATGTCACACGCCTGCAAGGCAATACTCTATCTTAGAAGTTTTCTATTTGTTTTCCCCATTTGGCCCAACCATACTAATTTGTTGTGATCCATTTGGACCTTATCATGCATCCCATAAAGGTATGGTTCCATTTTTTTTAATGCCCAAACTAGGGTGAGACATTCCTTTTCTACTGTTGCATAGGCTTGCTCCCATGGAAGCAGCTTCTTGCTTAAGTATATAATGGGGTGCTCTCTCCTCTGATTGGATACTTGTCTGAGGACTGCCCCATTCCCACATCTGAGGTGTCTGTCTGTACCACAAATGGCCTGTTGTAGTCTGGGCTAACCAGCACTGTGGCCCTACACAGTGACATTTTCAGCTGTGTGAAGGCCTGCTCACAGTCTGCATCCCATTTTATCCTCCTAGGCTTATTGTTTGTCAACAACCCAGATAAAGGAGTGGCCAAGGAGCTGTAGTTGGGAACAAATTTTCTATAATACCTTGCTGTTCCTAGAAAGCTTGTGACTTGTCTCTGGGTTTCAGATGTGGGTCATGACACAGTCACCTCTATTTTGCTTGATTTGGGTGGAGCTGGCATCAGCCCACCACATGTCCCATATAAGTGATCTCTGCCATGGCCACCTGGCACTTTTCTGCCTTAATAGTCAGACCTACAGCCTGTATTTGGCCAAACATCTCCCTCAGGTATATCAGGTGTTTCTCCCAGATATTGCTGAAGATAGCAATATCGTCCAGGTAGGCGACTGCAAAGTCCTCTGTATCCTGTAACACCTGATTTACTAACTACTGGAATGTAGCAGGGGCATTCTTCATCTCAAAGAGCATGACCTTCAACTCGAACAAGCCAATTGGGGTGATGAATGCTGACCTTTCCCTAGCCCTGTCAGTCAGTTCCACCTGCCAGTACCCCTTTGTCAGTTCTACTGTAGCCATGTATGTCACTCCTCCCAATTTGTCAAGCAGTTCATCTGTGTGTGGCATTGGGTGGGCATCACATTTCTTGATGGCATTAAGTCCATGATAATCTATGTAGAACTGTGTAGTCCCATCTGGTTTTGGTACAAGGACTACAGGTGAGGCCCAGGGGCTGTGGGATTTCTGGATCACCCCTAGATCCAGCATCTCCCCCACCTCCCTTCTAATATCCTTGTGGACTGTCTCTAACACCCAGTAAGCTGTCCTACGTATAGGTGCTTTGGTCCCCGTGTCTACATCATGCACCACTAGTGGTGTCCGCCTAGGCTTTGCCCGTAAATAAAGGGGCAAAGTCTTGCAAAATGGTCCTAAATTTTTGGGCCTGTCCAGGTGTCAGTTGGTTTGACTCTGTGATGGTCTCCACAGATGACACCTGCTTACTCTCAGCTAATAAGTCAAGAAAGGGGTCTTCCCTGCCTAGCTCCTCCCCAGGACTGTAAACCGCAAGTACCATGTCAGCCCTATTAAAATATGGCTTCATCATGTTTACATGATACATCCTGTGAGTGTGTTTTTGATCAGGCAACTCCACAATGTAATTAACATTGTTTACTTGCAGACTACCTTGTATGGCCTTGCCACTCAGTTTGCAGCTTGTTCTTCTGGACTGAGATCAGAATGATTACCTCCGGTTCTACCATGTACAAGCGAGCTCTAGCTCCATGATCATACCAGGTCTTTTGTTTTTGCTGGGCAGCTGCCAGGTTGCTCTGGGCCATTCCCATAAGCTCCTTCAGTGTCTCCCTGAATTTTAACACATACTCCACTGTGGGAGTCCCCTGGGTGGCATGCTTACCTTCCCAGTCTTGTCATACTAAATTAGGGGCCCACCTCACCCTGCATCCATACAAGAGCTCGAAGTGTGAAAACCCGGTCCACTCTTGTGGCACTTCCCATAGGCAAACAGCAGGTGGGGCAGGTATTTCTCCCAGTCCTGCCCATGCTGTTCTGCAAATGCCATAAGCATAGCTTTTGGGGTTCCATTAAACCTCTCTATAAGACCATTGGCTCATGGGTGGTAAGGCATTGTGCACCTCTGTATGACACCACACTTCTCCCACAAACATGTCATTAGGTCCGGCATGAAGTTACCACCTCGATCAGAGATAACCTCCTGAGGAAACCCAACATGGGAGAAAATCCCAACAAAGCATCTGCCACCTTGGCCACTTTAGTGGAGGACAGCGCAATGGCTTTGGAGTAGTGGGTAGCATAATTGATGACTATCAATATATACCTTTCTCCTGAGGAACTTGGGGTATTCAAAGGACCCACAATACCCATTCCAACCTTCTGAAATGGCTCCTCCACAAGTGATAAAGGAATCAGGGCAGCCTTGGCTTTGCTTCTGGCCTTCCCTATTTCCTGACGCTGGTGACTGGATTTGCAGTATTCCTTCACCTGCTTGGTAATATTGGGCCAATAGAAATTGTGGGCTAAGCACTGCATAGTACAAGCAATGCCCTAATGTCTGGACATGAGAATATGGTGAGCTACCTTCAGCAATAACCCACAATACTCCTGGGGACCAACAAGCTGCCTGCCCATCACTCTTCCCTCTGTCCTGTGTGTATAACAGTCCATTGTCCCAATGCACTCTGTTTTCTATCACCTTCATGTGTCCCATCTGACTCTGTACAGGCTTCTTTAAGCTAGGGTCTGTCTGTTGTGCTGGTGCTAAGTCTTCCCACTTACCCAGAGCATGGGGCTTGTCCCTATCAGTTCCAGGGCTGAGGTCTATAGTTGTGGAAGTAGGGGACTCAGTATCACAACCTTCCCCCTTCCCTGGGGCTATGTGTCACCTCTTCCTCCTGAGAGCAGACTCCAGTAGCAGTTGGGTTACCTGACACTAGGGGAAATTACATCCCCAAGGTATCACCCTCTTTTACAAGAGCCACAGGTTGGCTGGCCTGTCTCCCAACCTCTTCTGTCTGAATGTCTGTGGTGTCCCGAAGATCACAGGAGCCACTATCCTTTTGGCTCTGTGTCACAACACAAACCACTCCCTGTGAAACATAATTTCCCACAATAACATCCATAATGAGTTTGTCAGCTACAGTCACCTTCTATACCCCTTCACTTCCATCTCCCCAATCCAGGGTAACACTGGCTAATGGGTAAGTTTTCTTTCCCCCATGTAATCCCTCACAGAGACAAACTGATTTGGCAGTATTTGTTCAACCCCCCCCAGCTCCCTTTCACCAGAGTAAGAGATTCTCCTATATCCCTTAGCCCTCTAGTCTGTGACTGGGTGAATGTGCCCCCTCATATTGTCAGGGATAGCATCAGAAATATAGTGGGCAACTGTCTCAGTTTGCACAGGTCCTTTTACCTTCTGGGCCTTCTTAGGACACTGCCTAGAAAAATGTCCTGGCTGTTTACAGTACCAGCATTCATCATTTTTCCTATCCTCAAACTCCCTTTTGGACACCTGGGGATTCCCTTCTTTTTGCAGGGGCCCTAGTGGTTTTGGGTTGTCCAAAATGCCCACTTTTCCCTTTTGCCCCTGAATTCCTTTTGGGAGCAGCCCTGCTTTGAGCATAGCGATCCAACAACTTTGCAGCCTCTTTGGCAGTCTTTTGATCTCAGTCCTCCATCCAAAGCTTTAGTTCAGGTAAGCAAATCCCAAAAAACTGTTCAAGCAATGCCACCCCTTTAATAGCTTTAACAGAATCTGCTTTCATCCTCTCCCACCAATGTTTTAAATATTGATGCTGTTTAGTGGCTACTTGCTCAAAACACATTTCCAGCCCCTTTCGGACTTTTCAGAACTTTGCTCTGTATGCATCAGGGTTCAGATTATATTTTTTTAATAGCACAGTTTTTAACTTATCAAAATCTTTACTGTCAACATTGTCCATCTGCCCCAATGCCTCTCTCCCCTTGCCTGTAAGCAGTGGAGACAGCTAAAAACTCCAGGTCTCTTTGGGCAGATTGGCCTGGATACAGAACTTTTCAAATAACTTTAAGAACATGTCCATATCCTCCTCCCTCTTTAAACTCAGCCATTAATTTTAAATTTAACTTGTACCCCGGTTCTGGAGTTTCAGACCCACCCCCACCACTTACCTGATTGGGTGTTGCTAGGGTTACTGTCTGCTGGGGCTTCAGCTTTTCCAGCTCAAACTCCTTCTGGCATTTGCTTATTATCTTTTTGGAGCTGTTTTTTCTTTGGCTTCTCTGTGGCACTTTCGTTCTTCTGCCTCTATCTGTAGCTGACATTCCTCTGCTTCTGTCTGGCTCTGTCTTTCTTCAGCCTCCCTCAGGAGATGCCTTTCCTGTAGTTCCATCTCAAACCTTTTTTGCACATTCTCAAGCTGTTTCTCCTGCATCAGCAGCCTCCTCAGCTCCAGCTCCTTGTCTGTAGATGACTCCTTCTCATCTGGGCTCTGGTCATTTTGGCATTTGGAGTCAGCACCTGTGACTCCAAGTGGAGTGGCGCTTTCTCAGTCTCAGCTGCCATAGGGGTCTCTGTGAGTTGCTTTTCATTTTTGTTCTCACTGGGAATGCCCTTTTCTCCACAGGTTTTCCTCAGTTGTTTTAGATTCATAGTGATGTACTGGGAAGACAGCCTTCATCTTCTATACTACACTACTCTTCTCAAAAAAAAAAAAATCAAACAGGATAGGGTCTATTGTCTGCAAACAAATTTCTTTTTCCCCTTTCCAAATTCTTCCCCTGATTGTGTGATGATTTTGTAAGACCGTTCAAAATCCCAGTAGATGGCACCAAATCTGTCATGAGCCCAACCTCTTAGGCATGGCAGGACCTCCTGTTTGCAGGGAGGATCTCCCTTTTTACAGAACTCATGAGCAGTTGTAGGGTTCATGAAGTGTTAATATCCTTCCTTTTTCCCAGTGGGAGGGTAGAAACTGTAGCGTTGAGTCCCCTTGACTCTGTACTACATTCAGGGTTTGCCACCACTGCCACTTGTAGCCTCTTACCAAAGTAGTTTTGTACAATAGCCGAGCAATCACTATCTTCATTAGCAAGGCATACAGTCTTTTTAAAACCCTTCTGTTAAAATGTTAGATCACACAATCAGACCCCAGGCAGAGTTGATAAGAAAATCATAAAAGTTTATTTAAATAAAAACAACACATTAAATTCTACAATTTGGAAGATTTTTGAAATGTAGACAACACCAAAAATAACACTGGATGGTTTACAGAAAACACTATATACTGTTGTTCTGAGGTTTCAAAGTCCAGAAAAGTGTCCTTTTTGAGAATAACCTTCTCTCTGTATAGGTGAAGAAAAGTTCTTTGAAAACACAAGATTTGTTGGGATTAAAAATTAGTCTCTGAGTGTCCTTTTTCAAAACTCAGAGTTTATCTTGAAGAGTGAAGTCCTTGTTCCCAAATTCTGACTTAAAATCAGGATTTCTGTTTTGTATGTGAAAAATCAGGTTTCCACAAAAACACAGGTCTTGATCTAAGGCTAGTCCCAAAAGACCCACATATACTTTAGCCAAAGTATATAACAGCTTATGTTCTCTCAGCTCTGAGACCCTCCAAGTCCTCAGGCTTTTGACTCCAAGTTAAACTGCACTGATGTTCAAAATGTGTGCCTGATAAATGCAGTCTGAATGGTAATTTTTAAGCCACACCCAACCCTTTTGGGACATAGAGTTTGGGGTACAACAATTTCACCTCGTCCTGCAGATGTCCCTGTAGTTCCATGCCTAACCCCTGTAACAGCTGGTTTCTGCATTTCTGGTTCTGGTTGACCCTAAGCTGGCCTCCTGCTGGCCCTCTCCTGCTAGTGGAGGCTAAATGTCTAGTTTAACCATTTTGAACCAAGAGTTATGACTTTTATGGTCATAAACCTTTCTTATCTAGATGAGTACCAGACCCAAACTAGCTTTTGATAATTCTGTTCTATTTTGTTTAGCACTTTCTGACCTTTTAAAGAGACAGTGTCTTAACTTGAAAGTACATTACTACACATACAATAGGAACATTAATAAAGGATATAGGCCTATCTTGCCACAAATGGTATCATTAGATAGTGTTTCTTTGTATACTAATATCCCTCATGAGGGCAGTTTAGAGGCCCTGGATTATTGGATTAACCAAGACCCAAATATGGATATGGGTAGAAAGAGCTTTTCATTGGGTTGTGCAGAGCATGTATTAACCAAAAACTATTTCATGTTCCAGGAACAATTTTTTCTGCAGCTCAAGGAAATGGCCATGGGAGCTACCTTCTCCCCCAATTATGCCAACCTCTATCTTGGTCTTTGGGAGAAAGAAATTGTCTATGATGACCCAAGACAATCCTTTTTACAATAGGATTGATATCTGGTGTCATTTTATAGATGATATTTGTATGGTGTGGCATGGCACGGTGGAGGAATTGATGGAATTTGAACAATACGTGGAGGACAGTAATCCCAATCTTAGATTCTCCATGCAGTGTGATTCCTATTCAGTCTCATCTCTGGACCTCATGACACATAAAAAAGATGGTACATTTAGAACTGATTTGTTCAGGTAGGAGATGGATAGGAATTCATTTTTGCTGGCTTCCAGTTGCCACCCACACCATTTGATTGCTAATATTTCCAAAGCACAAATGTTAAGAGTGCACAGAAACTGCAGTGAGGATGGGGATTTTGTGGTAAATGGCTCAGAAATGTGCAATAGATTTCGGACACATGGCTGTCCTTAGGATACAGTGAATAAGGCATTTGAATTTGCTTTAGAAACAGAAAGAACTACCTTGCTGGCAAGTAAGGACCCAGTGGTAAAAATCAACCCTGACTGAACTTTGTAGCAAAATACTCTAAACACTGCAAAGGTAAACAATAAATGCAAACTGGAACACCTTGGAGGGGGAACCACTTCTTATGGAGGTGACTAAAAATAAACACAGAATGGTTTACAAGAGGGGGGCAAACAGGAGGGATAAACTGGTATACAGTTACCAACCCAGTGTAAATCAAGAGATGGGACAAGAAGGAGGCATGGAAACAGCCTTACCCCCAGGGACCCATCCATCTGGGAACTGCAAATTTTGCAGTTCACTCCTCAAATGTACCTCTGCTCCTCTCCATGACTCACATTCCATATGAAACCTTCCTCCACCGAGCCTGCTTCTCAGCATGCTCTCCTCTCCTCTCCTCTCCCTTCACCGCTTACCCCCTCACTCCTACTCCTAACCTTTTTTCCATTACCAGCTTGCTCCTGTTTAGTTTTGACCTCTGGCAGGGTTCTCAGCATCCTAGAGAGGTCTAGCACTGGGCAAGCTTCCTCCTTCCCATCCCCTTCCCCCCTCACCTTTCTACCCAACTTGTCATCACCTTAATCTGCCTTCTGTCAGGATTCTTAGCACCCTGGCGATGTCTACTCTCATATAAGTTTCTTCCCTCCCTCCTTCTTTTTCCTTTCCTCTTCTATCCCCCCTATTCTCACTGCTCAACTTGCCCTCACCTAATTCTATCCCCTGGCAGGGTTCTCTGCATCCTGGAGGGGCCCAGCACTGGGTAATTACTTTTCCTTCTCTCCCCCTCCCCTATATCCTTTCTACCCAACTAGTCCTCACCTGATTCTGCACTCTGGCAGGGTTCTCAGCATCCTGGAGTGGCCTAGTCTTAGGCAAGCTTCTTCTTTCCCTCCTCTTCCCTCCTTTCCCTTTTTCCTTTCTTTTCTCTCTTCCCAACTTGTCCTCACCTAGTTCTGCCCCTGGCAGGGTTTTTAGCATCCTGGAGGGGTCCAGCATTGGGAAATGACTCTTCCTCCCCCTTTCCCCTCCATCCTCTCTACCTAACTTGCCCTTGCCTGAATCTGCTCTCTGGCAGGGTTCTCAGCATGCTGAAGAGGCAAGGCAAGCTTCTCCAACCCCTCCTCTTCCTTCCCTTTACCATCCCCTCTACCATCTCTACCCAACTTGTCCATGCCTACTCCTGCCTCTTATTCTAAGTCCTCAGCTCATTCCACCTCTGGCAGCGATCTCCACACTTTGAAGGGGCCAGTTTCAGGTATGATTCATCTTTCCTTTCCCTATCCTTTACTCCCACCTCTCCCCTGCCCCCCTCTTCAACCCCCTGCATTTAATCAAAGGAATTAGTTCACTTGAGCTAATAATTTACACTTTTTGTTCTGTCTGAGGTGCTCCCAGATTGCACTAGCCCTGTGTTAACTTGCTCCTCATAACCAATGCTCCAGATAATGTTGGCAGGTAGGAGTAATTTACTCACCAGTTTTAAAACATAGTGAGTAAAACAAAATTGGGATGGGTACGAGTGCTGTATATCTGGAACAAATACTCCTTCTGAATCACCAAATATGTTATGAAGCACTATTCTTTGGAGTGTGGAGTATTTATAAATGTTGGGAGAGTATCGGTACTCATTACAAAAAAATTCTGAAGAGTATTTCCTAAAATGAGGTGAGTAAAATAGGTCGGTACTCCCCTTATCAAGAGCCCTGCTCACAACTGATTTTTTTTCTCACTTTTCTCCAGTAATGCCCCCCCCCCATCTTTATCCTCTCCTTTCCACAGCTTGTTTCCCCTATCTACACCTCTACCCTTCTTCATGTCCCCCTACTGGACCTCATTCATTCAATAATTGCTAAATAATCTGCCTCTTAACCGTGATCCATTCTTGCAAGGAGCTGGCTCCAAGTCTACATTAAATCTCTGTACTATGTCCCTCAGATATGCCACTTGTAATTAAATGCATATTCCACAGGTATGATATATTTAACTGTATGTTATGTCACAAATGCGACTGTATGTTTATTTATAATATTTTTTAACCATACATCTTGTTACAAATGTAATTGAATGCTTAATTTATCAGGTATGTTAAATGTTAAACTGTATGTCTAGTTCTTCATCCAATTGTACCCCCCCTCCCCGGTCACACCGTGAGATGAGCAACTTGTTGTTCAGTGTGCCTTCAACAGTAACAAGAATTTTGAAACAGTAGATTTCATTAATTGTGTAACAGAGAATGTTGTCTACCTGGCTACTTGCCAGTGCAGTTCATTTTATGTGGGCACAACCAAAAGATCCTTGAAACTCAGAGTAGGACACAGCATCTGAGGTCCATAGAAAATAATGGTACCAGAAGTGCCCTTGCAATACATTGCAAGAATGGAAGACAGACAGAAGTAGTATACACATTTAAGTTTTGTGGGCTTGAAAAAGTAAAACTGGGTCCCGGTGGGGGGTCATAATTTGAAGGACATATTGTCCCAGTGATAATCCTATTGGATTTTTATGTTAGGAGCATTAACTCCACCTGGACTTAATGATAAAATTGATGTTCTGCCATGTATTAGGAAATGAAGGGGTACAGTGCCTGCACATCTAAATGTAAAAGTAATAGTAATAAACAATAGAGGGGCCTCCTCTGTTTGTTCTTCCATATGCAGACACCTTTTGGGAGCCTTGCTAACTCCATGAAATGTTTTTAGGTTATAATGCTAAACATATTTATACAGCTTAAATTGTGTATAAGAATTCAATTTCTCATATTTTCTTTTCTAGGACTGGATGGAATAGAAACATAGATGTTGACAGCAGATAAGGACCACAAGGCCCATCCAGTCTGCCCACTTTTTCTACCTTATGAATGTGCCATAGGCCTTTAATCTATCAATGGCCTATCTATTCATACTCATCTGTATTGCTCCCTTATGCCTATCCCATGCCTGTTTGAAGCCCTGCACTGTATTCAAATACACCACTTCCTGAGGTAGGTCGTTCCATGCATCTACCACCCTTTCTGTGAAAAAGAACTTCCTCACATTACCCCTTAATTGGCTTCCCTCTAATCTCATGCTATGTCCTCTTGTCCTGCTATTTTTCTTATATTGAAACATATTAGACTCTTTCACCTTCTTAATGCCCTTAAGATGTCTGAATGTTTTGATCATATCACCTCTTTCTCTTCTTTGCTCTAGGGTATACATATTGAGCTCCATTAATCTGTCCTCATATGTTTTCTGATGCAGTCCCTGCCCCATTTTGGTTGCCCTTCTCTGAACTGCCTCCATTTTGTTAATGTCTTTGTGCAGGTGCAGCCTCCAGTACTGCATGCAGTACTACAGATGGGGCCTAACTAGTGTCTTGTAAAGAGGGCTTATTACCTCCCTCTTACGACTTGTGATACCCCTACTAATATACCCCAACATCCTTCTAGCCTTACCTACTGCTTTAGTGGTCTGCTTGGATGATTTCAGGTCATCTAAGATGATGATGCCCAAGTCTCTTTCTTCCCTTGTGATTGCCAGCAACTCCCCTCCCAATCAACAGGTAGCTTCAGGGTTTCTCTTCCCTATGTGCATGATCTTGCACTTCTTTGCATTAAACTCCAGTTGCCACTCTTCCAACCATTTTGCCAGTTTATCCAGATCTCTTCTCATTCTGCCCACCACATCTGGATCATCTACTCTGTTTCAGATCTTGGTGTCATCTGCAAACAGACAAACGTTACCCTCCAGTCCATCTGCAATGTCACTGATGAAGATATTGAAGAGGACTGGCCCCAGGACTGATCCCTGAGGTACCCCACTTGTGACTTGCATCTCTTCTGACTGTATACCATTTACCACCACTCTCTGTTTCCTGCTTGCCAACCAGCTTGCCACCCAGTTGACCAACCTCTGACCTACCCTGAGCCTACCCAGCTTATTAATCAATATTCTATGTGGAACAGTATCGAAAGCTTTGCTGAAGTCAAGGTAGGTGACATCAACTGCACCCCCTTGGTCCACCACTCTAGTTACCCAGTTAAAGAAATCTATGAGATTAGATTGACAGGATCTTCCTGTTGTAAACCCATGCTGTCTTGGATCATGTGCTCCTATGGATTTCAGGTGTTGCACTATCCTTTCCTTAAGGAGTGCCTCCATAATCTTGCCCACTACTGAGGTAAGATTGACTGGTCTGTAGTTCCCTGCCTCCTTCCTGCTGCCACTCATGTGGAATGGGATCACATGAACCCTTCTCCAGTCTTCTGGGACCTCTCCTGTGCTCAGAGACTCACTAAACAGTTCTGATAATGGCTCTGCTAGTTCCACCCTTAGCTCCTTTGGTACCCTGGGATGAATGCCATCAGGTCTGATTGCCTTGTCCACCCTGGGCTTAGTGAGCTCTTGTATGACCCTTTCTTTTGTGAAGGGACTTGTGCACACCTCCCCCCCCCCGTGTCCATGGTGATGAGCTGTGGGCACTGCCCTACCTTTTCCTCAGTAAATACTGAGCAGAAATATCTATTTAGGATAGATTTCTTTACAGAGAGGGTTGTAGATGCATGGAACGGCCTTCCTGAGGAGGTTGTAGAGTCAAAAACAGTGGGGGAATTCAAGAATGCATGGGACAGACATAAGGCAATTCTAGTGGGGGGTAGGAGGAAGTAGGCTGTTGGTTAACTAGGATCTGCAGCTTATCCAATTGGTAGGGAAATGGGCAGACTAGGTGGGCCAAGCGGTCTTTATCTGTCATCAAATTCTATGTTTCTATGATGCTTTTCCTTGGTCCTGCTCCACACTTTCCCCCTTATCCCCTTTGATCTTAGCAATACCCCCTCTGAACTTTCTCCTTTCACTAATGTATCTATAGCGAGTCTTGTCCCCTTCTTTTACTGTCTGTGCTAGTGTTTCCTTAGTTTGGTCCTTTGCCTGCCTTACTGCCTTCCCTGCTTCCCTTAAGAAAGTGTGGTATGCCTCCCTATCTTCATCCCATTGCTTTCCCTTATATTTCTTGAAGGCCAGCTTTTTAGTTCTGATCATTTCTGCTACTGTTTTTGAGAACCAAAGTGGTTTCCTCCTTCTTTTGTTCTTGCTTTTCTCCTTAACACAATGGGATGTTGCTTCAAGTATTGCATCCTTAATGCTTGCCTAATTTGCCTGTACCCACTCACCTGTATTTCTTCTTGCCAGGGCTAGCTTAACTCTGTTAGCCATCTTATCAAAGTCAGCTTCTCTGAAGTCCCATCGTTTTGTCTTGGAATGGGATGATTTACTTCTAGTGCCTAAATTGAACCATATCATGTGATGGTCACTGGCCCCCAGCTGACCTTCTACCTGGAGATCTGTGATCCTTTCCCTGTTAGTCAGTACTAGATCCAGGATAGCCCTGTCTCTTGTGGGTTGTTGCACTAGTTGTCTGAGGCCCTCCCCCTGCAGGGAATCCACTATGGGTCAGATATTCAAAATATTGCCCCAGGGCTAAATTAGCACTGCCCGGCATGCTAAATTAGCCCGGAACCAATAGTCCGCTATATTCAAAAGGGATAGCCCTGGTGTAAACCTGCTTAATATATCATGCTAAGGAAGCTGGGCAAGCTGGGCAGGGTGTGTAGTACACAAATAGCCAGGGAATAAGACAGCTCTGAATATAGCTACCAGAAAGTACAAACCACAACAGCATCCCAGTTCACAGTGACGTGAAGGAAGGTAAAGGTGAACTGTGTGGCCAATGTGTGTGCTTGCAAAGGAGTGGAGTCAGTAAAGCTGCAAGCAGCAGCACATGTGAAATTACATTGTGCAAAAATGTACAATGTTTCTGAAATGTTTGCTCAGTGCAAACACATTTGCACAGGTTTAGAGCGGAGCTAAGCCATTTGCCCAGTGCAGTCATGTTTGCCTTTGACAAAACTTTGTTATTTTCAAAAGTGACATGCAAATGAGCCTACTTAGGTAGTCTGTGGGTAAACATCCAGATTAGCATCTCATTATAACCTGATTTGCATGCAGTTTTCCCAGTGCTATTGCAGGGTCCCACAGCTCCACGTGTAGGTCAGTCTGGAAGTACAGGGGCTGGCTCGGTCATCCCACAGCTCCACCTGTAGGTCAGTCTGGCAGTGCTTGGTGGTAGCCGTAGGCTACATTTATACAGTACAGCATAGAATATTGTGTCCCATGAGACTACACAGCACAGGCACAGGTGGTAGTGCTGCATGCAATTGTCAAACTGCAGTTCATGCTACAGTGCACAGCAGACACTACAGTAGCAAGAGCTCCAGTAGTGTGAGGGACACAGCAATGCCTATGGTGTGTAGGGCAGTGATGACCACTGCACTGTACACAGTGACAGACCGAACTTGCAGGTGTTTACTGACAGTGGGCATTACTGTTATGCCATTGTGTGACCCACAGATGCTGCACCTATGGGATGCTCACAGTGACATATACACAGCTGACTGTGTGTGCTGTGGTGTCTGTACAGATGTGCGGTATGTGGCTGGGGGACACATACCATCAGACAGGCACACTGGTGTTGGGGTATTCCCAACACTGGCCCATGTGCAGTGCATGGCATGTCCCAGCCTTGCGGGAGCACCCAGTCTGTGGTGCAGCCTGGCCACTTGTACACCCTCCCCTCAACACCCTCCATGCCAACAGTGCTGCATGTGTGTGCTGGTGTCTGTTGGTGCCCACTGAAGGATAGTCTGCAGGTGTGTGCTGTATGGCCGCACTACCATGGTGTCCACTGGGAGCCAGGTCACCACTTACTGCCTGGCATGGCTGGGACTGGTGGCAGATGATGGCATCATAGGGATGCCATCAGTGGGCAGCATGTTTCCACTCTGTCTGGCTTATTTCTATGTGTCATACTTACTGGTTAGGGTCATGTAAAGCTGTGCAAAAGTCACGTAAAGCTACAAAGTCATGCAAAGCTGGTTTGCCCAGAGTTAAGACTGCCTTTTCCTGGGCGGTAATTTGCACCATGCAAAGTGTTGCACTAAGTCACGCAAAAACACTTTGCGCAGCGCTATTCACTGAATATAGCACTGCGGCTATATTCATGTACATGCCCCCTCAGTCTGCCCCTTGCATACATTATAATTTTTCCCGGCGCTAATGCAGCTTGCACGTGTTATTTGACCTTTTGAATATAGTGGACCCACGCTAACCCAATGCTAACCCTGTGCAAACGGTTTGGGCCCAGTGCAAAGTTTTGAATATCTGGCCCTATGTGTCTAGTTCTGGTGGATGTTTCTACTGGTATTGACCAATCTGTATCTGGTATGTTGAAGTCTCCCATTACCAGAACCTCCCCTTTAGCTGTCATGTTTTGTATATCTTCTAACAGTAATGTGTCTATGCCCTCTCCCTGGTCTGGAGACCTGTAGACAACCCCAGTTTGTATGGCTGTCCTATTTCCTGTTTCCAGGGTGACCCACATTTCTTCTGGCTCCTTATCTGTATTCTGAATTTCTGTAGCTTTGATTGTCTTGTCTACTTCCAGTATCTACCTTCAGTATCTACTTTAATGCCTGAAGGCCCTCTTTTGGGTATATAAACTGTGAGAATTAACTATGCATTCTAAAATAAATGAAACAGTATTTGCTGTTTTTAAAAATGTGTTGTTTTCTCCTGCTGCATTTTTAATTTATTTGCATTGAATTGGGTTTATGAGAATATATTTTTTTGATACTGTAAGTGTGAGAAGGTTGTTGTGTGCACAGGCACTTTGTTTATCCGAATTGCACTTTGTTGAGCACTTATGCACTTTATACACCTAATGCACTTAATATGCACTGTCACTTTAAGACTTTCAAAAATGCTTTGTATTTAAACCCGATGTCAGTAGCAAAGAACCACACCCTGAAGATGTATGGTGTACGAAACCGGTCAGGGCCTTGTGTGTAGTAGCTTTCCATTATGCTCCACGGTGCTACGTTTTTATACTGTTTACAATAAAGTATCACGTTTCAAGTTAACCAGCTGAGGAGTGCAGCTTCTTGTTTGCTCATTAAGGACTTTATTCTGTTTCATGCACGCTCTGTGGTGCAGCTGAGCTGTATTGCTTTTCTCTGTTTGATGTTACCTGGGAAACATCTATAAGGCCTGTGAGTGCATGGCAGCTGAAATGCTGTTGGTCCGCATGTACATGTAAAGTGGCACAGTGCCTTCACCTACGGGATCGTTTTGACAAGTGCCTGTCAGGATGCTACCCCACAGGAAATGAATGTAACCTACTCTCAGTGACAAGGAAGCTCTGTACTTGAACAAACACAACCCCCACCACCAACTTAAGTAAACATAATAATATCATGGTGCACAACAAATTCAATTTAAAAAACAAGGAATATTTATTAAGAGGACAGGAACAAGCGCTGGATGGAGGACAGAGATGGGTTAATCGCAACAAAGCAACACATCACAGATCTCCTATAAATCACACCACCATCAGGTCACATAGTCATTCCTGTTTTCTCTTAGTAGTATACCAGTACCTCAAAATCTCTTGGAAGCTCCTAATTAGTCTGTTAATTGTGTGCACACAGTAGCAATCACAGATCTGATCTTGGGCCATGGTGCAGTATTGAGTGAAGTCTGGTGGTAGAGGATCCCAAGGAAAATATTTAGCACAGATTCAGTTGGTCCTTGTTGCTGCAATTTTAAAATGGGCTTTGAATGACAGTCACTCAGGGATGCTCAGCAGTTAGTTCATTGGCCCTAGTTAACCAGAGAACTGGTGGGGGTATTGACTCAGTACTCACAGCCTCCCAATGGTTGTTGGCACTGTCAGGGCATTTCCCTCTGGGTCACAAATGCTGGTACTACAGGTACCGTAGACCCAACATACGAACATACAAAAATGCCAGCAGATTAGGCCTTCAGGTCTACCATGTCTGCTCGAGATGCAGCTCACAGTTTGATAACTGCTGCTGCCCCCTTCCCCTATCCCTTCCATCCATCCCCTGATTTTCATTCAGAGTCCCCCTGGTCTCTGCCTGCCCTACCTGCACCCTGCCCATGTATCTATCCCATCCCTTCTTAAAACCTCCCACTGATTCCTTTGATACCAACTCCTCAGGTAGCACATTCCAAGGCATCACCACCCTTTCCATGAAGAAACACTTTCTCAGGTCTTCTATACTTCCCACCAACCAGTCTCAGGCTATGACCCCCTCATTATCCCTTCCCCCTTTAGTCTGAACACCCCCTCTGTGTTTACACTTGTAACCACCCCTTCCCTTCTATCTGCACACCCACCAGCAAATGATGCTGCCCAAGGGATATAGGTTAGCACCTGGGTTTGTGGTTATAATTGGCTTGGCAAGTGGCACGGTGCCTCCATCTATGGGGATACTTATAGCAGTGTACTGCCAGAGTGTTTCCCTACAGGAAATGAAATACAGCCCCCTCCCTTGGAAACAGGTAGAACAATATACAGTCCCCTCCCCACTTATCACTCTAAACATGCAAGTATTACACTACATGATGCAAACAATTCAGCAATTGCAGTAAAATAAATAAGGGGGGTTATTTTGGGGTTGGATAATGAGTTAAGGGAGAAGGGAAGCAAAGGATAATAAAACATTCAACAAGAACCTTGTAATAAAAACTGTAATCAGGCAGTTGCAGATGACTCAAAACTGGGGGCGGTGGTGGATGGGGAGGAAGGGAGGGTGGCCCTACAGGGGGACCTGGAGGCTCTGGAAAGGTGGTCTAGAAAGCGGAAGCTGAGGATCAATGCAGGAAAATGCAAGGTACTGCACCTGGGAGCCAGAATCCCGGGCCAAGTGTACACCATTGGGGGAAATGCTACAAGTCTTGATGGCTGACAGGGACCTGGGGGTGGTGGTGGATGTCAAGATGAACAACTCAGAGACTTGTAGGAGGGCAGCGGCAAAGGCCAACAGGATGCTTGGATGCATCGCTAGGGGGCTCACCTCCAGAAGGAGGGAAGTGATACTCCCACTGTATAACTGCTTGGTGATTCCGCACCTCGAGTACTGTGTGCAGTTTTGGAGGCCACATTTAAAGAGGGACATTGAACTCCTGGAGAGGGTCCAGAGGAGGGCAACCAAAATGATTTGGGGCTTGGGGGACAGGACCTATGTGGAGAGGCTTGAAGAGCTAAATATGTACAAATTGGAAGAGAGGAGGGACTGGGGAGACATGATAGAGGTTTTCAGGTACATGAAGGGGGTAAATAGGGGAGGAGCAGTCAGGGTTCTCCAAAGGAAGGAGGGGGGCAACTAGAAGGCATGGGTGGAAGCTGGAGGGGGGATTCAGGGGAGAAAGGAGGAGGTGCTACTTCACTGAGAGGGTGGTGGAGCCATGGAATGCGCCGCCCAGGGGGCTGGTGGAGGAGTTCAGGAGGGGGTGGGACAGGTACAGGGGAAGGGTTCTCGAAGCAAAAACCAGTGCAGTGAGAATATCCAAGACTGGGAAGGGAGAAGTCAGAGAGGGAGAGGGGGCAGCAAGGTCAGCTCCCAGGCTGGGGGCTAACCAAACAAGCAGACACGAAAGATCGTTAGGCCTATTCTGCTGGCATTTTAGTTATGTTAGTATGTTAGAATAAACAGGCAACACAGTATATTACACCCCATTATTCTCTGTCCCAGCCCCTCTCCCCCCAGTGGTGCACCAGTTAAGCCCACAGTTATTATGGAAGTTCCCAAGTACCTTGTATGTGCACTGAGGAGTTGCAGGCCTGTGGCTAGTGGACACCGGGTGCAGCACCATTGAAATGGTTGGATGCTGCAAATGCAAAGTACCAAACTATGCCAGGGGGTGTAGGAACACAGTTTATCCTGGCTGTAACTGTTGCTGTGGGCATAGCTAAGGTTTCACAGGAAGCCCAGATAGAAAGTTAGCTAGATAGCTAGCTGAACAGTTAGAAAAGTATTTGGTTCGGTAAAACCCAATACTCACGACCATTTGGAGAATAGGAGATGCAAGTGCTGGGGGATGTCTCCCCTTTCAGGCAGTTTCGGAAGAACAGGCAAACTGGCATGGAATGCAGGCAATGATCCTCTTCACCCCACAGAGTGACTTGTCTTCGCTCACCTTGGCAGTAGGCAGGCAGTCTTCACCCCACAGCAAGACTTGTCTTCACCCACCTTGGCAGTAGGTAGGCAGTCTTCACCTCACAGAGGGACTTGTCTTCACCCACCTTGGCAGTAGGTAGGCAGCTGAACAGGTAGGCAGAACCTCAGAACTTAGATCCCCTTGTAGGAATTGCAGTCTCTTGTGTCAGGACAGTGAGGCAGAGGATTTGTCACCTCACAGAAGCACAAATAAAAGACTTCTTTCAGCAGTCACTGATATCTGGATTGCCAAATGCCAGCAGTTCAGTCCAGGCAGAGGTAAATCCCATTGCCTCTGGGATTTAACAGGCAGTTAGGAAGTTCATAATGTCCTTAGTTTGTTTTGGCAAAAACTACTTCAGATTCGTTCTGTGACAGCAGCAGGAGCTGTCAAAATCAGTTGTTTCTTCTTCAAAAGTCTCACAGAAAAGACCCAGGGTTAACCTGTCAACCTCAGAATGTTTGGTTTGAACCTCGACACCTCATTGGTCCACACTATTCTTGAGCTCCATATCCTGATTTGAGGTACTGCAGCTACCAATAGGATTCCATGCTGTCCTCAAGCAACCTCGGCAAAGATGACTACCCTTGTATAGTTCTCACAGGCTCAGTCTCTTTCTCTGAAGTATAAAATATTGTTGGCACAGAGTTGGCAGCATTTGGCTGCAGGACTAGGACCCTTCTGGTCCCTTCTGGTGGTAACTACATCCAGGGGGCACTTTTGGGGGACAGGAGCTCCATCAGAAGCTCTGTTTCATGGGCTCCCTAGGAGGAGCTGTGTGGCAAAACGATAGTTCTGTGTGCAAGGAATCATGGGACTTGTAATCCAAACAGGCACCATGTTGTCCCCTGACTCCCTACCCACTGGAGGCTTGGATTGGGTCGGGAGCTTCTTAAAATTATTTATTTGTATTTATTATGGTTCCCCCTTGCTCCCTTTGCTGTCCGGTGGGGCTGGGGAGAGGCTTCCCAGAGGTGGCACTTCTGCTGCATTCTTTACGTGTGCATAAGGCATCAAGAAACAATCTGTGGCCTGTCTTTATGCTCCCTACCCCACTGTGTGGCAGTTTATGGGGGAGAAGCAACACTAGTGAGTGTCTCACTGACCACTCTTCTTATGGGTGCATGAGACATCAAAACAGTCTGTTATGTTCCCTGGCCCTGGCAGTAGTCCTGGATTGGGCCGGGAGAGTGAGGATGCAAGTGGATCACTGACTGCATAGTGATTGGGTGCAGGATGCTCCAGAACTGTTTGTAGCATTCCCCAGCTTTGGCAATAGTCCAGAAGTGGGCTGGAGGAGCAAGAAGTGGGTGCTGGCTACAGGAGACACACCAGGAGGCAGGAGGACTCAGGGGCCCTCGGGTTAGCTCCCGACTTTGGGAGGGGGGTTACACTCTGTTAGTGCCTTTCAAGTACTTAAAGATCTCAATCATGTCCCATCTGTTTTCCAGGGAGTACATGTTTAGCTTCCCAAGTCTCTCCGCATAGGGCTTATCCCCTATTCCAAGGATCATCTTAGTCACCTTCCTCTGGACCCTCTCCAGGAGCATAATGTCCTTCTTTAAGAAAGGGCACCAGAACTGCACACAGCACTCCAAAAGTGGCCTCACCAAGGATTTGTACAGTGGCAGAATTACCTCCTCTCTTCTTTAAGCAATCTCCCTAGCAATGTACCCCAGCATTCTGCTTGCCTTAGCCACTGCCTTCCTGCGTTGTCCTGAATTATTTATTTTACCAGTGATCACTACTCCCAGATATTTTTCATCCTCCAAGACTGTTAACTGTAACCCCTCCCCCCAATTTGTAGCTGTACCCTGGATTCCTAGCTTCCAAGTGAAGTACACTGCACTTCCTAACATTAAACCCCAGCTGCCATGTGACTGACCACTGTTCTAGTCTTTCTAGGTCTTCCTGGGGTGTTCTCCTTTTCTCCTCACTGTCCACCTCTGCATCTAGTTTGGCAGTCATCAGCAAACAGGCTCATATTACTCCTAACTCTCACCACAATGTCTGAAATTAAAGCATTAAATAACAATGGACCCAGAACTGAACCCTAAGGGACCCCGCTAAAGACCTTTCTGGGTGTCGATAGCTCACCCCCCACTACCACCACCCGCTGTTGTCTGTCGCTTAGCCAGTTCCCAATCCACCTCTCCAACCTTTCCCCCACTCCCAAGTCACTCAGCTTTCCCAGAAATCTCCCATGTGGCACTAAGAGCCATGCTGCCAGTTGACAAGGGGTGCAGGCCTTGCTGGTCTCCAGTGTACTTTAATGTCCTCTTCACCCCACAGGGGGTCTTGTCTTCACCCAACTATTTTTTTTTTAATTCTTTGGTAACTAGATAAGGCTCATTAAGCACAAATGCCTGTTTTCAGGGATGACCTGGGGGCACTGAGGAGGTTATGTGGCTTGCACAGAGTCACACAGTATGCAAGTGGAGACTCTGGGAATCAAACCCATGTCTGCTATATGTACCCGACACTGAGTGGGTGTGGAGTGGCAGGCAGTCATTCAGAGCATCAGTTAACTTATACCCTAAAAATGTCCTGTGCATGCACTTTGGTATTGTTCAGTTCAGAACAGAAGCACCTTTTAGCAAAGACTTTTAAACAGCATTTTTCAACCCAGTGGCTGATTCACTCCTTCTCTCTCCCTGACAAATGTGAAGCTTTCTTGCATGTTCCTCCATCACAGAAACATTAAAGTAATTGGCAGAAAAGGATTTGGCCCACCCAGTCTACCAAGATGGTCCCTACCTAGTCTGCCTCCCCTACCTAGTCTGCCTCCACAGACCTTAACTGGTCTCCAGCATCCATCTGTCTCCCTTGAGGAATCAATTCTCAGTTGCTAGCATCTCATACATAATTCATTATGGTAATCCTATTGCTCTGAGTGGCTGGCAATTTCACAGGGAAAGCATTCACAGAAAGTTCTCTGTAACTTAAGCCAGCTTGTAGCTCTGGCAGCATAGCTAAACTCAGGACTGCCTGTTGATGTTGTCATCTGTAAAGATAGTAAGGAGGGAGTATGTAGAGATCTTTACAGAAATCATACTGATAGGGACACCATCCTAAATGCATCCAGTTGCCATCCTCTCCACACAGTGAGGGGTATCCCTAAAGGTCAGTTTATTCACATAAAGTAGCATTGTAGTAAACCTATTGTAGAAGACAAGTTGGAGGTTTGCATCAGGGATGGCAGCTAAGGTAGTTACACTGTAGCCACCACTAGACACTCAGTGAACAATAGGGTAGTGAGAACCACAACATAAGGAGAAGCAGTAGGGTGAGCACAAGAAAATACATTTTGTCACCTTGTTTAACCCATGTGCCAAGGAGGTATGGTCTAATGTTAACAAGGACTGATGAAGTCTCATAGTGGAGTCTGCTTTGAAGGAAGTGGTGGAGGCACCTTCCAAGATAGTCTGTGGAAGAGGGGATTACTAAAAGAACAAACTGGTCAATATGTTGAAACCAATAGTCCATGAGAAACCTAAAACTTGGTTCCCACCCCTCTCAGATGGCTGTAACTACTGTAGGTAGAAAATATAATTTTTTTAAAGTGGTGAAGCAAACATACACTTTTGTAAACACTACAGCAGGCCAACAGGTACAAATGTCTGGGTATATTTCTGGAACAATGGAAGGAGAGATCTACATGGGTGTTTGCAGCTGTTAAAGTCATTACGTAGGCAAGACAATCTGGCCTATGAAGGTTTGCATAAGGGAGAGTCTTAGGACTGTAGAGAAAGAATATTAAGAAAATGCTGAGTGCAGCATGTTAGGAATAGGCAGGACTCTGTTCTACTTGTAGCAAAATGTGTGGCCACTGAAAGCATTAATAAACCAATCAGAGGCGGGGACTTTGACTGAATTCTTAAAAGAAGGAAGAATCACTGGATTTTTTTAAACTGGTGCAATACAATAGCCAGGGAGGGTTCAATGAAAGATTGGAGCTGGTACACATTGTATAACTGGTTAACTGTGACTGATACCCTATGGTGCACTGGAAATTTTGAAAATCAATTTGGGATGTGCCTATGTAATTAATTTTTGCTGGATTCTTACTGTTTGACATTTTGTCCTCCATAGGAATAATTTTGATGATGTGTGAGGTTTAATCTGAAGATGTGAGAGGATTGAAATAAATTGCAGGCACCATCCCATCTCACCAGGAATACAAAGGGAGATAGTAGTCAGGATGAGTGCCTAAAAAGAGATATCTAAATAAGGAAAAAGCTATTGTAGCAGCCCTTTATTTGTTGTGGCTTTTATACGTTAAAGAGGGCAGGAAATTATTTCTAATTGGTAGCCATTTATACTGTTCCCATTTACCATACAAAAGCAAGAGTGTTGGACTTTAGGAGGGCTGACTTTGGTAAAATGGGAGGGTACCCAGAAAAGCGCTAGCAAACTGGCAAGAAGAAGGGGTAGAGGAACAATGGGGAAAAAAACAAAACAGCCATCACAGAGGCAACACGCCTTTGTGTGAAGCAAATCAACAAAGCAAAATGAAGTAAAAAACACTATGGTTCTCAAAAGAAGTGGCAGAGAAGGTTGAGGAGAAAAAGGTAGCATTCAGGAAGTATAAGGAAACACAGAAGGAGCAGGACAGAGAACTGTACCAGTTAAAGCAGAAGGAAGTGGGGAAGGCGGCAGTCAGAATAGCAAAAGCCCAAACTGAGGAAAAGATAGCCAACTCAGTTAAGAAGGGGGATAAAACCTTTTATAGGTACATTAGGGAGTGAAGAAAGATGAAGGAAGGGATAGTGAGGCTTACTGAAGGGAAGGGAGGGTGGGCAGAGGATGACAGTGAAAAAGCAGGGATACTGAATGCATACTTCTGCTCAGTATTCACAAAAGAAGAGGAGGGAGAGGTACCTAAATCAAACAATAGAAGCACTCTGGATAGGGAGGTCGATACCAGTCCATTCACAGAAGAAAAGGTCCTGAAAGAACTCTTAAAACTGAAGGTGGACAAAGCAATGGAGCCTGACGGGATTCACCCAAAAATTCTAAAAGAACTATGGGTAGAATTAGTGACACCACTGACTATCCTTTTTAACAAATCATGGGAGGATGGTGTAGTACCATAGGACTGGAGGATGCCAGACGTGATTCACCTTCACAAAAGTGGGAGCAAGACATAGGCAGGAAACTACAGACCTGTTAGTTTGACCTCAATGGTAGGAAAAATGATGGAATCACTTCTAAAGGAAATAATTGTTGAGTTCCTAGAGGCCAGTGGGGCATAGGACCCAACACAGCATGGATTCACAGCAGGAAAGTGGTGTCAGTTGAATCTAATAGATTTCTTTGACTGGGTGACCAATGTGGTAGACCGGGAAAGGGCAGTGAACATGGCTTACCTAGACTTTAGCAAGGCATTTGACACAGTCCCACACAAAAGATTAATATACAAGTTAGCCAGCCTTGGAGTGGGTCCCAAGGTGGTAGCCTGGGTTAGAAATTTCCTGGACAACAGAATACAGAGGGTAATAGTAAACAAAGTTTACTCTGAAGAAAGGGGGGTTACAAGTGGGGTACAGCAGGGTTCCGTACTGGGACGGTCCTCTTTAATGTCTTTATAAGTGACATTGCAGAGGGAATGGAAGGAAAAGTATGTCTCTTTGCAGATGACACAAAGATCTGCAACAGGGTTGATACAGAAGGTGGGGTGGAGAGGATACAAAGGGACTTGGCAAGGTTGGAGGAATGGTCAAATATATGGCAGCTTAGATTTAATGCAAAGAAGTGCAAAGTAATGCACCTGGGAAACAAAATACAATGGAAAAGTACACAATGGGGGGGGGGGGTGAGATAATATCAACAACAGAAATGGAAAGGAACATAAGGGTAGTCATATCAGATGACCTTAAGGTGGGCAAGCAATATGAGAAGGCAGTAAGGAGGGCTGGTGGGATACTGGGATGCATAGGTAGAGGCATCACCAGTAGAAAACAGGAACTTGTTATCCCTCTGTACAGACAGATGGTGAGACCCTATCTGGAGTTCTGAGTCCAGTTCTGGAGACCCCACCTCTGCAAGGACATAGACAGGATGGAGGCTGTCCAGTGGAGGGCAACTAAAATGGTGCAGGATCTGCACCCGAAGCCATACGAAGAGAGATTAAAGAAGCTTAATATGTATACACTCGAAGAGAGGAGGGAGAGGGGGGACATGATAAAAACTTTCAAGTGCATCAATGGAATCAACAGAGTCCAAGATGGTAGCATCTTTCAGAAAAAGAGATGTGCAAGAACAAGGGGGCACAATTTGAAGATAGAGGGGGGATGGCTCAAAGGTAATGTGAGGAAGTATTTTTTCACGAAGAGGGTTGTGGATACATAGAACAGCCTTCCTGAGGAGGTAGTGGACTCAAAAACAGTGGGGGAATTCAAGAATGCATGGGACAGACATAAGGCAATTCTAGTAGGGGGTAGGAGGAAGTAGGCTGTTGGTTAACTAGGATCTGCAGTCTATGCATTAGGTAGTGAAATGGGCAGACTAGGTGGGCCAAGCGGTCCTTATCTGCCATCAAATTCTATGTTTCTTTGTTTACAGACATGATATCCATAAGCCTAAATTATCCATATTTAACTGTACCTGAATAAAAAGTGAAATGAAAAACTGTATTTTGCATTGTTTTGTTTTTATGGGCAACATTCTGTTACAGTTCTTTTCATGGAACCTATGATCTGGAGTTTTGACTATGTCATGGTTTCTGCAATGAACTCTAATCATCGTTCTGATAGGTCAATGGCTCATGTTTGGCATGCTGTACACAAACCATGACATAGTAAACACTCCAAATTACTGGTTCCATGAAAGGAACTGTGCAGAATGTTGTCCATAGAAAGAAAACAATTGAAAACATAGTTTTTCACATCAGTGTTTCTTAAGGTACAGTTGAATATGTTTCATTTGGAGGCCAGTCTTTCATTTCTTATACTAGGAACATTAGTAACTGCTGCCAATTAACACAACATTCCTGTCCCCTTTAAATTTCACATATATATGATGTATGCATCTAGGAAAGCATAACCCTTGTTATCCATACAAGATAAATGATTCTTACTTAGAACAAACTACACAAGAAAAAGATCTAGGTGTTATTATTTCTAATGACTTTAGTCTCAATACTCATGCAATTTCAGCTGTTAAAAAAGGGACTAAAACACTAAGCTGTATACTAAGAAATATTAAAAGCAGAGATGCTAAAGTTTTATTGCCCTTATATACCAGTCTAGTTAGACCCCACCTTGAATACTGTAGCTCAGTAGTAGCACCATTCTTAATCAAAAACAAAAAACTTATAGAAAACATTCAAAGAAAAACAACTAAGAAAATAAATGGATTGTATAATTTAGATTATGAAAGTAGATTAAAAGCAACAAATCTTTATTCAATGGACTACAGGTGTCACTGAGGTGATTTATGTCTAACTTATAAAGCATTCCAGAACGACATAATTTTAGAAACTATAGGCCTAGAAATGAATAAAAATAATAAAACTACTAGATCTCATACATTAAAACTTAAAGGTACTTCCAATAATACTGCAAAAAGAAATAATTGGCTCACACAAAGGATTGTCAATATTTTGAACAACCTACCATCCTGTGTGGTTAATAGTGAAAATATAACATCATTTAAAAATAATTTAGATAACTATAAAGGTGACCTAAAATTTAGCTTCCACCCATAAAAAGGTGGTGTGTTCTTAAAAGGTAGAAATACCTACTGAACTCGTACCAAACTATGAAACTATGAAACTATGTACACTTCTGTACTAATAATACACTTTGTTATTTTTGTACTTTCCACTTTTATTTGTATTTTTAATTGTTAATACTTTGTTGTATGAATTAAACTGCCACTTTAATGAGGACCCGTAAAAGCTGGATTGGGAAGCAGGGCCCTACCTTTAACAAAGCTCCACCGCGGTAGTAAAACATGTCAAATAGTTTGTGCACAGGGTTGCTACCTAGCTTGCTATGCCTATGTATGTTATATGTAGCACTTTAAAATAAAGACAATTACACCATCTTTTTGGCATGATACATAGAGAATAACACACACCCAGGCATGTAGAACATATAGAATAATGCATGGCAGCCCATACACAGCAAGGCTATTCTTCCACTGAGTGGTTACCATGACCAGAAGAACCATAAGAGCCAAGTTTGAGAGGTCCCTCAGTCATCATGGTAACCACAAGGTGGAAGAATATCCTTGTTGTGTATGGGGCTCTCATACATTGTTTTATGTAGTATATGGTGCAAACAAACAGCACAAGGCTTTCTTTACTTTAGCTTGTTTATTAATGACAAGCACAATAACATTATAGTCTGGAAAATCACTAACAGCATTTACTACCCCCCCCCCATCCATAGAACAGCCAGTGCCCATGCAGGAGAACATCCAGTGATCTGTTTCTCTCAGTCTTGTGACTGTTGTTCAGGGGGAAAGTACACTTATTTAAATGTGCAGTGTCTTTATATGGGGCCCTATGCATGACTGGGTGGGAATTACACACCGAAGGCACATACTCCCCTGTGTAGCTCTGCACCTGTGGACAGGTGTGCACAGATCGTATTCATGAACAACCACCATCTGTCTGTGACCCCCGCCATTGTGCAGGACTCTGCAGGGCAGCCAGTGTCAGAGTTGTGGACCCAGTCAGACATCCAGTCAGATGCCTGGCATAGGTCCCATAGTGGATCCCATGCAAGGCACCGGCGCAGGTCTGAGTACATGAATAACACCTGCTGGCACCCGGACCCTTGCTGCCATGCACTGAAGAGGAGTGGTCCCCCCACCTGAAACATGCCCCCGTGTCTGCTCCTGCATGGTGCACAGATCCCCCCCCGGCTGGGTCATGGCCCTATTGCAGGATGCACCTCTCCCCCACACATGACCATCCCAGCTGCGGAACATCCATGGCATCTCCCCAGCACATGCCAGCCTGATCCCAGTAGAACAACACAAACACCCCCCCCACACCTGGAATGGTATGGAGTGGTATGGCATGATGTACCACTGATGCAGCAGAGGTCCCAAACACAATGTAGTACCCCCCTTCCCACCCAACACAAGAGGTACCATTATGTTGAGAGGCAAGACTGAAGCACCAGGAGTCCCGACCCATGTGTAGTACCAGGAACCCAGTCTCATGTTTAGTACCTCCCCCAACACACACTGCATTGCCCCCAACAAGAGTTGTCTGACCCCAACACCGTATAAGGACCATAGGTGGCCTTTGCTCCCCCATTCCTCAAACCCCCGCAGCACCAACCCCCCCAGTCCCCATAATGTCCTGTTGGTGCCACTTGGGACAACCAGTGGTACAGCCCTCTGCACACCTCCTTAGCCACCAGCTATCCAGGCTTTGCTGGCAGCGCACCACTATTAATAGGCAATGCACTCTCAGCATCACTTGAACAGCCAGCAGCCATGGCGGTGTGAAGTAGGCTGGCTGGTATGGGATTGCAGTGGTGGGAGGGGTGGTTGTTGGTGCTGCAGGTGGGTGGGGAAGGTCTGCTGGCCACAGCTGTTGCAGCAGGAGTACCAGGTCAGTAGCACAATGTGTGGCATGTGCACCTTTGTCCATGTGTGTGTGTGTGTGTGTGTGTGTGTGTGTGTGTGTGTGTGTGTGTTGGGGGGACAGTTTGGTATTACTCTGGGGATGGGGCTGTGCTGTTTTGCTAGGGGATGTTAGCTTTCACACCTCAGGGATGGGGCATATGGCTGGAGGAGTGTGTCCAATGTACATCGGGGTGGTGCAGACATGTGAAGGGGGGTCTGTGCTCAAAGTACAATGGTTCAGGGCAGCCATGTGCAGCAGAGAGTATGCCTCAGCTGTCTAGAAGGGGACGGGGCACCACTGTGTGTGTGTGTGGGGGGGGGGAGGTGGGCTGGCATCCATTACATGAGTGGGGTTGCTGATGAGGCATGAGGTCCATCACTGGAAGCCTGGACTAGGAGGGAGTCTAGGTGTAGTAGTAGTAGTAGAAGATTTTATTTGTTTAGGGCACCCTTCCCTGAAGGCTCAGGGTGCCTTTACAGCAATATTACAAATACAAAAATACAAAACAAGAATAGGGTTAGTAATAAAAACATGTACATAAAAATCTCAGCTATAGTTACAAACAACTGAACCCAGGGTGCAAAGCAGTTACAGCAGGGCCCACTCTGCCATAAGCTGCACACTGTTATGCTCCCCTGTGGAAAGCACCACACACCTTTGTGCATGGCACGTAGTGCTGGCATGCCCCTCACCTGCCCCTGTCATGCTGATATCCACTCAGCCAGGGGAGCAGGTGTGTAGAGGCTGCGTGTCCCATTTTGTGCATCCCGCGTGGGTGTGCAATGGGTGCGGCGTGGCTATGCGCTGCACATAAGTGCTGTGTAGGCACTCTTCACCTTCATGCATAGGCCCCATTGTATTTATGAGTGAACTCTGTGAGAATGAACCGTATGCAGTTGACATGCGGCTCAACAGCTGATTCATTCGCTTTGTTTTTGCTGCTTGGTGGTACGAAGTATTAACTGTAGCAGAATGACTTTTCATTCTGCTTCAGTAGGTACATCACTATTGTAGCAGAACCAAGTTTTTGACTGAATTGATTTCTATACCCAGTCGCAATACTCCATACACTAAGCTGATTCTCACAACGAGGAATACCAGTGATGTCATAAAGCATGAGAGCAAAACTCGAGTGCTTCATGATGGCTCTGCCACTCCAAGGTTTGAGAAGCAGCTTGTTCTGTACATCTGGGGTGGATGGTTCTACTGTGTATAATATATTGTGAGCATCTTTTTTCAAATGAAAATCATCACAGCTGGTCAGTCATTATTTCATCTAAGCAAAATATTGGTATTTTGTCTAGATGGGATATTGACTGACTATTTTCAGTTTCACTTTAAGTAGCTTCCACTTCTAAATGCGACTGATTAGCAGACACATTCAAAATTTAATCAGCAACATCTGTAAAAGGTTGTTCTAAATGTTCTGCTATTTAGAACAACCTTTCAGCAACACTAATAAAAGATGCTCAAAGTGTATTATAAGTGCTTTCTGTTGTGGATATCTATTGCTGCCTCTCTTGTTTCCCTGAACTGTTTATTACCTGAGCATTGGCTGTCCAGGGTGCAAATCATCTCATCCCTCTTTCTAATTAGAGATATACCAGGTAACCTGAACTTACTACCCCTTGGGGAATGCCAGCCAACCCATGCATGTAGACCAGAGAGCAGGATTATGCTAATGAGATCTCAGAGCAACCTTGGCCCAGACATTTTCGAATTAGAAGAAACATTAACTCATTGCACTGAGACTGAATGACTCAAGGTCATTGTATTAAAACTCACTGTACTCCAGGGCTGGCCCATCAGCATACTGGTAGTATTACTGCTCGTGCCACTGGTAACCAGGGTTCAGGAACAAGCCCAAGTCATCGGGAGCTGGCTGGGGGTGGATTGAGCATCCCAGAGGATGCTCTTCTTCCCTGGAAAGGGGTCCGCATCTGCCACTGCTGTACTGCTCCCTGGATGCAGAAGACTACTATATAGTACAATATATGTCATTAAATCATCTATAGTTATAACTAAACGAGAGAAAAAGAGAAGGAAACCTTAAAGGAAAGAGACAAATGAATTTAGTGCAGACAGCACAAAATCCCAATCTGTCCAGAAAAGTGAAGCACTACCTAATTGTTTTGTTCCAAAAAAAACACATTCTCATTTGTGATTAACAAACAGTCATCCATTTTATATCATGCTATTTCTCACATAAAGAACCGATAGAAAATATTTTAGATTCTAAACTATAGATGTTTTTTGAGTTCAACAACAATTTTACAACGTAATTCATGTATTGAAAAAATATTTCTGTTGTAATAAAAAAGGCATCTATTGAACCAGATTTGCAATTTAAAACATGCAAATAATACATCAAGTGTGCTGATATTTCATTTATCTCATCCGGATCAATGTGATAATGGCAAAAGCCTAAAGGCGATCGCCATTATTGCTAAGTCAAAGTGGTGAAAATTTTTTTCGGCACTCTGATACCTAGGCGCACAGCAAAAGGGTACCAGGGACTCTGTTTTTTAATGTTTTCTGTGGGGGGGGCTGTGCCCCCTACACCCCCCCAGACCCCCTACTAAAGGATTCTCAACTCCAGGGGGGTGCATGCCGGGGGGGGTGAAAACATTAAAAAAATTAAAGGTTCAAGCTGAGTGCAATAAAAATGCACCAGCACCTGAACCCGAACCCTGTACCCTGCCGACCAGTGCTGGCAACCCACCCACCTCACCAAGGGGTCAGCTCAGCAACCACTGTGGCACAACCCCTCACATCCCCTCCATCGCCTCACTCCACCCCTGCACCATGTCGTATGGCGACAGAGTAGCTATATTTGCCATCCCCATCCAGCCACCCTATTCCCGTAGCCGTCCTCGCAATGCTCTGGGGAAAGGGGCTCTGTCATTGTAGGCGCCCTTTCCCCAGCGCCTTTATCACAGGCTTCCCTCTCATCCCACTGTTTAATGTCCAAAGATCAAGATATCATAATCAATCATTGAAAACAGTGGTTCAGTCCATGTACAGTGTAACCCTCCTGTTACCCGGGGTTACTAGACTCCCAGTAAGACCTAGTGGTAGGCAGGGAAGGCAGCTTGTGAAACTCCAGTTAAATGGATTTCACACTGTCTCACTCTGTTCTCAGTCTCAGCTGAGACTGAGGGATGACATCACCATAGAACTATCGCAGCTGCACGAGCCATAGTGGAATCTGCAGTTGAAAGTTAGGATAGAATGTTGGGGGAATTTGAACAGAGTGTGTGCAGTCTTAGAGAGAGGAAGTAGCACAGCTGTCTGTGTGCAGACTCTCAGAGCCTTAAGCTCTGTTTTAGAGCTACTGTAAGGGAGGTGTGTGTTTCCACCGTAAGAGGAACACAGAAGCTGATTGTTGAAGTGGTGGAGACCGCTGTTACTGGCCCAAGTGCCCCATCCCTGAGGGGATGGGGGGAAAGGTTTGCCTGTTTTCCAGGGGCAACCCTCCTGGTTCCAGCTAAGGGGAGAAGCTGCCTATTTCAAGTTATGCAGTTGGCAACAGAAGCTGTGGGAAAGGAATTCCTGTGAGGAATCGCCTGTGGGGCACCTGCAACCAAAGGATGAGTTCACTCTGACAGAGGGCCAATGTTTTTCACCTGAACTGTTGGAATGTGGGGATTGGACTACTTAATCTATATGAGGTCTAGTGTAATAGACATTGCTGGTTAATTCAAGTAGGTTCAAGTTCAGCACAAAGAGTGAAGTATAATAGGGACTGAACTGCTTAATCAGTGGGGGGCCTAGAGCAATGGGCTAAGCCAAGTAAAGGTATGTTCAAGTCCAGCACAATGGGAAAGCAAGACAAGTAGAGGAAATGTGACATACATTTAGCCTTAATCTACATTGCCAAGCTTTACAGAATGAGATGTTTACTGTCCAGAGAAATGACTGGGCATGAATTGTGGGAGCGAGAGGTGGGAGACCCCCATCAGTAGTAACCAAATTCACCTCTACGGATTTGCTCTGTGGCACCTTTACTTTCTCTCAGGTACTTGACCAGTGCCTGAGGAAAGTACCCAGACATGGGATTAAAAGGAGAATTCCCTGATAGAGCTGAGGTGCTCTTAGGTGGTTTAGGGAGCCACCAGAAAATGTTTCCATGACAAATGGAAGGTGTCCGTGTGGCCGGCAAGGGAGCCGAGCCAGGAAAACCCCATAATAGTGTACAAGTTCGGGCTGTGTACCCAAAGCAGCGTGCAAGTCTGGGCTGTGTGCCCGGTGGGTTCAGAGCCTGAGGGCTGAAGTGTTGAAGAAGTGGTCTTGTTTCTTTTAATCTGCATTACCAGAAGTGTAGCCCCATGGGGGTCCGTCTATGCTTTGTTTGTTCTGTTTGGATGTGAATAAAAGCCACACTTTAGAATCCCATTTCTCGTATTGGACATTACAGTTATTGCTTCCTGTGTTCAGAGTTACTTGAGTGCCCCTGTGCAGAGTAGCCAAACCTAGCCCTTGTGCCGAGTAACCTATTCCTTCCCGAACCCAGTCCCCACCGGGTAGTGCTGTCAGATTCAAACAGCATACCGCCTGTCATTTGCAAAAGGCAGGGGTGGGGGGCTTACAACAGTATCTGCAACTAGAGTCTAAAAAACTGTCATATACAGTAGGAGCAATCAAAAAATAAATGTTGCATAGCTTCAAGTTTGTTGGAACACTGTGGTCTGGATGACATTCTCTTCTGTAGCTGTTTATGCTGTTGGTTTCCTTTAACATTTAATTTATTATGACAGTATAACCAGCTGTTATCCCACATCTTCTTTGGGATCCAGGGCTCTATTAATTGGCTAAGCAACCCAGATCTAAATACAGCAGGGATATGCTCAAAAGGTAGATATTCCTTAAAAGCAGTATCTAAAATAGACTGAAGTCTTCCTAGGGGCTGCATGGAGCTGGGCATAACTAATTTTCCAACTACACAATTTTTACTTCTTTCATATAACTATAGTAGGGATAATTCTAACTGGTTTTACAATTCTGAGTTTACCAGCTTCCCATGCTGTAAGCCATACTGAAATAGTAGAGGTTACTCAATCAGACCAAGGTTTAATAATTTGAGGTACTAAAGGTTTGAAATTATAATTAAAAAATATACTAAAAGAAACTGTACTAACCACAGCTACTCCACCCTGTTTAATATTGTAGATAGGTTATATGTTTCTTAATCAGATTCAATGTACTTCCCCAGAAAGCCTGTAAAAACACTAAGCAATGATGTCTCCAAAATGGAAGGACTAGGAAATATATAACTTTGGTAAAGAAATACAGGGGTTTAAAAAGTTTTTATTACATTAAGTAAATTTGTTTTTCTTATTATGTTGCCACCTATTACAATTATTGACCTTCTGCCTACCTGTGTTTGACTTGTGTTTCCAATTTAGTTTCACCAAATCCCCAGATCCAGACTACCCAACATTTTATAGACTCTGTTGAATGTTTTATGTTTCTTATTACAGAAAGTAGGGAACATCTATCCTCTAATCCACGTCTAACACATTTAGTTAACTTTAATACTCCACCAGAAAATAAACCAAATACTTTATACCATTTTATGACATTTTGTTGCTGATACTTATCTTAACCAAAAGACACACAATCATCTGCAGATGGCAGAGTTTTACACACCTTTGAAATTTCCTCAATACTTAATGCTAAAATCTGGGAGTCTTGTTCCATTTTCCTCAATACAGGGTCCAAGCACAATACATGCAGTATAGGGCTTAGAGGACAGCCCTGCCTCACTCCTCTATGTACCTGGCTTGTAGCCCCAAGTTTCCCATCAATTACTGGGGCAATTGTAAACATGTAGTACAAATTTTTAACCAAGAAATAAAAAGAAGGGGAGTCCATATTTCCCTAAAATGAACCACAAGAAATCATGAGACATAAAATCAAAAGCTTTTTTCAAATCTATAGATAACAAAAAAACCTTTCCACCTGATTTATATTATCACTCCCTACCATTTCTTGTAGCAAAATTAAGTGATCTTGTATAGCCCTACCTAAAACTGAACAGGCCTGTGACAGGGATACCAGATGCTTCATGACCTGCAGTAGTCTGTCTGTCAAAATTTTAGACAACATTTCCCAGTCAATTTTCAAAAAGGTTTCAAGTAGACATCCTGTATCTTGATTTCAGCAAGGCCTTTGTCTCTGTGCCCCACAAAAGGTTGATCAGGAAGTTGGTGGATCTTGGAGCTGGGGAAAAGATGGTCAGATGGGTGGAAAACTGGCTGAGGGACAGAACCCAGAGTGTGGTGGGGGGGGGAGTTGTCTGGCACCAGAGAAGTAACCTGTGGTGTCCCACAGGGCTCTGTGCTGGGACCAGTGTTGTTCAATATCTTCATCAATGACATTGGGGATGGCATTAAAGGCAAAATGTGCCTATTCACAGAAGACATCAAGCTCTGTGGGAGAGTGGGCACAGCTGAAGGGATACGGGACCTACCGGAAGATCTGGAAAAGCTGGGGAGGTGGTCCAGGATCTGGCAGCTTGGCCTCAATGCCAAGAAATGCAAAGTTATGCATATTGGAGCCAAGAATCCCAGGACAGAGTATTACCTCGGTGGAGTGTGAGTATCTGCATCAGAGGAGGAGGAGGAGAAGGACCTGGGAGTGATGAACACTAGTGACCAGAAGCACTCCATGCAGTGCAAGAAAGCAGCAGCAAAGGCAAACAAGATGCTGGGATGCATAGCTAGGGGGATCAGTAGCAGGAGAGAGGAGGTTAAACTGTCCTTGTACCGGTCACTGGTAAGGCCACATCTAGAGTATGGAGTTCAGTACTGGTGCCCATACCTCAAAAAGGACATTAACCTGCTGGAGAAGGTACAGAGGAGGGCTACAAAGATGATAGCTGGTCAGCAGGGCAAGGCATACGAGGAGAGGTTGAGGGCACTGAACATGTACTCCCTGGAAGACAGGAGAGAGAGAGAGAGAGAGAGAGAGAGGAGACATGATTGGGACATTCAAGTACTTGAAAGGGATAAATAAGATTGATAAGGAGAGTCTCTTTAAGTTGGTGGCAACCATATCACAAGGGGCACAGTCTTAAGCTGGAGGGTGGGAGGTTTAGGAGGGAGGTAAGGAAGCACTTCTTCACAGAGAGGGTGGTGGACACTTGGAATACGCTTTGCTGGAAGAGGTCATCTCGTGAAGACAGTGGGTGGCTTTAAGAGGGGCTGGGATAGGCATGGGGGAAGGTAAGAATCATGGGTAGGGAGGATGGGAGGAGTGGGGAGGGAGGGCAGGGATTTTAGCTCAAGCTGTGGACCCTGCAATATGAGCAGACTTGATAGATCAAATGGCCTTCTTCTGCTGG
Source organism: Neoceratodus forsteri (assembly GCA_016271365.2). Lineage (NCBI taxonomy): Eukaryota > Metazoa > Chordata > Ceratodontiformes > Ceratodontidae > Neoceratodus > Neoceratodus forsteri. Next base: position 345,432,239 of record JADMNL010000022.1, read on the forward strand.
CTTCTTCGTATGTTCGTATGTCTGTGTTCAAAAGACAGATTGGCTGCCAATTAGATAAATAATTTTTATCCCCAGATTTGTAAAGAAATATATTCAAGGCTTCCTTCATGCTAGGAACTAAAATCTGATTACTATGTGCTGAATTAAACATAGAAGTAAGTTCTTTTGTAATAGCTGGGTATACTAATTTATAAAATTAATTAGCTAATCTGTCTTTACCTGGCGTTGTAGTAAAATTCAAGGAAGGTATCAGGGCCCAGGTTACCTACCATGAAGGAAATTTTGAATGTACAAAAAACCTGCATTAAGGGACCATCTTTCTGGTCTATTGAAACAGATGATTGTTCAGGGCTGGGACTTCTTTATCACCATGGGGATATAACAGTAATAATGCTTATAGATTTACATCCTGGTAGGATATTGTTAATGGATGTGTTATTGCATAATCAGCTATACAGGATTATACAATGGCAAGAAAGAATCCTGGCTCCTGATTGGTCAGTTGGCCAGCACGGCAGGGATGTTATCCTGGTATAACATCCCTGCTGATGATCCGGCTGACCAGCACATATATTGTTTGCATCTTTTGTTAAAAAAATATTTTTAAACACTAAATAAAATTCATTAAAATTCTTTTTTTTCTGTATAAAACAACAAACCATTGTATAATAGGAATAATGCCCTCCAGGGTGGGTGTTATGCTGGGATAACATCCCTTCTCAGGTGTTGGACGCCCTCGGCCGGTGGCCTCGGGCCCAACCACCGAGGTGGGATGTTATCAGCATCAACACTCCTGTTAAAATTCTCTTTAATAATATTGCATAATCAACTATTTAGGATTATTAATGTATATCTCCCAAGTCTAAACTGGCTAGGATTGATGAGTTCAGAATTAGCCAGCCTTTTCTCTTTACATCAAAATCAGTAATATTAGGAGAATGTAACTGTGGCCATAGCCCTTTGGACAGGGGTGCAAATACTAAAACAAAAATTATTTTGTGATGTGTCCTTTTTTGCTTCACTCATTGGCACATCAGATGTATTTGTCGTGTGAATAAAGTAACACTTCCTACTTTATGAGGGTTCACTGTCTACAAGAACAGATTATTTCTTTACTTCCAGTTTTCTTCTATTATCTTCTGCTTCAACACACACTTTGAAATTCTTAGATCAGAATATGGTATTACTTACCATAGGGGAAAATACTTCAGCAAAACACGGTCCAGGAATTTGGAGACTTAATCCAAAATTACTGAAGAAAAATGACATACTAACAGTTTTGGGGGAACTTTTGGCGGCCCATAAATCTGTGTCAATATGTTATGACTCCTGTATGTTATGGTGGGGGGATACAAAAACAGAAGTAAAGTTATTCCTTAAATGGGGAAGACGGCATGGTAAATAAGAATACTTTATCTTATGAATCGAACTCAGTTGCAGAGGCTACAATCCTTAACAATTGAGACAGGTCATAATTTCTAGAATCAGGTTTCAATACATAAATCTGAAATAGCTAATTATCATCTGAATATGTCATGGAAGTCGTATAATGAGCAAAAATATGCACACAAGGAAAATAGTCAGTCATATGTCCTTACAAGGCTTGTAAAAACAGGATAAATATGAAAATGATCATAGCATAAAAATGGAACAAGGTACTATACTGATTGAAACATAGTATTTTACAAGAGGTTTCCAGATATACTAAGAAATTATTTGGACAAGGTTTTACAGTACACGTCACATTAAACTGTTCCACCAATGAGCTGCTTTAGCATTGTTTTTTACAGTTGTCAATGCAATGACAACTCTTACTGCATTGTTTTCCAGTGCTTAACCAGCTGAACAGCAAAGTCTGTAAAATGTTTTTACAACTCATTTGAAATGTAACTGCAGTCCAGTCAAAATGCAATGCAAAGATGAGTGCAGGGCTTTGTGCCAGATCCAGCACGCTAATGCAATTTAGTCAGAAATGCTAAAGCAACTCATTGGAGAAACAGTTTAATGTGATTTTTACTGTACATCAAATTCAGGGAGAGAACATTTTTTCTGGGACCTGCAGTAACCACAGGCACTCCAAGATCTTTTACCTTTATGAATTCTGCAATTTTTGAATCAGAATTCAAATGTTTTCCTGAACTCTAACTGGTGTTTGCCCACTAAAACTGGACTTTGTGCTGGAGCCCTATATTCAAAGAGGTCTTTTGCACTGGCTAACAGGGTCAGCAGCCAAGTAAACTAAATGGGGGGTATGCAAATAGTGGGAAGGGGACAGGAATATCAGTGCAAGCCAATGTTTAGTAGATTTGCAAGGTGCAACAGGGTTTGTGCGGTCCTGTTGCATCATGCAAATGCTGCCAAGGAGAACTTTCTTTTATCTTGCACAACCCCAGCGACTGCTGGTGGTAATGCAGCCAATAAGCCTCTTGGCCACTGGGAGGGCATACCCACCTCCATGGTCCGTGCCTCCCCCTCACCAGCACCTACCATGAAAAAAAACAAATTCCTGCTGGTAGTGATCCCCCCCTTCAATCACCAGTCCCTAGCAATACAAACAAGAAATCCTGGTGGCAGTGGCCCCCCCAATCACCCAGCCCTATTGATACAAACAAGAATCCCTGGTGGTAGTGGTCCCCCTGCCCTCCTATGGTAATCCCTGTCAATACAAACAAGAATCCCTGGTGGTAGTGGTCCCCCTGTCATCTGATCACCATTCCCTAACAATACAAACAAGTATCCCTGGTGCTAGTTGTCCCCCCAGCCCTCCGATCACAGCAGCTTACAGAAAACCTGAATCCATGGTGGTAGTGGTACACCCCTCCCAATCACCAGCTTGAAATTATAAGAAAAACCTCTCCCTGGCATCCAGTGGTTCCCCCCGCAGCACCAGGCACCCCTGTCACTCATTCTATTGATATCATTGGTGCTGGGTGCATACGGCGACAGGCACAGCCCTCCTCACACTTCCTCAGCCAGCTACATGTCCGGGCAGGGAGTATGCCTCTTATTCATAGGACAAGGTGATGCACTCTGTCTTATTAATAAGAGGAACACTCCCTAGCAAGACATATGGCGGTCAGCCAAGGAGGTGTGAGGAGAGCTGCTGAGTATCACTGTCCTAGCACCAGTGTATTTCCAGACATTGGTCTCCAATTTGTAATCAGCATTCTGTCACTGGACTTCAGCAAAAATACCGGTAGACCTTTCGTGAAATAAGATGGTGTGTTTTCCGAAGTCAAAAAGTATACAAAAACTGACGTCAGCATTTCAGCTCTCTTATCCCCAAAGAACTTATAAAAATCATAAGGTATCCCATCCCAGCCTTGTGATACCCATAATTTAAGTGAATAAATCACATTCCACACTTCTTGTTTCACAATGGGTGCAAGCATAGCATCTTTATCTACATCTGAAACCTGACACTCTGGCATCATTAAAAAGTTATTTTTATCTTCCTCTTTACCTTTGTCTAAAATGTTCCATTTATCTAAATATTGTTTGACTACATGTTTGCATAATTTAATTTTTATCCATGGTAAAATTTCCCGTTGATTCTGTAATGCTATACAGCTAGATGTACTTACACTCTCTTTACATGCATACATGGATACCCGTAAGGTGCCTTTTGTGTACCATTATAATTAAGTTAAGCTGCCAAAGTAAATGCCCTATCATACTGATACTTCTGCATTTCTTTCTTTATTGTTTTGATTTGTTCTGTTTACTCCAGTTTGACTTTCAACTTTAAGTTATTGACATCTTAACTCTAAATACTTAATCTGTCTCTTTGCTTTCTATACTATACCTTTGAAACCATGTTCTAATTTCTGTTTTAGTTTCTTCCCACCACAGTCCTATATCCTCATAAAGGCACTTGACAGACTCCCTGGCATTTGATAAATTACTGATTCCTAATTGCACTGCTGTGTCCTTCAAAAGAGCAGAATTCATTCTCCATCTATTTCTATAGCTTCCACTCACAGCTTCAGGATTTAACTCTACTTTTATTATTAAATGGTCCAAAAACTCTACTGGTATTGTCTTGCTTTTATGACATGTATATTTTTGGAAATGAATACATGATCTATTCTAGTAGCTATTTGGCCTCTGACATAAGGGTTCCCTTTCCCTGTACCTTTTTTAAAGCAATCAATCCTGCTACATCCACACATCTTTGCAATGCAATCGAATCACAATACACTTTTTTTACCACATGCATGTCAGATACTGAAGTTCGAAGTGCAGTTAAAATCACCTCCAACATACATCTGCTTAGCTGTTTCTAAAAATGGTTGTATCTTTTCAACTAATGCGACCCTTTCTGGTTTTATTTGTGCTGCATAGACACTGATAAATACACTAGGCTGTTGATTCCAAATTCTATCTAAAATCAGTACCCTTCCTGGCATTACATTTATTAAATTTATTTAATTTAAACCCCATGGGCCCGATTCTAGAAGGGTGGCGCAAGTTGCTGCCAAATGCAACTTGCCACCTTTCAACTCTGACATTGACCCTGCACCCTATTCTAGAAGGGGCAGGGTCTCCACAGAAGTCCTGCGACTTGCGCCATGTGTGCTAGGTACGCCACACACAGAGGGCATACTGGAGAGCATGTTGTAACCGCTGCAGCAGGGTGCACGTCGCTCCCTGCCCAGCAAGCCACAATAGCCACCTCTTGAGTGTCGTACCTCCAGCCCCCCCAAGCCACCAGTATGTGCTGCAAGGCTGGCCACAGCAACAGGCCCCCAGACACCCCATAGATATGCCCATATTTCTTACCCCAACCCCCGGATCCCTGTTGTAATACACCCACGAGGCGACACTGTCATCCCCCACCCATGCAGCTGATCCCCAAGTCGCCAGCTGCATATGCAGCAATTACCCTTCCCTGGTAGTTTAGTGGTCCCCCAATCATTATAACATATATAAACATCCCCAAATCCCTGGTAGGCTACTGCCCCCCCGATCGTTATAGAATAAAAACTTCTCCAAGTCCCTGGTAGTCCAGTGCCCCCCCCTTATCATTGTATATTAAATAAGTAACTCCACATCCCTGGTAGCCTAGTGGCCCCTCACCCAGCCATGCCAGCTCATCCAGCACCACCCCAACCATCCCCAGCCAGCAACTGGCACAGGCCATCTCTTACCACCACGGCCACCTGCCGACTGAGTTCAGTATCAGAGCGTACTGTAAGAACACGCTCAGATATTCATTTTTGAGTGCGTCTTTCCAGTATGCGCTGATACTGAACTCAGTCGGCGGCTGGCTGTGGTGGTGAGAGGTAGGCTGTGCCAGCTGGCGACGGGTGGAGGGGTGCTGGGTGAGCTGGCATGGCTGGGTAGGACGACTAGACTACCAAGGATATGGAGTTACTTATTTAATATACGGTGATTTGGGGGCCACTAGACTACCAGGGACTTGGAGATGTTTTTAGTGTATAACGATCAGAGGGGCCAACTAGACTACTAGGACTTAGGATGTTTATATATTTTATAATGATCAGGGGGTACTAGATCACCAGGAAAGGTAATTTATACATATGCGTCAGTGACTCGGGGATTGGGGCACTGGGTGAGTGGCTTCAGCGCCCGCCCTACAGGGCATATTACAATGGGAGCTCCTGGGGGCTGGGGTGGAAGCCCTGTGGGGCAGTACATGTGCGGGATTGGGGTCAGTTGGTGTGAGCAGCTCCTGCAGAGTGCCACTGTACTTGGGCTGTACAGTAGGGGGTTGGGGCAGGATCGTGGTCCTGAGTCCAGGACTGGTTGTGCAGTGCCCAGTGGAGCAACAACAGGTGCAGTCTGGGCATGGGAGGGCACATGGACTGGGTTCTACAGAACCCTCGGAGGTAGTATGTAAGTTACACCAGTTAAATGCAGGTGTAACTTACGATGCCAGTTCACCTCTGGGGGTTCTTGTAGAATCCCGATGGTGGGAACTTTGTGGCTGCCCTTCTAGAATGGGGTGCAACTGCTGTAAACCCCTAGTGCCACTGGCGCCAGGGGTCTGGCCTACAGCTTCTCCAGTGTAACTGCAGTTTGGCGCAAGTGGCCTGGCCATATCGGAGGCCACTTTGTAGAATCTTGAATGTTGCAACTGCTGGCGTAAGTTGCTACATACACCATTCTACTTGGCACAACTGCTGTAATGCCAGACGTAACTCTTCTAGAATCTGGCCCCATGGCTTTAAATAATATTCCCACTCCATCAGCTACACCCTCCCCAAAGGACCAAAACGATGGCCCCCATACCCAATTTCTTTTAGTCTGAGTTAATGAAAAAGTTGTAGACATCCATGTTTATTGATGAAAAATGACATCTAGATTCTGTTCCTCTAAAAGAGAAAAGAAATAATCACCCTTTCTTTACATTTCTAAAACTGCAGACATTTAGGGTGGATAATTTAAACTGCACCATAGAAACATAGAATTTGACCGCAGATAAGGACCGTTTGGCCCACCCAGTCTGCCCATTTCCCTACCTAATAGATAAGCTGCAGATCCTAGTTAACCAGCAGCCTACTTCTTCCTACCCCCACCCTCTAGAATTGCCTTATAACTGTCCCATGCATGATTGAATTCCACCACTGTTTTTGACTCCACAACCTCCTCCGGAAGGCCATTCCATGCATCCACAACCCTCTCTGTGAAAAAATACTTCCTTAAATTACCTCTGAGCTGCCCCCCCATCTTCAAATTGTGCCCCCTTGTTCTTGCACACCTCTTTTTTTTGAAAGATGCTACCCTCTTGGAATTTGTTGAGTTCCTTGAGGTACTTGAAAGTTTCTATCATGTCCCCCTCTCACTCCTTTCCTAGAGGCTATACATATTAAGCTCCTTAAGTCTCTCTTCATATGTCTTCTAGTGCAGACCCTGCACCATTTTAGTTGCCCTCCTCTGGGCAGCTTCCATCCTGTCTATGTCTTTGCAGAGATTGGGTCTCCAGAACTGCATGCAGTACTCCAGATGGGTTCTCACCAGCTGTCTGTACAGAGGGATAATAACTTCCTGTTTTCTACTGGTGATGCCTCTCCCTGTGCATCCCAGTATCCCCCCAGCCCTCCTTGCTGCCCTCTCACATTGCTTGCCCACCTTTAGGTCATCTGATATGACTAGCCCAGGTCCCTTTCCATTTTTGTTGTTGTTAGTATCTCACCCCTCCCCATTGTGTACTCTTGCCCTGGGTTTTTGTTTCCCAGGTGCATTACCTTGCACGTCTTAGCATTGAATCTAAGCTGCCATACATTTGACCATTCTTCTAACCTTGCCAAGTCTCTTCTCATACTTTCCACCCCACCTTGTGCATCAACTCTGTTGCAGATCTCTGTGTCATCTGCAAAGAGACATACTTTTCCTTCCAGTCCCTCTGCAATGTTGCTTATAAAGACATTGAAGAGGACCGGTCCTAATACTGAACCCTGCAGTACCCCACTAGTAACCCCCCTTTCTTCAGAGTGGACTCCATTTACTATTACTCTCTGAGTCCTATTCTCCAGCCAATTCTTTACCCAGACTGTCATCTTGGGACCCACTCCCAGGCTAGCTAACTTGTATATTAATGTTTTGTGTGGGACTGTGTCAAATGCCTTGCTAAAGTCTAGGTAGGCCATGTCCACAGCCCCTCCCTGATCTACTACTTTGGTCACCCAGTCAAAGAAATCTATCAGATTTGTCTGGCATGACCTTCCTGCTATGAATGCATGCTGCCTTGGGTTCTGTGCCCCTCTGGCCTCTTGATACTCGACAATTCTTTCCTTCAGAAGTGATTCCATCATATTCCCTACCACTGAGGTTAAACTAACAGGTCTGTAGTTTCCTGCTTCTGCCTTGCTCCCACTTTTGTGAAGGAGAATCACATCTGCCCTCCTCCAGTCCTCGGGTAAAACCCCATCCTCCCATGATTTGTTAAAGAGGGTAGTCAGTGGTGTCACTAGTTCTACCCTTAGTTCTTTTAGAATTCTGGGATGAATCCCATCAGGCCGCATTGCTTTGTCCGCTTTCAGTTTTAAGAGTTCTTTCAGAACCCTTTCTTCTGTAAATGGGCTGGTATTAACTTCTGTATCCAGAGTGTTTCTACTGTTTGTTTTAGGTACCTCCCCCTCTTGCTTTGTAAATACTGAGCAAAAATATTTGTTTAGTATCTTTGCCTTTTCACAGTCACCCTCTGCCCACCCTCCCTCCCCTTCATTAAGCCTCTCTATCCCTCCTTGGTCTTCCTTTGCTCCCTGATGTACCTATAAAAGGTTTTATCCCCCTTCTTAACTGAGTTGGCTATCTTTTCCTCGGTTTGGGCCTTTGCTGTTCTGACTGCCTTCCCAGCTTCCTTTTGCTTTAACTGATACAGTTTTCTGTTCTGCTCTTTCTGTGATTCCTTGTACTTCCTGAATGCTTTCTTTTTCTCTTGAACCTTCACTGCCACTTACTTTGAGAACATGACATGTAGGATTTAGAAACATATAACATCATTCCAAACAAAATTCTTTATTAAGTCCCTGTATCTAGAACAATTCCATCTTGTTTCTTATTTCTCTTCTTCTTTCCTCCAGTCTTTACTGTATCTAACAAAGAATGCAAGGAGTCTGACTCTTACTCCCCTGCATCTGAGTCGTCCCAGTTATTTTCTACTAAAACATCATTACTTATTTGCTGAAGAACTCTCAGTTTTTTCAGGTACTGATTTAGCCAATCTTGAACTCCTTCTTTTTCTGGAAACAGGGGTAAACCCACCCAACAGCAACTTTTCAACAGCGAGGTCCCCTACAGCGACTACAGCACCACGTCACTGTAGGGAACCTGCTGGAACCTGGCACTGTCTGTTGAGGGTCCTGTACCCCCCCAAATCAGCTCCGACTCAGAGTTCATAATCCTAAGTGGGGGGTGCGGGGGCACAGCTCACCCATGTGGGGGGTTCAGAGGCATAGCCCCCTGTAGAAAACACTTAGTGGCATTGGAAACCGGCAGCCAATTACAAAATGCAGTCAACCTGCCAGTTTCACTGTCGGGGCATTCGACAAAACTTTTGTCGAACACCCATCGTGGATCCGAGAACAGGGACCATTCTGGTTTGTGGAGGTGGCAACTTTGAAGGCCCTTTCCCCTACTCTTCAATACCTTCATTTGATCCCTGCACTTCACCTGAAGTTTACTCTGCAGTGCTTATGCTATCTGTGTTTAACACTGCCACTGGGGGTGTCAGATTGTTCTCATGACCTTCTGCTGAAACCCCCATATCTTGTGATTTCCATTTATGTATATCTGCTTTCCTGTGGGGACCTGAAAGGTCATTCAAATTCTTTTTTGTTTGTGCCCTGAGGGGTGGGGCTTCCTCATCTAATTCTGAAATCAAGTTGTCCTGTGATTTATCTGCAATGTCCTGCAGAAGTGTTTCTGTAGTGCCAGCTCAATCTTTCCTTTGTACTGTCCTAATTATCCTTGTCTACCCCATTCAATCTATTATGGGCTGCTCAGGGTCAATTTTTGAAAATATGTCCTTCCTCTTCACACAGATTACATTTGTACCAGGTTGTGCAATGAGTACTGACCTGTCCAAATTCCTCACAAAGTCCACAACACCATTTATCACAAGTACTGGACAGGTGTGTGCATGCCCCACATTTTTAACAGGCCTCAGGCAGACCTGAATAAAAATAAACTCCCCTGTTCCTCCCAAGAAAGTAGCTGTTTGGCAAATGAATAATTCCAGTTTCATTTTGTCATAACTTCACTTTAAAATGCCAACCCCCAGTCTGCAGCAATTCTGAATCAATTATTGCTCCAGGCAAACCTAAAACTTCACATCTTTGTGCTAGCCAGTGATGAATGTCTCTCACATTTACTCCTTCATGCCTGAAGATTATGGTAATGTTCTTTACCATTGGCTTCATAAGGGATATTGCTATAAATGGAACCTAAAGGAGAGAAAGCTTTACTTGATTGTACTTCGACCAGCATCTTCTCAAACCTTGAGGTGTTTTTTTGTTTCTTCACCTTCCTTGGGGAAGTCTCTCCGACATCCTCTGTCCTCCAGGCTCTACATCCCATCTGAGGCACTCTCCTTCTCCCTTGCTCCATACCGACATATCCCCTGGCTCTGAACCCCCCCAAGGAAGGGCCGCCCTATCCACCCAGGGTGCTCTATCTATAGTGTAGAGTGATGGGCTGAGCGAGCGGGTCATGGAGAGGAGAGAGCACAGTATTGGGAGTGTGGTCTAGGGCAGAGGTGCTTTTGCCTATCCCCTAGGAAGAGGATTTTTCTCTCTTGTTTCCTCCCATGGAGTGCAGTGTGCAATGGCACCTGTGCATGGCTACTGTGCTGGCATCTGCCACACTCCACCCCTTACATTGAATGGTGAACCTGCAGTGCCCCTGATCTCTATCGGGGCAGCCAGGACACTGGACATCCCTGGATCCCACCCCAGGGAGAGGAGAGCAGTCCTCCAGATGCTTCATCTTCTCCCTCCCCTACTGACCCCCAGCAACCCAAGTCCGTTACTGAACCTGGATCGCTAGCATGGCGCGAGATGCGGCATCCAGCACATCAACCCTCAGTGCCACTGGGCTGATCGAACCTTGAGGTGTTTTAAAACTAATATTGAAATTGTCTTCACCTGATACACAGATTAATGCATGTATCTCAGATGCCATAAATTTTATAGCATCTTTTAACAGTTTCCTTCCTACAAAATTCCTATAAGGTCTGAGTTCCATGCCTCCTTCATGCTGAATATGAACTGCATTTTTCCTTAGAGCTGGTTCTGCTCTGTTTTTAAAACATTCTGCAAATGTTGGACCTCACTTGGGGGGGGGGGGAGTCAAAGAACTTCCTTCATCCCCAGAGTCTGCATCTAAATCTATATAGAAACATAGAAGGTGATAACAGATAAGGGTCTCAAGGCCCACCCAGTCTGCCTTATATTCTCCTTTATCCTAATGTGACACTGTAGACCTTACTTTGCCTCCTGTTCCTCTCTCCTCCCCCTTTTCATTTCCAAGATCCCTCTGTGCTTGTCCCATGCTTTCTTGAATCCTGTAATTGTTTCCAACCCCACCAGCTCTGCAGATAGACTGTTCCACTCGCCTACAACTCTTTCAGTGAAGAAGTGCTTCCTCACATTTTCTTTGAACCTCCACCTTCCAATTTCATAGCATGACTCTTCACCCTAGAGCATCTTTTCCTTTAAAAAATGCCGCCCTCCTGTACTTTGTTTCTCCTCGTGAGGTATTTGTATGCTTCTATCATGTCCCTCTCCTCCTCCTCCTATCCTCCAGGGAGTACATGTTCAGTTCCTTAATCCTTTCCTCGTATGTCTTCAGTTGCATTCCCTACACAATTTTGGTTGCCCTCCCCTGAACTGCCTCCACCCAATCTATGTCCTTTTGAAGATAGGACCTCTAGAACTGGACACAGTATTTGAGGTGTGGTCTCACCAATTATCTGTACAGGGGCACTATTTCACATACAGTATCTGACATACTATTTTGTATATTATCTTGATTATCCTGGCTTTGCTGTATGTCAATATGGGGATCAGTAGCCAGTTGATTATTGTGTTCTGAGCCTTCTGTTGTATCTGCAGAAACTGCTACATATCCCTCCACTTGATTCTGAAGTTTGAGCCTCCATAGTCTGTCTTGCCATTTCTTCTCCCTTGTACTCGTTAGTATGCCACTCTAACATTGCTGTTTTAGCTGCTTTGTCTTTTTGAACTTGTACCCCCTTCCTTCCAGTTCTTTCTGTTACCTGTTTGTCCCCCATTTCTTGCAAACACTTAATTTTAGACGTTACCTTGATTTTCTTTTTGTGGAGTACTGCCACCAATTCTCACACTGACTCCTTACTTGCCCCCAGACATAGCTGTCCACAGATTGTACCTTTGGGGAGTTATTTTTGGGTATCACAGAAAATGAGACGTTCTACTCTAGGTCTAGAATCCATTTCCCCCCTTCTATTTTTTTCCAGCTGGCCACTTCTAGTGCTTTTTCTGGGAACCATGGCTCTTCTTGCAGGCACAGTTCTTGAATTCCGAATGTTGTAATTCTGCTACTCACTGATGTCAGCTTGCTTTGAACTCTTAGCTGTTTGTCAATTTTGGGCTGACTGATTGGCTCGTTGCTGTGGGCTATATCAGTTTGCTCGTTTTCCTCTTGTGCTTGCTGTATTGCATTACCATCCTTCAAGACTTCTTGTTTTTCCTCCAAAACCATCCATTTTTTCAAGGCAGCCTTTCTTTTATTACATTGTTCCTCATCTTTTGATAACATGAAAACTAACAACTTTTACCATTCGGTCATCCCTTTTCTTAAGTGTGCTTATGCATCATCTATATCTCCCACTGCAGTCTCCGGGAGTGTGTCTACTTCAAAACTCTCTTCAATTTCAATTTGTTGCTCAGCTCCAACTTCTACCACAGTCTGTATTCGACCACCATTGTCCTCCTGGCTTTCACCTGCAGGAAGCGAGGACATCTTCTCAGCCTGCTGCAGCTCATCTTCTTCTGCAGCCTCCAGATCCTCCTTCTTGGATTCAAGCCAACAGCTCCCTCTTCCAAAGGTAGGGGAATTTTTTATTTGAAAGAAACAAAAAAACCCACATTGGAATACAAAACAAAAATATCACCAGCTATACAGTATAAGAAAAAAAATGGAAAACAAGATCTTATAAACACTCAAAATAATGGCAAAATTAAAACAAGAAACTTTCTTATTAACAAAAGCAACATCTAGTGCATCAGGTCAGATAATGGGAGACAGATTATCAAGAAAATAAGTAAAGCAAATTTAAAGTCAATTCATAGAAATACTAAAATAACGTATCCACAGTTTCCCCATAGTAGATGAAATAATCAGCTAAAAAAAAACATAATGTAGTATATGACAACAGTTGCTTATCAGGCTTGATTAAACAGGACAGATCCAAGGAATATGCTTCCATTTATTTCACAATTAAGTGGGGGATATCTGTCTAGCTTCTAATAAAAATACAGATCTCAGTTACTGTTCAACTCTTTCCAAAACGTCTTGGATACTACATTCCTTTTGCTGCAAAGCAAAATGGCATCTAGCTAGCCAAATATGCAATTTAAAGTATGCTAAAAGAATAGAGTACTACTGTTGCACTTGGACCATGGACCAAGGATCACCCAATGTACCACAATATCATAGGTCAGTATATAAAATAGTGGTTCTTGCCATTTTATAACCAATGCTAACAAAAACCCAGTAATGAAAGAGCAAGAAAAACATATGTGTTCCATAGTTTCCAATAGTGCACTACAAGTGAGCCCAGTACAAGTGTGCTCAGAAGCACTCTTATGTTTTGGATTACTTTTCACATTTATCCAGAAGTAACAGCTTAACCATAGTACAGCCCAGATTTTCTTAGGTATACATTTATTTATCTGACAATTGAGCCAGTAATGCATTTTCCGTACTCGGGGGACTATGCTCAAACAAAGGAGACATCGAAAATGAAATTCATTAAAATGGCAGTATAAACAGTCCTATGGGAAATGGTGTGGAGAGTATTGGCTTGAACTTTCCATGTGCTAATGGGGACTAATTCATTTTTCCAAACCACATTTAACCTGCATTGAACCCAAGTCGTTAACCATGGGGCACATAACAATTCCACTTATTTTTTCCCATTGTGATTTAATGGGTTCAAGTAGTGCTGTGTAGAATTTTCAAATTCTGGTGGAACGAAATGCTACAGAATTTTCAAAATTCCACTGAATTTCACTACAAATGGAATGGTGAAATTCCATAGTAGGAAACAGTTGTGGAATTATTTTCCACAGAAAAAATGCTGTTCTGCAGAATATTATTCCATGCATCTCAATGTTTTCTACGGAAATTGTTGTGAAATAATTTTCCATGGAAAAAATTGCTAGGCTCAAGTAAAGGTTTAAGATTAAAAAAAAATAAAATGTTACTAAAGAAAACAATGGGATGAATCATATTTGGACCTCCTTTAGAAACAGGGAACAATGTTATATTCTGTTTTATTGGGTTTAAATGGCTTCCCCAAAGGACTTGAAAAATAAACTCAAAACTGTTGCTTCTAATGATATGGGAACCAAAAATATTTGACTTACATAGATAACAATGGGCAATAAAAATGTTTTAGTCGTGAAAATCTATTCTTCCTTACTCATCTGCCTATTTTTACAGGTCAAAGCTTTCCCTTTCCCTTTTTCTATACAGTCTGACCAGTTCAATGCAGCCAAATCTGTATGTTCAAATTTTAATCCCCAAATTTTAAAGGGCTCTGAAGAAAGTTGCATTCCTGACACTGAGGATAAATCCCCAGGTCCTACTCCCAACCTCATACCATTACATTTCTGAAGAGTCAAAACTGCACCAGAGAATTACCCAAAGGAGTTAAAATGAACAAGGGCCATGGCAGTAAAGGCTGTATCCTTAACCAAAAAGCATACGTCATCTGAAAAGGCTAACATTTTAACATCCACCTGACAACCATTAATGTCTAAAACAACCACTAAAGAATCTTGCTGTATTTTTCTCAAAACTGTGTCCAAACAAAATACGTACTGTAAAGCAGAGGGCTAAGGGATACCCCTGTTTAACACCCCTCACCATGAAACATTTGTTCCCTAACTAGCTATTTACATCAGAATGAACATACATGGACTTGTATTAACTAAAAACCCAGTTAACAAAAGGTTTTGGTTTCACATCTTGCAATAACACAAATTCCAAATAACTATGATCTATTCTGTTGAATGCTTTTTGTTGATCTAGGGACAGTAAATACCCATCTACCTGTCCTTGACACCTTCTTTCCAACATTTCACTGTGAAGAATTAAATGATCTTCAATACATCTGTTAGGAATTGAGCAAGCCCATGCAGGTGTTATGAGAACTGTTACTAATGGTAGTAGTCTAGCATGTAAAACTTTTGACAAAATGTTTAAATTCACATTCAGTAAACAAATAGATCTCCAGTTTTCAAAATGGATAGGATCCCCATTTTTATATAAAAAATCAATATACCTTCTTGTATACTGGGAGTTACAGAACCAGAGCTAAGAATATGTCTGTAAACTTCAGTGAGTTTAGATGATGGTAAGAAAAACATTAATTTATAAAATTCCCCAGTAAGGCCATCTGGGCAAGGTGCCAAGTATGTATTTAAGAAGCTTCACCTCATTTTCAATCTCCCCATCTGCAAAGGTGCCTGTAATTCATCTAAAGAAGCTTGGGACAAAGAGGGAATTCTTAAAGTAGAGAAAAACTCTTGCCTGTGGGAGTTGTTAAAACTGGGCCATAAGTTTTAGAGAAATAGTATCTTAAGATATTATTAATTTGCTGCTGATTTGTTTGAAAAAATCCTCCTGAATTTGTTAAACCTGAAAATACTTTCTTCTCCACCCTTGCACAGCAACTGTCATAAGGACAGATTTGTGAGTGCTTACCCTGAATACCAAATTGCTGTTCTTTCTTTAATGAAAGTGTCCTCTGGATGTGGATGAAATACATATTATTTTTTTATATTTGGGATTTGAGAATTATAATTCATTCCAGAACTATTCATTACAGATATGTTTTTGTAATAGATGTCTTTGTGATAGGTAGCCAAAGTAATCAGATTTTTTTAAAAGTTTCCCCTTTTTCAGAAAAAAATCCCTGAAATCCTTTTTAGTCTTCCCACCACTGGACCAGAGTATCATACATGACATACAAATATTTCAGGGTAACTGTTAATTCCCACAAGATCAGAAAGAACTGACTCATTATGTAACAATTCAGAATTTAACTTCCATGTTTCTGGGCCTAACTTAATACTCAAAAGCTCACTAATAGATATACTGAGCATCAGATGGTACAATAATTCAAGAAGTATCACAGAAACAAAAGCCAGAGAAAACAGGAAAAAATGAACCAAAAAAAATCTATATGACTGCCCAAAGACCCCGTATAGAATATTCTATCCCTGTTCCCAGTGTGAGATAAATAAGCATCCTCCAATATAGCTGTGTTGCTTAGATTCTGAAGAAACGACATGTCACAAAAAACTTTTGTAGTCTGAGTTTGTAATCCTGCATCTAGTTTTGTTAAGCCACAGTTAAAATCTCCACAAAAAACAGAGGTTTCTTAGTAAAAAGGTATGGTTGAATAAGTTCAAGGAGATCAATCCTTCCCACCTTAGTCTGTGTGGCATAAATATTAATCAACTAAAATAGCAATCCCTTTAAGTTTGCCATCTATAAGTAAAGCCCTCCTGGGACTCAAATTTATGAGCTTTATTACTTCTATATGGGGAGGTAAACAAAATGCCCACCCCAGAGCATTGGTCCTGCCCCAATGACCAGAAGGAAGGACTATTATACCAGGCCTTTTAACTTGGGATATGTCTGTTAGAGTCAGAAGTCTGGTGTCCTGTAAAAAAAAAAAAAACGTAAGCTGATGTTTGCTCAAAAAAGAAGAAAGCAGTTAAGCATCTTTTTAGATTTTTCACAATATTAACATTAGTTGAGACTAAAGTAATATGTACAGCAGACACCATGAAGCCGAGCAAAGAAAAGATACCATAGCACCACAGATATTACTTAGTCACTTTTGCAGACACTCATTTAGCTCTTATCTTCCTTTTATGCTTCCCTCTAGCATCCAGGTGTAGATCTTACACATCTGATGAGGTGTCCGCCTGAGAAGAGACAACTGAAGAGGCATCCAGTCCCTCCCCTGTATCTCCCCACTCAGGAGTATCTCATAATGTACAGTACCTGGTTGACAGGGGTAAGGAGCCAGTCCTCTGCATTTTTGTTTGTGGTGGAACCCCATGTTTCCTCCACCTAGTGACCATTTGTAATGTATTTGTCACAGAAGGAGCTGGAGGATGCATAGTTTGGGCCAAAAAATCTTGGTCCTCCACTCTGACCTCCTCCTCCACTGGAGTAATGGCCATACTGACATACATAGGTTATAAATCTGGCTCCAGTGAACCTGTCAGTGCTGCATTCTGTGAGGGTATGGGTGGGTCTCCTTCTGGGTGTTGTTGAGCTCCAAGGGTAGACAAAGGTTCCTCTGAGAGGACATCCATAGCTTCCTCCATGTCAGTTGTAGAAGGAGGGTGGGCAAAAGGGGGTTGTTCAGGTACAGGTGTAGGTTTCACAGAATCTGGAGGCACTACACTGGAGTGCTGGGCAGTTTTTTTGCTAATGTGGCAGAAAACTGTTGTTCCAGGTTGTCAGCCTCCCCAGGCTGGATGTGAGCTGCCCAAGGGCAGCTATGATAAGTATGTCCACTTTCATCACAGAGATTGCACTTATATTCACTCACACAGTGAAAACTAGCATGGCCCAATTCATCACAAAGGGAAATTTTGTTTTTGTGAACTTTGTTTATTCTCCTCTTGGAGGCAGGGGCATGCTTACCCCTTTACTCTGCCTTGTGCGCAGGCACTCAACTCACCCCACCACCCAGATTCCATCACAGAAGTGCAATGGAGAGGACTGTGTTTTACATGGGCCCCCCCCATAGGAGGCAAGCTGGGGGGGAATTGCATCACCTTTGGACCCCCACCCCAACTTGCTCCGGGCTTTGTTTGGCTGGGGGGAAAGGTTGCCTGCCGTAGGCATCACTGTGCTGACCTTAAGGTTTGTTTTCTAGTTGAAGATTCCCTAGGGCATGGACGTGCAGTGATTTCTAGCACACGGCATACACACTTCTGTGCATGCCTGCAAGATGTCTGCCACTGCCCGACCTCCAAGTTACGAGGGCCCTGACTTGCCACTCCTCCAGTCTCCACTGGGATCGCAGGAGTGGTGGGCACACACCCTAGCCCTCCCCAGGAGAGGAGTGGAGAGCAGTCCTCTGGAGGATGCTCAATCCTCTCCTTCCTTGCTGACCCCTGATGGTCCGAGTCTGCTCCCAAACCCAGGTCACTGGTGTAGAGTGAGGTGTGCTGTCCAGCACCTCAACCCTCAGTGCCACAGGACTGGCTTCAAAGGGAACCTTTTAGCTGGCCACAAGCCCCACTTAAGTGATCGTTCAACCTACACTTATAACATATCTTCATCTGACCTGGGTAAAACAGCAACTCTTGCTCCTTACCAAGAAAAACAAAACTGTTGGGAATATACTGCACCCCTACATCCATCTGTTAAAGATTCACTTTCACCCTCCAACCCACAGTCTAAATTTGTTCAAAATCCAAAATGGGTGTGGGAGCCCCCAACATTTGGTTTGCAATCTTTGTTTCAAACAGCACACTATATTAGTTATGCTAACTCCTTCATTACAAAACAGCACTGTTGTAGACTTAAATGAGGGTTCCGTGAGTGGGATCACCAAAAATGCAACCCATAGAGGGGTATCCCACAACTGCTGATGTTTATATCAGAATTTATACAGACCACCAGAGGTTTTAAAACCAATATCATAAGTAGATTCATTGGACACATGTATGAGGGCATGTATTTCACTGGCACGAACACCCATGGAGTCTTGCAGTAAGATATTAGAAATGTAAAATTGGTCAAGAATTTCCTCCAACCCCCCTCTATAGTGCACCTGGACTGCATTATACCATTTGGCAGGGAGAATTGGAACATGGAATAACCCCATGTATGTTTTATGTGCCCCTCTAGAAGTGGCCTGTGGGGTGGATCTGTTCTGATGAACAGAATCAGCCAGGGGAGGCATCTAGGATGTAGAAGACCCTGACTGTTCAAGTGGTCTATCCTTCATGCTCCTAGAAGTAGAAAGAGGGCCAGTGCACAGCCCTTAGTGATACTGGCAGCTGCAAAAGTGACAGTAGTAAACTCAGTATGTGAAACAGCTGAAACAACTGAGGGTTCGGATACATCATCTGTC
Organism: Neoceratodus forsteri; assembly: GCA_016271365.2. NCBI lineage: Eukaryota > Metazoa > Chordata > Ceratodontiformes > Ceratodontidae > Neoceratodus > Neoceratodus forsteri. The sequence continues at coordinate 345,451,080 of JADMNL010000022.1, forward strand.
AGCAAAGAAGGGGAAGAGACGGACTCATGAGAAGGAAAAGGGCTGCTATGTACTAATGCCCTGGAAATATCCACAGTGGGTCATGACTGGGAAGGAGATTCCTGAGGCACAGTTACATTGCGATTAGACACATTATCAACAGTTGCAGTCTGCATTAAGGAGAAAGCTGGCCCAATGTCTGTCATCAGTGAATCACACTTTGCAGGACTGGGAGACAGTTTTCTTAAATGAGCCCTGGACTGTGATATAGCCTGTGCAATAATATCTCTCACTTGTGGGACAGACCCTGGTTCCCAGGTCGATCTGTCTGATGATTTCTTCCAACCAGTCACTTCTAAGGCAGAGTGTGTACTCCATGAAGATTCACTACTGGTATCTGGATTACATTTAGAGAGATCACCAAACTTCCCATGGTTAACTCTGAGCTGTTTGTCTGCTGATGTGGCACCTTTATAGGCAGAGTGCTTTGAACTTCCTGCTATCAGCTTATGCTCTGACAGTTGCTGCATAGTAACAAAATCGGTCTGTTTCTGTCTGCAAATGATGTTTTCCTCCTCTTCTGCCAGGAGCTGTAAAATAAATATTTTCCATACAGACATTGCCACATCCAATACTGCTCCTGAGTCCTCCCTGTTTTTCATACTGTAGTCTCCTGAAGGCACATTTATATCTGTAGTTGTCGTGGGTTTGTAAATTCCTGAAACTGGTAGAGTACCAGTAGTCAGTTCTGCTGCTTCATAGATAAGGCTTTTCACAATAATAGTGGAATTAACCTTGCAGCTGACTTGGCCTCCTCAGGGATGTCATGAACAATACTTACTGCAATATACATTTAGTTGACCTCTGGAGTTCTAGTAGCAAAGGGGAGAGGTCAGCCCCAGAACTACACAACCATCCACCACACCCGTCTCCTCTGGGACAATGTCAGCCGTCTTGGTTGAGACAACAGACAGCCCCCTACTGGCAAGAGTATTGGAATTGTTTATTTGTACAAATCAAATAACATGAGTTACACAATCTTAATCAAAAAACAAGTAAGCACAATCAACATGAAGTATAGTTTTGTTCATGTCAGAAATTTGCCCAGGGATGTTTCCATCTTTTACGCCATACAAACTGAGACAAATGAGTAGATTCTAAGGCACAATGTTTCCTCAGAGCAGTTCCAATCATTTTCAAGAACACAGTTTGATCCAAATACACTTGTTGTAAGACATATTTACATTGAATTTGCCAAATCAAAACTTTGATACAAGAAATGATCAATAATATTACAGAAGGGTCATATTGGGAAGACAGAGTTTGTAAATCACCATATAAAAGGGTGTAATAAGAAATAGTCCAAAAAGAATCAAACCAAGAACTACCTAAAAGGGCCAAAAACCATTTGATAAAGGGACAATCAAAATATAAGTAGCTGATAGTCTCAAACTGAGCCACATAACTGCTCCTGTGGCAAAACCTTTCAGTGATGCTTTTGTGTTTATTGTTATCTTTCACATTCAATCTGCATGGCAACTGAGGCAGGCTACATCCCAGTATTGTGCCAGAATGCTGTTATCAGTCAGATAGTGCAAAGCAATTTGTTTACATCATGGGGAGGCCCTGGCATTATCTCAACATCTCTGAAAACTAAAGATTTGTAAAAGGCTTTATGATGTTGGGTGCGAATAGTGTCCCAGGAAATGTTCCTTTTTTTTTTTTTTTGATAAATTTCAAAAAAGGTACCAAATAGGGTGGGAAAACCACATTGTGTCTAAAAATGGGCTTTGGTCTTTGCCATTCAGACTGAAGAGTTTCCATTCATATAGTGACCCATTCTGTCCACAACGAGTGTTGTGCAGAAACTCAAGGTACAATATTTGTTTGAAAAAATATACTAAGAAAAAATACAACTGGATGAACCATATTCAGCCCTTGCTGATGGATGGGTACATACAGAATATCTCTTTTGCTAGGATTAGTCTACTGTCCTATACCATCTGAAAGAAAATACAGAGTAACCGGGTTTCAAATACTTAGGTAAAGGAAATATTAACTTACAGTAGTAATCGTGCAAAAGTTTATCAGTAGCGCGGTATACCAAGCGGTGCACAAGCATGGTACCCATTGAATAACATGTATACCGCTACCATGCAATGATGCATGGTGCCTGTATAATTTTGTGTAACTACCACTGTACATCAAGAAATGTGGGAATTAAAAATGTTTTAATGACCCCAATTTGCTTCTTTTTTAGACAACTGTCAATTGTCCGCTTCGTAACCTGCAAAATCCCTATATCCAAAGCCTTCTCCCAGTTAAACATTGGCAAATTAGTCTGACAAAAGTAGATCCCCAAAGTTTTAATTGGATCGAATGACACCCTAATATTACCAATGCCAGGAGGAACATCCTCATGTGATTCAATAGTCAAGACTTGGCTCTTTTGGAGATTAATTTGCAACCCCATAGTCTCAGCAATATCTTGAACAAGGATCACAACAGCGTTCCCAGATGGAGCATCTTTAATAAATAAGCAAACATCATCTGCAGAGGCTAACACTTTAACTTCAGATAAAGACAATGGATTCTGAATTCCATGAATCATAGGTGCAGTACTAATGGCTCATAATAAAGGATCTAATTTCAAGATGTAGAGAATAGGGCTGAGAGGACACCCTTACCATACACCTCAAAGTGATGGCATATGAGTTCTCAGCCACCCATTTCAATCAATCAATCAGTCAATCAAAATCTTTATTTTGACAGGTGGAACATCATTGAGACAAGCTCATTTACAAGATGGACCTGGGGCAAAACAATTGCCAACAGGTTTAAGACATCACAGGCTGAGTGAACTTACATAACAATTACGTAGTAAAAATAACAACATGATAACAATTACGTAGTAAAAATAACAACATGAAAACATATAACCATCACATGTGACAAGATACTTGCACCAGAACATAGCAATAGGTTCAACAGGATGTAGTGCTATTTAAATACAATTGCATGGATACAGATATATAGATGTAAGGCAATGAGCTAAAGTTTATACAGTAAACATCTTTGAAGGAGTCATAGTGAGCAGGAGTGGCAGTTCCTCTAGCGTCAAAGTGTGAAGAAGATTGAGATGTAAGATTCCTTTGATAAGTACTGTAGGCATGGCCTAGCAAGTGGGGTGGGAAGGAGAGGGGGGTATAGGGAGAGGGGAGGGAAGGTCAGCTAAGATAGGAGAGGGTTGGACATGATGGCCTAGGGAGAAAGGACTGTTCAAAGGGAGAACATGACAGATGCCACAGGCAATGGTTGGAGTTTAAGTCCAATATTTGAAGCAAAGACAGAACGTGATGTTGGGACCTTGATTTGGACAATGACAGAAGAGGAGGACTCAAATGTCACCTCAGACAACGGTTGAGGTTTAAGTCCAGAATTTAAAGCAGTAACAAATCATGATGTTAAGACCTTGACTTGAAACAATGACAGACCTCAGAGAAGGTCCTCAGAAACAAGGATTTGAAGAGGGAGAACATGACAGGGGTACTGAACTTTAAGGTTTTTTGGATCTTATTCCTAAGCGTAGGAAGTGTGAAGCTTATTGAGGCTCTACCAAAGTGCATTTTAACTTTAGGGATATCCAGAGATAAGATGGTAAGACTTCTGAGAGAATAGGCACTAGGGATGCAGGGAGTTTGGCAGCTTGTGAGGTACTGAGGTAGTTTATGAGTGATTGCCTTATATGTCCATAGAATAGCATTCTTTTGCCTCCTGAAGCTAAGGGAGCTCCAGCCTACGGAAGAATAGAGGATGCAGTGGTGCATGTCATAAGGGGCATCTAAAATGAACCTAAGGACTCTGTGATATAGGGTATCAAGCATGGAGAGAGAGCTGTGCTAGTACTATGGCCATATAGGAAGTCTGCATAGTCTAGGAGAGGCAAGAAGGTAACTTGAACTAGGAATTTTCTTGTCTCCTGGGTTAGTGAGTGCTTGATCCTGAGGAAAATACTGAGCCTTTGATGCAGTTTCTTAGTGAGTTCATCAATGTGATCAATGAAGGACAATTTGTGGTCAGTCCAGACCCCCAGGTATTTGGATTTTTCCACGAACTCCAGGCTTCTCCCAAAAAGAGTGCTTATGTGAGGAACCTTATCTGGGTTTTTGTTTTTTTTTTGAGATGAGGGGCCAGTGGAGATAAAATCATGGCCTTAGTTTTTTTGGCATTGAGTAGGAGTTTCAAGTTGAGTAGATTTTTTTGGAGGATGTCGAAATCGTTCTGGAGGTCCAAAATGGCTTGACCCAGAGGTGATCTGTCAATGTATAGCACTGTAGCATCAGTGAAGAGATGGATACTTGATGACTTTAGGCCAGTGTCAATTTGATTAATATAAATGGCAAAGAGAGGTGGACCATGTATGGATCCTTGGGGGACACCTCTAAGGAGAATTATTTTTGGCAATAGGTCTCCTTCAGCTTTGACCTGCTGCTCTTTATTCACAAGATGGTTTGCAAACCAACTTAGGGCCAGGTTGTCCACCCCAACTTTATTCAGGGTCACCAGGAGTAAATCATGGTCCACCATGTTGAAAGCCTTGCTAAGATCCAGAAACAAGGTGCATGTGTATTGTTTGTTATCCAGTGAGGACTACCAGTCATTTTTAACCTTAGCAATGGTAGTGGAGGTACTATGCATGGGTTGGAAACCGGATTGAATCGTGTTTAGTAGATTAAAAATTTCCAGATGAGATCTGAGCTGTTCATTTACTACCTTCTCCAATAGTTTTGACAAGGCCGGGAGCAAGAAGATTGGGCGGTAATTATTTAGGTCACAGTGGTCCCCTGATTTGAATACAGGGATGACATGGGCCGTCTTCCAGACCTTGGGGAGGGAGCCCTAAGAGAGAGACAAATTGGAAAGGTGGGTAATAGGGGGAGCCAAAATATAGTAGGCCAACTTTAGGAAGAAAGGCTGAATCATATCCATGCCCGCACTTTTCTTAGTATCAGGTTGAAAAAGGAGATCCTCAACCTGTTTGATGGTGACTGGACAGAAGGAGAAAGAGTGGTAAGGGTCAATAGATTCCTGATCATGGCAATCAGATGACTGCATCAGAAACTGTGCCCTGGTGGCCTTTGCTGGGGAAGTATTAAAAGCCATCCCTGCTGTGGCAAAGTGATTGTTAAGGAGGTCAAGGATCTCATTTTTATCTGTAGTGTGGGAACCACCAGTTGAAATTTTGTGGGGAAGCGTGCCAGTGCTGTTTATGTTAAGGATAATAGCTTTAAGAGTATGGAAGTTTTATCCAATTGTTAAAAGTCTGTGAAAAACTGTATTTATGTAACACACAAAAAATAAAATCATGCAGAATCTTATCAAAGGCCTTTTTCTGATCCAAAGATGAACATGAAATTTCCTTGTCCTTCCCTATTACAATATTCAATAATTTCCCTGATGAGTAATAAATCGTACTGAATCTTCTGGTCTGGAATAGACCATGTCTGTAAAGGGTATATAAGAGTGGAAAAAATACAGCTAAACATTTACAAAATATTTTTGCAAGAATCTTAGCATCAGTATTTATAAGACAGGTTGGGCTCCAATTTTTCAACTCTGCCTGGTTTCCTTTTTTTTGAATAAAAATATTTGTATGGCTTCAGTAATAGATCCTGAAATAGTAAGTTGTGTAAAAACATAATTAAAGACAAAAGCTGGTGCCAGCCTGGTGGTGCTGAGGGTTGAGGCACTGGACACCACACCTTGTGCCACACCAGCATTCCGAGTCTGGGGGTCAGCAGGGGAGAGAGTTGGATTGAGCATCCAATGGACTGTGCTTCAGGGTATTCCAGTGCAGTGGTGACCCCTAGTGGAGATCGGAGGCACAGCAAGCACACAGAATATCTAGGGAAGGAGCATGGCAGATACTTATGGCACAGCTGTGTGGGCACCATGGCACGCTCGTGCTTCCGGGGCAATCAACCTACAATGGAAACCCCCTGATCCCAGTACAGCTGACAGCTCTCCTCTGAAGCCACATCACCACATGCCCAACACCAGGCCCTGTTTCTGAGTCCAGCCTGCTCCTCCACCAACTCAGCTAGCACACTCAATTTCCAGATATAGCACCAGAGTGGAGGCGACCCTACCCCAGGGGGTTCAGAGCTTGGGAGCCCACCGGCTGGAGGATGGTGAAAGGCCGTTGGAGATGGGGGATCAGGTGGGTGGTAGCGTGGTGTCTGGCCTGCAAGAGCAGCTTTAAAGAGTTCCTGGGAGAGGGTGATAAACAGAAGATACAAAAAAAAAAAAGACAAAAGCTAAGATCGGGGCCAAAAATGTGTTACAATTCTGATAAAACTCAGAAACCAGACCATCAATTCCTAGAAAGGTCCATTACCTGAGAGTAGAAATTGCTAAACAGACTTCTGTAGTACTAATGAGTTGTATTAGAAAAGCACTGTCGGGGCAGAGACTTGTGGCAGGCCTATGGAATCTAAAAATTATGTAGACTTGCTCAGAACAGTGAGAACAATGCTGTCCCACAGTAGTTGACGAAAAGTCCTGAACAACCCTTAAAATGTCCTGTTTAGATGTCAGAGCATTAGCGGCCTGATCAACTAAGAAATGCATCCTCCTCTTTTGAATTCTGGATGAACAACTTTGAAACACATCCTCTGCTAAATGCTGACCCTGAATTCCATATTGTTGCTCAAAATAAAGTGTCTTAACCTTGTCATGTTGTATAGTTTTCATTCAGTCCTTAAGAGCCTGTATCTGGGTACAGAATGAAATGCCCTTTGTGCCTGAAGGGAGAGTAATTTATATAACTGAAACTGCAAGTCTAAATATGTCGTATAAATATGTAAACATGCAGAACTAGAGTGTTGTTTAGCCAAATTATTAATATGACTCTTAGCATCCTCAACCAAATAAACATATCCTTATATAAACAAAGAACTGTGGTACAAACCCATAACAATTCCCAAATGTTTTTTTGAAATTGCAGTGCAGAAAGAACAGTATGATTCAGTCTTCAACTAGTTTTCCTCAGGTGGTGTTGTGGAGCTATTGCAATATTATAACTCAATAATAGATAATCAGTTGTTTCTACAGGTACCGTTTTGATGTTTGTAATAAAGCTGTATCTAGAGACAAAAAAATAGTAAATTCTGGTGGCATGATTTACCCTAAAATACGTGTACCCTCCAGTGGGATTTTGGGAGTGATATGCATCAAACAACTGAGCAACTTTACAAACTTTTTTGTAAACAAACAGAGTCACAAAATAATTTAAGCTTTTTTGCCACTCTGTCTTGGAACTGTAATGGACAATTAAAGTCCACATCCAAAATGACAATTTTGGAAGTGTATGAAAAAAGGGTTATTCAATTATAAAAGGGAAACCCTATCAAACTTCATTTCTGGGGCATAGATAACAATCACGATAGGTAACAGTGTCCAACACACAGTCTATCAGTAGTGCCCTACCAGGCAAGATATCAAGAACTCTCAACACTCTAGGTTGAACCTTGTTAAACAAAATTGCAATCCCAGTGCAAATATCAGTTCCAATAGAAAACTAAGAGACATCTGCCGTCCATAGCCATTGTGCAGCAGCTATGTCAGACAATGTTCTAAGCCTAGTATCATGTAGAAAAAAATACATCAGCAGGATAGTGTTGCAATATCTGAAATGTAACCTTTCTCCGTACAAAATTCTTAATGCTGTTAGTATTTAATGTAGCAACCAGCATGCTGAAAGAAAAAGATAAGCAAAGCAAACATCAATAACAAGAAAAAAAGCCCTAAGGTGGCTGAGTATGTTTCTTCTTGGATTTCACTTTGGCACTCAGACTTGGATCATCGTTCCTTTTACAGGTTTGAACATCATCTTCAGTATCAGAGGAGATCAGCTTCCTGGATGATACCATGGAGGGTGCCTCAGAGTCAATTTCATCATCTGAATCACCCCAATTTTTGGATTTTTCAAGATGGCCGAATCTATTTATAGTATATGGTTAGAGTTTGTTGTGGATGGAAAACGATGGTTTTCCAAATCCTGTTGTAGGACAGTTCAAAGGTCAAAAAAGTTGTACTATCGTTCTGATGTCACATCGATAGTACAGCAACTTTTGCCCCTTGAGCTCCTACCTGATTGGTGGAAACAGGCAGTGATTTTAAAAATGCATTCTAAAATGGCAGATCCACTTAGCGAGCGGTCAGGCGAGCAGACAGTTTGGACTCAGACAGCCATAATTGGCTCCGTGTGTCCAACTATTAATTTGCATTTGTTTTTTTTGGTTTTTTTAAATCTATGGCACAATTATGATAAAAACGGAGCGGGACTGCAATTAGGAGCACCGCTATATTTGGGGACGTGACCAGAACAGAGTGTAACCATAGTGAGGAGGATTGGTATCTTGTGGGACTGGACTCAAGCGAGGACCAGTGCAGGAGTGTCAATGCAAGGTATGGACCTTCTGTTCATTTTGGGGGAACCATATACTATAAAAACAGTGTATGATTGACCATCCACAACTAAGTCTGTGTTTCCATCTCGGGAGTTGATGATGCCATGGAGACCTCTTGAGCTTCACTCTCAAGGTCTGTATTATATCATCAGCTCCCTTGATGGAGTCGCAGCCTTGTTGTGGATGGTCAACCATCCACTATTCTATATTTTGTTGATGCCAAAACAAAGGGAATATCTGTGTGATTTTATGCCACAAGGAACATCTATCTGCATGTGAACTCTGTAAATGGGTCGGGGAGGCATCATAATTCAAAGAATGGGGCAGATGCAGTATCAGAAGTGAAACTGTGCAAGGTCTGGGGGACAGAATGGTCAGAAAGACAAGCACCGTGATCATCAGCTACAAGAGAAATATCCCCAGAAGGATCAGTGAGAACAATGGGAGCAGTAGTAACAGGCAAATTGTCACCAGATGGTACTATTGTGCTATCCGATTCAGCAGGAGGCTCTGGTAGTAAAGTAGCCAAAGTTGTACAGGTTATGGCTTTCTGTGCATCATCCAAGATATCCTTTTGTCAGGGCCCATCAGTCCTATTGTGGGTTGCTCAGGGATGGGTATGAAAACATCCTTCAATTTTGGCAAAGATTACATTTGACCTTATTGGGACACTGAACACCAATATGGCTATATTCCAGACATAAATTACAAGATCACTGATCACAGACATTACTAAGCTGAGACAAGGATCCACACTTAAAGTAAGCCTTCTGCTGACCATGGTAAAAGCAGACTTCCCTGTCTTGACCAATGAATATGGGAAATTCCTGAGCCTCTTGCATTCAGTTGTACTTTATATTTCCTACTACAAGTCCAAATGCAATATTTGTCCAGAATTGGTTCTGGTTTCCCCAGAACCTCACATCTCTGAGCCAATAAATGATGTTATGAACATCAACCCCCTTATTCCAAAACATAACTGTAATAGCACAGTGGTGTGTTTATTAAGGGACATAGCTTGAAAAGGAAGCCATGGTTCAGAATAGTTTAAATTATTATATTTGGTCTAGAACCTGTCCAAGGTAGAAGGCAATCTGATGCTGATGTCATACAGGGTGTCTCCAGAGACAAAGCATAAATATAAAATATAAAACATAAGACATAAAATAAGCCTTGACTTTTTGGTGGAAGAGGCTGGAAGACTTTGCTATAATGCAGAGAACACAATCATACTCATTTTTCAGAACTGCGAGCCTGGAAAAGTATAATATTGATTGGGACCTATGAGGAAGGTTTGCAACACTGTTTTACTGATACTTTCATTTTTGCTTATTTGAATTAAGAAGAGGCTTGTAGGATTCAATTTCAGGAGTGCTAATTTTATAAGCAGAGGGAGTAATCTACTACTGAAGTTGCTTTTCACTGTGATAGATCACTGGAGTAGAGACCTAGTTATTTGTAAGGATATTTTTGCACCTTTTAGAATTGTACTTGGCTGAGGCTTGATTTAATTATTATTCCTGGGTTCAGTGGAAGAATCGTGTAGTCAACCCAGACATAGCAAACTATCTTCACAAAAAGGCCTGCTTACATCACAGGTGTGACACTAGTCAGTCAAGGGTTTCTGGGTGTTTTTCAGTACTGCTTTGGAGATTGGGAGTTTAAACCCAGAGGGATTGAAATAACTGTTTACTGTTTCTTTCCTGGTGCACAGCTGACTTGTTTAGGGGCTGACTTCTTTCAGAGCACAAATCGCCAAGTTGTATTGGGGCTGGGGAGATTTACCTGTGTTTGAGTCAGCTGTTTGATTTTTCTCTGTTTGTTTAGCAGGGTAATTTCTCTGTTACATTGTTGTGTAGGTTGTCTTGCTGACAGGAAGGTCAACACTCATCGTAGTGGTGGGGCAGAGCTTTCAGCTGATTGTTTCGAGAGGACACAGTTTGGGCCCAATTCCCCCCTTCTTCTCACCCCACCCATCCCTGGTACCATTTCCTTTTACAAGGGGTTCTGATATCATTTCCTCAAGTGGGCAAGGTGCATACCACTGTCATATCCTTTTCTGAACACTGCACTGACAATATAAGTGTACACAGTATATAATATATATATATATATATATATATATGTATATATATATATATATATATATATATATATATAAAACAAAACAATAACTGGAAGGAGAGAGAGAGAGAAAAAGAGAAGATATAAAAAAACTTGCACAGGATAAACAGGAAGATAGACAGACATTTGGGGAGTAGTGCAATGTACTGGCTGTGGGGCAGCAGTCTTCCGGGAGTCTTTCTGTAGGCTCAGATGCTGCCCTATTTGCAGGCAGCTCCCTGCCCTGAAGGAGGAGATTGCTCATCTTCAGGCCACACTGGACAGTAGTAAGGGAACCTGTCCCACCCATGGAGCACTACGGCCACCACCACTGCCTCAGAGAGTGCCAAGAAAGTGCAGCAGTTGGACCATAGTGGGCTCAGAGAGGGTGAGGGTGGTGGAACAGAGGCACACCCAGTCAGTTGTACCACTCCACAATCCATACACCATTCTGGGGGAGCATAGTTCCCCTATGGATGCACCTGCAGAGGAGACTAAGGAGGTTATGGACAACTGTCACAAGGGAGGCCCACAGGAAGGAGACGGTGGACACCAAAGGGAAAGGAAGTAGCTCCTGGTAGGGGACTCAGTTATTAGGGGGCTAGAACTGCGGGGAGCATGGAAAACAGAAGTAAGGTGCCTGCCTGGTGCCATGGCTTGGAGGGACAGGAAGCGCATCCTCAGGATCACGATTACAGCTGCACGGGAAACTGAGCTGGACATCATTGTCCACCTAGAGACAACTGACTTGGCTCAACATGAGATTAGAGCAGTGCAGGAGGACTTTGTGGAGTTGGGGAAGGGTCTAAGACAAGTAGCACACACAGTATCCTTCTCAGAGGTACTGCCTGTCTATGGCATGGGTGAGGCAAGGGTACTATGCACCATGCAATTCAATGAATGGTTGAAAAAATGGTGTGGAGCTCAGGGGTTTGGCTTCATTGGGGGCTGGGGTTCCACCTGGAGGATGCCAGCCTGTACTGGCAGGATGGTCTGCATCTGTCCAGGAAGGGAACAAGTCTTCTGGACAATCGGTTTAAATGCTTCATTGGCAAGCTTTCAAACTAGTCAAGGGGGGAGGTACTGATAAGCAGCAGGGAATTCCCAGCCTCCCCCTACAAAACAGGGTACTAAATGAGGAAAAGACCAAGTTAGAAAGGTCAGTGGGGGATGTTGCTACAAGTGGTAAAGCCATCACAAAATGGAGAGCAATGAGTACCAATGCCCGTAGTCTGGGTAACAAGATTCCTGAATTAGTGGCCTTGATGGAGAAGGAACATCTGTATATCGTGGCAGTCACAGAAACATGGTACACACAGAATCATGACCGGGATGTAAACATACCAGGATACACTATCTACAGGAGGGACAGGGAGGGTAAAAGAGGAGGAGGAGTAGCTCTCTACATAAGGGAAGGAATGAAAGCAACAGAACAAAAGGGTAAACAGGGAGGAGAGGAAGCACTGTGGGTCAATTTGGAGACAGGCAATGGCACCACAATCCACACAAGGGTTGTATACAGACTCCCATCTCAGGGGAAGGAAATGGACAAGGAAAAGATAGAAAGTATACTTAGAATGGCAGAAAAAGGGGAGGTATTGCTGATGGGGGATCTGAATAAGCCAGGTGTTAACTGGAGTGTAGTTGTAGCAGCCACTTCTAAGAGTGGGGTTATTCTAGATGCCGTACAGGAGGCATGCCTTAGACAACTAGTATTGGAACCCACTTGAGAGGGAGCAATCTTAGTCCTGGTACTCTCAAATGGAGATGGAGAGAGGATCACAGATATAGAAGTGGGTAGCTATCTGGGAACTAGAGACCATCGAACAGTATGGTTCATGATAAACACAGCAAAAGAGTCAGGCCATACAAAAGCAAAAGTACTGGACTTTAGGAGGGCTGACTTTGCCAAAATGGCTAAGGAATGCACTAGCAAATGGTCAGGAAGGAGGGGTGGAAGAACAATAGGGAATAATCAAAACTGCCATCACAGAGGCAACAAGCCTTTGTGTGAAGCAAATAAACAAAACAAAACAATGTAAGAAACCACTATTGTTCTCAAAGGAGGTGGCAGAGAAGGTTCAAGAGAAAAAGAAAGCATTCAGGAAGTACAAGGAATCAGAGAAGGAGCAGGACAGATAATTGTATCAGTTAAAGCAAAAGGAAGCTGGGAAGGCAGTCAGAACAGCAAAGGCCCAAACTGAGGAAAAGAAAGCCAACCCAATTAAGAAGGTTGATAAAATCTTTTATAGGTACATCAGGGAGTGAAGGAAAACTAAGGGAGGAAAAGTGAGGCTTAATAAAGGAGAAGGGGGTGGGCAGAGGGTGACTGTGAAAAGGCAGAGATACTAAACAAATATTTTTGCTCAGTATTCACAAATGATGAGGGGGAGGTACCTAAACCAAACAATAGAAACACTCTGGATACAGGAGTTGATATCAGTCCATTTACAGAAGAAAGAGTTCTGAAAGAACTCTTAAAACTGAAGGTGGACAAAGCAATGGGGCCTGATGGGATTCATCCCAGAATTCTAAAATAACTGAGGGTAGAATTAGTGACACCACTGACTACCCTCTTTAACAAATCATGGGAGGATGGGGTGGTACTTGAGGACTGGAGGAGAGCAGATGTGATTCCACTTCACAAAAGTGGGAGCAGGGCAGAAGGAGGAAACTACAGACCTGTTAGTTTAACCTCATTCATAGAGAAAATGATGGAATCACTTCTAAAGGAAAGAATTGTTGAGTACCTAGAGGCCAGAGGGGTACAGGACCCAAGGCAGCATAGATTCACAGCAGGAAGGTCATGTCAGATGAATCTAATAGATTTCTTTGACTGGGTGACCAAAGTAGTAGATCAGGGAGGGGCTGTGGACATGGCCTACCTAGACTTTAGCAAGGCATTTGACACAGTCCCACATAAAAGATTAATATACAAGTTCACCAGCCTGGGAGTAGGTCCCAAGATGGTAGCCTGGGTAAAGAATTGGCTGGAGAACAGGACACAGAGGGTAATAGTAAATGGAGTCAACTCTGAGGAAAGGGGGGGTTACTACTGGGGTACCGCAGGGTTCAGTACTAGGACCGGTCCTCTTCAATATCTTTATAAGCAACATTGCAGAGGGACTGGAAGGAAAAGTATTTCTCTTTGCAAACGACACAACGATCTGCAACAGAGTTGATACACATGGTGGGGTGGAAAGGATGACTAGGAACTTGGCAAGGCTGGAGGAATGGTCAAATGTATGGCAGCTTAGATTCAATGCTAAGAAGTGCAAGGTAATGCACCTGGGAAACAAAAACCCAGGGGAAGAGTACAGAATGGGGGGTGAGATACTAACAACAACAAGAATGGAAAGGGACCTGGGGGTAGTCATGTCAGATGACCTAAGGTGGGCAAGCAATGTGAGAGGGCAGTAAGGATGGCTGGGGGGGATACTGGGATGCATAGGGAGAGGCATCACCAGTAGAAAACAGGAAGTTGTTATCCTTCTGTACAGACAGCAGGTGAGACCCCATCTGGAGTACTGCATGCAGTTCTGGAGACCCAATCTCCACAAAGACGTAAACAGGATGGAGGCAGTCCAGAGGAGGGCAACTAAAATGGTGCAGGGTCTGCACCGGAAGACATATGAAAAGAGACTTAAGGAGCTTAATATGTATTGCCCCGAGGAAAGGAGGGAGAGGGGGACATGATGAAACTTTCCAAGTACCTCAAGGGACTCAACAAAGTCCAAGGGGTAGCATCTTTCAGAAAAAGGGTGTGCAAGAACAAGGGGGCACAATTTGAAGATGGGCGGCTCAGAGGTAATGTGAGGAAGTATTTTTTCACAGAGAGGGTTGTGGATGCATGAAATGGCCTTCCAGAGGAGGTTGTGGAGTCAAAAACAGTGGTAAACATAGAAACATAGAATTTGACGGCAGATAAGGACCGCTTGGCCCACCTAGTCTGCCCATTTTCCTACCTAACAGATAAGCTGCAGATCCTAATTAACCGACAGTTTACTTCCTCCTACCCCCCACTAGGATTGCCTTATGTCTGTCCCATGCATTCTTGAATTCCCCCTCTGTTCTTGACTCCACAACCTCCTAAGGAAGGCTGTTCTATGCATCCACAACCCTCTCTGTGAAAAAATACTTCCTCACATTACCTCTGAGCCGTCCCCCCTCTATCTTCAAATTGTGCCCCCTTGTTCTTGCACGTCTCTTTTTCTGAAAGATGCCAACCTCTTGGACTTTGTTGATTCCCTGAGGTATTTGAAAGTTTCTATCATGCCCCTCTCTCCCTCCTTTCCTCAAGGGTATACATATTAAGCTCCTTTAGTCTTTCTTCGTATGTCTTCTGGTGCAGACTCTGCACCATTTTGGTTGCCCTCCTCTGGACAGCCTCCACTCTGTCTATGTCTTTGCGGAGATGGGTTCTCCAGAACTGCACACAGTACTCCAGATGAGGTCTCACCAACTGTCTGTACAGAGAGATAACAACTTCCTGTTTTATACTATTGATGCCTCTCCCTATGCATCCCAGTATCCCCCCAACCTTCCTTACTGCCGTCTCACATTGCTTGCCCACCTTTAGGTCATCTGATATAATTACCCCCAGGTCCCTTTCCATTTTTACTGTTATCAGTATCTCACCCCATTGTGTACTCTTGCCCTGGGCTTTTGTTTCCTAGGTGCATTACCTTGCACTTTTTTGCATTGAATCTGAGCTGCCATACATTTGACCATTCCTCCAACCTTGCCAAGTCCCTTCTCATCTTTTCCACTCCATCTGGTGTATCAACCCTGTTGCAGATCTTTCTGTCATCTGCAGAGAGACATGCTTTTCCTTCCAGTTCCTCTACAATGTCACTTATAAAGGCATTAAAAAGGACCGGTCCCAGTACTGAACCCTGCGGTAGCCCGCTAGTAACCCTCCTTTCTTCACTGTGGACTCCATTTGCTACTACCCTTTGCATCCTGTTGTCTAGCCAATTTTTTATCCAGGCTACCACCTTGGGACCCAATTCAAGGCTGGCTAACTTGGTGGAATTCAAGAATGCAAGGGACAGTCATAAGGCAATTCTAGGGGGTGGGGGTAGGAAGAAGTAGGCTGTTGTTTAACTAGGATCTGCACCTTATCCATTAGGTAGGGAAATCGGCAGACTGGGTGGGCCAAATGGTCCTTATCTGCCATCAAATACTATATTTCTATGATGTCAGAAATCCCATGGAGTCCATAATGAGTTTCTCCACAATGAAGAAGCGATCGGGGGTAGTTCATTTCCACCCTTATATTTTATTCAAACTGCATTACGCCATGGGGCAGGGGCAGGTTGTGCAGCAAAAAGATCTGACAGCTTGATCCTATTCTCTGCACACTGTTCAGTAGTGTTTGAAATGGAAGGAATATATGGAGCTTAAGTATGAGGTATGTCAGAGAGGGTATCATCATTGGAAATTAAGGTAGTACTAACAATAGCATCAGTCACTGATCAGAGTCGTACATCAACACTGGGAACTAAGGGGCAGATGAAACAATAGTTCCATCCTGGGCAGCATGTGAGGAAGTCATAGCAACAGCATCCGAGGCAGAATTAATTCGTAAGAGAGAATCAATTTGCCAGGTAGCAGAACCCTGTTGAGGTGCACTGTGCGTAGGATTTAATGTAGACTTATCATTGTCCTGCACACAGATATCAATCCTACATGTAGGGATAGTTGCAGGATCTGGTATCCACCTCTGACCACTGGGACCAATAATCCAACCTGCATCCTGAACAGCCCTATCTGTACTCCTATCTCTGAAAGGCACCACATCCAACTTACCAGGAGACTTTGTCACAGTCAGATTTGTGGACTTCATAAGGGTCCTGTCAGTGTCCGCTCCAATAGCGGTCAGATCAACAGCCAGTTTGGGCTCACTGGCAGTATCAGCCTCTGTAACCAGGGTAGGGTCTTGTGACTGTCAAGCCCGGTTGCTAGGGAGCAATTCAGATGGTATTCCAGTACCAACAGAATCTGCTTCACTGAGATTAATACTGCTCCCTTCAGTGTTCTTGACACCTCACAAAGTGTAAACTGTCATGAACCCATTCCTGAGAGTCAGGTCCACTGAGCTCACAGTACCCACCCCTAAGTGAAATCCATGACAGGGAGAGGGGAACAGGGGTTACCCTCTTCATGTTCTTCTATAGAGCTCTCTGAGTTCACAACTGAACACTCGCCATGAAGTCCTAGGGCCCCCTCTTTACTCTGGATCAGGGTACAATGTTAGTCTCAAGTTTTATGGCCAAATACGAACCCTTCTTGGTTGTTACACAAAGAGGGAACATCCAGGCATTACAGCTCCTTCGGGGTAGCATTGTAACCCTGATTCTGCCTTCTCCCACACAGTGTGCAATAACCTGGTTCAAATCCCCACAGACTCTCCCTTAAGACTTTGGTACTCCCCCTATCTTTACCTGACTTTCCCTTTTCAGACCCTCGTTTGATTTGGTAGCTTATGATGGCACCATTTAGCAATAACAGTTTAGTCACAGATTATTACTGAACCATTCCACACACACAGTATAAAAATCTTGCTCAGGCAGGTTTCTTAAAAACAAACGTTTTTACTAAATAATTATCATACATTTACAATTAAAAGCTTTTATCAGTTTGATCACAGAATAACACAAATAAAAGTGGAAAATATACATGAAAAATGCACAACTGTTACCTAAAGTTATGCCTTAATGTTGATAGTGAATTGAAAGTTCAGAAGAATAAACATAGTCTAAAGAATCCTTACCTTCTCTTGCACCCACTGGCCTTCAGTGTCTGCTGGCAGTTGGTCTTGTCTTGTCAGGAGAGTGTCCAGAATGAAATGTGCCAGGAAAATGAGAAAGAATGACTCTGGTTCAATTTCTTATATAGTCTGAGGAAGTCAGAAAAATATTTGATCCCAAAGATGACCTTCTCCTTTAGACCAGTAGAGGTCACTCTTGCACTTTCCCAAGAGTTTGGGGAGTTATGAATTATTTTCTCATTCAGGTTCTTATATTACAGCTTCCTGGCACATTAATAACATTTCAGAATTGGTGCCTTTTGAAGTCTCACAGCCTTACAATTCAACATTGGTAAGACAATTTTCACACCAGCTTGTCAAGACTGGTTCCTTCCTAGACCCTGGTTTCTCAAGCATCCTGTCTTTTAAGTGCAAAGGTTTACGGCAGGTGATGGCTTTCTGGCACATCCTTGTTGAGTAGCCCTTGAAGTATTTTGGCTTCATGTCCAGCAAACTTCCCCCTTAGGTCAGAGGAAAAAATCTAGACTCTCTCTCTCTCTCTCTCTCTCTCCTACATGACCCTGTCATCTGCTTTCCTTGTGGCAGTTTAAACATACACGAAATATAACAGAATATAACACCATATATCTGTACATCTGACTGGCAGTGGCATAGTTCACTATATCCCTGCCTCCTAGACTGAATTTGTGGGAACACGCCCCCTACCGCATGGTAAGGTTTTCACAAATTCTGTTACTATTCTAACTGGCAAGATAGGCCATTGCATTGTCATTGGCCAATCCGGCCCTGTGGGTAATTGTCAAGTTGTAGGCCTGTAGGGCTATACTCCCACCTTAAGAGATGACCATTTGTTTTATCCATCTAATTTAGAAACACCAGGGGGTTATGATCAGTCTGTACCTTGAAGGTCTCCCATAGAGGTATGGCTCTAATTTTTCAGGGCCCATACCAGTGTAAGGCATTCCTTTTCAACTGTGGAATATGCCTGCTCCCGGGGGAGTAACGTTTTGCTTAGATATATGATTGGGTGATCTTTTCCCTGATTAGAGGTCTGGTTGAGGACTGCTCCACTCCCTAAATCTGAGGCATCTGTCTAGACTACAAATTTCTTAGTATAATCTGGACTAGCTAACACAGGGTACTGCACAGTGCACCCTTTAGCTGTATGAAGGCTTATTCACAGTCTGGCTTCCAGTCTATCTTTTTAGGTTTTCTTTTCTTTAGAAGGCCAGATAGGGGAGCTGCCGGGGTACTGTTATTTGGTACAAACTTTCAATAGCACCCTGCAGTCCTTAGGAAGCTCCTAACCCACTTCTGGGTTTCAGGCATAGGCCACACCTCTATTGTCTCAATCTTTACTTTATTAGAGAAAAGCTGCTCCTGTCCCACTACATGGCCTCGGTATGCCACCTCTGCCATAGCCACATGACACTTTTCAGCCTTGACAGTGAGCCCTGCTGTAGGTATCCTGCCCAATACTTCCTTCAGGTGGGATAGGTGTTCCTTCCAACCGGTACTGAAGATGGCAATATCATCCAGATAAGCCACTGCATACTCTTCAGTACCATGTAACACCTGGTTGACCAACCTTTGGAAGGTGGCAGGGGCATTCTTCATTCTAAAAGGCATTACCCGGAACTCAAATAATCCTATTGGAGTGATGAAGGCCAACCGTTCTCTAGCTCAGGCGGTTAACTCCACCTGCCAATACCCTTTTGTCAAGTCAATTGTGGTGAGATATGTTGCCCCTCCCAACTTGTCTAGTAGTTCATCCATCTGTGGCATTGGGAGGGCGTCAGACTTTGTGACTGTGTTGAATCCACAATAGTCCATACCAAAGCAAGTAGAGCCAGCCAGCTTGGGAACGAGGACTATGGGTGAGGCACAGGGACTGTGGGATTTCTGGATTACTCCTAAATCCAGCATTTCCTCTACCTCCCTCCTAATGTCTTTTAGAATGGCCTCAGACACCTGGTAGGCTGTCCGTCGAAAGTGCGCTTATGTCTCCGTGCCTACATTGTATGCTGCTAAGGGGGTTCATCCAGGCTTGGCTATAAACAAAGGGGCAAAGTCCTCTAAAACCTCCCTCCCTCCCTTCCTGGGACTGTTTCAAGGTCAACTAGGGTGACAGTTTTATTGTCTCCACAGAGGACTCCCACTTGCTTTCCTCCAGCAAGTCCAGTAGGGGGTCTTCTTCATCTGTCCCCTCCCCAGGACTACAAACTGAAAATACCATGTCAGCCCTATTTACATATGACTTCATCATGTTGACATGGTACATCCCATGGGTATGTCTCCTGTCAGGCAGTTCTACCATATAATTCACGTCATTGAACAGTTGGAGTACCTTATATGGTCCTGCCACTCAGCCTGCAGCTTGTCCATCCAGACTGGGATTAAGACCATGACTTCCTGACCTGCACTGTACAAGCGAGCTCTGGCTCCCTGGTTATACCAGACTTTCTGCTTCTGCTGGGCAGCTGACAGGTTGTTTTGGGCCATCTCCATTAGCTCCTTCAGCTTCTCCCTAAACTTAAGGACATACTCCATTAGGGGAGTTCTCTGGGTGGTGTGCTTGCCTTCCCAGTCTTCCAGGATCAGGTCTAGGGGCCTACACATCCTACGTCAATATAAGAGTTTGAAGGTGGAGAACCCTGTCAACTCTTGGGGCACCTCTCTGTATGTGAACAACAGGTGGGGAAGGTATTTCTCCAAGTCCCTCCCATGCTGTTCAGCAAATGCTTGGAGCATCGATTTTAGGGTACCATTTAACCTTTCCACAAGCCCATTAGCTTGTGAGTGAGAAGGTGTCATGTGTCTGTGCACCACCCCACGTCTCCCACAAAGATTTCTTCAGGTCCGACATGAAGGTACCCCCTTGATCAGTGACAACCTCCTGTGGAAACCTGACACAAGAGAAAATCCCTAGCAAGGTGTCTGCCACTTTGTCTGTCCTAAGTGAGGAGAGGGTGACCGCCTCTGGGTATCTGGTGGTGTAATCAACCACCGTCAAGATTAACTTTTTCCCAGAGGAGCTTGGGGTACTCAAAGGTTCCACACTATCCATTCCTGCCTTCTGGAAGGGCTCCTCCACAATGTGCAAAGGAATTAGAGCAGTTTTGGTTTTACTGCCTGCCTTCCCCGTTTGTTGGAATCGGTGACAAGACCTGCAATATTCCTTCACCTGCTGGGTGAAGTTGGACCAATAGAAATTTTGGACCAATCACTGCATGGTGCACATGATGCCCAATTGTCCGGACATGGGGATATAATGAGTGATCTTGAGCAACTGCTCACAGTACCACTGGGGAATGACAAGTTGCTTGCCCATCGCTGCTCCCTCTGTCCTCACATCCTGTGTATACAACAGTCCATTGTCCCAAAATACTTTATTTCTTGTGTCACCTCCCTGTGTCCCATCAGAGTCTGCATAAGCCCTCAGCCTCTCCAAACTAGGGTCAGTTCTCTGAGCAGCTGCAGAATCTTCACATTTTCTGAAGGTATGGGACATGTCCCCTTCAGTTCCTAAACTGGAGTCCATAGCTGTAGCACCAGGGCATTCAGTGTCACTGCCATCTCTAACCTTCTGACCATTTGTTGCCCCTACTTCCTCAGAGTAACCTTCTGTAGCTGTCTTGTGAATGGCTACCTGGGAAAGTCCTCCCTCCCTTTCACTACTCTCCATTCCAGGAGATACAGGCTGGGGAACCAGACTCCTATTTTTTTCCACAGGGGCTTCTATGGGGTTCAGGGAACTACAATTGGCCTTTGCCATCTGACTATGGGTAGCCGCACACACCAATCCCTTCTGGAGATTGTTCCCTATAATCACATTCAGGGCGAGATTGACTGCCACTGCCACTTTGTGCACCATCTCTCCTGTCTCTCCCCAGTTCAAGAGAACACTAGCAAGTGGCAGAGTTTTCTCCTCCCCAGTGAATCCCCTCACCCTTACAAACTGATTAGGTATAAGCTGTTCAGGCCCAACCAAATCCCCTTTTACTAAGGTAAGAGATGTCCCTGTATCCCTTAACCTATGGATCTGCACACCATTTAAGGTAACTGGGTGCATGTGCTCCCTTATGTTTATAGGCATGCTTTCAGGAATACACAAACAACCCAACTCTTTTCGAGGGACACCTAGTCCACTCTGTGCCTTTTTAGGACATTGCCAGATACCAAACTCCTTATTGCTTAGAGGTCTTTAGATTAGGCATGTCAAGAGCACATTTTGGTTGCCCCACATGGCTATCTGTTGGTTACATAGGTGGCTACAATTGCACCCACTGAGGAGGGGGAAGGCATAGACAATTTCCAACTGCCAGCTCTTTTGGCCTGCTATCTTGAGCTACTTGCTCTTTTGGGCTTGGAGCTACTTGGAACCAAGATTTTATCTTGTGGTTTTATGTTTTCTGTACTCCTGCGTGGAGTACAAGGGCCTTTATACTCTCTTTTATTATAATTATGAGTGGGGTGTGCTTTTGCAAGTTATTGGCAATTTACTACTTTTTATTTAGGTTCCTTGCACCTTATTGCTAAAAGGTTTATCTGTTACAAGTGTGGGAGTGTAGGATAGTTTATCGATTTTTCCTTGTGTTTATTGTTTAATTGGTATCTAGTAATTTTGAGCAGGTTATATGCAATTATTCACTTGGTAGTTGTAGGCCTGGTTACTGTTGGTTATTCAAATTTCAAGGCACCACCTAAATTCTTCATATTCATGGGGAGTTTCTTGTTAACTAGTGGCCTCTCCAGATTCCTTGGTTGTGCACTTACCCTGGATAGTGGCTGAAGTTAAAGTGTTAAGTTGGAACGTTCAGGGTATAAATACATAGATACATAGAAACTGTGGGCAGATAGGGGCCGCTAGGCCCATCAAGTCTGCCCGAATCACCCCATTAAACAGAAGAACATATATTTCTTTCTTAACTCTTCTAAGTATGACCTGGCCTTCCTACCCGAAACTCATATTGTTAAGCAGGATGCCAATAAACTGATGAAGGGATGGGTGGGACAGGTATTCTCCAGCACCTTCTCAGCCAAACAATGGGGTGTTTCAATTCTAGTTAGAAAATGATGCCCCTCACAGGTAGTGCACACCACTACTGATAGAGAGGGGCATTGGATCATGTTGCAGGCTGGGATCTATGGAATAGATCTTCTATTTAAGTATATGCTCCTAACATTGACTACCCAGAATTCTTTTTAACAATAGCTCATTTGATTTCTGAAAGAATTCAAGAGTCTACAATTATTATTATGGGGGGGGCTTTAATTTGGATTTAGATCCCATTTTAGATAGATCTCCGCAGGAGAAGGACACTCCCTTGCATACTAAATCAAGAAAAGTCATTAATCAGCTTTGTTCAAAATTGGGACTGCAAGATTGTTGGCGGTTACTATACCCTAAAACCGCTGATCTTACTTTTTGTTCACATAGATTTAAAACATGTAGTCGGTTGGAATATTTTCTTTGTAGTTCTGGGACTGTGGGGGAATCTATTGCCAGTCGCCATTCTTCCCATTATCATATCAGATCACACACAGATTAGCTTGGTCTGGGCTCCCAAATCTATTGTTGTCAGATAACCACAGTGGCATTTGAATCCTGTACTTTTATGTATGGAGGATTTTCGAGACTGGTTACAAGGGGAAATACAGTTTTACTTTGAGTCCAATGCATCTTCTGAGATCTCTGTGTTTACGCTCTGGGAGATGTTTAGGTTCATAGGTACATAGAAGTGATTTCAGGCCTAGTAGTTTCAAGAGCCATATATTGCCCTGCCACTTTTCAGTGGTCATAGACCGATTTCTTTTCCCCATATATTTATCCAATGCCTTTTTGAAAGCTGATAAACTATTTCACCTACAACTTCAGTGGGAAGTGCATTCCAAGCATTCACCACACATTTATTAAACCACCTTCCCCTTTTTGTTGTTTAAATCGTTCCCCATTTAGTTGCCATTGATGTCCTCTTGTTTGCATGCCTGATCTTGTTTTCCAACATAAGCCAGCTGATTCACATAACATTTCATTTGTTATTGCTTTGTACATAAAACAGAGATGCCCCTCACTCTTCTATATGACATTGAAAAAAGTCCTAAGGATTGTAGTCTGTTTTTATATTCCATACACTTTACAGGGCCTATTCTCCTCGTGTACCTGTGCTATATTTGTTCCACATTTTTACCAATACCTATTTTCTGGGTTGCACTAAAGGGGGCTCCATATTCCAGTACTCGTCTCACCAGTGACCTGTACAATGGAACCAGTACCTCCTCTCTTCTACTCCTATTTCTCCTTATGTTCCATGTAATTCCATTAGCCAATTTTACAGTTTCAAAGTTATGTTTATGCCTTATGTTTAAGGCCTTTATCAGGGGACGAGACATTTCATATGCTTCAAACCTTAATAGGCAGCACCGGCAAGAAATATCCGATCTTACGTAACAAATGAAGTTATTAGAGGAGGCAATTTATGCTTCCCCCTTGTCTTGAGATTCCCATATTGCCAAGGTCACTTCTTTTAAAGGGACACATTCATACCCTGTGGACATCACAGTCTGAAAGCCCACTAAAAGCTCTTTCAAATGAGGTATTGGGCTCATCTGTAGCTAGAAGCACCCCAGAGGAGATACAGATGACTGAGTGTGCAGTATTAATACTACATTACAGCCATTTTTAGAATCTTGTGATGTCAGTGATGAACAAGCTGTGCTTAGGTCAATGTAGTTAGGCATAGCTTGCTCATCAGTGACATCACAATGTTCTAAAAATGGCTGTAATGTAGTATTAATACTGAACAGAACCAGTCATCTGTATCTTTAGAGTGCTTCCAGCTACAGATGAGCCCAATACCTCATTTGAAAGAGCTTCTTGTGGGCTTTCAAACTGTGATGGCTACTGGGCATGAATGTGTCCCTTTAAGTATAAATTAAATACTATTTATACCCAGCAAGCGATTAGAGCTTTGTTTTTTCTGAAGCAGACATATTGGGAATCCAGAGACAAGGCTGGTAAGTTACTTGCCTACATAGGAGCCGGGTTTGTAAAATTTTTGGTGGGGCCCAGGGGTCAGGGATCAAAGCCTCCAGTGGAAGTCTATGGGAGTAGAGGCCCCTATACATGGGGGTTGGGGTTAAGCCAGACCACTATCAGACCTCCCCCTCTGGCACTATACTTTCTCACAAAGTAAGGAAATTTATTGAAAAAAGCTGTATTGCTGCAAAATATTAGGGTTCTAATGCCATAAAAGGAAGGAAACATGGGCTGGCATCAGGGATTTCAGCTTTAATCCCTGCCCCCTTCCCAATCCCCTACCCTTGTGTCAAATGACCAAGCAACAGGTCCATGGCTGTGGCCAATGGGTGACCTGCTTCAAGATAGAAGGTTGGGTCATTAAATGAAAAATGTTATGACTTTATCACCTGGACCTATAAAGTTATGATTGATCTTCTGCTTCAAGTAGGGTCAGCATGGCCTTGTTTAAAGAAAGTTATGACTCATCTAGTTCTTTGGGTAGGTAGGTCCCTATGCCAAGAAAGTTATGACATACCCTGTGGACTCTCCATAAAGAAACCACCCTGTGGGGCATGGCTTCGGTCTTGTAACTTGAACTAGCTGGCCTATGGGGCACAGCCCTGGACCTGTAGCTTAGCCTTGGCTTATGAGGTTCGAGATGGGATGGGCATTAGGAATAAAAACCCTAATGCCACATTTCCCTCCTTTTGTGGTTTTGTAATCTTAATGAATGCATTAATGTAGTTTTTTTGCAATGAATATAGAATATAGACAATTCAGTTCCATCCATTACTGTGGTACCTGTCTCTACCTGTGCACATACTCCTTAATGGACCATAGCTGCTTCAGATGACTCAACGAGTATAGGATTCTCACTTTACACAGAGTAGCACTGACACTACACAATTTAAAACATAAAAGAATCCCTACACCAAAATGTCCTCCCAACAGCATCAGTGGAAGGTCAGCAAAAGACTGCCAGGAAAACATCAAACAGATCTATTGATCTTGCCATTTTGGACCAGTTCAGGAATGTTTGTTTTATTTTTTTATATTTGTAAACAGATTAGCAATTTGCTCATTTTTACCTGTTATAAGCACAGAGACAAAACAGAACTACTGATAAAACTCCTAGGCAAGCCTAGCACCAAACCACTGTAATATATTGTATAGAGCAGAAAGTCCATGAGATTAAACCCAGACTGAAACAAATGGCAAGTGGGCAATATCAAACTTCTTCTCAGCTGAAAGCTTGACATATAACTTTGGCTGGCACTATAGACTAGGGGGTTAGAGTAATGAACTGTGAATGAGCTTGGTATATCCAGCAGACCTGAGTTTGATTCCAACCTCCACTTGCATACTGTGTGACTCTGAACAAGTCATATAACCTCCCCAGTCCTCCTGGGTCACCCCTAAAACAGGCACATGTGCCTAGTGGGCCTAACCTGGTTAACAAAGGAATAAATAAGTACAAATAATTCCACTTGAACAAGCACTAGTATCATACAAAGCACAGCAAAGCAATACAATAACAACTGCAAAGGTTCTCTTGTGATTTGTCTATCCAAACCTTATACAAAAATGAAAAACAAATGGCTGGTATGCTGTTATATAATGAACCATTTGAAAATACCTTCAGATTCTTTTATGTCTCAACATTTATATTTCAAATGATATTATAACTGAAGAATTAGAAGTCCAGAAACTTGAAGGCATTGACCAACTATGGATTAGGGCCTCCTCTGCTGAACATGCAAGCATCACCATAGGTGTGATTTATAGACCTCCTGCTAACCCATCAAATACTGATTCCCAGTTAATAGATAGACAAGAAAAAATGAAAGTACATAGAAACCTGATTATTTGGGGGGATTTAAATTTACCAGGAATAGACTGGGAACATCATATAGCTGGGACCAGCTTGGAAACTAGATACCTTGATGCCTTTAGCCTCATGGGTTTGCAGCAATATGTATTTCAACCTACCAGAAATTCTAATATACTGGACCTAGTGTTAAGTAATATGGGTGAATATATTCAGCAGTGTAAAGTAATTCCACCATTGGGTTCCAGTGATCATGATATGGTCGAATTTGTCATTGAGGGACAGGTTAATAGAATTCTCAAAGAAATCTTAAGTAGAAATTATAATATAGCTGACTATAATAAAATAAGGGAAGATTTTAGCATTTGGGATTGGAAGACAAATTTACAAAATAAATCAGTCTCTTTAATGTGGGACACTCTTATTAAGAAGCTCAAATAAATCATAGATATGCATGTTCCAATAATTAAGAAATACAATAGATCAGGGAGAATACCTGTCTGGATGACAAGGAAAATTAAGAATCTGATTAATAAAAAAAATAGGGCCTATGCTATATCCAAAATACGTGGTCAAGAGTTAAATTGGAAAAATACAAAGACCTGCTAAAAAGGACAAAGAAATGTATTTTAAGAGCTAAGAGAAATTACAAACTGAAATCGGCTAGTAAAGTAAAGGATAACTATAAATCCTTCTATAGCTACATTGGCTGTAAAAAGGGGGGTTTAAAAGGGATAGGGCCACTTAAACAGGTGGATGGTAATTTAATTCAGGATAATGTTCAAATGGCTAAGGAGTTGAATGAGTATTTCTCCTCAGTATATAATCCTAGCACCAGGAATACCAAGCAACATCTAAAATCTGCAGGTCAGCTCATATTGGACAAGAAAAATGTTGAATACAGACTACTTAGTTTAAACCCAAATAAATCCATGGGCCCAGATGAGATTCATCCTAGATTGATCAAAGAGCTGGCTGATCTACTGGCAGAACCATTAACCAGTGTGTTCCAGGCCTCATTAGATCAGGGAGAAGTGGTTGATGCATGGAGGGAGGCAAATGTCACCCCTATTTTTAAAAAAGGTTCTAGATCTGAGGTGGGTAACTATCATCCAATAAGCCTCACCTCAATATTAGGTAAGGTGCTGTAAGAGATAATAAAAGAACATATAGTGGAGGATAGAACTATAGATACATCACAGCATGGTTTCAGTCAGGGAAGATCTTGCCAGACAAATCTTCTGGGATTCTATGAAAATGTCAGCAGAGTAATTGATGAGGGCTACCCAGTGGATGTCATATTCCTGGATTTCTCCAAAGCATTTGATAAAGTGCCCCATGGAGAACTGGTGGACTCCTTAATTGAGCATGGCATCCAAGGTAAAATTACTACATGGATCAGCTCTTGGCTTTCAAACAGAAGACAAAGAGTAACGATAAGAGGAAGTAATTCAGGGTGGGTGGATGTGATGAGTGGTGTTCCACAGGGGTCTGTCTTGGTACCCTGTCTTTTTAATATATATATATAAATATATATATATATACTATGCCAACTGGAGGGGCTACCTGGGAAGCAAAGTTTGCTGATGATACAAGGATTGGCTCTATTGTTAAAAATAGCCTGGACATTGATAAAATTCAGGATTCATTAAAAAAACTGCAAAATTGGGCACACACTTCAAGACTAGCATTTAATATAGATAAATGCACAGTAATGCACCTTGGTAGGAACAATCTAAGGGCCACATATAGGTTAAATGAACAAACCCTAAGAGAGGTCACCGATGAAAGAGACTTAGTAAGGATCCAAAATGATCTGAAATTTAACAAACATTGTATTCTAATTGTGAAAAAGGCGGGGAATATCCTGAGCTACATAAGCAGACATATTGGGTCCAGGAGGAGGGAGGATATTTTACCACTTTATGGCTCACTGGTGCGGCCTCACCTGGAGTACTGTGCCCAGTTTTTGTCACCAGGCTATTATAACCAGATTGCAGCATTGGAGAGGGTCCAGAAAAGAGCTACACGTATGACTGAGGGAACTAAAGAGTGCGATTACAAAACTCGTTTAAACAAATATGGATTATATACCTTGGAATACAGGAGAATGTGTGGAGACGTGTTTGGTTTACAAAACTCTCACAGACACTAAGTTGAGGGAATTAACAGGGCTAAAAATAAAAAAATCAGCTGTACCAGACAAGAGCACATCCATTCCAGTTGCATATGGATAAGTATAAAACCACTAAAAGAAAACATTGGTTTAGCATTAGGGTCATGCCAATCTGGAACAAACTGCCCATGGAGGTGGTCTCCAGTCCCTCATTGCAGGTTTTTTTAAAAGAACCTAGATACATTTCTTTTAGGTAGAGGTATCTTGGGGTACAGGCAAAGTTAAAAATAAATATGTCAAGCAGTATGGACCAAATAGGTCTTCTAGCTTTGTAACAACTTATGAACAGTTCATTTGTGTGCACAAAATGTGTCAGAAACAAGCTTGAGAAAATCAATAGGAGTAAACTGGGGCTCATGCTGGTGTTTTTTTTTCCTCCTTTTGCTCAAGTTTATTGAGCTAAATGATATAAATGTGTGTCTCTTTACAGTAAAAAATATTAATAGGCAAGAAAGTTTCTTTTGTGGCAAAAAAAGTTAACAGGTACTGGGACAGAGGACGGGAAACCAGTAACTAACTGCAAGTAGTAGGCAAGAGGAGCTGGGTTTACCGCCTAATGTACTTTTATATTAAGCTGAGTGTCACTACTACTATAAATCTGAAAAGAGTCCTATCAAAATACAAGTCCAGTGGAAAGCAGACCTGGGAGGCAGGTTTGCAACCCACAGATGCAGCGAGATTCAGACACTAGCAACCCCAAAGAAATAAGCAAAGGAGCCAGCTAAGTGTTTCAATCTGACTAGAGCTGGTTTGCACTGGAGGCCATGTTTCTATTGAATCTTTTTGCCCAGAAGGTCTGTAAGACACCATGTAGAATATCTCATTTGCCGGGCAATGCAGTAACT
The DNA here is from genome assembly GCA_016271365.2 of Neoceratodus forsteri. Taxonomy (NCBI): domain Eukaryota; kingdom Metazoa; phylum Chordata; order Ceratodontiformes; family Ceratodontidae; genus Neoceratodus; species Neoceratodus forsteri. The sequence continues at coordinate 345,480,275 of JADMNL010000022.1, forward strand.
GGTTTATAAATATGATTTTGGTTAATCTCTTTATGTCTTAGCCTTGAACTGATATAATAATGCATCAGATGTGAAGCTATTTGTCATCTGACATTTCTCATTTTCTGTTACATTTAAAAAAAAATAAAAAGTGCCAAGATCTTCCTAGGTACATTCCAATTTACAAAAATGGTAATGGGTGATAATCAATGATATGCAGTTTATGGAACTTTATTCAAAATGATACAACTGACACTGCAGGCAAAAATATCATTAGCATTTTTATCATCTATCGGTGCATAAGTTAATAACAAGTGCTTACATTTTAAAGTTCTAGCATTTACAGTGGAAGCCCTAATACTATCTATTGAAGCACAAATGAAATTAATTATTTTGATGCTTCCCTTGCCCAGTGTTGTAATGTCTCAATGCATGGCTGCCTTGTTCTGAACTGGCCTCCAGGACTTTTCTGAACATGAGATTCTTTTGTCTCAATGAATCTTTGGTAGTGAGACATACTCCAAACAAACAATACAGCTATAATATATGGTAAAACATCACTTTCTATTTTTAGCACCAGATCTCCTTTCAGACATTAAGCAAGCAGTCTGTTTCTAAGTAGAAGGTGTTGTGAAGTTGTGCTATGGAGAGATGCTGTCAATTTCATTCAGCAATGCAACAACTGCATCTCTGATCTCTTTATATTGTATTATGTTTTCAGAATCAGAATAGCTTCTGGAAGATCCTGACATTATTCAGCAAAACAATACAGGACAGGACCGGAGATCAACTTGAAATAGACGCCATAAAAAGCACAAGACACTCACTGTGAAAACATTTACAAACTTTCGAAACCAGAAGTCACACTACATTATAAAGTGCATGTGCCAAACAATTCATGACATGGGGAGAATGTATTAGTACTGCAAGGCCATTCTAATAGAAACAGACAGAAAGTGGATGGGGAAAAATCAATACATTTTTCTAATAACAGAAAGACTGTACACCTTCACAATTGATATCCATAGCCTTGAAAAAACACATCCTGCCTCTTTAGCCCAGCCCACAAAGTGTCATACAGTACACTTAGAGTTCTGACAACACAGATCAGTACCAGAAGCTCTGGGTATGTGATTTGCAACTGGTTAGTCTGAAATAATACTGCCTGGTCCTGTTTACTTATTCAGAAGTTTGGGATGAGCTACGAGGAAACAGTTTGACAGTTTGTACTATAAAACTGACCTGACTAGTGTTGCCATCCAGTGGGTCTCCGACTCAAGTTGGCGACTGCTTTCTCAGTCTCAACAACTGCCTGCCTGACTTATACTTGGTGCGATGACTGGCACATTAAGAGTCAGTGGAATCACAATGACCAGCCTGGCCGCTCAGGGCCTACCGACTCCAAAGTCAACACGGTCACGCTGCACAATTTCCCCAGCAGTGCTTGGCTCCCAACTCTCCTTGAATTGTGCTGCCACCCACCAATTAAGTCCTCCCCAGCCCTGCCACACAGACATTCCCCACTCTCTATGGGTGCCTGCACACTGGAAAGTACACACAAAAAAGTGCCGATTTTAAATATGTCAGACACCAATGAATGCAGGGGATTGCTCCCTTCAGGAAGGGGTTCAGCAGGTCACAGAGGGCACTTGCATGCCCAGGGTCACAGAACAACAAAAAAAAACACACAAAAAAAAAGGAAAAAAAAAAGCCTTATTGTGTTAAAAATTATTGGTGGGGCTGAGCCCGCTTAAAAAAAATATTGCTTGAGCCCATGCCCCACAGGCCCAAATAACCCAGTGCCTATGCTTGCCTATAGGCTAAAAAAGAAGGCCATGGAAACCTCAGTCCCATTTTTGAAATCGTAGGATAATCAGTTGATTTCTGACCCTAGGAGATGGCTGGAATTTTCAGGGAAGATTTCTCTATTCTTTATCAATCGTCAGTGTCTCCCAATACAGAGGCCTACAAGTCTTTTTTTAACAAAATACATTTGCCTCATTTACCCCTGGAGGTTGCCCGCTATTTAGAAGACATAACTTTACAGTAGGTTCAACATGCAACCCACTCCTAAGCCTCAGGAGAGGATCCAGGACCAGACATTCTAGGATCAGAGTTTTATCAGGCTTTTGAGCCTATTTTGTCCCCCTTGCTACATAAACTTTTCATGGATATTCTGGATTCTGGTACTTTGCCACCCTCTGTGCAGGAGGCCCATATCACTGTCCTGCCAAAGTCCAATAATGATCCTATGGTGTGCTCAACTTTCAGGACTATTTCTTTGTTAAACGTTGATTGTATAATTTTAGCTAAAATTTTAGCTTTCTCTTTGGAAAAGGTTTTATCCTTGGTTATAAACACGTCACAGGCTGGTTTCATGTGGGGTTGGCAGGGCAGTGATAATACTCGGGCTGTGATAGATTTAATACAAATTGTCTCCAAAGGCCCAGACTCAGCTGCCTTAATTGCAATAGATGCAGAGAAGGCATTTGATTCCATTGAATGGCAGTACTTATTTTTTTTTTAATTGTATTTTATCCTCTCCATCTCTCCAAGCCTCGGATCATTGGGAGCACCTGTGGAGTGTTGCCCCCACTTCTGCCACCTTACCTTCGGCATTCCAGCTCCTCCATGGAGCCATGGTTCTTTCACCTGGGCGGGGACGAGGTGAGATGCTACACCCCCAACAGTTCTAGTTTCATTGGGATCCTGGTCGGCCAGACAGGTGCAAGCCATTAGAGGCCTGCTCCGGTGCTCCATCTCCTCAGAGCCTGGAGAGCATTTTCCCTGTTCTGTGAATGTGACATGTGCCCTGGATGTCAAGGCATGACCGCCAGTGTCCATCATGACCTCCCCCCTGTGTTCAACTTTGCACTTGCTGTACCCCAGGCCTCTGCCTGGGGCCAGTCAAATATTGAGCCACTTCCCCCCTCCCTCCCTGGAGAAGAAGAGCAGTTCTCTGGATTCTCAGTCTTCTCCACCCGGCCGGCCCTCTGACTTCCTAGGCTTATTCCCCAACCCGGGTCATTGGGGTCGCAGGCAGTAGCACTACTGCTGCACCGATGGGCTAGCAGCAGTACTTATTTTATACACTTTCAGCTTTTGGTGTAGGCTCTGTCTTTTTAAAGTGGCTTCAGTCCCTATATTTTTCTCCTAAGGCCAGAGTACTGGTCAATGGGGTCCTTTCTGATTCCTTTCCTTTATTTTGGGGCACAAGGCAGAGCAGTCCTTTAAGCCCATTATTATTCTTGGCTGCTATGGAACCCCTTAATGCGGCCCTGCAGCAACATCTGAAAATTTATGGGATAAATATGGGAATGTGCTCATTTACTACCCTTTTATATGCCAACGATTTACTTTTGATGTTGCCTATTGTAGAATCCTCTCTACCTGTGGTTTGGGGGGCTTCTGGACTCTTTAAACGCCATATTTGGCCTCAGAGTTAATTGGTCAAAACCTGAAATTCTTCCCCTGCCTGGGCGACAATGCAGTCACAAGTTCTAAAGTGGGCCCCGAATGGATTTAAATATTTAGGAATGCATATTATGCCCAATATATCCAATATGTGCACCAAGAATGTACAATCCTTATTGGACAGTTTAACTTTGGACATGAATCGTTGGGCTAAGTTGAATCTATCCCTCCCTGGAAAGGTTGCTGCCATAAAGCTGATGGCATTTCCTAAGTTATTTTATTGTTTAAGTAATTTACCATTGTCCCTTCCTGCTAAACTGTGATATAAAATAGATAAATTATTGCCTAATTTTGTTTGGTGTGGAAAGATACCTCATTTAGTAGGCATATTTTAAAGGCACCATCTACTAAGGGTGGCTGGAATATGCCTTGGCCATTGGCATACCATGCTGCAAATAGTTTTAGGCAAGCTCTCCAGTGGCTCCATCCAGATAAGAAGTCTGTTCCACTTTGGGTTGAAATTGAACAGTCTATCACTGGGAATTTTCCTTTGGTTACTTTTTAAAGAGGTTCTTCCCTGACCTGTGAGAATGTTGCAGATCCCATGAAGTATACGCGGGAAAATTTGGCAGAAGGTGGGTAAACTCTTGGGCTGGAATCATACCGTCCTGGGTCCCTATGAGCCACTGTGGAGTAATCCACATTTACAAATTGGTGGGTCCACAATTTTTTGGACTTCCTGGGCTTCTGAAGGGCTGTCAGTGGTGTAGGATTTGTTTGACCAACACACTGGCTTACTTAAATCCCTTTATCAGCTGCAACGTGACTTTGATATTCCTAAGCAGGATTTTTGGAGGTTTTTGCAGCTGAGACACGTAATTACCATGGGATTTATGAAAGGCAGTGGTTTGATACAGATGCATTTAATTTTTAAGTTATGAAAATGGTTTTCAAGTTCAAGGGGTCACATGAGTCTAATTTATAAATTGTTGCAGGAAGTATATTGCCCAGACTGGGAACCCCATAGAGTGCAATGGGCAGATGATATTCAGGAACCATTAGATGTAGACATGTGGAACAGATGTTGCTCCATCGCCCATCAGCTTTACTCAAACCCAAAGGCACAACTTATACAAAAGAACATTTTAAGTAGATGGTATAGAATGCCAGTTCTACTATTTTTTTAATATATTTTCTTTATTGTGCATTCCAAGTTGATACTTTGTACATTTTATAATTGTATAAGGTCAAATGCAACATGCACAGTTATTTTCCGTTTTTAAAATACATACCTGTTCACTTGTCATCTAGGGACCTTACATTTCCTTAGTACAGATCTGTTCTTGTATTTATATACATTTTTTTTCACAGATAAAATACAAAACCTGAATGTAACAGAGCAGTACATCTTTGATTCTTTATCTGTTGAATTAATCTCCCCATCCACCTTGGGAACACCAGGAATACCTGAACAACCTGACTCTTTGTTTGCATTTTTATTATTTGAGCCTTCATTTTACCATTTATCAAGGCACTGTCTCCCCTTCTGGTATCTGAGACATAACTTTAATTCTCCTAGAAATGAGGTTTTCTCCTTTGATTTGTTGTTCCTTTTTTAACTTCCCTTGCTTATGGTCGATGTTTTCTCCCTGTTACCTCATTTATATCTTCTTATACCTGAACTGACCATGTCATCCATCTCTCTACAAACTTTTCCAGCCTGTCCCCTATTGGATACGTTATTTCTTCCATCCTCTGTATTTCCTCCACTACCTTTTTCCATTCCCCCATATCAGGTGGGGTGGTGTTTAACCATCTCTTAGTTACGGTCTTACTTATTGCCACAATGCAGATTGCCCACAGGTATTTTAAGTTGGGACCTGTAATCTCTCTCTCCGTGGGAGCCCCAATATAATATGCTGTAAGTCTAGTGGTGTCTAAAGTTGGAAAATGTTCTGGATTTTATTTTCTACTTCTCTCAAGAAGGCCTGCAACTTTGGGCATGTATAAAATATGTGCATGTGTGTCCCTCTCTGGTCTCCACAGTTTCTCCAACAGGTTCCTCTGTCTTTCTCTCCCCCCCTTCCACTGAGCTTTTATATGTTGGGTTATAAAGAACCTCATCCTGGCTTGCCATGCATGTTCTCTCCACCATGGGGAGGAAGTTGAGTGGAAGGTTATTTGTCATATCTTTTCCCATTCTTTGGGTGTGAGGTGGACCCCTGCCTCTTCTTTCCACTTTTTTACCACATGTTTCATAGCTTCTGCCTTGTTGGTGGTTAAATACTTGTATATTCTGGATATTGCCCCTTTTGATGTGACAGTGTTCATTAGTTGTTCAGTTTTTATCTCTCCCACTCCTATCCACTATACTGTTTGTGTTTTCCTCCTCTGGGATACTATGTAACTCTGTATCTGTAGATATCATGGCCTATCTGTCTCCTTCCACCGATATTCTCTCCTACGGTCTTCGAATGTTAGCACTGTATCTCCCTTCATGATCTGTTTAACATATTTAAACCCCTTTTGTCCTTGTTGCCTGTACCATCTATCAGTCCTACCTGGTTGGAACTCTGGGTTTTCTCTTAGCCATTGTGATAAACTCAGGTACTGGAGGAGAGGGGATTTCCCTGAGTAAGATAGTCAGTGTACAGCTGCAGCTGATTTGGCTGATTGGCTGCAGCTGCACAGACAGGAGAGCTTTAAAAACAGGAAGGAAAAGCCAGCAGGCAGTTGCTGCAGGGGTAGAGGGCTGACAAGCTGCTTGGATGTGTTCCAGAACAGGAGTCCCTTAAGCAACCCTCAGGAGATTGGTCTCCTGAATTAGGCCAAAAAGGAAAAAAGTTATTTGCATTGTGAGTTTTCTGTTTTACTGTTTGTGTTCTTCCAGAAGGTCTAGCCTTCTGGAAAAGGATGGTTTCTAGTTAGGGTCGGGGATTGTTTGGTCAGCGCTCCCACCTGGAGCTAGGCCTCTTTATTTCTGTTTTTTGTTTCATTTTCCCCGGTGAGGCTTAAAAAGGAAAAGGGCAGAAGCCCAAAGTTCTGTGTCACCAACCACATTAAGAAAATAAAAATATACCTGGTTGGTTTGATGTTAACAAACTGGTCTTCCTGAGACTCCTTAACCACCGCAAAGCTGATCCTGAATTCCGTGGCAAGGCTGCACCTTGTCACACATGGTGACAGAGGTGGGATCAGGTCAGCGTAGAATTTGGCTGGAATCCGAACCACCCCGGAGTAAAGGAGACCAGGCATGGAGGACGTGGTGAAAGCCTTGATCCAGGCTACGGCAGCCCAGCAGGAAGCTACCCAGGCTCAACAAGAGATGAACCATTTGCTGCTCACACAGACAGCCCAGGACCATGCTGTCCTCCAGGAAATGGTAAAGCATCTCATCGAGATTACGCCGGAAGAAGGTCGCCCGGGAGGGCCTACCCCAGAGGGTTACCGGACTATACGGGCTTCCCACTGTCTGCAGAAAATGACGATGGCTGATGACATTGAAGCATATTTGCTCACTTTTGAAAGGATGGCTACTCATGAATCATGGCTTCAGGAACAGTGGGCTGGCATTTTAGCTCCATTTTTGTGCAATGAGGCCCAGAAGGCATATTATGATCTGGATGAGGGAGTCACCACTGACTATTCAAGGCTGAAGGAAGAGATCTTGGCCCATGCTGGCGTGACTCCAGCCCTTCGAGCCCAGAGATACCACTGCTGGAGATTCCGGGAGTCAGTGAAGCCATGGTCGCAGATGTATGACCTCCTCCATTTGGCCAAGAAGTGGTTGTGACCCGAGCTCCAGAGCACTGCCAAAATCGTGGAGCTCCTGGTAATGGACCGGTTCTTAAGAGGACTACCGCCCAGCCTACGGTAGTGGGTTGGACAGGCCGACCCCACTTCCTGTGATGAACTGGTTGCCTTGGTGAAGCAGCATTATGCCATGAAGGAACTTTCCCCAGACATTGGGGTCGGCTACCCCTGGGTCTTGGGGTGGACTACAAACCGGAGATACCAACCCCCCGAGAGGTCGGACCAGACGGGGCCTGGGAGAAGGACTACCGAAGAGTGGTCTGAGGCTGTGAAAGGACTTTCGGGTTTGAAAATAGAGGGGGACCTGACCTCCCCTAGAAGCCCAAAGGGTACAGGGTCACCCTGAGAATGCTACCGCTATTATGGGTGCAGGGAGCGGGGATATGTAATTGCCAACTGCCTGAATGGGGTTGAAACAATGTAGTGCAACTGTGGTGGGTCCCCACAGAGTGATTGCCATTTGATTAATGTGGTAGGGGTGGTCGCCACTTCACACCAATTTACCTAGGTGGTTAAGGTAAACGGACAGGCTGTTATGGCCCTTGTCGACTCGGGGAGTGAGGTCACCCTTATAGTTCACAGTTTGGTGCAACCCTCCCAAATTAATTTCCAGAAATGTACCAGGATCACCTGTGTCCATGGCACAGTGTTTTATTACCCCATGGTGCTAGTTACCATGGAAGCACAGGGGGAGGAGAGGAAGGTCATGGTGGGGGTCCTTCCTCGATTGGTGCATCCTGTCCTGGTGGGTCGAGATTTCCTAGGGTTTGAGACATTACTCCATGAGGGGGGAACCCAGGAGGCCAGGGCCAAAATAACTGAAGCTATGGTGCTAGGAATCCCTGAGGGGTCGGAGGAGTCACACGATTATTTCCCTTATGGGCATTGGGACCCCGAGTTGTATGGAGAGACAGGAAAGTCCCAGAAATCATGAAAGGAATGCTGGGATTGTAAAAAGTTAGGGACCAAGATACTGGTTGCCAATGGCAGGTCCATGCTGGTGGGAGGTAGAACCCCGCTCTCAGAGGGACAACAGGGTGAGCAGTCTGGTGCCCGAGGGGAGAGTTGTAGGGAGGAAGAGGAGGACCCAGAAGTGGAGACAGAGTTGAATCCCCCTGAATTGAGTACCCTCGGGATAGCCTCCAGGAACTTTGGTCGGGACCAAATAGATGAGCATCTCTTTCAGAATATCTGGTCAGAGGTTGTGGAGATTAACGGGGTGCCGGTAGAAGGCAAAGCCAAGGGACCCGGACCGTATTTCACATTAAATAATGACCTCCTATACCGAGTGATACTGGATGAAGAACATGATGTGGAACAGTTGCTGGTCCCCCGCCAGCACAGGAAGGTGGTACTGGATTTGGCACATGCTCACCTTCTTGGAGGACACCTTGGGGTCAAAAAAACACTGCACCGCATACTCCGAAGATTCTACTGGCCTGGAATTTATGCTGAGGTAAGGAGGTACTGTGCTTCATGCCCAGAATGCCAGTTGGCATCCCCGTGGCCGAAGTTAAGAGCCCCGTTGGTGCCCTTGCCAATCATCAATGAACCCTTCGTGAGGATTGCGATGGACCTGGTAGGCCCCCTAGACAGGTCAGCCTGGGGCCACCAACACATCCTGGTCATCGTAGACTATGCTTCAAGATATCCGGAAGCGATCCTGCTCCGTAACACGGCCTCGAAGTCGATTGCCCTAGAGCTCATTCAAGTCTTCACAAGGGTCGGATTCCCAAAGGAGATACTGATGGACCAGGGTACTCCCTTTGTCTCATGTTTGATAAAGAAGCTTTTCAGACTCCTCCAGATCCGAGCCCTGAGGACCTCAGTGTACCACCCGCAGACAGATGGTCTGGTCGAATGATTTAATCAGACTTTGAAGGGGATGTTGCAGAAAGTGGTGAGCCAAAATGGAAAGGACTGGGACTTACTTCTTCCCTACTTAATGCTCGCTATCCAAGAGGTCCCACAGGCATCCACTGGATTCTCCCCCTTCGAGTTGTTATATGCCCGACGGTCCAGGGGTATCCTCGATATACTAAAGGAGGACTGGGAAGAGCAACCGCCACAAGGAGCCAGTGTGATTGGGTATATCTCCCAAATGCAGGAAAGGTTGGCCTGGGTCACTCCTATTGTCTGGGAGCACTTAGAAAAGGTCCAAGAGATCCAACGGACTTATTATGACCATCAGGTGAGGATGTGGAAGTTCCAGCCAGGGGATCGGGTGATGGTCCTGGTTCCCACAGTAGAAAGCAAACTGCTCGCCAGGTGGCAGGGTCCATACGAGGTTGTGGAAGCTGTTGGTGATGTGAACTATAAAGTAAGCCAACCCAATCACAGGAGGAAGTTCCAAATATGCCATATTAACCTCCTGAAGGCATGGCAAGACCATGAGGCCTGCTGTGTCTCGTTGGCCACAACCCCAGCAGAAGGTAAAACAGAGGGGCAAGTCCATATCTCGCCTGAGCTGTCTCCTACACAGTACAAAGAAGCAGTGGAAATAGTTCAGCGAAACAGAGATGTGTTCTCCGAGCGACCTGGTCGGGCAGTCACAGCCTACCACGACATTGTGACAGCTCTGGGCATAAGGATAAGTGAAAGTCCCTACCGTATCCCAGAGGCCAAGAGGAAAGAAATCCGAGCCAAAGTCAAGAGGATGTTGAAGCTCGATGTCATAGAAGAGTCCCATAGTGAATGGTCAAGCCCCAACATCCTTGTGCCAAAACCGGATAATACTTGGAGGTTCCGTAATGATTTCAGGAAACTAAACGAGGTATCGCAGTTTGATGCATACCCCCTACCTAGGGTCGACGAATTGATCGACCAGTTGGGGAAGGCCAGATACCTCTCCACCTTGGACCTTATGAAGGGATACTGGCAGATCCCACTCACAAGGGCAGCCCAGGAGAAGACCGCCTTCAACACCCCAGGGGGGGTTTATACCACTACAAAGTCCTCCCATTCGGTTTGCATGGAGCACCTGCGACATTTCAACGAATGATGGACTGACTGTTGCGACCGCACTCTTACTATGCTGCCGGCTATATCGATGATGTGGTCATCCATAGTACGGACTGGGAAACTCACCTTCAGAAGGTCGAGGCCATACTAGATACGTTATGAGAAGCCGGGTTGACAGCGAACCCCGTCAAATGCAAGATCGGCTTGTCAGAAGAAAAATACTTAAGCTATGTGGTTGGATGGGGATTGATGAAACCCCAGGTGAAGAAGGCAGAGGCAATCCAAGACTGGCCCCAACCAAACAAGAAAAAGCAAGTGAGGGCTTTCCTAGGGTTGGTCGGTTGCTACCGGAGGTTCATCCCTCACTTTGAAACTCGGGCCGCTCCATTAATGGAGTTAACCAGGGCAAGAGCACCGGACATTGTGAGGTGGTCGGAGGCAGCGGATGGGGCATTTGCCGACCTCAAGACGGCCCTCTGTTCTGATCCAGTACTGGTCTCCCCAGATTTTGATAATGAATTCATTCTGCAAACAGATGCCTCAGATGTTGGATTGGGGGCAGTACTCTCCCAGATGGTAGCAGGTGAAGAGCACCCCATCCTGTACCTAAGTAGAAAGTTGTTACCCTGGGAACAGCGGTACGCTGTAGTGGAAAAGGAATGCCTTGCAGTAAAGTGGGTGACGGAACCCTCAGATATTATTTACTAGGTTGCAAGTTCACTCTGGTGACAGACCATGCTCCACTCAAGTGGATGCAAACAAACAAGGAAAAAAATGCCATAGTGACGAGATGGTTCCTTGCACTATAACTGTACCACTTCATGGTCCACCACAGAGTAGGGACACTGAACAGAAATGCAGATGGACTTTCCCGAAGACCCTACCTCTCGGCACAGGCCGCCCAACCCTATAGTGTTGAGCTGGGGAGGGGGGATGTGTGATAAACTCAGGTACTGGATGAGAGGGGATTTCCCTGAGTAAGATAGTCAGTGTACAGCTGCAGCTGATTTGGCTGATTGGCTGCAGCTGCACAGACAGGAGAGCTTTAAAAACAGGAAGGAAAAGCCAGCAGGCAGTTGCTGCAGGGGTAGAGGGCTGACAAGCTGCTTGGATGTGTTCCAGAACAGGAGTCCCTTAAGCAACCCTCAGGAGATTGGTCTCCTGAATTAGGCCAAAAAGAAAAAAGTTATTTCCATTGTGAGTTTTCTGTTTTACTGTTTGCGTTCTTCCAGAAGGTCTAACCTTCTGGAAAAAGGGGGGTTTCTAGTTAGGGTCGGGGATTGTTTGGTCAGCGCTCCCACCTGGAGCTAGGCCTCTTTATTTCTGTTTTTGTTGCATTTTCCCTGGTGGGGCTTAAAAGGGCAGAAGCCCAAAGTTCTGTGTCACCAACCATATTAAGAAAATAAAAATATACCTGGTTGGTTTGATGTTAACAAGCTGGTCTTCCTGAGACTCCTTAACCACTGCAAAGCTGATCCTGAATCCCGTGGTGAGGTTGCGCCTTGTCACATCATCTATATTGCCATCTGTCCTTCTGAACCCCGGGGTGTTTATGGAATCTCTCAACTGCTTTCAGTGATACTTTCATTGGCATGGACCAGTTTTCTTGTTCCCCTAATGCTACTTGTTCCCCCAAATATTACTGATCCAGGTTGTCTGGGTCTCATATAGTGTTCTTCTGTGCTCTTCCAATGTACCATTACCCTTTCATTCCCCCATTGTAGTACCCATGTAATCTGAGCTGCCATCCACTAATGTTCTGAATCAGGAACTGCCCACCCTCCCACCCATTGCTTCCTCGCTTGCATGATTTCTGCTCTTATCCTAGGTCTTTTATTTAACCAAATAAATTTAAACAAGGTACCATGTGCTTCTTTGAACCGTTGATTACTTAGGGCTACCAGAGCACATTGAAAAAGATACAGAAGGCGGGGGGATATGCTCATTTTTGTGGTTTGTATTCTAGCATGTTGTGGCATAGGTAACAGTGTCCACCTCTTGATATCCCCTTTTATCTGTTTTAATAGGGGTATGTAGTTATCTTGGTAAATATAGCTATTGTTGTTCCTCAGAATGATCCCAAGATATTTTAAGTTGGTCAGGGACCATCTCATTGGGTATAGCGGTGTAAAGCTAGAGGTGGGTGTATAGTTAAAAGTTAGGATCTCTGTTTTAGTCTGATTAAGTTTATACCCCAATAACTCTTGAAACTCCTTAACTACAGCCATTAACTTGGGGATAGATTCATTTGGGTTTGATAGAAACATCAAAATATCATCTGCATACAGGGCAATTTTTTGGTCCCCTGCCCTGACCTGTATCCCCTCTATTTCACTTTCCTTTCTGATCCTTTGTGTTAGTGGTTCAATATATAATGCAAACAGCAATGGGCACAATGGACACCCCTGTCTGGACCCCCTTCCCAAATTCACCACTGATGATACGTGACCATTAGCCCTTATATAAGCTGTAGGGTGGTCACACAACCTTTGTATGATCTTTTGAAAGTCTTCCCCCAGCCCAAAACCCTCCAGCACTTTATACAGGTAAGACCATTTGACACAGTCAAAGGCCTTCTCCGCGTCTAAACTTAGAATTACTGCCTTGATCTTTGTTATTACTAGGTGATCTATTATATTAATAACTCTTCTTACATTGTCTGTTGCTTGTCTGCCCATAATGAATCCTGTCCGGTCTATATTGATTATCCTTGGTAATAGTTGCTCCAGTCTTTTTGCCAATATTGTAGACATAATTTTATAATCTATATTAAGAATTGAAATGGGTCTGTAAGACTAACAGTTTGTGGGGTCTTTAGCTGGTTTCGGGATTACCGAGATGATAGCCTGTTTCCAGGATGGTGGAACCTTACCTCCCTCTTCCATAACCTCCTGATATACCTTCCTGAGAAGTGGTATCATAGTTTTCTGTAACTTCTTGTAGAATTCTATTGGCAGGCCATCTGTCTCTGGACATTTCCCTGTTTTACCATTTCTTATTGCTCTTCGTATGTCCTCAGTAGAGATGGGGCTAGTCAGAATGGTGACTTGTTCCTCTTTTAATTTGGGGAGATGTAATTATTGAAAGTACTGTTTTATTTTCTCATTTAAAACTGGGACTGGGAGTATAGCTCTCCATAATATTTTTAGATTCTTCCAATATGTCCATTATTTTGGTTATCGGATAATCATGTCCTAGCGAGTTTATTTCATTTATTTGTTCTTTGGCCCTTCATGCCCTAAGCCTACAAGCTAATAATTTAGTCGCTCTTGGGCCCCCTTCATAATAGAGTTGTTTTAAAAATTGTATGTTCCTTGCAACCTCATAATCCAGTATTTTATTTAGTTCAGATCTGAGTTTCACTAATTCTCTCCCTCTCTTTTTCTCTAGTTTGATTTGCTGTTGCTCTTCTAATGTCCTTCTCTGTTGTTCTAATTCGTTCTGTTTCTCTCCTCTCTGTTTTAACCTTGCAGCCGCTATAGCTATCAATTTACCTCTAATTATTGCCTTTGTCGTGTCCCATAGTATACTGGTAGTCACCTCAGATTCCCCATGGTCTTGAATTGTCTGTTGTACTACACTTGGAATCTGTTCTATTACCTCTTTATCCTTTAAAACGGCCAGGTTTAATCTCCAAAAGGATGTTTTGGATGGTTTACCTATGTTTATCTCTAGTATCACTGGTGTGTGGTCTGAGAGTGCTATGGTTCCTACTGTGCATCTCACTATCTTAGATGTATCCTCTCTGGACATAATAAATAAATCAAGCCTAGAGTACATCTGATGCACAGACAAATAAAAAGTATAGCCCTTGAGTTGTCCCTCCATGTAACACCAGACATCTACCAGGCCTAATCTATGAATTAAGTTCTTCACCTGCTTGGCTATCTTATGACTGGCCCTCAGTATTCTAGAGGTGCTGTCCATGGCAGGGTCCAGGGTTAAGTTCAAATCCCTGCCACATATTAGGGTTCCCTCTGTTTGGTGACACACCTTCATCAAACTATTCCTATAACATGAATACAGGGATCCCAGAGGAGCATACAGTGAAAGCATGGTGACTGTTTGCCCATGTATTTTGCCCTTAACCAGAACATACCTTCCCTTTTTGTCCTCTTCCTGACTTATTACTTCAAAAGAGGTGCTGTTTGGTATCATTATTACAACTCCCCTCCTCCTCCTCCCCGTTTTGTATGAAGATGCAAATAGGTCTGAATACTCAAAATTTTTAAGTTTTTCATGTTCCTCTGTTTTTAAATGTGTCTTCTGAAGGAGCACCACTTCAGGCCTGGTTTGTTTTATAAATGTCAGAATTTCTTTCCTCTTGACAGGATTTGTAAGTCCATTTACATTGAAAGACAATGCCTTAACATTCTGAGCCGCCATCATATCTGTTGATTTAGCTCCTTTGGGTTCCCCCCACCCTTCCAGAACTCTGTTTGATAGCTACCCCTTAGCTTCCCCAGGTGGTTAACACATGCAGTTTGCTCTGCTAACAATTACTGTAAACTTAAGAAACACTGTAGATAGGTGCCAACTGGGCTCTCCCATCTTAACTTTGTACAATACCTCCTACTTCCAAGGTTGGATGAGATCTTAATGTCCCATCTGACTCTGGGTGTCTGTGCTACACCCAGAGTTGTAGCGATTTTCCTTCCTCTGTCCCCAGAGGTCACTACTATGGTCACCTGGCTAAGGTGCCACTTCTCTTTTCTGCACCCTTGCCAGAGTAGACCGAGTGTCCCTAATACATGCCACAGCCCGTGTATCTGCAGGAACTTTCTCTTTTCTCTAGAGTCTCTCCCACCTCCTCCCCAGTGTATTTCTACTTTATTTCAATCTTTTGTTTCTAATTGTATTTTATTCAATTGAATCCCCCTTGTTAGTTTATCGTCTGTCTTACGTGCACACTGTGGCATGTATTCCACTTTTCCAAGTGGTATAATTCTATTACATCATTATCATCTCCTCTTTTCCCATTAAGTTTCTAGCTTTACTCTGGAATATTCATACGTCAAACAGCATCCATTTTGTTGCATATATTCCTCCCCTCCACCCGAGCATTTGCCAAATGAATGCACTTACCTTCTTTTTTTTGTTAAACACATCTTTATTCATTTTCCAGACAAGGGACAAAACAAACAGAAACCTGGGAACCCCAGGGCACACAATCCAAAACTGATTGTGTAAACTATATACAATCCAGCTATATACACACACAGCAGGTAGCACCACCCCCTCCAACTAAAGCCTAAATCTATTTCATCGATACACTAAAATAAAAATAGCAGGACTGCATACAAATTAAGCCCCCTCCCATTAGCCCCATTAATAATCCCCTGCAGCCCGACCGATACTCTCTGACCCAGGCTCCTCTTTAGGAGCAATCTGTTTAAGAGGTGGTGCGCCTCTGTGCCCCCTGGAAAGAGAGATAGTCCCCATCCCCCCATATTAACCCAGCAGACCCCTAACATCTAACTATTAACCTTGTCCAAAGACCCTACCCATTCAAGTGCAAGCACATAACAAACACTTAAATCTCTCTAGTGTCCCAAATGTCTATTACTCTTTCCAGCAAAACTTTCTTCCACTAATCGCAGCCCGACAGACAGACCTGTGTCTGAACATATGCACCCTGGTGGGAGTATATCGCCTCTAGTGCCTCTCATCTTTTAGCATATAACCCTTTTCTCCCCTCTGAATATAGATGTCTCTTTATTCTACCCGACCCCATGAGATCTCCTGCCCTGCTTATAAACATAAAGCTTGGTCATCCTTCAATGTTGTACCACAAATGATTTAATTACAGCAGCCATCAGGGATAGATGATATTTAGGTGTAACACCAGAGATTTCGACAGATCACCTAGGACACATATCTCTGGTGTTATAAATTCTGAATAGTCTAGCATTGGGTCCATCTGTCTCTTAATTTCATCGCAAAGGGGCGATATTTTGCTACAGTCCCACAACACATGCAAGAGATCTCCTCTCCCTAATTCACACCTAAAACACACGTCTGTCTGCCTAAGGCCTCTATCACATAATTTCCCTAGGGTAAAATATATATTGGAGACAATAAAAAAATGCATACTCCTGTACTTAGGTATAACTATATATTTGCTGTTTTTCCATATGTTGACCCAGTCAAGGCTTTGAGGGGCCAACGCATTACATAGAAACATAGAAACACAGAAGCTGATGGCAGATAAGGACCGCAAGGCCTATCCAGTCTGCCCATTTCTTTTTCTACCTTATAAATGTGCCATCGGTCTTTGCTCTGTCAGTGGCCTATCTATTCATACTCATTTGTATTGCTCCCTTGTGTCTATCCCATGCCTGTTTGAAGCCCTGCACTGTATTCATAGCCACCACTTCTTGAGGTAGGTCATTCCATGCATCCACCACCCTTTCTATGAAAAAGAATTTCCTCACATTCCCCCTTAATCGGCCCCCCTCTAATCTCATGCTGTGTCCTCTTGCCCTGCTATTTCTCTTATATTTAAACATGTTAGACTCTTTCACCTTGTTAATGCCCTTAAGGCGTTTGAATGCCTCGATCATATCACCTCTCTCCCCCCTTTGCTCAAGGGTATACATATTGAGCTCTGTTAATCTGTCCTCATATGTCTTCTGATGCAGTCCCTGCACCATTTTGGTTGCCTTCTCTGGACTGCCTCAATTTGGTTAATGTCCTTGTGAAGGTGTGGCCTCCAATACTGCAGTACTCAGATGGGGCCTAACCAGTGTCTTGTAAAGAGGGATTATTACCTCCCTCTTACGACTTGTGATACCCCTACTAATACACCCTAACACCCCCCTAGCCTTACCTACTGCTTTAGAGGTCTGCTTGGATGATTTCAGGTCATTAGTGATGATGATGCCCAAGTCTCTTTCTTCCTTTGTGACTGCTAGCAACTCCCCTCCCAGCCTATAGGTAGCTTCAGTGTTTCTCCCAGTATGGCACTGCTATAGGAGAGTTTGGACTAAGAAAATCCATAAGTATTTTATATATTTGCGATAGGGATCTAGATTTCGGATCAACCTCCTTTAGCATATCCCATTTAAAAGAGCAGTCTGTGAGACCCCCTGGCCTCCTTAGCACCCCCTCCAGCATTCGTGTGAGCTGCAGCCTTTGAAAAAAGGGCATCCCATCACAATGGATCAGGAGGACCACCCTATTGTCCTGGTTAATATCCTTTAGTTTCAAGCCCAAAACCTGCTTGGCCCACCTCCCACTGATTACTTGACCCCCAATAACTAAGTTAGGATTGCCCACCAGTGGTTGCTCTCGGGCCCTCATTTGATCCTTTTTCTGAGTTGGTGTCAGAAGTGACCACCAAGCTTCCGCTGCCTTCAGAATTGGGTTCCCAAACCCCTTTTTAAAGCATTTGCCTATATTGGCATACAATGGTGCCTCTGGAGAAAGGCCAGCATCTTTCAACATTTGGATCTCTAGATGCAGCCAATCTGGAGTGTAGGTCTCCCCCTCAATACTTCTAAGCCATCGAGTCATCAGACCCAACTGTCCCGCTACGTAATATACATGAAGATCTGGCAGATTAATCCCTCCCAGCGAATATGGTAGGGGCTTAGAGTTCCATAAAAAGTCTGATAGTAGTTTCCTAATCATTTTAAACCATATTTTGGGGATACTATATGGGGCTAAGTACACCGGATATAGCAGCCTAGGTAGTAGATTCATCTTAATAAGCCCCAGTCTAGCCATAAAATTCAGGGGAAGCTTATTCCATCTTACTAAATCACCCCGATAGGTGATATAGTCCCTTCCATATTTGCTCCGGCCCCCATCTCAATATTAGCTTGTGATCAAATGCCCAGATATTTGATCTTGTCTGCCACCAACTGAACTCTCTAAGGGAGACAAAATCTGCCCTATATACATATGGCTCAAGGGAGAATTTGAGTTTTAGTCAAGTTTAGTTTGTAATTTGAGACTTTAGCAAATCGCCCTATTAATTCTCTTGTCCTCTCGAAACCAGCCGCCGGATCTTGTAAATGCAGGAGTACATCGTCTGCAAAAACTGAAAATTTTAACTCTCTTCCCACTATCTCAACTCCCTTTATACACCTGTCATTATTAATTGCTCTCAACAAGGGCTCTAAATAGATGTTAAATAATATCGGAGAAAGAGGACATCCCTGACGGGTCCCATTCTCCAACTGAATTTCCTACGAAAAATAGCCATTACATAAAACTCTGGCCATCGGGGCAGCATATAGATTCTTAATACCTCTAAGCAGGCCCTTGGCAAAAAGGAAAGGATGGGAGACCCTATCGAGGGCCTTTTCGGCATCTAAAGATATCAGGGCTAGGGGTACTTGAGAATCAGGTGCGAGATTCAAAATATGATGTAGCTTTCTCAAAGCATCATGCGCCCCCCTCCCTGGCATGAATCCCACTTGTTCCTGGCTGATTAGGCTAGGAGCAATCCGTCAAATTCTGTTGGCCAAAACTCTTGTAAGAATCTTGATGTCCTGATTCATTAATGCTATAGGCCTGTAATTACCGGGCAAATCCCTGGGCTTATCTGGTTTGGGGATTAATGTAATGTACGCCTGATATAATGGGGGATGAAGCACTCCATCCTGCATTATAGTATTAAAAAATTCTTGAAGCATGGGTAGTATAGTGTGAATATGGGCCTGATAGAACTTCGCTGTAAGGCCATCTGGCCCCGGTGTTTTACCAGCGGGCAGAGACCTCACCACTTTAGTAATCTCCGCTGCGCCTATGGGAGCCGCTAATTCCTTAGCCTGAGTAGGGTCTAAAATGGGTAGAGGCACTCCCTCCAAATAGGCTTTAATTTCTTTCTCCCCCACGGTATTCCTAATCTGGTATAGTTCTTTGAAATAGGACGCGAAAGTGTCCGCCATTTCTTGGGAGTCTGTCATAAGCTTCCCTTCATACTGAATGGATGTCACCATTTTACTCGCTTCCCACTCCTTGACTCTAGCCACCAGCGAACATCCAGGAACATCTCCCAGCAAAAGATATTTAGCTTTAATCTTTTCCAACCAAAAGTCTACTTTGCCATAAACAATATCCGCCAGTTCCCTTCTTAAACTTTTAAGTTCCCTGTCAGTTTTTCCCGTGGACCCCTCCATCGGTGTCAGCGAATTAATTGCCCCTAGGATAAATTCCTCTTTTGCCCTCCTCTGCCTACTTCTTTGTGCTGCCAGGTCCTGGGCCACTCCTGCATATAGCACTTTACAAGTTGGCCATGCCAGCTTTTTATTTTGCAACGTAGGTATCTGTTGCTGTATAATCTCTAACAGTGCCTCCTCGAGCTTGCCCTTAGTTGAGGTCTCCATCGCTAGGGAGTCATTCAATCTCCACCAATATGGTCTAGGAGGGCCTGATCTAGGTTCCCAGATCAGTTGAATCGGAGAGTGATCCGAAAAAATTCTACCCCCGTTGTCATATTCCTGATTTCCATAAAT
This sequence comes from Neoceratodus forsteri, assembly GCA_016271365.2. Taxonomy (NCBI): domain Eukaryota; kingdom Metazoa; phylum Chordata; order Ceratodontiformes; family Ceratodontidae; genus Neoceratodus; species Neoceratodus forsteri. Next base: position 345,499,906 of record JADMNL010000022.1, read on the forward strand.
GCCTCCCTATTTACCAGACAGAAATCAATTCGAGATTCGGTCTTATGCGTAGCTGAGTAAAGTGTCATAGTATTGCCCCCAGTAGAGTGGGTCGGTATCGGATCCACCAAAGCCGTGACCTCTAGCAACCTATTTAAAGCAATTTGAGCCTTAGTTAAAGGCCCTCTGGCAGGTGGGATCCTATCTTCCTGGTTATTAGAGTATGTATTCCAATCCCCTGCCAGGATAAGGGAGTGCATGGGAAAAATGACTATGTCCCTCTCTATCGAGGCAAAGAATTCCGGATTAGGGGGCGTCGGCCCATAGATGGAAGCGACCGAGATCGCCTTGGCATGCAAAAAGCCTGAGATGTAAATCCCTCTGCCATCCTCCCTTGCAACCACTTGCTCTACTTTATATGGACAAGTTTTCTTTATTAATATCGCTACTCCCCCTGAAGCCCTTTCCTTGCCTACCCCATAGGTTTGCCCCACCCAGAGTCGCTTGAGGTTACTTAGCTCCTCCGTCAGCAAGTGTATCTCTTGTAAAGCAGCAATATGGGCCCCCATTTGTTCCATATGTCTCAGGACTACCATTCTTTTGCGTCTACCCCTGAGTCCTTTAACATTCCAAGAAATTAGTCTAACACTCGACATAGACAGTGCCAAAACTTATTATGAATACGCTAACCCTCTGAGCACTATCAGGGTCTGCCTCCTTCTCTCCTACCATGGTGGACTCTCTCTCTCTCTCTCCAGCTCCCCATTACCCCCCTTCCCCCTGCCCCCGATCCCTAGATCGCCTGCCTTCCAAAAATTGGATCATAGATGAACTCCTTCTTGTGCTACCCCCCAGCCCCTCCCACCATAAGCAACTCTGGGATCCAGTCTAGAAACAGGAAAATTTCTGCTGTGCAACTACCTTACTCCCCTAAATCCCCCTCTTCTCCCAACCCATCCAACCATCCAACCTTTGAACCTCTCCCTTCCTCTAAACCTCGTATACACAGCTTGAAAGTAATCTCAACATCATATAAAGAGGAAATTGACCAACCTCATCTCAGCTCCCGTTTGTTGGGAGACAGAATTGACTATATTTTTTTCCCCATCAATGTTCCCCATCATTTATGTGGCCCCTCCTAATTCCTACCCAGAAGCCCTTGAGCCTTTGCCCCCTTTCACCTAAGCTTCACCTGACACCACCATAGAGCCTTTCAATAAAGTAGTGCTAGTATTAGGTCGTCTCGTAGCATAATGCAAATCCGCACCCAGGGGATAAGACGCCCTCTGGTGGCACTATTGACCAATGTCTGTCACCCATGGTTCTACAGACACCCTACCCACCTCCTCTTTCCTTTCCCACAAAGCAATCGAGGTAGAGGGAGACTACGATTGCCTCAGGGGGCATCGGGTAAGAGAAAAGGAAAAGAAAAGAGCTCCCATTATTCTCCTCCCCCTGAGAACCCAAAAATGAAAGATTACTGCCGCCAAATTAAGCTCCCTTCGTGTGCGAAGTCCAGACCCTCCTCTTGTGAGTGGCGGGGGATTTACCGGGCCCCACAGATTACCCCCTCACCTTATTACTCCCCTAGTATCCCCTCAATGTGATGCCCCCTTCCGATTACCTAAATTCCCAGCCCTCGCACTCTGCCCAATTAACTTTCTCTCTTCATCCACCTTGAAAGGGATCTTCGTCCAGTTCCCAACTTAAACTGTTCTCCCAGCCACCCCTTGGGCTCCAATCCCTTATCACCCACCCCCGCTACTTGTATGCTCATTTTCAACTCTTCTCCACCCACCCATCTCTATATTAAAATCCTTAAATCTTTCCTTCCCCATTGATAACCCTCTCCAACCCCATTTGTTTTAATAGAGCTCTTTTCGCCCCAACCCATATAGCCCGTGAATCAAGCGATCTGACTGGAAAATTAAGTTTAATAAGCTTTTTCAGTCTCTACAGTTCCAATCTGGCTAGTCAGAGTAGCTCCCCTTTTCATCTGGGGCAGTTCAGCTCGGCGATCTAAATAGCTCAGGGAGCTCCACTCGTAGCCCTTCTAAAGCATCCTTTGCTGTGAGAAACCTCTTCTCCCCAGTTTGAAGCAGCACTGACAGCGTTGCAGGATACTGTAGCCGAAACTTGATTCCTGCGAGGTATAATTTCTTCTTAATTTCCGCGTATTCCTTCTGCTTTTCTCTCACCGTGGGTGTTTGGTTTTGAAATAACCATAGGGAGGCGCCATTCCACTGTATTGACTTCTTTTGCCTGGCAGCAGACAACACGTGGGCTTTTTCTTTGTAGTTAAGGAAATGCATAATAATTACCTGAGGCCTTGCCCCCGGTGGTGGTAGCTCTCTCAAAGCCCTATGTGCTCTTTCTAAATTATATGCATCCCTATATGGCGTGGGGCCAAACAGCTTAAGTAGCATATCTTGTATATATGATAAGCAGTCTGACCCTTCAGCCCTCTCGGGCAGCCCTGCCAAAATCAGATTATTTCTTCGGCTCCTCGATTCTTGGTCCTCTATTCTCTTTTCGAGTTTTCTAACTTGCTTTCTAACCACCACAAGCTCCTGTTCAATCATTGAAACTTTCCTTTCCTGAGAGGAGATCCAAACCTCGGCATCCCCCATTCTCTGTGCCAGTGATTGCAATGCCAGTTTCACTGCTGCAAAGTCCACTACGAGCCCCTGCAACATTTGCTTAATTTCTTGTATGTCCTCGCTGTTCGAGTAGGCTCCCCCTTCCTTTCCTGCCACCTCCTCCTGCTCATTAGGGGTGGGGGATTGGGGCTTCAGTCTTTTGGCAGCGGGGGACCTCCCCACGAAGGGCTCCACCGTCTCAGATTCCATCTCGGTGTTGTGCCGCACCCTAGTGCTCCCGCCAGGCACTTGCAGCTTGCAACGTCGTCGCTCTTTAATATCTCTCAATCTTACACCACTTCACCACAATTCGAGCCCACAGCACCTCACCAGTTGGATATGTATATTTTGGTGCAATTCGGACTGATCCCGGAAGATTTAAAACCTTTTAATTAACTTAGGGCCTCGGAGCAGCACAGAAGACGTCCTCTCTGACTTAGCTCATCACGTGATCCCTCATGAATGCACTTACCTTCTTAGGAGAACTTTTCCGAGGCAAACACCCTCCACAGGTCAGCTTCGCATGTTCCCTTCCCACACTCTTCCAAAGCATCTCTATTCAGGGCATCTGGAAGCTCAGGAGTGGTGTATGTCCTCCGGTTAGACCCATCATAGCAATGCTTCCCCCATTCTGGCATATAACAGAGTGACAGAGAATTCCAAGTAAATGCCTTTTCTTACTCTTTTATTTTAAACAATATGTTCTTTCCCCCATATGCTTGTTAGTAACTGCTATTTCTGTATGTTTTTATTCCCCTTCTTTCTCTTCTCATCCTCCATTGCGATCTGTGTGCCTTCTCATTATCCCGCCAGATCTCCTCCCTCCCCCTTCTCCATAACCTCTTCTCATCTGCCCCATTGACTCTCTCCAGTTAGAGGCTGCATTACCTCCCCCTTTCTTCCCTTGAAAGTTGTTTATTGCCCCATTACCCCAGTAAACTAATCCCATTCTCCCCTTCCCCCACCGAACTCCCATGCATCTTACAACATTGCCCTCCACTTCCAATCTTTCCTCCGTCTCCACTTCCACCCCACCTCAATCCTCCACCTGACTCCTACTCTCTCCATGTTACCCCCTTACTGTTCCACCAGTCTCTGTCTTTCACCAGGCTGTCACAGATTCTTCAAGTTCCTATCCTACTTCCCTTCCCCATCCTTGTTGTTGCCCCAGTCTCTTTTTTATTAATCTTAACTTAAAACATTTTTTCTTTTTGAAACAGAATCCTCCCTGTTTAAAAAAAAATAAAATAAAAGCAAAGTGTCTCTTTAGCCTGTCTTTTAGTTCTCTACCCCCTTTCAGCAATCAAGTTCCTATTTATAGCTAGTTTGCACTTAGCTGAAGGGGAGTCGATGGGGAGCAGCATTCACATGGTGGTAGTCTCTGGATTGCTACTCGGGTTCTGAGTCAAGAACAAGTCCCTTATTCTTCATTGTAGATGTATTCAGTCTTTCTCACACTCCGGTCACACAGTCCTCAAATTCCATCTCTCGAACCTTGTGTCTCTGGATTCAGTAAGGTTGCTTCAGATTCATAATCTGTCGCCATTACCATGCGCAATATTTTCCGAATGTCCTGCGTTGTCTGATCAGCCACCTGCACTCCTGTGCTCCTGTTTTGTCCTCATCTGGGAACTGTTCTTGCCTCTGAAGTTCCTGGTCTTGGCCTCTGTCTACAATCCAAAGATACTAGCGCACACCACCATCCCCCCAAATAGCATAGCATAACATATTTAAACTTTCCTCTGCCAAAGTTGGCTATATTTACTTCAAGCTCCATGTGAGGAGAGGGTCCTCTTAGTTTCAGACTGGAATTCTAATTTGAGTAAGCTTAAGTCACCAACGTCAAGGTGGGACCCTTCGATTTAGTCCCTAACTTTCCAGTGTCCCAATGGCTACTAACTGACTCCTTTTATACTGTGCTCCCAGCAAGGATTTTACACAGGTGTTTAACTTTCCAGTGCCTCAGTGGCTACTAATTGACTCACTTTATACTGTGCTCCCAACAAGGATATTACACAGATCTTTTAAAGGGAGCATGCTAAGAAGGAGCACCACAAACTTCCCAAACTCAAACAAATCCAAAATAGCATGATCAAAACTTTTATGTTACTCCACATTGGAAGTCACATTTCTTCTAAGAGGTGCTGCTAGGTTGTGACAAACAACATACAATCCAAAGACACTAGCACACGCCACCCCCCCCCCACATAGCATAGCATAATGGGAGGGCTTCAAGCCCAAGGTTCAATGGGTGGAGCAACAACGTCACTCCTCCAACGACCTCAAAACGTCACTCATCCTAGACTCTCCCAGGATTCATTTTCATTGCAGCTGGAGGCTCTGTCAGCTGTTACCCATCTCTGCTTCCCTTGTTCTCTCGGTCTGCCTTCTGTGTTTTTTGTCTCTGTTGTTCCACCAGTTCCCCCGGTTTCTGCTCTTTTTTGTGCTCCCTCTTCCTGCCTCCCATGGCTTTTGGCTATGCCTGCTCCTCAATCCTGCTTCTCCTCCCCATCCCTGCTCCTACTTGCGGCTACATTTTCCTTTGCTTCTCCGATTGTTTCTGCAGCTTGCGCCATCACTTCAAACCCCAACCCCCGCTCCTTCTTCCCTGGTGCCATCCGGTCCATTCTCTCACTTTCTTTTGTTCCCCCCCATCGAGGCATCTGACTGCCCCTCTCTCTTACCTCTCGCTGATTGTTGTTGGTTGCTGCTGCTCTGCTGGAGCTTTGTGCTCTCTTTCCCAGCCCTGCTTCTCGTTCTTTCCCGCTGCTGTTCTGGGCTGCTCTCCATGTTCCTCCACTGTCAAATCACTTCCATTTTTGATCGGTAACTCAGAGTTGCATCATCCTGGTATTTTCTGTCCCCTCCTTCACTTCGTTCTCATTTTTAACCTCCTATAGGAGTCCAAGGGGGAAGGGGCATACATGGGCATAGATCCTTCATCTCCGAGAGGGGCCTCTCCACCAGAGCCCAGCAGCATCCAAAGCACTTCAACCCCGTTGCTTCAGTCAGTAACAATTTGGCACATTTCTCTTCAAAACTGTTATTTACAGGTGGTTGCTCTAGCTCTGGGGAAGTTTTACTGTCCTTGGTTACCACCTTCCATGCTACTGGGGACTCATCAGAGACAATAACCTTAGGCATCCTTGAAATGTCCACTGAATTATTGCACTTAATTAAAGCTACTACAATCTGTGTGGTCCAATCAATATCTTGACCCCTCACCATAGTTCGGCCGAAACACTTTATTGTAGAAAGAACGTTTACTATGGTGCCTTTGTCAGTACTCAGGGGTATGTTCAGTGACAATAACACTTTTTGGGGGTCAGCCTCTTCTGACACACACCAACCCAGCAATTGGCATATAGCCCTTTGATTAGGGGAAAATTGAAAACCCGCACTGGTAACAGGCTCCATATTGGTGGGAGTCTCCATGTGGGGTCCAACTGAAATTTTATGGTTTGGTCTCTAGGGAGCAGTATTCCCAGCTGTGCCTCCAATCTGTAACCTGGCACCATTATAACAAGGGCTACTACCCCTGCCTGTATCTCTGACTGCAGGTTGAGGAGCCTAAATTCGAATTATGGTGCCTCCACCCAGAGTAATATTTAAGTGAGTAAATTACGAAAGTATCATAGCCCTCTGGGAAGCTATACATACCCACAACTCCAGCTAGTGACCCAACACACAGACTGAAAATAAGCAATGTACTTTTCCTACAATACCACATTTAATAGCTTATGCCAGTAATATGCTCACCAGCTTTGCACTTACCAACAGGGCCTGGACTTCTGGGATATGCCCTGTGTCCCCTGCAAAAGAACAGTTTCAACAATAACACTGCACTTATCACTGTACCCTGTGACACTGCACTTATCGCTGTACCCTGTGAATGACTCAGTAACTGGACACTGAGTATTAAAATGCTCAAGTCCCAAATTAACATCAAACGCTAAATCTGGTTTATTAAGGGGACTTGAACAAGGGAGGGGCATGAATTTAGGTTAATGATTGCTGTAATATTGTCAATAAGCAGATAATAATTAATAAGCATTAAATCTGTCCCTTTAATCAGTTTAACCAGCAGCTGGGTACCCAGAGTGGAATAGCTAGCAGGCCTGAAGCATTGTCACGGGTTTGCCAGTATTGTAGCTGGTTGGGGCCCTTAAATTAAGAAATGATTAAAACTCTGTTTTTGTATTTGGCTGTAGCGATCATAAACACTTTTTGAAAATCTATAAATTGTAATCCTCAGGCCCGATGGCCTTCAAAAGCAGTCTAAACCACAATGAAACTTGAATGGCAGATCAGATGGCAAAACACTTTTAATTGGTGTTGCAGGGTAAAACCTTATTGTACTCACTGAACTTTGGACCTTGGGAACTGAGTTGATCTCCAGGATGACTCCCCTCAAGGCAGAATTTGGCTCTCTGGCATGTTGCTGCAGGCTGCAGGACTTTGTCCTTTTCGGCAAGGACCAGGATACAAGGACCAGAGCTAACGCGACTTACCCCCACTTCTAGGCATCCCTCTGAGGGTGGCAGCAACCTGCTATGATCTTCTCCACAGGAGCTGGCTCCCTCCTCTGGTCACCTGATAGCTGGGTTCTCACAGGCAGCAACAGTCTCTCTGATAAATTTTTCAGCATCCAGGTTCAACTTTTGATACAGTTCTAGACAGGTCACACAGTTTACCCACTTGCAAGTTGCAGTCCTTGAATTGTAAGCTGGCAAATAAAGGTTCAGGTCTCCCTCTTTTAGCACACAGTTTGGAAACATTTCTGGTGACCCCAGGCTTGCGATTTATACCACAGTCTCTGACGCAAAAGTGATTTCTCACCATAATGCAAATTGGGGATCTTTCAAGCTGTGACCCCCACTTCAGTCTGGAATTTCAGTTCTGGGGAAATTGCTTCTCTTTTTCCCTTCTGGATAATTTCAGCTTGCTCTGCAGGCGATGTTCCAGCAATAACAGCAATAGATCAGGCTGAGAAGAGGCTAGCAGGACTCTTCCTATACTCCCCGAGCTGCAAGTAGAGCCCCCTTCCCTCTGGAAGCTCCAGCCCGACTCTCTACCTGAACTGAACTCAGTTTAAACTGCCCCTCCTTAAATAAAGAGCTAAGATCCTAAGCTCCAATTGGCTGTCCAAGCTGTTAATCACAGTCTAAGTCTATCAATTGGCTAGTATTTAGGCAACTAAATGTGTTCCTTCTTTTTCCCCCAAAAGTCTCTGGCACTGTCCCAAAAGTCTCTATGGGAAATCCTGGCTCCCGATTGGTTGATGGCTGCAAACATGGCTGCTGCTGATACCGTTCCTAAGCAGTCTATACAGGGTCCCAAGTTTAAAGTCCTGGTGCAGCCAGATTATTCACTTTTATTTTACAAAACACCCACAGTTCAATAGCCCCAACCATGCCCTTTCAAATACTTTCATTATTTTACATTGATCCCTGACACTTTCCTTGTTGCTACCACTGATATACTGACCCCCTAGGTGGCAGGCAACTATATGTATGCAGGAGCTCATTAATATTCATGAGCCCTGCTTTATTCCCCATTTCCCAACTTTAATTTTTGACACTAATAAGGCTTCTTAGTCACCTCCTTGAGGTCACCGGTCCCCAGATTGCTGAACAGGGGCACCGGGACCAACAGAACATCTTTGGATTGAATGAAAAACCATCAGTCAGCAAGATCAAAAGCACACACTGCGCATGCACGATCGTCCACTCACTCAGGAGAGGAGAAAAGAGCAGCGGAAATTGCGGTTAGTTCCTAAAGCTCAAATTGGTCTAAAGCAGAGCACTAGCACTGTTTGGGTGATAAAGAGAGCACCAGAGGACTCAGTCAGAAAGTGGAAAAATTGGGGATCCTGGTGCATGCCAGCAGCACACGGGAGAAACCCAAAGACATTTAAGGTAAGCCCCCAAAAGGGGGGGGTGCGTTACACTTATATGCCACACATAGTGCCTTTTAAAACTGTAGATTCTACCTTGATCTAAGGGTTGCACAATGTGTGCTGTGTTTGGGTCTGAAAGATTAATTTGAAGTTTAAGAGACCACTAACAGTCGGGTGGCCGCTGAAGTTAGCCAGGATCAGGGCAACCTTACGAGGCCACAGTTCCCTGTCCCAGTAGTGCAGCCACTCAGTGACAATATCACCAATCATCTAGGCTGTGTCGTTCATATGGTACAGCACTGAAAGGTGTTTGATGCCACAGAAACATTGTAGCTGGGCTGATTTCCCTATAACCAACAGATCTATGTTTTGGTGCCTGCCATATTGCAGGTAAGGAGCACTGAAATACATGCCTTAGCTTTCTTTAAGATCATAGGGTTTTCAGCTTTAAACGACAGTATTCCATAGCTGACACAACAGAAGAAAAGGCCAGTCTCATCCACATTAAAAATGTCCTGTAGGGCATAACTCTCAAGCTCAGTGGCAGCATATCATGAAGCCATGTGTAGTAGCACCATCAAAGCCTGCTTTTTGTTTTCCCCATGGATTCCTTTGTAGCTGATATTACAGTGGTGTTTTCATCTGATTAATCAACCATCAGTTGGTTTATAATCTGGCTTTTCAAGGGTTACTGTGAATTGCTGGGCTTTTTGCAACAGTAAGGGATTGCTGATGAGTGCTTTGCAGACCCTTGCATTCACAAAGCAGTGCAAGATTGCCTCCTCCACATTGCTGTCTTTACTTTCTCTCTTCGTCTTTCACTCAGGATTTTGCATTGAGTCCAGTCACTCAATCAATAGGCACTTCTTTGGTTTGATAAGATCACGGAGGGTCAATGTGGGGATTGAGAAACTTATAGCAAGATTTTTCAAGTTTCTTTTTGATAATCATTCACTCTCCTCTAGGACTGAAAGTCTGCGAGATAAGGTAAGGCCACTTGTGTACCAGATGACATAGTATAGTCAGCTAGGAGGGTAAGCAACCAAACAAAGAAGATAACACTTCCTGCTCAAGCTGCATTTTTTAATGTGACACGGGGCCGGTACCATCTCTGTAGGCACTTCTTTGGTTTGATAAGATCACGGAGGGTCAATGTGGGGATTGAGAAACTTATAGCAAGATCTTTCAAGTTTCTTTTTGATAATCATTCACTCTCCTCTAGGACTGAAAGTCTGCGAGATAAGGTAAGGCCACTTGTGTACCAGATGACATAGTATAGTCAGCTAGGAGGGTAAGCAACCAAACACGGGGCCGGTACCATCTCTGTAGGGCATACCGCCTATGGGTACTTCCATGACTGTGTTGCTGCTCTCTCCGTCTCTTCATGTCAGCCATTACTGCTACCATGTGGAAAGCTAGCCCAGACATTGTTGCTCCTGTGCTGCAGCCTACCTCTGGGTGGCTGGCCAATTAAGGACTGCCCCTTTTATTCCTAATTTTGCATGGCACAAAGCTGGGATGCGCGGCATAGCACTGCACAGTTTGGCTGAATATACACATGCGTGGCATATTCAGGTGCCCCCCCTTTTTCTGTGCCATGTACATTATATCTGCATGATTGTGCATTCCAACATGCATGCCACAGTTCTCACTGTTGAATATTGTGCCACCATGCATTTTCTGGATTGCACCATGTATCTCCATTTTGTGCCATGCATCTTCTTTGAATATGTGGGCCTATATCCATAAAAATATAATTAAATATACTTATTTGCTATGGCATGAGGCTTACCACCCAGGTGTAGTCAGCTTTCATGCAATCCAAGCAGCAATACATTGCTCCTCAGATGTAAATGTGTCTCTAATGAGATGATAATTTTCTTTTAGGGCCTTCTCTGCTGCCAGGGGTCATTTGCATCTTTCCTTTTAAAAATTGCAACTAAATGGAATAGGCAATCACCTTTGGGATGCTCTAACTGCTACTTTGCTCTTCAGAACACTGCTGTTTATGTTGCATGTGATACACTTCTGTAGCCAACAGGGGATTAGAAATATAAAAACACAGACAATGATGGCAGAAAATGATCAATGATCCATCCAGTCTGGCCGCAGTTCCTTACCAAACCCCAAGACATACTTTCCATGCAGGGTAATAACCCTCACTATCCTCCCACCTGTTTACCTCTTTACTATTACTGCCCAGATAAACTACAATAGCCTTCACCCTGTCCCCGCCATGCTTGAAACCATTTATAGCTCTGATGCCAACCACCTTGGCTGGCAGACTGTTCCATGTTTCCACCACCCTTTCTGTAATAAAACTTTTTTATATCCCTCATAAACCTTTCTCCCATCAGTTTCCACTCATGCCCCTGTGTCTTTGAACTGTTACTTATGCCTTGCCTTGGATCTCCCCTGACATTATTGAATGCTTCCAGTGCAGAGACACAGCATGGGCCAGGCACAAATATTCAAGATGTATATTGGACAGGCAAGTCTTCACCTTTCTCCACAACCTCTACACCAAGCTGTCTAGAAAGGCTAAAGTAACCTACTTCCAGAGAAAGCTTGCATGCACTGGTCCGAACCAGTTCGGACCCAGTCAAATTCTGGAAAATAATTCACAGACTCCTTAACTCCTCCTCTTCATCAGGAGGTGACCAGCCCACTCTAACACCCTACCAGCCGAAGTCCTAAACCAGTACTTCACTGAAGGTCTGAGAGCTTTAATCCCTCAATTTTGCCCCACCTGCCATCACCCTTCCCCAGCAGGCACCACACAGAGGTCCAATCCCCCTCCACTGGCAAATTCTGCGTCTGAGTAATCCCAGCTAAAGATGTCCACAAGGAGCTCTATGTGCTTAACACTTCCTCCAACTGTGACGATATTGGCATTTCTCCCAAATTTCTCAACATAGCTGCCCCAGCAATAGCTGCATCTATTGCCCATATCTTCAACCAGTCACTCTCAGAGGGCTCCTTCCCCCCATAGATGGAATCATGCCATGGTTGTCCCTATTCACAAAGGCAGTCTGCAAATATGCCATCCAACTATTGCCCAATAGCTCTCCTACCCATCCTCTCCAAAGTTCTTGAGAGGCTGGTGAGCAGGCAGCTCTCTAATTTCTACTAAAGTTCCTGACCACTTATCAGTCTGGCTTTCATTTCAGTCACTCCACTTCCACCACTCTCCTCAGAGTCATCGACATTCACTCAAGCATGCATAAAGGTATGGCACAGGGGCCATTTTCATCAGCTTAGCAAAGGCCTTTGACACCGTGAGCCACAAACATCTACTGAGCAAGCATGCAGACTCGGGGTGTCTCCTCTACATTGCTAAAACTAAAATTGCTAAACACTCAGAACTACCAGTACTACGTAGAGAGAGTGTGTGTTAAAGTTTTATTCCCTACTGTTAATGTATAGTTCTCTTTTGCACAATATTGACTGTGTTAATGACAAAGTCGGAATCTTGACTGCTTTCACCTTGACAATTACAAGATCCTTAATTGGACCGGTATAGCTACCTAGTTGTGTAGGCTTCTTCCTCCTTATTGATTGTACTGTTCATTCCCTGCCTCTGTATTTGGTATTGTTGTATACTGCATTCTGCTTATGGTTCTATATTGCATTCAGACATGGAGCCTTTGTAAATAAGTTTATGACTCAAAGGTTGTAAATCTGATATCTTCAATAAATAAATAAAACCTGGTTCTGATTTTACCTGTCAAATCACTGCCAGTCTGTCAAGCTAGGCAGAACCATATCCTCCCAGTCACCCTTTGGATCATCTAAGGCTCTGTCCTGGGTCCATTGCTTTTCACAGTTTTCATCCATGACCTCCCCAGTACTCTCCTCCTACTGCATTCACATGTATGCTGATGATACAGTTATCTATGCTTCCCGCTCCACTGTCCCCTCCATTGAGGAGCTACTGCAACAAGACTTCTTTGCAGTACAAAAATGGTGCCAGGACAACCGATTAGTTTTCAGCTCCAATTACTGAATAAGCTCCTCCCCAGCCTCACTGAATCTATGTCCCTCTATAAAAGAACGCCTAGACTCTGTATCCACATACAAGTACCTAGGTCTTCACCTTGACCATGTAATATCTCCCAGACGGGGGGGGGGCATGGCCAGCAGCTGAGCTAGCAACAGCTTTCTGCAGAGGCTCTGTACTCAGATACGCACTTTATTGAAATATTAAGATAGAACTTCTCAAATGGAATAAATAAATTTAACATCTGAAAAGAACTTGCTGTTCTGAACAATTTAATACCACGCACTTGCGGCTAGCCATTGGCGATCTGAAGTTATGAGCCGAAGGAATAAAGCAGCATCAGGCAGAGAAGGAGCTCACCTGAAAGACACCAAAACTGGGCCTAGCAAGGAATCGAGCTCCAGATTAACAGAGCAAGTGAGTCAGCCATCTAACACTGCACTTCTCAAGGCAATACAAAAATTAGATGGGGGGATGGAGGAATTTACCGCACAGTTTAAAATTATGGATACTAAAGTCCTCAAACTGGAAGAAGATACTAAAATAGAGGCCAAGGCAGCATCCACAGTGATGACAGTAACTTGGGGATTGGTGAAGGAGAATGGGTTCCTGAGGCGGCATCTTGAGAACCTGGAAAACCTGTCTAGAGCTGCAAATATCAGGATTTTGGGTATGCCAGAGAATGCCGAAGGTGACGACTACTCCAGTTTCCTGATAAACTTAGTCAAAAATCTCTTTCAAACAACAAAGGAGTACTCAATTATCAAGGCCTACTGAATTACACATCATGGCTCCAGACAACGCATGGTCACCGGTCAGCTACCACCTTGGACCCTCCTGAGGATGTTAGGGTTCATAGGTGAAAGAGATGCAATCATAGCCCAAGCCAAGAGGATTGGATCAATGGAATGGGATGGGCATAAAATTCACATCTTCCCCGATGTGAGTTTTGCAATGAGGCAAAGGAGAAAAGGGTATGACGCTGCGTGGGCCCGATTGTGACAGCTGGGGATTTAACATGTACTACCAATGCCAGCAAGTCTCTGGATATTTTACAGGGAAAAACTTTTCAATTCTCAGATCCTGCAGAAGCTGGCAAGTTTACTGACTGAGTGGAAAAAGAATTTGAAACAAAAGTACTGATGCAGATAGTGAAAGTGAGGATAGTGAGTGACTAACTGGTACTGGGGTAAACACAAATTATTACCTTTCGTAAATGGTTTCAATGGTCTGCAAAGAAGTATGCTAGATGTTCCAGTCACAAAATATTCATACTTTGTAAATGATTTTCTTTGCTGGGTTAGTCAGGTGGGGATCCTTTAAGTACTTACCAGACTAGAATTTATGTGTAGGAACATCATCATGATCCAAGAACAGACTTTATTGAACTGAACGATATGGACTGAATTCAGTTGAATTCAGAGTTAATGTTATATTTTGCTGGGAAAGTCTAATTAAACTTCATGGTGTATAGAGTAAATCGAGTAGAAAACTGATAAACTATGTATTGATAGTTTTACTGATGTAGATGGGAGATATACAGTATCTATCCAAATGATAAGGAATATTTCTTTTATAAAACGATGTATCGGTTACTCTCCGCTCATGGCTGTGTAAAGCCAGTTACATTAACTAATTTAGGAATGTATGCATGTTATTTAGCTAACCCCCCATTGCTGTAGCATTTTATAGGGGCTTTGCAAATTTGTTTCTGTGAGACTGAAGTATTGCATTATTGTAATGTGATAAATCTATAGTATATGCCTGCCTCTAGGATATCTATGCAGTAAGGTACGCAGTAAATCTAATAAACAAAAAGTACAAAAAAATATCTCCCAGACAATAGCCAAGTCCTATGCATACTTGGCACCCTCTATGGGGTAAAGAGTTGCCTAAAGCCTCACATCAGGAAACTGGTGGTTGAACACTCCATTTTCCCCTGCTGGATTATGGGGACATTCTTTATACTAGTGCCAACATGTCCACCCTGACAAAACTTACCTGCCACTTCAATACCATGTGTAGATTTGTTCTGGCTTGCCCTCCCCAGACACACCACTGCACTGTGTAAAACAGACTTGGGAAGGTGCCTCCCTCAACAAAGCACTTGCTGCACGCAGCACTAGTGAGTGCGAGGTACTGATCTGGGAACCCCTGAGCTACCTCAATGAACTTTTTCCCTGGCAACAAACCTCACTTGTTCACTTAGGTCTGAGGTTGACTGCTGATTCCAAACCTCATGCTGCAGGTACAACCTAGGGCAAGCCACCCTTAGCTACAGACTCCCCAGTGTATGGAAAATCCTTCCTGCCAATATCACCACATCTCCCACCCACTTCTCATGTGAGAGATTAATCAAAGCTCATCACTCCTCTTCAATGTCTTGCCTCAGATGCCCCATACATATTCCCTCTACTTGCATCTGACATAGACCTGCTACTGTATTTCAAGACCACATGCAGTTTTTTTTATTTATTTATTGAAATGTTTCACCAGGAAAGCACATTGAACAACAAGTTGCTCGTCTCCCGGTGCAACCTGGGGGGAAGGGTACAATGGAGTAACAAACGATAATACATTTAAGTCATCATTTAAAATAGATACTAACATTGAACAAAACATTTGGCAGCAACACTTGGGAAATAAGAAACAGGGATTAGAACATGAGGGAGACACAGGGAGGGACCTAATACAAAATAAAGGCTGGAAGATGGGGGTAACTAAGGGAGAAAATGGGGAAAAATACTGGATTGGGGTACCAGGGAGTCAAGGAAGTGTATTTGTAAATTTATCAGTTGGGAGATTCATAAAGTACCAGAGAGGGTGAAGAGGGAGAGAGGGACGTGGACGGGGGGGTGGGCAGCCACTGGGACCTCTAGGATGTTTGGGAACCGTGCAAGTGGAGGAGGGAGAAAGGAGGGTAGGAAAGGCTGCAAGGAGGTACACAGGGGGAAAGTGGGAAGGGGGGAGCAGAACCTGCAGGGACCCCCTCACGATGTAGATGAACCCTGCAGGGAGCCTAGGGGCAACTGCAAGGGGTGGGGTGGGAAAAGATAGCTATAAGAGCAAGTAGGGTGAGTCAATTTGATGGGCAAGTTCAGGCATGGGTGAGTGACTAGAGTGAAAGTGAGATATGAGATGGTGGTTTTGGAGGTGGATGCGAGGGAGGGGTGGGAAGATTGAGGTTATAAGATACTGAAGAAATAAATAATAGGAAGGGAAAATTCAGGAAGGATAGATGGCAGTGCATTACATGAGTGCGTAGTTAGGGAGGGTCATGGCAGGTGCAGTTCAAAGAGAGATAGTTGTGTAGGGAAGTGCATAGGGAGTGGGAGGAAGAGGAGTGGTGGATTTGAGGGGGAAGGGAGTTCCAGATTTTGGGAAGGCAGTAGAAGAAGCCAGATTTGCCAATCTGAGTGGAGCATCTAGGGATTACCAAGGTGCATATGTTATTTGATCTAAGGGAGTGAGTGGGGGAAGGTGGTGTAATAAAAGAGGAAGAGAGGTAGTTTGGGAGAGACCCTAACCAGTGTTTAGAGGTGAGCTTAGCACAATGGGTTAGGTGTCTGTTTGGGAGAGAGGGGAGGGATAGTGCATGGTAGAGATCACAGTGGTGTGAGCGAGAGGGGACATCAAGGGCAAAAGGACAGAATGAGTGAAATAGTGTGTCCAACCTGGTCATGGATGTTTTGGGAGCAGCACCGTAAACTACATCACAGTAGTCAATAATGGGGAGGATCATCTTTTGGGCAATTTCATGCCTAGCTGTAAGGGGGATGCAGCTACGGTTCCTGAACAGGGTGCCAAGCTTGGGGAGCAGTTTTTCAGGATGGCTTCAATGTGCCCAGAGAAGTTGAGGTGTTGGTCCAGCCTGACCCCAAGGTAGCTGAAGGAGGATGTGTTCTCTAGAATTGTCCCATCCAGGGTGTGGAAGGAGGGAAGGTTGTGAAGCCTAGAGAATCTCTGCCTAGTGCCAAAGGTCATGGAGACAGTCTTCTTGGCACTGAGGAAAAGTTGGTGGTTAGCAAATCAGTGCTGAACTTTGTTGAAATCGTGTTGCAGACTGGTTGTAACCTCAGCAGGACTTGAGCCAGACGCAAGTAAAACAGCATCATCTGCATACATGTGGATTGAGGAGGCAGGGGAGCAGACGGAGGGCAGGTCATTTAGGAAGGTTGAGAATAGAAGTGGACCAAGCACAGAGCCCTGTGGGACACCTATGTTGATCGTAGGGGAAGGGAGGTGATGCCCAAGATCTGAACTGATTGGGTTCTACCAGTGAGGTAACTGTGAGGAATTTCGCCATAAAAGTTTAGATGTTCGGTTGGCACACCGTGATTAATCAAGAGCACTGGGCAACTAACAAGGCTCTTGTTAGTCACCCAGTGCCCTTAATTAATCACCAGATGGTCACTGTGATACATAAATATGATATTAAAGTAGCCCCCCATAGACTATAATGGAGCTCGTCCCCTCACTCTCCCTAGGATCATGTCATAACTTGGCTGAGTGTGGGGTGGATCTTGGAACCAGAAAGTACAGAAGACCTGGTGAAATAAATTTTATGAGCACTCGATCTTGAAAACTATTAAAAAATTTGGGGCCACAAAAACAGCAGCAGCATTTTGGGAGGTAAGGCACTGAACTAGGTGGTGCAAATCTCCTTTGCTTTAACTTGCTGAATCTCTTTAAGTGAGTTGCAAATGATAACTCCCACATACTGTTCTTTAACTGTAGTGCTAAATCTCTCTCCTCCCATCCAGTACACTATCTTGGGGTACTTTTTCCCTAAGTGCTTTACCTTGCACTTTCTAGCATTGAATTTTAACTGCCAGACCTTTGTTTTCAATGTTTAATGAAAATGTTTTCATTTGGATGTTTTTGATGTCTTGATTTGGATGTTTTGGGGAGGGGTAATAGGATGTGTTAGATGTTTTCACTTGGATGCTGATGTTTGGATGTGGTTGTTTAGGGAAAAACTCTCTGTCTCTCTGTCAGACATACCAGCCTCCTTCTACTCCTATTGCTTCTGTCCGATTCAATCCACCCCAACCCCCTGCCCTATCGTCCCCACCCCTCCTCCTCACAATAAACCTTCCAAAGCCTGTTTCCCCCTCAGTAGCATTCATTTCAACATCTAAAGCCTTTCTGCCAAAACACCCTTATCTGAACACTGGGTTTGCCTCAAACAAATTTGACATTATCGCCCTCACTGAGACTTGGCTAACTGACAGTATCCCATCAAGCAAAATCAGTTTAGGTGGCTACTTCTTCATTAGGAAAGATGGGGCTACAAAAAGAGGAGGTGGATGCCTGTTATACATCTCCAACCACTTCATCTTCACTGAGCCTCCCCTTAACCTAGGTACCTCCACCTTCGAAATACTCTCAGTAAACCTAATCCTAGGCTGCGAAAAGACTATCACCACAGCCTACCTCCCTCCCCAGCAGCCCCAATGACAAACTAAACACACTCCTTCTCCTAAAGAACTCCCTTCCCAGTAACCATGAATGAATAATCCTCAGAGATTTCAACATCAACTGGGGCACTAGGCCCGCCGATGAAGGTAGGGAACTCATCGCAGGCCTAGGGATGCACCATATCATCACTACCCCACATGCTTTAACTACAAAACAGTCTTCCAATCCTTGATTGACTGGATTATTGTCACCAACACCTCTTGAGTGCCAGATTCTGAGGGATTCCCTGACTCCCTCAGTGACCACAGTGCCATTTTTTGTAACTGGTCAGCCAAGGGCCTGACATGTGATCCCAAGTTCATTCATGTTAGACAGCTCCACAAACTCAATAGAGACACTTTCATTAATGGTATTCGAGCTACCGACTTGTCCTTCGCCCTTAACATCAACAACATTGACACCACTCTTGACACCTTTTGTAAGACTTTTCTCAATATCTGTGACTCCCTCATCCCCCTGGAAAAGATCAGAGTAAAGGGACATCAGCATGAATGGATCACACCTGATCTTCTTCAGCTCATGAGATTGAGGGATAAGGCACAGACAAGAGTCAGAGAACACAATACCTCTTGCTTACTTCAGCAGTACAAATATCTCTGGAATAAATGCAAGACATCCGTCTGCTCCACCAAAATAAATTTTTTCAAAGACAAGCTGTCCCATGACAGGAGTCATCCCAAACATTTCTGGAGCTCCCGCAACAAACTATTCGGCCATGATAAACATGACAAACTCATTGCCCTCTCCACTGAGAGTAGACTTACCACCGACCCACAAATGATGGCCAACCTTTTCAACTCTTTCTTCGGAGACCTGGACAGATTCAAACCCCTCCCTCCTCCCCACCCTCAGCACTCCATACCCTCCCCTGTACCCCTCTGAACCCCCAAACACCCCTAAATTCTACTTTCAGTCCCTCTCCCCCTCAGACATGGTCTGATACATCACAAAAAACAACCACAAAACTGCATCAGCCTGATGAACTAGATTTTCATCCTCAAACTCACCATCTATCCTAATCCATTCCCCCACCAACATATTCAATCACTCCCTTACCTCCAGCACCTGGAAAAGCATCATCATCAAACCACTCCACAAATCAGGTCCTAAAAATGACATTAACAACAATAAACTCATCTCATTCCTTGCAACTCTCTCAAAAATCATCAAACAAAATCGTACTTGATGAGACCACCAATTTCCTTAACAAATTCAGCATCTTGACAAACTCCCAACATGGCTTCAGGGCACATCACAACACCGAGACTGCACTTGTCAACTTTACCCATGAAATTTACCAAGCTATTGACAACAATCTTTACACAGGCTCCATCTTCATAGACCTTACCAAAGCATTTTTAATTTGTCGACCACTCCATCCTCCTCAAGACCCTCACACAATTGAACTTCAACAATGTCATAAACTGGGTCCAAAACTATTTAAAGCACAGGACCCATAGAACCACAATCGAGGGACACTTCTCTGACTCACTTCACATCAAACATGGAGTCCTCCAAGGCTCCATCCTCAGCCCACTTCTCTTTATCCTCTTTGTAAACTCCCTCTCTGATATCTGTACAGTCATTAAACTCATTCTCTGTGCCAATGATGCAGCCCTTTTCTCCTGTGACAAAGACCCTTCCTCCCTCAGACACAAACTCCAATCTGATTTTAGTCGACTCCACACCTGGTTCTCCACACGTGGTCTGGCCTTCAATGCCAAAAAAAAAGATCCATGGTTTTCTCCGGCATTAAGAAAAACACCAACTTTGATTTCAACCTCTTTGACAATGATGGCAACAAGATTGAAAGGGTCCTAGAATTCAAATACCTTGGGATTTTCCCCAACAGCCACCTCAATTTTGAAAACCACATTTATCTCCTTATCTCTAAAGTGCACCAAAGACTCGGTATGCTGTACCATGTAAGGCAATTCTTCACCCCCAACTCCAGAGCCTGGCTAGCTAACTCCCTCCTCCTCCCCCTTTTCGACTACGGCTCTCTAGTATGCTCTCCCCCTCCCTCCTCAAAACACTTCACCAGACTGAGATCCACCACCACAGCATCCTCAGGTTTATCTCTGGTCTCCCAAGGTTAACACATCATTGTATCTTATACAAGGCGACAAACAGCCTCTACCTTGAGGACAGGCTCAGAAGCAGAACCTGCACTTTCCTCTTCAAAGCCCTAAAGGACTCTCTCCTTGAGAGTACCTCCTGTCTTTTCTCATTGCCTGTCCAACCTCATTCCCCCAGACACCACGCAAACTGTTCATTGCACTCTTTCTTACCTAGCTGGGCCAGTGCTCACTCGCCTACATGGTTCCAAGACTCTTCAACACTCTCCCTTTCCTCTGACCCATTGCACATCTGTCAATGCATTCAAAAGCAATCTTAATAAATTTCTGCTCAACTAATCCCAATGCAACTGCTTCTAACTCTCTCCCTTTGTACATGACTGTGTATTCCTATCTGTTAATTTATTCCTATTGTTTTGCAAAAATATCTCTGTAACTCTTTCTCAAAATTGTAATGTTTCATGCTCTCTTAATTGCTGTAAAAATGCTGTATTGTTTTGTTACACTAGACACTTGTGAAAATGGGCAGTATGCTCACATGCTTTCTGATATAAAAATAAATAAAATAAAAAATAAATGAGTTTCACATTATTATATGTGGTATCTTGTTATTCCTTTACACTGTATTATCCTTTAATTTAATTTCTCTCCACAAATCAAAGTTCTAGTGGTATTTTCCTGATTGCCTTTTTGACTGTCTCTCTATTAGCATTTAAAGGAGTACTATGGTCAAAATTTACAAAAGCGTATGTTGTGTACAGTGTTTGATTTTTGTGTGTAGTCCTAGTTTGCCCTTCTGTTTGTTTGCAATTATGATTTTCTTCTAAATTTATATACTTGTTTTATGGTCCACGGGGAGTGCCATGTTTAACCATTTTAATTGCTCTTCTCTTTCTTACAGTACCTCCTGTTCCATGTGACAGTAACGCATCTGTGACCACAGATTCAGCAAGGACTGGTTTAGACAGACTAAAATGTTCTACAGCGGAGCTATGATTTTAAGTAACTTTCCAGATTCAATGAGAACTAAAGATACATTTACAGTTTAGCAAACACCTGAGGGATGATTGAGTGGGCTACTCTGTAAGGAAAGAGCTGGAGTCTTCACTAATCATATCATTGATGACCTGGGGTGATTTGTGGCCTTGTTGTTACTGTGTGTAGTTTGATGAAATCAAAAGCTTTAAAAACAAAACATTTACTCCTGCTACAGTAGCTAAACCTAGACGCATACCTAGAAAACAAATAGACTGAATAAGAGTAATTTATTTGAGGCAAGAACATCAGGCTCCTAACAGCAGATTGCTGCTGCAGCTGCTTTCACTAACTGACTCAGTGGTCCTGGGTGCACCACTGTCACATGAGACAGGAGGCTTTGTAGGAAAAAGAAGAGCAATAATAATGTGAACAAGGAGATATCCAAGGCCATAAAGCTAGTAGGCAAATTTAAAAAAGACTCCTAATGGCAAACAAAGGGAAGAACACATTAGGACTACATGCACACATCAAAATGCTCTGCACAACATATGTTTTTGGGAAATTTTGACTGTAGCACTCTTTCAATGTTAGCATTGTTATGACCTCCTTTAAAATTGTCTCTTGGATAGGATGCTTAACTGATGTCCCAGTCTACCCAGGGTTTTATTTAACTCTAAAAATTGATTAGCGTTTTGCTCACGAAAGTGCTTAAACTTTGTGAAAATGCACAGCTATTGCCTAACTGTGTTTAACGAATACAGCCCTTGTAGAAAATCTATATGAATACTTTCTGTACAGTTAGTATCAACCCAAGAAAAAAACTGCTAATCAATTATTTAAAACCCTGCTACCTGTTCTAGTAGTTTTTCAGGTGGACTTTAAAGATCCATTGGCACATCTTGAAAGAGTTGGGGAATTACTCCAGGGTCTGGCCAACTTTACCAATGCACTAAACCAAGTGTCAGCATGGCTCAGTTGGTAGCAGATCCACCTTTGGGCCAGAAAGGTCATAGTTTTCAATCCCACACTGGGATGTGGAGCATCAATGAACTGCTGCTGCACTGTGGAGGAGCATCAGTTCAGCTCTATGCTGATGATGCCATATTATACAGATCCTCCAGAGATATTCAATTCAATTCAATTCAACTTTATTTTTAAAAGGCACTTTTCTTAAAACCAAAGTGCCTGTACATTTCAAACAATAAATACAATAAAATTAAAACTAATATAAATCATTAAAAGCTATGCTAAAAAGGGGGGTCTTCAAAGCTGCTTTAAAACTAAGGACAGTCGGGCAATTTCGCACCTGACGAGGTAGAGAATTCCATAGGGTCGGTGCCATAAAACTAAATGACCTAGTACCTGATGTTTTCAAATGGACCCTAGGAATCTCTAGCAATCCTAGTCAGTGGATCGGAGGGCAGGAGGGACAGTAGGGGCAAGGAGTTCTTTCAGGTAGTGGGTCCCGGGTCATGTGGGGCTTTATAGGTCAGCAAACCGACCTTGAAGGTGATTCACCAAGCCACTGGCAGCCAGTGCAGTCCCGGAACACAGTGCATGGCGGCTGGATCTAGAAGATCCAGTCAACAGCCTGGTTGCCCATTCTGCACCAGCTGCAGACGGCAAAGTTCAACCCTGATAGCCCTAGGTATAGGGTTACAGTAGTCAAGGCGGGGAGGAGTAGAGGCGTGGATCAGCGTTGGAAGGTCCTCTGGAGGAACCAGGTGCTTCACCCTGGCAATATTCCTCAGATGGAAAAAGGAAGTTTTGACCACCGCTGACACCTGCGATTTAAGCGTCAGACGGTTGTCAATTATTACGCCAAGATTCCGCACCTGATCTGAGGTTGCCAACTGAACACCTCCAAGCCATAATCCTGAGGGTGATCATCCGGCAAACCCGCCTCACATCGGCCTTTGTCCACGACCAACACCTTAGTTTTCTCCGGGTTTAACCTCAGCCAACTCCCATTCATCCAGTCTTGAATTTCTGCAAGGCAGTTATTAAATACCGACAAGGCAGCATCCTGGACGGGCACAAAAGACATATACAGCTGGGTATCATCTGCATAGCAGTGAAAACCCAGACCATATTGTCTAATAATCACTCCTAATAGCAGCATATACACCGCAAACAACATGGGCGCTAAGATAGAACCCTGCGGTACCCCGCAGGATAGGGAGACTGATGCAGAGCAAAAAATTCCTGACACCAATCTCTGAGTCCTACCCTCGAGGTAAGATCGAAACCATCTGAGGACCATACCAGATAGTCCACAGACAGACCGAAAATGTTCTAACAGCACACCATGGTCAATGGTGTCAAACGCTGCAGAGAGATCAAGTAGTACTAAGATGGATCGAGTCCTACGATCTCTTGCTATGAGGAGGTCATTTAGTACCCGAACCAGTGCTGTCTCGGTACTATGCCTTTTCCTAAATCCAGACTGGAGAGAATCGTAGATATTGTTGTTGGTCAGATGATCTTCCAACTGTACTGCGACCACTTTCTCAATAACTTTACCCACAAAGGGTAAGTTAGAGATTGGCCTGTAATTTGCTAGACAATCTGGATCTAAGGAGGATTTCTTTAAAGAAGGCTTAACTATAGCCTCTTTTAGGGGATCCGGAAAGATCCCCCTCTCCAAAGACTTCCAGACTATCAAAGCCAGGACTTGGCCGATTTTATCCATACAACCCATTAAAAGGCGTGTGAGGCCAGGATCCAAATCACAGCTAGTCGGTCGCATCGCTCGAATGATCATCACAACATCATCGATTATGGGAAGGCTGAAGTCAGACCAACTAAACTGGGTGTTCAACATCTCCTGCCGACCACCATCATTCCCATTGGGGAGGGAAGAGCGGATGTCCAATCTGATTTTGACAACCTTATCTGCAAAGAAGAGAGCAAGTTCCTCACACCATTCTTGAGATAAGGCTCTTCTGGGCTGCAGACAGACTGGATTGCACAGTCTGTCCACAGTCCGAAAGAGCTGAGCTGGTCTATTCCGTGCAGCCGCTATCTCTCTGGACAGGAATTCTGCCTTCTTACGAGAGATTACGGATTGATAGACTACATAATGGTCCACCAAACTAAGCCTGTCATCATCAAGACCGGACTTCCGTCAACGCCTCTCCAGCCTTTGTCCAACCCTCCTCAACTCCCTCACGGTCTCATCAAACCAGGGAGACCTGGGGCGAGAAGTGAGAGGACGAACACAAACTGGTGCAATGGAATCCAGGGCCCCTGTCACTGCCTCATTATAAGCATGTACCAGGTCACCTGGATCCAAGCAATCTGTCGGTAGGCTTGATAGGTCCAACACCGCCATCAGGTCATCTGGGGAAACACCCCCTCAAGGGGCTGTATCGGACCATCTCCAAAGGGGCTGACCTAGCAAGGGTGGCCTCAAAACTGAACCTAATGGTGTGATGGTCAGACCATCCGACCGGTTCCACCACCAAGTCGGATATCCCCATCCCCAAAAGGAACACCAGGTCCAATGAGTGTCCACCAATATGGGTCGAGGAGGAAACAAACTGTGTGAAGCCCAGTGATATCATCAACTGGAGGAAGTCTTGACCAAATCGGGAGTTCATCGTCGACCCAAGCATTGAAGTCCCCCAGAACCAACCATCTGGGGGACCACAATGTCAGGTCGACAATGAAGTCTGCGACTTCCTGCAGGAAGGCATTCTTGTCACCTGGTGGACGGTATACAAGAAGTATCCTGCACCCCACACCCTCGCCCAAAATACACTCAAAGGATCTGGTGACTCCCATCGGTACCTCCACCAGGCCCAGTTCTGACTTAAAACATATGGCAACACCCCCGCCCCTACGATCCTGCCTCGGGCGGTGTATCACCGGAGTACCCAGCTGGAACTGCTGCGGATAAAACAGGCCCAGCATTTTCATCCAGCCAAGTCTCGGTGATGCATGCCAGATCAGATGACCCAACAAGATCGGCTATCACAGCCATCTTGTTTTTAATAGACCTGGCATTGTATAACACCGCCTGAGTAGGATAAGCCTCCGATGATGACCGCCTTACCTGCTGACCCTGATCAGAACCCTTGGGTACGGACACAAGACAGGGAGAGCCCCTCTCCTGTGCCCATTTCACCCCAGGGCATCTCCTTGACCCCACTATCCCTATCCGCCCACTCCTTTCCATTCCCACCCAAGCCCAGCACCAACCCTCCGTCTCCTTCTCACAATCCCCAGAGCCCTACACTTTCTGTAGACTCCCGGAGACAAAGGAGGACAGGAAAAAGGACGGAGGTCCCTGAGCATAGAGGGGGAATAATACCCGACCATCTTATTATCTTTCCAGCACATAAATCACACCACAATTAATAATAATAAATCCTACTCAACTTATAAGACAAAATTACAAATAAAGACTAAAAATCCAACACACAAACAAAAATCTATTAATAAATTTAGTGCTGACAAATTATTAAAAACATATTATTATCTACCCCACCTACAGTGCTATTACCACTGCGGGAAGAGGAGCTTACCACCTAAAGCACAAAAAATTGGCCCATCACTTTAATACTCATTAATAAGTACCCTCATTTTACCCAAAACAGAGTTCAAGGTCTTTTATATGTCCACACCTCTGTGCTCTTACCACTCAGTATGGCTCCAACATTTATCCATCTCCTCTCACGAGACCGATAGTTGTGAATGAACTTAGATATAATTAAAATTTCCTAGTAGTCACCCAGTAATCAAAACACTGTAGCTGCAACAAAAATAATTCAGGGATACTTCACCAAGTTCAAGCAATCCACGCCAGTCCATATAGATCCAAATATAAACAAAATATTCAGAATTCACAGTAGCCAGAGTCCTAAAGGCAGCAAACGAACAGACACCACGAGCAACTCTACCATAGGTTCCAGCTCCACCTAACCCTCGCTACGATGAGGCAGGCATAACCACCCTCCGATAGTACCCCTGCCTCACCTAGGGAGAAAAGCAAACCCCACTGCCCTCTGGAGGCAGGAAAACCAATCCCCCCATCTGGGTCAGGGAGCCAAAACCTCCAATTTTGTGGACCAGAATATCACCAGTCTTACTGCCATTATTTGCCTTCCACTTCCTTATTCCGATGGTACCACACACATAGAAAACCAGTGACATCTTTCCTATAGTCCGGCGAAAATTATATCCCCAAATAGAAACTACAGTTCCGTCACTGGGTTCCAGAAAAGGGAAGAATGCCACCAAACCTCCACCAATATCCTGAGAGAATATCTTCAAGGAATCTTCAAGGTATCTTCAAGGAGTATCTCAGCAGGTTCACAATTTTCACAGTTTCACTTGATTTTTTTTTTTTTATTTAGTTGTTTGATTTAATAACTATTGCTCTAATTCAAGCAGGCGCTTCAATCCCAGGGTACAAACAATCACCCCTGTAACATCAGGACCATGACTGTCTCACACTGGCAAGAGTCACCTAACAGTCTTAAAAACAGCCACCACACAGCACCACAGCAGCCGACTCGCACCAATAATACTAAAAAATTAGGCAGTCAAAGCCACCTCAGTCCCACATATAGTTCTCAAAAAAAAAATCCAAAGCACCCACGACCGTGCCGGTTAATAACACCGATGAAGAAAATTCAATCCTTGCAGATCTCGGATCTCAGCTAAAAGATAGCAGCTCAGCCCCAGCGTTCCCGATATGTTTGAAGCATATAAAAGTAAAATAAACAAACTAAACAAAATAAGATGAACTAAACGAAGTAAAATAAACTAAAACAAAGTTTAAAATGAAGCTCAAACAAAACTAAAACAGAGCTAAAACGAAGGCTGACCCAGCGTGGCCGCCATCTTCTCACCCCTTCTGCCCCAATGCATTACAAATATATCACTGACCTTGGCAGTCTTGTGATATGACCAGCAACAGCTCTGACCTGGAAAATGACTTCCATGTGCTTGAAACCTGGTACAAGAAAAATCTGCTCATCTTGAACACAAAGAAAACTAAGTCCATGTGGTTCCAACAATCCTACTTTGACACAACCTCCCAGCCACCCTTCATCATTAAGACCTCCTTTGGTGTGCCTCTAGAAGAAGTTAGCACTTTCAAATACCTGAGTCTCACGCTTGATGAACACATATCGTTTGACATGCATACATCTAATGTTATCAAAGTCACTAACCTCCTTTACCGCACTGCCCCTACCTCACTCCATTTGCAAAGAAGACTATTGCCTCGGCTACCCTACTCCCTGGCCTCTTTTATGGGGACTCAATAATTCACTCCACTAAGACATCAAATTTGACTAAACTTAGTATGGCCTTTCATGGAATTGTATGCTTTGCTGCAAAGGCACTGGCTCGGGACCACCATTGTGATGTCCATAAAACCTTATGTTGGCCGTCCTTTGCAGCCAAAATGGATTTCCCTGTGCTCTGTTCCACCTTCAAACTTAACCACCTCCCTTTCCCACCCATCCTCTCAAATCTGATCACCCTGAAGGCTTCCCCAAGGACACTTAGATCCTCCCACCTCCCAGTCTTAAATCTCCCTAAAACTCACTTAACAATTGGCAGAAGGGCTTTCTCCACTGCTGTGCCTCAGAAATGGAATAACCTCCCTCACACTCTACTGTCATGTACATCTCTTCCTCACTTTAAAAGACTTTTCAAAGAAATCTTCTTCTCGCCCCCAATATGCAATGGTAACTGCAATTAACCCCTCCTCAGCCTTCCCCTCTCAGTAGTTCTGATCTCCTCTACCATCCTCCCCCACTCTCTCGTCACCCCACCTCTACCTTAATCATGATTCTCTCCACCCCCTGGCTCCTCCTATCCTCCATTTGCTACTGATAGTGCTTAAAGCAACCTCATGTTAGAATAACGATTGTTTTAACTTATAACATGTTACAGGGCTCTTCTAGCCTCACACTTGTACCCCATACTACACACTGATTGTTGTATAACCTAGTGTAAGTTGTTTTACCTGGATGTGACTCAGATTATGTATTTTACTGCTTTTTGCTATATCTCCTGTTTTTGGCTTAGAATATACTGTATCTGAATTTAATTGTTCTTTGATGTATCTCCCGTTATGTTTTGGAATGTATCTGTTCCCCGAGTCACCCCTGAAAAAGGGACTTGTTTTTGTCTCAGCGGGCCTACCTGGTCATCACAATTAAAATAAATAAAAATAAATAAATAAATACCATAAATGCTGGCACCTGAGTACAGCATTAGGGGGATGCTGTATTGTCAGGGTGAGCTGTCCTTTGCATACAAAATGAGGTTCCTTCTTCTCATCTCTGGTGCTGTTCTGCTAGGTGTCCAGGTGGAAGTACATAAAAAGAACCCAAGGCACTTTTTGCAAGAGTAGAGGATCTTCCTCAGTGTCCTGACTAACATTTTCCTTCATGCAATTGTCCAAGATTGTGTGTGGGTGTTTACAGTATGTGTGAAATGGCTGCCACTACATTTACAGTCACTTCACTACCAGTCTTTCATTGCTTGTCAAGCACTTTGGGATACAATGTGTATGGAAAGTGCTATATAAATAGAGGATAACGTATAGGCAGCCATACACAACAAACCTGTTTCTGCACTGAGAGATTTCTATGGCAACCAGGAATCTCAAAAGCAAAGCTTGGGAAGTTCCCTGGTTAACCTAGAAAACTCAAGCTGAAGACACAGGCTTGTCTGTTATGAATGCCCATACATTATCTTTTGTAGTGTTTGGGCATCCATGCCCATTTCAGACACTCCATTTCCTTTCAGTGAACTGGTGGTTTGGGGAGCACTTGAGGGCTGGTAGTGGGCTCGGATTACTGATTTAGTATGTGGCTGGTGACTGCAGCTGTTTCTGTAAATTCACTTTTAAAAAAAAAAGCTTCCAGCTTGATGGGCTAGAAAAAAGCAGCTGTGTGGTGGTATTCTAAGCTGTGCTGCAGTAGTGACGTAACTACTGCAGCACACCAGCATACTGATGTCACTACTTCAGCACAGCAACCCTGTTCTAAGCATGGATTTCCATGCAGAACAACATTCCGCAATACACTATATGCTAATTCTTCTTTGTCTAATTATTTAGTAGATTAACCGTATGCATTATCTATGTGTTTCAGTCTCAGCATAGAGAACGGAAAAGTACTGTGCAGTGTTCTAGCACAATATGACTGTCACGTTCCACTTCAGAGGTGGCTGCACTTGACAGTACAGGGTTGATTTATGTGTTTATTGCAAAGCACTAGCTATAATTTATCAAATATATAGATGCCATTCTTTTTATAATAATCTTATATTTTCTTATGATTGTATTTAGTTTTGTACTCTGCTTTAAAAACCTATAATGTAGTTTTTTCCTTTGCCTTCAATTCCTTGCTCTATCTTTCTCTCACATTTAATAATGTAATTTTCTTTTTGTTTTGCTTATTTTCACTGTGAAGCATTGCAAGAAACACTTTGTATCACTGACAATATACAAAAATAAATAGCATTAAATTGTATGGTAAAAAGAGATAGAGGCTGTTTTGGACAGGGAAATGCAATGACATGCTCAAGGTTGCATTGTGAGTAAGATTGAATAGAGTGATTGAAATCTGGGTCTCCACATTCACATTCTGCACGCCAATCATCTGGTTACACACTGTTGCTCTAAGGTTATAGTCACACTGTGGCAGTTAAAATGTCATAAGGCTGTTAAAACATTTGAAATATTGTACTATGGTTTGTGCCTGCACCTAATGTGGTTTGAAACTATGTTTAAGTATTATGTTCAGACCCTGCTATAAACGTAGTCTTAGGTTCAGTTTTGAACGTGGTTCTGTGTTTTCACTCAGTTTACCTACTGGTGTGGATACAATATTCATATAGTATATGGTTAGGGCTTATTGTTGATGAAAACCGGTGGCTTTCTAAATCTTGTTGTAGGGCAGTTCGAAGGTCAAAAAAGTTGTTGTACTACCGATGTGACATCAGAACGATAGTACAACAGCTTTTAGCTTTGAACTGCCTTCTGATTGGCTCATACCAACAAGCTCGACATAAAAAAATACTGGAAACATGGCGGCGGCAGTTTAGCAAACAGCAAATAGAGGAATCTGCCTGTTCTGACACGAGGAGCTACCATCGCTCCATGTCACAAAAGTGTTTTTTTTTTATTTTAAAAAGTACTAATGGTGACACCGGAGGGAGCAAAAGTGTCGACAAGTGAAACAATCACCAGCGGGAGCAGGGAGAAGCAGGAGTGAGTGGCAGCAAGAGCGGGACAAATTTGAAGGTAGTGGGAATGGGGAGATGCTTGAGTGAGAAACATGACAGTAAAACAAGCCAGCAATGGAAACAAAAAAATATTCATCAACAATAAGCCCTAAGCCATATACTATATAAAACAGTGGATGGTCGCCCATCCACAACTAAGGCTGTTTCCCTCTCGGGAGTTGATGACATCAGAGAGACCTCTCGAGCTTCACTCTCGAGGTCTCAATAATGTCATCATCTCCCTTGAGGGAAACACAGCCTTGTTGTGGATGGGCGACCATCCACTATTTTATATATGTTTTCTCTTTTTGATTTCTCCTCAATCCCATCATGCTGCATAAAAAGTATACTAGAGCAGGATGATAGACATGAGCTGGTTGCTATCTTGCCTGAAAGTAGTGTCTACTGAGTATTTTTAAATGCCCCAAGCCAGACACAGGCTGGATTTTATTATTGTTTTTCATAGGCAACCGTGAAATCACAACATGTGTGACTGATCAGCTGGGTGGTCATTTTAAGAAACCAAATTTTTAGTTGACTATAGGTCACAAGAATATATCCAGGGCAAGTTGTCAAACTATAACAGAAACATCAAAATTTATTGGAAAATTGCAGAGTTTGTATTCAAAACTGATGTGGAGAGAGGTACAAAACAAGGAAAATATAAATAACTTACAATTAAATATCATAAAGTAAAAAGGGAACAAGAAATCAGGTGGTACTAGATTAACTTGACCATTTTTTGATGACCTGGACTGCATACTTTGCACTCGTCCCACATCTAACTTAGTTTTGTTTTAGGCTGTGGAGTCTGTAGTTATTAAGGACCAGAACCACTTAAATAAATGTTAAAGATGTCAAATTCTATGGCTTTGTAGCATAAATCTATTTGTAATAATGATATTAATTCAGACCAGTAATGAATTGTGTGTGTTGGAAGGAGGCACAGAGAGTTATATTAAAACATAAACAGTCTTGTGTGTTTGGGATTTTTGGGGGCTGGGGGGGGGTCTTGGATGAGACAGTTAACTGAATGTTGATTATATTACAGCACAGTGCTGTATGTGTGCGTGTGAGGAGGGTAGGGCATGGGTTGGTGGGGTCTTTTGAGAATATTATAAATTGATATGTATGTATAACCAGCTCATTTCACAGTCCCAGGCAAAACAAACACAATGCAGTTACACTGTAGGATAATATTTATTTGATTTAACTGACAATAAAAACATTACTCCCCTCCACCAATGGCCAAACATTTTTGCACAAAAAGTGGATGATTTCTCAAGACCTGGCATAACTAACAATTGGCCACACTTATAACGTGCTCTCTTAAAGTAACAGTACTAATTGTGATAAAGTGCAACCAGAACGTGATAAGCAAGTATTTTTATAATGTGCAAATTAAAGCAAATACCAAACTGACTCATGCCAATTCATGATAATTATAAATATATATATATATATATGTACAAATGTTAAAAATGACTGTCTAGAAAAGCAAAGAAAGCACAACACAAGGACAAAAACAAAAATGGGGATTATATGGAAACAGGTAACAGTGCTGCTTAGCCATACATTTATTTTATCCCTCTGTACAGACAGTTAGTGAAACCCCATCTGTAATAATATATATACGGTTCTGGAGACCCCATCTCCACAAGGACATAGACAGGATGGAGGCAGTCTGGAGGAGGGCAACTAAAATAGTGCAGGGTCTGCACCAGAAGCCATAAGAAGAGAGACTAAAGGAGCTTAATATGTATACCCTTGAGGAAAGGAGGGAGAGGGGGGACATGATAGAAACAGTTAAGTACCTCAAGGGAAACAACAAAGTCCAAGAGGATAGCATATTTCAGAAGAGGAGATCTGCAAGAACAAGGGGGCACAATTTGAATATAGAGGGGGACGGCTCGGGGGCAACATGGGGAACTATTTTTTCATGGAGATGGTGATGAATGGATGGAACAGCCTTCCTGAGGAGGTCGTCTGGTCAAAAACAGTGGGGGAATTCAAAAATGCATTGGACAGACATAAAGCAATTCTAGTGGGGGGTAGGAGCAAGAAGGCTGTTGGTTAACTAGGATCTGCAGCCTATCTAATAGGTAGGGGAATGGGCAGACTGGGTGGGCCAAGCGGTCCTTATCTGCCATGTTTCAGTCTGCATGTTGCTAAATATAGCCACTACTGGCAAGTTGGTGGGTGCATGCAAAGAAACTCACAAAAGACAAAGAACAAGTAACGCCCCCCCCAATGGGGGCCTACCTTAATTTCCCGCTTGTGTCTCCCATCTGCTCCTGCTGATGGAGTACCTCCATTCTGCCTCTTGATGCCTGTGGGTGTCCCCTGATCTGTTCCCCATTCTTGCTGCCACAGACCAGGTCCAGATATGTGCCCCCAGGTTCCCCAAGTTGCTCCTGTGCCTCTTCAGCCCCTCCAGGGCTCAAGGAGCAGGATCATGAACTGCCAGCATTTGGGCAGGCTGGCAGGCTCACTTGAGCACAAAGTAATGTGCTTTGGCTTTTGGACCATGACTACGGTCATCAGGCAGCTCTTCCAGTGGTCCCTGTCCCCATAAGTTACAGGGTGGGGGCCGATGACTCGGGTTGGACTGGAGGGAGTCAAAAATTTAAATAAACACAAAGTGCCATGTGTGCTAAAGGTCCTGGCCCAGCATCATGAATATTAATGAGAAAGGGACATTAATATTCATGAGTGTGTCTGCTTTTGTGTCAGGTGGCTGCAAGTTTCGGCTGTTGCCAATGTAAAAATGTAAATAATTATGTGTTAAGGGCAGCATCTGTAAGGACATTACTGGGGCTACTAAACAAAGGGGAGAATAAATAAAATAAAATAATTGCTGGCTGCTCCAGACTGTTGAACATTGGGATTCAGGTAAATTGCCTATCTGCTGCCAGGGGGCACTAAATTTCGGCAGCAGTGTCAGGCTCAGGACTGAAGCAAAATGTTTACTATGGACAGCAATTGAAAGAGCACAAAAAGGACTACTAACCTTTGGAGCAAGCAAATAAAGTAAATATTCTGGATGCAGCAGGATGTTATATTTAGGACTGTGTTAAAACTGCAAAGGGACTGTGCATTCAGCAGCCATGTTTATGCAGCAAGAGCCAATCGGAAAGTCAGGATTTCTAGCAAGGAGTGCTGGAACAATGCCAAACACTTATGGGACTTTGCTTGTTGCTTATGGGAAAATACAGGGACCTAATTCAGGCACCAAAACAGGGAGCCTATGGTGCATTGAGTAAGGCTAATGGATATTCATTTTAAGGATTGACAAGTGCTTTCAGCCAATTATTGTGGGAGAAACACGTGGACTCAGGCAATAGGGAGCCTCAGAAGGACTCCATAAAAGACAGTGTTTTTCCTGGCAGAGCAGAGTTCAGGCAGGAGCCCCCCATAGGGTAGGGGGCTCATGCTCCAGTAAATAGGATGGGCTTAGCAATCCAGTGTAAACCCCCCACCAGGGAAGGGGACTTTCTTCTGCCAAGAGAGATAACTGGCTGCAGGCAACAGAAGTCACTAGCCTGGGGGTTGCCAGAAATTGTCCTCCAGGGCTGACAAGTGCCTTTCCACATTTTTGGGAAAACACAGATGAACCTGAACATTCAGCTGTGAGAGAGCTGCATGCATGTTCTGTCTCAGCAGTGAGAGTGCTGACGAAACCTGAAACTTCAGAGTAAAAGAAAGCCATTCTGCAAGTAATCTGAGTGAATAAACTGCTACTTACATGAGCAAGCTTTAAGAGATCTATAAGGGGCAGCAAAGCCCAGCAAGTTTAGAAAGTGACGGTCTGTCTGCACCCTGTATCTGTCTAACACTGAGAAAGGGGGGACATCTGCTAAGTGACCAGAAAAGGGTCCAGATTGAAAAAAGTTTTAATATGACTGGTGTGAGAATGCCTACAGGATTGAAAGGTGAGTACCCAGAGCATGTGGCTCTTACTAATTTTGCATGTGAGGTCCAGTAATTGTCCAGTTGGATCTGCTGATGCCAGCAATGCCACAAGGGACTGTGTAATTGTTGTTGTGAGCCTAAGAGAGCTACAGGGATCAGTTTTGCCAAAATGTCAAGTGTCTCAAGTGTAAAATGGTTACAGTTTCAACTCTGCAACCAAGAAAACTCGGTGAAATGGTTGTGAGCCTTGCCTCAAGCTCCATCAGGCTAAAGTGTGTTAAAAAAAATGGATTTGTCTAGCATGGACTGTAAGCAGTCAGGTCGCCCCAGCCATAGAGAGGAAAGTGCTCAGCCTGATAAAAGACTGTATCTGAGAGCCGAAAGGATCATGGCGGCCATGTTGGCCCATGGTTGAATTGGCTGTGAATAGAAAATATGCTGACTAATAAATGTGCTGAATGCAATGTATCCAACATGGATTAGGCTTGGCACACAGCCTGGTAGTGTGTCATCTAGGGCTCTGCCATATGCATTTCCCCTGAGGGGTATAGCCCAGACGTGGGGGTGAAACTTGCTGGCCCCAGTCCCAGTTTGGTTATCCAGTGAAGTGATTTCAGCCCAGAAAAGGGGCACTGCCAACAGAAGTAAAGGTGAAAGATTCTATCTCAAAAGCTGTAAGATCCTGCAGTCAGTATAGGGGACTGGCTGTTCGCTTTTCCTGCATCCTAACCTCTGGCATCAGAGTCCATTTGCTGAAAGCATCTAATTCTGCCTTGTACAGTTCAATTGTGACTTGTCAATGAAGACATCTAACTGTGAGTACACAGGGACCAACCCTGTGATTGAAGGACTTGTAAATAGTTAAAGTTGCCAAGTTCAGTAATCATTGTCTAAATTCTTTAAATCAAGCAAAGGGTTCAAAGTTTGTCCTATTACAGTTGGGATGTGTTTCAAAAGCAAAGATAAATGTTAATTTGCTTATTTATTTTAAGGACCCCATGTAGCCGGCCAACTACAGCTGCACTGAACAGCAGGCCTGCAATTTTAGGAACTTTTGCACTGGTTACCCAGGTTAATATACAGGATTGCAGGTTCCTAATACAGTCTGGAAACTGGTACCAGTGTGGGCACTAATGGAAAATGTGTAAACTGTATTATGCTGCTAGCTAGATAGCCTGAGATCTGACTACCTCAATGGTTGGTGGATGTCCACTGTGATTAATATTTAAATTTAAGATGAATACTAATTACCTGAATACCAACTGCAATATCTAACCCAACCAAATTACCAAATCCAAATGTGAATATTGTAAATAGCTTGACCTCTTCTCCAGTTTACTCTTCCTAGCCCTTCCCCATGTAAATAAATTGTTGTTGTTTTTTGCATAATCCTGTCTCGTGAGCATATTATTAGTAGAATGTCAACAATTGCATGGGACAGAAATAAAGCAATTATAGTGGTGGGTAGGAGGAAGTAGGCTGTTGATTAACTAGGATCTGCAGCTTATCCAATAAGTAGGGAAATGGGCAGACTGGGTGGGCCAAGCGGTCCTTATCTGCCATCAAAGTCTATGTTTCTATGTAAATGTTATGAAATGTGGGATTTCTGGCTAATAGGTCATGACTGGGGTGGTATATTGGTATTGTGGGTGGGTACAGCATCCCAGAGGGTTGTATCAGGTTTAATCTAGCCTACATAAATATACTCTGGGTGGAGGCACTGCACAATTTTATATCTTGGGAAAGAACCAGTTTAAAGTTACATTGAGGGCCAGCCCACAGGTGCAGCGGTAGCACTACCACTTGCAACGCTGGCAACCTGGGTTTGGGAATGAGCCCAGGGGGCTGGAGGGCCAGCTGGGGGGAGAAAGCTGAGCATCTGTGGACTGCTCGCCTTCTCTGGGGAGGGAGGAGGGCCAAGGTCCGGTGCTTGACTGACCCCAGGTGGAGGCCTGGGGTGCAGCAAGTGCCTAGCCATGCAAGAGATGGGTTGGGCATGGCAGACATTGGTGGATCTCTGTCTTGATTTCAGGGCACATGGTACACCTGGAAGAAAACAGGGAAAATCACATCATGCACTTTGGGGAGATGGAGCACCAGCACAGACCTCAGTGGTCCCCTGCCTGTCCCACACAGTGGCTCAAATGAAGTGACCTTAGTTCAGGGTGCACAGGCCCCACCTCATCCCCACCCAGTGGGAAATCCAAGGCTGTATGGGGGACCACCGTGGGGCTCCAGGTAAGGAAGGAACCGAGGCAGATGCCAGGTGCTTCCGGCAAAGCAGAGTACAGGGGGCAGGGAGGAGAATAAATAGAAAGTTAAAAAAAATACATAATAAAGTTACACTGAGGACCCCAGCCCCTCAACCATGGTTAGACCTACAAGGCAGGGGTAGTGTAGCCCTTCAGATACCCGGCGCCAGGGCTACAAACATGCTGTGTTAAAAGACACAGGGCACAAAAAAGTTTTCATCAGCAAGCTGCAAAACAAAGCAGCTGTGCAATGATATTAGTTATAAGCAAACACCAATGTTAGTGCTCAAAGAGTAAATACAATAAGCAGCTATATTATCTGTAAATATCTCCATGTAAAACAGCCTGACGTATTGGCAGCAGCATAATCAGTAGAAAAAATAGTAATGTTTTCAAGCACAGTACTGAATAATAAATAACTTATTCTCCAATTTGATACAATATTGGCAGCATAAAATGTACCAAAAAGGGGGGAATTATACTTTAACATAATAAATTATCTGTATCTCCATATTAAAGGAAAGGAGTTAACTGGAAGTGGTCACTGAGGCCAGGAGGGCTACCCAAATTCAATGTGCACTGCCATAATTATTCCTGTATAAGTAACCTGCCATCCTGATCTCCCCCATGAATATTCATAAAAATTCTTTCAGTGTCTTGAAAAACAAAACTGTGCATTCTGCCAATTCTCTCTGTATGTTGGGCTAAAGCACTGATACCACTACCTTTATTAATGCTTCGAAGGTGCTCACGTATATGATCTGTGAATTAATAGTGCCGTGCTGATAACTTGGATAGTCCCTGAATAAAACTCAGGTAACATGATCATGATGGAATTGGTTATAGCATATTTTTTACTCTTTCAATATGGGCAATGAAACACAGCAAGGCACCTTTGTCACAATGGAAAATACATCAGCCAACACTAGTGAGACTACTTACGTGAAGTCCAAAGTGGCAGCTAACATAAATAATAAAGCTTTAACTTCATCTGGAAGAAACATGAAAAGAACCACCAGTGAAGAACCACTATTCAATTTAAGAAAAACAAAAAGGTGAATCAAAGGTAAAAATTGATGGTGTCCGTGTTTGAGCGCACAAGGAAACAATTGACTGAACAACACAATCAGTTGATGGCAATGGAAAATGGTAACAGTGATAACAGTGAAAGCTGAGAGAGAGAGAGTGAGAGAAAGAGAGAGGGATGGAAGAGAGACTACACAGACAGGCATCAGAACTGAATGCTCTCTTCTTAAATGTTTCACGCTTCAGGTTGCTCAGTTCAAAATTATGCCCTCTCAAGAAAGATGCCAGATACCCTTACAAGCTCAACCACAGATGCAACATCATGTTTAGCCAATGCACCACCAGATGAGCAAGTAAAGGGCACCATGCAGCATGCAGCACAAGAATGTACTCAGACACATCATGACATTAATCAAAACATGGGTGTCACTGGAACCTTTTTCTCTTCCCAGCCCAGCATGGCCTCTTTCACACAAGATCTCACGTCTGAAGAAGTGACATGGAATAACTTTTAAAACTGAAATTTCTGAAGTGAGTCATTCAAAGCAATGAGAATCACTAAAGTCTTTCTTTATTGTTGTATTTTTTTTGAAAATGGAAAGTTTATCTTCAGTAAAACAAATATGTAAGACTTGAATGTAACAAGAAGGCACAATACGTAATACTTATGTTTACTTAAATTGGCATAATTAAAGTTTTGGAAGCATATGTTAACAGTTGGTGATTTCCAAGATGTTTTAAAAGAACAGGTATGTACAATGTCTTAGTTTAACACAGCTGTATGATAATTGCAAATCTTTTTCAGTGCAAATCATAGTTGAATATTTCAGCTATAAGCACACACATAAATGAATCACTTTATATAATTTTAAGGAACTTGAAGAACTCTATCATGCCCTCCCCTCTTCTTCTGGCTGGCAGTGAGTACATCTTCAGTTCCCTATGGCAGTCCTTGTAGGATCTGCCCTGTTCGCCATGAATCATTCTGGTTACCCTACACTGCACTGTCTCTAGCCTGTCTTAGTCTTCCTTAGGTGGGGATTCCAGAACTGGGTACAGTACTCAGAATGGGGCCTCACCTGCGATTTATAGAGAGGTAGAATTACCTCCCTCTTCCTGCTTATCAAAGCCCCTCCCAATACACCACAACATTTTGGTTGCCTTGCTGCAGGCCTTGTTTTATTGTCTAAATTGTTTTAGGGAGTCATGTATGATGATTCCTAGATCTTTTTCTTCAGAAGTAGTGCCCAGCATAACCCCTTCCATCCACTATTCTGTTCTGGGTTCTTGTTCCCTAAGTCCATTGCCTTGCACTATTTGGTGTTAAATTTCAACTACCAAAGCATGGACCGCTTTCTTTTCGTTGCAGATCCTTCTACATCTCCCTTACCCCCTCCTCACTGTGTACTTTGTCATAAAGCTTAGTGACTTCTTTGAAGGGACACATCTTGCCCCGTATTCCTTCTCCCATGTCACTGATAAACATACTGAAAAGGAGTGAACCTAGGACTGACCCCTGTGGCATCCCACTGGTGACTTCACTCCTCCATCTTGACTCAGTTTACCATTACCCTCTGCTGTTTTTTCCCAAACCAACTCCCCACCCATCTAACTAGGTCTTTCACTGCACCAAGATCCTCACTTTCTTCAGTAGCCTTCTGTGTGGCAAAGAAAAAGGAGTAAGGAAAAGGACATTTAATGTAAGAAGGGCAGGGGGGAAGGAGGGCATGGGGAAAGGGAGGAGTGAAGGACCAAGCTGTAAATGAAGGGTTCAAATTGTTATAAAGATTCTTAAGCTGAAATGCATGAAAGGTTAGGAAAATAATAATCAATTGTTATCCCAAAAACGGTTTTCAAACAAGAGTATGCTCAGGTCCAGGAATATTCAAGCCTGAAAAGAAAAAGGAAATAATTCACGTTAAAAACCCAAATATCAAGCAAATATTATTTGTAACCAAAATTAAAATGCAAGTACTAGGAATTAAATAAATATTCCCATAAAATTCAGAAGCCCCACCTACACAAAAAGCAAAAAATTGAATACTGCTATTTCTTTAGGAACATCTCCATGTAACTTACCATATCTATGTCCAGAATCGAGTAAAGTCAATCTCCTCATTGAGGCCATTAGGACTGGAAAACTTGTACAAGTAAATATCCAAAGTGTCTCTTTCTTGAGGAGGTAGAGCACTCCCTCTAAAAGATTTGCAGCAATGTTCCAGTACTATACAGTTGAAGAGTCCAGTTTTCCATTATGACATATTGCAAAGTGCAAGCCTAAAGCCTACATCTGCAACTAAATAATTGGTGGGTATTTTCTCAAAAAGTAGCTTGCAGCTGGCTCCGTGGTGCCAGGTGATGAGGGATCTCCTGGCACGCTGATGACCCAGTTTGCACCCGAGCCTGGGATGACAGGAGTGGAGGCCAGCAGGGAGGGAGTCAGAGCGCCCCTTGGCAGCTTCCCTCCCAGGGGCGAAAGGCAGTGCTGGATTGCTTTTCTGGTGGTTCCTAGTGGCAATGAGTGGTAGTGTCCTCAGCAGTGTGGAGAACCACCCACTCTGCTGCATGTCCTGGCCCCAGGATGCTGCGTGTGGCTGCCTGATTGTGGGAGATGGGAAGGGCAGAAAAGTGGAAAAACAGCCCACCCAGCTGCAGGATGATGACTGTCTCATTCCCTAATGCCATGCAGTCATCCTGTCAGTAGGCAACTGGTCTGATCCCCTGGCTGCCCTGTGGTCAAGGTATCAAGAACTATCTCCCTCTCTCCATGGCACCCCCCTTACATGAATAAATAAATAAAAATGCATGGGAGAGCATCGCTCCCTGAAAGATATGTTACTTAAAAACTTATGCACCAACAGACCAAAGATATAGTGATCTTTTAAATGTGGACACAGTTTCAGCAATAGGACCCCTTAATGTGCTGCGAGCATTTATGCAATTTGAGAGAACTGCCTTGAAGTCAAAGTGTTTACAGTGAGAAGAAATTAGCTTGCACGCTTATATTTCTTTTTTTTTTTTATTAACTTCATATTTTGAGAAGTACGAAGTTGGGTATTTATTTGCACATATCACTTTATAGAGTAGAACTCTTGCACTCTGTCACAGTGTTTCATTATAAAGTATTTATTGGTGTTGATGTATATACTTGCTATGCACTTTAATACACACAGTCATGAATACCTAACAATATACTGGCACTGTCTCTTTAACAGTTCCTAATATAAGCAGTACCATTAGGGGAGGCCGTTTACTCTTGAAAAAGCTCACTTTTGAGTGAAACACATTGGGCATAGGCTGTGGTTACTGGTGGAGGAGTTCTTAATTGAAGTTGTTGTTTACTTGAATTGAATTGCTGCTAGGAATATGCTGGATGTAAATGGATGAACTTTTAAGAAGGAACATTAAAAGCTGAATTTTATTCCTGATATCCAGGTCTGGACAACACTTATTGGGATAATTACAGTACTATCTGTGGGTACGATGCAAGTTCTTAGACTGTGTTTGCCTTGAATGACTGTGTTTTGTAGGTGTCGGTGCCCCATTTTGTCCCTGCTTGTTTATTCTAGCTGAGGCACTGCTAGCTCCCAGGTGTGACCCACAAAACCATACCTCAGCTTATCAAATCAGACACATTTATATACTTAAACTGGACATTTCTCTGGTCACTTGGCAAATGTCCACCCTTCCTGTGCTTTGGGCTACACACGGTGCAGACAAACAGTCACAATTAGTACGCTTTGGGCTTCGCTGTCCCTCAATAAGTTCTCACACTTGCACTTTTCAGAAGCAATTTGCTCACTCAGATCACTTAAAGAAATGGCTTGGTTTTCTCTGAGGTTTCAGGCTTTCTTCAGCACTCTCACTGCTGAGGTAGAACATGCGTGCATCTCTCTCACAGCTGAAGGCTCAGGTTCACCCATGTTTTCCCCAAAACATGGAACGGTACTGGCCAGCCTTGGAGGACAATCTCTGGGAACCCCCAGGCTAGTGACTTCTGTTGCCTGTAGTCACTTTGTCTCTCTAGCAGAAGAAAGACCCCTCTCCTGTGGAGGAGCTTGCACTGAATCACTAGACCCATTCTGTAGCAAAGAACCTGAGCCCCCACTCCTGCAGAGGGCTCTCGCTCGAACTACTCTCAGCCTGCGAGAACAGTCTTTTATGGAGTCCTTCTGTGGTTCCCAATTGGCTGAACCCACGTGTTGCTGTCTAATTGGCTAAGACCATCTGGCAGTCCACAAGATGAAGACTCATTAGGCTCACTCAATGCACCATAGGCTCCCTGTTTTGACACCTGAAATAGGTCCCTGCAGCTTTCCCATAAGCCTTTTGCAATGTCCCATGAGTCCTAGTCAAAAGCCCCACAAGTACTGGCTGAAATCCCAGCTTTCTGACTGGCTGTTGCTACACAGTCATTGCTGCTAAAACGCACAGTCCCTTTGCAGATTACTACAGTCCCAAATATAGAGTTCTGGTGCAGCCAGGCAAAATACTTTATTTGTTTGCTTGCCCCACCATTTTGTAGCCACAACTGTGCCCTTTTAAATGCTGCCAGATCAAGCATTTTGCTTCAGTCCTCAACTTGTCACTGCTACCGAAATGCAGTGCCCCTAGGGAGCATATAGGCATTTTCCCTGATTCCCATATGTTCACAGTCTGGAGCAGCCAGCAATGATTTTGTTTTAATTATATTCTCATTTGTTTAAAAACCACTTTAATGTCCACAGTTATTTACATTTATTTACAAATCTTTATGCTTGTCACTAGTGCCAATTTTTTAGGCCCTGTTGCACTAGGACAGGTGGGTCATGAATATTAATGGTGCTCTCACCAATATTCATGAGTTCTTTTCCTTAAGCACTCATAGCACTCATTATTTACAAAAGAAAGAGGGCTCTCCTAGCCCTTGCTGAAGTCACCGGTCCCCATTTAGGCAAGAAGGGGCACCAGGACCTCTGAGCACCTCCACAGTGACAGCAAAGTTGGCATTCGGGAGATCAAAGGCATGGTTTGTGCATGTGCAAGGCCGGCTAGCACTGGAGTGCTAATGCAACCAGTGGGGGATTATGACTCAGCTCCTGAGCCCAAAAAGAGTCAAACTGAAACACTGGGGTTGCTTGGGGGCCTGGGCTGCAGCAG
Organism: Neoceratodus forsteri; assembly: GCA_016271365.2. Taxonomy (NCBI): domain Eukaryota; kingdom Metazoa; phylum Chordata; order Ceratodontiformes; family Ceratodontidae; genus Neoceratodus; species Neoceratodus forsteri. The sequence goes on from JADMNL010000022.1 coordinate 345,542,544, forward strand.
TGATGTGGGGACAAGATCAGGGGACCCAGCAGGCAAAAATGGGAGGCAGACAGGAGCAATGGGTGAACGGGCAAAAAGGTAAGCCCCCATTTGGGGAGGTTACATTTGTTTTTACTCTGGTCCTGGTTTTGTCTGCCTTTCATTGCATTCAGTGTATTGTTGTCCATCAGCACCTGTAAGAAGTTTGAGGTCACCCCATCCCATCTGGGATAAGTTCAAAGTTTAGCCAAATACTAAAGAAAAGCATGTTTATTAAGGCTATAATATTCTAAAGTCTAAGGATTCCAGTATTTTACAGTATGTCAATTTCAATGTCTGTGAGTGGTTCTGCTTGGCTTCAGTGCATGCCTTTGTCTCCTTTTTAAAATATTTTCATTTCACTACCATGGTTTTTATTCTTTCCTTGAACTGTGTTCGTTTCTATCTGTACATGTAATGTGGGTAGATTTCCATCTCAAAATAGTGGGCTAGTTTTCCAAGTATTCCTCTGATGGTTCTGGGTTCATATCCTGTGCCATCCTATTTTTATATTAATAAATGAAGTTTGCCTGGTGCTTGGCAAATAATGTGACTGGAAGTGTGAGCAGTTCCCATTGTTCACCTGCATTAGCAAAGTAGGTTTTAATCACTTTAATGTCAAGGTTTGCCTTCTTTGCAGTGTTTTATTCTCTTGCTGTTGAATACATTCTAGTTGGTCCTGACTAGTGGTACTTTGACCATATTGCATTTCTGGTGTGATCTTAGTTGTTTTGTGTGTCTGTTCTGTTGGTTATGCAGATTCATTTTCTATATGCTATCCTACAACTGGGTGTGTTTGTGGGTTTGGCTGCTTGTTTACATATTTTTTTGCATGTTTTCCTAGTGTGTGTTAATTTTTCCCATGATACTTGTGACAGGGTTGAATAGAACCCAGTCCCAGTTGTTATGGAGAGTTTGAATGCAGGGACCTGTTCTGTTCTTTCCTTTTCTGTCTCTTCTCTGTCTGGTTGCACAACCAAATATTTCCTGTGAGACCTAGGATTTGATCACCCGACAGTCTTGCAATTCTTTGCGTCTCACTGTCTCTCAGTCTTCCCTTGCTGTTTTTATCTTTTCTTCCCTAGCATATTTACTGGTATAAAAATATATGCAAATCATTCTGTGGAATGTAACTTATATTGGGATCCCTTTGTTTAGAAATTACATAGTGTTATTGTTGAAATGTAAATAATTATAGTTTAAGATTATTGCAGAAAGCTATTGGAAACTCAATGGGTTAACCTGAAATGCAAATTTTAAGTCTTTTGCAGAAGCTGTGGAGAAGGGGCCTTAGTTCTGGGGCATTGTGTTCCTGCCTGTACCTGCCCAAAATATACAACAACAATTTAGAAAAAAACAGGATGCTTGTTAAGAAGGGGGGTTGCAAGGACTTTTAAAAACAAATCTGCAATTTCTTGCAAGACTCACAGAGATTAAAGGAAAACTCAGATGTATCTACTGTTTATTTGGCATTTGTAAATAGTTTTATGGAACAAATTTATTTTTTTATGTTACTGCTAGTATGAATAAATAATTTTTGAGAAGTCTACAACTGCTCCTGATTTTCCTATGTTTCCTGACCTATGCCTCAATGACAGATGGTGTAAGAAGTGGGATTTACACTGTGCATACTCTTAGCCAGGAGTTTTGTGCATGGGTACTGGACCTAGTACCAGGGAAGCATAGAGAAAGGCATGGATTCTGCAGCAGCAAGTCCAGGAGTGGTTATCAGGAGAATGGCAGGCAAACTAGCAGAGACAGAAGTCCAAGCTGAGATTGTACAGCCAGCATAAGTTATAGAAAAAAAACAGGCAGTGCCAGAACCTGAAAGCCTGACTGCCTTTTTCAAATGGTGGGCTATACAACAAAAAGAGACGGAGAAACAGAGAGGAGAGAAAAGAAGCAACAGATGAGAGAAGAGATGCAGCAACAGGACCAGCGATGGCTGGATGCCTTGCAAGCTATCAAAGACAGAGGATCTGGCACAGATCCAGATGATCAACAAAACACAAGCAACTTAAAAGCCATTAAACTTACAAAGTTGTGTCCCTCGGATGATATTGAGGCATATCTGACAACTTTTGAAAGAGTTGCCCCAGCCTGCCAATGGCCAAAGCAGCACTGGACAATCAGACTGGTAGCCCACCTGACAGGGAAAGTTCAACCTGCCTATAGCAATATGGACAATGCACAGTCAGAAAACTATGTCCTGGTGAAAAGCAAAATCCTGAAAAGGTATGACATCTCAGAAGAGACCCACAGGCAGAGATTTCGATCTCTGAAGTACAACTCAGTTGACAATCCTTGAGCAGTCTTCACCTGACTCAGAGAACTCCTGATAAAATGGCTCCAACCAGAAGGCAAAAAAGTCACACAGATCATCAACACATTTGCAATGGAGCAATTTATCAACACCCTGCCTACAGATGTGCAGCTTTGGGTAAAGGAACACCGAACAGAAAGTGGGGAAAAGGTTGTTTCGTTGGCCTAGGACTACCAAATGGCCATAGAGACACCACAGCAGCAAGGTAACAGCCAAACTAAACTAAGCACCAGTAAGACACACTTTTTCTGATTTAAACTCCAAGTTTGGTAAGAACTCTGGTGGAGGCAACAAATCTGTGCCCAAAGACGTTATTTGCTATAACTGTAATAAGCCAGGCCATATTGCAAGAAACTGCCATAGTAAGGAGAGTGGCATTGGAACAGATTTGTCCTTGACAAATTGGAGCAAGTACTTAACAGATGTGAAGGTGGGGGATAGGACTGTAAAGGGACTTATTGATTCAGGAAGCTGACAGACCCTAGTGCATGTTGAAGTGCTGGGAAAACACTGTGCAAAAGGACCAGGTACTGGTGTCATCTGCATCCACAGGGACACTCGATACTATCGCACCACCCAAGTAACTATGATCATTAAGGGTGTGTCGCACCAAATGAAAGTGGGGGTAATACCTAAGTTACCTATACCTGTGATTATTGGAAATGACTTTCCAGGATTTACTGAGTTAATCAAAGAAGGAGTAAATTCTGATATTTCAGCAGCTGTGGTGACAAGAGCTCAGGCAAAGAAAATTTCAGATGGTGGGGACTCTTTTCCTTTTACTGATTTTGATCGGACTTGTTTGAGCACAGCTCCAAGATCTGGAAATCCAGGAAGGAGAGATGATGCCTGAAGAAACTGTGGCAACAAATGACTGATGGATATAAAGGGTTAACATATGAAAATGCTGAAGCTAAACTGATAACTGATTGTGATTTTGTTTCAGAACAAGGTAACAATGTTTCTCTCCAGGGTTATTTTAAGCAGCTGGGGGTGAAACCAAAACAGGGTGGACCAATTTTTATGTTTGCTTGCACGCATGTGCAAGAATCATAGTGCCATCATCCGAGTTTTTGGAGGTGTGTCACCCCCTCTTCCAATTCAGTCAGTGTGTTGGCAGGCACTGCCCCAGTCCGCTATCGATGCTGGAGCTGCTCCAGACAGCTCCAAAATGCAGTGGCGCATATTTGAAAGGGGAGCTTACACTCAGTGAGCAGCGCATCAGATATCGCCTGCCCGCGCGCAGCTCCCCCACACACACACACACACACACACAAACACGCACACATACTGCATGCTGCCCCCCCACTTTGCATGTAGCAGCCAGGGTTGCAATCCCCATCGGCTGTGCTCGCTCCCCCCAAAGCCTTCTACATGCCACGCTGCAACTCATAGTATAGCCAACGGGGGTGCCCAATCCCCCGTCAGATCCACTGTTCTCCCCCCCCCAGAGTACAGGGTGCCATGCTGGGAGCCCACCCACAACATCTTTGAAAAAAACAGGATGCTTGTTAAGAAGGGGGGTTGCAAGGACTTGTAAAAACAAAACTGCTATTTTTTGTGAGACACACAGAGATTGAAGGAAAACTCAGATGGATCTTCTGCTTATTTGGCCTTCGTAAATAGTTATACAGAACACATTTATTTTTTTATGTTACTGCTAGTACGAATAAATACTTTTTGCGAAGTCAACAACTGCTCTTGGATTTCCTATACTTCCTGACCTGTGCCTCAGTGATGACAGTACACTATGTAGCATGGCTTGCAGAGGTCTATAGCTTTAACGGAGCACTGTAAAACCCATTTGGCCTCTTAGTGTCTGTAATGTAAAAAGACACATTAGGATTGATCACATTATGTAGACCCATTAGGACTGATCACATTAAGTAGAGATTGCGGAAGTAACTGGCAGTTTGATTCTGATTCTATTTTTCCTTTTAAAAGTGGAAAACAGACTGCTCACCATACTGGTTTTACCACACAGAAAGTGTTTGTTTATAGTACTTGATCAACTCCCACTGTATCTTTCCTGAACTTGGGAACACCACTAACACAGTCTAGTCACTCATTATATAATGAAATGGGAGAAGACTATTGATTCATAAGTAGCTGCATTGTCTGGGGTGTTTCTGATGCTCAGGAAGTATGCAACAAGAGTAGATCAAGGATTTGAAACAAAACAAGATGGGATACTGTTACATCATAAGAACTAATATGATGCAAAAAGGGTTGACAGTGTCCCTTTAATTGGGAGGTATAAAGTTCTATACTGTTTTAACTGTGGAGGTATACAACTTTAATTGGGAGACACACAACTTTAATTGTGGAAGCTTACTGGGAAATACATAATAATGGATCCTGTGGGGGCTTACACTCCATCCCACACAGCTTGAATTGTGGATGTTTACTGGGAAATACATGATCATGGATCCTATGGGGCTTAATCTCCATTCATTTATTATATGGATATTTACTGTGCGATCAATAAAATAAATAAATAAATAAATCAGTCAGGATCAAATGCTCTTCTCACAGTTTTCACTTTGATATCTTGCCAAGTAATGTAGGCAAACTAGGCATACAATGTAATCCAATGGCAATTACTTGCTTACACAGTATACTGGGAAATTTCACACTGAGCTCTTCAAATTTAGGAATGAAGAAGACCCGTTCTGTGAAGTAGCTCTCCTGATAGTTCCCTTGCATATTTTTTCAAGATATTGAATGTCTCCACATCCTCTAATCCTTTTGTTTTGGTGTGAATTTCATACTTGTGAAAGGTATCTGGATTGACAGAACTGGAAACCAAAGCCCTCTGTTTATCCACATGACAGGTACAGTATGGGCAATCACAGTGCAAGCTTTCCTACACTGCTCCCCCAATGTGTCTCAACCCTGTCATAGAGGAACTACCACATGGTGGCCAGGTAGTTTAGACTACACCCATTTAATTATTAGCCTCTCACGTGAGACTGCCAACAAGCATGTCAGTTAGTGCCAACCATGTAGGTGGTTTTGTGATACAGAGATCTGCCCACTAAGAACTAGATTAAGAACACCACAATTCCCATAGTCCACTGAACAGCCCACAGATGATAATGGCTTCCAGCCACTACTGACCTGGACTTGATCTGAACCAGTGACCTAGACATGAAAGGCACCTTAAGCCTCCACCAATCCACTAAGCCATCCAGTCCCCTCTACTTGTTCACTCATCCTTTTACATATGAAAGAGCTGTATTTTGTCTGGTAGTGATGTCCCATTCCAATATTTGAATATTGTAATCATGTTACCCCTGAATCTCTGCTTTTTCAAGATGCACAATAACAGTTCTATCAGCCAGTCCACATAGTTCATATTCTGAAAGCCTTAAAAGAGCTGGTGACATGTTCAGGAGAACTTTAACAAAACCTAAAATTTAGACACAATCCAGCTTGTATTGCCCATTGGTGCTGTATTCCTCCTCCCTATTCTTTATTACTGAGGACCGTGTTGTATGGTATGGATTGCACGCCCATTGTCTCACGCTGTTAACCAATGGGCGTGCAGCCCTACCGAGCTGTCACTCAGTGGGCGGCGGGGCAGCAGGCGGGTTGGGTGCTGCTGCCTGCCGGCTGACAGGGGAGAGCGGGGTGGTGGGGCTCAGTGGGCAGGTGGGGAGGGGGGTACACTAGACCACCAGAGTAGTAGGGGTATGTTATGAGTTACAGATGCCTACGATCGGGCAGTGATCGGTCCACTGGACCACCAGAGATATTGGATGTGGGGGGGTTATATTACTGATGCCCGTGATCGGGCACATAGAGGTCCACTGGACCACCAGGGATATTGGACGTGGGAGGGGTTATATTAACAATGCCCACAATTGGGCAGAGTGCGGTCCACTGGACCACCAGGGATATAGGACAGGGGGGCTTATTCTTATAGACAAATGCCCGTGATAGGGCACATTACGGTCCACTGGACCACCAGGGATATTGGATGGGGGGGTTCTTTTAGACAAATGCCCGTGATTGGGCTGTAGGGGGCATCGGTCCCATGACGGCTGCTGCCTGGCAGGGTGCCAGGCACAAATCGTCGGGAATCGGCACACCTGCATGCTAATGGCATGCAAATGGGGCCATAATGAGATGCAAATGGCCCCCTGTGTGCCTTGCATAAATTATGGCCCCATTTGCATGTCCCCTTTTGAATATCGCAGGTGCTGTGCATGGTGCAATGGCACTTGCGCTAGTGCATCTCCATGCTTCACTCTGGCCACTTGCGCTGGTGCAGTGCCACTGCGCCATGCATAGTGGGGGTGGCCATGGTGCAATATTCAAAGCTGCTGCGCCATAGCGCAGCTCCGTTGAATATCGCCCAGGCCACAGCCCTGTGCAACAAAGTTTAGCTGCTCCCAGGCTTGCGCCACAGCCTGGCGCTGTTTGAATATCCGGGCCTATGTTTTTAAAAGTCCTCTTTGAGGCATCAGAAGCTTTTAACCACCTACCATAGGTCATTCTGTGCTAGATCTTCTCAAGTCTGTCGATGTCTTTCCTCAGTTATGTGGACCAGATGTGCACACTATACTCAGGATGGGGTCTGACCAGTGAACCACACAGTGGTACTACAGTATCTCCCAATCTGCTTATATAGTTTTTTTTGATGTACTACATGGTTTATCGTTGCAAGTTGTTGCCCTACATTCTTGACCCCAGTTAGAGTTGCTGGTGATCATTAGCCCAGGTTTCTTTCCTGATAGTTTCTGCAATCTCTGTGTTATTTAGGAAGCATTTTGATTTCATAATCTTACCAAGATACATAATTTTGCATTTTCAGTGTTGCAGTTTATCTGCCATTGTTGTGCCCACTTCTTGAGCATGTCCAGATCACTTTATCTTTTATTAACCTCCTGCTGAGATGCAACTTGCCTTCCTATTTTGGTTTAATCAGTACACTTGGCAAGATCTCTACCTCCAATTATAGCGGTAACCACCCATGACAAATGATATTATCAGGCCATGAATGGGACATTTGCTACTTTAATACTTCTGTCTGCCGCCAGATGGCTTGTGAGCTGTTGTTCTGCTTGCCGTCTCATTTGTAACATGGAATACACATTTACAAACAATACTTAATACACATCTGTGTCTGACAGCACCAAATTTTGTATTTTATGTAAGTTCATTCTTGCAACCATCCTCTTACACATCTAGCAATCACACCAAACAAAACACAGCTCACATGCTACTGTACATACAAGCATAAGTATGTACAAACATACGATAAAAGGCAGCAGAAGAAGATCATCTGGTCTATCGCATCTGCTTAGTAAGTGATGCAGGGTCTGGCTTATAATTTATGCCAATGACCCTGCCCCCCCAACCGTCCCTCCCTCTCCCCCCTTCCTTGGTCCCAAGTGTGCCCCTTGTGCTTTTCCCAGGCTCTCTTAAATGCTACCACCATCCTTGCTAATACCATCTCCTCTGGCAGCTCATTCCAGGCAGACACAACCCTTTCCATATAGAAATGCTTCCTTACAGCATTTTTGAACCCCTCCACACCATCAATTTTAAGCTGTGCCCCCTAGTGGTGCTATTGTCACTCATTTTAAAGAGACCTTCCCTTTTCACTCTGTTAATTACTTTCATGTGTTTGAAGTTCTCTGTCATATCACCCCTTTGCCTCCTCTCTTCCATAGAAACATAGACATTGATGGCAGATAAGGACCGCTTGGCCCACCAATTCTGCCCATTTTTCTTCCTATTGGATAAGCTGCAAATCCTAGTTAACCAACTGCCAACTTCCTCCTACCCCCTACTAGAACTGCCTTTTGTCTGTCCCATGCATTCTTGAATCCCCCCCCCAGTTTTTGAGCCCACAACCTCCTCAAGAAGGCTGTTCCATGCGTCTACTACCCAAACATCTAGGGAGTACATACCCAGGGCTCCCAGCCTCTCCCCATAGGACCTATCCTGTAGCCCCTTGATCATCTTGGTTGCTCGTCTCTGGACCACCTCCAGCATGTTGAGGTCCTTCTTAAGGTAAGGATGTCAGTACCTCACTCCATATTCTAAATGTTGTCTTACTAATGAACTGTACAACGGTAAAATAACCTCGCTCCACCTACTAATGAATCCCCTTGCCATACACCCCAGCATCTTGCTAGCCTTCGCCACTGCCTTTTTACACTGAGAGGTGTGTTTCAGGTCACTTGTAATCACTCCCCCCAGATCATTTTCCTCTTCAGAAACAATTACACGAACCCCTCCTATGTTATACTCTGTCCTAGGGTTCTTGGCCCCTATGTGCATCGCTTTGCACTATGTGACATTGAAACCAAGTTGTAAGATTTCTGACCATCTCTCTAGTCTGGCGAGATCCTCCCTCAAGTCCTGAATCCCCTCCTTGGTGTCCACTCTCCCACAGAGTTTGACGTTGTCTGCATACTGGCATATTTTGCCTTTAATGCCTTCCCCGATATCACTTATGAAGACACTGAACAACACTGTCCCCAGCGCTGATCCCTACGGGACCCTGCTGGTGACCTCCTTGGTGCTGGAGAACTCACTGACAACCACTACTTTCTGAGTTCTACCACTCAACCAGTTCTCAACCGATCTTACCATATTCTCCGCCACCCTTAGATTCCTCAGTTTCATTATTGACCTTTTATGTGGTACAGAATTGAAGGCCTTGCTGAAGTCCAGGTATATGATGTCCACTGCCTGGCCTTGGTCCACTGCCCTCGTGACCTAATTGAAGAACTCAGTCAGGTTCATTTGACATGATCTGTATACCACAAATCCACGTCTTTCGTCCTGTAGACCATTCTCCTCTATGTACCTCACCAGCCTTTCCTTAATCCATGAGTTTACATACTATTGAGACCAGGCTGACTGGCCTTTAATTATCCAGGTCATCCTTGGGTCTGGTCTTGTGAAGTGGCACCGCATGAGCATTGTCCACTCCAGCAGCACCACTCCCAACTCCAGAGATCTATTGAAGAGAACAGCTAGCAGCACTGCCAGATCCTCCACTAACTCTTTCAGCACCCTGGGGTATATCTTGCCTGGTCCTGGGGATTTGTTCACCTTCCGGGCTATCAGCCCCTCCCTCACTCTTTCATTCCCAATTACCCCTATGGCTTCCCTTCCTGTTCCCTCCATCCTTCTCCCTGCACATGGTTCTCCCTCCCACACATTTAGTACTATATCTCTGTATCACAGATTTCCCTACTATTAACTGCGATTTATTTATTGTTACCATTTGACATTTTTAAGTCATGGTAGTGATGGAATTCATATAACTACCCATTTTATGTTCTGAACTTCTGTACAGTATGTTGCCAAAATAACAGATGGCAGTCAAATTCTTTTAATAATCTTTATTTTCCAACAACATAACAGTATGCCACAACATATTGTATTGTGTAAAAAAAAAATACTATTTAGAACAAAAACATGCAAACATGGCACTTTTTTTAAAGAAACAAGTCAGAACGTAAATTAAAATATTTTGCAGACACAAATATGCAAATGAAACTATGCATATACAAATATCAGACTCACAAATACAAACGCATTTTATATCAGTGGGTGCCCTTCACTTTTGTGACATTGTGGAGGAGCTGAAGGGAAAGGTCTGCCTGTTTGTGGATGATACAAAAATTGGCAATAGAGTGGACACTCCAGGGGGAGTGGAAAGGATGTGCAGAGACCTGAAAAAAATAGAGGAGTGGTCAAGAGTATGGCAGCTGGGTTTCAATGTGAAAAAATACAAAATAATGCACTTGAGGCACAGAAAATCAAAGGCCAAGTACAAAATGGGTGGAATGTTAATGGCAACCACCAAGCAGGCGAGAGAACTGGGGTGATCATATCTGATGACCTAAAGGGTGCAAGGCAATGCAACAAGGCAGTTGGGAGGGCTAGTTGTATCCTGGGGCGAGTACAGGGGTGTTGGCAGGCATACGCACTGTATGTAGCAGAGTACAGTAAAAAAATCAGGCAGGAGCAACAAAAAGAGGAAAGCAAGGTCATTATGAGAGTCAGATTGTGTCTGTGTCATGCTGAACCCTTTTGCCTTTGTTGTTTGCTATGGGGCACTAATGCCACCAGCAAAATACGCAATAGGAACAATTTACCAGGCAGACAGAAAAACAAAGGAAGGAGGATGACAGGAGGAAACTGATTACTTGAACTCAGACATTCCTAGCGGGGTGGGAGGGGGGCAATGGTGTGACATGGCAGTGCATATTTTGCTTTACGTTTACATAACGGGTGTGGCAACCGTGCATCAGTTTTGAGTACAAGTTTAAAATTCCTGGCTACACCCATGGGTGAGTAGGAAGGAGTAACACCAGCAGAAGAAGGGAGGTGGTATTGTCTCTGTATAGAATGCTAGTAAGACCTCACCTAGATTACTATGTACATTTCTAGAGACCAGGGGCCTGATTCTCAAAGAGTGGCGCATGCTGGCCTTCAGCAGCTTGCTCTAATTTCCAGTGCCCCAGGGATCCTGCGCCCAGTTTTCCATCAGGTAGGATCCCATCAGCAATGTTTTACAGCTTGCAGCAAATGTGGTAGTGCACTGGAGAGGTTTTCCACAATCTGTGAGGTGGTTGGGATATAGGTCCTACAAGCCTGGATGTCTTGATGGCTCAATAAATATCCCTCCTTACTAGCTCTTTTGCTGCTGTGTGATGTACTTTGCATTTTGAATTAGTCCGTGTTATAATCAGTAGCACCTTGTGGTATTGGTGTGCACACTCCCATTTTATTTATATATATGTTAGATATACTTATACATCCATTTTCAATACAGTTACAGTCTGCACATCATGCAAGTTTATGCTTATCAAAGTGGCCAGTGTGATATATCTGGATGAAAAGCAAACTATATGTGCTGAATATATTTAATATATATTGGACAATCTGTTGGACAGTTGGGTGGCATTGTGTTATCTGGGTTGGTGACTAGCAGTTCCCCTCCCCATCCCCAATCTGTTGTAGAATAACCTAAAACAGGGCCCTGGTGGCTAGCAGTCCCACCACCACTAATCCCAGATCCATTGTTGTATAAAATAAAACAATTCCCTGGTATCCAGTGTTTCCCCCCAAAACCCCATAAACAATAAGATATACATCACTGCTGGTGTTTAGTGGTCTCCCCTCCCCATACCCAATGCCCTGGTGTCCTGTGTCCCACCATCCTCAAGTGCCCCATCCAACAATACCCAGCAGTCCCTGGTGTCTAGGGGACCACCCCCACTCCAGCAGGTAGTAACCCACCACCCGTCTCCCCCCATCCCATCCCAAAGCCAGTGACCAGCACAACCCTCCACTCTCCACCACAGCTGGCTGCTGACTGAGCTGTCAAGGAGCATGTACTGTATAATCAGCTGTTACAGTATGCACTCCTTGATAGCTCAGTTGGTGGCCAGGAGAACAGATGGCAGTGCCAGTTGTTGGCTCCAGGATGGGATAGGGGAGTAGGGGGTACTACCTGCCAAGGTGGGGCATCCCCTAGACACCATGGATTGTTGGGTATTGTTGAATGGGGAACTTGGGGATGGTGTAACACTGAACATCAGGGCAGTGTTGACTTTTACATATGCATGGGATCTGGGTTGGAGAGGGGGTAACCATGACACATCTTCTGTTCAACCCAGGGAGGGCTCCAGAGATGGCACATGTTCTCTGAACCCTCCCAGAGGATGCACTACTAAGTACTATTAGACCAGACCTGGCTGATCTAATGGTATTTAGAACTGTGCCCTCTGGGAGGATTTAGAGAATATGGTAACTTGCTTCTGCTGCAAGCCTCCTAGTACCCTTATGCACCCAGCAGCTTGGCACAGACCTGGCGCAGGGCCAGTCTGGTGCACTGGGTCCTGGTTTGTCACAGGGAGGCATTTGAGAATCCCAAAATCTGCAAGTTTTGATGCAAGGTGCCCATTGCATCAAATTCTGAGCTTTGAGAATCAGGGCCCCCATCTCCAACAGGACATAGATAGATTGGAAGTGGTCAAATTGAGGGCAGCTAAAATGGTGAGAGGACTGCATCAAAAGCTCTAAGAGGAGAGACCAGAAGAACTCAACATGTGTACCCTGGAAGAGAGGAGGGAGAGAGGGGATATGATAGAGAACTTTAAATACCTCACAGGGTAAACAAGATACAGGAGGGAAGTAGTTTTCAGAAAAAAGGTGCTCAACAACAAGGGGACATGGTATGAAGCTGGAGGGGGTAGATTCAAGAAAGATGTGAGGAAGTACATCTTCACAGAAAGAGTAGTGCATTCCTGGAGCAGCCTACCAGTGGAGGTGATCAGGGTGAAAACAGTGATGGGGTTCAAGAATACTTGTGATAGGCATAAGGGAATCTTAGTGGAAAGAAAGGGGAGGGAGAATGAGCTGGTCATCAAGTAGGGTCTGTGGTGATATGGCAGGTAGAAAAAAATGAGCAGACTGAGTGGGCCAAGCTGTCCTTATCTGCTGTCAAATTCTATGTTCTGATGTTCCTTTGTTGTCTTTACTTGTTTTGCAGTTGACCCTTTCCCTTTCTGCTCTGGAGTTGCCCTTTCCTTTGTATTTTCCTCCTCCTCCTACCTTTCCTCATGTTATTGTTTCTGTCTGCTGCTCGGCTACTGCCCTTTCCTCGAGATGTTCCTGTTCCTCACTTGCTGCCCATTCCTTTGTTTATGTCTGCTATTCAGGTGCCTCTGCTATTTTCTTCTCTTTCTGTTCTTCTCACTCTTTATACAATGAAGGTTCATTGTCCTTGGTGATGATATCACACCATTAGGAAGACAGAAATAACAGTACTTGTTGAGAATACTGTACAGTTGATGATGAGGTAAAGAGCACAGTCAAAACCAATATTATTTAAGTTTCACTGTTTTTTTAATTTACATTCATACTTGGAAATGACCTACTTAGAAATAATCTACAAGTAAGAGATATTGACTAGAGGGGACTAATGGTAAATTTGGAAACAATGGCAGGGTTACATTCATACAGTATCTACAGTTACAGTATATGCATACATTTTTTATTATTTACAGTTTAACTCAATAAGTAGAATAATTTCTTACCATGTATTTGTTGGTGTCCTTTCCGAATTTAATGGTGTGCTTTGCAGGTGAAGTTACATTTTCTTTTTTCCCTCTCTTTCAGCTTACTACCGTGGTATGCTGTTCGCACTTATGGCACCAATGCCCTTTTCCTGCTAAATCTTGCTGCCTTGGGTGTCCCATAAATGTTCTCTGTGCAAATATGGAAGTTATCTTCTGTCCAATAGACAATTCCATGCAGTGGTACAGTATCTTGCCTTGCAGTCTGATGTCTGTTATAGCAATCTTCAGTCCCTACAAAAGCATTCCATGAACACTGTTCCCTAAGTTCAAGACAACCAGCACACAGCTGTTGATTAGGTCACACTTTTTTTACATCATAGCCATGTCATGCCTGTATGCTTCCCAACATATAATTGGCTTGCTCCTGAATCACCAACTTGTGATTGGTCTCATTTCATGGATACTCCCATTTGACCCTCTATAAGTACTGTATGGTCCAATGGCATTTAATCCCATCTTTGGAAGTAATTTAAGCAATGAGAAATCACCTCCTTCACACTATCATCATAACCAAGAAGCTGGATGCACTTGCTGTTCAAGAAATATGCAAAAAGGGGACTCCAAGGAAGGTGATACAGAACTACCTTCAAACTTCTGTCATTTTGTTGAATCTCTCTGGACTTTACAGTCACCTCATCCATGTAAAGAACACCCCCACAAGACTGCAGTGTGTATTATGTGGGCATCTGTGACACCATAATACAGTACTGTTATACTGTGCTGCCTCGGTGTCCTTGAACAAGGTACTGTTCTGTCAGAGTAGCCTAAAGCAAGCCGCATATGCTGTCTCAGTGGCCATGAGCAAGCTACATTCCATGGCAGAGGGATAGTACTGTGCTCCCACAGTGGCCTTGAGCAAGTCACATTACACAGCAGTGAAGTGTTACCCAACAGTGTTTTGTTGCCATAGTTGCCATAAATGAATTTGTTTTACTCTCTTTTGCAGTGAAGTTTCCAACATTGTGGATCAGCTTACAATGGAAGTTGATGAAAGCGGTCCTCGGGAGGTCTGTCATATGCTCGTAGAATGGGGGTACTCTGTGTCTGAATCATCAGTCTCGTGAATGATATGCATGAAAGCATGGACTTATGGCAGAGCCTGGTAAGGACTTTCTCCACTGTTAATCCTTGTCATCTGTTTTGTTTATTCCATGATGCTAGTCAGTGCCTATTTTGGGAATATTTATGTGATGGCACTGTCAGTTCTAGGTAATGTACTGTACAATTACACCTGATCCTGACATTATTTTCTCTGTTCCACAGGACAAGCCCTCCCATCTGAAAGGCAAACAAGACTAAGCAGTTGAAGCATGCAAAGTGGTGGATGGAGGCCAACAAAAAAATTCTTAGACATGACTTTTACAGATGAGAGTACTATACCATGCAGTCCTTCTGTCCCATCATGTACAGAAAAAAAGGATTCCTGGTACTGAAACAACAGCCCAAACACTCACTTTAAATATATGTCTGGGTGCCCAAAAACCTCATGTTGAAAATCTGGTGCCAAAATTCCAAGAAATGCCTGAGATATGCAGCAAAGTTGAAAAAACCCTATTCACTCCATTATACAGCTTACCGGCATTTCCTCAGTTCACGGTCGGCTTTGAAGAGTGCAGACGTGTTCTCGGTCCACTGAAGATTGTCGTGCTGGACTCCGGAGGTAAATATTGGTTGGGGGCGGTGAGGGGAGGCAGGTGCGCAGGGTGGGTGCGGGTGGGGAGGGGGCATCGAGACTACGAGGGACGGTTTTAGTTTTACAGGGAAAAAAAAGAAACCATTGTGGGACAGTTTTTCTGTTGCAGGGCATTTGGCACGCTGGGGTGGGCTTCCAGCGTGCCACCTAACTGTTTTTTGGGGTGTCAGTAGCCATGGGGATTGGGCACCTAAGTCGCTCACAACACGGGGGAATAATGCCGATGGGGATTGGGCATCCCTGTCTGCAAACAAAGACAGCGGTGGGGGCATGAGGCCGGGGAGTTAGGCACCCTGGCATTCAACAATTGGGGGAGAGGTGATGCCAATGGGGAGTCGGCTCCCCGTCAGCGTACAAAAGACAGTGGGGGCACCAGCCGAGGAGTTGGGCACCCTCCCGGCATTCCACACTGGGTGGGGTATGCCGGCGAGGTGGGCTCCGTTGGACACAGTAAAACAATGGGGGTTACCAACAGAGTTGGGCACCCCGATGTTGACAACCCTAAGCCGCTGCCGACCATGCTGATAATGGCGGCGAGCACCAGCAAGGGTCGCTGCATATGACGAGCTTTGCTCGGATTGCAGCGGACCTTGCTTAGATGTGCTCTCCCATTATGTATGCATGGTGTGGCGCTGGCATGCAGGCTGATTGGGGAATGAGGGACGCACCTTCTGATGCGTGCCCTGCATTTGCCCAACATCGATCGTGCCCCCAAATCTGCACTCTCCCTATATGTTGGCTTGCACCTGTGGCACATCAACTTAAAAATAGCAGGACAAGAGGACACAGCATGAGATTAGAGGGAGGCTGATTAAGGGGTAATGTGAGGAAGTTCTTTTTCACAGAAAGGGTGGTGGATGCATTGAATGGCCTACCTCAGGAAGTGGTGGATATGAATACAGTGCAGGGCTTCAAACGGGCATGCGATAGGCATAATGGAGCAGTACAGATGAGTATGAATAGATAGGCCATTGACAGATTAAAGGCCAATGGCATATTCATAAGGTAGAAAAATAAATGGGCAGAATGGATGGGCCTTGCGGTCCTTATCTGCCATCAACTTCTATGTTTCTATGTTTGGTTTAGGTACCTCCCCCTCTTCTTCTTTTGTGAATACTGATCAAAAATATTCATTCAGTATTTCTGCCTTTTCACAGTCACCCTCTGCTTACCACCTCCCCTTTTTAAAGCCTTACTATCCCTCCCTTGGTCTTCCTTGGCTCCCTGATGTATTTATAAAAGGTTTTATCCCCCTTCTTAACTGAGCTGGCTATCTATTCCTTGGTTTGGGCCTTCGCTGTTCTGACTGCCTTCCTTGCTTCTTTCTGCTTTTATTTTTTTATTTTATTTATTATGCTTTTTTCCCCCCACTGCCAACCGCCCAGCACCTCTGCCTGGTCACGGACCTCGGCCTTCACCTCCATATAGGACAATCCTCCCATACCCTTTGGCTTGCTCCCCAGGGTGGGGTTTGCGGCACTGACCCCTAAAACAGTGCCACAACGATGGGACTAGGTCGGAAGGTCAGTCTAGAGGCTAATCAAGGCTGAGGCAGGTGTCATCAAGGGTGGCCAGCAGTAAGTATTTTCTGTGTGTGCTTCTTGTGAGCAGGGATGTGCAATGACATCCTGTGTCTGTCCCACCCCCTAAAGCATTCTAATGCCAGTTGCTGTGGTACCCCTGGCCTCCACCAGGGGTCCTTCAAGCACAGGACATTCTCCCCACACTCCCCTCAGAAAAGGAGAGCAGTCCTTGAGATGGTTCATCCTTCTCCCTCCAGCTGCCCTCCGACAACCCAGATCCATTCCCGAACCCGGGTCACCGGCGTCGCAAGTGGAAATCCAACTGCTACACCGATGGGCCAGCCACGTGCTTCCTTCCGCTTTAACTGATACAGTTCTCTGTCCTGCTCCTTCTGTGATTCCTTGTACTTCCTGAATGCTATCTTTTTCTCCCTAACCTTTTCTGCCACCTCCTTTGAGAACCATAGTGATTTTTTACTTCATTTTGTTTTGTTTATTTGCTTCACACAAAGGCTTGTTGCCCCTATGATGGCAGTTTTGATTATTCCCCAATGTTCTTCAACCCCTGCTTTCTGCCCATTTGCTAGTGCATTCCTTAGGCACTCACACATTTTGGCAAAGTCAGCCCTGCTAAAGTCCAGGACCTTTGCCTTTGTATGGCTTGACTCTACTGCTGTGTTTATCATGAACCATATTATTCGGTGGTCACTAGTTTGACGATGGGTACCCACTTCTAAATCTGTGATCCTCTCTCCATCTCCATTTCAGAGTACCAGGTCTATGATTGCTCCCTCCCGAGTGGCTTCCAATACTAGCTGTCTAAGGCATGCCCCCTGCAGGGCATCAAGAATGACCCTACTCTTGGATGTGGCTGCAGCAAATGCCCTCCAGTTAACATCTGGCATATTCAGGTCCCCCATCAACAAAATCTCCCCTTTTCCTGCCATTCTAAGGATACTTTCTATTATTTCCCTGTCCATTTCCTCCCCCTGAGATTGGGGTCTATATACAACCCCCGTGCAGATTGTGGTGCCATTTTCTGTCTTCAAGTTGACCCACAGTGCCTCCTCTCCTCCCCATTTACCCTTTTGTTCTGTTGCTTGGATTCCTTCCCTTATGTAGAGAGCTACTCCTGCTCCTATTTTGCCCTCCCTGTCCTTCCTGTAGATAGTGTACCCTGGTATGTTTACATCCCAGTCATGGTTATGTGTGTACCATGCTTCTGTGACTGCCACAATATCCAGATGTTCCTTTTCCATCATAGCCACTAGTTCAGGAAGCTTGTTACCCAGACTATGGGCATTGGTACTCATTACTCTTCATTTTTTGATGGCTTTACCTCTTGTAGCCCCATCCCCACCCTTATTGACTCTGCCTTCTCCATTTACCCCTGTCCTGCTCCCTAATGACCTTTCTACCTTGGTGTTTACCTCACTAACTACCCTGTTTTGTGGGGGGGGAGGCTGGGAATTCCCTGCTTCTTATCAGTGCCTCCCCTCTTGGCTAGTTTAAAAGCTTGCCAATGAAGCATTTAAACTGATCACCCAGGAGACTGGTTCCCTTCCTGAACAGATGCAGACCATCATGACAGTATAGGCGGGTATCCCTCCAGGTGGAACCCCAGTCCCCAGTGAAACCAAAACTCTGTGCTCTGCACCAGTTTTTCAACCATTCATTGAATTGCATGGTGCGGAGTACCCTCCTCGCCTCACCCATGCCATAGACAGGCAGCACCTCCAAGAAGGATACTGTATGAGCTACTTGCCTAAGGCCCCTCCCCAACTCCACAGACTCCTGCTGCACTGATCTAATCCCATGCCCAGCCAAGTAATTTGTCCCTAGGTGGACAATGATGTCCAGCTCCGTCTCTCCCATGCAGCTGCTCTCATGATCCTAAGAATTCACTTCCTGTTCCTCCAAGCCATGGTGCAAGGCAGGCACCTTACTTCACTTCCCCTGCCCCCCCAGTTCTATCCCCCTAATAATTGAGTCCCCCACCAGGAGCTACTTCCTTTCCCTGTGGTGTCCTGTGCCACCTTCCTGTGGGCCTCCCTTGTGATGGTTGCCAACAACCTCCTCAGTCTCCACTGTGGGTGCCTCCACAAGGGAACTGTGATCCACCAGAATGGAGTATGGATTGCTGAGTGGTACAACTAAAGGGATGCACCTCTTTTCCAATGCTCTCACCCTCCCTGAGCCCACTGTGGTCCAACTGTTGCTCTTTCTTGGCAACCTCTGAGGCAGAGGTGGTGGCTCTGGTGTTCCCCAGTTGGGGGAGGTTCCCCTTACTCCTGTCCAGTTTGATCTGGAGATGGGCAACCTCCTCCCTCAGAGAAGAGAGTTGCCTGCAAATAAGGCAGCATCTCAGCCTCCAGAAAGTGTTCTGGAAGACTGCTGCCCCACAACCAGTGCATTGCATTACTTCCCACGTGTCTGTCTTCTTTCCTGTTTATCCTGTGTAAATTTTTTTTTTTATAGATAGTGTGTGTGCTTTTACAATCAATGCAGTGTGCTGTACTGGTAAGGATATGACAGTTGTATGTCCCTTGCCCTCTTGAGGAAATGATGTCAGAACCCCTGATATAAAGGAAATGACACCGGGGTGTGGAGTGGGGGGTAGGGAGGGAGGTTGGACCTAAGCCGTGCCCTCCAGAAACAATCAGCTACAAGCTCTGACCCACCACTACGATAAGTGTTGACCTTCCTTTCAGCAAGACAACCTGCACAACAATTTAACAGAGAAAATACCCAGCAAAACAAACAATGAAAGAAAAATCAAGCAGTTCAACCCAACACAGGTAAGCCTCCCCTGACCCAATACAACCTGGTGTTGTGTGCTCTGAAAGCAATCAGGGGAACACAGTTTCCCCCACCTGAGGCTCTGTCTGGGTTCAAATATGCAAACTACTGCCTTTGCTTTGACAGCTCCTGAGCCATCAGTTAATTATTTTAAAATAGTTTGATGCAAACTGTCACAAAATACTAGTAGACAATCTAGCCACCCACAAGGGAAAACCAAATATGCAGTATTTCAATCCTTCTGATGTTACTCACAAGATAAGCAGTTTTGCAAACCCCTTTCTTGATTAAAAATGAAATAAATAAATAAACACAAAGCAATACCAAGTGTAAGAGTTAAAGTAAGGTACGCCACCCTCAGATTTGAGCAAGAGTGAGATTTGTTGCAGATTTCTAGTCCAATACTGTGTCTCCCACACAGCTCTCAGTTGTTTCAAAGCAGCAACTTGTTCCAACTTCAAAAAGATGGGCCTTCTGTTTTGTCTCAGTGGTTTAAAGGTCAGTGCGTGCACTAGAAAGCCTTGGTTAACAGCGCTAAGCTGTTTAGCAACCAATGTTATGACCAGCCATGTCTAATGACAGGTTACATCAAAGCTTTCAAGGTGTAACCACCCTTAGTCAACAATTACAGTAGAACCTGTCTCACAGATTCGTACACAACAAAAGGAATTAACTGCCATTGAAATTGTCTTGTTTCCTACAGAATTCTGCATTGTGTTATGTTGTCTCCATGACAGTCCAGACATCACCTCATGGGTTCCCAACACACCTGATAAGCTAGAGATGCACATGTGACCCATATCAAATTTCACAGCATAGCTAGGCCCCAGAAGCCCCTAGTCTCCAGTTCAACCTTTGCATCTGAGAGGCTACAAGCACATCAGGAGCTCCTGTGTAATTAATCAACTAAAGGTAGGCCAAAACAATTTATTACAAGCTGTGACTCCCACAGTAATTAGTCATTGTGCTAAAATATACCTAGTTTTGCTCTATTTGGCAGGAGTGTGAATTAATGGGCAATTTTTTTTTCTCAGCTGAAAAACAGTTCATACTGTTTAGCTTGTATATGATGATCTACAATCCTCAGCTGGTGCTGTTGGTGTTACTTGTGTTGATTTTGGGCATAATAGGAAATCGTCTTAAAAACAGTCAGAGATATGTTATGGATTTCTGCTAGCAGCTGAGATGGATTATTCAGTAGTTGTTTGTTTTCAAAAAAGAGATATTTAAATGACTGAGTTTCATACTCCTTTAGTACATATGTACTCTTTATGTCCTGGTAAAGCAAGTTTGTAATTAGCCCAATCCAATTTTGCAAGCATTTTAAACGGAGAGCGAATTATTGCTGAGAAAAGAGAGAGAAAGCAAATGACGCTGTAGTGAGCGTCTTGATACACACCTGGGTTGTAAATTTGAAAACTCATGCCTAGCACCCGCCCAGTAGCGAATGCTCCCCTCTCCCAATCGGGGCACATTTTAATACAAAACTCTTTATCCCAAATCTCCCTGTTCCTTCCCATGGCCTCCCCTCCCAAGTGGAGCCCACGTGGTTGTTCTTAAGCCTTACCATGCTATCCCTGATCTCACGGGTAGCGCAATATATTTAGCTTTTCGCCCAGCAGTCCCTATCTCAGTGACTGCAGTGGAAGAGCCGCTCCACAACCTAATCAAATAAAAAAAGAAAACTCAAATGGCTGGAAGCAAGGTCTCTAACCGTGCCCTTACTTGGGGAGATTTTGAATAGTCAGTTCTTCTGGTCCTTGTTGCTACTGTGCATGGGCCATAGTCAATGCCACCAGATGATGTTATATTGTTTATTCCAGCTTCGAGTGTTGCAGTTATCTCCAACAGTGACCGCTACTGTCAGGGCATTCCCAAGTAGAATTTTGCAGTATTGCATTACATCCTGACAGGCTCCACTGTAAATGCAATGTATGTTCATGTGTGCAGAGACAGGACCATAATAATTCAAGAGTGACATTTAATTAAACCCTTGGATAGTAAGTTTCAACCTGATTGGCTAAAACACAGTCAGATGACCAAGCATAGTTTATTCTATAGCTCTGTTGGCATGACAGCAGTCAGTAGTCGCTGAACTATTACCCTCAAACCAGTCAGTAGTCTTCTAAGCAGAAGCAGTGCATTTCGTAACTTGTTTGCTGATGTTGAAATGCTACTACTGATCATAAAAGCTGCTGATAATTAAAAGTTGCTGTAGTGCAGCCACTTATTACCACCTACAGCTGCTTGTTAAGCATTGATGGTGCCCATTAAAGGTAGCTCCAGCTCATTGACTGTAGTTGCTGGTTAACAGGAACAGAAGGCTTCACTCAAACAGAAACTGAAAGCTGCACTCAAGCTAGACCAAACACTGTACAATCTGTCATTAAAAATGTTTAATAAAACAAATATTGGCTGGAGGTATTGGCTGAAAGTGAAAAACTACTGCCCTTCGGGTTGAAAATGTGACCTCCAGTGGAAATAATACCTTCTGCCTGAGACTTCAGTAAGAGACAGGATGTGTGTTATGCTGTCATAAACACATGACTAGGGACATAGTGAGGCACAAGGCTGCAGGCTGAGTGCCTTACTGCCACTAGAAGCTGGTTTATCAGAGCATAACTCACACCCTGGGGAGTGTTATTGCACTTATAAAATGGATATATGTTTAGAAACTACAATATTGTTTATAAAGTTTGTATAAGATTTTAAAAAGTCTATTTTTATAATAAATAGTCCCTCTGCTGCATACATGTTTTCTGATGTCAGTACATACGAACATACAAAGAAGTCAGCAGAAGAAGGCCATTTGATCTAACTAGCCTGCTTATATTGCAGGGTCTACAGCTTAAGCTACTGTCCCTGCCCTCCCCCTTACTCTTCCCATCCTCCCTACCCATCATCCTTACCTTTCCCCTATGCCTATCTGTGCTTCTCTGAAGCTGCCCACTGTCTTCAACAAGACCACCTCTTCCAGCAGCATATTCCAAGTATCTACCACCTACTATATGAAGAAGTTCTTCCTGACCTCCCTCCAAAAGCGCCCCCAACTTAAGACTGTGCCCACTCGTGTTATGGTTCCAACTAAGCTTAAAGAGACCCTTCTTATCCACCTTATTTATCCCTTTCAAGTACTTGAAAGTCCCAATCATATCCCGTCTCTCTCTCTCTCTCTCTCTCTCTCTCTCTCTCCTGTCCTCCAGGGAGTACATGTTCAGTGCCCTTAACCTCTCCTCATGTGCCTTGCCCTGCTGATCCACTATCATCTTTGTAACCCTCCTCTTGACCTTCTTCAGCAGGTTAATGTCCTTTTTGAGGTGTGGGCACCAGTACTGTATGCCATACTCTAGATGTGGCCTCACCAGTGACCTGCACAAGGGCAGTATAACCTCCTATCTCCTACTTCTGATCCCCCTAGCTATGCATCACAGCATCTTGTTTGCCCATGCTGCTGCTTTCTTGCACTGTGTGGAATGCTTCAGGTTACTAGTGATCATCACTCCCAGGTCCTTCTTCTCCTCTGATGCATATACCTGGACTCCCCCCAGGTAGTACTCGGTCCTGGGACTCTTGGGTCCAATGTGCATAACTTTGCATTTCAGATCCCAGACCACTTACCCAGGTTTTCCAGACCATCCTATAGGTCTTGTAACCCTTCAGCTGTGTCTACTTTGTTGTTGTCAGAAGATGTGTTGGCATGTTGCTCTCCTACTCAGGCACTACTCCCCCTCTGAACTCCAAGACCTCCGACCCTTTTATTCTCCTCCCCTGCCTGCAGTGGTGTATAACCATTGTAGGGCTTTGGGTATTGCTAGTAAGAAGCAGAGGTGGGCTGGTGTCCTGGACCTCGGAGGGGGGAGCAGGGCCACTGTATCGGGGTTGTACAGTCCTGGAGATGCCCTGGGGAAAAATGGTCACTAGAATGTGGTCCTCCATGTCTGGTTACCATACCAAAGGGCTCCAGTGTTTCTGGGCAGACAACTTGGTCGGCCCCGGAACCCCGTCCGAATTGAGTGGTGTTATGCAATGCCAGGTCTATTAGGAACAAAACAGCAATTATTGCTGATCTTGTTGGGACAGCTGACCTGGCTTACATCACCGAGACCTGACCTGATGAAAACGCGGGCCCCATCTTGGAGACGGTAGTCCCAGCTGGGTTCTCAGTGATACACCACTTGAGACCGGACCACTGGGGTGGGGGGTGGCTATCTGTCTTAGATCAGAATTGGACCTTACTGGTGTACCAGTTGAGGGGGCCAGATCATTTGAGTTTACCGTAGAAGCAGGTGTGGGCTGCAGGATCATTCTCATCTACCATCCACCCAGGGGTGAGAAATTATTCCTACAGGAAGTAGCAGACTTCATCGTCGATGTGGCATTGGAGTTGCCCAGGCTGATGGTCCTGGGTGACTTCAACACCTGGGTCGATGATGAACTCTCGCCGTTTGGACAAGACTTCCTCAAACTTATGTGTTCATTGGGGTTCACACAGGTAGTTGCTTCTGCTACTCATAATCAAGGTCACTCACTTCATCTGGTCTTCCTCCTGGGGATCGAGTCCTTTGACTTGGTGGTGGAACCAGTCAAATGGTACGATTACTATACAGTAAGATTAAATCTCTGGCTCCTCCATAGGCCTGCCCTGTGGAGATGGTCAGATACCGCCCATTGAGGGGTACAACCCTAGAAGGTCTTCTGGCGGTGTTAGACCTATCGGGAGTTTTGAGGGCAGGCAAGGACTCAGAGAGTCTTGTTTTGGCCTATAATAAGGCTATTACTGGGGCTCTGGATTCTATTGCCCCAGTCCGTGTTTATCCTCTCTCTCTCTCTCTCTCTCCACCCTCGGTCCCCTTGGCTTGATGGGATCCTGAGGGAGCTGAGATGTGTAGGATGAAGGCTAGAGAGTCTTTGGCAGAAATCGGCCCTTGAAGCTGACCACCTTAGATTGATAGATCATTATCAAAGCTATCAATCAGCAATCACACATAAGAAGGCAGAGTTCCTGTCCGGTGAGATTGCTGCTGCTCAAAATCGACCGGCTCAGCTCTTTCAAACTGTAGACAGGTTGTGCAACCCAACCTGTCTACAGGTTTGAGGAGCATTTTCACAAGTTAAGTGTGAGGAGTTCGATCGATTCTTTGCAGATAAGGTGACTGACATCAAGGCCAAAATCTGTTCAGTGCCCTCTATGGGGGTTGGTGGTGGTCAGTGTATGGTCACTTCTCCTCGGTCTACCTGGATATCTTTTGATTGGCCAGAGATAGGGGACATCATGCGGATTGTCCAGAATTTACGGCCAACATGCTGTAGTTTGGATCCGGGCCCTACACATCTATTATTAGGGTGTATGGAGTCCATCGGCCCGATCCTTGCAAAGACTGTT
This sequence comes from Neoceratodus forsteri, assembly GCA_016271365.2. Lineage (NCBI taxonomy): Eukaryota > Metazoa > Chordata > Ceratodontiformes > Ceratodontidae > Neoceratodus > Neoceratodus forsteri. The sequence goes on from JADMNL010000022.1 coordinate 345,567,400, forward strand.
TGATGCTCCATAGATTTGGGAGAGTTCCCTAGCTCCCTGAAGGAGGCGGTGGTGACACCATTTCTTAAGAAAGCGTCTTTGGACCCAAAGAGCTGTGCAAACTACAGGCCCATCTCTAACCTTCCCTTTGTTGTGAAGGTGATTGAGAAAGTAGTTGTGCTGCAAGTGGAGAACCACTTTACCATCCATGATGTCTTCGATCCTCTCCAGTCAGGCTTCCAGAAGAGACATAGTACTAAGACTACTCTGGTTCAGGTGCTCAGTGATGTCCTGATGGCAAGGAACCAGAAGCACCATTCCATCTTGGTGCTTCTGGATCTCTCTTCAGTGTTTGACACTGTGGACCATGGGGTTCTGCTTGAGTGCCTAAGGGTTATCTGTGGCCTGGCTGGTCCAGTTCTCAGATGGTTTCACTCTTTCCGAGCTGGCAGGTCTCAGAGGGTGGTATCTGGGATTTTTTCTTCTGAGTCATTCTCTCTGTTGTGTGGGGTCCCTCAGGGCTCGGTGCTGTCTCCCATGTTATTCACAGTGTATTTGCTGCCCTTGGAGACATTGTAAGATGATATGGGCTGAGGTTTCACTACTATGCTGATGACACACAGCTCTGTCTTTCTCACCCGACCAGGATAGTGCAGTCTCGATGTTTAACAGCTGTCTGGCAGAGATCCATGACTGGATGAAGTCTAGCTGGTTGAAGTTGAATTCTGGGAAAACTGTGGTGTTGGTGGTGGTGGATCCGGGGTGCCAGATAGAGAGGCTGGTGGTGGGTTTACCTTCTGGGCTTTGGCTTTATGGTGTACAACTGCCTACCTCTGAATGGGTGCGTAATCTGGGGGTGATTCTTGATGATGGGCTGACACTGCATGCACAAGTGTCAGCAGTTGTCAAGTCTTCCTTTTACCATCTTAGGAACATCACCAGAATTAAGCACCTTGTTCCGTCTGATGATTTGCCCACATTAATGCATGCCTTTGTGACCTTTCACCTTGACTACTGTAACTTCCTCTACCTGGGACTTCCAGGGATTGATATCCACTGCTTGCAGCTGGTGCAGAACACTGTGGCATGATTGTTGACTGGGACTTCACGTTCCTGTCATATTACTCCTGTGCTGCACAACCTGCACTGGCTGCCTATACAGTGGCGGATCACCTTCAAGGTCAGTCTTCTGACCTATAAAGCCCTGCATGGACAGGGACCAAGTTACCTGCAAGAGCTCCTGATTCCCTACAGCCCTAGACTTTCTATCTGCTCAACTTATGAGGGGTTGTTAGAGGTTCCTAGGGTGCAGTTAAAAACATCTAGGACCCGGGCCTTTATGTTTGTGGCACCATCCCTGTGGAACTCTCGACCTTATCAGATTAGAGAGTGCAGGACCATGGAGAGCTTCAAAAGCAGCCTAAAAACACATCTATTTAAGCAGGCTTTCAGCATCTGATGTTTTATAGATTGTGTGAAATTTTAATTGAAACTGAATTTTTGTAAGAATTTATTGAATTGTTTTATGATATGTATGTTATGTACAGCGCTTTGACACTGGAATTGTGCTATAAAAATAAAAATATTATTATTATTACTCTTCTCTAGAGCTAGGTGTCATACATGAATAAGCACATTTTGCCCTTAATGCCATCACCAATGTCATTGATGAAGACATTGAACAACACCAGCCCCAGCACCGAGCCCTGTGGGACCCCACTGCTGACATCACCTCTCTGGTGTCAGCTAACTCCCCACCCACAACTACCCTCTGGGTTCTGTCCCTTAGCCAGTTTTCCACTAATCTGGCCATCTTATCCCCAACCACAAGATCTGCCAACTTCTTGATCAACTTTTGTGGGGCACGCAGTCAAAGGCCTTGCTGAAATCTAAATAGAGGAAGCCCCGTAAGGGCACTGATATGATCTCTGTTGTCACTAGGGAAATGTGCTGTGCCAAGGTGTGTGTAGCAGACCTGCCCATTCACTACACTAAGCCCTCAACAAGACCACGATTTTGTTTTGGTCTTGTCGTCAGCACACTACCATCTGCGGTAGATAGTTTCAGCAGAGTGATGATGTTCTGATTGTCTTCGGATCAGAATCTACAGTGAGAGAGCACGGTTGGCTCAGAAGTCACCAATCTATGTTTGAGCATCAGGAGAGACAATGAGTGGGTTGTGAGGGAAAACTGGAGGGATTTTAAAAACAAATTGTTTAAACTGTTCTTTTCACTTTTGAGGGTTGACAGCGTGTGCTCACTTAGGAAAAAGATGGCAGACAAACTGTTTTTAAAACCTGGATCAGGCACACATGGATTTACTTCTGTTGCAAAGTCACAGATACTGGCACTTTTTATTCACTGTGGTGTGCTAGAAAAATGCACGTGGAACTGTTTTTACCCATTTTATAAGCATTATAAACCACTGTAATTTACTATTTCACCTTCAGGGCAATAGAGGTCCACCTTAATTACCAAATCCAGTCCATATTTGCATAATATTGTATATAATGAAATACATTTTCCTCTGTTGTGATTATTCAGGTCGGGCCTGACAATAGGCACATTTCTTGTACAGTGCACCTACCTGGTAAATTAAAATGAACTAAATAAATGAATATTGTACTAGGCTAGCATGGGTGGGCCTGCCTGAGACATGGCACCTCCATAGTTACAAGGACTTCAGAAGGCTACTGGAGAGGGAGAAGTACCTTTTCTGGGACGCTTTCTTTGTTTTGTGTGCTGTCAAGTTCCCTAAGTGACAGCCCCAGGTACAAATTGGAAAATGGCTGTAAGCAGAGCTATAAAGGGAGGACTGTGTGAGAGGCAGGCAGATTTGATGGAGATCTTAGCGTGGAGAGACCTGGTGTGCTGAAAGTGGGTTCAACCTGTTCCATCCCAGGGCTCCAGAGTAAAGAACAAATTGTGAAAGGAGCTGCTGAGTTCCAGGGAGGAAGAGAGTGGCAACTGCATGCAAGCCAGCACAGGTTCAATACTGAGGAGCCAGCAAAGACCAAAACATCAAGGGCTGCTGATCCAGCTCCTGTAGCAATCACCACAACAAGGTGTCAGGCTGCCGTCGGCCTAAAGATTTGTGGGTCAGTCAGGGAACTCAGCAGTCCAGAGAGAGAGTAAGAGAAGCATGGTGGCGCCAATGATGAGTGCTGAATGTGACTGGTCCAGCGCAAAGTGAAGGGTAGGAGCCTGCTGGAATTGTAGATGGCTTGAGGGAGCAGAAATCCAGCAGCCTTCTGCATCAGGAGAAGCAATCCATTAACCATAAGTGTGCCGCAGTGTGGCCCTATTGCAAGGGACTTCTGTTGTTTCATCATGTCGTAAGTTGGCCATTGGGTCAGATTACAAATATTATGGTCTGTGTGATTTTCTGCCATTTAGGTGATTGCATGGCCTTGGGGGGTGGTATGCAAGCATATTGCTCTGTTGAAAGTGCATTACCAGCCAACCAGCTGCAACATGTACGGGTCTACAATGGTTCAACACCTGTGGTACCCAGGGACTGTGTTGGGCTTAGTAAAATCCTGGTAACAGTTAGGAGGAAGGTAGTCTGGCTCGCCTGGAAGGGCACCAAAGGGTCCGGTCGGAAACTGTGTTGTTCTAACTGTTTTGCCTTTCAAAGTTTTCCTCCTATTAACAAAACTAAGCTTTGCTGTTAACCTTGTGCTCATTATTGACTGCCGGTGTGGTAGAATAAATAGTAGTTTCCTTACCGAGACCACCAAGAGCTGAAGCCCATGTGGCTCAGACAATTGGAGTGTCTCCAACATTTGTCCAGAACCTAACTTTACTGGAATGCCAAGGTAGTGGCAGTTCCACATGCAAGCCCAGGCACAGCTTGTCACTGAATCCTTCACCAAGATATACATATGTTCCTCCAATGCATGTGATGATACTTTTTTGGCAGGTGTCAATGATATTTTTGCTCCCTCCAAACCTGCAGTGGGAATATCAAAATATTCTCACTGTAGGTCCCCAAGAGCAAAACTATCCTCACTGTAGCTACTGATTGGTCCCTGGCAGCAGCAGCATGAGCACCACAGCTTTAAAATTGGAACATTTGGTTTCAGTTTATGGCTGGCTGCCGAGGAATACTTTCACTTTCCAGATGTAGTTCACAAAGTATTTTAAACTGTTGTAACTCAAAAAAAAAACGAACATTTTTGCTCCCATTATGGCACCCACAAGTTAACGAATATCAGAAGACTCCTCAGGAACTCATTTCTCCTGCACAATACCTCACTCCTTCTCCCGACCAGCAACCTCACTATCCTCACTGCCTTCTCCTTCATTCCTGGCTAGCAAGCAGTCTCTCAAAGTTTGCATCCACACAGGCTGCACCAGCTCACTACTAAGTTCCCAATGACTGCTCAGACCACTCATTCACAACAACTATGCATTGATGAGTCACACGCTGATGCACTGAAGCATGCAAAAACATAATCTGTGTCAGTAAATGAAAACAACTGCTCTGTCATTCTGGAAAGCCGATCAGATATCAAATAAATATGAAAAAAAAGAGTGCTAAAGAGGAAAACAGCAAAACAGTAAAAAGCATTGAATAAATAAAATATGTCATGTCCCATTCATAAATATCTGTGTATTTCTCCATCGTGTAGTTTGACATTTGACATCATTTGTGGCTCCACCACTCATGATGTCATAATGTCAAACTACAGTTGGGAGAAATATTACAGATACTTTGGAATGGGGCATGGCAAGTCCCTTACACACACATATACATGTGTATGAATCAATTATAGGTGCATGGTCGTGTCCCTATAGTTAGGGTGGAGTAGCCTGTTTAATGTTAAACATCAAATTTTGCACTTTAATATCTTTCCAACCACTCAACATATTTGCACAAAAGTTGGTATGCACTGCCTTGTGGGTTAAATCTCTTAATGTGACAAGTTTCATTCTAGTTGGATGTGCAGATTCTGAGATACGGATAGTGTAAAAAAATTAAAAGGCACCACTTTTTGCAGTTTTTTCCTCATCGTCTTGCGCCCAGATGGTGTAGAATTTTGGTGTGATATTTTTATGGTAGAAAGAACTTGGGTAACAGAACTGCCAGTGTTTGTTTGGTGCAAAAATATTAACCTGTTGCAAAATTATTCAGTTTTTAAGTTTCCATTATTTCCTATGGGATTTTCATTTTTCAGGATACCGTTAAAAGATTTGACAAAGGAATTGATCTTGTGTAAAAGGATTCAATCTCGTGAGATCATTTTCTTTTTTGTGAGAAAAAAAATTCCTTTTTCGTGAGCCGCCATCTTATTTCTGTTTTTTTCTTATTTTTTTTTTTCAAATGCCACAAAAATAACATCCTGGAGAGAGACCACCACACCCTAGCTGGCTCATTGGGACCCTGTTAGGTGCAATCTGTACTTCAAAGTTAGAAATATGCCCTTGAAATTTGTTTTTTTAATATCATAAATCCATTTTCATGACTGCATGATATGAAAAAAGAATCCTTTTTTGTATTACAAGTCACAAAAAATGATCCTTTTTCATCACTTGAGAGTCATTGCTTGTCCCTTCCATTGCCCTCCCCAATACTCTACTGTTCTACCTAGGTGTCTAGTGCCCCTCATCCTCCAATACCTCTGCCCCTTCATTTCTCTGGTGTCTAGTGGCACCTCCCCATCCTCCAATCACTGTCCCTATAATAAAAATAATTTCCCTGGTGTCTAGTGGCACCCCCCACTCTCATTGCCCTTCCTGTAATGTTTATTTTAGTCCCTGGTGTCTAGTGGCACCCCCCCACCCTCTGATCACCTTTATCTCCCTTGTTTTTTTAATTTATATAATCCAACACCGGGATGCCCAACCCCGGTGTTGGATACCTCCCCCTAAAGTCCATTGCTTAATTGATAGTACTGACATTGGGGGCCTAATCCCTATGCCTGCATTACAAGCTCCCCCAGTAGTGTAGGACACTGGGGCGCCCATCCCCAGTGTCCTAAAATATTTATTTTTCTTTTATGTCCTGTAAAAAAAGAAAACAGTCCCCCAACGTCTTTTTTTAACCTGAAAAAAGAAAACAGTCCCGCATCATTCCTGACAACCCCTCCCCCATCCTGACCCTCCCACTGAGCACCCACCACCCCACACATCTCCCTTACCCTATACTTACCACCGGAGGTCATACGCTGTCATATTCTGTGACCTGAGACATATCTGCATTCTTCAAAGCTGGACCATGAACTGAGGAATCAAGGTAAGTGCCATATTATGTATTTCAGTGATGTTTTGAACATATGTTCATAGGTTTCCCATTTTGGGGAAATTTTTCACCAAATTTTCAGAATAGCCTTTTTGGGAATCCACCTCATGAACACTGTCATTTTGTTAATTGGCCCTGGAAGGTGATTTTGCAGTCACTGCACAAAATCACCTTTCAGAACCAAATAATGAAATTTCACCACTCGTTCATGAGTTGGGGTCCCAAAAAGGCCATGTTGAACATTTGGTGAACAGATTCCTAAAAATGGCTGAGTTATGTGCGTTCATAGAAATTTTTCTACACACATGCAGAAGTTTGATAATTTTCAATAGTTTTAGTCCAAATTTTAAATATAGCCATTATTGCACACCACCTCATTAACAGTATAGCTGTCATTTTTCACATCCTGTCCAAAACATGTTTTTTGCACTTGTGCCATGGATTGGCATTTTGGCACAGATTTGAAAACTTTCACCTATGGGGTTTATGAGGTAGGGTCATAAGAAGACAATGTTGAAAATTTGGGGTTAAAATATGAAAGAAAGCAAACATTTTGAACATTCATTGCAATTTTTCTATGCCCACTTGTAACTTTTGACATTTTAAATATTTTGACCCCAGATTTTCAACATTGCCTTCTTATTATCCCACCTCATGCCACAGCTATCATTTTTCAAATCCTGGCCAAAATGTATTTTTGCACCTGTGGCCCAGAATGGTATTGCAGTTGAGCAGGATTATGTTTTGTCCCAGAGGGCCCGGTGCTTCTACAGCTACACACACATATATATATATATATATATATATTTATACAGTATATGTATACACACATCTATGAAGGGATGGGAGCTCAGGGTCCAAAGGATCTTGCGCTCCCACAGAAAAATAGATACTATTATACTATTTCAAAGAGTAAGGAAATAAGCTGCAAAAAACTTTGTTAATGCTCCAGTTAGGATCAAAGTGACAAAAGTTGAGAAATGAGGTGTTGGGGTTTCCCTGACACCCCACCCTCTCAAACCAGGCATGAAAGCAGGTGTGGGGTGTGCCTTGAGCTTTTCAAGCCTAATGTTCACCCCATTCCATCTGTAAATAAGGTCAGATGTGCAGACTTTATGAGAATGAGGTGAGTGTTTGGCTTGAAAAGTTCAAGGCACACACACCTGCTCTCCTACCTGGTTTGGGAGGGTGGGGTGTTAGGGAAACTCTAACACCTTATTTCCCAACTTTTGTCACTTTGGCCCTAACTGGAGCATTAACAAAGTTTTTTGTATACCTATATGTGTGTACATATGTATGTATATATATATATATATATATTTATATAATGGGGCTGAGGGATAAATGAGTGAGATACAGTGTTATTTTCACTGCAGTGGCATAACCACTGTGATGACATCACCACTGTGAAAATATTTATGGATATACACATAGTGCCTACATCACTAGCAAATATTCCCACAGTGGTGATGTCACCAGAGTGAGAATATCTTCACTGCAGCCTGCATTCTAAATGGTACACCTTCACAGTTTCTCTTTCTCACTAAATCCTGCAACTAAGTCAATTAACATTGCAAAAGACAATCACCTGTGTTCCACAGTTTTTCTGACACTCATAGCCCATTACTATGCTGCTCTAATCTTCAAAACAACCTCCTTCATACAGCAGTTTCTCTTCCTGACTACTGCCTGCAACAGTTTCTCTGTCTCACTGAAGCCTGCAACTTAGTCAAGTGCAAAACACACACACCTATGTCCCATAGTATTTCTAAAACTCCCAACCCATTACTATGCTACTCTCACCTTCAAAAATGCCTCCATTGTAAATGACAGTCCTTCACCACGCAGTTTCTGTTTCTCTCTCCTAGTTGCAGGTAACTCAATTACCATTGCAAAACACATTCACCTGTTTCCCATACTGTGCCTAACACTCCCCAGCCATTCAGAAACACTTACGCACACTCAGCCCACACACAAACAATGCTGCCAGTATAGCAGAGAGGCTAGAGTAACATGCTGAGAACAAGCTTGCTACATCCAACAGACCAGACCTGGGTTGATTTTCACAATCTCCACTTGTATACTGTGTGACTCTGAACAAGTCACTTAACTGCCCAGTGCTCCCAGATCACCCCTGAAAACTTACCCAGTTACTAAATACTAAAATAAAAAAAATAGAGTAAAGAGGAAGAGAACACAGAAAAAAAAATGTTCCTAAAGCTCCTAGCCCCATTGTATAAATGGCACACATGATGTGCAGATTGTGGGATATGGAAAATATTCTCACTCCTGCAGTGTGAGATGTGCATTCTTACTCATGCCTGCGGCACTTGTGAGAATACATAGCTCACTCTGCAGGAGTGAGAATATTTTCCATATCGCACTCCTGCCCATCATGTATCATGTATATATTTATATATTCATTGCAGTGTATATATATTAATTGCAAAAAACATTGTTAATGCATCAGTTGGGGTTGAAGCAACAAAAGTAAGAAAATGAGGCATTAGGGTTGAGACTCTAACACCACCCCACCCTACCAACCCACCCCCGCCCTCCACAGACCAACAGGAAATGGGGTGTGCCTTGTGGTCATCAGGCCAAACTCTCACCCCATTCCATGTGTGTAAGAAAGCTGACATGGTACAGTATAGGAGAATGGGGTGAGAGTTAGGACCATCAACCCCAAGGCACACCACGTTGTCTGTTGGTCTGTGGAGGGTTTGGGTGGGGTTGGGTGGGGTGATAGGGTGGGGGAACTCTAATGCCTCATTTCCCTACTTTTGTCACTTCAACCCTAACTGATGCATTAATGACATTTTTTGCAATGAATTTCCTTACCTTTTGAGAAAGTGTAATCTTACCCCTATATGGTTTTGACAGCACAGGGCCCATTTTTGTAATGAACTGTCATCTCCCTGTGGGAGTGCAAGGCCCTCCACTCCCAGTATTGCATTATGGATGGCCCTGCAGTACCATGGCCCTGTGTTCCCAACCATCATTTTTTTTTGAGCACAGGTCCCTATAGGCCCTGAACTCCCATCTATCCATAAATTCACAGATATTGTAAGTTGAGCTGTCATCTCCCTATGGGAGCGTAGGGCCCTCCGCTCCCAGTATTGCATAATGGATGGCCAAGCAGTCCCATTACTACATAATTGTATCCATATGTGGGAGTGCACTCCCACCTACCTATAACTGTAGAGATGCAGTGCAGGCCTAGACACATTCCAAGTAACCCTTGTGCTGCAAATGGTGCAATAACTCAGTAACCATAGCAACTTTGGAAATAATTCCACTGCAGTTGTAATCATGGACTGGTAACCTGCATGCATGCTTAGTAAACCTAAGGTGTACTAAGCTGCAGTTCATGAAAAATCCATATCTCGAACAGTTTTCGAGATATAGGCACCAAAAGGCTCCATGTTCGCCACAGAGTTATGCTATGGGAAATTTCTCAACTTTAGAATGGCATAACTATAGAACTGATGCTAATTTTTACACCAAACCAGCATAAGTCACGTCTCTGGAACACCCCCTTTCTACCCTGCAAATTTCAGGCCATAGGTCTTAGCCGTTTCTTTGCTGTGATGTGGCAAAGAAACAGCAACCTTTAAAAATCCCTGTTCGTGAGCTGTCAAAATCCTTGTTCGTGAGCCAAATCCCTGTTTGTGAGGTGTCTAAATGCCTGTTCATGAGCCAATCCCCCCTGTACATGAGGTAGGGCCATCTGGTCATCCCCTCATGAACAAGGATTTTGACAGCTCGCAAACAGGGACTGACTCACAAACAAGGATTTTGACAGCTCACGAACAGGGATTCCTTCTTAGAATTCCTGTTTGTGAGGTGTCAAAATCCCTGTTCATGAGAAATCCCTGTTCACGAGATAGGGCTATGTGGTCGTCCCCATACAAACAGGGATTTTGACACCTCACAAACAAGGATCGAAAGTGAGTCACGAACAAAGATTTTCAAATTAAAAAGTGCCATTTTTTGACTAAACAAAATGGAACCTAAATTTTCAGACCAAAATGCCAAAGAGTGCGACCACAGTATGATGAGAAATAATCAGCAAAAATGGGTGAAAAAAGCAACTTTTACACTTTTTTTCACTATGCGCTGTGCCAAATCTGCACATCCAATCAAAATGAAGCTTGGCATGTCAAACGATCTACCCCCCAGAACTGTGCGTACCAAATTTCATGCAAAGCCATTGAATGGTTGCAAAGTTATTAAAGTGTAAAATGTGGGGTTTAGATCAAACCTATCTATAGTGGTGCTTCCGCTCCACTATGTTTTATAGAAAACACAAATTACACATACCCCAATAATGCAAAGCATCATGGGAAGCATATGCAAATGCACATGAATTAATTTGGACTGGCTCAACTTTAACTGTCTGTTGTTCCCAGCCTTAACGGTTTATTCCTGCTCTTAGTGACAGGTACGTAGCTACGCTGTACTTGGTTTTGACACTGCATCTCACTGAGGCATAGAATTCACGGAGAACTGTATTCAGATCCTGTGGTAAAATTGACTTACACTCTATTTTGATTTTTTTCTGCTACGCCCAGTTATTCAGTACATTTATTGCCCAGTTTGTGGGTGTTTTTTGTATTTGGCTCATCTTTGTCTGCTTCAGTGGTATTAAGCTGCACTTCTGATAAATCTAGGTGCCCACTTTCTATTTCATTTTCTAAATGTTTCTATTTTCTTAATTTCTTTTTGGGTGGTGAACATTGCAGGAAATTTTCAGCAATCCATTCTCTGTGAGAGCCAGAAGAGTGAAGATCAAACTGAGATGAAGGTAAGTTTTCCATTATACTCCTTTTCTTCTGTGTGGATTTCACTTAGGTAGCTGTGCCAAGGTTATGTAAGAAGCTGCTTAGGAGATGCCCAGTGTATTGATATTACAATCTCTGTGCCAGGTAAACAGTCTATGGTACCACAGGAAGCTAGGACAGGTCCTTAGCTGTGCATATATAGAGATTTAATATATGGTCACATGACCTATTTTGACCAGTGGCATTTGTTTTATACTGATGCCCATTTTATATATATATATATATATATATATATATATATATATATATATATATATATATATATATATATATATACACATATATACTGTATATGTATGCAATGTGTCATTGCCCAACTAGAAACATCAGTGTTATTCTTCCCCTGTGCAGTTTGACCTTATGACATCATGAGTAGTGAAGCTGCTTAAGGGGCATGACATTTTCAATTTATGCAATGCTTCTTCATTTATTAGCTGTATTATGTAGTTTTGCTTTGATTTACTAATTTTGTTTCTGTTGTTTTCAGATGGTGACTGGCATTTCAAGATGACCAAGTGATTCAGCATGTGATCCAATGCACATGATGCTGTGTTATGCATCAGTGTGTCACGGAGTTATCTCTCTCAGCTGTGGCCTTGTTTGATGCTGGGTGAGATCGACATGAGTGGGACAGCATGCAGTGTCTGCTTCTGTGAGTGCCACTCAGGGTGTGCTGGTTGGGGCTGTCGCTTGGAAGGGGTGCTGGCTGGGGTCAGGAATGAGCCAGGGAGTAAAGGGGTCATGCATGAGGTAAGAGAGATGGCTGCAGTATGAAAAATAAAGTGCTGGGGCTTGGAAGTTTTGCAACTTGTTTGTTAGAAAATGTAAATATTTATTTTTTGCTGATGGTGCTAGCATTGAAATGAGCCAGGGAGCCAAGGAGGAGTATAGCCCATATGAGAGGTGTCTGAAGTAAAAAAAAAAAAAAAGTGTGGGGACTGGGACCTTTTAAAATCATGCTGTTCAGAAGAAGTAGAGATTGTCCTAGTGTGATGGTAGAACTGTTGTGGTGGTGCTGTTAGAACAGTTTCAAGTGAAAGTTCTGAGTAAGTGAAAGTGATTTGCTGCAGTCAGCACTCATGCTACCAGCTCCAGACAGTCAATACCTACTGTGTGGACACATTTGCCGAAAAGGATGCAGAGTGAGGATAAACATGGAATTCTCACTCTAGGTCTGACCAACCTGTGGATATTGAAATTATTTGACCAAATTTATCCTCACAAGCACTGCATAAATATATAGATATAAATATACAGATAGATATAGAGATAGTGATATAGATGCAGACACAGACACACACACACACACACACTTCTAGTAATTGTTTTCTAATGAACAGTTAACCAAACTGCCATATAAGAAAACAGGATTACTCCACAATATAGCAGATAAGGCAAACAAATCTTGATTTATTCACAATTAGATTTTCTGCATCACTGCCATCAGAAATACAGTCATGTCAACAAAAACTTTTCAGCATTTAAATGCAAATGAGATTATTTTAAGTGCCATGCTTAGTGTTGTTGAAAGATACAGTGGAGTAGGAGGAATACATTCAAAAGGTGAAAATACTCCAGGAAACACTTCAACAAAATTATTCTGAAATGCCATTCTCCACTTGATGCTCATTTAAATATACAACTACACCTGTTACTGTGAGCTGGGGAGGGCAATTTATAATAACAACATACTATTAAATGCATGATAGCATATTTCTTTTCTTCTTTATGAAATTAAGGCTGTGCATATTTAAATATTAGGCACTATAGCATGACCAATAAGTAATTCAAAATAGGTGCGTGGTGCCATGAATGTGTATCATGTAGAGCCATGAGTACTTCAATAAATTACCACGAACTTTGGGAATGCAGGTGGTTGCCTTTATTTATTTATTTATTTAGGTTTTGTTAACCGGGTAAGTGCGCTAGTCAGCAAGTGACTGTTTTCAGGCACGACCCGGGAGGTACAATTACAACACACAAAGAGTACAGCCAGATTATTAAGACAACGAGTACAAAAAATGCAGAGAGAAATACATATGCAATGTAACATACATTAGTAAACAAAAATATACTTTAGCACTTGATCATGGAACATACTCAAAAATGCGAATAGTAGAAGGCAGAAAATAAGAGAGGATAGGCATCAGTAGAAAAGACACAAGGAAGGGAAAACTGGCAAAAGAATGGGAGGGAGAGATTAAGTGGAAAGGAGGTGCCGTCAGATACGGCAATAGTGGGGTGAGGTACCAACCTGCGGCCGGGCCTATGGAGCCGAAAGACGGCAGGCGAAGAGAGGGTGGTAGGGGGGAGCGCAGTAGACGGCAACAGCGTGGGAGGTAGGAAAATACAGCCAGGCTGGTGGAACCGATAGACGGCAGGGGAGAGTGAGGATGCCGTGAGAGGGGATAGGGAGGCGGAGGAGTTACGTCAATAGCGCAAAGGGTCAAAGTCAAGCCGAGCCAGTGGAACCAAGAGACGGCAGGGCAGGGAAGGGGGTCAGTAGATGGTGGGAGTAGGCAGTAGTAGGTGGAGAGAGGTGACTAGCACAGCCAGGAGGGTGGGGACCAAGGAGGGGCATGGATGAGGTAGGAACAGGTAAAGGTGAGTTGGTGGGGAGGGGCAAAAGGGGAAGAGGATATAACAGAAGAAGGGGAAAGCAGCAGTGGGGTTAAGTGAGGAGAGGCTGTGAAGTGAAGATAAGAATGTCATGGAGTAGAATAGCCACTTACAATTGTCAACAGCTAACATTAGCTTATAAAGAAACAGGTTAAGGCAACATTAATTACAAGGCACAAAATAAAACATTAATTACAACGCACAGTATAGAACACCCATTTGGACAGGCAAAAGTGCTAGCAATGAGGAAACAGTACAAATGCAGCGGATCAGGTAGGGTCAAAGCAAACACATTTGTCCATAGTAGTGAGGAAAGTCCTGAGTTTTGCTCTTAAAAGTCACATGAGTGGAGACATCTCTTAGATCCTGAGGTAGTAGGTTCCATAGGTGGGGGGCAGCATGATGGAAGGAGCCCATGCCCTTTTTAGTCCGACAAAAGGGGATGGATAGTAAGGTCTGATCAGCCGATCTAAGATTCCTTGTGGGAATGGCCGGCCTGAGGAGATCAGACAGGATAGCAGGCTTGGATGTCCTTAGGATGGAATCAACTAAATTGTACAAGTAGTACTGCCTGGTAGAGGAAGGAGAAAGCCAACCAAGGTCCTGATATAAGAGACAATGATGCTGCAGCCGAGGTGCTTTGGTTGCATACCTGCACACATTATTGAAGGTAGTATCCCATAGTTGCAGTGAAGATTTGGTGGCCAAGGACAGGATGGGACACCCATGTGTAAGGGTTGGCAATAGAATGCCTCTGGCTATTGCCAATTTAGCAGAAGGGGTGAGCAGGTATTTGGTTCTATAGGCAGCCCCCAATTTGCAGTTAATTGACTTGCAGGTTTCCTGTATATGTGCTTTCAGGTCCAAGGTTTGATCCAGGTGGATGCCAAGGTAACGAAGGAAGTGACAGTTTCTATAGGGTCCCCATCGATATCAGAGACAGAGATGGTCAGAGGACAGGATCTAAGCTTGTGATTGGAGCCAAACATCATAACTTTTGTTTTATTTGTATTTAAAACCAGGCGTTGAGAGTTCAACCAGTGTTGTACAGCACGAAAATCTGCAGTGAGGGCAGCATTTAGATCCAGGACCTTATCAGAGTGATAATAAATTACCAGGTCATCTGCATAAAGAAGTGAGTGACCTGTGGTGACCAGCTCAGGAAGTTTATTGACGAATAATGAGAATAGAAGAGGGCCTTAATATCCTTAGCCTTTTATCATATCTTCACCTTCTCGTTTTTTTTTTTTTAAATGTGCCTGTTTTGGTGAAAACACAATCAATAAGCAATTAGTAAAACATATTAAAGCAGCAATTCATGTTAATGTGAACATTTGCCCCTGTACCTTTTCATTAAATTTAAGATAGCATTTTTATCTTCTGTCTTGTAAGATACCCTTTCATCCCCATATTAAGTCTGCTTAATGGGGGGGGTGAGCATCACTGCAGCCACAACCCCAAATTTGCATATAAAGGGAGTGATCTGCAAAGCACTCCACACCAGAAGAAGGCATGGGGCAGGCCATCTGTGAAGCATTCCACACATGCAGGGGCATCGGGGACATATAAATTTGTCTGTATGATTGCCTCTCCAGTCTCCACACCTAATCCAGTGCTGCCCCTTGAACTGTACGGGTAGTTGGGACAAAATGAGGCAGGGGGTGAGATCACAATCTGCATGACTCTCAGCATGAAATGCACACTGTAGAGTGCTGAGGGAGGGCACAGAGGCCAGGTCAGGAAAACACCTGTAATTGCCTCTCTTTGCCTCCTTGGCCAGCTGCTACTGAGATTTTGGTGCCTAAAAGGCCCCCCCCAAGACTCTGCCCCAGCTCTGTAAACCAGCATAGAGAGCTGGGAGACATGGTGGGCATTTTATATTTACAAAATGTTAAACATTTCAGCATACAGAGATATGTAAAGGAAGAATTCCCTAGCCAAAGTTATGAACAAAGCCTCTATCTATTAAAACGGGTAGTTCCTGAACCTATTATCACAGTTTTTGTGGTTGACAGGAGTCTGAATCTTCAAGGTTATTTCTTGAGGGAATCGTGTG
This sequence comes from Neoceratodus forsteri, assembly GCA_016271365.2. Classification (NCBI taxonomy): domain Eukaryota; kingdom Metazoa; phylum Chordata; order Ceratodontiformes; family Ceratodontidae; genus Neoceratodus; species Neoceratodus forsteri. The sequence goes on from JADMNL010000022.1 coordinate 345,583,142, forward strand.
CTGTGTCACTATTGCCCCATGATAACTGTGCAACCAGACCCACTGTTGGACACTGCAGCTATTTGTATATCTGGACTATAATGATGACGATGTTGGAACATTACTGTTGCACATGCACTGGACTCTCATCCACCATTATTTGGACTCAGTTCAAAGGTTGCAAGTAATGGCAATTAGTGCACAGTCGATTTCAATAGCTTGTTAGGCAGTCAGGCACATACAATAACTCTGAGGCACAATTGCAATAAATATTTTGTGAAGCGGTCAGTCATATACAATACTTTTAATGCACAGTAACTTTTAAATTGTTTATTAGATGGGTGCCTTCAGCAACTTTAATGATCAGGCATTTTAAATAATTCACTTGGTGATCGAGTCTTTACATACCTTTAATGCACAGCCACTTTAAATAGTTCAGTTTAGTTTATTAGTCTAGGAATTAATACCTTTGAGCCAGGGCTCTTTTACAAAGGTTCCACGTCACAAAGAACATTTAACAAAGCACGATACACATTACAGGTTAAACCAGACAGGAAAGTTACATCATAAATTTGCTATTAACAGTTTAAGGGAGTAACGTTTTTAAGTTTCATAGAAAAACAAGCTATAACAGGTTCAAGTGAGTAGACAATTTCGAGGTTAAGGAAACTTCCAGGGAGCGGGTGATCATTAGGCGCCAAAAGGAGGCTAGAGAGGAGGGAAAGGTGGTGAGCGGGAGAGTAAGTGAGAGGGGACAGGAAAAAAGGGGGGGAGTGAGTTTGGGTGGGAGACAGGAAGTAGTAGAGGTACCAGAGGGTTCATTAGTCAGGGAGGAAGAGGCCTCAGATGTGAGGATGGACATGAGGAGTAGTAGTCTTTATCTAGCTAATCACAGTTGCTAGTGGTGGTGAGGTGGGCATAGAGCATGGATTTGAAAAGCTTCAAGCGAGGTTGAGGATAGAGTAGGTGAGACTAAGCGCATTGAACCATGTCGGGGCCCTGTATGCAAAAGATCTTTGTCCCTGTGCAGTCCGGCATCTCGAACCAGGAAAGGTTGGCATTCAGATCTGGTGGAGGGTCGTGAGCCAGGATTCAGTCGGAGTAGGTTTGAATACATAATGGAGTCAGTCCCAAGATAGATTTTTTTGCCATTGTGCAGGTGAGATAAATAAGACGATTTGATAGGTTCAACCAGCCTGATTCATAGTACAAATCACACGTGTGAGACAGTCTTTGAGCCCCCGTGAGGAGCCGGCAGGCCTTATTTAGAGTGATTAAGATACGCCTTAGAGCAGTGGAGGTAGCTGAGCCATAAATAATAAGGCCATAGCCAATGATTGAGATTATAGAACTCTGTATAGCTATTCTCAATGCCGCTGGATTTAGAAATTGATGATTCTAGAATAGTATTCCAAAGCGTTGGTTCACTGTTTCGCAGTGTTGTCAATATGGGTTGCAAAGGTGAGCCCTTGGTCAAAAGTGATGCCAAGGTATTTGAAAGTATTTACTTGGTCCAGTGTAATTCCCGCAGAGGTTTTGTATGGTGAGTGGAGTATGCCTATTTTTGTTTTGGTGATTGGAGAAGAGCATGGCTTTTGTTTTATTGTGGTTTAGCACAAGTTTACTATCCAGGAACCGCCTTTCAACACTAGAAAAGCAAGTTGCAGGCTTTTCAGTAGGGAGTTTGGATCCTTGTGGGAAGAGAGAATTACAAGCATCATCAGCGTATAAGATTATTTTCTCTGGCAGATATCTGGGAGGGAGTTAAGGAACAGGCTAAAGAGGAGTGGTCAAGAATTGATCCCTGTGGTACACCGAGAGAACTGGTTTGAAGTCGGAGAGTTCATTAGAGATTTTACAGCCTGTGACCGATTGGACAGGTAACTTTTACCCAAGCACAAGGACCTTAGCCAGGCCTAGGCTAGAAAGTAGGGAGGTAAGTAGGCCATGATGGACTGTGTTGAAAGCTTTGTAAGATCGATAAAGACTGCACCTGTTTGGCACCCTTTGTCCAGGGCTGAGTGGACTTCTCCAGAGAAATCAAGTAAGGCTGTTGTACTATGTCCTTTCCTAAAGCCGTGCTGCTGATTACAGAGTAGATTGTATTTGTCCAGGTAATCAGAGAGTTGGTCTGCCACTATTCATTCAAGTGCTTTGGAGGGGAGGAGTATTGATATTGGTCGATAGTTTCCTGTTGAGGTTTTGTCCCCCTTTGTGCACTGGGTAACTATGGCAGATTTCCATTTGTTGGGAAATTGACTTTGGCAAAGTGACAGATTAAGAATTTTGCAAGGAGGTGAATTACTTCATCCAGGGTGAGAGACAGGATTTTAGATCTAGCGTGTCACTACTTGTTCTGGATTTGGAGCAGGCCTTTCTTATGTACTTGTGTGCTTCGTGCACTTTGATTTTCTTGAAGTAAAATTGTGGTTTGTCACGAGGGGTGTTTTGTGATACTAGGCTAGGCACAGGTAAGTCCGAGAAGAAATCTGGGGGGAGGACCCCACTAAGGTCTGTGAATGTCTTATTAAGCGCATCTGCAATAGACTTTGGGTCAAGAGTGGTGGATCCATCAACTTTCATAATGGTAGGTGACGATTTTGATTGTTTACCCATTATGTTTCAGATGTTGTCCCAAAAAGCTCTTCCATCACCCAGGTGGATTCAGGGGCATTTTTGAAATAGGCGCTCTTCATTTGCCTAATTTGTGAGGTACATCTATTTCGTGCCTGCCTGTATTTTAGGGTATCATGAGGTGAGCCTGTGTCTCTGGCAACTGCCCAGAGGTGGTCTCGAACCTTGAGCTCGGCAAGTAGTTTGGCAGTAATCCATGGATTTGATAGCGCTTTGATTTTACATTTTTTTACTGGGGCGTATAAGTCGCATGCAGAGTTGAAAGATTTAATGAAGTATTCTAGTGCGGTATTAATATCAGTTGATTCAAGGATTGGCGTCCAGTCCTGTTATAGGAGATGGGTTTTCAACTTGATAAGATTCCCATAAGGCAATAATCTGCTTGTTATAACTTTTGGGGGTGGCTTGAGAAATTTATTAGACCAGGTACAGGACACTGGGGAGTGGTCACTGAGGGAGTCAGGGAGGACTTTAATGTTTTTTATCCGGTCAGGGTGATTTGTGAGAACCCAGTCAATAAGGGTGCTTGTACCAGTTTTGTAATTTTTCCGGGTGGGGGAGGTTACCATCTGAGTCAGGTTTGCTGCTAGGATGTCATCTTTGTAAGAGCCAGTGTCAGAGGTAAGCCAGTTTATGTTGAAATCCCCAAGGAGGAGGAGCTCATTTTCAGAGGGCTGCAGACTAATAAAATCAAGTACAGACTTAATACTGGCACAGTGGTCTTTTGGAGGGATATAGACTGCGGCCACTGTGAGAACTTTGTTATGTGCACCAAGAAGCAGTTTGATAGGGAGGAGTTGCACTCGCGTATTTGTGGGGTGAAGCTGCTGCATTGACAGGAGAGGTTATCCTTTATGTAGATAGCACAGCCCCCACCTTTCTTGCTTGCCCGGTCGAGTCTGAAAAGATTGTAGCCTTCAAGCGAGACCGCATGATCCGGGGTGCTGGGAGATAGCCAGGTTTCCACAATGGCTAGTATATCAGGGTTTTTTTGTCCAGCGAGAGTTTGAAGAGATGCCAATTTGGGAAGGAGGCTGCAGATCTTTAGAGTGATAATGGAGAGACCACTACCAACTTTCCCTGTTTTTGTCGGCTTCAGTGCAACAGGACCAGGGTTTGGGTGTATCCCACCAGATATTAAAAGTAGGAGGAGCAGGAGTTTCAGCGATGCCATTCATAGTTCATAATAGGTTGGAGTGAGTTTCTGCTTGTACTTTTTAAGATGCTTGGATTGTCTTCTGGAGTCCCAGTAGAGGGTGATTGTTAGTGAGTTATAATGATGTGGCAGTTTCCAATTAGGAAATATGGCTCTTTGCACCCAGGTATTAATTGGGTGATGTTTTTTAAGACTTCCAGAGTAAAAGCCATGGTACAATGTTTCGGGTAGTAGTGTAGAAAGGTGAGAGTAGGTGGAGGGTAGGGTAGGAGGGGGAGTTGGCATAAAGGGAAAAGGAGGGTGAGGTGAGCAGGAACAGGTGGTGGGGACTAAGCCAAAGCATTTTTTTAGTGAGGCAGGAGAGAGCTGAGAAGTAGTGTGGGCTAGGCAGTCAGGGGGGGTGGCGAGCAATAGGAGGGTGGTGGAGTATGGATTTTAGTGGGCTAAGGTGGATAGCTAAGCACTATGGCGAAGTACAGAGAAAAATGAAAAAAAAAAGACTGGGAGGGTTTGGTGCCAGAGGGTTTAAGAGAAGTACTATAGTACTGTTGAGATCCAGGATCACATAATATGTTAAAGTTCCTGAAAGGTGATAAACTGTGGCCTGGGCATATGCAATGTGTAAAATCCTTTTGTCTATATGTTTCCTTTGTTCTTCAAAGTCCTCAGAGATAAGTACAATACCTTGGGAGTAGGTCAGACAGTAGGCATATGCAATGTGTGAAATCCTTTTGTCTGTATGTTTCCTTTGATCTTCAAAGTCCTCAGAGACAAGTACAATACCTTTGGAAAAGGTCAGACAAAAATGTTGATTCAGTCAAAAAATGTGTTAAAATTCCTTTGTTCTTTAAAGTCCACAAGTGCAGTTGCTTTAAGAGTGGTCAGATGAGAATGTTGAAAATGTTGATTCAGTTGCAGGACCTAGCATCACCTTGTTTTTAAGACTAGTTGTAAGGCATATGCTTCCTTGGGGAGGCTTCAATAAAGTTGATTTAAAATTAAAAAGCTGATACCTGATGATGGCGATTTGCAGAAATTCAGTCCAGGAGACTTTCACCAATGTTGTGTGCAAGTATGGCGCAGGTATTCCCAGCAGAAAAACATGTAAATGAACAAAAAACTAACCTACAGACACAGACAAGCACAAACAGCCACACACACCCTGATCTTAGTGGGTTGTGAGCCCCTTAAATCTACCAGCTTCCTGGGTGGATATCATGAATGTTGAAGATGTGTCCCTGATATTGGTCCTTCCTCCTGATTTTTTAAGCCTTGCCAGTGCCACTGATTTATGAAGCAGGGCCTCGTGAGGTATGGGTCAGACGGGGGAGAGGAATAATGCCAGAGGCGAATAGATCTGTGATATATTGACAAATGCAGCCACTTATTCAAGTGCACAGGTCCATAGCCTACCACCGACGCCCAAAGCCCAACTCTCCAATCACAGTGACAGCGGTAGGAGTTATAGCCCGGATATTTTTGAGATAGAAATCAGGGATCACCCTGACAATCAATGACTGAGTTGAGAGTTGGAACATACGGAACCCTACTCCTAGTTAATTGGTGATTGGATGCATAAAGTTACTTAATGCATAGTCACTTTAAATAGCTTGTTAGACTGTCAAGCACATGCAATATTTTTAATGTAAGTCACAAAAAGAAATTTTTCACATGGAGGAAGCAAGATGGTCATTGCTACAGGCTCACTTTGAGGCTAATCATACTCCGCGTCTAAGCATTCCATGGTTTAAATCTGCTCATTTACTGCTTAAACTTAATAGACCTTTACATTTTTAATCTTTCTGGCTGGCTTTGTCAGAGAAGAGAAAAAACAGATTTACACTGTGTTCAGAGAGGAGTTTATATCACTTTCATTCTGCCCCTTGAGAAATATTATGGCCTGTACATAGCCTGAAGAATGGAGACTGGGCAAGGACTCATCCCAGTTCATCTACTTCACTGGCCTCCTTTCAAACTCGACCAAGAATAGAGCTAAATTTAAAATCAATTAAAGAATCTGAACCCAACCAAGTGTGGCAAGTTCAAATATTGCCACAATGTAATTTTAGTACCTGCAGCAACCCAACTACCCAGATAGCAGATAAATAGGTTCAGCAGTTTCTCTTGCTCCAAAACTGCAGTAGCTTATTGTGTGAATTCACTATTGAGAATCCAACTGCCCAACTCATACCTTCAGGAAAAATACTAGCTGACCCACAGCAATTACAGTACGGCTCCTATAGTTCTGTTTTGAAGGATTTGCATACATATCAGCTAGCATCTTTTACTCTTCTGCTCTGAAACAAAACAGTGCTCTCTTGAATCGCTGGGGAGCTCAATCGGCAGGGTACTTGCAATTCTCGAAAAGCAGGACTGTTAAGTATGAGGCTTTAAACACTGAAACTGATTTTTTTTTTAAAAACGTAAAAATTTCATGGGATAAAGTTGAAATGCTAACAATCTGAGCTAATAAAACAGCAGAACTAGTTTCCATAGTTGACAAAAAACTCCAGGCTGTGGAAGCTACTAATGCAGCAATAAAAGAAAATTACAATTTGCAAAGTAAAGTTGAACTTCTGGAGAACCAGAGAAGACATAAACATTTTATGATTGTTGAACTACACACACAATTGGACACTGAAATTGACACAAAGATCTTACTAATTATATATTTTTTTGAGGTTTTCAAGCTGCCACCAGACAACACTCCTTTTGTAACCAAAGCCTTTTAACTGACAAAAACATCCCACCTTAATAAATAGGGTATGAAAGGGGATTTAAAGTCACACTCTGAAAAGACCCCTGAATCTGAATCAGATCTTAAACCAACAATACTAGTTTTGCTTTTGAGTCAGAGAGAGATCTAGTGGTTAAATGTAACCCTGGCACTGTTATACCAAGGGCTACTAGCCGGCCCAGTGGCGCTGCGTGTTGAGGCGCTGGACACCGCACCTTGTGCCATGCCGGCAACCCCGGTTCAGGAATGAGCCTGGGCCACTGGGGGTCAGTGGGGGGGGGAGCTTCGAGCACCCGGAGGACTGCTCTCCTCTCTTGAGGGGATCCAGGGTTTGCCCAGCATTGCATGGCCCCTGGTGGTGACCAGAAGCACTGCACCACTCTAGGGCATGCTTAGAGGGCACGCAGAGCCGTGATGGGCGTCCCTGGCATCATCACACTTTCGGGCTCTGCGCGGGGGAGGGAGGGCGTAGCCACAAGCAAGAAAATCCCTGTCCTTGGGGATAGGTGACAGCACCACCTCCCACAGCCACACTCCACTAGCCGGACTCTCTCTGCTTCTGGGCTGAGCCCAGCCTGGCCTGAAGGGTAGATAGAGTGCCCTGGGCGGATAGGGTGGTCCTATCTTGAGGGGCTCAGAGCTGGGGGGATAGCTGGGCTGGTGCCAGGAAGTAGAGGAGTTTCAGGCTTGGACGTAGATCTGGGGACCAGTGGATGTCTGAGAGAGTTCCCCAGGTGACAGTGCCATAAAAAGAGTTTAAAAAAAAAAAACACCAAGGGCTACTACCCCTTCCTTGGTGGCCACTAACAAGGTTGAGGGGACTGTGTCCTTACTGTAACTTTAAACTAGTTATTTCCCAAGATATAGCATTTTGCACAGTGACTCTACCCAGAGTATACTTATGTGGGCTAGGTTAAACCTGGTACAACCCTCTGGGATGCTGTACCCACCCACAATATCAATGTGCCACCCCCAAACATGACCTGATAACATTTCCCCACATTTCGTAACATTTGAAATTATTGACTCTCTACTAACAATATGGTCACGAGACAGGATTATGCAAAAAACAACAATTTATTGACATGGGGAAGGGATAGGAAGGGTAAATTGGAATAGAGGTCAAGCTATTTACAGTAGTCACATTTGGATTTAGTAATCTGGTTGGGTTAGATATTGCAGTTGGTATTCAGGTAATCAGTATTCATTTTAAATTTAAACATTAATCACAGTGGCCACCCATGAACCTCTGAGGTAGTCAGATCCCTGGCTATCTAGCTAGCTGCATAAATTAGTTTGCACATTTTCCATTAGTGCACATACTGGTACCAGTCCCCAGAACCATATAGAACTTCACAAGCCTTTATATTAACCTGGGTACCCAGTACTAAAGTTCTTAAAGTTTCAGGCCTGCTGTTCGGTGCAGCTGTAGGTTGTCAGCTAGATGGGGCGCTTAAAAGAAATATGCAGATTAACATTTATCTTTGCTTTTAAAACACATCCCAACTGTAATAGGATAGACTTTGGACCCTTTTCTTACTTTAAAGAACTTAGACTTTTATTACTGAATTGGCAGCTTTAACTATTTACAAGTTCTTCCATCACAGGGTTGGTCCCTGTGTACTCACAGTTAGACATCTTTAAGGCAAGCTGCAATTGCCTTTGGCTGCTATTATTGTAACCTTGTCTTTTTTTTGTAAGCACCATTGTAATGATCATGTTATGTTTTGTACCTTATTGCCTTGACGTGGAACCTTTGTAAAAGAGCCCTCAGTTTAAAGATGTCATCCGAAATACAAATAAATAAATAAATTGAACTGTACAAGGCAGAATTAGGTGCTTTCAGCAAGCGGGCTCTGATGCCGGAGGTTAGGATGCAGGAAAAGTGAACAGCCAGCCCCCTATACTGACTGCAGGATCTTACAGCTTTTATGTTGGAATCTTTCACCTTTACTTCTATTGGCTGTGTCCCTTTTCTGGGCTGAAATCACTTCACTGAATGACCAGACTGGGACTGAGGCCAGCAAGTTTCACCCCCACGTCTGGGCTATGCCCCTCAGGGGAAACTCATATGGCAGTGCCCTAGGTGGCACGTTATCAGGCTGTGTCCCAGGCCAATCTGATGGATGCATAGCATTCAGCACATTTGTTCATCAGCATATTTATACTCTTTGTTTGCAGTCAGTTCAATCATGGGCCAGCGTGGCCACCATGGTCCTTTTAGCTTTAAGATGCAAACTTTAAGATACTAAACAAGAACTGGTTATATCAAAACTTGTGGACCAAATGAGACCTTGTGCTAGACTCTGGAAAGCCTACAGGCAGACCCCTAGTCAAACTACATTATTTTCATACAAACAAGTTAGAAATAGGTACAAAGCTTTGGTTAGGTGCTTAAAGAGGAATTACTTCCTCAAGAGACAGAAGGACTTCCAGGGAAAAAATGTCTCGGATACTTGGAAGTTAATCAATGAACTTACTGGTAAAAAAAACATATCATCTATACAATACATAAAAACTAAGGATGGCATTGCAACTGATCTGTCTATAATAGCCCAGGGGCCCGATTCTAGAAAGCATATGCCAATGTGCAATGCAGATGTGTCAACGGGAATGGTGCAAGTCACAAATACGTCCAGCAAATGCGCCAAATGCAAATCTACACTGCAAGATGCGCATTGATGCAATGAAGTAGGCCAATGGTGACTTATGCTGCAGTTGCAACAAACCCACAGGTACACCAATGTGCAACTGAACATATGCCAGGAAAATGGAAGAGAAACTCCAGGGCGGGATTCTAGAAGCACCAGTGCCACAACTTACACCAAGACCAGCCAGCGTAACGTAAACCAGGTGGAAGCAGGTGTAACTTACACAGCATAGAAAGGAGCAGGGACAGACAGCCTGGACACACAGCAACACACCATGTGAGATAAGACAGAGAGTGTCTGAGGAAGGCAGGCACACAGAGGCAGTGTGGCACAGGGTACAAAGGGTGCACAGAGGCCACAGGCACAATGCAGGGATGATGGCACCACCAGGCATAACGTCCCTGCCATGGCCACTGATACATGTAAACAGTGTAACCATGACAGGGACACGGCACCAGGTGGCGCAGTCCAGTGGACAAATAGTGGTGAGACACACCAACGTCCATGCCAGTGGTGTCACCTGCAGGGAACAATGGCACCCCAAGGCGGAAGGACCCAGCACAGGCACTGTGCCACCACACATCTGGGAGGTACAATGTGAGGTGGCATGGATGCCATAGCATGCATGGTGACCCACAGCACACAGGACACCATGCAGATGTGGCCTGGGCTGTGAGCAGCACAAATGGCACACCAACCTGATGCACAAGAATGGAACACTGGGGACAGCAGGGACCACAACGTGTGCACCCCTGCGCATAGCAACAGACACATACACAGCCATGCATACCTGGAACAGACACAGAGACACAGTGTGTATGGCAAAAGGTTTAATGTACAAAATGGTACAGGAATACAGGGTAACAATGGAAGGGGGATGGGAATGAATAACAACCAACAGCAACAAACAGTAACAAAACAGTAAACCCAAACCCAAACAGCCACCCACAACAACCCCAAACGCCAACCCGCACCCACGTACAACCCAACACAGGCCCAACAACCAAACCACAATCCCACCCACAAAACCAACAGCAATAAGTAGCCCTGCCCACCCGAGGACAACCCACAACACCCATATGTACAGACCCACCAATACCAACACCCCTATATACAAGCCCACCCACACAGAAAGTCCCATCCACATCTAGCTGTAGCGGACACATGGGACCTAGGTCCGCCAAAGTTCATTGAGGAGGGCACCCACCGACCCATGGAGGTGCCCAATGTCCTGCAAGATGGCTGATACCAGTACCACAAGGCGCTCCTGGTCCAGGCCCCCACCCTGCACAGGTTCAGTGGCAGATCCCTCAGCTACAACAGGCAATGCCTCCTCCTGCTGCAACCCTGGCATGGCTGCCTCCTGCCGTGGTCCAGTGTCCCCTTCTGCAGGGGCAGTAGCGCATGGTGCAGTGTCCGGTGGTGGGGCCTCCTTGCCTGCCCCTGCTGCGACATCCACATCAGCGAGCCTGGTAGGTGGTGCAGCCATGGCCCCATCCCCATTGGCTGCTACTGTGCACCCTGTGTCCAGGCTGTGCGGCTGTGGCTGTTCCAGCCCATGTTGCCCACCATCAGTGGGGTCCCCCTGATCTGGCTGTGTGTCCAACGTGGCCGGGTCCCTTTTTGGATGCTGCCATTATGGAGGAGGTAGAGGAGGAGGAGGAGGAGGAGGTTGGTGGCAGCACCCTGACCCTCCAATGCCTGCGCTGGGTGTGCAGCCAGTACTCCGCTGCATCACGGGCCTTCAGGTCTGCCATAGCCCTCAGCAGGGCACTCTGTCTGCTATGGCAGCCTGCTATAGACACCTGTAGGGATGTAAAGGATGTAATCAGTACCAGGCCCAGACAGGGAGGCACACACACACATAGGCAAGCTATGTGAGGGTGCAGCACGAGCTGCAATGTGGCCACCAGCCATAGCCACAGCACAAGGGGACCAAGGTATGTACTTACCTGACCTCCAGTGAAGTGCCTCCAGCCTGAGACTGGTATTGCGGCTCTGCTGCATGCTGTGGGTCGCGCAACTGGAACCTGTGGGGTGAAGGGACAGGTGAATGTGTTGTAGGCACCAAGCGCCATGGCCACCATGCCAGCACTGCTGCAACAGACGAACAGCTGTAGGTATACATACCATCACCAGGGTCCTGCCCAGACCACATGTCCAGGTCCCTGTGACAGGCCATGCTGAGCATCCACTGAAGGATCCCAGCCTCACTCCACAACAGGTCCTGCCAGCGGTGTGTTAGCTGGTGGATGGTCTGGCATGTCCCTGTTGCCTGTGCCATGCGTGTACAAACGGCTGTCCATAACTGCTCCTGCGATGCAGCACTGCTCCTCTGGCTCCCAGGTGGCAGCAGCGTCCTACCCCACTGCTGAATGCAGTTCACCAGCAGTGCTGTCTCATGGGGTGTAAAATTTGGGGCATGCCCACTTAGGCTTAGGGATGACCCTGAAGACATAATGGCCAGTCATCTGTGTGGCACCTATAACAGGGGAAGGAATGGCACATGCATCACTACAGAATGTCACCATGGCTGTGCAGTCCACCCCCACCCGCCATGCACAATGCCGGGCACCGGCTGTGGGACATGGGTCAGGTCTGGGCCACAGGTCTGCAACTGTGGCCCACCACCTCAGGTGGTCCCCCCCCCACCAATGCCATGCACAGCATGAGGTGTGTAAAGGCTGAGCTGTGCCATGCAAGGGCCAGGCACACAGTGCTGCACACAGTGTCCACAGTGCACCAACATGACACCCATCCACTGCAGAGGCATGTCACGGCCCGGCCCTGCACGGTGTGGGCATGGAGCGCCACATGCAGCCCTGCCACACGTCTGCACCACCACCCCCACATGGAGCTGCATGCAGCCACAACCACCAGGTGCCCAAGGGGCAGACCCAAAGCCAACTGTAGGTGCCAGCATGGGGAATGACATTTCCTTACCTGTACTGTGCACTGTGGTGTCCGGAGTGGGTGGCACTGACATATCTGGAGCACACCTGTATGGAGAAAGAGCAGGGCAACATAAGCCTGTGGCACAGTCGGTGACCCCCAGAGCAGCTGCAGTGCGGCAGCATGTACCTACCTGGTCCTGTGCGGTGGTATTTATTCCTACACAGGGGACAGAGATCAACATTATCAGGTACACAGTGCTGTAGAGGCATTGGAAATGCACACATTGAGCAATGTCATATACTCACCGATGACCTATATGTGTCCGCTGTGGAGCTAGGGAGGGAATGGACATAGATTAGTACACAGCTGTAAGTGCCATTGTGGCCAGGTGCCTGTGGGTGCTGCAACCCAACCCCCACTGTCCCCATCCCACAGGCATGTCCCCGCACATGGGCCAGAATGGCCCCCAGGACACTCTGCTGTGACCGACCTTGCAGAGGGTGGATGTGGCCAGGAGCATACCCAATGGGAAGAACATGTAGGGCGTGGTACAGGGTCAGTGGTACACAGCCAGCCAGGCAGGCAGCCATGCACCTGTGCGTTCGGCACAGGCACTGACCTGTGTTGTTCCCCCCAGCACAGTCTGACATGACATCTGTTGTCTCCTGACCTGTGCTGCACAGGACAACCGGGACATGGGCTGCCACATGCTGCACACAGGCATGGATGGACATGGCATCATGAATGGATACAGCACACAGGCCAGCATGTGGGCCAGCCCACCACTGTGGTGACACACCCCAACCAAACAGACATGCATCCCCGTCGCAGCAGCACAGTGACAGTGTAACAGGGCCATGGCCCCAGCCATGTGGGGTGCACATGTCAGAGGTGCAGTGTGGGTACGTGCACCGTCCCGGTGGTGCACATGGCACAACAGGCCAGGTATCCTCCCTGGGCAAGGGTGTGTGTAGCCATTGCCCATGGACACCCTGGTGTACCACAGGCATGGGGTGGGGCAGCACACAGGTGCAGGTGTGCACCCATTGGCCAAGGCACACAACAGTGCCACATGCCCCCCCATACCATTCCACCATGGGGCAGGCAACATGGTCACAGGTCATTGGCACTATCCCCACACCCCTTGGGCCAGTCAGTCATACAGCACCTGGGCCATGGTGTGGGGGCAGGTGTGCACATCAGTGCAACCATGGGCAGCCATGCATGAGGGGGTGGCTGCAGCCAGTGACATCTACAGACTGCATGACCAAGCCTCGGTACTAGATACTGTCCACAGCTGACAGCACAGTGACACCCTGTGCCACGACGAGTGGCCCTGGCACACAGGCAGCACCATACTAACAGTGGACTGCACATGTCAACAGTAGATGGGAACTCTGCCTGCATATGCACGGCATACCTGGGCAATGGAACAGACCCACACACAACATGACAGTGGGCCTTGCCCCCTAGGCATTGATGTGTGCAGGTGCACCCCATGCGGAGCTGCAGGCACACAGTGTGATAGGTGTTGTACCATGCCTGGGGACCAGTGGATGTGGGGCAAGACCATGGTGAACAGTGTAGGACAGCTGAAGCCAACAGGGCCAACTGACACTGACCCATGCACAGAGCCCTGGCCCACGGCTGCCCCACATGAGCAGTGTGCCACTCACACAGCCACTGTGCAGTGCCTGCAAGCCGCTGGCCAGATACCACATACACAACACACCCAACACCGTACTACACGTGTATGTCTAAACACCATGGGGGCCACAGTGGGCTGACCATGTTCCCCAATGTGTGGGCAGCTACCACCATCCTGAGGGTCACTGTTCCACGTAGTCCACAAGTGTGGGAGGGGGGCTGTCGGTGCCATCCAGGTGAGGATACATCCATAGGATGTCTACCCCTACTGCAGGCATGGGAGCAGTTAGACGTGGCCTACATGCATGGGTGAGTGATGTACCACACAGGTAACATGTTACCAGCCACACATGTGGCATGTCCAGTACACCGCCTGCCACACAGTGGTGTGTGGATGTACCATGCCCCCCATATCCCTGAGACCCTTGCAACAGCACAGCCCCTGGTAAATGAACACAGCCATTGCACACAACCTAACAGTACCCCTGAATGTCCACCTTTGGATGGGTCCATGCCTGCATACCTCTCAAATGTACCACAGTACGAGGAATGTTCCCCATTGTACTTCACAAATGCCCCCTGTTCCACATTGTGAGGCCCTGTTCTATATTCAATGTTGACATTCTAAAGCAACACTCCATGGTACATGTTGCTAAACACTATATTATACAATTACTAACAGACTGTCAGAACATATGTGCAACAGTTTAACAGTGTGTTGAGCTTCATAGTAAAAGGAATTAGTAAGTGTTCCACAACATGCCCATGTGTTCCATAGTGTGACATACAGTGCTCCACATATGGGGTACAAAAGTTTGAGAGGTATCAATGCCTGTCCCTGGCCCTCAGCACTGTAACAGATGGAGTAGGGGTATGTATGGGGGGGCTTGCTGTGGCCCAGTACTACCAGTCTGCTCTATGTCTGTCTCTGTCCTGGTCAGGTTGGTTCTGAAGTATTCCAGCTCTGTCCTACACCCAGGCCTGCATCTCCAGTACCACTACACTGTGCCTGGGCCTATCCACTCACAACCGCATGTGCAAGTCACACGCGCATTGCATGTCACACATCACATATGCGTATATGTGTCATGCATGGTGGCAATTGCGATATGCAATTGTGATGTGTGACATGGCATCTGTGATGTGAGGTTGCAGCCTGCCTGCCATCACACAGTTGTGTGGGCTCCCTGCGGATGCAACACAGTTGCGGAATGGGCTTGGGTGCACCTGCATGTGTAGCACTAGTGCCTGCAGGGCTGTGTGTGTGTGTGTGTGTGTGTGTGTGTGTGTGTGCATGTGTGCGCATGCCCTGGGGAGGTCAGTGGCAGGCAGATGCCCACTGGCAGTGGCCCACGCAGGGCATTGTTGTGACTGGGGTATACGCCCTATCCAACATGTATCCAGTAAGAACCTACCAATGCAATGATGACAAAAGGACAACACAACGTAGGGATAAGGTGCAAAAAGGTTTATTGACAAGGTGGTCTATACACACATCAGGTGCTCAATGCACGGTGCTCCCCGGTTCAACCCATCACGTGTGACCCCACACTCACCCATGCACACAGTCTTGCATACACACACACACACCCATGTGAATGCATGGTGCCCCCCCATAGACATGTGCCTCCTGCCATGCATATGGCCCCACCCCACCATTGCAGCCCCACCCAACAATTCCCCTACTGCACAGGTCACCTGAGCATCTCTCAGCCATCTGCCACATGCACGCCGTCCTTGCACCGACCCCTCTGGTGCCAGATGCTGGGCTATGGGGGACCCTGCCGGTCTGGCAGGCTGCATAGTGCCCTGGTGGACCACCCCTGGCATCGCACCCTGCGGGCCTGTGTTTGCCCCCACAGGTGATCTGCTGTGCCTTCGCTCACGCAAGCCTGATTGCATATGTGCCACATGTGGCAGTGGCTGTGCCAGGGCTGCGCGGTGGTTCCCCTGTCATGTGCTGAGCACCTCGGGCCCTGTGCAGCCTGCAGAGCACCCTCCTCAGTGTGCCCACCCCTCGTGTGTGCCCTGTGCCTGACCCTGTTCCTTTGGGACTATGTGAGGGGCTCAGTCTGGCCTGCGCCTGTGTTGCCGGCATGCCTGTGTGTGCCACCGTGGTGACATCTTGGTGCTGTCCTGTGCCCGGGCCAGTGTGGGTGGTGCCTGGCTGGGCACGTGGCTCCAGCAGCATGACTGGCAGGTGGGTAGATACTGACACCTGGGCCGGGGGTGGGGGAGGGGGTTCCACTGGCTCCGGTGGTTGTGTCTGAGTGCTGGAATGAGTGGTAGCAGGGGGTGCCATCCGCTGGGCCAGGCCTTGCAGGTGGTGCAACAGCTGCAGTGCATGCGCTATGGCCTGCATGGCCGTGGCCATGGCTGTATCCTGGCACTGCTGGTGTGCCAACATGTTCTCCCAGGTCTGTGCTGAAGTGGTAAATGATGACTGTCTGGCATTCAGCACAGTGCCAGATGCCCTGTATGACATCTCCCAGGCCAGCCATGCATGCCAAGGTGTCCCTGGTGAATGCCTGCAGACGGCCGGCAATGCTGGATAACTGCAGCTCCATGCAGGTGTGGTGCTCCTGCATGCCCTGCCATATGTTCCCCAGCTCCTGCCTGACATCTCCCTGGCTGGCCAGCACTGACTGGCAGTAGTCCCCCAATGTAGGCCTGTGGGAACAGCTGGTTCTGCAGCTCCCAGACGGCCTCATCCAACTGGTCCTCCAGTCCATGGGCACTCAGTGGGCTGAGCAACCCTATGGCAGTGTCCTCAGCCTCCGGCTGGTCTTGGTCTGATGCCTTCCACTCGACAATAGGCATCTGCATCACCTCCACAGATGTGGCGGCACTGCTGGTGGTGTCCTCTGTGGTCCCCTGTGGCTCCCCTGGTGGTCCAGCTGTGTCCTCCTCACTCCTGTCCACCACCTCCTCTACCATGGGGCTGTCACCATCTCCACTCCCCTCAGGCTCTGACATCGGCTCCGGTGTTCCTGCCACAGGTGTACTGATGACAGGGCTGCCTCCAGCGGCCATAGGGCTGCTGCCATCGTCTGAAACCATGCTGGTGGCCTGGGCTGTGCCGGCACCATCCTGGCCCTGCTACTGCTGCTGCTCCCACCTTTAGGCTCTGCTGGGGCCACCTGCACCAGCTGCCACTGCACCTGTTGGATGGGAAACGTGTTAGCATGTCCCCGCATCACAGTGTGCCCTCATCTACTTGATCAGTGTTGCCCTCACAGGTCTGCTTCGGCATTGCGCTATGGCATTGCACCCACCACACTTCTGTGCTGTCCCACCTGGTGTATGCCACCACTGTACATGCGTCCTGCACCGATAGCGTGGACCCCCCACCATTGCTGCCCTTGCTGTGCCTTTCATTCTGGTATGGCAACACCAGCTGTCACACGGCTGCCCCATATGGCTCCCCACTGCACAGTGGCAGCATGCACTGGCCACACCCATGGGGCATCACTGTGCTGTAGGGGCCTGCACCCCTGGGTGACTACATTGTTCCTGCCATCCATGCACAACCCCTGCGGCCCACACCCACACTCTGCAGGAACCGGGACAGTGACCCATGCTCCCTCCCTACTGCCCAGCCCATGCCTGTGCACACACCCCCAGCACACAGTGCATGTCACAGCATCCCCCAGTGCAGCCCAAACCATACCTCAGCTTGTCCCTCCAACAGTACACAGTGCAGGACACAACATCACTCAGTGCAGCCCAGCCCTTACCTCAGCATGCGTCCCCCAACAGTTCACAGTACAGGACACAGCATCACCCAGTGCAGCCCAGACCTTACCTCAGCATGCCCCCCCAACAGTACACAGTGCAGGACACAGCATCACCCAGTGCAGCCCAGCCCTTACCTCAGCATGCGTCCCCCAACAGTGCACAGTACAGGACACAGCAACACCCAGTGCAGCCCAGACCATACCTCAGCATGCCCCCTCAACAGTACACAGTGCAGGACACAGCATCCCCCAGTGCAGCCCAGCCCATTCCTGTGCACAGCCGCCCCCCTCTGGTTTCATGTGCCTGAGCCAGCCCCTCCACAGTTGGCCATGGGTCATTCCTTTAAACTGCTGCACATGTCAGCAGCACACATGCCTGTCCCTGGCCTGCCCCTCACCATTGTCTGGTTTCCTGGGCCCACTTTGTGGCCAGCTGTGGCCATGTGGCATTCCTGTGGCATGCCTCCCCACCATTACATCTGCCTACACATTGTCACCCCACCCACCCTGTCTTTGCTGTTGGCTTCGGTGCCATTGCCATGTCTGGCCTGTCACATACATTGCTGGTTGTTTGTCCCTACCTGTGGCCATCCGCTGTCTGAACGTGTCCAGCTGTGTTACTCCTGCAATGCTGTGCTGGCTGAGATGTACTGCTCTCTTCCTCTCGATGCTGCTGAGTGGCTCCTGCTGGTGGGTCCGCCCCCTGTTCCCTGCGCCTGTTGTGCGCCACCTTTCACTTCACCGGGTGCTTGAGGTCATTCCACTTCTTTTGTACACCTCAGACTGTCCTGCGCTGTGCAGCGATGGCACTGACTCCGCGTGTCACCCTGTCCCATGCCCTCTTGTGTTTCTCCCTCCTCTTGGCATCCATTCCACGACTCATGAGCAGTGCATGGTGGTGGTCTCTTTGCTCCACCAGTATGTTAACCTCCTTGTGGCCGAAATTCTTCTTGCTTCTCTGTCTTTCAGCTGCAGCTTCTGCCATAGCTGTGGCGTATCTGCTGGTGTATGTTGGGCCGCAACTGCATGTTACGCACTTTTATGTGGTGTATCTTGCATGTCGCGACTTGCACAGTTGCGTTTGGTGTATTCTCGCAGGTTCTAGAATAGTTCGTAACTCGCATGTCGCAGTTGCTGTTGCTTAAGTTCTGCAATTGCGTGTACTTGCATCTGGCATAATTTCCTTTCTAAAATCGGGCCCCAGGAGTTTAATGCTCATTTCACTGATTTTTCTATGTATTCTCTTGGGGATCTGCCGGAGCAATACGGCATGCCTCAACAGGAATTGGATTTGGACTTACCAAAATTTTGCTTTTGAATCTTAACTCTAGATGATATATTAAAATATCTTCTGGTTATGGACCCTCATCCATCTGTAGGTGAGGATGGAATAGACTCTCGACTCATGAGGACCACTGCTGATCTTCTCTGTTTTCCTCTTTCTGCTATCTTTAATTTATCCCTTTGTTTGTCTAATTTTCCTAAGATTTGGAAAAATTCTACTGTTGTCCCTATTCTTAAAGCTGGAGACATTACAGATAAAATCAACTATCATCCCATTTCTTTATTGGCTCCACTCTCAAAGGTTCTGGAGAGAACTATGTTTGACCAGGTCATGGAGTACATGTCCAAAAATAACATACTTACATCAGCCCAGCATGGCTTTAGGCCAGGACATAGTACTATGACAGCCTAGGTGGGGTTCATGAGCACGGTTCATGTGGCACTTGATGAAGGGCTTTATTCTGGGAACAATTAAGGGCTTTATTCTGGGACCGTGTTCATGGACCTCACCAAGGCTTTTGATCTAGTCAAACATGGCCTTTTACTTTCTACATTTACAAACTTAGGAATATCTAGGGAGGTTAAAGACTGGTTTAAGAGTTATTTAAGTGGTCAAACACAGGAAACAAAGATCAATGGACAACTCTCTTCTCCTACTGCTGTTGCACTGGATGTTTCACAAGGCTCTATTTTGGGTCCCCTTTTGTTTAGCATTTTTCTTAACACTCTACCTCTTGTGTGCACAAAATCACAAATCTTTTTATATGCTGCTGTTGCAGTGGTCCTCACAAGTGGGTCCAATTTTGAAGAGGTTCTGAATAACTTGGCAGATGACTTTTTAGAGGTCCAGAATTGATTTAAAAGAAACGGGTTGGTTCTTAATGAAAAAAAAAAAGTCAACAGGGTTTGCAAATTCAAGAAAAAGACTGAATTTAGATCTTGCATCATCAATTTGTACCATTACAGGAATAAACACTGAACAGGTTAAACAATTTAAATATTTAGGCATATTAATTGATGAGGGTTTAACCTATGAGCCACAGATTCTCAATATGACAAAGGTAATACTTCAGAGACTTGGAGCATTTGATAGTGTGACAGGGAGCTCCTGCCACTCTTGAGGACCAAACTTTTCTTAAATCTTTTGCAACCGTTCATCTATTTCTTAACCTGATCTATCCTTTACAATTTCTAGTCCATAATGTTGGCTACCTATGGGCACCCCCTTCCCTTTCTTGACTATGCTATAGTGTTCTCTTTAATTTTCCTTTTCCCTCTCAGGTCCTCATACAGAGAGGTTATTATGGTGACCTTCTAATGTATGCAAAACAGATTGTGTTTATCATTGTTGGATTTAGTATGTAATAGCACTATGTCATAAAATACCTTGATGTATATAACTTATGTTTATGAAACCTGCAAATGTTGAAAATAGCATGGCACTACAGTAGGTGTTTATGATAAAGGTAAAAAGTACTAGGTGACTATTATAAAAATTAAGTTAGTTGTGCTATTTAAAATGCATGTAAATTGCTGTAAATGGAACAAGTCTGAAATGGCATGGTGATTAGCATATATCCCATGATGCTTTGCATTATGGAAGTATGTATGCTGTTGTATTTCTTTGAAACTTGACTTGTTGCCAATGCCCATTGGGGTAACCATTTTTTCAGTGCTTCTGCACTAAGGTTCTTTGTCTATAGCTTTTTTGTTTTTTTTTCCTTTTGAGCCCCTACTACCCAAGCAAACAAGGCCTGGGGTAGAGACTGACTCTCAACTGCTAAGTAGGTCACAGATCAGTGTCAGCAGGTGCTGGCTAAGTGCAGAGAAAGGACATACTTAATCAGTTGCTGCAAACTGATGTACTGAAGAAGGAATATGCCATTGCTGAAGGTTATTTCCTATGTTTTGAATAAACATCACACAGAGATTGTGTGTTGAACTTGAAGTTTGGTGTCTGGTCCGTCTGTAATCCCATAACCTCTCCACATATAGACTATCACCTCTTTTGACTATCTCTATTCAACATTTATTGGCTCAAAGTTTTCTTTTGCATTTAATTGATTATGGGTTGTTGTTTTATTTTTCTGAAGGGGAAGGCATGCTATTTAAGGTTAAAGTACTCCTTAATTCAATTGCTAGGTTCACTATTCAGTCGTCACATAGGACACATCATTGCAACCTACTGTACTTGAACAAGCAGGTTGGCTTTCTTTGGAAGATACACATTTCAGTTAGGATTATTAACTAAAAAGGTGACACTTAATAAGGTGCCTGACTCTCTTTTATCAATATTTAAGAAGCAGAATATATCTGCTATGACTCAATCATCAGTTACATACTCTTTTTCCATTCCAAGAATGCGTACTTCAGTGGGTCAGAAGACAATATTTTACTCTCTTCCTTTATTTTTTAATACACTGCAATTAGCCTTTCCTCCTTTAGACACAAGTTGAAAGAGTATATTTTTGCTAAATGTAAATGTAACTTTTGTATAATTGGCTTGAGAAGGATTGCATAAATTTATAATGTACTTTTATACTTTTGTCTATATGTTATATTGTACTATTGTTATTTATGCATTGGTCGCCCATGAAAACAAGTCATTTGGCCCATGGTCTCATCAGTATAAATAAATAAAGCAAACAAACTTTCACACAGGTGGGTGCTTGCTCCCAAAAGCCCAGGCAACCTGACTGCTTACAGTCCATGCTAGACAAGTCCGGTTTCTTTGACACACTTTAACCAGATGGAGCACAAGGCAAGGTTCACTATCATTTCACCAACTTTACTTGGTTGCAGAGCTGAAACTGTAACCCTTGTATAATTGAGACACTTTACCTTTTGGCAAAACTGATCCCTGTGGCTCTCTTAGGCTCTCAATAACAGTTATACAGTCCCTTGTGGCATTGCTGACATCAGCAGTTCCAACTGGACAATTACTGGACCTTACAGGCAAAGTCAGTAAGAGCCATGTGCTCTGGGTACTCCCCTTTCAGTCGTGTAGGCATTCTCACACCAGTCACATTAACACTTTTTTAAATCTGGACCCTTCTCTGGTCACTTAGCAGATGTCCACCCTCTCTCAGCATTAGACAGACATAGGGTGCAGACAGACAGTCACTTCCTAAACTTGCTGGGCTTCACTGCTCCTTACAGATCTCTTAAAGCTTGTTCATATAAGTAGCAGTTTACTCACTCAGATTACTTGCAGAATGGTTTTCTTTTTCTCTGAGGTTTTGGGCTTCGTCAGCACTCTCACTGCTGAGGCAGAACATGCATGCAGCTCTCTCACAGCTGAAGGTTCTGGTTCACCCACATTTTCCCAAAAACATGGAAAGGCACTTGCCAGTCCTGGAGGACAACTTCTGGCAACTCCCAGACTAGTGACTTTTGTTGTCTGCAGTCACTTGTCTATCTTGGCAGAAGAAAGTCCCCCTCCACAGTGGGGGGCTTGCACTGGATTGCTAGTCCCATTCTATTTGCTGGGGCCTGAGCCCACTCCCCTGTGGGGGGGCTCCTGCTTGAACTATCTCTCGGCCTTGAAAACACTGTATTTTATGGAGTCCTTCTGAGGCTCCCTATTGGGTGAGTCCATGTGTTGCTCCCACAATAATTGGCTGAAAGCACTTGTCAATCCTTAAAATGAATATTCAGTAGCCTTACTCGATGCACCACAGGCTCCCTGTTTTGGCACCTGAATTAGGTCACTGTACTTTCCCCATAAGCACTAGGCAAAGTCCCACAAGTGTTTGGCATTGTCCAAGCATTCCTTACTTGAAATCCTGGCTTTCTGATTGGCTGTTGCTGCATAAACATGGCTGCTGAACACACAGTCCCTTTGCAGTTTTAACACAGTCCCAAATATAACATTCTGGTGCAGCCAGAATATTTACTTTATTTATTTGCTTGCTCCATAATTCAATAGTCTTTTTTGTGCCCTTTCAATTGCTGCCTATGTTAAACATTTTGCTTCACTTCTGAGCCTGATGCTGTTGCTGAAATGTAGTGCCTCCTGGCAGCAGACAGGCAATTTACCTGAGTCCCAATGTTCAACAGTCTGGAGGAGCCAGCAATAATTTTATTTTATGTATGCTCCCCTTTGTTTAATAGTTCCTGTAATGTCCTTGCAGATGTTCCCCTTAACACATAATTATTTGCATTTTTACATTGGCAGCAGCTGAAACTTGCAGCCCCCTGAAACGGAAGCTGACCCGCTCATGAATATTAGTGTCCCTTTCTCATTAATATTCATGATGCTGAGCCAGGACATTTAGTGTGCATGGCACTTTGTATTTATTTCAATTTGTACAAACTGAGTCACTGGCCTCTGCCCTGCAACTTACGGGGACCATGACCACCGGAGGAACCACCTGATGACCGCAGTCATGGTACAAAAACCAAAGCACAGTTCTTTGCACTCAAGTGAGCCCGCCAGCCTGCCCAAATGCTGGCAGCTCACAATCCTGCTCCACGAACCCTGGTGGGGCTGAAGAGGCACAGGAGCAACTTGGAGAACCTGGGGGCACATACTCTGGACCTGGGCTGTTGCAACAAGAATGGGGAACAGATCGGGGGACATCCACAGGCATCAGGAGGCAGAAAGAAGGTGCTCCATCAGTGGGAGCATATGGGAGACACTATCAGGCAGTTAAGGTAAGCCCCCATTTGGAGGGGGTGTTACATAAATATTTTTTTTTAATTTAACCTTTTTATTGCAAATTAGAAGAAAAACAATACAACACTGACCCCAAGATGAATAGAAAGCTCCTGGCTGGGGTATACCCTTGGAAGTACATCACTAAATGTGGTCAGAAAACTGTACACTGAATCAACAATAACAACATTATTTAAACATTTATTGTTAATGAAGTTATATTGTGACACTGTTTGTAAATGTGAATAATCATTTTGTATGTTGTGTAAATGTAAACTTTGTATTGTAATGTTATGTGTCAGACGTCACTGAAAAAGGACTGTGCCCAGTCCACTTCCTGGTTAAAAGTAAAATAAAACAAACAAACAACAGCTCCAGTGAACACAGGGAGCAAAACCTATCCATGAAAACATGGAATTATAATAAAGAACAAGCAGTGGTAATTAATGGTTGATAACAACTCCTGTGAAAAAAGAGCACTTGGGGGGGTAGAGGATGAGTTAGTCATGGTTAAGTACTATCAGCAACCTTGGGGTACAGCCCAGATAGTCTATGGAAGAGACTCACTAGTACCAGGACTGCTGGAGCAGGTATGTGAAGGTACATAACAGCCATGTGGGATTGTACAAAATGGAGAGGCTAAAAAGGGGCCCCACACCTTCGCATAGAAGTCCAGTTGGTGACTAGTGGCATAGTGGACACTCTCATAGCTGGCCACTTTGTCCGGCTTGAAAAGCCATTCCATGAGCATGTGGGGGGAGTTTTCCCTCCAGTGTCTGAGTATGATTCTTTTCACAGTAATTAGTGCTCTGTGAGCAAATGTATCATTGGACCAGGGGTCCCTGGGGCTGATGCCTTCATCTTCAGTGAGACCCAACATAACTAAGGAGGGAGTAAGGGTTAGACCCGGGCATGTTAGGGTTCTACATACCTACTGGACTTTAGATCAAAACAGTTGCAGCCCCAGGCAGGACCATAAGATTTGAGAGATAGCCTCCCCCAAAGAGGTACATCTCCAGCAGGTGTCTGAGGGAGCCAGGCACCATTTATGGAGCTTCAGCGGTGCTCTATGCCACCTGTACAGAATCTTAAACTGAATGAAGCATCTGCGCATATCTCTCAAAGCAGTTTTCAAACTTCTCCAACAGGAGTCCCTCTCACGCTGGGAGAGTTCAATACCCAGCTCTGTACTCCATGTCACTCAGAGCATCTCCATGGCCCATATCACATAGTTTCTTGTATACATGACTGGCCCTTGGAGGATTTCCATTGCCCCAGAAAAGAAGGTCATCTAGCTCATTTGCACCCTTATACCTGTAACTGGGCCCTAAGATCAGAATTAGTGCATGATGGAGCTGAAGGAATTGTCAATTCCTGTTCTTCTCCAGGCCAAACTCCAACTGCAGCTGAGCAAAGCTTTTTAGGTGCTTCATCTTATCATGAATTAGATGGGACAAGTATTGGATGCCCTTGGAGGTCCAGGCAGGCCAGTCTATGGACTTGCCTCCAATTGTGAAGGTTGGATTTCTCCAGATCGGGAAGCTGAACAAGCCACCAGAGTTTTTGATTATATGGGCTCATGCCTTAGCTGTAAAACCTATTATGGAATGTGTGCGTAAGTCAGAGGGGATTTTACCATATAACACTGTTCTCTGTAGGTCCCCACCCAAAATGTAGGCCTTGCACTCAGCACATTTGGGCCACAGCTGGGATGTCTGAGAGGATGAGACCTGCGGCAGTTGCAGAAGCACATGTGCCACATGTCTCAACAGGAAATCCAGGAGACCCTGTCCCCCTTTCTGTAAGGGTAGGGCACCCTTTTGTGACTAATTCACCATGGGCTTTTCCCCCAAAAGAAGTTAATATCTTCTGGTGGGCCAATCACAGTCATTTCAGTTTTATCGGAAAAAGAAGGTTGTCTAGGATATATTGAATCTTGGGGACTGCCATCAGCTTAAAAACCTGGTCTCTGCCCCAGTGTGACAAGGAAAGACAGCTCCATCTGGCGAGGTCCCTGTCCAGAGAAGACAGTAAGGGGGGCAGGTTAATCCCACCCAAGGATCTGAGGTCCCATGAAAAATGTATCCCAAGGTATTTCAGGGAACCCTTTGCCTCTTGGAGTCCCCGGAGAAAACCCAGCTTGTGTCTCATCTTAGGCACTAGCATTAGAATCAATGATTTGGTCACAATGGCTTTATAGCCTGATGGAGTGCCAAAATGTTGTAGGAGGGGCAACATGATCAGGACACATTCCTCTGGCTGCGTGACCATCAGCAGAATATCATCAGTATAAGCCAATACCTTATGCTCATCCCCCAGCATCAATCCATGGATACTGAAGTGGCACCAGATGGCCTGCAGTACAGGTTCCAGTGCAAGGATGAATAATAGGGGAGAAAGTGGGCAGCCTTGCTGCATCCCTCTCCCTAACAGAAAGGGGGTTAGGCTAAGGTGTTGGTAAGTATCAGGTCTGATGCTCCACTTTAGAGGGTACAAATATAGTTAATTGAAGGCTCCCCAAAGCCAAACACTTGCAGGACATAAGTATGGCCACTCCACCCTATTGAATGCCTTTTTAGTGTCAAGGGAGTGGAGTACCACCAAATGGTGGAGTCAAGTTGCCTGCCAGAGGAGATTTATTAGACGTCGAGTGTTGTCTGTACTACGTCCAAGTAGAATAAAGCCAACCTGGTATCTGTTAATTAGATCTGGGATTACCCCCGAAGCCTGCAGGCTATCATTTTGACATATGCCTTACAATTTGCCTTTATCAATGATATAGGCTGATAGCTACTACACAGGAGGGAATCTTTTCCAGGCAGGGATGAGGGTGACTACCGCTGTTCTCATACAGGTGGGGAGCAATCCAGTTTGGGTGGCCTCTTCCAGGGCATCCACCAGGGGATCTAGAAGAATTTGCTTGAAGTATCTGAGAAATTCAGCTGGGAGACTGTCGCTCCCAGGGGCTTTACCTGCAGGCATTGTACTTATCATCGCATCTAATTCCTGGGTGGTGAAGGGCTTACCCATCACCTCCCAGAGCTCTAGGGTTATGCTGGGTGAACCCAGCGGGGATGTAAGAGAAGTCAGGTCCTCTTGGGAGAGCTTTGCCTCTTGTGTGTAGAGGGTCCCAATGAACTCATGAAAGGCAGTATTGATGTCTTCCATTCTTCCTTAGATGGCCCAGGTCGCATCCTTAATCCCCAGTATTTTAGACCTCTCCTGTCATTGCCAGAGTTGATAAGCCAGTAGTTTTCCTCGATGCTCTCCAGACTCCCATAATGTTGGGCAGAGTATGAAAGGGAAAACTCTGAACATTGATGCAGGTGTGGGTTGATCTTGTATTGTGTGCCTATGATCTCTGCCAAGAGCTCAGGGGATTGGCAAGAAGCTTCTCTGTATTTCTCCTCCAACATCTGGAGAGTTTGCAGCTGCTCCTCCAGGTCTTTCACCCTTTACCTTTTAATGTATGAGGCATAGCTTATACAACTTCTTCTAATAAAAGCTTTAAGGGCGTCCCACCTGGTGGCTGCAGAGGTGTCTCTGGGATAACTAAGTTCCAGGAAGGTGGTAATGTCCTTTCATAGCATTATACAGAAAGTGGGATCTGGCAGCAGAGAGGTGTTAAATTTACATTGTTTTGCAGGAGATGAACCTGAGGCCATGGAAAGCCACATAAGGGATACTGGAGCATGGTCAGATATGATAATTGTGCCAATAGAGGCCTGTAGCAGTTCAGGCACCCAGTGGTGCGGTATTAACTACAGGTCTATATGATAGTAGGTATGGTGTGGATTTGAGAAGAAGGTGTAATCCATTCCTGGAGGGTGCACCAAGTGCCAGATGTCTGTGAGGCTGAGTTTGTCAGCCAGGTCTACAAGGGCTTGTGAAGCTGGTGACCTCCGACCTGTCAGTGCCACATTTCTTTCCAGAAAGTCATCTAGTGTGATGTTTGCATCCCCTCTCAGGATGAGGGAGCCTTTGCAGTGTACCAGCAGTTTTTGGGCCAGGTTGGTGAAAAACTCTACTTCAGTTGAGTTTGTCCCATATATGTTACATGTGGTAATTTCTTGATTGTTGAGGGTGCCTTGGACTATACCACATTGACGCTTGGCATCGCTAATAGTCAAGAGGACCTGGAAGGCAATATTTTTATGAATGATAATCAAAATGCCTCTGCTTCTTGTGTGGTGTACGTACTGCCAAAAACTTGTGAGACCCATCCCATTTTAAGCTTGTTAGTCTCCACCTGTGCAAGGTGTGTCTCTTGCAGGAAGGCAACTCCCTGTAAAGGTGATCCATGATTTTCCGTTATTTAAAGGTGAGTGACTACCCTAACATTCCAGGACACCCATTTTATAGGGCCTGTTGCCATTTTGACAGAATTAGGAAGCAGAGGGTGCATATCTGAAAATGTGATGCCTGCCCAGGTTACTGCCCAACAGGAAAGAAGGGGTATCACCATATGGGCGTACTGTGAGAAGGTGCAGTATGGAGGGGCATGGCAGAGTTACCTCCCCTTCCCCTATGGTCAGTGCTCTGAATCAAGTTAGGTGTGAAGACTAGTGTCCCAACTCATGTGTCTGTACAATAGGCTAACAAATGAAGCAACATGGGAGAGAGCAGTCTCTGGAACCAAATAACAACATCTAAAGAGTGACAGTGTAAAATCCTATAAAACTTGAGACGTAAGTCTCAAGCATTGCAGGGAATTCTCTTGTGGGGGAAATGGGAACTTTGCCCGTGCTGGAGTGGAGCCCCTTAATTGGTCATTCCCATCTCCCTGTGCTGCTTCCCATAGGGAAGTGTAATCTGCATGCTGAGACCATACTTGTTTTACCCAGCTAAAAGAACAGCAATAGCGCCAATAGAAAGGAGGATATGGTGGGGTTGGAGTTGATCCCATACACACAGTGACCATGGCGCCAAAATATCAGGGTGGCAGACTTTCACTAGGGAGACACCATACCCTTGCCCTGCCACCGACCCAATGCCAGTGGCCTGAAGCAGCACCCAGACTATGGGGGAAGGGGTGGTGGAGTGGCTAGATCTTCTGTACTTTGTTCACAGTGTCTGAGTAAAGGAGATGACCCAGAATAAGAGACTAAGTGGCATGAATCTATGGAGGAACTCTTCGAGTTCAATTTTGCATTGCCTGCAGCCAGCACTCAAGTAAAGCAGTGGTCCATTTGGTATGCCACTCCCAAGATTCACCACCCTTCTTCTAAGTAAAGTCAGGCAAAAATGAACTGAAGAACATGTTGGATCCGGCGCACCTGGGTGGTGTCTGTCCCTGGAGTGCTGGCGGAGAGCCTCGAGGGACAGCACCAGGTCTAACAGGGGAATACTGCAGCTGGAATTGTCATTGGGTGGCAGAACATCTACACACTGAGGCAGGCCCTCATAATCACCGATGCCACCAAATAGGTGCCTGACCAGAAGGGAGGAGACTGATGAGGGGCATATATTCACAAAGGAGGCTCCCAATTAAAGGGGATAATAAGTGTAAGTGGTCCCAAGAAATAAGACCTCTGTATCGCAAAGAAGTGGAAGGAGCCACACTGTTGAGCAGCTCCCTCACTCGAATGTTCAGTCGCCCCTGCTGTACGGGGAGTGCCACCACATAGCAAAACTCAAACAAAGAGTACTTGGATATTGGGAGGGGACAGAAGACTCACTTCTGGAGTGATTTGCCTTGAGAATAAGTTGTCTTCTGGCACTGTACAGAGTAGTTTACTCTGCAGTAAGATCTAGGGGCCCCCTCCCCATACCAGCACCATACATTAAGTTCTGGACTCTCACACAGGTAGGAGTATAGCAGAACAAGGAGATCCCTGGATCTGTTAGGCTAGGTTTAAAGCAAGGAGCAAGGAGCAAAAGGGTAGAGAACTACAGGAGCTAATCAAGTCAAGTATACACATAGCCCAGCAAGGATCCGAGACCCCAATTAACCAGTGGACTTTCCTCCCCCAGCAAGACTACATATAGTCAGACCCAACCAGAAAATAATGGGAAAAAAATAATGTCTATTATATTAGTGCATTGAGTTCACTGCAGGGGAAAAAGGTGATGGCTGAAGACTCTTCCATGGGCATGCTCCTAGGGCTGTGCAGATTGCCAGCCAGCCCAGGATGAGTCCCTGCTCCACTCTAGTGTCAGTCCCATCATGGCAGCCTCAGT
This sequence comes from Neoceratodus forsteri, assembly GCA_016271365.2. Lineage (NCBI taxonomy): Eukaryota > Metazoa > Chordata > Ceratodontiformes > Ceratodontidae > Neoceratodus > Neoceratodus forsteri. The sequence goes on from JADMNL010000022.1 coordinate 345,612,699, forward strand.
ACCAGAGGCTCTGTCTGCCTAGGATCGACTATCTTCAGGCTGCTGTGCTGGTGTCTTATCCATCAGTGCTTTGACCAGGGATTTCAGTAGTGGTGCCTTGGAGGAGGAGACCACCTGGGTGCCAACTCTTTGGCCCTGGCTCGCTGTTTGAATCTGTACTTGCTATGGAGTGTCCTGAATCCATATTGTGGTCCTGGAAGCCTATCCTAGGGGCCTAGCCCATCACTCTCTGTCTATCCTTTCCTCTGTAATTAGATCTTTTAGCCATCATGGTTTGCGACTCCATGTCATTGTGTCCTGAGTCCAGGTATGGGCCAGAGGAGTTGTGGATGTTCCACGGCAGCTTTCGCGGGTGACCTTGTAGCGGTGGGCTGTTCAACAAGTCTTGGGATGGTGCCGAAGGTAGGGTATTGGGCCAGTGCTTGGAAACATACCAGAGGCTTCCTCCACAATGTGAAAGGTGTGTGAGAACCATTTCTATTTATGCAGAGCATAGCTGGGTATTGCATCTTGTATGGGATACACTGATTCTGTAATGCCTTTTTAACTGGGATGTACTCCTTCTGTCACTGGGCCAACTCTGTAGAGTAGTCTGCAAAAACATGAATCCAATGACCTTGCCACATCAAGAGGCCTCTCTCCATGGCCAGGGCAAGTATCCATTCTTTGTCCGGGTACCAGAGAAATTTGGCAATGAAGGGTCATGGACATTCTTCCAGCTTGGGAGCAGGACCAAGACTTCTAGGCTGTTGGTTAACTAGGATCTGCAGCTTATCCAATAGGTAGGGAAATGGGCAGACTAGATGGGCCAAGCAGTCCTTATCTGCTGTCAAAGTCTCTGTTTCTATGTTTCTATGAGAGTGCTCGATCTCTAAGGCAGGTTTCCAGCTGTGGCGGACTAGCTGGGGTATCTCTTGCTGAATAAAGCCCAACAGGTCGCGGTTCTCTGCTACTTCCTGAAAATTGGAAAGGTTGAGGTTATTGCTGTGACTCCTATTCTCTGCATCCTCCACTTTGTCCCAAAGGAATGCCACCAGCCTCTCCTATTCTTACCTCATGCCTGGTGTCCTTGTCAACAATGTATGACAAGTAGGTCTCAGTACAGTTTCTACATTTCTGCTGGAACTCCTGGACCTTCTTCTCCAGTGCTGCTACAGATGACTTGAAAGTAGTGATCTCCCTGAGAACTTGCTGCAAGAGATCCTTAATTTCTTGGGTGTCTGTATTCGGAGCTGGAGCCACCGTGCCATCTGTCATTTCCTGCCCATAGAACACAACACTCTGCCAAAGATCTTAGGTAAATTTCTCAGGTACTGTGCAGAGTTTCACATCAGGGTGCTGGAATTTGTTAGAAAGGGATTTCCCCCATTGAATGAGACTATGCTAAGTGAAATCACCATGAAGAAAGCCAGAGTTATGCATGAATAGTTAGTGGGGTGCCACGGAGCTCAGAATCGCTTGCACCTCGTCCGAGTTCACAGATGCCTTCTGGCATGGTTAAACATTTGAGGTAAAATGTTCTCTTTTTGTCAAGTCTACTTTTGCACCCTGATGTCCAGCAGGGATATACCTCATATTCAGCCCTCTCATACCCCCTCCCATCCACCCCACCAACAGCTGCCCACATAGACTTACTTACTTACCAGCTCCCCGGGAGGCCATGAGCAACCAATCATGGTGGGCCCCCTCCAAGGGGGAGATGGAAGGAAGGGATATGCTAATCCAGGTGCTGGTTTGCCACTGGTTGGCAGGAGCAGGGCCTAGGAGAGCCCAGTATCATGCAGCATGGCCAAAGGGAATTTAAATTTTTTCCCCTAGACGGAGTGGACATGCAGTGACATCCAAGTAATGTCAGGTGTACTCTTGCACTCAAGGTACTGATGCCTGTTGCGTCACCAATCCCTGTGTCAGATTCAGTCTGTGGCACACTGATCTGTAGCCAGTAACATGGGTCAGACTATTACCGGGGCACTGTATCCTCCCTCCCTGATGGAGGAGAGCCGTCCATTAGACTCTTGATCCTCTTCCCCCCCAGCCAACTTTCTAACGCTTTGGGATCATTCCCAACCTGGATCGATGGTGCCACAAGCAGTAATACTACTCCTACTTAGTGTTTGAGCATTTCATGGTTTAAATCTACTCACTTACTGCTAAAATTTAATATAGCTTGATATTTTAAACTTTCGAGCTGGCTATGTTGGTGAAGAGAAAAACAGATTTACATCGTCTTCTAGTGAGGAGTTTATATCACCTTCATTCTGCCCCCTTGAGAAATATTATGGTCTGGACATAGTCCAAGGAGCAGAGATTGAGTAGACGCTTAACCCAGTCCATCCCCTTCACCAGCCTCCTTTCAAACTAGACCAAGAATGGAGCTAAATTTAAAATCAGTTAAAGAGTTAGGCCCCCATTTCAAAAGGCTAGTGCAGCACTAACCAGGTTCATGCCACACTAACCTGGAATAGTGCCAGCTGTCAGGGGCATGCCCATATTAAAAGGACACATATGCGTGGTGCACCCCCCAACAGTGCCATCATGCACAGTATTATGCTGTGCCTATGCAAATGAGGGATCCCTCATGCATATGCTGTGTAGCACAATACTGAACATTTTCAGAAGTGCTAAACGGGCACCAGCAGCGGGGCAGTGTAACACTTCTGAAACCCAGCCCTTAACAGTGCACAGAGGGGGTGGGTGCCCTGCACACCCTCCATGCACTGTGAAAGGCTGAGTACCCTGGTGGTCCAGTGGTCCCTCCCTAGCCCTGATCTCTGTCCCTGTTTCAAAACAGTTATCCCTGGTGGTCCAGTGGTCCCTCCCTAGCATCATCTGTCAAACAAGACCATCTCTGGTGGTCTAATAGCACCCCACCCTTGAATGTAGTGTCCCACCTCCCTGCTGTGCCTGTCCCTAACCCCGAGGGTCAGGGCTGGCACAGCCTCTGTCTCCACCTCGGCCAACTGGCCGACTGGGCTATGGGATTGTGTACTGTGTGTTATAGTATGTGATCCCAGAGAGCTCAGTTGGAGGCTGGCCGAGGTGGTGAGAAGAAGGCTGTGTCAGTTGCCAATCCTCATGGTTAGGATGGGGGATGGAGCAGGTTGGTGAGACACTACTTCCCAGGGTGGTGGGGTAGATTGGCACTAGACCACCAGGGATGTCTTGTTTGATGGATACCAGCAGGTCAGGGTTAGGGTGGGGGGACTGCTAGGGATACTTTTTTTATGAGTGGGATCAGAGTTCAGGGGGACTATTGGACTATCAGGGATATGGTGGGGTTATCACGACTGGAACTGGGGCTCAGGGAGGGACCGCTGGACCACCAATGCATTTGTGCAACACATGGTAGAGGACTGGGACTAGAGAGGGACTGCTGGACCACAAGGGATAACTGTTTTGGAACAGGGATAGGGATTGGGGCTAGGGAAGAACTGCTGGACCACTGGATCTGTTTCTTTATGGAGAGAGGGATCAAGGCTAGGGTAGGGGGACCTGGCCGAGTGCACTTGATGGCCATGCTTGCATGCAGATGAGCCCATAATGGGCATGCAAATGGCCTGACAGCACCATGCATGCCCAATGGGCTCATCTGCATGTTTGGGCTGAATATTGCCCATAGGGGTCACAGCACTTGCCAGTGTGTGCCACACTTTACCCCATGGGTGGATTTTGGATCAGTGCCCTGGTAGCACAGCACAAACCATGGTGCTCGCCGGCTGTGGTCCACGCTACCATGGCCCGATAGTCAAACAGATAGAGTGGTCAGTTTGGATCACTGCACTCTCAGGTGTGGCTTACCTAATGGCCTTCACCTCCGCTAATCCACTACTGCCTTCCAAGCCCTGACTAGACAGCTATTGGGTCTTGCTGCCACTGATTGGCTGATACCTTGAGCCACTTTAGAATCGAGCTTTCAGCTGGGCTTACTCTATCCCTGCTTCCCACTTTGAATTTTTAATTGTAACTGCTCTGCCTTGCTTCTCTGTGCCTTTTCTACCCCTGATTTTAAACTGCTGTTAATCTAAAGCTGCATACTCTCCCCCTGAATTTAAAAGGTTCTTAATGTAAGACTGCAAATGTATTGTTAGAACTGTGTTGCAACTGTATGTTAGAGCTGTACTGCCTTTTTTTTTCCAGTGTCCAGTTTCCCATTACCAGATTATAAAGATCTGCCACTAGAGGGACATTAGTTCTTTTGTAGTGTCCTGTCCCTTCAATTTTCCTACGTCCTTTTATCTACTTGAACTTCTCCCTTGCTCTAACAACTGCATACCCTGCAGGGATACACACTAATCTCTTGCTCACCCAGGTGTGCTTTTTTTGTCCCCTTCCTGGGTTTGAACCCCTGAACCTCTACTCTGGAGGCTTACACCCTATCCACTATGCCACTGGAGCAGCCACTTTGGCTGTGTACTTTTTCACTCCTTCTGTCTTTCCTATCCTTTCTTGTCTGAAGCCACCTCCCCTCCGATACTTTGACCATCTAGTTAGCTGTCACTAAACTTACACTCTAATATGAGGTGGGCTATGCTACCGCTGCTGGCAGCCTCACTGCTAGGCACTCTACTCCTTGTAGATCTTGGTGCATCCCTACTTGCCATAGAACAGAAGCTCCTATCCTGCCTTATCCCCTTCTTCACCCCTGATATCCCCCCCATCCCACTGTCAGGTGGGAGGGTACCCCCATGGGCCTTGCTTTTTTTTGCATTTCTTTCCAAACAAGATGACTGCCATCTTGGCTTCCTCCTTTTCTCCACTACTATCCCCCTTCCGCATTTGCCTAGGGCACATCACTTGCTCTTCTCTTTGCTTCTACAAGCAGGAGACATTGAGACCAATCTTGGCCCCCCATGTACTGCTATTGATTACTCAAATCCTATATGGAACTCCTCTTTTGGACTGAAGTTCACACACATCAACCTCTGCAGCCTCTCCTCCAAATTCATCGACCTTGAACCCTGGGTCACTGTATATAAGCCACATGTGCTAGACATCTCTGAAACATGGCTAAAACCCCATCTCTCTGATGCTGATTACTATCTCCCAGGATACTCCCTGCTGAGGCATGACAGGCCTGGTAAGAAAAGGGGTGGTGGGGTAGCTCTCTACATCCATGAGCCTCTCTCTGCTACTCCCATCCTGCACTCCAACCCTAGCTCTCCCAGTGAGTGGCTCCTAGTGGAACTGACCATAGGTGCAGCAAAAAAGATGCATGTGAGTTGCCGCTCTAACCCCCCTCCAGGATGCCCAGCAGGTCTCACTGCCCAACTGGAAGGGATGGGAAGCCTCTCCCCCACCAGGGACATCATCCTTCTTGGGGATTTCAACCTGGACTGGCTTAGTGCCCAGGAACCTGATTATGCTAACCAACTCAAGCTCCATAACCTAGTCCAAATTATCACCGTCCCCACCGGGCACAATCCTAGTATCCAAAACCTTCCACTTCTTGACTAGGAAATCACCAGTAGAGAGGACAGGGTGCTCCTATTGGGCACTCTGTCCAATGGCATTAGCGATCGCTCCCTCACCTACCTGGCCTGGGCCTCTAAGACCAAGCGCCTTCCCCTCTAAATTACTCTGCTTCCATAATGTCAATCACCCAGACATCCCCTCCCTCCTTCATGATGTTTGAGCGATAAACTGCTCAGCCTTCTACACCCTCTCTGATGTGTCTGAGGTTAAGAGTTTCTTCACAACTGCACTCCTCCATCCCCAAAATTAACATTTCCCCCTGACTACTTGCCGAGTTAGGGGTGGCTGTATGCAATGGTTTACTAAAGATCTCCTGGCCATGATGAGGGAAAGGGCTAAGCTATGGTCAATCTACAAAAAAGCCCCCTTCCCACCCAATGGAATGAATACCAGAGGCTATGAAACCTTTGTAAACAGTCAGCCCTTGCCAAAAAGTGTGCCTTCTTTCAGGGCAAACAAAGGGACAGTCTTGGTGAACCCCATCACTTCTGGGGTGAAGTCAGCTTATTATTCAACCTAAGCACTCATAGCCCCATTATTCACCTTGACACTTCCTCCAGACGTCTGGCCGACCCCATTGCTGTGGCTGAGGCCTTCAATAAAAATTCACAGACCTGTCTGCCCTCCTTAACAAGCTGCCACCTGGTGATTACTGGTCTCTCTGATCATCCCCCCACCCATACCCTCAAATTCCTCCCCCCCCTCTTTCTACTTCCAGACCATCATCCCCAGGTATACTACCAATCTGCTGAAGAGCCTGCCTAGTTGGGGCAGCCCAGGCAGTGATGGTCTTTTCCCTGCTATGCTTAAACTTGTATCACCTGCAAACTTAAAATCACTCACCTACCTCTTTAACCTGGCATTGACTACCTCCTCAGTGCCCAGCACTTGGAAGCATGCCAGGGTGGTCCCAATTCTTAAGACTGGTGATCTGCTATCCCCAGATAAACATCAGCTTATATCCTTGCTCCCCCACCTTAGTAAACTCCTGGAAAGGGTAGTCCACCGACAACTGTCTGACTATATTGACACTCACAACCTACTGTCCCGACAGCAACATGGCTTCTGTAAACATCACTCCATCACATCTGCCCTCGCCCTGTTTACCAGTCATATTCTTAGGAACATGGACCTTGGAAGGGCAATGGGTGCTGTCTTTGTCGACCTGTCTAAAGCTTTTGACCTGGTCGACTACACCCTGTTGCTCTCCTCCCTTCACACCCTTGGCTGCTCTACTGATACCATGCGGTGGCTCTAAAGTTACCTTTCAGATAGATCTCAGTTGTTATGAGTAGGACCTTCCACTTCCCCCGCCCTCCCAGTCGCTACTGGTGTACCCCAGGGCTCCATCCTGGGCCCACTCTTATTCTCCCTGTTTATAAACTCTTTCCCCTCTGACTGTCTCACTTGTGATGCCTTACTTTGTGCAGATGACCGTGTCCTTTTTACTAGTGACAAGGCTCTTGAGAATATATCCAGGGCTTTATCCAATAACTACTATGTGGCGCACACCTGGTTCCACTCACATCGCCAATTGTTAATGCTAACAAAACTAAATCCATGCTATATGGATCCAAACCCTTCCTATCTAAGGTAGCCAAGGCTGGGTCCAGTCTCTCAGTAGTTTCACCAGATGACATTGTACTTGAAAATGTACTAAATTTCAAATATCTGTGAGTTATCCTGGACCTGTCTCTCTCCTTTTCCAATCATATCTCCTCTGTTATCTGCCGTATTAACCAGAAACTTGGTGCGGCTTATCAGATAAAGTCAATCCAGACCAGGGTATCTGTAAGCTGTAATAACACAGTATCATTATTTACCACATTATCCTGGGAATCCAGCAGGGTGAGGGGTGCAAAGTAATTGTTACATAAGATATGAGAATAAAGTTGTTTTCTTTGCGGGGATGTAATCATGTTACCGTCTATTTTCCTTTGTTTTATTTTTAATAGAAAAGGGACAAGGAACCTTGGGGTAACATATTTCCTAAAATTCCTTGGAATATTGGTTGGATTCCTAAACCATCCTAAACACATAGGAGAAACTAAAGCTACTAAAAGAGTAGCCCATTGGAGGGGGGGTGGACTCCTGGAGGATAAATGAAATTGTACACACAATATAAGCAGAAAAAAAAGACTATAGGCTGAATCATTCGAACCCCCCAAAACAATAACCAGGATACACATAGGAATGTTTAATATGGTTTAGCCGACTACCCAAAAACCCTTGGAAAACCATATTGTTTATTTTAACTTCTAAACTAGAGCTCAATGGGTATATGGAGGCAGTGTGTAAAAAGACAGGAAGTACTAAAGTTTTAAGCAATAAGATCCGTTTTATTTTTGCTATAGTCTTCTCTTTCCAGGATGCCACAACTTTTCTGCTTTTTCTATTGCAATAGACCAATTAAAGATAGAATCATCTGGACTGCCAAAAAAAGAGACCTAAAATCTTGATGGGATCTAATGAAATTGGGATACTGGCTACACTCTGTATAGGGTTTGCATCATTAAAGCTAGGAAACAATTTTGCTGTACTTCTATGAAAGTTTCATTTTGACCCAGAAAATGTTTCAAATTCTGTAAGTGTTGTAATGATGTCGTGGGATTTTAAAGCAGGAGTGGAAACTATGCACAAATCATCTGCATAAGCGGAGATGGTAGGAACTAAATAGCCTTTTAGTGTTAACTGTGGAATATCCAAAAGTGCAGTTATTTTCCTCAAAAGTGGGTCTATCTGAAAGGTATAAAGTAAGGGGCTTAGGGGGCAACCCTGTCTAACTCCTTTCCTGCCCAGGAACGCCGTCCCAGGGGAATTGTTAATATGAGGGGTAATCTATGCTGTATTATATAATATTTCTATCCAGGAAATAAAAATGTTTGGAATACAATGAACCCTTAAAACCTGAAATTAATAGCTGTGTGAAACCCAGTCAAACGCTTTCTCCTGATCTAAGAAAAAGCGCTGGGTTATCTGGGAAGCATGAGCTTATTATGTCTCGATACAAAGATAAAGTGTGCAACATATTTCTTTTAGGTACAGCACATGTTTGTGCGGTGCTAATAACTTCAGCCGCAATAGGCAAGAGCTTTTTTAAAAGGATAGAAATAAAATCCATATTAAGAAGGCTAATCAGCCTCCAGTTCTTTACATCTGCCCTATCTCCTTTTTTGAATAGCAATATCATAGTGGCATCTGAAAAATACTGGGGAACAGAATGTGTATTAATAATGTTATTAAAAACAAAAGTCAGAATTGGGCTAAAGATATTTATGAATTTTTGATATAGTTCAGCGGAGAGCCAATCCGCCCCCAGGGAAGTGTTTTGGTTTTGTTTTCGTAATGCCTGAGACATTTCATCTACTGTAATGGGGGAGACTAAAGCTTGAAGAAGAACATCAGATACTATTAGGATCTCTAGACCCATTAAATAAGGGGTAGCTTCTGGACTTGAGTCTGTAGAGGAAAATAAACTTTCTAAGTGGGATTGCACTATACATTTTATCTGAGGGAGGGAAGAGTGTGTAATGTGAGATCCTGGATCAGTTAAGGATTCAATAAAAGTAGCAGAGACCCTATCTGCACAGCACTTATAAATATCCAAAGAGGATTTTGTAATTTAAGTCCCACTTTGTGCCTCCTGTCTTAAAGAAAAGGCTCTGTTATATTGAAAAGTGGTTATGTCCAATTTTAATTTCTGTATCTGCTGACTGTAATCAATCTTAGTTTCATAAGCCAATGAGATAATATTCAACAGCTGTTGTCGTAAGGAGGTATACTTAAAATATGCAGATAAAGATTTCTTTTTTGCAATTTTCATTAAAATACATCAAATGTTAGTTTTAGTATCCTCGCACCATGAGATGGGAGACTGGTAGGCATCTACAGTCGAAACTTTAGCCTGTAAGAACTGGAAGCATTTGTCAGTGATCATGGTATCCACAAGTAAAGAATTATTGAATTTCCTTCGTAGTACAGATTTATATGGATAGGGTCCACCAGCAGGGGAACATATTAAAGAAACAGCTAGATGGCCTGTTGTCTCACATGGGATTACCATGGCATGTTGGACTTTAATATTTCTGGACACGAAAACATAATCAGTACAGCTAGCATAAATATCCCTATAATAGGTTTTACCTCCTCTGGGATGTACAGCACAATATCTGTCTGTTAACCGTGCCATCTGAATAGTTCTAATTAAAGCTGTGGTGTCCCCAAACATTTTATATGCACCACTCCCCCTATCTAAAGCAGTAAGCCCACAATTGAAGTCTTCTCCAAAACATACTTGCCGGATAGTAAACAAATAGGGTTTGATCTGTGTGAAGAGGGATGATCTACCTGCTATGCTCTGTGGGGCACATATGTTGAGTAGCAGAATTTTACTAGATTCAAAAGTGCAATCAATTAACAGTGCTCTGCCAGGATATATATCAATTACTTTAGTAATTTTAAAATTAAATCCAGAAAATAAAATCGCTACTGCATCGCAGGTATCCTCGCCCTGCGACCAATAAGATGGACCTGTCATCCATTTATTTTTTGCTTGAGCAAGTTCTTGTTTGATTTTAATATGGTGTCTTGCAGAAAATAAAGATCCTGTCTCAACTACTGTAAAATATTAAACATAGACAATTGTTTCCTAAATGACTTTATGCTGCAAATGTTCAGTGTGCAGCATTGAAGCTGTAACAGTTTAGACATATCAAGAAAAAGCAGCAATAAAAAAAAAAATCAAAAAGGGTCTAAAGAAAAGGGGAAAAAAACATTCATCCGTCTGGGATCTGGGGAACCCAAGGGTGCCCTGAATAGGAATCTCCTTTACTAGATTCTGAAGAGAAGTCCATCTTGGAGGAAGATGCAGCAGAAGAATCTAAATCTGCATCTTCACCTTCTGTGTCTCCCCATTGTCTCCTCTTCGCTAAAGCCTGAAATTTATTTCTTGCTAAATTGTTCTAGTAGGAGTACGAGAGTCAGCTTTCCTTTTCCCTTTACCTCTTTTGGGTACTGGAATGGGAATAAAGGGAACATCTCTTCTGGAGGGGGGAGGAGGTATGTTCTGTGCAGTAGTCTCAACAATAGGGGGGGAACTTCTTGGGCCCTAGAGGGGTCTGAGCAGCTAGAAGGTGTATGTGGCTCCATAGCAAGAGGGGCAGGATCTACAGGGGGCTCACTAGATAATAAAGGTGTTTCCACAAGTTCAGTTTGTGGTGTAGAGAGGGAGAGCTCCTGTATTCTAGCAAGGGCTTGAGCTTGGGATTCGATAATTATATTAGTGTGGTCCTGAGGTACTCGGTCCACCCTGTTATGCTCAGGCCAGGGGCATTGTGGATAAGTATGCCTCTGTTCGACATACAAGTTACAGACTCGGGGGTTGGAACAGCCTAAACTGACAAGCCCATAGGCAAGGCATAAGGTGCATCTTGGCTGGTCACAAGAGTAACTCAAATGAGTGCGAGAACCACACTTGTAGCAGGTTCTAGGCTGTCCTGGGTAGAAGCATAAGCCCCTGTCTCTGCCTATGTGAAAACTGCCAGGTAGATGTGAAACCCCTTGCTCAGTTTGTCTGAACTGTATTTTAATCTTCCATCCTCCTGTCCAAACTAAGTCTTCATCGAGTATGGGGTGTGTGGCATCTAATATCTCACACCTCTGTTTAATACAATATTGAATATCATTAATATTAACTCCCTCACTTCTAAAGAGAAATGTGATGAGCTTAACCAAAGGTTTGGTAAGGGGGAATCAGTAAAAAATGAGACCAAAGTGGAGAATTTTTCATTGTTTCATACTGAACCCAAAATCTTTCAAGAGTACCAACATTTTTAAAGCTGACATCATAAACCAATTACCCCTTAATGTGAATAAAAGCAAAAAGCTCTGTGAGACTAATCCCTAGGGAGTCCTTAAGCATATTGTGTAAGACAGTCCTGCAGGAAGGAGCTGAAGCTGCATTACCCACATATTTAAGGCAGACAGCGTTACGTCTTTGGACTGGCTTCCCTACTGCTTTAAATAAATCATTCATTTTGAAGGTATCATTTTTTCTACCTTGTTCAATAAACCTAGAGTCCATTCTGCAGAAGCTGACTCGTTGGGGCCCATGTGTTGATCCCGACCTCCATGTTGCTGGCCAGTATTAGAACTGCTAATTGGTTGTCGCAGAAAAACCTTCTGAGGTTCCTTAAAGGAAGTAGAGCTCTGTGTAGTTTGTAAATCCAAAGGTATAGGGTTCTTTGCTGAAAAAATAAAATCTGATGCTGCAAATGATCCCGGGGAAGTCCACCCTGCACCTTCTTTAGTTTGCTACCATCCAGCTGCTGTCAGAGCAACGTTTGGAGACCATGAACATTCGGGTTCTACTGCTGGTCTAGAACGCGGTCTCAAATTCTGCTGTGGTATTGGAAAAAATTCAATAACTGGGGTTTTTACAGACAATTCTTCGGAGTTAACTGCAGAATAATTGGCTTCTGGAATAGAATCCTGTGCATCCGCATCCTCTTGAACAAGATTTAGTGAAAAAGTTTTTTGCTGTTGGAATACCTGCTTAAGTTGTTCATCTGAAAGGTCAGTTTGAGAGGTACACACCTGAGCAGTCCCAGGTAAGTTTTGTTTGGAATTTCGATGCTCCAAGCCTTCTGCGGTCTGTTATAAACCATAATACCCATTTGTACTATAACATTGGAAGCAATTCCAGAATCAGTAACATTAACTTCTTCTCCATCTCCTCCCCTACTTCTTCCACCATCTTGGACGTTGGCCATCTTGTTGCAAGGATGGCCAAGGATTCCCCCTACAGACGAGGAGGGGAATTTCCCCGGTGTCCTGGCCAAATTTCTCCCATTCACTAAAAATACCACCAACAGCTTAATCTGGTTCAATTTCAGTTGCTTACCATGTGCATCCCCTTCCCCCGGTCGCACCTGAAAAAGGGACTTCTAGGCCCAATGGACTTACTGGGTCAGCAAAAATTCAATTACAGACTTGGCTGCCTCCTGGACAGTGACATCAGGCATTGTGAAGCTTCCCCTTTTACATCTCTCCTCAAGACCAGAACTCCCTCGAGGTGTCCGTGTGCATCCTCAGTCCCCCCCCCCGCCGGATATCCAGAAAGTCTCCTCAGCTATGGGTAGTAGATCTGTAGCTGCTCCCACTCTGTGGAACAGAATCCCCATGCCCATCCACTCTCTGGACTCACATGCCACTTTCAAGACGCATCTCAAATCCGGGCTGCTTGATAAGGCCACATGCCATTGCTAGCTTGGATAACCCCCATCCCCTACCTTTCTGACTTTTCCCTCTTGGCCTCCCCTGTCCTCTCTCATCTCATTGGACTCCTGTCTTATATCCCTCACTGCCTGCTTCTTGGGCTGTCCCACTTGACTATTGTCTTGTATGTTTTATTTTTACATCATGCATTAATTTGCTGTGGCCACTTATCCTTAGTAGACAACTGCATAATAATTGTTGCTTATCATGATGTACTGATTGTTTTTTCAGTCTCTCATTAATTGTACTTTCTATGTCACTTTCCGTGTTCACCAATGATGCCTGTATATCCACTTTGTTCACCAATGATATCTGTATATCCACTTTGTTCACCAATGATGTCTGTATATCCACTTTGTTCACCAATGATACCTGTATATCCACTTTGTTCACCAATGATATCTGTAGATCCCCATGGCTTGTACTCATTGTATAACTTGTCACTACCTCTGTAACTGCCACCTGTATGGCCCAGGTCATGCCTGAAAATGGTCGCCTGGATCAGTGCCATTACCCTGTTACTAAAGACTAAATAAATAAATAATAAATAAATCTGTCTGAATATGGCACTAGAGCCGGCTAGCCCTATTTTTTCGCACAGTGCACCTGTTTGCACGTGCAGCCATCTGGCTCTGAAAATGGGGCCCTTAGAGTACTGTTTAAAACTAATATTAGTTTTTAAAAGTAGTCAACCATTACCTTTTAAATCTGAGGTAATTTTTCTTTCCCTTTGGTTAATTAGAAGATTGTTTAACTGAAGTTAGTAGGTGTGATGTGTGGAACAGCACTCTGCCTGGCAATTGACTAACTGTTACCTCTATTACATATTCAGCATGGTGCCCTCACTGTGGCATCACACTTGGCAGTTGCCAGGTCAGCACTTGTGATGTCACTATTAGTGAGATCACGATGCTGATGATGTAGTGGGGAGAACAGAGATAAACATGTCAGCTGCACACATCTGGCACACTATTATCACATAGAAAACTTTCTAATGAGCAAAAGGAAAAAGAAAAGTACTTCAGAAATCAAAGTTACAACTGACTACTGCTTAACATTTGTATTATTTTCTTGTGTCTGTTTTGGTTCCACTAGCTCTTTAATTAATGTGAACCTGACCAACTGTCACAAGTTCAAATATTGCTATAATGTAGTTTTAGTAGCTGCAGCAAGCTTAGTACGCCCAGACAGCAGGTTGATGGGTTCAGCAGTTTCTCTTGCTCCAAAACTGTGCAGTAGCTTGTGTGAAACCACTGTTGGGAATCCAACTGCCCAGCTCAAACCTTCAGGAAAAATACTGGCTGACGCATAGTAATTACAGTACAGCTCCTATAGTTCTGTTTTGAAGGAGTTACATACAGACAAGCCAGACATCACTGATTCTTCCCACTCTGACTCAAAACAATACTCTTTAGAATTGCTAGGGAGATCAAGCGGCAGAGTGCTCGCAATTCTCGACAATCAGGACTGTTAAGTATGAGGCTTTATATACTAAAACTAACTTTTTTTATACAAAAGGACATAAACATTACATGGGATAAAGTTGAAATGTTAGCAGTCAGAGCTAATAGAACAGCAGATTTTTTTTTCTTGGTTGACAAAAGACTGCTGAGGAAGCTACTAATGGCGATAATCATCAAAAATTACAACTTGAAATGTGAAGCTGAACATCAGGAGAATGAGATTTTACTTTAACATTTTAGGATTACTGAGCTACACACAAAACTGGACATGAAGGTGGCACAAAGATCTTATTAATGACATCTTTTTTCAGGCTTTCAAGATGCCACTGTATAACTCCCCCCCCCCCCCATAACTAAAGCCTTTTGACTGACATAAAAAAATCCCACCTTAGTAGATAGGATATGGAAGGGAATTTCAAGTCACCCTCTAAAAGGATCCCTGAATCTTAATTAGATCTTAAGCCAACAATACTAATTAGTTTTGTTTTTGAGTTGGACAGAGACCTTGTGGTTTAACAATCGAAAGTAAATTGGCTCCCCCCCCCCCAAGTCTATTTTTGCTTCCGTGTGCCCGGTGAGGATATACCCTATGTTCAGCCCTTTTGGATCCCCTCCACACACCCTACTCCCAATTTCCCACATAGACTTACTTACCAGCTCCCTGGGAGACTCTGAGTAACTTATCACAGTTGGCCCCCTCCAAGGGGAGGAAGGGATATACTTATCCAGGTGCTAGTCTGCCACAGGTCAGCAGTAGCAGGGCTTGAAAGAGACCAGCATCATACAGCTTTGCCAAAACAGACTGCAACTTTGCTTCCCCTAGATAGAATGTACATCCAATGGCATCTAGACAATGTCAGGCACACTCTTGCACCCAGAGTGCCAGTGATGCCACTCCACCAACCCCTGCTTCAACTCCAGTCTCTAGTGCACAGACCTTTAGCCATTGTTAGGGATTAGACTATTGCCAGGGTGCAGTATCCTTCTTCCCAGGTGGAGGGAGCTTCCCTTCGAACTTTCGATCCTCCTCCTCCTCCCCATGCAACCTTGCAATGCTCTGGGCTTGTTCCCAAAGATAAACTGTTGGTGCCACAAGCAGTAGCACTACCACTGCCGTGGTAGGCCAAATGGGTAAAACGGCTCTTGACCTACAAAACTTTTTTATTTTATTTCTACATAGACTCTTCCTTTACTACAATACAATGATGGCAAATGTTTTTAAGTTATCATTAATAGATTCTTGAACTTGGGGGTACCTTTCAGTTCCTGGCCTCTGATAAGTTCAGGTGATCTACAAAGGAAAACTGTATGTCTTCTTTGAAGTAGACCAGCTGGTTAATTTCATTAAATTACATTGCAATAAAGATTCCTCAAGAGAGGGGGGATCCCACTCTAACTCTGACAGAAAATTATTTGCTGCCACCCAGGATCAGAAGACTGCATGTTATAGACACAATGATTTGCCCTTATGATGTAAGTTTTATTTTATTTATTTATTTATTCATTCATTCTTGGATTACAATACCTCTGAGCACAGACAGTCAGTGTATGCAATTTTAGGATGGTAGTATATTATGAAAATGGTCAAAAATATGAAACAAATAGCATACCAACATGTTATCTTTTAGACTTGAGATTTCTGAATAGGTCAGACATTTTATAGTTAATATAATGGTATAATATCATACTGACACTTAAGATGACATAACATTAGATGCCCACTAATTGAGATGTTACTATGCCTGCTCTAAATTACATTTTCTTTTTGCTTCTTGGGATCTTGTAATGTCGTTTCCCTCTTCCTTTTTTCTTTTGAATAATTTAAACATTTATATTAATCATATTAGCTCTAAGCTCCAGCTTTGGGAGTGTGAAAACTCTTCCTTGTTGATATACAGATCTGGTGTAATTAGTGCATCTCCTGGGTAATTTTTTTTTTATTATTATGATTATAATATTCATTCTTGATTCTCACCACACTGTCATGTACTTGGCTCTATCATGTATGTATTTCATTTTGTTGTACACATTTTGTTTAAAATTAATAAAATATAAATTAAAAAAGAAAATATATTTTACATTTACAACAGATTAGAATTAAGAAGGGAGAGTGAGACACGCTACAAGGAGGGGAAGGGGGTTGAAGGCAGAGTGGGAGCAAGGTGTAGTGGGCTATGTGTGTCCAAATGCCAGGAGTCTTGAAAATAAAATTCCAGACCCTGAGACCATCATGGCAGAGACAGACCTGGATACCGTGGCCATTACTGAGTCATGGTGCATAGGAA
This sequence comes from Neoceratodus forsteri, assembly GCA_016271365.2. Taxonomy (NCBI): domain Eukaryota; kingdom Metazoa; phylum Chordata; order Ceratodontiformes; family Ceratodontidae; genus Neoceratodus; species Neoceratodus forsteri. Next base: position 345,629,194 of record JADMNL010000022.1, read on the forward strand.
GTCATGAATGGAACATGGCCATACCAGGCTACACTCAATTCAGGAAGGACAGGGAGGGAGGAAGGGACGAGGGGTTGTGCTGTAAGTAAGGGAGGGTATCACAGTGACGGAACTGAAAGGGAACCAGAGGAGAAAGGAGGGGCCGGAGGTGCTGTGGGTCACCCTGGAGACAGGGGCTGGAACTGCCTTTTGCAATGAGGTGATATACAAACCTCCAACACAGGGGGAGGAAGTGGATAAAGCAATGGGAGACACCATCAGCACAATGGCAGAAAGTATGGAGGTGCTGCTGGTGGGGGACTTTAATCTGCTGAATGTAGAGTGAAACCTCTCAGCTGCAACCTCAGCTAGACATAGAGATGTAGAAACTTATAAATAGAGTATTTGACAGTAGATAAGAGCAGCTTGGCCCATCCAGTCTGCCCATTTCTCCCCTACCTACACTATTACTGCAGATGGTGCCCAATCTACAGCTCTCTCGATCGCCCCTCTTCCTTTCTGCTGTGATTCTCTTGTACTTATCCATGCATTCTTGAACCCCACAACCTCTGCTGGGAGGCTGTTCCAGGAATCCACCAGTCTTTCTTTGAGGAAGTATTTCCTCACATCTCTTTTGAATCTAACCCCCTCCAGCTTCATAACGTGTCACCTTGTTCTTGAGCACCTTTTCATCTGAAAAATACTTCCCTCCTGTACCTTATTTACCCACTGTGAGGTATTTAAAGGTCTCTAAAGGTCTCTATCATATCCTCCCTCCCCCTCCTCTATTCCAGGGTGTATATAATGAGGTCATTTAGTCTCTCCCCATAGGGTTTTTGATACAGACCCTGCTCCATTTTAGTTGCCCTCCTTAGGACCGCCTCCACTCTGTCTATGTCCTTCCAGAGATGTGGTTTCCAGAACTGGACACATTACTCTAGGTGGGATCTTATCAGCAATCTATACAGAGGCAACACCACCTCCCTCTTTCTGGTGGTAATACCCCTCCCTATGCACCCCAGCATCCCACTTCAATCAATCAATCAATCAAAATGCTATTTGTCAGCACAATTCCATTAGATCAAAGTGCTTCACATCTTAAAACAATTTAAAATTAATACAAACAACAATAGACTCCCTGCAGGGGGCATTTTTCAGGCAACTAGTCAACGGCCCACTCATGATGGGACAATACTGGACCTGATGCTCACAAACAGAGACAGTGTTGCAGATTTCAAGGTGGGATGCCACCTGGGAACCAACGATCACTGTACAGAGTAGTTTAACATAAGGATGACAACAGAGGCAAAACACACAAGGATGAGGGTCCTGGACTTCAGGAGGGAAGACTTGAAAAAAACAAGCATTTGCCAATGCTGAATGTTGTCTTGCTGGCATTGGCATTCGTAGTGCAGGAGTTAGATAGATGCATAATAGGAATGGCAGCAGTATTGAACTGATGCCACCCACCCCACCCCACAGAGACGACAGGCATTGGGGTGTGCCTTTAGGTCATTGGCCATAACTCTCCACACCATTTCACCTCACCTCACCCTGCAGACACTGACAAGGCGAGTGTGCCTTGGGGTCTTTGGGCCTTACGCTCACCCCGGTCCATAAGGAAATACACTGAGATGGGTGCAGTATAGGAGAATGGGGTGAACTTTGGGGCTGAAGACTCCAAGGCACACCTCGATGACTGTCACTGGCTGTAGGGTGGGGGTGGGGTGGAATGGCGTGAGCATTACAACCGATGATCCCAAATCACACCTCCAATGCCTGTCAGTCTCTACAGGGTGGGGTGTTACAGTTGGAAACCCTAACACCCCAGGTGTTTATTGGTATTTTCACTTCAAATTTTCAACATGGGCTTTTTGTGATCCCACCTCATGAACACTGGCACTATCAGTTCGTTAGCTGAACGGTGATTTTGCACAGCGACTGCGCCATTTGGCACCACAGGTGCAAAAACACATTTTGGGCAGGATGTGAAAAATGACATCTATACTGTTCATGAGGAGGTGTAAAAAAATGGCCATGCTGAAAATCTGGAATGAAAATATGAAAAACTGGTGAAGTCACGAGTGTACGTAGAAACTGAGCAAAGCTCGCCTGTAATGCAATTATTTGTTGGATTTTGTTAACCAAATTTTCAACATAGGCATTTTGGGACCTCTGTTCATGAACAGTGGCACTGTGATTTTGTTAATCTGTCCAGAAAATTGATTTCCCACAGCGACTGTGCCATTGTGCACCAGATGTGTGAAAACACATTTCAGGCAGGATATGAAAAATGACAGCTGTACTGTTCATAAGGAGGTGTGAAAAATGGCAATGTTGAAAATCTGGAGGGAAAATATTAAAAATTGTTGAAGTTACAAGCATGTGTAGAAGCTGCACAATGCATGCTCTTAACAGTCATTTTTTGGAATTTTTTCACCAAATTTGCAACGTATGCTTTTTGGGACCCCACCTCATGAATAGTGTCACTGTCATTTTGTTAATCTGTTCCAAAAGGTGATTCCACATAGTGACCATGAAATCACCTTTTGGGACTGATTAATGAGATGACAGAGCATGTGTTCATGAGGTGGGGTCCCAAGAACCCCATGTTGAAAATTTGGAGGCAAAATTCCAAAAACTGACTGAGATATCCACCTAGGTTGAACCCCCCCCCCCCGATGCCATTATACAGCTCACTGGCATCTCTTCATTTTGCAGTTCAGCTTTGAAGAGTCCAGACGCATCCTGCTCCACAGATGACTACAGTGCCGGACCTCCAGAGGTAAGTATGGGGTGAGGTGGGTGTGCAGAGGGTGGGTGTGGGTTAGGGGAGGGGGGCCGCTGGGGACTATGAGGGAACGTTTTCTTCTTTACAGGGAAAAACAAAAAATGGACATCGACAGGGACGGTTTTCTTTCTTTACAAGTAAACTAAAAAAAATGTTGGGCACACTGAGGTGGGCTCCCAGTGTGCCCCGTGAGTTTCGGGGGGATTTTGGGCACACTGGGGTGGGCTCTCAGTGTGCCACATGAGTTTGGGGGAGCTGACACCGATGGGGATTGGGCCCCATTGGCAAAGAAAGTGTGTGTGTGTTGGGGGGGGACCGATGCTGACAAGGATTGGGCCCCATCGGCAAAGAAAGTATGTGGGGTGGAGGAACATGCCGACATGTGGGATTGGCCACCCCCGATGTCAGTATGGAGATTGTGTGTGGTGGACAACAGGAGCCACCATGTTTATTGAAAAGTTTCACCAGGAAAGGCACATTGGGGAGGCGTGTGATCTGCCGCTGCATGAAGAGCTTGTTTCTGATTGCAGCGGCACATTTCTTTCAAGTTGGTGGCACTTTCTATAATTTCCACATCAGCACTACCATGCTCACTAATTGGGGGATGAGAGATGCACCTACTAAAGCGTGCCCTGCATTCGTCAACAGTGACACACCTCTCAGCGTGGTACTACTGCAAGATGTTGCTTGCACCTGCGCAAGACAATATAAAAATGAGTAAATGCCTCAGAGACAACCTAGCAGTGGGGATTGCCTAGATGGGGTGGAGGAACAGTGGGCCGAATTAAGGGATGGCATAGTGAAGGCAAAAAGCTCTGTGCAAAAGAAGTGAGCAAGAACAGAGAAAAAGAGACCACTATGGTTCTCAACGGAAGTGACAGCAAATGTAAAGGCTAAAAGGGTAGCATTCAGGAGGTACAAAGCAATGCAGAGAGAAGATGATAGGGAGGTGTACCAGGAAAAGCTGAGTGAAGCAGGGAAGGTGGTGAGGGGTGCAAAGGTGCAAACTGAGAAAATGAAGGTCAAAGATGTAATTAAGGGGATAAGATCTGTTTATAGGTATATAAGTGATAAGATGAAAACAAGGGGAGGGATTGCGTGATTAAAAAGGATAGGGGGAGACTGTGCAGAAGCGGATTAGGGAAAAGCCGATCTCTGGGACAGATACTTCTGTTCAGTCTTCACAGTGGAAGGGGATGGGGGGAGTGAACCACATAAAAATAGCAGGAACGCTGTGTGGAGGGAGGTAGACACAAGTTCATTTACAGAAGAAAGAGTCCTGAAGGGGCATAAAGCTATAACCGGATGGGGTACACCCAATGATGCTGAGAGAGCTTATGGAGGTACTGGCTACACCTTAGAGAGTCCTGTTCAACAACTAACTGAAAACAGGTGTGATTCTAGAGGACTGAAAGAGGCAGATATAGCCCCACTACATAAAAGCAGCAGCAGGGAGGAGGATGGCAACTGTAGGCCCGGTAAGTCTGACATCAGTGGTGGAGAAGTTACATAGAAACATAGAAGTTGATGGCAGATAAGGACCGCAAGGCCCATCCAGTCTGCCCATTTCTTTTTCTACCCTATAAATGTGCCATCAGCCTTTGCTCTGCCAGTGGCCTATCTATTCATACTCATCTGTATTGCTCCCTTATGCCTATTCCATGCCTGTTTGAAGCCCTGCACTGTATTCATAGCCACCACTTCCTGAGGTAGGCCATTCCATGCATCCACCACCCTTTCTGTGAAAAAATAATTTCCTCACATTCCCCCTTAATCAGCCTCCCTCTAGTTTCATGCTGTATCCTCTTGTCCTGCTATTTTTCTTATATTTAAACATGTTAGACTCTTTCACCTTATTAATGCCCTTAAGGTGTTTGAATGTTTCAATCATATCACCTCTCTCCCTCCTTTGCTCAAGGGTATACATATTGAGCTCTGTTAATCTGTCCTCATATGTCTTCTGATGCAGTCCCTGCACCATTTTGGTTGCCTTTCTCTGGACTGCCTCAATTTGGTTAATGTCCTTGTAAAGGTGTGGCCTTCAGTACTGCACGCAGTACTCCAGATGGGGCCTAACCAGTGTCTTGTAAAGAGGGATTATTACCTCACTCTTACGACTTAGATACCCTACTAATACACCCTAACATCCCCTAGCCTTACCTACTGCTTTAGAGGTCTGCTTGGATGATTCCAGGTCATCGGTGATGATGATGCCTAAGTCTCTTTCTTCCTTTGTGACTGCCAGCAGCTCCCCTCCCAGCCTATAGGTGGCTTCAGGGTTTCTCTTTCCTATGTGCATGATCTTGCACTTCTTTGCATTAAATCCCAGTTGCCACTGTTCTGACCATTTTGCTAGTTTATCCAGGTTTCTTCTCATTCTGCACACCCCATCTGGATCATCTACTCTGTTACAGATTTTGGTGTCATCTGCAAACAGACAAGCCTTACCCTCTAGTCCATCTGCAATGTCACTAATGAAGATATTGAAGAGGACTGGCCCCAGAACTGATCCCTGAGGTACCCTACTTGTGACTTGCATCTCTTCTGACTGTGTACCATTTACCACCTCTCTCTGTTTTCTGCCCGTCAACCAGTTTGCCACCCAGTTGACCAACTTCTGACCCACCCTGAGCCTACCCAGCTTATTTATCAATCTTCTATGGGGAACAGTGTTGAAAGCTTTGCTGAAGTCAAGGTAGGTGACACCAACTGCTCCCCCTTGGTCCACCACTCTGGTTACCCAGTCAAAGAAATCTATGAGATTAGTTTGACAGGACCTTCCTTTTGTAAACCCATGCTGTCTTGGATCCTGTGCCCCTATGGATTCCAGGTGTTGCACTATCCTTTCCTTAAGGAGTGCCTCCATAATCTTGCCCACTACTGAGGTAAGACTGACTGGTCTGTAGTTCCCTGCCTCCTCCCTGCTACCACTCTTGTGGAGCGGGATCACATGAACCCTTCTCTAGTCTTCTGGGACCTGTCCTGTGCTCAGAGACTCACTAAACAGTTCTGCTAATGGCTCTGCTAGTTCCACCCTTAGCTCCTTAAGTACCCTGGGATATATGCCATCAGGTCCCATTGCCTTGTCCACCCTGAGATTAGCGAGCTCTTGTAGGACCCTTTCTTTTGTGAAGGGGGTAGTGCTCACCTCCTCCCCGTGTCCATGGTGCTGAGCTGTGGACCCTGCCTACCTTCTCTTCAGTAAATACTGAGCAAAAGTATCTATTTAGGATAGATGCTTTTCAGGGTCTCCTCCTCCTCACCGCCCCCTTTCTCCTTTGAGCTTAGCAAACCCACTCTGAACTTTCTCCTTTCACTAATGTATCTATAGAAAGTCTTGTCACCTTCTTTTACTGTTCGTGCTAGTGTTTCCTCAGTTTGGGACTTTGCCTGCCTCTGCCTTCCCTGCTTCCCACGGCAGTTTGGTATGCCTCCTATCGTCATCCTGCTGTGTTCCTTATATTTCCTGAAGGCCAGCCTTTTGGCTCCGACCTTTTCTGCTACTGTATTTGAGAACCAAAGTGGTTTCCTTCTTCTTGCACTTCCTTTTCTGTCTAACAGAATGGGATGTTGCTTCAAGTATTGCATCCTTAATGCTTACCCACTTTGCCTGTACCCTCCCCTGTGTTTCTTTTTGCCAGGGCTAGCTTAACTCTGTTGGCCATCTTATCAAAGTCATCTCCTCTGAAGTCCCATATTTTTGCCTTGGAATGGGATGATTTAGATGTAGTGGCCAAATTGAGCCATACCATGTGATGGTCACTGGCCCCCAGGTGACCTTCTACGTGGAGATCTGTGATCCCTTCCCTGTTAGTCAGTACTAGATCTAGGACAGCCCTGTCTCTTGTGGGTTGTTGTACCAGTTGTTTGAGGCCCCCCCTGCAGGGAATCCACCATGTGTTTAGTTCTGGCAGATGTTCCTGCTGGTATTGACCAATCTGTATCCGGCATGTTGAAGTCTCCCATTATCAGAACCTCCCCTTTAGCTGTCATGTTTTGTATATCTTCTAACAGTAATGTGTCTATGTCCTCTCCCTGGTCTGGGGGCATGTAGACAACCCCAGTTCTTATGGCTGTCCCATTTCCTGTTTCCAGGGTGACCTACAGTTCTTCTGGCTCCTTATGTGTATTCTTAATTTCTGTAGCTTTGATATTTTCATTGACATACAGGGCCACTCCACCCCCCCTTCTTGCACCTCGGTCTCTTCTGACCAGTACATAGCCAAGTATTGAAGTCTCCCAATTGTGGTTACTGGTAAACCATGTCTCACTAATTGCTACTATGTCCAGTTTAGCCTCTGACATTATTACCTGCAGGTCTGGGATCTTATTTCCCAGGCTGTGAGCATTTGTGTACTTGATTTTCCATTGGCCAGATTTCTGTGTGTTAGTTGTTGGGTGAGGTTTGGCATTTCTCCTGTGCGTTGTATGGGGAGACGGACCTTTTTTCTTACCTGGTGATGCAAATGAACTGCAAACATGCTGAATCCCTGTTTGACCACTAGCTGAGGGAGGGAGGGGTGTTCTTCCCATTCAACGTATGGGGTGCTGCACCCCTCTCCCCATTTGCTAGTTTAAATATTCTGCAAAGACATCAAACTTCTGCCCCAATGCACTGACTCCCTCCTTAGTCAGATGCAGTCCATCAAATTTAAAGAACTTTTGCTCCCAGAACTGTTGCAGTTCCCTACAAATCTGTGTCCTTTTTCCTGGCACCAGCCCTTGAGCCACATGTTTAGCTCCCCTATCTCCCCTTCTCTGACCTTCCATCCATCTGCCCCTCTCCCAGATTGGCAGGATCTCAGAGAAGGAGATGTCGGATGAAATGGATGCTAGTTTGTCACCCAGCCTGGTCAGGTGTTCCTTGGTCTCCACAACTGACCAACTGGTGAGATCATTAGTCCCTTTGTGTACCAGGACATCAATGTTTTCTCCTGCTTTGTGAACAATTTTAGCAATGTGGTCAGTGTCTCTCCACACTGATGTACCTGGGAGATATCTGACCACTACCCCTGGCTGGAGATGGGTATCAAATCCCCGAATCATGGAGTCTCCTATGATCAGAAGTTTTTTGGATTTCCTTTTTGCTTTTTTTGTTTTGGTTCCTGATTTGGGTGAGTTTTGTTATGCTAGCTCCTGTGCTGCAGTGTCCTGCTTTGCAGTGTCCTGTGCCCCTTTGTTTAATTTCAGAGATAGAGGCAAATACCTGTTTGTAGTGTTTATATGGTTTTTGGAGATAATATGTTGGAGAGCACAGAGTGATGGGGCACCTGATTTGTCCCTCCTAACCACCTGCCAAACTCCTGGACCAACTACCCTCTGCGGTCGAGGTTCTTCTGTTGGATGTTGGGGAAATGGCGGGTGGTTCTTATAATGTATTTCCTCTTGAATATGAAATCTGAGGTGTGCAAGCTCTGCCCATGCTGCCCGGAGCTGAGTCCTAAGATCTCCAATGGCCCAGCATGTAGGACAGTGTCCTAAATCCTGTAAGACTGTCCTTCTGAAAAGTGTTCCACAGTACCTGCCGTTAATGATATCCTTTCCAGATAAGTTGCTGGGTTTATAACCTGGTCAGAGTAATTAGAAGGAAAAAAATGCAAGTAATGGTTTGATTTTGTGTTTTGATTTCGTATAACTTATTATAACAAGTTAAATTACTAGTACCCCTGTAAATGAGCTCACCTTGTGGATGCCCCAGTGATCCGCCTCTTCCTGCTTTGCCACAGGAAATGTCATAACTGTGGTACCCTATAAAAGGAGTGTAGTGTGGGGTGGTTAGGGATGGGGGTGGGTGGCTGGGCCTTTCCCCTGCCAAAAAAGAACCATGGATGAAAGAACAAGGAGGTAAGAGCAGAAACAATTAGTCAACAACAAATGCAGTAACCCTGAAAGCTTATCCTAATGTTAGATAAAACTGTAATACCTGTAAAGCACCACCTGTAATAATTTCAGAGAAGATATACCCTGTAAAAACACTTTGCTACAGAAAAATAAAGCAGTAACAGAAGATATACCTTGCAAAAGACAATTTGAAGCAGAAGATTACAGCAGTAATCTGTTAGCACAACTGTAGGCACACCTTGTAATAATGCAGAAGAAGGTATACCAGCAACAACAATTTGAATCAGAGAAAAATAAAGCAATGAAATGTTAGCAACAAACAGTAGCAATCCCTGTGAGTAAAAAATTAAAATAACAACATACAGTAAATCTGCTTAGCCAAAATAAGTCTTAATCCTTTTCCCTTGCTCTGGTAAGGTTCTCTGCTCTGTCCTTTCAAGCAATCTTAGAAGGAAAGAGCTCAAGTGAAGCTAGGTGCCTTGGCCAGCAAACCAAGTCTTCTTCCTCCAAGATATCAACTAACCTGACCTTTTTTTTTTGTCATTAAATTGTTTATTGAGTCTATTATCCATATTACATAGTACAGTACAAGGTACATTGGACAGATTGAAATGCACATAGTATAGTGTATAATGCAAGTAATATGTTTAACATATTATTATAACAAGTAATATTATGATAATTATATAACTTGCATACATACTTAATTCAGTATGTCATTAATAGTCTGTACTATGTTAAAGAAAAAATAAACAAAGAAAAGAGTGTCAAAATATTGCAATTAACAGTTCTATGATAAACAAAAGGAGCTGCACAGGGATAATGCTATACAACCATATCAGTTCTTAAAATGGTGCTTATTTTTAAAGGAAAATAAAAAGTTTACCTATATGTGTCATTTATGGGACTGAATAAAGTTCAAATAATCCTGCCAACAGAGGTGAAATTCGTTGAGTCGGTCTGATGTTAAGTACGAGATCCGTTCGAGAGAAGAGGTGTGGGTTAAATTATTTAGAATGTCAGTCAAAGTGGGTACTAAATGAGATTTCCAGTGCATTAAGATCAGCCTTTTAACTTGCATAAAAAAAATTGAAGCCATTTATGCTGATATTTTGTTAAGTTTATATTGTTGTCTATAACACCTAATAAACAAAGTTTAGGGTCAAATAAAATATTACGACCAGTGATTTTTAAAACTAAATTATGAATAGATTGCCATAAATTAGATATAGGTTTACATAACCATAGTATATGCAGAAGATCCCCATTTGGAGCATTGTAGCACCAACAGTTATTATTAGGTAGTAAACCTATATTATGCAGATGAGCTGGAGTTTTATACCACAAATGTAGGATTTTATATTGAATTAGTCTACTACGCATGTCTTTAGAAGAGTCATGACAAAGTTTCCAGCATTTGTCCCAATGGAAATCAGATATATTTTCATTCAATACCCGATTCCATCTATTTCTGGCCAGGAGGGATTGGTTCGGGAGCATATCTCTAATTAGTTTATAAATTTTACTGGTTAGGCCATAAGGGGTGTTAATCCACTTGTTAATATATAGGGAAGTTAATGGCAGATTATTAAGTTGCTGAATAAAAGGGAGTATAGCAGATTTAACCCGTAAATATTTCCAAAATTCTTTTTTGGAAATATTCCATTTTGTTTGTACATTACTGAAGGAGTTTAATGTGTTACTATTATCAGTTAGGATATCATTCAAAAAGAGAATGTTTTTATGTTGTCCAGGAGCTACAATATATTGGTTTATTTTCTAGTGTGAACTTCGGGTTTCCCCAAATAGGCATATAACGTATGGGAGAAGGATCAATTTTAAGCCATCTATGCATTTTAAACCAATAATGTGTAGATGTGTTAATAGTAGGGTGTTTTTTTAATTTAGACGTTAAAGTAGAATAAATGAAACTGTTAGGAGTTTGTCCTGGAGATAGTGAAGCTTCCATATCATACCACAAAGGTACATTGCAGTTAGGTTTAAGAAACCATTTAATAGTTTGTGAGGCTCTAAATGCCCAAAGGTAGGCTGTAAACCATGGTAATCCAAGGCCACCATGAGACCAATGAGATCGTAATTTAGTATGGCTAAACCTTGGTATGTGACCTTCCCTTAGAAAATCTCCTACCATTTTATCAATTTTATAAAGAAGGTGGGGGGAGATCTTGAGTGGAATACAAGCAAATAGATAAAGTATTTTAGGTGTGATATTCATTTTAATTGCAGATATTTTACCAAAAAGAGACAGATTCAGGTTTTTCCATTTATCCAAGCTTAATTTAATATCTGCTAATAAGAGGTGAATATTTATATCCCATATCTTATCTAAATTGGATAGTATTTTTATACCTAGGTATGTAATACCTTGTGGAGCCCAACAAAATCTGAGGCAATTGTTCATTAGAACATCACAATGTTATTTAATGGTAATATTTCAGTTTTTTGATAATTAACCTTTAGTCCAGAAAGTCTGGAGAAATGATTGAGTATATTGTTAAGTGATTGTCCAGATAGTTCAAAATTTTCTAGCAGAATAAGCATGTCATCAGCATATGACAGTGATGTATATTGCCTATGTCCAATGGATATACCTTTAAAATCACTATTCTGTCTAAGAAAGGTGGCTAAAGTTTCAAGAGCTAAGATAAAAAGGGATGGGGAAAGAGGGCAGCCTTGTCTCGTACCCCTCGCTAATTTAAAAGGTTGAGATAATGTAGAATTGGTAAGTACCCTCGCATGAAGATTTGTATAAATAAGTTTGATCCAAGAGCAGAACCGGTTGCTAAAACCAAATTGTGATAGTACCAGATAAAGAAAATTCCAATCTAACGAATCAAATGCTTTTTCAAAATCTATAGCAATAGCTACTGTTGGAGAGGTAAGAGACTTAGCCTTATATATAAGGTTAATTAAGGAGCGTAGATGATCAGAACCCATCCTTCCTTTAACAAAACCCACCTGAGATCTATGAATTAATTTGGGAATATATGATTCTATACGATTAGCCAAGATCTTGGCAAAAATTTTGCCATCTGTATTAAGTAATGATATAGGGCGATAATTCACTGGAATAGTAACATCTTTGTCTTTTTTTGGGAGGATTGTTATGATAGCATCTGTCATCGTATGAGGTAAGTAACCTATTTTGGCAGATTCTTGAAATACGTTACATAATAAAGGGGATAACTGTTCAATAAGGATCTTATAAAATTCGACAGGAAAGCCATCTGCTCCCGGAGAATGCTCAGATTTAAGAGAAAGAATCACTTTTTTTACTTCTACTGTAGTAAAAGGTATATCAAGGGAATGTATTGCATCATCTGTAAGATGAGGAAGTGCAAGCTTATCAAGAAAAGAGAAAATGTCTGAAATAGATGTTGGGGAGGGTAAGGAGTAAAGTTCCTTATAAAAGGCTGTCATAATTTCATTAATGGAAGATTCGTTAGTACGAATTTCTCCTGTCTGATCTTTTAAAGCAGCAATATGACGTTCCATTTGTTGCATTCTGAGCCTGTAAGCAAGTATTTTACTCCCCTTTTCCCCTCCTTCCCAAAATTTTTGTTTTATTCTTAATAATGCTAACTCTGTTTTCCTAGAGATTAATTCATTGATTTGCATACGTAATTGTAAAATTTCATAATGTAGAGTCGAAGAGGGGTCAGGGTTAGTATTATTCGAATATAATGCTTGTTTTGCTTTAAGTAATTTTTCAAGATTGTTAATTTGTTGCTCCCTACGTTTCCTTCTATATGTTGCAAACCCAATTATTTTACCACGTAATGTGGCTTTAAGTGCTTCCCAAGTAATACCCATGGAGGTATCTTTTGGGTTGTTAAAGGTTATAAATTCTTCTACTTGTGTTTTAATCCAAGGTAGGAATTCTGGATCTTTTAACAGTAGGGGATCTAGGCGCCATGAGGGGGATTTCACGGTGGGAGAGCCCAAAGTATATAAGAGTTTAACCAGAGAGTGATCAGATATGATTAACGGAAGGATCTCAACATCTATTATATTAGCCGTAATTATGGAAGAAGTCAACCAATAGTCTATTCTGCTATAAGTCTGATGATGAAAAGAGTAAAAAGTATAATCCCTATCTCTAGGGTGGAGGGTCCTCCATATGTCAGTTAAGCCCAGGTCCTGCATTAACTGAGAAATTATGGTAGAACTTTTAGGGTGGCTATCTAGTGAGCCGTTACTTCTGTCCATATATGCATCTAAAGTAAAGTTAAAGTCCCCTCCAAACAATAAAAGAGAGTTAACTAAGTTTGATGAAATTAAAATTTGAAAAAGATTTTGAAAAAACTGAGGGTCATCTGAATTTGGGGCATAAATGTTAACTATAGTTAGTGGACCTGATGGGGTTTCAAAGGTTATAATAAGCCATCTGCCTTCAGAATCTTTCTGAGTATTGTAAGGTTTCCATTTCGGTTTTTTATGAATCAATATAGCCACACCTCTTTTTTTGGAAGCGGCAGACGCCACAAACATCTGACCGACCCAATCACATTTTAATCTGATGCTGTCTGCATCCAACAGTTTAGTTTCTTGCAATAATGCAATCTGTGTTTTATGCTTCTTAAGATGATTAAGCACTTGTTTGCATTTATTTGGTGCATTGAGTCCCTTGACATTCCATGTACATAATGATATATTAGCCATCATATATTGAATAGTTTAGTCTGTAATAGAGTAGATATAATGTCAGGGGACTCAAATGCTCAATTATGATCAACGAAGGTATGCAGATCAGCTTATTGTATTTACTACATATAAGTAAACTATTGGCAGAATTATTAAAAGACATCAGACCAAAAAGGTAGATACAGTCTATTTGTTCACCATCCTTGCAGCTCTCTACTAACATTATAACCTTAACACTAAAGTACATCTGAATTATATAACAACAAGAAGTTACAGTCATCTGAGATGAACAGAGAAGAAGAGGTCGGTCAAAGCTCAAAAACAAAAGAAAGGGACCAAGACCACCTCTCTGTTGTCTAGGATGTAGCTTAACAATAAGGAAATAGGAAAGTACCAGCTGAGATTAATGAAAGAAAAAAGAAATGAAGGAAAAGTACTATCCGATTTCCCTTAAAAAAGTAAATCTAACAAAGATTTATTTAACAATACCGAGGTATTATAATTTTATACAAGACCCCAAAATGAGGTAGAGTATATTATACTTGTTTAACTTTTTTAGATTAAAGGTAATAGCGTTCCAGTGACATTGTCAAATCCAGCATCACCTCTAATAGATTGAGAACCAATGATCTGTAAACAATATGTTACTACAGTAAAAAAAAAAAAAAAAAATGCTCTGTACTAATTTCACAAACTCAAGGATCCTGCAATAATAAAATTTCAGTAAGTTTCAGCTTGCAGTTCCTCTAGATATTATGGAAAAAAAATGTACTCTGTGTCTATATCATCATTACATCGCTGTAACTATTATCTGATGTCGCAATTTTTCCAAGTTCCCTCTAGGGATTTTACAAGATCAATCTTATAATCACATTACATGATAAACCCCTATGCTAATTTTAACATAGAATGAAACTGGCATATATGATTAGGCGTCACATCCAGCAACAACAGGTATATCCTGTAAACTATAGCAAGGATACTCATCAATGCACAGACAGATTCCATATATAGAACTCGATGTCATCCACCCGTGAAACTGAGCCCTTAATGCGTCTATCTACAGGGGTATTATTATGTTCCAGAGTACAAGAAATAAACATTTCCAGGTATTATTATTGCCGATTATGCAAGTGCAATGATCAACAGGCTGCCGTCATCCATCCACCCCAGACATCACGGGAACAACCCCCATCAGTATGTAGCAATAAATACCATCTCTGGTAAAGTGAACAGCATTTGTTTTATAGTGATAGGACTGAGTTATATCCCTTATTTAATTCCTATTCATGGGAATCTGGGTGTCATCTCTAGCAGGTAAATACCATGTGATGTAGTTACAATTTTATATATCATGCACAGACAAGCTTTATGCCTAGATCTTGGGTGGTAGCCATCAAACCACAATGATCCACAAATACACCCATTAATGGAGATGTCCATTACATTCCAAAGCATAAAAGGAAAACAGTGCGAGGTGTTACCCAGATCAGTTGTTGAGGTGCAATAACCAGCAGGTTGTCATCGTCAGTCATCTACCCAAGATATTTCAGGTATATCCTCCATACAGCACGGAGCAATGATCAGCATTACAGACAAGTCAGATGCACTGTTTCTAATGTTTCAGAGGAGTAATATCCCCTTTGTTTTTATTTTTTCCACGGTGTCTCTTCTTCGGAGGTTGTTTACTTTAAAAGGCGAGTTGTCTCCATTACAAATCCAGGAAGCATTCCTCGGTTCGCGATCTTCATCAACCATCAACAAAGCACTTGACTCCTCTTCAAGGCAATCACTGGAAGTAGGCAGATCTTGCAGCAGTGCATATCTATTTTTCACAGTGATACTAGGGACAATTGAGACAGTATCAATGGACTTGCCAACACCATGACTCACTGCCACGGGGCTACAACTTCGTGTTTCAGAGAGATCGGCATCAAAGGTTAGTTTTCCCTGTGCACGACTATGTTGCTTTTGCGATGGTTTATCAGAGGGATCAGAAAAATTAGCAGTGTTCTCCAGAGCTTTTGAATCAAAGGTTTTTTCAATACTGGTAGCTTTATTTTTATTTTATTTAAGAATCAGTTTACAACCTTTGAGCCAGAGGCTCGTTTACAAAGGTACTTCGTCACATAAAGACATACATTGCGTTTCAGGTAGCTGTCGGAGTGTCGGCTGTGAATTGAGCCTGTCGGGTCTCGGGGTCTTTCTGATTAGTTGCAGTATAGTTATTCAAGAAGACCATCAGTGATTCTGGGTTATTGAAATCTTTAAATGAATTTCCCATAAAGACCCTCATAGTTGCAGGGTATCTAAGGGAAAAATGAAGCCCCATCTGATGCATAGTGCGTCTGACTGTTGTGTAGGCTTTCCGTTTTATAGATACCTCTTTTGAGAAATCTCGATATATGTAGATATTATGTCCCTGCCAAGAAAGTTGTCCGATTTCTCTGGATTTTTGCATAATTAACTCTATGTTAGCATAATTAAGGAATTTAGCAATTACTGGTCTGGGTCTTTGCTCTGTAGAAGGTTTTGGGCCTTGCGATCGATGAGAGCATTCTATTATTAAGTCGTTAGCGGATTGGAGTCCCAGTATTTGCGGTAGCACAAGTAATAGGAATACCGTGGTATTCTTGGCCTCTACATCCTCAGGGAACCCAAATATCCGGATATTATTTCTTCGGTTTCTGTTTTCCATATCTTCAACTCTGGATTGTAATTCTTTAATAACTCGATCTTGAAACCTGATAGTGGATTTTAACTCTTGCATAGCTTCGTCATTCAGATAGACTTTATTTTCTGTAAAAGCAAGTCGTGAATCAATGGTTTTCATCGTTTGTGTATTTTGCTGGGTAGCAGCTTTTAAATCCTTCTTGTCTATTAATAATCTATTGAACATTTCTTCAATTTTCCCAAGAGGATTCACTTGTTTGTAGGAGTAGGCCATTGTGGAGTTTTGCAGCCTTCCCCACAAAGTCTATAGGAGTTCTGATGGTGATAAAAAGAGTCTTATGCAAAAAAAAAAATACCAGATTAACTGTAGTACCTTTCTTCTTATTTGTTCTCACAAAACAAATGTTATATTTGGCTTAGATGGCATAAGATGATGCTGGATATTGTTTGTTAGAGAGGAGCTCAGAGCTTAAACCTCCATCTTGATCGGAGCCAGGCCATGCCCCCCTAACCTGACCTTTTAACCCTTCTTTCTGCTGGAAATTACTGACAGTTTGCCAGCTACACCCCCCAGATACACACCTAATCCTCTGGAAGGGCTGTTGGAGGAATGCAATTATCTCCTTCAATGTGAGAAGGAGACTGAAACACCTCTGAGACAACAAACCTTTTCAACAAAAAAAAATAAAATAAAACAGTGTCAAACAGTAATTTTGCTTAGCCCAATGATAAAAAAGTCACAAAAATGTAAGCACCACCTGTAATAATTTCAGAGAAGATATACCCTGTAAGAAACACTTTGCTACAGAGAAAAATAAAGCAGTAACAGAAGATATACCTTGCAAAAGACAATTTGAAGCAGAAGATTACAGCAGTAATCTGTTAGCACACAACTGCAGGCACACCTTGTAATAATGCAGAAGAAGGTATACCAGCAACAACAATTTGAATCAGAGAAAAATAAAGCAATGAAATGCTAGCAACAAACAGTAGCAATCCCTGTGAGTACAAAATAAAAACAACATACAGTAAATCTGCTTAGCCAAAATAAGTCTGAATCCTTTTCCCTTGCTCTGGTAAGGTTCTCTGCTCTGTTCTTTCAAGCAATCTTAGAAGGAAAGAGCTCAGGTGAAGCTAGGTGCCTTGGCCAGCAAACCAAGTCTTCTAAGTTAATGGAGATGCTTTTAAAGGAAAGGCTTATGGAGTATCTTGAATCCAGTGAGTTACAAGACCAGAGGCAGCATGAATTATCAGGGGGGAGGTCATGCCAGACAAACAAGATCGATTTTTTTAACTGGGTGACTAGAGAAATAAATCAGGGTGGGGCAGTGGAGATGACCTACTAAGATTTCAGCAAGGTCTTTGACACTATACCACATAGTAGGCTCAGAAGGGAATTGAGCAGTTTGGAGGTGGGTACTAAGGTGGTAAACTGGGTAAAAAATTGGTTGATGGGTAGGTGACAGATGATAGTGGTAAATGGCACTCACTCTGTGGAGGGGAGAGGGACCAGCAGGGTACCTCAGGGTCTCAGGGTTCAGTACTGTGGCCAGTCTTCTTTAATGTCTTTATAAGTGATATTGCAGAAAAACTGGAAGGGCAGATATGCCTCTTTGCAGATGACACCAAAATTTGCATTAGGGTAGGCATTCCAGAAGGGTGGAGAGAATGTCTAGAGACTTTAGAAAACTCAAGTAGTTGTCACGGATATGGCAGATGGGTTTAAATGTGAAAAAGTGCAAAATCATGCACCTACAGTAGTAGCCACAGACATTGCCAGCTATTTCCCCGAAATGTCTGTGATATTTCTAGAGAAATCTCCTGCTTTCTGCATTTCCACAGTAGGGGCAGCAGAGAGAAGCTCTTTAGAAATTTTGCGAAATATCTGGAAATAGCTGGCAATGTCTGTGGCTACTACTGTAGAGCACAGAATCCCAGAGGCAGAGTATAAAATGGGAGGAGAAGTATTAATGGTTACTAAACAGGAAAGGGACTTTGGGGTAATCATATCAGATGACCTCAGGTTGGCAAGGTAATGCAAATAGGTGGTAGGTAGGGCCAGCGGGATGCTGGGGTGTATAGGCCCCAAACGGATCTACAACACTACCGGTCACTACGGAACACCTGCACAAGACTAATCCATCAGGCCAAATCAAACTATTTTAAGGTATCCTTCAACACCAACTTCAAACATACATACATAGATACATACATAGACAGTGTCGGCAGATAAGGGCCTATGGCCCACCCAGTCTGCCCATTTGAGCTTGTAAGTTCAGTTTGTTTTCCTAGAAGTCTGTTGCACCTTACCCCTGACCTCCAGAATTCCTTTATGTCTATCCCATGCATTCTTAAATCCTGTGATTGTTTCAGCCCCCACCACTTCCTCTGGCAGGGTGTTCCACTTGTCCACCACCCGTTCTGTGAAGAAATTCTTTCTCATGTTTCCTCTGAATAGTCCTCCTCCAACTTCATCCCATGCCCTCTAGTCCTGGAACATCTTTTCGCTAAAATAGTGTTTTCCTGCACCCTGTTCCTCCCTGTAAGATACTTGTATGTCTCTATCATATCCCTCTCTCCCTCCTCTCCTCCAGGGAGTACATGTTCAGTTCCTTCAACCTGTCTTCATAGGACTTGTGATGCAATGAATGCACCATCTTTGTTGCCCTCCTCTGAACCTTCTCTACCCTGTCTATGTCCTTATGTAGGTATGGTCTCCAGAACTGAACACTGTACTCCAGGTGGGGCCTCACTAGTGTCTTGTATAGTGGAATTATGACCTCCATTTTCCTGCTGGTAATGCCCCTGCCTATACATCCCAGCATCCTATTTGCTTTACCTGCTGCCTTGTCACACTGTTTCCCTACCTTGAGGTCATCAGAGATGATAACCCCAAGATCCCTTTCCTGCTTGGTGCATGCTATATCCTCACCCCCCAACTGATATATTGTGCCAACAAAGTTTTGGAAGTCAATTAAATCCCTCTTGTCCCCACCGGTCCAAACCCCTACAGCAACCCTCAACATAGCAGGAGACACTGTCACTGCACCGAGCATGGTGGACACTGAGTTAAACTCCTATTTCACAAACTGGGCATCCACCGTCTTGCCCGCTGTCCCGCCCCACCCCTTGCAGCAATCCAATTCAACCCCAGCCACGCCCCCATCCTCAAATTTCTCCTTTCACTTAGTAACTCCCACTGAGGTATTAAAAGCTCTAGGGCTCCTCAACCCTGACAAAGGTAAGTGCGCCTCGGGTCTTGACTCCAAAATGCTCCTCGTATCCACCCCAGCCATAGCTAGCCCATTGGCCGCTCTCTTTAACTTCTCCTTTATGCAAGGCTCAGTACCTTCTTGTTGGAAACATGCTACAGTTATCCCCCTACATAAAGGCGGTGACCCATCCTTCCCGGGAAACTACCGCCCCATCTCCCTCCTCCCCATCCTAGCCAAATTACAGGAGCACCTCGTCCTCTCCCAGCTCTCCGCTTTTCTCGACTCCACCTCCTTCTTCACTCCTTACCAGGCTGGGTTTAGGAAATCGCACTCCACCATAACCTCTCTCCTAAGACTCACCGACACCATCCTCATGGGAATGGATAATGGAGAAATTACCTCAGCCATTTTCATCGACCTTGCTAAGGCCTTTGACACGGTCTCCCACACCCTGCTACTGTCCAAGCTCTCCCTAGCCGGCCTATCAGATTTGGCCACCAGTTGGTTCAATTCATACCTGTCAGGCAGGTCCCAATTGGTCCGAATTAGCTCCTCCACCTCCCCCCTCCCTGTCACTACAGGAGTTCTGCAGGGCTCCATCCTTGGCCCAATACTGTTCTCCAACTTCCTGAATGATCTGCCCCTGGCCTGCCCATATACTTCCATTCACCTGCATGCAGATGATACAGTACTGTATTCCTCAGGCTCATTCCCTTCTGAAGCAGCAACCAGGCTTCAGCGTGACTTTGAAAATGTCCAGCTTTGGTTCCATTCAAATCAATTCTTTCTTAATCCCAAGAAAACTGTCTCCCTCACATTCGGAACAAGGGCAAAACTCACTAGACTCTCCTCCTCCCTTATATTCCACACCCTTGATGGCTCTCTTCTGGAGGATTGTAAGTCCTTCAGATATCTTGGGGTCTGGCTGGATCAGCGTCTAGATTTTTCGGAGCATATCGATTCTATTCACAAAAAAACTGCACCCCATGCTGGGCGCTTTATACCGACACAAAAGTTGCATCCCCCTGCAAATGCGCTCAGAAATTGTCCAAAAAATGATCCTCCCAATACTGGATTATAGGGACATGGTCTACAGTGCAGCTCCCAAGTCCTCCCTAGCCAGACTTGATCCTCTTTTCCACTCCTTCTGTCATTTTGCCCTAGACTGCCCCCCCACAACCCATCACTGTGTCCTTTACTGGTCCTTAGACCTCCCTTCCCTTCATGATTGGAGGCTGTCACATTGTGTTAGGACCACAGCTAAATTTTGGGCACAAACCCACCCCCCTTACCTTGCAGCAGCCCTAGCAGCCCTCCCGCCGCCAGCCTACTCACTTAGGAATATTGATTCCCGGCTACTCCATGACCCGCACATGTCCACCACCTCTGGCCAGGCTGCCTTTAAATATCACATGCCAAAGATTTGGAACTCCTTGCCGAGCATCATTAGACACACCTCCAGCCTACAACATCTAAACTTCCTATTAAAGATGCACTTCTCTTCCACTTGCTCGTGCAAATAGCTCTGTTAAGGTCCTAGCATTATGCCTGTCTACTGTGCTGCTCTCACCTTACTTGATGTCACAGGCTCTATTGCTGCATCTACAAAAGGTTGCTTCCTCCATCCCAATGTGACACTTACCCTGCCTGGCATTCAGGCCCTTAGAGGTAGTAGCCAGGGGTCTATTATTTTTTTCTGTCCTACGGGATCTCCGTCACTGGTGCATTATTGTTCTTGCTCCTCAATGCTAACAAAATGTAGGAGTACATTCCAAATTGTAGCCCATCATATTTTGTATTCTTCCTAATTGCTAACTGTGCAGTTGTTGTATTTGCTGTTGTATTTGTTTCTGTAATTCTGTTTTGTATCTGTAATTTTTTTTTCTCCCTATCACCCCTGCCACCAGGGTGCATCTGGAATCGAGCAGTACTCTGCTCAGTATGCCTTCCTGGTAAAACATTTAAATAAATAAATAAATAGGGTGGGGTATCACCAGTAGAATTAGGGTTGTTGTGTTACCACTGTATGGATTGTTAGTCAGACCCCATCTGGAGTACTGTGTCCAGTTCTGGAGACCACATCTCAGGAAGGACATAGACAGGGTAGAAGCTGTCCAGAGGAGGGCAAGTAAAATGGTGCAGGGTTATGTCAAAAGCCCTGTGAGGATAGACTTAGGGATTTCAATATGTACACTCTGGAAGAGAGGAGGGAGAGTGGGGACATGAAAGAGACCTATAAATACCTCATGGGAGTGAAAAACGTACAGGAGGCGAGTATTTTTCGGAGCAGGCGCACAAGAACAAGGGAACATGCAATAAAGCTGGAAGGGGGGTGAATTTAGGAATGATGCTCACTGAAAGAGTGGTAGATGCCTGGAACAATCTGCCAGCAGAGGTGGTGGGGGTGAAAACAGTGGTGGGCTTCAAGCATATATTGTACGCACAAAGGAATCTTGATAGGAAAGCAGTGGGGAGGTAAACAGTGATCACTTAGGGTCTACAGTGACAGTATAGGCAGGGAAAAATAGGCAGACTGGGTAGGCCAACTAGTCCTTACCTGCAAACAAATTCTATGTTTCTGTGTTAATACTGTAATCACAGCCCCTCCCCCACTTCATCTACTAAGTGGCCATACATATCATGAGGAACCAACAGTAAATGTCCACAGATGAGAACATTCATCAAGCAGGACAGAAACCCCTCATTATGGACCCATGAAAAATACAGTCTAACAGGTAACAGAGGGGGACTCAGAGGCCTGAGGGGGAGACACACTGTGAAAACGCTGCATATTAACTGAAATCCCTGTCCAAGTCCCAAACAAAAAAATGTAAGTATATCCAGCAAAAGGAAAGATATAAAATCCTACAAAATTATTGCCGACTAGTCTCCACCCCTGTTATGCCCCAGTCACCCCTACTCACTGTGACCTGTCCAGTCTTCTATCTAGTTCCTCCTCGGGTCCAAAGGGGGTCCAAAAGAATTTTGGATACCAAATTCCTATCTTCTTTTAGGGTTACCAAATATGTGAACCTTCACAAACCAGACCATTTTTAATTTCTCTGGGAACTGTAAAGGAGATGGCCTGCATCCATCTAGGAGAGGAACTGCAGTCCTCAGTGGACAGTTTAAATGTTACTTTGACTAACATTTAAACTAGTTGAGCAGGGAGGAAGAAGGACCAGAGGACCCCCCCCCCTCCAAAATGAAGCAGGAGGGTATTATTACACCCCAAGGGGAGAAATCTCCCTCAGGGAACAGGTTCAAGGCAAAAGAAGGGAAACTGGAGACAAAGGGGTAAAGGAAAAACATAGTATTATGAGAAGGGAAAATGGGGCAGGGCCAAAGGAAGGGGGTGCAAGCAGGCTGGCAGAAAGATGTGGAAAACCACATATGTAAATGCAAAAAGTCTTGGGAAACCAATTGCACATAATGGCAATCTCTGTATCATGGTGCTCAGGAAACCACAACTGGAACGTGGCAGTACCAGGATACATGCAGTTTGCCAGCCCACTGGCACAGCGGTAGCACTATTACTTGTGATACCGACAATGCTGGGTCATCGGAGGGCTGGCTCGGGGGAGGTTGGCTGAGCATCCCATGGATGCTCACCTCCTTCGGGGAGGAAGGGAGTATGGTTTCCACTTCAACACCACAACTTGGGTAACCACTGGCAGTGGTGCAGTTGGAGCCATGGATTTAGGGAGGGGGACATCAGCAGCATGACGCACTGCATCAGCAAGGCCTTCCCATCATCAGGGGGTGGGACAGAAAATGTGAAAAAATATCCCGACTGCAACAAGATGCCATCTTCCACCCACCACAGTCTCCACACTGCCAACCAGGTTCTTCCCCACAAACTGACACTTAAATTCTATCCAGGGGTAAAAGGGTCAGCCCCCTGGCAGCCCTTCCCATGTGGGGTCATTCATGTGAGGAACAGCAAGATAAAGTAAGTTTCAGAGATGGTGGGTGATGGGGCTTAGTGGGTCGATTGGATTGATGGTGGTTTGTTGGGCAGAACAGAGTAAAGTGCAGTAAATTAAAAAAAGAATACATGCAGTTAAGGAAAGATAGGGAGTGGAGGCAAGGTGGGGGTGCATTATATGCCAGGGAATATATCAAAGAAAGTTAAAAATGCAAGGCTGTAAGGAAGGGCTGGAGGTACTGTGGGTCACCCTGGAGACAGCAGCCAGAGCCTCTATTCCCATGGGGGTAATTTACAGATCTCCAGCATGAGGGAGGATATAAACAAGGGACTGGGGGAAGCCATTGGCAGGATGGCAAATAAGAGAGGTACCACTGATGGGAGACTTCAATCTACCAGGTACTGATTGGAATCTCCCAGTCGTGGCCTTGGCTAGAAAGAAAGTCATCCTAGACTCCCTGTAGGGGATGCTTCTGAGTCAACTAATCAAGGAACACACTCATGATGGGGCAATTCTGGACTTGGTGTTCATGAACAGGGACAGTGTTGTGGACATCCGGGGGGGGTGCCACCTGGGAACCAGTGATCACCAGCCAGCATGGCTTTAACATTAAGATAATAGCAGAGGAGAACCTCATGAGGACAAGAGTCCTGGATGTCAGGAGGGCAGATTT
Source organism: Neoceratodus forsteri (assembly GCA_016271365.2). Taxonomy (NCBI): domain Eukaryota; kingdom Metazoa; phylum Chordata; order Ceratodontiformes; family Ceratodontidae; genus Neoceratodus; species Neoceratodus forsteri. The sequence goes on from JADMNL010000022.1 coordinate 345,652,960, forward strand.
AAAAAAATGGATGAATGCCTCAGAGACACCTTGGGAGGGTGGATTACCTTGATGTGGTGGAGGGACAGTAGGCCAGATTAAGGGATGGAACAGTAAAAGCAGCAAACCTCTGCACAACACAGGTGAGCAAAAGCAGGAGGAAAAAGATAATATGGTTCTCAAGGGAGGTGGCAATAAAGGCAAGGGAAAAAAGGGCAGTGTTCAGGAAATACAAGGAGATGCAGAGAGAAGAGGATAGATAGGTGTAGCAGGAAAAACAGAAGGAAGCAGGGAAGGCAGTGAAGGGTGCTAAGACACAAACTGAGGAAAGAATAATCAGGGAGTAACAAAGGGGGACAAGATCTTTTTATGGTATATAAGTGCAAAGAAAGACAACGGGGGGGATTGTGAGGCTGAGGGGTGAAGAGAGAGACTGTGTAGAGGATGATCAGGAAAAAGCAGATATCCTGAATAAATACTTCTGTTCTTTCTTCACAGTGGAGGGGGACGGGGAAGGGGATGGTCCACATGTAGGATACAGAACCACTGGAGGGAGGGAAGCAGACACAAGTCCATTCCAAGAGGAAGGAGTCCTGAAGGGATTTGTGAATCTGAGAGTGGACAAGGTAATGGGGCCAGATGAGGTACATCCAAGGGTACTGAAGCAACTTAGGGAGCACTGATTGCACCTCTGACAGACCTATTAAATAAATCACTAAATTCAGGGGTCATCCCAGAGACTGGAGAAGGGCAAATGTAGTCCCACTCCATAAGAGTGGCAGAATGGAAGAGGATGGCAACTACAGGCCGGTCAATCTGACATCAGTAGAGGGGAAACTAATGGAGTCACTTCTAAAAGTAAGACTCGTAGCTTACCTTGCATCTGACAGGTTAAAGGACCCAAGGCAGCATAAATTCGCAGGAGGGAGATCATGTCAGACAAACCTGATAGATTTCTTTGACTGGGTGACCAGAGAAATAGATTAGGTGGAACAGTGAACATGGCCTACTTAACCTTCAGCAAGGCCTCTGACACTGAGCCACATAAAATAACTGGAAAGCTTGAGGGTGGGAACCAAGGTGGTGCACTTGGTACAAAATTGGCTGGCGGACAGGTGACAGTGGGTGGTGGTTAAAGACACTCATTGGGGGGAAGGAAGCATGACCAGCAGGATTCTTCAGGGCTTAGTACTGGGTCCATTCGTCTATAATGTCTTTATAAGTGAAACTACAGAAGACCTGGAAGGGAAGGCGTGCCTCTTTGTAGATGACACCAAGATCTGCAATAGGATAGACACTCTGGAGGGGGGCAGAGAGAATTAAAAGAGACCTGAAAAAAACTTGAGGAATTGTCAAGGGTATAACAGCTGAGTTTCAATGCAAAAAAGTACAAAATCATGCACACTGAGTGAAGAAAACCAGAGACAGAGTATAGAACTGGGTGATATTAGCAATCTTTAAACAGGAAAGAGACTTGGGGTAATCATAATGGATGACCTTAAGATGGCAAAGCAATGTGACAAAGCAGTAGGGAAAGCCATGGGAATGCTGGGGTACACAGGCAGGGGTATCACCAACAGAAGGAGGGAGGTGGTGTTGCCACTGGATTGGTCATTGGTGAAACCACACCTTGAGTGCTGTGTCCAGTTCTGGAATCCACACCTCAGAAAAGACATAGACAGTGTAGAGGCTATCCAAAGAAGGGCAACAAAAATGGTGCAGGGACTGCACCAAATATTCTATGAGGAGAGACTAAGGGATCTAAACATGTAGACCCTGGAAGAGAAATGGGAGAGGGGAACAATGATAGAGATCTTTAAATACCTCACTGGGATGAATAAGGTACAGGAAGGAAGCATTTTTCAGAAACAAAGGTGTACAAGAACTAGAGGGCATGCGCTGAGACTGGGGTGGAGTTAAGGAATGATGTGAGAAAGTATTTCTTCACTGAGAGGGTGGTGATGTCTGGAACAATCTTCCAGCAGGGTGGTGGGGTGAAAACAGTGGTGAGCTTCAAGCATGCATGGGATAGGTATAAAGGATCACTGATATTAAAGCCCAGGGGAGGAGGATACTGGTGACCAGGTAAGGTCTGCAGTGTCAGAATACACAGGGAAAAGAGGGGAAGACTGGGTGGGCTAGGTGGTCCTCATCTGCTGACAAAGTCTATGTTTCTGTGTTTCTACTGTAGGGAGTGTGACACATTCTACTTTCACAAGGTTGCTTGCATCACAAGTTTTGAGTCTGTTCCTAGTAGTGAAGCTTAAATACGGGAATAGGGAAAATTATACTCCATCCCTGTCCAGCAGCCCCTTCCTTCCTGTTGCCTCCAGAATTTGACATGGTCCTCCTCCATCTGTACCAGGAAAGTACATAGGGAGCTGGAATTCTCCACCCATTGTTTGTCGCTCTATATGCCTTCAGAACCATCCGTGGGGGCTTCAATTGCAGTTGATCCCTAGCCAGCGATTAACAAACAAAGATAGTACCTCATCCCCTCCCAAGGCCTCGGGAAGACCAACAATACACACACTGATGGAGCGGTCATGGTTTTCAAGATTTTCTATTCTGTACCAAAGGACGTTTCCTTAACCATGCCAAGTATGCAGCCACCACCTTAAGTGATGCCCCTCTTGCATCCTGCACTTCGGAAAGTGTGGTAGAAGCTTGACTCTCTCAAGAAAATGTGGCTGAATGTCCTCTACATTTTTATCCAGGGCCATTTCTTAAAAAAAAAAAGCTGTAACAGCTTTCAACACATCTGTAAGGGCAATTGTTGGCCCACCAGATTCAGCCTTAGCAGGCTGCTTTGAGCCAGTGCTCAAGTTCATGGCTTGAGGGCTAGGATTTCCCATGCTGCAAAAGAAATTCAGAACATTGACAACATTGGGGCAGGAGTTAAATTGGCAGGAACCCAAAGGAACACAGTTCTACCATGTCTTAAAAAATTGTATGACGGTTCCACCACCTCTGTCATCTTTTTCCATTAATTTCTATAGAAGAGTTTCACCACCTACAAATGACAATTCCACCACCTAGAAATCTAAATGTGAGAGTTCCTTCACCTAAACATTTCCAATTTTACCACTGACTGAGGAAAACTGTAATCAACTTGTACTAAAGCTGTTGTAGACTCAGTGGTATTACATTGGCTTCAGGCATGTCTTCTTGGTTTTGCCCATTATTGCAACTGATGTGTGAGGTGTATGGTGTGTATGTGACCTGCACAGCTCAGGGACATGCTGATGGGAACATCCATCACATGCTGATTGGAGAGAGGACAAGACCACAGCTTTGAAGGTCATCATTAAAAAGGGCTACCAGCCTGAGTTCACATGCATGATGTGTACCCTGTACAGTGCTGTGATACAAAGCTCAGTGGTGTTTTGTGAAAGTACTGTATGTGGCAGTATGGTTGGGTGCACCTGAAGGCAGGTGTTTAGGTGCTATGGGGTGTGCCTGTCTGTGGCAAGAGTCCACAGGTCAGAGGAGGAGGGAATTAATAGCATGAAGAGGGATGTCAAGGGTCTGGAGAAGTGGTCTGTCACTTGACAACTGAAACACAATGCCAAGAAATGTGAAGTACGGTGATGCACAATGGCAGCAGAAATCCATATATCAGTTATTATTGCATCAATGGGATTAGGGTTGAGCACTCATAAGAGGAAAGGGACCCAGAGGTGATAATTGGCAACAGTCTAAGAATCTACTCCCAAATGCAATAAGGCATACAAGAAGCAAACAAGATGTTAGGATGCATAAGGAGGGGCTTCACCAGTCGTAAAAGGGAAGGAATACTGCCACTGTACTGTACAGGTCATTGGAATGACCACATCCGAAGTACTGTATGCTGTTGTGCAGCCTACATCAGAGGAAGAACAGGAAAATGGTGGGGAAACCATACATAGAAGGGGAATAGAAATGATCCAGTGGTAGCAGGGGTTATCACGTTATAAGAGCGAGGTTTAAATAATGAACACATAAAAGCAAATCATGATGAGCGATCGCAATAATAGTGACTGGTATAAAACAGCGAATGGAAGGACTGAGTGAACAAGGTTTGCTGATACCCCCACTATCCAGGTGCACCTCAGAGTTGAAATTTTAAAGATGAGAGGGGTTCGGGGAGCAAAGCCCCCTATAGGGGTTTGGGGCAGAGCCCCCCACATAAATAAAGGTGTACAATGGCCTGCTGAGGTGTGGGCTGGTTGAAAAATGTCACCAAGGAGATATGAATGAAGCAGCTTGTTTCAGGTGATGGCAGTGCTGCAGGGAGGAGGAGGTATTGGGATCTAAATGAAGCCTGAAATGTTCTGTGGTGCAAATGCCTGAAAAGTCGCTATTTTGTACAGTCACTATAATTTGGCATTGCTGTTTCTGTCCACGCTGTTTTGGAGTCACCGTTGTGATAGTCACCCTAATTAATTAGCCATTATCACATGGAACTATAGCAGGGTGGGTCCTATGAGGAGAGACTGAAGAGTCTCAATATGTACTCCCTGGAGGACTCAAGGTAGAGGGGGGACATGATAGAACTATTCAGACACATACAGGGGTACAATAGGGTGAACTTCACAGAGTAGTTCAAGTTCATCGACCAGGGAGCACAATCTCAGGCTAGAAGAGGAAAATTTTAATACACTAGGAAGTATTTTTTCACAGAGCGGATGGTAGATGGGTGGAATAGTCTACTGAGTGATGTGGTTAATGCTGGGATTATAATTGGTTTTAGAAAGGGAAGGGAAAGGGGAAATTATTTAATCAAGAAAGGCACACTAAGCAAGAGCTTGTTTCCAAGTGTGACAATGGGAGCACAAGGTAGTTAAGTGATTTGCTCAGGGTCACAGTATGCAAGTGGGAGTTGATGGGATTCAATCCAGGCCTCCAGGTTTGCAGCTCAGTGCTTTAACCACTACGCTATACTTCCTCCATGAACACTATTATATACCTTTAAAAGGGTTATTAAGAAGTACAACACTGCAGTGCTTGGGAGCAGGAAGGGAGCTATCACAAGCGCATAAAAGACTCACCATCCTAGAAGGAAAGGAATAGCTCTCCACCCTCCCCCCCCCCAGCTGTTGGAGGTCTGACTCTGAGCAAGTAAGAAGGAGATTACTGAGGAATACAGAAACTTCCTGTCCCGGAACAGGAAGAAGAGGAGCTTTAAGGGCACGGAGACAATAGGAAAGTAGGGAGAAAAAAAAATAAATATGAATAAATAAACAGAGAGAGGAAATAGTAAGCATACAAAACAACAGTTGAAGGGCCACAAATAAGACATGATGGAAGTGGTGCAGTGCAGTGGCTGTGGAGCAGCAGTCTTCGGGGAGACATTCTGGAGGATGCGGTGTTGTCCCATCTGCAAGCACCTCTCTGGGCTGAGGGAGGAGGCTGCTCATCTCCAGGCTGAGTTGGCCAGGATTTGCGGGACCTTCTCTCCCACCCAAGGACCACCAGGGCCACCGCCGCCATCGCTGCTGCCTCAGAGGTTGCCAAGAAAGAAGAAGAATGATTAAACCACAGTGGGCTCAGAGAGGGTGAGGGTGGTGGAACAGAGGTGCATCCCTTCAGTTGTACCTCTCCACGATTTGTACACCATTCTGGCTGAGTATGGCTCCTCTATGAAGGCACCCACAATGGAGACCAAGGATGATGCTGGGAACCTCCACAAAGTGGTATGGGACCCCACAGGGGAAGGAAGCAACTCCTGGTGGGGGACTCCATTGTTAGGAGGGTAAAACTGGGGGAGGGAGGAGAGGGAGGTAAGGTGCCTGCCTAGTGCCATTGCTTGGAGGGACAGGGAGTGAATCCTCAGGATCGTGGGAGCAGCTGCACTGGGAAGGGAGCTGGATGTCATTGTCCACCTAGGGACAAATGACCTGGCTGGGAAAGGGATCAGAGCAGTGCAGGAGGAGTTTGTGAAGTTGGGGAGAGGCCTTAGACAAGTAGTATACACGGTAACCTTCTCGGAGGTGCTGCCTGCCAATGGCATGGGTGAGGCTAGGGTGCTCCACACCATGGGATTCAATCAATGGTTGAAAAACTGGTGCAGAGATCAGGGTTTTGGCTTCATTGGGGACTGGGGGTCCACCTGGAGGGATGCAGGCCTATACTGGCACAATGGTCTACATCTGTCCAGGAGGAAAACCAGGATCCTAGGTGATAGGTTTAAATGCTTCATTGGCAAGCATTTAAACTAGCCAAGGGGTGAGACACTGAAAAGGAGCAGAGAAATCCTAGCCCCCCCCCAAAAAAATCAGGGTAATTAGTGAGTTAAACTCCAAGATAGAGAAGTCGATAGGGAGATGGGCAGGGGTAAATGGAGAAAAAGGCAATGGAAGTAAGGGCAGGGATGGGGCAAAAAGGGGTAAGGCCATCAAAAAATGGAGGGTGATGAGTACCAATGCCTGTAGTCTAGGTAACAAGCTCCCTGAACTGGTGGCCTTGATGGAAGAGGGACGCCTGGATATTGTGGCAGTCTCAGAAACATGATACACAAAGAACCATGACTGGGATGTCAACATACCAGGGTACACAATCTACAGGAGGGACAGGGAGGGTAGAAGAGAAGGAGGAGGAAGAGGGGTAGTAGCTCTCTACATAAGGGAAGGGATCAAAGCAATGGAACTAAAGTGTAAACAGGGAGGAGAGGAGACAATATGGGTCACCCTGGAGACTGGAAATGGCACCACAATCTGCACGGGAGTTGCATATAGACCCCCAATTCAGGGGGAGGAAATGGACAAGGAAATGATAGAAGGCATCCTTAGGATGACAGAAAAGGGGGAGATATTGTTGATGGGGGACCTGAATATGCCAGATGTTGACTGGAGCACCACTGCTGCAGCCACATCCTAGAGCAGGGTCATTCTCGATGCCCTACAGCAGGCATGCCTCAGACAGCTAGTGTTGGAACCCACTCAGGAGGGAGCAATCTTAGACCTGGTACTCTCAAATGGAGACGGGGAGAGGATCTCAGATCTAGAAGTGGGTAGCCATCTGGGAACAAGAGCCCACCAAACAGTGTGGGTCACGATAAACACAGCCACAGAGTCAAGCCATACAAAAGCGAGTGTACTGGACTTTAGGAGGGCTGACTTTGTCAAAATGGGAGAGTGCCTCAAAAAAGCACTAGCAAACAGGCAAGAAGAAGGGGTGGAGGAACAATGGGGAAACATCAAAACTGCCATCACAGAGGCAGCAAGCCTTTGTGTGAAGCAAATAAACAAATCAAAATGAAAGAAATGACCACTATGGTTCTCAAAAGAGGTGACAGGGAAGGTTAGGGAGAAAAAGATAGCATTCAGAAAGTATAAGGAAACACAGAAGGAGCAGGACAGAGAACTATACCAGTTAAAGCTGAAGGAAGTGGGGAAGGCAGTCAGAATAGCAAAGGCCCAAACCGAGGAAAAGATAGCTAACTCAGTTAAGAAGGGGGATAAAACCTTTTATAGGTACATTAGGGAGTGAAGAAAGACCAAGGGTGGGATAGTAAGGCTTAATAAAGGGGAGGGTGTGTGGGCAAAGAGGGACAGTGAAAAAGCAGGGATACCGAATGAATACTTCTGCTCAGTATTCACAAAAGAAGAGGAGCGGGAGGTAGCTAATCTAATCAATAGAAGCACTCTGGATATGGGGATCGATACAGTCCTTTCACAGAAGAAAGGGTTCTGAAAGAACTCCTAAAACTGAATGTGGACAAAGCAATGGGGCCTGATGGGATTCATCCCAAAATTCTAAAAGAACTAAGGGGAGAACTAGTAACATCACTGACTACCCTTTTTAACAAATCATGGGAGGATGATGTGGTACCTAAGGACTAGAGGAGGGCAGATGTGATTCCCCTTCACAAAAGTGGGAGCAAAGCAGAGGTAGGAAACTACAGACCTGTTAGCTTGACCTCTGTGGTAGGGAAAATTATGGAATCACTTCTGAAAGAAAGAATTGTTGAGTACCTAGAGGCCAGCAGGGCACAGGACTCAAGGCAGCATGGATTCACAGTGGAAAGGTCATGTCAGACAGATCTAATAGATTTCTTTGACTGGGTGGTCAAACTAGTAGACCAGGGAAGGGCAATGACATGGCCTACCTAGACTTTAGTAAGGCATTTGACATAGTCTCACACAAAAGATTAATTAACAAATTAGCCAGCCTGGGAGTGGGTCCCATGGTGGTAGCCTGGGTAAAAAATTGACTGGACAACAGAATACAGAGGGTAATGGTAAACGGAGTCCACACCAAAGAAATAGGGGTTACTAGTGGGGTACAGCAAGGTTCAGTACTGGGTCCAGTCCTTTTTAATGTCTTTACAAGTGACATTGCAGCAGGACTGGAAGGAAAAGTATGCCAATTTGCAGATGACACAAAGATCTGCAACAGGGTTGATACATGGGGAGGTGGTGGAAAGGATGAGAAGGGACTTGGCAAAGTTGAAGGAATGGTCAAACATATGGCAGTTTAGATTCAATGCAAAGAAGTGCAAAGTAATGCACCTGGGAAAAAAAACCCAGGGGAAGAGTACACAATGGTGGGAGGGGGGTGTTAACAACAACAAAAATGGAAAGGGACCTGGGGGTAGTCATATCAGATGACCTAAAGGTAAGCAAGCAATGTGAGAAGGCAGTAAGTATGGCTGGGGAATACTGGGATGTATAGGGAGAGGCATCACCAGTAGAGAACAGGAAGTTCTTATCCCTCTGTACAGACAGTTGGTGAGACCCCATTTGGAGTGATGCATGCAGTTCTGGAGACCCCATCTCCACAAGAACATGGACAGAATGGAGGAAGTCCAGAGGGGGGCAACTAAAATGGTGCAGGGTCTGCAACAGAAGCCATACAAAGAAAGACTAAAGGAGCTTAATATGTATACCCTTGAGGAAAGGGGGAGGGGTGACATGATAGAAATTTTCAAGTACCTCAAGGGAATCAACAAAGTTCAAGAGGGTAGCATATTTCAGAAAAAGAGATGTGCAAGAACAAGGGGACACAATTTTAAGGTAGAGGGAGGACAGCTCAGGGGCAATGTGAGGAAGCATTTTTTCACAGAGAGGGTGGTGGATGCATGGAATGGTCTTCCTGAGGAGTTTGTGGGTCAAAAACAGTGGGAGAATTCAAGAATGCATGGGACAGACATAAGGCAATTCTTGTGGGGGGTAGGAAGAAGTAGGCTGTTGGTTAACTAGGATCTGCAACTTATCCAATAGGTAGGGAAATGTGAAGACTAGGTGGGCCAAGTGGTCCTTATCTGCTGTCAAAGTCTATGTTTCTATGTCTCTGTTATGGACAAGCTTAAGAGACTTATGGTATTTTTCCATCCTAATTTTTGTGCTTCAGTGGGTGGGAATATGTGCCCTGATGCTGCGTGCCATGTCTGTGGGTGCTGTAAGGGCCAGGGACTTAAAAACTTGTGTCCCTTATGCTTCCTTCATCCTTCACAGGAGGGTGGGTGTCACAGGTAGGTGTGATTGACCCATGATGTTTTTTATTGTTGTGCCTGGCCGGGGTGGGGGGGGGGCGTCACTGGCCTGTGTGCAGAATCAGACTGTGCCATAAGAGGTAAGCTTGGACTGTTAGAGGGAAACATTCATGTACAGTGGCTGACATAGTCTGAAAGCCCATGACAAGCTCTTTCAAATGAGGTATTAGGTTCACCTGTAGCTGGAAGTACTCCAGAGTTATAGATGTCCAAGTCTATTCAATAATAATACTACATCGCAGCCATTTGTAGAACATCGTAATGTCATCGAGGAACGAGCTGTACTTGACTCAGTGTAGTTAGGCACAGCTTGCTCCTTGATGACATCATAATGTTTTAAAAATAGCTGCAATGTAGTAACAGACCCAGTTGTCTATATCTCTGGACTGCCTAGAGCTACAGATGCGGCACATTGCTCATTTGAAAGAGCTTTTCATGGGCTTTCAAGCTATGATGGCCACATGGCATGGATGTATCCCTTTAAGATTCACTGTCATTACTCAGAGTTATAAACTTTTCAGTTATGGTGCTATCGATGACTAACTGTGCTGCCCTCCTTTGTACTGTATGCTTTCAGGAAATGAATCTGGGACTGATGCTGGAATTCTTGGCATGGACTACCTCTGAAGACATAGGCCAGCAAAGATCCAGAACTTTTTAAAAGCAAACTAAAAACCTATCTCTTCTAATTAACTTTCACTACTTTCTGATCCTTATGTACACGGATCTTGATTATTTTATTTATTAATTTATTTATAAATCGGAATTTACAACCTTTGAGTCAGAGACTCATTTACAAAGGCACCTCGTCACAAAGTGTTAAGTGTTTACATAGTGCCTTGAAAATCTTTAAAGGCCTTTAAAAATTGCATTTATTATTATGATCAATAAACAAGAGAAATCAGAACATACCAGGGAACAACCACCCAGTCATTGAGGACAGTATATCCATCCGGTATATCCTCACCCAGAAGATAAAGGAAAGGGGTATTGTTATTTGTTTTTTTTGTAACTGGGAAATTCCACTAGAACTACATGTCTCATTCCAGGGGCGACATGGAGATTGGAATTAGTTACATAAAAAGGTGCATTCAGTGGTCATGACATGTAAGGTTCATAATATAAACATTTATGATACAAAGAAAGAGTTGCAAAGTTAGAAAATTGGGTAAGGTACAACAAATTGACAAGACTTTCCCAAATACCAAACTCAAAAAAGTTAGTTACAAAACATAGGACATAGTGGAAGGAGCCAAACCACCATATGGGTCAAGTCAGGGTAGCAGAGTCAGCAGCTGCAATCAGCTAGTTTGAATAAATGCTCTTTGAGGGCTGTTCCTAATGGAACTGCTTAACTTGACAGACGAGAGGAAAGAGTTCCACAGAGACCGGGCCAGGTAAGTGAAGGATCTCTACCCACCACTAGACTTCATATGTGGAGTTGAGAGGGGTATGTAAGATAAGGTCCTCAGATTCCTGGAGGGGGGGAGCCTGCTTAGGCCAGAGCTCAGGCAGAAAGGAAAATTGGCACAGATGACTTTATAAGTTACACAGTGGAGGGCATATTGCATACAGCCATCAAATGTGGTCCATTTTAGTTCCTTTAGGACCCTGCAGTGATAATCCCTACTGTAAGTGTTGATTTTAGGACCCTGCAGTGATAATCCCTACTGTAAGTGTCGAAGGCAAAATGTACAGCTCTGCTATAGAGCTCCCAAAGTTTGTCCATCTTGGTTTCCCTTGCAAGGAGAGAGTGGCTGTACTGTAGGTCAGGGTGGGGAGGAAAATGCTGGTGGTGAATGGCAGTCAGGAGTCCCTAGTAAGACAGACTTTTAACTTATACAGCAGCCCCAGCTTCTGACTGATTCTTCTGGTGACAGATTCAGTGTGCAGTTTAAATGATAATGTGGTGTCCAGATTTAACCCCTACATAATTAAAGGTGGCATCATATTCTAGGAGAGTCCCCATAGAGGTGAGATTTTGAGACAATTTGACTGGTTTCACACTTTCGAGGAGCAACAGAGCAGCATAGACTTGGTTCTCTTGCTGCTTAACATGAGTCTGTTTTGTGTGAACCAGTCTTGCAGTAACAGAAAGTCTCCTTGCAGGGCACCATTGACAAGTAAAACATCTCCTGCACTTCAGTACAGTACTGCATCGTCCACATAGAGTAAGGCTTTTCCGCCACCACAGTTGTTGGAGAGGTAATAGAGAGAATAGGAGAACAGCAGGGGTCTAAAAATAGAGCCCTGTGGTATACCTTGGGTGATGTTTCTGGGAGACGAGAGGAAATTTCTTATCCTAACACACTGCATGTGGTTTGAAAGATAACTCTGAGCCAGCATAGGTAGTGGTTTTTGCAGCCAGGTTTTGGAGTTTGCACACCAATAATGTGTAATCAATCAGATCAAATGCTTTTATGAGGTCAGTGAAGATAGCACCTGTGAGCTGGCCTGCATCAGTAGCATAGGCAACATCACTGCTAAAGCTGATTAGGGCCATGTCAGTACTATGTGTTTATGGAAACCATGCTGAGCAGAGGAGAGCACATCACTGCTCTCAATGTATACTGTCATCTGGCGGTTTACTAGCTTTTCTTGCAAAAAGTACTTAGTATCGAGAAAGGCCTGTGATTTCCTTTTTTTTTTTTATCATATCACTCTTTATACTCCTGCAGCCCGACCTGCCTATATCCAGCCACCTCCTTCTTCCCCGATCAGCCTGCAGGCTCACTCACATAATGTCTGGCAAAGCACTGCACTCACTGGAGGGACCCCCCCTCAGTCCTCCGAGCTGGACCAGGAACCAATACCACAGTGCTGTTCCACAACAGGCCCTCCTGGTTGCTGAAGTGTGGCCATCAAGCTGCCTCGGTCATCTGCCATTTTTCCTAATTTTGTCCCCTGAGAATGCAGATGTGCAATGACATCAAAGGCCCAACGTGCCAACATCCGCCACACTTCTCCCCCAAGTATCCCCGCTTTCCTGTAGTGCTCCCGATCTCCATCAGGGCTGCTGCAGCACAGTGGATGCTCCAGACCCTCTCCAGGGAAAGGAGAACAGTCCTACGGACTCTCAGTCCTTTCCCTTCCTGGCCAACCCCCGACGACCCGGGCCCATTTCTGAACCCGGGTCGCCAGCGTGGAGCGAGGTGTGGCATCCAGTGCCTCAACCCTCAGTGTCACCAGGCTGGTGGCCTGTCATTTTCAACCAGTTTGTTTTGACCAGCTCTTGTGTGGATAGAAATCACAAGGGCTATTTTCCATTTTTCTGGTATGATGCCTTAGGTAAAGGTCATTGTAGGGGGCCTGAGGTAGGGCTGCAATGATACGTGCAGTGATTTTAATTAGCTTGGGGTCAAGGCCTTCATAACCTGCTAAAGTCTTGGGTCATTTCTGTTAACAGGTACAGGACTTCCTTGTAAGTAACCAGCTTTAGATGGAATTCCACAAGTTCACCAACAGGCATGACAGTTGTAGGTAGAGGACAGTCTGAGTTTTGAGGCTGGGGTTTGTACTTGTGCAGGTCCATAAGTGACAGGTTGAAGGCTTCTGTGATTTGGTTTAGGTCAGAAGTGCTGCTTTTGCCAATTGAGACATTGGCGATATTGGTGATTTTTGCCATTTGAGTAGGGTGTAGATCTAATTCCAAATCTCTTGTGGTCAGCAAGATTATCATATAGCAGCTTCTTGAGGAACCGGGATTTACTTATGGATGTGTACAACCACAAGTGGCCCATTGTTGACTATGGTATCCAGTGATACTGGTGACTGCAAATGAGTGACTACGTTAATAGCAACTCATTTGCAGCACCTGAAATTTGAGCTACCATGTAAGGGCAACGAGGGAAAGGTACAGAGAGCGTAGGGATGAGCGAGGGAGGGTTACCAATAGTGTAGGACGGTGACCAAAAGGGGAGGGATAGGGAAGAGGGTTTGTGTAGGGCTGTGCGGCATACTGCTGCTGAGCTAGCCATGTGATGTGGTGGTGAGGGTGACTAGCTTTGGTGCAGCAGGAACTGGGTTTGGGGCTGAGGAGGGGTATATTTTTTGCACTGAATTTTTTAATTGTTTGGGACTGTCTCCCCCTACCCGACATGCACTCCCCTGGAGTTAGTAATCTATAATCAGGGGAGTGTGGGGAACATAGCCCCCCTCATAAATGCTTGTTTTGGTTGAGGGATGTGGTGTTGCCGATAAGTGTACATTGCTGAACTGCTTTTCAGCAATGTACACTCGCTGTAACAGTGATTGCTGTTTTGCAATTGCTGTTATGACATGGAACAGTTGACTATTATTGACTGGTTCTCTGTGATACTGAATAGGTGCACGTTTATCATATGCATTAATGTCTCACTCATGATGTAACATGCACCTTCTTACTGTACATTTCTCCTTTGTATTTTCCATATGGATAAAAATTGGCACCATGTATGGACTCTGATCTGAGCTCCATGCCCAAATTACATGATTTTTTTGCATCGCTCAGGATCTTTTTAGATTGGGCCCTTACAGTAGATGCCTTACCTCCATGCCTAGGATTCAGACAGTGTTGCAGTCCATAGAATTCCATCCTCCCTTTTCTTAGATGCAAGGTGGGAGAAAACATCAAATGATAAGGGAGCAGGGGCAAAAGGGTAGTTTAAGTAGAGGGGTGAAGGAGGGACTAGGTATTTTTCTAACATTTATTTACCCAGGATATCTTAGCTGAGATGCAACATCTAATTTTCGGTGGGTTCATGCTATTATCCCTTTTAATAACTGGGAGTACTAAAGTACTAGGATGTTAAGTGACTTTTGTCTATGGGCTGCAGGCAGAAGCAGGCCTAGGTGCCCATCTAGACTGCCACCCACAGCTTAATGACAGAATGACAAACCTTCTCCCTTAAATAGTATAATGCTCATGGTTACAATGTAAGTGGCTCCTCTGAGATTTGAACCTGGGTATCCTGGTTCCTAATCCTGTGCTCTAACCACTGGACCACACTGTCTCATTTTAAACATTCCTGTGGGAGGGGGAATTTGGGCTCAGCAGTCCCCCAGGAGGGCATGCCAGCAAATCTATGGTGTCATACCCTCAGTCTGATAGCTGCCCATGGCACTAATCTGTTCCCCTGACTTTTCTCATATCCTTTGATTGAGAGGCTTCCTATAGCCTATCCCAGCTACTCTTCTGCTGTCTGCCCTTGCAGGCAACTCCCCATTCATGTTTCACTGGGGAAACCTTTTGATGGCAATTGGCAAGTGTTATGTGTGCCAGGTTCCCTGCAATCAATGCTCTTCCCTAAGTCTAAGCTGGCTAGCCAAACAACATTGTGCTGTATTTGGTAAAGGCTTCCCACTTTTTGTACTAGCATTTGGTTGACAACCATGGAATGGGGGGGTTCCAATAATCATGCTGAAGGGGAGGGGGGCTCATGTTCAATGTACTAAATCAGTGGCAGGTCAGGGCAGTACTGGGGGCCAACAGAAGATCCCACCAAATGATGTATGAACAGGAAACCCCCTTCCAGAAAGAGAAGGCAGCACTATACCCTGGGAGGAGCTTTTAGAAGCCCCGCCATAAAACATCAATGGTGGATTCAAACCTGGGTCTCAACATTCATAGAGCCCTGTTATAAGCTGTTGCATCAAGGTAGATGTATAGGCAGTCTGCCCATGTAGTGTAGGTAAACAGTGTCGGCATTTATTTTCCTCTCATTTAGTTCTTAACAAATAGTGCTCCAGGAATGAGAAGCTATTTGTCTATTTTTTTGGTTCCCAGACTAGAAGTGTGATTAGCGACATCCAGGCAATAAGCAAGAAAGACAGATCAGCAGGAGGGAGCCCATCATAATATTTCAGGGAGAAGATGTTTAGATTAGCATCCATCTAAGACTTGGGTTTGTACCTCTGCTGTCACAAAGGGGTCATGAAGACAAGAGGGTCAGAGCGAGAAGATTACACATACTCAGAGCCACACAGACTTACTCAGAGAATAGTCATTTCAGACACAAGAACTTGTGCTGTTAACACTTTCCAGTACAAAGCACTTATTTTGCAATTATCTTGCTTGAACCAACCAAATAATCAATAATTAGAGAATATTTTCCTGTAATATTTTGTGAGTATGGCCTGAATTCCATACTCCGGGCAATGATACCACTTACTGAAGATGTGACTACCAAAGTCAACTGGCGCATTCAGAAGAGAGGAACAATGGGACAGCACAGAAGGTGACATATGGGTAACAGGCCAAATAGGGAAGCCTGTTAGGCCATTCCCCTGGTATGGTCCCATGAGGGTGGCAGTGGAACTTTGTAACAGTTTTGTGCAAAAAGACTTTAAAGTCAGCATAACCATTACAAGCCTCATCCAAGAGATCTTCAGAATTGGTTGGGTGTGATCACGTAGCACAGTAGTGTTAGAATATTGAAGTCACTGATTCAAACTGGATTTTTGAGTGCAGCGCATCCAGAGCTGTGTTATAGCTTTTATCATTTGTTTGAAATTGATGGCACCATTTATTTTTCACATATCTATTTAGGCAGCCTACATAGTCATAACTCATTTCCCTCCTCGTCCTACTCCCTCTGCTCTAGGGATCCCTGCACCTTCTCCATTCCCCACCCTCACTCATCTACTGGCCAAGCTGCATTCTTCTACCACCTCCCCTCCATCTGGAATCTGCTCCATCTCCCCTCTGCCTCTACCCCTCACTCTCTGCATTTAAATATCAACTAAGACAGCTCCTTGCACCCTCCTGTTCCTGTAAATTCCCTTTCAAACCTCATATCCACTTCCTGTCAGCCCCTCTTCATTTGAGGAGCCCCAAAATGCACTGTGCACTTTGCTTCACTTATGTCTAGTCACCATATCATTGCTGTATTTATGCTGTTATTTTATGTTTCCACTCTATGTGCTGCTACCATTGTATTCTTTTTGCCTATATCCATATTTTTGATATGTAATTTATATTCATGCTTTGCTACGTAAGTTGTTCCTCCTTATTTCCCTTCTCCCAGGTCGCACCTGGAAACGAGCCTCAGCTCAGTGTGCCTTTCCCAGTTACCAATTTTTAAATAATAACTCAATCAACCAATAAAGAAATAAATAAATAAGAACATAGGATGGAATCAGGCTTTGTAGCCCATCAATAGCTTCCCCCGACCTCTCTGTGGGTCAGTGCTGTTTCTTCACTCCCTCATATTTCTATCCAGTCTTGACCTGAAGTTTATGAGTGACTTTGCCTCCACCTCACCCTGTGGCAGACTGTTCCATGCATTCACCACCCTCTGCATAAAAAAAATCATTTGTGCACTCTCAAGCTGCCATCCTTCATTTGTTTCTGACCCTGCCTTGTGGCTACTTTCACAAGCCCCCCCTCCCCATTGTGAACAAAAGTGGAGGAACTCCAGAGAGGGGAGATTAAACAAGTAATGCAATTTCTGTGTGCTGGTGTAAATTGACGGAGCACTGTGAGACATAAGTCTCACACTGACTGATGAACTTAAATACAAAGATTATAAAGACGAGTAACTAAATGACCAGAACTCCAAATAAGTAGATAAACTGCAAAACAGTTTGTACTAAAAGCGGCCATTGTTTTGAAATGTATTTAGAGTCTGAATATTGATTCTATGGGCGAGTGTTCAGCCACCAACATATCCCCCGCTGAATATAAAACACAAGAAATGTTTATGTGAGTTTCTTAATCCTCTGGTGATGACATACAGTACAGGACATGAAGAAATTTCCCTTACCTTCACTGTAAAAACAGAGGCAATGAAACCAGCAGAACATGTTAATACTGTTGAGATTAGATGGTGTCAAATCCATGCCTGGCTTCAGTGATTTTTTTTTTTGTTAATAATCAGAGATGGTTTTATATGTAGAAATCATAAAGCATTGCATATTTCTATCCCCTGGTCATGCATTGCAACATATTTTTTGCTGCAAGGGAAATAGACTAGAGTACAATATATTTAGGGCCCCATATTCAGCCATCAGTGCTTGTGCTGCAACAGTGCTAGTGCCAGTACCCTACTACTAGGATAATCAAAGGATAGTGCTATACATGCACTGCACAAATGCTCAGCACAAGCGTAGCATGAATAGTGCCAGTGCAAAGCACTTGCGAAGCACTAAATATAGCAGAGTATAGCTCTGAACACAGGGCAGCTGTAGATGTGAGGTGGGCACCACTGAAACACACAAATACAGCAGCATAGGTATCATAAATAGACTTTACTGCATGAAAAGGGCAACAGGCCTTAAAAAATAATAACATCATCAACAACAGCAACAATAATAACAATAACAACAATAATACTATAAAAAAGGGCACATGCCCATATTGGGGGACCAAAACAACAAGGGCAGCTGCCTGTAAAAATGGGGGAAGGGGGAACGAACAAAAAAAGCACCACTCATCAGACTAAAGCAAAAAAGAGTACCTTTCCATTGCTTCAAAAAAAGGGGGGGGGGGGGCACTACCCATGAACAGACCATAAAATATAAGCCTCATCAAATGGCAGCAGCAGGAGGTGGTGGTGGTGGCTGCTGCTGGCACAGGTCCTGTGCCAATGCCGCTGACATGCCTTCAATGGCCCAGGTGTTCGCTTCCACTATGTGGTTGCAATCCTCCGCAAGTAGCAATTACAGCAGATGGACCTGTGTCCAGAGGAGGTTATCCCAGCCCTCGGTCAGGGCTGCATCCCTTTAACCACTACAGGCTCCTGCATCCCTCTGGGCACCTATGGTATGAAATACACCAAACTCAGTCAGCGGTGTATACAGGGCAAGCGTCACAGGAGTGGCATACTGTGCATAACAGATGTACAACAAGCCAACACATGGGCCACCATACCAGACATAGGTTGGGGGGGGCAAACAGCCATAAAGGTATGTGCATGGCATGACAGAAACAGCATTGTGGACCCAAACAGTACAGAACTGCACAATATAATGGGGGTGTCATGCTGCGGTGAAGCATAACTGAGCTGTGCAAGGGCCACAGGACACCGACAGGCATGTCAGATGTGAAAACACAGCACAAGCAACAACAGTGCCAGGCCAGAGCATGATAGGCCATGTAATGGTTCAAGTTGCTTGGAGCCAAATCCACACTCCTAACACCCAGCACACCAGCCATCCAGCACAGAGGCCAACACAGGTGTGCAGGACAAGTGATATCCATGAGTCACCCTGGTCAGCCACAGGGGTAGGGTGAGGCATAGACGTGTTACCCACAGTACATCTGTATATTCATAGATTCATAGACGTGTCGGCAAAAAAGGATCCTCCTGGCCCATTGAGTCTGCCCATTCCCCCCTATGAGTGGAACTGTCATGTAGCAGTGTGTGCAGCAGCTGAGGTAACACACGAGTGCAGTGGTGTTGTACAGCACACTAGGATGCCTTGATATTGCCATGTCTACAGCCCCCCGTTGGGTTTGTGATTATCGTTTACCCACTACAGCACCTTGCATCTCCCACCATTTGTGCAATAAAATAGAGTATTTGTGGCAATGCGGGTATATTTAGGAGGCACACACAGAACTACTGTATCACAGTTACCTAACATATTCACACGCCTGTGTCACCAGGTCCCCTCCCCTATTGATTTCTTCCCCTGATGGCAGCATTATCAAAAGTGTAGTTGTGCTACCAGAGCCCCAGCCAGACCCTGACTACTGACTGTGTTGCACAATCAGTGTAGTCTGCATGGTGTGATCCATTTAGAAGAAGAAGAATCAGCATTTATAGAGCGCTTTTCATACACAGTGTATCCCAAAGCACTTTACAAGCAATGCTGGACTGGTAGTGAAGTGACTGAATGTGTAGTGGCAGCCATATTGCACATAAACACCCACACACAGCCTGGATAATTGCATGAACCAGTTTATGGGAAGGGGAATGTTGGCCAGGACACCGGCAATGTCCCCTACTCTCTGTGAAGAGTGCCCTGGGTTCTTCTACTTCCACCTGGACACCCACCAGGACAACACCAGGATGGGTAGAAGGGACCTCGGTTTAACGTCTCATCTGAAGGACAGCACACCCCAGCAGTACAGCACCCTCTAATACTGCACTCGGATGCCAGTGTTTTAGGTGCAAGTTCAATCCCGGTGTGGGATGAGAACCCACGACCTTCTGGTCCAGAGGCGGAAATGCTACCAACTGAGCCATGCTGACACATTTATCAGGGTGGAGTGGCAGTCTGTTGTGTGTTCACCTACCGTGCCACATATGTGTTATCTTCTGTGTGATCACTGGTAATGGGTGATGTGTGGTGTGTATAGCACAGTGGCGTATGGCTACTGCACAGCGTGGATGGCATGGGCTGCAAAACACAGGGCACTGGGCATGCATGCTGCCATGGTCAATACACAGGTATGTACATTAATATGCAATATTGCTCTATTCTCTACTCTCATAAGCTCAATCTATGGTGAAGGACACAGTGCTGGAAGACAGGTCTAGACCATCCCACTGTGTGCTGCCCTGAGTGACACCCATGCCAGAACAGAAAGAAACCAGGAGAGCAAGGAAGAGGACTCAGAAGAAGAAGAAAACACCTATGTTGACAGGCAGAGGACAGAGGGGTCTGGCTTGGACTGGGAGGGGTTGCCTGCCCCTGCCAGCCCCCCTACACTGGGGAACACTCTCCTCCCTGACAAAGCAATGCCACTTCCCTTGGCACAGCCACAGTTGTGCCACCCCACGATCCCACACATGGCATGTCCCACACCCTGCCTCCCCAGGCCAATCCCACCAATCCAGTCAATGCTGTGCCACCCCAGGACTCCACCACTGACACAGTCACTGCCCTGCCCCACTGTCATATCCACAGCCCAGTTACTGCTGTGCTGCCCCAGCCGCAACAGCATGCAGCACTGACCATGGTGCAAACCCCGTCCACACACAAGAGCCAAGGGTGCAGCCTGACCCTGTACAACTGGACAGTCTGCAGTGACAGCAGAGATGTGATGTCTCCCGTTTTGCCCATGAGAGTCCTGTTTTTTGGACTCAACTTCTGCCCCCCCGGAATGCCAATCTCCTGGCTCTCTTAGACCCTTTGATTTTGCCCTGAAAAAACCCCCATGAAGCTAACGCTGTAGCCTGTTCCCGCGAAAATGAAACTGAATAAACGGCAAGCGCTCCGTAAGACTGACTGTCCTCATTTAATGCTGCTGTGTAAAAGTAAGAAGCGAGGAGAGACAGAGAGTTGAAATTGACAAAACTGAAACATGGTGTGTGTGTCTCTGTCTCTCTCTCTCTCTCTCTCCCTCCCTTCCTCTCGCTCCCCCCCCCCCGTCTGTTATAAAGCTGCTACACGAAAAATATGATTGCTGATTAAATGCAGTTCTCTTTGAACTTTCTATGAGCTTCTCATAACGTTGTCTTGAAGAGATTCCACTATATAGAAGTCGTCATTTGTTTTTAGTGGGTTAACACAAGGCTTGTTTCTTGTAGTGTTTTATTTACTAGAATGTTCCCAACTACTTAAGAATGTTTGGTCAGTTTAATTTCCTTTGCCTAAAGAAGCAGCTGCTCTGAAGCATCTCTTCTGTGTATGCAGTATACCAGATAATGTTTACCAACTCGGCGCGCTACGCAATCTCCCTCCTAAAAAGCCAGTCTCCTTCCTAAATTTGGCAAAACCTCCCTCGCACACAGGTTGTAATTATCACATGTATGTGACAGCAGGAGGAGGAGGTGGCCAATAGGCAACTTCTGCAGACAGCCATGGGGACATAGGAGGTCATTCAGGCAGAACTGGCACACATACACTGCATGCTGCAGGCCATCATATAGCATGCAGAGCAACGTGCAGAGGCCTGCCATGCGAAGCACATGGAGGCCATGCTTGAGCTGTGGCAGGACATGTCTGCCAGCATGTCTGCTGGCTTGGATGGACTGTGTGCAGCTGTGCAGGAGGCTGCAGCCATGGTCTTAGGCACTGCAGGGGATGGCCAGAGCACTTGCACTCCAGTGAGGGATTGCCACCCCACAGTGGACTTCTTGGCATACCAGCAACCAATGCAGTGCACAAATCTGGATGCCCAGCACACCCAGGAAACCGCACACACCTGGTCATGGCTTACTCCTCAGTGGGTTCAGTACCCTATGAGGTCATGGCTGTAGGCAAGTAACACTGTCCCCATGTTCATCACCCATTGAGTGGAAGATGACGCCCCTGCTACCCTCCCAGGTATAGCGCACTACAGGATGCACCTAGGATTCATATTGCCTCCCTAGCCATATTCCAAATGGGCCACATCACGCCACCCTCACATTACCCATGTTTCCCCACTTCCTGCCTGGATGGACTACTATTTCTATTCAGCGCCCCTTCTGGGATGGAACTGCATTTATTTTCAGTCCCTTTACCCCCCTTTGCAGGATGGCACTGCATTTATTTTCAGGCCCCTTTAAACACCCTTTGCAGGGATGACACTTAATTCATTTTCAGCCCTCTTCTTCCCCTTTTTGCAGGGATGGCACTGAATTTATATTCAGGCCCTTTAAACCCAGACCTTGCAGGATGGCACTTCATTTATTTTCAGCCTTTTAACCCCCCCCCTTTGCAGGGATGGCACTGTATTTATATTCGGGCCTCTTTAGCGCCCCCTCTTGCAGGGATGGCACTGCATTTATTTTCAGCCCCCTCTGACCCTCCTTTGCAGGGATGGCATTGCATTTATTTTCAGGCCCCTTTACCCCACCCCTTACAGGGATGGCACTGCATTTATTTTCAGCCCCCTTTGACCCTCCTTTGCAGGGATGGCATTGCATTTATTTTCAGGCCCCTTTACCCCACCCCTTACAGGGATGGCACTGCATTTATTTTCAGCCCCCTTTAACCAGGGATGGCATTGCATTTATGTTCACCCCCCCTTAATCCCCCACCTTTTGCAGGGATATCACTGCATTTATTTTCAGACCCCTTTAACCCCCCCTCCACAGGGATGGCACTGCATTTATTTTCAACCCCTCCCAGCTGGGTTGTCATTGTGTTTAGTTTCAGCCCCTTTAACACCCCCACTGGTATGGCACTGCATTTATTTTCAGGCCTCTTTAACCCCCTGTCAGGATGAGCACTGTATTTATTTTCTGCCTTTAACCACCATCTTGGATGGCACTGTATTTATTTTCAGCCCTGTTAACCCCCGCCTGTATGGCTTGTTATTTATTTTTTCATGCACATCATTATTATATCTATCTGTCTATCTATCTAATTAATATAATATATTATTGTTATGTTTTGGACACACTTGAGGAACCCACTGTTAGTTACATTGTACAACTCTTTGAACTAGCTTAGACATGCATTTCAGTCTCAACCACCCCCCGGCCTTTGCAGGATGGCACTGTATTTATTGCCCGCTTATCCCCCACCTTGTGATGTCACTGCATTTATTTTCAGGCCCCATTTAACCCCTCCTGCAGGGATGGTGCACTGTCATTTATTTTCAGTCTCTCTTAACCCTCCCCAGCTGGGATGTCACTGTGTTTAGTTTCAGCCCCTTTAACACCCCACTGGTATGGCACTGCATTTATTTTCAGCCCCTTTAACCCCCATCTTGAATGGCACTGTATTTATTTTCAGCCCCAGTAAACCCTCCCCGAATGGCTTATTATTTATTTTTTCATGCACATCATTATTATATCTATCTGTCTATCTATCTAATTAATATAATACATTATTGTAAGGTTTTGGACACGCCGCAAGGAACCCACTGTTGTGCATTGTACAACTCTTTGAACTGGCTTAGACCACAGGATAGAAGAAATCTACACCTCTTACAACTCATGTTTAAAGTTTGGAAGGGTACTGTCCCTAAATATATTCTAGAATTATTTAAAATAAAATTAATTAGAAAAAGACTGAGATCCATCCAGGTGACACACTATAGTATTACTAGATACAACTTAGGTATTGGGAGATCATTGGTCCCATATAGGGGAGCAGCTCTATGGAAATTGGTTCCTATGAGACTATGGTAACATAATCATCTTATTGGGTTTAATTATTAGGGCTGCAGTTGGGTGGAGCCCTGCAGTCCTTTTATGATCACTGAGCAAAAGGCCTTTCAACCAAACAACAGGTTGGCGTGTCAGCACAGTTGCCTCTGCCTCTGTAAAGCACTCTCTTTGGCTAAGAAGGAGCAGCTGACCATGAATTACATTTCCTGACTGCCTGAACTTCTTAGCTAGACAAAGGAATTCAGTGATCAGTCCTGCCCTAGGAGATCCCTACCCAGCTCACAGAACCCTACCCAGCTCACCAGATGCAGAGTTGAGCACCAGCCCTTTGGTAAGGTCCTGTGGTGTCTTCTGAGTGGTGTTACAGCAGCGCGGCAGTTTGTTTAACAGCAGATCAGCCTTCAATTCAGTGTGTAGTTGCTCCCGAGAGCTGTAACAGACTGTGAAAACTCTTCTTTTATTTGTGCTGGAAGTCGCAAACTGTTTTGTGTTGTTTTGACTGGTCAAGTTCAGTCCGAGTGAGTCAGCACCAAGAGGATTTATGAGGAAAAAAAACTTTGCTGTCACAGACCATCTCTCTCTCTCTCTCTCTCTCTCTCTCTCTCTCTCTCCCTCTGTCAGCTGAATACTCAAGATACACAGCTCCTCTTCAACCTCTATTTAGCGCAACAATACCAACTGTCCCCTAGCATATTATGTAGAAATTAGCTTCTTTATCTTGCTTATTTGACTGATGCATGATGCAGCTCCTATTTGTTGTAGAAGCCACTCTGTTGCTGTCTTGCTGCTGAGTTTTTACCCCATCGCTTTCCATTTAAACATTTTAGTTTACATCGGTGGGGGGGGTAAAGAGAGAGTAAAGGGGGAGCTGGTCTAGGAGTACAGTGAGCCGGGAAGTCCTCTACTCATTAACAAAGGGAATAACTAGTGCCTTGGCTACGGGCTTGACTACCAGTTGCCTGTCCTGTTAAACAGGATGAACTCAAGCTGGGAACTGTGAATTGTTTAGCAGCCTAGCATTAATTGTTGTCCTGTTAAACAGGTTGAACTCGAGTGGGGAGCTGTGAATTGTTTAGTAGCCTAGCATTAATTGTTTATAGCTGATGTCAAAGATCAGCTGTCTTTTGTCACGGACACTCATGTGATCGTCTACCGACTGTTTAAAGCGCTCTGTTTTGTTTTTTTTTTTACTTTTGTTTACAGTTATTCCTGTGTAAGTATAATCTGTACATGTGAGGCTGCTGGATTACAATTAAACAAATGTATTTATTTTTTTATAAGGTGTCCCTGATGCACTTAGTCTCATCCCCACAGATGTTGTCATCATGTAAAATAAAGGAATAGAATCCCCCTTCCCCATAGAAAACATCACTGATTTTAGCCAAATTAGGTTCACCATGATTATTGTAGCCAGTAATTTTGAGATCCGGTTGATCTGCAGCTACAGCATTTTCGATTATCGTTAATGTAAAAAACGGGATGCCTGCTCCTTGCAGCTAGGGTGGAGAGCCAGCCTAAGAGTGTGCTGTCAGTTGCACTGTATCTCTTCATACTATAGAAACATAGACTTTGATGGCAGATAAGGACCCCTTGGCCCACCTAGTCTGCCCATTTCCCTACCTAAAGGATAAGCTGCAGATCCTAGTTAACCAACAGCCTACTTCCTCCTACCCCCCCACTAGAATTGCCTTATGTCTGTCCCATGCATTCTTGAATTCCCGCACTGTTTTTGACTCTACGACCTCCTCAGGAAGGCTGTTCCATGCATCCACAACCCTCTCTGTGAAGAAATACTTCCTCACATTACCTCTGAGCCGTCCCCCCTCTATCTTCAAATTGTGCCCCCTTGTTCTTGCACATCTCTTTTTCTGAAAGATGCTACCCTCTTGGACTTTGTTGATTCCCTTGAGGTATTTGAAAGTTTCTATCATGTCCCCCCCTCCCTCCTTTGCTTGCGGCTATACATCTTAAGCTCCTTTAGTCTTTCTTCATATGTCTTCTGGTGCAGAGCCTGCACCATTTTGGTTGCCCTCCTCTGGACAGCCTCCACCTTGTCAATGTCTTTGCAGAGATGGGGTCTCCAGAACTGTACACAGTACTCCAGATGTGGTCTTACCAACTGTCTGTACAGAGGGCCAACAGCATCCTGTTTTCTACTGGTGTTGCCTCACCCTATGCATCCCAGTATCCCCCCAGCCCTCCTTACTGCCTTCTCACATTGCTGGCCCACCTTTAGGTCATCTGATATGACTACCCCCAGGTCCCTTTCCATTTTTGTTGTTGTCAGTATCTCACCCCCCATTGTGTACTCTTCCCCTGGGTTTTTGTTTCCCAGGTGCATCACTTTGCACTCCTTTTTGCTTTGAATCTAAGCTGCCATACTTTTGACCATTCCTCCAACCTTGCCAAGTCCCTTTTCATCCTTTCCATCCCACCTTGCGTTTCAACCCTGTTGCAGAGCTTTGTGTCATCTGCAAAGAGACATACTTTCCCTTCCAGTCCCTCTGCAATGTCATTTATAAAGACATTAAAAAGGACGAGCCCCAGCACTGAACCCTGCAGCACCCCATTAGTAACCCTCCTTTCTTCACTGTGGACTCTATTTACTATTACCCACTGTGTCCTGTTGTCCAGCCAGTGTTTTACCCAGGCTACCACCCTAGGACCCACTCCCAGGCTGGCTAATTTGTTTATTAATCTTTTGTGTGGGACTGTGTCAAATGCCTTGCTAAAGTCTAGGTAGACCATGTCCACAGCCTCTCCCTGGTTTAATACTTTGGTCACCCAGTCAAAGAAATCAATTAGATTTGTCTGACATGACCTTCCCGCTGTGACTCCATGCTGCCTTGGGTCCTGTGCCTCACTGGCCTCACTGTACACAACAATTCTTTCCTTCAGAATTGATTCCATCATTTTCCCTACCACTGAGGTCAAACTGACAGGTCTGTAGTTTCCTGCCTATGTCTTGCTCCCACTTTTGTGAAGGGGAATCACATCCGCCCTCCTCCAGTCCTCAGGTACCACACCATCCTCCCAGGATTTATTAAAAAGGGTAGTCAGTGGTGTTACTAGTTCTTCCCTTAGTTCTTTTAGAATTCTGGGATGAATCCCATCAGGCCCTATTGCTTTATCCACTTTCAGTTTTAACAGTTCTTTCAGAACCCTTTCTTCTATGAAAGGACTAGTATCAACACCCCTATCCAGAGTGCTTCTATTGACTGGATTAGGTATCTCCCCCTGCTTTTCCATTGTGAATACTGAGCAGAAGTATTCATTCGGTATCCCTGCTTTTTCACTGTCGCTCTCTGTCCAACCACCTTCCTCTTTATTCAGCCTCAGTATCCCTGCCTTAGTCTTTCTCTGCTCCCTAATGTACCTATAAAAGGTTTTATCCCCCTTCTTAACCAAGTTGGCTATCTTTTCCTCAGTTTGGGCCTTTGCTAATCTGACTGCCTTCCCTGTTTCCTTCTGCTTTAACTGGTACAGTTCTCTGCCCTGCTCCTTCTGTGATTCCTTATACTTCTTGAATGCTATCTTTTTCTCCCTTACATTCCCTACCACTTCTTTTGAGAACCATAGTGTTTTTTTCTTTCGTTTTGATTTGTTTATTTGCTTCACACAAAGGCTTGTTGCCTCTGTGATGGCGGTTTTGATGTTTCTCCATTGTTGCTCCAGCCCACCTTCTTGCCTGTTTGCTAGTGCTTTTCTGAGGCACTCTCCCATTTTGACAAAATCAGTTCTCCTGAAGTCCAGTACCTTCACTTTTGTGTGGCTTGACTCTACAGCTAAGTTTATCGTGAACCACACTGTTTGGTGGTCGCTTGTTCCCAGATGGCATACCCACTTCAAGATCAGAGATCCTCTCTCCATCCCCATTTGAGAGTACCAGGTCTAAGATTGCTCCCTCCCGAGTGGGTTCCATAACTAGCTGTCTGAGGCATGCCCCCTGTAGGGCATCGAGAATGGCCCTGTTCTTGGATGTGGCTGCAGCAAAGGTGCTCCAGTTAAAATCTGGCATATCCAGGTCCCACATCAGCAATATCTCCCCTTTCTCTGCCATTCCAAGGATGCCTTCTATCATTTCCTTGTCCATTTCCTCCCCCTGAGATGGGGGTCTGTATACAACCCCTGTGCAGATTGTGGAGCCATTTCCAGTCTCCAGAGTGACCCACAGTGCCTCCTCTCCTCCCTGTTTACCCTTTAGTTCTGTTGCTTTAATCCCTTCCCTTACATAGAGAACTCCTCCTCCTCCTCCTCCTCTTCTTCTTCTTCCCTCCCTGTCCCTCCTGTAGATTGTGTACCCTGGTATCTTGACATCCCAGTCATGGTTTTCTGTGTACCATGTTTCTGTGACTGCCACAATATCCAGACATCCCTCTTCCATCAAGGCCACCATTTCAGGGAACTTTTTACCTAGACTACAGGTATTGGTACCCATTACCCTCCATTTTTGTATGACTTTTTTTCTTTTTGCCCCATCCCTGTCCTTACTGCCTTTGTCTTTTTCTCCATTAACCTCTGCCGTTCTCCCTATCAACTGCTCTATCTTGGTGTTTACCTCACTAATTACCCTGATTTTTTGTGGGGAGCTAGGATTTCCCTTCTCCTTTTCAGTGCCTTCCCCCTTGGCTAGTTTAAATGCTTGCCAATGAAGCATTTAAACCTATCACCTAGGATCCTGGTTCTTCTCCTTGATAGATGCAGACCATCATGCCTGTATAGGCTTGCATCCCTCCAGGTGGAGCCCCAGTCCCCAATGAAGCCAAATCCCTGAGCTCTGCACCAGTTTTTCAACCAGTCATTGAATTCCATGGTGCAGAGTACCCTAGCCTCATTAATGCCATAGACAGGTAGCATTTTTGAGAAAGTTACCATGTGTGCTACTTGTCTAAGGCACCTCCCCAACTCCACAAACTCCTGTTGCACTGTTCTGATCACATTCTCAGCCAGGTCATTTGTCTCTAGGTGGATAATGACATCCAGAACCCTCCCCATTGCAGCTGCTCTCATGATCCTGAGGATTCATTTCCTGTCCCTCCAAGCCATGGTGCCGGGCAGGCACCTTACCTCCCTTTCCCCTCCCTCCCCCAGTTCTACCCCCTAACAACTGATTCCCCCACCAGGGTTATTTCCTTCCCCTCTGGGGTCCTGTGCCACCCTCCTGTGAGTCTCCATTGTGGAGGTTCCCAGCATCCTCCTTGGTCTCCACTGTGGGTGCCTCCATAGAGGAACCATGCTCCACCAAAGTGGTGAATTAATTGTGGAGAGGCACAAATGGAGGGATGTGCCTCTGTTCCACCACCCTCACCCTCCCTGAGTCCACTGTGGTTCAACCATTCCTCTTTCTTGGCAACCTCTGAGGTAGTGGAAGTGGCATGGGTGGTCCCTGGGTGGGAGAGCAGGTTTCCCAAATCCTTGCCATGTCAGCATGGAGATGAACAACCTCCTCCCTCAGACCAGAGAGGTGCCTGCAAATAGGGCAGCAATACAGTCTCCAGAATGTCTCCCAGAAGACTGCTGCTCCACAGCCAGTGCATTGCACCACTCTCCAAATATCTGTGTCCCTTCCAGTTACAGATGCTTTTCTTTTGTTGTTTTTTGTTCTTGTTTTAGTGTGTGCAAGCTTGTGAGTGTCTCTCCCCTCTTCAGTGTGTTGTGTCTTTAACGATATGAACAGGTGTATGTTGTTAGCAGTTTTAGGGAAGTGATGTCAGAACCCCTGCTATAAAGGAAGTTATGCACTTGGGGTGGGTGGGGTGAGAGGAAGGGTGGGAGGGAGTAAACCTATGCCATCCAGAAACAATCAACTACAACTCTGACCCTCCACCCCTTGTGAGTGCCTTCCTTCATTTCAGACACCTATTTCACTGAGGTTAAGTAACAGGTCTAGTCACAAATGACTGAAAATATCTCCCAGCTACAGTTCCTCCCTGGCAAATGAAAGTTAAAACTAAGAAAACTCAACCCTCAAAACAGAATCAATACTAGTTACTTACACAGGTCCAAAAAGTAATAATTCATTTGAGTGTAGTCTAGAAAATAACCTCCTTGGTTCAAGGAAGCTGTGGCTGCTTTCTCACTCTCTCTCTGTCTCAGTCTCAGCAGACAGAGACCACAGACAACTCCTGTTATAAATCCTCAGTTCAACTAACCCATTTTCATCTCCTCCCCTTAACAGACACCTATTTCACAGAGCTTAAGTAACAGGTCTAATCACAAATGACTGCAAATATCTCCCAGCTACAGTTCCTCCCTGACAAATTAAAGTTAAAACTAAGAAAAGTCAACCCCCAAAAACAGAATCAATACTAGTTACTTACACAGGTCCAAAAAGTAATAATTCAGTTCTGTGTAGTCTAGAAAATAACATCCTTGGATCAATGAAGCTGTGGCTGCTTCCTCACTCTCTCTGTCTCAGTCTCAGCAGACAGAGACCACAAACAACTCCTGTTATAAATCCTCAGTTCAACTAGGCCCCTTTCAGCTCCTTCCCTTAACAGATACCTATTTCACAGAGGTTAAGTAACAGGTCTAGTCACAAATGACTGCACATATCTCCCAGCTAGGGCTCCTCCCTGGCAAATTAAAGTTTAAACTAAGAAAAATCAACCCCAAAAACAGAATCAATACTAGTTATTTACACAGGTCCAAAAAATAATAATTCAATTCAGTGTAGTCTAGAAAATAACCTCCTTGGTTCAAGGAAGCTGTGGCTGCTTTCTCACTCTCTTTGTCTCAGCATGGCTATGGCTACTACAGGAGTGAGCCTGGTGCTACCGAATGGGAACGTGGGAATTGTTTAAACAGGAGAGGCACAGTAATCAGCAGCTATGTTCTAGGTACAAACAGGTAGCATGAGGAAGTTAAGGGACTTGTTAATGATCTCACAATATACTAGAGGCAGTGGTGGTGGATTTTGAACCTTTGTTACCCTGTTTTGCAGTTCTGTTCTTTATCAACTTCGCTTTTATGCCAGATTATAGTGTATAGTGGAATGCTGTTATGCATGGAATTCCATGCCTGGAATATGCTTGTTCTGCTGCAGTAGTGACATCATTATGTTGTTCTGCTACAGTAGTTATGTCACTACTGTAGCAGAACAACTTGGAATGCTGCCACATAGTTGCTTTCCTCTATCTAATTCTGTGGTAGAACCGCATTCTAGAACCTCTATAGACTCCACAAGTCAGTGCCATTGTGAAAGAGAAAAAAAACAGAATGCACACATTTCACATAATACTATACACTATAGAAAACACAGAATGAGCAACTTTATGCATAACCAGTGTGTTCTGTCACCTTGGGGTTCTGATTCCCATGGACCTCTTGAGCTTCTCTCTCAAGGTCAGAGGGAATCAGAACCGCTCTGTGGCAGAACACACTAGTTGTGCATAGTTGCCATCCAGTATTCTCAATGTTATTTTTAAATCCCCATTAGTAGTTGGCTACTACATTATTCTGTGACAGCATGTATTGGAATTGTTTAGAGTGTCTCAAATACCCCCCAACCCAACCAGTTACCAACACTGTTACTCTGTCTATATGCCAGCTGTCTTTCCCTTAATCCATCACAGTCAAGCCCACTAACATGTGAATTGCTACTCCTTCTTAGCCAGTAGACTCTCTGCCATTCTAATGACAAGAATTCAGGAAGAATGTGGTGACACCCCATCACGGACGGTTCATGCCCACATGAAGATGTATAACACCAGCAAACTCATCAAGTGGTATATTATTTGAACCTTACTGATATCTGGAAGGTCCAAATTTTTATTGTGTTCAATAGACATACTGTTACTTCTCCGATATCAGTGCTGTTCAGTCCAGCACTAGATGAGTTTTCTGGTGTTATACATTTACTTGTGGGCATGAACCCTCCCGGGATTATTCTGGTGTTGAAACTTTTTTTTCCCCTCTGTGCACTGTCAGATCTAGGGTAATGTGACATCATTTTTTTGCACCCCACATGGGTGCTAGACTGTGTGGCAGGTCTGATCAGTCAGGATGTAGTACACATCAATATAATGAGGGACCTAATCAGGGTTGGGAATGTGTACAATAAATAATGTAGAGCAAGTCTGATAAAACTGAGCCACTCAATTCAGAACTCCATAGCATTTCTCTTCTGCTGCTGCCCCCTCCCCCACCTGGAACAAGGAAATCAAAACTCTGCATCAATTGTACATGGGGCAAAAATTCTGTTAGGCTGTGATTATAGTAAACGAAAAAATAAGATGTTTCACAGATCCCATGTTGCTGCACTCTTATAACTTGATGTTGAAATTCGATAACTGCACAAAAATGGTCGTGTGCTTGCTCTGTTTGCTGCTAAAACACCAGGATTCACCAAGTTGTACTGAAAGCACTAAGTATCCCATTAGTATTGATTAAATTTATCTTTGTATCTTTCTGCCAGCTTGTTAATTGTACCCCACAACCAAAGAAGTAGACACACACTTTTGATGCAGCTTAATCCATACATTCAACATGTGTGTATGAAAGTTACAAACGGATACAGTGCTCGACTGACTTACAGTAACCCTTATTATCCTGTTGTGCCTGTCAGAAATGGATGAGCAAGCCACATATTTTCATTGGATCCTGTACTGATTTCTGCTTGAGAATGCCATGCCACGCTGCCATACCTGTCCAGTATATTAAACTGACACTTTCTTTAAATTGTAGAAAAATGCTGCAAAAAACACATTGCTGCTCGTAATATATTTGAAACTTATTAAATAATTAATTTTGATTTTACTAGAAGGTAATGAGATTATACACACACACACACACACACACACACACACATATATATATATATATATATATATATATATATATATAGATATATAGATATAGTGGATTCCACTTAAATGCACTTCAGATAAGTGCACTTTTCATTTTAATGCACAACATTTTGGTTCCCGTTGTTTTTTCTATACCTGTAATGTTAATTAAGCCACATAAATGCATGTCGGGTAAGTGCACATTTCGGCTAAGTACACAGAAACTCACTTCATTCACTCATTTCTTTCTATGTATTTAGCACCTGTTAAGTGCACAACTATTTCAAAGATGGATTCATGAGCTTAACTACGTGTTGCAGCTGTAGTTAACACCTTGCCCCATAGTAGCAACTCTCAATTTTTTAACTACATTTTTATCTTTCATTGTTCCCACAGCTCTGTAAAGTTGACTATGCCTCTGCACACTGGATCATCTCTCTCTCTCTTTTTCTACCCAACCCAACTTCATTGATGCTCTCTCACACTGCTCTGAACAGCAGCATACAAACCTTGTTCTAGCCTTGCTCTCTCACTGCATGGGTTCTCAATACACTTACGGTAACCATCTCCAAGTTTCAGAATAGGTCCCTCATTTTATGGGTAAGTGTACCTCTTTGTCCCTTACTTCAGTCACAAAAGGTTGATAAAGTTAGCATCAGTAATGGGAAATAAAAGTTAATACATTATGCATGTCCGGTGTCTTTAATGAAGTGCAGCACAGTCGAAAAATGGCAATTTTGGGTAAATGCACATTCTGCTTAAATGCACATTTTTTCTGTGCAAAATGGGTGTGCATTTAAGTGGATTCCACTGTGTGTGTGTATATATATATATATATATATATATATATACACATATGCATATACAGTGGAATCTCTAAATGCACACCTATTTTGCACAGAGAAAATGTGCATTTAGGCGGAATGTGCATTTACCCGAAATTGTCATTTTTTGACCGTGCTGCACTTCATTAAAGACACCGGACACGCATAATGTATTAACTTTTATTTCCCATTACTGGTGCTAACTTTATCAACCTTTTGTGACTGAAGTAAGGGACAAAGAGGTACACTGACCCATAAAATGAGGGACCTATTCTGAAACTGGGAGGTGGTTACCGTAAGTGTATTGAGAACCCACGCAGCGAGAGAGCAAGGCTAGAACAAGGTTTGTATGCTGCTGTTCAGAGCAGTGTGAGAGAGCATCAATGGAGTTGGGCTGGGTAGAAAAAGAGAGAGAGAGAGAGTTATGATCCAGTGTGCAGGGGCATAGTCAACTTTACAGAGCTGTGGGAACAATGAAAGAGAAAAATGTAATTAAAACATTGAGAGTTGCAACTATGGGGCAAGGTGTTAACTACAGCTGCAACACGTAGTTAAGCTCATGAACCCATCTTTGAAATAGTTGTGTACTTAACAGGTGCTAAATACATAGAAAGAAATGTGAATGAAGTGAGTTTCTGTGTACTTAGCCAAATGTGCGCTTATCCGACATGCATTTATGCGGCTTAATTAACATTACAGGTATAGAAAAAAACGTGAAACCAAAATGTTGTGCATTAAATAAAATGCACTTATCCAAAGTGCATTTGAGTGGAATCCATCTGTGTGTGTATATATATATATATATATATATATATATATATATATATATATATATATATATATATACACACACACATATATATATGTAACCCCTGTTACCTGGGGTTACTAGAATCCCAGTAAAACCTAGTGGTAGGCAGGGAAGACAGCTTGTGAAACTCCAGTTAAATGGATTTCACACTGTCTCACTCTGTTCTCAGTCTCAGCTGAGACTGAGGGATGACACAATTTAGAACTGTCACAGCTGCATAAGCCACACTGGAATGTTGCAGTTGGAGGTTAGAGTAGAACGTTGGGAAATTTGAAGTCAGTCTGAGAGAGAGTTCTGTAGAGTTCAGCAGAGGGTGTGCAGGCTGAAAGAGGTGCTCTGCTAAGGCAGGCCCTCAGAGCTTTAAGCTCTGTTACAGAGCTACTTTGTTTTAGGTGTGTTTCCACCTGAAGAGGAACACAAGAACTGCATATTGAAGTGGTGGAGACCGCTTTCAATGGTTCAGGGCCCCATCCCTGCGGGGATGGGGGAAGGTATCAGCCTGCTTCCAGGGGCAACCCCCTTGGTCAGGCTAAGGGAAAGAAGCTGCCTGTTTTAAGTTTGTGCTGAGGCACCAGAAGCTCTGGAAGAGAGTTCCTTGAGGAGGAAACACCTGTGGGGCACCTGCAACCAGAGGGTGAGTTCGCTGTGCTAAAGGGCCATGTGTTTTCACCTGCATCACGATGAAACTAAGGGACTGTTACTGTGGGGTCAGGAAAGACAGCCAAGTACAGTTTGGAAGATGTGGGTATTGGACTGCTTAACTCTGTGGAGGGTCTAGAGTAATGGACAAAGCCACTTAATAAGTATGCTCAAGTCCTGCACAATTGGGAAGAAAAGGCAGTAGATTGAATGTGAAATACATTTAAAAAGAATGTACACAGCAAAGTGTTTTAAAGAGTGAGATGTTACAGTCCAGAGGAATGGTCGGGTATGAACTGTGGGAGTGAGAGGTGGGAGACTCCCCTTCAGTAGTAACCAAATTCATCTCTATGAATTTGCTCTGGGACACCTGTTGCTTTCTCTCAGGTACTTGACCAGTGCCTGAGGAAAATACCCAGATGTGGGAATGATGAGGAAGATTCCCTTATGGAGCAGAAGTGCTCTTAGGTGGTTTAGGGAGCCACCAGTAAATGTTTCTATGCTATATGGAAAGTGTCCAAGTGGCTGGCAAGGGAGCCGAGCCAGGGAAAATCCAGAGCAGCGTACAAGTTTGGGCTGTGTGCCCAGTGTGTTTCAGAGCCTGAGGGCTAAAGTGATGAGTATGTGTTCTGGTCTTCTTTAATCTGCATTACCAGGAGTGTAGCCCCATGGGGGTCCATCTATGCTTTGTTTATTCTGTTGTATGTGAATAAAAGCCACACTTTAGAATCCCACTTCTGGTATTGCACATTACAGTTATTGCTTCCTTTGTTCGGAGTTACTTGGGTGCCCCCCAAAGTAGTAACCAAACCCAGCCTATGTGCCGAGTGACATATTCCTCCATCACCCAGCCTGACCAGGTAGAGCTGTCAGATAGAAACAGCATACCTGGGTGTTACATATATATATATATATATATATATAGTGTGTATATGTAATATTTATATATATATTTGCAAATCCATAAACAATCTTTGTATTCCTAAAGTTACCTCCTCCTTCATCGGTAAGTCTGTTTCTTTTAAGTCAGAAATGCTAGTCAAGTAGTTACACATGAAGAGTGTAACTGTGTATAATAACCATTTTTTATATGTTTTAAAGAAAATAATGTTGTAAGTCAACACATTATCCCAAAATGATACAGGTTCATTTTAGAATTAAAAAACTACTGCATACTGCAAGTTATGTACTAAGTTTACATTAGTACGTGTTGTAAATAGCTGTTTCTTGCTCTCTTTTTTACAGCATTGATCTGGTTCATGTAAGTCACAAAAAAACTATGGGGTTATTGAATGAACATTTGTGGGACTTCTGTGGATAGCCTTTTCAAATAAAGAAATATAGTGGTTTATCCCATTATTGTTAAGTACAAGAGAAGAATGTAGTTAAAAAAATCACCAGTCATTCTATTTGGATCCCGCATCTGCAGTGACTGTCAGAGCAGGTGTTGGAGTGCAGATAGAGAGTTTTAGAAATTCACGAACAAGCGCCTATGAATAATATAAATAACAATGCCTGAGTCAATCAGCATGGAAATGTTTACCTGTGGGTTATGGGTCAGCAACACAAAATGAATGGACTATAAGTCTCAAACAGGTCTTACAAAATGCAGTAACTATTTTTTATAGTGTGTCTTGATTAAAAGCTCACCCACATCAACATTTAGTAAAGCAGCAACTCCCAGGAGTATTCAGCTACCTTCTCTTTGCTCAGCAATACTTTGTGCCAACTTAATGCATCCTAAAGCAGATAGTCAGCATCCACTATTCAACAGCACACTTTAATAAAAAGAAAGAAATGGTAACACCACTCATGCTGGCATGAGTGATGAGCATGATGTTGCCATTTTTAGGGTTAAGTTTGCTATTATATAGTGGATACTGTATCAGCTCCTTATGGAGTTAAGTTTGCACATAGTATTGTTGTTAGCAAGAAATATGCTTGGGAGTTGCTGCTTTACCAGAATAATATAAATAATGTAATGCTGGAGCCACTTACATGTAAATCTATACTCCACTGAATAGCAATGAAATGCAGTTGTAATTTTGTGTAACAGCTACTGATGGATCGCAGGCTGCTGATGATCTATAATGCTTCACTCCAGCTTTGAAAAACACTTTGCCGTATGTAACAAATGCAGTCTTAAGCACACACTTAATGAATGATATAATCAGTGGCAAGCAATCACTGTTTACTTATAAAAAGCGCAATTCCAAAGTGATCAAAGCACTTGTACAATAAGATAACAACAGAATACAAAAGATAGGTAAAAACATTGAATAAATAGTCAAAATAACTAATACTCTCCATGCTAATTAAAATCTGAAAAAGCTTGACTAAAAAGATGAACTTTAAGGGCAGAATGAAAACTCTCGACAGTCGGGCACTCTGTTATCCGATGAGGTAGAGAGTTTCACAGGGTAGGAGCTACAAAGACAAAAGAATAAGCACCAGAGGTCTTAAGCTGAACCCTGAAACCTCCAGCAATCCCTCATTGAAGGAGCAGAGAGACTGGATGGGGTGATACAGGCAAAGAAGATATTGCAGATAACTCAGTCCCTGTCCATGTGGGGCTTTATAGGTCAGTAAACTGACCCTGAAGGTGATCCGTCAGAAAACTGGCAGCCACTGCAGACAGCAGAGCACAGGCATAATGTGACAAGATCTCGGTAAGCCAGTTAACAACCTAGCTGCCACGTTCTGGACCAGCTGCAGTCAGTGGATATCAATCCCTGGTAGCCCAAGGTAAAGGGCGTTGCAATAGTCAAGATGGGAGGTCACAATAGCATGGACTAGTACTGGAAGGTCATCAGGGAGCCGGTGTTTAACCCAGGCAATATTCCTCAGATGATAAAGTGAGGATTTCATGACCGCAGATACCTGAGCCTTTAAAATCAGGCCACTGTCAAGAACAATGCCTAGGTTAGCACCCGGTCAGAGGCAAGTAGCTGGGTCCCATCAAGGCATGGTCCGGATGGTTGGCCAGTCACTGAACCTAGCCCCCGGTGACCTGGGTTCACTACCAACATCTCAGTTTTATCAGGGTTCAGCTTCAGCCAGTTGGCCCTCATCCAGTCCTGGACCCTGGAGAGGCAGTTATTAAACACTGAGATGGCACCAGTCTGTTCAGGCACAAAGGACAGGTAGAGCTGAGTATCATCCACATAACAGTGGAAGCTCAGCTCATATTGCCTTATAATGTCTCCTAATGGCAGCATAGATATACATTGCAAACAAGATGGGTGAAAGTATGGATCCCTGAGGAACCCCATAGGGTAGGGGGAGAGGGGCCGATGAATATACCCCAGACACCACTATCTGAGTCCTACCCATGAGGAATGATCAAAACCATCTGAGGACTGTTCCAGACAGTCCACAAAATAACTGCAGGTGCTCCAACAACACTCCATGGTCTACAGTGTCAAATGCCATGGAGAGATCAAAGAGGACCAGAATGGAACGTCTCCCCTGATCTCTCACTATCAAGAGATCATTAAGTACCTGGACAAGTGCCATCTCAGCGCTATGCCTCTGCCTGAATCCAGACTGGAGAGGCTCGTAGATATTGTAGTGGTCAAATAGACCTCCAGTTGCTCCGTCACTGCCTTCTCAATAACCTTGCCCGCAAAGGGCAGGTTAGAGACTGGCCTGTAGTTTGACAGACAGTCCGGGTCGAAAGAAGCCTTCTTCAGGAGCGGTATCACTTCTGCCTCCTTCAGGGGGTGGGAAAGACCCCAGATTCTAGTGAACCCTGGACTATCTCCACCAGGGCAAGGCCAATGATCTCAACACACCCCACTAAGAGGAGCGTTGAGCCCGGGTCCAAACTACAGTAGGTTGGGCATAGCTCCTGGATGATCCATGCGATGTCTATAGTTTCCAGCCAGTCAAGGTCAGACCAGACAAACTGAGAGCATGCGACCTCCCACTGACACCCACAAGACCCATTGGAGGAAGCTGGGAAGATCTCCGACTTGATGGTGGCAATCTTATTTGCAAAGAATCGAGCAAACTCATCACACTTATCCTGTGAAAATGTTCTCCGGGACTGAAGACAGGCTGGATTGCACAACCTGTCCACAGTCCAGAAGAGCTGAGCTGGTCGATTCTGTGCAGCAGCAATCTCCCTGGACAGGAACTCTGCCTTGTTATGGGAGATTGCTGATTGATAGTTCTTATAATGAACCATCAATCTAAGTCTGTCAGTCTCCAGGCTGGATTTCCGCCAAGACGCTTCAACCTTTGCCCCATTTTTTCTCAGCTCCTTCAAAGTCCCAGGGGACTTGGGGCAGAGAGTAAGGGGGTGAACACAGACAGGAACAATGGAATTCAGGACAGCCATCACAGCCTTATTATAGGGTAGTACCAGCTCCTCTGGATCCCTGCTAGCACACAACAAGCCTGATAGGTCCAGCACCATCGTAAGAACATTCAGGGTCAATCCCCTTAAAGGGCAGTACTAAACCATTTCCACAGGGGCAGGTCTATTAGGGGGAGCCTGGAAACTGAACCCTATGGTGTGATGGTCAAACCAGCTGACTGGTTCCACCACCAAATCAGAGATCTCCATCCCCAGTAAGAAGACCAGATCCAGAGAGTGACCTAAAATATGGGTGGCAGAGGAAACAACCTGTGTAAGGCACAACAAGGTTATCAGTTGGTGAAAGTCTTGGCAAATTGCAAGATTTCTTCATCGACCCAAGCACTGAAGTCACCCAAGATTATCCATCTGGGGGACTCCAATATCGGCTCGATAATGAAGTCTGTGACTTCCTGCAGAAGCTCTTTCTCATCCCTGGGTGGATGGTAGATGAGAAGTATTCTGCAACCCACACCTGTCCCCGCAATACACTCAAATGATTTAGTTCCCTCCACTGGGATCTCCACAAGGCCCAGTTCCAACCAAAAACAAATGGCTACACCCCCACCCCTATGATCCTCCCTCGGGTGTTGTATCACCAAGTACCCGGCAGGAACTGCTGCATCCAAAATTGGTCCAGCATTTTCATCCAGTCAGGTCTCGGCAATGCAAACCAGATCAACAGAACACAAGATCAGCAATTACATCTGTCTTGTTTCTAATTGATCTGGGATTGCATCATTGCCCGAGTAGGATAGGTAACTGAGGCTGGCGAGCCATCTGCCCATCTAATGTGGAACCCTTGGGTATGGGAACTAGGCAGGAGGACCCCTTTCCAGGACCCATTTCACCCCAGGGGGTTCTTCATCCTCACCACCCCAATCCACCTGCCTACTCCACTGCCCCACCAGGCTGAGTTCTCCCAACCCTTCTTTTCCGAAGCTATCCTCAAGGTGCAACAACATCCATATACCTCTGCAGACAAAGGGGGACAGTGTGAAAGTTTGGATGTCCCTGAGCCTGGTGGGAGACTAGTGCCTGACTGTCCAAGACTTCTGCCAGCACATAATTAAAACTCATCACACATCAACAAGAAGCAGAAAAATCCAGCAAAAATAATCAACCCAAATAAAACAAATAAAATATAAGTTCACATTCATATGCACATACACACACACACACACACACACACACACACACAACACACACACACACACACACACACATACACACACACATACACATACACACATACACACACACACACATACACACACACACACACATACACACACACACACACACATACACACACACACACACAACACACACACACACACACACATGTAAACACATACACACACACACACACAGTTAGGTCCACAAATGGACAGCACTTCACCGCCCATAGCAGCTAGCCACAAAACCACGGCAGTCCTTAGTCAGAAGTAGAGAATTTAATAACCCGTCACCATTGGCAGCACCCAGACACAGTAAACCTCTGTACCAAGTGTTGGACTTGACTGGTCTGCCCTGTCATAGCAATAATCGGTTTATTGTTTGGATTGTGACTGACTTGCAATAGTTTGAGACGTGAATAGATTTATCCTGCTTTGGACTGCACAAATTACTACCAAATTGAGTTGTACTACACATGTTTTTATCAAGTTCATTAAGATATCTCAGGTCAAGTGCATAATCA
Organism: Neoceratodus forsteri; assembly: GCA_016271365.2. Lineage (NCBI taxonomy): Eukaryota > Metazoa > Chordata > Ceratodontiformes > Ceratodontidae > Neoceratodus > Neoceratodus forsteri. The sequence continues at coordinate 345,693,506 of JADMNL010000022.1, forward strand.
CGTTTTGCTATAACTAAATAAGTTAGTACAAAAAAGCGATACTGGTGGGAATCGAGCCTGTGATTCCACATACATGAATAATCATAACATAAAACATGGTACATTTACTCAACCTTTTTCTGTGATGTTATTCCCACAGTTACCTTTCTAAACTGCTGCAATGTGTTACTACACTAAGCCACACAAATGAGTAGGGGAGAGGACATGGAATGTGTTGAGTGCACATTGCTAAATGCTGCATTAGCTGTAAAGTCAAACAGAAAACCTGTACCACCATCTAGAAAAGAGAGTAGTCTATAATAGTCCCCTGTGAATTCCCTTGCTCAGGAACTGATTAATGTTGTAGAAAATAAAGAAAGCTGAGTTTAAATCATTAATACCAGAAATATAGTAACACAACCTTACATTCCTGTCTACCAGTAAAACTCTAGTCAGTCTGTTTCACTGATCCCCACCCCTACCAAGATGGAATTCATATGGGTCAGTAAACACACTCAACCATGGGTATGTGACAGTAGTACAAGAGATATTTATGGTTTTTAATTTTAAGGAATGTGCTGCAGTCCTTGATCTGCTCATGGTCAGCAGTTTAATTACAGTAAAAAGGGGGAGACATTTAAATTAATTTCTATGCCAGCTCTTTATTAGTGTCTGCCAGAACAGGAGGAAGCAGCCAACACTCTGCAAGCTTGTAGCTCGATGGAGGAAGCCCAGTCATGTACATTTTTCAAAGCTTGGGCAAAGTCATAGCTTAATATGTAATGCTGTCGTGCTGAGCTTTTTTTTTTTCGTAAATACTATATCTAAACATTTGTTCCTTGAAAGGTCAATCTCGGCATTAGTAATTCTCATGATGGAGTTGTCATGTACCTAAGATCACTGTTTATTTTTTCAAATAAAAAAATATAGTGGTTTATCCCATTATTATTAAGTACAAGAGAAGGATGTAGTTAAAAAAATCACCAGTCATTCTATTTGGATCCCGCATCTGCAGTGACCATCAGGGCAGGTGATGGAGTGCAGATAGAGAGTTTTAGAGAATTTCACAAACAATACATATGAATAATATAAATAATGTAATGCTAAGGTCAGTCAGCATGGAAATCGTTACCTGTGAGTTATGGGTAAGCAAAACAAAATGAACGGATTATAAGTCTCAACAGGTTTTACAAAATGCAGCAATAATTTATTGTTCTGTATCTTGGTTAAAAGTTTACCCATGTCGAGCATTTTGGTTAAGCAGCAACTCCAAAGAGTATTCAGCTACCTTCTTTCTTCTTCACTCAGCAATACTTTATGCAAGCAATAAACACAATGAGGTGGTGTTATCTGATAAGAGCACACCAGGTGTGTTATAAGGCACTAGGTGTCATGCTAAGTGCCTTACATCTGGGAGTGCTCTTATCAGGACATAACCCACGCTTCGGAGTGTGTTATTGAGCTTATAAAATGGGTCCCCCAGTAAAAACAAATTCAATAAAAATGCACATAAAAAGTGTAAATAAAAAGATTACAAAATATGATATTCTCTATACAAAAATATAAAAAAGAAGTCCTTGGCATTGTGTTGAAGTGGACATGTTTGATAAAAGTAAACTAGGGGACTGTGGTGTCTCTTTATTCCCTCATCCTCACTCCAGCTCAGACACATGCACAATATGCTTTTTCCTTTTCTGTGTGTGTGTGTGTGTGTGTGTGTGTGTGTGTGTTTTTTCTTTGATTAGGTAGAAAATGCCCAATGAGTTTTATTGAGAGGAGTGGGAGAACAGGACCTCACCAGACCCTGTATATAGCGGTTGCCCGATAGTGTCTTTCTGGACACACACACACACTCCTCCACAATGTGATTTCTCTTTTTTTCTTGAGTGTGTTTGTGTGTGTTATTTTGAATAAGTGAAGACAAACGCAGAGACAGTTTTCCTGTGAGGAGTGGGAGCAAGCGTTCCCTCGTCAGCCGCCGTATTTTCCTAATAGCATTTTCCTGATCACAGTTGTGGCTGACGAATAGAGTGAATGTTAAAAAAGAAAATTAAAAAACACCTGGTGCAGGAGGGGGACAGGACCAGGTCTCGTGAGTTGTGGAGGAGCGGTCTGAGCTTTATTTTTAAAGCCTCGGCATGCAATAATGCTCAATGGATCAGTTTCTTTTCAGAACCTGCACAGGTGAAATTCTTATTTATATATGAAGGAAAAGATTAAAAAAGTGTTTCTGTGGTCCTGTTGTGCAGTGTAAATTGGGACTGCTGTAATGGACCTTGTGCTGCGTATGGGGTGGGTGGAGGGGAATGGGCAGACGGGCACCGCCACACAGATCATCATTCTTGGCAGCATGATTACTTTTGTGTGGGTGAATCCTGGACAGCTGAAGAGGTACCAGTTGGCAGGTTATGCGTGATAAGGACATGACCCAAAGTACCTCTCAGCCAATCAGAACCCGGAAAATTCTGACCCATTTCAAAAGCAAACTTAGCTCCATATTAAAGTCGATGATTCAGCATCCACTATTCATCAGCACACTTTAACCAAGAAAATTATATTGGTAGTACCCACGCCATGCTTGCATGAGTGATGAGCATGATGCTACCATTTTTAGGTGGGTTAAAGTGTGCTTCTAAATAGTGGATGCTGGTATCGACTGCCTTATGGAGTTAAATTTGCACAAAGTATTGCTAAGCAAAGAAGTTAGCTGAATACATTTGGGAGTTTCTGCTTTACCAAAGTGTTGGAAGTGGGTGAGCTGTCGACCAAGATACACCATAGCAAATAATTGTTGCATTTTCTAATACCTGTTTGAGACTTATGGTCCATTCATTTTGTGGTGCTGACATGTAACCACATTGTGGAGTTCCTGTGCTACTTTCACTCCCGGGGTATGTGCACACAATTTATTTGGAGAAAAAGGTGTGAGCCCCCAACTTGTGCTTTATTCCAATAAAGTATGCCTCTTGAAAAAGTGCTTCTTGCCACATTCCTCTTTGCAGGGCTGCAGTGGCGTAAGCTTTGCAGACCTATTGCAAGATAACTTTAAGTGGAAATAGCTGCACTTCCAAAACTTCACTGGCAATTAGATGAACTTCAATATGAGTTGCTGAAACTTGGAAAAAAAGAATGGACGTGCATATCATAAGTCTGTAAGCAGGTAGTGGTCAGTAAGCACTTTGGATCAGCACATGAGGTATGCTGGCTCTTCTTTTGCAAGTTTAAGAAACTCATATTGAATTGTATTCAGTTGCAGTTGCAGTTTTGTAGGTGCCAGCTACCTCCCATTTGCAGTGTCACTGTTACAATTTTCGTCATACCAGCTGTGCTGATCAAGCCATACGACAGTCGCAGAGCACGTCTGTTGCACTCAGTCGGGCTCTTCGGTCCTGACCCAAAGTAAAAGTCTTGAGACTGGGAGAATAGGACTTACTGAGTGGCTCCAATCAATTTGCCATGGTAGTTAGCCAGACACAACTAACACCAGGATCACTGGCAACTGTTTTGTCAGTCAAGATTCTGCAGTCATGGGAGGTCAGAGGGTAAATAAATCAAAGGAGGGACGGGGATAGAACCAGGGACCCACAAACCTGTAACAGATCATTAGATGGGGATGTTAGTAAAAGAAAGGAGATAGAATCACTTGGTAGCAGTTAGAACAGCAGAAAAGGAGAAGAGGAATCCCTTTACAGAAGCTGTAGCTCCTCCTATTTTTTTTCCAGAGGGACAAATATCTGTGTGTGCTAAATCAGAGGGAAAATGGGAGGGATGATCTTTGTTGAAACTTTAATCAATTGAGATTATGAAGGATTAAAATCTTTGTGTGCTAAATCAGAGGGGAAAATGGGAGAGGGATGATCATTGTTGAAACTTTAGTCAATCGAGATTAATTGCACACATTTGGTGTAACTGCAGGCAGCTCTGCATCTGTGCTCCTCCAGTTTGTCTCCATTACCCCCTGTAGTGACCTCAGCTGAAGCCCTATTGCTCCGATTAGAATTTGTTTAAAAAGGTGGCTTGTAGAAAATGGTACTGCCCTACTGTCTTGCTGCCAGGGAGCAATTACTTAATGGAATGGAATATATCAGATAGTCATGGAATTGCAATTGTCTAAAGAGTTAATGAAATGTGATGTATACTAGATTTGATATTGTAACTGCATTATGATTACATGTTTATATGGTACGTATTTTGTTGGTGTGTAATATTTAGTATGTTTGGATTTTATAAACAGTGAAACCTGGTAACTTGTACGTATGCAATGGGACCTCATTGGAAATGAGTTTTGCTCAATTGAGTTTTATCCTTGTTCATGATACATGAATAAAAAGTGCTACTACTACTACTACTACTACATTATTCACATAATATATTCTCTCAACACATTACAATCCCCTGTGTGGTCTGTATTCACCATCTGAGTCTGAAGAAGTCTGTGATGAGGCAGGCTGTGTACTCCTGTGCCCTCTTATCTATCTTGGGGTCATGTCTGTTGAGCTTCTGCTGTATCCCTTGGTCCTCTGACTCAGTAGTCGCTTCAGGTTGTTCCTCTGGAGCTGGCTGGCACATAGCATGGTTGAGTATCATGTTGTGTAGTATGCAATAGGCAAGGAATACGGCACAAGCCTTCTGAAGGATGTAGGGCACAACTGGAACAGTCAAGGCAACTGAGCTGCATCTTCAGTATGACAAAGACTCACTCGATGATGTTGTGGGTAGTGATGTGTGCTGCATTATACCTGTTCTCTACAATGGATGTGGGACATAGGACAGGTGTGAGGAGCCAAGGATGCAAGTGATATGCACTATCCCCTGTGTAGGTAAACAACATGGGTAAGTGACATCATCTGCAGCATGGGGAGATTAAGGGAGGTCTTTGGGGTACACTTATCAATGAGGTGCCCCCCAGGGTTGTCCCCACTTGCAAACCTCTGGCAGAGGATGGAGTTGTGCCAGATGAAGACCCTGTGGGCCCTGACGTGGAACTGTGCTAGGGTGCTGATGATGCACCCTGTTCGCATATCCGCGTGTCCTTTAATGAAGCGTGCAGCATTGTCGAAAAATGGTAATTTTTAAATGCATTCTTTAAATGCATATTTTTCTGTGTAAATGGGTGTAGATTTATGGATTCCACTGTGTGTGTGTATATATATATATATATATATATATATATACACATATGCATATATAGTGGAATCCTCTTAAATGCACACCTATTTTGCACAGAGAAAATGCATTTAAGCGGAATGTGCATTTACCCGAAATTGTCATTTTTGACCGTGCTGCACTTCATTAAAGACACCGGACACGCATAATGTATTAACTTTTATTTCCCATTACTGGTGCTAACTTTATCAACCTTTGTGACTGAAGTAAGGGACAAAGAGGTACACTGACCCATAAAATGAGGGACCTATTCTGAAACTGGGAGGTGGTTACTGTAAGTGTATTGAGAACCCACGAGCGAGAGAGCAAGGCTAGAACAAGGTTTGTATGCTGCTGTTCAGAGCAGTGTGAGAGCATCAATGGAGTTGGGCTGGGTAGAAAGAGAGAGAGAGAGTTATGATCCAGTGTGCAGGGGCATAGTCAACTTTACAGAGCTGTGGGAACAATGAAAGAGAAAAATGTAATTAAAACATTGAGAGTTGCAACTATGGGGCAAGGTGTTAACTACAGCTGCAACACGTAGTTAAGCTCATGAACCCATCTTTGAAATAGTTGTGTACTTAACAGGTGCTAAATACATAGAAAGAAATGTGTGAATGAAGTGAGTTTCTGTGTACTTAGCCAAAATGTGCGCTTATCCGACATGCATTTATGCGGCTTAATTAACATTACAGGTATAGAAAAAAACGGAAACCAAAATGTTGTGATTAAATAAAATGTACTTATCCAAAGTGCATTTGAGTGAATTCCTGTGTGTGTGTATATATATATATATATATATATATATATATATATATATATATATATGTATATACACACACATATATATATATGTAACCCCTGTTACCTGGGGTTACTAGAATCCCAGTAAAACCTAGTGGTAGGCAGGAAGACAGCTTAGAAACTCCAGTTAAATGGATTTCACACTGTCTCACTCTGTTCTCAAGTCTCAGCTGAGACTGAGGGATGACACAATTTAGAACTGTCACAGCTGCATAAGCCACACTGGAATGTTGCAGTTGGAGGTTAGAGTAGAACGTTGGGAAATTTGAAGTCAGTCTGAGAGAGAGTTCTGTAGAGTTCAGCAGAGGGTGTGCAGGCTGAAAGAGGTGCTCTGCTAAGGCAGGCCCTCAGAGCTTTAAGCTCTGTTACAGAGCTACTTTGTTTTTAGGTGTGTGTTTCCACCTGAAGAGGAACACAAGAACTGCATATTGAAGTGGTGGAGACCGCTTTCAATGGTTCAGGGCCCCATCCCTGCGGGGATGGGGGAAGGTATCAGCCTGCTTCCAGGGGCAACCCCCTTGGTCAGGCTAAGGGAAAGAAGCTGCCTGTTTTAAGTTTGTGCTGAGGCACCAGAAGCTCTGGAAGAGAGTTCCTTGAGGAGGAAACACCTGTGGGGCACCTGCAACCAGAGGGTGAGTTCGCTGTGCTAAAGGGCCATGTGTTTTCACCTGCATCACGATGAAACTAAAGGGACTGTTACTGTGGGGTCAGGAAAAGACAGCCAAGTACAGTTTGGAAGATGTGGGTATTGGACTGCTTAACTCTGTGGAGGGTCTAGAGTAATGGACAAAGCCACTTAATAAGTATGCTCAAGTCCTGCACAATTGGGAAGAAAAGGCAGTAGATTGAATGTGAAATACATTTAAAAAGAATGTACACAGCAAAGTGTTTTAAAGAGTGAGATGTTACAGTCCAGAGGAATGGTCGGGTATGAACTGTGGGAGTGAGAGGTGGGAGACTCCCCTTCAGTAGTAACCAAATTCATCTCTATGAATTTGCTCTGGGACACCTGTTGCTTTCTCTCAGGTACTTGACCAGTGCCTGAGGAAAATACCCAGATGTGGGAATGATGAGGAAGATTCCCTTATGGAGCAGAAGTGCTCTTAGGTGGTTTAGGGAGCCACCAGTAAATGTTTCTATGCTATATGGAAAGTGTCCAAGTGGCTGGCAAGGGAGCCGAGCCAGGGAAAATCCAGAGCAGCGTACAAGTTTGGGCTGTGTGCCCAGTGTGTTTCAGAGCCTGAGGGCTAAAGTGATGAGTATGTGTTCTGGTCTTCTTTAATCTGCATTACCAGGAGTGTAGCCCCATGGGGGTCCATCTATGCTTTGTTTATTCTGTTGTATGTGAATAAAAGCCACACTTTAGAATCCCACTTCTGGTATTGCACATTACAGTTATTGCTTCCTTTGTTCGGAGTTACTTGGGTGCCCCTGTGCAGAGTAACCAAACCTAGCCTATGTGCCGAGTGACATATTCCTCCACGAACCCAGCCCACCAGGTAGAGCTGTCAGATAGAAACAGCATACCTGGGTGTTACATATATATATATATATATATATATATATAGTGTGTATATGTAATATTTATATATATATTTGCAAATCTCATAAACAATCTTTGTATTCCTAAAGTTACCTCCTCCTTCATCGGTAAGTCTGTTTCTTTTAAGTCAGAAATGCCAGTAACCAAGTAGTTACACATGAAGAGTGTAACTGTGTATAATAACCATTTTTTATATGTTTTAAAGAAAATAATGTTGTAAGTCAACACATTATCCCAAAATGATACAGGTTCATTTTAGAATTAAAAAACTACTGCATACTGCAAGTTATGTACTAAGTTTACATTAGTACGTGTTGTAAATAGCTGTTTCTTGCTCTCTTTTTTACAGCATTGATCTGGTTCATGTAAGTCACAAAAAAACTATGGGGTTATTGAATGAACATTTGTGGGACTTCTGTGGATAGCCTTTTCAAATAAAGAAATATAGTGGTTTATCCCATTATTGTTAAGTACAAGAGAAGAATGTAGTTAAAAAAATCACCAGTCATTCTATTTGGATCCCGCATCTGCAGTGACTGTCAGAGCAGGTGTTGGAGTGCAGATAGAGAGTTTTAGAGAAATTCACGAACAAGCGCATATGAATAATATAAATAACAATGCCTGAGTCAATCAGCATGGAAATGTTTACCTGTGGGTTATGGGTCAGCAACACAAAATGAATGGACTATAAGTCTCAAACAGGTCTTACAAAATGCAGTAACTATTTTTTTTATAGTGTGTCTTGATTAAAAGCTCACCCACATCGAATATTTTGGTAAAGCAGCAACTCCCAGGAGTATTCAGCTACCTTCTCTTTGCTCAGCAATACTTTGTGCCAACTTAATGCCATCCTAAAGCAGATATCAGCATCCACTATTCAATAGCACACTTTAATAAAAAAGAAAGAAATGGTAACACCACGCTCATGCTGGCATGAGTGATGAGCATGATGTTGCCATTTTTTAGGGGTTAAAGTTTGCTATTATATAGTGGATACTGGTATCAGCTCCCTTATGGAGTTAAGTTTGCACATAGTATTGTTAGGCAAATAAGAATTTAGCTGCATATGCTTGGGAGTTGCTGCTTTACCAGAATAATATAAATAATGTAATGCTGGGGCCACTTACATGTAAATCTATACCTCCACTGAATAGCAATGAAATGCAGTTGTAATTTTTTGTGTAACAGCTACTGATGGATCGCAGGCTGCTGATGATCTATAATGCTTCACTCCAGCTTTGAAAAACACTTTGCCGTATGTAACAAATGCAGTCTTAAGCACACACTTAATGAATGATATAATCAGTGGCAAGCAATCACTGTTTACTTATAAAAAGCGCAATTCCAAAGTGATCAAAGCACTTGTACAATAAGATAACAACAGAATACAAAAGATAGGTAAAAACATTGAATAAATAGTCAAAATAACTAATACTCTCCATGCTAATTAAAATCTGAAAAAGCTTGACTAAAAAGATGAACTTTAAGGGCAGAATGAAAACTCTCGACAGTCGGGCACTCTGTTATCCGATGAGGTAGAGAGTTTCACAGGGTAGGAGCTACAAAGACAAAAGAATAAGCACCAGAGGTCTTAAGCTGAACCCTGGAAACCTCCAGCAATCCCTCATTGAAGGAGCAGAGAGACTGGATGGGGTGATACAGGCAAAGAAGATATTGCAGATAACTCAGTCCCTGTCCATGTAGGGCTTTATAGGTCAGTAAACTGACCCTGAAGGTGATCCGTCAGAAAACTGGCAGCCACTGCAGACAGCAGAGCACAGGCATAATGTGACAAGATCTCGGTAAGCCAGTTAACAACCTAGCTGCCACGTTCTGGACCAGCTGCAGTCAGTGGATATCAATCCCTGGTAGCCCAAGGTAAAGGGCGTTGCAATAGTCAAGATGGGAGGTCACAATAGCATGGACTAGTACTGGAAGGTCATCAGGGGGAGCCAGGTGTTTAACCCAGGCAATATTCCTCAGATGATAAAGTGAGGATTTCATGACCGCAGATACCTGAGCCTTTAAAATCAGGCCACTGTCAAGAACAATGCCTAGGTTAGCACCCGGTCAGAGGCAAGTAGCTGGGTCCCATCAAGGCATGGTCCGGATGGTTGGCCAGTCACTGAACCTAGCCCCGTGACCTGGGTTCACTACCAACATCTCAGTTTTATCAGGGTTCAGCTTCAGCCAGTTGGCCCTCATCCAGTCCTGGACCCTGAGAGGCAGTTATTAAACACTGAGATGGCACCAGTCTGTTCAGGCACAAAGGACAGGTAGAGCTGAGTATCATCCACATAACAGTGGAAGCTCAGCTCATATTGCCTTATAATGTCTCCTAATGGCAGCATAGATATACATTGCAAACAAGATGGGTGAAAGTATGGATCCCTGAGGAACCCCATAGGGTAGGGGAGAGGGCCATGAATATACCCCAGACACCACTATCTGAGTCCTACCCATGAGGAATGATCAAAACCATCTGAGGACTGTTCCAGACAGTCCACAAAATAACTGCAGGTGCTCCAACAACACTCCATGGTCTACAGTGTCAAATGCCATGGAGAGATCAAAGAGGACCAGAATGGAACGCCTCCTGATCTCACTCATCAAGAGATCATTAGTACCTGGACAAGTGCCATCTCAGCGCTATGCCTCTGCCTGAATCCAGACTGGAGGGCTCGTAGATATTGTAGTGGTCAAATAGACCTCCAGTTGCTCCTGTCACTGCCTTCTCAATAACCTTGCCCGCAAAGGGCAGGTTAGAGACTGGCCTGTAGTTTGACAGACAGTCCGGTCGAAAGAAGCCTTCTCTTCAGGAGCGTATCACTTGCCTCCTTCAGGGGTGGAAAGACCCCAGATTCTAGTGAACCCTGGACTATCTCCACCAGGGCAAGGCCAATGATCTCAACACACCCCACTAAGAGGGAGCGTTGAGCCCGGTCCAAACTACAGTAGGTTGGGCATAGCTCCTGGATGATCCATAGATTCTATAGTTTCCAGCCAGTCAAGTCGGACCAGACAAACTGAGAGCTTAGACCTCCCGATGACATCCACAAGGCCCATTGGAGGAAGCTGGGAGATCTCCGACTTGATGGTGGCAATCTTATTTGCAAAGAATCGAGCAAACTCATCACACTTATCCTGTGAAAATGTTCTCCGGGACTGAAGACAGGCTGGATTGCACAACCTGTCCACAGTCCAGAAGAGCTGAGCTGGTCGATTCTGTGCAGCAGCAATCTCCCTGGACAGGAACTCTGCCTTGTTATGGAGGATTGCTGATTGATAGTTCTTATAATGAACCATCAATCTAAGTCTGTCAGTCTCCAGGCTGGATTTCCGCCAAGACGCTTCAACCTTTGCCCCATTTTTCTCAGTTCTTCAAAGTCCCAGGGACTTGGGGCAGAGAGTAAGGGGTGAACACAGACAGGAACAATGGAATTCAGGACAGCCATCACAGCCTTATTATAGGGTAGTACCAGCTCCTCTGGATCCCACAGCACACAACAAGCCTGATAGGTCCAGCACCATCGTAAGAACATTCAGGGTCAATCCCTTAAAGGGCAGTACTAAACCATTTCCACAGGGCAGGTCTATTAGGGGAGCCTGGAAACTGAACTTATGGTGTGATGGTCAAACCAGCTGACTGGTTCCACCACCAAATCAGAGATCTCCATCCCAGTAAGAAGACCAGATCCAGAGAGTGACCTAAAATATGGGTGGCAGAGGAAACAACCTGTGTAAGGCACAACAAGGTTATCAGTTGGTGAAAGTCTTGGCAAATTGCAAGATTTCTTCATCGACCCAAGCACTGAAGTCACCCAAGATTATCCATCTGGGGGACTCCAATATCGGCTCGATAATGAAGTCTGTGACTTCCTGCAGAAGCTCTTTCTCATCCCTGGGTGGATGGTAGATGAGAAGTATTCTGCAACCCACACCTGTCCCCGCAATACACTCAAATGATTTAGTTCCCTCCACTGGGATCTCCACAAGGCCCAGTTCCAACCAAAAACAAATGGCTACACCCCCACCCCTATGATCCTCCCTCGGGTGTTGTATCACCAAGTACCCGGCAGGAACTGCTGCATCCAAAATTGGTCCAGCATTTTCATCCAGTCAGGTCTCGGCAATGCAAACCAGATCAACAGAACCCACAAGATCAGCAATTACATCTGTCTTGTTTCTAATTGATCTGGGATTGCATAACATTGCCCGAGTAGGATAGGTAACTGAGGCTGGCGAGCCATCTGCCCATCTAATGTGGAACCCTTGGGTATGGGAACTAGGCAGGGAGGACCCCTTTCCAGGACCCATTTCACCCCAGGGGGGGTTCTTCATCCTCACCACCCCAATCCACCTGCCTACTCTGCTCCACCGGCCCACCAGGCTGAGTTCTCCCCAACCTCTTCTTTTCCGAGCTATCCTCAAGGTGCAACAACATCCATATACCTCTGCAGACAAAGGGGGACAGTGAAAAGTTTGGATGTCCCTGAGCCTGGTGGGAGACTAGTGCCTGACTGTCCAAGACTTCTGCCAGCACATAATTAAAACTCATCAAGCACATCAACAAGAAGCAGAAAAAATCCAGCAAAAAATAATCAACCCAAATAAAACAAATAAAAATATAAGTTCACATTCATATGCAACACACACACACACACACACACACACACACACACACACACACACACACACACACACACACACACATATACACACACATACATATACATACACACACACACACATACACATGCATACATACACACACATACACACACACATACACATACACGCACACACACATAACACACACACATACACACACACACACACACACACACACATATAAACACACACACACACACACACACACACACATGTAAACACATACACACACACACACCGGTTAGGTCCACCAAATGGACAGCACTTCACCGCCCTATAGCAGCCGCCACAAAACCACGGCAGTCCTTAGTCAGAAGTAGGGGAATTTAATAACCCGTCACCATTGGCAGCACCCCAGACACAGTAAACCTCTGTACCAAGTGTTGGACTTGACTGGTCTGCCCTGTCATAGCAATAATCGGTTTATTGTTTGGATTGTGACTGACTTGCAATAGTTTGAGACGTGAATAGATTTATCCTGCTTTGGACTGCACAAATTACTACCAAATTGAGTTGTACTACACATGTTTTTATCAAGTTCATTAAGATATCTCAGGTCAAGTGCATAATCACGTTTTGCTATAACTAAATAAGTTAGTACAAAAAAGCGATACTGGTGGGAATCGAGCCTGTGATTCCACATACATGAATAATCATAACATAAACATGGTACATTTACTCAACCTTTTCTGTGATGTTATTCCCACAGTTACCTTTCTAAACTGCTGCAATGTGTTACTACACTAAGCCACACAAATGAGTAGGGAGAGGACATGGAATGTGTTGAGTGCACATTGCTAAATGCTGCATTAGCTGTAAAGTCAAACAGAAAACCTGTACCACCATCTAGAAAAGAGAGTAGTCTATAATAGTCCCCTGTGAATTCCCTTGCTCAGGAACTGATTAATGTTGTAGAAAATAAAGAAAGCTGAGTTTAAATCATTAATACCAGAAATATAGTAACACAACCTTACATTCCTGTCTACCAGTAAAACCTAGTCAGTCTGTTTCACTGATCCCCCCACCCCTACCAAGATGGAATTCATATGGGTCAGTAAACACACTCAACCATGGGTATGTGACAGTAGTACAAGAGATATTTATGGTTTTTAATTTTAAGGAATGTGCTGCAGTCCTTGATCTGCTCATGGTCAGCAGTTTAATTACAGTAAAAAAAGGGGGAGACATTTAAATTAATTTCTATGCCAGCTCTTTATTAGTGTCTGCCAGAACAGGAGGAAGCAGCCAACACTCTGCAAGCTTGTAGCTCGATGGAGGAAGCCCAGTCATGTACATTTTTCAAAGCTTGGGCAAAGTCATAGCTTAATATGTAATGCTGTCGTGTTGAGCTTTTTTTTTTTGAAATACTATATCTAAACATTTGTTCCTTGAAAGGTCAATCTCGCATTAGTAATTCTCATGATGGAGTTGTCATGTACCTAAGATCACTGTTTATTTTTCAAATAAAAAATATAGTGGTTTATCCCATTATTAGTACAAGAGAAGGATGTAGTTAAAAATCACCAGTCATTCTATTTGATCCCGTGATCTGCAGTGACCATCAGGGCAGGTGATGGAGTGCAGATAGAGAGTTTTAGAGAATTTCACAAACAATACATATGAATAATATAAATAATGTAATGCTAAAATCAGTCAGCATGGAAATCGTTACCTGTGAGTTATGGGTAAGCAAAACAAAATGAACGGATTATAAGTCTCAACAGGTTTTACAAAATGCAGCAATAATTTATTGTTCTGTATCTTGGTTAAAAGTTTACCCATGTCGAGCATTTTGGTTAAGCAGCAACTCCAAAGAGTATTCAGCTACCTTCTTCTTCACTCAGCAATACTTTATGCAAGCAATAAAACACAATGAGGTGGGTGCTGTATCCTGATAAGAGCACACCCAGGTGTGTTATAAGGCACTAGGTGCTTGCGCTAAGTGCCTTACATCTGGGAGTGCTCTTATCAGGACATAACCCACGCTTCGGAGTGTGTTATTGAGCTTATAAAATGGGTCCCCAGTAAAAACAAATTCAATAAAATGCACATAAAAAGTGTAAATAAAAGATTACAAAATATGATATTCTCTATACAAAATATAAAAAGAAGTCCTTGGCATTGTGTTGAAGTGACATGTTTGATAAAAGTAAACTAGGGGACTGTGGTGTCTCTTTATTCCCTCATCCTCACTCCAGCTCAGACACATGCACAATATGCTTTTCTTTTGTGTGTGTGTGTGTGTGTGTGTGTGTTTTTCTTTGATTAGGTAGAAAATGCCCAATGAGTTTTATTGAGAGGAGGGAGAACAGGACCTCACCAGACCCTGTATATAGCGGTTGCCCGATAAGTGTCTTTCTGGACACACACACACACTCCTCCACAATGTGATTTCTCTTTTTTCTTGAGTGTGTTTGTGTGTGTTGTATTTGAATAAGTGAAGACAAACGCAGAGACAGTTTTCCTGTGAGGAGTGGGAGCAAGCGTTCCCTCGTCAGCCGCCGTATTTTCCTAATAGCATTTTCCTGATCACAGTTGTGGCTGACGAATAGAGTGAATGTTAAAAAAGAAAATTAAAAAACACCTGGTGCAGGAGGGGGACAGGACCAGGTCTCGTGAGTTGTGGAGGAGCGGGTCTGAGCTTTATTTTAAAGCCTCGGCATGCACAATGCTCAATGGATCAGTTTCTTTTCAGAACCTGCACAGGTGAAATTCTTATTTATATATGAAGGGAAAAGATTAAAAAAAAGTGTTTCTGTGGTCCTGTTGTGCAGTGTAAATTGGGACTGCTGTAATGGACCTTGTGCTGCGGTATGGGGGTGGGTGAGGGGGAATGGGCAGACGGGCACCGGCCACACAGATCATCATTCTTGGCAGCATGATTACTTTTGTGTGGTGAATCCTGGACAGCTGAAGAGGTACCAGTTGGCAGGTTATGCCGTGATAAGGACATGACCCAAGGTACCTCTCAGCCAATCAGAACCCGGAAAATTCCTGACCCATTTCAAAAGCAAACTTAGCTCCATATTAAAGACGACATCAGCATCCACTATTCAATAGCACACTTTAACCAAGAAAAACCATATTGGTAGCACCACGCTCATGCTTGCATGAGTGATGAGCATGATGCTACCATTTTTAGGTGGGTTAAAGTGTGCTTCTAAATAGTGGATGCTGGTATCGACTGCCTTATGGAGTTAAATTTGCACAAAGTATTGCTAAGCAAAGAAGTTAGCTGAATACATTTGGGAGTTTCTGCTTTACCAAAGTGTTGGAAGTGGGTGAGCTGTCGACCAAGATACACCATAGCAAATAATTGTTGCATTTTCTAATACCTGTTTGAGACTTATGGTCCATTCATTTTGTGGTGCTGACATGTAACCACATTGTGGAGTTCCTGTGCTACTTTCACTCCCGGGGTATGTGCACACAATTTATTTGGAGAAAAAGGTGTGAGCCCCCAACTTGTGCTTTATTCCAATAAAGTATGCCTCTTGAAAAAGTGCTTCTTGCCACATTCCTCTTTGCAGGGCTGCAGTGGGCGAAGCTTTGCAGACCTATTGCAAGATAACTTTATACTTTAAGTGGGAAATAGCTCGCACTTCCAAAACTTCACTGGCAATTAGATGAACTTCAATATGAGTTGCTGAAACTTGGAAAAAAAAAGAATGGACGTGCATATCATAAGTCTGTAAGCAGGTAGTGTAATAAAAGTAAGCACTTTGGATCAGCACATGAGGTATGCTGGCTCCTTCTTTTTTGCAAGTTTAAGAAACTCATATTGAATTGTATTCAGTTGCAGTTGCAGTTTTGTAGGTGCCAGCTACCTCCCATTTGCAGTGTCACTGTTACAATTTTCGTCATACCAGCTGTGCTGATCAAGCCATACGACAGTCGCAGAGCACGTCTGTTGCACTCAGTCGGGCTCTTCGGTCCTGACCCAAAGTAAAAGTCTTGAGACTGGGAGAATAGGACTTACTGAGTGGCTCCAATCAATTTATGGTAGTTAGCCAGACACACTAACACCAGGATCACTGGCAACTGTTTTGTCAGTCAAGATTCTGCAGTCATGGGAGGTCAGAGGGTAAATAAATCAAAGGAGGGACGGGATAGAACCAGGACCCACAAACCTGTAACAGATCATTAGATGGGGATGTTAGTAAAAGAAAGGAGATAGAATCACTTGGTAGCAGTTAGAACAGCAGAAAAGGAGAAGAGGAATCCCTTTACAGAAGCTGTAGCTCCTCCTATTTTTTTTCCAGAGGGACAAATATCTGTGTGTGCTAAATCAGAGGGGAAAATGGGAGAGGGATGATCTTTGTTGAAACTTTAATCAATTGAGATTATGAAGGATTAAAATCTTTGTGTGCTAAATCAGAGGGGAAAATGGGAGAGGGATGATCATTGTTGAAACTTTAGTCAATCGAGATTAATTGCACACATTTGTGTAACTGCAGGCAGCTCTGCATCTGTGCTCCTCCAGTTTGTCTCCATTACCCCTGTAGTGACCTCAGCTGAAGCCCTATTGTTCGATTAGAATTTGTTTTAAAAGGTGGCTTGTAGAAAATGGTACTGCCCTACTGTCTTGCTGCTAGGAGCAATTACTTAATGGAATGGAATATATCAGATAGTCATGGAATTGCAATTGTCTAAAGAGTTAATGAAATGTGATGTATACTAGATTTGATATTGTAACTGCATTATGATTACATGTTTATATGGTACGTATTTTGTTGGTGTAATATTTAGTATGTTTGGATTTTATAAACAGTGAAACCTGGTAACTTGTACGTATGCAATGGGACCTCATTGGAAATGAGTTTTGCTCAATTGAGTTTTATCCTTGTTCATGATACATGAATAAAAAGTGCTACTACTACTACTACTACTACATTATTCACATAATATATTCTCTCAACACATTACAATCCCCTGTGTGGTCTGTATTCACCATCTGAGTCTGAAGAAGTCTGTGATGAGGCAGGCTGTGTACTCCTGTGCCTCTTATCTATCTTGGGGTCATGTCTGTTGAGCTTCTGCTGTATCCCTTGGTCCTCTGACTCAGTAGTCGCTTCAGGTTGTTCCTCTGGAGCTGGCTGGCACATAGCATGGTTGAGTATCATGTTGTGTAGTATGCAATAGGCAAGGAATACGGCAGAAGCTTTCTGAAGGATGTAGGCACAACTGAACAGTCAAGGCAACTGAGCTGCATCTTCAGTATGACAAAGACTCACCGATGATGTTGTGGGTAGTGATGTGTGCTGCATTATACCTGTTCTCTACAATGGATGTGGGAACAGGACAGGTGTGAGGAGCCAAGGATGCAAGTGATATGCACTATCCCCTGTGTAGGTAAACAACATGGGTAAGTGACATCATCTGCAGCATGGGGAGATTAAGGGAGGTCTTTGGGGTACACTTATCAATGAGGTGCCCCCCAGGGTTGTCCCCACTTGCAAACCTCTGGCAGAGGATGGAGTTGTGCCAGATGAAGACCCTGTGGGCCCTGACGTGGAACTGTGCTAGGGTGCTGATGATGCACCCTGTTGCATCACACACTACCTGTCAGTTGAAGTTGTGGTACCCCTTCCTCTTCACATAGGCTTCCACTCCATCATCAGTGGGTGCCTGGATGGCAACATGGGTGCAGCCAGTGGCACCAAGTATGGCTGGTTGGTGTGCAGCTCAATAGAACTGTTGCATGCTTACTATTTACTCTGCTGGTGTGATGGGGAATATGATGAACTCCCCAGAATGGGCCTGCAGGGCATCTGGGAACTGGCCCAACAGGTGCAATGTAGCAGACTGTGAGACACAGGTGTTGTCCTGCACTAGTGCCATGAAGGTTCAGGTGCCAGGAAGCCCAGTGCTGCTGTCACATTGAACTCTAGGAACATTGCATTGCTGCCCTGGGTCACTGAGGACTTCAACTGTGATTCATGCACATTATTGTCTGTTTGCAGCGTAGTGCCTTTGGGGCTTGCACCTGGGCCCAGGAGGGGTATTAGCCCTCTTCTCATCTTGCATGTCCAGCTGCATCAGGTACACAATGTGAACCATTTTGTTTTGTTTTCAGTGTGTGTGTGCATGCATATGTGTGTGTGTGTGTGTGTGTGTGTGTGTTCTGCTATGCCTCTCCCTGCCTCTGGGGTTTGCTCCAGATTAAGACTTATCAAGAAGGCTCCGGTGGCCAGGAAGCACAGTGCTGCTGTCACCCTGAGCTCTAGGGACATTACATGGGTGTCTATCCAGAGCTAGTCACACAGCAGCTCACACAGTTGCATAATCATGGGACTGTTGACACTGTACCAATCCATGATTTGCTCAACACTGACAACTCTGAGTGTGAGTTATTTTGTTTTCTGATAGAGTGCGTGTGGGTTGGTGGGTGGGTGAGTGTCTGTGTGTGTTTTCTCAATGCTTCTCCCTGCCTCTGGGGTTTGCCCCAGGTTAAGACCTGCTTTTTATATCAGTATTTGCACTGCATAATTCTTCTGAACTAGTCCATTAGTACAGCACTATATCTTTGAATATTGCACTTTGCATGATATGCACATTACACCCCCCCTCCCCAATCAGGTGCTGCATATATTAAATTTGCCCTCAACCATTAGTGCTAATGATAAAAGCAGCACTACTCTATGAATATAGGAAATGAGCACTAAATGAGCACAGTGCAAGCACTAATGATAAACGCCAGGCGCAAACCTTTTGTATATCTGGCCCTTTTTGTTCAAAGATGTTCATAACACAATGAGTGAAACATCAATAATGATGCTCACTGGTGGGTATCCCTCTCGAAAGGTCTTGGCCAACTGTAATTAATTCTCCACAAGAATGTTACGCAACTATATTGATGATTTTAGACAAAACACTTACTAAATACAATCCATCAGACATGCTTCACTCCACATGAGTCACCTTCGGGTATTTTATATGCAGTATACAATTTAGATGGCAATAAACTGCCTGAGATTCTATAATATAAATGCCTAACCTCAGTAACTTCTGTTGCCCTGGGGCTGTAGGATGCTACAGTAGTACAGTTGCACATACAGAAGTGTTGACAGCGGCACCAATACTGCAGTACATTCCTGCTGTGTCAACAAAGGTATACATCCTTTCCTAAATTAGCCCAGTACTCATGAGAATACTCAGCTGTAGCACTGTTAGTAACAGATTTATCGGGCTGGTTGGTAGGCCACTTATGCATATAAAAGTATCACTGGGCACGTTCTTAGGATGAGGTAACTGTGAACTAAAGATGAGGAGTTGTGCTGTCCTAAAGATGCAAGCTTCACCATAATACTGTATCTGTAACATGCACTCCAGCCAGACCCATAAAATTATTGGAGATCACCTAACTGTTTTTAGTTAACTTTTTTTTTCTTCTGGATGTTGAGTGGCCAGCGGGAATCTTGTTACTTTGGCACAGTATGTGAGACACTCTTACAGAAGTAAGAGTGTCTCACATGCAACTGAAGGAGGCGCTGTGATTGGTTGGGAGTGTAACTAGAAGGTATGGTATGCAGCATCTCTTATCTCGTAACCTGTTGTCACTGAAATGTGGGACGCTTCACACTGACATATGTGGGAAAATGTGAGACACTGGCCCCTCACAATGTGGGCTGACTTCTCAAACATAAAAAATACAAACTGAGGGCACTGTAGAAATTAATGTATTTATTTGCAAAAAACTTGCTTTTGATTCAGTATCATAAATTATTATGATTTTCTAAATCCTGAATTCACAATGTGATAAAATGAACATCTTTATTTGGATGGTGCCCTTTTATGTGAGATGGTATAATTTTGAGTGGTTAAATGAGGGACATCCCTCATAATGTGGGATAAGACAGTTGAGAAGTATGTTGGCATGGGTCAAACCCTCTGTCCTTGATACTACAGACCCAAATGCTGCCCCCTTTGATTAGCAGTTTGTTCCTGTTTGCAACTGCTCTTAGAGTTTAAAAGGGGGCTAAGTGGAGAGAGATTGAGATGAAAGCAGCTGTAGTCAAGGACAAACAACTAGGTAGAGGGCAGTATTTAGGCATTAGAGACAGGTATCTTGAAATTTTTTTTTTTTTTAGTTTTCACCCCAACTCTGCAAAAACAAGCAAAAGGTCTAGGCTGCCCTATTCCTTCCTGAGCAAACTCATTGTAATATCTCAGGAGGCAGTATAGCATAGTGGTTAAGGGCATTTGAGCTGAAAACCTGGAGACCTGGGTTTGAATCCCATCAGCCCCAACTTGAATAGTGGTGTGAGCCTGAACAAGTCATTTAACTTCCTTGTGCCCCCAGGTTGCACCTGGAAAAAAGCTCTGGCTTAGTGTGCCTTTCCTGGTTAAACTATTTCCCCTTGTCTGGTGCATTTTAAGCCCTGAAACTGGGACCCAAAAAGTATCATTCAACACTATCATTTTCCTGCTTTCAGTGTGGGCATATCGGACCTTCAAGGGTTTGGATGTGTGCCTTCCCACTAAAAACTGCCTTAGCATGATGCCCAGATTTCTGGGGCCCAGTTCTGAAGCTAGCCTGCCTCTCCAATACACATTTGTGCTTCCCCTGTTTCAGGATGCTGCAGCAACCACTGCTGATCAGTTGGATTTAACATGTGATAGGCACTTGCCAAATTAATAGCAGCTGCTTTAATATATCCTTGTATCGCCCACTGCTGACTTGTCCTTGATAATAATAAAATATCTGGTAGTCATAAACTTGGAAAATTCCAATTTATGGCTTACTTTCTTTATGAACTATGTTCATGGAAACACACTAACCCCACAGTGACCATTCACAAACTGGACAGCAATGTAAGGCATCAACGTGTTGTCTTGCACTACGGCACATTCTGAAACCAGCTGCCTAACCATCATCTCATGTAGGATATTAGAACATATTGCAATACTGATAATAAAATGTATGCGCAGAGTTTGTGCTGTTTCCCAATTCCAATTAAAATAAGGGAAAGCTGGCATTCAGGATGCAAGCATTTGGTGAACCTGGCTGTGGCCTCAAACAACTTACACTGAACTTTTTAAAAGACAAAATGGAATCAATAAGCATGTTCAGTGACTGTGACCTTGAGAGGGTTTCCTAATTGAGGCTCTTTATACATGTCCTGAATTTAAGGCAGCAGAACATCAGCAGCACAGTGCAGATTAGTATGCAAGGTCTGTCTTCCTTGAGTGTACTAATAAATTATTACTTTTTTTATTTCTGTTTTCACTCCAACTCCGCAAAAAGAAGCAAAAAAACGTTTAGGCAGCCATATTCCTTCCAGAGCAAACTCATTTTAAAATCTCAGGTCATTCTCTGACAATACAAACATCAAGTCCAAAAAAACAGGATGAACTCTTCTTCTTCCGTACTTTGATTTGGTCACCAATGAACATTACCAACAGCAGTGTTTCATGGCTGCTCACCATTTCATCAGGCCAACTACGCTTATACTCTGGTAAAAAGATTTTAAAATGAGTATTTAGCACCATGTAATATTTTTACTGTACTTCACCATGGTGCCATCATCACCAAGTCTGTATATTACTGATATTGAAATTGTCACTATGCCTATATGCACATTAATCAAGCTGCACTTTTTGAACAACTACTCATTTCACCCAGCGAGTTCACAAACATCCCCACTGTTATTCTGTATTCATATATGGTTTTAAAGATTATATACATGTTCACCAAGCCATAAATTCACCATCTTCTGTCAAGCCCAAAGGATGTATTATTTTTTCAACATTCAATTCTTTAACTAAAATAACTCATTTTCCAGTATACTTCGTTGCTCGCTAGACAGTACCACATTTTTTATATGCCTTCATCTCTTTAAGCCAATTGTTAGAGTGTTTTCCCTCTGTACCTGTTGCAAAAACTATATAATACTTATTTCAATATGTTTTTTCTTTATCAGCATGACAAATGGTACCCTCCATGGAACCAGCATACCTCTATAGGCTTTATTCTTTGATTAGTGGGACTGCCCCATCCCTTCATCTAGTTTTCTTCCTCATGAGTTTCTCTTGACTCAGTATGTGCCCTATTTTAAATTAATGCCAGATTTCAGATAAAGTCCTTAATCTATGTTTAAACCCCATTCACCTTGTTTGCTCAAACTAATTACTTGGGTATTCAGAAGAACTCACTGTGTTGACCCGCCATCCCCTATAGCATTCTCAGAGCAGCATAGTCAGTGAGCATGCACAGCTAAATACTGCATTCAAAGGGCAGGGGGTCTCTGGCATCACCAATGATGACTTGGCAGCACTACCTTTGCCATTGCCACATACCCCAAGAATCTCAGCTGCTACAAACTCCCCTGATAAGTTTTGGAATTTTAAAATCTTTCTAACAGAGTATAAGCATAATTGGCCTGATGAAATGGTGAGTGGCCATGAAATGTTGCTGTTGGTAATGTGCATTGTGACCAGATAAAAATAAAGAAGAAGAAGAGTTCATCCTGTTTTTTGAACTTGATATTTGGATTGTCACTGGATGACCTGCGACTTTAAAATTAGTTTGTTCTGGAAGAAGTTGGGTAGCCTGGATGTTTTGCTTGCTTTTGCAGCACTGGAGTGAAAACTGAATTAAAAAAAAAAAAAAAGTAATAACCTCTTTGTACACTCAAGGAAGTCAGACTCCGCATATTAATCTCCACTACTTGTCTTGTGGTGCATCATATCTGCTTCAGTTACCCTGCTGTTAAACTTCTGCCTTGCCAGAAGTGTGCCAGAGTTGTGCCCCTCCACAAAACAGGCCCATTATGGTTCTTCTTGTCCTCTTCAAGGTTCTTGAAAAGTACATTTACTCGCAGCTGACTGAGCATTTCAGTCTCCACAATCCGCTCTCTTCCATGCAATCTGGCTTCAGGGTGGGGCTTTCCCACATATCTTCATTGCTCAGAGTCACCAACTACAATGCATTCCACTTGTATGCAATTCAGATTTATGTAATTTTTGGATGTATGTACATAATATTAATGTCACATTTTTCCCCCTCTCTCTACCAGCATAAAGTGACTGGATGCATGCAATGTTATTTTCGGTTGTAAGCACACGTTTTAGCCAGGCTTCAAAGACTTTTCAATGGCTCTGAGTGCTGAGTTGATAGTTGGCTTGCCTCACACAAGTTAATAAGCTCATTAGTGGAACCTCAGTAACTTATCTGTCCTAACGAGGTGTTAATTAGCTTCCTTTGCTTTATAATGTATGTGGCTGTTTCACATCTTAATCCCCTGCACTCACAATGGAGACGGTATCACGCAAGGTTTTAAGCCTGGAACAAAAAGTCATACTCATTGAAAGGTCTGAACAGCCAGGCATGACAAGAAAAGAACTAGCCATAGAGTTTGGCATAAATCTTTCAAGTGTCTGCAGAATATTACAAAATAAGGAAACACTGCACAATGACTAGACAAAGGGCTGTAACAAGGAAAGGAAAAAGAAAAGGGAAAGGAAGGGAAAGACGGGTGAGTTGAGGAAGCCCTATTAAGATGGTTCACCCTGTCCCAGGATCATGGTGTGCCCTGTCTGGCCCTATTCTATTGCAAAAGGCCAAGCAACTTGCATAAACAATGGTGATTGAGGATTTCAAACCTACTGCTGGGTGGCTTTCGAGGTGGAAAGAAAGAAACCAGATCCGCTACCACCGTGTACACAGTGAGAAAGCTATGTCAGACTTTGTGTCTCTGAGGACTGGCTAATGAATGTGCTGCCTGACATTCTTCAGGGGTACTCATTGAGTGACATTTATAATCGAGGCACATCTGGAGGCTATCGCGGCTAATTTTTTTTCTCTTCATTTTTTACCAGGAAATGACTGGGCACAGCCTTTTTTCAATCATGCCTGACATAAAAGTACAATGCAGTCACAAAAACAATCAGACATTGTACAAACCACAATCACATTATACATTACAATTACATAAATTATTGTCATAGTAACAAAACTTTCAGTAAGGGGACTTCCGGCGATGCACCGTGCCGTGTAGCAGCTTCCCTATGGAGCTCCAACCACCTGTTCCATTTTAGCTGCTTAATTATCAAACTACGCTACTTCGTTTTGCATTAATACGCATTGGAAAGTTGCAGGTACATGTAGAAGCACGTTATACCATCCAGAATGGAGGCAGATATGAAAAAGAATCTACCAAAGCGCATGCCGCCGGTGACGCCTGAAAAGGCCCCAAAGAAGCCTCGTGCTTCCAACTCCACCCTGAGCACTGACACCAGTACCAGCACCAGCCCTCCCTCCACGGATAGTGAACTGCTTACTTTACAGCGGTTCCTAGAGGAGTTTAAGCCTTTCAGGGAGGATCTTCATACCTTAACAACAGACTTCAGCTCCCTTACTCTGAAGCTGGATGAGGTTGCGCAAAGAGTCACGGACAACTCAGCTCGAATCTTCTCGCTAGAAAAGTGACAGGATAAATTGGACCCCAAACTTGCCATCTACAGACAATCCCTTATTAAACTTGAGTTAAAAGTGAAGGATCTCGAGGGGCGCAGTCGGAGGAACAAAGTTGTCATCATAAGTCTCCCTGAAGGGGAAGAGGGGCATGACCCGATCAAATTCATTCAAAAGCTGGTAGAGAAGTTAGCTGGCCCCTCTCCCTTCAGTGCTAATTATATTATAGAAATGCACACAGAGCTCTGCGCCCCAAGCCAGCCCCAGGGTCCCCTCCACATACGGTTATATTTCGATTCCTCAACTTCCTGGAAAAACAACATTTTCTAAACAAGATCAAAGAACTTCAAGACATCATTTGGGAAGGAAAACGCCCGAGAGTTGCCCAGGATCTCCCAGCTTTGGTCTGCAAGAAAAGAACGGCCTTCCATCCTATGGTAGTTAAGCTAATAGCCGCCGGCATCAAGTTTCGGATGGTATATCTGGCAAAATTAAATGTTCTCATTGCTGGTGTATGGGCTACCTTTGATGACCCTGAATCTGCTTTGGTGCAATTGAAAACCACTTTCCCCGATTTATTCAAGAATCCCTGAGAAAGCAACGAGGTGTGCGGTTGGAAGATGGTTTTCTGTTATCGTAGGCTGAAGGGGAGATCTGTATTCCTGACTGCAGTTGCTAAGCCCGAAACTTAAGGGGTTTGGAAACTTAAGAGGCTGGACACTTTTATTTTGTGGCCGATTGTATACAGTGGATGGCTTAATTACGAGGCTATTTACCTCCTCTCACGCTATCAGTCACTATTTCTATACTTACAACAAGAAGATGGGAAGATGAGCAAGATTATGGTGCATTTCGTAGTGCCAGAAAGAGCTTGTTGCTGTCTCTTCAAAGCGTTTTTTTCCTCGCTGACACTCCCATGTTGTCACCACTAGAGGAGGCTCTTCCTTCATAAATGCTGTCTGTCTCAATGCACTGCTGCTAGACCAACTAGCCATTTCAACACCGCATTGTTTATGTGGACTTCCCAGCATAGTTACTGTACCAGTGCCTGTTTGTTCCATTACTAGGATGAATTGCCAATTATTGTATAAATAGGTGTTTATTATTTTTAAAACAGGAGGGGAAAAGAGGGGAGAAGGGACAAAGAAGAATGCCATTACTCTCTGAATGATGCCCGAGTTAGCTGGAGATTCAGAGAGAGTAGGTACCCTTATGATACCATGCGAAAGTTGATATTGGCCCCTCCCCTCCCTTTTTTTTCTTCCCAAGGGTAGTAATGTGCTGGAATTTGACGACCTAATTGCCTGCCAGTTTGTCCTATAACCTGTGTAGTTACCTGTTGTGGTAGAGCAATAGTTTAGGTTACTTTCTGGTCCATTTTGCTTAGACCAGCTTTCATATTCATTTTACATTAGTGTGTTAGTTACATTAATGGCCGCAGTAAATCACTGGCCTTCGTTTTGAATATTGCTGCTGATTTGCGTATAGCTTCACAGATTGGAGAGTTAATTTTCAACACATTGTTTTTATATTTTCAGCCACTCCAATACAGTAAATTCCTTTTTTAGTGTTTTAATCATTAGATCTTAGATAGTGTTACTTGTTACTGTCGCTACCTTATATAGTTAGGTTTTGTTAGAGTGGCTGGAGCGAAAGGGAAAGGTTTTGGGGCATGATGCTGAAGGCAAAACGTAGAATGTGGGGTTGGAGGATGGGTTGGGGGAAGGTCTTTAATGTCTATACTGATTAATGATTATGTGGGTAGATTACATGGGATTGAAGGGGGGAGATGGGAGGGTAAGTTCACACAGTGGCATGTGGCAGAGTATGCTGTTTGTTATTTGCCGCATATCTCGACCAATTTTTTGCTCGACATGGCTGGGACAATGAAGATAATCACTTAGAATGTGCGGGGGGCCAGACGAAAAATTAAACAATACCAGATTCTTAAACATCTAAATCTTGTGGCTGCAGACATCGTGTTTTTGCAGGAGTCTCACATACTTAATTCTGAGGCCACGCAGTTCCGCAGGCAGCAGATGGGTCAATGCTTCACGGCAGAGGGCAACACCCAAAGCCGCGGAGTTCTGATCCTATTGCGCAGGTCCATACCATTTGCTCCTACCCAAATTATAGCAGATCCTGAAGGACGCTACGTCTTCAAGAGAGGCAAGTTTCATACCAAAGAAATTATCTTGGGCAGTGTCTATTCTCCCAATATTGATACACCCAGTTTCTTTATACATATTCTCAACATCCTTTCCCCATTTTTGCAGATCCCATTAATAATAGGAGGGGATTTCAACCTCGTTTTTCGACCCTCAAATGGATTACTCAGGTAAACCTCACAAAGGGCTTTCCCTGACACAACGGGCACTCCAAGACTGGATAGACAGTGTCGGATTGGCAGATATCTGGTGTATTCTTCACTCTTCGGATAGAGAATTCACCTTTACATCCTCGGTACACCTCTCGTCCTCCTGTATTGATTACATACTGATTTCCCAGTCCTAAATCTCAGGAGTGATAGACTCAGTTATACTCTCAGGTCCGCTTTCTGACCATTCACCAGTTTCTTGTTCGATTTCTCTGGCTTAGCTGCCCACAATAGGTGGGCGATGGAAGGTTAATAATCAACTTTTAAAGATCCTGGATTATAAAACATACATATCCAAACACATTTCCACTTTTATGGATATTAATGCCGGCTCTACCGGAAAACCAGACATTGAATGGTGCTCCTTGAAAGCCTATCTTAGAGGCTTATTGATCGGTTTAGCAACCAAAAGGAAAAGAACTCAGGATGAATGTCTTAAATTCTTATTGTCTCAAATTTGGGCCATAGAGCATGATTTATCCCCCCAATCCTCAGATCAAATCAGGGAAACCCTAGTGAAACGCAAGGACTCATACTTGAATCACCTAAGAGAAAAGGCTGAATTTATCATTCTGAAAACTCAGGCTTGTCATGTAGATCAAGGGGATAAAGCAGGGCATCTCTTGGCCCTCAGACTTAAACAGCTGGAATCTCACAGACTGATTGCTGCAGTTTGCTCGCAAGAGAATGATACCCTTATGACATCCCCATTGGATATAACTTTGGAGTTTAGGAGTTATTATGCAAAGCTGTATAGTCCCATGGAAAACCCCCCATCTTCTTCACAATCAGTCTCTTATTTTACACTGACCTCCTTACCTGTACTTTCGGACTTACAGAAGTCTTCCCTAGTTGCTCCCATTACCTTAGAGGAGATACTTAGGGTTATTCAGGATTTGCCTTCGGATAAGACACCTGGTCCGGACGGCTTCTCCTCTAATTTTTATAAAGCTTTCACACCGCAATTAGCACCTTTCCTTCTCTCATTATTTCAGCATGTTCTTTCTGGGCAGGTATCAGATGAGTCTTTATTTGGAGCCTTAATTACCCTAATACTGAAGGAAGGTAAGCCTCCCGAGAGGGTCCAGAGCTATAGACCGATCTCTTTCCTCAACCAGGATCTTAAGATTCTAACAAAACTCCTGGTGGACCGGCTGAGTCTTGACATGCAAGATATTATAGGCCTGGAACAAGTAGGTTTCATGAACGGCAGATCCTCAGTTAATCATTTTAGAACCCTTTCGCATGTCTTCTCAGCTTCCAGGGATGCCGATTTTCCCACTGTTCTGATTTCCCTTTGACGTTGAGAAGGCATTTGATAGGGTGGACTGGAATTTTTTGTTTGAATCACTCACAGCATTTGGGTTCCCCTCTCTCTTCATAAAGTGGATAGGTGTCTTGTATAAATCCCCCACAGCATGGGTTGTGTGTAATGGAATACTGTCTGACCCCTTTTCATTGCATGCTGGTACTAGACAAGGGTGCCCTTTATCCCCCTGCTGTTTAATATTTATTTGGAGCCTCTTATCCGGAGGATTATGGCAAATACAGAAATTTGGGGTATAAGTATCTAGCAGCAAATGGTTAAAGTCTTGGCTTACGTGGACAACCTGCTCCTTCAAATATCTCAGCCCGATACATCTATACCTGCCCTACTTACCACCCTGACAGAATTCAGTTCTATGTCCAATTATAAATTAAATAAAGACAAGACGGTGGTTTTTCCCTTGAATCACAAAGCGTTACAGCCAGCGGCCTCCTCAGCGGGCTTCTCTTGGCAGACCAACTCATTGAAATATCTGGGTTTGAACCTGTCTAGGGAACCGACTAGGTTTACAATTAAATCTCAACCCATTAATATCCACTATTAGACAAGATCTTAAGAGATGGGCATTACTTCCTCTATCTCTCTGGGGTAAAATCAATATCATCAAAATGAACGTTTTCCCATGGCTATTTTACCCATTAAACCTTTCGAACACCTGGTTACCATTGACATGGTTTAAAAAGATACATCAGATGTTCTCAGCTTTCATTTGGTCTGATAAGAAACCCCGGATAGCCTATGACAAGCTTTTGGCACCGAAATTGAATGGGGGACTGCGTCTACCACAATTAGGACTTTACTACTGGGCTAGTCATGCAAATAAGTACCTGCAATGGCTAAGGGTGGATCATCTCCAATTGCTGCAGTCTTTCACGCCTATATGGCTCAAAATAGAGAGTATCTTATTACAAACCCATGGACTATTCCCTGTTGCATTACTACATGTTAATTTAAAATCTCTGCCTTCTGCACTTAAACATACTCCCATTGCATTAACTATTCATATCCACTCCCAGCTCTGTTCGTTCCTAAAATATAAGCACACCATGGACCCATCTCAACCTTGGTGGGGTAACCCTAACCTTACAATTGATGGCAAGCCACTTCAATTGAGATGGATCCCCCAGCTAGGGGATTGTCCTCTCTCTTTCTTTCTGAAGACTGATGGCTCGTGGTTAACTTCACCTGAAATCCTTAACAAATCACAAGCTCTGAACTCTGTGATTTTTAAAATATTTCAATTACGTCACTTAATAATAAAATCCTTTGGCAATGTCCCACCCGAACTCCCAAACCCATCCTTGTCATGCTTAATTCCCCAGGTGGGCCTCTCTCATGCTGTTTCCAGACTGTATGAGATAATCCACAATTGGAAATGGCCCGACTGCCTTGGGCCGACTTCCTACTGGTCCCCACTTTTTCCCAATCAAGATTTTCATTGGCCCTCTCTATGGAAGAGCTGTCACAAGTTTGTAATGCAAGACAGGCTTCAATTAATACAATTTAAAATTCTGCATAACCTTTATTATTCACCCCCGAGGATGGCTAAATTGGGTCTGCTCCCTTCACCCACATGTACCAGATGCCTGCAGAGTGAGGGTAACCTACTGCATATCTTTTGGGCATGCCCCAAGATAGTCCCCCTCTGGACTATCATTAAACAGAAGGCCAACCCCCTTTTGGGTTTATCAGATCTATTTACAGCTGAAATCTGTATTTTGGGGGATCTTTCCTCAGTTACTGTTACCAACAGAAAATATCATATAACCCTCATTGCTATGTCGGTTAAAAGACTGGTTTTGAGGCACTGGAAAGATACAGCTGAAATTTCTTACAGTGAATGGTTACAGGAGTTGTTGGCTAATCTTCGCCTGGAGAAGACAATTGCTAGTTTACATAATCAATCACAAAAATTTCTCAAGAAATGGGGTCCTCTCGTTACTCTGTACTCTTCAGAAGTCATAAAGATCTTGCATCTTTAATAGACAGCTTCACACCAGATAGATCTGCTCTGTGAAGGAGAGGGGTTAGGGTGGTGGAGGGGGGAGTTGATCTATTCCCAATTTATGCAAAATTATTGTATAGTTGATGCACAAATGTAACAGTAGATCTTCTCTCTGTAATTGTGTAATAATGAATAAACTTTGAATTGCAAAAAAAAAAAAACTTTCAGTAATTTTTTAAAGTGCATAATGTTGTTAACTTTCTTAACCAACATTGATAGATTGTTTAAAAGTGTTGGTGCATACCAAGTAAAGGATTGCCTGCTTAAAACTAGTGTTGTCACCACACGATAAAAAAGCATATCTATATTCTGCCTAGTTACATATGAACCTTTGTGACACAAAAATTTGTTTGATAAGCTGGAAGATATAGATCTTTGATAGATTGTATAGGCAAAAACTGCCGCAATGTAATCAATATGTTGGGCAGGTGGCAGGATATTTATTTTTTCATACAGTAGGCAGTGATGTGTTCTAATTGAAACCCTTAGTCCGAATCTGCAAATACTGTTTAATATACTCTAATACCTTTTTAGAAATGCGGTACCTTGATTCATAAATAAGACTGCTCCATAGTCCAGTATTGACAACAGTATTTGTTTCGCTATTACCATATGTGCTTTGTTGGTGAGGGCATTGATGGTCCTATAAAGGAAACACAATTTTTGATGGATTTTTTTTTCTAGTGTTCTCTAAGTGCTCAATTAAGCTCAGTGAGGGGTCCAAATAAATACCTAGATACCTGATCAGCTGAACCTTGAAGATGTCATCCCCTTGACTACCCTTGATGACCAGGTTGCCCCCAGCTCCAGCCAGCCTCCAAGACATCCCAAACAGCATCACATTTGTTTTTGTTTTTTTCATTTAGTTTCAGCTTGTTCCTCAAAAGCCAATTTGTCAGTCTGTCATAATCATACTGCAGGTCCTGTTGTACTTCTGCAAGAAACTGGCCAGAGTGGAGAACAACTGCGTCATCAGCATAAAGAATACATTTTGTTCTTTAAAAGCATCTGGAAGGTCATTAAAAAGGGTCCCAACACTGAGCCCTGAGGAACGCCTGACTTCACTTGCAGTGGCTCAGACAAGGAATCACCTGTCCTTACCCTCTGTACCTTATTTTCAAGATAACTGTTGAATCATTCCAATCTGTTTCCAGTTATTCCAAAGGAATGCAGTTCCTGCAGCAGCATATAGTGATCCACTAGATCAAAGACTGTGGTCAGGTTGACAAACACTGCACCAGTCATTAAACCTTTATCACTAGCATCATGTACAGTGTTTGCCAACTCAACCAGAACCGTTGCTGTCCCATAATCTGGTCTAAAACCATGCTGCTGCTCGAAATGGAGCATTAACTGCTTCAAAATGCATTTTTCTAATAGCTTCCCCATTATAGGGAGAGAGAAATCAGCCTATAATTTGCTGCATTAGTCCTGTTCCCCCATTTTGAAAATTGGGGCTCTGAAGGATTCTTTCCAAAGTGAGGATACAATGTCCCTAGTTATTGAGATATTAAACAAATAAGTTATGGACCTGAAATTTCAACTGCCACCAATTTTAGTGTCCTTGGGAAAATCTTATCTAGTCCACAACCTTTCTTTTCATCCAGCTTATGGAGCAGACCCAGTACATCTTCTAAGAGATTGGGAGCAAGGACAAACCCTCCATCTCCTTGCCTCACATCTTGTTTTCAAAGTAATTTGTAATTTTTTTTTCAATTGTATTTGTCCTAACCTCATTTCCTTCTGTCTGATGAATTAAAAATGTATTTAAATAATCTGCTTTTTCCTTCGGTTGAGTTTTAACAAATTCCCATCTATCAGGCACTGTAACTCTGACCTACTTTTAGGATTACAAATATTTTGAAAAGAAAACCAGAACAGCCTTGGATCCTTTCATGTTTTTAGTTGTTTCTATTGGAAATACTTAGATTTTGCCTTCTTTATTTCTTTTTTCACTAAGTTTCTTTTATGTTTAAAATCAGTTAAATGTACTGGGTTTTTGGTTTTTGTGTATAGTTTTTTTGCCTTATGTCTTAACTTCATTAAGCTCCGCAATTCCTTTTTGAGCCAGGGAGAGTAATCTCCCTTGACCCTTTGTCTAGTCCTAGGGGTATTTTTCTCAACAAGGGCCTGTAGTGTTTCTGTCAATCAGACTGCAGCCAGTTCAGGGTGGTCAAATTTTTCTATTCTTTTTAAGTCTACCTCTGCTAAGTCCCTCAAAAATGTATCCACTGCCAGTTTTCCAGTGTTTCTCCCATCTATTAATTTAGGGTGAACTTTGTCTTTTTTTGATTTCCTTATGCAAAGCAGGGGACAATGGTCCAAGATAGAGTCAGACATAATTTCCCATTGCTGTATGTCATTTGGTTGGTTAGTTGCCAACCAATCCAAAGTTGTGTGATTCCCTGTTTTATAATTGAATCGTGTGGGAACAGTAACAAACTGACTCAGTATATACTCAACCAGTTTGTTAGCATACCTGGTTTTTCCACGCTCCCTCCAATCCATATTCTGGTCCCCCACCAACACATGCTCTCTACTATTTTCATGCTGGGAGACCATACCTTGAAAGAATCGTAAATCTTCACCTAAGCAGTCAGGTGGCTGATAAAAACAAGTTATATTTAAATGTTTTTTTGTTGTATTTTCCAAACATCAGTTTTATTGTCAAGTACTCAATATGATTGTTGAAAGTACCCTTTTCTACTTCCTGCCCTACAAATTTGTCTTTAACGTAGAATAGAACCCCTCCTCCTCCTCCTCCTCTCTTCTTGCCTGTCCTGTCCTGTCTAAATATTCTGTAACCATTTATGTACAAATGATTATCTGATACTTGTGTTTTTAACCAAGTTTCACTTAACCCAATTACATTAAGCCTTTCAGTTTCCATCCAAGCTTCCAATTCAGAGAAGTGAGCCTGCACACTCTGTACAGTATATTCAAGTATGCCAGTTTCAAACCCTTAGTACTCCAGTTCCCTCCACTGGTATAGGAAGGGCATCTATTAGATGGAAATAGAGGGCTGGGATTGAGCTGTATGTCTAGAGCCATTACCAAGAGTAAACATAACACTAACTTGTTCACACAATTAGCAGGTGTTCCTACCAGTCTATGTCTAGCCACCCCAGTTTTGTCACTAGTCTTACCGGACATGCTTACAGATCAAAAAACTGCTGATGTTTCAGATAACAAAAATAAAACAGCTCCTGAGTCATGATAGTTAAAACTAGCCATTAGTAATTTATCCTGCATGCTGGAGGCCTCTGTGTCCTTCCTTGGGCACTGGTGCCCTTCCAGCACATGTATCCCATGCACATACCCTGTTGCTACATAGACTACCCATAGTAGTAAAAGTCCAAGAACCAGCTGACCAGTATTACCCATTGTACTTCAGTATGAATTGTAAGTAACAGATTTAATTTTATAGCAGCCTCCCTCAGTAGACTCAAGCAGGTGACTCGTGCCACTCCTGCGTGAGCCACTCATGTGCAGCCACTATGTGGGCAGCCACTAGCATGGCTGCACCTTGGTACTGAGTGTCTCTGCCCCCTGTGTCACCTGACCTGCAGCACCTCCCAGTAGTCCCCCCCCACTTACCAGGTCGGTGAAGATCTAGGTAGAGTAGTAAGCAAAGCCAAATCACAGCATATTTTAAAAACGAAGATGAATGTCACTACCTGCTAGATTAAATGTGAGTACATTATTAACTTTAAGTCAAGTAATGCTGCTTTGAACATGTGTTTTAATGGTTTTTTAACTTCTTTTAACTTGTGCAACCATTAAATACCTTTCTTATTCAGTACCTGAGTTTCCGGTCCTCTGATTTTTGGTTTTTTGGTTGTGTGCACATTTTGCTTGTATACAGACACAGATGGTCCAAAGGGTGTGCATACAAGCAGAATCCACTGTTTCTCCAAAGAGCCATCCATAATGGTCTACTCACTGGGGATTTCCTCATGGACCTCTCCAAGGACTTGTTGGATCATACAATAGTCTTGCTCAAGCTCAAGACCTTAGATCTCAATCAACCAGCCATCAAATAGTTAGAAAAAAGAGTGGTCTAGAGTATGGCAACTTGATTTCAATGCAAACAAGCATTTGTCAATGCTGAATGTTGTCTCGCTGGCATTGGCATTGGTAGTGCCAGAGTTAGAGATGCATTATAGGAATGGTAGTGAAGTATTGAAGTGACTCTAACCCCACCCCCACCCTGTAGAGACTGACAGGCATTGGGGTGTGCCTTTGGGTCATCAGCTATAATGCTCATGCCATTGTACCTCACCCTACCCAGTAGACACTGACTGGTGTTGTGGTGTGCTTCGGGGTCTTTGGGCATTATACTTACCCCATTCCATAAGGAAATATGCTGAGGTGGGTGCAGTATAGGAGAATGGGGTGAACTTTTAGGCCAAACAGTGCAAGGCACACCACGATGCCTGTCACTGGTTGCAGGTTGGGGGTGGGGGTGGAATGGAGTGAGCATTACAGCCAATGATCCCAAGTGACACCCCTGATGCCTGTTAGTCTCTACAGGTTGGGGTGTTACAGTTGGAAGCCATAACACCGTAGGCATGTGTTGGTATTTTCACTCCAAATTTTCAACATGGGCTGTTTGTGAGCCCATCTCATGAAAAGCAGCACTATCAGTTTGTTAGCTAGTTACTGCTATCTTACTGCTCCCATTCTCCATATATTCAACCTTTCTATCACTTCTGCCGTAGTTCCATTATGCTGGAAATCCACTCATATCATACCCTTATTTAAATCAGGCGACCTATGCGACTTAAACAATTACAGACCAATCTCAATCTTGCCTATCCTTTCAAAAGTCCTCAAAAAATTGATTTATATACAATTGAAGAATCATCTGGAAACCTACTCTTTCCTCAATCCAGTCTAATCAGGCTTTCCCTCTAATCATAGCACCATTACTGCACTAGCTAAAGTCATCGATGACTGGATCTCAGCCAAGGATGCTAAAAAAATTACGGGTGCAGTATTCTTAGATTTGAGTCAAGAATTCAACACCATTACCCATACTCTAATTGTGAACAGCCTGACCAATATTGGCACTACCCTAGCTATTACCAAATGGTTCTCCAGTTACCTATCAGGTAGGATGCAGAAAGTCAAAGCTGGTGGGCTGTTCTCTGCCTCCTTACCAGTTACTAGGGGAGTCCTGCAAGGTTCCATCTTAGGTCCTATACTCTTCTCCCAACATATCAACAACCTCGATTCTCAAATAACCAGGTCAATCTTGCATTTCTTTGCAGACAATACAGTTTTGTATACATCCAGCCATACAATATCTGAAGTCAGGGATATACTTCAAGTCATTTTCGCACAGCTAGAAACAAATCTCATCAATACCAAACTCCTCCTAAACTCTAAAAAACTAAGGCCATGATTTCCCCCCAATACTTCCTTCATCACCCTCACCGTACCACCTAAAGACTTTATCGTTACATCCCTAGGTGAACCACTGGAAGTTGTCTCTAAATTTAAATACCTTGGCTTTTGGTTAGACAACAAGATCTCCTTCAACGAGCACATTGACAACCTGTCCAGAAGATTAAAAGCTAGACTAGGCTTCTTTTTCTGAAATAGGTCCCTCTTTCCCCTGGAAACCAGACTCAGGCTTGTTCAGACCACCTTCCTCCCTTTACTTGACTATGGGGACATATTATACACTTCTGCAGCAATTACTAACCTAAACAAATTGAACATTCTTTATCACCGTGCCCTGCGTTTCATTACAAACTACCCATACCAAACCCACCATTGTGAACTGTAGTCAGCTGTTGGTTGGACTTCACTTATCATTAGTTGCACACTCCATGCTGGCACTTGGACCCTAAAACTTCTTCTGAATAAATTACCAAGCTATTTAGTAGCACTTATCTGTGCTGCCCACAGCTCTTATTTCCTTAGGAAATCAGATTTTATCCTACTCGACGCACCTAAGACTCATACTTCCTTTGGCAGATGAGCCTTCTCAAGTGCCCTACCAACTATTTGGAACCAGCTGCAATCTGCTCTGAAACTATCCAGTGTAGTCTCAGTAAATTTCTTCAAAAAACTGGTGGCTTCAAATATAAAGGACACCAGTAACTGTTTCTAAATTCCCTCCCTAGCTTTCCCCTTACTTCCTTAGTTTATTCTCACTACACCACCTTCCTTAAACAATTTGTACTAATTTTTTTTGGTTTTGTTTTTCACCCAGGACTGTTTACCCATGTACCTTGTAGGACCCTGTCCGCTATTTATGTATTGTTATGTTATTGCCTGCATTGTATATTTGTTGTAACCATGCAGCCAGGACCTCCTTGTGAATGAGCTTGCTCAATGGAGCTTTCCTGCAATAAACTTGAACTAAACTGACTTGAACTTGCTGAAAGGTGGTTTTGCACAGCAGTTATGCCATTTGGTGATGCAGGGATGAAAACACATTTTGGGCAGGATGTGGAAAATGACATCTGTATAGTTCATGAGGAGGCTAAAAAAAATGGCAACGTTGAAAATCTGGAGTGAAAATTATGAAAAATTGGTGAAGTCATGAGCATGCATAGAAACTGCACAACACACGTCCATCACCCAATTATTTGGGGCATTTTTTAGCCACATTTTCAACATAGGCATTTTGGGACCTCCCCTCATGAACAGTGGTACTGTAATTTTGTTAATCAGCTCCAAAAGTTGATTTCCCACAGCGGCCACGCCATTGTGTGAGACCAACAAGAAGGCGGCAGGTGAGAGCTGCATAAAATGCCAGTATAATATCCAGTTGGGACATTCTTTGGGAGAACTGCTTTGCTTGAATTAAACGCCTGTTACAAGCTGTACTTTTTACTACTGCTGCTAATTGAGTGCCTGTTTTTACTCTGGGTTTGAATGAACTGCACCTGAAACTCTGTCATTCTGCATGAGGGGGTTAGTGATTGAATGAACTAGGGGCTCCAGCACTATAAAGCCTTGCTCTGATCCCCCCCGAAGGTGCCCAGTGACTGTGTGAGACCAACAAGAAGGCGGCAGGTGAGAGCTGCATAAAACACCAGTATAATATCCAGTTGGGACATTCTTTGGGAGAACTGCTTTGCTTGAATTAAATGCCTGTTACAAGCTGTACTTTTTACTACTGCTGCTAATTGAGTGCCTGCTTTTACTCTAGGTTTGAATGAACTGCACCTGAAACTCTGTCATTCTGCATGAGGGGGTCAGTGATTGAATGAACTAGGGGTTCCAGCACTATAAAATCTCGTGCCAATCACTGGCGCGAGCGCTGTGGTGCGAGCAACGTGAGTGGCGTGAGCGCGGCTCGGTAGAGAAATTGCTTTGACTTGTTTGGCAGTAAGAAGCTTAATTATGGGGTCTGTTTTGTATATATGCTTGGGGGTTGGTTTGTATGGGGATTAATAATCATGAGTACCTTTGAAGATAAAGAAGTTAGAGGTGATATGATGAAGTTATCAGGTATGTATTTTATGGGAAATGTTTGATTTAATTGTGAAGATGGATTCGTTCAGAGAAGGAATCACTTTACAAATGAATCCCGATATTATCAAAAGAGTTCTTGTGTTAAGCATGGTTTTTGTGGGTTAAAAGTAACAGGAAGTACAAATATGTTATGTTTAATGCTGTTAATTCAAAGTGGGATATTGAGTTAAATCCAGGCCTAATTATAAAAATTAAGCAGCTTTAGATGGTTCATGAGAACTTAGAAGCATAGTCCATAAAATGGATGAGTATAGGGTATGGGCAACTAAAACTGAGTATGATTTATTAGCAGTATCAGAAACATGGTTACATACAGGTATAATGCAGGAAGAAATTCAACTTTCAGGATTTTCTATAGAACGTGCAGATAGAGGTAAAAGGGGAGGGGGGGTGATGTTGTTTATTAAGAATACTCTTGGCTCCTATAAAGTACTGTTAAGTATGAACAAGGAAGGAATTGATCGTCTTATTATTGAATTAATTGTGACAAAATTAGTGGTAGGAGTGTTTTATGCACCCCTTAAAACAAAAAGTAAAACATTTGATGTACTAGCAGAGTTAATTTAGAAAAATAAAGGACAAACAAGTAGTTTTAACAGGGAATTTAATGCAGATTGGTTTCAGACTAGAGGAGGAAATTGGATAGTATTTTTTCAATTCTGGGTTTGCACCAAATAATACAAAATCTACAAGAAATACAAAAATGGAACTTACGGTTCTCTTTTAGATTTTTTGCATCCCAGGACATAGTAAAACCTGGGAAGTATTACCTTTAAATTTGGGGGATCATAATCCTATTACTTGTACTATTGCGTTACAACAGTGTACTCAACAATTAACTATTTATTGGAGCAGAGATTTTAAAGGGTTTAATGAGCAATCCTTTGTAAATCATCAAGGGCAAATCCATTGGGATATAATTTATTTGATACCAGACTTAGAACTGGCTATTCAAGAGTTTAATGACATGTTTTTGAATGTAAAACAGTACCATGCCCCATTAATAAGAAAAATTAAAAGGAATAAAGAAGCCCCATGGATCACCGATAAGATAAAAAAATATTTAAGGATTAGAGATAGGATATGGAAAAAGGTGAGGAAAAACAAAGAAAGAAGCAGATTGGAATACCTTCAGGTTTTGGAGGAATAAGTGTAAAAATATAATTAAAAACATAAAAGAATAAATATTATCAGAATAAAATAAATAATTCCTCTGACTCCAAGCAGTTTTGGAAGCTTATAACAGAGCTGAAATCCCCAAATAAAGACTCCATAAGTCCTACTTTGGTACAAGATGGAAAACTAGTTACTGATACAAAGGTTATAGCGAATATTTTTAATACGTATTTTTTGGAATTACCGGATTTAAAGTTGCCAGATTTGAATGTGAATGGAATGGATTTCTCTACTGTATCAGACACGCTGGTAGCCCATACAGGAATATTTAAGTTTGAAATTTTAAAAGAGAGGGATATACTGAAAGAGCTAAAAAATTTAAATAAAAGTAAATCAGGAGGTATTGTTGGGATTGAGGCCCAATATTTAAAATTGGGAGCACATGTAATAACCCCTATTGCGACCTATTTGTTCAATTGGAGTTTGAGTACTTCTACTGTTCCTGAAATTTGGAAGATGGGGAAAATTTTTCCCATTTATAAATCTGGGGATCGAACTACTCCTTCAAATTATAGGCCAATAGCCCTTTTGTCAATTTTATCTAAAATCTTGGAATGTAAAGTCTATGAACAGGTAAATAACTATTTAGATACAAATACTGTAATAGTAGATGAACAACATGGTTTTAGAAAGGGAAGATCCATAAACACTGCCCTGTTGGAATTTAATGACCTGGTTGCTACATCTATGAACCAAGGAAAGTACACTGGGGCAGTGTTTGTGGATCTCAGTAAGGCTTTTGATTTAGTTCAATATGATTTGCTTTTGACTAGGTTAAGGGCCATAGGGATTAAGGGCCAAATATTACAATGGCTTGAGTCATATTTGACAAATAGATATCAATGAGTTCAATGTGGTACAATGATGTCGGCCCCTGGGAAACTAGAGAGAGGTGTTCCCCAGCGCTCTATTTTTGGCCCATTATTATTTAATATTTATGTTAATAATTTGGTTCATGAAATTAAACATAGTGAGGTGAGACTGTATGCAGACAACACTGTTTTAGTAGCGTCTGTGACAGTCTCACAGGTTCATGATGGATTAACTTCAAAGTGATTTGGTACAAATGCAAAATGGTTCAGTAAATCTGGTCTTCTTTTGAATGTTAAAAAACACAAACATATGTTGTTTTCGATTGGTTCATATAGAGGAAAAGACCCAAACCACAATTACATTTACAAGATGGTACAAAGATTGAAAATGTATTAACATACAGATACTTAGGGTTTCAAGTAGATGTTAGAATGACATATGTAAATCATATATCAGTTCAGGTAAAGAAAGTGAATAAAAGATTAGGGACCCTTAGAAGAGTTGGGGAGCTTTACCTTTGGTGGCAAAAGGCGATTAATAAAACAGATGCTGTTACCCATATTGGAGTATGGTTCTATAATTTACATGAATTAGACTAAAACTGCTTTAAATTTGGTTAATCAAATATATTATAGGATAGGTAAATTTGCTTCCGGAAGTATTAAAATGAGCATCATTGTATAATTTATAATAAGTTAAATTGGCTTCAACCTGAAGCAAAAAGAAACTATCTCTGGCTTACTATATGTCATAAGATAATTCACATAAAGTATAACCATCCTTTGTATAAGCAATTAAAAAGAAAGATAAATAACGAATCATATATAAAGACTAGGAATCCATTAAGCAATATCCCAATGTATAGAAGCTTTAATAGACTAGGGGACAGTATGCTCCAGAATAGAGTAGCATTAAGTTGGAATGAATTGCTTAATAGTTTGTATTTTTTTATGTATGTGTTTTAAATAATGTATGTATGTAGAGTGCGATTATGTTTGTTTGTATTAGTTTTGTTTGTATTAGTTATGTTAAATGTCAATTGTTAATTGGTAATTGTATTAGAATCTACATGCAGGACTTTGTTGTAAACAGGACTTTGTCCTAACAAATTAATTTTCTGTAAAAAAATAAACTTTTAATCAATTTAATCAATCAATCAATCATTGTGTGCCATAGGTGTGGAAATACATTTTGGGCAGGCTGTGAAAAATGACAGCTGTACTGTTGATAAGGAGGTGTGAAGAAATGGCAGTGTTGAAAATCTGGCATGAAAAAATTGCAAATTTACGAAGTTACAAGGATGCATGGAAACTGAGCAACGCCACTTGTAACACAGTCACTTTATGGACTTTTGGCACCTAAAATTTTCAACATAGGCATTTTAGGACCTCTGCTCATGAACAATGTCACCGTCATTTTCTCAAACTGTCCCAAAAACTGATTTCGCACAATAACTGTGCTATTCTGCGCTGGACGTGTGAAAATACATTTTGGCCAGGATATGTAAAATGACAGCTGTACTGTTCATAAGGAGGTGTGGAAAAATGCCAATTTTGAAAATCTGAAGTGAAAATATTACAAATTCACGAAGTTACGAGCGTGCATGGAAACAGCACAACACATGCTCATGAAACAGCCATTTTTTTGATTTTTTTTCACCAAATTTGCAACATAGGCTTTTTGAAAGACCCTCTC
Source organism: Neoceratodus forsteri (assembly GCA_016271365.2). Classification (NCBI taxonomy): domain Eukaryota; kingdom Metazoa; phylum Chordata; order Ceratodontiformes; family Ceratodontidae; genus Neoceratodus; species Neoceratodus forsteri. The sequence goes on from JADMNL010000022.1 coordinate 345,734,950, forward strand.
ATGAATTGTGGCACTGTCATTTCATTATTAAGTCCCAAAAGGTGATTCCGCGCAGTGACCACAAAATCACCTTTCAGGACTAAATAACGCCATGACAGTGAATGAATTCATGAGGTGGTATCCCAATAACCCCATGTTGAAAATTTGGTGCAAAAATTCCCAAAAATGGCCGATATATGCACCAAAGTTGAAAAAACCCTATTTATGCCATTATACAGCTTACCGGCATTTCTTCAGTTCGCGGTCAGCTTTGAAGAGTGCAGACATGTTCCCAGTCCACTGAAGATCATCGCGCCAGACTCTGGAGGTGAGTATGGGGTGAGGGGGTGTGATGAGGCAGGGTGCACAGAGGGTGGGCGTGGGTTGTGGGAGGGGCAGGGAGACTGCGAGGGACTGTTTTCTTCTTTCACAGGTGTAAAAAAACATCGCGGGATGGTTTTTCTTTTTCAGGGGATATGGCATGCTGGTGTGGACTCCAAGTGTGCCACCTAAGTGTTTAGGGGGATGCTGTATCTGACAGGGGACTGGGCACCCCCATCGGCACACAATGAAAGTGGGGAGGCAAGAGCCAAGGGGGAGTGGGCACCCCTCGCACATAACTAAATGGTGCATGATGCCAATGGGAGTGGGCCCCATCGGCACACACACATTGTCAGGGCATGCCGACAGGGGGATTAGGCACCCCCGAAGTCAGCATTATGGCAGGCAGTGTGCTGCCATGTTTTTACTTTTTCACCAGGGCAAGCACATTGGGAGGTGCCGCTGCATAGGATGAGCTTTACTTGCATTGCAGCAGACCTTTCATTAGATGTGCTCTCCACATTAGGTATTCATGGTGTGATGCTGGCATTCAGGCTTATTGGGGAATGAGGGATGCACCTACTGGTGCATGCCCTGCATTCGCCCAACAGTGACCGCGCCTCCAATTCTGCTACTACCGCAATATGTTGGCTGCGCATACACGAGCCAACATAAAAAGTACAAAATAATCCACTTGGGGTACAGCAACCCAGAAGCTGTATACAAAATGGGAGGAGTGCTATTGACAACAACCAAGCAGGAGAGAGAGAGAGAGACCTCAGTATAATCATCTTGAATGACCTTAAGGTAGCTAGGCAATGTGACTATCCAGGTGGGAAGGGATAATGGGATGCTGGGTTGCATAGGTAGGGGATCACCAGCAGAAGAAGGGAGGTTGTGGTACTTCTGTATAGTTCACTGGTGAGACTGTATCTGGAGTACTATGTACAGATCTGGAGACCACATCTATAGAATGATGTAGACAGAGAGGAGGCAGTCCAGAGTGGGGCAGCTAAGATGGTGAGGGGCTGGCAACATAAGACCTATGAGGAGAGACTGAGGGAACTCAATATGTATGCCCTGGAGGAGAGGCAAGAGAGAGAGGGGACATGAGAGAGACATTTAAGTACATAAATTTGGTGAATAAAATGCAGGAGGGGAATATTTTACAGAAGAAGATATGCTTAAGAACGATGGGGCATGATGTGAGGCTGGAGAGGGGCACATTCAGGAGGGATATAAGAAAGTTCTTCTTTACAGAAAGAGTGGTGGACCCCTGCAACAAGTTGCCAGCTGAGGTAGTTGGGTCTAAAACAGTGGAAGGATTAAAAAAAGCATGGGATAGGCACAAGAAAATCTTACGGGAAAAGGAAAACAGGAAGCGTGAAAGAACTGGACATCATGTATGATCTAGGGGGATATTGTAGGCAGGGTTTCTGGTGTTAACATGAACAAACTGGGTGATCCCAACAGTCCTTATCTGCCAACAAATTCTATGTTTTAATTTTTCTATGTTTAAAATGGATATACTATGATAAAACAACAGTCAGAATGCCAACGTTCACAATCCCTAGACTGACATCCTGTCTCTCCCATTGCTCGACAGACCACCATCCTGAGTAATGAAAGCCTAACACTGCACTTATGCTATGTTTGCTTCACCACCCACACCCCCTAAAATAATATCATACTAAGGAAAGTGAGGAGTGAGAAGGCTTATGCAGCCCATAAGTGCTCCTATACTGTATCAGTAATTGAGGTGAATAATACAACAGGGACTGACCAGATGTCAGAAAGGCATCCAACCATCCTTTGGACTCAGTTTTGGTTTTGCTAATAACTATATTTAAGGGTAATTTATTCCAAGGTTGGATTACCCTAAGAGTGAAGACAAACTTTCTGGATTTATAATGAAAATGTCTCCCAGCAAGCAGTAAGGAATGTCCCTTGGTTTTGTAGGGATAATCTTTAAACTTTAGACCCAGTTCAGTCCTTAGAGATGAGTAGTTGATTATATTAAATAGGAAGAGTAGATCGCCCCTAAGACAACGAGTTTCAAGAGACATGAGATTGAGAGTAGTTAGTCTAGTGTGATATGGTGTGTTATACAGTCCACTTATATGCTTTGTATAGTTCCACTGTGCCTTCTCCAACTGAAGACAGATTTTTTAAATGGACACCATAATTGAGATACATATTCTAGGTGAGGTCTGTCATAAGCACAGAATAGTGGCAGCATAATATTGGGTTCCCTAGATTTTATGCCGTAAAACTTGAAATTTTCACTATAAAATAATTTTAACTATTTTCACTGAAGCACTAATTTGCGTGAAAATAAGTTTGCACTAATTAAGGCTATTAGGACATTTTCCATTACAGTGAATGTGGTGCTCATAACTTAGCATTACATTTAATTTACACAATTATGGTTGTATTTGTGCTTGTGATAAAATTACTTTGCATAAAAATAACTAGTTCTACAGTATTAAGACGTATGTACCAGATGACCTTGTTAGTTCTGCTAATGACCTGGTTTATCTGTTTTGAATGCCCTAAGTCTTTAGAAATAATAATACCCAGGTCTTTTTCATCAGATGTGACATATAGAATGGTATCTCCCAGTATGTAAGTAGTATTGGGGTTGCTGGAACCTAAATGCATAACTTTGCATTTGTTAGTGTTTAATCTCATTTAGAAAATGGGTGAAAGAAAAGCTGTGTTCTGATTGGCTAATACACCCTGGCACCAGTGTTGTTATTTCTTAACAACGCCCAGTACAAGACAAATCCCAATTCGGTGTGTCCTATTACTAAGAGCATTCTTGGGCACCTCGAATTTCGAAACCTACCAGACACCATTTTTGGCCCCTCACTAAGCCACACACACATTAAACTGGTGCTTGGGCTGATTTCCCCTCAAAAACCATGCCAACATACTGAGCAGCCCTAAGAAAAAATAACATCACCCACAAAATGAGCAGCAGCAATGGTAAAAAAATTATAATATAACTGTGTGTTACAAACGAAGCTCTGCTACCGGTATTTGGCATGAGAGCAGCGGCATTTTCTTGTTTTTCCTTACCGCAGATGGACGTCCATCTGCGGTATGAAAAATCAAGAAAGTGCCACTCCTCTCATGCCGAGTACTGGCACTGCAGCTCATCCTATCTCTATCCTCCAAAGCAGTTTCTGAATTCCTGATGCTGTGCACTACAGAGCGAGCTGTAAAAAGAAGACTTTCAGTTTAACAGTATTTTTATAAAATCTGTCCTACCAGTGTGTTCCTTACTCGAACCTCCAGCAACAAGAAAACAGCCACCATGCTAACCCATGCACTACAGGCCCAGTGAGAAAAAGAATTTGCTCTGAAATAAGAAACAAAAAACAAGTACACCACGAGGAAAAATTTGTTGCATGGGGGAGGGCGCAATGAAAGAAACAGTAACTGCTGTGCAGAGTTAACTGCATACAACCAGCTTTTTTGTTTCTTGCTAATTATGGAGTCTCCATTAGGACAAAACTCCTTCATTCCAGTACAGGCAGAGGAATTATTTATATACAACTAGCAGGTCCTGGACATTTATTTAGCTTTAGGGGACTCGAACAAGTCACCTTAGGACTTAAAGGAGGTGATTTGGATAATGAACTGATGTGCAGAAAAACTATTTGGCAATACAGATTACAATCCAGTCATTTTCCAGGCTTGAATGATGTCTTTCAATTAACCCCTTTTTTGAAAAAGCGTAAATGAATTATTTTTGCAGATTTCTTGTTTACATTTACTATTGTTAATGTGAATATAATGTGTTAGTAAAATATTGAATTTAGATAAATGCTTTCGTGCAGCTAGATATATACTTAGCACTAATTTTTGGAGCTGTAGCGTTACAGTATTTTTGCACTAAATTTTCTGTTTCTATTTATGTGTATGCAATATACTGGATTTAGGTAAATGCCTCCATGCAGCTAGATGCACACTTAGCATCAATTGTTTGTAAATATAACACTACAGTATGGTGCATTTTTATTCAATTTTGCATGCATTTTTGACATATGTTTATGTATATAATTGTTGTGATCATTCGGGTATTTATTAGAATAGATGATAATTGCTGTAACAGTATTAGGATTGTGAACATTATACCTGTTTCTATGAGCATTGGAGAATGCAGTTTTAATTAGGATCAGTCAGGTGCCTATTGATAGGTTGTTAGTATGTTTGGGGGGGGTTCATGTGTACTATTTAAGTAATGAATAGATGAGCTGCTGATGTCTTGATAAAGCGTCTGATTATGATGTGAAGCGTTGACTTTTTGGGGGGTTGCTACCACTTATTTGTACCTGTTTTACAAAGTTATTGTTGTCACTGCGTTTTTTTATCATTAAAAGCAGTTTTAGTGTGTCCTATCGTTATGGACTGATTTCTTCACTGACATCTGTAGAGCCCACGTTTTTGCTGTTATTGAGTTATATGACCCTCTGCCTGTGGCATTGGGCCTCATTACGCCCTTGGGCAGTCCATTATAGCCCAATAACGCCCACCCTGTTGGGTATTATTACTTACATAATCAACTCGATGTCATGGCAAGTTGGAGTGTTGGGCTTTCATTCCTCAGGATGGCAGTCTGTCCAGCAATCAGCACGTCGGGATGTCAGTCTCAGGATTTTAAGCATCAGGATTTGGACTGTCGATGTTTTATAATATTCCCTTTAAAACTGAGTAATCCAACCCTGCTAGTGCCCATACAAGGCATTAGTTCAGACCTTGCTGTTTAGCTGATTTACCTGTAATTATAACATCCCATGGCAATGCTATTTAGCAAGTCAGCATATTCAAATATTTTGGAATCTGAATTGGGGTATCACTTACATAAAGTAGGCATATAATTAGCATCTTAACAGCTGTAGGGTATAAGTTAAACTTTCTCTATGGGTCTAAATGTTGTCTCGGTGCCTACATAAGTGAAGCAGGTGGGTCCCATTTCCTACTCCCTTCCTTCTATTGACTATGGAGACATCATGTACTGATGTGCAAACAAAACCACTCTGCTACCCCTGGATCATTTTTACAACAGGTTGCAGAGGTTCATCCTCTCCAATGGGTGGTCTACTTATCATTGTCTGTCGTATGACTAGCTTAACTTGCCAAGTCACTCAAGCAGATGTGACCAGTACTAGCTTTCTTTGTGTTCCAACTGTGCACAAGGAGAAGCCCCTGATCATCTCCTAGCCCACCTCACACAGTCAAGCAGTCCTAGGTTGAGGCATGAATTCAGTAGCAAGGCCTTTGAATGTTCGGCACCAGACAGCTGGAATAAACTCTCTCTGCATCTAATGAATGTTTCTAGCTTGCAAGTGTTCAAGCCTAGTCTTTCTAGCCACATTCGATTTATTGGTAGTATTAGTAGTATCAGTATTTGTTTTTGCCCAGTGTGATCCTCCTCTCCCCAGTCATAATCATGTTGCATGCTAACCTCACTGTATATAAACTCTGACTCAGGGCTCTGTTAATGACCCTCCAAAACTGTGACCTGCCATACTTTACAACTATGACCCAGGGTCTTCTTTAAGATCCTAGATGCTGTAACCCATCAATAGCTTGGTAGAAGACACCAGGAGAAAGGACTGCTGTGTGACTGGACTTCTCTGCTGGGACTAAAGTAGAAGAACTTTTTAACTTGGACCTTGGACCTTTAATTTAGGGTAAAAAAAAAACTAACATACAAAACAAAAAAAAAAGTGTGTGTTTGTCTGGGTTAACTTAACTGAATAGGTATCTGAATAGTTATCTAGGTGTAAATCTCAGGTGATTGAAAGGACTTAACTGCTGTGAGGTTTAAATCACTTGTAGAAAGATCTAGTAAGTAGGGGAGTGCTTAGCTAGAGGGAAGCTACATTTAAAGACTGCCTTAGAAAGATTCTGCTAATAGCTTGGCAGAAGACACCAGGAGAAAGGACTGCTGTGTGACTGGACTTCTCTGCTGGGACTATATTGCCCTCCTGACCTCCCCTCCACCCAAAGCTAGTTCTATTTTTATAGGCACAGGATTTGACTGAAAACAGAAACTTCCTGTTTGGGAGCAGGAAGTGAGTGATCACAGAACCACCAAAGACCCACCATCCTAGAAGGGCAAGAGTAGCTCTCCGGCCCCCTCTACCTGCTGGAGGTCTGCCTCTGAGCAAGTAAGTGGTCTACTGAGAAATATAGGATATTCTTGTCTCAGAACAGGACAATCAGGAGCTTAAAGGGCACACAGGCAGAAAGTAAGGAGAGAGAGAGAGAGAAAAACAGAGGAAAGAGTAAGGATTGCAAACAGTTAAGGGGCCAGAAATAAGACATGATTGGAATGGTGCAGTGCAGTGGCTGTGGAGCAGCAGTCTTCCAGGAGACGTTCTGGAGGATGCGGTGTTGTCCCATCTGCAGGCACCTCTCTGGGCTGAGGGAGGAGGTTGCTCATCTCCAGGCTGAGTTGGACAGGATTTGTGGGACCTCCTCTTCCATCCAGGGACCACCAGTGCCACTGCCGTTGCCTCAGAGGTTGTCAAGAAAGAGGAGCGGTTGGACCACAGTGGGCTTGGGGAGGGTGAGTGTGGTGGAACAGAGGCGCATCCCTCCAGTGGTACCTCTCCACAATTCCTATGCCATTCTGGCAAAGTGTGGTTCCTCTATGGAGGCACCCGCAGTGGAGACCAAGGAGGATGCTGGGAACCTCCACAAAGGAGACCCACAGGAGGGTGGCAGGGGACCCTGCAGGGAGGGAAACAACTCCTGGTGGGGACTCCATTGTTAGGAAGGTAGAACTGGGGAGGAAGGGAGAGGGAGGGGTGCCTGCCTGGCACCATGGCTTGGAGGGACAGGGAGCGAATCCTCAGGATTGTCGGAGAAGCTGCACAGGGGAGGGAGCTGGATGTCATTGTCCACCTAGGGACAAATGACCTGGCTAAGAAAGGGATTGGAGAAGTGCAGGAAGAGTTTGTGGAATTGGGGAGGGGCCTTAGTCAAGTAGCGCACGACGTAACCTTCTCGGAGGTGCTGCCCATCTATGGCATAGGAGAGGCTAGGTATTCTGCACCATGGGATTCAATCAGTGGTTGAAAAACTGGTGTGAAGCTCAGGATTTGGCTTCATTGGGGATCTGGGGTCCACCTGGAGTGATGCAAGCCTATACTGGCATGATGGGCTGCATCTGTCCAGGAAGGGAACCAGGATCCTAGGTGATAGGTTTAAATGCTTCATTGGCAAGCTTTTAAACTAGCCAAGGGGGGAGGCACTGGAAAGGAGCAGGGAAATTCTAGCCCCCCCAAATAATCATGGTAGTAGGTGCGGCAAACACCAACATAGAGGTGTCGATAGGGACAAGGGCAGGGGTAAATGGAGAAAGTGACAAAGGCAAGAAGGACAGGGATGGGGCAAAAGGGAGTAAGGCCATCAAGAAATGGAGGGTAATGAGTACCAATGCCCGTAGTCTGGGCAACAAGCTCCCTGAGCTGGTGGCCTTGATGGAAGAGGGATGCCTGGATATCGTAGCAGTCACAGAAACATGGTACACAGAGAACCATGACTGGGATGTTAACATACCAGGGTACATAACCTACAGGAGAGACAGGCAGGAGAGAAGAGGGGGAGGATTAGCTCTCTATGTAAAGGAAGGGATAAAAGCAACTGAACAAAAGAGTAAACAGGGAGGAGAAGAGGCACTGTGGGTCACCTTGGAGACTGGAAAGGGCACCACAATCTGCACAGGGGTTGTGTACAGACCCCCATGTCAGGGAGGAATGGACAAGAATATGATAGAAGGCATTCTTAGAATGGCAGAGAAAGGGGAGATACTGTTGCTGGGAGACCTGAATATGCCAGATTTTAACTGGAGCACATTTGCTGCAGCCACATCCAAGAGCAGGGCCATTCTTGATGCCCTACAGGTGGCAGGCATTAGACAGCTAGTTTCAGAACCCACTCGTGAGGGAGCAATCTTAGACCTCATACTCTCAAATGGGGGCAGTGAGAGGATCTCAGATCTAGAAGTGGGTTGCCATCTGGGGACAAGTGACCATCAAACAGTGTGGTTCACGTTAAACTCAGCTACAGAGTCAAGCCATACAAAAGTGAGGGTACTGGACTTTAGGAGGGCTGACTTTGGCAAGATGGGAGAGTGCCTCAGAAAAGCACTAGCAAACAGGCTAGAAGGAGGTGTGGAGCAACAATGGGGAATCATCAAAACTGCCATCACAGAGGCAACAAGCCTTTGTGTGAAGCAAATAAACAAATCAAAATGAAAGAAAAAGCCACTATGGTTCTCAAAAGAGGTGGCTGTGAAAGTCAGGAATAAAAAGATAGCATTCCGGAAGTATAAGGAAACACAGAAGGAGCAGGACAGAGAGCTGTACCAGTTAAGGCAGAAGGAAGCAGGGAGGGAAGTCAGAATAGCAAAGGCCCAAACTGAGGAAAAGATAGCCAACTCAGTTAAGAAGGGGGATAAAACCTTTTATAGGTACATCAGCGAGCGTAGAAAGACAAAGGGAGGGATAGTGAGGCTGAATAGAATGAACGGTGGGTGGGCAGAGGGGGACAGTGAAAAAGCAGGGATACTGAATGAATATTTCTGCTCAGTATTCACAAAAGAGGAGGGGGAAGTGCCTAATCCAATTAACAGAAGCACTCTTGATAGGGGGGTCGATCCTAGTCCTTTCACAGAAGAAAGGGTTCTGCAAGAACTACTAAAACTGAAGGTGGACAAAGCAATGGGTCCTGATGGAATTCACCCCAGAATTCTAAAAGAATTAAGGGAGGAACTAGTGAAACCACTGGCTACTCTTTTTAATAAATCATGGGAGGATGGTGTGGTACCTGAGGACTGGAGGAAGGCGGATGTGATTCCCCTTCACAAAAGTGGGACCAAGACAGAGGCAGGAAACTACAGACCTGTCAGTCTGACCTCTGTGGTAGGGAAAGTGATGGAGTCACTTCTGAAGGAAAGAATAGTTGAGTACCTAGAGGCCAGTGGAGCTCAGGACCCAAGGCAGCATGGGTTCACAGCGGGAAGGTCATGTCAAACGAATCTAATAGATTTCTTTGACTGGGTGACCAAAGTAGTAGACCAGGGAGGGGCTGTGGACATGGCCTACCTAGACTTTAGCAAGGCATTTGACACAGTCCCACACAAAAGATTAATAGTCAAATTAACCAGTCTGGGAGTGGGTCCCAGGGTGGTAGCCTTGGTAAAACATTGGCTGCACAACAGGACACAGAGTAATTCTAAAATGAAGTCCACTCTGAAGAAATAGGGGTTACTAGTGGGTACCGTGAGGGTTCAGTATTGGGTCCAGTCCTTTTAATGTCTTCTATCAGTGACATTGCAGAGGGACTGGAAGGAAAGTATGCCTTTTGCAGATGGCACAAAGATCTGCAACAGGGTTGATACACAAGGAGGCGTGGAAAGGATGAAAAGGGACTTGGCAAGGTTGGAGGAATGGTCAGAAGTATGGCAGCTAGGATTCAATGCAAAGAAGTGCAAAATAATGCACCTGGGAAACAAGAACCCAGGGGAAGAATACACAATGGGTGGGGAGGTAGTAACAACAGCAAAAATAGAAAGGGACCTGGGGGTAAACATATCAGATGACCTTAAGGTTAGCAAGCAATGTGAGAAGGCAGTAGAGAGGGCTGTGGGTATACTGGGATGTATAGGGAGAGGCATCAGCAGCAGAAAACAAGAAGTTGTTATCCCTCTGTACAGACAGTTGGTGAGACCCCATCTGAGTACTGTGTCCAGTTCTGGAGACCCCTACTCCGCACAAGGACATAGGTTAGGATAGAGGTAGTCCAGAGGAGGGCAATCAAATGGTGCAGGGTCTGCAAGAGAAGTCAGATGAGGAGAGACTAAAGGAGCTTAAAATGTATACCTTGAGGAAAGAAGGGAGAAGGGGGACATGATAGAAACTTTTAAGTACCTCAGTGGAATCAACAAAGTCCAAGAGGGTAGCATCTTTCAGAAAAAAGAGACTTGCAAGAACAAGGGGACACAATTTAAAGATAGAAGGAGGGTGGTTCAGGGGCAATGTGAGGAAGTATTATTTCACAGAGAGGGTAGTGGATGGATGGAACAGCCTTCCTGAGGAGGTTGTGGGGTCTAAAACTGTGGGAGAATTCAAGAATGCATGGGACAGACATAAGGCAATTCTTGTGGGGGGTAGGAAGAAATAGGCTGTTGGTTAACTAGAATCTGCGGCCTATCCTGTAGGTAGGGAAATGGGCAGACTAGATGGGCCTAGCGGTCCTTATCTGCCGTCAAAGTTTATGTTTCTATGTTTCTATGTAATGTATATACCCCCTGTGCTGTATGATCTATGTAAAATACTGTTTAATGTTATGTTTGCTTTCTTGTACTGATGTGGAGCCTTTGCAAAGGAGTCTATGACTCAAAGGATTGTAATTCTGGTTCTCTTCAATAAATAAAAAAATAAATAAGTAATACTCTTGCCCTTTTTCTGCAATGATCCAGCTTTGTTATCTTGCTTTGATTACTGTCTGGATGAACTTAACTTTGCAGTTTGTCTTTGCCTTGTATATTTTAACATATATGCAACTATTCCTGCCGGACTATGTTAATCGTTGACTGATGTCGTCTTCCCTTGACTCCCATAAAATAAGATGCAGCATCTCATGGTGTTATTTCAGTTAGGGTAATCTCAACTAAACAAATAAATATGTTAGCCTGCTGCAGTGTGACACACAAGCATGATAACAGGGTACAGTCTGGGGAGCCTGTGGATGATTTGCACAACTGCACAAAGTGTAATACTAGACTATGAAAAGACAGCATGGTCTAGTAGTGGTCATAGCTACTGAAATGAGAGAGAGAGAGAGAGAGAGAGAGAGAGCGAGAGAGAGAGAGAGAGAGAGAGAGAGAGAGAGTTCATCACAGACCCAGTCCCACCTCAGCTGCAGAACCCAGTGTGTGACCCCCTGAAGTAAGTCATCAGACCTCCCTGTACTTCAGTCCTCCAACCAGTAGAAATTGAGTAGAAGTAGGGTCAAACTGCAAGTGATGTACTGCATCTCAAATATTTTACATGAGCTTTTATTCAGTTTAGAGTGGCAAGTTGCCTCAATATGTGGGCAAACTGGATTTTAGTAACATTTTTCCAGGGCTGTTTTAACCCCCTTTTTGGTATTTTGGTTTATTTTGCATTCCTTTATGCATCTCAGTTAGACTACCCTGAGTAAATTAGTTGCAAATTAAATTAAGAAATAATCAAAGAATAAAGTAGGTCTTGTAATGTTGGGCATAATGCTGGTTATTAGAATGCATTATTGATTATAAATAAAATCAATCATGTTCATGGGTTACAAATGAAAGTTGTTTGATAGCATTAAAAAAACACTAGTTGCATTGATGCCAGTATACCACATAGTATTATAGTATAATTTATATTATTTTTAGTTTAGCAATATTCCAGTTATTTCTTTCGGTGATATGCCACTGGACATAGATTCAACAGTATACAATAGCAAATAAATGTTCCACCTTCTTTTTGCACCAGAATCTCTTTTTTAATAGGAATGAATGCAGAAAATACAGACAGCATAAATAATAACCTGCTTAACACTGATTAAATCCAAGTACAACATACTGTAGCAAAATATACTATTCTGACAAAAAAGGTTATTCTTTCTACCGGTATGTGCAGCAGAATAGATAGTTAATAGCCCCTGTGATACCATCAATTTCAGGAACCCTGTCGTAATATTTCTTTAATTTTTAGCTCATGTATTTTTATTTTGGTGTAGGAGTAATTTATATAACACTATATTACATAGAACCATTACATATTAATACTGTATGTACTAATTACTGATGTAATATAAACTATAGACACATGCTCTACCACTTTAAAGATCTCAAAAGACCCTGTAACCAGGATACTGATCTGCCTTGTGAGATATTCATTATACTGACCTTAGAGTAACTGGGAGTTATTGAGAGTGAGGATTTAGAGTCTGTTGCACCTAGCTTTTTCTTTTTCAATTAAGATATTATTAGATTTCAAAGTAAAATTAAGAAAACATTATAGAATCACACGAATAATGCAGTACCAATGACAAAAAACAGGATACATAATGGAAAATGGTTAAGGACAAATATTTGTTATCCAGTACCCTAAACTAAAGTTCATAATTTCCAAAATATCAAATGTACCAACATTTTACTGTAATGGAACAATATCAATATGTAAACATAATATAGATGTTGTGACAAAAACTGCCCTTTGATCCATCCCAGTTTACAGGGCAGTTTTGTCGAGGACTTCTAATTCTATGCCACCACCTGATTTTTTATCAGGAATTAGAAAACCACCTTTTGCCCTCTTCTCAGGATCAGGAAGGTCAATACAACAGCTATTGGTAGAGTACACTTCAGAAATGGACTGCAAATAGGGTCCAGCAGAAATAATAAAAATGAACCTTGTCAATAATGAGGCAGTCACTGGTTCTATCAAAAATAGATTATTTACTAGAAGATACTACAGGTATTTACAAACATGATATATTTACAGTAAGACAAAAGGTTTACATGTTTGCTAAGAATATAAAATAAAGTAAGTTAAACAGACAGTTGATAGTTAGAAAAATCTAAACCTTAGCCTCACCTAAGAGTCTTTATCTGATGTTAACTACCAAACACATTCACTCTAGGTTGTGCTTCCTTACCAAGATTGCTCCCAGCAGGGCCCCCTCATCAGATGTTGAGTGTCCGAGACAGAGAGAAAGAGAGAGAGAGAGAGAGAGAGAGAGAGATGGGTGCCCTAACTCCCCAGTTTTTGTTCTCAGAGCTGTGGGGTAATGATCTCTTCCTTGAGTGACAGTTCCCCCAGTATCCCCACCCATGTGAGTGCATGTGTGTGTGGGGGGGAGGGTCTGGGTGATCTAATCTCCTTTAGCCCTTCCTTGCTATCTCTAGAAGTTTTACAACGTGCACCTAGGTCCATTGCCTGACATGGGAACATATCCCAGAAATGACTTCCCACTGGGATTATAGCTTAATTGCCTCATCCCTGTTCATCCTGTCAGTAATTACTGCTAACCTTCCCACAAGAATGTCAGCATCTGCACAGTGGCTGACCCTCTCATAAGCTGCCTGTATGTGTGACCTGGCAGCCATTTTGTGTCCAGACCAAACAGAACTTGTAACAGAAGAATTTTTAAACTAACAGAAAATAATAAATGAGTCTGGTCACATATCCTGTCACATCTCTCTCCCCCCCAGAAAATGAAGGCATGTCTCTTTTGAGTGACCCCCAAGAGACACTGCTATTCATGTAGGGGCTGGGGAGTGCCTAAAGGACCATGCAATGCACTTAGCCCTGCCTTAAGAGTCCATCTGCATTGGCATTCTGTGCACCACTCTGGTGCTGGATGGTCATGCTATAAGATTGTAGGATCGAATTCCAGCGCACTAATTTTATATTTTGCCTACTAGTCCTATGTAGCCATGTCCGGGGATTATGATCTGTGACTGCTGTGAACTCACACCCATTCAAATATGGCTGCACATCCCCAGACACTCCTTCTCAATTGTGGCATATGCCTCCTCCCTGGGCAGAAGCTTCTGATTCGGATATACTATGGGTGCTCCTCCCTATGTGGTGTAACCTGGCTCAGGACAGTGCCTAGCCCATTTAATTTATTTATTTAAAGATTGGTAACCAGGAAAAACAAACTGAGCCAAGACTCATTTCCAGATGTGACCCAGGGACTTGGGGAGAGGACCATAACAAAGGGTGACAAATACGCATAAAATTCAAAATACAGAGTGCTAAGATAAAGTGTACATTATGATATACTGAAATATATCAAAGTTACATAGCACAGGCAGAAGACTCAATTGTTATGCAGGTTTCAACCATATACAAAATGAAAGCTAAAAGTCGCACCACTAGTTTACAGCTGAAAGGAAAACAGGTGAGCCAACAAGAAAGGAGGAGTCAGGGGACAACAATTAATCATTTGGAGGCCCATGGGCAAATACAGGAGGTTATTGGAGACTGTCCAAGCAGTTGCTTTAGTGCTGGAAACTAAGGGGTAAGATGAATGGAGGTGGGGAGTTTGTTCCAATTGGGAAGGGAGGTGAAAGGAGAATGTGTGTTGACCAGCCAAAGTGTGGGCTTGGGGGAGAGTGAAAGTACAGGAAAGACAGGCGTGCAGTGGGTAAGGGGTAACTGGAGTGAGAAGAGAGGAGAGATGAGTCGAGCGGGATTCAAACCAATTTTAAGAGATGAAAGTAAGGCAGTGGGCTAAGTGACTCTGCTGAAGGGAGGGGAAAGAGAGGGTGGAATATAGGTCACAGTGGTGTGTCAAGAAAGGGGAGCTGGAGGCAAAGAAAAGGAAAGCACTAAAAAGTACATCAAGCCTGGAAAGGGAGGTGGCAGGTGCAGACCCATAGATGATGCCGGCATAGTTAATAACTGGGAGGATTCATTTAGTTATTAAGTCCTGATGGACTGTGAGGGGGAGACAATCCTTGTTCCTGAAGAGCATTCTCAGTCTGGGGCAAAGTTTAGAATGCAGGGCATCTAGGTGAGATGAGTAATCAAGGGACGGGTTGATCCAAACCCTTAGACATTTATAAGTAGGGACCACGTCAAGGGGGGTGCTAGCCAGAGTAGTGATCACTGGAGGTGATGGCAGCCTAGCTAATTTTTGCTTTGAGCTGAATGTCATGGCAACGTTTTCCTTTTGGTGTTCATTTTGAGACAATGGTCCTGGAACCATTTTATCTCTTCGTGTTAAAGGGGGATTTGGACATCTGAAACAGAGGGGCCAGATAGGTGTTTGATGGTATCATCTGAAGAAGAAGAATAAGAATCAGCATTTTTATAGCGCTTTTCATATACAGCGTATCCCAAAGCACTTTACAAGCAATGCTAGACTGGTAGCGAAGTGACTAAATGTGTAGCGGCAGCCATATCACACATCAACACAAGCACACAGCCTTGGACAGTTGCATAAACTGGTTTTGTGGGAAGGGGAACATTGGCCAAGACAACAGGAATGTCCCCCTACTCTTTGCAAAGAGTGCCTTGGGTTCTTTTACTTCCACCTGGACACCCACCAGGATAGCACCAGGATGAGTAGAAGAGACCTCAGTTTAATGTCTCATCCGAAGGATGGCACACCCCAACAGTACAGCACCCCTGCAATACTGCACTCATGTACCAGCATTTTAGGTATGAGTCCAGTCCTGTTGTAGAACTAGAACCCACAACCTTCTGGTCCAGAGGTGGATGTGTTACCAACTGAGCCATGCTGACAGGAGGGGGTGAGAGACAGAATTGATGGGGAGGGGAGAAGAAAGGATAAGGATATTTCCATCCTGCATAGCCTGGTGCCTACCAGTGAGATATGCATTAAGCCATTTAACCACAGGGGCAGATAATCCAGCAGCATCGAGTCGTTTATGAGGAGGGGGTGAGAGACAGAATCGAATACTTTTGTGAGGTCAGTGAATATTGCAGAAGTAGTATGACCTTAATCCATGGCTGAGAGTATGGAATTGGTGATGTGAAGGAGGGAGGATGTGGCAGAATTAGATTTTTTGAATAATGATTGGACAAGGAATAGAGGATATTTGTTGAAGTGAGGAAGTTATTGAGCCTTGTGAGGACAATAGAATCTTGAATCTTTGGTAGTGTGGGGAGGAGGGAGATTGGCCAGTAATTGCCAGAGGAGGTAGGGTCACCACCCTTATGGAGGGGAAGGACTTTGGCTAAGTTTCCAGGCTGAGGGGACAGTGGAGATGGAGAAAGAAAGAAAGAAAGAAAGAAAGAAAGAAAGAAAGAAAGAAAGAAAGAAAGAAAGAAAGAAAGAAAGAAAGAAAGTAGATTTGTTAGAGGGAATACAATAGAGGGGGCAGAGATTGTGAGACGTCTTGGGTCTAGGCCATTGGGGTTGAGCTTAAAAGGGTTTAGGGAAATAATTGACTGGTAGACCTCTTGTGGGGAGACTAGAGAGACATGGAAGCCATCAGGCATGGGGGGAGAGGCATATTGGGTTGGGCACCAGGAGGATCATCAGGGAGTGCACAGGTAGTGAAAAATTTACTTAGTGCAGCCGCTATAGAGGATGGATCAGAGATCTGAACTCTGGTCCAAGGCATCCACATGCACTATGAACCTGAAGTCATAACTGGGGCTAGTGAACACGGGTAACCCACATAATACCGCCTTCAACTATCAGAAGGCAGATTCACAGTCCTCTGTCCAGAGAACTTTCTCTGGCTTTTTCTTTTTTGCCAGGTCTACCAGGGGCTTGGCCACATCACTGTAGTGAGGGACAAACCTCCTCTAGTACCTGGCTGTCACCCAGAAATGCTCTTACTTGCTTCTTCATGCAGGAGTGGGCCAGGCCTGGATGGCATCAACCTTTGCCATTCCTGGACAGATGCATCTGCTACCCACCCATTACCCAAGGTAGGACACTTCAGCCATGCCTACTTGGCATTTTTCCAACGTAACTGTCAGCCATCTTCAGTTGGCAGAACACCTGTCTCACGTGCCTGATGTGATCCTGTTATGTCTGGCTGTAAATGGCTATGTCATCCGTGTATGCCAGCGCATATTCACCTGCCACAGACAGAATGCAATCCACAAGCTGCTGGAAGGTTGTGGGTACATTCTTCATCCCAAGTGGCATTATTCAGAATTTAAATAGGCCAAATGGGGTGACAAAAGCAGACCTCTCCCTGAATGCAGGGGTTGGGGTACCTGCAAGCAGCCCTTTATGAGGTCTATCACGGTCAGGAACGGGCTTTCCCAGCCATTCCAAGGTCTCATCTGTTCTGGAAATGGGGTAGGCATCCAACTCTGTGTATCTGTTGAGCCTCTGGTAGTTGACACAGAACCATGTGGTACATTGTGGTAAAGTGTCTAGCAGGAGCCTCTACAAGCAGGGACACAAACTGCATAATGACATTTGTGCATGAATCAGGGGATGTTACACATATAACAATACACCTTGGTACCAATGACCTGGCAAATCACACAGTTCAGGAGACCAAGAAACACTTTGAGTACCTGGCAAACAGACTTTCTTCCCTTCCGTCCAAATTAGCTTTTCTACAAGTGATGCCAGTGTGGGAAAAAGGAAAAAGCAGCAAGCAAGTCAGAGAGATTGAAGTAGGCGAATTCTACTCATGGCTGCGTGATTGGTGCCAAGACAAGGGATACCACTACATAGGGAACTGGCACAACTTTTAGGAAAGAGCTTTTTTTAAATACAGTGGATTGCACCTAAACAGAGAAGATGTGCGAGCACTCAGACAAAAATTGGATATCTATACAGGCAGTTTAAACTAAATAAAGGGGAATATAATGCAGCTCACACCCCTGCCATCAATGGGCTGGTCATCACTCCTCAAAATGTCAAATGCATGCATACATCCTCAGAAAATAAATCAGAGCCAACATCCGCCCGAACCAGCAACCTCCATAATCTCTTGGCCAGAAAGAGTAAACTGGAGCAGTCCAGGAAGAGGGTACAACCTCGCGACAAAGAGGATGTACATTCCTGGAAGGCAATGGTTGTAAATACTAGGAGCCTAACCAACAAACTTCCTGAACTCACAGCTATCTTGGAAACAGAAAGGTTGGACTGGGTGGCTGTAACAGAAACATGGTTCACAGAAATTCATGGATTGGATATGGCCATTCCTGGTTACAATCTGGTCAGGAAAGATAGGCAGGCCAAAAAAAGATGGGGGGTAGCCATTTACATTCAGGAGGAAATAAAAGTTATTGAAGTAAAAGGGCAAATTGGGGACTTTGAGTTACTATGGCTAACATTAGACATGGGCAAGGGAATACCCTTCAGAATTGGTGTCATCTACAGGCACTCAAATCAAGGAGAAAAAGAGACAAAGACTTAGTAGAGGGAATCCACAAAATGTCTGATAAAGGCGAAGTAATGCTGGTGGGGGACTTCAACCTACCAGATATTAACTGGAGCACACAAACAGCAGCAACAACAAGAAGTAGTGACTTCTTATTGTCACTATAAGGTGTGGGACTGTGCCAACTTGTTAAAATCCCACCAAGGGGAGATGCCATTCTCAATCTTGTCCTTACAAACTCAGAAAGGATCAAGGACATTGAAGTAGGATGCCATATGGGCAACAGCGACCATCACACGGTAAGCTTTAAGGTAAACATAACACAGGACACTAGCCACTAAAAGATAAAGGTGCTAGATTTCAGAAAGGCTGACTTCCAAAAAATAAGAAACAACATAAGAAGCCAGTTAATGGAAACAGAGGTTGAGAGGTTGAGGTCATGTGTGGGAGACTCAAGACAGCAATAAAGACTTCCACAGATCAATGTGCCAGATGGGTCAGCAAAGCGAAAAGAAAAATAAATCTTCTATGGTTTTTCAAGGAAGTGGCTACCACAGTCAAACGAAAAAAGAAGGCGTACAGCATATACCAGGAAACCAAAACTAAAAAAGACTGGGAGTTGTACAAGGAAAAAATTAGAGAGTCTAACAAACAAATTAGAAAGGCAAATGCACAGACAGAGGAAAAGATAGCAGAAGGGCAAAGAGAGGAGACAAATCATTTTTTAAATACATTAGGGAACATAGGAAGGCAAAAGGGGGGATAGTAAAGATTGCTACTGAAGAAACGAAATGCAAAAAACATGACCCAGAGAAAGCTGAAATCCTCAACAAATACTTTTGCTTGGTGTTTACCAAACAGGACTCAGGGTATGGCCCAGCCCTGAAAAAACACAACACCCCAGGACCAGGGGTAGACACGAGTCCCTTTACAGAAGTCAAAGTATGGGAGGCACTAAATAAACTAAAAGCAGACAAAGCCATGGGACCAGGTGAGATGTACCCCAGAATCCTTAAAGAACTGGGGACAGAATTAGCAGACCCTCTGGAACTTTTATTCACGAAATCTTTGAAGAGCGGTGTGGTACCAAAAGACTGGAAATAGGCAATAGTGGTTCCACTTCACAAATCAGGCAGTTGTGAAGATGCTAGTAATTACAGACTGGTGAGCCTCACGTCTATAGTAGGGAAACTAATGGAGGCACAACTCAAACAAAGGATCATAGCATTCCTCAAAGCTAGTGGCCAACAAGACCCTAAACAGCACGGTTTCACAGCAGGTAGGACATGCCAGACAAATCTGCTCAAGTTTTTTGACTATGCAACAAAAATAGTGGACGACGGTGGGGCAGTAGATGTGGTTTACCTAGACTTTAGTGAGGCCTTCGACTCTGTTCCACACAGAAGGCTAGTAAAGAAGCTTGACCACACAGGGGTTGGTTCAGAAGTAGTCAGATGGGTACAAAACTGGTTACAAGGCAGAACCCAGAGGGTACAGGTTAATGAAATGCAACCAACAGAAGGCAGGGTGATCAGTGGAGTGCCCCAGGGCTCAGTGTTGCGGCCTCTGCTCTTCAATGATTTTATAACAGATATCGCTGATGGACTGGAAGGGAAGGTGTGTCTGTTCGCAGATGGCATCAAGATATGTAACAGGGTGGACACCTCCGAAGAAGTGAGCAAGATGGAAGCTGACCTCAAGAAACTAGAAGAATGGTCTGGCGTGTGGCAGCTGAGATTTAACACCAAAAAGTACAAGGTCATACATATAGGAAAGAAAAATCCAAGAAAGGAGTATTACATAGGAGGTGAAAGACTGGCAGCCTCAAACCAGGAATGAGATCTGGGAATCATAATCTCAGATGACTTGAAGGTTAGTAAGCAGTATGAGAAGGCAACATTGAAGGCCAACAGAATGCTGGGCTGCATTGCGAGGGGAATCACGAACAGAAGGAGCAAGGTGGTACTACTACTGTATAGATCACTGGTCAGGCCTCACCTGGAATACAGAGTCCAATTCTGGAGGCCTCACCTCAGGAAGGATATTGACCAGGTGGAAACAGTACAGAGACAGGCGACAAAATGATTCAGGGTCTGCAGTTCATGTCCTACAAGAAAAGACTTAGGGAACTAAGTATGTGCTCCCTGGAGCAGAGAAGAGAAAGAGGGGACATGATTGAAACATTCAAGTACATAAAAGGCATTAGCAAGGTACAGGCACAGGAACTTTTGCACTTCAAGAAGGGCTCCAGGACCAGGGGACATAACCTCAGCCTGCAAGGAGGGAGGTTCTCTACCAACACCAGGAAGTTTTTCTTCACAGACAGAGTGGTGGATGCCTGGAACAGCCTGCCCCAAAAGGTTGTGGGGGTCAACACTGTGGGGGGATTGAAAAATGCATGGGATAGACACAAGGGAGCCCTGACTACAAAGGGCAACTAGAGTGTCAAAGTAGGTCTAGAACAAGTGGGTAGACTAGATGGACCTAGTGGACTCCTTCTGTCAACTTCTGTTTCTATGTTTCATCCTTCTTGGGGATCTGGGACACAGGTGAGGCCCAGGGGCTACTGGACTCCTGGATAACTCCAAAGGCAAGTATCTCCCTGAGTTCCTCTTGCATGGTCTGCTTAACCCTCTGTCGTAGCCTGTAGGGGGACTGCCTCAGTGGCACTTGGGACTCAGTGCCCGTGTGGTGTTCAGCCATTGTGGTGTACCCATTTCCCTGTGAACAAGTCCCCAAATTCTTGCAGCACCCCCCTCATCTCTTCTGCTTGGGTCAGTGTCAGCTGCCCTAAGAGGGTGATGTTATCCACTGAGGATCCCTCCTGCACCTCCCCAAGGAGGTCCACCTCATTTTCCTCTTCTGGCATGCTGCGCAGAGTGAGGACCATTTCCTCCCTACCATAGTGGGGCTTCATCATCTTAACATAATATACTCTCTGCCTGCACCTTCTGTCAAGCTGTCCTACTATATAATTGACCTCAGTCACATTCTTGACAATGGAGAATGGGCCCTTACATGCTGCCTGCAGTTTATTTTGTTAGACTGGGACAAGTACCATCACTTGCTGTCTGACTTCTTATTCGCGGGTTCTGGCCCCATGGTCATACCAGGTTTTCTGCCACTGTTGTGCAGTTGCTAAGTGCTCCTGGGTGAGCCCCATGAGCTCCTTAAGCCAGGTTCTGAAATTCAGGATGTACTCCACAACAGATTCCCCTTGGGAGGCAAGATCACCTTCCCATTCATTGCTGACTTAATCTAGGGTTCCCCTCACCCTTTGACCAAACAGGAACTTGAATGGTGAGAACCCTGCTTACTCCTGTGGGACTTCCCTGTATGCAAACAGGAACTGAGGCAAATATTTGTCCCAATCCCTCTTGTGCTGGTCAGCAAATGTCCTGAGCACAGTTGTAAAGGTCCCATTGAACCGCTCAACCAGGTCATTTGTCTCCGGGTGATAGGGTGAGGAACAGAGCTGTTTCACCCCACACTTCTCCCACAGACTAGTCATTAATGGCATGAAATTCGTCCCCTGGTCTGAGAAAACCTCTAGTGAAAATCCCTGCCAACTAGAGAGTCTCAGGAGCTCATCAGCTACTTTTTATGCCTCTGTGAAGGATATGGCCACCACCTCAGGGTACCTGGTTGTCTAGTCCATGACAACCAATATGTATCTTTTGCCCATGTAACTTGGGATGCTCTGAGGTTCCAGTATGTCCACGGCTCCCCTCTTAAAGAGTTCACCAATAATAGGCAGGGGCACCAAAGCTGCCTTAGGCTCGTCCCCTACCTTTCCCACCTTCTGGCACTGAGGACAAGCCAACAGTATTTTGCAACATTTGTGTACATATGCGGCCAAAAGAAGTTGTTAGTGATCCTCCTTTTTGTGTGGTTAATACCCAAGTGGCTTTAAAAATGAATGTGATGGGCCAGGGCCAAAAGCTGCTTGCAGTAATCCTGGAGGACTACTGTACCAGCTGCCAGAGTACCTCTCCCTCTAGCCCCCTCTGTGGTGTACAGTCCCTGTACAATAGCCTATTCTCCCAGTAAGCTGACTTTTGGCCCCCCCCCCCAGGTCCTCAGCACTATATGCTATCTCTCAGTTTCTGGAGGGTAGGATCAGCCAGCTGAGCTCTTTCCAACTCCTCCCATCTGACCCCCCAACTCCCCTTCAGAAGGAATCTGCCCCTGGCTGATACCTCCTCTGTTTGTAGCTGGGGCTCAGGGTTGCTACTCCTAGCTAGCCCTTCACCCACTCTAGCCACTTCCTCAGCTGCTGAGGGAGGGGTTAGCACAAGATGTGTTGCCCACTACTCACCCACAGAAACTTGCCCTTTTGCCTGACTATGGGTTGTAACACACACTAAGTTTTCCCTGTTATCAAATTCATTCCCCATGATCACATCCACAGGGAGATCAGGTATGACTCCCACCTCCCATACTCCATGGCCACCTTCCCAGCTCAGGAAGACCCAGGCCATTGGTACTTGGACCACTGGACCCATGACTCCCCGAATCTTGGAAAACTGCCCCAGCAGAATCTGCTCCTCCTAGATAAGATCCTGTCTCATCATGGAGATGGAGGCACCAGTGTCCCTCAATCCCTCTGTTACTGTCCCATTAACTAAGATAGTGTGCATGTGCATGGAAGAGTCTGATGGCACTACAGTGAGTGTGCAGGTTGCTATCATCTAGGTACTGTCTTGATCATCCTCTCCTCCAGGCTTTTGCCCTTTGCTCAGATTTTTAGGGCAGTCATAGTACAGATGCCTCACTTTCTGGCAAATCCAGCATTTCTTTACCCCGGCTTCTTGTTTTTCATTAAGACCGGTGGGTTCTGTTTTGGGCTCAGGTGCAGGCTGATTTACTTTAAGCTGCCCTCCTTGGGTCCCCTTAAAACCATTTGCTGCCCCACCCCCATTGTTCCTTTCCTGTGCTTGTGGTCTGATGGCCACATACAAATCTGCACTTTCTGCGGCCTCCTTCTTGGAGTAACACACCCGGTCCAGTAGCCATATGCACAGGTCCCCAGGTACAAGTTTAAGAAATTGTTCCCTTTCTGTACTATTTGTCCCTTCATTTCACTTAGCTTTCTCACTGGCTGAGACCACCAGGAGGTGACCCAACTCACCCATATGTACTGCCGTGGGTGGACATTGAGCACTCTCTTTGCTTGGATAACAGTGTGGATATCAGATCGCTTCCTTATTTCCCTAGGAAAAATATCCCTTCCTTGCTATGGGACTCCCCCCTGGATGCTTTCCTGTGAATACACATGCAATTCTGCTCTTTCATTAAACCTGCCCATATAAAAATTTATCCCAGCCCTTGTTTGGGAACTCTAATCTTCTCATAGCTGGTCGGATTCTTTCTCAGAAGTTTTGGCCCGAGCTGGCGGCATGAACAGTTGATGATCTTGTTTCCAATCAAAAACTGCTCTCTTTTCAGGAAGCCCAAACCCAATATCACTGGCCTACTTCCTCATGTTTTTGATACTTTCAATTATCACATACTGTATGCTTCCCCAGCACTTTGGTAGTGGCCTTAGGTCCTGTTCATTTGATGATTTGGTTCTCCCTTTAGTTCAACACGCCCCTACATCTCACAACATTTCATATTACTATTGGGCATTACACAACTTACTGGTTACTTCTGCAAGCCCAAGGTTTTATTTTTGGGACTAATCCTTCCCGCCATCTAATGCTACCAGGTATTGGACTACTGTTTGGAAATATCTTTACAAATTTATCAGATGGGATAGATACCACTTTATGCAGTTTAATATTATTCATAATCTCTAATATACCCCTGTTAAACTGCACAAAATGGGTAGACTCCTAGGTGAACTCTGCTCCAGATGTGGTAAGGAAATGGGCACTCTACTTCATATCTTGTGGTCCTATGAGAGGGTAACCCCCTTCTGGGATTCCATTTGAACCCACCTAAATCCCTTGTTAGGGCTATCTGAGGCCTTTCTACCTGAAATATGCATTTTGGGGGATTATACCACCATCTTGGTTGGGAACCAAAGGCCACATATGGCCCTGATCTCCGCATGCGCCAAGAAGATTATTCTTTGGCATTGGGTGGATCAATGCATACCCCATTTCCTTGAATGGCACAGAGAGATTCTATTTGCCCTACAAGCTGAGCACCTCATTGCCAGTATGGCTGACTGAATACCCAAATACAGTCGGGTCTGGGAACTCTTACAGGTTTTAGGAACAATTTGAACCTAGCTATTCTCTTCTCAGCTGGTTTAGTATAGGTGCAATATTTTTTAGGCACCCCATGTCTTTCCCTTTTATCTTACTGACAGTCCCCCTTGGGTTCCCCTGGTGATTGGGGAAGGATATGGTGGATGGTTGGGAGGGTGGGGGCGTGGGTATTTAGGTTAAAATTGTACACCATCTGGTTTTATTTATGTAATATCTATCCGTTATTATGTTCAAGACTTGTCATTTTCTGTGTTACATTGTTTCTCTCATTGGTGTTTTCAATAAAGTTTATTCAATTTAAAAAAAAAGAAATTGTTCCCTTACAAACAAATCTTTTATTTGCTCGACAGTCCTGGCTCTAGCCCCATCCATCCAGCGATCTAGATAGGCACACATTTGGACATGCAGTTCTATATAGCTGTCTCCTGGGCCCTTTCTTAACTCAGAATTTTCATTTGTAAGCCTCAGAGTCAGTTCAAAATTTTTCAATAACATCCTTTTAAATTTATCATAGTCCATACAGTCCTCATCATCCATTTTAGCAAATGCATGCAAAGCATGGCCAGTAAGCAATGGTGTAAAGTGAATCATCCATGAAGCCCTGCCAGTTTAAACTGTACACGTACCATCTCAAATGATTTTAAAAAGAAATCAAGATCATCTCCCTCCCAATATTGAAGAAACATTTTAGAATTAATTGTGGTTTCATGGATTGGACCCCCATGCCATTACTGACTTTGCTGTGGTGTTTGCCGGTGCAATTTCACCATCTCGATCTCGTGCTGTCATTCTTTCTCTCGTTTCACTCGTTCCATCTCTCTTTCCTTCTGCATTTGGATTTCTTGCTGGCCAGTGTTCCTCTCTTTCCTCCTGCATCAGGATTTCATACTGCTGAGACTTCTCTCATTCCTCAGCCTTACTCTCTCCCTTTCATCCCCCAGCCTTGCCCTCTGCAGTGCGGCCTCTTTCAGTGCAAGCTCTATCCTCAGGATCATCTCAAGATGATTCTGAGCCTCTGCTGCACTGACTCTTAGCTCAGGTTTGGGCTGTACAGCTCCACTAGCTTGCATCTTGAGGTGCCCCTGTGACTCAGCCATGTGACCTCAGTCTTGCTACCTTGGTTACCTTCCTCAGTGACCACCTGCTGCACAGGTGTTTGGTCATACACCTCTGAGACCATCTGCCCCCTTCACATTGGGTCCTGCTCTAACAGAGCTTCTATGAGTCCATTTCTTGTCAGGCCCTCATAGACAATCCCCCTGTCTGCGCACAGTTCATGAAGCTGTTGCACATTAAATCTGCCATGCGCTGAGGAGTTCATCTGTCAGTGAGATTGTGACAGTGGTGCTAGGAGGAAAACCTTTTTGTAAAGAGAGTTTTAGATTTTTAATATGCCCCTGAGTGTTTTGATATGTGGAATAATGGGAGAGCATTGGAAGGCTAACAGACAAGAGGAATGTGTTCAAGGAGTGCGTACATGTGGCTAATTGGATTCCAGGTATTCTTCTGTTTTGCTGATTTTAGAGCTTGTTTGACATAGTCTTGTGATTCTTGTATGTGTAGTTCCTTAGAATTCCCACCATTGGTCATCTTGCATCTTTATGACCTGAGTTGTCACATGTGATTGGCCGTATAAAACCAGAAGTATTTCATCCATTTTTCCAGCCTACATCTATCATGCAGCACTCAGTGAAGGGAAACAGTTCTATGTTTTGGGGCACATAACTGAGCCTTGTTTGCAGCTCATAATTTAGATTTTTTAAGCTGCTTTTCCTTGTTGCTACATGGTCACTTTGTTATGAATTGGCCCCCCCCCGCTTCTTTTTGCAAATCCCAATGCTCCAAGGAGCTGCTTCCTCGGCCTGACGTGGAAAGAGACCAGATACCAGTTACTTTAAATACTTGTTGATTTACTGCTTTTTAATACTGAGGAGATGGAGTAAGTATGTCTTCATTTACCTTTTAGAATCTTATGACATCTTATGAAATGTGATGGTCTACGGCTCTTTAAGTTATTTTTAACATTCTTAAGTATTTTGTAGCCACCTTGGTTGATGTTTCTTGTTTTTTCTTGAGTACTTGATTAGACTTGTATGCTCTCTTTCTTCCTATAGGTCATGTTGATTGTTTAGACTGTTCCAGGGGTCTAAAAATAGTTTGAAACCTTGGTACCTTATTTTGCTGAAGAAAAAAGTATATACAAGAACAGTGCTACTCTGGCATTGCTGGCATTTGGACTACAAAACCACAAATTATAAAGATGTGTGCTGCTTAACTGCATGATCTTCCTCCCTATATCAGGCACACAAAGATCTACAAGTATCTCCTTGCATTATTTCATATTTGTGAAACTTTATCTGAGACTTCATCTGAGTATTAAGCACCAAGCACTCTTCTTCACTATGTTATATTTATGAGACTTCATCTATATATTTATGAGACTTTATGTATTAATTGCACATACAGTACTGCACTTTATGCACTTTATGAATTATTTTTTGGGGGGGGAGGTGGGGGACTTCCTGAGCTGAGAAGCATTGATCTCCTTTGTTAAGTTTGCCAGTGATTTTTCACTTATTGATTCTCTCACTGAGTGTTATTTGTGGGATAATTAATGGATATTAGAATTGGTAAATTAACTAACTGATTTAGTACTAATAAAACATCTTATTGAAAGTTATCTTGGTTGTCACAAACCCACTCCTGGGGGCCAGGTCCACTGAGCTCACAGTGCCCACCCCTAAGTGCAATCCATGACAGGGTGGAACAGGAATACCCTCTAAGTGTCCTTCTAGAGTACTCACTGAGTTCATGACTGAACACTCACCATGAGGTCTTAAGGCTTCCTCTCTCTAATCTAGGTAAGGATACAGTATAGGCTCAAGTCTATAGCCAGGTGAAAAATCTCCTTGGTTGCTGTACTGAGGGGGTGGGGGGAAGAGCCAGGCATTACAAACTCTTTGGGATTTGCCCTCATAACCCTGACTTTGTCCTCTCCCACAGGGTGTGCAGCAACTAGTTCCTTCTTACAGACTCCTCCCAAGACTTGCGTATCTCCCCTACATAACGGTACCCAGACTTCCCTTCTTAGGATCCTAGTCTTGGTAGCAAATGGTGGCACTTTAGCAACTGCAGATTGGTCTCAGAATTGAATAAACCTTTTCTTACCTCTACACCCAAAAAAAGCACTCACAGGTAGTTTTAAAAGTGAAATGCTTTTTACTAAAATCTAAGTGACTATCATACAAACTTTACAAACAAAAGATTTAGGAATGTGGTTACGGAATTACAAAAATAAAGGTGGAAATATACAAAACTAAATGCACCGTTAACTTTTAGCTGTCTAGTTTCTACCTGGTTTGTGTATGATCAAAGTCCAGAAATAAATGAGTTTGCAAAAGTTTCAGTCCTTCTGTAGCATTCACTGGTTCTTCAGTCTGGCTTGGTGTCTGACAGGAAGAGTGTCCCATGAAAAAGTTTGCCACATGCCCTGCTCTGAGGGCTTTAAATAACCTGGGTTCAGGCAGTCTGTAGCCTTATCTTTTTAGGTCAGCAGGGGTCTCTCTTGCTCTGTCCAAGATTTTTAAGAGAACCATGTTATTGATTAGTTAGATTCTCTTACAGTTCCAATATCCTTTGATCTTCCCTCATCCTTCCTGCCACCTCATAAAAATGACAGTTCCTGGAAATCTAAAGCACTTTTCCTTTGAAGTGTAAGTTTATAATGGGGGAAGATGGTTTTCTCCCACCCTGAGATTTTATTGCACCTGGTTCCCTATAATTAGCTAACCAGGGACATTCCATTCCATTCATTTTACGATAATCTGCCTTTGAGATGTAATTTTCAGCTTCCTGGCAAGTAATCTTTTCTCAGATCACAGGACACCAATTCCCTCTCTATGTAACCCTTTAAAAAAAAACATGGCCATCTTTTGGCAAACCTGAGTTCTGGCCTGTGTGGAACTTTTAAACATAACCACGTTCCTCTTCATGTAACTCTTTTTAAAGAATAAACAAAAAAAATATACAAAAACAATATTTAAACACCATGAAGTCTTGCTATATTAGGACTTATTGCAGTTAGCCACTGCACTTGAACTGCCCCGGAGAGGAAAGAGTTAACTCCAGAGAATCTGGAGTTCTAAAGCGTGAGGGCGCTATACCAAAGCTCTATCTGGGCAGTTTCAAATGAAACTGTCAGATTCTTTACTCCGCTTCACTGAACAGTCGCCCGGAGATCAGCTCCTTCAGCTCGGTTCATTTCTCGGTCAAGCGAGTATTTTAGGTTCATTTGAACCGGCAAAAATAATTATTTTACCGCATTTGGTTAAAGCTCTATCTGTAAACCGTAAGTACAAAATGTAAAGTCTGTGTGGAAATTTAGTTATCGGTTCGGTTTTGAACCGATCGGTTTGCTTATTTTAATGTTTTAAAGTTTTGGGCTTTTAGAGAGGCGGTACCCGTTCTTATTGGTTCTAAAAAACCTTGATTTTAAATAGGGTTTTCAAATACCCGAAAATGGTTAGGAACCAATAAGGGTGTCTTCTGTACGACCATAAAAGACGAAGTTTTGGTTAGGCTGGCATTATGTCTGAGAAGCCCAAAAGAAAAACCGGCCCACTGGGTTTCAACACTGTGATGTTGTAAAGCTTTGCCAAGGCTGACCCACACACCACTTGTGTTTATTGTCTGGGGCTGACCACCTCCTGTCAGACTGCCAGGTGTTTAAAATTTCCTGCAGCCACCCTGAAAGAGATAGGGCCGGTTCAGGAACTATTCACAAAAGTCCGCTGACCCAGATGGCCAGCCTGGTCCAGTACTCACTGGACCAGAGGAGTGCCCTCTGACCAGGGCTAGACTTCCTCGGCAAAGGATGGTTCAGAGGAACCAGTTTAAAAAAAAAAAAAAATGAATATGATAGAGAAATCAGTAGGTTTGGAGTCCAAGATTGTCTCTCCAACTGCTGCAGAATTAGTTAAGCCACAGATTGTCCAGTCACTGTTTCTAGGTCCTGTCGAACCATCTACAGTTGGTAAAGGTGGCTCATTCAGTTCCAGTGGTTCAGGTTTATGATGTTGAGGAATTGTTATGAACCACAGGGGGAGGAAGGAAATTTGCTCAATACATGTGTGGCTGGTAGGGTCTGGACATGCCCACTTAGCGGACATTTTCTCCAGACAGACTTTTAGATCTCCTCCTTTTCTGTCTGAGTCCTTTTCTCAGTTTATGTTTTACAAAAGCTTGCAGAATCCCCAGCTTCCTTTAGAGGAGGCTATGGATGAGTAAAGGGAGCCTGATTATGTAGAGAATGATGGGCTAGGAGGTTGTCTTTCCTTTGCATAAGTCATTTAGGAAGTAAACAACAAAGATTTTATAAGATTCCTCTTTCTGTCCCTCCTGTAAGATAAAAAATGGACAGAAGGTGTATTTAGTCAGGCTCTGTTACAGATTTCCTCACTGAGCAGTGTAGTCATGTAGGTGTGGTACAAGCTGCAGCCTGTGTCAAGGCTAGTTCCCCTGGCCTCACATCCTCCTGAATAGGATTCCAGGAGGATTGATGCCATGACAAGAAAACAGTATATGGCAGCTTCTGTGGGACTCAGACAGGCAAGTTGTATGGCTTATGTGGCTAGATTTTGGAAATCTAGGTGGGACACAGTATTGCAGTTAGCCAAGCAGGCCCATGGCCAGCTGGCTAGCGAGGTTGGAACAGGTGGCTGCTAATGGCACTGAAGCCTCTAAGTTCAAGTTCATACTGCTGTTGGTGTTAATCTTGTTTCTCTAGGGTCATGACCAGCTTTCCGTAGGTTGGCATGGCTCAGATGCTAATCTGTCCCAAGATACTCTGTCAAAGTCTATGGATTTGTTTCTTGTTGTGGGTAATTCTCTGTTTGAGGAACAAACAGAAAGCTATATGAAAAACAGGGATGATTACCTACAAAAGTGCCCAGGTAGAGGCTCAGGCCTCCTCTGCTTTCATGCCAGAGGTCTCTTCAGAGGCAGAGATAGGCAGGGCACAAGTAGCCCATCCCCTCCCTTAGCCTAAGACTATTGCCAAGCAGGCACCCTGATGGGGTGCCCAGGGCCGATTCTCCTATACCAGTGGGCAGGTTGGTTTTATTTCAGCCAGAATTGGGTGTCCCTAACTTGGACAAGTGGGTTCTGGAAGTAATAGGTCTGGTTCTCAGCTTCAAACAGTTTCCAAAGATGAGAGCCAGACAGGTACCTGCAAATCCTTCGGAATCCCTTGCTTTGGGAGCAGAGGTTTCTTCTCCTCTGACCTGCAAAGCAGTAGAAGGTCCTCTCCTTGCCACTGGGGCAGGGGCTGTACTCATGATACTTTCTTACCCTATAGAAGGCAGGAGATTGGCGGCCCATCTCAGATTTAAGGTACCTGAACAAGCATCTTTTGAAAACAAAGTTAAAAATGTTAACTCTGGCTGAGGCCAGGGGACTGCTAGCTTTTCTGGACCTCAAGGATGCCTATTTTTCATGTTTTGATCAGGCCTTCTCACCAAAAGTACCTCAGGTTACCCTCAGGCCACTACCAGTTCAGGGCAATGCCCTTGGCCTTACCCTCTGTGCCAAGGGTATTGAAATTCTAGCTGTGGTAGTGGCTCTTTTAGAAGGCAAGGATTGCTTTGTTTCCTTTCCTGGATGACTGGCTCTTAGTGGGTCAGTCTCCAGATCAAGTAAAATCCACTTGCAAGTCACCAGCAGCTTCTCACCTTTCTGGGATTCCTGCTGAATTTACAAAGTCAGTTCTCGAACCAGTTCAGTGCTTAACTTTCATAGGGGCAGAGTTGAACACAAAGTTAGCCAGGGCATTTCTCCCTCTGAAAGGGTAGGCAGTCTCTTTGCCCTGGCATCTTCCATTACTCTGCGAGTCTCTTGACCAGCATAGCATTTGCTACAACTACTAGGGCACATGGCTGCTTCCACAGCTGTAGTGCAGGGAGCAAGATTCCAGATGAGGGACATTTAGTTCCATCTGAGGCCTATTGGTCCCAAAGGAGGATTCCTTCCAAATTGGTTCTAGTGACCCAATCCCTGATCCTGGCCTTACACTGGTGGCAGGATCAAAGCAATCTAAAACTAGGGGTCCTCCTCATTCCCTCACCACGGATGCTCCTGTGTTAGGGTGAGGAGCTCGCTTAAGCGACCTGTCCACGAAGGGAGTGTGGTCTCCTAGGAATCTCTGCTCCACATCAATTTTGGAACTCAGAGCTGTCTTCTAGCTCTTAGGAGTTTTCAGCTTCTGTCCAGAACAAGGTAGTTCAAGTCAGGACAGACAACACCACAATAATGTGATACATCAACAGGCAGGGGCACTCGGTCATCAGCCTTGTGCACCGAAGCAATGAAGTGGTGGTCTCTGGCTTACTCCCTGAACACCTCCTGATAGCAGTTCACCTCCCAGGGAAGGACAATGCCCTGGCAGATGCCCTCAGCAGGATTCTCAGGGCCATCACGATTGGGCTCTGAATCCTCAGGTGCTGGGTTCAGTCCTTGCCAGATGGGGCTCATTTTCAGATAGATCTTTCGCAGCCCCAGATAACCACTAACTTTCTCTGTTTTGTTGGGCCTCTAGTGCTGGGATCAGCCCCTGGACGCTTTTCACTTGGATTGGAAAGGAAGTTTCTGTACACCTTTCCTCCTTTTCCCTTTCTTTCAGGGTACTAGTAAAATCAGATCTCAGCCCTGCAAAGCGATTCTGATTGTTCCAAACTGGGCCAGACAGCCCTGGTACCCATTGTCTCTGTCCTGACAGTCCACCTACCCTGAGCTTGCCCAGAGTCCACGACTTACTGGCCTTTGCACAAGGGAATGTGGTATCCGAACCTCAAATTCCTCCTTCTCAAGGCAGCTCTTGAGGAGTTAGAATTGCTGATTTACACCTTTTTCAAGGTGTAGCTAATATTTAAAGGCTTCAAAGAGCTTTTTCACTGGGGCCACTTACAATTCTAAGAGAACAGGTTTTCAGTCTGTGCGCTGAAGCGAGATTATACCACAGTCTGCTTATCTGCCCATTTTCTGGACTTTTGGTCCATTTTAAATTCTTAGGTCTTGGGCCAGCTACCTTAAGGGTTCCTCTGGCAGCTGTCTCTGTTTTTCTGCAAGCAGGAAGCCTGCTTCCTTTCTTCTCAACCTGTGTTTTCCAAGTTTTAAGGGTTGCTTCACACCAACCCTCCTTTTGAGGAACCAGCTCCTGCATGGAGCCTGAATGTTTGCATTGCTCAGTTAATGCAAACCCCTTTGGACCTCTGTCCCCAGCAGAGCTCAAGCTTCTCACTTGGAAAATGTTTTTTCTGGTGGTTTCACTTCTGCCAGGCATAAGAGAACTACAGGCCCTGGCAGTGGAAGAAGATTTTCTCTCCCACAGGGATAAGACAGTCCCTAGGACTAACACAGGGTTTGTCCCTAAGTGGTTTCAGGTTTCCACCTGAACCAACCCATCTCTCTCCCAGGATTTTCACTGAGCATTCTTCCTCAGGTGAGAGGAGACTGCACAGCTTGTACGTCAAAGAGCCTTATGCTACTATTTGTAACACACCAAGGGTCACAGGTTGAATCCTCCAACTCTTCCTTACCTAGGGCTAGGTTGGCAAGGAACCTGCCACTAAGAGGACGATTGCAAGGTGGATTGTCTCTTGTATCCATTTTGTTATCAAAGACTAGGTAGGAGAGCCCCCTCAGGACTGAGGGCTCACTCCACCAGGTGTACAGCTGCATCTCTAGCGGCTGCTGGAGATATTCCCATTCTGGAAATCTGTCGAGGCTGTTACTTGGAAGACAGTTCACACTTTTACAAGTATTATTCCCTGGATTTCTGTCCAGGAGAGATGCTCGTTTTGCACAGCTGTGCTTCAGAGCCTATTTCCTAAGTAGGTTCTGACCCTCCTCCATGGAGTTACTGCTGTGTAATCTACAATAAGTCCTAATATAGCAAGACTTCATGGTGTTTGAAGAAAAATTACTCACCTTAGTAATTGCTTTTCTTCTCATGGAGTCTTGTATATTAGGACCACCCCAACCTGCATCTCTCAGAACTTCTACTGGGGTGGGGTGGCAAATTAGTGCAAGCACTGTGTCATGCCATTGTAGTTCTTCCCTTCACCCTCTTTTATTTAGGGTTAGGGAACTAGGGTTTTCTGTGTTGGTGATTTGTTGGCCCCTTCCTGGACTTGAGTCTTTGGGGAAGGGGTCCTAATAGTGCTTGTCGGGGAAAACTAATAATACCATTATTCATTCTTATTATTGTTATTGTTGTTCTATTGTTGTTTATATTGTTGTTATTACTACTAGTAGGTAGCCATTTGGCTAGTGTAGAGCTTTCCACAGACTTGTTGCTTAGTGTTAGCTTCAGTAAAGATCTGACAGTTTCATTTGAAACTGCCCAGATAGAAACTTTGGTATAGCGCCCTCGCGTTTAGAACTCAGATTCTCTGGAGTTAATTCAAGTGCAGTGCCTAACTGCAATAAGTCCTAATATAGCAAGACTCCATGAGAAGAAAAGCAATTACTAAGGTGAGTAATTTTTTCTTGTCTGCTATTATTATCATTTCCGCAGTGGCCAAATCACCCCATCCCTCCCTCCTAGACTGAATTTATGGGAACATGCCCCTATTGTATGGTAGAGTTTCCATAATTCCATTTGCTGTTCTAACTGGTGAGATAGGCTATCTGCATTTGCATTTTTTGACCCGGCCCAGTGTGTGATTGTCATGTCATATGCCTGTAGGGCAATATTCCTTTGGAGTAGGCATCCATTGGTTTTACCTATCTGATTTAACCACACAAGGGGGTTGTGATTGGTGTGTACCTCGAAGCACCTCCCGTAGAGGTATGTCTCTTATTTCTTCATGGACCATACCAGCGCAAGGCATTCCTTTTCAACTGTGGAATGCGCTTGCTCCCAGGGAAATAACTTCTTACTAAGGTACACTATCTGGTGGTCTTTTCCCTGATTAGATGTCTGGCTGAGGACTGCTTCAGTATCATCTGGACTGGCCAAAACAGGGGCACTGCACATTGCCTCTTTTTGCCATGTGAGGGCTTGTTCACAGACTGGCTACCACTTTACCCTTTTTGGCTGTCTTTTCTTCAGCAAGCTAGATAAGGGGGGCTGCCAGGGTACTGCAATTGGGTACACTTTTTCAGTAGTGCCCTGCAGTCCTTAGAAAGCTCCTGGGTTTCCAGCATGGGCCACACCTCTATTGATTCAATTTTGCTTGATTAGGGCAAAGCTGCCCCCGCCCCATTACGTGGCCTAGGTATGCCACCTCCACCAAGGCCATCTGGCACTTTTCAGCTTTGACAGTGAACCTGCCCTCTGTATCCTGCCCAACACTTCCTTCAGGTGGGACAGGTGCTCCTTCCAGCTGGTACTGAAGATGGCAAGATCATCCAGATAAGCCACTGCATACTCTTCAGTACCATATAACACCTAGTTGACCAATCTTTGGAATGTGTCAGGGGCGTTCTTCATTCCAAAAGACATTGCCCAGAATTTGAATAATTCCATTGGAGTGATGAAGGCCGACTGTTCTCTAGCTCTGGCAGTTAACTCCACCTGCCAATACTCTTTTGTCAAGTCAATTGTAGTAAGGCATGTTGCCTCTCCCAACTTGTCCAGTAGTTGTTCCATCCCTGGCATTGAGTGGCCATCACACTTTGTGAGTGCATTGAGTCCATGATAGTCCACACAAAAGTGAGTAGAGTCATCCGGCTTGGGCACGAGGACTATGGGTGAGGCCCAGAGGCTGTAGGATTTATGGATTACCCCTAAATCCAGCATTTCCTCCACCTTCCTCCTAATGTCCTTTAGGATGGCTTCAGACACCCAGTAGGCTGTCGGCCATATGTGCACTTGTGTCCTCATGTCTACATCATGTGTCGCTAAGGCGGGTTCATCCAGGCTAGTCTGTAAGCAAAGGGGCAAAGTCCTCTAAAACCTCCCTCACTTCCTGGGACTATTCCTGTGTCAACTGGGGTGACAGTTTGATTGCCTCCACAGATGACTCCCACTTTCTTTACTCCAGCAAGTCCAAGGGGGTGCCTTCCTTGCCCATCCCCTCCATAGGACTACACACTGCAAATACCGTGTTGGCCCCATTGGCATATGGCATCATCATTTTGACATGGTACATCCTATGGGTATGTCTCTTGTCAGGCAGTTCTGCGATAAAATTTACATCATTGATCTGTCGGACTACCTTATATGGTCCCACCCACTCAGCCTGCTGCTTGTCCTTCTGGACTGGAATTAAGACCATTACTTCGAGACCTGCACTGTATGAGTGAGCTCTGGCTCTGTGGTCATCCTAGACTTTTTGCTTCTGCTGGGCAGCTGACAGGTTTCTTTTGGCCACCCCAATAATCTCCTTCAGCTTCTCCCTAAACTTAAGGACATACTCCACTATGGGGGTTCCTTGGGTGGTGTACTTGCCTTCCCAGTCTTCCTGGATCAAGTCTAGGGGCCCACGCACCCTATGTCTGTATGAGAGTTCGAAGGGAGAGAACCCTGTCTACTCTTGGTGTACCTCCCTGTATGAGAACAATAGGTGGGGAAAGTATTTCTCCCAGACCCTCCCATTCTGTTCAGCAAACACTGGGCATCAATTTTAGGGTATCATTAAAATCTTCCATAAGCCCATTGGCTAGTGGGTGATAAAGTATTGTGCATCTCTGCACCACCCCACATTTCTCCCACAAACCCTTCATCAGGTCTGACATGAAGGTACCCCCTTGATCAGTGTTAGCCTCCTGCGGAAACCCGGCATGGGAGAAAATCCCTAGCAAGGCATCTGGCACTTTATCTGTCCTAAGTGAAGAGAGGGCAACTGCCTCTGGGTATCAGGTGGCATTATAGACCACCATCAGGATAAACTTCTTCCTGGAGGAGCTTAGGGTACTCAAAGGTCCCACAATATCCATTACAACCTTCTGGAATGGCTCCTCTACAATAGGCAAGGGAATTAGGGCAGCTTTGGTTTTACTACCTGCCTTCCCTATTTGTTGGCATCAGTGACAAGACCTGCAATATTCCTTCACCCTGCTGGGTTAAGTTAGGTCAATAGAAATTCTGGGCTAATCACTGCATGGTGCACGTGATGTCCAGATGTCCAGACATGGGGATATCAGAGCGATCTTGAGCAACCGCTCACAGTACCCCGGGAGAACAACAAGCTGCCTGCCCATCACCCCTCCCTCTGTCCTCACGTCCTGTGTATACAACAGCCCATTGTCCCAAAACACCCTATGTCTCATGTCACCTCGCTGTGTCCCATCAGATTCTGCACAAGCCCTCAGCCTCTCCAAACTAGGATCAGTACTCTGAGCAGCAGCACATTCCTCACATTTTCCCAAAGCATGGAACATGGCCCCCTCAGTTCCTAAACTGGGGTCCATAGCTCTAGAGTCAAGGCATTCAGAGTCACTGCCATCCCTAACCTTCTGACCATTGGTTACCCCTCCCTCCTCAGAGTAACCTTTTGTAGATGGTTTGTGAATGGCTACTTGGGAAAGTCCTACCTCCCTTTCACTGCCCTTCATGTCAGGAGACACAGGCTTGGGAACCAACCTTTTATTCTTTTCCACAGGGGCTTCTGTGGGGTTCAGGGACTCACAAGTGGCCTTAGCCATCTGACTGAGGGTGACTGCACATACCACCCCCTGCTGTAGATTAATCCCTATAAACACATCCAGGGTGAGGTTGTCTGCCACTGCCACCTTTTGCACCCTCTCTCCTGTCTCAACCCATTCCACTAGCTAGTGGCAGAGTTTTTTCCTCCCCAGTGAATCCCCTCACAGTTACAAACTGATTAGGTATAAGCTGTTCAGGCCCAACCAAATCCCCTTTTACTAAGGTAAGAGATGCTCCTGTGTCCCTTAATCCATGGATCTGCACCTCATTTACAGTAACTGGGTGTATGTGCTCCCTCAAGTTTACAGGCATGCTATCAGGGATACGCAGTGCACCAAACTCTGTTCAAGCACCACTTTGTTCTCTCTGTGCCTTTTTAGGACACTGTCTAACACGATGCTCTGGCTGTTTACAAAACCAACAGTCATCATTTATTTTATCTGAGAAATCCCTTTTTGGTAACTTGGGACTTCCCCCTTTCAGTGGAGGCAGTGAGGATTTTAGCTGCCCTGAAGGCATGCTTTTCCATGTCTGCCCTGGCACACCTGCCCCATGTCCTTTTGGAGCAGGCCTGCTCCTGGCATAGTGATTCGAGAGCTTAGCAGCTTGTTGTGCTGTTTTTGGATCTTGGTCCTCCGGCCAGGTTTTCAACTCTGCTGGGAAAACCCAAAAGAATTGTTTTAAAAGTACAACCTCCTCAATTTTCCCGCCAGAGATTGCTCCTACCCCCTCCTACCAGTGTTTTAAAAACTGACATTGCTTTATGGTGAATTCCTCAAAGCTTATGTCAGGTTTTTTTCTGAGTTTCTGGAATTTAATCCTGCAGGCCTCAGGAGCCAGTTCATACTTTTTAAGCAAAGCAGCTTTAAGTTTCTCATAATCTTAGGTATCATTATTGTCCATTTGGCCTAGCACCTCATGCCGTTTACCAGTAAGTAGTGGGGATAGCGGGAAGCTCCAGGACTCCCTGGGTATTTTGGCCTGAATACAGAACTTTTCAAACAAATTCAAAAATGCATCCATATACTCCTTCTTTAAATTCAGCTATTAATTTGGAATTTAGCTTATACCCCAGCCCTGGAGTTTCAGGTTCACCCCTGCCAGTTACCTCCTCTGGTGCTGGTCATTGGAGTCTTAGCTTCTCCAGTTCAAACTCTGTCTGGCACTGCTTTTATTTTTCCTTGGCCCCTCTCTCTCTCTCTCTCTCTGGTGCTGTTTTTGCTGTATCTGTCTCTCTGAAGCTGCCTTTCTTGCATGGCAAGTTCTCTCTGATGCTGTCTTCCTTGAATCTCCAGTTTTCTCATCTCCAGCTGCATCCTGATTTCTTCCAGCTCCAGCTCTTTGTTGACCTTCCCCTGGTGCTGTGGCTCTGGGTTCCCTCTGATCTTGCTGTCCTCCTCCCTGGGACTGGATACTGTGATGTCCCCTGGTACCCCCACACCCAAGGTCTGGTCCCTTTCAATTACTTGCCCTGACTTGAGGTTCAGGGCAACTGCTTGCTCATCGGCTGCCATGAGAGCCTCCATGAGTTTTTTTTGGTTCGCCCCTCATACTGGACCCCTTTTTCCTGACAACTATCTTAGGTGGTCTGCAGTGTATTCACTGTAGTTGGAAGCCATCTTCTTCCCCAACTATTGCTACACTTACACCAAAAAAAACAAAATAGCAACACCCATGAGGAAGGGAACGTTATACTGTAACCAATTTTTTTTTCAAATCTTGGCCCTGTTTGTGTGTATATTGTTTTCAGTTTATTAATCTCATACACTGGCCTCAAATCCAATTTCTATGCCTGTGCCACTATTATCTCTCGGATCGCAACACTATGCTACCAGATCTCTCAGATACCACCACTGCCACCAGATCTGTTATGAACCCACTCCTGGGGGCCAGGTCCACTGAGCTCACAGTGCCCACCCCTAAGTGCAATCCATGATGGGGGAACAGGAATATCCTCCAAGTGTCCTTCTAGAGTGCTCACCATGCTCATGACTGAACACCCACCATGAGGTCCAAGGGCTTCCTCACTCTAATCTGGGTAAGGATACAGTACAGTCTCTAGTCTGTAGCCAGGTGAGAGCTCTCTTCAGTTGCTGTACTAAGGGGGGAAGATGCAGGCTTTATGAGCTCTTCAGGATTTGCCCTTGTAACCCTGATTTTATCCTCTCCCATGGGGTGTGCAGCAACTAGTTCCTTCTTACAGACTCCTCCCGAGACCTGTGTATCTCCCCTACATAAAGGTACCAACTTCCCTTTTTAAGATCCTAGTCTTGATAGCGAATGGTGACACTTTAGCAACTGCAGGTTGGTCTCAGAATTGAATAAACCTTTTTTTTTTACCTCTACACACACAAAAAACACTCACAGGCAGTTTTAAAAGTGAAATGCTTTTACTAAAATCTAAATGACTATCATGCAAACTTTACAAACAAAAGATTTAGGAATGTGGTTATAAAATAACAAAAATAAAGGTGGAAATATACAAAAAGGGCACTGTTAGCTTTTAGCTGTCTAGTTTCTACCTGGTTTGTGGATGATCAAAGTTCAGAAATAAATGAGTTTGCAAAACTTTCAGTCCTTCTGTAGCATTCACTGATTCTTCAGTCTGGCTTGGTCTGTAACAGGAAGAGTGTCCCATAAAAAAGTTTGCCACATTCCCTGCTCTGAGATCTTTAACTATCCTGGGTTCAGGCAGTCTGTAGCCTTCTCTTTTTATGTTAGCAGTCGTCTCTTTTGCTCTGTCCAAGATTTTTAAGTGAACCATATTATTGATTAGTTAGATTCTCTTACAGTTCCAATATCCTTTGATCTTCCCTCATCCTTCCCGCCGCCTCTTAAAAATGACAGTTCCTGGAAATCTAAAGCACTTTTCCTTTGAAGTGTAAGTTTATGATAGGGGAAGATGGTTTTCTCCCATCCTGAGATTTTATTGCACCTGGTTCCCTATAATTAGCTAACCAGGGACATTCTATTCCTATCATTGCATGATACCCTGCCTTTGAGATGTAATTTTCAGCTTCCTGGCAAGTAAGCCTTTCTTAGATCACAGGATGCCAATTTTCTCTGCATATAACCCTTTTAAAAAATATATGGGCATCTTTTGGCAAGCCTTAGTTCTGGCCTGTGTGGAACTTTAAAACATAACCAAGTTCCTCTGCATGTAATCCTTTTTAAAGCATAAACAGAAAAATTTTTCAAAACCAATATTGTCTGCAATTATTATCATTTTCACGGTGGCCAAATTGCCACATTGGTCAGTACTAGACAGCAAAAAAAAAAAAAAGGACAATAAATTATCTTCCTCTTTAAGAGAGTCACTGCCTGACACAAAATGTAAAACAAAAACCCAGAACTTAATCAGATGAAAATGACTGATCATCTACTTGTATCTCCTAAATTATATTTAGCCATTGGTAGAATATCTACCCCCCATATTGAAAATGAATGGCAATATGAACTTTATATCAGTACCTCCCCCAGTCAATTGGTTGAGCAAAATTCACTGTAAAAATCCCCCAATTCTCAAATTGCTTTAAAATCATCAGTAACAGGGGTTGAAAAAAGTGATAAACAGTGGGCTAGTTTAAAAAAGAAAGATGACACAGATAAGTTGCTGGAAAACAGTTTTATGCTTTTACCTGGATGCAAGAACCTTGGGGGTCCATTGAGAGACCCTAATCAATCTATGCAGGACAACAGTGTACTAGTTTCTAAAAAATAATATTAATGAGGTTATGCAGGACTTACAACAGGCAATAACTGGTCTAAAAGAAGTAGAAAAGAAATATGGGTGAATTTCCTGTAGATTGTGATGATTTATCTAGTAGTAATATTCTAAGTGCTTCTCAACATTATTTCCTCTTGTATCCCAGTTAGGAAATTATTGGACTGATGAAAAATCCATATATTGCTAATCTTATGATAATGGAGCAGTTTGTTGTAGTTTACAATTATATAGAAATGACAAGGGAAGATACTGCCATCAATGGTGCAAGATTGGATGATGTAATGACATCTCTTGCAGATATGGTGCCTATTAAGAATTCCTCATCTTTGGTCTCTGATATCCAGAAGCCAACTGTAACAAACATAAAACCAGATTTTAAATCTCTTAATATACCAGATAGCCCAGTGAATTTTAAAAAGAGAACTACTAAATCTAAAAAGAAAGAGAAAAAAGGCAAAGGGGCTCTTCTAAAAAAAGAGACATAAAAGGGGGCATTGGATAACTATCTGAAAGAGCAGACTACGAAGCTGGAAGATCCAAGATTAGCATCAAAACCTTTCAGAGACCCTCCAGACAGTGGAGTCTCTTCTAAGGTAACAGCTGTACTGTGTCAATTCCAGGATAACATGTTACCACAGAAAACTGAAGATAAAGATAAAATTACTGATAGTGCAATGTGAGGAATTGTTACATGGGTCATGTCCATTGAATATCCACAATTAAAGGTTATCTGAGCCTCAGTTAGCTCATGTTATCCCAGATCCGGTAGCCCCAGGTGGAGGCTTAGGGATCAACTATGAGTCTGTTATAAAGGTAGATAAAGTTATTCTATTGTGATTACCCAGGTGATGAATGCTACAGAGTCCCAAAACAGCAGTTGGTTAACACAGGGGGTGCTAAGCTATACTAGAGGTTTTATGGCCCAGATAATTGGCTAGATTTTTCTTAACCTTGCTTAAGACTCAGACTGTGAACCTGATAAGGGTAGATATGGGCCTGGAAATTTTGGAAGATGATATCAAAGAAGCCAGGACTGCTGTATGTGAGGATTTTAAAAATGTTATGGATGCGTATTTCACTTCACAAAGAGTTGCTACTCTTGTTTGGATAAATGTAACACCCTTATTTCACAAGGGATTAAAATAATCTTCCCAAACAGAATTGAGTTTAATAGAGCTGGAGCCCTCTCCAGGGAGGATCTGGATAAATCATTAATTCTTAGCCTCTCTGGAATGCCCTTGATGGTTGATGGAGAAGGCAAATAGGTTTAGATTAACCAGTCCTCTGAGTAATTTACTTTGCAATTACTTACAAATTCACCTGGGCAGAAATGGTGTTATAGGAGCTATACAGACAGATAGTGGCTTGGGGGGAGGTGGATAGACATTAAAGTTAAAGATAGGTTGATGGTAGATAGAATTTTACAAAAATGTGATAAGATGGAAAATTTGGGCCAGAACCTTGTGGATAATGAATTGTGCGAAACCATAGATAAAGTAGGAAACCACAAAACCATTGATATTACAAAAGTGAAATTTAATCACTGCAAACAATAGCCTTTTATTCCTACTTCAAATAGATTTTTATCATTAGCGGGGTATGAGGAATGACTATCTTCCCCCAATCAGTGCAATACAGTAGATGGTATAGGTATAGATTCTGATAACTCTTTAGGACTAAAAATACACAGGAGGTCCTTATTTAATTTCTTGGAACATTACAGGACATAGCACAAATTTTCAGATGACTGGGTTCAGTCCATAACAACCTACAAGGTGATTTGCTTGCAGGAAACCTGGCATGGTTAAGTTGGGAGATTACATTAAATGGATATGAACTTTTCCATCATCCAGGGAGAAATTATTGGAAATATGGCAGGTGCTCAGGAGGATTAGCCTTTTATATGAAAGTACAGATTGTGAATATCTCAGCTAATTTTATTATTTTATTACATGGACAGGAACTTAGTTTTTTTTACTGATTAACAGTTATGTGCCCCCAGCTCCAAATGTTATCAGCAGGATATATGGGAGTCTTTTAGTTCATTGTCATGTGACATCTATTTTAAGTTTCCAGACAGGAAAATATTAATTATGGGAGATTTAAACACCAGGATACAGTAGGTGAATTTGATGGCTTGGTAGATAACTCAGGTCTCAGATATTTAAATACCTCACATATCATTCCTATTAGGTATGTAAAAGATAAACGGGTGAATAAGGCTGGGACAGCCCTGATCGAAATCTTAAAATAATTTAATCTTTATCCTCTGAGCGGTAGATTAGAGTGGGATTT
This sequence comes from Neoceratodus forsteri, assembly GCA_016271365.2. NCBI lineage: Eukaryota > Metazoa > Chordata > Ceratodontiformes > Ceratodontidae > Neoceratodus > Neoceratodus forsteri. The sequence goes on from JADMNL010000022.1 coordinate 345,778,023, forward strand.
AGAGGGAAATGTTTCATATGTATTGACAGTTGGTGCCTCACTTATTGACTTAGATTTGTGGTTGGGACAAACTCAAATGTGACAAAGTTTAAATATTCCTGTTAGATCAGAAAGTGACCATTTTCCTGTTATTTTGAGAGGATTTGGTTCTAATTATGAAGCTGAGAACAGATTAGAGATCCCATTCTCAGAACTTAGAAATAGAAAGAGAATTATATTTGTTTGTAGTTTGGAAGAAACAGAAAATCATAGGGGACCAATTAGAACATTAGAACTGGGAGACTTTAAGAGAATTAAAAGTGGAGATTTTATGGGAGGAACTCTCTCACCTTTCTGAGAAAATAGTTGGGATGCTTTATGAAGATATTCTAGCTAATTATAAATATAGGATACAGCATGGGTGGTTTGATTCTGGTTGTAGGAAATATAGAGCTCTCCTTATGGAAAAGATTAAAAGCACCAAAATTAGTAATGGCATGAAGCTTTTTCAGGCCTTAAATCAAGAAAGAAAAAAGTACTAATTATTTTTTGAAGGGCAGGAAGCTAAAGCATTTTAGTTCACAGTGGAAAATAATTCCTAAAGCTGTACAAGAGAAAGATTTAAGGGGCTTTTGGAGACTGGTTGCAAAAGACACCAATAATTAATATTTTTTATGACCCCCACCCCATGCTGACATTTTTTTACCTCCTGAATTATAATCACTGAATAAGAGTATGTTTCCCTTGATAGAAAGGAAATAAGTATACATGGCATTAAATCACTTAAACTAATGAAAGCTCCTGTCCCAGATAACATTCCATATTTATGCAACACTCCCCTGTGGTGTAATCCCTTGGTTATCTTTTATAATAAATGTATTCTTGAAGATTGTACTCCAAATACCTGGAGAGGGTCTGAATTTGTCCCTATACATAAAAAAGGAGAAAAGCTAATCCTGCTATGTATAGACCAATTAGTCTTTTAGACATAAATTTAAAGATCTTTTTCCAAGATTTTTTGGGAAAGATTAAATCATCAAATCATTTTGACAGAAGGGTTTTGTGAACTGCAGGAAGGTTTCCAGAGTGGATACTCCACTATGAATACTTGCTTTATCCTCTGGCATCTTATAGAAAAGTATGTACATCTTAGAAAACCGAAACTTTATGCTGTTTTTTCTTTGTCTGTACTTTATTTATTTATTCTTACTCTGGGACTTCGGGCTTCTTTCAGGAGTACCCTCTCAGCTGCTGCCTCTCACTCCCAGCCTGAACTCTTGCTTCCCCAGGCTCTCCCCTGAATGACTGTGGCAGGTCCAGCCCCCAGGATCACCCTCCGGGGGAGGGTTCTCCCCCCCGTGGCAGCTCTTTCTGGCAATTAGAGGGACCTACCTCATCACCAGGTTGGCCATGGGAGTCCTGGGTGTGCTGGGTAGGCATTTGGGATGTGGGCATGCTCCTGAGATCTCCATCATCTCCTGGAGCTCCAGTGGTTTTTTTCAGTGTTGTTTTCTCCCGTACAGAGTGCAGACGTGTGATGGCATCCCTGGTGAGGAGCACAGTTGCCTGCCGTCGCTCTGTCTCCCAGCATCCGCTTTGCACAGCGAGTTTCATGCAGCCCTCGGTCACCACCAGGAGCCACTCTGGAATGACACAATCCCCAAGTCCCTCCCCAGGAAGGGAGAGCAGTCCTCCAGATCCTCAATCTCTTCCCTCCTCTGCTGATCCCTGGTAGCCAGATCTCATTCCCAAACCCGGGTTGCAGGTGTGGCGCAAGGTGTGGCATCCAGCGCCTCAACCCTCAGTGCCACTGGGCCAGCTTTATGCTGTTTTTATAGATTTTTCTTCAGCATTTGATTCCATTTCTAGATGTATAATATGTAGACTTGTGGGAACATGGAATTGATCCTGTTGTGATTTATATTATCTATAATCTATTCCAACACAATTAGCATGAGTAAGGCTTGGGACCAGGGAACAGTTCTCTTGTGCGCTAACTACTAACAAGGGGGTGAGGCAGGGGTGTGTCCTGGCTCCTACCCATTTTTTTATTATATATTGACCAAATGATGAGGGATTTTGTGGATTTGGAGTCAGATTCCCCCTTCCCCCAAATCAATAATTTTCAATGTCTGGCCATGGCCTATGCAGATGATCTTATTTTATTATCACTATCTAAAAAGGGCCTCCAGAAGAAATTAGATCTGTTGAATGAAAAAGTAAATGAGCTGAAACTCACAATTAATTTTACTAAAACCCAAGTCGTAGTTTTTGGGCCTAGCAGACTTAATGGAAACTGGACCATGGGGGTCATAAACTTGATATGGTCTCAAATTATGTCTATTTGGATGTGATCTTCTCATCCAATGGTCTTTGGGCCAGGCAAGTTGAAAAGACAATGATATGGGCCAAAAAAACAGTATTAGTACTTAGAAAATGTAATTATCTATATGGCAGTCATACCTTAAATCCCTTGCTAGAAGTATTTAACACAGTTATTGTATGGTGCAGAAATATGGGATTCCAGGGATAGGAAAAAACTAGTAATCTCAGCAATTAAATTGTTTAGATCAGCTCTGGGTGTTGGTCAGTCTACACTTGCTTCATGTATTAAATCAAAGCTTGGTATGGATAATATTAGTTCTATTATAGATACCAAAAGAGTTAATTATTGGCTACATATAACAAGAATGTCCAATGATAGAGTCCCTTTTATGTGCCTTGAAGAAAAAAATGAGCAGACAAAAAATAGGATGTAGTGAGTCCCTATTGTTCAAAGGTGTATTATGAAAACTAAGTAAGTATGATCTGACTGTATCGAGCCGATATCTGAAAAAAAATGCTATCCTCAGTTTAAAATATATATTAAAAAAAATCAGGCTAAATATAAGTAATCTGGGGGCTAAGTTAGAATCCAGGAAGGAGAGGGAAGGGGATAGAGGCAAAAAATAGGAGAGGACAAATGGGCAGAATGAGGGGAGGAGGCAGCAAAATCTGGAGAGCCATGTGTACAAATGTTCAAAGTCTGGGCAACAAGGTTGCAGACCTAGAGACCACCATGGTGAGAGCAGACATGGACACAGTAGCAATAACAGTAACCTGGTATAACGATTACCAGGACTGGGATGCAGCCATACCAAGGTATGCTCTATTCAGGATGGACTGGGTAGGAGGGATGGCTCTTTATGTGAGGGAGAACATAAAAGTCACAGAAATTCAATGAGAATGAGAAGAAGCAGAGGTACTGTGGGTTGCAAATTCAAAATTTTCAAATCCAAATTCAAATTTAATTATAAAAAGGCACTTTTCCTATGTTCAAAGCGCCTGTACAATAAAACCTTAACATGTTTAAAACAGTTCATAAAAAGCATAAAAACATATAAATAGCTTATGTCCCCATAAAAGCTGTCGCAAACAAGTGCATTATTAATGCAGATTAAAATCCCTCCACGGTCAGGCTTTCACGTATCTGACGAGGTAGAGAGTTCCACAGGGTTGACGTCATAAAGGCAAAAGATCTTCCACCAAATGTCTTCGGATTCACCCTGGGAACCTCTAGCAATCCCTCGCCAGAGGATCAGAGTGAGCGGGGGGGGGCAATAAGGAAAAAGGAGGTATTTCAGGTTCTGGTGTCCCATTCATGTAGGGCTTTATATGTCAGTAACGCAACCTTGAAAGGGATATGCCATTGTATGGGCAGCCAGTGCAGTTCACACAGCACAGGTGTTATATGACTGGATCTAGGGGTTCCAGTTAACAACCTGGCCGCCGCGTTCTGCACTAGCTGCAGATGACAAATATCCACTCCCGGTAGCTTCAGGTAAAGGGCATTATAGTAGTCCAACCGTGTGGTGACAAAGGCGTGGACCAATGTTTGCAGATCCTTGAACGGAACCAGGTGCTTCATCCTAGCAATGTTTCTCAGGTGATAGAAGGTGGATTTGACTACAGTCAACTCCTGAGTTTTCAGAGTCAAAACTTCATCAAATACCACCCCTAAATTCCACCTGGCCTGAGGCTCTGAGCGGGTCACCACCAAGTTGCAGACCAGATGGTTTTCCCACCCATGATCCAACTATCCTCAGATCCAGGTACATGACCAACACCTCAGTTTTCTCCAGGTTTAGCCTCAGCCAGCTAGCACTCATCCAATTCTGTATCTCCTGCAGGCAGTTATAAAACACAGAGGCAGTATCATACTCCTGGGTGGGTACAAAGGACATGTACAGCTGACTATCATCTGCATAGCAGTGAAAACTCAGCTTGTACCACCTAATAATGGCCCCCAGTGGCAGCATGTAGACTGCAAACAACATGGGTTAGAGCACAGAACCCTGCGGTACCCCACAGAGAAGATTGTGAGGGGTCGAGGAATAAATACCTGATATTACCCTCTGCTATCTTCCCTCCACAGAAGAACTGCAGGTGTTCCAGCAATACACCATGGTCCACAGTATCAAAAGCTGCTGAGACATCAAGGAGAACCAAGATGGAACAGGCTCTCTGATCTCTTACCACCAGGAGGTCATTAAGTACTCACACCAGGGCAGTCTCTGTGCTGTGCCTTTTCCAGAAACCTGACTGGAGATGGTCATGGATATTATGGCTGGCTAAATGTTCATCCAGCTGCAGAGCAACAACCTTCTCAATCACCTTCCCAACAAATGGTAGGTTGGAGATTGGTCTGTAATTGGCAGGGCACTCTGGGTCCAAGGAGGGCTTTTTTAGCAGTGGTATAACCACTGCTACCTTTAAGGGATCAGGAAAGATCCCTCTCTCCAAGGAGATCCAGACTATCTGAGCTAGAACAGGGCCAATAATCTCAACACAACCCACCAAAAGGCTGGTTGGGCCCGGGTCTAAATTACAGCAGCTTGGCCGCAGAGTCTGGATGATTCTCACTATATCTATGACTACTTGCAGGCTGAAGGTAGACCAGACAGATCGGGTCTTAGTACCACTCAGAGAGCCACTATCGTGCCCTATGGGGAGGCACTGGCTGATCTCTGTCCTGATAGAGGACACCCTATCAACAAAGAACTGAACAAACTCTTCACACTTTTCTTATGACAACGCTCCTCCAGTCCACATACAGACTGGATTGTACAGTCTGTCCACAGTCCAGAAGAGATAAGCTGGTCTGTTCTTTGCTGCAGCAATTTCTCTGGACAGGAATTCTGCCTTCTTATGAAAAATTGCTGACTGATAGACCTCATAATGGGCCATCAATATAAGCCTGTCTGACTCCAGGCAAGTTTTCTGCCAGTGTCTCTCCAACCTTTGCCCCTGCCTCCTTAGCTCCCGTAGTGATCCATCAAACTATGGGACACCAGCGTGGGAGGTCAGTGGGTGAACATGAACTGGAGCAATAACATCCAGGGCCCCTGCTACTGCCCCACTATAAGCCGACACCGGGGTCCTGGGCCACTGCTATCTAACAGAATATCCAAAAAGTTCAGTACCGACATAAGGCCTTCAGGTGTTACTCATCTTAATGGTTGGTACTGCACCAATTCTTTAGGGGCAGGCCCTTTTTGGAGGATCTTGAAACTAAATCTCAGGGCGTGATGGTCTGACCATCTGACTGGATCCACCTCCATGTTGGGGATCTCCATCCCCAGGTGGAACACCAAGCCCAACGCATGCCCTTTCTCATGTGTTGCAGTGGTAAGAACCCATGTCAGGCCCAATGTATCCATCAATTGGAGGAGATCTTGTCCAAGATCTTACCCTAGAAACAAGGAAGGGGCAGCCATTCAAACAGGAGTAATCTACCACTACAGTGCATCAGGGTGTCGACATTAGAGCACTGAGTCACTACGGTGCCAAATCCCAAGTTTGCCACCCCCTCCCCAAGGCCCCCCCGAATTTGTATATATAGTTAGGGGGGATGTGAGGGCATAGCCCCCCAAAAGTGGGGGGGGTACACAGGAGTACAGCCTCCCACAAAAAAAGTGGTCAGCGACATTGGCGATGGATACTGTAATGACTTGGTGCTCTAATGCAAGCACATTCTGAGAGTGGAACCATAATCTACAGATCTGCAGCACAGGGGGAGTAGGTAGATAAGGGGATGATGTAGGAAATCCAAGGGATGGATAGTAAAGAGGAGGTATTGCTGGTAGGTGACTTCAATATGCCAGATGTGGATAGAAGCATTCCAGCTGCATCTACAGGAAGAAGTAGGAAAATCCTAGACTCTCTGCAAAGGGCTTTACTCAGGCAACTAAGTAGAGAACCCACTTGTGTGGGGGTCAGTACTAGACCTGGTACTGTCAAACAGGAACAGCAGCACTGACATCAAGGTGGGAAGCCACCTGTGGATGAGCGATCATCGTATGATATAGTTCTATATAAGAACTGGCTTAGAAACTAAACCACACTAAAATGAGTGTACTGGACTTCAGGAGGGCTGATTTCAAGAAGATGGGAGAGTACCTAGGGGAAGCACTAGCAGGAATAGGGAAAATGGAGAGGGTAGAGGAGCAGTGGGTAGAAAGACAATGCTCAAAGACAAAAGACAAAATGCTAGTCACCAGAAGAGAAGCTCCACCACACCTTTTATAATAGCACACAACCCGGACTCCACCCTCAAACAGGTCCACTTATTCTGGTATCTGAGGGTTATAATAGATGAGTCCCTTTCCTTTGATGAACATATAAGTAATATCACTACAGCCATAAACAGGAAGCTGGGGGCACGATATAGACTACGTTTCTGCCTCACCCCTGAAGCCAGGCTCCAGGCGGTCAATGGCACAATCCTTCCAATCTTGGATTATGGAAATGTGGTGTATGGTGCAGTCATGGACACCAGTCTTCACAAAGTCCACTTGACCTTCAGCAAAGCCTGCAGATTCTTCTTGGATGCTGATCGCCTCGCACATACTTGTGAGCTTTACATAACGACAGATTGGCTTCCACTCCTGGATAGAATCAAGCTCCAGACCTGTCTACTAGGGAAGAAGGCCCTTCTAGGACTTACACCTGCCTCCTTGCAGACGTTATTCAGACCTGCCCCAGGTGAGCATGCCACAAGAAGTGTCACCAGACATGCCTTAGCTGTACCCTTCAGGAAAACAGCTCTAAGGAGGTGTGCCTTTGCAGTAAGGGCACCCACTTGGCTAAATGAGCTCCCTAATACTACCACCAGCCTCCAATGCCTAGGGCACTTCAAAGCCAAACTCTAAAAGTCCAACTCTCCACCAGTCTGCTGCTTGTGTCAAACTTAAGCCCAGCTGAATACCAGCATACCATTTAACTGCCTCTCCCTGCTTTGACCGGGAATGCTTTTGTCCTCCCTAAACCCCCTTCTTCCTCTCCCCTACTCCACCTCAGCACCTGTCCAGTATACACCACACTACCTCTTGCCTGTTTGCCACTCCTACATCCCCTTCCCCCTGCATCCCCTGCCCACCCTAAACTTCCCTCTCTTCCCCCTCCTTCCTTACCACCTACTTGCCCTTGCCAAAAATCTCAACTTGGGTCTTTGCACTTAATTTCTCAGTTTGTTGCTGGTTGTGCCCTACTTCTGGGAAACTGACAATGCCTCCAGCTGCTTCATTTATATTTCGATATGTAAAATTAGTATCATGTATTTTACTGCCCTTTTCTATGTAAACTCTATATTAGCTCGTCTTGCTACTTTGTCAAAACTGTCTGCTGCAATTCTGCTGTTGCAACAAAATGTATCTTTTTAAAACTGTTAACGAGGATCCTTTGTAAATGATCTGTTAGCCCAAAGGTTGTAATTCCAACTTCTCAATAAATAATAAAATAAATAAATTAATAAATTAATAAAGATGGCCATAGAGAAGGTAACAGACCTCTGTGTCAGGCAGATTACAAAGAGCAACAGAAAAAATAAATCGCTATTGTTCTCCAAGGAAGTAGCAGGGAAAGTAAAGGCAAAGAATTTAGCCTTCAGAAGGTACAAAGCAACACAGAAGGCTGAGGACAGGGAGGATTATCAGAAGAAACAAAGGGATTCAGTGAAAACAGTTAGGAGTGCAAAGGCACAGACAGAGGAGAACATTACCAACTCAGTGAAAAGGGGGATAAAGAATTATTTAGATATGTACTGAAAAAGAGGAAGAGCAAAGCGGGAATAGTAGGAATAAAAGGAGAAGGAGGGGAATGTATGGAAGAGGACCAGAAGAAAGCAAACATATTGAACAAGTAATTTGTTCAATATTTACTAAGGAAGGAGTAGGTGACGGGCCACAGATAGGAGAAAATGGCAAAAATGGAAAGAGAGTGGACACTAGCCCATTTACGGAGGAGAGAGTCCTCAAAGAACTAAAACAACTAAAAGTAGATAAGGCAATGGGGCCAGACAGGGTTCACCCCAGGGTACTGAGAGAATTAAGTAAGGAGCTCACTGCATCTCTGATGGCTTTTTTTCAACCTATGACTGAATACAGGGGTAATTCCGGAGGACTGAAGGAAAGCTGATGTGGTATCATTTCACAAAAGTGGGACTAGGGAGGACGCAGGGAACTATAGACCAGTAAGCCTGACTTTGGTGGTGGGCAAAGTTATGGAAACACTACGAAAATAAAGGATTGTGGAGTACCTTGTGACCAATGGATTGCAGGATCCAAGGCAGCATAGGTTCACAAGGGGGAGATCTTGCCAGACAAACATGATTGATTTCTTTGACTGGGTGACCAAGGAAGTGGATCAAGGAGGGGGGTGGGTTGCGGCCTACTTAGATTTCAGTATGACCTTCGACACTGTGCTACAAAGACATCTGGTAAACAATCTGGGCAGCCTGGGAGTTGGTCCAAAGGTAGTAAAAGGTAGTAAAATGGGTACAAAGTTGGCTGAGTAACAGAAGCCAGAAGCTAGTGATAAATGGGGTTCACTCAGAAGAAGGCACAGTAACCAGAGGGGTGCCACAGTGGTCAGTTCTGGGACCAGTCCTTTTCAATGTCTTCATTAGCAACATCACAGAAGGGCTGGAGGGGAAAGTATGCCTGTCCACAGACTATACAAATATCTGTAACAGAGTCAAAACACCGGGGGAGGTAGAAAACATGAGAGAGGACTTGAAAAAGCTGGAAGAATGGTCAAGGGTATGGAATCTAGGATTAAAATTTCTGTGGGAAGTCCTGCCCATCCAAGTTGAGATAAAACAGATGATTTTATTCAGGGAGTATCCCAATTCCAATCAAGGCCAAACAAGAAAATGATATTCAAATTGGAAAGCAATAGGCCCACTCACCCAAGTTTTTTTAATTTTTAATTCTTTTTATTCATAGGTACAAAATAGAGCAAAAAGTTAGATGTAAATCCTTAAGGAGAAAGAGAATATCAGTGGGGAAGTTCTCTGAACGGAAGAGAGCCCCGCCGTTGCTTTGCTCCCGCTCCCACCACCCCCACCACCACCCTTGGTCGGCATTCCATTATATAGCAAACGTCACATGAGTGTCAGATCCAATCAGCCTACTTCCCCATTAGCAAGTTATCTGTTTCCACCACAAGAGGCTTCCACCACAACAAAAAAATCTTCTTGATAATGACCAGCTCAGCCACTATGTTTCTTACACTACAAATATGCCTCTTACTTCAATCTCCTCTTTCATGCCCCCCGCTCTCTGACCCCACCTCCCCCCATCTCATCCTCCCTTCCCCAACACTACATTCCATCTCCTCCCCTGGAGCCATCCTTTCTGTACTCCCTCTGGCACAATACCACAATTCTACCCATGATCCCCCCCTTCCCCGCACCTAATATTCTCTCTTCCCCAGCCCACTCACCCTTCCCCTTACATTCACCCCTCACTGCTCTACTCACACCTGCTAAACCTAGAGGCCTTTCTCTAGTGCCTAAACCTCCGAGCTCCACCCCCCAGGCACCCAAATAGCAGACACAAGCAGCCCACTGCCCTCTCCTTGCCCCTGCTACTCTTGCTCCTGGCAGGTGATATTCACCCAAACCCTGGCCCTACAGCAACAATATGAACCTCTCCAGCACCTGCACCCCACCAAACAAGCTAGTCCTAGACTCAACATAGATGGCAAACTCATCTCCGACCCAGCTTCCATATCCGATCTCTTGAACTCTTTCTTCATCTCCTCTGCCCTGCCTGACTCACCCCCTCCTACACCCACCTCCAAAATCCCCCCCCCATGCAACGGCTTTCACTTTCTACCTTTCATACCCCTGAAAGTCTACACCTCTCTCACCTCCCTGAACCAGCTCAAAACCAGCCCAGATGGCCTGCATCCAAGGATGCTCCGCATCTCCATCCCAGCCATAGCCACACCTCTAACCTCACATATAAACCTCTCACTCACCACAGCCATGGTCCCATCCACCTGGAAACTCACCAAAATCCTCCCTCTCCATAAAGGTGGTGACCCCTCCCACCCAGGAAACTACAGACCCACCTCTCTCCTCCCTTCCCTCACCAAAATCCAAGAATCCCTCATGCTGTCCAAATTGTCCCCTTTTCTCTCAACAAACAGCTCCCTCTCCCCCTTTCAATCAGGCTTCAGAAAATCTAATTCCATGACCACCACCTTATTAAGTGTAACTGACACCATTCTCTCAGCCATGGACAAGGGGCAAACCACCACCGCCATTTTCATCGACCTGGCAAAAGCCTTTGATTCAGTCTCTCACCCTCTACTGCTCCAAAAATTAAGCTCCTTCAGCCTCACCCAACCTGCATAAACTGGTTCCACTCTTATCTCCAAAATAGGAAACAGCAAGTACAAATAGGTGACTCCCTCTCTCTTCTCCTACCCATCCTCTCTGGCGTCCCCCAAGGCTCCATCCTTGGCCCCGTCTTCTTCTCCCTATTTATAAATGACCTCCCCTCCACCTGTCTCTCCTCAAATGTGCACCTGTACGCTGATGACACCATTATCTATGCATCAGGCCCCTCCCATGACAGTGTACACCCAAATCTCCAACGCGATTTCCACCGAGTACAAGCCTGGCTCCAGAAAAAACAGCTAAAACTTAATACTAAAAAAACAGTCTCTATGGTTTTTGGCACCAGACAAAAGATCGCCTCCCTACCTGCCCCACCTCTGTTCTCCACCTTGGACGAAGTTCCTCTTGAATCGGTATCCACTTTCAAGTACCTGGGAGTCTGGGTGAACACAAACCTCAACTTTGCCACCCATGTTGATGCCATCAGTACCAAACTATGGCCCAAACTCGCCATTCTCTACCGTCACAAAGCCAGCCTCCCCATTCCCACTCGGTGTGATCTAGTTCGCAAAACCATCCTACCAGTACTGGACTATGCGGACATCATTTATGGCACAGCCCCAAACTCCTTCCTTTCTAAACTTGACGTGCTGCTCAACTCATTCGTCCAGTTAGCCACTGCCTCCCCCCATTCACTCATCACTGCCTCCTATACTCCACCCTATCCCTAACACCTCTCTCGCACAGGCAGACCACCCACAGTGCTTCTCTCATCGGTAAATATTGGTTTGGCTCCCTTCTCCCTTACCTCTCATCCGGCCTCTCCCAAGCCACTTCTCCAGGCTACTCACTCTGTCACTGACACGGTCGCACCTTCCACCTCTCATGCAACCTCTCTGCCTCTGGGAAAGCCACCTTTTCCTACAGGCTCCTACTCCTTTGGAACAACCTTCCATCTAACCTCCAACAGGCCCACTCCTTATCAGCCTTTAAACCGTTACTCAGGTTTCTCCCCCCACTCACTGCCAAAGCTGCACAGCAAATCCCCCCTCTCTTGGGCCCAGTATTACCCCCAATTAGCCACACCAGGCAACTATTATTCCTCATGCCAGCTCAAATTGCCCAACCTCCCCCACACCCATCCTCTCTTTGCTAGACCACTTTCCGGACAAACCATTACTGTAAATATATATATATATATATACACATGCACTTGTAAATTATACAGCATAAACGACTATTTAGAAATTAAATGTCATGATGTTTTTCCCACTGGCTGTTCAAATCAAAAAACTGTTACCGTACTACCAATATGAAATGTCCTTGTACTGTATTGTCCAGCAGAAACTTGTTGTTTACTTGTACGTCTCTGCCTTCCTCATGTACACCTTGTACCCGGGCCGCACCAGGAAACAAGCCTCGACTCAGTGTACCTTTCCCGGTCACCAATTTTAAATAAATAAATAAAATAAATAAAATAAGTGAAGCAATAACTATGAGCATTTTATGATGCTGTTTTTACTTTACATATTATTTGTCAAAAATCACTTAAATAAATACCTAATAGATAAAAATATTCTTTAATAGGTACAGTATATGGAAACACACATTGAAGTAATGAATTGATCTGTATGAGTATGAACATGTCCAGCATGTGTTTATATTGAAATAATTTATGCAATTGAAAGAAGCATTATAAATTTGTACACAATATATTTTATCTTTAGAAAAATTATGGTGCATCCTTGATGAAGGGGAAATCCGAAATGTAGAAAATATAAGTTAGATTTACATCTAACTTTTTGCACTGTTTTTTACCTATGAATAACAAGACTTAACAAGCATTTGTCAATGCCAAATGTTTGCTTGCTGGCATTGGCAGTGGTAGTGTAGAAGTTAAAGAGCTGCGTAACAGGAATGGCAGTGAAGTATTAAACTGAAGCCAACCCCACCACCACCCTGCAGAGAGTGACAGGCATTGGGGTGTGCGTGTGGGTCGCTAAGCACACGCCAGACGCCATTTCACACACACCCCACCCTGCAGACACTGGACAAGTGTCACGGTGTTCCTTGGGGTCTTTGGCCCTTATCGCACTCCATTTCATTAGGAAATATGGTGAGATGGGCGATATAGGAGAATGGGGTGAACTTTGGGGTCGAAGAGTCCAAGGCATACCTCGATGCCTCTCACTGGCTGCAGGGTGTGGAATGGTATGAGCATTACAGGCAAGAATCCCAAGTCACACCCCTGATGCCTGTCATTCTCTACGGGGTTGGGCGTTATGTTGGAAACCCTAATACCTCAGGCATTCGTTGGTATTTTCACTCCAAATTTTCAACATGTTTTTTTTGTGACCCCACCTCATGAACAGGGGGAATAACAGTTTGTTAGCCGAAGCTGCTTTTGCACAGCGACTACGGCATTTAGCACCACAGGTGCAAAACATTCGAACAGGATGTAAAAATGACAGCTGTACTGTTCATGGGGAGGTGTTAAAATGGCAATGTTGCAAATCTGCAGTAAAAATATTTTCAAAATGGTGAAGTCACTTAGCGCATATAGCAACTGTGCAACACACACCGGTGAATATAATTAGTTGGGGATTTTACAGCAGATTGTCAACTCAGGCATTTGGTGCCTCCAATCATGAACAGTGTCACTGTGATTTTCTTTATCTGTGCTGAACAATGATTTCCCACAGTGACCACGCGATCTCTGCGCTGAAAGTGTGAAAACACACTTCAGCCATGTTAGAAAATGACAGCTGTACTGTTCATAAGGAAGTGTGGAAAAATGCCACTGGTGAAAATCTGGACTGAAAATATTACAAAGTCATGAACTTACGAGGTGCGTGGAAACTGTGCAATGCTCACTCGTAACACAGTCATTTTATGGATTTTTGTCACCAAATTTTCAACATAGCCTTTTAAGACCTCTGCTCATGAACAGTGTAACTGTGATTTTCTTAATCTGTCCTAAACATTGCTTTCGCACACCAACAGCACCATTGTGCGCTACATGTGCGAAAACACATTTTGGGTGACATATGAAAATGGCAGCTGTACTGTTCATAAGGAAGTGTAATAAAATGGCAATGTTGAAAATCTGGAGTGGAAATATTAAATTAGAACTTACGAAAGCATGCATAGGAACCGCGCGAGTGCAGGCTCATAAAACAGTCATTTTAGGAATTTTTTCACCAAGTTTTCAACATAGCCATTTTAAGACCTCTGCTCATGAACAGTGTCACTGTGATTTTCTTAATTTGTCCCATACATTGATTTCGCACACCGACTGCGCCATTGTGCGCTACATGGGCAGAAACATGTTTTGGGTGAGATGTGAAAAATGACAGCTGTACCTCTCATAAGACAGTGTGGTAAAATGGCAATGTTGAAAATCTGGAGTGAAAATATTGAAAATCTGCAAACTTACGAGCATGTGTAGGAACTGTACAATGCACGCTCGTAAAACAGTCATGTTTTGACATTTTTCACCAAATTTTCAACATAGCCATTTTAAGACCTTTGCTCATGAATGGTGTCACTGTGATTTTCTTAATTTGTCCCATACATTGATTTCGCACACCGACTGCGCATTGAGCGCTACATGGACGAAACACGTTTTGGGTGAGATGTGAAAAATGACAGCTGTACTGCTCATAAGAAGGTGTAGTAAAATGGCAATGTTGAAAATCTGCAGAGAAAATATTGAAAATTCATGAACTTACGAGCCTGTGTAGGAACTGCGTAATGCACGCTGGTAAAACAGCCATTTTTTGGAATTTTTGCACCAAATTTTCAACATGGGGTTTTTGAGACCCCTTCTCATGAATGATGTCACTGTCATGGCATTATTCAGGCCCAAAGGGTGATTTCACGCAGTGACTGCACAGTGACTGCAAAATCACCCTTCGGGCCCAAATAACGCCATGACAGTGACATCATTCATGAGAAGGGGTCCCAAAAACCCCATGTTGAAAATTTGGTGCAAAAATTCCAAAAAATGCCTGAGATATGCAATAAAGTTGAAAAACGCTTATGTAGCCCATTATACAGCTTACCGGCATTTTCCTCAGTTCGCGGTCGGCTTTGAAGAGTGCAATGTATCCAGGTCCACCGAAGATCATCGCGCCCGAGCTCCGGAGGTGAGTATGGGGTGAGGGGGGTGGGGAGGCAGGTGCGCAGTGGGTGGTGCGGGTTGTGGGAGGGGCTGGGAGAAGCGCCGTGGGACCGTTTTATTTTCAGGTTAAAAAGATGACATGGGATGTTTGCCATGCTGGGGTGGGCTCCCAGCGTGGCACAAGGATGGCTGGGGGCCGTGGAGCCGACGGAGGATTGGGCACCCCATCGCCTATGATTAGTTGCCACGCTGAGGTGGGCTCCCAGCGTGGCACCCAGTACCGGGGTGAGGACAGTGGAGCCGGCGGAGATGGGCACCCCATTGGCTATTCTATCAGTTGCCATGCGGGGTGGGCATCCAGCTGGCATGTGGAAACTTAGGGGGGCGCAGCACTAGCCGACAGAGTTTGGGCACCCCGCCGGCTATCGTGTGATGCTGGAGGGCAGCACGAGTATGCGCATTTCTGTGTGTGTGTGTGTGTGTGTGTGTAGGGGAGCTGAGCATGAGCAGGCGATATCTTATCGCTGCTCACTCCAAGCGTAGCTCCCCCTTTCAACTGTATGCCACTGCATTTTGGAGCTTGTCATAGACAGCTCCAGCATACAATAGCTTACAGGGGCCGTGCCTGCCAACACACTGACTGAATTGGAGGAAGAGGTGACACACTTCCGAAATCTCGGATGATGGCACTATGTTTCTTGCACATGTGTGCAAGCAAACATAAAAATTAAAAAAAATGAGTGAGTGGGCCTATTGCTTTCCAGTCTTAATTACATTAACTAGGATTCAAAGCCAAAAAGTGCAATATTATGCACATAGGGCACAGGAACCCAGGGGCAATATACCAGTTGGGAGGGGAGGAGGTGTCAGCAACAAAGCAGGAAAGGGACCAGGGGGGTCATAATATCTGATGACCTAAATGTAGCAAAGCAGTGTGATAAGACAGTAGGAAGGGCTAGTAGATTGCTGGGTGCACAGGGAGGGGTATCACCAGTGGAAAGAGAGAGGAGGTGGTGGTACCCCTGTATAGATCAATAGCAAGGACACACCTGGAGTACTGTGTCCAGGTCAGGAGGTCACACCTGAAGAAAGACATCTCGGGTAGAGGCGGTACAGACAAGGGCAACTAAACCGGGGAAGAGACTGCATCAGAAGCACTACGGGGAGAGACTCAAAGATTTAAATATGCACTCTCCGGAGGACAGAAGCAAAAGGGGAGACAGGATAGAAACAGTCAAATACCGCAAGGCTATTTATAAGATACAGGAGGGTAGAATTTTTACATAGAAAGAGATACTCAAGGACAAGGGGGCATGATTTGAAGTTGGAAGGGGGAGGCTCAGAGGGGATGTGAGGAAGTACTTCTTCATGGAAAGGCTGGAGGACATCTGGAAAAAAGTCCCAGCAGAGGTGGTGGGTGCTAAAATGGTTACAGGATTCAAGCATGCATGGGATAGACACAAGGAAACATTACTAACAAGGTGGGGGGATATGGCTGGAGATCGAGTAGGGTCTGCGGTAACACAAGAGGTAAGAAATTTTAGAGCAGAGTGGGTGGATAAAGATGTCCTTTTCTGCTGACAACTTCTGTGTTTCTACTTAGAAATTATTACCAAACCTAGATATTCCTAATAGTTTGCAGCCAATAATACTAACTTTGGTTATAAACATTACTCAGATTTCCTCTCTGATGCCCTGTTAAGGAGGGCCTTTACCAAATATAAATTTGAGCTATTTGATAGTAATGTACTTTCAGTTAGATACAATAAAGGAGTGTCTACTGATACAAATTGCTTTTGCCCCCATGGGGGTAAAGAGGATGTAATGCATGTTATCTGGAACTGCACTTGGTACAACAAAGCAAGGAACTACTGGCTTAACCTATGTATGGAATTCTGGAAGGAAATGAATATAATCTTACAGTAATTATTATTCTCCTCCTCACTACAGAGGATGATTGGACTATAAATAGATTAGCAATTTTTTTTCAATGGCTAGTAAACTGAGGAAAAGAATGAGTTCAGAATTAATAATCACTTAACGTAGTTGTTCCCAAGGCATTCCATTGAAATGATCTGCAATGAGCCATTTAGGCTCTGAATTTGAACTCTGAACTTAATATTAATTCTGTATTCTGTAAAAATCCCATGCTTATCCTGTTCCTTTTAAATAATTAATTGTATGTGATGTAATGATTCATTTGTATTAGATGTCTTTAGATCCTATTTATTTTAATGATCTTCTTCATGGTCGAACAAATGAATTTGAACTTGAAGTCCAAGCACAAATCTGACTTAAATTGGGCATTACTTCACTGTTCCCATTCATCAGTAAATATTACCAAGTACTAAACAGTGCAGGAGGCAATCTAGGCTAAATCAGTCAGTAAAGTATTGTGACAAACTGGTCATTCCCAAACTCAGCCTGCATCGCTGTTACCAGCTTTCTCTACCCTTCAGTAGTTGCCACTATTCAACACAGACACTCACTTGAGGTATCTTTAGGTATGAATCCCTCTAGAGCTGCTGCTCATACAGTACAGCGCTCCTTTCTCAAAGGCAAATGACCACCCCTCTCTGCCACTGCTGAGAATTCCTTACTTTAGAAACAAACTATGGTAACTGTAGCCTTCTCTTCAGAGGAAAAAAATACAGTTTTTGTCAATTATAACTCAGTTAACTGTACCTTAAAGGACTCAGTCACAGAAACATGAAGTATAAAGTATATGGAAAATAATATGTTTAACACTTCATGATATTTACACATATTCTACAGGATACCACACAAAAAACAATGGGGAACAGTAATTTTACAGATATGAAAAGAAAATGTTTGAATAGTAGGCAGCAGATAGAACACAACTCTCAATCTTCTTGCTGTTGCAGAAGAAGAATACTTTACCACGCAGGCACTTTGGTGATTCAGAGTGGACTCAGACTCTCAGATTGTAGCTGTTTGTAGTCTCAAACCTGACTGTCTCTTTCAGGCTCTGCCAGACCTTAAGACCCTCCAGCTACCCTTACATGACACATCAGCCAGTATGTCACATTGATATCACAGATTCAGCATGCTGTGTGTTGAAGGTTGGGGCCTGGTGCTCTGTCTACTGGGAGGCTGCAATGTTTTTTCTTGATATTCTCTCGACGTGCCAGGTCCCCAGACGTCAAGGCACTGAAGCGCTGACGTCTGGCACGTCGCCCCCTCTGTTGGAGCATCAGGCTTGCTGTACCTCGGGTCTCAACCCGGGGTCAGACAAAACTGAGCTCTGGTACCCTCCCCAGAGAGACGAGTGATCCTTGGGACGCCAAGTCCTCCTCCCAGCCGCCCTCCAGCTCCCGGCTCGCTCCCAAACCCGGATCGCTGGCATCGCAAGCGGAAATCCAACTGCTGCGCCGGCGGGCCAGCCCTGCCATATGTTTTCAACATTTTTCCATTGGCTTGCCTTGGTTTAGCTCCTCCACTACCCAATCAGTGGGACTCAGCAACAGAGTACAGAAGCTGCAAGTGACTGAACCTGAAACTGCAGAAAACTTTGAGAATCCACCTTCACAGCTTTTTTTATTATTAAAGAAATCAGGCAAGCCAGCTGCCCTGCCTGCCATAATAAATAGCAAGCATGAGACCACACCAGAGATGCAGACCTGGCAACTGCTTAGAGGAGGTTAAAAAAAAAAGCTTTACAAAACAGCTGAAAAAATACAAAAAAGACATTCAAGGAAGGTTTTCTTGTGTTTTGGGCCACCTGTAACTGGGCTGTGGAACATAATTTATTATGTGGTTGGGATCAGTGGATCTACAATGCTGCATTGACAACATCTTTGCGATGCGACCCTAGAGCAAGGGATTTATGTCGACCGCAAATTGTGGTCGACATAAATCCATCAGAGGAACTCTTTGTTTTTATCGGGGGGGGGAGCCCCCATGCAACAGGCTCTGCCCCCCCCACACTCCTGCACTTCCTCTACTTAAGGATTATCAACTTCAAGTCGGAGTTGATCCAGGGAGAGGTGCAAGACCCCAAAAAAGCAGTGCCAGAGTCCCGTGGGTACATTACAGTGGTAACATTGAATTGCCTCTGTAATGTCATTTGATCTTGGATTGTCACTGTTCGAATGGCATACGGGGATCAGCAACCCATAAGTCTTGGCAGTGTAATCTGAACAATAATAAAAAAACAGACTAAATAATAATAATAATGTTAATTTACTACTGGATTGCTTAATTTTACTCATTTGAGGTCTGAGACTAATGCAGTATGTAGGCTATGTGAGAATAAAATAGATCTTTCTTCATCATGTCATGAACCATTTATTAGGAGGACATTTTTGAAATCTGACACTGAGGTTTGGGGCAGGCTTATAAATATTGCTCCTGAAATGTTAGATATTTTCCTGGAAAAACTGATTTGTGATAATTATGACACTGAATGTGTATTTACCGAGTTGCTGGGTCAGGGTCTTCCATCAGCTGTTCAGAAGTCTGAGAGAATCTGTGTGATACTAACAAATAAAAGATGCAAAAACAGCATCTGTACATGTGATGGGGAAATTCCTCTACTTGCAGTAAATTGGTTTACAGGCATTACCATTATTCTTTGAAAGATTGTCCTAGAGTACTACTAGACTTGTAATTATTATTTTTGAGTGTGCTTCATGAAATACTGAATGTAATACTTTTTTTATTTACACATTGTATTCCCATTACACCTTATGGATATCATTTTTTACCTTTCTAATGTGTTAGGTTCTAGGACTCAACCAAGGCAAATCTGTTACTAGTACGAACTGATTAATAATAACTGGAAAACGTTTTCTCCCATAGGGAAGCCTGGCTATCATTCGCTGTTACAACTAGCTGGTTATAACAGCAGATACATGCCATTTCCCTCGCTGTACGCATGCACACACTTGTCTCTCCACTTCAGCCCGACCGCAGCTACTGGCATGGAGATCAAGTTGTATTTATATAATTGCTGTGGTGAGAAAATGCTCCATAAAACAAGACATGGGATAGCATATAAAGCTTGAATTTTACATGCACTGTCAGTGTTGAATGCTTATATAAACCCCTCAAGCATCGCTCTCTGGGATTATATGACATCAAACACCTCGGAAGTGTGCATAATTCTGGTTATACACATCATCCCATGTATTCTATATATTATGGTTGAGTTATGAGTTGAGAATCTACAATGTAGTCTGGTCATGTCCTAAGGTGGTCTGGTCAAATCTACCATCAAATTATGTGTTTCTATGTTTCTATGGCTAGTTGGTTTATTAACTTGATTACTTTCTGCCGACGTGTACGACCAATGTGCAGTGGATTATACAAGTTTTATATAAGTTCTCAGTTCCAGATTGGGCAAGAACACAGATACCGAGGGTGGATGGTAGTGTGCTCTGCAGCCACTGTGCACTGAGCCAGTGTAGCCTGTCTTTTGGGGGTATCACATAGGAGGCAGATACCTTGGTTGTTTTTGTCTCTCATTTATGCCGCTATTGTCCAAAAGCACCACACAACCAGGTGACTGTTCTACATGAGTCCCAGCTTGCCCCTTTTGGTGTTCTGTAGATATAGAACATCTACTGTGGCAGTGTTGCTGGTGATGTCCTGTCTAGTGGAAGTAAATGGAGATGATGTTTGGAGGTGTGCATACATTTTAACTCAAGGAGCATCCCACTGTGAAATAAACACTGTTACTGTATTTTGTTTTATTCTAATCCCATGGCATAAATAACAGTATTGGTCTTGTAGTTATAGAGGGTTGCTGGCTTAACACAATAGCACTTTAAGTATTCAATTAAAAAACATTTTTGCATGACTCCTGAGTGCAGGTTCCTTTTTTTCTGTTCTGACCTCTTCAGGAACCTGCACTGCAGAACCAGCTGTGCTCAGGGCATTTCCGTATTTGGGCAATGCACATTCCAAAGGTAGTTGGTTAGGGGGTGAGGACTCTGCACTGGCCCTCTTAGCAGAAATGCGGTGGCATCGGCCACCACAACATTTCTGCTAAGAAGGCCAGTGCAGAGTCCGCACCCCCTAGCCAGCTACCTTTGGTATGTGTGTTGCCCAAATACAAAAAAAACCCCCTAAGGACAGAAAATCTTTGTGGGGGCATCATATGGGAGGCAGTCCTTTATGGTATACTGCAACTGTATTTTTTTTTCAGTTTTGTGGAATGGGTAATGAGGGATAGGCAGTTCTGCCTATTTTCTCCATTGTTCTGTTTGGAGTGGGGTTGATAAAGACGGAAACCTACTGAAACTTTTTCAAGTCAAGAGCCAGTATCAGGAGTGCAGAGTCCCTTTGTGCTGCTCCATGGCCCCCCTCTCAGGTTTCTGTGGCACCCCAAACCCATTATCCTGCCTTGCTCTGTGACTGACCTTGTTCCCACACCTCAGGTTACTCTTGTGGCCTACCCCCAACTGGAACTCTCTGGACTGAGGTGGGACCTCTCTGGAGTTGCCAACTTTCCCTATCAGTATAACTATATTTTTATTTAGAATTATGAGGTGTACACAGATATGGAGCACAAACAAAAGAGTTACAGTAAGGTGTATCTGGGAGTCCCAAGTTTCAGTTGCCTTGGTGGCACAGCTGGTAGCATAACATAAGGTATTCTGGGTGGCTTGGGTTCAAATCCCAGTTAAGGCACTGAATTTCTTCTGTTTGTTTTGGTTCCATATACAGTGAAGCCCACCAGAATGAAGCACAGTGCTGCATAATTCCAGTATAGTTACTGCAGCAAACAATGCAATTTCAATAAACCTGTGACAATCCACTTCATCCTGGTGGGATTCACTGTATGTGTACAACCACACCCTTGTGAATGAAAATTTGGGGGGAGTGCTATTGGAACAGACAGATGGGTTCTCTGGTTTAATGTGTCATCCAGAAGACCACCTCAGGAGTACAGCCCCCCCCACACACACACACTCCCCCTGCTGCACTATAGTGATGGATAACCTATAGGGATGATGACAGATGGACCAGGTGTGAAAAAACATTGTCCAAAAAAACCCCAAAAAAACATGGAGGAGTGTTGGTGAAAAGCTGGGACACCTTGTCAAGTCCATCCCCCATCAGCTCAGTTTAGAAAGTAAGTAATGTTCACTTACCATTGGGTTTTGGGTGCCTGTCCAGGCCAGTGTTATGAATCAGACCTCAGTGCAGAAGCATGACCTCAGTGCAGAAGTGTTCGACATAATGAAATATTAAATGCCATGTTCCAGTAATAGAATTACTATACTGTGTTACTGTGTCAGTGTCCACTAACCAGTGCTGTACTAGAATGTGTCAATGGATCTAATTAAAATATGTGTTCTGTAGTGTCTGCCTAATTTTATGCAGCGTCCTTTCATCCGTTGTGTTCTTCAAATAATCCTGGGTTGTTGGATACAATCCAGTAGCTTGCCATAGTCTTATGCCTCATGGGGATCCAGAGCCAGATATAGTCTGTTGAGCATACGTTATTTTAATGCTTTACAGATGCTTCAAGAAGAACTCTTATTTTGAAACATCTGACCTTACTTTTTATTTTTATTTTTAGAAAACCAGCATCAGCTCAACCTATCCTATTGGTTGACATGTCTTCCACAAGAGTCTGATCTGGATCTCCGTCATCACCTTCCACCCCTGCAAAGATGAGATATTGACAGTGCTTCAGAAAAGACTGGGAACTTGAAGCAGACTTTAAAGGATGGCTCCAGAAGAGTGACAACGAGGCTGAATATATGAGTATTAATACACAATTCCAGGAAATATATTGGTTTGGGGCAGACTGCAAAATGTGTAAGGTGGTGCACAGAAGTACTGGGGTGCATGGACTGTCATTAAAATAGTCAGATAGCTAGCGTAAACTGGAAGTGCTAAACAGCATACTATGCAGTCAGAGGTTTTATTATTGGGGGTGGGGTGGAGGAGATTGTGTTTTGCCATAATTAGAAAACTAATCCTGTCACTTCTTTTTCTCTCTAGTCCTTGCAACAACTACATCAAGGTAGCCACTGGAGGGAAAGATGATCTTCGTGATCATGGTCAAAGTGAGAAACACAAGAAGCTGCTAACATCACTTGCATCGAATGCAACAGTCAGCAAGTTTTTTTGCTTAGTCCCTGGTTGCTGATGTGGCAACAGCAGAATTGCTGTGGGCAAGGTCTGTGGCAGAGCATCACTTGCCATCTGCACTGGCAAATCACGAGTAAGATGTTTCTGGTGATGTTCAAGGATTCCAAGATTGCCAAGAAGTTTGCCTGTAAGGAGAGTAAAACCAAGTCCCTGTTGGTGAATGCCATTGGTGATGAACTCAAACTATCGGTTGTTGAGTGAATGACAAGAAACTATTTCAGCCTCCTTGTTGATGAAAGCAATGATCAAACTGTTACAAAACAGTTGGCACTCCTTGCTCGCATCCTTGATGCACATAGATGGGTGAGATCATACTTTTATCGGCTAACAGATATCTAGGGTACACCTTCTGCATCTAGAGTTACATTTGATGTGGGGATCTTATACAGTGCCATTATCAAGGAACTCAGAAAGGATGAAATCCTCATTGAACACAGTCTAGGGTTTGGGTCTGATGGAGCCAGTGTGATGACAGGGCCAAAAAATAATGTTCTCTCCAGACTGAAAAAGGAGTTGCTGTATGTTTTTAGCATTCACTGGATCTGCCATGTCATGCACCTCATAGCAAATGATACCTGTAAAGTGGTCCCTGATGAGCTACAGAGCCTATATGTAGACATCTGGTACTATTTCAAGAAAAGTGCTAGATGAATGCAAACTTTCCAGACCTTTCAGGACTTCACAAACACAAAACGACATAGACTTCTGAAAACAAGTCAGACAAGATGGCTCAGTCTGCACCAAGTGGCTGGAAGAATTGTGGAACAGTTTTGGGTGCTGAAGTCATATTTTGAAAGTTCCACCAAAAAAAGTGCCACAGTATTGGGAATCTGGGCTGCTTTATGTTCCAGTCTGGTACAGCTGTGCTTCATGTTCCTGGACTATGCATTGTCCATCATCCTGGAGTTCAATCTTCTATTCCAGGAGGAAAACTCCACCATACACATTGTTTTCTCTGAGCTGGAAGTTCTTTACAAAAAGCTGCTGTCATAATAGACCAGGACAGAGCACTCTCTGTAATTAATAACTGCCTCGCTGAAATTCAGGACTGGATGAATTCCAGCTGGCTGAAGTTGAACTCTGGAAAGACTGAGGTGATGATTGTGGACCCGGGTTGCTGGATAGAGGGGTTGGGGGCTGGTCATCCTACGGGGGCTTTTCCTGGGGGGCTCCCAGCTCCTTGCCTCTGAATGGGTGCAGGACCTGGGGGTGATTCTTGATGACAGGCTGACACTGTGATCCCAGGTGTCAGCAGTCATCAAGTCTTCCTTTTATCATCTGAGGAACATCACCAGGGTCAAGCACTTCGTTCCATCCAGTGATCTTCCTATGCTGGTCCACGCTTTTGTGACCTTGTGCCTTGATTATTGCAACTCCCTTTATCTAGGGCAACCAGGGGTTAATATCCACTGCCTGCAGCTGATGCAGAATGCAGCAGCCCGGCTGTTGATGGGGACTCCACAGGCATGTCTTATTACACAGGTGCTGCACGAACTGCTCTGGCTGCCGATTCAGTGGTGGATCACCTTCAAAGTCAGACTCTTGACTTTTAAAGCCCTACATGGACTGGGTCTGAACTACCTGAAAGAGCTTCTGTCCCATTACTGCCCAGGGCAATCATTCCACTTGGCTGGTGAGGGGTTGCTAGAGGTTCCAAGGGTATCTTTAAAATCATTGGTGGCCCGTGCATTTACGTACGTGGCCCCAACCCTTTGGAATTCTCTACCCCGTCAGCTACGGGAGTGAGCGACCGTGGGAGGTTTTAAGCAGGCCCTAAAAACGTATCTTTGGCACCAAGCCTTTTCTGATTGATTTTATTGAATTTACTGGATTTTATTGATAATCTGTATTTATACTGTGTTTTAACCTCATCTTGTTTATTTATCTACCTGTTAAAGTGCCTTGATATTTGAAAGGCAAGGTATAAATAAAGTTATTATTATTATTATTAAAATTCATAACAACCACCATAATCTGAGAAGCTGCACATGTTCAGGACATTGATGTCACAAACACAGACTATCACCTTCCATTGGACCAAGTAGCTTTTGGAAAAGCAGATTGCAAAGTACTTGTGCAGCAACTGGATGAGGAGGGAGAGGAAGAAATGGTTCTGCAGTTTCTTATAGCAAAGCAGTTCTGGATTGAGGCATGTCAGCAAGTAAAAATGAGAATGCCATTTTCAGACTATGATGGTGGTATCTATAAACATCTGAAGGCACGGAACCCTGAGAACCAGCATGTCTTGAATGCAAAATTCAAAGCTTTATCAGACCGCTTCTTCAACATTGTTGGAACCAATGATAGTGTCAGGGAACAACTTGATGACAAAATAGTAGAATATGAAATGATGACCTTCCCTAAAGTAAAGACTGCCCTGCCACTTGATGAGTACTGGTACTACTGTACCTCAGGAACCTGAAGAATCCCAGGAATCTGAGTGAGCTAACATTGCCACTACTTGGCAGGCTCACATCTGGGGACCAATATTAAAAATTTAGAACAGGGACAAAATTAGCACTGCCCAGTGTGCAAAAATAGCCTAGAACCATTAGCACACTATATTCAAAGGAATAGCCCAGGGGCTAAATCAATTGAATAGAACATGAAAATGATGGTGTTAAAACAAGGCTTTGAGCACAGTGCAGAAATAGCCCGGCAAATAAGACAGCTCTGAATATTGCAATTGGGCAGTGCAAACCACAACAGCAGCCCAGTGCACACAGACATAGAGTAAGGCAAAGGTGAACTACATGGCTAATGTGTGTGCTAGCAAAGAAGTGAAGTCACAAAAACTGCAAACAACAGTGCAGGCCAAATACTGCACAACTGTGCTATGATCCTGACAGGTTTGTGCGGGGCAAACTCGTTTGTCCAGTGTTAACACGTTTGTCCAGCACTAACACGTTTGCCCGGGGCAAAATTTTGCTATATTCAAAAGTGATATGCAAATTTGCCTACTGAGGCAATCCGTGGGCAGACAGCCACACTGGCATGTCTATATGGCCTGATTTGCATGCATTACTGTGTGGATTGCCTGGCACTGTTGCAGGGTGCACACAGCTCCACCTGTATGTCAGACTGGATCAACACGTCGGTAGCTGCAGGCTACATTTGTACACAGCAGCAGAGACCATTGTGCCCCAGGGGACTAGCACCACAGGCACGGGTGGTGGTGCTACATGGCATAGACATATTGTAGTTTCTGCTATACTGCATAGCAGACACTACAGTAACATAGTGGCCGGTATTGGGAGGCACAGATCAATGCCTACGGTGTGTGAGGCATCAATGACTGCAGCTCTCCACACAGTGACAGGCCCAGCTGGCAGGTGTGTTCTGACAATGGACACCACTGTCATGCTGTCCTATGACCCACATACTGGCATGGGATACTCACAGTAACATACACATGGCTGCCCATGTGTGCCATGGTGTCTGTACAGATGAGCAGTATGTGCCTGGGGGGTGACACATACCATCAGACAGGCACACTGGTGTTGAGGTATTCCTGGCACTGGAACATTTGCACTGTGTGGATGGCCCCAGCCTTGTGGCAGCACCTACTATGTAGTGCAGCCTGCCAACCTGTACACCCTCCCCTCAACACCCTCCATTCCCCCAGTGCATCATGTCTGTGCTGAATTGTGTTGGTGTACCCCAATGGGGGACTGAAGGTGTATTCTGTATGGACACACTGCCATGGCATCCACTGGGTGCTGAGACACCCACTAATGCCTGGCAGGGTTGGGACTGGTGCCAGATGATGGCGATGTGGGCAGTGCATCTGTGTACAGCACGTCTCTTCCATTTATTTTTTACTTCTGTTTGTATTTATCACTTTGTTGACTGGGTAAGCACACTGGGCCAAAGCCCATTTTCAGGAATGACCCAGAGCCACTATGTATGCGGCCAAGATGATACAGTGTAAAATAAATACATATAATGAACAACACACACAAGTCACAGATATCAACTTAGTATCACATTAAAAACAATTACAAATAGTCTGTTGCTGTAAGTGGAGTTATAGCTCAGATTCATAATTTACATGATTGTTAGCTTCCAAGCAATGTTGAGGCATAGTATTCCACAGTGTGGGTGCCTGTGCATATGGTGTGGTCCAGGGTTGCTGTCCACCCTCACTGCCTCCTCATTGGCTGCATACAGCCTGGATCCCTGTTGCTGCTGTGCCCACGCCCCCCATCCTTGGATTGCCCTGAGTTGAGACCACCTTTTCATAGGTGGTAATTTGTGCCATGCTGCATGTTACGCTAATGCACGTTGCACGGTGCTATAGTTTTGAATATACCATTGCACCTATATGCATTGTCCCCACCCCTCACTTTGCACCACGCATACATTATCTTTTAGCGTCTGTGCTAACACATTTCGCCGGCGCTATTTGGCCTTTTGAATATAGCAATCTGGTGCAAATGTGGTGCAATCGTGGTGCAATCGGTTTGCGACCAGTGCAAAGTTTTGAATATCTGGACCCTGGACTGCTAATCCTGCCCCATAGAAATGCAGATGTGGAGTGATTACTTAGCTAAGTCAACCGCACCAAAATGAAGGACAGAAGCTGCATGAAAGGAAATAGTCACAGACGAAAAGGAGCAATATTCATCTGAAATGTCCAGGAACAGGCAAACACCATTGTTAGGGAATGATAAAAAAGTGCTATTTGATAAAAACACCTAAACCATCTCAGGTTGCACAGGGTAGCACCCTCTTGAGGCCTCAACATAAACATTTTACGTAGTTCTGGTGCTTTTTCAAGACAAGACAGTCCCTCCCATAGATGTGTTTTTATAACCCAAAATCATGATGTGGACATACCACCCATGTCATTCCTGTTAGAAATTCATACAGAAATACAACACTATCACAATTACAGATAATATAGAAACATACAACATGGTTAAAAAAAAACTAAAAAACTGTAGTAAGCTAATTTCTATTACTGCTACCAAAAGTTACTGCTACATTAATCACTACTATAACAATCTATGTGTTAAAACACAGACTATCAGCAGTATAAACCATTCAGCAGAACTTGTAAAAGTCCTTAGCACTGTAATGGTGTCACCTTCACTATTTACAATTTATACAATATATACATTTTTTCTGTTGAACCACACTGTGACTGGGAGTATGTACACATGGGGCATTATAACATATTTCAATGGATTATGCAACCAGAATAATGTTATGCTTGTGCAGCTGTGTTGCTCTGTTGTGGCTGTTCGCACTCTGTTCCATGAGGAATTACCACCCTGTAGGGGGTACCAAAGACAAAGAACAATGAAAGAGGGTTCCACTCCTAGAGGTGCCACGGGAAGGTTCCCTTGGCTAAAGATACCTTAGGAAGGAACCCCAAGGGAGTAGAGAGGTGAGTCATTGAAGGAGGAGGGGAGGATATTAAGGCAAAGTAAAAGTGCTTCGGGGGAGGCTGGGAGGAACTGCTTATATAGCTCAGGAAGTGGGTGTGGTTGGTTGTTCACCCACTGAACTACAGGCACAGCATTTCAATTCAATTCAATGGATTATACAACCAGAATAATGTTATGCTTGTGCAAGTGTGTTACTCTGTGTTGGCAATTTGCACTCTCTGTTCCATAAGGAATTATCACCCTGTAGGGGTACCGCAAACAAGGAACCCTGTGAGAGGTTTCCACCTCTGGAGATGCCACAGGAAGGTTCTCTTGGCTAAAGGTACCTTAGGAAGGAACCCCAAAAGAATTGTAGCAGCGATCAATGACTAGAAGGTAGAGGAGCAGACTGACAGCAACAGGCAGCATGAAGAAACATAAATGAGACACACAAGTCAGCAGGATAGCCCAAGAAAATGACATGCTCTGATGACAGCTGGGGCTTCCTAAGGAGAGAGGGAACAGCTAGCAGGGCCACCATCCATCTCCATCCAATAACAGAATCTACCTAAGTAAGCTAAGTATTATGACCTGTGGCATGGAGGAGAGAAAAAAAAAAACCTTTGAGGAGGAAATCTCTGGGGATTCAAGGCCAAGATTGCCTTCCCTCAAGGACTGGGATATTTATTTAGTGATGGCACAGCTGCTGCAAGCTGAAATTCCAATTCAAGGAGGATGGAAAATGTTCCAAAATGGAGGAAGTCTTAATTTCTGCAGAGTTCACATGTACTGTAGGTGACATCATGCCAAGCTACAGCTCTCACATGTAGGTAACCCTAAGTCATGCTACAGAGCTCACGTCTAGTTAACACCAACAATGCACCACAGAGCTCATATGCAGGGAACGCCACATCACGTCATGTTACAGAGCTCACAGGTAGTTAACACCATACCATGCTACAGAGCTCACATGTAGGTAACACCATCCCATGCTGCAGAGCTCACATATAGTTAACACCACGCTACACTACAGAGTTCACATGCAGGTAACACTAAGCCATGCTACAGAGCTCACATGTAACTAACACTAAGCCATGCTACAGAACTCACATGTAGGTAACCCATGATGCACCACAGAGCTCATATAAAGGGAATGCCATGCCATGCTACAGAGCTCACATGTAGTTAATACCACGCCATGCTAGAGAGCTCACATGTGGTTAATACCATGCCATGCTAGAGAGCTCACATGTAGGTAACACCATGCTAGGCCACAGAGCTCACATGTAGTTAACACCACATCACACTACAGAGCTCACATGTAGGTAATACTAATCCATGTTACAGAGCTCACATGTAGGTAACAGTAATCCATGCTACAGAGTTCACATGTAGTTAACACCAAGGATGCACCACAGAGCTCACATGCAAGGAATGCCATGACATACTACAGAGCTCACATGTAGTAAACACCAGGCCACACTACAGAGCTCACATGTAGGTAACACCATGCCACACTGCAGAGCTCACATGTAGTTAACACCACGCTATGCTACAGAACTCACATGTAGGTAACACAAAGTCGCACTACAGAGCTCACATATAGGTAACAGTAATCCATGCTACAGAGTTCACATGTAGTTAACACCAAGGATGCACCACAGATCTCACATGCAGGGAATGCCATGCCATGCTACAGAGCTCACATGTAATAAACACCATGCCATACTACAGAGCTCACATGTAGGTAACACCATGCCACACTGCAGAGCTCACATGTAGTTAACACCAGGCTATGCTACAGAGCTCACATGGAGGTAACCCATAATGCACCGCAGAGCTCACATGAAGAGAACAGAAATCCATGCTTCAGAGTTCACATGTAGTTAACACCAATGAAGCACCACAGGGCTCATATGCAGGGAATGCCATGCCACATTACAGAGCTCACATGTAGTTAACAGTATGCCACACTACAGAGCTCACACTTCGTAACACCATGCCATGCTGCTGAGTTCATATGTGGTTAACAACCACGCTATGCTACAGAGCTCACATGTAGGCAACACTAAGCCACACTAAAGAGCTCACATGTTGGTAACCCAAGATGCATCACAGAGTTCACATGTAGATAACACCATGATGCACCACAGAGCTCACATGCAGGGAACACCACGCCATGCTAGAGAGCTCACATGTAGTTAACACCACACCATGCTACAGAGCTCACATGTAGGTAACACCATGCCATACTGCAGACGTTAACATCAGTTGACTGAAGGAATGACACACAGTTGTCAGAAGCATGGGAAACTATGGGTTCAGTATGAGTAGTAACTTAGTATGATAGCATGAATAGAGATCGATATAACTGGTGGGAGTATCTTTTTAAATACGCAGAGGATTTTTTGTGGTGAAGGCAGTATTCAACCATGAGGTATTTGAACCATATGAGGCCAAGACTCTCCACTATATTCCCCTCATCCTCTGCCATAGGAAAAACAAGAAGCCATGGTAAAGCATCGTGACCCACAAGCAGATTTTAAAACTAGTTTACAGTGACAGCTGTAGCTGAGCTGACTTCCAGAATATAATGAAGCATTGTACAAAAGTAGTTTAACAGCTTCCAACAGTAATTAGTTATAGCTTCCGGCAGTAGCTAAGATGAACAATTTAACAAGCATAGGAACTGTAGGCAGAGGCAAGAATACACTGAAAACAACAGATATTATAGCTTGGTACAATTGCATGCAAGTAGGTTTGAATTTCATGGAGAAAGTAACATAGAAGTGCAGTAGACTCAGGTTTGAGTCTCACCTATTGCAAACAAACATGTTTGAGCAGACTGAACTCCCCAAGAGGGCTGTATGCAAGCTAAGCACCAAGGCCCACATATTCAAAGAAGATGCACAGCGCAAATTGGAGATGCATGGCGCATTTCAGAAAATGCTTGGAAGTGTGATATTCAAAAGGGAGAGATGTGTCATGCATTTCTGAATGTGTGATCATGCAGAAATAATGTATGCAGCACAAAAAAAAGGGTG
This sequence comes from Neoceratodus forsteri, assembly GCA_016271365.2. NCBI lineage: Eukaryota > Metazoa > Chordata > Ceratodontiformes > Ceratodontidae > Neoceratodus > Neoceratodus forsteri. The sequence continues at coordinate 345,809,334 of JADMNL010000022.1, forward strand.
TGTGTACATGAGTATACCGTGCATCCATATATTCAGCCAAAACATGCAGTGCATCTGTTGCACATCTCAGAAGTGTGCCATGCAAAGTTAGGCGGACAAAAGGATGACCTAAATCAGCCAGCCACCCACAGGCAGGCCATGGAACTTCAGGCAGGCCATCCTGAGACAGCCCTGGGAGGTGTACCAGGATGTACCCCAGGCATCCACACACAGCAGTCAAGCCAGGACAGAAGTACTCAGACCCACAGGTGCTGGGACACTACAAGCACCATCCAGAGAGCCACGCCCCACATTGCACCCAGGTTGTAGACACCCAGCAGCCACATGTCAGTGCTGTTGGGTGCTCCCTAGCACACTGGTGGAGCAGATAGCCACAATGCAGCACATATACCAGGGGGACATGGCCTGCACCCATGTGGCCTGCAGGGCACCACCCGGTGGTGGTATGTGCCCATGGTGACATCTGGGGCAACAGTGACCAGGTAGCCTGGTGGTACCAGTAGCAGCATGGCATTGGCCAGAGATTGACTTGTGGCACACATCCATGGTGGTACACCATAGGTGCACACTGTGTGCATATTCCAGGCCCACACAACAGGGAGCCACAGACATGACACTGATGCCTATCATGCAGTGTGACACCACCACCACAAGGGCACTGCAGTGGGTCTGTGTGGTGTTCCTGTGGTGGACATAGCACAACAGTGGGAAGCACGGGGCAGGGGTGGCATAACCTGTGGCCTGGGGGTGACATAGGCATGCCTCATGGGCACCCGACCCCTCCGGTGTTGGGTGTGCAGCCACTATGGGCACATACATGGCCAGTGCCAGACTGGCCCACTGGGTTACCTGGAGTGGTCCAGATGGGACCCACACACTTGGGTACCTGGTCACCTTTGAACACTGACATTCCTTGTGTGTATCGCCATGTTCCTAACATGTGGGGTGAGTGGGACACTGCAGATGACTGCAAGCTGCAAACGTAGCTAGTGTATCACATTCCTGTGGCATACCATTCAGAGTGTGTCACCCTGTGCCCTGCCCTGTTGCTTGACCAGGTGGGCCCCCTGTACCTCAGTCCAACCCTGTAAATGGCCATGGGTAATAGCACTGTACTCAGGCCAGTCCAGCCCCCCATATGCACACAAGCATTCCATCACACCTGCCAGCTCGGTTGCAGTACCTCCTGTTCACCTTTGGGAAGTGATGGGGCAGTCCTGAAAAGCCAGAACTATGCATGCCTTGGATATGCAAATGGTCTGAATACATTCCAGTAATAAGCTGAGCATGTGGGAATGGACTCAGAATGTGCAATGAGTCCATTTGCATATCCTGACTAATTATTTCAATTTTGCGTGCCATGCATGTGGCCACCTATCACACATTTCCCTGTGCCCTGCACAGGTCTCAGAACACCTGCCGTGCCATGCATCTCCCACTGCATGATCGTGTATGTCCAAGATATTCAGCTAGACATGCATGATTGCATCTTATGGTGCATCTTCTGATAATACGAATATTTTGTGCAAGCGCATCTCAGTTGCGCAGTGCAGGTACTTGCGTGATGCAGCCTGGGACTTTTGAATATGGGAACCCATGAGACCAAACAGAAATCTTTTCCGGCTGAGCAAACACTGAATAAATTGCTTCCAGCAGTAATTAGTTATAGCTTCCAACAATAGCTGAGCTGAACAGTAAACAGGCAGAGGAATTGTAGGCATAGGCACTAATGCACAGAAAAACAACAGTAATAATTGCTTGGTACAATTGCATTTAAGCAGGCTAGAATTCCAAGGAGAAAATAATATAGAATTGCTAGAAACTCAGGTTTGATTCCTATGGAGTGCAAATAAACATGTTTGAAAATACATAAATCCCCAAAAGGGTTTTAGGAAAACTGAGGGCTTATATAAGGAAAAGCATAGTAAATAATGAATGCTGAGGTGATGAAGCAGGAAAGAAATCCTATGTAAATGCAAGCTGCCGAGGCAAAATAGGCCTCACACAATATATAACAGGTAAGGGTAAAACAAGGAGTAGCAGCTAGCTGAACAACAGAGCTAGGACCAGGTGCAAGCAATTAAGGGAAGCACAGGACTCAGCAACTGCTGTGGGAGCAGAAACATGCAATGACAATTGCAGGAAAACTGAAATTTGGTAGGAGTCAGAAGCACAGGCACAGGAGAAGTACACTGCAAACAAAAGGCAACAATATGCTGAGGAAAAGCAGAAAGCACCAAAAGGAAAAAACAACCAAAAAACACAAACAGGAAAACAGAAAAACAAGCTCACAAGGAAGCACATAGCAGCTGGAAGCAAAAGAAATATGAACCAAAGTAGGAGAAACACACAGACACATCCAGCAGAAACCAAGCAGAGGCCAGAGCATGAACAAACTGGAGAGCTAGGCCCCAAGCAAGGCTGTAGCAGGCCCAGAGCAAGAAGACAGATCAACGAAGCCTCCAGCTGGCAAAGCAAAAGTGATTCAGAGGGAGGCTGGGAGGAACTGCTTGTATAGCTGTGGAAGTGGGTGTGGCTGGTTACTTACCCATTGAACCACAGGCATAGCCTTTCAAAAAAAAAACTCATTATCTCCTTTTCTTCAAGAACGGGGCCAGCTGAAAGTGTTCATCGAGACCTGGAGCAGAACCTGCTTTCAATTTAAATTGCCAAAAAGTCTCTTGGCACATTATTGTTCGGTTTATCCGCATGGTTCAGTTTGGATTACCTGTGGCTCTGTTCAGATTATTAGAATGGCTTACTTCCTGCTCTCCTGTCTGTTGGGTGCACCGCCTCCCAAAATCACGAATTCATTGGAGAGACTGATTTGAGCACGCTGAGTACAAGAGTGTTTTCGGAGTGTCGCTTGGACATCCCGGTAGTGTGTACTGAGGCTGCTTTAGCTGGCCCCGTTACTGCCCTGGCATGCTCGACGATTGAGCTTGCTTCCTCCCTCTACAGGATTTGATTTTTTTATCTAATCGTACTTCGAACGCTTTTGTTGGTTCGATTTTGGGCTGGATGTACTGTGTTAACCAGGGAGGAGGAGCGGCAGGAAAAGTTCCAGTGGTATATCAGGGAATGGTCTATCAGGGAAGAGGGACTTTGTAACTTTCATTTTAGATGTCTGCGGTGAAATTTATCGTGGATCTATTTTGGCAGATTTGGTAAAGACAATGGCTTGATTTGTAGCTGGGTGGTGCTGTCCCAATCTGTCGGGTGGGCTGTGCTTTGGTCAGTGGTATTGCGGGGGTCTGGGCCCTTATTCACTGGGGAGTTGGTGTTTTGAGCTTTTGGTCCCTAGGGATTCCCGTGGGACCCACTGGTTGGTGGGTCTGGACGGGGTCCTGTGGCAGCTGCTGCAATCCTGGGTCGGCTGACTGTTTGGATTTTTTGGACTCACTCCCAACTTCAGAGTGACTGTTCTATGGAAGAGGACTTTTGGGACTTCTTCATCTATCTTGGTCTGCGGTCAGATTTTAATTTTATTACTCTGCTGGTATTGAGAGTGCCGTACTTTACTTTCTAAATACTCAGACAGTGAGAGTGCCTGAGAATTGGGGAAATGTTTGGTTCTATCTCTGGGAGAAAAATACTAAGACATTTTTCATCTGTCCACTCTGGGGGGGGGGTGAGCTCCTGAGGGGGATTTTTCAGCCCTGCTGGTGGTGAGAGGACCATTGGGGCTTGGAAAACTGTACCTTTTCCCTTGATATTTCTGTGCAATATCATCAGCTAATTTTGCTTGTTTCTACCAACCTGATTTTATGACTTTGATGTTTAATTTTATTTGTTTTACAGTGTAATATTGTTTGTTCACGTCCTGAGGCTGTGAGAGGGTCCTGGGGAGGTGAAGATTTTGCTGTTTTTTGATTAATTTTATTTATAGTGTTTATTAGAATTTTTGTTAAGTTGTTATTATTTATTTGGGGGATGGGTTTTAGAGGGTAATGTATTGTTCTTTAAGTAAGATTTTTGTTAAAGTTTGGGTATTTGTTTGAGTTTAGTTAGGTTTTTTATATATTTGTTTTATTGTTTCAATATTTTGTGGGTTAGGTAGCATATAATTGGTTCACTCAAATGTGTAGGAAATCTGCCCCCACGGATGTACACTATTCACCCTCTGCTCTTTGTGCCCTCTGCCCCTTTTCCCCTCCGCCCCTTCAGTTTACAACTTACAAATGCTGTAGGGCATTAGGTATTGTGCAAAGGGGAGGAAGGGGGGTGCAAACAGCGGAGGGTGAATGAGGGAAGGGCCATAGTATCGGGGTGGTGAAATCCAGAAGATGCCCTGGGGCAAAATGGAACCCAGATCGTGGTTCTCCATGTCTGGTTTCTATACCCAAGGGCACTACCAATTGTGGTAGGCAGGTAGATCGGGCTGCCCAAGAGGTTCATCCAACTCAGGCAGTGTTATGCAATGCCAGGTCCATTAAAAACAAGACTGCAATTATTGCAGATCTTGTTGAAATGGTGGATCTGGCTTGCATCACTGAGACCTGGCTGGATGAGAACTGTGGTCCCATTTTGGAGGCTGTAATGCCGGCTGGGTACTCGGTGATACACTGCACAAGATTGGATCGCGGAGGGGGTTGCGCTCTGTTTTAAGACCAAACTTAACCTCACGAGTGTACCAGTTGAGGAAGACTGAGTCATTCAAGTGTACTGTAGTAGCAGGTGTAGGTTGTTGGATTGCCCTCACCTACCGTCCACCCGGAGATGAGAAGCGATTCCTTCAGGAAGTTGCGGACTTCGTCATTGACATGGCATTTGAGTCGCCCAGGCTGATGGTCCTGGGTGACTTCAATGCCTGGATCGATGATGAACTCTCACAGTTTGGACAGCACTTCCTCCAGTTAATGACATCTCTGGGCCAAACACAGATAGTTACCACTGCTACTCATAAACACGGTCACTCCCTTGACTTGGTCTTTCTCCTGGGGATCAAAGCCTCTGACTTGGTGGTAGAACCAGTTGGATTGTCTGATCACTACACCATGGGGTTTGGTTTTAGCACCCCCCCTTTGTAGGCTTACCCCTGTGGAGATGGTCAGGTACCGCCCTTTACGGGATGTAAGTTCTCAAAGCCTAATAGCGGTGCTTGACCTATCATCCCTCCCAGTGGCAAACAGTGACCCAGAGACCCTCATGATGGCCTATAATGTGGCCATTTCAGCAGTCCTGGATGTCATTGCTCCAGTCCGTGTTCGTCCTCTCTCCCTTCGCCCTCGATCCCCATGGTTTGATGGGACTTTGAGGGAGATGCGGAGACTTGGACAAAGGCTAGAGCATTGCTGGCAGAAATCTGCCCTGGATGCCGATCACTTTAGATTGATGGACCATTATCAAGTCTTTTATATTTTTCCTATTTTTTTTTTTTTATATTTTTCCTATTTTTTTCCCCACGCCTCTTGTTGACCATCCACTCTGGTCACGGACCCCTGGAGCCCAGGCCACCGGATATTGCCGTCTCCCCCGGTCATCCCTGGCTTACCCCCCAGAGAGTGGGGCTGCGGTACCGACCCCCTATATCGGGCCGCGGAACTGTAACTGGTTGGGGAGCAGCTCCGGTGGCCAATCAGGAGCTTTCTGGGGCCAAAGCGTCACTGAGGCGTAAGGCGTGGATTTTGTTCCTCCCTTTTCCTCCCGAGGAGGCAGGGACGTGCAATGGCGTAGCGTCCGCCCGCCTCCCTCCCCCATTCGAGCGTCGGCAGCGTGAGTTCTCCCGGCCTCCGTCAGGAGTCCCAAGCGCTCCGACTGTTGCCCGCACCCTCCCCCCGGAGAAGGAAAGCTGCCCATCAGGCGCTCAATCCTTCTTCCCCAACCCGGCCCTCTGGCGATCAGGTCCATTCCCGAACCGGGTGCGCTGGCACCATAAGCGGAAATCCCATCACTGCGCTGGCGGGCCGGCATGCATTATCAAGTCTATCAATCTGCAATCTCTCATAAGAAGGCAGAGTTCCTGTCCAGGGAGATTGTAGCTGCTCAGAATCGACCCGCTCAGATGTTCCGAACTGTGGACAGACTGTGCAACCCAGCCTGTCTTCAAGTTCGGAAAGCCTTTTTGCAAGCAGAGTGCGATGAAGTTGCTTGATTCTTTGCATCTAAGGTGGCTGACATCAGGGCAGTACTCCAATCAGCACACTGTATGGGTGTTGCTTTGGATCATCATGAGGTCACTGCTCCTCGGTTTTCCTGGAGTACCTTTGACCGTCCGGAGTTCATGGATGTCATGCGTATTGTCCAGAGTGTACGCCCTATGTGCTGTAGTTTGGATCCAGGACAACTTCCCTGATTTTGGGTTGTATAGATTCCATCAGTCCTGTCCTAGAATGGATAGTCTGGTGCTCCTTGGAAACAGCTGAGTTTCCTAGCTCCCTGAAAGAGGCAGTGGTGACACCACTCTTGAAGAAAACTTCTTTGGACCCAGATTGCCATGCAAACTACAGACCAATTTCTAACTTTCCCTTTTAAGGGAAGGTGATTGAGAAGGCAGTGACTGCACAGCTGGAGGACCATTTGACCATCCATGACATCTATGAACCCCTCCAGTCCGGATTTTGAAAGAGACATAGTACGGAGACAGCGCTGGTTTGGGTGCTCAATGATCTCCTGATGGCTAGAGACCAGAAGAGTCACTCCATCTTGGTTCTTCTGGACCTCTCATCAGCTTTTGACACTGTGGACCATGGGGTACTGCTGGATCGCATGAGATTCATCTGTGGATTGTCGGGTACAGTCCTCGGATGGTTTACATCTGTGATGGGCAACATGGGATTGTATGAGGGCCAAAAGTGCGGCCCTCCAGTGATCTGGAGGGCCGCATCACTATGTATGCTCCATATTCAAAACTAAATTATGCAAAATACACATGTTAATAATGCAAAAACCTTTATTAAATGTCACACGTTATTAAAATGTTAAAACAGTATTAAATAGTGTTTACTTATTGTTACTTTGTGTTAACTTATAAATAATACATAAACATAATATGCAATATTACTGTAACTTTTGTATATATAAAAGAAGGGGAGGTTAACTTGACTCAAGTGTGCACAAATGATGGTAATTAATACAAGTAATTTACTTCCTTTTGCCTGGTATTCACAGCTTAAAAACCTTTGATCACCAGCAAAGCACAATAAATTATCAGCAGTACAGTGTACGTTAATTTAATTGGGCGTTTAAAATTGTGACAAGCTAGTAATGATAAATTACTGCTACAAGTATTCTGCATTAAATTTTCTACCAGTTACTGCTTGCACAGCATCAATACCTTGGATTAGTGGCACATGTATTCAATGCGGCATAGCCGGTTGCAACAAAATAATCACCACAATATCTGTTCAGAGTCTTTAGTCCTTTAGTACAACTTGCATTCACCTTTTAAATTATTAGGAATCTGCCCTCTGTATTTCTTGTTGTTTCGCTCTTTCACTTGCAATGAGTGGAGAACAGTGCACTGGGACTGGGATTAGATTCAGACATGCGCATATGTATTTATTTATTTATTTATTTGCTTTTGTTAACCGGGTAAGCACACTAGACAGCCAAGTGCCTATTTTCAGGTGCGACCTGGGAGAGTTACAGATGAAAAACTACATACATAAACAGTTGAGGAATAGAGAAAATTACATAGGAAATAAACAGGCATTGCAAGGCTAGCTCTAGAGCAAGGTTGGCACAAAGTTCATACATGGACAGTTAAGGAGACAAGAAAAAAATACCTAAAATAACAGCATTTCAAGGCTGGCTCTAGGACAAGGTTGGCATGGTGCATAACAATAGGATGGGACATACAGGATATGAATTAGGAGGTGAACAGCGGAGTAAACAGAAGCAAAGACAATGGTAAGTGCCTGCGGGGGGGGGTGCCCTTGGCAGGGGGTCAAGTCCAGGATTCCTGGCTGGTTACTGGAGAAGAAGTGCAAGTAGCGCTGAGGCTCCCACCCAACCGGCTGGAGGGAGGAGAGGGGCAATGGAGCAGGGCTACGAGGAGCAGGAACAGGGAGAGGAAGGTTTCAGGAAGTTCCAGAGGGAGGTTTTAAAGCTTGGGTGGGAGGAGGAGGAGGAGGATCTAGTGAGCTCAGGGAGTGAGTTCCAGAGTTTGGGGGCGTATGTGTAGAAGGCCCGATCCCCCGCAAGGGTGCGGGTTCTAGGAATCAGGCGTTCCTGGTTTGTCCCAGATCTTAGGTGGTAGGATGGGGCGCCTGGTTTAAGGGGAAGGGCTAAGGCTGGAGGGGTGCCAGAGCAGATAATGTTGTCAATGTAATTACCTAGAACGAAGGAGCAGTGCTCCTCCGGGGGAAGCCACTCCAGGCGGTTGTAAAGATCACAACAGTGGGTGAGGGGAGGGGCGGAAAGCGTGAAGCGGCAAACATTGTTGTAGGCTGTGTCCCATTTTGAAAGGCTGGATTTGGGAACTGGTGCAAATGTTACAAGTCCGTAGCACAGTGAGGGGAGGAGGACCCCCTTAGCTAGGGCCAAGCGAGCGGTGGGGGTGAGGCAGTTATTGGCTCGATAAGCTAGGCCAAGCTTACAATTAGTGGCCTTGCAAACATTACGGATGTGTAAGATAAGGTCCAACTGCGGGTCCAGGGAGACGCCCAGGTACTTAGCGGAGGTTACCATCTCAAGGGGCGAGCCATCGGCCCCGAGGATCAGCAGGGGAGCAGGGCAGGATTTTAATTTGTTCAAGGACCCAAACAGCATGGCTTGGGTTTTATTGAGATTGAGGGTGAGCCTGTGGTCCCCCAGCCAAGTTTGGATGCGTTCAAAGTCGACATTCAGTTGGGAGTTTATTGTGGAGATGTCCCGGGAGCTGGCCAGGAGGACGAGGTCGTCCGCATACAGGGTGGTATGACCATGGACAGTGACGGACAGTAGGTCATTGATAAATAGTGAGAATAGGGTCGGACCAAGGACTGATCCTTGAGGAACCCCGCAGTGGACTGGTGAGAGGCTGGAGAAAGTGCGATTGAAGTTGGTGTATTGCTGTCGGCTGGAGAGGTAGTTTAGGAACCAAGTGTGGGTGGAGGAGGAGAACCCAAGGGATAGGAGCGTTGAGCCAAGGAGGGAGTGATCAACCCTGTCAAAAGCTTTTGAGAGGTCCATGAAAATGGCTCCAGTGAGATTGCCTTGGTCAGCACCTGTCCTGATTAGTGAAGTGACAACAGCAAGGGCGGTGGACGTGCTGTGCCCTTTCCTGAAGCCATGCTGAGCAGGAGAGAGGATGTTGTAGTCCTGGATGTATTGGGAGAGCTGGGAAGCAGTGGCTTTCTCGAGAAGTTTACTGGTGGCGGACAGAATGGCGATGGGGCAGTAGTTGCGAGGATCTTTGGGATTCCCCTGTTTTAAGACAGGAACGACCTTGGCCACTTTCCACAGGTCGGGAATGATCCCAGTGTTAATGGAGGTGTTGAATAGGTGTGAGACAGGCCTGGCGAGGAGGTGGGCCCCCAGTCTGAGCAGTTTCGGCTCGAGGCTGTCATGACCTGCACTGCTGTGAAGAGAGAGGCCTGAGAGCAGCATCTGGGTCTCCTTAGGTGAAACTTGTCGCAGTTGGAATGGGGCCAGGGATGGAGAGCTGGTGAGGGGGCGCCAGGGGGATAGATGGCTGGAGACTGGGGAGGGGAGGGGGGCAGTTCAGAGAACAAGGAGTTGAAGGTGTTTGCAATGGTGTAGGGGTTATTGCAGCTGACCCCACCAACAAGCAGGTCAGTGACCTGTGCTTTAGCTGACCCCCCAATAGTATTTTTAATATTTTTCCAGAAACTCCTCGGGTTGCTGCCGGAGGAGAGTAAGGTGGCTTTACAGAACTCGCTTTTTGCTGAGTGGATGGCTCTTTTGCAGGAGTTTCTGAGGTGCCTGTAAGCCATCAGATCATTATCATTATGGGAGGCCTTGTAGGTCACCCAACATTTGTCCCTGGCCTTCATAAGGGAGAATAGGCCCCCATTTAGCCATTTGGTGATGGTGCCCCTCACCCTTCTCCTAGTGAGGGGGGCATGTTTATTCTGAAGAGCAAGCTTGGCTAGGAATAGATCCAAAGCACGTGAAGGGTTATTGGAGGCAGTGACCCCTGTCCCGTCAATAGCTAGGAGGTCAGACAGGAAGTCGTGGGTATTAAATTTGGAGTAGTCCCTCAGTTCAATCACTTTGCTAGGGATTTTAGGCTGAGAGATGCCCCAGACACAGTAGATAGGAGAATGGTCAGAGATGGCATCCGGGAGAGTTCCTGAGGATATGATATTGGCAGGCCTGTTGGACAAGATCCAGTCGATAAGGGATCCTGAGTTCCCCTGTAAGGAGAGCCTGGTGAGTTCGGTTATGACTTGGCTTAGTGCAAGGCCTGAGAGCAGAGGCTCATACAAATTGTGGTTGGTATCCAACCAGTTGAGGTTAAAGTCACCTATTGCTAGGGTTTTGTTGGGACCCACTTTAGTGCCGATACAGTCAAGCAGGGAGGAGAGACCAGGCAGACCATTCTTGGGGGGGGATGTAAGTGCATACCAGGTGAATTTTCTTTGTGTGACCCAGTAGGAGGAGAGCATGCAGGAACTCGCATGCAGGAGGGTTGGTAGGTGAGTGGTCAATGGGGGACAAGTTTAGGTGCGCCTTATAGTAGAGGATCACCCCACCACCTTTCTTCTTACGCCTGTCTCATCTGAAGTGGTTATAGCCCAGGAGGGTGCACTGGGCATCAGATATGTGGGGCTTAAGCCAGGTTTCAGAGAGGCCCAGGATATCCGGCTTGTGGAGGGTGACCCATGCTGTGAGCTCGATTTGGTTGCGTAGGAGGCTACGCACATTCAGGTGGGCAGTTTTGAGCCCTTTTGAGGAGAGCGGGGGGGGGAGTTAAGAGACGGAAGGGTGGGTAGCGGACTGAGTAGGGAGGCTATACCCCTAGGTGAGTCCTGCGAGCACCGGAGGAACTTATATAAAGACTGTGGAATAGAACACCTTACAGTGGGACAGGTTGGAGGGAAAAATCCAGAGAGATGAGCTGAAAGTATTGGATGCCGTAAGGCTACACCACTATTTGCATTCTTAAAGCTACACCCCCATTTGTCCAGCTCTATTGTCCAGTGCTATTTTTTTAATTTTTAAAACTTCTCTGGCAGCCACAAAAATTGCATCAAGGGCCGCATGTGGCCCACGGGCCGCAGTTTGCCCATCACTGGTTTACATCATTCTTCATGGGAAGAACTCTGAGAGTGTTTTCTGGGGTTTATTCCTCGGATCCGGTTTCTCTGTCATGTGGGGTTCCTCAGGGTTCAGTGTTGTCCCCCATGTTGTTTGCGGTGTACATGCTTCCCCTCGGAGACATTGTAAGAAGGTATGGGCTGAGGTTTCACTGTTATGCTGATGATACCCAGCTCTACCTTTCTTTCACACCTGACCAGGATGGAACTCTTTGTCTTTAATAACTGTCTAGCAGAAATCCAGGACTGGATGGATTCCAGTTGGTTGAAGTTGAACTCCAAAAAAACTGAGGTGCTGGTTGAGGACACAGGTCACGGGATAGGGAGGTTGGGGGGTTGGTTCACCCTCTGGATTAGTTCTCGGGGGCTTATCTCACCTGACCTCTGAGCAGGTGCATGACTGAGAGGTAATTTCTGATGAAGGGCTGACCCTGCATTCACAGGTGTTGACTGTTGTCAAATCTTCCTTTTACCATCTAAGGAAAATCTCCAGGATAAAGCACCTAGTTCCGTCCGGCGACCCTCCTACTCTGGTTCATGTCTTTGTGTCCTCACGCTTAGACTATTGTAACTCTCTTTACCTAGAGCTTCCAGGGATGGAAATCTGCCACTTGCAGCTGGTGCAGAATGCAGCTGACCTGGCTTTGTGGGATCATCTCGGATCTGTCATGGCCATGGTCTGTAGGGACTGCACCAGCTGCCTGTACAATGGCGGATCACCTTTAAAGTCAGTCTTCTGACTTTCAAAGCCCTACACGGACTGGGCCTGGACTACCTGAAAGAGCTTCTGGTTCCTTACTGTCCCGGGTGATCACTTCGCTCAGCCGATGAGAGGTTGCTAGAGATTCCAAGGATATGTTTGAAATCTTCTGGGGTGCGGGCATTTATGTACACAGCCCCAACCCTTTGGAATTCTCTACCCCATCGGTTACGGGAATGCCCAACCATGGAGGGATTTAAGCAGGCTTTGTAAACCTTCCTATGGCAACAGGCATTTGGTGACTGATGAAATGATATTATTGATTTTATATGATGTGTTATTAATCTTTGATCTGTGATTTTAACTTGTGAGGCACCTTGGTATTTGAAAGGCGCCTAAAAAATAAAGGTTTATTATTATTATTATTTATTTATTAAGATCCCCCCTCACGTTTAGAGGCACCCTTTCAAATCCCAGAAATGTAAACGTATGTCCAGAACCTTTACGATAGATGTGTGTGTTGCTAAATTATTTTCCATGTGTTGTGACAGGATACAGCACATACATTCTAAGAGCCTTATTCTGAATTTTCTAACAGTTTTTCCAACATACTAATGGCAACATGTACATATAGCCAAATAAACAATTGCTTCCGTGCCATAAGTAATGAAAGATTGTACCTGGTGCTGTTCTCCAGTCACTGGTGAAGCAAATTCATTTCCCGCCTATATGAATTTGCACACTGTACAACTGCTGCATTTGTAATTTCCAATCAGTCTGCAAGGTTTCAGATTTTGGTCTGGGCATTGGACTCTATGTACCAAGAGGTCAGACAGATTTTCCCCCTTCGATATGTAACACTGGGACCATTTGCTCTGATTTGAGTATTAGCTGTTTGGAGCCCTAGCCAACTATTAGCTAGGAGGAGAAGTTTGTAGTACGAGGTTCCCTCACTACATTCTCATTTTATTCATTTGTGTGTGTGTTTTTTAATCTGTGTTGTGTTACACTATATCCTAGCTATAGCTCTACTAAAATATACCATTTTTAGCTATTGCTAAATCTAATTTCTGCGTTTGGGTAGCGCAACACCTTTCGACTTCCGGGAACATTTGGCTATTTATAGCCTGCCTGCTGCAAGCAGGGTGAGCATAAGCAGGGTGTGCTCGGCGTGCGCCAGCACACAAAGGCAGCACTTCAAAGAGCCGCTAAGACACGCGGCCTGCGCATGTTAGGCGTGTTGGGCATTTTGGGCATTAGCAGTAAGATTATCGTGACATTATAGTTTTAGTTGCCCAAGTAATTCATTGGGTAAGTCTCCGAGTGTATTTACGACATCAGAGTTTAGAAAAAACTAAGCATGGCTAACATTATAACTTCGGATGGAAGGGTGGGCATTAGATGTGTATCGTGTAATATGTATGATTTTGATATGGGGACTGTAAATATTGTTGCCTTTCTATGTAATAAATGTATAAGAATTGTGGAATTAGAGAATGAAATAAGATTGTTTGATGAAAGATTACAACATTTAGAAAATAGTCAAATTGAAACTGCTAAAAGATTGTTTAGCACCAATGATCAAATTTAGCTCTGACACACCTGGCACAAGTGTCAATCATGATACTAATTATACTGATAGTATTGCAAGAAAGAGACCAAGATTAGAAGATGCTGCTTCTGATTTAGATAATGATTGGTTCACAATCCAACATCAAAAAACCATTAAAAGGGGAAGAAAAGCTGATACCTTCATACTCCCGATCCATAATAAATATGATCCTTAATGAATCTTAGTACTGATGTTACAGGGAATGATGAAACTTTTGTACCTAGTAAGTTAAGCGAGGTCAACTAATTCTATTGTGCAAACTGATATCACTAATATCCTTTCTCAAGGGATCTTATTAACTTTACTGAAATCAAGTTCATATGGTAGCTAATTTAGAAAGCATGGATGTACAAACTTTAAGTCAAGATGACACTGATGCACCAAATATATTTGTACTAGGAGATTCTATATCATCTAACCTGGACAGAATTATTTGTAATCCTAATAAAGCTACAAGAACTTTATCATGTTTTCGAGGGGCCAAGATTGGTGATCTTGCCAAAATGTGCCCAAGATATTACAAGGCTGTACTAGTCAGGATTTAGTTATTATTCATGTTGGAGTAAACATTTGGCATCAGACAACTCAAATGATTAAAGAAGCATTTGTTGGACTGGCAAATATCTTGATTGAGATTGGAGTACATATTGTGATCTCTGAGATTCTACCAGTACCTAGGGCTAATTACAGTTTGACTACTAAAATTAAACATATTAATTCCTGGCTCAGAGCCTGGTGTCTTAAACAAGAAATTAAATGCCTCACTTACTGGGAACAGTTTGATAATAATAAAGGTTTTATGCAAAAAGATGGCCTACACTTAAACAGATTGGGGAAGGTGAACTTGGGTCTAAAACTTAACACATACATAGATTATTTTTATGCAAAATTCGAATTAGAAAGTGAAAGGCTAGCAGGTTCTTGAACATATAGCTCATGAATCTGTGCCAATTATATATAGGAAAGAACTAAATGCCAAAATGAATGTCCTTCTATTAAATGCTAGGAGTCTATGTACTAAAATTGATGAACTTCAGGTAGTTTTACACAATGAAAATATAGATATTTGTGGTGTCACTGAAACTTGGTTTAGTGAGGGACAGTGGGGTCATAATATTATTGGATATACCTTATTTAATAAAAATCGAATATATTCTAAGGGTGGTGGAGTTGCTATTTATGTCAAGGATAATATAACTTGCTCTGAAGTTGTTTTAGATAACAAACCTCCTGTGGGATTTGAAATTATCTGGATTAAATTCATTAATAAACAAATTTCAGTTACGTTAGGGTTATGTTATAGACCACCATCAATGAACACTGTAAATAATGATAATATATGTCACTACTTGGAGAATGTTGATTTTAAGACAGACATTATTCTTATGGGTGACTTTAATTATCCTGGTATAAATTGGACCTCTGTTAAATGACTTAATAACCAGGAAAATAGATTTATCAGTGCTATGTCACATTTAGGATTGGATCAACATGTTAATTTACCAACTAGAAATGATAATATTTTGGATTTAATATTCTCAAATATTAAAGGTGACAATGAGTTGGTCAGTATCATGGCTCCTTTAGGAAATAGTGACCACCAGATAATTAAATGGTCATTTAATTTCCCTGTCAATAAATCTTGTGGTAAAACTGAATTTAAAAACTTTAACAGAGCCAACTATCAGGTAATTAAGGAATATCTATCAATATGGAATTGGGAACAAGAATTAATTGGGCAACCTTTAGAGAACATTTGGCTAAGAATCAAAGAAGAAATCCAATATTGTATCACAACATGTGTACCAACAAGAGATAAATATATTGGATTAAAGAGGTCTCCACCTTGGTTCACTAGAGAAATCAAAATGTTGGTCTCAGCAAAAAAGAAAGCATATAATAGATACAAAAATAATATTACTGATTTAAACTGGTCTAAATTTATAATTAAAGCCAAAAAGGTTAAATACATGAATCAGAAGGGCTAAGCAGGAATTAGAGGAACCTAGTTGATATACATCATGACAACAAAAAAAGGTTCTTCAATTACATTGGCTCCTTAAAAAATTCACCTACCTTAGTAGGACCATTAAATATTAATGATGTTAACGTTAACGATGAACAGGTTATAGCAAATAAATTTAATGATTATTTTGGTTGTATATTTAAAAAGAAGTGTGAGTTCATGTGTTCAAAACCATCTAATTTAGACCTAGTGATTGAATTTAGTGTGGCTGAAACCGTTTACATTATGGATTCCTTAAAGTCATCTACATTATGTGGTCCTGATGGTATTCCTGCTATTTTTTAAAAAAATCTTTCATACGAACTGGCTGGAGTACTTACCTACTTATTTAATGAGTCACTAAAAAAGGGTATAGTAGTTAATGATTGGTGTGATGCTAAAGTTATTCCTATACATAAATCTGGATCTAAGAAGGAGTTAAATAATTATAGACCTATAAGTCTTACTTCTACTATATGTAAAATTATGGAGCGACTAATTCTAAGTAAAATCAGCAATCATATTTTGGCAAAAGGTCTGACTGATATATTCCAACACGGTTTTCAACCGGGAAGGTCATGTCAGACCAATCTGCTGATTTTTTGAACCAGTTAGCGAGGCTCTGGATTTTGGTTTGCCAGTTGATGTGATCTACCTGGATTTTGAAAAGGCTTTCGATTCTGTTTCATATGATATATTATTTAAATGTTTAGTTAATTTAGAACTTAATAATTATTTGATCAGATGGATAATGCAATGGCTGTCAAATAGAAGACAGCAGGTATATGTGAGGGTTTTTCCCCATGGACACCAGTTACTAGTGGAGTTCCTCAGGGATCTGTTTTGGGGCCTGTATTGTTCAATATACTTATAACAGGAATGAAAATAAAAAATGGTAACTGGTTAATCAAATATGCAGATGATGCCAAACTGGGAGGGATCGTTAACAACTCAGAAGCTATATCCATATTACAGGATAATTTAAATGATATATCCAAATGGGTTAGTAGTCATAAGTTGAAATTCAATATTAATAAGTGTAAGGTCATGCACTTTGGAAATAATAATAGGTGTGCAAAATATTATATTGAGAATCACACTTTAAGCGTTATTACATCTGCGAAAGATCTTGGTGTTATTGTTAATAACACATTAAAATTTACTGAACACTTAAATTCTGTGATTAAAAAATGTTCCAGACTTAGTAATTGTTTATTTAGAAACATTAAAAGCTGAGAGCCATCAATTATGGTCCCCCTTTATACTAGTATTATAAGAGCAAATTTTGATTACTGTTCTTCGTTTTGTGCTCCCACACAGAGGGGTGATATAATATCTAGGGAGAAGGTGCAAAAAAGGTTTATTAGGAATATTGCAGGAATGGGACACTTGTCTTATGAGGAAAGACTTAAACGACTTAATTTGTACAGTATGGAATATAGATCAATACGTGGGGATCTTTGTTTGCACTACAAAGCGTCTAGAGATGAATACCTATTTGATACACTCCATTTGAAATGGAATTCTACTACAGTCTCAATCCGCTCGCATAATTTAAAATTATTTTTACCAATTAATCGAACTACTAAAAGAACACAATTTTTTACTCAACGAATAGTTCCAATTTGGAACTCACTCCCTTATGAGGTGGTAAATTGTGTAAGTTTGTCACAATTTAAAATTCATTTAGACATACATATGAATGATTCTAAATTTGTTACCCACTTAGCTTAAGTGGCATGATCTTAATGGGCTAGTCCCTCGATCGTGTAATTTACCTATGAACCTATGGACCTATGTTTTACAATTTCCTTCAATTTAGGCTCCACTGCATGTATAGGCCAGTTTCTCTGTAAATTTTCTTCAACAAAGGGTGCCTGCAAACTGAAGGTAGTAATCAGGATAGGGCCATTATGCTGTAATGCATTTCATTTGAACATTTTTTTTTTTTAGTTGTTTAACCAGGATTAGCACACTAAGCTGAAAGCGTTTTTACAGGCGCAACCTGGGAGCACAGGGAAGTTAAGTGACTTGCTCAGGGTCACACAGCATATAAGTGGAAGCTGTGGGATTCAAACCCAGGTCTGGTCTGCTGGATGTCACCAGATTTGCAGCTCAGAGCCTTAAACCACTGCGCTATACTGCCTCCCAAGTTATTTACTTGTAATAAATTACTCCTATCCATATTGTCCACTTTTTCTAAAGCTCTGGTCTGGCATGAATTTTTGTAACCCTTTTGTTTGAATCTCTATAAGTACTCTTAAACCTTTATTAAAATCCTCAGTGTCACTGCAGTTATGCTTAAGGTGCATATACTGCCCCATGGGGATATTTTGCGTGACATGCTTAGGGTGGCAGCAATTGAAGTGTAAAATTGTGTTTCAATTCATCGGTTTCTGATACAAGTCTGTCTTTAAGCCTCCATGATTATCTTTTGCCACAACACGATCTGAAAAGGCTATTTGTTGCACACTCACTGTCAATGTGAATTTTAGATTGGCATTTGTACTTTCAAGGTATTCGACAAATTGTGTTGGCTCAGTCATGTCCCTTCCATATAATCAATATATCGTCAATATATGGTTTGTGCAAGTCAAGTTTATCATAGAAGCTGTTTACATTTTCATTGTACATGCATGTTTTTTCCCATTGTGCAAGGTACAAATTTCCATAATTTGGGGCCATAGTGACCTCCATGGCAGTTCCCTTTAACTGATGATACATTTTGTCCATAAACAAAAAAAAACATTTTTTGTCAATACCATTTCTGTTACATCAATCAGGAATTCAATAAATGAGTTGCTGTATGTTGTACTGTCACACAATACTTGCCTGAGAGCATTTAAACCCTCAGTGTGTTGAATGTTAGTATAAAGTGATTGGATATCCAAGGTACCCAATATTCAATCAGGTTCAATTTCAACATCATTCAAAATTTCTAACATCTGAGTAGTGTCTCTGATATATGCTCTACAATGTTGAGCTGTTTCTTTAATATGTGTATCCACAAACTCTGCAAGTGGTTCATTCAGGGAGCCAATACATGATACTATCAGTCTGGTGGTGGGGGCGGGAGTCATATAATTGCTTGTGTATTTTTGGTAGACTATATGTGGCTGCCCTGACTGAACATTGCACAGTAAGGAACTCACATACATATACACTGATGGTACTTAGTATCACAGCTTCATGTAACAAGATGTCTATCTGCTTTTTATATTCAAATTTGGCGTCATTAGACATCACTTCATAAATTTCACAGTTAGACAGCTGTTTTAACATTTCATTAACATACTTAACTTTATCCGTCACCACTATTGCCCCACCTTTGTCAGCAGGCTTAATGATGATGGAGTTACTTTCTTGCAGCCTTTTGAGTGCATCTCTTTCATCACTTGTACAATTTTGGTTTCCAGTTAGTGGTATGTTCTTTCTTACATCTTCAATATCCATTTCACATGCTTTCAGGAATACCTGGACTATTGGGTTCATAAATGGAATAAAACTTGACTTTTTCTTCCATTTCATGTAGTCCATGCTAATCTCCGGCATCCATCTGTCTTCTTCCAAAATAGATTGTGCTGATAATCTGTTGTCCTGATTATCGGTACTGTCTTTAACATACATTATATGCAAGTTCCACTTGTGAGCGAGACAGTTAAAATCCACGTCATGTCAAACTCATTGATAAAAGATGTGGGGACAAATGACCGTCCTCTTTTTAAAATCTTCATTTCAGTTTCTGAAAGATGTGATGAAATATTTACCACAAGTGAATTTGTATCATCATTACCACTAGCCATCAGGTTCTCCCCCCATATTTTGTGTAGCTTGGCTTTGGTCAGTTACTTTCCTTTGCACTTGACACCCCGTTGGAATCTGGTTCTTGATTTTTGATACCCCCGAACCTGTGTTGTTCCCACCTTTCTCCATGGTTGTGCCTTGCCTCTCTCCTTCTCTCTAGTGCCCCATCTCATATTTTGTCTGTGAATCCTGCTAATCGTGGACTGCGGGAGGGTATGTTCTGGAGTAAGATTGGCAGATTTGGGAAGGCAGGTCTCTGTACTGATGGTATTTGTTTCTCTACTACCGCCTCAGTTGTTATGTTGCGAGATGTTAACATTTCTTGATTTGGTGGTGGCATCATGCTTGATATGGGAGGGGGGATTCTGAATATTTGGTACCGGCTGTTGCTGTATATTGGGTCCCCTATAGTTGTCTCCCAGCCAAGGGATAAAAAACGTTGCTGGATGTTTTCTTCACAGACTTCATTATTAGCTTTAGATTCAGAGCCTGATGTACAAGTATAAATGTGTTTTCTTGAGCATAGAGCACGTCTGTGTCTTCTTTTTGCCCCACTCGAAAATGTTGCCATTTTCATAATCTCTACTATCATGTTCGAATTTCCTCATTTTGACACATTTTAATCTTTCATCCTATGTATGTAAAGTGTCACTCAAATTGTTCTTATAAATACAGTAACAGTAGAATATGAAATGATGACCTTCCCTGAGGAAAAGACTACCCTGCCACTTGATGAGTATGGGCACTACATCAGGAACCTGAAGAATCCCAGGAATCCGGGCGAGATAACATCTCCATTACTTGGCAGGCTTACATCTGGACTGCTCATCCTGCCCCAAGAAAATGCAGATGTGGAGCAATTATTTAGTTAAGTCTACCACACCAAAATGAAGGACAGAAGCTTCATGAAAGGAAATACACTGAATGCACTGTTAAATGTATCCTTCAATAAAATGGAAGACTACTGCTTTAATATAAACCAACTAAGACAATGCTAGAATGCTGCAAAAGCAGTGACAAATACTAAGGGGGCACGCACAAATGCATAGTGGATGGATGTCCTTTCCAAGTAACTTTAAGTAACTTTGCACACTCCTCAGATGTCCATTTTATGAATTTATATTTATTCATGCATGCCTGTTACTCTATTTATACCATTGTTTACTGTCAATGTTTCTGAAACCCTCTCTTCCCCATCTCTATTTCCCTCACCATTGTTTTTCTTATAGTGCTGTTACTGGTAAAATTCTTATACGGTAGTTGTAGAGTAATTTTGTGACATGCTTTGGGTGATTTTTAATTTGTAAAACAAATAAGAACACTTAAAACAGCCTTGATGTTTGTTATAATGATTTTATTGACAACTATAATGAAGCCAGTTGTGTACTTAAATTGGTTTGTTCATACAGGATATTCTACAGAAATTTCATCCCAGTTGTACAGGGAAAATGGAGGTGCACTACAGGAAAATGCTCTGCCCGATCTGGAAGTACTGGTGTGTTGGACTTGAACATGTAGGAACAAGTATGGGTCCTAGCCAGGGGACCCAGGGGCCTGCACACCACTGCACCTTTGCCCTGTGCTCAGCTGTGTGTATACAAAGCTCAATGCTGTCTATCTTCCCTATATCAAACAGGTAGCAAGGTGGAGGATGAATCAAGGCACCAGAGAAAATGCATGTTCTCCAGAAAAGAGGTGCTTGCTCTTGACAGGGCATATCTGGAGCATGATGACCTGGTCGGCAAATGGAGGGGGACTAGTTCTGAAATTAACATGGCCTGGGACACCATAACAGGAGATGTGAATGTTGTGTGTGGCAGAGGGAGGACCAAGGAAGAGCTCAAAAGGTGGGCCATGGGCTGGCCCAGTGGCATGAAGGGCTAAGGGGTTGAGCGCCTTCCCTGCTGCCACACCGGTAACCCATGATCAGGAATGAGCATGGGTAATAAGTGGTCAGTGGGGTGGGAGAGGATCGATCATCCCAGGGACAGCTCTCTTCTCCCCAGGAGGGGTGATCAGCCATCTCAGCCCATGACTACCACCAGGTGGAGGCCCAGTGGCAGTGCAGGCATGAGTGACTAGAAGGGAGGATTTGCAATAGCATAGGACATGTGCATCTTCTCATGCATATACTGGCACTGCAGCATGGTGGAGGGAACAGAAAAGTGTCCTATGCTATTGCAGCTCCTCCCTTCTAGTCACTTATGCCTGCACTGCCACTGGGCCTCTACCTTGTGGTAGAAAACCGGGGACTGGACTTTGTGAAGCATTGCCCATGTCTCTGTGATCTGCCCTGCCAATCCAGTCCGGAGCGAATTCTGGAAATGTGTGCTCTGGGGGAAGGATGGCATGGAATCCATGGAGGAACCAGACTCCTGACTGGAAGGAGGCATGGTACTGTTGCGGTGCATGTGGACATGGCTGATTAGCTGCCCAGTCTGTTGACTGAGGATAAAAACCTTTTTGGAAAAAAGAGAGAGCCAGGGACTTAAAAAGGAGTGCCAAGGACATCATGGCCCAGGTGAGGTTCAAACAACAGGCCACTGCTGTTGGCCCAGTACTGCTGTGCCTCTAGACCCTGCAGAAGAACTAATGGCCTTGATGGTGAACCTTGCACAGGTGACTGGCATACTAAGAGGTGGCTATAAGAGCCATGTTGGATCATCACAGCCATGTGATTGATTGTGTCAGCCCTATCACATTGCACTTGTGTGCACACATGTGACAGTGGTGTTGTGCTTTCCATGCCTGTGAGGGGAGGACCTGGTGACGTAACCATGGCTGGACCAGCAGTTTGCAGGCACAGGAGTACTACAGAGATCTGTGTTCTGCATAAACATTCTACAGTAGACCTTTGCATACATCCTGTATAGGCCATGGTACACCATGCACGTGGACCATCACTGCAGCATGCACTGTCTGTAATGTTGTATCCGTGTGCAGTGTTTGACTGGCACACCAGGATGCCTTGATATTGTTGTGTCTACACCATCTCTGTTGGGTTCATGGTCACCTTTTACCCACTACACCTCCTTGCATCTCCCACAATCTGTCTAACAAAATAGAGTATTCAAAGCAATGCGGGTATATTCAGAGCACACACAGAGCTAGTGCATCACATTTACCTAATATAAATTGCAGGGGCATGTCACAAGGTTCCCTCCTCTTTAGATTTCTTTTTTTTTCTCCTGATGGAAGCCTTTTCAACATTGTAGTTCTGCTACCAGTGCCCCATCCAGACCCTAACTATTGGCTGTGTTGCACAATAGTTGTAGTCTACATGGTACGATCCATTTATCCAGGTAATGTGGCAGTCTGTTGTGTACTGACTTACCATGCCACATGTGTGTTATCCCCTATGTGATCACTGGTAATGGGTAATGTGTGGTGTGTATAGCACTGGGGTGTATGGCCACTGCACAGCATGGATGGCATAGGCTGTAAGACACAGTGCATTGGGCATGCATGCTGTCATGGTCAGAACACAGGTATGTACATTAATACTCAGTATCACTCTCTTCTCTTCTCTTCTCTTCTCTTCTCTTCTCTTCTCTTCTCTTCTCTCACCAGCTCAGTTTATGGTGGAGAACACAGTGATGAAGGATGGGTCAGGACAAACCTGCCACGTGTTGCCCCTGAGGATCACCCATGTCAGGACAGGAATAGAACAAGAGAGCGAGGAGGAGGATTCTGAAGAGGAGGACAACACTTACATTGAGGGTGTGAGGACAGAGGGGTCCAGCTCAGACAAGGAGGGGTTGCCTCCCTCTGCCAGCCCCCCCTACACATGGAGCCCAGCTCCCCTTTCTGGCACAGCCATCACCATGCCACCCAGGCCACTGCTCTTGGCATAGTCACAGCTGTGCCACCCCTGGACTCACACATGGCACAGCCCATGCCCTGCATCCTCAGGCCAGTCCCACCAACCCAGCCAGCACTGTGCCACCCCAGTGACCCACCACTGGCACAGCCACCCTATTGCCCCCCAGGCCAAGCCCACTGGCCCAGCCACTGCTGTGCTGCTCCAGCCACAGCAATGTGCAGCACTGACTATGGTACATACCCAAGCCACACAATGGCCAAGGGTGCAGCCTGACCCTGTCCAACTGGACAGTTCACAGCGACAATAGGAGGAGGCGGCCAGCAAGCAGCTGCTGCAAACAGCCATGGGGGCACAGGATTGTGTTCAGGCAAAACTGGCACATATATGCTGCATACTGCAGGACAACATACTGTGTGCAGAGTAGTGTGCAGAGACATGCTATCTGAAGAACATAGCAGGCATGCTTGAACTGGGGCAGGACAAGTCTGCCAGAATGTCTGCTGGCTTGGATAGACTGTGTACTACTGTGCTGAAGGCTGCAGCCGTAGTCTCAGGCACCTCAGGGGATGGCCAGCGCACTGACCACTCCAGTGGGAAGATTGTCTCCTCACAGTGGACACCTTGATGGACCTGCACCCCATGCAGTGCAGGCATCTGGATGCCCAACACACCCAGGATGCCATGCACACCTGGCCATGGCTTGCTCCTTAGTAGGTTCAGTACCCTGCAAGGCTGTGGCTGTGGTTGGGTAACATCACCCTTGAGCTTGTCCCCCACTTAGTGGATGATGCCATCCTGCTACCCTGCTTGGTACAGTGCATGCACACATTCCACTTCCAGGGAGGTAGTAGAGGATGGACTTAGGTTGTATATTGCCCCCCAGCCCTATCCCAAATGGGCCACCTCACGCCCTCCCAGCATAACCCATGTTTCCTCACCCCCTGCATGGATAGACTACATCTCTGTTCAGGCTCCCCACCCACCAGGATGGCATTAAATGTATTTTGAGTCCCATTCACCCTCCCCTGTCAGGATGGCGCTGAATTTATTTTCAGCTCCATTTAACCTCCTTGTGACCAGGATGGTACTGCATTTATTTTCAGCCCCCTCTAACCCACCCTTAAGCATGGTACTGCATTTATTTTCTCCCCACATTGACCTCCCCTGGGATGGCACTGCATTTATTTTCAGCCCCCTTTGCCCCCCCCCCCACCTGTATGGCTCATTATTTATTTTTGCATGCACTTCATTATTATTATTTACATAATACATTTTCTGAACACATTACAGCCTCTTGTGTGGTCTGTAGTCACCATCTGGGTCTGAAGAGTTCTGCGAGGAGGTGGGCTCTGTACTCCTTTGCCCTCCTGTCTATCCTGGGTTCATGCCTGCTGAGCTGCTCCTGCATCCCCAGTCCTCTGACTCAGCATCCACTGCAGGGTGTTCCTCTGGAGCCAGCAGGCATATCCCATGGTAGTGTGCCATGTTGTGTAGTATGCAATAGACAAGGCATATGGCACCAGCTGTATGAGGGGTATATTGCAGAGCAACACCAGAATGGTAAAGGCACCTGAACTGTATCTTCAGCATGCCAAAGACCCACTCAATGATGTTGCATGTAGTGATGTGTGCTGCATTATACCTGTCCTCTGCAAGGGATGAGGATGATAGGACAGGTGTGAGGAGCCAGGGATGCAGGGGATATGCACTGTCCCCAGTGTAGGTAAAGGGCTTAGGTTAATGACATCATCTGCAACATGGGGGGATAGAGAGAGAGATCTTTGGGGTATACTCACTGATGAGGTGACCACTAGGGATGTCCCCTCCTTCAAACCTTTGGCACAGGATGGAGTTGTGCCATATGAAGGCATCACGGACACTGCCAGGGAACCATGCCAAGACATTGATGATGCACCCTATTGCATCACACATTATCTGGACGTTGATGGAGTGGTATCTCTTCCTATTCACATAGACCTCCACTCCATCACTGGTGAAAACCTGGATGGCAACATTGATGCAGTCAGTGGCACTAATTATGGCTGGTAGTGGTAGGTGCACAGTTTGACAGCATTGCTGCATAGTTGCTGTTAGCTCTGCTGGTGTAGTGGGGAATACAATGAACTCCCCAACATGGGCCAGCAGGGCATCATGGGAACTGACAACAGGTGCAATGTGGCAGACTGTGAGACACTGGTGGTATCCTCCACTGGTGTCAGGAAGGTTCTGGTGGCCAGGAAGAAAACAATTACTCACCTTGGTAATCTTGTTTCTTTCAAGGTATTCTTCAGTATTATTAACTCTTGCAGTCAGCCTGTAGAACCGGTCAGCCTGGAGAATAGAATGTATGTAAATGATGGAACACATCATTGGCTCGTGCCATCATTTCAAATGCTGCCATCACTAACTGTTGCTTTCTATAATGCCAGAGTTCATGAACAACCGATGGAGTTATGACTCCTAGCTAATCTATGTAATATGTAAACCTATGCTAGGAATCTATACTAGGAATTGTTAGGTAAACAGAAGGCACTTGCCCATGGTCACAGTGTCCATCTCCTGCACTAGCAGGTTATCTGATACCTAAAGGGGATAATAAATGTTCATCTAATTTATGCTTGAACACAGAAAAAGTTTTGGCTTCGACCACCTCCCTGGGTAAGTTATTCCATAGGGGTATTATTATTCAGGTATAGAAAAATCTTCTATTGTTCCTCTTAGGATATGTAAATGTGTAACTTTATATAAATGTAAATGATAAATATTAAAACCCAACAATCCCCAACACTGGGGTCCCTAACAAACAAATTGGACCCAAAAAGGGGGAAACAAAACCTGACTTGAATTCAAAAAACCCTTTTTATTTTTAAACACAACACGGCATTAATCCATAACCAAAGCACCCAGCTGTTATGCAGAGGTGATAGGTTCTAGAAGGGGAGGTAGGGTGAGTGAGTTAATAATACTGAAGAATACCTTGGAAGAAACAAAATTACTAAGGTGAGTAATTTTTTCTTTTAACCCCCAGGGATACTTCAATATTCTTAACACTTGCAGACTTCGAAGCAGTACCTTAGGAGGTGGGCACAGGACCTATTTTGGGAATAAGCTTTGCAGATCTGCTATGCAAAACCTGGCATCACTTCTGGACTGAGTGTCCAGACAATAGTGCTTTGTGAAGGTGTGCACTGTTCTCCAGGTACAGTAGTAGCACCGAATTAGTCAAGGGATTTTTAAGGATTTTTAAAAATTCCCTATTGAGAATTGTGAAACCTTTTGTTAGGGATTTTGTTTTGTTTGTTAGTGTGCTTATTGCTACCTGGAAAGGGTGCCCTCATCTGATAGTGTAGTTGAAAATGTACCAGATGGCACTTAAGTACTGTAATAGGAACTGGCCTCTTTCTGTAGGTATAACAAAGAATTTTAGAGGATTTTTTTCCCAAATTTTGTGAAGGATAAATAGGGAATCTCACAAAATTGCTTGACAAGTCCGGCACTACTACTGTAGCTGCTTTGCAAATCTCCAGAAGGGGGATGTCCCTGGCAGCTACAATTGTTGTAGCTGTACCCCTTCTGGAATGTGCCTTCAGGCCTACTGGGGCTCCTTATCAGCCTTACTAGAACAAAACTGAATACATTGTACTATCCAGCGTGAAACTGATCTTTTGGTTGCTGGCTTTCTGTTTCCCACATCCCCATAAGTGAGGAATAGCTGCTGTTTGTCCTGTCTGTGAGGTTTGGTGGGGATGATGTAGTAGCTCAAAGCTCTTTTTACATCTAGGCTATGAAGTCTTCTCTCCCCTGAACTGGAATGTTCAGTAAATTAAACTGGTAAAGTGACTGACTGGTTCAGATGGAAATCAGATACTACCTTTGGTAAGAACTTCCTATTTGCTCTTAACACCACCTTATCCATGTGGAATGAGATGTAGTTTAAATTTGTGCATAAGGCCTGAAACTCACTAATATGTCGGCTGAGGTCATGGCCACCAGGAAGACAGTTTTCCACGTCACATATTTCAGATGTGCTGTAGCCATAGAAACCCCTTTGCCAGTCACAAGATAGGTTGATACAGAGTCTGATGAACTGTAAGTGTAGTGGCCTGCAGGCCCAAGGAAAGCAAATGCATTAGATAGTTCAACAAAACTGGTATTCCTGCCTGGGCAGGTATCAGAATGTGACTGTTGCACCATAAAGAAAACCTCCTCCATTTGGAGGCATATGTTTTTTTAGTGAACGGCTTTCTAGAATCCCTCAAGACATTGAGGACACTCTCAGAAAGCTATAGACCAGCATACTCCAGGGCTTTAAGAGCCATGTCATGAGCCTGAGTGACTATAGATTCGGGTACAGGATCCTCCCCTGAAATGAGGTCAAGAGGTTGTGTCTCCTAGGGAGGCGAATGGGAGGTGACACTGAGAGGGACAGCAAGAGTGAGGACCATGGCTGTCTTGCCCAATTTGGAGCTATCAAGATCATTGTGGGACTGGCCCATTGGTGCTGAGGGTTGAGGCGCTAGATGCCACACTTCGCACCACGCCGCTGACCCAGGTTCAGGAATGAGCTCGGGCCACCGGGGGTCGGCAGGGGAGAGAGAGAGGACTGAGAATCTGGTGGACAGCTCTCCTCTCTTGGGGGAGGGATACAGGGCCAGCCTGGCATAGCAGTGGCCCCCGGTGGAAGCCGGAGGCACTGTGGAGCTTAGGGCTGAAGTAGGGGCCATAGAGCTGCTGTGGATGTTGGAGGATGTCATTGCATGTCTGAGCTCTGGGGAGAGGGAGAGGGGAGGAGCAACCAGCTGAAAAACCCTTGTCTATCAGGTGAGGCGATGGCGACCTCCAGGGGCTGATGCTCCACATGCCCCACGCCGGCCACAAATCTGACTGTACCCCCTGGGGATCCTTGGCCTACTCCTCTGGGGTTGGGAGGAAGGTGGGGATCCTGATACTGATGTGATTGTCAGAGGAGTGGTTTAGGTGGGTGATTAGGAGTGGAAGTCATGTGAGTAGCCTGAGAGATGCCCCGGGAAGACAGACGAGAAAAAAAGAGTTAAAAAAAAATAGATCATTGTGGCAGGCTGAGACCTGAGCTTGACCAGGACCTTGTAAATTAGAGGGAATGGGGGAAATACATACAGCTTCCTTCCTGATCAGTACAGTTTTAGGGCATCCAAGGGCACTGTCCCTCTGCCTAGGGGCCTGCAACAGAATTCTGGTAACCGGTGGTTTTCTTGTGAGGCAAATAGGTCTATCTCTGGAGTGTCCCATCTTTGAAATACCACCTCTAACACTTGTCTGCTTAGAGATCACTCGTGGTACTGTTGGTTGAGTCTGGTAAGGGCATCTGCCAAGGTATTGTCTTTTCCTGGCAGGTGAATTGCCATCAGTGAAGTCTGTAGTGAATATGCCAGACTCCACAGCTTCATTGCTTCTGTGCACAGTGGACCAGACCTTGTCTCTCCATGTTTGTTTATGTAATACATGATGGTGGTGTTGCCTGTTTTGATCTGTACCACTTTTCCCTGCACAATGGACGTGAATGACTGCAGTGCCAGTAAAACTGCTTTTAACTGCAGCAAGTTTGTGTGCAGGAGTGATTCTGTTGGGGACCAGGTGCTGAACACTTTGTGCTCTTGTAGATATGCAACCCATCCTAGTGGGGAAGCATCTGTTGTGAGTATCAAGGATGGTAGTTCCTGTTGAAAGGGGACCCCTTCTCTTAGGTTGTCCCTGTCCTGCCACCGCTGCAATGCTTGAATAAGTGTTCTGATGACTGGCACCAACTTTGCCAGAGAATCCCTTCTCTGGTGCTGATGTGCCCTGAGATGGAACTGGTTGTCTCTCATCTGAAAATTGGAACCCATGACTGTGTCTGTTGCTGCAGCCATGTGCAACAGCAGTTGCAGGAAATCCCTTGCTGGCCTTGGTGAGTTCATCTTGAAGGTCTCTGCCAGCTGCACTATGTTGTCTACCCTCTCCAAGGGAAGAAATGCCCTTCTCCTTAATGTATCCAACTCTGCACCTATGAAGTTTAGTACCTGAGTTGGTTCCAAGACAGACTTTATGGTGTTTATTAAAAACCCCTGAGACTGCAGTAATCCCTGTACCACCTGTAAGGATGCTGGCACATTTTGAGGGGAGTTTCATACCACAAGCCAATTGTCCAAATATGGAAATACTGTGACACCCTGTCTTCTTAAGTAAGCCACCACTACTGCCAGGCATTTTATGAAAGCCCTGGGAGCAGAAGTTAGGCCGAAGGGCATTGCTGAGAACTGGTAATGCCCTAAAGGTAGTCTAAGTCTGAGATACTTTATCTGTGACTCCCTTATAGGGATGTGGAAGTAAGCATCTTTTAAGTCTAGAGAAGCCAGCCAGTCTCCCTTTTGTAAGGTTGGTAGGATCATTGCCAGAGTTACTATCTGGAACTTTGGCTTTGTAATGTGCTTGTTCAGTAACCTTAGGTCTAGAATGGGTCATCACTCCCAATTTTTCTTCAGAGTTAGGAAGTACCTGGAATAGAACTATTTACCCCTTTGTGATGGTGGAACTGGCTCTACTGCTTTTGACTGCAGAAGGGTTGTTACTTCTGCCTCCAGAAGTTTCCTTTCTAATCTTTGTTGCTGGTTTGAAAACCCTGGACCTTAGTCTTGGGTATGATTTGAAACTTAGGGCTAGGCCTGACTCACTTCCTCCAGGACCCACCTGTCAGAGGTGATGTTTTTCCAAGCCTGAAGATCGTGAGAAAGCCTGCCCCCTACTGGGAGTGGGGAGGCAACCTGGGCACTCCCATCAGTGGTTCTGCTTTTGCTGTGGTGGAGCTTGTACTACCTGTCCACCACACCTGGAGCCCCTTCTGCCCCTTCCCCTATAGTAACCAGTTTGCTGCTGCTGCTACTGAGGTACTGCCTGAGTCTGGTAGAAGTGCCTACCACAGGGCACTCTACCCCTACCTTCCCTTCCTCTGTATAAGGTGGAGGCTTTCTCCTTAGCAAAATTACTTTAATAGGTGGTTTTGTACTCATCCACCTTTTTCATGTACGCCTCTGTCTTGTCCTCAAACAGTGAATTGTTCTCACAGGGGAAGCCCATTGTCTTAGTTTGGGTGTCCTGGGACAAATTGGTGACTCTTAGCCATGCAAAACACCTGAGAGACACAGAACGAGCCATACAGTTAGCTGCTGTGTCATTTGAGTCCACTGCCATGTGAAACTGGCATTCGGTAACTTCCAGTCCACACTTTCAGTTTCTGCCAGGTCAGCTGCAAGACATGGTGGGGCTTTATTCACCATTGCCAAAACTGATTGCCATCATGATTTTTGG
This sequence comes from Neoceratodus forsteri, assembly GCA_016271365.2. NCBI lineage: Eukaryota > Metazoa > Chordata > Ceratodontiformes > Ceratodontidae > Neoceratodus > Neoceratodus forsteri. The sequence goes on from JADMNL010000022.1 coordinate 345,839,805, forward strand.
TATTTGGCTGCATAGGCCATATAATTAGCCTGTTGTATGCCCAGAGAAGCAACTAGGTAACCCTTTTTTCCCATGCTGTCAATTTTTCTAGAATCCGTCTCTGGGGGTGTGATGCTAAGGGTACCCTGGCACTGTCACAAGCCACAGTCTGGACCACACCTTCATGGTCAGGGTATGAAAAGAGAAATTCAACACCTGTCTTATCTATTTGGTATTTCTTATCAGTCCTTTTATCGACTGGTGGAATGAAATTAGTAGTCTGCATTATCTTAATAACCTGTTTTTTCAAGGATTAATTGGCAACAGCACCCTTTTTGTAGGTGCTATGCTCATCATCTCCAAATAATCCTCATCATTATCAATAGTCTCATTAGTGGCCAGATCTAGTGCATCAACCATCTGTCTGACAAAAGTGTAGTGAGAGGAATAGTCCTCTGAAGACCTTGGAGGGGAATCAAATTCTGGATCTGGAGAGACCTCAGGCTCAATAGGCTCTCCATCACTATCTTCCTCCTCCTCATCATCATACATCTCAAAACCTGGATTCTGTGAGGACTGAACCGAACCGAGGCTTGAATGCTGTACTGGTTTTGGAACTGGAGGAACCGGCACTAAAAGTGGAGCTGAAGCCTGTAGCGCTTGTAACACTTTTAAAGCCTGAGCAATGGCTTCATTAGATGGAATTACTGGATTACTTGCTGAAGTCTCCTTAGGCTTTTCAGCTGGAGGTTCAGAGTGTTTGGGCCTTTTTCTTTACCAGAGCTGGTTCTGTGGCTGTATCATCAGGTCTTTTAGATTTTGATGTTTCCACTTTTGTCACAGTCAGTTCAGGATCTGCATCTTTATCTTTTTTGAAGTTACCAGAGTTGTGGGTTTTTCAGGCCACTCTGGAACTGATGGGGTAGATATCTTAAATTTAAATCCGTCCGCTCTTTTTTCTCTAGTTTTGTCTGAGACAGTTTTGAAGATTTCACAATCTGCTGTGAAATGTGCTTCACCCAGGCAAAAAAGACACAAATTGCGTTTGCCTTAGCGAACACTTTGCCACACTCAAGGCAATTTTTAAATCCACTGGGTCCTGTTTTCTCTTTAGGTTTCTCTGTCATAGTTAGCGAAACCTAATAAAAAGGTAGATGTTACCACTAAATAACGGTAATGCCCCCGACCAGCGACGGTTCAGAGCAACCGCTAGTTTGAAAAGATCAGTTTCCTCAACTGAGAAAGGTACAAATAAAAACTTAAGTTAGAGGACCCACTGACAGAAAAAAATTAATATAAGATAAAGAAATACCCAGTTCCTCATCAGTTACAGTGAACCGGTGAGGAACTGCAAACTGGCAAAAAAAACTAACAAGACTACAGTAAAATAGCACTAATATAAATGAAGAAAGTGAAGGCAACAGATGAAAAATTATTAATATTTCTACTTAAGGTTTGACGGAAGACAATTTTTCTGTATAAAGCTCTCCAGGATGTCTTTACTAGGCAAGCAGATAATGAAATCTGGCATTATAGAATGCAGCAGTTAGTGAGTGAGGGCAGCATTTGAAATGGTGGCCCAAGCCAATGATGTGTTCCATCATTTACATACATTCCATTCTCCAGGCAGTCCAGTTCTACAGGTTGACTGCAAGAGTTAAGAATATTGAAGAATCCCTGAGGTTAGAAACAGTGCTACTGTCACCTTGTGCTCTAGGGACATCACATGGCTCTGCTGGGTGTCTTGAGCTGGTCATGCAGCAACTCCCACAGCTATATAACCATGGGCTTGTTGAGCCTATACCAGCCCATGATTTGTTCATTAATGAGGATTTCAAATGTGACTCATGGACATTATTGTCTGCAGCACTGTGCCTCAAGAGCCAGCAACTGGGCCCAGTAGGGGTATGTGCCCTCTTCTCATCTTGCATACACAGCTGCATCAGGTACATAACACAAGCCATTCTGTTTCTTCATGTGTGTGTGTGTGTGTGTGTGTGTGTGTGTGTGTGTTCTGCTATGCCTCTCCCCAACTCTGGGATTTCCCCCAAGTTAAGATCTGCTTTTCATAGTCATCATTTGTGCTGTGCAATCCTGCTGCAATATTCTGCTAACACAGTGCTATATTTTTGAATATAGTACTGCACATGACATGCGTATTAACGCCCCCCCCCCCAGTTTGGAACTGCATAAATCTCATTTGTGCTCAACTACTAGTGCTAATGACAAGAGCAGAGCTATCCTACGAATATAGGAAAAGAGCACTAAATTAGTGCAGTGCAAGTGCTAATAATTAGAGCCAGGCACAAACCTTTTAAATAGCTGGCCCTTATTGTGTGAAGACATTTATAACACAACCAGTGAAACATCAGGAATGGTGATCACTGGTGGGTATCCCTCTCGGGAAGGTCTTGGCCAGCTGTAATTAATTCTCCACAGGAATCTTACGCAACTATATTGATGATAGTAGACAAGCACTTACTAAATACACTCCATCAGACATGCTTCACTCCACATGAGTCACCTTTGGGTGTTTTATATGCATCCCACGATTTAGATGGCAATAAATTGCCTGAGATTATATAGTATAAATGCCTAACTTCAGTAACTTCTGTTGCCCCACACAGTTGCACATACAGAAGTGTTGGCAGCGGCACCAATACTGCAGTACATTCCTGCTGTGCCACCAAAGGTATACATCCTTTCCTAAATTAGCCCACTACTCATGAGAATACTCAGCTGTAGCACTGCTAATAGCAGACACCAGTGCCTCTGTTGTTTATCCTGTCTGCCCCCTACTTCCACAGAATATCTAAAGAAACAAAAAAACAATTATATAAGTTATGGGGCTGATTAGAGGGCAACATATGTATATAAGACTATCGCTGGGCACGTTCTTAGGATGAGAGAGCTATAAACTGAAGATGAGCAGCTGTGGTGTCCTAAAGATGCAAGCTTCAGCCTAATATCTGTAACATGCCTTCCAGCCAGACCCATAAAATTATCGGCGATCACCTAACTTTTTTTAATTACCTTTTTTTTCCTTCTGGATATTGAGTGGCCAGTGAAAATCTTGTTGCTTTGGCACAGCATGTGAAACATCTCTTGCAGAAATAAGACTGCAATACATGCAACTTAAGGAAACACAGTGATTGGTTGGGAGTGTAACTGGAAAGTATGGTATGCAGCATCTCTTATCTCTTAACCTGCTGTCACTGAAATGTGGGACACATCACACTGACATATGTGGTAAAAAAGGTGAGACACTGGCCTTCAGAATGTGAACTGAATCCTCAAACACAAAGATACAAAATGAGGGCACTACAACAAGTAGTATATTTATTTGCAAAAAAAAATCCTTTTGATTCAGTATCATAAATTAATATCATGATTTTCTAAATCTTGAGTTCACAATGTGAGAAAATGAACTTCTTTAACTGCAAGGTGCCTTTGTATGTGAGATGGTGTAATTTTGAGTGGTTAAAAGAGGGACATCCCTCATAATGTCAGAGGAGACAGTTGAGAGGTATGGGTGGCAGTGATCAAGCCCTCTGTCTATGATACTACAGAGCCAAATGCTTCCCCTTTGCCTAGCAGCTTTTTTATTTTTATTTATTTATTTTCCCTGTTTGTAACTACTCTTAGGGTTTGGAAGGGGGCTAAGTGGAGAGAGATCGAGGTGAAAGCAGCTCTATAGTCAAGGACAGGCAGCTAGGCTAGAGGGCAGCCTTTATGCATTAGAAATGGGTATCCTGAAAAAATTGTGGACTTCTCTGGTACATTTGGACCCCAGAAACCAGGACCCAAAAAGTACCATTCAACACCCCCATCCTCCTGCTTTCAGTGTGGGCATATCTGACCTACAAGAATTTGGCTGTATGCCGCCCCTCTAAAATCTCTCAGCATGATGCCTTAGATTTCTGGGGCCAGATCCTGGAGCTAGCCTGCCTCTCCAATACACATTTGTACTTCATCCATTTCAGGATGCTGCAGCAACCACTGATGATCAGTTAGCTTTAACGTGCTAGGCATTGTAGTGCACCAGGCACTTGCCACATTATTAGTAGCTGCCTCAAATTATCCTTGTATCACCCACTGCTGTCTTGTTCTTCACAGAAAATAAATGTCCGGTGAGTCATAAACCAGGAAAATTCCAAATTATGGCTTAACCACTGTATGAATACGGGTCATGGAAACTCATTGACCCCGCAGTGACCATCTGCAACCTGAACAGCAGTGTAAGACATAAAAGTGCTGTCTTGTACTGCTGCACGCTCTGAAACCAGCTGCCTAGTCAACATCTCATGTAGGTTTTAGAACATATTGCAATACTGATAATAAAATGTATGTGCAGAGCTTGTGTTGTTTCCAAATTCCAATTAAAATAAGGGACAGCTGGCAATTAGGATGCAGGCACTTGGTGAATCTGGCTGTTGGCCTCAAACAACTTGCAACTGATCTTTTTAAAAGACAAAATTGAATCAATAAGCATGTTCAGTGACTGTGACCTTGAGAGGGTTTCCTAGCTGAGGCTTTTTATACATGTCCTGAATTTAAGGCAGCAGTACATTAGAAGCAAAGTGGAGAGTAGTATGCAATGTCTGACTTGAGTGTATTGAAAAGTAAGTTTTTTTCATTTCTGTTTTCACTCCAACTCTTGCCAGTGCGCCCTTCTGCCTGCACTTCCACCCCAACCACTCCTCTCAAATGTTCCTGATTATGAGGGCCATTCCTCATTTTACCCTTGAAAATTGCTCTACTCTCATTTGTCCCTTGTGGAAAAGGTGCTACCCACACAGAGAATGTACTGTAAATTCAGACTTAAAGCAGAATTTCATAATATTTTAAGATGCTAAATCAAAAATAAAACTTGTACAAGTAAACACAATGGTTTCCAGTTTTCTGAGCTTGCATCTCCATGCTCGTGAATAACTCCTTCATTATGATGGTCAGTGTCCCTCATTTCAGTGATAAGAAGGTTGAGAGGTACTCCAGCACTCACCTTCCCTAGGACTTACCCCTGTTTCAGTTAGCCCCTATCACTTACTCCTTATGGCAGATCCTTTGGGGGTGGTGTGGAACTCCTCTGATGATCAAATCCATTGTGGAAAAAAGCCTAGCTGACAGTGCAGGGCCTGTGAGGTGCCAGGCTATATGTTGCCTTGACAGATAGTTTTTCTCCAATTTTTCTCCATTCCTCAGAGATGATAGAGTGAATCTCTGTCCACATGCACACAATGGGCATTTGCAAAGCTGGTTGTCTTCTATCTCCCACTGCCATCCCATGTCACTGAGCCACTTGTGGTACCCCAGATGATGCTAGCACAGTGAGGCTAGACCACCTCTGTCCCCAGAGAAGGCTGGCATCCTCTTGGATGTTCAAGCCTTCTCTCTCTGCTGGCCTCCCACTGACTCGGGCTTGTTCCCATACCATACTTGATGGTATTGCAAGTGATAGCATTACTGCTGTACTGAAGGGCCACCCTGTAAATCTTTTCTTTATAATGTTTTTGACCTCTTCCCACCATGGTTTTCAGACCTGGAGTTGCCAAGCTGTCCAGAATAATGGGACCATGTGACTGGTTATTTCATTCAGATTCTTCACTAGAAGGGGAGCGTTCTTCCCTCTTTTTGGTCCCTTTCTTGGCAGTCAGCATGGCCATACCACTCTTCAGTTCAGAGACTTTATCTGACTCAGCAGCCAAAGACAGTGCTGTACCCAACACCAGAGACTGAGCATATCCCAACAACCCCCATCTTCTCCCAAGCCTATAAAATTTTTTTTTAAATAAATCATTAAGAGCAAACTGATCAATTCAGAAAATCCTCTGGGGACCTTACACCTCCCTTCTAGAGATAGTGAGTGCCTTTAATGACCACTTCACTAACCTAGCATCACCACCATGCTCTAGAATTCCTTGGTACCATCCAGGATTGGTTTTTGATCAAGCAATCTGGAGTCTGATCCTCATGTTCTGCCAATTGTCAACTTCTGGCAAATCAATACAGCAGAGGTCCTCAAAGCACCAAAGGGCTTCAGCCCCAATAAGAGTGCTGACGCTGACTCCCTTGACCCGAAGTAGTATTGTCTTGTGTCACATCATATTTGTGCTCCAGTTACTCTGCTGTTAAACTGTTTCTTTGCCAGAAATGTCCCAGAGTTGTGCCCCTCAGAATGGAGGCCCATTATGGTTCTTCTTCCCCTCTCCAAGGTTCTCAAGAAGTGCATTTACTAACAGCTGACTGAACATTTCAGTCTGCACAGTCTGCTTTCTCCCATGCAGTCTGATTTCAGGATTGGGCTTCCCATCATGTCTGCATTGCTCTGAGTCACCAAGTATCTCCAAATAGCCATCCACAATGGTCTCCTCACTAGGGTTTCTTCATGGACCTCTCCAAGACCTTCAACTTGTTGGATCATACAATACTCTTGCTCAAGCTCTAGACCCTAGTTCTCAGCCAACCTGCCATCAAATGGTTAGAAAACAGAGTAACCCATCCCTGCTAGTGTCCATACAAGGCATTAGTTCAGACCTTGCTGTTTAATTTAAATATCTTGGAATATGGATTATGTATCACTTATAGAAAGTATGCACATCATTCACATCTTGACAACTGTAGGACATAAGTTCAACTTTCTCTACAGATCTAAATATTGTCTCAGTGTTCACATAAGTGAAGCAGTTGGGCTCCCATTTCTTTCTTCCTCCCTCCTATGGACTGCAGAGACATCATATACTACTGAGCAAACAAAACCACTCTGCTACTCCTGGATGGATCATTTGTACAACAGCTTGTACAGGTTCATCCTGTCTGATGGGTGGCCTAGGTATCATTGTATGTTGTATGGTCAGCTTAACTGGCCAAGTCACTCAAGCAGGTGTGACCAGCACTAGCTTTCTTTGTTGTACAACTGCATAAGGAAAAGCCCCTAATTATCTCCTAACCCACCTCACATAGTCAAGCAGTCCAGGCTGAAGCATGAATTGGGTAGCAAGGCCTTTGCATTTTCAGCACCATACAACTGGAATAAACTCCCTCTGCATCTGAAGAATACTTCTAGCTTGCAAGTGTTCAAGTCTAGTCTTTCTAGCCATCTTAGAACTATTAGTCCTTGGACTGCCGACAGAGTTAGAATATACAGGAATTCTGGACTGATATATCAGTCTGTGGCAAAGCAAGGGTTAGTAGTATCAGTATTTGTTTTTGCCCAGCGTGATCCTCCTCTCCCCAGTCATGATCCTGTTGCATGCTAATAGTCTTACTTTTTGCTATTACTATACTTTGTTATTTTGCTTTGAGTACTGTTTGATTCTAGCTTGGATGAACTTAACTTTGCAGTTTGTTTCTGCCTAGTATATTTTAGCCTATATGTAACTATTCCTACTAGACTACGCTAATCATTGACTGCTGCTGTCCTCCCCAGAACCCCCATAAAATGAGATGCTACATTTCATGGGGCTATTTCAGCTGGAGTAAATTCAAATAAATAAATATGTTCCCCTGGAGCAGAGTAGCACACAAGCATAATAACATAGTACATGCTGGACAGCCTCTTGATGATTTGGACAACTGTGAAAGTGTAATACTAAGCAATGAAAAGACAGAGTGGGCAAGTAGTAATCATGTCACTGAAATGAGAGAGAGAGAGAGAGAGAGAGAGAGAGAGAGAGAGAGAGAGACAGCGATCATCACAGGTTCCAATCCCCCCTCGGCTGCTGACCAGTATGTGACCTCCCCTTTAAGAAAGTCACCAGACCTCCCTGTGCTTCAGTTCAGTCCTCTAAGCATAGGCCCTGACTACGGGGGGGGCTGAGGGGTTGAAGCCCCCCTGGGAAGTTAAGGTAGGGGCTCTGCTTCCCCCTACCCCCAGAAATAGTGTAATGCAATTCAGGGCTAATATGTGCACAGTCTGTTTATTAACCCCGAATTGCAAGGGTTAAACTGAAGTGGGGAAGCTCCATGGTGGCTACCACTTTTGCTCTCCTCACCCTAACCCCCCCCCAAAAGTTATAGAATGGCTGAGTGTAACCGGGTGTCATTATAGGGTTTGTTGTTATTTAGCACCCGGTGCCTCCATTTTGTAACCCACTACCTGGCTAGCCTGGGTTTGGGGATAAAACATTCACTTGGCATCAGGGCTAGGTTTGCACTTCTGGACAGGGGCACTCAAGTAATTCCAAGTAATTCCAGACACAGGAAGCAAGAACTTAGAATGTCCAAACCAGGAGTGGGATTCTAAAGTGGGGCTTTTATTCACTTCAACACAAGAATACAAAGCAAGATGGACCCCCATGGGGCTACACTCACTGGTTATGCAGATCTATAGAGGTCAGAACACATCTTCTTCATCATTGCACAACCCTCAGGTTCTGAACACAATGGGCTCTCAGCCCGAACTGGTACTGTCCCTCTCTTTGATTCCCTGGCATGGCCCTCAGCCAGCATTGGTACACATTTCCATATGGCTTGGATTTTCTGTTGGTGGCTCCCTCAACCACCCATGAGTGCATCCTAGCTCTAAAGGGAAAAACACACATCCTTAATCCCATGTCTGGGTACTTTCTGCAGACACTGGCCAAGTGCCTGGGAGAAAGCTATAGGTGCCCAAAGTGAATCCATAGAGGTAAATCTGGTTACTCCAGATGGGGGGTCTCCCACCTCTTGTCCCCAAATCCATACCCGGCCATTCATTTGGAGTCAACACCTTTCCTTCGAAACTCTCTGTTTGTAGAATGCTATCTTGAAATGTATATCACATTTAACATTCTGCTTTCTAGGTAACTGGTGTCCTGACTTGCAACGTTCTTTAAGTGGTTATGTTCGATTGCAGTCTCACCAGTCACTTGACGCCATGCAAGTGAGCCTCTTTCTTCTCATGCTGTTCTCCTCCATGGCGATCATTGAGCAGGCAAAATTTAAACTGCAAACCACACTTTTCTTTTTTCAACTGTAGTTCCTCAGCAGGAGCACCATTTTGACCATTTTTCATTGCATTACACTCAGTGACTCTCTCTGTCCATACAACAAGCACTTCCAACACCTAGGCCACAAATCTCTCTTTGTTTCCCACAGTTTACCACACTTTTCTTGTCACACATTACTTTAAAAAGCTGGCAAATGTTATAACTTTGATGCAGGACAAGGTGTATACACTCTCGGGCTTTACTGCTCCTAGGTAACACGGTGGCTCAATTACAGCAGCACACAGCAGGACATTTAGGTGGCAATGCTTCCACTTTTTGGGCTACCTACTGCCAGACAGCCAAAATGCTACCCCTAATCTAAGCAAATCTTTCTTGTTCTCTCCTTAGATTCCAAATCCAAATCCTCAGCGGTGCCTCCAATTTGTAACCAGGTGCTGGCATAGGGTTTGTTGTTATTTAGTGCCCAGTGCCTCCATTTTGTAACCCACTACCTGGCTAGCCTGGGTTTGGGGAGAAAACATTTGCTTGGCATCAGGGCTAGATTTGCACTTCTGGACAGGGGCACCCAAGCAATTCCAGACACAGGAAGCAAGAACTGAGAATGTCCAAACTAGGAGTGGGATTCTAAAGTGGGGCTTTTATTCACTTCAACACAAGAATACAAAGCAAGATGGACCCCCACAGGGCTACACTCACTGGTTATGCAGATCTATAGAGGTCAGAACACATTTTCATCATCGCACAACCCTCAGGTTCTGAACACAATGTGCTCTCAGCCCAAACTGGTACTGTCCCTCTCTTGGATTCTCTGGCATGGCCCTCGGCCAGCACTGGTACACATTTCCGTATGACATGGATTTCTGTTGGTGGCTCCCTCAACCACCCATGAGTGCATCCTAGCTCTAAAGGGAAAAACACACATCCTTAATCCCATATCTGGGTACTTTCTGCAGACACTGGCCAAGTGCCTGGGAGAAAGCTATAGGTGCCCAAAGTGAATCCGTAGAGGTAAATCTGGTTACTCCAGAGGGGGGTCTCCCACCTCTTGTCCCCAAATCCATACCCGGCCATTCATTTGGAGTCAACACCTTTCCTTTGAAACTCTCTGTTTGTAGAATGCTATCTCGAAATGTATATCACATTTAACATTCTGTTTTCTAGTTAACTAGTGTCCTGACTTGCAACGTTCTTTAAGTGGCTATGTCCATTCCTGTAGACCCCCCACTGATTAGTTGCATTTCAAGCCATACACATAACTTAAATTATTGTGCTTGGCTGTCCTTTCCTGACCCCCACAGTAGCAGATACTTTACACAACTGTCTCGGTGAAAACATAGGCTCTTTGGAAGAGCTGACTCACCATGGTACGCAGGTGCCCCAGGGCTTCTCTCACAGGAAAAAACCCAGTTGGTACCTCAGCACAAATCTTCTCATCAGGCAGCTTTCCTTCTTCCAGCAGGGCCAGGGGATTGCCCCTGAAAGCTGCTCTTGTTCCCCCCCATCCCTCTCAGGGATGGGGCACTGGAACAAACTGGGGAATGGTCTCAACCACTTCTATTAGTTTTTTTCTATGTCCTTCTCTACGGCAAGAACACACACCCTCTTACTGTGGTAGCGCTTTAGTACAGAGCTGGGCTATGAGGTACTGCCAACTGCAGCGCACTTCGTCCCTCCACTGAGTCTCCCAATAGACTACTACTGACTCACTCACTCACTACTGACTGATTTTGAAAACCCCAACATTCTAACCTAACTCCCAGCTGCAACATTCCACTGTGGCTTATGCTGCTGTGAGAATTCTATATGATGTCATCCCTCCAGCTCAGCTGAGACTGAGGACAGAGTGAGACAGTGCAAAACCCATTTAACTGGTGTTTCACAAGCTGCCTTTCCCTGCCTGCCACTAGATCTAAGTTGGATTCTAGTAACCCCGGGTGACAGGGGGGTTACATGAGTATTTGGTGCGACAACTGAGCACTAACCAGTCATTGCCTAGCCTCCCTGTAGTAGCTTACCACAACTTTTTATATGCTCAACTCAGTCTGCAACATGAGGACAGTGTCCTTGGGTTTGTGTATGTCTTTTGGCAAGCCACAGGGGTCTGACCCCAACCAGTCTGAGTCACCAGAAAGGGAGATTCTTTGGTGAGTGGGTCCTCGCCTGAGTCACCTGCTTGGACTCTGAGTCTCTGACCCATATTGCAGCAGTGGATGCCGGTCACAACATGGTTCCAGGCAACAGGGGATGTGGTTGGTAGACTGGGTCTATTGTCTGACTGATCACGTGGTCAGTTCAGCAGCAGCAGCAGCAGAGTGAGTCCCACTTCTGTATTTGCCTGTAAGCTGTCCAGTCTGACAGAGGAGGACCTATTCGAGGGCACGAGGGAGGCGACTCTGAAGACTGGAGCTGGAGGAGCCTCAAGTCGGAGGAAACCACGAAGAGAACATTAAGTCGATGTGTCAAGACAAATCCTACATTCACATCAAGTAGAAGCTTAGGGGCACAAAAGACTTGATACACCTGGCCCGCTGCAATGGCTGCATGTTTTCTCCCCATTATATAGTACTGCCACTAATATAAGCAATCTGCCTACTATGCCCAAAGAAGGCATTGTGTAATTCCCCCACCCAGATCATGGTTGATCTAACACTTTCTCCTCTTATGGGACTGTGGGTAAGATGAAGAAGAAGATTTAGTACTAGTATTTTTATGTGAGAATGTGAAGCAGTCTGCCCTTATACTGGGCTAAAGGGTTAAGCGATCATTGTTTTGCTATGCTTAAGGGGTGTATCAGGATGGTTTGAATCAGGATTTGGCTTTATTCAAAGAGCCACCGACGCCTCAAGAAGAACTTTGCAGAACATAATATTTGGACACAAAGCAGCTTATATTTCTCATTAGCTCTGTATTTCTTACCTTCGTTATTTATTACTGAGTTCAGATGCATAAAAATAGAAGAGTTGTTCCCTGAGGGTTCATCAGCTCTTATTGCTTCCTGACCTGATGTTATAATACTGTGCTTGTGACATCACAATTATTCCCACAGCAACAGACTGTGATGTCACAACAGAGTATTGTGATGTCAAGTAGGGAGTATGTTACAGAGGTAGATGAGCTATAAGGGATAAAAATCCTATTTTTGTGGGAATTTCTTCAGTAACAAATAATGAAGAGGAGAAATCTATAGAAGATATCTGAAATACAAGCTGAATCGTGTTCAACTATTATGTTTTCCAAAGTTTTTTCAATGGCGTCAGCTGCTTTTTAAGATGTCAGTTTGTTGTTTCCTTTCCCATAAAGCTTTTTTTTAGCAAGTTGTGGGTAGTTGCTTATTGTTTTGTTTTTTGGTAATTGGCACAGGTTCATACAAAATACAATAAGTCAGTGACTGTGGTGGGATTGGAACCTGAGTTCTCCAGTCAATAGTTTAGATCCCTGAACAATAATGTCTTCTAGCCACTAGTGCAGTGTTGGTTGATGTTCTGCAGGTTGACTGTTTCCCTAGCAGTTAAGAAATGTAATTTGCCTGCCAATAACTGTGCAGTGTTATAGCACAAAGCATCTTATGGCAATAATTAGAAGTAAGATGAACCACCAATGTACAGGCACATTTCAGTACTGAGATATGATTTCTGTGGTGTTTGTTTAGGTTCCATGTAATAATCATGACTTTAAAATCGCGAATTGCATTATAGAGCCTGAATAAAAGCGCCTGAATAAAAGCGAGCGCCAGTAGCGTGACCAAATATTTTAGCACTGCACAATTTCACTGCCTCTTAAAATTAGAGATCTGTGGCTAACAGATTGCAACCCCTCCACTGCATCAAACTTCCACAAAGTGAACTCACCCCTTGCTCACTCCGGCCAGTATCACTCCAGCTACTTCCTTGTTCCCACAATGCAGCATTACATGGCCAGAACATGTGTAATGTAATGAATAGGGCATTGCTCTGTCCTGAGCCCTATGTAACTGTAATGCTGCATGTTGCTCAATCCACCAGTTTAGAATGAAACAATCAGTGGCACTTAAAGTCATGATTGATCCAACTGGTTTTGTTAAAAAATAAAAAGGTTTAAATTGAGCAACTGTTGATGTTCTCTCCCACTTGCCTTACTCTCACTCTGCCAGTATGGCGGGCGAGCTTATCACAAGCCAAAAAGTTAGGCCACTCGCCATATTTGCTGGTTATATCTACAGAAAAGATAAACAAAAAGGTGATAAGGTCTGCTGGAGATGTGCCGATGCCCATAAATTCAGTTACCTTGCTAGACTGTATATTATTGGCAACACAGTGTCAGCACAGATAAAGGAACATGCTCATGTTCCAGATGCTGGGGTGCACAAGATAATTGCTGATGTACGACAGCGGGCAAGAACAAGTGTGGAAACCACTACACAGGTTGTTGTGCAGTGCACCACATCTGCCCCTGATGCATTGGCAGACTGTTTGCCTAGAGTTCCGCTTTGTTGCTTTACACTGTTCATTGCATGAAGTCAGGACATGTAGTAACAGCACTGTATGTGCTCATGTGCTCTTGAAAAACCACAGCCTATGCCAGGGTTTACTCACACCTCCAGGCATCCTGCACCTCCTTGAATCCTAATATGGCTATTATGGACTTTGAAAAATCTGCTTGGTGAGCATTTAGTGCATCTTTCCCTAACACCAAAATTAGGGGGTGTGTTTTTTTTTTTTTCATTTTGCTCAAGCTGTATGGCACAGGATACAAAAGTACCTGATGGTGCAGGAGAAATACTGCTCAGACCCTGATTTTGCTCTTCATTTGCGCATGTTATTCTCCTTAGCATTTGTCCCCATAGGTGATGTGGTTAGTACTTTTGATGCCCTTAGTGAATGGAACCTTTTCACCACTAATGAAGACATTCTACTACCACTTCTAGACTATGTCGAGTCGACTTGGATAGATACACACAGGGGACGCTCTGGTAGAAGAAGGTCAGTGTTTCCACCTGAACAGTGGAATTGTCAAAATGCCACCTCCAGGGGACTAGTTCGGACAAATAATGCAGTGGAAGGGTGGCACTGTGGCTTCAACAGTCACCTTGGAGCCTGTCACCCCAGCATATGGAAACCAATGCAATGCTTGAAAGAGGAGCAGTGGATGACAGAGCTGAAAATAGAAAATATGGTGTCTAGGGCAGGTGGTAGTGGTTGGAAAAGAAAATATAAAGATATGAATGAGCAGATTGTCTCCATTGTGGGTGAATATGCAGAGAGAAGCAGATATGATTATCTAAAAGGGCTCACCTACAATTTCCAGTTTCAGGTCTGACAAATATGTACTTTCAACCCTATTTGGCATCCCCATAAATTAAATTTTTTTTGTGTTTTGCATTTTTATTTATGAAATTCAAATAAAGAAGTACTAAGAAGTATTAATTGTATGTGCAGAAGTGATCAAAGCTGATGTGGAAGTCAGAATACAAGCAGTGGATTCAATCACCACATGTGATTTTTTTTTCAGTGGAATAGGCGCTATGTTGATGTAGGGGTATCAAGCACTTAGCAGCACTTTCATCCAAATTCATCAAGGAGGTGCATATGAGAAGGTGAGCAGGAGGTGTGAGTGGATTATATTTTGGAAGCAGGAGGTGCAAGTGGATTTTATTTTGGAAGCAGGAGGTGTGAGTGGATTTTATTTTGGAAGCAGGAGGAGAGCAGGAGGTGTGAGTGGATTTTATTTTGGAAGCAGGAGGTGAGCAGGAGGTGCAATGGTCCAGTGAGAGCAAGGTGGAGAGAGGTTGCTGGTAGGAGCTATTTTATACTGCTCACTATTACAGAACACACGTTGGTAAGTTAGGATGCTATTTTGGATACAGTGTGATTATATGGCGGTCGCTGATAAAATAATTGCTATTGCTGCATCGCGATTTTGTAGTCACTAAAATGCAGTTGCAATTTTCATAGGTTATCATTTGTTTATATTGTGCTATCGCTTCAGTAAAACCCTTGAAATGCACTACAGAACACCAAAACCCCCAGAGCTTCTGGGGGCCTTGGTGGCTCCTAGACCGCCGGCCATTTGTTGAGCCTCCCTCCCAGGAAAAATTAATGTCAGATCCTATACTTCCAAGCAGTACAACTGAGTAGAAGTAGGGCCAAACCTCAAATGATATACTGCATTTCAAATATTTTATGCTAGCTTTTATTTAGTCAAGAGTGGCAAGTTACCTTGATATGTGGGCAACTGATTTTAATAACATTTTTCCAGCGCTGCTTTAACCCCCTTTTTGGTATATTTGTTTCTCTTTTATTCCTTTGCACATCTCAGTTAGACTACTCTGGATAAATGAGTTGTATATTAAAATGGGAAATATTCAAAGGATAAAATAGGCTTTGCAATGTTGAACATAATACTACAGTAGTTATTATAGTACATCACTGATTATACATAAAATCAACCACGTTCATGGGTTATAAATAGAAGTTGCTTGATGGCATTAAAAAAGTTCCCAGATGTATTGATGCCAGTAGATCATGCTGTATTATAATTTATTCTTTTAATTTTAGCATTATGCTAGTTATTTCTTTCTGTAATACGCCACTGGATAGAGATTCGATAAAAAACAAGAGCAAATAAATATATCACCTTCTTTTACACCCAAATCTCTCTTTTAAGAGAAATGAATGCAGAAAATACAAATATCATAATAATCTACTTAACACTGATGAAATCCAAGTATAACAGTACTATAGCAAAATCTGCTGTTCTGACAAAAATTATTAGGATTTCAGTCTACCGGTATTTGCAGCAGGCAAGATAGTTTAATGCCCCCCCAAGACCTTCAGTTCCAGGCCCCCCTGTTGTAATATTTCTTTCATATTAAGCTCATTTATTTTTAGTCTGATGTAGGAGTAATTTATATAAGACTATATTACATAGAACAGTTACATGTTAATATGTGCTAGTCATTGATATAATATAAACTGTAGAAGCAGGCTCTGCCACTTTAAAGATCATAAAAAGGCCCTATACTGGGATACTGATCTGCCTGGTGAGATATTCATACTGACATTAATTTTAGTGGAACAGGGAGTTACAAAGAGGGTGGATTTAGGGTCTATTGCACCTAACTTCATCCTTTTAAATGAAGATGTTATTAGATTTCAAAATAAAATTAAGAAAACATTATAGTAGAATCACATGATTAATGCAGCACCAATGACAAGAAAACAGGATAAATAATGGAAATGGGTTAAGGACATACATTTGTCATCCAGTGCCCTAAATGAAAGTTCATCATTTCCAAAATATCATATATACACTGTACCAAAATGTTACTGTAATGGAACAATATAAATATGTAAGTATAATATAGCTATATACTACTGTATTCAGTATAGAAAGTCCATTAACCTAGAGAGAGGTCTGTGGTAGGGTGGCCTCTGCCATTGTTGTTTTTTTCTCCACAGAGCCAATGGGTAGCTCCGGCCTTCTCTTAAAGGGACTCGTTCTCTGACCCGAGTATGTCGGGTCATCATGGACCCCGTTGGCTCCCAGCCTTTTTCCCGCTTTTCTTCCCTGGACACCCAAGTCATGCAATGGGCAAGGTAGCTGTCCCCACCTCCATTGAAGCAGCCATATGCCCTGGACAGTGCCCTTCCCTCTACTGGGCAGTGCACATGTGCTGACACCCAGCCACCACTGAATATCAGTCTACAGCACACCACACTATCCTCCCCTCCTTGAGGAAGGAGAGCTGTCTATGAACGCTCAATCCTTCCTCCTCCTGCTGACCCCCAAGTGACCAGAGTCCATTCCCGAACCCCGGTCACTGGTGTGGCATGAGGTGTGGTGTCCAGCGCCTCAACCTGCAGCCCCACCGGGCTGGTTGGCCTCTGCCATTATTTGATAGTCTGAGGACATAAATAGTATTGCCATGAAGAGGCGTTCACCAATATCATTGATTAAATAGCATAGGACACTTAGGGCCAGATATTCAGAACCTTGCCCCGGGGCTAAATTAGCACTGCCTGGTGGGCAAACTTAGCCTGGAGCAAAAAGCAAGCTATATCCAAAAGGAATAGCCCGGTGCAAAATCAGCTGAATATAGCAAGCAAAGGAAGCCGGGCAAACACGGCCAGGAATGCAGGGCAAACATTGCCTGGGAATAAGATGGCACTGAATATAGCAACAGGGAAGTGCACACTGCAACTGCAGCTCATTAGACTCTGTAGCAAGCCAGTGTTGCAGGTGGAGAACATTGTGTGTGTGATTGCACAGAGATGTCTCACATCTACTGCAAACAACAATGTTGGCCACACACTGCAGAACTGTGCTATGCTGAAGTGAGGTTTGCCCGGGGCTAACCTGATTGCACAGTGCTAACACATTAGCCCTGTGCAAACTGGTTAGCTCGGGGCAAACGGGAGCTATCTTCAAAGCTCCCATGCAAATTATCCTACTTAGGTAATCCGTGGGCAAACATGCACATTTACATCTCATTATATGCTACTTAGCATACAGTACCATGCAGTTTGCATGGTGCTACTGCATGGTGCACACAGCTCCCCCTATTGGTCAGAATGGCAGTACAGGCTGGACGCTGCAGGCCAAGTCATGCCCACAGCATCCCCTGTTGGTCGGAATGGAAGCACAGGCTAGAAGCAGCAGGAACTGTGTGCTGGCATGCACAGTCAGTTCATACATACCTCTCAACCCCTTGCCTCCTGAATCAGGGACAAGGCATAAAAACATCAGGGACAAAGACCCAAAACAGGGACACATTGTGAGTATTAAAAGCAGGGAGCATGCTCTCGGTCTCTCATAAGCACTGCATTGTCTCCCTTACCCTGCACATTGTCCCTCTTTCAATAAACAAAAAAAAACACCTGCATAAGGGGAACACAACAAAATACAAAAAAGAACATTTTTGAAAAAGATGAGGAGGGGGCATACTCAATCACATTCCACAGAGCAACAAGGGACTACATAATGTATGGTGGAAGAATATTTGTACAAAAAAATATGAAAAATAAAAACACAACTTTTTTTTAAATAGTTTCTCTATTTTAATAATTACCACAAGGTATAATCACAATACACGACTTGAGGGTGTGAGTGATGGCAGGATTTACCCACGCCTAGTGTGGTTTCCTCACTCAGCCTGTGACCTCGTGAGCAAACCACCACACCAAGCATGGGTAAATTCATATTGCTTAAGCTGACCACACAGGCACTTTGGTGAATCAAGGTGGACTCGAAACCTTAGATGGTAGCTGTTCTTAGTCCCAAACCTGACTGTCTCTTTTAGGCTCTGCCTGAACATAAGACCCTTCAGCTGCCTCCCCATCATTGAGTCAACATTCTTTGTGTCTAACAAAAACTTAATGGTTTTGAGCACTCACCACCTGATAAGAGGGACACAGAGACATCCGTGTATATCTCAAAGATTTTATTCAGACATCAAGCAGATAGAGACAGTCCTGTCTGACATGTTTCATACTCAGTGTCCTTTATCAAAGATTTAACATTCTTTGGATCTACTAAGCTGGGTCCACTGGGTAAAAATGGCCTGATCCTGACTTCAGACATTGTATATTCAAAGACATCTGCTTTTTGTTCCTATTCTTGTCTAGCCCAGCAGGAATGTTTGGTTTAGCTAGCAGCTTCCTGACATGAGAAGACCCTTTCTATGCTCCCCATAAATTGTCCAGGGGTCCAGTAATGATACAAGACAGGAGAGATAGTAAATTAACCAGTAGGTCTGTCTCCAGTACAAATATTGACTTTTTCCCAGGATTGTCAGCTTTGACCCTTTAACTACTAATTTCTAACTGATACCCAAGCAGAAATAATTCAATAAAATAAAATAAAAGTACAGTGACAGGTATAAATAGCAAATTGTTAGCCTCCCCCAGAAAAAAAGAAAAACAACTCTTTCTAGCAGCATTAAATTATTTTTTTTGTTTTTCATGTGCACTGACTGGCTCCTCCTGCTATGCCCTCAGTTCACTCTTTGTGTCAACCCCACATTAGTTTCTGCTAGCATCTCTCCTACTGAAGAAGAAAACAAGGGCACTAGCTATTGTTTGGACAACCCATCCACATTGCCATGCTATGACCTGTTGCGGTGCCTAATGTCCATATTATAGGACTGCAGTACCAGGCTCCATGCTAGTAATTCTGAGTTTTGGCTACTGGTCCTATGCAACTACATAAGGGGGTTGTGATCAGTAACCAGGGTGAACTCCCTGTCATACAGATAAGGTTGCATCTTCTGCAGAGCCCAGATAATCCCCAGACACTCCTCTACTGTGGTGTAGGACTCCTCTCTGGGCAGCAGCTTCCTACTCAGGTACATGACTAGGTGTTCCTCTCCTGAGTGCATAACCTGACTCAGAACTGCACCTAGCCCATGATCAGATGCATTTATGTGCACAATAAACCTAAGAGAATAGTCCAGGCTGGTGAGCACTGGTGCCCAGCACAATGTCTCCTTCAACTGGTGAAATTTGTTTTCACAGGTTTCCATCCACTGAAACTTTTACAGCATTTTCTTTCTGGTGAGATCAGACAGGAATTCTGCCATGCTGCTAACATTTGGCATAAACTTATGGTAGTACCCTGTCATCCCTAGGAAGGTCTGTACTTTCCTCTTGGTCATGGGCATGGTCCATCCCTAGATGGCCTCAATTTTTTACTGGCTCATGCTGGTCATACCCACTCTCCATCCCATGCCCAAAGTATGATATTTATGCCATCCCTATCTGGCACTTCTCTGCCTTGACTGCCAGCCCAGCAGCCTGCAGTCAGTGGAACACCTCAGTCATATGTCTGGTGTCATCCTCCCAAGTCTGGTTATAGATGAAGATGTCATCCATGTACACCAGAGCAAAGTCTCATGCCCCATTCAGAATGCAGACCATGGGCTATTGTAATGTGGCTGGCACATCCTTCATCCCAAATGGCATTACCCTGAACCCAAATAATCCAAATGGAGTGATGATGGCTGATCTCTCTGGTTTCAGGGGTTGGGGCACCTGCCAATAGCCCTTTGTCTGGTCTGTGGAGGACAGGTAAAGGGCTTTGCATAACCTCTCTAGGACCTCATTTGTCCTGAGCATGGGGTATACATCTGGCTCTGTTCAGCTGTTGAGCTTGCAGTAGTCAATGTAGAACCTCATGGCCCCATCCTTTTTGGAGATCAGTACCACTGGGGAGGCTCATTGACTACTGGATTCCTGGATCACTCAGAAAGCTAGCATTTCCTTGATCTGCATGATCCATGGCATGTCTTACACCTTCTGTAACTCTGTAGGGTGGCTGTCTCAAGCAGGGTTTGGGACCATGTACCCATGCAGTGCTCTGCCAGTGTGGTATACCCCGGTTTCCCCAAGAACAGTTCACCAAATGTACACCACACACCAAGCATTTTGGCAGCTTGGGCTGGTGACAGCCACTCCAAGAGGGTGACAGCATCCACTGATGAGTCTCCCTTAACCTCTCCCAGGAGATCCTCCAGCAGGTCTGCTTCTGCCCCATCCTCCAGATAGCTGCATACAGCCAGGACCATCCCATTGCTGTTATGATAGGCTTTCATCATGTTTATGTGGTAAACTCACTATTTGTGCCTCCTGTCTAGTAGATCCACCATGTAATTAACATAATTCACCCTCCTGACTGCCGAGGCCCCCCCAATCCATCTTTAATTTGTTCTGCTGGATGGAGACAAGCATCATCACCCAACTTCATGCTTCCAGGCTCTGGCTCCATGGTCATACCATGTCTTCTGCCTCTGTTGTGCAATAACTAGGTGCTCATTGGCAAACCCCACGAGCTCCTTGAGCCGTGACCCAAAACTGAGGACATACGTCATGACAAATTCCCCTTGGGGAGCAAGCTCATCCTCCCAGTCATCCTTTAACCAATCAAGGCCCCCTTACCTGGTCAAACAGGATCTCGAAGGGTGAGAACCCTGTGGACTCCTAGGGGACTTCCCTATGTGTGAATAGGAAATTGGGAGCTACTTACCCCACTCTTTCACATGTTGACCAGTGAATGCCCTTAACATGGTCTTAAGGGACCCATTGAATTGCTTGACCATACTGTTAGTCTGGGGGTGGTATGAAGAGGCCTTGAGCTGCCTCATCCCACATTTCTTCCAGACACTAACCATCAGATCAGACACAAAAGTGGTGCCCTGGTCAACAGAAACTCCTGGGGGAACCTACCCTGCTAACTATCCCCAGTAGTGTGTTGGCCACCTTCTCAGTCTTGCTGGAGGACAAAAGACATGCCTATGGGTACCTTGTGGCATAATCTATGACCACCAAAATATACCACTTGCTGGTGTGATTCGGGTGCAAAGTGGCCCCACAGTGTCCATGGCAACTCATCTAAATGGCTCTTCAACAACAGATAGGGGAATCAAAGCCACCTTAGCCTGTCCCCAACCTTTCTCACCCTCTGGCACTGCAAACAAATCCAGCAGTAGTTTACTATGTCTTTAAAAATACTGGACCAGTAAAAATTGATAGTCAGACACCTTTTTTTACAACTGATCCCTAGATGTCTTGAAAAGGGTATGTAGTGGGCTAAGGCCAGAAGCTGCTTCCTATACTCTTTAGGAAACACTATCTATCAGAGTACCCCTTCCTCTGGTCTTCCCTTAGGAACCCACTCATAGTGCAGGAGCCCCTTCTCCCAGTACACCTTCCTTTTCCCAGAACTTGGAGAGTCATCATCCACATTGATGGCTTTATTTGACTGGTCCAGGTTTTGCTAATAGATAGCTGACTCAACTCCTGAACTCAATTCTTTGAGATAAATGTGTTTGTGTTCTAGGTCATCCATGGATCTTGTCGGACATGCATACTGGGGTACTCAGCTTTCTCCTTGAAACCTTGATGAGGGAGTCAGCGTGACATCAGTTCCAGCTAATTATGTTTATGTTCAGCAACACCCTGCTGTTTGATCCAGTTTGGTGAGTTCAAATTATAGTATATACCCTGTTGTGGAGCGACCCATATGGCTCCCTGCTGTTGCATTTGGTATTAAACTTAACCTACTGATACCATATGATTACTGTTAATAGTGTAATATATAAGATACTCTTTCTCACTTTTGCTTCCTTACTTAATCTGCATACACTTTGTCCCATACTCTCCTGTGCTCTTCCCTCTATCTCTCTCCCTTTCCTCCTGTACCTCCTCCATGATATCCTTGTTACCTGTACAATATTGTTCTGCAATCTGGCTTCGGCCTTTATGATGTTTGTTCTTTTATTATGATAAAAAAATGGAAATAATAATAAAAATGTTACAGCATAATTACTAAGCCAGATTAAATCCCATATAAACACTGGTAGTCTTTTATTTTCCAAGAATTTTAATGTACTATTATGTTTATTCTCAGGGCAGCTGGGAAATGCTACCACTTCTTTCTGTTCAGCCAAACGTATCCTATCTAGAGTCTGTATCTGAACTGGAGTAAGTTTCCATTTAATAAGATTCTTAATGAGTTCTATACCAACAGCAGATATAGAGTCAGTACTGTGTAATAATTTTGTTTTAGTCGGTGTCCAAAAAGGAATGCTTGGGGCTATCCATTCTAAAACTAAAGGTTTCCATACCTTATCCCCCAGTTTCAACACATATCCTAAATTGTAACTAATAAAAATACTATAGAAAAAAGCCAAGGGATTCACCATATTAACGCTACCTTCAGTGATAGGCCTGTAGTTAAATTCTCTTTTAATAGGATTTTCTCTACTCACCCAAAATGCCTGAAAGAATATACTTAAAAGGGATGTTACCACTACATGAGGGGGAGGGAAAATATAACTAATATATAAGAAAACTGGAATCATTAGTGAGTTAATAAGGGTTACCCTTTTCCTTTTCAAAATGTATTGCCCTTTCCATCCAGCCATCACTTGATTTGCTTTACCCATACAAATATCCCAGTTTTGTTCAGCTAGGTCTCCATCCCCAAATGCTACTCCCAGTATTTTGATAGGTGTTTGAGAAACAGAAAAACCTGCAAAAGTTCCAGAGCTTGGCAGAGCTGTATTTCCTAAAACTACCCTCATACTTTTGCCATAGTTAATCCGAGCCCCTGATATATTGGCATACCCAGCTAAAACCTTGCTTAGAGCAGATTCCGATGTATCAGGTTGTAAAAGTAAAACTAAATCATCTGCATAAGTGTGAATTTTTACTGCCTGTATATCAGGAACAGATTGTATCCCTGTGATGTCTCCCTGTGACGTAACATACCGAATCAAGATGTCTATGCAAAACACATATAATAAAGGGCTGAGGGGGAACCCTTGATGTCCTCCCCTTCTAACCCTGATTTTTCATCCCAACCACCCATTTAAATTTGGAATCAATACAGCATTATGGTATAATGTCTTTAACCTAGATATGAATTGTTCAGGAATCCCAAATGCTTAAAGTGTGGAAAACAAAAAGGAGTGGGCAATACTAGCGAAAGCCTTTTCTTGATCAAGGCTTAACATGAACCCATGAACTTTACCTTTTGTTCCCCTATAAAAGAATTCCCTCAGAGTAATTAAATTATCTTGCTGGCGTCTATTAGGGATTGCACAAGTTTGAGCAGGATGTATTAAACCCTCTACTGCTGTAGTCAGTCTAGCTAAAAGAATTTTGCTCAACACTTTTAGATGCGTATTCAGGAGACTAAGGGGTTTCCAATTTTCCAATAATTCTCTGTCCCCTTTATTATATAGTAATAATAAGGTGGTCTCATTCATAGAAGGGGCTAAATTTCCTTGAGCCAACCTCTGATTAAATAAGATTACTAACACAGGGGCCAAAAATTCTATAAATGTTTTATAAATTCCGGACCCAAACCCATCTGTCCCTGGTGCAGCATCTTTACACAAACCATCAATAGCATGTTTTACTTCCTCCAATGTTATAGCTTTTGATAAGTATTTTTTACCAAAATCTTTGATTTGGTGTAAATTTAAAAAGGTAAAAAAGTCAGCATCTGTGTTCTCCATGGTAGAGTTTCCATAGAGTGATTCTATATCGTGCTCCACCACGCCTAACATTTCTGCAGGTGAGGTGCATAAATGGCCCTCAAGATGTTTTAGACCAGTCATGACCTTATGCCTGACCCTGTCACTACATTCTTTAAAAGGATCAAGAGACCCTTTTTTAACATGTGTGCTAAACCTTATTTCCTGATCTAATGATTTAGCTCTATTGTATTGACAAAATTTCATTTGTTTTTTTAACCACCATGATTTGTGGACTATAATCTCTGTTCTATGTCTCTGATAATGATATCAAGGCCTGTAATTTCCCCCTTAACTGTAAATAACCTATATATTCCTTATTAGATTTATCCTGAGCACTGGATTGAAAAAGAAGTTTCCAAGACCGTTTAGTATCTTCCCACCACCTGTTGAGGTCCTCGTAACAGGCAGAGACAGATGGCCTTGCCTCTCAATCTGTTATCCAAGTCCTAAAGATATCTGGGTCTTCTAAAAGAGATTCATTCTATCTCCAACTATTTTTTTTACATCTAGGAGTACCTCCCCAGCTAAGATGGACAGTAAGAGATTTATGGTCAGAACATTCCCAGGCAGTAGTAAAAACTCAATCAGAGACTAATGGCTGAGATAAAAAATGAAATCTATTCTTGTGGAAAGTGGCCCTTTAAAAACAATATTTCCCCCAGTAGGCTGGAGTGTTCTGTAAGAGTCTGAGAAACCAGGCAATGAAAGTACATTTCTTAGTGCCAGTGCGTCACAAAAAACTTTGTTCTCAGCCCTCTATCTGCATGTTCTAAACCACAATTAAAATCACCTACCCACACTATAAGCCTAGATGTATGCAGATAGGGTTGGATAGATTTAAAAAGGGAAACCCTCTATGCTCTGGTTTGGGGGGCATAACTAGTAATTAGTCTAAATCTTTCCTGGTAGTAATTAATAGCTAGCATTAGGGCCCTGCCTGGAAAAATATCTAGTAATTGAGAGACTGTAATCCCAGGTTTAGTAAAAAGGATACCAACCCCGTCACAACTGTCTTCTCCCACTGACCAGAAAGATGGCCCAGTACTTCAGCTATTAGAGGCTTGCCTCAGATCCTGGTGGAATTTGAGCCTGGTGTCCTGTAAACACCAAATGTCACTGGAGAATTGTTGCAAGGATAGAAATACCCCACTTCTTTTCTTTTTGCTTTTAATACTGTTAACATTAACAGATGTTATTGTTAGAGAGTGCATGAGGGGAAGTAAAGGGGAATTATCTTATCAAGGGGATAAACACACAAGTCTGTCATCAAGTGGATTTAGAGTTTTTTCTATGCCGAATGCATTTGGCAATAGAGTCTCCCAACCCCCTTCCTCAGTATCAGCAGTGGTAGCGGAGGCGACTGAAGGGGTGTCTGACTCTTCCTCCTCTGAATCTCCCCATTGGTTATCTACTGGTAAGGGGGCAAAGCGATTCTCAGATTTCCAAAATGGAGGAGCTGTTCCTTTACCTTTTTTTCCATCTCTCCCATCAGACGAACCTACTCTTAAAACTACCCCTGGTCTGGATCTTTTCTTTGAAGAGACTACTTTAAAAGTAGTATCCATGGAGTGGGGGGTGCATATCCTCTTTCAGCACAGCATCAGAAGTTGGAGGGGGAACTATAGTTTTCTCAATCTGCTTTTCTTCATCCACAGAAATCTCCATGACACCAACAGGGGGTAATGTAGGATGTGAAGGCTGATCAGGTACACTACTAGTAGAAGGCCCTACATCCTGTTCAGGAATGGCATTTACCACAGAGAGTCTAGCTCCTTCTTCATCCTGCCTAGCTATTTTCTTGGCCTGTGCCTGTTGTGCCTGATTAATAAGACCCTCATGAGAAGGGCAATCCTCCCTGTTGTGTGAAGCCCAAGGACACCTTCCATAGGCATGCCCAGTTTTCTCACATAAATTGCATCTGAATAGATTTAAGCAATTTGCTGGCATGTGCCCATATTCGAAACAATGATTACATCTTATGGTGTCACAGGCCAAACTCAATGGGTACGAGCCCCACACTTAAAACAGGCCTTGGGTTGACTGACATAGAAGAGGGAACCCCTGTCTTTCCCCAAAAAGAAAAAAATTAGGTAAATGAACAGGCCCATTGTTAGAAGAGAACAACTTAATCTTGATTTTATAGCCCCCAATCTAGATCTGTTCACTATGTAGAATGGGGTGGGCCTGTACAGAACTTCACATCTCTGCCTGAGCCAAAAGAGAATGTCCTCAATTTTGACACCTTCATTTTTAAGCATCATAGTAATGACTTTCACAGTAGGTTTAGTTAGAGGTATTGCTAGGAAAGAAAGCCATAATGGCGTCCTTTTTAATTTGTGATACTGAGACCAGAATCTAAATTTGAAACACTTTTAAAACTAACATCAAAGTTAGCATTCCCCACATGAATCAAGGCAAAAATTTCTGAGAAAAAAAACCTCAAAGACCCTTTTAATAGCATTTTGGAAATATACAGTCTGTTAGGAGGTTCTTCCAATCCTTCCTTATAGATGAGATGAACTGCATTTTTTCTGGGTGCTGGTTCCCCTGTGGACTGAAATAAGTCTGCCAGTTTAAACATAGGTGTTAGCCAAGCTCTTTGTTCTGGATTTTCCAAAACATTTTCTGCTGGGCCCAGACGTAATTGTTCATCAGTTGTGGGTGCACCCTGAAGAGGAAAGCTGGGAGCTAGATTAATATCATGCAAAGAAGTTTTTTATTTTAGGATCAGCAGGAGTTCTAAGCAGAGTGTCCTTGTCCCTAATTGCATCAGCCTTTGTAACAACTTCCACTCTGCTAGTATTGTGCTTGCTGGCATTAACATATCTTTCTACTGCAGGATCCTTGGGGTCAGGGACCCAATGTCCATCTGGTGTAGGCAGCCATCCTGCCCCCGTTAAAGCATGCTCCAGGGACCAACTTGGTTGGGGGTACTTAGGAAATGTATCAGTCATTTTACTATCAGAAAAGGAGAATTCAGTTGTAGACTTTGTCCCCAAAACAGAAGCATCAGAAGAAACTGTAAAATTTACCTCCATGAATTTTTTAGCCAGTTCTGGTTCCTGTGTTCCAGGTGGTTGTTAGAAACATAGAAACATAGAAGTCGATGGCAGATAAGGACCGCAAGGCCCATCCAGTCTGCCCATTTCTTTTTCTACCTTATAAATGTGCCATCGGCCTTTGCTCTGTCAGTGGCCTATCTATTCATACTCATTTGTATTGCTCCCTTATGCCTATCCCATGCCTGTTTGAAGCCCTCTGCACTGTATTCATAGCCACCACTTCTTGAGGTAGGCCATTCCATGCATCCACCACCCTTTCTGTGAAAAAGAATTTCTCACATTCCCCTAAACGGCCCCCTAATCTCATGCTGTGTCCTCTCTTGTCCTGCTATGTTTCTTATATTTAAACATGTTAGACTCTTTCACCTTGTTAATGCCCTTAAGGTGTTTGAATGCCTCGATCATATCACCTCTCTCCTCCTTTGCTCAAGGGTATACATATTGAGTTCTGTTAATCTGTCCTCATATGTCTTCTGATGCAGTCCCTGCACCATTTTGGTTGCCCTTCTGGACTGCCTCCATTTGGTTAATGTCCTTGTGAAGGTGTGGCCTCCAATACTGCCACGCAGTACTCCAGATGGGGTCTAACAGTGTCTTGTAAAGAGGGATTATTACCTCTTATGACTTGTGATACTCCTACTAATACACCCTAACACTCCCTAGCCTTACCTACTGCTTTAGAGGTCTGTTTGGATGATTTCAGGTCATCAGTGATGATGATGCCCAAGTCTCTTTCTTCCTTTGTGACTGCTAGCAACTCCCCTCCCAGCCTATAGGTGGCTTCAGGGTTTCTTTTCCCTATGTGCATGATCTTGCACTTCTTTGCATTAAAACCCAGTTGCCAGTCTTCTCACCATTTTGCTAGTTTATCCAGATCTCTTCTTATTCTGCCCACCCCATCTGGATCATCTACTCTGTTGCAGATCTTGGTGTCATCTGCAAACAGACAAGCCTTACCCTCTAGTCCATCTGCAAGGTCACTAATGAAGATGTTGAAGAGGACTGACCCCAGGACTGATCCCTGAGGTACCCCATTTGTGACTTGCATCTCTTCTGACTGTATACCATTTACCACCACTCTCTGTTTTCTGCCTGTCAACCAGTTTGCCACCCAGTTGACCAACTTCTGACCCACCCTGAGTCTACCCAGCTTATTTATCAATCTTCTATGTGGAACAGTGTCAAAAGCTTTGCTGAAGTCAAGATAGGTGACATCAACTGCTCCCCTTGGTCCACCACTTGGTTACCCAGTCAAAGAAATCTATGAGATTAGTTTGACAGGACCTTCCTTTGTAAACCCATGCTGTCTTGGATCTTGTGCCCTCATGGATTCCAGGTGTTGCACTATCCTTCATTAAGGAGTGCCTCCATAATCTTGCCCACTACTGAGGTAAGACTGACTGGTCTGTAGTTCCCTGCCTCCTCCCTGCTACCACTCTTGTGGAGCAGGATCACATGAGCCCTTCTCCAGTCTTCTGAGACCTCTCCTGTGCTCAGAGACTCATTAAACAGTTCTGCTAATGGCTCTGATGGTTCCTTCTATAGCTTCTTAAGTACCCTGGGATGTATGCCATCAGGTCCCATTGCCTTATCCACCCTGAGCTTAGCAAGCTCTTGTAGGACCCTTTCTTTTGTGAAGGGAGTAGTGCTCACCTCCCTCCCCCCTGTGTCCATGGTGCTGAGCTGTGGGCCCTGCCCTACCTTTTCTTCAGTAAATATTGAGCAAAAGTATTTATTTAGGATAGATGCTTTTACATGGTCCTCCTCCTCACATGCTCCCTTTTCTCCATTAAGCTTAGCAATACCCCCTCTGGACTTTCTCCTTTCACTAATATATCTATAGAAAGTCTTGTCACCTTCTTTACTGTTCATGCTAGTGTTTCCTCAGTTTGGGACTTTGCCTGCCTTACTGCCTTCCCTGCTTCCCTTAGGGCAGTTTGGTATGCCTCCCATCTTCATCCCACTGTGTTTCCTTATATTTCCTGAAGGCCAGCCTTTTGGCTCTGACCTTTTCTGCTACTGTATTTGAGAACCAAAGTGGTTTCCTTCTTCTTTTGCACTTCCTTTTCTGTCTAACACAATGGGATGTTGCTTCAAGTATTGCATCCTTAATGCTTGCCCACTTTGCCTGTACCCCTCACCTGTGTTTCTTTTGCCAGGGTTAGCTTAACTCTGTTGGCCATCTTATCAAAGTCAGCTCCTCTGAAGTCCCATATTTTGCCTTGGAATGGGATGATTTAGATGTAGTAGCCAAATTGAACCATACCATGTGATGGTCACTGGCCCCCAGGTGACCTTCTACCTGAGATCTGTGATCCCTTCCTGTTAGTCAGTACTAGATCTAGGAAAGCCCTGTCTCTTGTGGGTTGTTGTACCAGTTGTTTGAGGCCCTCCCCCTGCAGGAATCCACTATGTGTCTAGTTCTGGCAGATGTTCCTGCTGGTATTGACCAATCTGTATCCGGCATGTTGAAGTCTCCCATTATCAGAATCTCCCTTTAGCTGTCATGTTTTGTATATCTTCTAACAGTATGTGTCTAAGTCCTCCACCTGGTCTGGGGCCTGTAGACAACCCCAGTTCTTATGGCTGTCCCATTTCCTGTTTCCAGGGTGACCACAGTTCTTCTGGCTCCTTATGTGTATTCTGAATTTCTGTAGCTTTGATATTTTCATTGACATACAGGGCCACCTCCCCTTTTGCACCCCGGTCTCTCTTCTGAACAATACATAGCCAGGTACTGAAGTCTCCAAGTGTAGTTACTGTAAACCATATCTCACTAATTGCTACTATGTCCAGTTTAGCCTCTGACATTATTGCCTGCAGGTCTGGGATCTTATTTCCCAGGCTGTGAGCATTTGTGTATGATTTTCCATTGGCCAGATTTCAGTGTGTTAGTTGTTGAGTGAGGTTTGGCATTACCCTGTGCATCGTATGGGAAGACAAACTTTTTTCTTACCTGGCGATGCAAATGAACTGCAAATATGCTGAATCCTGTTTGACCACTAGCTGAGGGGAGGGTGTTCTTCCCATTCGACATATGGGGTGCTGCACCCTCTCCCATTTGCTAGTTTAAATATTCTGCAAAGACGCCAAACTTCTGCCCCAATGCACTGACTCCTCCTTAGTCAGATGCAGTCCATCAAATTTAAAGAACTTTGCTCCCAGAACTGTTGCCAGTTCCCTACAAATCTGTGTCCTTTCTCCTGGCTCCAGCCCTTGAGCCACGTGTTTAGCTCCCCATCTCCCCTTCTCTGACCTTCCGTCCATCTTCCCCCCTCTCCCAGACTGGCAGGATCTCAAAGAAGGAGATGTCGGATGAAATGGATGATAGTTTGTCACCCAGCCTGGTCAGGTATTCCTTGGTCTCCACAACTGACTGGCTGGTGAGATCATTAGTCCCTATGTGTACTAGGACATCAATGTTTTCTCCTGCTTTGTGAACAATTTTAGCAATGCGGTCAGTGTCTCTCCATGCTGATGTACCTCGGAGACATCTGACCATTACCCCTGGCTGGAGATGGGTATCAACTCCCCGAATCATGGAGTCTTCTGTGATCGGAAGTTTTTTGGATTTCCTTTTTGCTTTTTTTGTTTTGGTTCCTGATTTGGGTGAGTTTTGTTGTGCTAGCTTCTGTGCCACAGTGTCCTGCTCTGCAGTGTCTTCTGCCTCTTTGTTTGATTTCAGAGATAGAGGCAGATACTTGTTTATAGTGTTTATATGGTTTTTGGAGGTAAATATGTTGGAGAGCAGAGAGTGATGGGGCACCCAATTTGCCCCTCCTAACCACCTGCCAACCTCCTGGTCCAACTTCCCTCTGCGGTCGAGGTTTTTCTGTTGGATGCTGGGGAAATGGCGGGTGGTTCTTATAATGTATTTCCTCTTGAATATGAAATTTGAGGCATGCAATCTCTGCCCATGCTGCCTGGAGCTGAGCCCTAAGATCTCCAATGGCCCAGCATGTAGGACAGTGTCCTAAATCCTGTAAGACTGTCCTTCTGAAAATTGTTCCACAGTATCTGCAGTTAATTATATCCATTCCAGATAAGTTGCTGGGTTTATAACCTAGTCAGAGTAATTAGAAGGAAAAAAATGCAAGTAATGGTTTGATTGTGTTTTGTTTTTGTTTAACTTGTTATAACAAGTTAAATTACTAGTGCCCTGTAAATGAGCTCATCTTGTGGATGCCCCACTGATCCGCCTCTTCCTGCTCTGCCACAGGAAATGTCACAACTGTGGTACCCTATAAAAGGAGGTAGTGTGGGGTGGTTAGATGGTGGGTGGCTGGGCCCTTCCCCCGTCAAAAGAAGAACCACAGACAAAAGAACAAGGAGGTAAGAGCAAAAACAATCAGTCAACAACAAATGCAGTAACCCTGAAAGCTTATCCTAATGTTAGATAAAACTGTAAAACCTGTAAA
Source organism: Neoceratodus forsteri (assembly GCA_016271365.2). Taxonomy (NCBI): domain Eukaryota; kingdom Metazoa; phylum Chordata; order Ceratodontiformes; family Ceratodontidae; genus Neoceratodus; species Neoceratodus forsteri. Next base: position 345,871,207 of record JADMNL010000022.1, read on the forward strand.
GCACCACCTGTAATTTCAGAGAAGATATACACTGTAAGAAACACTTTGCTACAGAGAAAAATAAAGCAATGAAATGTTAGCAACAAACAGTAGCAATCCCTGTGAGTAAAAAATAAAAACAACACCACACAGTAAATCTGCTTAGCCAAAAGAAGTCTTAATCCTTTTCCTTGCTCTGGTAGGTTTCTACTCTGCCTTTCAGGCAGTCTTGGAAGGAAAGAGCTCAGGTGAAGCTAGGTGCCTTGGCCAGCAAACCAAGTCTTCTACATCCAAGATATCAACTAACCTGACCTTTTAACCCTTCTTTCTGTTGGAAATTACTGACAGTTTGCCAGCTCCATCCCTCACATACACACCTAATCCTTTGGAAGAGCTGTGGGAGGAAAGCAATTAGCTCCTTCAGTGTGAGAAGGAGACTGAAACACCTCTGAGACAACAAACCTTTTCAACAAAAAAAGAAACAAGAATAAAATAAAACAATGTCAAACAGTAATTTTGCTTAGCCCAATGATAAAAAAGTCAAAAAAATGTAAGCTCCACCTGTAATAATTTCAGAGAAGATATACCCTGTAAGAAACACTTTGCTACAGAGAAAAATAAAGCAGCAACAGAAGATATACCTTGCAAATGACATTTTGAATCAGAATATTACAGCAGTAATCTGTTAGCACACACCTGTAGGCACACCTTGTAATAATGCAGAAGAAGGTATACCAGCAACAACAATTTGAATCAGAGAAAAATAAAGCAATGAAATGTTAGCAACAAACAGTATCAATTCCTGTGAGTAAAAATTAAAAACAACACCACACAGTAAATCTGCTTAGCCAAAAGAAGTCTTAATCCTTTTCCCTTGCTCTGGTAAGGTTCTCTACTCTGCCTTTCAAGCAGTCTTGGAAGGAAAGAGCTCAGGTGAAGCTAGGTGCCTTGGCCAGCAAACCAAGTCTTCTTTGTTTACTCAGATTTAGTCTTGGCCCCAATCATATTGCTGCTACCAGTGCAGTTCTTTGGGAAGACTGCGCGGCTCTGGGCACTCAATCACAGTATTGATTCCACTGCCAGCCTCATTGTTAGAAAGCGCTGTCCTTTCTCCTGATTCAGACTCACACATTGTTGCAGAGTGAGTCACTGCTCATTCAGCTGGAGTTCCTGACTTGTCTTGTAGCTAATTGTCAGGGACTGTCTTAGTAGCTGACACTCAGCCAATGAAGCTCTGTTGTGCAGCATGAGGCTGCTCTTGTACTGCACCATTATTTTTAATTTTGACAGCCGATGGTTCCGAACAGGGCAGACGAATAAGCACTTTCTCAGCTTTGTCAGTAGTAGCAATATTGTCGTTTACACTCATATGCAATCCTAAGTCTGTGAGAATATGCTGATTTTCTGGTTTGTCACAAATCTCTTGTTCTGTTCCCAGTTCTCCAAACTCCTGCAGTAACATAGCTTGCTCAATGGCCTCAAGATTTGTAAGGTCAGGGGAGGAGGCCTGCTCCCCTGCCTCAGAGATGTCCATCTTCTCCTCCTCTGTCTCCTGTGAAATGGGCATCTTAGACAGTGGAACAGAGGGTCCCCCTACTGAAAGAGTGGGGAATTTTTTATTATAAACTTCAAAAATCAAATACATTTAAAACTGTTAATTCACACAAAAATAATATACAAATCATAAGAAAAATCAAACAAGTATTACAGTCGTACTTTTTCTAAATTACTTTCAAATAAATCTGTAAAACCCAAATTATATCCTAATACTGAAAATATCCCCCCCCCCCATCTGACTAAAAGGGTAGGGGAATTTTTTATTAAAGATATAAAGAATAGCAAGATTAAACAGTGATACATGTTAACTTCACATGAAAGAAAATCTGAAACCAGGAAAACATAAAAAAAACCCATAAAACAAAACCTGCAGCATCCCTAAAAGAAAAACAAAAACTAAAAAATGTATAGAAACAATAGTTACTTCATATTGAACATACTCCCCTTAATTAAACACAAAATCCGCCCCTGACCACCCTCTCTCATTCCCCTCTTTATCCAAGGAGTAATCAGAAGTTTTTATTTCACAAACCGCAGCACAGGAGAAAACAAGAAAAACAAACATTTCATAATAATCCCCAAAAACAGCATTTCCTTGTTGTATAATGTTCGGGAGAAAAAAAAAAAACATTGTTTCATCATTCTTGTATCATATTATACTAATAACCTTGTTCATACTTCAAAATCTTAATATCTATAATTAATATCTATCATCATAGCGTCAGTGGCTCAGTAGATAGCACACTCGCCTCTGAGGCCGGGAGATCAGAGGGCTGTGGGTTCAGTTCCCACATCTGGCACTTGCGTTAATATCTCAGTACTGACACTGTAGTGCAGCATGAGAGAGGTGCTGCACTTCTGAGGTGCCGTATTTCGGATGAGACGTTAAACCGAGGTCCCATCTGCCTGGATTGGTGGTAGTTCAGGTGGATATTAAAGATCCCATGGCACTTATCGAAAAGAGTAGGGGAATTTCCCAAGTGTCCTGGCCAAATTTCCCTCATTCGCTATAAATACCACCAACAGCTTAATCTGGTTCAAAGTCAGCATTCATCTGTATCCCCCTCCCCCAGGTCGTGCCTGAAAATAGGCAGGATTTGTCTAGTGTACTTACCCGGTCAACAAAAACTAAATAAATAAATATTATCACCCCTCTCCCTCTCAGACCTATTATTAGCCATATTTTTGAAAGAATGGGAGCCCTTTCCACCAAGCCTGTACTTTTGTTCTAGGATGATACCGGATATCCATTTCATATACTTCTTTCATAGCTGCATCACATGCCCTACTACAAGAAAGGTACGATATTCTTTTTTGCTGAAATATTAACTGGCTTCTAGCCTGCCAGAGATAAAATATCACAATAGAAAAGAATACATTCAACGTTGAATCTATACAATTGGACAGTAAACCTGAACCATCTCCTAAAGCAATTTGCTCATATGTAAGTGTCCTAAGCCAAGTTAATTTCCATTGTCTAGCTAAATATAACCATAAACCACTAGAGAATGGACATACCAATAAAAAATGTTCCATTGTCTTTAGTTGATTCACACATTAGGGGTATGGGCAATATTGTTCCTCCAGACTTTTATGTTTGCAATTCCCTTTAACTCCTAATCTCCCATGTGAAACTAACCACAGCACGTCCCACATCCTTCTTAGAATTCTTTTACTCATTAGTTGATTCAAAATCCTTTGCACATTTGCCACCTGACAACCTTTAAATTCTGCTGTTTCAGGCCCAGTGAAATCTAACGCTTGATTGTACAGTGCTTTCCTTGTTTTCCCTTTTAAATGAGACTTATACACCCCCATTTACATAGCTTTTGTAAAGATGATCTAAAACAATCTGAGATTTTCCATCTATAATTAAACCTTAACGGCATCTCACTCCATAATTCCAAAACGGGACCTAAATTATTAAAAAGCCAGGTTTTCACTAAAGAGTCTGTATTTCGAACAGCCACTTGAAGGACCCTGACCAAAAGATAGCATGGAAAAAAACTACTGGGTTTAGCACATTTAAACCACCTTTATGCTTAGGTAGGTAAGTAATTTCTCTTTTACTGGATTCAGCCTTGATCCCCACAACATCTGAAAAAAAATTCTCAACAATTTTGTTTCCTACTGAACAGGTAGTGGAAAAACAGAGCTAACATATAACAAGCAGGGTACTAAAATTGTTTTATAATAAACACTCATTTTGTTTTTGAAAGTTTCCAATTTTTCCATTTACTCACCTTCCCTTCACAAATGTTAAGACTATTTTCCCAGTTTGTGCTGGCCATATCCCCCACCCCAAAAACTACTCCTAGTGTTTTGATTGGATGCCTTGAAATAGCAATGCTTCCTATAGTAGATCCTCCTACCTCTGCAGATCCCACTATTCAACCCTTACATTTCTGAAAATTTAAGGCTGCCCCCGAAAGGTTGTTATATCTGGCAATTTCTTGTAACATAATCAGAATAATATTATTATTTCTTAGAAATAGGCAAAGATTATCTGCGTAGGCTACTATTTTGATCTCCTGTGGTTTATATTTTCCAAAATTCCCCTGTATATTGTTATTTGACCATATATATCTGATTAAAGGGTCCAAAACAAAAGTATACCAAAGGGGGCTAAGGGGGCACCCTTGCCTCACACCAAGCTTTTCTGGGATCCAGTTTCCCTCTTTACCTGCAATTGAAGGTGTAACTTCCGTATGTTTATAAATCAGTTGCAACCATTCTATAACCCGTCCAGGAATCCCATAACATTTTAAAATGGAAAACAAAAATTCATAGCTTACTCTATCAAATGCTTTATGCTGGTCAAGGGAGAGCACATATCCTGGCTGACCCATTCTGTTACTGTAATCTATTACATCCCTAATAATGAAGAGATTCTCTTTAATATTCCTTTAAGGGATAGAACATGTTTGCACCGGATGCATTAGATTTTGTGAAACCTTCCTGAGCCATTTCTGTAATATACTCATAAAAATCGTAAAATCTGAATTTAGAAGACAAACTGGTCTCCAATTGTCCAAATCCTTCCTGTCCCACTTTTTATATAAAAATATCACCAACCCTTTAGAAAAATCTGGGTGTATTATGTTTTGTATGAGCCAGAAATTAAATATTTTAGTCAAGCAGGGAGCAATAATGTTACTGTATTTCTTATAAAAGGAATTAGAAATCCCATCTCTTCCAGGAGAGCTGCCCTCCTTTAGGGTGCATATTGCATCCAGTATTTCCTGCCCAGTTATTTCAACCATCAAATTTTCCCCACCTTCCACCTCCAAGATCAGAGTCACAGTTCCTGCCAGACACCGTTGCACCTCTATCTGATCTATTTCCCAGGGGTGGCATAGTACAGTTAAATATTTTTCAACTACAATTCTTGTCTTCTGTAGAGGATACAATTGCCCCTTGCTGAGTCCTTAATTTCTCTATAGTAGAATTTATACGCCTTTTTTTACAGGCCTCACAGGGATCTCTGTAAGGAGTCTTTTGAGTCCCATATGATAGTTCTGCTTGCAAAGATTTCAATCTGTCATATTGCAGCATCCTCATTTGTTGCTTTATAGCTGAACTTTGCCCTGAAAAATCCTGTTTCGAGGTATATGTTTAAAGAAATTAATTTTAACAAATGAGTTCTCAGTGTAATATATTGAAAGAACTTGTTATTTGAGAATGTCTTCCCATATTTTTAAAACCAGATTGTCAAATTCTTCTTGGTTTCAAGCCACCAATCACCTAAGTCCTCATAGAAACCCATAACAGAGATCCTAGCCATCATACTGGAGGTAACATTTAATCTCGTAACCTGTCCTGCCAAAATAGAATTGTTCAGTCGCCATTTAGTGGTGACTGGCGAAATTATCCTGCTAATAGAGAAAACCGTTTGCAGCATAAGATGATCTGAGAATTCTACCAGTGTTACTCTAGTAGATCTTCTTACCCACTGTCTAGATATCAAAATGTAGTCTATTTTTGTCATTAAATCATTTTTCACAAATGTATGTGTGACCACTGGGGAGGCATTTATTGAACAATCGATTAAACCTGCTGTCTTTACAAAAGACTGAAAAGCCACTGAATCACAGTACACTTTCTTCCCCTGTAATTGCCTAACAGAAGTGTCTAATGTACAGCTAAAATCTCCGCCTACAACCACCGCCCTTACAGTTGTTAAAAAGGGTTGCAGTAGAGTAAACAATTCCACCCTTTCAGCTTTTGTTTGGGGGTGCATAGACGGAAATGAATCTACAGGAGACATTAAACGAAATTCCATCCACTAAAAAAACTCTTCCAGGTATAATGTCCACTAGCTTTTGTAATTTAAAGTTATAGCCAGAAAACAAAATTCCCACCCCATCCACTTGGTTCTGTCCAAAGGACCAATATGATGTGTTCCAAATCCAATTATTCTTGGCCCTTAGCATACCTACATATGAATTCATCCATGTTTCTTGTAGAAAAGAAATGTCATACCTGTATTCATACAACAGTGAAAACACAGCCGATTGTTTTCTGGTATTAGGAATACTGTGTATATTACAGGTAACTGCTGAAAAAGAAGACATTGCAAAAAATGCTTTACACCTTAGCCCCCCCAAAAAAACTCTCACTGTCATCCAATTTTTTTTCCTTGCTTTCTTTTTTTCCATATCCACTTCTGCTACACCAGACTGTAAATCCATAGACCCTGATCCTGATGATCCATCCAATAAATCATCATCCAGTTCAGAGTCCCCCCAGTTTTAAGGGGCCAGAACTGAGATAGTATTGTCAGTAGCTAGTTCTTCTCCTGCTATCCCAGTCTTAGCTAGTCTCAAATTTCTTCTTCTAGTTTCTGGTTGAGACCAGGCTGTCTGTGGGGGGGGGGCATGGTTTGGTACTGCCCTGTCTTCCTGCATTTTAGTCCCTGCTGTCTCTGCTTCTTGTTGTGAAATTATTTATTCCTCTGAATGTATCTCTTCTGGGGTCTGTCCTGGAGAGGGAGGGGGGCCATCTTTGTCCATGCCTTCCATTGTCTGATTCTCCATATCAAGTCGAGAAGTGGGATTTCTCTTTTCCTCAGTAGAATGTGGATTTGTGCCTGCAGGTTCCATCCTTGGTGCAGATGAATCATACTGGGCTTTTTTTATTAGGTCATCTGGGTCCACAGTCCTATCCTTGTTTTGAGACGCCCATGGGTAGTCCTGAGAAATATGGCCTTGTTCATCGCAAAGGTTACACCTGGACTGATTTCTGCATTGGGTACTATTTGATTGAATTCCCAGCATATTCCACATCTTAACATATCACATACATTGGACAAATGTGTTCTGGCCCCACATTTATAACATGTCTTCAGCTGACTGGAATAAAAACACACTCCCTGGTCTTTATCAAGAAAGAAACTGTTTGGGATGTGAACAACCCCATCGATCATTTGCCGAAATTTAACTTTAAAATGCCAGCTGCCTGTCCAAAAGGCTTCAGAGTCCAAGAGTGATCCAGGGGTGCTCAACACTTCACATTTTTGCTGAAGCCAGTGATGAATATCACACACATGTATGCTCTCATTCCAAAACATTATAGTCACCATCTTGATCAAAGGCTTTGTCAGGGAATGGCATAAAAGGGAGTCCATAAGGGGGCAAATTTACATTGATTGTATAACATCCAAAATCTTTCCAATCCTTCAGATGTCCAAAAACGTATATCAAAATTGTCTTCACTAGATACATGTATCAGGGCATATACATCTTGGGCTGTGAATTTTAAAGAATTTGCTAAATAAAGTCTGACTAACATATATCCTATCTGGATGCATCTCTAAACCCCCTTTGTAATGCAGCCTTACTGTGTTTCTCCAAGGAGTTGGTTCAGATCTGTGAAACAATTCTGAAAATCTTGGTCGGGGGGTACAGGACCCTATTCTGATGTATGACTATTGCCCAGAGGAGTTTGCCCTCCTCTTGTCGATGGCCTTTCAGTGCTCCCAGCAGGATGAGGAATCATTTTTGGGGCAGTGTGTCTAAACTCATTCTTCTCTCCTGAAACCTCAGTGTCATTCTGTTTATCCCTTGCCAATAGGTCAGAGTTCTCAGCACCTAAAACTACAGGTTCTGAAGGTAATTTTATCTTTTCCTGCCACTCATGCTTGTCCTTAGGTAAATCAGTAGAAGCCAGCTTGTCAGGCTCCTCACAATGCCGCCTGCTTATAGAGATCCCCAGTTGTGGGGGACATCTCGAATTATTCATGTTCATTGCATCCCGAGCATCTTCTTCTCCCTCCGTATCCCGGATGCCCATGTCATTCAGTAATGCATTTTGCAGCCTTCTTTCTGTGCTCAGATACCTGTTTTGAGAAGTTTTATTTTCTTCCCCAAAGGCTCCTTATCCCCTAAAGGGTCACTCGCAATACATGCTTTTCCATCATCTCCCTATTTTGTATGTCCAGAGACGTTATCTCCTGTTTGTGCCATAGTGTTTCCTACCCCATTTCCTGAACAATCCAAAAGTTGTTTACCTGAAATAGGAAACTTTGGTCCATGGTCCAGGCCTGTGGCATCAGATATAACTCGTGACATTTCCCAAAGCGGGTCAGGGACCCAAGTCCCATTTTCATTTTGCATCCAGCCTGCCTCCCCAAGCGCTCCTGCAGAGACCAATCTGTGGCTATGGTAGGTTGCTCAGGGACCCCAAATTGTTTTGAAATTAATTTCCTAGTTGAATACTCACTTGCCAATGGTTTTGTACATACAGAAGTAGTAAGTAAGTTTGTGTATGACCTGGTAGTAGTATCTGTCACCTCTAAAGATTGTTCCAGCAATTCTGTGTTTTAAAGTGATTTTTCTTTTTTCATAACGCTTCTTATCTTCAGCTAACATAGTTAGCAACAACATCCTTCTTTTATCAATATCCCTTTCCAGCTGAGCAGCAGCAGCTGCAATATCAGTCATTTCTGTAAGGTTGTCTGCATCCTCCAACAGCAGAGGTGTGGCAAATCTCGATTCATCCTCATCCTCCATAGAGGTATCTGAATCATCATCCTCCAGACTTACTTTTCTATTTTCGAAGGGACAAGGTAATTCTGCACCTTCCAGCAGCATCTCCTTCTCTGTCTCCTCCACATCTGCCATCTTGGTACTGCAGACAAAGGGGTCCCCTCTGCTCACAGAAAGCAAGGTCCCTTGCAGGAAGAGTAGGGAAATTTTCCTGGTGTCCTGGCCGAATTTCCCCTGTTCACTAAAACAATACCACCAACAGCTTAATCTGGTTCAATTTCAGTTGGTTACCATCTGTATCCCTTCCCCCAAGTCACCCCTAAAATAGGGACTTCTAGTCTCAGTGGGTCAACTAGGTCAACAAAATTCAATAAATACAAAAAAAATACATTTTTTCACTTTATCATAATTCAGGCAACCCTCATTGTCCATTCCAGCAAAGGCTTCTAATGTCTTGCCTGGAAGCAGTGAACATAGGCGAGTCAACCAAGGAGCCCTGTCCAATTCAAACTGCCCACAAATTCTCTCAAAAGATCATAAAAACAAATCAAGATCATCCACGTCCTAATATCAGGGAAACACTTTAGAATTAATTCTGTCTTCCTGGGGGAACCCTCATGACATTACTCACAGTTTGTGGTGATGTCCTCTGATACAGAATGCCCATCTAACTCTCATGCTCAAGCTCCTTCATCTGGATCTCATGCTGGCACTGCATTTCTTGCTCCTCACTCATCTGGATCTCATGATAGCACTCTTTCTCTTGCTCCTCAGCCTTTAATCTCTCCTCCACTGCTTCCAACTTCACCTTCTGGAATTCAAATTCTGCCTTCACCTTAACCAGGGTAAGCTCCATCTCCAACACTGGTACCGGGTCTGCTTGTGCAGCTGCCCTAGTCAAACACTCTGGCTCATCTGCATGCTTCCTAGTCTCCATTTCACAATGCTGGCTAGCAGTGGTCACGTTTACACAGTTTTCCTTGTAACTTTTTTCTGAGGATGGCCCATCTTCCTAGCCCAATTTTTTCTTCAGCATAGCTCCTGTAGGTTCAGCAATGAGTGCTTCTCATATAGCCCAGACATAATATCTCCTATCTATCTACATTTACTTAACAAACAAAACAAAACTGGTAGAATATACAGTCCCTTTTTGCATATCCTGTTCTTGACTGAACAGATAACCATTGTATTAACAAAACTGTTTCAGTTCCCACCCACTGCCTCCAGTTTGTGGGAAACTGGTCTTTCCCAGACTCAGCCTGCATCACTGTTGCCAGCTTTCTCAACCCTTTGGTAGCTGCCACCACTCAGTGTAGGCACTGTCTCAGGGTATCTCTAGGTGTGAATCCCTATAGAGCCGCTGCTTACACAGTTCAGGGCTCCTTTCTCAAGGGCAGACAATGACACCTCTCTGTCACAGTTGAAAACCCTTACTGTACAAACAAACTATAGTAATGATAGCCTTCTCTTTAGAAGCAGAAATATATATTTTTTTAATTATAAATCAGTTAGCTGTACTAAAATGGACTCAGTCACAGTAACATGAAGTATATGAAAAAATATTTTTAATACTTCAAGATATTTACAAATACAATACAGGATACCACATGAAGATTATGGGAAACAGTAAATTAAAAGAAAATGTTCAACAGTGGGTAGCACACAGAAAAAAAATCTATCTCAATCTTCTCGATTTAGCAATAGTAGAATGGCTTACCACACAGGAATGTCAGTGAATCAGGGTGGGTTCAACCCCTTAGATGGTAGCTGTTTGTGGTCCCAAATCTGACTGTCTCATACAGGCTCTGCCAGACCTTAAGACCATCCAGCTACACCATGACATGTCATCCAGTATTTCATTCTGACATCACAGATTCAGCATTTTTTTTGTGTCTTGTAAAGGGAACATTGTTTAACCAGGAGTAGCACACTAAGCTGAAGCTTTTTTCCAGATGCAACCTGGGATCACAAGGAAGTTAAGTGACTTGCTCAGAATCACACAGTATGCACCTAGGTGACTGTGGGATTCAAGCCCAGGTCTCCAGATCTACAGCTCAGAGTCTTAACCCACTGCACTTTAGTAAGCTAGGTGCCACTGGGAAAAATGGTCTGCTCTGGACTTTGGACATTGTATATACAAAGACATCTATTTTTTGTCCCAAGTCTTGTCTAGCCCAACAGAAATATTTGGTTTAGCTAGAAGCTTTCTGAAATGAGAATACATAAATTGTCCAGGGGTCCTGTCATGATACAAGACCGCACAGATAGTAAATTGATCCTCGGAGCTAGTATATATGTCCCTGTTACAAAGCTTGCCTTTTTCCCAGGAATGTGAGCTTTGTCTCTTTATATACTAACTTCTAACTAATACCTAGGCAGAAAGAATTGAATACAATACAGTACACAAATACAGTATACAAATGCTGTATGTTGTACCACCTGCTAAATGAGCACAAGGGTTATACAAAAACATTTTTTATTTTGCAAGTAACAATGAACTCAGTCAAGGATCAAGCAGAGAATGACGGTCAATAACTCAGTCCCATCAAGCTATAACAGGAAAAGTCATAAGTCCTAATACTAAAAAGTGCAAAATAACTGTAGAAATGCAAATTATAAGTACAGTTCAAAAGGTTCATTAGTAAGGTAATGTAAGGTAAAATTTATTTCTTGAGCACTTTTCAAATTATCAAGGTGCTTTATAATAAAATCCAATATAAACAATAACAGAAATTCAAATCATACAGAAGGCTTGATAAAACAAATAAGTCTTAAAATCAGATTTAAAACTCATGATGGTCAGGCATTCTCTTAACTGACGAGGTAGAGAATTCCACAGGGTAGGTGCAGCATAAGCAAAAGCACATGCCCCAGATGTTTTCAAACAAACCCTGGGAATCTCCAGCAATCCCTCATTGGTGGATCAGAGTGAACAGTGTGCGCAGTAGGGAATCAGGAGCTCTTGCATATATCAGGGTCCCTGCTCATGTAGGGCTTTGTAGGTCAGCAAGCCGACCTTAAAGGTGATCCACCACTGTACCAGCAGCCAGCAGCCAGTGCATTTCACGCAGCACAGGCATAATATGACTAGTCCTAGATGTACCAGTTAGAAGCCTGGCCACTGCATTCTGCACCAGCTGCAAGTGGCAGATAGCAACCCCAGGAAGCCCTAGGTAGAGGGCATTGCATTAATCAAGGTGGGTGGTTATGAAGGCGAGGACCAATATAGGGAGGTCAGCCAGAGGAACCAGGTGTTTCACCTGGGTGATATTCCTTAGATGGTAAAAGGAAGATTTAACAACAGCGGAGACCTGAGATTTCAAAGTCAAAGTGCTATCAAAAATAACACCCAGGTTACGCAACCGGTCTGAGGTCATGAGCTGGACACCATCAATCCATAGACCAGAAGGAAGTCCAGACTCAAGACCCACCACCAGACGACTGGGTCCACAACCAACTCTTCAGTCTTATCTGGATTTAACCTCAGCCAGCTAGTGCTCATCCAATCTTTGATCTCAGTTAGACAGTTGTTAAGCACAGAGACCGCATCATCCTGTCCGGGCATAAAGGACATATATACACTACCGGTCAAAAGTTTTAGAACACCCCCATTTTTCCAGTTTTTATTGAAATTTACGCAGGTTAATGTCTCAATGTACTCTGAAATTAAAGCATAGAACAAATAAACAATTGGAGATAAAAAAGAAATCATAGAATCATTTTGTTTAACAAAATTTAATCTAAATTTTTGTCTCATCAAAGTAGCCACCTTTTGCAGATATACTGTAACCACCGAACACACTCGTGGCATTCTTCCTACAATGGACATCAAATATTGTTCGGGAAGTTCTTCCCAACACTGCTGCAGAAGTTCCCAAAACTGTGTTGCACTTGTAGGTTGCTTTGCTTTCACCCTTCTGTCCAGTTCATCCCAAACCAGCTCAATGGGGTTTAAGTCTGGAGACTGTGCTGGCCATTCCATGATTTGAAGCCTACCGTCTTGTTCTTTTCCTCGAAGGTAGTTCTGACATAGCCTGGAGGTATGTTTTGGGTCATTATCTTGCTATAGGATGAACCCCTGACTAACTAGGCATAGACCAGAGGGTATTGCATGGTCCTGCAAAATGCTGTAGTAGCCCTTTTGGTTCAGGGTGCCAGTCACTCTGTGCTGTTGTCCTGTGAGCTGCCTATCACGCAAGCTGTTGACTCTCAGAAACTTGTCTTCTGATTCTGTTGTGGCTTTGGGTCTGCCAGACCTCTTTCTGTCAGAGTTTCCTCCAGTTTCCAAGTGCCTTTTGATGGTGTAGGAAACTGTACTCACTGACACCTTGGCTTTCTTTGCAATTTCTCTACAGCAGTTTTTGCTAACCTAAACTTTTTTTTTTAACCTCTAGCAGTTTACCGCTTACCTTTGTACCATTTCAGGTTATTCACTGGACTTGAATTGCTTAAATTTCAATAAAAACTGGAAAATTGGGGGTGTTCTAAAACTTTTGACAGGTAGTGTAGTTGGGTATCATCTGCATAGCAGTGAAAACCCAAACTGTACTTCCTAATCATATCTCTCAATGGCAGCATGTACACTGAAAACAACATGGGTGCCAATATGGAGTCCTGCGGCACCCCACAGGACAGGAGGAGGGCATCAGAGGAATAAATTCCTGTGACAACCCTCTGTAACCTGCCTGTGAGAAAAGATTGAAACCAACTTAAAACTGTGTCAGATAAGCCACAGAAATGCTGCAGGAGCTCCAAAAGCAAACCATGGTCTACAGTGTTAAATGCCGCCGAGAGATCAAGAAGGACTAAGATAGTATGAGCCTTTCAAACTCTCGCAATTAGGAGATCATTTAACACCCGAACAAGGGCCATCTCAGTGCTATGTCTTTTCCTAAACCCAGACTGGAGAGCATCCAGGACATTGTGGGTTGTAAGGTGGTCATCCAGCTGCAACGCAACCACCTTCTCAATAACCTTACCCACAAAGGGTAGATTAGAGACAGGTCTGTAGTTTGCTAGACATTCTGGATCCAAGGAAGGTTTTCTAAGGAGTGGTCAAATGACCACCTCCTTGAGGGGATCATGGAAAAAACCCTTTTCCAAGGAACACCAGACAATTTCAGCAAGGATCGGGCAGATAACATCTACGCAATATACCAATAGTGGCATAGGGCCCGGATCCAAACTACAGCTGGTTGGTCACAAAGTCTGGACAATCCTCACAATGTCCGAGAATTCCAGCTGGCTGAAGTCAGACCAGACAGACTGGGTGTACGCAACCTCCCGTTGATCTCTCCTCAATCCCTCATAGAGGGAGATGGGCTGATCCCTGTCCTGATGCTGGCAACCTTATCTGCAAAAAATTGAGCAAGCTCATCACACTTTATTTGTGTAAAACCTCTTCCAGACTGAAGACAGACTGGATTGCACAGTCTGTCCCAGTCTGAAAGAGCTTGACCTGGTCGATTTCATGCAGCAGCAATCTCCTCGGACAGGAATTCTGCCTTCTTATGGGTTATTACTGATTGATAGATCTTATAATGTTCCATCAATCTAAGCCTGTCAGCATCAAGGCAGGATTTCCGCCAAGCTCTCTCTAGTCTTTGACCCACCCTCTTCAGCTCCTTCAAGGACCCATCAAACCATGGGGTCCTTGGGTGCAGAGTGAGTGGGCAAACACAAACAGGTGCTATTGAGTCCAGAGCGTCTCCCACCACCTTATTATAAGCCAGTACAAGACTGTCTGGACTCATGCATTCACTCGATAAACCCGATGGGTCCAGCACTGCCAATAGGCCTTCTGGGGTAACTCCCCTCAAAGGGCGGTACTGGACCATCTCTGTAGAGGCAAGCCTACTTGGGAGTGCCATGAAACTGGACCTTATAGTGTGATGGTCAGACCAACCAACTGGTTCCACCCCAGATCCATGGCCTCCATCCCCAGGAGGAACACAAGATCCAGAGAGTGACCTCGAATATGGGTAGCAGAGGTAACCACCCGTGTAAGGCCCAGCATAGTCATAAGCTGGAGGAGATTATTTCCAAACTGCAAGAGTTCATCGTTGACCCAGGCATTGAAGTCACCCAGAATTAACCATCTGGGTGACTCCAAGGCCACGTCAACAATGTAGTCTGCAAACTCCTTCAGGAATTCTTCCCCATCACCGGGTGGATGGTAGATGAGGAGTATCCTGAACCCTACACCTGCTCCCAAGGTACACTCAAAGGATAGAGTGCACCCCACTGGCACATCCACAAGGCTCAGTTCCATTTTAAACATAATGGCTATACCCCCGCCCCTACGATCCAATCTCGGGCAATGTATCACCGAGAACCCGGGTGGAACAGCAGATGCCAAAACAGGGCCTGCATTCTCATCCAACCCAGGTCTCGGTGATGCATGCCAGATCAGATGTTCCAACAAGATCAGCTATAATAGCCGTCTTGTTTCTAATCGAGCTGGCATTGCATAACACTGCCCGAGTTGAATGGGTCACCGAGGAAGATCCCGAGACCTGCCCACTATTTGTGGAGCCCTTGGGTATGGGAACCAGGCAGGGAATCCCCCTTTCCTGGCCCCATTTCACCCCAGGGCATCTCCTAGTCCCAATGACCTCAATCAGTCCACCCCTCTCCATTCTTCCATAGTAAAAGTAAGAAGTTTAAACCCCAGCCCCACAAGAACAAATATAATACTGCAAGTGATGTAAAGTAACTAGGTTGTACAACTCATTTCTTTAGGGGGGTCACCAGGCCTTCGGCCAATAGATTCCACTCAGCACCAGCTTCAGACTAGTCAGCATCCAAAGAAATATCTTCTGACTGCTTGATAGCGTTCTCTTTTAACTTTTCTTTAACAAATTGACCTATATGCTCCACATCATTGAAGATAAAGTGTTGTTTTTTTATAATCCACCTTAGCATTACAAGTACAGTCAAAAAGATGGTCCCAGCTCTAGAATGCCCATTTTATATTTCAAAAAATTATTCTGAGTTTTTGTTGCAGGGCAGACTTCTGGAAAGATGTGAATCGAAGTTCCTTTTTAATGAGTGACCTTTTTAATGGGGCTAGTTTTAAAATAGCATTGTGATCTGATGTGAAGACCAAAGTAATAAGAAAAATACTTTCTGTCTTATTTTTATTTTTATACTGGTCTCTATGTTCATTTCAGCAGTGCTGGGTATCATACTTGTGGGCTTACAGATCCCAATTTGGCAAATATAGTGCCATTTCAAGTACCACTTGGCCATGCTGATTTAACTGGTTGTCTTTTTTGATTTTGGCAAGGGTCTACAGAAATGTCTTTAGGACTAAAAGTATACTGTCTGCTGGGAACCCAATTACAAAACCATCAAATCATACATACTGTTCAAAACATCTTTTTTTATCCTCTGAGAGTGCAAGGTTAAATGCATATAAATAACAATATCTGAAAGCATTTCAAAGGTTTTCCAAACATTAGAAAGCCACAATATCATCCCTCAGCATAGTAAATATACTGCAGATAGAGCAGAGGCAGTCTCTATTTTTTATGAGTTTAATAAGATTTCCTTCCAGATGGCAGTTTGTTCTTCTCCCAGTTTGGCAAAGCAGTTTTCAGCAAACAGGATTTTGTCAGCCATACCTTTTAGTGTTGTAGAAAAATCATTTAGTGTTTCACTGCCCTTTTGACATAGGCTGTATGACAAGATAATTACACATACATGCTGTACAGTATATGTTGTTGCCTTTTTGCTGAACCAGAAGTGAAATCAACCAGCCGGTTTCAGTTTTGACTCACTGGGTTTCATGATGCTGCAGTGTTTGGGGCAAATCAGGTCAGGTGTTCAGGGACACCTGATCGAAGTCTGACTCCAGACATACAGCATGATCTAAACATTGGGGGGAAGGTGCAGGGAGGTCTGTGTATGGAGCCATGCAAGCTAAAAAGCTATAATCAGGTGTTGCATTATATTTCTATCAGGGCCTCACTGAGGAGCTGGAACAACACAGTTACATTGCTGCCGGCAAGGTATTTAACACTTTAACAGCAGCATCTGTGATTTATATGCAAAAAAAAAAAGGATACATTGTCTGTTTCTGCTCAGGTTTTGTGCATTATGTGAAATTTAACAGCAAGATAGTTATGCCCCAAAAAACAAATGCCCTGCTCTCAATAACAATGTATACTGATAAATGTTGCCTCAATGGGAAAAATCAGATTTATACATTTTAAATATGTGAGAAAATACTTTTTCACAGAAAGGGTGGTGAGTGCATGGAGCAGCCTCCCAGAGGTGGTGGTGAGGGCAGAATTCAAGAATGCATGGGATAGGCAAAAGGGAACCTTAGCGGGTAGGAAAGGGAGGGTAAAAGCCAGCGATCAGTAGGGTCTGTGGTATTACAGTAGTTAGGGAAAATGGGCAGACTAGGTGGGTCAAGCAGTCCTTATCTGATGTCAAATTCTATGTTTCTGGGTTTAAATATATTGTGTATTTCTTATAAAAAAATGACTGGCACTGAATGGCAAATAGCCCTGGCAGTGAAAGTGTTTTAGAACTGATACGTAAAGCATAGGATTTGTTTGCCTCCTCCATAATGCTGATCACAGGCACTTCTTGAGGTGACTGAGTACATTTCTGTGTCATACCTTTAGTGGTTTGTTTTCTAGATATCAGCTTAGTGGGTGGTTGTGGCTTCGGGCTTCAAATGGTATCTCTGTCTGGGGCTGCCCCAACTTGCTTAGGTTGCACTTTGTAAAAGTGAGTAATTTTGTCAGGTGAAGAACTTTTAGTGCTCTGAGATCCTGGGACCACTGCCTTCATTTTTTTAGAGAGATAATCATCCTTTTTGTGTTCACCCTCTGCACAAGTGCAAGTGAACATGTTGGTTGAGAGTGCCCTTTGAGGGGTGTGACACTGTCTGCCCAATGCAGAGCAGTGTTGCAGGGGCACGACAGTGGCACACCAATCGGCACCCAGGTTGACAATGATGGAGTTTCTGGTTTGCTGGGTGGGGATGGCACTAACTTCAAAAGAAGTTGCCATCCCTTTAATCTGCACCGCCCGGCATGCCAGGCTGATTTGTCATGGTTAGCCTGGAATGCGTGCCTACAACAAAGAAAACCATCCATCGATGTCTGTTGCTGGTGGCTCTAATTGTCCCCCAATCTGACCCTCCATCAGCACCACTTCCCCCCACACGCACACAGTAGTGACACTGGGGGTGCTCAATCCCCCATTGTCTAAAACTGTCAATTATTGTTTTTTCCCCTGAAAAGAAGAAAACCATCCATTGACATCTGTTGCACCCCCCCAAACATAAGTCAGTGACACTGGGGGTGCCCAGTCCCTCAGTGTCCTGAACTGTTGCAATACTGTCCCCTAGTGACACTGGGGGTGCCCAACCCCAGTGTCCTGTCCCTGAAATAAAGAATACTGTCCTTGTTGTTGTTTTTACATGAAAAAGAAAACCATCCATCATTGTATGCTGCACCATTACCCACCCCCACCCGACCTCCCACTCAGAACCCACCACCTCACACCTCACCCCTCTCCATACTTACCCACCAGAGGTCCATCCCTGTAGTCTTCCTTGGACTACAGACACGTTCTCTCTCTTCAAAGCCCAACCGTGAACTGAGGTAAGTGCTTCAACATATTTCAATGGGGGTTTCAGCTTCAATGTATTTCAATTGGGTTTTCAACTTAGTGGCATAACTTGGCCATTGTTTAATATTTTTGCCCCAAATTTTCAGCATACCTTTTTTGGAACCTCACCTCATGAACATTGCAAGTGATGTTAGGTAAATCTGTCCAAAGAGGTGACTTCATGGTCACTGCCCGAAATCACCTTTTGGGCAGGAGTTAAACATTTTCCCCACCATTGTTCATGAGGTGGGGTCAAAAGAAGGTTATCTTAAAAATTTGGTGTCCAAATATTAAAAAACAATGAAGTTATGAGCCTGCTTTGAAATTTGTGAACGCAGGCTCGTAACTTTGGCAATTTTCAATATTTTGATCCCAAATTTCCAACATAGCCATTTCTTCACAGCACCTCATGAATGTGACAGCTGTCATTTCTTAGAACCTGGCCAAAATGGGGTTTTTTTGCATCCCAAAAGGTAGTTTTGCAGTCACTGCACAAAATCACCTTTTGGGCAGGAGTTGAAATTTTTCTCTGCCGTTGTTCATGAGGCGGGGTCATAAGAAGGCTATGCTGAAAATTTGGAGCACAGATATTAACAAACAAGGCAGTTACACTGCCCAACATCATCACTTCTGCTCTACATTCTTAACTGTTAATAAAATGATTCCTTCACTGAAGCAATTTTTAACGTCACTTTCAGTGGTGTCAGCATCACACACACTCTATGATACCAGTGCATACGGTGAACACTCAACATTGACAAATGCTTGTTTAGTCTTTTTTCTTTACATTCCCCATTCCCAGAGCAGACTTCAACATAACTACTCTCTTAGTGTCCTATCCTGTCAGACATCTTGAATCTCTACATCCACTGCTTTTCTTTTATCTGCATTAATATAATGCATCTATTCTTACTTTTAAGGTTTCAATGATACAATTGCAAATATTTACTTCTTGGAATTTGATGCATTGTGATGTACAATTTATGCTGTGTCTGATGTGTCTGTTCTGCCTTTTCTTTTGGCTTTTGTGTTAAAAACTACTACTACGTAAATCTGTGGCCACATTAGTTAAAGACAAATAAAATTGTTTTTAGTTGAAACAAAGCTGCTAAACCTGTTGCCATGTTCGAAGGTTGAAAATTTTCCTTTGAATTTTTAATTTCCTGACCTCCATGAGGTGTTCTTCATCATACCATCACCTGGAGCAATATTGATATTTACTGGCATCTTTGACTCATAGCAGAGGTGTTGTCCCAGAAAATGGATTCTTCTTTTTCTTTTGCATACTATCAAAACACTTAAAGGAACTAGTAAAGCTTGAATGAGGTCCTCTGCAGCTCAGTTTCTTTTTTCTACCTCTGTTTATAGCTTGGCATATTTATTTATTTATTTTTATTTAAACTTTGGAAACTGGGAAAGGCACACTGAGCTGGGGCTCATTTCCAGATGCATCCCAGGGATGCTGGGTCATATAATGATCACCGTATGCTATGGAACATGTTTATACAGTAGGTCACTCAAAAGAGGTCAAGGATTATTTAAACAAACAGACTGAATTTACCCCTTAAGCCTCCTGCCTACTTAACTACAGTACATTACTAACTACCTTCCCAAGGAGAAGGGAATCCCTTCAAATAATGGCAATTGTTCTTTTTTAAAATAACACTTTAGAGCTAATGCTGCGCCTGACTTGTGAATAAATACAACACTTCATTCTCTAATCAAACTCACATTATTTGCAGGCAGTGTTTTCTGCAAAAAAATCTAAAGAATGATAGCAGAGTACTTTGAGAATTATTTTGTGAACAACAATAAGGCACTGTGTGTTTTAGGGTATTTATTGCGGATAATATTCATTATAAAAAATGATCATTGTGTAAATGCATCTAAATATGCACATACACATTGCCTCCAGTCTTACATAAAGCAGCTGGGGAGCATTCACACTAATTCCATACAGTTAACATGTTAATTTTATTCACTATCTGCCTGTTCCTGTCCCTTGAATGTAATTTATACTACACAGTATTGTTAAGAGGAGTGATTAGTATTTACAGTACTCCACTTGTTAGCACATTCTAAATAAATAAACATACAGTACATACATAGGAACAGAATGTTGTAACGCCTTGCCTCAGTCTTTAAAAGCCAAGAGGTGTTTCTAAACTATACCTCAGCTGTTTGTAGATTGCTTTAATCTGTTATTGTTACAGATGTCACAGCACACGGTAATATGATTGGGGGCTCCTCGTAACTGGGTTATTATTGTGATGATCCAATTGTCTGTATACTCAGAATTTTCTAAATGCCTTATTGGGACCATTATTTCAGTTATCTTTGTAACTGGCTAGATGCACAAATTGTAACTGAAGACACTTTCAGTCTGTATGTAGGAACCTTTCCACAGCCTGATGAAATATTTGTTTCTAGCATTTCAGCAAAGGCAAAGAACAGACAATACATTTTTATGTGTGGGGGATGGAAATCAAATAAAGCAAACTCCAGGATGCGCATCTCCCACAGAATGCATGTAATGCCTCATTCATCATGTAAATGACATCTAAAAATAATTCCGTGTTTCTCTGAGGCAGCCATACAGTACATTACTATGGACTTTAGAGATTCAGGAATTCTGAAAATAATAGGGTGAGACCATCTATGCACTTATCATCAGCCACTGCAAAGACAAGGAGTATTGCACAATGACTTTCACTCTGCACACAGTCAATATATGAAAATACAAGACTGCAAGGTTAATATGAGGAAATGTATGCATGACCAACATTTCCTTTAATGCTTTTTAGACTTCTTGTAATATGTGCTTGCTAAGTGACTGAACAAGTAATTATTGCCTGTTTCCCTCATTTGAATCATTTTAATATGCAATCTGCTGCAGCTGCTAACACAACATTCCTGAAAATGAGATGTTATACCTCAGTAGGCCTATAACCCATAAATCATTTTAAATGAATAAAGTCCATCTGCTTCTTTCTTATGAACATTTTAGAGCCTCTACTAGAGAAGTGAAATAGTCACATGTATATAAATAATGCTCTGCTTACAGTTTAGGTAACCACTGATTTATTATTGATAATGCAAATAAAAAATGAATATACAGGACCCAATCCATATGCTATAATAAATGGTGGTGGCACAAAACAGAAGGCAAATGGCTCACTTTGCTCCAGCTGGTGCAATGCAGAAGTGGGCTCCTGTTGTCAACACAGTATAGAGAATAGGTACTACACTGCATGAGTAACAGTCTTGATAAGTATTTATTTATTAATTTAATACTCTTGATAAGTATTTATTTCTTCACTTACAGTAGTTACGATATTTGACCAGAAAAGGTACACTGAGCTACAATAGTTCATTCCCAGGTCTGTGCTTTGGGGTGGGTTATATGGATCTGTTTTAATGACAGGTGGAATGAATGTTGCGCATTTCACTAAGGAAACTGCACTCCTCCAAATCAGTAAGTGCCACAGAATCTATAACTTGCACCTGAACAGTGACCAGAGATGAGACCTTGATTTAACACCTCTTCTGAAGGATGGCAACTCAACAGTGTAGCACCCCTTCATACTGCCTAATACTGTTGGTTATGATATTACCCCAAGTAACGGTGTGAGGCAAGTCCCCGCGACCTTCAGAACTTCTAGCCCCAGATGCAAGTGGATGCCTACTAAGCCACTGACACTGCTGCAAGTAGGGTGCTGTCAGTTTATTAACTAATTTGTACACAATTTTGGGACTGTTCTCCTCTTTCTAGGTGTTCAGTTTAGTTCTGTCAGCATTTACAGTGGTGTGTTCCATGATTACTTCTCAAAACAAATATTTTTATTCTGTTATGTAAAAAGCCAAGCCTATCTAACAGAGTAGACCTTGTTAATCTGTAGAGCTACCTTATCAAATATAGTGAGCTATGAGCTGTTCTGGTGGCATAGCAGCTATGGAGCTTGCCTTTCACTTGAACAGGAGTTTGTGTCCTAAACCCATGATCTCAATAGGCGGCAGCAAGAGGTGGAGATGCTGTTCCATGGGTGTAGAGTGTATTCTTCTCTCTAGAGTGGGACTCCTGCCATCCTCACAATATGTCTGCCATCTGGTGGTCCAGGGAGAAGGGAGTCATTCTGTGCAGAACCTCCTTAGTCTTGCCTGCAACTCCTAGTGATAGCATGCAAGGTGATTCAATGGTGAAAGGTGGTTAATTGGTGGGAGGGATCTGAGCCACCATCACCAGACCCCACTTCCTCACTTTTTAGAGTACTTGGAGCACAGCTGATCCCTGGCTCTTCTGGAATCCTGTACTCCTTCAGATTCAACAAGGCCTAGTAGGAGGGCTGAAGGAGCATGGATTCAAGGGAAAACATTACACAAAAGACAAACATAATGATAGAAAAAGTAATAATAGTTACTGTGTTATTTGTCCACAATCAAAGCTGCTATAACTGGATAACTTTGGGAAGCCCTTCTAAAGGCTACCAGTTGTGATGCAGTCTTATGGATGAGTTATTTATTATGTAGCTGGTGATGCAATGAAACATCAAAAGTAAATCATAACTATTTGAAATGATCTAGTTTTCCAAGCTGAATCCACATGATGCAGAAATGGGAATACCTTTTTGAGAGAGCTCCTTTAGTCTGTGTTGGAAATGAACCACAGTAGCACTGTATTAGTCTTCTTTGTACTATATATAACATTAATCTTGTTTGCTGAGAAATAATGGTAGAGTACATTAAAATCAGAGTGTAATTAATTGACTATTTTAGTGACATCTCTGCTGGAGTAAAATAAAGCTGTAGCAACAGCATAATTCTTACATCAACAGTTTTTGGGACATTTGAATGTAATTGAAAAAAAACTATGGGAATTTATTTAGTTTACTACCTGTAATGTATGACCAGGAAAGGTATACTGAGCTGTGACTGCTAATTTCCAGGTGTGTCCTGGGGGTGAGTTACACATATTTGTTTTATGAACATCAATACTTGAGTTACCCCATGGATGCTGACAATCACAGAGTTTAAACAATGTGTTGTTTAGATGCCTCCACAATAAATCATTTGAAGACCTGGTTGACAAATTCAATCACCCGTGGAAGCAACAGAAGTTGGAGGAATGTCAGCAGTTGTTTTCTGCTGTACTTATCATGTGCTATGTCCACCTTGTTGTCTAACAATCCATCAGCTTTCATCCTCTTGCCCGCCAATGCCAATGTCCGAGACCATTTTATGTGGTGAGCTGCTGTATTAATACAGCTACATTTCAACACCTGTGCATTCTCACCCAGGGTCAGTTCAAAGCAGTGGAGCCTTTCCTGCAGCTTGACTTGCTACTCACTGTTGTTTGCTGTTGAGTTTCTCTCGTCTTCTGCTCCTTGAGTGAGCAACCGCCACTCCTGTGTGCTTCCAAACTTCATTATCGGTTTCACTTTCTAAGGTAAAGATTTTGTTGATTTTTACAAAGTGAGTTGTTTGTTTATTTATTAGTGGTGCTTTCTTTAGATAGATCTAGATTTCTTATCAGCAGCGAGTCAGCTTTTACTATCCAGGGCAAGTTACAGTAAAAACTAGCTCATGCTCAGCACAAAGAATTCAGCAGCATGCGCTCCTGTATTTGTTTCATAATACTATCGTTCAGAGCTTGAAATTGTAGTATTAAAAAATTTCAATGATGGTATTATGGGATTCAATGTGTTGTATTACAGGAAAGTTTTTACGTTGTTTTTAGTACTATTATTTGGCTAATCCATATGTTACATTAGTGTAATAGAAGCAAATCTAAATAATTCCCTATTTACAGTTTAGGTAACAGGAGAAGGGGAGAAGCAACCTGCAAGACAGCCAGAGGTGTTGACAGAGATGCTAAATGATGTCTTTGGCCCGATTCCAGAATCGTTATGCATGTCGCAAAAAAGTGACTTGTGCCAAAAAAAATGCTGCAAATAGCACTTTGTGCCATGAGTAATGACGATCAATATTCCAAAACACATCTGAAGTGGTCCTACACCACTAGGTATGTCATAAACCCCCTGCGAAATGGTGCAAGGGGGTTTATGGCAACAGTTATGCCCTATTCCAGGAGGGTGGCTGTTGGCCCAGCACATTTGTTATTCCAAGAGAACCCCTGGAGGGCATTGGTCTAAGTACAGTTAGACCAGCTAAAGCTGGTCTAAGTGTACTTTGCATCCACTTGGGGTGCACCACTTTGCCATGTGCACCCAACAGCCACCCCTCACGATCCCACATAAGCCTTCCCCACCATCCCCCATTATCACATACCCAGAAACGCCTTCTGTGGACTGCTGGCACCCCCAAATCCTGATCTCCAAGTAATGTCTCGCAGTGCTAATCATGCTCCCCAAGCCCAGATCCCTGAGGTGAAAGTCCTGCAGGGCTATACATGCCCCCCAAGCCCAATTCCTGATTACCAGCTCACCAGTAATTGTACAAGGATTGCAGAAATGCACAGTCATTCTCTCTGGTAGTCTAGTGGCCCCCACAACCGGCAGTGCCAGTCCACCCTCACCACACATGCCCATTCCCAGTTGGCGTCTGGCACATCCCACTTCACACCTCCACAGCCAGCCACCGATTGAGCTCCCTTTGAGTGTGTACTAATGTATACAGTATGCGCACAATGAATAAGCGGTCATTCACTGGGTGTGTATTGTGTACAGTAGTACGCACTCAGAGGGAGCTCAGTCGGCAGCTGGCCATGGAGGTGTGAGGTGGGATGTGCCAGTCACTGACTGGGAATGGGTGTGGGGGGTTGAGGGTGGACTGGCATCACTAGGTGGGGGGCCATTAGACTAGCAGGGATAATGGTTGTGTATTTCTGTGAGCCTAGTACAATTACCGGTGAGCTGGCAATCAGGAATCAGGGCTTGGGGTGCATGTAGTCTGCAGGGCTTTCACCTCAGGATCTGGCTTGGGGAGTGTATAGTCTGACAGGGCTTCCACCTCAGGGATTGGCACTGAGGGTGGTATGATTAGCCTCCTGCAGGGCAACACCAGGATGGGGGACATGATCATGACCACATGGGCATTACGTGGCTATCGGGGCTTCAGGAGGGGCTTGCACCTTGTCAGTGGGCATTTACTGTGACTTTCAGCTCTCTGTTCAGGTGTGCCCTCCCTTTGGTGCAATGCTAGGGATGCCGCAAGTCATGGACATAGCTGCCAGGGACCCTAACTGTTCTGGAATCAGGAGCAGGGTTCCCGGCACATCGGCATTTGGTGCAAGTCACAATTGTTGGTGACTTGCACCATGCCTTCTGGAATTGGGCCCTTTGTTTCAGTGTTCACAGAAGGGCTCCAAGTGGGGGGGAGGAAAGTATTCATTGGGATGGCCCACAGCATCAAAGGTAGCCACAATGCAGCCAAAGGATATCATACCTGCCCTGGTAATTGACTACCTAGTAAAGATCTAGCCAGATACCAGTAGGTTTCAAGAGGTAGATGGGATACACCCAAGGATCACTGTGGAGCTAATGGAACAATTGTCAGCATCAGTGGGGGGACTCCAGACTGATGCAAGTAGCATAGCACTATGCCATGGAATTAGCAAACATTACGATATACTGCCACCATGCTACTTGTGTGACTGAGTGCTGAGCACTGCCTGACTGAGTGCTACCATTGTCAGCTCATGCCTTCAGCCAGCTTGTGGTTTTAGCTAGTGGTCACAAGTATTTCAAACTTACTATATTAATATTAATGTTAAAAGTAATAATTAATGGAAAAAAAATTGAGGATATGGTGGCAAAGCCCCAAAATTCTATAATTAATTATAGTTAATGTTATGGATAGGGTGCTATGCCCCGCCAAACCCCCCTTGCATTCCAGCCAATAATCACATAATACCTTGCCAGAGGGGAGGGAGATTTAGGAGGTGTAGTCCCCCATCCATGAAAGCATAGAACTAATTATAGTACATTTATAATGAGGGGCTCTGCCCCAAACCCCTCTCTTATTTTCACCATTACCCCAAAATCCACTAATCCACAAATTTATAAAAACTTAAATATGACCCACCAGTGAGAAATCGGCAGAGTGGAGCAGTGGGAGCAGGGTTGAGAGTGCGTCTTGCAGTACAGGGTGTATAAGATCATGGAGGGAGCGTGCATAAGAGTGCAGAGGGGACATTGACATGGTGACATAGTGTAGAGTATAGCAAGTTTATTAAAAGATGCTAAGTGGATCCAGAGTTCTCCACTAATGCCAAATTGTCAGGGACACTTGTTGCAATCTTTCAGGAGTCTGTCTGGACAATTGTGGTGCAGGGGGACTGCACAATGGCCAGTGCAGTTCCCAGCTTCAAGAAAGGAGCAAGGTCAGACCCAAGTAACTAGAGGTTAGTCAGCCTGACATCAACACTGATCAAGGTCCTGGAAGCCATTATCAGTAATAGAATAATGAAACACTTGTTTGAGGACAAGGTTATTACCCCCTCATCATGGCTTTATGAAAGGCTGTTCATGCCAGACCAACCTGAACACCTTCCTAGTGTGAGTGACTAGGGATGTAGTTGAGGCAGGACCATGGATAAAGTCTATCTGATCTTCAGCATGGTCTTTGATTCTGTGGCATATAACAAGGTAAATGATTAGGGAAGGGCATGGTTCAAGCCTCCCCCCACAAAACATGGCAGGTAGTAGGGTAAACACTGAGGTACAGAGCTTGACAGAGGGCAGGACAGGGGTAAATGGAAAAATGGACAAGGGCAATAAGAGCAGGGATGGGGTAAAAAAGGATAAAGCCAACATTAAATGGAGGGCAATGAGTACCAATGCCCCTAGTCTAGGAAGCAAGCTTCCAGCGCTAGTAGCCCTGATGGAAGAGGAACACTTGGATATTGTGGCAGTCACAGAAACATGGTACACAGAGAACCATGACTGAATGTCAACATACCAGGGTACACAATCTAGAAGGGACAGGGAGGGTAAAAGAGAGGTGGAGTAGCTCTCACATAAGGGAAGGGATCAAAGCCACAGAACTAAAAAGTAAAGGGAGGACAAGAGGAACTCTGGGTCACCTTGGAGACAGGGAATGGCATCACAGTCTGCACAGGAGTTGTATACAGACCCCTGTCTCAAGGGGAGGAAATGGACTAGAAAATGATAGAGGGCATTCTCAAAATGGCTGAAAAAGAGGAGATACTGTTGATGGGGGACCTGAATATGCCAGATGTTAACTGGGTGACATGGACTGCAGCCACATCCAAGAGCAGGGTCATTCTCGATGCCCTACAGGGAGAATGCCTTAGACAGCTAGTGGTGGAACCCACTCAGGAGGGAGCAATATTAGACCTGGTACTCTCAAATGGAGAGAGGATCACAAACTTAGAAGTCAGTAGACATCTGGGAACAAGCGGCCACTGCACAGTGTGCTTCACAATAAACACAACCATGGAGACAAGCCATACAAAGACAAGGATACCGGACTTTAGAAGGGCTGACTTTGGCATAATGGGTGAATACCTGAGGAATGCATTAGCAAATGGCCAGAAAGGAGGGGGAAGAACAATGGAAAAATCAAACTGCCATCATGGAGGCAACAAGCTGTGTGGAAACAAATAAAGAAAACAAAGCAGAATAGAAAACCACTATGGCTCTCAAAAGAGGTGTCAGGAAGGTTAAGGAGAAAAAGACTGCATTCAAAAGTATAAGGAATCACAGACGGAGACGACAGGAACTGTATCAATTAAAGCAGAAACAAGTGGGAAGGCAGTCAGAAAAGCAAAGGCCCAAACAGAGGAAAAGATAGCCAACTCAGTTAAGAAGGGGATAAAACCTTTATAGGTACATTAGGAGCATAGGAAGGTTAAGGGAGGATAGTGAAGATTAATAAAAGAGAGGGAGGTGGGCAGAGGGAGACAGTGAAAAGGGCAGAGATACTGAATGAATACTTTGCTCAGTGTTCACAAAAGAAGAAGAGGAGGAGTTACCTAAACCAAACAGTAGAAGCACTCTGGATAGTGGGGTTGACACCAGTCCATTTACAGAAGAAAGAGTACTGAAAGAACTCCTAAAACTCAAGGTGGACAAAGCAATGGGGCCTGATGGGATTCACCCTAGAATCCTAAAAGAGCTAAGGGAGGACCTAGTGTCACCACTAACCGCACTTTTTAACAAATCATGGGAAGATGGGGTGGTACCTGAGGACTGGAGGAGGGCAGATGTGATTCCTCTTCACAAAAGTGGGAGCAAGGCAGAAGCAGGAAACTACAGACCTGTTAGTTTGACCTCAGTGGTGGGGAAAATGATTGAATCACTTCTGAAAGAAAGATTTGTTGAGTACCTAGAGGCCAGCGGGGCACAGGACCCAAAGCAGCATGGATTCACAGCAGGAAGGTCATGTCAGACTAATCTAATAGATTTCTTTGACTGGGTGACCAAAGTAATAGACCAGGGAGGGGCTGTGGATATGGCCTACGTAGACTTTAGCAAGGCATTTGACACAGTCCCGCACAAAGATTAATAATCAAGTTAGCCAGCCTGGGAGTGGGTCCCAGGGTGGTAGCCTAGGTAACTGGCTGCACAACAGGACACAGAAGGTAATAGTGAATGGAACACATTCAAGAAAGGTTACTAGTGGAGTACCTCAGGGCTCAGTACTGGGTCCAGTCCTCTTTAACATCTTTATAGGTGACATTGCAGAGGGTCTGGAAGGAAAGGTATGCCTCTTTGCGGATGACACAAAGATCTGTAACAGAGTTGATACACAAGGGGGTAGAAAGGATGAGAAGGGACTTGGCAAGGTTGGAGGAATGGTCAGACATATGGCAACTTAGATTCAATGCAAAGAAGTGCAAAGTAATGCACCTGGGAAATAAAAACCAGGAGAAGAGTACACAATAGCAGGGGAGGTACCAACAACAACAATAATGGAAAAGGATCTGGGGTAGTCATATCAGATGACCTAAAGGTGGGTAAGCAATGTGAGAAGTCAGTAAGGAAAGCCAGGGGGATACTGGGATGCATAGGGAGGGGCATCACAAGTAGAAAAAGGGAAGTGGTTATCCCTCTGTACAGACAGTTGATGAGACCCCATCTGGAGTACTGCGTGCAGTTTTGGAGACCTCATCTATGAAAGGACATAGACAGGATGGAAGCAGTCCAGAGGAGGGCAACTAAAATGGTGCAGGGTCTACATCAGAAACCATATGAAGAGAGACTGAGAGAGCTTAATATGTATACCCTTGAAGAAAGGAGGGACGGGGGGACATGATAGAAACTTTTAAGTACCTCAAGGGAATCAACAAAGTCTAGGAGGGTAGCATCTTTCAGAAAAAGAGATGTGTAAGAACAAGGGACACAATTTAAAGTTAGAGGGGGACGGCCTAGGGGTAATGTGAGGAAATTCTTTTTCACAGAGAGAGTGGTGGACACATGGAACCACCTTCCTGGAGAGGTTGTGGGGTCTGAAACAGTGGGGGAATTCAAACATGCATGGGACAGACATAAGGCAATTATAGTGGGGGGTTGCAGGAAGTAGGCTGTTGGTTAACTAGAATCTGCAGCTTATCCAATAGGTAGGGAAATGGGCAGACTGGGTGGGCCAAGTGGTCCTTATCTGCCATCAAAGTCTATGTTTCTATGTTTCTATGGTGGGTGGGGGAGCAAAGGAGAGTGAAATGGTCAGATGCTTTCCTGGTGCATCAACCATCAGGGATATCTAAAAAAGGGAGGATGTTGGAGAAGGAGGAGGGGGATCTGGGGGTGCTGGTACACTTGGGTACCAATGATCTGATGAACCAGCCTGTGGAGGAAGTGAAGTGGAACTTCAAGAGGCTAGAGGACAGACTGAAGGCACACTCGGCTTCCGTAGCTTTTTCTGAGGCCCCCCTTCATGTGAAATTAGGAGAATGGGTACAATAACGTAAGGAAGGAAGAGACTGAGAAGTTTAATGGGTTGCTGAAAGGATGATGTCAGTAGGAGGGGTACCATTTTGTGAGGTACTGGGGGGCTTCTGGAACAGAAGGATCTTCAGTGGTGATGGTCTTCACCTAACAAGGGGGGTCAGCGCTCTGGGACAGAAGTCTGACATTTATATGGACAGTTAAACTGAATGTGGGAGAAACAGAAACTAAGGGAACCATTGAGAAGGGAAAGCAGGTGAAGAACCTTGCTAGGGCTCCCCTTGAATAGAGGACTAGTAGCAGCAAGGTGGGTAACAATAAGGTTGAAGTTGAAATTAGGATGGGGAAGAGGCCAATAAAGGAGGGCTAGCAAAGCCTACATTCAGCATAAAATTAAAAAATTAAGGAGAAAAGAAAGAATAAGGGAGAAGGAATAGGAACGAGTAAGGAGGGATCAGGTGAAAGATGTAAAAGAGATCTGCCTTAATACAGTAGTCTGGGAAATATACTGTAATTAGTGAGCTCCTGGCAAAGGTGGCAGACACTGAGATGATCTAGTAGCCATCACAAAAGCTTGAGCATCAGAGAACAACAACTGGGACCTGACAGTTATAGGCTACAGCATGTTTAGATGGGATAAAGGAAAAGGTAAAGGAGGAGGTATAGCCCTACATGTAGGAGATAGCATAGAGGCAGTGGAGGATGGAAACATCAGGGGAGGAAATGAGGAAATAGAACTGCTGTGGGTTCAGCTCACTGTATCCTCAAGCAAGAAACTACAAATGAGGGTGATCCATTCAAGGGCAAGGGGAAGAGACAGATAAAGAGCTAGGGGAAGAACTAAAAATGAAAAGATGCAAGAGGAGTGCTCTGTAGTGCAGGGCAGCCGCAAGTAAGCAAATCAAGACTCACATACAAAAAAATTGCAGCACACTCTGAGAGTAACCAGTGGGGAAAAAATTAATTACATCTCAAACACCATCGCCATGTTCACTGCAAGCCTCAGCAATTCAAGGCTCTCTGCCTCTTCCTCAAAGGTGTGAATGTGGTGATTGTGTTTGATATGTATTTTTTTTTCCACTGGTTACCCTCAGTGTGCACTGCAGTTTTTTCATATCTGAGTCAGAACTAGAAAGGTATTGGCAAAAGGGAGGTGGTGGTGGGAAATATAACGTGCCAGATATTGACTGGGTCATTCCAGCAGCCAGGAGTTCAAGAATTCAGGCCTTATTGGATGTATTGCAGGACTGCCTGCTGGTGCAGCTAGTTAAGGAACCCACTAGGCAGGCTGCCATTCTCAATGTGGTGCTCACAGCTCAGAAGTGGTAGGAGTGAGGGTAGGGGAGCCACTAGGGTCCAGCAACCGTGACTCTGTATGGTTCGATCTGGCCCTTGGGACAAGTAAGACCTCATCAAAGGCTGAAGTCCTATATTTCAGAAGGGCAGACTTCAACCAGATGAGGGAGCTGGTCCAGGACAAGTTACAGTGGACAGCATCAGGGATGTAGAAGAAGAAGAATGGGGGGCAATCAAAGGGGCCATTCTCGAGGCAACAAAGTCTTGCATGAGAATGATAATCAAATGAAAAAGGTACAGGAGAGTAATATGGTTCTCTGGAAAGATCAGAGGAGGAGGGAGAGCCAAAAAGAAGGCCTTCACCAGGTACAAGGAAAAACAAGGGAAGAAAGAATGGGTAGAGCATCAAATGAGAACAAGGTAAAGCAAAAGGGTAGTCAGAGAAGCAAGGGAAGACAGAGAGCTGCATATTGCAGAGGGGGTCGAGGGTGGGGACAAACAGCTCTTTAGTTATATTAGGAAAAAAGAAAGAAGGGGTGGAAGAATTGTTTTGCTACCCGTCCCCCCTTCTACCTCAAATGAGTCACTATTGGTGAGACCCAGAAGCTCCTTGCCGGCCTCTCTCACCACATGGGAGCTGGCCACGATAGCCTAGAGCCGAAGCTTCTTAGCTTGTGGGCTCCTCTCCTCGCCCATCCGATAGCCCACATTTTCAACACCTCACTTATCTCAGGGGTCCTCCCTGACCCGTGGAAGGTTGCTAAGGTCGTCCCTGTACTTAAACATGGCGACCCGAAAGACGTAAATAACTATCGGCCCATTGCTATACTATGCGCTGCCAGCAAGCTCCTCGAAAAGGCGGTTGCATCGCAACTCACTCACTACCTCCAGGGACATGATGTGCTGTCCCCTGCCCATCACGGTTTCCGTAAAGGGCACAGCACATCGACCGCCCCTTGCACTGGTCACCTCCCAGATCCAGTCCACAACTGACCAAGGCAAATTGACTGGGGCCATCTTCGTTGATCTATCGAAGGCCTTTGACCGGGTGGACCACCCCCTCCTCCTCTCTGCCCTGCAGTCCTATGGATTCTCCCTCCATGCCCTTGACTGGCTCACCAATTACCTTGAGGGCAGGCAGCAATACACCTGCTTTAATCGAACCCTCTCACCCCTCTCCCCAGTGAACAGCGGGGTGCCCCAAGGATCCGTCCTTGGACCAATCCTGTTCTTCCTGTTCATAAATGAGTTACCTTCTGTCATTTCCAATGGGCACCTAACACTCTACACCGACGACCTAGTCATCCTAGCCAGCTCACAGAACATCACCTCCATCAACTCTCAGCTCAACTCTGATTTCACCCTCATCAGGAACTGGCTTGATGGACACAAACTCACAGTGAACCTTAAGAAAACGCAGACCTTGCTCTTCGGCTCCGTGGCCAAAACCTCCTCCTGCATGATCCCCCTAAAAATCCAAGGATCTAGTAACTCCCTTCTTCTGAACACTGACTCTGTAAAATACCTAGGTGTCACTCTCGATCCCCATTTGGATCTCTCTGCGCACATTCGGACCATTTGTAAAGCGACTAA
Source organism: Neoceratodus forsteri (assembly GCA_016271365.2). Lineage (NCBI taxonomy): Eukaryota > Metazoa > Chordata > Ceratodontiformes > Ceratodontidae > Neoceratodus > Neoceratodus forsteri. The sequence continues at coordinate 345,904,115 of JADMNL010000022.1, forward strand.
TGCCAAGCTCGGCCTAGCCTATAGAGCTAAGGACTTCCTCACCCCCGTAGCTTGGCTTGCCATAGCTAAGGGGATTCTCCTCCCCACACTCTCCTATGGGCTTGTTGCCTTTGCCCCAGTCCCGTCCTCTAGCCTCGCCAAGTGGGACACCACATACAATAACGCATGCCACTTCGCACTCTCGGCCCCCCCGCCTCACACGCCATTGTGAGCTTTACTCTCAACTGGAGTGGCTACCCCCTGAGAAGTTCCGGACCTACACCCTTGGCAACTTCATTGACAATATAGTTAGAACAGCCACTCCTGCCTCACTCGCCCTTCCGCTAAAACACACCTCCCCTGTCTACAACCTTAGGTCGTGCGCAGCTAAGGCCCATCGGGTCCCCAAGACCCGCACCCTCACAGGCGATTGGGCTTTCACCATCCACGCACTAAAACTGTGGAACTCCCTCCAAGCTCACGTTCGTGCCTGCCTCTCCCATCCTTGCTTCAAATCCTCCTTATGGAACTTCCTAGAAACCGCATCTACCTGCCTGTGTTAAGCACCCACCTGCCCCCCTCAGCGTGCAGTCTCTCCCAACGTAAATCTCTGCTACTGACTGCCCTCCTCAGGCACTTACCACTCCAGGTGGAGTGGCGTTATCTCTCTTAATCTTTCACTCACCTGAGCCAGTGCCTACCTCTCCCTCTCTCTATAGGCATCTAGGCCAGGCTATTACTTATCCATGTTCTCCTAACTATTTCTGTTGTTTCTCTCCTGCTTATTTTGTTCTTGCTGTATACTCCCAACTGCTATTTGATGGTAGTTCCACCCATGTTCCTGATACCACTTCGATGTTCGACTCCTGCCTTGTTCTTCTTGCTGTGAATTCCTAACTGTTATCTGTTGTTACCTCTGTATCAACCTACGGCGGAGCATATTGCTCCTGAATGTAACCCAACTGTTGGAGCATGTGGCTCCTGTATGTAATTGTGTCTCTATGGATACCCTGTAACTCTCTCAGGTCGCTCCTGAAAATAGGCACATTGCTGTCTAGTGTGCTTACCTGGTTAACAAAAGCAAATAAATAAATAAAAATAAAAGAGGTTGCTAGGGTAACTGAGGGGGATGGGAAGAAAGCAGCCATTATTAATGACTACTTTTGCTCTGTATTCACAAGGGAAGACTGGCGGGTTCTGCCAGACAGTGGCATTAAGGTAGCTGTTAGGGGTATCCCTTAGTTGAGGCATCAAGTATTTATCAGTGAAAGAGGTGGAAAGATCTAGAAGCCTTTTAGATTGATAAGGCCCCGGGAACAGATGGGATGCATCCGAGGGTGCTCGAGGAATTGGCAACAGAACTTACTGAAACTCCAGTGAGGCTATTTAATAGCTCAGTTCAAACAGGCAGGGGTGCCGATAGAAATTTCCAGACCCAGGACACACCTTTAGGACCAGATCCCCATCACGTCCCCTCTTAAGACATATAAATGTGTAAATTAATATTTAAATGATAAGGCTTAAACAAAAATTAAAACTAATGAAATTAGTACTTGCATAGGATTTTGAGGTATTTATTGATGTTCATAGGTGCGTTCCAGTGTACATCCTCAGTCTGAAGACGGGTCCACAAGCACAAGTTAACAGTACAGTTTACAACCCGGGCATCCCTTAAAACAAAAATCATGTCCACAGTCCACTCAATTTTGAAGACAGTGGCACAGCAGACTGACAGCACCAGCATGAGCCAATCGGCATGTGAGGGTAAAGAGGATTGGCAAATACAGCAGCAAAGAATGGCAGAGTAGTGAGAGCTAATAAGTATATGTCCACACAATTTTGAAGACAGTAGCAGACTGGCAGCACCTGCACAAGCCAATCAGCATGTGTGGGTAAAAGATAAGAGATCCCCCAAATAAAACATACTGGGCAACTCAATCTCAGTCTGGCGGCATGGCTGAATGGAGTAGATGACATGGAGGGTCGAAGAATAGTCAACTGCATACCCTAGCAGCCACAGGTCAAGCATGGGGGGTGGGGGCAGGCATACACTGACAAACAACCTCTGCACAAAAGTAAATTTATTTACTGAAGTCTGTGACTCCATCTCAGAGTCAGACTGTTACAAAAGTTCTAGCGCAAACAAAATACCAGTGATTTTGATATCATTCTGAAGCGGCTTTGTGGTCTTGATTGGTCGCAACTTGCCATTGATGACAGTTGGCAGAAATAACATCATCTGACATGAGATGGACCCATGCTGGTCCACCCTGAGCCACTAGGCCTGAGACAGTTATCCTGGTTGTCCCCCCCCATCTGTGCCCTGCAGGCAGGAATAGTTCCACAAGACTGGAGGGTAGCAGATGTAGTCTGGCTCCATAAGAGGGGGACAAAAAGCATCTGGGTAACTACAGTCCTGTCAGTCTTACCTCTATTGTGGGTAAACTGATGGAGACACTAGTCAAAGAGGATCTCGTAAACTACCTGGGGAGCAATGGACTCCAAGATAATAAACATGACTGGTTCATGGCAGGAAGATCTTGTCAGACCAACCTGATAGTATTGTTTGACAGGGAAATGAGGGTAGTGCATAGGGGCCATGCTGTGGATTTACTCTACTTTAGCAAGGCTTTCAACTCAGTGTCTCACAGAAGGTTGCTGAAGAAACTACAGTTCTGGGTACAGCATAAGACACAGTTAGATGGGCGAGAAAATGGTTAGAAGGGAGACAGCACAGGGTTTCGGTTAACGGAGTCAAAACAGGAGAGAGGGAGGTCACCAGCAGAGTGCCATAAGAGTGTGTCCTAGGTCCAGCCCTTTTCAATATGATCATTAGTGACATGGGAGAAGGAATCCAGGGCAAGATGCGTCTCTTCACAGATGACACTGAGCTCTGTGGCAGGGTAGACAGTGAGGAGGGTTTAGGAAGTTGAAGAGAGTCTTGCAAAAGCTAGAAAAGTGGTCAGAGGTTTGGCAGTTGAAATTCAATGCCAAAAACTGCAAGATGATTGATGTAGGGAACAAGAGCATGGACAGAGTATTGGGATGGGGGTGGGTAAAACTGCATGACCTCTTAGGAAGCAGACTCAGGGGTCATCATCAGTGACTCCCTAAAACAATCAAACCAGTGTAACAAGGCCTACAGTAAGGCAAACAGGATGTCAGGGTGTATAGGAAGGGGTACTGACAGCAGAAGGATGCAGGTTATTACTACCTTTCTATGGATCACTGGTGAGGTCCCACCTGAAGTGCTATGCCCAGTTCTGGAATCCTTACCTAAGGAAAGATAAGGACAGACTGGAGACAGTGCAACATAGGGTGACCAAAATGAATCAGAGCCAGCAGAGCAGATCTTACAAGGATCGGCTGAAGGCACTGAAAGAGTATTCACTGGAGGCCAGACGAGAGAGGGGAGATATTATAGAGACCTTCAAGTTCCCGAAAGGAATGAACAAGATAAATTGTGAGGAACTATTTAACATAAATAGTGGATCAAGAACATGGGGGCATGAGTGGAAACTGACAAGGGGAGATTCAAGAGGGAAGTGAGAAAGGTTTATTTTACTGAAAGGGTGGTGGAGCCATGGAACAATCTGCCAGCTGATGTGGTGGGCACCAAAATATCAATGGTTTCAAACATTGCTTGGACAGAGTGAAGGGTGTAGTGGTTGCTCAGGATGCTAACAGTAGGGTGGGGAGTAGAGCTGAGCAGCATGGGAAAATTCAGATTCCATGGAATTATATAGACATTTCACAAAATTCCATAAAATTGCATGGAATTTCATTGGAATTTTGTGGAATTTTTTAAATTTAGTAATTTGGTTATAACTCAGCCAGCATTTAAGCTAGTGTTCTGATATTTGGAATATATATTCTTAGGGTCAGTGGCCACTTATGTGCCCAATATGAAATTCAGATGGATAGTTTAAAAATTATAGGTGCTCAAATGTTGTTTTTATTGTTTGTGCAAAATTTCATGAACATTATTATCTGCATATACCTTAACCATCTATTGGGTCAGGGATCTTAAATTTGGCATGATTTCTTGATGATAGATGTTCTAGCAATCTGCCAGATTTCATGACAATATGATGCATAAGGCCAAATATTCAAACCATTGCACCTAGTGCAAAAACCATAACACTGGATTTGCACGAGGCTACAATATTCAAAAGCCCTATTAGCGCTGGCGCTGTGTGGTAGCGCCAACACTAATAGATAATGGCAGGGGTGGGGTAAGGAGAATGCCCATGAATGCCAGCAGCGCAGCATATTCAAAGGGCTGGTGCCCCACTACAGGCATTAGTGCAACCTGTAGCACGGCGCTAGATACCACCAAAAGAAAACTGGCGGTAATGTGGTGGTTCCCCCCCCACATCATGGACCTGCATAGCCGCGATATATCACGAATAGCCCTGGTAGTCTAGTGGTCCCCCCCAGCATGAAATTCTGACCCCATTAAATGTCAAATAAACTTCTTTCCCTGGTAGTCTAGTGGTCCCCCCAGCATGAATCACGACCCCCAGTTCACCTTCATATCGTAGCTTTCCCTGGTAGTCTAGTGGTCCTCCCAATCATGAATCCCGACCCCCATGAAATATGAAATAAACACTTTTCCCTGGTAGTCTAGTGGTCCCCACCAGCATGAATCCTGACCCCATGAAATAAGAAATAAACACCTTTCCCTGGTAGCCTAGTGGTCCCCCCCACTCGGCAGTGAAGCCCTCGCTCATCCCACTGACAGTCCAAAGTGAGCCGGTGACCAGTTCTGCCCTCCTCTTACCACCACGGCTGGCTGCCGACTGCAGTATGCATGAGCGCTATGGAAATGAATGAGCGCTGATTCATTTCTGCAGTACTCATGCATACCACAGTTGGCAGCTGGCTGTATTGGTGAGAGGAGGGCAGAGCCGGTCGCCGGCTCACTTTGCGGACTGTCAGTGGGATGAGCAAGAGTTGCACTGCTGTGTGGGGGACCACTAGACTACCAGGGAAAAGTGTTTATTTTATATATCATGGGGGTCGGGATTCATGCTGGGGGTGGGGGACCACTGGACCAATCTGAAAAGTGTTTATTTTATATTTCAGGGGTTGGATTCATGCTGGGGGTGGGGACCACAGGACTACCAAGGAAAAGTGTTTATTTTATATTTCACGGGCGTCGAGATCCGTGCTGGGTGAGGGGGGCCTCTAGACTACTGGGGAGATGTCTATTTCATATTTCACAGGGTTGGGATTCCTGCTGGGTGGGGGGGGCACTAGACTACCAGGGCGATTCCTGTTATACCAAAATAGAAAGGGCACTGTAGAAACAGATAATAGGCTGCACTGTGAGGAGCTCAGAGAAAGCTGTTGAGAGATCCCTGCATATTGGGCAATAGGGAGCATCTTACAATGCTTCTGCCTCCCCCATATTGCCCCAGATCAATAATATATGTTCACTTTGCGTACTGGGACCAACCCCTATAAGGGGTAGAATATGCTTGCACATATGTGCCTGTTATAGGCGGTGGAGACTGTAGATCTATAGATATAGATATAGATATAGATATAGATATAGATATAGATATAGATATAGATATAGATATAGAGAGATATTATATAGATAGGTAGATAGATAGATAGATAGATAGATAGATAGATAGATAGATATACAGGTCCTGTGTGCACAGATGCATGGGTGTGTTGTATGTACTGACTGTACCTGCCAGCACACAGTTTCTGCTGCTTCCAGCCTGTGCTTCTATTTCGACCAACAGGGGATGCTGTGGGCATGCCCTGGCCTGCAGCATCCAGCCTGTACTTCCATTCCGATCAAAAGGGGGAGCTTTGTGCTCCATGCAGTAACACCGGGCAAACTGCATGGTAATGTATGCTAAGCAGCACTTAATGAGATGCAAATGTACCTGTTTGCCCACGGATTACCTAAGTAGGCTCATTTGCATGGGAGCTTTGAATATAGCTCCCATTTTCCCCGGGCTAACCAGTTTGCACCGGGCTAATGTGTTAGCACTGTGCAATCAGGTTAGCCCCAGGCAAACCTCACTTCAGCATAGCACAGTTCTGCAGTGTGTGGCTTACATTGTTGTTTGCAGCATACCTCTCAACTGTCCCTGATTTTCAGGGACCTCCCTGATTTTATCTCATAATTTTACTCTGTCCCTCCTAAAAATTGTGGGCCAGATATTCAAAAGAGTTGAGCCATGCACAATAGGGTTGCGCCTGCGCAAGTCCGAAATGTGCCATTCTGCGATATTCAGCAGGAGGCAGTTGCGCCCCCCCCAAATCATGCTGAGCAACAGTGCAATGATAATGAAGGTATGCGCAACCAAAGGGGGAGGAACCATGCATAAACTGCACAGCCCGATATTCAGCCCGGCCATGCAGGAATTATGCAGGCACAACCCTACCGCGCCTGCACAAAGTTAAGCTAAAGGAACAGTCGAGGGCCACCCACAGGTGAGCTGCCACATTGCAGCCGCACACAGCAGCTGCCACCTGTGGGTGGCCCTCGCCTTGTTCCCTACCGCACCTGGCTGCACCCCCATGCCCTGATCGAGGGCATCAGTATACCCCCAAGTCCAATATCCCTGGTGGTCCAGTGGACCAAGATTAGCCCGATCACGGGCATAACTGTGCCTCCCAGTAGCCGATCGTGGGCATAAGTGTTCCCCTCCCCGGTAGCCTGATCGCAGGCATAACCTAACCGCCCCCCATTAGCCCAATCATGGGCATCAGAACCCTAAAGTCCAATATCCCTGGTGGTCCAGTGGACCGAACGAGCCCAATCGGTGTTCCTTACCCCCAAGTATGATATCCCTGGTGATCTCAGTGGACCTCCCACCACCTGCCCATGGAGCCCCACCACCCCGCCCCCATCAGCCGGTGGGAGGCAGCACCCCACGCTCGCCCCGCCGTCATGACTCGACAGCTTAGAGCTACATGCTCATTGTTCAGAGCATGAGCCATGGGCATGCAGCCTATAATTATATTATGTCCAGATATGTGAATGAATTCATTCATTCACATATCTGACTGACTTGTTAGTATGGCTGCACACCCATTGGCTCATGCTCTGAACCAATGGGCATGCAGCCCTACTGAGCTGTCAGTCGGCAGGCGGTGGGGCAGCAGGCGGTAGGGTGCTGCCGCCGCCAGATAACGGGGAGCAGGGTGGTGGGGTCCTGGGCGGTGGGGTGGGGTCCACTAGATCACCAGGGATATCATACTTGGGGTGGAGGAATGCCGCCGCGATCGGGCTCCATTTGGTTCACTGGACCACCAGGATATTGGACTTTGGGGTTCTGATGCCCGATTGGGCTAATGGGGGTGGGGAACACTTATGCCCACGATCGGGCTACTCCGGGTGGGGAATACTGTTTTGCCCGCGATCGGCTACTCGCGTCCACTGACCACCAGGGATTGGAGACATGCATTGTCCCTTATGGGACGAATGCGATCGTGCTGTGGGGCTTCGGTCCCGACAGCTGCTGCCTGGCAGGGCGCCAGGTGCAAGTCATCGGGGATCGGTGCACCTACATGCTAATGGCATGCAAATGGGGCCGTAATCAGATGCAAATGGCCCTCCGTGTGCCTTGCATATATTATGGCCCCATTTGCGTGTCACCCTTTGAATATCACAGGTGCTGTGCATGGCGCAATGGAACTTGCGCCACTGTATCTCAATGCTCCATTCTGACCACTTGTGCTGGCGCAGTTTCACTGCGCCATGCACAGTGGTGTCGTTCAGGGGATATATCAAAGAAGTTGTGCCATAGCCGTGAATCAAGCAATATCGCCCTGGCCACACCCCTGTGCAACTATTTTGAGCTGCGAAGGGGCTTGCGCCACAAAATGGCACAGTTTGAATATCTGGGCCTGTGTTTCCATGACCAAACAGTGGGGGTTATCAGCATAAAAATAATGTCAGACATTAATGTTACAGACATGTTCTTCCTTAAAAAATGCATTTTACACTAACCCACTTATTCTACCAGCTTCCTGAGTGGATATCATCACTTTTTAAGATGTGTCCCTGATTTTAAACCTCTATCCCTGATATTTTTAAGCCTTGTCCCTGATTTATGAGGCAGGGAGTTGAGAGATGTGTTTGCAGTAGATGTGAGACATCTCTGTGCAATCACACACAATGTTCTCCACCTGCAACACTGGCTTGCTACAGCGTCTAATGAGCTGCAGTTGCAGTTTGCACTTCCCTGTTGCTATATTCAGTGCTGTCATATTCCCGGGCTATTTTTGCCCTGCACTCCCAGACCAGTTTGCCCCGAATCCTTAGACTGCCGTATTCAGCAGGATTAGCACCGGGCTATTTGCTTTTCAATATAGCTTGCTTTGTGCTCTGGGCTGTTTGCCCACTGAGCAGTGCTAATTTAGCCCCGGGGCAAAGTTTTGAATATCTGGCCCATAGTCTCAAAATTATATATGCTCAAAATCTGTCATTTTATTTTTTCTAGAAATTTCATGAAAAAAATTCATCTGCATATGACTCAGGCACCTTTGGAGCTAGTCTTGTGTAATTTAGTACGGAAAACCTTTCTGTAATGCTTATAAAATTATCTAAATATAGAGAGAATTAGATAAGAGATTTTTAAGTTACAGGGGTTCAAAACTTTACTATGTAAATATTTGCAGAACGTTATGAAAACTATCAAAAATGTTGATGTTTGTAACTTCTCTGCTCTTGCATGCATAGTTAACATTTGACATGCATATCCATAGTCTGTGTATCCTGTGTTTAACTCAACTGGATCAATTGGTTAAGCAGTTTTAATTTTGCAGAAGAAAAAAAATTTACTAACATTTTCTCACATATTTCTGATACCATATACTGTAGATGAAGCATCCAGAATCTGTGGAATTTAAAATTAACAATGCACATATCACTAATTCATTTGATAAGCTGAGCTGAGCTTTTTGCAATCCTGCTGTTCCTCTCTGGGTGACTATCACCCAACCCTCTCTTTAGGCATAGCCAGACTGATTCAGTAGAACTACTGATCCCACTGATATCCTGTTTGTTCTTTGAAGTGGCAGACTCCCTAAAATGTGAGTCACCTACAGTACTTCTTTTCCTATCAACCCACCCTGTTGAAATAGCCAAAATTCTTCCTTCCTGCTGCCCAAGACACTGTCTTCCCCCCACTATATCTTTTTGAGTACCTCTAAGTCCCAGACTTGCATGTACACCAGGCTCCCGGATCATAAATTTACTGTGTGATCCTTAAATATCCTGCATTCAGGTTGGAATTGTTGACACTCTGTGCTTTCTTGCTCCAACCTGTTGTGCTACTCAGCTCAGCTGTCCATTTCTTGGTGAAACTGTGCATCTAACTCCAGAACCTGGTGTCCCCCTGCGTTACCTGCCTCTTATACCCCTATTCTTTAATTAGAATCCTCCAGATAAGGCTGAGTGAGATTAGAAAATTCCAGTTTTATGGAATTTTTCAAATACATTCTACAATTTTCATGAAGACTCATGGGCCCAGATATTCAAAAGAGTTGAGCCATGCGCAATAGGGTTGTGCCTGCGCAAGTCCGAAAATGCGCCATTCTGCGATATTCAGCAGGAGGCAGTTGTGCCCCCAAATCATGCTGAGCAACAGCGCAATGATAATGAAGGCATGTGCAACTGAAGGGGGAGGAACCATGTATAAATGGCACAGTGCAATATTCAACAACTTGCGCCATGCACAATAGGGGAGCAAGCGGAAGTTGCGCCATAGCGGAAATGAGCCAAAATAAAAAGGAACAACAGAGAGGTGCAAGAACGCTACAGGGAAGGCACATGAGGCTGAACTCTAGCCACACAAACAGGGCAGGAGGGACACACAGGGCAGGCCAGGGAAAGGGCACCCTGAACACAGAGGCACAGGGAAGGTGTGGGGAGCCACAGCCATTGCAGAAGGGGGAAGTGCCACACAGCACAGAGGCCACCACAGGCAGGTGTTCCCAGTGCAGGGGAAGTAGCAGTGAGGACAGTGGGGGGAATACAGTAACAGCTGCCAGGGGGTGAACACAAGCCAGGGACATGGCCAGTGCCACCTTCCAGATGGAGGCCGTTATGAGGGGGGTGAGAAGGCGGGCAGCAGGGGGCGTGGTCGTGGAAGGGCCCGTCGGTGGTATGCCCCCAACAGGCAGTACCGAGCCTGCACCAGCTTTGAGCTGTACAGTGATACCAAGATTGTGGGCTGGTACCGCCTGAATCGGGCAATTCTGAGGCGGCTCTGTGAGCTGTGCAGTGATGTGATGCAGGCACCCACATGACGGAGCCATGCCCTGTCAGTGGAGACAAAAGTGACAGCTTGCATGTGCTTGCTCACCATGGGTACCTTCCAGAGACCAACTGGGGACACCACAGGCATAACCCAGTCGGCCACATCATGCCACCTCACCCAATTCCTCAGCACACTGCTGCCACATGCTGCGGAGTACATCCATTTCCCCAGCACACTGGTGGAGCGCACAGCAAACATACAGGAGTTCCACAGGGTAGCACGTATGCCTGGCATGCTAGGGGCAATAGACTGCACCCATGTAGCCATCTGCACACCACCTGGCCCTGAGGGGGCTGCATACATTAATCGCAAGGGCTATGCCAGCATCAACTGCCAGGTGGTGTGCGATGCCAGGGGGTGCATAATCAATGTCTGTGCCATGCACCCTGGGGGAGCACACGATGCCTTCATCTGGCACCAGTCAGCACTGTGCCACAGATTCGAGAGTGGGGATATCCCCACTGGACACCTAGTGGGTGAGTATGCAAACCACATGGACAATCATAGGGCCTGGGGGGCATGGTCAGAGGTGACATGGATAGTGGCCTACATGGCCTGGGGCAGGCTGATGCTGATCACTAAACTAACTTCCACCCACTACACACAGGTGACAGTGGATACCTACTCCGTCCCTGGCTGCTCACACCCTACTGGTGGCCTGCAACCCCATCGCAGCAATGCTACAATGAGGCACATGCCACCACATGTAATGTCATTGAGCGGGTGTTCGGGATGCTGAAGGCACATTTCCGTTGCCTGGATACCTCTGGCGGTGCCCTACGGTACAGCCCCTCAAAGGTCTGTGGGCTATTCCTGGCCTGTTGCATCCTGCACAACATGGCCAACGAATGTGGGATAGCCATACAGGTTGAAGAGGGGGACAGCGATGGGGACGATGAGGACACCGGTGATGATGGTGATGGGCAGCCCCCCCTTGGCCGATGGGACGCCCCACTGCTCCGGCTGGCACAGCTGCACCGGGACACCATCTTGGAGGAGCACTTCAGCCAACCCAGATAAGTCATGGGGCCATGTGCAACCACCAGTGGCCAAAGCACAACCGTCAACCACACATGGACACACACCACGGGTGCATGCCATCAAGGGAAGTGGCTGGGCATGGAACCACACACACAACCAGGGATGGGTGAGGTCTAACATGCCACATGGATGGACACACACACACACATGCACACACACACACACAACGCACCAAACTTGCACAAAGGGTAGGAGGCACACTGACCCAGAATGCCACCCCTAGCCACACACATGTCCACAGACCACCACGCCCACTGTCTGTCCATGTGCATGTGTCAGATACTGAGCACCATTGCACATTGGTGTACAGCGCAATGCAGGCATCATCATGCACATGCAACTGCGGACAGCAGCTGGGAGGGTGTGCAGATGGACTGTGTGTCTGCGTGCAGGGCCGGGTACCCACCCGTGCACTGCCCACTGAAAGACACAATGCACACAGGGCAGCACCAGACAGTAGCCACATTGAGAGACAGGTCAGTCACGCGACACAGTGCCCCGGCCACCACAGATGCATGGGTGGCCCCACCGAGACCCACCAGCACTGACAGGCTGACCACTGACCTCATGGGGTGGCACCGATGGTCCCCCAGGGGTTCCACTGCGTGAATGTGACCGTGCTCATGCAGGGGTCTGCAGCACACCGAACATGTCTGCGCCAGGTGTGCTCGGGATGTCCACAGCTGAACCTGGTGTCGACAGGGAGGGTGTCACACAATGCTGGGAATGGGGGATGGACAGTGCACTGCGTGGTGTCCATGACATATGGGCACATGACTGTGTGCTCATTGTGGCCATGACAGCAGTGAATGCCTGTGCATGCCTGTCAATGGCAGCAGTCACATCCTCCTGCCACTGGTCCATCCCTGCAAGGATCAGAGCAGTGTCTCTGCTGTGACACTCCTCTGCCCACTCCAGTGCCACATGCAGTGCATCCACCAACGTTGCAAGCTGCATCTGCTGCTGGACTGATGCTTGCAGTAGGCGGGTGTGCTCGTCCAAGAGGTCATCTGCCTCCTCAGCATCCTGTCCCTCGGGGTGTGCGCAGCCCTGATGCTCAGCACCCCTTGAGGGTGGGTGCTGCACACCAGGACCAGGTCTGGGCATGTCCACAGGCAGTGCACAGATGCCACCACTGGACCCTGTACCCCCAAGTCCATTGGCCGACCGCTGATGCTGCCCCTCCGACTGCTGCTCCCCAGGGCTCAGTGGTGCTGCTGCAGTGGCTGCAACAGTCCCACTGTCCTGAACAAACACCAGTGCTACCCCTCTGGCACTGACAGGCACAGGCTGGGACTGTGCTGACACACAGGCCTCCTCGGCAGCACCACCCACAGCTATGGCCGCGATGTTACCTGATGTGTGGCCATCCCATGGCACACACATGTCACTGCCCATGCCGTTGGTGACATCATCATCGGTGACGGACTTGGCACCGGCCCGTGTCACAGCATGCTGGCATCCATAGACGTTGTCACGCTGGGACACGGGCAGGGCTTCCTCCACACCTGTTACAACAACATCAGTGTGGACAGCCAGGCAGGCCCACTGTCGCACTGAGCCACGTATACCTGTGGAGGTGGATGGGCCCTCCACCATCTCCAGCTGACTGTCCTCAGTGGACAGGCCCACCACTGCTGACCCATGCAGATGCTCAGGATCTGTAAGGGAAAACAAAGTCGCGTTACTGCATGTGACCTACCCTGCCCCCCCATAGACAGACCATGACTTACCATGCAGTGATGGTCCACCACCCATCTGGAAACCACCACCCAGAACACCCTCAATGGCACTACGCTGCATGCTTCCAGCAATCCTCTCCTCCTGTGGAGTCAGGTGTACCACCTCCAGCTGTCCCCCACCTGTCGCAGCTCATGCTGCCCTGATTGCAGCCACCTTCTCCTTTATCCTCCTCCTGTCTGTGCCCATCTTCTTCTTGCATTCCTGCACGGAGCGCTGGTGACTGCCATGCAGGTTCGCAGCACGTGCCACCTCCTCCCATGCAGCAGCACGGGCTTGAGGGGTTCCCTGCCGTCCGCTGAGAAGCGGCTCCTGATCCAGGTAGGCCTCAAACAGGGCTTCAGTCTCAGCCTTGGTGAAATTAGGCCTCCTCCTCCTCCCACCACTGTGTTCCTCCTCTCCCACAACTTGCTCGGTCATTATTTAGCCTGTAAGAATGGCAGTTGTTACCTGTGACTGTGCAGTCCCATGCATGTCCCTAAATCCACAGTCCACACTCCCAAACAGCATGCAACTGACCAATAGACTGCAGTAACCGACTATGCCCACTGCAGCCCAATGTCGCACTTTTATAGTGCAACCCATGCAAATGAGGCGAGGCGCAACTTTAAGTGGATGAAAATTGCAGTGCTGCTCCATTGCATGGCTGATTAGCTGTTTTGCATATGACGACTGAATATCGCGCTGTTGCGCTTTGTGCAATTGTGTTGAACATGCTGAGCCAATGGTGCAGTTCTATGACATGCGTAGTACACACCTCACTGCGCATACCCGGGTTGCTGATGCAGGCGTCTGCCGTGCTGCTGACGTGCTGTGTGCAGGAAGCAATGCAGGGCATGGCCACCATTGCGCCAGTGGCACTATAGCGATGTTCACCTACATGGCGCTGTGACACTGGGCCATCATAGGCGCACTGGGGCAACAGCGCGGTAGGCCGCTACTGGCAGTAGCACACAGGCAGCCAATTGCGTTACATGCATTGGGTTCCAATGGCACTGTGCGTGTCCGTGCACCAGAGACCCTTGACCCTGTGCCCAACCTTTGCCCCCTAGGCACCATGCATCAGGCATGGGTGCACCACTATTGTGCTGTTCAGTGACAGCGTGATAGGGAATGGCAGCGCTGTACCATGCAGCAGCTGCACGTGGGGAGCTGGCTGCAGAGCACCATATTTGCAGACCGAGCAGAGAGAATGGCATGCAGGAGGGCAGCTCAGTGGTCGCAGTTAGAACTGGCCAACCTAGTGGCCATAGTGGAGCCACACCATGGACCACTGCTCGGGGAGGCACCCCTGGACAGGTCCAGGAGGCAGGTGTGGGAGGAGGTGGCCACTGCATTGGAGGAGGCCATTGGTGGGGAGGAGAAGTGCAGAGCAGTACCGCCATAGGTATGGGGACCTGCGGCGGAGGGAGCCGGAGCTGCTAGCCCACCTGCGGGGACGTGCCAGGAGGGGCACGGTGCCACGGCCAGGTAGGTGTTACGTCAACACACTTTTATCTTCCATATGGGTATCACAGTTGTATGTGTCCAGCACATGGGAGAGGGACTGCCCAGGGTTGGCTGTAGTGGTGTTATCAGGGTGTGGGGTGGGTGGGTCTGGCTGGGTGGGTGGGCACACACTGGGGGGCAGGGGGGCTTTGCTATGGGATTGTACTGATGTTCCTCTCTCCATGTTTGCACCACAGGCCCGGAGGAATGGCACCTGGCCCGTGAGCCGTGGTGCAATGAGGAGGAGAGGGAGGCCAGACAGGGTGAGGGTCCACAGTGCACAAGGGACTGGCCCAATGATGGTGAGTGCCATACCTCCATGATTACTATTGCATGCTGTGTAACAGGGTGGGCAGCAGGGCATGGCCACCATCCATCGACACCACTGCCATGCACGCAACTTGTTATAGTCAGCACTGTCCAGTGGCAATGCATGTCTGAGAGTGCATCGATGGTGGTCCATGCGTGAACCGGGTACATGGCTGTGCCACTGCCTTTGCACCACATAGCCATGTCACTAAACGGCCATGGTGGTGCTGTGCGTGACTTGGCCGGTGGGTGTGTGCAGCGTTCCGCATGGCTGTATGCACCTGGGTGGGCAGGTCATGTGGACATGATCAATGTGGGTGGTCATACACCATCACAGAGGTATGTCCCACGGCCGTATGCCATGCACAGTGGGTGGGTTGTATGGGGCTGTGCATTCACACCTATTGACTGTGCTCCCTTGTCCTAGGTACATGCCAGCTCCAAGACATCCAGGAGGCACTGCAGGAGATCCTACAGGTGGTGAGGGCATCACTAGACATCCTTCACAGGATTGATGAGACCGGGGTCCTGAGGAGGCACAGGCAGAGAAGGAGCCAGAGCAGGGAGCGGCACTCACATTAAAAGCCCCTCTGCCCCTGATATCCCCTATCCCCCTGGACCCACCCTCACACCCCTCCTTTCCTGTCCCATTTGTCCACCCCTGCCTCTTACCCACCCCACCTTGTTTGTGGCCTTCCCCCCTACCTTGTATATATTTTGTAAATAGTAGTTACCTTTTATGTGTTGTTTTAATACAGTTATTTTGATATGACTACTGTGGTGGTCTCTGATTTGCAGCAGACTATAGGTGCTCAGCTGCAGTGGTGTGCATGGCGTCAGGGGTGGTGCAGTCATGGGTATGTGTGTGTGTCCATGTGGATGTGACTATGGTGTGGGGGTAGCTATCAGTCAGTGTCTGTGGTGTGTGTGTTGTGGCCTGTGCACTTGATGACTGTGTGCAGTGGTCCATGGTGCATGCTCTGTGTCCATGGCGCCCCTATCAGCCCGTCCATGGCCTGTGCAGCTGACACCCATGCATGTCTGTGACCTGCACAGTCTGCTGGCATGTCAGTGGTGGCAGTCCATGCAGGGCAGCCACTGTACCCATCACACTGCTGGGTTGCCTCCTGTCACTGGTGTGGTGCATGTCTGCCTCGGGTGACACTGTGGCCTCCACAGTTGTTGACCCACCTCCATGCTGTGGCTTGTGTGTGTTGCAGGGGATGTGCACCATTGTCTGTGACTTGTGCTCTGGGCAAATGCTGGTGGCGTACAGGTCCACAGTGCCTGCGCAGGTTGGCTGGCACTTCAGTGCCATGGAGGACTGCAGGTTGTGTGTACACAGTTTACATGGGCCCACGCTGGGGGCTTGGTTGCCCCACCACTGCATCCCTGTGTTGTGCCCTTGGGTATGGGTGGATGTCTGTCCATGCACTGTGTGGCATCCGGTGTGGTGCATGCTTCCACACACCACTGTGGGTGTCTGTGCTGGCTGTTGTAGCCAGTACTGGGTCAGAGTGTGTCATTGGGAGACTGTGCAGGGTGCTGTACCACTGGTGGTGGTGTCTGGGGCATGCCCTGTCCCTTGTGGGGTACCTCATGTGCCGATGCATGGTTGGTCTCTCAGCAGTACCTCGGGGGGGCTGTTCATGGTGGCACTGTGTATGCCGTTGTTGCATCGCTGTGTGCTGCCATCCGCTGATGGGTGCTCGTGGTGGGGCTGCCTTGCATGGTTCTGTGGTGCACAGGGTTGCAGTGTCACAGTGGGGGTGGTGGCATGCATGGGGTTTCCTGCAGTGGTGGACGCTGCTCCTGGGCAGGGTGTCTTGGGGTCACGGTGCAGGGTGTGTTCTGCATTGGGGGGATGGTGTGGCACTGGGTGGTCAGCCCTCCCTCTATGCCAGTCACAGCTTGCTGGGGGGTGTGATGGGGCAACATGGTCCAGCTGTGGGTTGGTTGCTAGTCTCCATGGGCCATTGGTTATTCCAGCCCTCCCCCAGTTGTGCAATGCATGGGGTGTGGGGGGACGATGTCTGTTCTGCTGTGTGTTCCTGTGCCCATCTGTGGCATGGGAGGTGGGCCTCACCTCCTGGTTGTGCAGTTGCATTGCCCTGCTGCTGGGGGTGTCCCTGGTTGCGCTTATGGCGCTCTCTGACTGCTCAGCCGCACATCCTGTTGTGCTATGGCGCATCTGGATCTGCTCAGCTTCCCTCCATAGTTGCGCGCTTATGGCACAGGTGGTGTGATATTCAGTCATCAGCTGTAGGCGCAGTTTGGCCTGCTCCGCTTTTGAATATCGCACCTCTTGCACAGTGGCAATGGACTTGGCGCTTTGCTCCTGCTATTGGTTTGTGCAGTTTGAATATCTGGGCCCTGGTGTTTGACTTTAAGTACATATGTTATTTGCAATTTCTCACAGCAAGCAATAAAATTGGCACGCACAGTCTCCTTGTAAGGTCTAAGAACCTGCCAAATTTAATGGTATTGCATTCTCTAGTTTAACATTTCAGGGGGTTATAAATTTGTAGTTTACATTCTTACAAAATTAATTTTGTAAACGTTATGAAAATTTGACTACTTTTAATTCAACCCCATTTAAAGCTGCAAATATGAACTTTTTCAGAAATGACCATGTGGTATAGTAGTTTTAATGTTTAAACTCTGGTTAAATTTGGATATGTAGTTTTAAAATTAGTAGGAACTAAATGAAATTTAAATTTTGGCAACACGTTTGCAGGCTATAACTCAGTCCCATTTATGGCTAGAAATCTGAAACTATGTGCATATACAAATGTATTGATAACTTGTATACCTGTCAAGTTTTGTAACATGTCAATGCACTCTATCAAAATTAAACTAAAATGACAGAAATCCAAATTTTGGCAAAATATTTGTCTACCTATAACTCAGCTCCCATTGAAGCTTGAGACTTAAAACATAGTGCATATACACATTCTAGGAGCTTCTCTAAACCCTGATATTGTGGAGACATTTGGATAAGAAATTTTAAAATTATCTCAAAGTAACTGAAAATGTAATTTTGATTAAATGTTTGGCCACCCATAACTCCTCCACTTTTGAATGTACAAGTCTGAAATTTGGTACACCTATGTAAGCCTTTGGGTACTGTTTACTTTCCAAATTAGGCACGATTTGGATGGATACTTTAAAATTATAGTGAAATAACTGAAATTTAAAATTTTGAGAAATTCCACCAAATTTTTGTCAAACTTCCACAGAATTCCATGGAATCAGAATGGTCATTCCATGGGCATTCAGCGGGTGGAATTTTATATTCTGCACAGCTGTAGTGGGGAGCATGGAGATGGATAGTGTGGATTAGAACCCTGAATGGACAATAGGTCCTGGGTTTGTTAGGGTTTATTGGCAGACTGGATGGACCAGTGGTCTTTTTATGCCATCATTGTCTATGTTTCTATTTTTCTAAACTTCTGGACAAAGAATACCAGTGCAGTATACATGAGACATACTCAAGGTGGATTGCCAACTGAGTTGGGGCAGGAAGCAAAAGATGTTGGTGGTCAGGTACTATTTGAAGTGGAGAGGTGTACCCAGTGGAGCCCATCAGCTATCAGTGCTGGGGCTACTACTGTTTCACATTTTTATTAACCGGTTGGAAGCTAGAAACATGGAAACATAGAATTTGATGGCAGATAAAGATTACTTGGCCCACCCAGTCTGCCCATTTCCCCTACCTAATGGATAAGCTGCAGATCCTGGTTAACCAACAGCATACTTCCTCCTACTCCCCAATAGAATTGCCTTATGTCTGTCCCATGCATTCTTGAATTCCTCCACTGTTTTTAATTCCACCACCTCATCAGGAAGGCAATTCCATGCATCCATAACCCTCTCTGTGAAAAAATACTTCCTCACATTACCTTTGAGCCGTCCCCACTCTATCTTCAGATTGTGCCTCCTTGTTCTTGCACATCTATTTTTCTGAAAGATGCTACCCTCTTGGACTTTGTTGTTTCCCTTGTGGTACTTGAAAGTTTCTGTCATGCCCCCCTCTCTCTCCTTTCCTGGAGGGTATACATATTAAGCTCCTTTAGTCTCTCTTCATATGGCTTCTGGTGCAGACCCCGCACCATTTTAGTTGCCCTCCTCTGAACAGCCTCCAACTTGGCTATGTCCTTGTGGAGATGAGATCTCCAGAACTGCACGCAGTACTCCAGATGGGGTCTCACCAACTGTGTGTACATAGTGATAACAACTTCCTGTTTTCTACTGGTGATG
Source organism: Neoceratodus forsteri (assembly GCA_016271365.2). NCBI lineage: Eukaryota > Metazoa > Chordata > Ceratodontiformes > Ceratodontidae > Neoceratodus > Neoceratodus forsteri. The sequence goes on from JADMNL010000022.1 coordinate 345,923,227, forward strand.
CCTCTCCCTATGCATCCTAGTATCCTCCCAGCCCTCCTTACTACCTTCTCACATTACTTGTCCACTTTTAGGTAATGCGATATGACCACCCCAGGTCCCTTTCTATTTTTGTTGTTGTTAGTATCTCACCCCCCATTGTGTACTCATCCCCTGGGTTTTTCTTTCCAAGGTGCATTACTTTGCACTTATTTTCATTGAATCTAAGCTCTCATACATTTGACCATTCCTCCAACCTTGCCAAGTCCCTTCTCATCCTTTCCCCTCCACCTTGTGTATCAATACTGTTGCAGATCTTTGTATCATCTGCAAAGCGACATACTTTTCCTTCCAGTTCTTCTGCAATGTCACTTATAAAGACATTAAAGAGGAATGGTCCAAGTACTGAACCCTGTGGTACCCCACTAGTAACTCCCCTTTCTTCAGAGTGGACTCCATTTACTAGTAACCTCTGCGTCCTGTTGTCCAGCCAAATTTTTACCCAGGCTACCACCTTGGGACCCACTCCAAGGCTGGCTAACTTGTTTATTAATCTTTTGTGTGGGATTGTGTCAAATGCCTTGCTAAAGTCTAGGTAGACTATGTCCACAGCCCGTCCCTGGTCTACTACTTTGGTCACCCAGTCAAAGAACTCTATAAGATTCATCTGACATAACCTTCCCACTGTGAATAAATGCTGCCTTGGGTCCTGTGCCCTGCTGACCTCTAGGTACTCAACAATTCTTTCCTTCAGAAGTGATTCCATCATTTTCCCTACCACTGAAGTCAAACTAACAGGTCTGTAGTTTCCTGCCTCTGCCTTGCTCCCACATTTGTGAAGTGTAATCACATCTACCCTCTTCCAGTCCTCAGGTACCACCCCATCCTCCCATGATTTGTTAAAGAGGGTAGTCAGTGGTGTCACTAGTTCTCCCCTTAGTTCTTTAAGAATTCTGGGGTGAATCCCATCAGGCCCCATTGCCTTGTCCACCTTCAGTTTTAAGAGTTCTTTCAGAATCCTTTCTTCTGTGAATGGACTGGTATTGGCCCACCTATCCAGAGCATTTCTATTGTTTGGTTTAGGTACCTCCCCTTCCTCTTCTTGTGAATACTGAGCAGAAGTATTTGTTCAGTATCCCTGCTTTTTCACTGTCACCCTCTTCCCATATTCCCACCTCATTATTAAGCTTTAGTATCCTTCCCTTCCTTGGTCTTTTTTCACTCCCTAATGTACTTATAAAAGGTCTTATTCCCTTCTTAACAGAGTTGGCTATCTTTTTCTCAGTTTGGGCCTTTGCAATTCTGACTGCCTTCCTTGCCTCCTTCTGTTTTAACTGATATAGTTCTTTGTCCTGCTCCTTCTGTGTTTCCTTATATTTCCTGAATGCTGCCCTTTTCTCCTTAACTTTTCCTGCCAACTCTTTTGAGAACCATAGTGGCTTTTTCCTTCTTTTTGTTTTGTTGATTTGCTTTATACAAAGGTGTGTTGCCTCTGTGATGGCAGTTTAGAATTTTCCCTATTGTTCTTCCACCCCCTCCTTCTTGCCTGTTTGCTAGTGCTTTTCTGAGGCTCTCTCTCCCATTTTGCCAAAGTCAGTCCTCCTAAATTCCAACACCCTTGCTTTTGATGGCTTGATTCTACAGCTGTGTTTATTGTGAACCACACTGTTTTGTGGTCGCTTGTTTCCAGATGGCTACTCACTTCTAAATCTGAGATTCTCTCTCCATCCCCATTTGAGAGTACCAGGTCTAAGATTGCTCCCTCTCGAGTGGGTTCCAACACTAGCTGTTTGAGGCATGCCCCCTGTAGGGCATCAAGAATGACCCTGCTCTTGGATGTGGATGTAGTAAAGGTGCTCCAGTTAACATCTGACATATTAAGGTTTCCCATCAACAATATGTCTCCTTTTTCTGTCATTCTAAGGATTCCTTCCATCATTTCCTTGTCCATTGCCTCCTCCTGAGATGGAGATCTGTAAACAACTCCTGTGCAGATTGTGGTGCCATTTCCTGTCTCCAGGGTGACCCACAGTGCCACCTCCCCTCCCTGTTTACCCTTTAGTTCTGTTGCTTTGATTTCTTCCCTTATGTAGAGAGCTACTCCTCCTCCTCCTCTTTTACCCTTCCTGTCCTTCCTGTAGATTGCATACCCTGGAATGTTGACATCCCAGTCATGGTTCTCTGTGTACCATTTTTCTGTGACTGACATGATATCCAGACATCCATCTTCCATCAAGGCCACTAGTTCAGGGAGCTTGTTACCCAGACTAAGGGCATTGATACTCATTGTCCTCCATTGTTTGATGGTCTTACCCCTTTTAGGCCTATCCTTGTCCTTACTGCCTTTGCCTTTTTCTGGATTTACCCCTGTCCTTCTCCCCATCAACGTCTTTACCTTTGTGTCTACTTCCCTAACTACCCTGTTTTGGGGGGCTGGGATTTCCCTGCTTCTGTTCAGTGCCTCCCCCCTTGGCTAGTTTAAATGCTTGCCAATGAAGCATTTAAACCTATCACCTAGGATCCTGGTTCCCCTCCCAGACAGATGCAAACCATCACACCAGTATAGGCCTGTATCCCTCCAGGTGGACCCAAGTCCCCAATGAAGCCAAATCCCAGAGCTCTGCACCAGTTTTTCAACCAGTCATTGAATCCCATTGTGTGGAGTACCCTAGCCTCACCAATACCAAAGACAGGCAGCTCTTCCGAGAAAGTTACCATGCATGTTACTTGTCTAAGGCCCTGCTCCAACTCTAAAAACTCCTGCTGTACTGCTCTGATCCCATTCCCAGCCAGGTCATTTTTCCTTAGGTGGACAATGACATCCAGCTCCCTCTCCTGTGCAACTTCTCCCATGATCCTGAGGATTTGCTTCCCATCCCTCCAAGCCATGGTGCCAGGCAGGCACCTTGCCTTCCTCTCCCCCTCTCCCCCAGTTCTACCCCCTAATGACTGAGTCCCCCACCAGAAGTTATTTCCTTCCCCTGTGGGGTCCTGTGTGACCCTCCTGTGGGTCTCCTTTGTGGAGGTTTCCAGCATCCTCCTTGGTCTTCACTGTGAGTGCCTCCATAGAGGAACCATGGTCTGCCAGAATGGTGAATGAGTTGTGGAGAGGCACAATTGGAGGACTGCATCACTGTTCCACAACCCTCACCTTCCCTGAGCTCACCGTGGTCCAACCACTCATCTTTCTTGGCAACCTCTGAGGCAGTAGTGGTGGCCTAGGTGGTCCTTGGGTGGGGAAGAAGGTTTCCCGAATCCTCACCAGGTCAGCATGGAGATGGGCATCCTTCTCCCTCACAGCAGAGTGGTACCTGCAAATAGGGCAGTAATGCAGCCTCCAGAATGTCTTCTGGAAGACTGATGCTCCACAGCCAGTACATTACACCACTCCCTACATATCTGTCTCCCTTCCTGTTTAAGATTTTTTGTTGTTGTTTAGTTTGTGCAAGTGTAAGAGGGTGTTTACCCCCTAGACAGTGTGCTGTGCTGTTAAGGATATGAACAGGTGTATGGCCTTTGCACTTTTGGGGAAGTGATGTCAGCACCCCTGATATAAAGGAAATTATGTACTTGGGGCAGGTGGGATGAGGGAGGTAGGTGGGTGGGTGAGAAGCCCATGCCTCCAGAAACAATCAACTACGACTCTGACCCACCACCCCGGTGACTGCCTTCCTTCCTTTCAGACACCTATTTCACAGAGTTTAAGTAACAGGTCTAGTCACAAATGACTGCAAATATTCTCCTAGCTAGATTTCCTCTCTGGCAAAAACAAAGTTACACTAAGTAAAGTCAACCCCAAAAACAGAGAATCAAAACGCTGACTTCTGCTTACTTACACAGGCCCCAAAATTAAGAATTCAAATTAGTGTACTCTATTAAATCACCTCCTTGCTTTAAGGAAGCTGTTGGCTGCTCTCTGTCTCAGCTACAGCAGACAGAGTCCTCAAACAACTCCTGTTTTGAATCCACAAGCTAAGCTCTAAAGCAAGCTTCTTAAGTTCGCTGATGACAATAAGACGACCAGGGTGATGAAGTCCCCTGAAGATGGTGACAAACTTTAGGATGCTCTGTACAAGCTATGTGACTGATCAGACTCCTGGAGCCTCCAATTTAATGTAGCCAAATGATAGGTGTTACACTTAGGGAGGAAAAACTGAGGAAGGATCAACACACTGTGTGGGGCTCATCTATCTGAAGTGGAAGAGGAAAAACACCTGGGGTCATAAGAGACAAGGGGCTGAACTAGGACAAACAGTGTGCAGCTGCCTTCAAGAGGATCAACAGAATGTTGGAGCACATTGAAGGGGGGGTAACCAGCAGAGCAGGGGACTTAATCATGCCACTTTATATAGTCTTTTATCAGGCCCCACTTAGAGACCTGCATGCAGTTCTGGGCTTTTCAAAACAAAAATGACATTGAAGCAGTTAGTGAACACAAAACTACCAAAAAGACTGAGGGTACTGGGGCAAAAATTATGAGAATAGGCTAGAGGCCCTTAACATGTTCATGCTAGAGAAAAGAAGGCTGGGAGAGAACATGATCTCAGGCTTCCATATACTCAAGGGTGTTGAAAAGATTGAACATACAAAGATGTTTGATCTGGTATCCTCCAGTAGGACACAAAGATGCATCCTAAAGACAAGCGGTGGTAAATTCAGGGGTGACATTAGGAGAGCAAACTCCGGTGGGCAAGCACCAGGATATAGAACCACAGTACTCCATGTAAATACAGAACTAGGAAACAATAATAAACCACTGAGCACCCTGCAGGGTGCTTAGTGGTTTATTACTTTTTCATAACACAAGGAGGCCCTTTTCTCACAAAGAATGGTGAACCGTGAAAACATCAAGGCTTCCAAGGTAAGCCTGGAAAAATCTTTGCTTACCTTTGGAATCAACCGGCACCCTGTGAAGTAGAGAGGATATGGAATCCCTATGAATCAGTATGTGCACAGAATTCTCTCTTTTCATCGTTGCTTGTAAAGCAGGAAGAATGGACACGATGGACCTAGTGTCCCTTCCGGCCTTAAATTATTAGGTTACTGTGTTACTACTATACCTTGTGAACAGCTTGTTGGCAAAAAGAACTGCTATCCCCTCCATAACTTGGGAGAACATTTTATTACCAACCAATGAGTGGAGTTTGGTATTTCAAACATTGATGTTGCCAGCATGATTTATCTTACACTAAATAGAATCTGAATTTGTCAACAGGAAAGGATTGCTTGGCCCACCAAATCTGCCCAAGTCTGCCATGAAGTACTCTGGAAAATATTTAAATACTGGAACATTACAGCCTGTCTGATAGATTGACATGAATGAACTCATTACCTGATAACAAAACCCAAACTGAGATAATGTTTGTAATAACAAGCTGTGCTCTTCCAAATCAAAACCCATAGACAGCTATTTAAATTCACACCAAAAAAATATATATATCTTTTATTATGGCTACTGAATTATGAAATTCGGGTAACAATGTTTGTGTTGAGAATTGTGATCCAAAATCCGATTGACAGAGAACATTTGTCATATCTGAAGTAAGACAATAGTTGGTTATATATAGTTTTCTCAAATGCCTTTCCTAGAATGGAAAATAAACAGGACTGTTGGTCCCCCTTTCAGAAGTATCATCGCCTTTAAAAAGTTAAAGTGTTTTTTTGGCCACTTTCCAAACTTTAATGTAAAATACCTGTATTAAGTGACACATTAAATAGTTCCATGATAGGCTGTATAATTATACCTGCAGCATGTTTTAGCAAGCTGATGTCCACATTATCTGGGTTAGTGGCTTTAGCAGCAGTCAGAGAGTTCAGTCATTTTAAAACTTTTGCTTTAGTCCAAGATAAAAAAAGTTGATCCTTGGGACCTGCCTCTTATTAAATACAGATACCTTGCTTCGGATACGAAGCTGCCTGACCGTTGAGAGCTTTAAGTCAGAACTTAAAACTTATTTATTTCAAATAGCTTATGGGTAGTGACTCGTTGTATTTTATTGTAATTATATTGTTATTTCTGTTGTTGTTTATATGTATGAAATTTGTATGTATTTAAATTGTTCTATTTGTACAGCGCTTTGATATCGAAAAGTGCTTAAAAATAAATTTTTACTTACTTAAAAAAAAAGTTTTACTTTTAATTCAGTTCAACATTAATATTTATCAGATTATCATGTCACAAGAAGTTAACATGGAGCTTTTGATCCAAATATTCCCTTGAAACAAAATATGTATTTAGTTATTATAATTAACACATTTAAGCATGTGGAGTAAAAACAAATAAAAAACAAAATTGTCCTTGACACTCCAGAAACAAGCCCAGAAAACCCAAGGCTCGATTTATTAATATGTTCTGACCTTACTAGATTTAAAATAGAAGAGAGGAGTGGGTGCGTCAAGTGGCTTACTCTTGTACTAAACATTCTGAGTGGGAGTATTGGAAAGAGAGATATTTTGGTATTAAGAATCTGCTGTATTGACAGAAAAAGTTATTTGAGGCATCTGCAATAGCTGACCTGTCAGAAATCATGTGGCATTTTCAGTGCAGTAGAATCTGCTTTGTATTACGTATTATAAGACTATGCTTCTTTCAGAGTGTTCCAATATCTGCTGAAATGTTATTGTTCTGCTCATATGTCCATAAAATACTTGCACTAGGCCTTGTGAATTAAAGCACCTGAAACATCTCTAGAAAAACTTTTAAAAACATAATATGTAAACACACTTTTCATTTTATTCAAGTGTTTGTACTCTTCCTCTGATCAGCCCCCTTCTGGTCTACTCCCCCACCAGACCTATGCTTACCCCACCTCTGTCCCCATGGCTTGCCCTATGGTGGAGTATTCAGGGCTCTAGAAACATAGAAACATAGACTTTGATGGCAGATAAGGACCATTGGCCCACCTAGACTGCCCATTTCCCTACCTACAGGATAAGCTACAGATCCTAGTTAACCACAGCCTATTTCTTCCTACCCCCCACAAAAATTGCCTTATGTCTGTCCCATACATTCTTGAATTCTCCCACAGTTTTAGATCCCACAACCTCCTCAGGAAGGCTGTTCCATGCGTCCGCCACTCTGTGAAAAAATACTTCCTCACATTGCCCCTGAACTGCTCCCCCATCTTCAAACTGTGTCCCCTTGTTCTTGCACATCTCTTTTTCTGAAAGATGCTACCCTCTTGGACTTTGTTGATTCCACTGAGGTACTTAAAAGTTTCTATCATGTCCCTCCATCCCTCCTTTCCTCAAAGGTATTAAGCTCCTTTAGTCTCTCCTCGTATGGCTTCTCTTGCAGACCCTGCACCATTTTAGTTGCCCTCCTCTGGACTGTCTCTATCCTGTTTATGTTCTTGCAGAGATGGGGTCTCCAGAACTGGATGCAGTACTCCAAAGGGGGTCTCACCAACTGTCTGTACAGAGGGATAACAACTTCCTGTTTTCTGCTGTCGATGCCTCTCCCTATATATTCCAGTATCCCCCCAGCCCTTCCTACCTCCTTCTCACATAGCTTGCTAACCTTAAGGTCATCTGATATGATTACCCCAGGTCCCTTTCCATTTTTGTTGTTGTTACTATCTCCCCCTCCATTGTGTAATCTTCCCCTGGGTTTTTGTTTCCCAGGTGCATTATTTTGCACTTCTTTGCATTGAATCCAAGTTGCCATACTTCAGACCATTCCTCCAACCTTGCCAAGTCCCTTCTCATCCTTTCCACGCCTCCTTGTGTATCAACCCTGTTGCATATCTTTGTGTCATCTGCAAAGAGGCATATTTTTCCTTCCAGTCCCTCTGCAATGTCACTTATAAAGGCATTAAAAAGGACAGGACCCAGTACTGGACCCTGCAGTACCCCACTAGTAACTCCTCTTTCTTCAGAGTGGACTCCATTTACAATTACCTTCTGTGTCCTGTTGTCCAGCCAATGTTTTACCCAGGCTACCACCCTGGGACCCACTCCCAGGCTAGTTAATTTGACTATTAATCTTTTGTGTGGGACTGTGTCAAATGCCTTGCTAAAGTCTAGGTAGGCCATGTCCACAGCCCCTCCCTGGTCTACTACTTTGGTCAGCCAGTCAAAGAAATCAATTAGATTCATCTGACATGACCTTCCCACTGTGAACTCATGCTGACTTGGGTCCTGTGCCCCACTGGCCTCTAGATACTCAACAGTTCTTTCCTTCAGAAGTGATTCCATCACTTTCCCTAACACAGAGGTCAAACTGACAGGTCTGTAATTTCCTGTCTCAGTCTTGGTCCCACTTTTGTGAAGGGGAATCACATCCACCTTCCTCCAGTCCTCAGGTACCACACCATCCTCCCATGATTTGTTAAAAAGGGTAGTCAGTGGTTTCACTAGTTCTCCCCTTAATTCTTTTAGAATTCTGGGGTGAATTCCATCAGGCCCCATTGCTTTGTCCACCTTGAATTTTAAGAGTTCTTTCAGAACCCTTTCTTCTGTGAAAGGACTAGGATCGACCCCCCTATCCAGAGTGCTTCTGTTAATTGGATTAAGCACCTCCCCCTCCTCCTCTTTTGTGACTACTGAGCAGAAATATTCGTTCAGTATCCCTGCTTTTTCACTGTCCCTCTCTGCCCACCCACCATTCATTCTATTCAGCCTCACTATCCCTTCTTTTGTCTTTCTACGCTCCCTGATGTACCTATAAAAGGTTTTATCCCCCTTCTTAACCGAGTTGGCTATCTTTTTCTCAGTTTGGGCCTTTGCTATTCTGACTTCCCTCCCTGATTCCTTCTGCCTTAACTGGTACAGCTCCCTGTCCTGCTCCTTCTGTGTTTCCTTATACTTCCTGAATGCTATCTTTTTCTCCCAGACCTTCCCCGCCACCTCTTTTGAGAACCATAGTGGCTTTTTCTTTTGTTTTGATTTGTTTATTTGCTTCATACAAAGTCTTGTTGCCTTTGTGATGGCAGTTTTGATGTGTCCCTATTGTTGCTCCACCCCTCCTTCTAGCCTGTTTGCTAGTGCTTTTCTAAGGCACTCTCCCATCTTGCCAAAGTCAGCCCTCCTGAAGTCCAGTACCCTCACTTCTGTATGGCTTGACTCTGAAGCCGAGTTTATTGTAAACCACACTGTTTGGTGGTCACTTGTTCCCAGATGGCTACCCACTTCTAAATCTGAGATCCTCTCACTGTCCCCATTTGAGAGTATGAGGTCTAGGATTGCTCCCTCATGAGTGGGTTCCAAAACTAGCTGTCTGAGGCATGCCCCTGTAGGGCATCAAGAATGGCCCTGCTCTTGGATGTGGCTGTAGCAAATGTGCTCTAGTTGACATCTGGCATATTCAGGTCTCCCATCAACACTATCTCCCTTTTCTCTGCCATCCTAAGAATGCCTTCTATCATATCCTTCTCCATTCCTTCCCCCTGACATGGGGGTCTGTATACAACCCCTGTGTGGATTGTGGTGCCATTTCCAGTCTCTAAGGTGACCCACAGTGCCTCCTCTCCTCCCTGTCTACTCTTTTGTTCAGTTGCTTTTATCCCTTCCCTTACATAGAAAGCTACTCCTCCCTTCATCTCCCTCCCTGTCTCTCCTGTAGGTTGTGTACCCTGGTATGTTAACATCCCAGTCATGGTTCTCTGTGTACCATGTTTCTGTGACTGCTAAGATATCCAGGCATCCCTCTTCCATCAAGGCCACCAGTTCAGGGAGCTTGTTGCCCAGACTATGGGCATTGGTACACATTACCCTCCATTTCCTGATGGCCTTACCCATTTTTGCTCCATCCCTGTCCTTATTGCCTTTGTCACTTTCTCCATTTACCCCAGCCCTTCTCCCTATCGACATCTCTAACTTGGTGTTTACCTCACTTACTACCCTGAATTTTTTGGAAGGGGGCTAGGATTTCCCTGCTCCTTTCCAGTGCCTCCCCCCTTGGCTAGTTTAAATGCTTGCCAATGAAGCATTTAAACCTGTCACCTAGGATCCTGGTTCCTCTCTTGGACAGATGCAGACCATCACGCCAGTATAGATCTGCATCATTCCAGGTGGATCCCCAGTCCCCAATGAGGCCAAATCCTTGAGCTCTGCACTAGTTTTTCAACTACTAATTGAATCCCTTGGTGTGGAGCACCCTGGCCTCACCTACGCCATAGATGGGCAGCACCTCCAAGAAGGTTACTATGCATGCTACTTGTCTAAGGCCCCTCCCCAACTCCACAAACTCTTCCTGCACTGCTCTGATCCCTTTCTTAGCCAAGTCATTTGTCCCTAGGTGGACAATGACATCCAGCTCACTCCCCTATTGTAGAACCCATCCAGGTGTTCTTCCAGGGACCAGGATCCGGTGGAGAAGGGTGCTGTGGTTAATGGTATAGGGTCTGTGACAGGCAGACCTTCATCCAGCTGTGATCTGGGGGGCCCTCCTATGTTTTTTCCTCATCCCCAAGCAGCACATGCAGAATCAGGGCGTGTGCCTCAAGGACACCCAGCATGCTCCTGCTGAAGATCAAGTTCCAGAGTACACCAGCAGGAGAGACTGTGGCAACAGATGCATCACATCTCAAGCCCATGCTGGGACACAGTGCCATTGGCAGTATGTTTCCCCCAGTCTGATTACTCAAGTGCTCACTCTGAATCTTGCTTTGTTGGCAGGGAAGCATGGTGGGCTTCCATTGGGCCATCAGGTGGTCCCATTTACACACCTTCCTGATTACATTTCACTTATTTTTCCTATTTAGCTTCCCCTAGTTCTATATTACTAAATACAGCTGCTTGAAAATAGGATCTGGGTCCCTCATTCTTCATCTGCTCCTTCTGCCTGCCTATACACCATTTTTTTATGAATCAGTCTGTTGCCATGGGAATGATCCTACTGCCACAAGCAGGAGCTAATGACATCACGTCTTGACAAGCAGCAGAAGCAGATAAGTCCAAAGGAAAAGGATCCTGTTTCCATGCAAATGTTTTTAATGATGGCGAATACGGACAGGATAAAAATAAGAAAATAAGAAACATAGGAAATGCAGGTAAAATGAGGTGTGATTTCCAAACATTTACCTAGAAGCATTATGGGGTCTTTAATTTTGCATGCATTCCTTAGCACTTTGAAATATGACCAATTGCTTTGCAGCTCAGAGGTTTAGAACTTGTTCAACACAAGTACTATTGAGGAAAAATACATGTAAATACTGTACTTTTTACAAATATAAATATCACTCTTAAATATTTATATTTGTGCTAGACCACATAAATTATTGTAAGACCTGAGCAGAGGCTCAGTGACACACATACAACTACTACTACTGATCATTCCAGGAATGCATATCTTAAAGAGAAATCTACATTATTTTTTTTATATATTTATTTTTAATTTTTATTTATTTAGTTTTTGTTGACCAGGAAAGAAGGGCTAGACAATTTGGCCTATTGGCAAAAATATGGGACTTCAGAGAAGTTGACTTTGATAAGATGGCCAACAGAGTTAAGCTAGCCCTGGCAAAAAGAAACACAGGTGAGGGAGTACAGGCAAAGTGGGCAAGCATTACGGATGCAATACTTGAAGCAACATCCCTTTGTGTTAGACAGAAAAGGAAGTGCAAAAGAAGAAGGAAACCACTTTGGTTCTCAAATACAGTAGTAGAAAAGGTCGGAGCCAAAAGGCTTGCCTTCAGGAAATATAAAAGAACACAGTGGGATGAAGATAGGGAGGCATACCAAACTGCCCTAAAGGAAGCAGGGAAGGCAGTAAGGCAGGCAAAGTTCTAAACTGAGGAAACACTAGCACGAACAGTAAAAGAAGGTGACAAGACTTTCTATAGATACATTAGTGAAAGGAGAAAGTCCAGAGGGGGTACTGCTAAGCTCAAAGGAGAAAAGGGGTCATGTGAGGAGGAGGACCCTGTAAAAACATCTATCCTAAATAGATACTTTTGCTCAGTATTTACTGAAGAGAAGGTAGGGCAGGGCCAACAGCTCAGCACCATGGACACGTGGGGAGGGAGGTGAGCACTACTCCCTTCACAAAAGAAAGGGTCCTACAAGAGCTCGCTAAGTTCAGGGTGGACAAGGCATTGTGACATGATGGCATACATCCCAGGGTACTTAAGGAGCTAAGGGTGGAACTAGCAGAGCCATTAGCAGAACCCCTTGGGGAGGGAAATGCTACAAGTCTCGATGACTGAGAGGGACCTGGGGGTGGTGGTGGATGTCAAGATGAACAACTCGGAGACTTGTAGGAGGGCAGCAGCCAAGGCCAACAGGATGCTGGGATGCATCGCTAGGGGATCACCTCCAGAGGAAGGGAAGTGATACTCCTCTGTATAACTGCTTAGTGAAGCCGCACCTCAAGTACTGCATGCAGTTTTGGAGGCCACACTTAAAGAGGAACATTAAACTCCTGGAGAGGGTCCAGAGGAGGGCAACCAAATGATTTGGGGCCTGGGGACAGGACCTATGGGGAGAGGCTTGAAGAGCTAAATATGTACACATTGGAAGAGAGAAGGACCAGGGAACATGATAGAGGTCTTCAGGTACATGAAGGGGGTAAATAGGGGAGGAGCAGTCAGGGTGCTTCGAAGGAAGGAGGAGGGGGCAACTAGAGGGCATGGGTGGAAGCTGGAGGGGGAAAATTCAGGGGAGAAAGGAGGAGGTGCTACTTCACTGACAGGGTGGTGGAGCTATGGAATGCACTGCCCAGGGTGCTGGTGGAGGCAGATATGGTGGAGGGGTTCAAGAGAGGGTGGGACAGGTACAGGGGAAGGGTTCTGGAAGCAAAATCCAATGCAGTGAGAATATCTGGAACTTGGAAGGGAGAAGCCAGAGAAGGCGGGGGGGCAGCAAGGTCAGCTCCCAGGGTGAGGGCTGACCAAACGAGCAGACGTGAAAGACCGTTAGGACTATTCTGCTGGCATTTTAGTATGTTAGTATGTAACTGTTTAGTGAGTCTCTGAGTACAGGAGAGGTCCCAGAAGACTGGAGAAGGGCTCATGTGATCCCGCTCCACAAGAGTGGTAGCAGGGAGGAGGCAGAGAACTACAGAACAGTCAGTTTTACCTCAGTAGTGGGCAAGATTATGGAGACACTCCTTAAGGAAAGGATAGTGCAATACCTGGAATCCATAGGGGCACAGGATCCAAGACAGCATGAGTTTACAAAAGAAAGGTCCTGTCAAACTAATCTCATATATTTCTTTGACTGGGTAACCAGAGTGGTGGACCAAGGGGAGCAGTTGATGCCACCTACCTTGACTTCAGCAAAGCTTTTGACACTGTTCCACATAGAAGATTGATAAATAAGCTGGGTAGACTCAGGGTGGGTCAGAAGTTGGTCAACTGGGTGACAAACTGGTTGACAGGCAGAAACAGAGAGTGGTGGTAAATGGTATACAGTCAGAAGAGATGCAAGTCACAAGTGGTGTACCTCAGGGATCAGTCCTGGTGCCAGTCCTCTTCAATATCTTCATTAGTGACATTGCAGATGGACTAGAGGGTAAAGCTTGTCTGTTTGCAGATGACACCAAGATCTGCAACAGAGTAGATGATCCAGATGGGGTGGCAGAATGAGAAGAGATCTGGATAAACTAGCAAAATGGTCAGAAGAGTGGCAACTGGGATTTAATGCAAAGAAGTGCAAGATCATGCACATAGGGAAAAGAAAGCCTAAAGCCAACTATAGGCTGGGAGGGGAGTTGCTGGCAGTCACAAAGGAAGAAAGAGATGGGCATCATCATCACCACTGATGACCTGAAATCATCCAAGCAGACCTCTAAAGCAGTAGGTAAGGTTAGGGGGATGTTAGGGTGTATTAGTAGGGGTATCACAAGTCATAAGAGGGAGGTAAAATTCCCTCTTTACAAGACACTGATTAGGCCCCATCTGGAGTACTGTGTGCAGTACTGGAGGCCACACCTTCACAAGGACATTAACCACATTGAGGCAGTCCAGAGAAGGGCAACCAAAATGTTGCAGGGACTGCTTCAGAAGACATATGAGGACAGATTAACAGAGCTCAATATGTATACCCTTGAGCAAAGGAGGAAGAGAGGTGATATGATCGAAACTTTCAAACACCTTAAGGGCATTAACAAGGTGAAAGAGTCTAACATGTTTAAATATAAGAAAAATAGCAGGGCAAGAGGACACAGCATGAGATTAGAGGGAGGCCGATTAAGGGGGAATGTGAGGAAATTATTTTTCACAGAAAGGGTGGTAGATGCATGGAATGGCCTACCTTAGGAAGTGGTGGCTATCAATACAGTGCAGGGCTTCAACCAGCCATGGGATAGGCATAACAGAGCAATACAGATGAGTATGAATAGATAGGCCACTGACAGAGCAAAGGCCAATGGCACATTTATAAGGTAGAAAAAGAAATGGGCAGACTGGATGGGTCTTGCGGTCCTTATCTGCCATCAACTTCTATGTTTCTATGTATTTTCAGCCTCCTCCCAGTGGAGAGGGCATACCATTGGAAACCAATTGAAATTAAACCATATTAAACTGGTGGTAGTATTTTTAGGACATGGGGGATATTTGGCCAGGACACCGGGGAAATTCTCCTACTCTGCTGCTGCATTGCTGCCAGTAGGGGGACAGGCCATTGCCAAGATGGCCACTCGAAGTGGACTATCGCAGGAGGAGGACGTCTGCAAAATGGGAGAGCTAGCCTCAGCTCCCGCTCTGGGCAACATGGAGGCTCCAGCCTTTGTTATGGCTGAAATTGATTCAGATATGGAATTTCACTACGCTGTAGTGCACTGGGAAGACTCGGTGCAAACAGCAAAAAATCAAGTAAACGCTTCTCTTTTGCTATATGGAACAGTAATGCCTGATGTGGAAATTAATATACATGGAACAGACTCAGCACTGAATAAAGAAATTGTGGACTTACAACAGCACAGAGGTAGTCCGAGCCGCGAGAGTAACACTGCTGCCTTAACTGCTTTCATTGAAGAGATAGCTCCCTCGGGAGGTCCTGAGGGGTGCGATAGTGTAATACTGTCGGAAAACGCAACGAGGGAACAAGCAAACCTAAAAGAGCGTGGTGTTTCGAGTACAGCGGCTCTGAAGCAGGAGAATTCAAGGCATACAGGTACAGTGACTTCCTTTTATGTTAAAACGGGCTTGTTGGAGCTAGAAAAGAAAGAAACAGCCCACACATCAGAGACTACATCGCAGCAGTACACAGTTTCACAGCCTTGCTCTGTGCCTCCCATTCACAGTGAATCCTGCAGTGACAGCTGTGCTAGGAGCATTGACAAATCCCTGCTAGACCTCAGAAGTGCTGTAGGTCCCGTAGGGCATAGCTCCGCACCGTATAACTCCGATTTAAACCCTAGGATGACTATGGGGTTTCCGGCTCCTTTACAGGCTGGCAATCTTATCGCAGGGGAAAGCAAGTGCCTACAGCCTGGTTCTGCCTCTGATAACACAATTCGGGAAGATATTGTAAACGCACGCCAAAGCACTGTTTCTTTAAAAATTCCGGCTACTACTTTTGCTCAGAATGAGGCTGCTCCCTTGAACAAAATTGCCGGTTTTGTGTTTAAAAGCAATATTCAGGAAGAATCATCAGCCCTAACTGAGGTGATTTATCAATCCTCAGATAGCTCACAAATGGGGGTTACAGAATTTTATTTTCCCAGTAAAACTGCTCCAGAACAGATATCTACAATTGACACTCACTCCCGGGGGGCCGAACCTCCTCACTTTCAGGAGGATAGTCCTCGGGCATCCTGGTCTCCTCATAAAGCTCTGCGGGAGGCAGGCTGGAAGCAGGTGGAAACGGGCATGTGGAAGCCTGACCCAGCATGGGATACTGATTTAACTTTTTCACAACACTCTCCAGAGTGGAAACCAGCTATTCAGCAGCTAGAGGAGAAGAATAACTTGAACAATAAAAAGGTTGTAACTGAGGGTTTACGGCTTCCCTTGGAAACTTTGGGGCCAGACAAACAAACACCCTTAACTTTGTTACCACATTCGAACCTGGAAAAACAATCACAGGAGATTTTATATGAGGGACAAAATCCACTAATATTACAACCCCCCCCAACCCAGAAGCCTTTGATGTCAGAACTTTTCTCTAATTCAAAAAGGGAAGCAGCACCCAGACGAAATGCTGTGTGGCTGCGTTATAAAGGAGGGTTGGAGGTCAGACCAGACAGGCACTACGTTGGGAAAACACTGCTGAAGGACTCATTGCATTTTACTCCTCACAATGTTTATGCCTTTATGAATATTTCGGGGGAGGACAATTTTGATATCAGTTTTCGAACACAACATGCCTTAGATCTATTTTGGGATAGGTATGGTCAGGTTAAGTTCTCTCCTGTGTGGACCCCTTTTTTGTCATTCCTTTATCTAAACCTTTGATTAAATTTGTCACAGTCATGTTTCGGAATGAAGGGGTCCGCGTGGAGGACATCACCTTTTGGTTAACCCAAAAATGTGAGGTTCTGAGTGAGCCGGAACCCATTTTGGATTCGGAACAATTTTGGACAGGGGGCTGGAAGTACAAAATTAAATTAAGGCAATCGGAGGCAGGGATTGAGCACATTCCTAACTCCTTTTTGCTGGGAAGGGATAGGGGTGTGTGTTTCTATAGCGGGCAACCCGAGCATGTTACAAGTGTGGCGCCAGGACACATCTCTCAAGTGTATGTGATCAACCATACTGTGACAATTGTGGGGAAGTAGGGCATTTAACCATGTTCTGTAATAGTCAGTCTCGATGTGACCTGTGTGAAGCAAAAAGTCATGTGTTTAAGGTATGCCCTTGGCCGGCCAAAAACAAATCCTCCTGTTTTAATTCCGATTTTCTCATTCAGAAAGCTCAGGAAGCTGTAGTTCTTCCACCCCTCCCTCCCTCACGTCCCCCTCCTCTTTCTTCTAGTATCCAGCCAATACATCTTCCAGTTAGAAAACAAAATGGAATAGAAGGGGAGGTAAAAGACAAGGTCCTGGCTAACAGTAAGCTTTTAACGGTAACTGATAAGGATGGGCAAGGATTTGCTCCAGGCTTGGTTACACCTTCAAAGGTTAGCATGGGCCCCCCTGATCCTTTACAATTTCCCCCGTATGCTATACGGAAGAGGTCTCGGAGGTTGCAGGTAACGACTCTAAAGTGCTTGGCCCTGAGACAGTTTTGCCCAAAAGAAGATCCTCTATGAACTTGCATCCCAAACACCCCCCCCGGTGGCTTTGATTGAAACGAGTAATTCTTATGCTGCCCTTTTTGCCCCATGGGGGGATACAGAGCGTGATTTGGGGGACTCAGATTCTCAAAAATCCTCCCTATCGACTAGGTCACAGCCAGTGGATAACTACAAAGAGAAAAAAAAGAAAAAGAGGAAAAAATAAAGGTTCTTTGTTTTTAATATAAACAGGTATGTGGTTGGTTTGAGTTTGTTGAATGCGACTAAGAGACAAGCCCTTTTTCATTGTATTCATGACCAACATTTTTCTGTATGTTTTGTACAGGAAACATGGATGCATTCCATAGATCAGCTTGCATCTTTCAAAAGGGATTGGGTGTGGGGCCCTTCTTTTTGGTCATTTGGTGAGGATACCGCAGATGGCATAGGCATTGTGTTTAACTCATATTCTTTTCAGCTGCATAATTTGATTGACCTTATACCAAGAAGGGTATTGATAGTGGATGGGAAATGGCAAGGCTTATGTTTTCAGTTTATCAACATCTATAACCCTTAAACAAAAGCGGGCAGAGTAAATTGCCTAAAAGCTATTCAACCTTTTTTGTTAATGACGGTCAGCGTATTGTGGGGAGGAGACTTTAATTGCACCATTCAGGACTCCTTACAAAACAAGAAACTATATTGTGATTCTAACGCATTGGGTAAAATCATCAAAGTTGCTGGTCTACTGAATTGTAATATCTACCTACCTGCAGGACCTAGATTCTCTTTTAAGAAGGGAAAAAGTTTCACCTTGATTGATTACATGCTAGTCTCACCGAATATGCAAGTGGAATCTTTTAAAATGTTTCCATGTGAATTCTCAGACCATTCTTTTTTGCACTGTAATTTTCGGCTTGCAGGCATACAAGAATACAGGCAAATTAGGTGGAAACTTAATAATTCCGCGTTAGAATTACCTTATATACAATCTAGGGTTAAATACCTTTTAAAAGCAAGGTTATCAGTGGCCTTTTTGTATTCGGATTTGGGGGATTGGTGGTTAGAGACAAAGGCAGACTTAAGGAATTGGTTTAAGAAACAAGGAGTTAGAACAAAAAATTATAAATGTATGCATTATTTGGGTCTTAGGCAACAATTGCAGAGACTCACAACCATAGTTTATACCTCTAGGTTAGATTACTCTGATCAAATTACTATACTAAAAGAGAAAATGAGAGTTGTTCAATATAATAGAGGTAAAACTATGCAAGCCGTTCTTACTAATGGTATTAAAAAATCACCTATTGGTGATCCTTTTGAGATGTGCAAGCATCTAAGGGATTCCTGGAATATGGATGTGCTACAGAAATCAGACAATACATTGGCTACCTCTGTTGCACAACTTCGAGAGGTAATAGTGGAGCATTTTCGGTCTCTTGAACCCTCTGTTTTAATTTCTAACACATCTATGCTCTCCTATTTGAGTACGATTGCAGTCCCTGCTAAAGTAACAGAAGCCTCAGAGCTGTGGGGTCCAATTTCTCAAACGGAAATTTTAAGAACAATTGGGAAACTGAAATTAAACATTTCCCCCGGAATGGATGGCTTTTCTAATAATTTGTACAAAGGTTTTGCAGAACAATTGAGCCAATGTTTGTATATTTTATTTCAGTATTTTTTGAAGAACGTTGCTATTTTTCCCTCTTTTTCTGAAGGGTTGTTAATCTATATATTTAAATCTGGGGACAGACACAATATTGCTAATTGGCGGCCAATTACCCTTTTAAACTCAGATTATAAAATCTTTACCAGTATATTGAACAATCGGTTGAAAAACTATGCTAGATGGGTCATTTCACCTTACCAGTTCAGCGGCCTACCTGATAGACGGGTTCAATCAGCTCTTATGTTGATACGAGATGTCATTGAACATCTCACCGACATAGGTGTGACAAATAGTTTGATAGCAGCAGATTTAGATAAAGCCTTTGACAGAGTGTATTTGCCCTTTCTTTCTTTAACTCTAGTACATTATGGGGTTCCTTCACAAATGGTGAAGATGATAGAGAGGTTATATGACAACTATGTGGTGTTTCCGTTTTTGAAAGGTTGTAAGGCAGAAGGTTTTCAATTATATACCGGAGTTCGCCTGGGGTGTCCTCTTAGTCCTCTTCTTTATAATTTTGCATTAGATCCCCTATTGCAAACCTTAATTTCCTCACAGAAATGGAAGGGTATTTCAGATAATGCACTTATTGATTCCCATTTATTGGTACAAGCCTATGCAGATGATTTAGTATTATATTTCGAAGACATGGCTTCTGTATCCAGCTTCGTGATGGCTTTTGATGCCTTCTCTAAGGTCTCAAATGCAAAATTAAATTTACATAAGACTAAGGGATTATTCATTGGAGCAATAGGCTCTGAGGAGGTGTGGCAGGAAGGCATCCACTTTTCTAGAAATCCACTTAAAATTTTGGGGATTAAGTTTGGTCCCCAAAATATGCCAATAGAAAACTGGGAATCTGCTCTTCAAATGGTAGAGTTAAAGGTGAACAGATGGAAACAGTGGAAGTTGTCAAAATTAAAACGTGTACAGGTGATCAAACAGTTTCTTATTCCTGGTGTGCAGTATGTGGCTATGATTTTTCCACTTCTGGTCCCTCTGGAGACTAGAATGTACAGTTTATTTTTCCAGATGCTTTGGGGACACTGGTTAAATCCTGTGAAGCGGGATTATACGTATTTGCAAAAGAATTTGGGAGGTCTGGGAATGATAGACCCAGTAGTTTTTGTGCATTCTTTATTTATTATAAGTTCAGTGAAAGGTGGATTAGTAGCTGAATTAAGGGCAGAAGATTCCTGGAATTTAAGGTCAATGGGTAAATATTTTAAGAATTGGCACAATTTTGCCCCAAAATTAAATTGTCATATTTATCTCCCGCTGTATTTTAGATCCGCAGCACAAAAATTATCTAAGTGGAAAATTCAGAAGCATACAATTCTGAGTAACGGTATGAAGGGATTTTATCAATATTTGATGTCACAGTTACTTCCCTCTGAGCCTTGTTTTAAGAATTGCCCTTCGGCTCTAAACTCTATAGTACTGGCTCAGTTAAACAATCTTAGGTTGCCTCAAAATCAATGGGAAACTCAGTGGTTAATCTTTTATGGCTGCCTGAATGTTCAGGGCAACGCTAAGTACAAGGCATTAGAAGAAAGAAAGTGCCCATATTTAGACTGTATAAATGTGGAAGAGTCGATGGAACATTTTTTTCTTAGATGTTCTTATGCCAAGGGTTTATGGGCTTATTTAGTGAATTTGTGGGGTTTCAAGTGGTTAAATTGTATGTCATATGAAATTTTAATTCTAGGATGTTATCCGGTTAACCTGTCAGGTTTTCATGAAGGGACACTATCTTTATTTCTGTGTTGTTTAAGATATTACTTATGGCAAACTCGATGCCAATGGATCATTTATCAAAGGAAAATGCCCTACTCCTGTGTTAGTATTTTGATTGTAAAGGAACTCTTAAGAATTTATTCTCAGGATGTACTAAGAGTAACTTCGGCGACACTACTTAAATGGTGGAAAGGATTTCTCCATTTTATTAAGTTTAAATAAGGTGATATTAATCATTATTTCTTACAGTAGTTGTTATTCCTTGCTTATTTTATATAATTTGCCTCTGGTTATTTTTCCTTTTCTATGATTAGTTATCACATGTGCAGTAGGTTTTCTTTTTCTATTTCTGTTCATTATTTGTAGCTATTTACACTGTTTATCTATAGTTTTGTTTGTACGGATGATGCTTTCATGAAGTTGTTTTTCTATGTTAATTATTTCAATAAAAACTCCCCTACTCTTCGGTAGGGGGCCCTGTGGCTGTGTGGTGTGTCATTTGATGGCTGACACTGGTGGAGAGTGGTTGGAGCCTGACCCATTGGTGACTATGGGAGTGATTGTACAGAAGTCTGGGGAGTCTGGAATAGCTGAAGCGGCCACTGGGATGCACCCTTTGGGTGGCCAACGTATCACCCAAAGTGGCAGTTCCGTCCCCACTGCAGTGGATACTTTGAGCCTGGAACAGAAGAAATTATGTCTAGAGGTGGAATTGCAAAAAAATTACTGCCCTGTTGAATACCAATGCCTCGTAGAAGGAGGAGGATCATAAACGGAAGCGCTCTGTCACCTCTCCCTTACCTGAAGGTGCCTTGGGGCCCACTAAACTTCTGGCAGCTTCGGTCAGCCTGGATGCACCTGCTGAGCTGGATGGTAAAACCTAACATCGGGACTGGAGTGAAGGGGATGACGCGGTGTGGTCACCACAATGCGCGTTGTCTTCAGCTGGCTGGATATCTTCACCACATAGCGTCTGGGAAGCAGATCCTCAGTTTCCACTACCTGGTTCAGGCTCAGCTTTGCTGGTCATTCTCACATCTTCTATTTCTTTACCCATGGAGGATTCCGGAGCTCTGCCTGGGCCTACAGGTAATATTTCACATTCTAGGGAATCAGGGCATTCTGTTGCTGCTGAGGGCAAGACAGGGCCACAGTCCACAGTAACGTTGGAAGAACCCCCTTCCAGTGATGGAACTTCTGCAGTGCCTGATCCCCCAACCTATGCTAGCCATTTCCACAAGCCTGTGGAGTTGGCAAAACGACGGAATGCCATCCGTCTTCGTTTTGTGAGCAATCGGGATTCAATCCCTGATCGTTTCCATGTGGGTAAAATTTTATTGAAACAGTCCTTAGGCTTTTCTCCATTGGAGGTTTATGCCCTGATCCATGCGCAAGGGGAGTGTACTTTTGATGTCAGCTTTAGGACCCCTGCATTATTGGAACATTTTTGGTGTTGTTATGCTACTTTGAAAATGAATCCTCTTTGGGTGGACTTTGTTGTGATCCCCTTAACTAAGCAGCCTTTTCAGGTAATCACTGTCCTTTTTCGGAATGAGGGAGTGAATATCACTGACATAGTGTATTGGCTGGAGAAGAGATGTACTATCCAGGGCAACCCAGCTCCCATAATGGACAATGAGGGATTTTGGAATGGGGGCTGGAAATTCAAAGTAAAACTGCAGCATTCTGATCAAGATATTGTGTATTTACTTAATTGCTTTTTCATAGGCCGGGATAAAGGGATTTTGTTTTACCCTGGTCAGCCCAGCATGTGTTTTAAGTGTGACCCTTGTAGGCATATTAGCCCGGCTTGTGAAGTTCTTAAATGCACTCATTGTGAGGAATTGGGTCATTCTAGTGCTCATTGTTTCCAGGACCCTAAATGTAACCTCTTTGATGATCTTGGTCATATTTTCACTGACTGCCCCTGGGCTGCTAAAAATACAGAGAATGCGGATTTTGGTGTGCAGGATTATTATATTAGGGAAGCTACTGCTCCTTCCATGCCTCCTGGTCCTAAGCCTTCGTCGGGTCGCCGAGACCAGGGGTTTTTGGATCCTTGCCCTCCCCCATCCCCCCCAGTGGTGTTAGATTTGGCCCTGGTTCCAGGGCTTAGTTCGGCTCTCTCCCGGGTGGATTCAGGCCCCCCACCTCTCCCGCTTGCACAACCACCTTCTGCTCCTGAGTTCTCGGTGGTTCGCAGCCAGACGGGCAGGAGTTCTAAACTCAAGCACCTGAAATTGTTGGTTGCCCCTTTGGAGGATTCTAATCCATATGATGTCCTCAAGGATGTGTCTTCTGATATGGAAGGGGATTTTTCTAACCCTTTGGCCTGTCCGCCCCATACTGCACCATTATCCGACTCTGGGGGGTTGATGGATCATACCCCAGCTCCCAAATCCAGTGGCAGGGTTACCCGGGCCTCGAGTAAAGTTAAGTGGTGAAGTTTTTTTGGTTTCATGGTTTCCCCTTTATATCGTTTCCAACTGGCATCCTTGAATGTTAACAGTATTCAGTCTGAATTTAAGAGATTGGCTACATATGGGCTTTTTTTAAATCTGATTTGGACTGTTTATTCCTCCAGGATGTTTGCCTTCACGCTCTGGTTCTTCTGGAGGCTGCCTATGCTGGCTGGATATGGGGTGCTAGCTACTGGTCACAAGGTATGTATGTTTGTTCTGGTGTGGGGATTTGTTTTTTTATCACCAGTAAAAATTCTCAGACATTTAGACATTTTGGAGGGCAGTGCTTTATTGTTGGACATTTTGTAGAAGGGCCTGCCTTTTCGGCTAGTGAATGTTTATGCCCCTCAACTGAAGCATGACAGGGTCTGACTCTTTCAGGCCATTCAGCCTTTTTTGTTTACCACTATGAATGTTATTTTGGGGGGCGATATTAATTGTTCACTTCTGCTGCCAGGTTTTTTGTCTGCAGTTGAAAAAACAATATTGTGATGTCTCCTGTTTACAAGATGTTATTTCCGATGTAGGATTGACAGATGTTTTTGGTTCACATTTTTCAGTAGCCCCACATACATATTTTTGTGGGCCTCGTTTGTCGAGGATTGATTATTTTTTTGTTTCCCCTTCCCTCCAGATACAAGATGCTCGGCTGGTGGATGTAGCCACCTCTGATCATAGAATGTTGATTCTTCTGGTGGGTAGCCATCCGGAGCAGAGACGTGGCCTGGGTGTTTGGAAATTAAATATGTCTTTGCTGGATCTCCCCCCTGATCAGGAAGGTTTTCATCATGTTTTGGCAGCAAGGAAGTCAGTTTTTTTTCTGTATGAGAATGCTAATGCCTGGTGGGAGGACTCGAAGTTTGAGTTTCATTCCTATTTTCAGTCTGTGGGGAGGCTTAATGGATGGTTTAAGTGTGGCACACTACATTGTTTGCAGTCGGAATTGCATTCTTTAATGACCTGGTATTCTGATGAGGATTTGGACTGTCTTGGTGCCCTTAAAGCTCTTAAGAATAGGGTGGCTAGTCTGCAGAAGGATATGATGCAGGGTATCATGAGACAACAACATTACCAGCT
Source organism: Neoceratodus forsteri (assembly GCA_016271365.2). Lineage (NCBI taxonomy): Eukaryota > Metazoa > Chordata > Ceratodontiformes > Ceratodontidae > Neoceratodus > Neoceratodus forsteri. The sequence continues at coordinate 345,947,245 of JADMNL010000022.1, forward strand.
GTTTGGCAAAAAGCATGATACGGTCCCCTTTGATACATGTGCTCAGGTTCGAGAGAAACGTACCATGCTTTCTTTATGTGTCGCTAGTGGTGTCCCAGTATCTGAGAATTCTGCTATTTTGGCTGAGATACAGTGTTTTTTCCTGGCGGCATTTACTAGTGAGTCTCTGCCACGAGACGACATGAAACATTGGTTGCATGAGTGTTCTTTGCCTAGCCTCTATGAAGATCTGGGTGAGATTTTGGTTGCCCTGCTTTCACTTGCTGAGGTGAGACAAGTTATTTGATCTCTTCCTACTGGTACCTCCCCTGGTTCTGATAGGCTGCCACATGCCATTTATAAAACTATTTGGGACTCGTTGGGAGAAGAATTGGCATTTGTTTTTAATACGGCATTGAACCTCGGTATTTTGCCTGTTAGTATGTATGAGGGACTCCTGGTGCTTTTATTTAAGGATGGTGATAGGGAGGATCTGAAAAATTGGTGACCCTTAACTCTTCTTAATACTGACAGTAAAATCTTGATGAAGGTCCTGGGGAATAAGATGGTGGGAGTGTTAGGCGCTATTGTTCATCCAACTCAATTTAGTGGGGGTCCCCCTAGAAAGATACAGGATGCCTTGATTCTTCTCCGAGAACTCCTTTATAAGGGAAGCACTCAGGAATTACTGAGGCACCTTGTCAGCCTAGATCAGTCCAAGGCTTTTGATCGGGTGGAGTATAATTATTTGTGGGAGGTTTTGCATTGTTACGGGTTTCCTGCTTGGTTTATTTCTTGGTTACAGTGTTGCTATAGTGCTATAAATATTCTGCCTATCATGAATGGTTGGGTGGGTGAAAAGATCCTGGTGGATAGAGGGGTTTGACAAGGTTGACCTCTCAGTACTTTTTTGTATTTATTGTCCCTGGATTCCCTGCTTCATAGGTTGCATAGGCTTGAGGATATAATGGGCCTTTCTGTAGGAAGTTCCGATATTCAGATTAAATCGATTGCCTATGCAGATGATCTCTGTTTAGTTTTGGATGATCATGCCTCTGCCTTTTTGGCCCAGGCCGAACTGAAGGGTTTTTCGGCAGTTACTGGCTCTGTTTTAAATCACGGCAAGTGTTGTATCTTATCGCTCGGTTGTGATGGTTCTGTGTGGTTTCCTATTTGGCAGTTCCCGGTGGTGCTTGGCTATACTCAGCTCCTGGGTATTTATTTTGGTGGCCCTGACCAGCAATTTTATAATTGGGAACTTAAACTTCGTTCTGCTCAACTTTTGGTTGCTACGTGGAACAAGTGGCAGATGTCTAAATGTAAGAGGATTTATATGATTAAATCCCATTTGTTGCAGATTTTTTTATTTCTCTCCGGAGTTTTTCCTCCTCCCCAAGCCTTAGAAACCACCATATATAGTCTCTTTTTTCAGTGCTTGTGGGGGAGTAGACTAAACCTGCTTAGAAGGGGTGTTACCTATTTGCCCCTGGCACAGGGTGGGTTGAGCATGATTAACCCGGTGGGTTTTTTTATGTTACCTTTTTTTTTCATAATATTGTTCCTCTCCTTCGTAATGTTTCTAAACTATGGGGTCCATGGGTATTGGATGAGTTCGGCCCTCTATTGTTGGCGTGGGGCTCCTCTGATTTTATTCTTAAGCAAGTTAAGGTTTCTCTGTTGGCTGCTCATTGGAAGGATGTGGCAGGTAAACTTAAGGTTTGGAAAGTGTCTTGTAGGAAACTTACTATTAGGACTCATAAAGCTGTTTATACTTGGCTTATGGATGCTCATTTCACTGCAGATCCTTGGTTTGCGGAACATCCTCCTTTGGTCCGGGATTCTTTTACCCAGTTCCTCCACAGTCCTCGGATACCGGCTTCTATGTGGGATTTCCTTTGGCTTTGTACACATCAGAAATTGGGGGTTAAAGGGAATTTGATGCATAAAGGTCTTGCTAACCGGACCTGTCCAAGAGACTTTTGTTGCTCTGGGGTTGTGGAAACTATGCATCATTTGTTTTTGGATTGTCCTTTTGCAATCGAATTTTGGGCAATTTTCCATACTTTTTGGCCTTCCAGCCCATTTCAGATTGCAGACCCAGAGGTCTGGGTCAGTGGTATTCTCCCTGGAGCCTAGATGAAGTTTGACTCTTGTACATTGATGTGGTTTATGAGATATGTTAAATTTCAGCTTTGGCAAACTCATTGTGAGTTGACCCTGAGACAGAGATTGTTGCCCTGTGAACGTGTGTTTTCTTTAGTTCACCAGGATATCCTTAGATGGCGTACATTTGAATATGATTCAGCATCGCCTGATCTTTATCAATTGTGGTGGCGGCATATGTCCTGGTTGGATACTGGTTAGAGTATGTTGTCTTCTTATGCTTTGTTCTCCTACATTTTTGTTTGATGTTCCTGTCTGCTGTACTGCTTGTACCAATATTATTTGTGATTTCTGTCATTCTGATTTTGTATGATGTAATACTTTTTTCTGTTTATTGTGTTTTCAGTTTTGCGTAAAAAATTTCCCTGGTCTTTTAGTGGGAAAGGGATGGGAGTCATGTACTGTTACAGATTGCTTATGTATACAGTTCATGTATGCTGCAATGCTTATTTCTGTTTTCTTTTATTATGTTTTTCATGATGCTATACAAATTTGTATGTTTTGTTTTGAGTTTTGAAGAAAAATTCCCCTACTCTTCTAGTGGGGATGGACGGGGTTGTGTACGAATACAAATTATTTCTGTTTGACGTTTATGTCTGTTGTGTTACTTGTTTATGTTTTTTTATTTAAGTTTTTTTTTTATTTCTTTCATTATGATTTTGTATGATGCAATACAATTTTGTACATTTAGTTTTAAGTTTTGAATGAAAAATTCCCCTACTCTTTTAGTAAAGAGGGGGAGGGGATATGTATACAGGATTTAATTTATGTTTGGGATTTAAAGTATGCAGTAATACTTTTGTGATTATGTTTTCTCCCTTTTATGATTTGTATGATGTAATACTGATTTATTGATGTGTTCTTTCAAGTTATGAATAAAAAATTCACCTACTCTGTAGACAGGTGGCACTGTGTCTATGGGGAAAGTCCTAGTAGTATGGAGGAGGATGGTGGAGGTTGATGTGCTGCTAATAGCAAGCCAGTACAGCCAGGAGGGGAGAATGGTATGGCTGGGAGGCACCCTCTGGGTAGCCAGCTTTTCGTACCTCATCCCCTGCTTTCGGAGGCGGTGAACAACGATGGAGATGCCATCAGAAAAAGGGGAACTTCTGATTCCCCCACCATGCCTGAAGTTGGATTCATTGGTAGTCCTGATACAGGTACAAAGCCTGTTGAGGAAGACGAGGATATAGACAGTATTGTTAAAACAAAGCAGGATCTACTAGTTAAAGCAGAAGCGGAATACGGCATTGCCAAACTGCGTGCAGTGGAAGAAAAAAAAAGGAGGAAATGACTCATACAACGATCTCTGTCATCTACCTTGGAGATGTCAGTGAAAGTTTTTGTTGCAGCCTCAGAGCCACAGGATGTTCCTGTCCCCAATTCACCAGTTTTGGAGCAAGAGGACGATGTACGACTGCTGAAGGATCAGCAATGGTCTCCAGAGCAAGCCTTGGAACAGGCTGGCTGGATCCAAAATGAAGCAAGTCAGAGGGTCGCAGATCCCAAAATTTCCACTTCCAGGCTACGGAGTCTCTGGGGGGGGGGGACTCCACTGGTGATAAGGGTGATAAGCTCCTTACCATTGGAGGCAGTCTGGAAAAGCCATTTGCAGGCATTTTACACCCTATACTCCCAACAAACCTGGCAGTGGGACAACCCCCCTCTATGAACCCAGTCACTGAACCAGTGCAGTTAGATGCCAACTCATCTGGCTCTATATCTTTTTCCCCTATTGAGGCCCTCCCACAGCAGGAGATCCCAGAAGCTCCACAGGCAAACAGCTTTCCTCCTAATGTAGATGAGGGGTTTGGTTTACCTCCCGATGCGACCATGGACACAGAATCTTTACCTCCTAATTTGACAGCATCTACATATGCTAGTCTTTTTCAAAAACCTGTCTCCTTGGCTAAACGTTGTAATGCTGTGAGATTATATTTCTTAGGGCCCGTAGACGCTATGCCTGATCGGTTTTATGTGAGAAATGTTTTAATGAAACAAATGCTTGTTTTTTTCTCCTACTGAGGTGTATGCCTTGATACATACCCAAGGGGAGTCTACATATGACATCAGTTTTCATTCTCCTGACATCCTGAATCATTTTTGGATGAAGTATGCTTTACTGAAAACAAACCCTGCATGGGCCCATTTTCAAGCCATACCCCTTACCAAACAATCTTTCAAAGTAATAACAGTTCTTTTCCGGAATGAGGGGGTAAATGTAGAAGATATTACATATTGGCTTGAGAAACGCTGTAAAATCCAGGGTAACCCAGAACCAATTCTGGATTCAGAAGGTTTCTGGAATGGGGATTGGCGGTACAAGGTGACCTTATCACAAAAAGAAGATGGGCTCCAACATCTCCCCAGTTGTTTCTACTTGGACTGGGATAAAGTCTTCATTTTTTTATCCTGGATCACCATGCCATTGTTATAAGTGTGGTTCTAGTAGACATTTAAGCAGAACCGGTGACACACTGAAATGTGCACAGTGTGGAGAACTGGGGTATGTCATGTCCGACTGCCACCATCCTGCTAAATGCAGCCTATGTGAGGATAATCACTCCTTCCTGGACTGCCCCTGGGCATCACATAATACTACTAATGGAGACTTTGTTATCTAGGATTTCTATTTGAACACTGCTACAAAACCAGCTTTGCGACAGCATGGCGTGCCCCCCCTTTTGGCAGAGTACCTCCTGAGGGCCCCTCTGTTCCTTCTTTGGAAGTTCAAACAGTTCCACAGCAAACACCTGGATCTGAGAAAAAAACATTTTCCATCGTATCTTCCGTTGTGGAAGTGCCCTTATAATCGGAGATGGAGTCTACAGAACAAAACTATGGCCTCTACTACAGAGCCTTTCTATCTCCCATTGCAAAACGCTTTCACAACTTTGAAGGGAGAGGATCTGGATGCTGGAACTGAATCAGATTCAACTTCTGTACATTCCTCCCAAGTAGAAGGGGGATCTGACACTAAACATTCTATGGAGAATTTAACTACCATTCCAAAAAATAGATCCAGAATGGGATCCCAAAAATGGGTCAAGAAGAAATCATGAGAATTTCAGTTTATGACAACAGCTTTAAAGTATTTCTCCTAATTTAACTCCTAGCCCTTTTAAACCAGTACGGGTGGGTTGTATGAGATTAAAATAGCCTCTCTGAATACAAACAGCATTCAGTCAGAGAAGAAACAGCTTTTGATTTATGCTCTATTTGAATTTGCTTTCTATGATGTGTTTTTTTTTGCAAGACACTAGGCTGCATACTAGGAAAGAGATGGCTCGAGCCTCCTTGGGGTGGACTTGGGGGGTAGCCCAGTGGTCTATAGGGGATGACCATTGCAGTGGGGTTGGTATATGTGTAAATAATTCCTCTACTAAAATCATACAATCTGTGGATATTTTTCCAGGCCGGGCCCTTATGATAGATGATATCCTTTATGATTTACCTTGTCGATTTATAAACGTGTATGCCCCACAAACAAAGACAGCCAGAATAGAGCTTTTTCAAACCATACAACCATATCTCTTTACTCCTAGATATGTTTTTCTAGGGGGGTGACTTTAATTGTGGGTTGTACCTCAAAGACAGGGTCCCATTGACACGGAAAATATACTGCGACACAAACTGTTTGAATGCCCTGATATCTCAAACTGGGTTAATAGATGCTTGTGTGCATCTGGACAAACCTGATAAAACCTATTTTTGTGGCACCTTGGCCACTAAAATTGATTTCTGGTTCATATCCCCCTCCTTGGGAATCAAACATACTAAAACTCTCCCGGTTGCTCCCTCAGATCATGCTGTAATAGAGATTTCAGTCTCTAACTATGATGGGATGCAGCAAGGTCCAGGTTATTGGCGGTTAAACCTGGAAACGCCTATCTCTACCTATGGTAAAGGAAGGCCTGATTTCATTACTTGAAGCACATAAATCAGTCACATTTTTATACGATACTTCTCAAACATGGTGGGAGGAGACAAAATGTGATATAAAACATTATTTTCAACACATTGGAAGGCTGAATGAGAAATTTAAAAAAGATTTATACCAGGTATATAGGACACAGTTCCAAAACCTAGTGTTTCAGGCTTCTCAGGGTAATGAACAAGTTCTTGCCAAGCTGGCTGAAACTAAAGGAAAAATGAATGATTTACAATATGACTGACTTAAATCCTTGGCACAAGAACGTAAGTTTGGGACCCAGGGGTTGCAGGATTTTATGAATCCATATCATTTTTGTGCCCAACAGTAACACCAGAAATGAAAGTCTACAGTGAAAGATAAGCAGGGTACTACTTTTACCACAAAAACGGATATTTTAAAGGTTGTAGATGACCATGTATATTCACTCTTTAGTGCTCAGGAGTTATCAAATGCTACCTACATGTCATGGTTGGATGGGTGTCACCTACCACAAGCCTTGATTTCAGACAAAAAGGCACTTATTTCACCTCTCACACACTCAGAAATACTGGCCACATTAGCACAAGTTAGGGATGGCTCCGCCCTGGGGACAGATGGGATCCCATATGAACTCTACAACATCATATTACAGTATTTATTACCAGAATTTTTGGAATTATTTCAGGACATTTTATCTTCTGGGAAGTTACCTGACATAATGGAAAAAGGGCTAGTGATTTTTATGTATAAAACTGGGGACAGAGCAGATTTAAATAATTGGCATCCTATTACCCTGCTGAATAATGTCTTTAAACTCCTTACAAAATTATTAAATAATAGACTTCTGCTTTGTGCGACATCTCTCATTCATCCATCCCAAACATGCACTATTCCTGAATGGAGAATAACAGACAGTCTACTCCTACTAAGGGAAATTATGCATCGGGGTGATTCAGGGGAACTCGCAGGTTTCATTCTCAGTTTAGACCAGGCAAAAGCCTTCGACAAAATCTGTCATAAATATCTTTGGGAATGTTTAAAAAGGTATGGGACTCCACCTATTTTCATATCTTGGATACAATCCTGTGATGCAAAAGCTATGGCACAAGCCTATTGTAACTGGTGGAAAGGGAGGAAATATGGGGTGAATCAGGAAGTCAGACAGGGCTGTCCTTTTAGTCCACTGCTCTACCTTTTTAAGCTAGACCCACTATTACGATGAATTAATGATAATTTAGATATCCAGGGGGTTTCTTTTTCTAGCACCACTGAGGAAATTAAAAGCATAGCCTATGCAGATGTTATCTGCTTTATTGTGGGAGATTTAGCCTCTGTTACCTTAGTGGGACATACACTATTGGAATTTACCGAATCAACAGGGGCTCAAGTAAATTTCACAAAAAGCAAGTGCCTTTCTTTTGGTCCTGTACACTTTCTAGAACCCATACTTATTGGAATACCAATGGTTAAAGACACTTGTACAACTTTAGGATTACTTTTCAGTCAGGGAGATTTAGCTTTGCTAAATTGGAATTCTAAACTTGCTATAGCACAAGAGAAGATCACAACTTGGAATAAGTGGAGACTATCAACGCTAAAACGAGTATATTTGGTTAAAACCTTTTTGCTTCCTATATTTCTCTACCTTAGTGCAATTTTTAGCTTGGAAACGAAATTATACAGTTGTTTTTTTCCTGTGTATGGGGCAGCAGACTGAATCCCAATAAGAGGAGTTTATTATTTAGGGACAGACAACATGGAGGGCTTAAAATGGTAAAACCCATTGTATTTTTCTTTACAGTGTTTGTAGGTACTAATCTCAGACCAATGCTGACAGGCCCCAGTAAAAACTGGATCCCATGGGTACAGGACTGTCTTACTGAGATACTTCCTTTTTGGCCATTACATTCCAGTATACCTAAATAAAGATCTTTACAAAATCTTCCTGAGACTTTTAAGTTGTGTTTTGGGAAGATAAAACTCTGGGGCCTTGCACAAGAACATCTTGTGAAATATAACAGGAAAGAACTTTATACCAATCTTATAAATACTTTTTTTCAAGACACAGTACATTTTGATTCAAAACCAATTTTGGAAAAACAATTAATTGTCAAAAGGTTAACATCCCCCCGCATTCCTATACATATGTGGGATGTAAAGTGGCTTTCCTTACATGGGAAGTTAAATGTTAAAGGTAACTTAAAACATAAAAGCATGGAGCATCGTTATTGCCCTAGGGATACGTGTTTGGAAACCATAGAAAGAATGGAACACTTATTTTTGTTTTGTCCCTTTGTCCAGAAATTTTTGAACTTTTTACGGATTAAATGGCCCACATCGCTCTTTTACAATTTAACCCTAGATATTTTAAATTTAGGAATACTGTCCTTTTTATGGAGCAAGCATGCCAGAGTTACACTCTGGCTGTTTTTAGTTTGCCTCAAATTTTACATCTGGCATGTGAGATGTAGGCTGATGATCCAGCAAATATGTATGTTACACATAAGGACACTTGTTTCATATGATTGACAATGCAGTCCAGAAACACAGAACATTAGAATGTAGGTCAGTACCACCTAGGGTATTCCAGTCTTGGTGGCATAGTATCGACTGGCTTTAGTTATTTCTTGAGGATTTTAAGACAAAGGTCTGTCTTGAGTTCAAATATGAAAATACAATAAGGTTACAGGATAGATTTCTGCCCCTACTCCTTTAGTGGGGGGGGGGGGCAATTTTGTTCTTTTATTTTGCTTTTTAGTTCTAGTTTTAGGATCTGCTTTGAGCAGTCATACCTTTGTCACATGTGGGTGGTTATTCTTTTGAATGTAATACATACCTCATTTCTCTACTATTCTATCAGGAAGGTAAGAGGCAGGGTGTGGATCTCCTATGTGGGGTTTAGTGAGCTTGAACTAAATCATTGGAGGATATCTGTGATTTAGTAGGATAACTTTAATGGTAACATTTAGGTTTTTAGTTTGGTATGCAGTAATACAATTTCAGCATCAATTATTAAAGGGTTTTGATGGCTTTCTAGGGTGAGATTTTCTCTAGTAAAAAACGTATGACCTTTCTATATAAAATGGTTTGGAAAATGTATTTTCTTCAGTCTAATTTTCTCCCTTTTAAGGGGAAATAAATTAGTGTGGAACTAACACTGTTAGATATCTATTTTGTGTTTAGAACTAGGTTAAAATTTCATCCACTCTTTTAGAGGGGGGTTCTAGTGCTATGATTTAAAGTTGAACTCTAATAACCTTTTGACAGAAAATCAGGAAAAAGTATGATTGTATTAATTTATACAAATTTATGTTCTGGTTTAATTTAGGGTGAGTTACTATTGTTTTGATTTTAATTTGATTCGAGGGAAAGACATATTCCCCTACTGCCGGAAGGGGAGGGCTTTACTTTTAAGTTTGCTTTTGCTTCTGTTTTTTGTTTAAAACTATTGACTCCTTTCTGAGTATTGCTAATTAAGTTTGAAAGACAATCAGAGAATGTATAAATATAATACTTATTTTATTTCTCTTGTTATTAATTTGTCCATTATTTGTGTGAATTTAACACTGTTTTGTTTCCTTTTTTGTTGTACGTTCTAACAAAAATTCCCCCCTACTTTTTTATTGTGTGTGTTGGGGGGGGTTGCAGTCTATGTCAGTCTTATGATTTCCCTTTTGGGCATCAAATTATTTTTTAATAACAATATATGTCTGGAATAATTTTTGATTTAGTTTTATTTTCTCTTATTTTATGATTGGTGTATTAATTTGTGTGAATTAACACTGTTTGTAACCATTTGTTTGTTAAAGTTATAATAAAAATTCCCCTACTCTTTTAGTAGGGAGGGGGAGGGGGTATGCTTACAGTAATTTTAGCTATGTTTTGAGCTTAAAGTATGATGTAATACTCTTTTGTGTTTATGTTTTAGCCATTCTTATGATTTAGTATGAAGTAATACTAATTTGTTTGTATGTTCTTTAAGTTATGAATAAAAAATTTCCCTACTCTTTTAATGGGAGGGGGGGCCTTTTAGTTTCATGATTTAATTTTAGGTTCAAAAATTTAGTTGAAAGAAAGTCTGACCGTGTATGGATGTAATACATATTTGAGTTCTCTTGTCTTATGATTTGTATATTATTTTGTGTGAAGTCAACACTGTTTATTATCATTTATTGTTGAACGTTATAATAAAAGTTCCCCTAAACTTTGGAGGGGGGCACTGTGCTGCTCTGCACTATGGCAGACAGTGTCAAGCCACCAGTAGAGGAGGACATGTTGGACTGCCAGCGAACCGAGGGTTCATCCCCTACCTCGGTTGCAGAGCTACAGTACAAGTCACATTAAACTGTTCCATCAACTCACTGGTGTAGCATTTTATTTGTGTGATGCTACTGCAGTGGCAACTCGAACTGTTGCAGCTTTCAACTATTTTCCAACCATCCTTCACTACCTATTCAACTGACCTGTAACTGTTTAGTGAAATGGCAGTAGCTGCATTTTCTTGGCATTGTTTATAAATATCACAGCATTCCTTAAGAGCATTGTTTGTAAATATCACAGCATTCCTTAAGAGCATTGTTTATAAATATCACAGCATTCCTTAAGAGTTGTTTAGTCTGCCTTCTGAAATGAAACTCGTAAGCACTCAGCTGAAAATAAAGCTTATAGTACATAACAGCTAGATGCAAACCAATACTAACCTTTTACTAATTCATTGAATTAAACACTGCACAGATTAGGAAACTCATTGAACAATACTACACCAGTGAGTTGAGGGAACAGTTTAATGTGACTTGAACTGCACAAGGGGACATTTTTTCTGATGTTTCTCCAGATTTGGGGCTAGAGATATTCAGGGGTGAGCCCTTGCAGTGGGAGCAGAGGAAGCAGTTTCTTTAAATGCATTTCCCAATCAGAACGACCCGATGATTTCCCAGGAGAAAGTATATACATTCACAAATGGAGTATCAACTGAGTCTCAGCTGAATGTGGAGAGCGAGCCGGCAAGTGCATGCCGGAGTGGTGATGTAAAAGGAGCAAAAATGCAGAAGAACAGCGAGGCTGACTTGGCACAATCTGACAGCCCCTGGTCAAAGGAACAAGTACTTCAGAATGCTAGGTGGGTTTGTTTGGATGGCAAGTGGGTCCCAGATTCTGAATGGATCTCCTTTTCTATGCAACCAGACACTTCGGAGGTCTCCAACACAGGTGCAGGGCAAGTAAACAATTTATCTGCTAAAGGAGGGGGGTACTGGGGAGTGTGACAATTTTGCTGAGGGCCCTGATATTAAAACTGAACTACCACATACCTCTCCTGTCAATTCCCTACCCCACTCCCCATGCAGAGAACAAAGGAGGACTGGTCCCAGGTTTTCCAATTTATTTCACCACAACACCCTGGAACAAGCACCACGGCACAATGCAGTTTGTCTCCAATATCAGGGAGGCTTGCAGGAATATCCAGACAAGCTTTATGTGGCCAGACAATTGTTAAAAGTCTCAATGAACAAAATTTTGCAGGTCAGGTACAATTTCAAAAATGTATCCCTTCAAAACTAGGGTTTGCTTTAAAAGTACTGACTGATAGGAGAATTCCGGTTATGATGTGGGACATACAGTGGTTGAGTTGCCATGGCAGGCTGGGTGTTAAGGGAAATTTAAAACATAAAACGATATTAGAAAGGCAATGCATATGACCGTAATGTATATGGGAGGAAGAAATGATGGATCATTTCTTATTGAATTGTGTGTACACCAAAAATATTTAGGAAATTCTGGCCACTAGATGGCAGTGGAGGTCTGTTCAACATATAACTTATGGTATATTAGTTTTAGGGAGTTATACAGGGTTATTTCCCAGATACAATCCTAGTACTTTAAATCTGATTTTTGCTTCCATTAAGTACTATCTGTGGCAGGCAAGATGCAAGTTTTCATTACAACATACAGAAACACCAATTTTAATTTTAATAAAACAAATTGAAGCTGCTATTCTTAAACAAAAAGAGAAGGAAATAATAAGCTTGGAAGCTAGGAAATATCAAATGTTATGGCAGAACATACCTTGGTTAAGCTTTAGTAATATAGGATGAAATTATACCATTTTCATATGGTATTTTGCATATTGTTAATTTCCTTCTTGTTTTTTTTCTTCTTTTTTCCCTTTTTTGATGCTATTGTTAAAGTAAGGAGAAAGAAGTGACTGTAATGAGATTGATAACACAAGTTATGTGTATGTTTTTTCCTTTTTCTTATTTTTTTCTCTCCCTTTTTTCTTGGTTGTAAAATGCTTATTTTCTTGTGACCTGTACTGATGTTTTGTTTCGATCAATAAAAATTCCCCTACTCTTGCACCAAGGAGATCTTCTTCCTGTGAGCAAGGATGGAGGAGCCCAGTTTCGAGCCGGACAGAGGAGGAGGTGGAGGTGAATGCAGTGAGTTGGCAAAAAATCAGGGCTTGGCTCTGATCGGCAAGATGGCCGACAATCCCATGGAGAGTGAAGACGGAGGTGGAGGAGATGTTGACGTGGCTGGGGCTGTAGTCCCTGTTGCTGAAGCTTCAGAAGCTTGCATCTCTAATTTTCCTACAGATTCACCAATTTCTACTCCTGTTTTGACTGAACAAATGATAGACTACTCTCAAGCAGAAGAATCCTTACAAACAAACTTTCTACAAAAATGGCAGCTTCTGCAAAACCAGTTGCTCCAAGCAGAAAAAGCTTTCCAAGATGCCAAAAACAAATTACAAGAAGAGAAAACATGCAAGAGGGTTCCGAACAGCTCACCTCAAGCCGAAGAAACAGTGTCTCCTAAAGTTTTTATTTTCAGTCAACACAGAGGTTCCATTGACAATCTGTAGCCAGGTACTGAACCTGTCCCTAATCCTGCCATAGATCCCTCACAGTGGACACCTAAGGAAGCACTCAGCATGGCAGGTTGGATTCCTGGCAAGTATGGGACATGGATACCTGATCTGTTGGTTCCCCTGCCAGGTACCTCTGTGGATGGAGGATCAAAGGGCCCTTTGCAACAGGACAGAAATGTAGCAGATAATTGACCTTCTACCTCTACAGACATGGCAAGTACCATAAACATTTCTCTTGTGTCCTCATTAGATGTTACTTCTGATATATTTTATGATGCAGCATCAGGGGATATTCAAGGTCCCAAAGTTGTAACTGAAACCCTAGCCTTAGACCCACCACCACAAGGTGACAAACCAGGCCAGTCCCACGCTAGTTGTTTCAAAAAAAACCATAGAACTTGCTAAAAGAAGATATGCTATCCTGATTAGATACCTAACTGGCTTAGAATTTCCCCTGATAGAGAGTACATGGGGAAAATTGTATTAAAACAATCCTTGGGGTTTTCACCTAATGAAGTCTACGCCCTGATACGTGCTCCCGGGGAGCATATATTTGATGTTAGTTTCAGGACTCCAGAATTGTTGGACCGCTTTGGATGAAATTCTCTTTACTTAAAACTAACCCTATCTGGACACCCTTCCAAGTAATTCTTTTCACCAAACAGGCGACAAGAATGATAACAATATTATTTCAGAATGAAGGGGTAAATATAATTGACATTCTTTTCTGGATAAAAAACAATGTACTGTGGAGGGCACCCCAGAGCCTCTCTTCAGTACTGAAGGTTTTTGAAATGGGGGTTGAAGGCTAAAAGTCAAACTGCACGAGGATATTACAGACTTTTAACATTTACCAAACTGTTTTTATGTAGGCAGGGATAAGGGGTTCATTGTTTACCCTGGACAACACAGGCGCTGTTTCAAATTCAATTTCCTGAGACACAACAGCATGAATTGTAATGCATTGAAATGTGACTATTGTGGTGAACTTGGTCATTCTGGCTTCCATTGTAACAACAGTCCTAAATGTAATCTCTGTGATACTGAAGGACACTCTTTCTCAAAGTGTCCTTGGGCTTCCAGGAACTAGAACACTGACTTTTGTGTACAAGATATGTACCTAAATAAAGCCTCAAGATCTGCAGGACATTTTACCAGGGACAAAAGGTCTACCAGGCCACAACACTCATCTCCCCCCCTCAAATGAGGTTGTTCAGCCTCAGGAAACACCCAATGCAATGCCTGAAACACAAAACACAGAACATGCCCCTCCACAGCCCCATGCAGAGGGTTTGCAGCCCATGGATCTCCCCGCCCGGCCACTGATTCAGACTTTCAGACAGTGCACAAAAATAAAAAGGCATCAGACAAACATAAGAATGTAAAACACTTCCCCTCCACCACCTGATGATAATATTCTCTCTACAAACAAATTTGCTATTCTGGACTGGGGGGGCATCAGATAATGAAATGGATTTGGACTCCGATACTGGTTCTAATGTCTCCCCACAGATGAATATTGTCACTGAACTTACAGAAGAAAAAACAAAACAAAGGTAAAACAGAAACAAATGGGCACAAGGACAGGCTTAAGAAAGAAACCTTGAGCCACTTAGAAGGGATGTTAACTTATGCAGTCTGTCAGATGCTGCCTTAAACACAAACAGCATATTATCAGACAGAAAGAGGTTAGCAACCTTTGACATGTTCTCTTTTTACAAATATAATTTGGTCTTTTTGCAAGATACCAGGCACCATACCGTGCAAGATATTCAACAGGCATCGGCTGTTTGGATATGGGGACCGAGTATTTGGTCTATGGGAGACTTATGTTGTGGAGTGGGGATTGGTTTTACATATTCTACAATTAAAATCACCCATACTGTAGACATTTTTCCAGGGAGAGCTTTACTGTTTGATGTGTAAATAAATGCAGTTGATTTTTGGTTGATAAATGCTTATGCTCCTCAATCCAAGAAACAACGTATAAAGTTAAAAAATATGATAAAATCTTTTCTTCACACAGCCAAAAATGTATTGTGGGGTGGTGACTTTAATATGGGTGGATTTGTTACAGATAGAGGTATTTCCACAAAGAAAATATTTTGTGATGTTTCTCACCCTAATCAGATACTCTCTCAATCTGGACTAGTGGATGCTTTTTCTACAAAGGATACGCTGGCCCCCCATACCTACTTTAGAGGCACAAAGTCTACCAGAATTGACTACTGGTTTATAACCCAGCCCTCAAAATTGAGTCTGTAAAAGTTTGACCAACAGCAGCCTCTGACCATGGTCTCCTTACCTTAAAACTAGCTAATTACAATAAAACTTCTAAGGGCCCTAGCTATTGGAAAATGAATCTATCACTATTGGATGAGCCAGATGTATTACATGGTTTCCATTATGTATTAGAAGCAAGTCAATCTGTTTTTTTTTCTGTATGACTCTTCTGTGGAATGGTGGGAGGACAGTAAGAGAGATATTAAGGAGTATTTTCAGGAAATTGGATGGATTAAGGGGAAGGTAAAAAAGATCACTATTATGACCTTAGAACACAACTACATAATTAACAATCACTACAATACACTGGTAAAGGGAACTTCTCAGACCAGATTTCTAATATTAAGGAACAAATGACACAAATCCAATATGACAGATTCCAAACATTAGTAGCAGAATAAAAAAGCTGTACACAGGGGAAACAACAGCAAACTAATCCTTTTGAGGTCTGCATGACTCAGTAGAAACAAAAATAAATAAGTAATATTATTACTAGGGACAATAAAATAGTAAATACGATGCAAGAGATATTAACAGCAGTAGAAGAACATATTTCTTCCTTATTTCAGACATCCAAGATCCTGGATGCTGAATCTGAAGAGTGGCTTGCAGATGGTCATTTGGCAAAAATACCTGAAGACTTTTGGGAAGCTTTAATTGCCCCCTTGTCCTCTAGGGAACTAGAAGCTGTAGTTGAATCTTTTAAAAAAGGAACAGTGCCTGGTGGGGATGATATCCCAAATGAGCTTTTCCAAAACATAGTTTCACAGTTGAAAGTAGAAATTACACAAGTTGACCAAGACTGCTTGGGGGGTAATAAGTTGGCACCTTGCATGTACAAAGGGATTTTGATTCTCCTGTACAAAACAGGTGAAAGATCTTCCCTGTCAAATTGGAGATCGATTATACTTCTCAACACTGATATGAAGGTCTTAACAAAAATATTACACAATAGAATCTCTATGGTGTCTGATAAAATTATACATGCATCACAGCTCTGTAATATCCCAGGGAGAAAAATATCAGATGGTCTCTTGCTTATAAGAGAAATTCTAGAATAAGGAAACACTGGAGAGCTTGAAGGGTTTACTGTAGGACTTGATTAAACTAAGGCCTTTGACAGAGTAGGGCATAATTATTTATGGAAATACATGGAACATTTTGGTTGCCCTTTCAGTTTTATCAATTGGACTCAGATGTGTTATTCCCATTCTGTAGCTGTTCCTTTGATTAATGGGTGGATGGGAAGAGAATGTAGAGTGTTAAGGGGTGTATGTCAGTGGTGCCCCCTGAGCCCACTTCTTTACAATAGAACCACTCATTCAAAAATTTAATGTAAATCCAGATATCTCTGACTTATCCTTATCTAGTACTGATGAAGAAATTAAAACTATAGCTCATGCAGATGATTTGTGCATCATTTCAGCAGATGTTCCTTCCAGTATAAAGGCTGCTGAACTATTAAGACTTTCCCATCCACACAGGTTCTACAATAAATTATATCAAAAGTCAGTGTCTGCTTATTGGGCCAACTGATACAACACATTCCAATATTATATGAATACCCATAAAGCAGAAAATGAGTGAAATATTGGGTATCTACTTTGGAAAAGGTGACATGAGTACCTATAATTGGACTATTCTCTTAAAAGAAGCACAAATCAAAGTCTCCAGATGGAACGCTTGGTACACGACAAAAAAGAAACAGATATACATGGTAAAAATCTTTTTATTAAGTCTTTTCTTATATCTTAGTGCAGTGTTTCCTCCACCACATAGTATGAGAGTGCAATTTATGGATGCTTTTTCCAGTGCATTTGGGGAAGTCGTTTGAATCCCATCAAAGTAGCAGTGCAACGAAAATGTGTTAAAATTTGACCCCACCCTTTTTCTTCCTAATTGATGCCAGATGTCTTCCAGTTTATTTTGGTGGTGAAATTTTCAGTTTTCATTGTCATTTAAGAATTTTATGAATGCTTTAAAGTAATTGTTTCTCAAGAAAAAAAGATGGCCACCTCATTTTTTGCATAGAAATAATACTGAGGACCCGAGGAGGCTAAGAGTCCAGACAATAATGCAGATGTACAATACACAGCATAGGAAGAATCCAGAAAACCCAAATCAACAGTTCTGCCAATATTTTTTATAACCATAGCAGAAAATTAGCTTTTTGGAATAACTTTTTCCGTGCACTGCTGGGGAATAACTTCCTTGCCTATTAATAAAGGGGGATTATGTATGACTAATTCAATTGTTTTCTTTTATAGTATTTTTTTGTACACTAACATTAAACCTAACCTGCAATGAAATACATTTTTTGGGATACATTGGCTAGTAAATCAAATTGACCCCTGGATTCAGGATTGGGAATTTTACTCGGGGATTCCGAGGCAAAAATCTTTAATTGGTCTCCTCATTTACATGCAAGAACTCTTTAGTAAGCTTAAAAAGTGGAACATACAACGCCTTATCTTGACTAAAACAAGAAAGGAGTTTCACGCATTCATATAGGAGACATTTTTTATTTACCAGCCTCATTATACAAATAGGTCACATACTGACATAAGCCAAATACATAAAATATTAACCCATTCTAGAATGCTGCATTTTATGTGGGATACGTTATGGTTATGCATGCATGGGAAATTAAATGTGAAGAGCAACCTAAAACATAAAGATTTAACTGAAAGATTATGCCCCGTAAGGGACTGTTGTTAAAATCAGATTGCAATGATGGATCACCTTTTTTTGAATGTCTGTTTATTTTAACCTTTTGGTCTATCCTTTACAGAAATTGGGAGGGGTCACCTTTCAGCCTACTTATGAAAGATATCCTCTATTTGGGTATGCTTCCACAATCTTGGATACAATATGAACCAAGCTCAATCCATCTGATTTTATTAATTTTGAAATACTTTATTTGGCATGCAAGAGTCCAACTTACCTTGCAACAGAAGTACGTTACTTCTGAACAACTGTTTTGGACTATACACAAGGCTATTAAGCAGATCCAACTACATGATAGCCTGCGGTATCCCCAACCTACTTATCTGAGATGTTGGCATAATATGGGATGGTTAGACTAGTTCTAATGATGGAGAAAGCAATACTTACGGTATCATTCAGATAGTTTTGTTTCTATTTTACTTCTGGCCAGGAACATCCTAAATATATCAGAGTTTGGGGGAAGTGAATCACATAAATTGTATATAGTATGGCATGACAGCTTACTGATTATTGCTGGCAACTTCACTTATTTTTTTTTTTTTTGTAGAAGGGTTTAGAGATTTTTTTCCTTTCTTTTATTTGATTTTGCTGTCCCTTCTAGACTAATACTTATGGGTGTGGACAATGAGAGTTAGTATTTATTAATCATTATTTACTTTAAAAATTTAATTTTTCTAATACTTTTTATTATCAAGATCTCAATTCAAGACGTATGACTGTATGATAACATAATTATGTATTTCAAATTTTCTTTGGAGGGTTATTTTTGATTTAAGATCTCAGTTTGATAATTATGTATGAATGCTGAAATACTTATTTGTGTTAATTTTTAAGCTCTTGAATTGTATACTTGATTTATATGCATCTGACAAAATGAATTATATTGTATTTATTATTTGAAGTTCTAATAAAACATTCCCATACTCATTTCCATGAAGGAGCCCAGTGCTGCTGCAGGCAACTAGGAGGGTGGAGCTATGTGGGCTGCAGGAGCAACTATTATGACTGGTGCATGTGTCACCACAGGAGGACAGCAGAATTGTGCTATAGGCATCGATATGACTACAGTGGACAATGAAGAAGCTTTTAAAATAGCAGATGCTCACCTACAGCAGGATTTGGAAGAAAAATGCTGAAGTATCCAGGAGAAGCTAAAGGCAATCAAATCATCTTATGCTGCAGCATGGAGGAAGCTGGAGGAGGACAATAAATGAAAGCGCACAGCAGGAAGTTTACTGGAGGATGGTTCCTCTGCTCTGGTGAAGATGTTTGTAACACAAGCAGGGCAGCGTTCTCTGGCAGAACCGGGAGAGTCTGCAGAGCAATGGTCTCCAGAGCGAGCACTACGTGCGGCCAGCTGGGCACAGACGATGGAAGGCACCTGGACACTGGACCCAGCCTTTCCCATTCCAGGATTACCACCTTAAGATACAGTAAGCACACCAGACATAGCTGGGACAGTTCTTACAGCAAGAGATAGGGCTTCTGAATGGGCCTGGGGGTTGGGGAAACTCCCATCACTGTGCCTTTGGTGGTTCATGCCTCATCACAAACAGACATTTTTTATGATGCTCCCACAGGAATTTCAGCTGTTACTCCATTACCTCTTGACTCTGGCATGAGGAGGGACTCAGAAGGCCTCCCAACCCAGGAGATCACCGTGAAGGGCCCAATCCTCCCAATGCTTGACATGCAGGCAATACCTCACAATCCTCTGCAAGCCTGTTTCACAAGCCTGTGGAATTGGCCAAATGGTGGAATGCTGTCCGCTTAAGATACATGCAGGTTTGGAAGTTATGCTGGACAGGTTTTATGAGGGTAGGGGACTCATTAAGAGATCCCTAGGCTTTACTCCAGCAGAGGTCTATGCATTTATTCATGCTCCTGGGGAGAGCTCATTTGATGCGAGCTTTTGGTCCCCTGAACTAATGGACAGGTTCTGGTCCAAATATGCAGTCCTTAAGACCAGTCCTCTCTGGGTACTGTTTCAGGCCATCCCATTAACAAAAAGCTCCATAAAGTTTATTACTGTACTTTTCAGAAACAAAGGGATTAATGTCATGGACATCCTGTATTGGTTGTAAAAGAAATGTAAAATAATGGGGAATCCAGATCCCATCATTGATGCAGAGGGTTTCTGGAATGGGGGGGTGGCATATAAAGGTCATGTTGGAGCAAACTGAGAATGATGTGGTCCACTTGCCAAATTGCTTCTTTCTTGGTAGAGACAAGGGTTTCATTTTTTACTCGGGACAACCATGCACCTGTTACAAATGTGGATCTCCAAGACACTTCAGCAACCAATGTGAGGTCCTGAAATGCAACCAATGTGGGGATATTGCCCACACAGGGTTTTTCAGCAAAATGGTGCTGAAATGCAATATATGTGAGGAAAAAGAACATATGTTCTCTGAATGTCCATGGGCCTCACACAACACCAAAAACTCAGATTACGGGGTGCAGGACTATTAAATTAATAAATCAGCGAGAGGCTCAAGGGCCTAGAGGACCCCCCCCCCCGAGTGACAATGCCTCTCAGTGAAGTAATCTGGATCCACCACCACAGTCCAATATTGTACCTACAGACATTTTCATTGTCGAACAGATCGGTTCGATATCAGTAACCCATGGTCCAGGGGACATACGGCCCCCCCTTCCCCCACCAACTCTTGACAGTGATCTGTTTCAAACTGTTAAAAAAAGGAGGCTGCAACAGCTTGGCAACAGTTTGTGTCTCAGCAGGAAGAAATCTCCCTGCGTAACAAATTTACAGCCCTACAACCTGACAGCATGGAGATTGAGGAGGACTCAGACACTGCATCCATGTCCTCCTCTCAAAAAAAAACAAAACAGTATCAGATTCTGAAAACCCTCTGATGGAGGGCAAAGAAAATCCCCCTGTTATGGGGAAGCCCAAGAGACATCAGATGGGCTCAAGGGCGTACAAGAAGACCAGCATGTGATTGTTTTCAATATATGACTTATGAGCTATCCCTTATATGATTTGGCCTTAGCCGCTCTGAATGTAAACAGCATCTTATCAGAAAAAAGAGATTAGCCACCTTTTTTCTGTTTCAGGAGTCCTATTATGACATTGTGTTTTTTCAGGACACTAGATTACATTCTTTACAGGATATTCAAGTGGCTAGTGATGCCCAGGGGTGGGGGAGATCTTATTGGTCCATAGGGGATGATGTATGCTGTGGTGTGGGTATATGTATTAATAATAGTTCCTTTAATTTGCTCTGTTTAGTAGACATCTACTCAAGGAGGGCATTACTTTTGGATATGGAATTTCAGTGAGTTGGGTTCCAACTAATTAACATCTGTGCTTCCCAGACTAGGGCACAAAGGATAGAATTGATGCAGTTGGTACAACCATATCATCGTACATCTAAACATATTCTGCTACGGGGAATTTTAACTGCAGCTGGGCTGTTTCCAATAGAGGTTTAAAGACTAGGAAAATGTTTTGTGATGCTTCCTTTTTAATCAGCTCATCACACAGGCATGCTTGCAAGATGTTTCTGAAACCACTGGCTCTACGGTTTATTATACATTTTTTAAAGGTAACCTATCTACCAGGATAAATTATTGTTTTTTATCCTCTTTTTTTTTTCCCCTGATTTTTTCCTCCTGGTCATGGTCCTAGGAGCCTCTCTTGGGAATCCAACCTGAATTCTGCCCTGCCTGAAGTCCCCTCGACCAAGCCTTCCTCTCCCCCACCCCGCCTCACAGCTGGCACCCCCGGCTTAACCCCTCCGGGGTGGGGCCACCCCTCCTACCTTGGGCGCACTTGCACATGTAGTCTCCAGCTGCAGATGTGGCCCCGGGTGGAGGATCTCTGAAGGCCAGCCAGGATGGACCCGGCAGTGGGCATGGAGATCAGTGCTGTTGCCTACCCCTAGGACCAGGTTTTTCCGTGTTCTGCGGTTCCTCCCCCATGCATGGGCACGCCCTGATGCTTTGGTGCACAGCAACCCTGTCTGTGTCAGCCACACTAGTACATGCTGCCTGGCTTGCTACAGTACCCCTGGTCTCCACCGGAGTTCCCTGGCTTGCTGGGTCAACCCATCCCCTTGGTCCGGAGAGGAAAGCACCACATGGGCGCTCAGTCCTCAACCCTTCCCTTGCCGACTCCCAGCACCTGAGTCCGTTCCCAAACATGGGTCGCTGGCGTGGTGCGAGGTGTGGCATCCAGCGCCTCAACCCTCAGTGTCACCAGGCCGGCTATCCCCCTGTTTGATGGTTAAAGATGCTGAGGTGATACTGGTGGTGACTTCAGGCCCTGGGCTCTTATGGGTCACCATTTCAAACTTTAAAGAAATGGCTAAAGGTAGAGGTTATTGGAGGTTGAACTGTAGCTTAACTGATATCCCCAAAGTGGCAAAAGGTTTCCAATATGTGTTACAGGCTCATCAATCAGTATTTTGCCTTTATGACACATCACTGAATTGGTGGGAGGACACCAGACAACATATTAAGGACTATTTTCATGCTATTGGGAAAGCAGATGGGAGAGACAAACACAATAAATATGCAGAATTTAGGGCAACATTTCAGGGATTATTGTCTGCACAGAACAAGGGGGAAGACATTATTCCTGACCTCCTTGCGGCAGTTAAAACTGAAATGTGCACCATGCAATATGACCACATGAAATCTTTAGAAAGAGAATACAGATTTGGGAGACAGGGTTCACAAGTAGGTGTAAACCCCTTTGACTATTGTGCCTCACAGTGGAAGACAAAGATAATACAGTCCTTAGTGACAAAAGAGGGTAATCTTATTCATGGTCAGTCTGAGATAATGTCCGAGATGGAGAACTATATTACTTCTATGTTCTCCAGATCGGATATTCCTCATGTTGAAATGGAAGAGTGGCTGGAAAAATGTTCGGTGCTATGCCTTCCTCAATATGCTTGTCATGAACTTATCCAGTATATTACTGAGATAGAGATAGAATCAACCATACAGGCACTCCCAAAGAGCAAAGCCCCTGGGGTGGATGGGCTGCCTTATGACATTTATAGTAGTATATTTTCAGTACTGAAGGATGAGTTGGTGTGTCTATTTAAAGTGGGACTATGGTCAAAATTTCTGGCATCAGTAAATTCAGAATTTGGATCAGCATAGACTCAAACAGCCTCATGCCAAAAATGAGATTTCTAAGTCACGTTGTTTAAAAGTTACAAGTCATTTTACAACCCTAAATGCATTGCCTGTTCAAAAAAGCTAGTTTCAGTGAAGAGCTGCTGCTGATGTCATCTCCTGAATTTACATTCTAGTTCTCTTTGTCAGCAAGCTTATATGATCTGCTTGTCCAAAGTTTGAAGTGATTTATGGAAGTTCCCCAAATGCCTTTTTCACATAGTATGTCATTGCCAGCCATGTTTCAGATGTTAAAGCTGCAATTTGTTTTGTGAGAAAATCTGTCATAGTCAGTTTTGTTGATGTTTTATCAGCACTTTGTTTCTGCCTGTCCTCCAGTTTTCTCTGTGTGGCCACAGCCCCAGAATGATGTCATGCAAGGGAGCTGTCAATGTTTTACATACAGCACCAAGGAATTCTGGGTATATTATAAAGGTGCTTTAAATGTTAGTTACTCTGAGGTGCAGTCCCTTATTTTGGTGGTGGTGACTGCACCGAATATGTAGATGTACATAACGAGGCACTGTGGGTGCAATAAGAAGTTTTCCAGTTCCCTTACTGTGTGGTGCAGTCTCATATCTCTGTAGTGGCTTCAACAATAAAAGTTCTCATATGTTTATTTTCCAAACAAGGCATTGTGCATATAGTATCTAGCTGACAAGAGTTCTTTACTGAGAGATGTAGTCTCCTATGTCGTTATTGTAGATGTCTGCAATACCAAGACTGACCAACAGAGGTCTCTGTTTCAAAACAGTGCTTATAAACTTTGTTTCCCTTGCACGATGTCATGTTTGGGGGTTGTAGCACTGAGAAAAAAAAAAGGAGCGGGTTATGCAAATGAAGCAGCGCACTGAAATAAAAGCATTTATTTCATGGACAAAAGCACTGTTTGGCAGTTTGAATGGTATGAGACTGAATCACAACTCCTACAGGTTGGTACAGTTTACTACTCCCATTTGCTATGGCAAAGCTTGCTAAATCACTTTAAAAAATTTGTTTCCCTTGTAAGATGTAAAGGTTGGGGTTGCAGCACTGAGAAAAAGGGGGCAGGGATACGCAAATGAAATGGAGCACTGAAATAAAAGGATTTTTTTTTCATGGAAAACAGTACGTTTTGGCAGTTTGAATGGTAGGAGACTGATTCACAATTCCTACAGGTTACTATGCTCATTTGATAAGGCAACCTTCCATACATCACTTTAAACTTTGGAGAAACATGTCCTACTGTATAAGCTTACTGACAGGAAGGACTAGACTGTGAGTTCAGGAGATGATTTCATCCGCAGCTCTTTACTGAAACTAGCTTTTTTGAACAGGTAGTAAAATCAGGGTTACAAAATAGCTCATAACTTTAAAACAAAGTAATGTAGAAACCTAATTTTTGGTATGGGATTTATTGGGGGTATGCTTATTCTAATTCTGCAATGTAGCACTTTGGGCCAGAGTCCATCTTTAATGTTTTCTTACTTACTCCACAGTTACCTAATGATATGTATAAAGACCTGGTTATTCTCCTCTATAAATCAGGAGATAAGAATCTTCTCATGAAATGGAGTCTAATAACCTTGTTAAATTCTGACTTTAAAATCTTCTCAAAAATACTTAGCCTCAGACTGGCTGCAATATTAAATTTTGTGATACACCCATCACAAACCTGTGGGGTACCTGGCTGGAAAATTGGAGACACCTTCATTTTATTATGGGAAGTGGTGGAATGGGTCACTGCAGGGGAACGCTCAGTCTTCTTGGTAAGTCTGGATCAATGGAAGGCTTTCTACAGGGTTTCCCATCATTACCTCTGGCAGTGTTTACATGCTTGTGGGATCTCCATAGAGTGAATTTCATGGCTACAATTATGTCATAGAAAGGCCACAGGTGCCCCGTATTTAATGGGTGGATTGGCAAAGAGTGCAAAGTAGAACAAGGGGTTAGACAAGTGTGCCCTTTGAGCCCTTTGTTATACATACTAGGCAGGATTCACAAAGAAAGCCAAAAATCCTGCAGCTGCAGGAAAAAGGCCTGCAGCACCGTGGAAATGCAGTTGCGTGATATTCACAAAGAAATTTTGAGCAGGTGCAGAATTCTGTAAAATCACCGCAGCTGTGGAAATTCAGCAGCTGTGGAAATTAAACAAGTGCTGAAAATCAGCAACTGTGGATCCACAGCTGCAGAAATAGCTTAGGAGGCACAGCAACAGTGAACCTAATAAGCTGGAGCAGCAGACTTTAACTTTGCTGCCATAACATGAAGCTGAAAGCACCCACAAAGAGACCAGTAACCAGTCCCTCAACTGGGACCACAGCATTGACCCAGGTACCAGCAATACCGTGGCACCACAGTGGCTGACTGCCACTGCTGGTCCTCCCTCCCTGGGGTGTTCCTGTTGCCTGCAGGGGTAGCATTCACGGCAGGCTGGTCAGGCTCTGCTGCCTGTGGGGCTCCATCCTGGGCTGCACTGGGTCTGGTGGTTGTTGCTTGTTGCCATATCATGGCAATGTGTGCTGTTGTTGCTGTAACGTCAGCCACTGCAATACTCACTGGGATGCTATTACCTGTGCCTCACCTCCACCTTATTTGATTCCAATTGCTGGGGCACTACTGCAGTTTGCTGAGGGAGAGTTACACCTCATTCCACTGTGTGTAACATTTTTTCTGCAACTGTGGAAAAAAACTGGTTGTGAATAGCCTTTCAGGGGAAAGCATTGTGAATCCAGCCCACTGTCTTTAGACCCTCTACTGAGACTTCTTAATGACTCTGACTGTATAGTAGGGCTCTCTCTACAAAGTGAGGCTGTAAAGATTAAACTGGCAGCTTATGCCAATGATCTTTGTCTCATACTAGCAGATGAAGTTTCTGCTGCACAGGTGCAGACCCTGTTACAGGGCTTTTCAGATAGTACCTGTTCTCTGATTAATTAGCAAAAAAGTCACCGTATTCCCATAGGAAATCTGCCTCATAGGGGTATAGACATTATAGGGATTCCGATATCATCTGGTTACTGTAAAAGTTTGGGGATATATTTTGGACCGGGAGATACAGGCTTCTATAATTGGAATTTGCTGCTTACTAAAGCAGCGGGAAAGGGCAAACAATGGAACCGTGGGCATATGTCAAAGCTGAAACACATTTATATGATAAAGACCTTCTTACTCCCTGTGTTTTACATAGCATGCCCCACCCAAGCAGCTCAAAACCACAATATATGGGTGTTTTTTTCTCCTGCCATTGGGGCAGCAGATTAAATCCCATTAAAAGGGATATTACTTATCTGAACAGAAAAAAGGGGGTCTGGCGATGATGAATCCTGTTTTATTTTTTAACAGTATGTTTAGCTATAGTAATTTATGGCTTTACTTTTGGAGACAGATGCACCATGGATCCCATGGGTGATGGATTTGGTCAGCCCATGGTTGGAAGTATAACCTTTTAACAACCCTATGGCTAGACAAAAATCATTACAAGGTCTACCAGTCTATTTTCAAAATTGTTTTGGGAAAATAAAGCTTTGACTCATCACTAAACAACACGTATTTTCTATTCCTAGGAAAGGATTTTACAGTATGATTCTGGGAACATTTTTTGTGGATATGCCACATTTTAGGAATAGGTCAGACCAAGAATAGAGGTATGTTGGCCGGATGTTAACAAACAAAAGCTTTCCTGAGCATATGTGGGATGTGTTGTGGTTTGGTACACACTATAGGCTGAATGTAAAGGACAATCTTAAACATAAAAGCCTAGAGGAACAGTACTGCCCACGGATAACCTACACCTCCTCTACAGAGACAATGCAGCATCTTTATTTTCATTGTCCTTTTGTTAAAAGTTTTCGGACCTTGGTTATGACACACTGGAAAGATGCACCGTTTGACACATTGACTCCAGAAATTCTTTCTCTGGGAGTTATGTCACTAGGGTGGCAGAAATTTAATTGTGATATGATGCAACTTCTTTTATTAAGTATCAAGTACCATATTTGGATTACTTGCAGCCCGGGTCGCCCACATCACAAGTGGAAATCCAACCGCTGTGCCGACGGGCCAGCCTAGAATTATATTTGTAGTAAACATGAGCGTGCAAACAGTTACAAATATAAATATTTATGGCAAAAAACTATGTTAGTGCTCATTATGGTTGCTACTCAAGAATATGCAACCCACATGAAGGTTGAAAATTAACTAAAGATTCCCTATGCCTATCCCATGCATTCTTGAACTCCCCCCCCCCCAAAAAAAAAAATCTGTTTTAGCCCCACCACCTCTGCTGGAAGGTTGTTCCAGGAATCCACCATTCTTTCTGTGAAGAAATACTTCGCATCTCTCCTGAATCCCTGAATCTTCCCCTCCACCTTCATAGCTTGTCCTTTTGTTCTAGAACACCTTTTTTCTGAAAAATACTTCCCTCCTCTACCTTATTTATCCCTGTGAGGTATTTAAAGGTCTCTGTCTTATCCCCCTCCCTCCTCTCTTCCAGGGTGTACATATTGAGGTCCTTTAGTCTCTCCTCATTGGACTTTGGCTGCACCATTTTAGTTGCCCTCCTCTAGAATGCCTCCACCCTGTCTATGTCCCTTCGGAGATGTGGTCTCCAGAACTGGACACAATACTCTGGGAGGGGTCTTACTAGTGATCTACAAAGAGACAATACCACCTCCCTCTTTCTGCTGGTGATACCCCTCCCTATGCACCCCAGCTTCCCACTAGTACTACCAACTGCCTTGTTGCACTGCCTGGCGACCTTTAGGTCAAGAAATATGATTTACCCCCAGTTCTCTTTCCTGCTTGGTGGTCGTCGATACCACTCCACCCATTTTGTACTCCACCCCTGGGTTTCTGTGCCTCAAGTGCAAATTTTTGCATTGAAACCCTGTTGCCATACCTTTGACCACTCTCCGAGTTCTCACATCTCTGCTTATCCTTTCCAGCCCCCCCAAAGTATCCACCCTATTGCAGAGTTTAGTGTCATCAGCAAAAATGCATACCTTCCCTTCTAGCCATTCTGCAGAGTCGCTAATAAAGACATTAAAGAGGACCGATCCCAGTACTGATCCATGTGGCTCTCCTGAAACACCTCCCTATCCTCCTCTCCTTATACCTCTGGAATGCTAACTTTTTTGCCCTAATCTTCCCAGCCACCTTGTTTGAGAACCATAGCAGCCTCTTTTTCCTCTTGCTTTTGCTTACTTGCCTGATGTGGAGTTTTGTTGCTTTCTCTATCCCCACTTCTAGTTTCACCCACTGTCCCTCTACTCCACCCAAGTCCTCCTCTCCTGACAGCATCCCTGAGGCATTCCTCCATCTCTTTAAAATTGGCTCTTCTGAAGTCCAAGACCCTTGCCTTTGTGTGGTTTGATTTTGCCACAGTGCTAATATTGAACCACATTGTACGGTGATCACTGGTCCCCAGGTGGCCACCCACTGTCACTGTTGGTGAGTACAAGGTACAGTATTGCCTCCTCATGAATGGGCATCTTTACTAGTTAACTAGTTAGACCAGGGGAGGGATTGTAAGGTTAAAAAGGAGGTGGGGACTGTGCAGAGCGGGAACAGGAAAATGCAGACATCTTGAACAAATACTTTAGTTCAGTGTTCACAGAGGAAGGAGAAGGCGAGGGGCCACAAAAAGTAATAGGAGCTTTGGAGGAAGGGAGGTGGACACTAGTGCTTTTTAAGAAGAGTGAGTCCTGAAGGGACTTGCTAATCTGAAAGTGGACAAAGCAATGGGGCCAGGTGGGGTGCATCCAAGGGTATTGAGGGAGCTCAGGGAAATACTGGCTGTACCTCTGGCAGTCTTTTTTAACAGTTCACTGGAAACAGGAGTGATTCCGGAGGACTGGAGGAGGGCAGATGTAGTCCCACTACACAAAAGTGATAGCAGGGATGAGGCTAGTACTTATAGGCCAGTCAGTCTGACATCAGTGATGCGAAAGTTAATGTAATCTCTGCTGAAGGAAAGGGCTGTGGGATATCTTGAGTCATGTGGGTTACAAGACCCAAGGCAGCATGGTTTCACAAGGGGGAGGTTATTTCAAATGAATCTGATAGATTTCTTTAACTGGGTGACCAAGGAACTAGATCAGGGTAGATGTGGCCTACCTAGATTTCACTAAGGCTTTCAACACCATTTTACGTAGGAGACTAATAAGCTGTGTAGTTAGGAGTGGGTCCAAAGGTGGTAAAGAGGATAAGAAACTGGTTAGGAGATAGGTGACAGAGGATGGTTGTAAACGGAGTGCACTCTGAGGAAGGGAGAGTGACCAGAAGGGTGCCTCACTCAGGGATCAGTGCCGGGACCAGTCATCTTTAATGGCTTTACAAGTGACATTGCAGAGGAGTTGAAAGGGAATGGCTTCCACCAGTACCTTATCTAACTCCTCCCCCTGTACCAAAGGTCTGTAGATCACACCAGTGTGAATAGTAGCTCCATTCCCCATCTCTAGGGTGACCCACAGTACCTCTCCCTCCCTGTATTCCCTGTATTTCTATCATGTTTATGCTTTCCCTCACATAAATCACCACACCCCCTCCTGTGCTTCCCACCTTGTCCTTCCTGAATACAGTATAGCTGGTAAAGCCATGTCCCAGTCATGGTTTTCAGTGCACCATGACTCAGTAATGGCCACAATATCCAGGTTAGCCTCTACCATGATGGCCTCTAGGTCTAGAATCTTATTTACTAGACTTCTAGCATTTGCACAGATTTTGTTACCACTCTTCTTGTTATCCCCCTTTTTTCCTTTGTTGCCTTTTTCTTCCCCCCTCTCTTTTTAATGCTCCCATTCCCATTTCTACCACCCTGCTTGTTTTATTAATTTTCACCCTGGGGTACTCCTCTCCCCATGGGTTCTCCCTACTCTCTACTTCAGCCTGGGGGGGGCATTTATACCATCCACTGAGGGCTGCATTTGCTCTCCTAGATGGATACAGGTCATCACCCCTGTATATACCCTCATTCCTCTAAGTGGATCCCCAGTTTCCAATGTAGCCATTACACATTGTACATCTGTAACTACAATACTTTGGGCTGCATAATTGTGAATGTTTACAACTTTACCTCTATTATAACCTGTGCCTTACTTGACATACAATATTGCAGACCCTCCACAAAGCAACGTAATTGTTACCAATTTGAAACTACCCATATGCATTGCATGCTCTAGTTGTGAGTTACTTTCTTTAAGACTGTACTTAAAAATAATCAAAACCAGCTATATGTTTGGGACATGTTTACTATTTCATGTAGAGCCTTGTTGAAGATGAATAAACATCCTGCAGCACGGCCTTGTAGGATGATGGTGGGCCTATAGTTTGGTTTTGTGCCACCACCATAGTGGGAGAAACCAGTCTGTGAGCTGGTGGTCAAATTGACTAGTAGGTTTCAAAATGTGCTAGCCAATTTCAATATTTTTAGTGCCCATCATTTTCCAGGGCTCAGACATCACTTCAGTGGCAGGTACCCTGTTAGCTAGAAAGTATTAAAATGTGGCAGCAAAGCCAACAGTTTTACTATCATATTGCCATTTGGCCAACTGATTTGTCCCACGCTAGTCATGAGGATAGCGAAGGGGAAGAAGACGTAGATTAGGGTTGCTATATACCAATTTTACTATGCTGACCATGTCTGTGGTACATAGCTATGTTGCAGGAAGCCAAGACTTTGGTGGGAATAACCCTCAGAAAAACACCAGGCAAACAGAGTTCAGTGAATCAGAAAGTTGCTTTACTTCAGCACCAAACGAGGGTTCAAAGCAGTTTACTTTGGCAGAGCAAACACACAAAACAAATTCGCTTGATTCAGCCCTCCAGTTCACAGCAGTCTCTCTTCCCCTCTCTCTCTCTCTCTCTCTCTCTCTCTCTCTCCCCTCCCTCTCCAAATCCTTGAACTGGAGAGAGATCTTAAAGGTAAAGAACTGCTTCATTGGCGCTGACAAAGCATACTGGTTAATTTGCTCATATGATAGAAAGAGTATTTTCACCACTGAGATGCTAGCAGAAAAAGAATGCTTTGTGGTGGTATAAGAGATGCTTGTGAAGATATGTCTTTAACTGAAAATAGAAGAGGTGCTGAGAATTTGAACCAATACGATACAAATATTTTTAACATATATATCACCGAAAGGCCTGAGGAAGTGGTGTGACCACGAAACTGTCACCCATCTATAGTGAAGTGAAATAAAAAAAAATCTAAAAATATTTTTGGAGTTGAGTTTATCCTTATCATTGTATTGCAAATCTTTTGACTAAGCCATCGGCCTGAAGGTGAAACACTGATGTTTGAGTGGACTTAACCTTAGTAAAGCACACACCTCCCTCATAAGTTTCACATAAAGATAATGCCCTGATCAGTTAAGATCTCCTTTGGCAGCCCAACTCAGGAAAATAGCATCATCAATTCTTTGGCTACTAACTGGGCTGCAGTGTTGTACATGGGAATAGCCTTGGGGTATCGGGTGGCATAATTCATTATCACCATAATATACTGATACCCTACTCAACGTTTTAATAGGGATCTCACCTTATCAACCCAAATTCTTTCAAATGGAGTATCTGTTATGGGCACTGGGATCAATGTGACCTGCTTTATACTTCTGGCGGCAACCAACTGACACTCTGGGTAGGAAGCACAAAAATCTTCCACTTCCTTCCATATACCTGGCCAGAAAAACTGGATAAGTGTGTGCTTCTCGGTTTTCACTAGACCCAAGTGAGCCGTAATAGGTATGGTATAAGCATGTCTTAATACATCCCTTCTTGCACATTAGGGAACCAAAAGCTGATCATGTACAGTTCTTGTTTTGGTTTTTTTTCCTGCCCACCCTGTTCAAAATGTAATTATTCATTTTAAACCTTGGCGTATTTGTGCTTTTTGTTGATCAGCCACATTGCCATTTGCCACAGCTAGGTTCTGATAAGCATTTTTAAGAATCTTATAATTTATTTGTTCAGAAATAATATTGATGCATTTTGAACCAGGATAGGGTGACATTATATACTTTATCAAAAGTTCATAAAACATGTTTTTTCCTCCAGGACACCCCATTGTATCCAGTGTGGGTTCACTGACTAAACCTCTTGCATGCTATGTTGATGCCCACATACAAGAGATTGCAAGTGGGTATGGCTCGCATCTATGTGATACAGCTGATGTGCTACAGGTTATGGAAGACATCCATATGGAACAAGTTTGGCTATTGGTGGGCCAGGATATGATGATGATGATGATGATAAAAGTTTTATTTTTATCCAGGTGTGTATATTTTAGGATAAATCCCTATTTTCAAATAATGCCCTGTACCAAGGTACAAACAACACTAAAAACAATCAGAACAATAAAAAGAAAGGAATATATATATATATATATAAAAAAAAACATTTCGGTTGCCAGCCTGTATACTAATATTCCACATGCAGGTGGACTACATGCTTTAAAACAGGCTCTTTTGGACTCTGATAAGTTCCAGGGCATGAAAATTGATTCTGTGTTGGGCATCACAGAGATGGTTCTTACTAGGAATGTTTTTACTTTTATAGGCACCGTGTATCACCAAGTTAAAGGGACGGTGATGGGGCTTCATTCAACCCCAAATTATACCACAGGTGATCTTTTGCAAGGGGAAAATATGTGAGATCTTCTGCCAATAACCCTTTTTACTCATAAGTTTTACTATTATTATGTAGATGAAGTGCTCATTGTGTGGAAAGGCACGAAACAGTTGCAAGAGTTTGTGGGTTATTTGGAGGGTATGATATAAAATCTAAAATTTACTGTCATGGGTGACCTGAATTGCATTAACTTTTTTGCTCTCTCTTTACAAAAAGATGGCAGTGGAGGGATTCGAACAGATCTCTATCATAAAGAAACCAAGTGAAACTCTTTTCTCCACTACACCAATTGTTATCCCCATCATACAGTGGAAAATATTTCGACTAGTCAATATTATAGCGTCAAGCATAACTGCAGTAGTGAGGCTGACTTTCTAAATGTAGAGATGAACAACAAAACACTTTTTGCAGAGGGGTTATACAGACAGAGCATTAACTGATAGTTTAGGTAAAACAGAGAGCAAATCTACAGCTGAACTTATAAGTGAGAGTATCAAACAAGCTGATAATAGATTAAATTAATGTATGAATTTAGTTATGATATATAGTATACAGTAGAAACAAGCTGAAAATATTGTGTGGTCACACTGGCACATATTACAATATGACCACAAACTCAGACTCAGTACTGCAATTCCCCCTAGATTTGTGTATAGAAGTGGCCAAATTTTGAACGATAAAATGGTCCATAGTCACAATGTGGCTAGTAATACCTCAATAAAACCCACTTGGTTGCCAGTGCCTTCTAGAGGTAATTATAATTGTCGCTACTGTCATTATTGGCCTTTTATTTTAAAGGGTAATATGTCTGGGGAAGATCCAGTAGGGGAGAGTTTTGAAGTATGGGACTTCTTTAATTGTAATACTGAGAATGTGGCATATCTAGCAATATGTAACTGCAAGTGCTATTATGCAGAGAAAACAGAGCACCCTTTTAAAATGTGAACAGGGGAACATCTAAGTTGTATAAATCATGATGATGTCTCTAATGCCTTGGCAGAACACATTATGAACAGTAGTGGTGCTCATAGGTTTTCATTCATGAGCACAGAAAAAATCGAAATTGGACCAAGAGGTGGGGATTTAAGTGTTAAAGTCCTTCAGCATGCATCTTTCTGGATTCACAAACAGATCTACAAGGGAGAAAGGACTTAATGATTGTTTTGTTTGGGAACCATTTTTATAATCTCTTCATGACTTTTGATATGGTTTGTGTACATAAACGTACTGTGTAAAGAAGTCAATATTGTGGTGTGTTTGATTAAGGTTCCAGAATGCTGTTTTAATATAATGCTCTGCTTGATGCATCTATTTAATCAATCACTCACTCACTCTGTCTCTTTTAATATTAGGTGATGTACCTCGAAATCAGGAATGTCCCCTTCTAATTACACAAGGAAATGAAGTGGCTTCAGGATAGTTGATTTGAATATTAAGAATAGCGACTCAATTTTTCAAGTTAATTGAAAACTTGTGACATCAAAGCATTATTTGATAAAATGAATGAGTTTTTATTCAGACTGAATTGAGTCTATTTAACTGCCATGTTTGATAGCTGCACTTCCTAGCTTCTTTGCACAGATTGTGTTTAATACTATTGCTTAATATTAGAAAGGTGTGACTTGATTATTCTGAAGTTTGCACGAGGAAATAATGCTTGCTGCACTATAAATGCTGTGGTTTATGCATTGTTAGTACAACTCTTGATGAAGTGCCACATTTTGCTGTGAAACGTTGAGGTTTTGTAATCCTACTTTTTTTGTATGGCTGGCACATTAACTTATTCTATTTAATGAAGTATTGCCACATTTTTTGAAAATTAAGTGATGTCTATTGCTGGATTACTATTCTGCTGTTTTTTTGCTTGCTTTCTGGTAAATTTTACCTTTGCACTAGTGTTTTACTGGAGCATTTTTTTCTGTTTGCCCACCATATCACCCCCTATTCTTTCAAACAGAATATCTGTTATGGGCATAGGATCAGTGGGGCCTACTTTATACTTCTGGGGGCAACCAACTGATACTCTGGGCAGGAAGCACAAAAATCTATTACCTCCTTTCATGTATCTGGTCAGAAAATTGGACAAGTGTGCGCCTCTCAGTTTTCTCTTGACTCAAGAGAGCCACAATAGGTATGGGATAAGCATGTCTTACTACCTCCCTCCTTGCACACTGGGGAACCAAAGGCTGATAGTGTACAGTTCCCATTTGTTTTTCCTGTTCCACTCTGTATAAAATGTCATTTTGAATTCAAACCTTGGAAATATTTGTGCTTTTTGTTGAGCAACCACATTGCCATTTACCACAGCTGTGTTCTGATAAGCATTTTTAAGAATCTCAACATTTCTTTGTTCAGAAATGATAATGACCAGATTTTGAAACCTGTCTGACTTGACCTCCATAAGTGCCTTGCGACATCTTGTGGATGTAGATGTCAGTTCCTCATTGGAGTCACTTCAGAACTTCCTAGTACCCAAGTCCTTGCATTTCCCAAACACTACAACCTTGGACAGAGGGGTTTCTTTTTTTTCCTCCATTTCTGTCCCCAGTATTTCTTGAGCTTTCCTTCTAGGCCAAGTAGTTCAACATTAGTGAAGGGAACTATTTGTTCTAATCCCACCACATTTTCCTCATCCCTGGAGCATACACTTTCAGAATTATTTTGTAGGAGGGCATAAAACCTTCCCAGTCTCAGCCTAGGACTACTGGCCAAGGTAGGGTTTTTGAAATTCCCACCTTTATTATTCCTACCAAGTTGACTGCTTTTAACCACACTGGTGCTGTAGGATATGTGTGGGTATCCCCTTGTACACAGGCAATTTTTATGTTTTTTTTTTCCCCATGGCCTAAACTAAACTCTATGACAGATTCTTTAACCAACATCTTCCCAAAGCTCCAATCCACCAGAGTCATAACTGTTTGGTCCCTCCCTTGTACCAGGACTGCATATGGATAGTTGGAATGAGGTCCACTGCTGTGGTCCATAGCTACACATTCCACAAAGTCACAGTTCATACTGTCACAAAACGTATGGATATGTCCCACTTCACCACAGCAAAAACATATAATGTTACTATCAGGTCATTGACCTGTGCCCCACCATTTAGGTGACTGGGTATCTGGATCTTAGGACTGGGAGAATTACACTAGATCCTGGGGTTATACCTATCTGGCATGGAGGGATAACTGTTATTTCACCACTTTACCACTTACCAATACCAACTTGCTTATTACCATCCCCCATTGCCCTTTCTTCCCTCTTCTATGGGGATCTTCCCTTCGGTTCACCATCCAAGGTTAATTGTTGATTCCACTCTTGTTAGTGCCCACTGGTCTCTCTGCTTCTAAATAATGGTCTGTGATTCATGGTGTGGCTGGAGGAGCCAGCCAACTATGCCACATCTCCTTCTGCCTCTGGAGTTCCCTCGCAGGCAGCCTCTGACCAGGCTTGTCAACTGATTCGTGGTGTGGCTGGAGGAGCCAGCTGACCATGCCACATCCTCTACCCACCTCCGGAGCTCCAGCTCAGGCAGCCCCTGACAGGGCTTCTCAACTGATTTGCAGTGTGGCTAGAGGAGACAGCCAACTGCACCACATCCCCTACCCACCTCTGGAGCTCCAGAACAGGTAGAATTCTTTGTCCTGGCTGGTACTGCAACTTAGGGCTCCCATTGGACACAGCACGGCCATACTTGCTCCTGATTAGCTGCCACCTTATGGCTCCTGTGCTGATTGGTCCCCGAGCTCCGCTGCACTAATCCTACCATGCTACCTCTGAATCTTTGGCTTTTGGCTTTTCCAGCATGGCTAGACTCTCCAGGTCAGCTCAAATTCTGGAACTCTACTTTTTGTTGGGGTCATACAAATTATTACCACTGTCATTGCATTTGTTATTGGGGGATTTGTTGTTTATTCTGTGATTATTCTGTTTTTTTCTAAGTCTCCCTGCTACTCAGCTGTCCTGTAAATCTCTCTCTTTTCTCCCTTTCCCAACCCTCTGCTGTTCTCACTAGTCAATTTTCTTCTGTGTTGTTAAGTTAACTGAATTCCACTTAGTTGTCTGGCCACCCACTCCTCCCCTCTCATCTATCTCCCTTTGTCCATTTGTTCCTGCTCCCGGCCCCCGGTTTATCTCTCTGCCTGCATATTCATTTTTTTAGCACCTATAAACCTAACACCCTGCTCTGTTTCTTCCCCATGGTACCCACTGACCAGGCTTCTCAACTGATTTACAGTGCACCTGGAGGAGCCAGACAACTGCACCACATCCCTTGCCCACCTCTGGAGCTCCAGCACAGGTAGGATTCTTTGTCCTGGTCAGTACTGCAACTTGGGACTTCCATTGGACACAGCACAGCTGTACTTTCTCCCGATTGGCTGCCACCTTATGGTCCCTGTGCTGACTGGTCCCTGAGCTTTGCTGCACTAATCCTACCATGCTATCTCTGAATCTTCGGCTTTTGACTTTTCCAGCACAGCTAAACTCTCCAGACCAGCTCAAATTCTGGAACTCTACTTTTTTGTCCCTCCTCAACACCGGCCTCTATTAAATACATTTGCGCTCCTCCCACTCTATGTACTCCTCTTGCTATTGGCTCCAATTAAGCCACCCCTCCTCAACTCCTTCCACCCTCTGTGTCTCATTCCTAACTAAATTGTGTCAGTTTACTGTCAGCAGACCCTCTGTCTATGCCTATTTCTCTTAAGGCTCCCAAGATTTTCTGAGATAATTGAGCTTACCCCTTGCTTTCTCCCAACTACACCATCCGAGTGGCCTACTCCTCTCCCAAATACTTTTTTCCTTGCTTATTTCTGTGTTTCACCTTCCTCCCATCAGGATGCTGCCTTTATTGTTAATCCTCTTGGCAACTATTACTTGTCCTCTGTGCAGCTTACCACTGATGCCCCCTCAAATAGCACCACCTCGTCACCCGCTCCACTCTTTATAAATACATTATGGCACTTCTCCCTTGACAACATATCAGCATTCAAACTCCATCTATTTGAGCATGCCGTGTATCTCACATACCCCTTTCACCCCACTCCCCCACCTCTTTGTTCCTATGGCACCCATGGGCCCCCTATTTCCCCCATGTCTATCAAGGCACTCACAGTGCTCTCTATGTTTTTTCACCCACAAATCACCCCTAGGTCCCTGTCCTAACCTTTGTGCTATGGTAGCTATCAAAGGAAGAAAGCATTTGTCATCTTATGTCAATCTCTAAAACTCATCATGCTCCTTCTTCTATGTTCAGGAAATGTCGAGGTGAATCCTGGCCCTCCTAATCTCCACTCCCCTCAGACCTCGCTTTCTCATCAAAGCCTAAAAATGATGGTAATTAACGTCAGGAGACTTATAAATAAACTCGACCAATTGCAAGCTTGGGCCAATCATACTACCCCTGACATCATTGGTATCTCAGGATCCTGGCTTAAAAATGCCATTCTGGACCATCAAGTCACCATCACAAACTACAACTCCATCAGGGCTGATAGAACTTCCATGGGAGGCAGAGTGATCATCTACACTAAAGACAAGTTCATTATCTCTGATTTTATTAGTATCTCAAAGCATATAAGAATTTGAACTCATCTCCCTAAATATAAACTTACCCTCATCTGAAATTCTCAACATCATCAGTTGCTAAAGGCCACCCCGCTGGGGGGCTATGACATCATACCAACCTTGAATTCTCTCATCCCCCAAAACAACAATGAATCTATCATACTCAGTGACCTAAATATAGACTGGTCATCTCACAAATCCAATAATCTTGAGGACCTTTGCAATGGACTCGGCCTGGCCCAACTCATCACTGAACCAACAAGGACTAATTTCAAAAATCATGCCAATAGCTCCATTCTAGATGTAATCCTTTCAAATCACCCACATAAAATCCAATATACCACTGTGTTCCACAATGATCTTAGTGGCCACAGGATAGTGGCCAGTGTTAGAGCCTTCAAATCTAGTCCATTTTAGCCCAGACTCATCACCAAGTGATCCTTTAAAAAATTCAGCCCTGTAAATTACCTGACAGGCCTTAGCAATCTAAATTGGCAACATTTCTACCTTTTGAAGTCAATAGATGAGGCTGTCAAGTTATTCAACGATGCCCCTTTCATTCATTCCAGAGTGCATAAACAATCAAACCCCTGGTTTATACATGAGCTTAGAAAGGCATTCTCCAACCATGACAAGCTTTGGGCCTATGCTAGGCGGTCCAAATCCACAGCTGATTGGAATGTCTTTTGCTCTGCAAGGAACACATGCATCAAACTGGTACGTACTGCTGAATTCAGCTTCTTTACCGTGGCCCTAGACCAAGCCAAAGGTAGTTCAGCTAAGACATGGCAGACCATCAAAGTTATAGAAGGTCGGAAAACCGCTCCCTCAACTCTGGCAAAAATTAGGGCTAACGGAGCCACAATCAATTATCCTACTCAAATCCATGAAGAGCTGAACACACATTTCTCCGCAATGGGGCTTGCCTTTGATTCCTCTCTCTATGCTGGGCTAAATAATTCCCTTCCTGACTACAGTTCCCCCACCACCTCACCTTCACTACATCCCTTCCAAGACCTGTATCCTTCAAAGAAGTGGAAGACACCCTTAAAAAATTAGACACACAAAAAAAGGCGGAGGTGCCAATGGAATAGAGCCATTCTTCCTCAAACCTGGCCACTGCTTCCTTACAGCCCCAATACTACACATCTTCAATCTTTCGATAGCCTCTGCAACTGTTCCATCCTGTTGGAAATCTGCCCATGTCCTCACTCTATTCATATCCGGTGACCCCTGTGATGTGAACAATTACAGACCCATTTCCATCCTCCCTAGTCTCTCAAAAATCCTCAAAAGATTAATCTTCTCTCAACTAAAAGACCACGTTGAAAAAAAATTCCTTCCTCAATCCTGATCAGTCTAGGTTTAGAAAAAAAAACACAGTACCATTTCTGCCCTTGCCAAAGTCACTAACGACTGGATTACACCTAATGACGCCAAACTGGTTACTGCTGCTGTCTTTCTTGATCTCAGTAAGGCGTTCAATATGGTGGGTCATAACCTTGTCCTTCATAGCCTCAAAAACGCAGGACTCTCTACCTTCTCAGTTCAATGGTTCACCAGTTGTCTTTCTGGTAGATTCCAGAAATTCAAAGCCAATGGGATTTTATCTGACCCTATACCTATTTCAAGGGGTGTCCCACAGGGATACATACTAGGCTCTTTTCTATATACACCAATATCCTCAACTCAAAAATATACAACTCCAAATTACACTTCTTTGCAGATGATACTGTTTGGTATAGTTCTAAACCATTGCTGGCTGAAGCATGCAAGGTTCTGCAAAATGACTTCATTATGCTTGAGCAAAATCTCATTAAAGCCAAGCTTCTGCTAAATGAAAAAAAAACAAGGGTTATGTTCTTTGGCACCAATAGCACACCTCTACCTTCTACCCTATCCAAGCAGCCCATACCTATTGAAATCTTCTTAGGCGAACCCCTTGAGGTAGTAGATAAATTTAAATACCTCGGTATGTGGTTCGACAATAAACTTACATTCAGTGCCCACATTGATAACCTTCCCAGTAAACTTAAGTCCAGACTAGGGTTTTTCTTCTGAAATAAGTCCCTTTTTCCAGCCAATACCAGAATCAAGCTTGTACAAGCCACGTTCCTCCCACTTATTGACCACAATGACATCATCTACAATGGCTTCTCAACCAGCAATCTATACAAATTAGATGTCTTGTTCCACAGGGTCTTGCATTTCATCTTAAGGAAACCTCCTAGAACCCACCACTGTAACCTTTACACGGCAGTAGGCTGGACCTCCTTATCAACGAGGAGTCTGATCCATCTAGGGATATGGATGTTAAAAACTCTGCTAAACAAGCCCCAGAATATATATTCTTCCCTCATCCATACCTCCCACAGCACCTACTCCTTGAGGAAGACTGACTTCATCCTCCTTGACATACCCAAGACACGTACAAACATTGGCAAAAGGGCTATCTCCTATGCCCTGCCCACCACCTGGAATCACCTACAATCCATTCTTAAACTTAATACTGTTGTCTCGATTAATTTTTATAAGTCCCTGATATCTGACAAACTTAAAGCCACATGCATTTGCCATTAGTATTCCCCCTCCCACTGCCCTCTTTCCACAGCCTACACCTTCCCTCACCCACCTATGACCCTGCCCCTCCCCATCATCCCCTCTATATCTCCCCCTGGCTCCAATAACCCCTCCCCCACTACTGCTACCCCAACTGATATTCTGTAGTATCATGTACTTACATATTTATTCACTTAATATGTGTAATGCCTCATGTATTATCAAAAACTGAAATTGTAACTTTTATTGTTAGCTAATTCTGTTGTATGTTTATTGTCCATTTTTGTAAATTATGTAAGTTTTGGTCCAGTCATTTGATTGTACATTATCTCAAAGTGCTGCCGTATCTGCTTTGGACCTCCTACCAATGTTATAAAATTGTTGTACAAGTTGATATTTGTCCTTTTTTTTTTTTTTTAAACAGGCAGTTATGTGTATAGGATCTCCTTGTGAATGAGCTTGCTCAATGGAGTTTTCCTACAATAAACTGAACTGAACTGAATGGTCTGTGATCTTGAGAGCAGTAGCCAGGGTGGTTTGCTTGTGACACCTTGCCCAGTCACATACATAGTTTGGAAAAATGTTCTGGTACTACTCTATCACAATTAAATCCAAAATGTCCTCTTTAGAGAGTATCTCTGGTTCAAACCAACAGGTGGCCAAGTCATTCAGCTTTTGAGTTGTGAGTCTCACTCAGGTTCTAGCTTTAAAACAAAATGTGTGAAAGTTCCATCAGTTCCTTCAGTTATCTCAAGCTGACCAAGGATAGCAACCCTTAACTGATCATAATCTCTGGTAGTGGTATCATTTAGGTTCTGATAAGTAGCTTGTGCATCTCCAGTTGGATATGTTGCAATGCGAGTAGCCCAGCTTTCTTGTGGACAGGCAGTGGTACTGCCAACTCTCTTAAAAGCCATAAGATAGGCTTTGGGGTTGTCCTCAGGACCCATTTTTGTTAGCATGGAGTAAGGTCCTACAGCAACTGGATTTTTTGTGGCCTGGAGCTGGGTCACAGTTTCTTTCTGTACTTGCAGTACCTGCTTCATAAACCACTGCTGTTGCTCCTGCTGTTGGTTTCATTGTGCCTGCCTTTGTACCTGCTGCTGGTCTCTCTGCACCTGAAACTGCGATTGTTGGGACAGACAGTCACTTTGCATCTAGACTCGTTGCACCAGTTGTTGATCACTCTGATCCTGCTGTTGTGCTTCCTGAGCCATCCAGTCTCTTTGCATCTGGGCCTGTTGTGCTTGCTGTTCTGCCAGCTATTTCAGTACTTTGTCAGATTCCATCTTACCCCTATTTAGACACAGTGAAGTTTGATCCTACCGCTAAAGCCAACCACATGTAATAGTGTTATTATAGCACGTTAAGGCTTTGGGGGGAATAACCGTCAAAAAAAACAGGCAAACAAAGTTCAATGAAACAAAAAGTTGCTTTACTTCAGCACCAAACAAGGGTTCAAAGCGGCTTACTTTGCCAGAATAAACACAAAATGAAACATTTCAGCTTGATTCTGCTCTCCAGTTCACAGCAGCCCTGCTTTCTGTCTGTCTGTCTCTCTCTCTCTCTCTCCCCCTCTCTCTCTCTGTCTCTCTGTCTCTCTCTCTGTCTGTCTGTCTGTCTGTCTCTCTCTCTGCCTCTCTCTCTGCCACCCAAATCCCCCTTCTTGCTTTGTCTGGTTTCCTTTTAATGCCTCCCAGGTGAGGCTCATTTGTGACCTTCCCTCGCAGGGATTTTCAAGCCTGCATACAGCCACTGCATATGGCCTTTAAAGGCCCAGGCCAGAAACCAGCAGGGCTGGATCTCAGTTCTACCTGTTCTCCTGCTAGTATCTTAGTGGAAAGAGGGTCCGGTGTGAAGGTTGCAAACACTCGTTCACAAGGCACCATACCAGTTATGTATCTGTAGACTGTCCTTGGGTTATAAGGGTAGAGAACATGGCAGGGCGGGAGGCTGTTAGACATCAGAACACCAATAGCACATTTTCCAAACTTTGTGGGCATTGGGTTTGCAATCCTAATAGTTTATTTCCAACCTTTAATGACTGTTTTGATTGGGAACCATTATTCCTATCCTTTGTGCAGTTTGTGTTTTGTGAGGTAGCAACTTTAATGAGCATTAATGTAGTTTTTTTCCCCACATAAAGTTCTTTACTTTTTAAGAAATGTATATAGTAACTTCATTTATTCATGGCTTTAAAAACCCTACTCAAAGCAGTAGGTGACTGTCAAAACATACTTTTTATAGGGTCATTTCTGATTTGTGACAAGTCAGAAGCACTTCTACAGAGGACACAGCAGTCCTTACATGGACTATGTACAATAGTCCCATGGTCCCACAAGCTATGAAACCATTTTGACCTTTGTACTGAAAGGCAAGTACCCCAACACATTTCCTGGCATGGTTTGTGTTTCAGGCATTTGAAATATACATTTTCAGATGATATCTAGCTGACATCAGTTTCCAACTGCACAGAATACGTGTAGCTGACAATGATCAGAAGCTGGGTTGCTCAGATAATCCATTTTAAGATAGTTAGGATAATACGTGTTTTTTAGGATATCAGGATTTTAGGATATTGGTCCTCAAAATGTGATTTCCTAAAAAACACCTTGGATGTCAACTTTGATATAGCATATCAAAATATACAGTCTCTACTATCTTAAAATCTGAACTCTCCCCCTCCTTGTAATAAAATAATTGGTGCCTGATGCCCCCTGCCAAATTCTACCTTCCCCCACCCATCTGCAATATGTAACAAGCCCCCAATCCCCAGTTCAGAACAAACAACCCCACCCTACATGCCCACTAGTTCTCACTTTCCTCCTCCCTCTCCTTTTTATAATAAAGCAATAGAAGAATGGTTGTGATTGATGCAGGCTATATCTCTGGAGCCTGCCACTCCTTGCCAAAATCCTACATCCCTCCACCCACAATATAATCAAGCCACACCCCCATCCCTGGATAGGAACAAAACACCCCCCCAACACACCCACTAGCCCTCACCTCCCTCCTTCTCCTCCTCCTTATAATAAAACAATAGCAGAAGCACATTGGTTCACTGATATGCATTTTAGGAAGCTTTCACTCATACCTCCATCTCTCCCCCCACTGTAGCATCCTTTTCAAGCACTTTTCAAAGTGCATGTAAAGTAGGAAAACCATCCTACTGCAAACAATGAAAGTATTCATACTGTGAGTAGATTTTGTAACATAACAAACATTTTTTTTCAAATTGCATCCAAAGTAGGAAAACCATTCTATGGCAAATCTTAAATTATTCATATAAGGCCTTATGCGCTAATGGGTGGGAAGTACATGTGAAACACATGTATCCCACCCATGCTGCTCTGCACTTGCACCAAGGTGTGCAGCCACTGGAACATGCCATCACCCCCCCCCCAGCATGCAGCAGCGTGGGTAAAGAACACAGTCACGTGGACCATCTTGGGTCCCAGAATGGATCCTCTGCTGAGCTCATGCAGGGAGTCCTGGGATGTCATGTATCCCAACAAAGTTTAAACACCAGGAGTTTGCATGAACGGACACCCCCAGCCCTCCAAGTCAACACTGTGGGCAGGTGAAGAGGAATGCAGGGGGATCCCATTGCCACCATGCTCTGACATTAACCTTTGGGAAGGCATGTAAATACTTATGGCAGGGTCCCCTCTCACACAGCATTATCCTCTCTGGTACGGTACGCAAGTGTTGTCATGCATACGTGCTGCTCGGGTACCCCCCAGTATGACCCTCCCCCGCCGGTGAGTGCTGCACTGCATGGCCTGCTGGGGGATCCAGCGTGCCGGTGGTGAATGCCACTGGGGTGTGCTGATCACCGCTAGAAGTGCACATAAAGTAGAAAACCCATCCTACTGCAAATCTTACAAATATTCATATTTGGATAGGTTTTGTAAAATTAGGGTTTCAAAGTAGGAAAATCATTTATTCATTTGCTTTTGATTACTGGGTAAGCTCACTAGATAGCTAAGTGCCTATTTT
Source organism: Neoceratodus forsteri (assembly GCA_016271365.2). NCBI lineage: Eukaryota > Metazoa > Chordata > Ceratodontiformes > Ceratodontidae > Neoceratodus > Neoceratodus forsteri. The sequence goes on from JADMNL010000022.1 coordinate 345,992,052, forward strand.
CAGGTGTGACCCAGGAGGATTACAAGGTACATACAATCAGCAACAACAGGAAGAGTCCAAGTAACGTACAAGAACATTAGTCATAACAAAGATTAAAGGGTGACTAACAGGATAACAGACTTCATGCACAACTGATTAATGTTTAGATATCATCATAAGATTCATAATACATTAATTCGGTAGATAACATCATAGTACAGAATAGCACAGAATAGTACAGACTTTTCAACAGGGCAGTCAATATAAGGTATGCCATTTCCCTGGGCGGGGGAGGCTAGGTGATTAACAGGAGAAGTACAAAAGTGCAGAAGAGAGACCTGGAGAAAGATAGAGATAGATTAGGCAGGGTACCCAACTGGGGCAGGTGGGCAGGGAGTGAGCCTAGTCCAAAACTGACAGCTATTGTTATATCAGCCAGCTACAGGGGTAGAAGTGCTTTTTAAAATGCTGGAGCCACACCCCCATCAGTATGAAACTAGGAAAAAAGTGAGCCTCAGCAGGTGGTTTATGCAGCACAGAGACAAGCAGAGGTAGATTTCAGGAAGCCCCACAGGGAGGCTTTAAAACAGGGATGAGAGGAGGAGGAATGGATTAAGGCAGGAAGGGAGTTCTACACTCTCAGTGCCTAGGCAGTGAAAGCCTGATCACCCACAAGGGTGGGTTTTTTAGGCACCAGGCGGTCCTGCGACTCCCTAGACCTTAAGTGGTAGGTTGGGGTTCCATGTTTAAGGGGTAGGGTGAGGGCAGAGGGGGTAGCCATTCTGGTGATGTTGTCAATGAAGTTGCCGAGGACAAAGGTTCGGTGCTTTTTTGGGGGGAGCCACTCCAGTCACACGTAGAGATCACAGCGGTGTGTGAGGCAAGGGGCCGAGAGCGCAAAGCGGCAAATATTATTGTAAGCAGTGTCCCATTTTGTGAGACTAGATTTAGGAACAGGGCAAAGGATACAAGCCCATAGCAGAGTGTTGGTAGAAGGACCCCAGTGGCTAAGGCCAGTAGTGCAGCTGCGGTGAGACAGCTTTTTGCTCTATAAGCAAGTCCAAGCTTGCCATTGGTTGCCTTACATATGTTCCAAATATGCAGGGTAAGATCCAGTAGCAGTTCAAGGGTGACTCTCAGATACTTGACAGTATCCACTGTCTGCAGGAGGGAGCCATCTACCCTATAGATCTTTAGTGGAGCAGGACAGGTTTTTGTCTTGAACAAGGTGCCAAATAGCATCCTAACTGCAGATCTTAAAAATATTTGTATTTTGAGTAGATTTTGTAAAATCAAGAATGCTTTTCAAAGTGCATATAATTAGGAAAGCCATCCTGCTGCAAATCTTAAAAATATTTGTATTTTGAGTAGATTTTGTAAAATCATGAATGCTTTTCAAAGTGCACTCAATTAGAAAAACCATCCTACTGCAAATCTTAAAAATATTTGTATTCTGAGTAGATTTTTTTAAATTGTGAATATTGTACTTTTCAATGTGCATGCAAAGTAAGAAAACCATTCTACTGCAACTGCAAAAAAAATCTTATTTTTCTTTTATATGTAATTTCTGGAATTTTGCGGGTTTTGTCCTGATCCCTAAACCCATGCATCCCCAACATAGTGTGCGCATGCGGAGGCACATGCACGCACACCATTCAGGATGTCCCTCCCTTCCAGTCACGCCGTTGACTGCCTGCACTGGCACCGAACCTCCATTCTGTGGCAGTGGGACTGTAGGCAGGCAACCCCACCCCTTACCCAGGAAAGGAGAGACAATGCTCCATCCTGCTCCCACCCCTCCTCCTCCCATGCCAGCACCCCAGTGGCCTGAGGTCATTCCCGAACCCAGGTCACTGGAGTAGCATAAGGTGTGACTTCCAGCACCTCCACCCTCAGTGCCACTGGGCCAGAAAATATTCATATTTTGAGTAGATTTTGTAAAAAAGAAAAATGTGTAAAGTATTACTTTTACTAGCATTTTCATTTTATTACTAATTAGTTTGTATTAAGTTGTGTGCTTCACAGTACCCCTACCTCGCAAACACCTAACTCTTATCCTCTACTTTTAAATATTTAAAAAGCTATATTGATGTAAACTTGTTATTCATGTAGAACTTTAGCATGGAAAAGAAGTCTCCGTGTAGTTTTAGCTATTTTTCTTGACAATTTATTTTTTAATGTACGTGTGTGACCAATTAACAACAATTAACTTAAAAACAATTTTTTTTTTATAATTCCAAAAGGACCTATTCCCATATGATGTCTACAAAACTTGTAAGTTTCATATCTTAACCCTAAGCCATTTTCTAGTTATCTGGGCACAAAAATTGAGCTACCAAATTAGGCAAAAATATGTAAATTCAGCCCTCAATATCTCCAAAAGTACAAAACTGATCCTCCCAAAAATAGGTGGATTAAGAGATGCTGATGCTGAAATGATGCTCAGCAAATGTCATAGTCCTAGGATCTAAAACAGATGAGATATGAGCCTCTGATAATAGCTATTTTAAATGAAACACCAACACAATCATAATGTACAGGTGCTACCGTGCCTGTATAATGCTAGCAGGGGTTCTCAAATGGTGAGGCCAGCCTCCCTGGGGAGGCCCCAACCCGTTCCAGGGGAGGCTCAAGCAAGTCTGAAAAAGTACTCTATTTAAATTTTGAGTTTTATATATTTTGTGTGAAGAGATGAAGCAATCTGAAAGAGGATAATAGTAGGTGAATTTTATGTGTTTATTTACTAATAGGTGACAAGGGAAGGTGAATGAGCCAAGGCTCATTTCAGGTGTAACTGGGGAAGGGTAGGGAGTGAGTACATTTCAAAAGGTAACTGCAAAACAATCAAGAAATACACAGTGAACAATAGTGTAAACAAATATGAATAAACTAATAATGAGTGGTGGTAATTGGTCAGTTTGTAGACTGATGGCAGAACAGCCCAAATACAAGGGTTGAGCACAGAAGTGCTAACAGCAATAGAAGGAAGGAGCAAAGTAATCCCAGAGAAGTTGCTTAGGTGCAGGGAAGGAGGGGGAGAGGCAAAATATGTAGGAAGGTAATTTCATAGAGAGGAAACAGAGAAAGTAGCCTGACCCATGTAGGTACTGCAACAAGGGGTAACAATTGTTCAAGAATTAAATTAGTGGAGCAAGTAGGCTGGCCTGTTTGGGGGGGGGTTACAATAAGCTGAATAAAAATATTTGTTTATTTTATTTATTTGTTATTCAGATAACACCTTTGAGCACAGGAGCTCTTTTTGAAAGGTTCCACGTCAGTATAAGACAAAGAACTGAATGTGTGCCAAGTACTCAAAGGTGTTTCAATTTATTCAAGGTGTACTGCGCAAAGTATAGTATGTTATATTTCTTTGGGGAGGCACAAGATTATTTCAGTTTTTGGAGGAGGCTCAAAATCTTTTCCATGGATTTGGGGAGGCTCACTGTGACAAAGTCTAAGAACTATTGTGCTAGAGACACAAATACAAATGTCAAGAAAATCAGCCCTGCACACAAAGCTAGATTTCAGCTTTACCCACAGATTATATAATTGTTGAAACTTTGCAATCATCTCCGCTGACACCAAGGGGGAAGATGGTTGCCCTTTACTCAGAGCTCCCTAAAAAGAACATGAACTTTATGGATCTTAGAAAACGTATTCAAAAGGAAAGTCTATGTTGAATCAGTATATGGGCTACGTTTTACACACTGGCAGCTATTGTTATTGACATCAGACAACTATTTAGAATATGAAAACTTCTTGAAAGATCTCAGCAAAAGAGTGAGTGAAAAGCTTCATCTTGTTGCCCATTACACAAAAGATAACGAGCATTTTGGGACTCGGTCTCACACCACAACTCCAGTTGCAGACCAAAATCTCCACAGCTGCTGAGACTGCTGTTCACAGATGTAGCAGTTGCAGATGATGTTACAGCCGGTCCCAACGGCCATAACAGTTTTCCACAGCTGTGGGGATTTCCCTGGCAACACCACCCACGAGCTACCGTAAATCGAGGAGCTGGTCGTAAATCAGGCTCCATCTTTGTGAATACCTGCAACTGCAGGAAAACTACATATCTGCAAGTGCCAACCCACTTGCGCTGGGTTTTCCTGTAGCTGCAGGCATTTTAAGAGTTTTGTGAATTCTGACCAACATTTGCAGTGGCAGTTACCATTATTTATAAAATGGGTTCTAAAAATCCTACAATTTCATTGGTCAGCTTTACTACATGATAGTGGGATAAGACAGCACATTTAGTTAGTTAGTTAGTTAGTTAGCTAATTAGTTAGTGTTTACCATTTAAGAACATACATTCAACAGCTATTTTCAGGCACAACCTGGGAGGTTACAACAGTAAACACTTGTATAATATTACGCAATAATACAAGACCAACACATAACAGTGGTACATCCAGATGATACAATTACATACATACTCTTAGGTACCTTTACAGCACCCTAATCTGACAGCAAAACTCCAGGGCACAAATAAACTCACTATACCAAACCTACAACTGAAGTATGTACAAACTCAGTAGTTCTCTATCAGTATTATTGTCTCCTTTCAATAACTGTATTTCAATGTACATCTCAACACTTTCAGCTTCTCTCTCTCTCTCTCTCTCTCCCTCCTTTGAGTGTACCCACAAAGTTGCAACAGTACAGTTGAGTTTTAACCATCAACCAACATGAGTAGCCAGAGCTCTGTTCTTTTCTTTTGTTCATAAATATTTTATTCTCCCAGGCTGAGGCAGGTTAGGGCTCCCTTCAGCCCTATCCCTGCTAACCCCCACTGACTCCCACCTCCCCAGGCTTACGTTGCACATCCCAGGTTACCCCCATGAATTACCTGCCATGGTGAGGTCGGGAGGGGGAGGATCATCCTCTGCCCCCTGAGACACAATCCAGTCTTTCCTTCCAGCAAAGCCCCTGGTGGCAAAGCAGATGGGATATTAGCACATAGAGTGTCATGCATGCCAGCCTCACCACCATTTTCATCTGTTTTTCTCCCTGAACCCATGCTGGGACACACATGACAGCACACACATGTGGAGCCACGTGCATACTGTGGAGATTCCCAGCACACACCTTTCCTGCTGCTCCAGGCTCCACCTGGTGGCAGCCATTTGATGGCAATAGCAAGTCTCCCTCCCCAAAAGAGGAAAGCGCTACATCAGGTGCTCAGCCCCTTCCCCCCCGGATGGCCCCCAGAAACCCAGGCTCACTCCTGATCCAGGATTGCTAGCATGGTGGACTGTAGCACTACTGCCATGCCAGTGGACCAGTTTCAGAGCTCTGCTCTTAAAGAGGTGGTGACATGTTCAGGACAACTTTAACAAAACCTAATATTTAGACACAGTCCAGCTTGTATTTCCAATTAGTGCTATATTTATCCTCCCCATTATTTAGTACTGATGTCATTTGTATGAAAACAGGATTTCTGCTGCTGAAGAGTTTATCTATTTCTGCTGCTTTCTCCCTACCTGAAGTCATAGAGAACTGCTTGTGTTATCACAATGACTCCCATAGCAACAGATTGTGATGTCACAGCAGAGGATTATGACTTGAAGTAGGGAGTAAGGTATAGAGGCAGGTGGATTCTAAAGGAACTCTAAGGGATAAAGATAATATACTCATGCAAATTTCCTTAGTAATAAATAATGGGGAGGAGAAATATACAATATGTACATGGAATGCAAGCAGAATTGTACCTAATTATTATGTTTTTAAAGTTTTCTTTGAGGCGTCAGTAGCTCTTTAAAGGAGCCAAAGGGAGTTGTATTATGGTGACTAGTGTAAGAGCTATACACCCTGTCACTGCAGCTCAACATAGAGAATATTGGATGGGCAACTAGGCACAAGCAGTGTGTTCTGCCACCTTAGGGTTTTAATTTCTCTCTGATCTGGAGAGTGAAGCTCGAGTGGTCTGTGCAAATCAGAACCCTGAGGTGGCAGAATATGCTGGTTGTGCATGAAGTTGCTCATCCTGTACTTTTTATAGTGTATAGTATTATGTGAAATGTGTGCGGGATGGTTCTTTCTCTTTCAGAACAAAACTGATTTGTGCACTCTAGATTTTTCAGAATGCTGCTGTACCAGAGAAGGGTACAATCACATTCCATAACTTTTGAACTGTGGTACAACAGCATTTGGAAAGCAGTGGAATTCTACACATAACAATGCTCCACTGTACACTATGAAACTGTTTTGCAAACTATTGGCTTTTATCAGAGATCTGTAATAGAATATGCAACAGTTATAAAATGTTCAGCAGTACATCGCAGTGTTAACATTTATGTTGTTTTCTTTTCAGAGAAAGTATTTCATTTGCAGCACAGTACAGGCACTATAATTAATAAAGACTTCTCTTTCATGTTTAACTTACCATTATATTAACCGCCCAATGTCTCATTTTATAAGTGCAGTAGACGACTCGAGAGGTTGTGGGTTGGTGCTATAATGACTTACTCTCTCTCATGGTCGATTACTTACGTATCACACACACACGCCAATTTTCTGTGACAATTTTGTTAAAATACTGCTCACCACATTCTAAAATTCTATACAATATCTTAAAAAAAATCTACATTATCATTATTATTTCCAAAGCTTTCACAGGCTTAAGCAAGGAAGACTAGAGGTTAGTTGGAGAAGAAACAACATTTTTGTTACACCGTTAAAAGTGTAACATGAAAGTGCATGTGGATGAAGCTGTGTTAGATGTTTATTAAATTGTCTGACACATAACCTTATTTAGAAAATGTTTAAAAAAAATGCCCTTGACTTCTGCATCACTGCTCAGTGCTGGCATGTTGCAAGGAGCCAGCATCATCTTTACAGTAACGCCCCTCAGCCTGCCACCAGCCTCAAAGGGCCGTTTATCACAAGTAATCCCCCTCCTCTCTCAAGGCATAGGAAGAGAGAAACATAAATTGTGTCAGCAGAAAAAGACAAAGAGGTCCATCCAGTTTGTTCATTTCCTTGCCTAAATAACCAATAGTCCTAGTGACTGATCATCACTCCTTTACACATCAGTCCCTTTCCTTCTTCTACCTGTTGGTCCCTCTATTCCCTTATATTTGTTTCACCAAAGTTTAAATCCTGTCACAGTCTTGGCTTCAACTGTGTCTTTGGGCAGTCTATTTCAAATGTCCACCACTCGTTCAGTGAAGAAGAACCTCCTCACATCACTCCTGAATCCTCACCACCACCACCAGTCTCCACCCAAGGCCTCTAGTTACTGTATCCTCATCCCTCATGAGCAAGTCCTTACAATCCTCCCTGTTAATTCCTTGCAAGAACTTATATGTCTCAGTCATATCCCCCATTTTCCTCCTGGTCTCCAGTGAATACATGTTAAGATCTGTCAGCCTTTCCTCATATGACTCCTCATATGACTGCTGCCTTTCAATTATCTTTGTGGCTCTCCTTTGTATGGTCTATCTGAAATCTTGTCTTTGAAGGGTTGTCGACTTCAAAACTGTGTGTAGAACTCCTGGTGTGACTTTACTGGGCACCTGTACACAGACAGTATTACCTCCCTCCTCTGTCAAATGCCCTTGTTATACATCTCAGTATCCTGTTAGCTTTCTCATGGGCTTGGCTGCATTGAGCAGTGGATTTGAGGCTGTCACTAAATGATGTCCCCCAGGTCTCTCTCTCCTCAGTTGTTTGCACTGCTCTTACTCCCCCATCTAGTAGTTCATTTTTAGGATTCTTTCTACCAATATACATCACTTCACACTTTTCTGAATTGAACTTTAGTGGCCATAATCTGACCAATTTTCCTCACCAACCCACCACCATATGCCCTCCACCAACTGCCACAATGGTAGCCAGCCATTCTAGTTCTAACAACCAAAGTATCAACCAAACCATCTCAACTCCTGCCCTGTCTGAAGGAAACTTTAACTGAATGAACTTTGGTTATGACCACATAAGAAAAACTCTACCAGCCTCCCTGTGACAGGCATGGGAAAAATGGAGATGGTTAGGACTGGGAAGTGGCAGACCAAAACAAAACAATGGGCTACTACCAGATGTCTTATTCAATACAGCTTTTGACATAATGGCTGGCACCCCAGGGTTTTGTTCTGGCCGGTTACCTTCTCACCTCCCATGTTATTCCCAGGTCATTCTCAGGTAGGCACTAAGACACAAGGTGGCCTACCTTTTTATCGCTGTAGGTCTTTTATTTTCAAAAGTGCAGTGCAATACATAAGGTGCAGACTCAGAAGGTAGACATAAGAGTTTAGAGCAAGCAAGAGATCTCTGAAGAAGGTGTTGATAAAACATCAGCTGTTGCTTGCTTAAGTCACACGTGTATGCTGTTCTGCCAGTTGATGGTCATACTCATTGGCACCATGTAGTGCTTGTGCCAGCAGGTTTTTTTTTGTTTTCTCTATTATTGCCAAACTCTTATGGCTACCTTCTGAGATGGCACCTTATGTATTGCACAGCACTTTTGAAAATAAAGTACTTACAAAGGCAAAAAGGTCTTCAGCCTTGTGTCTTAGTGTTTGATCCCTCAGATTCATGCCACTAATATTTCGTTGCTATACCAGCATGCTGGATGGGCTTATACTCTGTAGTTAGCACCAGGGCAGATTCTCTGTCTTAGAGCAGCAGTGTATGATAGATAGCAGTGAAAATTTTGACCTATACCTTTTTATTCCATTTTAGATTGCCCCTTATCTTCTGACTTGTATGATACCCTTCTTTCCACAGTTTGAGTTTGCTTTAGTACTTTTTTTCACATCTGAAATAATAAAACGAGCACTCCTTTTAAAATGGCTTGGGCCAGGACTTCAGCAGTATTCTCAGCTGTTTTTGTACATCAATTGTTTAACATGACTTCTGTTGTGACTGAAATGAACTATTATGCAGCAAGCAGTGCTTCTTGATCTTATGGAACAATAGGTGTTCAAAAACAGCTGCAAATACTGATGAAAACCTGGTCTGAGTCGTATTAAAAGCAGCTCTCCTGTGAAGTCTAAAGGCAGGGGGAGAGAGGGGGATAGGCAGAGATGAGAAGGGAGTAGGTTCCAGAGGGTAAGAAGGCAATTGGTGCAGGCTGTTTGACCTGAAAAAGAGTGAGGGTGGGGGATGGAGAAGGTGCAGGAATCCCTGGACTGATGCAAGAAGCAGGAGCTGGAAGCAGGGAATAGCAGGAAGGAGAGATAGGAGGGAAGAGAGCTAAACCAATATTTGGTGATGAAGGCAGCACAGTGGGCCTGATGATGTAACAGCAGGGGGAGGGATAGAGACAGAAGAGTAGAGGGAGCAGTGGTGAGTACCTGGGGAAGTCAGTGGGAATGCAGCAGAAGGCACTGCATAGAGTATCAAGTCTGGAAAGGAAGGAGGAAGGGGGGACATAGTATACTATATAAGCAAAATAGAAAACTTAGAGCAACATTTTGGTTACCAGCTCCTTTACGAACCTGTGGGGGAGGCATTGTTTGTTTCTCTATAAAGCACTCATTTTGTGGTGGAGTTCAGAGTGGATGGTGTCTATATGGATGAAATAGTAAAGCTTGCTATCCAGCCAGACTCCTAGGTATTTGAACACGGGGACCACTTCCAATGTGGTACCATCAAGAGTGGTGAAGATGGGGGGATGACGACAGCCTGGATAGTTTCTGGGAGGAGCTGAAGTTCATTGTCATTCTCTTTTTGGTGTTGGCCTTAGGCCGGTTATCATGGAACCACTGTAGAACATTATAGAAGTCCTGTTGGAGTAGACTGGACATAGCAGAAGCTATAGGGCTGGACATGTAGATAACTGTCTCATCTGTGTACATATGGATGTTTGAGGAGACACACGCAGAGGGGAGATAATTAAGGAAGATGGAGAAAAGAACTGGCACTAATATGGAGCCCTTTGGGACTCCAGCAAGGATGGGGGTAGAATTTACTTGTACAGTGATGGCCAAGGATCCTTTGATTAAAATCTCCTTGAGCTGAGATAGTTGTCAAGATGGTTCAGTTGGTACTTTGGTTGTTGGATTTGAAAAGAAGTCCAGAAGCGGGATGGCTGGCTACTATTGGGGCAGTTGGCAGCAGGTATATGGAGGTGAGTTGCTCGGGATGGAGAGGAGGACCACTGGCTATCTTCTTGGTGGGCCACATCCATACCACATTTTTATTGTTTTAGCATCCTAAAAGCTTAGTATTAAAACATTTTGCAGTGTTCTACACCAGTGAAAAATATTTTCTTTTTTTTTTCTGCACCCCACAGAACACCTTAAAACTGGCACCAGTTATTTATGGCACCAGATTTGTGACACTGGTAGAAAAGCAAATCTAACATGGTTTAATGTTTCTTGTAAAATTTATACAAAATGGAATCACTAATTAGCTGAACTAGGAGGCAGTGTGGCCTCTGAACTAAGAGGCGGTCTAGCCTCTGAACTACAGTAGGAGGCAGTGTGGCCTCTGAACTAAGAGGCAGCGTAGCCTCTGAACTACAGTAGGAGGCAGTGTGGCCTCTGAACTAAGAGGCAGTGTAGCCTCTGAACTACAGTAGGAGGCAGTGTGGCCTAGTGACTAGTGCACAGACTTGGAAGCCAGAAGCCTATTAGCCTGACATTAACAACATGTAAAGTTCTTGAGACTTTAATCAAGGATACTGTATCAGAAATTGTTACAACTATAGACCCATACCAACATGGCTTTCGTAAAGTCAGAAGCATAACTACTGCTTCTATGAAAAAACAAGTGACTTACTTGACAACTCTATACCTTGTGGCATCATATCATGAATGATGATCAGAAATAATGACACCAGGATTATGATGCCTATTGTTTATATTTATGGCTTTAATGTTTTAAGGAAGACTGATTATTTATATACAGGTGCCTTGGTTTAAGAAAGGTGCCTTTTAAAGAAATAAAGTTTTGATTGATTGATATATATAGACTTTAGCAAGGCATTCAATTTAATGCCACACTGGGCCTTGATTGAAAAACTTTCTAAATATGAATTTAACAGTCATAACATAACTTGGATCTCAAACTGGTTGACAGGCTGATCTCAGAGAGTCATCATTAATGGGTATGAGTTGGATCCAGGCAGGGTGACTAGTGGTGTCCTGCGGGGTTCGGTACTGGGGCCTGCATTGTTTCAGATTTTTTATCTTTGACTTCACCATGGACTTACTTAACTGGACAGTCAAAGTTGCAGACAATGCTAAATTAGATGGCCCCTGCAGTACAAAGGAAGGAACTGATGACATCCAAAATGATCTAGACAAAATAACAGCTTGGGCTGGCAAATGGGATATGAAACTGCATTTAGATGAGTGTAGAGTCATACACCTGGGTAAGAAAACCCCAGGACACACATCATTTTTAAGTTGGGAAATAAATACTTTCATCAGATGGTGAAAAGGATTTAGGCATCTGTATTACCCATGACTTTGAAACCACCCAACAGGTAAATCAAACTATTAGTAGAGCTAGAAAGGCAATATGGTCTATTAAGAAGAACATTATATCAACAAATGAAACTGTACTTCTGCTACTATATAAGTCTTATATAAGACCGCATCTTGAATATGCATCTCAGCTATGGTCCCCTTATAAGAAATCTGAGAGGAAGAAATTAGAGAGTATACAAAGGAGATTTACAAAAACATTCCACATTAAAAAACAAAACATATGAGGAAAGATTGCTTCATCTGAATCTTATGTCATTAGAAACAACAAGGATGAGAAGTGATTTGCTCCTTTTGTATAACATCATAAATTATCCCTTTCTTATGGTAGAAATGGGACTCGATTTTAAATTTAGTGAGAGGGAGACAAGAGGGCACCCTTTACTACTTTTGGATAGAGCATTTAATACCAATAAAAGGAAATATTTTTATACATTATGGGCCATGAACCTCTGGAACAGGCTACCAGTTGATATAATAATTAGCAAAACCCCATCAGAGTTCAAATCCAAACTGGACAGATATATATTACAGGGGGGTAAACTAAACTATTATGACAAATCCTACAGGAGCATTTATGGGCACTTCACCTTTTGGCTCCTCTACAGCCTTAGTATGAGTAAGACCCATATTCAAATTCATCTACAGTGCCTTTTTCATTGTGTGACCCTGAGCAAATCACTTTAACTCTGTGCTTCAGACTATTGAGCTATACAAATTGGTAAACTCTGGACTCCACTGAAAACAAGATAGTGCATTTCTGCTGGACTATCAGAAAATAGCTTCAATTGCATAAGGGCCTAGGTGACTCAGTGGTAAGTCTCAGTGTCTAGGTTCAGAAGTGTCCCAAGTTGTTCTCTTGTTGCTAATGCAACACAGAGTTTGGCAATGGCACTGGAAACAAATTTGCATCCTGCAAATCTTCTACGTTTAGATAGTATAACTGAATTTGTAGGAACTAAAATCCATTGAATCTTCTGATTCTCAACACAGACCACTAAAAAAATAATTTCTAAAGAAATATGTCATCACTGAGTTGCAAAAAGTACAAAGTCTACAGTTGCTGAAGTCAAGTAGTAATTACCTCCACTGTTGGGTTTCCAGCAAGGAAAAAGATGTGCCACTAGTTTGGGATGGCCTTCATAAAAATACAGTATCTGGACTACCCACACCAACCTCTATCTGTTCTAGTAGTATAGATCAGTGACGCTGCCAAGGGAGCCAAAACTACCAATCTAATGAACTTACCAGTCAATTCTGAGCAATGTTCTTAAAGTAACCAGCACTCACCAGTCCAAATATTGACATAATTTTGTGAAAAGATGGGTCAAGAAACAGAGATAAAATGAGAGTTAACGATTAAAAGGGTCAGAGGAAAGGACTAAGAAAAAGAAACATGAATTATATCCTTGTTTTTTTGATACTGAACTGTGTGTTTAGAAAATGAAAACTGATTCAGAACCACATTGTACAGTGCATAATTCAGCTGAGCTGTCAAGAAAGGTAAACATGCAAATCTTGTAACTCTTGCTGAGACACAAAAAATAACATATGGGCAGATGAGTATAATGAGCTTTTCTTTACACACCCAAGGTGTGTGATACCTCCTAAACCAGAAGACTGAAGATTGAGTGGTTTATTACATTATTAACACTGAGAGTATATAAAAAAATGTACACTGTTGGAAATTTGTTTTTATAATATTGGTTTCAAAAAAGGCAGAAATAAAATGGCAGAAAAAAAAAACAATTTCACTCTTGCAAGCTGTTGTGCTGAAATGAGAGGTTTCTATTGATTTTATTTTTCAAATCTTGCCAGAATTTACACATATGAAAGAGTGCACAGTGATTAAAACAGTCTGTGTGATAAGAAATATAGAAATGGATGCTGGCCCATCGGCGCAGTGGTTGGATTTCCCGCTTGTGACCCAGGTTCGGGAACAGACCAGGGCCGCTGGAGGGCTGACTGGGGGAGAAGGATTGAGCATCCTAAGGACTGCTCTCCTTCTCCAGGAGGGAGGAGGGGAAGTGCTCGGCACATAGATGACCCCTGGCAGAGGTCAGGAGTCACACAGCTACTGGCACTAGCATACACAGGAGGCGGAGGGGATGCTGGATGTCATTGCACCACCCCACCTCCCCAGAAAAATGGAAAAAGGACAGCTGCCGGCCACCTTCATTGAAGCCTACCACAGCTTCAATTAGCCCCTCAGGCCAGTCCTCCAACCTATCCCAAAGACTGCGGTGTGTAGGGGAAGTGCCGCAGCCCTGCCATGGGGGGAAAGCCATGGGGTATCGAAGGGCTTGCAGCTGATATGAGGGTTGGAAGTCCATGGCCCGTGACCGGGCCAAAACTACCAGGTGGCTGGTGGCTCAGGGGGAGGAAAAAAGTAAAAGGAAAAAAAAAAGAAAAAAAGAAATATAGGAATGGATGTGCAGGTGACCAAAGGCAGGTGAGATTGAGGGCCTGATTTTCGAATGGGGATGCAGGGCATACAATCAAGTCCTGCATCCTCACAATATTTGCCGCAGCTGTGTCCCAGTGTTTGCCACAACTTGTGCCCAATATCCAAACTTGAGATGCAAGTTGCAACAGTGTCCTCTTTTTACAGCAGCTTGTGCCAAAGCTTTGCTGCAAACCCTGTACAGTGGTACCCTCATGGACACAAATGTATGCCATGGGGTAGCTGGCATAATTGTGCTGCATTGCTGCAAGAGACTTGTGGCAGGGCTGTGCAGGGAGCCAAAATGGCGCTACTACATGGTTTGCAGCAAGTCGCCACATGCAGCAAACTCCTCTGCTGCAAGTCTGTTACAGTGACACAGCCTGTTTGAAAATTGGGCCCTGAATCTCTATTACACACACTCATGTATAAGAAAGTTTGTGTAACTGAGAATTTGATGTACTGGTTTTAGGTTGTAATCAATGCTAACCAGTAATTATATACACCATTGAAGAATATTAATGGAAAAGCTTTCTGCCAGGAGAGCTTCCTGTTTCTGAGTTGTGTATTATATTTCATTTTTGGGCATGTATCATTGTACAGTTTTATGAAATGTATATTTGAAGCATGAACATTATTACCTCCAAACCAAACAAATCATGTTCTAAATAGTTATTTTATTTGCTTGTATTACGCCATTCTGCTAGAACTAAAGCTGAGTGTATTATAATGCAATCAAGAATAATAAAGCAGAAGGAAGAATAATAAAGCAACAAGCCCTTAAAGATCAACTCTACACTTTAGTATGTACTTTCATAAACATAGGGCCCAATTTCCAGTCGCAGTTTTATAAGCCCCAAAACCTTGTCCAATGAAGCACACTATTACTTTGATTCATAAAATTGCTATGCTAAGAAGAACAGATTTTGGCTTGGTGTGGGAGATTCCCTAGAAAGAATCCTAATATGCAAATGAAGGCACCAAGGTGTTACTGTGTGCAGACATGGTTTTTGCACAGTACCAGCATGCAGCACCGCCACAGACATGTATGTGCATGGCACAGTTCCATGTGCTTTCATATCCCTGGTGAAACATGTGTAAAGCACATCCACCCCCACCCCGCCTTGGTGCTGCTTCTGTCACTCTGAATATCTGTTGTGTAATATCCCCTGATGAGCTTCCTTATAGTCCAGTGGACCCCCAAATTGTTTAAAATATTGATCATGTCCCTAGTAGTCTGGTGGCATCTGCTGCCTGATAATTTCACTTGCCAATATGCTCCCATGCCTTAATCAATCCCCCAAATGCAGTGTGCAGCTGGCAAAGCAGTCTGAATCCCCCTACTGCCAGAAAAAATTGGCAATATTAAGGGGGCATTGCACAACTGTTATGCCAGTTGCAATGGCAGTACTTGACACTGCATATGACACTATGCAATTTACATGCCTACTCTGCCCCTTCCATGCACCAGTACACTTTCATCTTTGGTGGTGTGAGAGGGCTCCCCAACCCCCTCTGAGCATAGCTCAAGGGGGGTCATAAATATGGGATTATTGGCAATTCATTTCACAATGATGCAAAATGATTGAGAATCTTCTGATTGAGAATTAGTCAATAAGGCATAACAGGGTTGCTTTGTGCCGCAATGATGGTATGCCTTGGGTGTGCTGAAGCATGAACCCAGAGGCTGAGTGCTTCCACTACCTGAGAAGTGCTGTTTTCCCAGCACAAAGCACACACTGAAGTGTCTTGTTGCAATTATAACAAACTCTAGCCAGAGCCGATAGGGCTATGAAGAGCTACCAAATGTCCAAAGTTATTTTCTTGTTGGTGCCATATAGTGCTGTTTAGTCACAATCATCAAAAACTGGCATGCTGCTAATTCAGTCCTCTTGAATTTATTTAGTTAGATTACATGCTGGTGTGTGTGTGTGTGTGTGTGCGTGTGTGTGTGTGTCCCCACAGGAATGAGATAGCTAACACAGGCTGCAAACTGCACTGTCTGAAATCTGACACTGTAGTCTGACTTTCAGAGGTTCAGTAAATTCCAGACAACATATAATGAGTGAACCCCTAGGTTGCTGAAAGAAAGAAATAAAATAAATCTATTAGGCTGAGCTGGACAGATGATGGAAACAGCAGTTTAAAACATTTTTTTTTTGTTAATATCCTTAGAAGTACTGAGGTACAATACAGTAGCATCCCCTCTCCATTCAGATGCATTTAACATAGAGCAGAAAATAGCAAAAATTAGAGGGGAGTGCACTGTTTTGCAGCTGTGGAGGGATACTGTCAAATGTTCAAAAAGAGAGTTCCACGAACAGCCATTTTAGAGCTACAATCTGATCCCAGTAGTGCTATAGGCTCTGCCCTCAGCCCTAAAAATTTGTAAAACTTAGAAAAAAAGGTAAAACAAAAAGAAAAAAGTAGTTCCATATAAATGTTGCTGTTTTGCCAGTAGATAGTATATGCTACATTTTACTTTAAATACAAGTAAGTGAATTGAGGTGTACCAATACAGCTGTGCTGGCTTACTGTAAACAGGCCAGTGATGTCACAGGTCTTTTTCCAGTGATATTGTGCTAGGATACCAGCACTGTGTTTCAAGCTCCTTCTGCATTTTTCATTCCAGTTTCATTACTGGGGCCATATTGTGTCAATTACTACGCTAGAGAATACATTTATTTATTTTTTCAGTTTTGCACTTTAAGGTTTATACCACATATATTGGTAGCCTGTCTAAGAAAGTGTATAAATAGTATTTAACCATCTCCGACTGGCCTCCTAGTGCCTTTGTTTATGACAATCTAGTGCTTTCCAGGACAACAGATTATGATGTCATAAACAGCAACAGTGAGGTCAGTTATAGAGTCAAGTCTTTTCAAAAGGCAGACTGAAGTAGGCACTGCATTATCATAAATATTTAGCAGACCAAGTATAGTAGAAACCAAAATAACACCTAGAAAATACTAAATTTAAACATTATTGTTGTAAATATAATAGTTGGAAACCTCTTATTTTGATAGGGATTTGGGGCAGAATTTTATAGGCACATTGGGAGCTTGTGATGTGATCTTGGCGCATCACCAACCTTTGCTTCATACTGGGTGCAATGCATGAAACTTGTGGCACAAAAATAGACCCATGTGTCACTATCTGACATATGCATCAGTTTTGTTTTGTTTTTACTGTAAAGCAGGTAAAACTGTCACACATGTGTCACATTTGGCATGATTCAGGCTGCACACCAAAATTAGAAATTGTGCAAAAAGGTGTCTTTTGAAAATTGGGTTCCTTGATCTTTAAGCAGCTCCCAAAGATTTCAGATGCCAATTGTCAATCAGTTTGGCCCACATTTGCTTGTGTGGTGGCCATGTGGCCTGCATGTCATATCCCAAATAGGGCTTTGAGTCTGTATTCTAGATATTCGGCGCCACAAAAATGCTGCTCTCTGGACCTACCATGCCCTTACAAACAAACTACCCCAATATATTTCCGACTGCCTACCCCTATGCACAGTAAGAAAATATGCACTCTGAAGCCATGCCTTCATCTCCCTTGCAATACCTAGAGTAAACTTGCATTTCAGTAGAGTGGCAATTAGCTTCACGCTCCTGACCCTTTGGAATAACTTACAAAAGTCTCTTAAATTAGATGCCCTTGTCCCTCTGCCCATCTTTAAGGCTTTATACTCACGTGCAGTAAGCGAAGTCTGCAACTGCTTTGCTCGTCCCAAAACGGCTCCTAAACCACTCGTAGCTCGCTGCCAGGTCTGAACCATGACCACAGCCGCCTCTAAACTACAGTGGTTGCTACCATTGTATCATCTGTATGTTGAGAAAATATTCTAACTTGAGCTCCAATGCTATACCCACTTACTCCACGACCACCAAGGTGGCGTACCACTGAGGATGGCTATACCCACTTACTCCATACCCCATATTCTGCCCCACTTAAATGTGCTGCCGTACTTCTCTCAGATAGCTAAGGCTTCTAGTGTACTTGGGGTCTATAATCCTTACATGCTGTTATGAAATTATCCTTGCCTCCTAGCGCCAGCCGGCGTACAGCCGTAAGCATACATGGGGTCTGTAGTTCTCGAATGTTGTTATGCAATTATCCTTTACTGACCAATCCTAACCAGTATCCTAAATCTTATATATTTATGTATATTTGTATATAAACTCAGTGTTGGGGCATTGCCCATACTGTATACTGTAACTAATGTATGTCGTTTGTATAACCTGTATCCATGTTTCAAACAGGTCCACCTTGAAAAAGAGCGCTGCTCAACGGTGACCGCCTGTATAAATAAAGACTTGACTGACTGATTGATTCCATACTGCATACTATGGGTATACAGTATAGGGAGACTGTACTAAATAGTAATTTGTCCTTTTTTGGACTCAAAGCAGCTGACATCAAGGGCCAGATATTCAAACCTTTGCCTGGTGGGCAAAGTGGTTGTGTCTTTTTTACCTGAAGCTTGAGCCCCTGCACAATATTCAGAGGGGGTTTATGTGCTAACAGGGTTAGCGCACACACACAAAGAAACATAATGGGCTCAATTTTCAAAGCCCTGAGAATGCTGCAAGCCCCTGGTGTGCTGATCATTTGGCGCATGGGGGGTGTGGCATTCTCCCAGCTAGTGATCTAGGTTTTCTGTCCTGAGTGTCAAATGTCGCAAGTTAGACCAGCTTTTTCCTGGTCTAACATGCATCATTTGTGAGAGCCATTTTACAGAGCTTGCTCCAAATCTTTGGCACAAGCTGTCGTAAAATGAGGAAACTGTCGCAACTGCACCCAATGTATTAAAAGTGGATGCAGCTGCATCAAAAGAGTTTGGCACAGGTGCACCACAAAATGGGGTTGATGCAGGTCCTGACACAAGTCCTGCATCACCCTTTGAAAATCATGCCCAATGTATGCAATGGGTAAAGAGAGGGATGGGGACAGGAATACCAGTGCAGCATGATATTCAACACATTTGTGCTGCACAAAGGGGTTAGCACAGGTCAATTTGAGCAGTGCAAATATTGCTGATCAAAACCCTGACTTACTCCAGGCAACTCTTGCAACTGCTAGAGTCATTACAGCCAACAAGTAAGTTGACGGTTGAGGGAACACACTCACCCCACACGTCCAGTGGCACATAGAAACATAGAATTTGACGGCAGATAAGGACCGCTTGGCCCACCCAGTCTGCCCATTTCCCTACCTGATGGATAAGCTGCAGCTTCTAGTTAATCAACAGCTTACTTCCTCCCTCCAACCCCCTACTAGAATTGCCTTATGCTTGTCCCATGCATTCTTGAATTCTCCCACTGTTCCTGACTCCACAACCTCCTCAGGAAGGCTGTTCCATGCATTCACAATTCTCTCTCTGAAAAATTACTTTCTAACATTACCTCTGAGCCGTCCCCCCTCTATCTTCAAATTGTGCCCCCTTGTTCTTGCACATCTCTTCTTCTGAAAGATACTACCCTCTTGTATCTTGTTAATTCCTTTGAGATACTTGAAAGTTTCTATCATGTCCCCCCTTCCTCCTTTCCTCAAGGGTATACATATTAAGCTGCTTAAGTCTCTCCTCATATGTCTTCTGCTGCAGACCTTGCACCGTTTTGGTTGCGCTCCTCTGAACATCCTCCACTCTGTCTATGTGTTTGCAGAGATGGGGTCTCCAGAATTGCACACAGTACTCCAGATGGGGTCTCACTGTCTGTAGAGAGGGATAACAACTTCCTGTTTTCTACTGTTGATGCCTCTCCCTATGCATCCGAGTATCCCCCCAGCCCTCCTTACTGCCTTCTCACATTGCTTGCCCACCTTTAGGTCATCTGATATAATTATTCCTAAGTATCTTTCGATTTTTGTTGTTGTTATTAACTCCCCCCCCCCCCATTGTGTACTCTTCCCTGGGTTTTTATTTCCCAGATGCATTACCTTGCATACTTTGCACTGAATCTGAGCTACCACATATTTGACCAGACCATTCCTCCAATCTTGCCAAGTCCCTTTTCATTCTTTCCTCCCCACCTTTTGTATCAACCCTGTTGCAGATCTTTGTGTCATCTGCAAAGAGACATACCTTTCCTTTCAGGTGCTTTCCAATGTCACTTATAAAGATATTAAAGAGGACCGGTCTCAGTACTGAACCCTGTGGTACCCCACTAGTTACCCTCCTTTCTTCACTGTGGACTCCATTTACTATTACCCTTTGCGTCCTGTTGTCCAGCCAGTTTTTTATCCAGGCTACCACGTCGGGACCCACTCCAAGGCTGGCTAACTTGTATATTAATCTATTGTGTGAGACTGTGTCAAATGCCTGGCTAAAATCTAGGTAGGCCATATCCACATTCCCTCCCTGGTCTACTACTTTGGTCACCCAGCCAAAGACATCTATTAAGTTCATTTGACATGGCCTTCCTGCTGTGAAACTGTGCTGCCTTGGGTCCTGTGCCCCACTGGCCTCTAGGTACTCAACAATTCTTTTCTTCAGAAGTGATTCCATCATTTTCCCTACCACTGAAGTCAAACTAACTGGTCTACCCCATCCACCAATCACCATCCCTAGTAATGCACACCTGTCCTTAGTGTCTAGTGGTCTTCCCTCCCCCCCATCACCAGTTCCATAAAGTACAATATTTTCTCTGGTGTCCAGTGGTCCCCCCTTAATTGCCAGTCCCAGTGGAAGGTCACTTACCCCTGGTGCCTAGTTGTTCCCCTCCACTGATCAACATCCCTGTAGCTATAAAAGCATTCCCTGGTGTCCAGTGGTTCCCTCACCTTCCAATTGCTAGCCCCATGGATGGCATTCATTCCCTGGCATCTAGTGGCCTCCTCACTCCATGGGCACTGACAACCACGCCTTGCAACTCCCACCTTACATGCCAATGCCATGGGCCCCATCCAGTGACCAGCACAGCCCTCCTCTCACCTCTTAAGCCGGCCACCACATGGATAGACAGGGAGCATGTATCCAATGTACAATATAGGGCAAGTGTCCTCTGTATTGTACAGGGAGTGTGGCCCGTGTGCTGTACTGTACAGGGAGCATGTGGCCTGTGTGCTGTATTGTACAGGGAGTGTGGCCTGTGTGCTGTACTGTACAGGGAGTGTGGCCTGTGTGCTGTATTGTACAGGGAGTGTGGCCTGTGTGCTGTATTGTACAGGGAGTGTGGCCTGTGTGCTGTATTGTACAGGGAGTGTGGCCTGTGTGCTGTACTATACAGGGAGCATGTGGCCTGTGTGCTGTATTGTACAGGGAGTGTGGCCTGTGTGCTGTACTGTACAGGGAGCATGTGGCCTGTGTGCTGTATTGTACAGGGAGTGTGGCCTGTGTGCTGTACTGTACAGGAGCATGTGGCCTGTGTGCTGTACTGTACAGGGAGCATGTGGCCTGTGTGCTGTATTGTACAGGGAGTGTGGCCTGTGTGCTGTATTGTACAGGGAGTGTGGCCTGTGTGCTGTACTGTACAGGGAGTGTGGCCTGTGTGCTGTATTGTACAGGGGCATGGCTGTGTGCTGTACTGTAGGGAGCATGTGGCCTGTGTGCTGTGTGTGTACAGGGAGTGTGGCCTGTGTGCTGTACTGTACAGGGAGCATGTGGCCTGTGTGCTGTACTGTACAGGGAGCATGTGGCCTGTGTGCTGTATTGTACAGGGAGTGTGGCCTGTATGCTGTATTGTACAGGGAGTGTGGCCTGTGTGCTGTAGTGTACAGGGAGTGTGACCTGTGTGCTGTATTGTACAGGGAGTGTGGCCTGTGTGCTGTACTGTACAGGGAGTGTGGCCTGTGTGCTGTATTGTACAGGGAGTGTGGCCTGTGTGCTGTACTGTACAGGGAGCATGTGGCCTGTGTGCTCTACTGTACAGGGAGCATGTGGCCTGTGTGCTGTATTGTACAGGAAGTGTGGCCTGTGTGCTGTATTGTACAGGGAGTGTGGCCTGTGTGCTGTACTGTACAGGGAGCATGTGGCCTGTGTGCTGTACTGTACAGGGAGCATGTGGCCTGTGTGCTGTATTGTACAGGGAGTGTGGCCTGTGTGCTGTATTGTACAGGGAGTGTAGCCTGTGTGCTGTACTGTACAGGGAGTGTGGCCTGTGTGCTGTATTGTACAGGAGTGTGGCCTGTGTGCTGTACTGTACAGGGGCATGTGGCCTGTGTGCTGTTGTACAGGGAGTGGCCTGTGTGCTGTACTGTACAGGAAGCATGTGGCCTGTGTGCTGTACTGTACAGGGAGCATGTGGCCTGTGTGCTGTATTGTGCAGGGAGTGTGGCCTGTATGCTGTATTGTACAGGGAGTGTGGCCTGTGTGCTGTAGTGTACAGGGAGTGTGACCTGTGTGCTGTATTGTACAGGGAGTGTGGCCTGTGTGCTGTACTGTACAGGGAGTGTGGCCTGTGTGCTGTATTGTACAGGGAGTGTGGCCTGTGTGCTGTACTGTACAGGGAGCATGTGGCCTGTGTGCTGTATTGTACAGGGAGTGTGGCCTGTGTGCTGTATTGTACAGGGAGTGTGGCCTGTGTGCTGTACTGTACAGGGAGTGTGGCCTGTGTGCTGTATTGTACAGGGAGTGTGGCCTGTGTGCTGTATTGTACAGGGAGCATGTGGCCTGTGTGCTGTATTGTACAGGGAGTGTGGCCTGTGTGCTGTACTGTACAGGGAGCATGTGGCCTGTGTAAAGTACATGCTGCATGTTCCCTGTACAGTACACAGGCCACACACTCTCTGGACAGTTCATGGGCAATGCTCCCTGTACAATACAGAGGATGTGCACCATGTACTGTATATTGGATGCACACTCGCTGTCTATCCATATGGTGGCTAGTTGAGGAGATGAGAGGAGGGCTGTGCCAGTTACTGTATGGGACCCATGGCACCAGCAAGTACAGTAAGGGAAGGGTTAGCAGGGTGGGGTTGTTGGTGCCTGCTGAGAGAGGGGCCATTAGATGCCAGGGAATAAATACTATCTACGGGGCTGGCAATTGGAGGTTATGGGGGACCACTGCACACCAGGGATGGGAGTTTACATTACCGAGGATGGTGATTTGAGGGTGGGAAGACCACTTGACACGAAGGACAGGTGTTTACATTTCCAGAGACAGGAATCAGAGGGCTGGGGGGACCACAGTACAGCATGGGCAGGTGTTTACATTACCAGGGACAGTGATCAGAGTACAGGGGGACCCCTAGACACCAGGGACAGGTATTTAAATTACTGGGGACATTGATCTGAGGGTGAAGGGACCAGTAGATGCAAGGGAAAGGATTTTGCAGTACTGGGGATGGCAAATGGAGGGAGAAAACTACTAGGCACCAGGAACAAGTACAATTACACTAGGGCACGTGATTGCAGGGGGGAGGACTGCTACCTCCAGGGCATGCATTTCAGTATACAGGGCTGGTAATCAGTGGGGGAGATGCCACTAGACTCCAGGGAATACATGTTTTGTATGGGAGCGGGCAATCGAGGTGGGGGCAGAGCCAGTTGCAGGGGCACAAACCTGCTGCCACATCCCATGCAAATGTGCCCATAATGGGCAAGCAAATGGTCCCTTGGCACCTTGAATGCCTGATGGGTTCATTTGCATGGGGTTGTCTCAAAATCACACTAGGAGCTACTGGTGCTATTGGTCTGGGGCACTGTTCCCTGCACTGGTGGCATCCATGTCAGGGCAGTGCTACTCAGTTTAGCACTTTGCCTAATGCCCCTATATTTAGTCAGATGGTGTAACTGAATATAGTATCCTCAGGGTCATGGGAAATGGCAAGCACTTGCAAAATGTTGCGCTCCGCTTTGCCCATTTTTGAATATTGGGCCACAAGAGTCTCTGGCCCAGGCAAACATTAGTTATGTTGGAGGACCACCAGATATAAAACATATTTCATTAACTATTTCCAGGATATTATGAAAAGTGCCAAGTGGCCAAGGCCAAAGCTCGGGGCGCTAAACAGAAAAAAAGAGAAGCATCTCGCTTCCTGTATGCAGAAAAATCCTCACTAAGATGATTCTGCCTATTTTTTGACTATGGAGACATTGTTTATAGTACTGCTCCAAAGTCCACTTTAGACTGGACTCTGTATTTCACTCATGTTGCTTTGCCCTTAATAAACCCTTGCATACACATAATACCCTGTATTCTTTCCTCTGCCTCCCCTCTCTGGATGCCAGGCACATTACGCATTGTGTTTCCTTTATCTCCAAATTTTGGTTTGGCTTTCTCCCCATGTATCTTGCCTCTCTCCTCTCTTTTCCCTCCGTCATCCTCCTGCTCTCTTCACAATGCTTGCTCTTGCTCTTTTGCTCTCCCTCATATGAAAACCACTGCTATTCAAGCTGCCATCTCTCTTTCATTTCCTTAAACTATGGGGCTCTCTTCCCCCTTCTATTCACTCTCTGCTCCCTCCTTTCCTGCTCTTAAAGCTCTCTTCTGTGATTTCTTATCTCACTACTGTAGTTGTTTCTGATTTGGGGTTCAACGCCTTTCACCTGTAACTCCCATAATTGTTTTCAGCACTCCTCATTTCCCTAGCATCATTTATTCCCTCTGTTCCTTATTTTGATATGTTAATTAATATTTAATTGCTATTTGGTCATTTCCACAATTTACTGTATAAAACTTACTTTTTGGCATTTTTATTCTAAAGCATTATTTGAAATAAATTAATACATAAAGAAATATTTCAATCAATCAAAAAAAACATAGAGAGGATACAGAAAGCAGAGTTGAGTGGAGGGGGTCTGAGCAGCAGCAAGCAATTGCCCTATATAGCAGATGAGGTGAACTTCAAATGTATCTAACAGCCCTGCTAATAATTTAAGATATTGCTACTTAAAAAAAAAAAGTATGAATAACTAGGGATGGGCAATGTCTGTCCACTACGCTTCATGTAGTCTTAGATGTGAATTACAAAAGGCACTTTTTTCACATAGTCCTTGCCGAGAAATGGAGAGGGTTGAGATTTCACATAATCTTGAGACAGTGAAACTTTACAGGAAAAGTGCATTATGCTTCACAAAAGCCCCCATATTCGGAGCTGGCTGATTGAGCTGTGCAGCCTGTAGCAGTGTGACAAAAATAGCACACGGACAACTCTGAGCTATATTCAGCAAGTCCTCACACACTAATGGAGTGTGCTAAATGACTGAATATTGGGTCATGTCAGCACAGTGCTGAGTGGATATTGGCTGCCTCGACATGACCAAGGCTGCATATGACTCACAGGAGATAGTATGCCCAAAATGGGATAGCACCAAGGCTCTTCTGGTCCATTTCCAGCACAAGCATGAAAATGATCCCACTGGGCATACAAGGCACAAAGGGGCCATTTGCATGTACATTATGGGTTCATTTGCATGGGTGCAGCCAGACCCCCTAGAGGCACTGCAGGGTGTCAACAGTAGAGATTTGTTGGTATTTTAATGGATCCCCCACCCCCATCCACCTGATCAATGTATATTAATCATCTACCTGGTAGTCTAGTGGACCCCCTCTCCCTGACCTCCTTGGGTCCCAGGTACATCTAAATTCCCTGGTAAGTTAGTGTCCCCCCACATCGAGCACCAGTGACCCCCCACCGTGCCTGTGATACCCAGCACCTGCCCACCCTCTGAGAACCCTCATTTACTTGGTATAACTAGGTATGTTTAGACAAAGTAGGCTAAATGCCCATTAAATTGTCTCCCACACATAGTGGGTTTATCTTCTGGATCTATTACTCAATAGGTGTTTGTCTAATCTCTTCTTGAAAATTTTCGTAGTAGGAGTGTCTACAATGTAACCAGGTAGACCAGCCCATAACCTTGCTGTACGTGTATTATAAAAGTATTGGTGTCTGACTGTCTGTACTCTATGGAGTACAATTTGTTTGTCAAGTGATCTTAAATGTACTGTTTTGTGGAATCTTTGTATACCACATTGTTCCGTTAAGAACTGATCTTTCATAATTCTGTACATTAACAACAGATCTCATCTGATCCTTCTGGTCTCTAAGGAAAATAAATTTAACCTCTCCAGTCTTTTGTTGTACTCCATTGTTTTTAATTCCCAAACAAATTTAGTCTATCTTCTCTGTACTCTTTCAACTTGGTTTATGTATTTTTTGAGATACGGACTCCATATTGGGGTTCCATAGTCCAAATGTGGTAATATATATGACTTATATAATTTCATAATGCAAACTTTATTTCTTTAAATGAATGCTCTTTTAATAGAGTGAATGACTTGATTACATTTCCAGATGGTTTTAGCAAAATGTGTAGATGATGATATATGTGGATTCATCCATACTCCCAGATCTTTTTCACAATTACTTTTTTAATTTCTTTATTAAGATACTTATAATGATGATTATTCTTTCTGAAATGTATTACAGCGCATTTAGCATTGTTAAATTCCATACTGTTTTCCACTCCCCATAGTTTGATAGCCTTTAGACCCTCACATAATAGTTGGTATTTTGAAAAGGATGAAACATCCCCACCTATTCCAGTATCATCAGCAAACTTAGAGATGATAGAATCAAGGCATTTTCTCATGTCACTTATAAATAATCTAAACAATATTGGACCCAACACTGATCCCTGAGGAACACCACTGTCGACATTTCCTTCATTGGAGAGAACTGAGTTTATTCTCACTTTTGCTTTCTATTAGTCAACCAGTTATTAATCCATTTTACAATATATTTGTTTAATCCCATATTTTCCAGTTTTTGAATTAGTTTATCATGCGGTACAGAATCAAAGGCTTTTCTTAAATCAAGAAAAATTACATCAGTTGGAATGCCTTTGTCAATTTGACTACTTACAATATTGTAAAAGGAGATCAGATTGGTGTTACAAGAAAGACCTTTCCCGAAGTCATGCTGCGTATTGTTTTGTAACCCTAGTTCAGCTATTTCATATTTGATTTTATTCTTAATTAGACATTCTAGTAATTGACAGCAAATTGAGGTGAGGCTAATAGGCCTATCATTTTCAATATTTGATCTATTACCTTTTTTATGGATCGGGACAACTATTGCTTCCTGCCAGTCCACTGGAATTTCACCAGTTAGGAAGGATTTATTGAATAAGGTGGTCAAGGGCTGGACAATCACATCAGCAAGTTTTTTCCAGATAATAGAATCAATATTGTCTGGCCCTGATGATGATGTTGTATGTAATTTGTAGTTCATCGAGTACCATATCTTGAGTTGTATTGTATACATCTAAATTATCCACACAGGAATTAGTCACTATACTGGGATTAGTTACTATAAGATTTTTTGTTTGAAATACTGAGGTGAAATATTTATTAAAACTATTAGCAATATCTTTATTATTATGCAATATTTCACCATTTACAGTCACAGTATTAATTCTGTTATGGGTTTGCTTGTTGTTGTTTACATAAGCATAAACGGCTTTACAATTCCTTTTACTAGCTAGTTTGTTCTCAAGTTTAATTTTTTCTTTTTTAATTAGCATTTTAAGTAACTTCTGCTGTATTTTATACTTAACTTGATTGATTTGTGAAGGATTTAACTTTTATTTTCTAAAGGCTTTGTTTTTCTTCCTTATTTGGGATTTTATAACCATAGAAAACCAGGGAGGACTATTACTTTTACTGTTTATTTTTTTACCACTTGGGATGTATTGATTAATTACCTCATGTATCTTTGATTTCAATTTATCCCACATTAAATTAATCTCTAGGTCTTCAAAATATGTTCCCCAGTCAATACTACTAAATGAATTGATTATTTTAAACCAATTTGCTTTTTTGTAGTCTCATAATGTCGAATGTCCATGAAATTTGGGTTTAATAAGATTATACATTCTATGGTTTTATGGTCATTGCACCCTAAATGGTGGCCAACCTGAATATTACCCACTCTTTTCTTAATATTAGTAATTACTAGGTCTAAGATATTATTATCTCTAGTAGGAACATCTACCAATTGATTACATCCATGGGGGGATAATATATCAACTAGGGTCTGTTCAAAGACAATATTACTTTTCATCAAGTCCCAGGTTATACCTGGAACATTACTATCACCAAGTAATATAGTATCACCTAAGCCGCATACAGTCTCAAGTTCCTCAATCAACATATGATTGTAAGTACTATCCCTATTTGGAGGTCTGTAACAAATTCCTAAACCAATTTTAGGCAAGTGTGGAAAAAGAATGTTTATCCATAATGTTTCTATTAATCTGTTATGGTTGTTAAATATTTCTATTTCTTGGCATTGAATGTTCTCAGAAATATAGCAACAGACACCACCTCCTTTTCTATCAATTCTATTTTTAAAAAACAGGTGAT
This sequence comes from Neoceratodus forsteri, assembly GCA_016271365.2. Taxonomy (NCBI): domain Eukaryota; kingdom Metazoa; phylum Chordata; order Ceratodontiformes; family Ceratodontidae; genus Neoceratodus; species Neoceratodus forsteri. Next base: position 346,020,224 of record JADMNL010000022.1, read on the forward strand.
ACCCAGGAATATTATTGTATCAATCACTGGAATCTTCCCACCAGGTTTCACTTACACATACAATATGTATTGTATCTTATATTACTTCATCAGTATTTCTAATTCAGATAATTTAGTTTGATTAAGACTTCTGGCATTGATACTCCAGATTTTTATTTTATCCAGACTCTCAGTAGTGTGATTTCTATTTTTCTGGGTGCCCTTGTCCCCCACAGTTGCTAGTTTAAAGATTTGCAGATAATATTCTCTAAAGTTCTTCCCAATTTATATGCACCTTGAAATGTAAGCCATCCCAAGAATATAATGACCTATTTTCATAAAGCAGTTCCCAATGGGGAATGGAACAATAACCCTCTTTAATAGTCCATTTCTGCAACCATTCATTTATACATTTGATTTTTCTTTCAATATGGTAGTAAGCTCTAGGTATTGGTAATATTTTGGAAAAATATATTTCACATTTAATCTCTTTTAAGGTTTCTCCCAAACTAATAAACTCCTTTTTCATTTCCTCGATCATCAATTTTTTTAAAATCATTAGTACCGGCATGTATGATGACAAGGGGGTTAGGACCTGAGTTGTGGAGTATATAATTACACATATTGTGAACGTCTTTTATCCCTGCCCCTCTGAATGATGAATAAGCAATATTATGTTTATCTGTGTGACAGACAATCTTGTCTGTGTATTTTACTATAGAATCACCAAGTATGAAATATTGCCTATGTGGCTCCTCTGAATGTAGCATATCCATAGGTTGAGTGTAATCCATTGGTGTAGGTATTACTGTAATATTGCTTACTCTCTCCAGATGTTTAGCTTTATGTTTATGTTTACCACCTAATCCCCTTGAAGTAGGGTTGGGCCTATTTTTAATTTCCTTTGTTTGTAAGGTCTGATCACTAGTGTCATTTGGTAGAATGTTTATTTGAGAGGCCCTATTTTCAAGGCTTAACTGTTCATCATTCAGTTGTTCTTCACTATTTCCTTCAATGTTTACTATCAAGTCTCCATTCACCATACAATCGCCAGAATCTAAATCAATTAAGGGTTCATACCTATTACTTAGAACACCACCATGGTCCATTGCCCTACGTCTAGTTTTTGATTTGCACCCCATGACAACTTCAGACCAATCCTCAGGTGTTAGTTTTATTACTATTGTCACTGTCTATATCACGTTTCCTTTTATCTTTATGTGTACTGTCCCTTTGATGAATTAATGTTGGATCTGTGATTATGCAAGAAACATCGGATATACTTTTTCCCTGGGATGGGTTGTATACAGTAGAAACTAATACTTCCTGTTGTTTTTCTAGCACAGCTGGCCTTTTATAAAATGTTTCAATATCTTCCCTAAGAACACTGTTGTTGACACATTTTACTACACACACATATAATGAAGTTTGGGGTAGGATAGCAAACAAAGTATATGTATTACAGGTATTACATTGTAAACCTGTCTCCTCATCCAGTGTCATAATAACCTCCCTCCTAGTTGGTTACAGTGTGCTCATACTCATAGCACTAGCTGTTTGGGGTGTTTCTAAATTATCTAGATCACTCATATTGTTATTGATAATCACTCAGCTTGCTAAACACAGTATTCAAGTATACTTACAGTCAGTACTGAGACATTATCACCCTCTTGCACTTTTGACATGCATGACACATGCAGGATGCGCGTGTCTTTGTGCGCATCTTTGTGCGCACTCACCTTGCTCGAGCTCACCCTGCTTACTGCAGGGCTTCCTATTACAGTAGCAAGTGACCCAGGAAGTATTTCTTAGGGGTCACAACAAACTTGAAGTGCAAATGCACCTAAAAGCAGTATATAATGTTTTAAAACACCACTAAATAGTGGCTAGTGCAGTTATAACAGTCTCCCCAAGGTTCAGGAATAAAAGACCCCCTTTTAAAATGAGCTGTAGTTCCAGACAGGAGATCAGTGAACTACACCTCCTCTTCCTAGTTTCTTATGGTTACTAGGGCTCCAGTCTCACGATAGTGAGTAATGAGTACAATGCAAACACAAAGGTTCAAACAGTACACACAGTATGTAAAATTTCATCAACACACACACTGTTCTGTAGTTAGACTCAGCACAGAAGCATGCACAAAGTGAAGACAATCTGAAGTTTTGCACTGCTCACTGCAGAGCTTCCTTTAATAGTAGCAAGTGACCCAGGAAGTATTCCTTAGGGGTCATGACAAACTTTTTTTTGCTATAATCTTCTTTATTGTGTTTTTTCTCCAATAATCATTAGACAAACATACACATATACCCAGGATAGCCCCGAGCCCACACCCCAAAACTGAGTGTGACCACTATGTACAGCCAATAACTATGTACATACAGAGCCGCGTTGCATACCCTCTAACAGCTTGTTCACACCTAAGTTTATGTTATAATAACTAGGACAACCCCTACCAAAGAGATACTTATATGCATCAAAATCTATATCCCAAATGCCCTTTTGTGCCTATAGGGCCTTGCATCACATACAAGGATCCTCAGGGTAATACCCTGCAGCTGTGTCCCAAGGGAAAAGAGAGAGTCCCCCCCCCCACCAATATCTGGCAGATTCCGTGGCTCCTACTAACGAATCTAAAAAAAAAAAGAAACCATTCAAAAAACATTCAAACGGGGCATATATGCTTCAATAAGCTAACAGTATTTAAGTGAGCCCACTATTACTAACGTACCTACTCCCTATCCACATATCATTAATTACGTACCTTCCGACAGACAGACCCTTGTCTGGGGTATTTTAGACTGTAGGGTATATACCGCCTCTAAAGTTCTCCATCTCTTATCATAAGTTGCCTTTCGTCCACCTCAATGCATTTGCCTTCTAAGCCTAGTCAACATTATCAGCAAATCTCCCACCCATTGGTCATATGTATAGATCAAATCGCTTTTCCAATGCCTCAAGACAAATGCTTTGACCAAGGAGGACATTAAAGAAATGTGGCCTTTAACAAGCGTACTAGGGATATCTGACATGTCCCCTAGAACACAAATCTTAGGCACAATGAATTCTTTATAGTTCACCACTGGATCCATATTATGTTTAATTTGCTCCCAAATGGGAAAAATTTTGGAGCAGTGCCATAGTACATGGAGTAAGTCCCCTGGGTTTGCACTGCACCTAAAACATAGGTCTGTCTGTCTGAGGCCCCTAGCACATAGCTTAGTAGGGGTATAATATATATTAGAAGCTACAAAAAATTTGCATGATCTTATATTTAGGAATGGGAATATATCTACTACTCCTCCATATTTCTTTCCAATCAGGTCCCTGAGGGCTAATGTCTTCTTGTTTATCCCAGTATGAAATCTTTACAGAGGGGCCCCCACTTAAAAAATCTAGTAATAACCTATAGATCTTGGACAGGGAATTTCTTGCACAATTTACCTCCTTAAGGACGTTCCAAGTAAATGAAGTATCATGAAGTCTATCCCTCCCCCTTTCCATTTTTTGCATCAAATTAGTAAGTTGTATTTTCTTAAAAAAGTTCAAGTTCTTGCACTGGTCGGAGAACCACCTTATCCCTTTTATAAAGTCCACCACATAGATTGAGCAGTGTGTAGCCATTGTCTTTTAATTATTTGCCCCCGATAAGCATGTAGGATTACCCAAAGAGGTTGTTCCCTAGAGCCTTTTTGGGTTTTCTTTGATTTGGGGACAAGAGAGTCCACTAGGCCAACACTGCTTTATAAATTGGGGTTTGTTTTCCTCCATCAGGTAGATCTCCTGGATTAAAAAACAATACCACTTCTGGGGAAACACCCATATCCGAAAGGATTTGCTTCTCAACCTGAAGCCAGGTTGGGATATATCCCCCCTCATTCACCGGCCTACACCACCGACTCATTAACCCTAGTTGACCAGCTACATAATATACTTGTAAGTCTGGAATTTTAAGGCCTCCCATGTTATAAGGTAGTCTCAGGATATTATACTTTCTTCTAGGAGGTTTAGCATTCCACAAAAAGTTAGTAATGAGCTTTTGTATTTTAGTAAACCAACATTTAGGGATGATATATGGGGATAAATGTATTGAATACAGAAGTCTAGGTAATAGATTCATTTTAACCAAACCCAGTCTTGCTGTCCAATTTAAAGGGAGTTTATTCCATCTAGTTATATCCATTCTGATTACCGATTGTATCTCTCCTAGATTTGCTTCAAGGCCTTCATCCTCATTGATTGTGATCCAGATGCCGAGATACTTAAGCTTTCTTGGAGACCACTTCACTTGGAGTGGTTCAAAATCGACTTTATAAGTAAATATAGTAAGAGGGAGAACCTGTGTCTTACTCAAGTTTAACTTGTAGTTGGACACCCTGGAGAATCTTTCAACTATATCTAGGATCCACTTGAAACTCGCTGCCGGTTCCTGGAGGTGTAGCAAAATGTCATCAGCAAAAACAGATAGTTTCATTTCCATCCCTCCAATAACAATCCCCTGTATCGCCGAATCCCTTTGAATCACCCTTAGTAAGGGTTCCAAGTAAATATTAAATAATATTGGTGAAAGGGGGCATCCCTGCCTGGTCCCATTATCTAAACCAATTTCCTTCGATAAATAGCCATTACATAAAATCCTAGCCGTAGGACCAGCTTATACATTTTTGATACCCCTAAGAAAGAGTCCTCCAGGAAACCCATACATCTCATGGTTGCGAATAAAAATCATGAGAGACCCTATCGAAGGCCTTCTCAGCATCTAACGCAATTACCGCCATAGGTAGCTTAGAAGTAGAGGCCTTATGTAGTATATGGTGAAGTTTCCGAAGTGCATCATGAGCTCCTCTACCTGGCATAAACCCCAGTTGTTCTTGGCTAATTAATCCAGGGGCAAACATCAAAATTCTATTGGCCAATATCTTTGTCAGCAATTTCAAGTCCTAGTTCATCAGGGCAATAGGTCTATAACTCTCAGGGAGTTCTTTGGGGTTTCTCTGGTTTTGGAATGAGTGTTATATAGGCCTGATATAGCTGCGGGTGCGGGACCCCATCCTGCATAATGTTTACAAATAATTATTTCAATAAAGGCAATATAACTGCAGCATGAGATTTATAGAATTGAGCCATTAGACCATCAGGTCCGTGTCTTACCATTCAAGTGAGTTGATCGCCTCTAATATTTCCGATTCGAAATAGGATCGCTAGCCACTGGCTTGTTCTTGATCCAACCTCAGAAGGAGTATATTTTCCAAGAACCCCATAATGTCCCCCTCATTAGCTTGAGCCCCCCTTGATACATCCTTGAAATAGGCCACAAAGCATCAGCCATTTTCTGGGGCTCTGTTATTTTTCTCCTGGTATTTTATAAATGGAATTACCGAGCCGCCTCCCATTCTTTATTCTATTAGCAAGAAGCCTACCTGGAGCATCACCCTGCATTAAATAGTTTGCATGCACCTTTTCCGACCACCGCTCTAACTTACCATAAAGAATGCTTGCCATCTCATCTCTAAGCTCCTTAAGCTCTAGATCTAGCCCTTCTGTAGTGCCCTTTAGGGGAGCCAGTGAATTGATAGCACCCGGAATAAACTCTTCCCTCATCCTTCTCATATGAGTTCTCCTAGCTGTAAGTCTCTGAGCCATACCCGAGTATAAGACTTTACAGGTGGGCCACCTTAATCTGCTATCTGAAAGTGTAGGAAGTTGGGTCTGAATAATTTCCACCAGTACCTGTTCTGATTTAGCTAGCATGTATTCATCCAATAATAAGGAATCATCAAACCTCCATTGGTATGGTTTCATTGGGAGGAATTCTATCACCCAGGTTAATTGAACTGGGGAGTGGTCTGATAAAATTCTAGTATGGGTAATCAGCTCCCTTACTCCCTGAGTTGCTTCTTTATTAACCAAAAGGAAATCAATTCTTGAGTGAGTTTTGTGTGCCCCAGAATAGAAGGTCATAATGTGTCCCCCTTTATTGCAAACCATAATTGGGTCAACCAACGCCGCAACCTCCAAAAATTTGGCCAAGGCTGCCTGTGCTATTGAAGGCGGATGTTTGGATGGGTTTTTTTTATCCACCCTAATATTGAGACAGAGATTCAAGTCTCCTGCTAAGATTAGAGGATGGGATGGAAGTAGGGCTATATCAACTTCTACCGAGGCAAAAAAGTCAGGGTTGAGTGGTGTAGGAGCATATATAGAGGCAATTGATAACACTTTACCCATAATAGTACCTGTAACATAAATCCCTCTGCAGTCTTCTCTAGTTTTAGTTTGTAAGACTATGAACGGAGAATCTTGCCCAATCAAAACGGCTACTCCCCCGAAGCTTTGGCATTTCCATCTCCTAGAACCTGCCCTACCCATAGTTTTTTAAGAAGACCCAGTTCCTCCTTAAGAAGGTGAGTCTCTTGCAGGGCGACAATCTGAGCTCCCAGTTGGTGGATGTGCTTTAATATCACCATCCTTTTCCTCCGCCCTCTGAGGCCTTTAACATTCCAAGTGATAATTTTGATATTGATCATGCAATTTTGATTACACCCCTGGATTCCACACCAACAGAATCTGCCTTAACAAATATATAAACCTTGGACTCTCTCTTTTCCCATTTCCCACAATCCCCCCCAGTCAGTCCCTGATCCTTGGATCGTCCTCCTAGCTCAGATGGATACGTAGATGAGCTATCTGGTGAGCAAGCCCCCGGACCCTCTAAAACCTTACTATCACCCTTATAACTTCTTACATTCCCTTGAACATAGGCCCATCTTCCGGATCACCCCCCTCGGTTTACCCTCATAGCTCTAAGTATCCCCTACCATAATATATAAAATTAAAAAAGGACAAAAATGATATCTTGAGCTAGAGTAAATACCAGTCACCCTACACAGTTAGAAAAGAATAGAGCATCCCTTTTTAAAATCATATATTCTTGTCTCGCTGAAGTCGTAAACTTAAAATCTAATCTCCTTAGATCTCAAATTAACATCAAGAACATATTATGGACCTACAGTTGCCTTTGAGATACATTACAGTCCAGCTGAGCCATCTTTAATGATTTCTCAGATCCAACTAAGAACAATCAGTCCCCTCCTAGACCTCTGGCTCAGATTAGAGTTAATATAGAAGGGATACTCAGCAGAACAAGCTTAACACTCCTCCTCAGACCTTCGGAGGGAGATGCTGCAAGAAAACAGAGAAAAAAAAAGGAGGAGGTAAGGGAGGGATAGAGTGGAGGAGGGGAAGAGGGAAAGGGGAAATATTTTCTTTTTTTCACTCTTTTTCTTTCTTGTCTCCCTTCTTCTTTTCCTTTTACTCTTCTTCTCTTCTTCTTTCCTTCATGTCCCTTCTTCCAAATGATTATTTAATCCAATGCTTCCTTGTTATCCAACTGTCATTAAACTGTCCAGCACCTTATAAAGAACCACTTCTGGTTAGTGCCTTCCCTGTGGAGAATTTTCAGGTCTTCGATTTGAACAAATCCAGGAATTCCAGTCTCAGTCCCTCTGCCACCTCCTTCGCCATTAGGTACCTCCGATCTCCAGATTGTAATTTCACAACCAAAGTGGCAGGGTGCTGGATTCTAAACTTCACTCCAGTCAAATAAAACTTTTTCTTAATGTCCCCATATTCCTTCTGTTTCTCCCGAATCGCCGGGGTTTGGTCTTGGAACACTAGCAAGGGCGCACCATTCCACTGCAGATTTTTAAGTGTTCTGGCTCTGTTTAAGATGTGTGACTTCTCTTTAAAATTTAAAAAATGCATAATGATGACCCTCGGTCTGGCCCCTGGTGGAGGTACCTCTCTGAGAGAGCAATGGGCCCTTTCCAAGTTATAAGAGTCGCCATATGGTGTTGGACCTATGAGCTTCATTAACATATCCTGAATGAAAGTAATGCAGTCTGCTCCTTCCGATCGCTCTGGTAAACCAACCAGGATTAAGTTATTCCTTCGACTTCGAGATTCCTGGTCCTCAACTCGATCCTCTAATTTTTTAACTTGCCTACGGAAAGCCACCAGATCCTGCTCCTGAGAGAGAAATTTGCACTCCTGAGATGCCATACGCACTTCCACGTCCCCCATTCTTTGAGCCAGAGCCTGCAGTGTAGGTTTTACTGTCGAAAAGTCAGCGACTAGTCCCCAAAGCAAGGTTTTAATTTCTGCAATGTCTTCGGGCGATGTCTGACCTCCTCCTACGTTCTCGGAGCTAGGCCCTTGGTCTTCCGGGACAGGTGATGGGGGTTTCGGGTGCTTCGTTGCCGGCACTCGAGTATCCAGGCCCTCGGGAGCTTCGTACTCCATCTCGGACGTTGCAACCGGTTCCGTGAGCTGCTACAGTACTGTGAGTATACAGCCAGGATTCAGAAAAAAAGTTACAAAGAGGCTAAAAGGAGACTCTAGAAGGTTAATCATTCTATTTTGGCTACCACCACGGGGTCTAATGTAGCTTTGTAGTGCAGTTAGATCAATAGGGCCCGGGAGCTCTGCTCAGTGCTTCTTTCCCCAATCAGCTCATCACGTGATCCCTGGGTCATGACAAACTTGAAGTGCAAATGCACCTAAAAGCAGTAAATCATGTTTTAAAATACCACTAAATAGTGGCTAGTGCAGTTATAACACTATCCCCGAGGTTCAGGAATAAAAGACTCCTTTTTAAAATGAGCTGTAGTTCTAGACAGGAGGTCAGTGAACTACACCTCCTCTTCCTAGTTTCTTATGGTTACTAGGGCTCCAGTCTCGCAATAGCGAGTAGCGAGTACAATGCAAATACAAAGGTTCATACAATACACACTGTAATAGTTCATCAACACACACACTTTTCTGTAATTAGGCTCAGCACAGAAGCATGCACACAGTGAAAACAATCTGAAGTTTCTTTACCCCTTCCCCCAGTCAGCACTTACCAAAACAACCATATCAAATCAGTGGCTAGCACAGCCATCTGCACATGTGCACCATGCTGGGGGCTGTCAGCACTGTGGAAACCTTTTGAATATACCACTACACCATTATGCATGAGGGAATCCCTCAATTGCATTGATGCAGTGATATAGTTAATGTGATCATGCTGCCGGGTTTGGGCATTGCCCAAGGGGCCACTAAATATGGCCTAACCAAGAGCACAGGCCCCAATTAAGCAATAAGGCATGACAGGGGGTGTATTATGGTGGGATAATGGCCCATCTTGTGGTGGGTTGAAGCACGATGTATAGCTGAGGGCTTCCACCACCTGAGAGGCCATTAGCCTACCCACCCTGGTGCCTATTCTTGATGTGAAAATGGATAATTTTTAGTAAATTTTATGCATTTTTAAACATGATACTTTCAGTGGGGCTGTTGTGCTGGGATAACGGCCCAGCTGAAAGTAGCTCTCAGCCAATCAGAATTCAGCATTCGTTCGACTCATTTTATAATCCAGGTTAGTGGTGGTGCTAACTCAGTAAGTGCTGCGCTAACCTTCTGAATATGGGTTCCATAGTGTGCACTAGAGAGAAAGTCACAGGACTGGTTTCCAGTCCAAAAGGATGGATCTGTAACTTGATCATAAAATTACCTTTCTCAGGTTCTTGTTGGAACTGCACAAAAGGAAGAGACAACAGACAAGTAGTGGCCAGATAATAAATGTAACGTATTACTGGAAAATAAGAATAATACAGGCTTACAACCAACAGTGTAATCACTGGGAGAGTATCCAGTTTCCTTACCTATAGGCACAGTCAAGTCTCTTTGAGAGATAATACGTGATGCAAAGGGTCTTATACCCTGATAATAACCATGACAATAATAAAAGAAGATACACAAAATGCACATAATTAGCCAAAAACAGGTGGCCAGAGAAACTATCCTAGCTAACATAAGAAGTTGCTTAGCTTAGCAGAAGATAAAGTGAACAGCGAGGTCTGTGATGCTTCCAAGGTCACTTGCAGTTACAGTTTGCACAAGCACTAAAGATGGCTCTGTTGCCTAACTAATAATTTTACAATAAAAATATAATGGAAAACATCTTCCAGTGGTACAATTTATTGTGAGAATATAGTGAAGCGTAACATGCATCTCAAAAGTACAGTAGAACTCAGATGCTGACACTTATGCTTATACAATAACTGTCTGTGCCCTAAGATTAGTACATATACCTACATATATGTTGCTGTCTGCGAGGTGAGGGTACAATCAGGAGTGCTGTTCCATGGATAACAGATCCATGGTACATGGAGCTCCACGCTCATTTTACAGTCATAGAGAGAAAGAAGGAGTAGGATGTGTCTCTGAATGCTGAACAATTTAGTTTAAATTATGGTAGTTAGTGCAGAAATATTTGCTCAGTTTGAGTGCAATGTCTATGAAATGATTCTGAAAAACTTTTATTTAGAGAGAAAATGACTTAGCAGATATTTTTAGAGGTTTTACTGTGCAAAATTTTAGACAGCACACAGTGCATCTGAGCTGAATCTGCTGGAAAAGAAGGAGTTAAATCCCAGAGGTATGAAAAAAAGTTCTTTTTTCTCAAAAAAGGTTAATCAAGCGCTTAGCCTTTAGAGAAGGGTTTTGAGACATTTCTGATGTTTTTCTTAGTGAGTGACCACTGGTCAACTTATCTGTACTATTTGAAGTAAGCTGATTGTTTTTCCAACAGAAATATTATATAAGAAATTTTTTTTGTCTGTGCCAGACAACAATCAGTTATTATTTTTGCAGTGCTGTGAAGCAACAGCACTGTTGTGCACTTCAGTTCTTATAGGCAGCACCTAATTTATTGTTGTAAAGTAAAAAATACTGTAAAATCCTCCCTGTGTCTAGGGGCAGATGATGGTACATCTTGTTTGGGGGGGTCTGCTCACGCTAGAAACTGAACCTCTAACCACACAACTACCCCGGGCCTGGGAAATGGTTACTTGGGACATCAGACACCACAGGGACATTATTAAATGAGAGGCCACTCACAAACCAAATGGCCATACTAGGTCAATGTTTATTTGCCACAGATTTTACACAGCATTTAGGGCTTATTCTCTCTATCATTTCACTGCCTTCTAGTTTGGGAGGGTTTCACATTTTTCATCCTTCCACTAGGATGGGTACCGCTGCACAGATAGCTTCAATGTATTTAGGCCTATCTACCATTATGGGATCCTGTGGGTGCTACTTCCAAGATGGGTATATAATGGCACTCTCCCCAAACAGGGTGAGACACTACTTCTTGGGGTTTACACATGCATATTCTTAGCATGTGTGCCAGCTGGTGGCATTACATTAGATGCTTGAACCAACTTATGACACCAGAACATTTGCACCTAGTCATTCCAGCTGCATATGCCTACCCCAGCATCATACTAATAGCTCCTAGTGATCCTTTTATTGTAACAGACTCCATCAACTGGCCAAATCTCAGTGGGATTTTAACTAACACCAACTCTAGCCAGGTCCCTTGTCTTATGATACAAATACCATACAAACCAATTTCATACAATTCACCAAGGGGTTCACTACTTACTCAGGTACCTATGCACTTCTGGAGCTGCCTATGGGGTGGACTCTCATATTGCTTCTTCTCTTGCATTTCTTTACTGGGTGTGGATCTGCATGAACCGCCAGTGACCTCCTTTGAGAAGAGTCTACCAGTACTCTCTGTCGCGGATGCAGTAGTAACGACCACTCAGACAAACAGTAGTGTGGTTGGACACACCAACGGTATGTCTAGATTTATTGTGAATAAAATAATAAAATAAAAATAACTCAAGCGTATAATTTGCTCGCAGTATAGTTCTTCAGTTCAGAACATGCAGAGATACAGCAGTTTATATCAGTCCAACAATTCAGCTGTTTTTTTAGAATACAGTTTCAGCAAATTCAGTAATTCAGTATTTCATCTCACTTACTTGCCCTAACTAGAAAATATAATAAAAAGGTACAGCTCAGGGAGTTAAGGGAACTGACTCCCTGACATGGGTCTGTGCTTGATCTCAGACTCAGAGATCCAGTTTCAAGGGAGACCTCATCAGGTTCAATCTCTAACTTGATCTGACTACAGGGTCTCTAGGCAGCTCTTAAATATCCAGCCAGCTCCTCTCTAAGAAGCTTGGCACACCTCCAATAATCAAAATATACAAAATTCTCTTTATTTTCTGATTAAAACATTTGTTGGACTAGCAAACAAAATACCTTACTACAAATAATCAGATAGTCAACAACTGTATTATCACAAAGACATGGTATTTTATCTAAAAATCCTTAAGTAGGTAGAAGGGGTGTTAAATGAGGTGTAACTCCTCCCTCACAAGAGTGAGAGACAGATAGGGAAACTATAAAACAGGCAGCAGAGGAGCCACTGACTCCCTATAGGACACCCATAGCACCCAGCTAGAAAGCAGCGAGTGATAGGTGAGTGCACAGGAGAGGGAGAAAAGAAAAACAGAACTTGCCTAGCTACAGGTTTTTCTATACAAAAACAAGCTTAAAGCAGAGAAATGCATTTGCAGCTTTGTACATGAATGTTTACACATTTAAACAGTTTAAACATTTTTCTGAGTGTTACACTGAGTAGCAATAAAATACAGGCAGACACAGCTTTCTTTTTACTGAGGTTTGTTACCTTTATGCCTTCATTATCATGCCTATAAGTACATCAAGGCCCAGATATTCAGACTGCACCAGGCTGTGGCGCAAGCCTGGGTGCAGCACAACTTGGCTGCGCAGGGACATTGACCGGGGTGATATTCAACGGAGCTGCGCCATGGCACAGCATCACTGAATATTGCACCCTGGCCACACACAGTGCACATGGTGCAGTGGCACTGCACCAGTGCAAGTGGCCACAGTGGAGCAGGGGGATGTGCTAGCGCAAATTTCCATTGCGCTAGGTGCAACAACTGCGATATTCAAAAGTGCACATTCAAATGGAGCCATAATGCATGCAAGGCGCAAATGGGGCCAGTTGCATGTCATTATGGCCCCATTTGCATGCAGGTGTGCCAATCCCTGGTGATTTTCACCTGGCTCCCTGCCAGGCTGCAGCCATCTGGGACTGATGCCACATGCACATCATGGAAAAGTGCCCCCTCTGCCCGATCACGGGCATATGTGGAATAGCGTACATGTTCAATATCCCTGGTGGTCCAGTGGACTGCTTCATGCCCGTTCACAGGCTTAAATATAAAACTGAGTCATCCAATATGCCTGGTGGTTCAGTGGACTGCTTCATGCCCGATCGTGGGCATATGTTGTAAATGAAAATAAATGTCCTACATCCCTGGTGATCCAGTGGACCGCTTCACGCCCGATAGTAGGCATATGTTGTAAATTAAAAGAAACGTTCTATATCCGTGGTGGTCCAGTGGACCGCTTCATGCCGAATCGCAGGCATATGTTGTAAATTAAATGAAACGTCCTATATCCCTGGTGATCCAGTGGACTGCTTCACGCCCAATCGCAGGCATATGTTGTAAATTAAAAGAAACATCCTATATCCCTGGTGGTCCAGTGGACTGCTTCACACCCAATCACGGGCATATGTTGTAAATTAAAAGAAATATCCTATATCCCTGGTGGTCCAGTGAACCGCTCACAGCCCAATCGTAGGCATATGTATAAAAAAGGAGAGGTCCAATATGCCTGGTGGTCCAATTGACCGCTTCATGCCCAATTGTGGGCATATGTTGTAAATTAAAAGAAACTTCCTATATCCCTGGTGGTCCAGTGGACTGCTCACAGCCCGATCACGGACATATGTTGTAAAATGAAATAAATGTCCTATATCCCTGGTGGTCCAGTGGACTGCTTGAAGCCCGATCGTGGGCATATGTATAAAAAAGGAGAGGTCCAATATGCCTGGTGGTCCAGTGGTACCCCTCCCCACCTGCCCACTGAGCCCACTGTTCCACTCCCCCCAGTCAGTGGCGGGCGGCAGCACCCCACCCGCCGACTGACACCATACGGTAGGGCTGTATGCCCATTGGTCCACAGTGTGAGCCAATGGGCATACGCGCACGTACCGTCACTACATTCAGATATGTGAATGGATCTGAATCTGGAATGTGCAATGCAATTGACTGCCGCGGCCATTGGCTCATGCTGTGGAAACCAATGGGCATACTGCCCGTACCCGTACAGTGTCAGTTGGTGGGCGGTGGTCCAGCAGGCGGGTGGGGTGCTGCTGACCAAGGGAGTGGGGCAGTGGGGCTCCAGTGGGTGGGTGGGTGGAGAGGGATACCACTAGACCACCAGGGATATTGGACCTCTCCTTTTTATACATATACCCCGCAATTGGGCTGCTAGCGGTCCACTGGACCACCAGGGATATAGGACGTTATTTATTCAACATATGCCCATGATTGGGCATGGGGGGGCACCGCCACGGAGATGCAGCTGGAGCTCGGGCGGCCACCCACAGGTGGCAGCTGCCGTGTTGCACCCTGCAATATGGCAGCTCACCTGTGGGTGGCCAGCCATTGTTCCTTTTTGTTTTGGCTCACTTGTGTACAATGCAGGTAGGGGTTGTGCATGCATGGGCTCAGCGCATCCCAGGCTGAATATCGGTATGTGAGGAGTATGCATGGGCAGACCCCCCCACCTCGCCGCGCCATTACTGATGCGCTCCTGCGCATGGGGATTTGTGCCAGGCTCAATACCCATTTAAATATCGCACTGCGCATCAGTCAGGTTGCGTGATGGCAACACTGTTGCACCATGCGCAACCCTTTCTGAATATCTGCGCCTCTTTCTTGTCTGCATAACTCTTAAGGGGGGGTTACACAGAACCACACAGAGTCCTTGCTCTGCCTAAACTATCCTCTGGGCTTTTCTTTCAGACGGATGAACTTAAATAGGGTCTCTCTTACAGATAAGTGCTTTTTACTTAAATTATAGCAGGTACCTGCTATATACCAGGTATAGCAGCACATTATAGATTGCTCAATAGGAGTGCAGTGTACTTGACCCAAACCAAATTCACGGTCTTTTTAAAAATACAGGAGAGTGAGTACAGCTGAAAGACAGCTTCTCTGTCTTTTCACCATTACATAATAGCAGTAACACAGGATCTCTTAAACAGGGGCAATACAATCCACAGTACTTTTATTTAAGACTACTGGGAAGTAAAGTAATTATTTATTTAGCCTCACAGTACAGCATGCAAAACTAAGTATGGGTAGGAAAACAGAAGACAACATAAGCATAGGTGGTGGCCAACCTGCCGTGTCATGCCAGGGTTAGAGAAATGCTGTTGCGCAACAGTCTTTATAGAAACAGAGTATAGGAAAGAACCCACACTTATGTTCACTACCAGTACTAATGTGGCAAAGAAAAAGGGGCTTTTACCACACTCCCTAGTTCACGTTAGGTTGGGACTGGATGTCATGTCCCCATTGGGGCATGGCTACTCAGATGTTCTTCTGCTGGGGATTCCTTCCCCAACCGAGTGGCCCTTCCCCTCCCCCAGAAGGATGAGGAGAGGCAGGGTTCCCCTTTAGGCTTCTCTCTCTCTCTGTTACTAGTAATCCAAACGGTGCCCAAATCCCAAGGTACTGGAACATGCTAGGCATAGCTAGCCTCCTCCCTTTGTAGAACAAAGAGGTGAAGGGGAGGACAATGAATATTGATGCTTTGGCTCTTGGCTGGCCAAGCCAGGAAGCACAGAGCACAAACATCCAGATGCCCAGCAGGAAGCCACTCTCGGGGACTGGTGTAACCATTCAAGTGCTCCCCAGTAACCTGCCTTGAGCTTAGTAGGAGAGATAGGCTGGTTGCATTTGTGCAGCACTGTGAAGCAACAGTTCTTTTCTGCACCTCAGTATTTTCATCACTTATTTAGTGTAATCACCAGTGCTGTATGATGGATGGGGTGATCAGGGAAAGGATAAATGTGGCCCATATTGGCTGGAGGGCTTCTCATCAAGGTGAGTAGGAAAAGCAGAAATAATCACCGCCAGAAGTTGTAGGTACCAGCACTCACCATTCAGTATCATGAAGCAGAGACACTTGGCTGCTATGGTTCTTTGTGAGGAAGAGCATGTTTTAGCTTTTCTGTCCATAGTGGTATCCCATGTACAGGGCAACTGTGATTGAGAGCTTTCAAAAAGGGTGAATGAATCATGGCACCTGTGCACAGGGCTACCTGGCAGGGTACCAACCAAATATGGGGGGGGGTAGGTGAATATAGCGATGGGATGTCACTATGCATACATGCCCACAGGGGGGAGGGACCACACCATGTGATGGGAGGAAGGGGAGGGAGGGTTTGTGGGGTGTAGTGTGGTGATGGCTGCTGAGCTGGCTGTGTGGCATGGTGGGTTGGTGGCAGGCTGGGGTTGGGATGGTGTCGGGTTCGGTTCCGGGCACGATCGTGTTTTAGTGCCAGGACTTTTTTTAATTTTTTATAAGTTTTTCACCCCCCCAGACATGCACCCCCCTGGAGCTGAGAATCCTTTAGTAGGTGGGTTCGTACAGGTGTGGGGGACAGAGCCCCCCTCTTAAAAAAGAAATCTGTAGTTCTCGGGTGCCCTCTTGTAGTTCGCCACAAGTGTACATCACTGAAGTTAATTTTTAGTGGTGTACACTCACCCAAATGGCGATCGCTATTCTGCGATGGCTGTTATCACATAGAACCGTCCATAGTAGATCCAACACCTAAAGAATGGGAGGCAAGAGGGGAAAAGATTTTTGAAGAGAAAGGAGGGTGAGTCTGAGAAGACCAGTAAAGAAGAATTAGAGGAGATTAAGGATGGTGTTGGTGATGCTGCTGCTGCTGATGATGATGATGCAATAGAGCCTCTCTGGGAATCTCAATCCAAATATCGCAGAAGTCAGCAACTGCGACTCCCTCATTCCCCATGGACAAGTATCTGACCCCACTACTGAACATTAGGCAAAAAGTTCCAAAAATGTGAAAGATGACACTGACACTGATACAAGTAGCTCAGCCTTCCCTAGGCCAATATTTTCAACCCCACAAAAAGCAACCACAAGCCACACAATAAGAGAAAGTAGATGTGGGGCCACAGCCCCCTCTCGGCCACAGCAAGTTACTAGTGCCCACACAAATCCAGTATATAGGACTACGTTATTTTTGATTCATCAGATGAGAGGCAGGCATTATGCCAGGCATGGCAGGTACATGTCAGACAAAGTAAAGGGGATCTCTTGGCACTGGTAGGCTGTACGCCCACCTTAAACACAATCATGTGTTGATTTTGACAAAATGCCAGAACAAAGCTGATGAGCTACCAGGAGCACATGTTCTTCATCAGTGCTTATTGACAGGGAAGGAAGAGGAGGAAGAGAAGGAGAATGAGGAACTTAATAAGAAAGGTAGCAGTAGTGCTACTGGCACATCAGAGAAATAAAGGGAAAAATTACCTCAATTTTGTGATCCCGATAGTAAGGCAAGCAAAGTTTATTTCTATGGCGCCCATTCCAGCGGCTCTGGGTGCCTCACGTAAAAACAGGTAAGGGAATAGAAGAAACATATATAAATACATATTTAAAACAGTAGTAAAAACAAATAAAAATATTTCAGATAAATAGGTTCAGTGACTAATTGAGTTCAGTAACCCTTACTATGTTAGGTTAAATATCCATGTCTGGGAAGGCCAAAGAGAAAAGATGGAACTTGAGGCAGCTCTTAAACACCTCAACAGAAGGGGCCTGCCTAATGGCAGGAGGAAGCGAATTCCACAGGATGGGGCCGGTGACACTGAACACTCTGTCACCGGCAGTTTTTAGTCTCATCCTGGGAATCGCCAGTAGGCCCCTAGAGGAGGAATGGAGGGAGTGGACTGGGGTGGCAGGTGTTAGGAGATCAGACAGATAGCCAGGGCCTACTCCATGTAGGGCCTTAAAGGTGAGCACACCACCTTGAAGATAACCATCCCCCTGATCAGCAGCCAGTGCAGTTCACACAACACTGGAGTTACATGATAGACCCTTGAAAGGCCAGTCAGCAACCTGGCAGCTACGTTTTGCACTAGCTGCAGTCAGCGGAGGATACCTTCCAAGATCCTGAAGTAAAGGGCATTACAGTAATCAAGTCTGGATGTTACAAAGGCATGAACCAGAGTAGGAAGGCCCTCAGGTGGACTTTGATCCTGGTGATATTCCTCAAGTGGTAGAAAACACTTTGGACAACTGATGACACCTGAGATCCAAATGTCAATCCGTCATCCAGGAACACGCCAAGATCTCACCCCCTAGAGGAAGACATCAATGGTGTAGGCCACAGAAAGGGACCAATTTCCACACCGGAGACAGTCCTATCATGCCTTTGGTCTGGTTCTACTACCAGAACCTTCATTTTATTAGGGTTCAGTCACAACCAGCTAGAGGACATCCAATCATTGATCTTGGCCAGGCAGATGTTAAGCACTTCCACAGCATTGGATGTTCCAGGGGCAAAGGACAAATACAATCGGATATCATCTGCATAGCAATGAAAACTCACATTGTATGTCCTAATGAGCTCACCTAGAGGCAGCATGTACACAGCAAACAACATTGCAACAAGATCGATCCCTGAGGCACACCACACGACAGGAGCTTCTGGGAGGAGGAGAAATTCCTCATCACTACCCGTTGCTTCCTGTTGGTGAGATAGGACTCAAGCCAGCAGATAACAGTGTCGGCAAGCTCACTGTACTCTCTGAGATGATCAAGCAGCACAAAGTGGTCTACAGTGCCAAAAGCTGAAGAGAGATCCAGGAGAACAAGAATTGACCTGTCTCCTCTATCCCTCGCCCTAAAGAGGTCATTATGCCTCTGAACTAATGCTGTTTCGGTGCTGTGCTTGGCATGGAAACCAGACTGGAGTGGCTCATAAATGTCAAAGGTCACAAGGTGCTCCTCAAGCTGTTGCACCACAATCTTCTCAACAACCTTTACCAGAAATGGCAGGTTGGAGATAGGTCAGTAATTCACCAAGATGTCCAGGTCGAGTGATGGTTTCTTCAGAAGGGGCCTCACCAGAGCCTCGTTCGAGGAATCCAGGAAGACCCCCCTCTGACAGCAAGCACCAGACAATCAAGGCAAACACTGGGTTGATGGAACCAACACACCCCATTAAGAAGTGCATCAGAACCAGGTCCAGTTCGCAATATGTGTGCTTCAGCTTCAAAGCAACCTCAATGACTTCGGCCACCTCCACTGGCTTAAACTCCCCCAGACAGACGGAGTGCCTCCTACATCCCAGGTGATCACTGCGAGACATTATATGACTCACTGGTGGGATTCCCTGCTGGATAGAGGACACTCTGTCAGTGAAGAACTGAGTAAACTCATCACTCAAAGTGACAGAAAAAGCTTTTTTTGGCTGCAGACAGAATGGATGTAGCAGCCTGTCTATAGTTCGTAAAAGCACAGCTAGTTGGTTCTTCCCTGCAGCAATCTCCCTGGACAAGAACTCTGCCTTCTTGCAGTTGATTCTCCCCTGGTACTCACCATAGTTGGTACGCAGGGCCAGTTTGTCCTCCTCTAGCCTGGTCCTCTGCCAGCTGTGTTCTAACTTTCGATCCCTAATCTTCATCACCTTGAGCTCTCCATCAAACCAAGAAGACCTCAAGTGAGAGGATTGGGGTGTTACACAGACTGGTGTGAGTGCATAGAGTGCTGTTTACATCACCCTACTATAGTTGACAATTGCCTCACTCGTGCCCTTCACACATGCAGCATCTATACTAGATAGGTCCGACACCATGAAACAACCCTGGAGACATTCCCCTTAAAGGGTGGTAGCTGACCATCTCATCAGGGGGAGGGCTCTCGGGGGGGGAGCTCAAATGAGAACCTCACCATGTAGTGATCAGCCCAAATGACCTGATCAATCTTGAGGTTAACTGCCTCAAGCCCCATGTGGCTGCCGTGCTGAGTTATGGAAGCAGCCTCTTGTGGCAGGCCCAGTGATGACATCATCTGGAGGAGGCTGGAACCAAGCCTAGAGGATTCGTCATCTGCCCAAGCATTGAAGTCCCCCAGCATCAAACATCTGGGGGACTTCAACACTTCACCGACGATGAGATCCACTACCTCCAGCAGGAACTTTCCACCCACTCCAAGGGGGAGGTAAATAAGGAGTATCCTGCAGCCTGCACTCGGACCCCCATGCACCACCATGCATTCAAAGGACCTGGTAGTTGCCACTGGGTGCACAGTGAAGCCTAGTTTGGATCAAAAACAGAGGGCCACTCTCCCACCCCTGTGTTCCACCCTAGGGCAGTGCACAACAGAGCACCCGGGGGGACAGCTACCTCCAAAAGTGGCCCGACATCATCACCCACCCAGGTCTCTGTAATGCAAGCCAGAGCAACCATAGAAATCAAGTTCACTATAATTGTGATCTTGTTTCTGATCGATCTGGCATTGCAAAGCACCACCCTAAAGGGACTGGTAAGTGCTGCAGCCCCAGTGGCTACCTGCCCACTCGGTCTGGTGAGAACCCTGGGAACAGGAACCAAACATGTCTTGCCTCTCTCCAGGTCCCATCTAAGCTCAGGGCAGCTTCTGCAGCTAACCACCCCATCCCACTCACCTCCATCAAGCCTACAGCATCCCGCCACAGCCAACCATACTGGCTCCTCTGAATCCCAACCTTGCTACAGCGCCTCGCTGTCATTACCATTATGGGGAGGTCGGTGAAGGACCGTAGGTCACATAGCAGGGATGCCTCTTAGGCTATTCATGCCTGCCCTAGTCCTTTGCACATCCCAGACAGCCCAAAAGAACCTACCTACAGTACTTCAGAATCCAATTCCTTAATTACAAGAACAATAATTATCTGGCTGCTCACACCGACACACACACCTAATACATACACTATTCTACGTGCCCATCTTCACACACACACACACACACACACACACACACACTACTAAAACAGTTTAAATTAACCCCACCCCACAATTATTTTATACTAAATAAATCCTCCCCACCCATGAAATCCCAAACTTCTCAAAAACACTTATGATCACACAGTCCCATTCACAGACTCCCACAAAAATGACTAATACAAAACTTTCCTAACCACATACACTCACAAACTCACACATCAAAAACTTAACAAAGAAAAACTTTATACCCCTCACTCCCCAGCCATTATTCTGGTGCATGTAGTGAAGGATTCTTACTGCCAAGCAAGGGAGAAAGAAAAGTCTGACAATTTGAATAAGCAGGACAAAACAGAAGGGGTCGAGCAGTCTTTGGGTCTGGCTCAGCAAGACTCTCACCCAGGCGGGGACCAGACCCATTCTCAAGCAATCCAAAACCACTGATGACCAGCAGACTCACTGACCAGACTGCAAACAGTTCAGGGCACTCCTCACACCAGTGCTCAGCAGTTCCACAGCAGAAGATTTTTTTGGGAAAACCCCTAGTCCAGTCGGATCAAAAGTTCCATGAAAAGAAACATAGAGACCCATGAAATTAGCTCCTCCACAATGCTGGATGGAAGATTTTCCAGCTACTAATACTTGTGGTCCTTCCAAGAAATAGACCCCCCAGGCACGGAAACCCTCACTGCTTCCATGGGTTCCCCAATCCTCAAGCATCACACAGAGGCAATCCCTGGTGGCCCCTTGATGGTTCACTCCACTCAGAACTCCAGAAAGATGGCAGGCAAGAAATGGCTCCACAGGCCCCCAGTAGAATCTTCACAACCGGCTCCCAGTTAGTAGATAGTACAATATGCACCACTTATTGCACTCCTATGTCGGACAATCGGTTATAGTGGTTGATTTGCCATTTCCAAAAGTCAGACACCATATAACATTAAATAAAAGAGTCCACCATAATAGTTTCTTTCAAGGGATTCTTCATCATTATTGACAGGTGCAGTATGCCAGCTGAGTTCAGCTGCCCCGGAGAGGAGGAGTCAATGTAAATGAGCAGGAACATTGGCCAATCAGAAGAGAGAGAGAGTGCTGCCTGCAGTCAGCCTAAAGGACCTCAGAACTATTTTGATGCTGAAAAAAGGGCAAAAACTGTGCCCAGAAGAACATACACTGTTAATGTAACAACTGCAAATTCCAAACCACTATTATGAAACAAGTCAACGAAAGAAACAACAAATCTAGACACGTTTGGCTAAGACGCAATAGCAGAGCCATCCCCAGACAAGTTTCACAGGGGAAGATGGGTGGCAGTGTCAATAATGCTGAAGAATCCCTTGGAAGAAACAACATTACTACGGTGAGTAATTTTTTCTTCTCACCCCAGGAATTCTTCAGCATGTATTAAGAGGTACAGACTACAAAGCAGTACCGTTGGGAGGTGGGCACAGAAACATTTCTTAGGAAACAGGCTCTGTAGCACCCACTCTGCCAAATCTGGCATCAGATCTGGACTGCACATTCAAACAGTAGTGCTTTGTGAATGTGTGTACAGTTTTCCAAGTGGTTGCTTTGCAAACTTTAAGCAAAGGGACATCCCTTGCAGCTGCCATTGTGGCAGCATTGCCTCTAGTAGAGTGGGCCCTGAGGCCCTGAAGGAGTTGTTTACCAGCTTTGCTGTAACAGAACTGGATACAAGAGACAATCTAGCGAGAAATGGTTCTTTTGGTAGCCAGTCACCCTCTGCCTACCTCACCATAGATGAGAAAGAGCTAAATATGGAACTCCCTGAACTGCTTAGTATGCTGTAAGTAGCAGGTCAGAGCTCTTTTCACATCCAGACTATGGAGCTTGCGTTCACCTGGGGTGGACTTGTCTGTGAGAAAGACCAGCAGGGTGGTAGACTGGTTAATGTGGAACTCAGAAACCACCTTGGGCAGGCATTTCCTGTTTGTCCTAAGTACTACTTTGTCCTTGTGGGCAATGATGTAGTTAGGTTCTGTACAAAGGGCCTGTGACTCTGAAATCCTTCTGGTGGAGGTGATGGCAACCAGAAAAACAGCTTTCCAGGTTACGTACTTGAGATCAGCTGTCACAATGGGCTCAAAAGGAGGCTCCATGAGTTTTGTTATATAGAGGTTTAAGTCCCGAGGAGGAACAGGTTCCCTCAGAGGAGGTTGAAGATGCAGCAAACCTTTGAAAAAGTTCTCGAAAATGGGCTGTGAAATGACAGATTTCTCTTTTCCAGTGGAAAGGTAAGCCAAGATGGCCACCAGATGCACTTTCAAGGACAAAGCTTTAAGGCCTTTTTCCTGGAGGTGAACTAGATAATCCAGGAGGGTAGGAGGAGGAGTAGCCAGCAACGGCTTTATGTCCTTATCCTTGCACAATAGAGACACTTTTTTCCACTTGGAAGCATACATTTTCGTAGTGCTAGATTTTTTAACTATTCACAGAATTTTCAGGACTTGTTCAGAGTACTGGGATTCAGGCAACTCTAACTCCTCAAGTACAAGGCCTTGAGGTGAAGAGACTGGATGTTGGGGTATGCTACCCCTGTCTGGGGAAGAGTCAGGAGACTGTGAGTTGCTGGCAATCTGGTGGGCTTTATGACTGACAAAGCGAGGGTATCAGAATACCAAGGTTGCCTCGCCCAATCCGGGGCCACCAGAATCATGGTGGCCAGCTGAGCCCTGAGCTTGAGAAGGGCCCTGTAAATCAGAGAAAATGGAGGAAAAGTGCACAGAAACTTTCCTTCCCAGTCCAGGGTCAGAGCATCTACTAGAATGGTCCCCAGCACTGGGGACCTGCAGCAGTACTGTGGTAGCTGGTGGTTGAGGCTGGATGCAAATAAATCCAGGTCTGGAATCCCCCACCTTCTGAAAACTGTAGCAAGGACCTGCTTGTTTAGAGTCCACTCATGGCGACCCTGACTGATGCAGCTTAGAGCATCTGCCAAAGTGTTGTCCTTGCCCGGGAGATGAATGGTCGACAAAGACATGTCCAGGGAATAAGTCAAGGACCAAATCCTCATTGTCTCTGTGCAGAGTTTGGTTGACCTTGTGCCCCCTTGCTTGTTGATATGGAACATGGCAGTGGTCTTGTCTGTTCTTATCCGAACAGCCTGTCCTCTGAGCTGTGGAGCATAAACCTTGATGGCCAAGAACACTGCTTTGAGTTTGAGAAGGTTGATGTGGTATGTGGACTCTTTGGGTGTCCAGGTGCCACTTATGGACTGTTCCCCTAGGTGGAAACCACAACCTAGGAGGGAGTCATCTGTTGTCAGGATCTGGGAGGGTTTCTGAATCTGGAAAGGAACCCCTACCCTGAGGTTTTCTGCTTCCTCCACCAGTCTAGAGCCTGAAGAAGGGTTCCTGTGGCTGGCACTAGCTTTGCAGAGGAATCCTTTTTCTCAGACCAGTGAGACCAGAAGTGATACTGAATGCCTGTGGTCACAGAGGCCGTGTGACCAAGCAGTCTGAGGAAATGTCTGGCTGGCCTTAGCTGGCCTAGAATGAACAAATTTAACAGGCTGAGGAAATTCTAAATTCTGTCTGCAGGAAGGAAAGCCTTCCCCTGCAGTGTGCTAAGCTCTGTTCCTGTGAATTGCAGCGTTTGGGCAGGATGAAACTGGGATTTGTCTTTGTTGATAATTAAGCCCAGAGACTGCAGGGTGTCTTTTGTCTGGTTCAGGGCTTCTGCAACTGCCTGTGGAGAGTTGACCACAATTAGGCAATCGTCCAGGTAGGGAAAAACAGAAATCCCTTGTCTTCTGAGATGAGCTAGCCTACAACCACTTCCAGGCACTTGGTGAAAACCCTGGGAGTGGAAGTCAGCCCAAATGGCATGGCTGCCACCTGGTAATGGCCTGAAGGCAGCCTGAATCTGAGGAATTTTCCGTGGGACTGCCGGATTGGGATGTGGAAATAGGCGTCCTTCAGATCTAGGGAGACTAGCCAGTCCCCTTGCTTCAAAGAATGAATGACCTGATTTAAGGTTACCATTTTGAACTTTAGTTTCAGCAGGTGCTTGTTCAGGTACATTAGGTCTAGAATAGGTCACCATTCCCCATTTTTCTTCAAAGTAAGGAAGTATCTGGAATAAAGATATTTTCCCCACTGGGGGAAGGACACTCTTTCCACAGCTTTGACTTCCAAAAGATTCTTCACCTCTATCTCCAACAGCAGTTTTTCCATTGGGATTCGAGGTTTTGAGAGCTTGGTGCCTAGGAGGAAAGGGAATTTTCTGAACTGAAGAGATAGGCCCTGCCCCACTACCTCTAACACTCATTTGTCTGTGGTGATGATCTGCCAATGATGGAGGTAGTGGGAGAGCCTGCCCCTGACTAGGAGAGGGGAGGCAGCCAAAGAGAAGTCGGGAGGACTGTTGTCTGGTTTCAGCAGAGGGGACAGGAATGGAGTTGGCCTTCTCTGGCCTAAACCTACCTCTTGCCCTGAAAAAACTTTCATCTGAGAAAACCCCCATAGGCATTGGCATAGGATAGAATGCCCTAGGAAAATTACCCCTTCCCCTGCCCCCCTTGTTTTGAGGTTTCTGGGAGGTAGAGGGCTGCTCTTTGGTTGAGTTACTCTTATAGGTAGTTTTGTACTCATCCATTCTTTTCATGTAAGCCTGTTTGATGCCCGAAAAGGGAATTTTTCTCACAAGGAAAATCCATAACCTGTAATTGGGTATCCTGAGTGAGATTAGTAGTTTTTAACCAAACAAACCGCCTGAGAGAAATGGCCTGCACCATAACCCTTGAGGCTGTGTCATTATTATCTATGGCCATGTGAAATTGATACTTAGTAGCTTCTATGTCCAGTTTTACAGTTTCAGTGACATCCTTGGGCATAGTGTCTCCCCCATGATGCACTATAGCCAAGATAGATTTCAACAAAGCTCTCTGATATCTAGCTGCATATGCCATGTAAGTAGACAAGCATAACAGCAAAGAAGCAGTAGTATAGGATTTCTTACCCATGGAATCCAATTTTTTCTACTCTTTTTCTGGAGGCTGAGCAGACAGTAGCATGTTAGCTTTGTCACAGGCTGCCGCCTGAACCACACCTTTGTGGTCTGGATGTGTAGAGAAAATCAGCAGTCAGTTTACCAAGCTGGTATTTCCTCTCAATCTTTCTGTCCACCCCGAAGCTGATGAAAGGGTTTCCAGAATTTTAAAAGTTGCTCTTTTTAATGTATTATGTATGGGCAAAATAAATTTCTTTGAAGGAGTATGACCCATCATTTCTACATAGTCTTTCTTCATCTCTTCTTCGGTGTCGTCCTGGAGGGGAAGTTGCAGAGTGTCCACCATCTGTTTAACAAAGGTAAAATTGGAAGAAAAGTCATCATTATTATCAGGTAACTCACCACCAGTGTGATCATCTGGGTCTAATGGGTCACCCTGTGGAAATTCTTCATCATCCTCTCCCTCATAATAAAATCCCTGGGCATACCCAGAGTGATGGAGAGGAGTACTAGGCCCCAAAGGAGCCAATAAAGTATTGCCCATAGATTGTAAAATCTGATGTACATGCCAAGCTTTAGCCATTTAATTTGCAGGGGGCATATCTTAGTCAACCACTGATGTCTCCCTATGCCTTTTGGGGGGGGCAGCGGTGTGTTTATCTTTCTTTGTCTTTTTAGCAGGGACTGAATCAGAACTCCGCTCACTTTGTCTTTTAGAAGCTTGGCTAGAATTTTTACTTTCATCAGTCTTATTTTCATTAGGGTTCTTAGAGGACTTATCTATTTTTTTTGTGTTGACTTGAGGTACCCCCCCTCAGCGCTTTTAGAGGAGGGGGAGACAGACTGGGGGGGCCATGCTAATATGTGCTTGGCCAAGCAATAAGCCAATATATGTCCAATTAAAAGAAAGACTTGTTTCATTTATTTTTTTTTTCACAATAGTGATAAGGAATGACAGTAACAGTCTCCACACCTCTTGCTAGCAGAAGCCCACTGCACAACAAAGAGAGGTTTCCCTGAGAGATAATGTATAGAAACCCTCTAGTTTACTGATAGAATACTTTGAATTAATTGAAAAAATGTCCAGAAAAGGTGCTTGCATGTGGGAAAAAAATACCATAATGGCGCAATTTAAAACAGAAAAAAAGTCACACAAATGTGGGAAAAATAACACTATGCACTAAAACTATTGTCGAAAATAAGAAAACCACTGGTTTAACGCAAACGCAGTAAATCTTTAACTCAGAAATGATGCAGAAGTGGGAAAACAATAAAAAGTCAGTGGATGTGAGGAATCAAAATGCAATCATGGAAAAAATGTGTAAAAATACAATACCTTAAAAATGTAAATGCAGCACTCAAATGAAGAACAAAAACTCACAGGAAGGTCTCTAAAGGTACAGAAGAGAGAGCTCCAGGGCAGTGTTGCCCAGTGAGTGGAGAAAAAGTTATGTGGTATTTCAGGCTGACTGCTGGCAGCACTCCACTCTCTCTCCTCTGATTGGACGATGTTCCTGCTCATTTACATTGACTCCTCCTGTCTGGAGCAGCTGAACCCAGCTGGCATACTGCACTTGTCAGTACATGCTGAATAATTCCTGGGATGAGAAAGTTATCTTATCAGCCAATAATAGTATAGTCATTGACACATTTCACAAAGTTGCCCCATAATCACACAGCGTCCAGGGAATATTAATACCACCACAGCAGTAATGATCATAATTAATCTCTTGCCATATTTTTTGTGGAGAATCTAGGCTTTAGGAAGCAAATGGCAATGGCTTGTCCCAAATGAAAAGTTCCTTCACAAACAGTACAGCTCAAACTGGGCTGTGCCCAAACTGAGGGATACAGTTGTATGGTATCCGTTTTATGCTTTGATACACTCAGCAGATGGTACTATACTCTTGCCCACTGATACTGCATGTGGAGCAGTGGGTTAATTTCTGCCATGTCTTTCATGTCCATAATGACCAGTTGGGAGCAACCGCCATGTCTGCCTGTGTTGCCATGCACTATGACTGGGAATGGCGTCCATTGCCCACCGCACCCTGCTTCTGAAGTTCTCCAGAAAGCAAACCATCATGCCAGAAGTACACACTGCAGCTATTATCTTGGTTGAGCTGCTAGACAACACTGACACCCATTATCCCAAACATATGACTTCATAGTTAGCAACAATGGATGAAATGTTATTAAAGCAATAGATGAGGGTGGTTTCTATGGAGTCCCATGCATGGTACATTATATAAACCTGGTGGTGCAAACATTTCTCAGCCAAGCAGATGAACATACGAAATTTGCCAGCAGATAAAGGCCTAGAGGTCTATCAAGTCTGCTTGAATGTGCAGCTAGCACCCCTTATTCTGCCCCACGCTCCCACCCTTCCCCAGACATCAGTGTGTTGCTGTGTGTGTGTGTGTGTGTGTGTGTGTGTGTTGTGTGTGTTGTGTGTGTGTGTGTTTCTACATTACTGACCATTTTTCCACCTTTTATTTGTGGCAAAGCAGCAGTTGTGGGAGCCACAAATAAAAACAAACCTGTCTTAGCACTACATAAAGCAATACATGGTCACACTGTGGAACTCCACTTTTGACAAGACTGAGCAGATGTTCCAACAGTACAAGGTACTCTCTGACTATATACTCATGCACACCACCCCTGTTGCCTTAGGAACTTTCATGAGCTAATCAACAGAGCAGTGTCATCTTATTGCCTCATACTCATCTTACAACCTTTTGAACATGCCACACATGTAGTTAGTGGCCAAACACCATCTATAAGCCAAGTCATCCTGTTTCTGTGTGGCTTGAGGTAGGCATTGCGCAATGACCATCAGCAACTAGAAAAATGTGAGGATGCTGCTTGCACCACACACTGGCAAAACACCTGCAGAAAATACTTGATAAGAATACTTTCCTGCAATCCATAAAAGAATCCACAGAGTACTAAATTGCTACCTTATTATATTCATAATATATACAAGGAATAGTAGAACTTCTGGGGGGGATAAGATGTATTCCAACAGATTAAGAATCACTTGATTGGGTGGCCTGGTGGCGCTGAGGGTTGAGGCGCTGGACGCCACACCTCGCACCACACTGGCGACCTGGGTTTGGGAACAGACTCAGGCCACTGGGGGTTGGCAGGGGGGAGGAAGGATTGAGCATCCCATGACTGCTCTCCTTCCTCTGGGGAGGGTTGGGGCACTGCAGCGCACTGTAGTGGCTACTGGTGGAGGCCAGTAGCACTACAAGCAGGAAGCAGCAGAGTGGTGGGAGAGCACGGTGGGTGTCAGCACACATGTGCTTGCACGCCATTGCATGTCCGGCTCTCTGGGACAAAGAAAAAACAGGCGGAAAATAGTGGGGCACGATCTCAGTGGCTGATGGTTGTGCCCGGTACCCCCCAGTACCTGAGAGGATCCTGCATTCAGAGTGATGTGAGTGATTAATGGCCAGCTCTGAGGAGGTACCAGTCCAGGCACAGGGGTGTGGGTGTCGGTGGCTGGGAGATCACAGGGATCCGCTCCATGGGAGGAGAAGAAATAGAGATGTGATAAAAAAAAAGAATCACTTGATTGAACAAATGTACAGTGTGCACAGTAAGAGCAAATTAAAAGATAAAACCTCAGTGCAAAGGTGCTGAAGCAGTGGTTACCCTGGAAAGGAGCAAATGTAGTTGTAGTGCATCTCAGGAATAACTGGGGTGCAGGTAAGGGCAGCCAGCCCGATAGGCACTCAGAGGGAAATGAAGAAACTGCACTCAGGAAATCACACCAGGAGTACGTTGTAATGCAAAAGTTAGGAATGTTTATTTGCACAGACTGTCAGGAGAGAAACTAGCTGGAGGACAGCCTGAGCCCCAGCGCTTCACCTAAACTGGTTTTCATCAGGAGGGATGTCAGCTCTTGTTACCCGTAGGTATAAATACTTCTAAACTTTAAAGGTACAGTACCCAAACATAAAAGAAATAACACATCATAGTAAATTCAGTTCTGTTCATGTACAGCTCCTGAAAAGATACCCTTTACTTTAGAAGCTGCTAAGTAAGAGACAGAGTAATTAAGGTAGTGCGAGAGAAGGGAGTGCTGGTGAAGTGTTAGCTGGTGGTCGAGGGGTAACAAATAGAGGAAGAGAAAGGAGCTGATCAGATATCAGTGCCGAAGGCTCAAACACATAGTAAATTCCAACAAATGCAAATATGACCTACTGTTAGACACAAGGGACAAATAAACCAATTTATAGACATTATAAGCCTTACTATGAGACCTCGTGATTAGAAATTCCAAACACCGTGTAAGTGTCAATTAGTTTACTTGTCCCATGTGTCTAACAATAGGTCCTATTTGCATTTGTTGGAATTTACTATGCATTTGAGCTTTCAGCACAGATGTCTCATCAGCTCCTTTCTCTTCCTTTGTTACTCCCTCACACTCCCACACACACACCAGCTAGCACTCCACCAGTACTCCCTTCTCTTACACTACCTCAGCTGTCTCTTACTTAGGAGCTGCTAAAGTAAAAAGTGTCTCTTCAGGAACTGTACATGAACAGAACTGAATTTACTTTGATATGTTATTGCTGTGCTTTTTTGATTTTTTTGGATACTGTGCCTTTAAATTTGAAAGCTATTATACCTATGGGTAACAGAAGCTGGCATGCACCCCGATGAAAACCAGTTTTATTTTTTTTATTTTATTAAATTCTCGGGAATTACAACTCTTTGAGTCAGGGACTCATTTACAAAGGCTCCACGTCATACAGAGAATGAAAGACAAAATACAGGGAGTAGTGAAGACAATACAAATAATAATAAAATACAGAGGCAAAGTGCATGACAAAATGCCAGTACATAGAGCAACACCAATGGTGTGTGTAGTTACAGTCAGACTATAGGATCCAATACATTATCAGTAGAGACACTTGTCAGTATCAGGGAAGGGAGTTCACCTGCAATCACATTTTGAGCTGGATAGAATATAGTCACGTAGCTCAGATTTAAAGGGTCCTAGCCTGGGGATAGATAGGATAGACCCAGGGATTGAGTTAATCCAGTGAGGAACCCTGTTGTGAAAGAACCTTTGGCCAGCACTTGTCTTGACAAATGGGACGTGAAAGGCAGTAGTGTCAGAGTGTCTTGTGGCTCGTCTCAGTGAGCTCGGTTGGAGAAGTGATAGACATCCCAGGGGGGACAGGCCCAGTTGGATTTTTTTGTCCAGCAGGCAGGTCTGATAGCATAGACACCTCTGGAAGTTCAGCCATGATGAGCATTGGTAGAGGTCACAAGTGTGCGTAAGCCATTCACTGCCTGTGGCCAGGTGGCAGGCCTTATTTAGGGAGTGTTTGAGAGTGGCCAGGGCAGTGTCTGAGGCGTCACCATAGATGACTATGCCATAGTCTACCAGGGAGAGGATGGAGCAAGAGATGGCAAGTCAGAAGGCATCAGGAGGGAGACAGGATCTGAGTTTATAAAGGAGGCCAATTCTGGTGTTTGTTGCAGAGCATGTCACAGCTATATATTCACAGAAAGTAAAGGCTGAGTCTAGGGTGACCCCTAGGTATTTGAAGGTGTTTACTGGTTCCAGAGCAGTACCCAGGGAATTTTGTATAGAGAGGGTGGTCAAGTAGTGTTTATGTTGAGGGTGGGCGAATAGCATGACCTTCATTTTCTTGTAGTTGAGGACAAGCTTGTGGGAGAAAAACCACAATTCTATTTCTGTTTTGGTTTGCTCAAAGCATGGAGACTCAGGCTGTCGTTCAGCTAATTTCCGCACTGACAGTCTATGCAAATAAACTTGCCTAAACTTCTACATAACAACTAGGTTACCCTAGGACATTGGTAGCAAAGCTAAGTTTCAGTGAAACAGAAAACTACACATAGCCCAATAGTGCAAAGCATCACAGAAAGTATATGCAAATCACCATGAAAGTCTTTAGGCTGGTTCTGCTTTAAGCAGTGGTGTATAATGTCAAATGGACATCATGCAATATGAATAGGCTGAAAACAGAAGAAATATTCATATTTCATCCTTCTCAGGAGGACTAATCAATGTGCCTCATCTGTAACTCAGCCCAGGGGAAGAAGGAACCAGCTTATGATGGTCTTACTGGTTTGAGACATGGTGCACCCAAAATAGGAAAGCAAGTTAAAGGAGTACTATATCTTCATATCTTGTAAATGTTAGTGTTTTCTTGTCAACGGACAACTCTTTTCATGTAGCTGTTGGGGATATGTGTTTGCCTTAGTTTATTTTCACTGTTCATACCAGTCCTTGTAACTATCTTGGGGGTCTCCATTTTCTGGTTGTTGAAATCTCATTGTGCCTGAGAGCTGCAGACTGTCACATGTGACATCTCTATGCTTCCTGCAACAATACAAACATATGAGCATATAAAAATGCCAGCAGAAACAGTCCCCAAGGGTCTATCAAGTCTGCTTAAGTGTGCAGCTCACAACGTTAGTTTACTGCAGCTGGCCCCCCACCCATATCCAGCCCTCCTGAATTATCACCATCCACCACCATCCCCCCTCCCTCCACCTCACCTCAGTTTTGACCTTTCCATGACCCTGTCCCACCCTGTTTTAAAACTACCCACCATCTTCAGTGAGATCACTTCCTTTGGCAATTTGTTCCATCTTGGTACCACGCTTTCCTTGAAATGGTGTCTCCTCATTTCCCTACTGACTCCTTCCCCTACCAATTTCAGGCTATGTCCCCTCGTGACCCCCCCACTTTAAGCTGAAGATGTCCTCCATACTAACTCTGTTCATAAGTTTTAAGTATTTGAAGGTCTCAACCATATACCCCCCTCTCCCTTCCATCCTCCAGTGAATACATGTTGAGCTCCCTCAGTCTTTCCTCATAGGGTTTGTCCCCCAGACCCATGATCATCTTGGTCACCCTTCATTGCACCCGCTCCAGTAGTCTGATGTCCTTTTCCAAATACGGGTGCCAGAACTGCACACAGTACTCCAGGTGTGGTCTCACCAGTGACCGGTACAATGGCAGGATGACCTCCTCCCTCTTTGAGTTGAGTCCTCGAGTGATGGACCCCAGAATTTTGTTGGCTTTGACTGCCACCTTATGGAACTGTGCAGTGTGCTTCATGTCCCCTGTGATAAGCACCCCTAGATCCTTTTATCCCCTCTGAAACAGATACCTGCACTCCCCCCAGCCAGTAGCAAGTCCCAGGGTTTCTGGTTCCCAGGTGCATGACTTTACACTTCTTAGCATTGAACCTTTGTTACCATATGCCCAACCAACATTGTTAGGTCCTCCCTGAGCTCCAGCCTCCTCTCCTCACTGTCTACTCTCACATAGATCTTTGTGTCATCTGCAAACAGGCTGCTCTTACTCTTGATCCCATCTGCTATGCCCTCCAGACCCGTAAATTTGACCTCAGTGGTAGGGAAAATGATGGAATCACTTCTGAAAGAAAGAATTGAGTACCTAGAGGCCAACGGGGCACAGGACCAAAAGCAGCATGGATTTACAGCAGGAAGGTCATGTCAGATGAATCTAATAGATTTCTTTGACTGGGTGACCAAAGTAATAGACCAGGGACGGGCTGTGGATATGGCCTACCCAGACTTTAGCAAGGCATTTGACACAGTCCTGCACAAAAGATTGATAATCAAGTTAGCCAGACTGGGAGTGGGTCCCAGGGTGGTAGCCTGGGTAGCAAACTGGCTATACAACTATTACAGAAGGTAATAATGAATGAAACACATTCCGAAGAAAGGGGGGGGTCACTAGTGGAGTACCTCAGAGCTCAGTACTAGGTCCAGTTCTCTTTAACATCTTTATAGGTGACATTGCAGAGGGTCTGGAGGGAAAGGTATGCCTCTTTGCAGATGACACAAAGATCTGTAACAGAGTTGATACACAAGTAGGGGTAGAAAGGATGATAAGGGACTTGGCAAGGTTGGAGGAATGGTCAGACATATGGCAACTTAGATTCAACGCAAAGAAATGCAAAGTAATGCACCTGGGAAACAAAAACCCAGGAGAAGAGTACACAATAGCAGGGGAGGTACTAACAACAACAAAAATGGAAAGAGACCTGGGGGTAGTCATATCAGATGATCTATAGGTGGGTAAGCATTGTGAGAAGTCAGTAAGGAGAGCCAGGGAGATACTGGGATGCATAGGAAGGAGCATCACAAGTAGAAAAAGGGAAGTGGTTATCCCTCTGTACAGACAGTTGGTGAGACCCCATCTGGAGTACTGTGTGCAGTTTTGGAGACCTCATCTATGCAAGGACATAGACAGGATGTAAGCAGTCCAGAGGAGGGCAACTAAAATGGTGCAGGGTCTGCATCAGAAACCATATGAAGAGAGACTAGAGAGCTTACTGTGTATACCCTTGATGGAAGGAGGGACGGGGGGACATGATAGAAATGTTCAAGTACCTCAAGGGAATCAACAAAGTCCAGGAGGGTAGCATCTTTCAGAAAGAGATGTGTAAGAACAAGGGGGCACAGTTTAAAGATAGAGGGGGGGGATGGTTCAGGGGTAATGTGAGGAAATTTTTTTTCACGAAGAGAGTGGTGGACGCATGGAACCGCCTTCCTGGAGAGGCTGTGGGGTCTAAAACAGTGGAGGAATTCAAATGTGCATGGGACAGACATAAGGCTATTATAGAGGGGGTGGCAGGAAGTAGGCTGTTGGTTAACTTAAATCTGCAGCTTATCCAGTAGGTAGGGAAAAGGGCAGACTGGGTGGGCCAAGTGGTCCTTATCTGCCATCAGAGTCTATGTTTCTATGTTTCTCCAAAACCCTGTCCTCCGGTATTACTCCATCAGTTGTCTCTGCTCCCCCCCTTCCCACCCTTATTTTCCCTTGAGGTAAAGGCTACTCCTTTTCCTTGGTGAACATCGAAGAGAAGTACTCATTTAGTGCCTCTGCCTGGTCCACCACACTTTTTGCCCACCCACCCCCCCCCTTAATCCTGACTATCCCATCCTTATAGCTTATTTTCTCCCTTATGTACCTGAAGTAATCCTTTTCCCCTTCTCTGATGCCTGTGCCAGCCTTAGCTGACCTGACCACCCTACTCACTTCTCTGGATTTCCTTGAGTACTCCTCCCTGTCTGCCTCTCATCTAGTTCTCTGATACATAATGATGACTGCCTTCTTCTCTTTCACCTTCACTGCTACCTCCCTGCTGAACCAGCTTGGTCTTTTGGTCCTGGACTTCTTACTCTGGGATTGTTAGTGGCCTCCACCAGACCCAGCAATGTAACCATGTGATCAGCCTTTTGAACACCATGTAACCTCTCCAGCTAATTAACCTTCCCAAAGTAGCCTTGACTTTACCAGCAAAGCACCTTGCATAGTTTCACAAAATTCACTAAGCCCTTAATGTGGCGAAGTGGGGTCACATTATAAGATCTCATGAAGGGTGATATTCTTAACCATATCTTCACTGGTGAAGGAAAACTTGGCAATAGCTCTAAATATCTTCTTATTATTTATGCAATAAGACATGACAGGGTGTGAACTGTGGTGGGATAACTGCACTTCACAGGTGGGTTATCAGGCACAAAGCTTCACCAAGTGCCTTCAACCGCCTGAAAAGTGCCATTATCCCACTACAAAGCACACACTGGAATGTGTTATTGCAATTATAAAATGGGTCCAAGATTTTTTTTCAAGGGGAAAACTAAACCAAAACCTTTAAATGATTTTTTAGCATTCGTCCACCCCACCAAAATAGTTCCAGGATCTTCCATCATTTGGCATGCTATCACAGTTTCAAATGTAATGCATTGCTACTATACAGTAAATACATTTTTTTTCCAAATTAGACCAAAAACCCCTCTATTTTCCCAATCTCACCCCATTTACCTATTTCCTCACCTTTCCCCCTTTATATTACTTTCTCCCTTTTTCCCACCTTATTTCTGTTGTATCTTTCCTACACTCAATGGATGGAATACAAGAATTCAAATCTTTGCTAAGTAATACTTATAGAATGTCCACCCCCCTCCCTTACACAACAGAATGCCTCAGTTGGAACCAGGGCTTTTGTTATATCTGTACCAGGTTAAACAGCAGAGATTTCCCTGGTAAACAGGTAAAGACAGTTGGGGGGGGGTTCATGGTCAGCAAAGAAACACTAATACACATGTGAATGTAAACTGTGGTAACCTGAGGTGCCACATAGTGCTGTTCATTAATAACCAAAACTTAAATTCATTTCAGTGTTATCACACTCCACTAGAGGTACTGCTGCACTCCTGGAAGATTGTTCCCCTACCAGCTAATCTGAGGCCAGCTGCCTTAAGAGACTGGTTTGCCAGTCATACTTTTGACAGCTTTCTCGGGAATGCACAAGACAAAGGATGTGAGGAGATATGGGAGAACTGACGTGCATCATGGCACATAACAACATGAGCAAAAATGACCATGATGCACCAAGATTCAATATGGCAATCCTAGCAAGGGTCTATATTGGACAAGGAGTGAGTAAAAATGACAAAAATGAAAGAAACAGCTTCTCAAAATAGAAATAATCATAAATAGTCTTCAAAATGCACTTGCAATATAACTAAAGAGAACCACACAAATCTCTGTTCTTTGCACTGCTGCTTTAAGGCATTTTTATTTTTAGGGTTTAGTTGAATGGTTTAAGTGAGTAAAGGTGTCAGCCGTGTTTGTGACGGCTGTCAGGGAGGTATAGTTAGCACTGATTTTATTGTGAAGAGGCTGCTGGTTCTTTATCCAGTGCTGTTGTGCTGAGATAACTTAAGTAAAGATGTCCCTCAGCCAAGTGAGTTTCATAATTTTTCAAACCATTTTATAATTAAAAATATGGTTGCTCGATAAATGTAATTTCACCATATCTATTTATTCTGTATTCTTATTGGGGGCTTTGCACTATTATGGATAGGGTGCATGTGAGAGGTGAGTACCCGGCCCCTGCAGCTCAACACTCATCGACATGGTAGCTGGCATTCACGATCACCAGCCACCACAGTGTTCCTATCCATAGCCCTGCCCACTCTCCCAGCATTCAGGATCATGGGGGAGGATCAGAGGACACAGATGAGCATCCATTTGGATGCCTGTCCTGGTCCAGAGAGTAGATCCCTTGCTCTGTGTGGAGCAGGGGATTGTGAAATGGTGTGGGTCTCAAATTTCTAAATCATCGGGTGAGTGCTGAATGGCTGCCCCAGCCCTTGCAGCTTGGCCAGAGGGTTGGGGCAGCATGGAACAGGGGGTCCCACTTTTCCCACAGCTGGTAGGCATAATCTGGGGGGTGCAACAGATAGCAGGGTCCCAGCTGCTGTATCTTGTGCTCCCTCAGCTAACATTCCACCCCTTTGTAAATGGTGTGGAGTGCAGGCATGCCCCCAACACTCCCCCTGACCATCCACACACATAGCTGGCTGGGGTATCAAATGCAGAAGGGGTGCACACCCCTTCTGTGAATGCTTCCATGGGTCCATGCAGTGTGGCATTCTAACATGGGGTTGCCTATGTGCCATAGATACGCGGCACATAAGCAGTTCCGTTTTTTGTACATAGGGGCCATAGGGGGCCATGCACTAAAAATGTAATGGTTTATGTGCCAGGTATCTGTGGTACATAGGCAACCTTAAGTGTGAAAATGGAGCACCAGGGGTCCCACAGATCTCTATGACATGCGCAAAAGTGGTGCACATCCCTTCTGCACTTGATTCCCCAGCTGCGTATCCTGTTCCATACATTGACAGTCCCGGGGAGTGTCCAGGGGCCGTGCCTGCACTCCACACCATTCACAAAGGCATGGAGTGCCAGGCAATGGGATGCAAGATAAAGCAACTGGGACCCTGCCATATCTGCTGTGTATCCTCCACAGGGTACCCTGGCTGGCTGCAGCATAACTTAGACCCCCCCACCATGCTGCCTCAGCCCTCCAGTCAAGCAGGGATGACTGGGGAGCCATTCAAGCACCCACCTGATTGTTTTGAAGCTGGGGGTTTTGCATCATCCCACACTTCCATTCTCCATGTGGAGCAGGGATCCACTAGTGGACCAGGACTGGCATCTGACTGGATGCCCATTTGTGTCAACTGACCCACCCCTGTGCACCAGCTTGATGGGAGATGGGTCCACAGACAGGAACTCTGTGGTGGCTGGTGATCATGCATACCAGACATCGAGAGCCTGTCCATGGATGTGGACCTACACAAGCTGAGTACATTCTTCTTGTGCATACCCTATGTTCCTTGGTGCACAGCCACAATTGACATTTTAAAAATAGTTTAACTTTAGTAGAGTGTACTGTAAGGGGTCTAAACCCTTCTCAGGTTCTTGGTGACAATAAGCCAGCAGAAGAAACAACAGATAAGTGGTGTATGTGGTAATAAACATGTTTATTACACAAAAAGCAGACTTATGTCCTAAAACAGGTCTTACCAAATGGACACTGGGAGCCAGAGTTTCCCTATACCCCAGGGTATGGGCTTGCAGCCCGTACCGTACTACACAATCCAGAAATGTAGAATGGATCCATTCACATTTCTGGACTCTTTCATTCACGGTATGGGCTGCTACATTTCATCGCCCATGCTGTGGACCAATGGGCATATAGCCCTGCTTGCACGCAGCCAGTCGGCGGGCGGGGCAGGGCGACTTGTGGGTGGGGAGCTGCCACTCGCCGCTGACCGGGGGGAGCGGGGTGGTGGGGCTCAGTGGGCAGGTGGGGAGGGGGGTACCGCTGGACCACCAGGGATGGATTGGTGTGTAATATTCTATAACTTACACCCGCGATCGGGCTGGACATGGTCCACTGGACCATCAGGGATATTGGATGATTTATTTTAATACTAAAGCCCACGATCAGGCATGGGGGGGCACTACCATGAAGATGCCGCCGGAGCTCGGGTGGCCACCCAAAGCTGGCAGCTGCCGTGTTGCGCCCTGCGATATGGCAGCTCACCTGTGGGTGGCCAGCTGTTGCTCCTTTTTTATTTTGCTCAACTGTGTAGAGCGCAGGTATGGGTTGCACTTGCATCTGTTCAGCACATCCCGGGCTGAATATTGCGATATGCAGAGTATGCATGGGCATGCCCCCCCATTTGCGCCGCATACTTTACTGATGCACTCCGGTGCATCGGGATTTGTGCCACACACATTCCCCTTTTGAATATCACAGCGGGGTGCATCAGTGGGTTGTGCATGGTGCAACTGTGTTGCACCATGCACAACCCTTCTGAATATCCCACCCCTAGTATCCATCGTCCAAAGTTCAAAGTCCATAAACTTAATACAACAACATCCAGATATCAGAATAAGGGAAAGAAAAATGTTCA
The DNA here is from genome assembly GCA_016271365.2 of Neoceratodus forsteri. NCBI lineage: Eukaryota > Metazoa > Chordata > Ceratodontiformes > Ceratodontidae > Neoceratodus > Neoceratodus forsteri. The sequence continues at coordinate 346,059,280 of JADMNL010000022.1, forward strand.
TTTCACAGGCATATACAAGGTGGTTTCAGTATCCTCCTCTTCCAGGTCAGAACCCAAATATGATGGAATGCCAATATTTTTTTCACATAAATCTCAGGCTGTGTTCACATCAAGAACAAGCATTTGTCAGTGCTGAATGTTTGCTTGCTGATATTAGCATTGGAAGTGCAGGAGTTAGACAGATGTAGAATAGGAATGGCAGTGAAGTACTGAACTCACGCCAACCCCACCGCCACCCTGCAGAGATGGACAAGCATTGGGGTGTGCCTTTGGGTTGTCCCCCATAACGCTCACACCATGTCACCTCACCCTATCCTGCAGACACTGACAAACGTTGAGGTGTACCTTGGGGTGCTCAGCTTTAAAGTCACCCCATTTCATAAGGACATACGCTGAAACGGGTGCAGTGTGGGAGAATGGGATGAACTCTGGGGCTGAAGAGTCCAAGGCACACCTCGATGCCTGTCACTGGCTTCAGGGTGGGGGTGGGGGTGGGGGTTGAATGGCGTGAGCATTACAGCCGGCAATCCAAAGGCACACTCCTGACACCTGTCAGTCTGTACAGGGTGAGACGTTATGGTTAGAAACCCTAATGCCCCGGGCATTTGTTGGTATTTGCACTACAAATTTTCAACATGGCCTTTTTGTGACCCCATCTCATGAAAGCATTTGGTGGGACCTCTGCTCGTGAACAGTGGCACTGTGATTTTGTGAATCTGTCCCGAACGTTGATTTCCCACAGTGACCCCGATATTCTGCACCAGATGTGCGAAAACACAGTTCAGGCAGGATGTGAAAAATAACAGCTGTACCATTCATAGGGAGGTATGAAGAGATGGTAATGTTGAAAATCTGGAGTGAAAATATTAAAAATGCTCGAACTTACAAGTGTATGTGGAAACTGCGCAATGCACACTCATAACACAGTCATTTAGTGGAATTATTTCACCAAATTTTCAACATAGACATTTTGTGACTGCTTATGAACAGTGTCACTATGATTTTCTTAATCTGTCCCGAACCTTGATTGCCCACAGCAACCGCGCAATTGTGCACCAGATGTGCGAAAACACATTTCGGGCAGGATGTGAAAAATGACAGCTATACTGTTCATAAGGAGGTGTGTAAAAATTACAATGTTGAAAATTTTGAGGGAAAATATTACAAATTCTCGAAGTTACGACCGTTCATGAAAACTGCGCAACACACGTTCATAACATAGTCATTTTATGGACTTTTGTCACCAAATTTTCAACATAGGCATTTTTGGACCTCAGCTTATGAACAGTGTCACTGTGATTTTCTTAATCTGTCCTGAGCACTGGTTTCCCACAACGAGCACATTATTGTGCGCCAGATGTGCAAAAATGCATTTCAGCCAGGATGTGAAAAATGACAGCTGTACTGTCCATAACGAGGTGTAAAAAAAATGCCAATGTTGAAAATCTAGAGTGAAAATATTACAAATTCTTGAAGTTACGAGTGTGCATGGAAACTGCACAATGTAAGCTTGTAACAGTTATTTTTTGGAATTTTTTCACCAAATTTGTAACATAGGCTTTTTGGGAGCCCACCTCATGAACAGTGACACTGTCATTTCATTAATCAGTCCCAAAAGGTGATTCAGTGCAGTAACCGTGAAATCACCTTTTGGGACCGAATAACCAGATGACAATGACTGAATTCATGAGGTGGGGTCCCAAGAACCCCATGTTGAAAATTTGGAGACAAAATTCACAAAAATGGCCACGCTAGCCACCTAAGTTGAAAAAAAAAAAACATTTATGCCATTATACAGCTTACCAGCATTTCTTCAGTTCATGATCGGCTTTGAAGAGTGCAGACATGTTCCCGCTCCATCAAAGATCATTGTTCTGAGCTCTGGAGGTAAGTATGAGGTGAGGGAGGGTGCGGGAGGTTGGGTGCACAGAGGGTGGAGTGCGGGTTGGGGGAGGGCACGAGACAAGGACCATTTTTCTTTTACAGGTTAAAAAAAAAACATTATGTAATGTTTTCCTTTACAGGTTTGTTTTTGGCACATTGGGGTGGGCTCCCAGTGTGTCACCTGTATTTTTTGGGGCAGGGATTGAAGCCAATGGGGACTGGGCCCCCTGTCAACAGAGAGAACAGGTCTGTGTTTGGGGAGCGCATGATGCCGAGGGGGATTGAGCACCCCCTCAGCATACAAAACTATTACATGAGGGACATTATGCCAACGGGGACTGGGATACCCCATTGGCAAATGAACAGGGGAGGGGCATGCCGACAGGGGGATTGGGCAGCCCCTTCGGCTTCCATGGGTACTGTGAGAGGCAGACGGTGACAGCCACCACCATGTTTATTGAAATGGAACACCAGACAAGGCAAGCTGTGATTCACCACTGCAATCAGGGACCATCCCAGCAGCAAAAACAGCTGATTGTTAAATGACAGGGTGTGCCCTGATTGCAGTTGCGAATTTCTTTCAAGTTGGTGGGACGCTACAATACTGCTGCTATTGACCATGTTCTCCTCTATTGGCGCCACAAAGACCAGCCCCAAAATGGACTGCTGGCATTGGCCACAACACTGCTGCACCTCCACAACTCGCTACTACAGCAAGCTGCAGCAATATGTTTCCTGAGCATGCGTGCAAGCAAACATAAAAAGTGGTCATTACCCTGGAATGCAACCTTAAGTTTTGCTGGGGATTGAAGGATGGCAGTTACCCCAGCCTAAGTGAATTCAGATCTGATGACAAGAAATCTTTTCCTGTGGTGCTGGGTTGTAAGGCAGAAATCCAGATACAAGTGGAATTTTTACCCTTCATACATGAACCACCTCTGCTGTCTGGCAAGTTGCAGGATTTGAATGTGAGAAGTTAAGGACTGAAAAGTGCAGATAATGTATCTCGCTCCAGAGTTGCCAACATTCAATCTTGACTGGGGTCAAAACACTGACTCCAAAACCAGGGGGGCCCCAGTGAAAAGTCTGTTGATATAATACATTCCACTTCAGATTTTAGTCCCACTAATAGTATCTTTGCTGAGAGACCAATAAATCTAAGGTTTTTCATAAGTAGAGTATTCTTGATTTTTTTTTCCGAATCTGAATGTGTTTGTGAACTGCTCATGGAAGATGCATTCACTGCACCGTCCAATGTAAGGACTCTGCCAGATACAGCCTCAGCATTTTTCTTTGTAGCTTCAACTCGCTCCTTGAAAGATTTTACTTTTTCTTCAATTTGGTTACATCGATTAGAAATATCCAGAAGTGAACCTTGGACCTTTTCAAATAAAGATCAAGTCTCATCCTGAAACTCTAGCAGGAACGATTGCAAGGTAGGTTTCTGGGGTACTTTTGGCTGTATGCCCAGCTCAGGGCATGTTGAAGCAGGGGAAGCCACTGCCTCAGTAGGCTGAGGAGAGTCACCATTTCCTCTCATCAAAACCACTTTCTCTGTCTTAAGGAAAATAAATTTTTCAACATTCTGCAGTCTTGCCACTGATAACTCTTTCACTTTAAGACATGTTTGTGTCATTGAATTTATTTAGAAGAAATTGATTTGTAATGCAGAAATGAGCTTTGTCTCAGCAGAACTCTAAAACCAGTGTATTATCTGCTTTACCTCTTAAGTGCCCTTCCCCCATTTATTGATTGCTGCTTATGAACATGGAGAGGATATAAATTTGGTATGCTGATGATATGCCTGGTGGGTGTGCAGGAGTCAAACCAAGATATTGTCTGTTGTTGGTTTGTGTTAATCTTCTGTCTCAAAGAGGTTTAGAAATTCTGTGCTATGAAATGACTTTGCTAGGTTAGTGGCTTTATTTTCTGTCCAGATGTGCTTGGTGGTGGATCACATTCGTTCTAGGGAGTTTAAAGAGCAGATTCATAGTTCTGTAGTTGCCAGCCCCCCAAACATATAGTATAGCTCACCTTGCATGTAGTTGATAGCTATGCATTATTTTTATTTGTGTCATTTTCAAAAGATATTTCACTCGTAATTTACTCCCCAGCAACCACAGACAAAAATGGAACAACTTTCTGAAGCTGCTGACATGCCCCCATGTAGGCACACGCAGCCCCATTTTGTGATGTCACAAAATGAACACAGCGTATGCGCACCCTATTGATTTCAATTGGGGTGAGTTTTCCATACATTTTATTAACATTCAGAGTTGAGATTTTAATATATCAAAGGGACCGCTAGACTAACAGGGTCCATGTTATTCAAGCAGTTCCTTTGATATATTAAAATATCAACTCTAAATGTTAATAAAATGTATGGAAAACTTGCTCCCATTGAAATCAATGTGGCATGCATGCGCAGTGTTCATTCTGTGACATCACAAAATGGGGCTATGTGTGCCTACATACGAACATGTCGGCAGCTTCAGGAAGTTGTTCTGTTTTTGTCTGAGGTGGCCAGGGAGTATATTATGAGTGAAATATCTTCTGAAAATGGCACAAATAACAGCAATAATGTATAGCCATTAACTATATGCCAGGTGAGCTATACAGTATGTTTGTGGGGCTGGCAACTAGAGACCTGCTCTTTAAATGTTTCTTTTTTAGTTTTATCAGTGTTGTGGGCTGAGATAACTGATTTAAAGCTCAGTGAGGTGTGACACAACATGTTTTTGTAGTCTTGATTTTTACAAACATATGGAAACATATCACGAGGATAGCCATTCCGTTCAATTTCACTGTTATTGTTCTCAGGTCTTTACAATGTTCCATACAACAATTATTATATACATACATTTAATATTAGCAATAAATGCCACCCAATGGCACATCAGAAAAATGGTGTACTTCTGTGTCAGTGACCTCAGGTAGGAAGTGGATCATGGTCATTGGAGTCAGGCAGCAATGCTGGGAAGAGAACTGCCAATGGTAGTGCATCCCAGCCAGAGTGGACTGGCATCAACATCTGCTGCAGCAGCAACCCCATCACAGTGGGTCCAGTGGTCTGCTTCCTTGTGTGTGGGGGGGCGGTACACATGCTGAGAACTGCTGCAGTGCCCAGGAACATCAGAGGCTCCATACGGTGCAGGGAGAAGGTAGTATCAAAGTCAGAGGACAAGGGTGCCATCTCATGGCCCAGCTGAAGCATGATGATCTTCCATACCACTGGCCTAGGTTCAAGAGTGGACTTGGGGAGTTGAGATCATGTGTCAAAGGCTATGGAGTGCTACAGAGTGCTTCTGACTGCCGGTCTGGGAAGGGAGACATCTGGGTTCTGGTGTTACACTTACCCATCACAGTGGACTGGAAAGCCTGCTTCCTTGTGAGATGTGGCATTTGCACACAAATGGGCTGTGAAGTTTGAGAATGATAGACATGCACCCCAACATCATGGAAGTGGAATGGAAGACAGTGGGGTTAAAAACCACATCACCATCATGTGGTCAGGCAGCGATTATCTCAGGCTCCATGCTTTACATCTCCCACCAAATTCAAAAAAAAGTCAGAGCACACAACCATCCATCACCTCTGAAGGACATGTGAATTCCTCAAGAAATACTCCAAGTCATGAATAAGAATGTTAAATTAGTGCTCTGACCCCCCAATTGGCTGACCCATCTCCTTCCCAGATCCTGAGGATCAAGAGGAAACACCTCCAATCTGAGAACCTCACTGTGGGGGGGGGGCAAGATACAGAGGAACATGAGGTGTGCTAGCTGGGGTGATGCTGGAAAGGTGCTTATGGAAGCCTGAGTGCTGGACAACCAAGGGCCAGAAAAAGTAAGACAAAAGAACTAAGCACTTCCTAAGTCTTTTTTACAGTTTAGGACTTCAAAGTCCCCAGGTGTTTCTGTACAGGCAGAGGGCTTAATTCTCAGAAACAACTGAGATCGGCATAAGCTACAGCAAACTGCAGCTTGTGCTGAAGCCCAGTGTGCCAGGGACCCTGCACCAGATTCTGATGCAGGAGGGATCCCAGCACAACCCCTCCCATGCTGCAAACACATGGTGCATGGGAAGGGTCTGCCATAGGATTCTTGTAACAAAGACATGCAGTCCCCCCATCCCCAATCCTGGATGCTGCCTGCCTGTTAATGTACAGAATACATATAATCCATGCCTAGTAGTCTAGTGGATCCCCACCCCCCACCCTGGCTGGTAGTGCCCACTGCCCCGCTCTCTCCCATCCTACACACTGAACCAGCAACTGGCACAGCCCTCCTCTCACCACTACAGCTGACTGCTGACTTAGCTGTCACTGAGTGCGTACTGTATAATACAGTATGTGTTCATTGACTGACAGCTGCACAGCCAGAGTGGGGTTCCACTAGACCACCAGGCATGGGTTATATGTAATATTTACATTAACAGTTGGGTGGCATCCAGGGTCAGGGAATAGGGCCACAAGACCTCTAGGGATGGGGGAATATATATATATTAATTATAGAGGTGCGGTACAACCTCTATAGTTAGGGTTGAGTAAGCAGTTTAATGTTAAACCCCACATTTTGTACTTTAACAACATTGCAACCATTCAATGGATTTGCACAAAATTTGGTATGTGCTGTCCCATGGGGTAGGTCTCTTGACATGCCAAGTTTTGTTTTGATTGGATATGCAGGTTTTGTGTAGCGCATAGTGAAAAATATTTGTTTTTCGCTTTTTTTCACCCATTTGTTCTGTGCTGCAGCCGTACTGTTTGGAATTTTGGTCTGATATTTTCAGGGTAGAAAGAGGTTGCCACAAAGAACAATCCAGAGTTGGTTTGGTGAAAAAATATTAATCTGTTCCAAAGTTATTCAATTTTGAAAGTCCAGGTTCTGAGCATGCTCGGTTCAGTCTTTGGGATAGGGGTATATTTTGCCAAGAAGGATTGGCCTCATGAAAAAGGATTTTTTCAGTTCCTGAAGAATGATTTTTAAATTCCCTCTTAGTGAGAAAAAAATCCCTTTTGTGGGCTGCCATCTTGTTTTCATTTTTCCTCAAAAACAAAATGTTATAACTTTATCTATGGATGTTTTCTGCAGTAAACAAAGCATGGGTTTTATTTAGGTTGATGTCTTCTACAAATCTATGTCTTTGGTTTACTTTACTTTAGTCACAAAATGCTCATCTTTAAATTTAAAAATCCCATTTCATGACTCGCTTCCAGTCCCTTTTTGTAAGCTGTCAAATTCCCTTTTGCAAACCAGTCCCTTTTCATGAGCTGTCAAATTCCTTTTCGTGAGATGACGACCAGATGGCCCTATCTCGTGAAAAGGGATTGGCTCATGAAAAGGAATTCTGACACTTCACAAAAAAGGATCGGCTCCCAAAACAGGATTCTGACAGCTCATGAAAAAGGATTACTTTTTAAAATCCGTTTTCGTAAGCTGTCAAAATCCCTTTTTGTGACCTGCCAAAATCCTTTTTCGTGAGAAATCCCTTTTCGTGAGGTGTCAAAATCCCTTTTTGTGAGATGCTGACCAGATGGCCCTATCTCATGAAAAGGGATTGGCTCACAAAAAGGGATTTTGACACCTCACAAAAAGGGATCGGCTCGCGAAAAGGGATTTTGACAGCTCACAAAAAGGGATTACTTTTTTAAATCCCTTTTCATGAGCTGTCAAAATCCCTTTTCATGACCTGACAAAATCCCTTTTCATGAGCCAACCCCTTTTCATGAACTGTCAAAATCCCTGTTTGTGAGGGGACGACCAGATGGCCCTACCTCATGAACAGAGATTTCTCACAAACAGGGATTTTGACACCTCACAAAAAGGGATTTGGCTCGTGAACAGGGATTTTGACTGCTCATGAAAAGGAATTTTTTTTTTTGTCACTTGCCTTGCCGCTGGTACCTCAGTCCAGTTATGGACCCCTCTCACTTCCACTCCCAACTTCAGCCGTGACTCCCTGATACCTCCTGTCTTACCCCCCAGGGCAGGGTTGCAGCACTGGCCCTAAGTACTGCAATCACCAGAATAGGTTGGGAAGCCAGCCCTGGGAGCTAATCAAAGTGGAGGGGCTGGCTTCATGGAGGCAGTGGAGTTTTTCCCCCTATATGGGGGTGGGGACGTGCAATGACAACCAGCATCCGCACTGCCCCCAACATGTCGGCATCAGTGCATGTGGTACACCCAGCCTCCGCTAGGTGTCCATAGAGCACCAGACACTCTATCCACCTGGAGAAGGACAGCAGTCGCTGGAGGCTCAATCTTCCCCCCCAGCTGGCCCTCCAACATCCTGGATCCATTTCTGAACCCGAGTCACCAGCATCACAGTTCGGCACCCTGCATCTGATCCTGAGGTCTGACTTACAAAAAGGAATTTTTAAAGGTTACTGTTTCTTTGCCAGTTCACTGCAAAACTATGGTTAGTACTTTTGGCTTGACATTTACAGGGTGTAAAGGGGATGTCCCAGAGATGTGACTTATTCTGATTTGGCATAACAATTTGAATCAGTTACATAGTTATGGCATTCTGAAGTTGAAAAATTTCACATAGGATAACACTGTGGTGAACATGGCACCTTTCAGTGCCTATGTCTTGAAAATAGTTAGTGATACGGATTTTTGCAAAATGCAGCTTAGCACACCTTTAGGTGTACTAAGCACACATGCAGGTTACCAGCCCATGATTGCAACTGCAGTAGAATTTCTTTCAAGGTTGCTTTGGTTACTGAGATATTGCGCAATTTACAGCACAAGGGTTACTTGGAATGTGTCTAGGCCTGCGCTGCATTTCTACAATTATAGGCAGGTGGGAGTGAAGGGCCCAGAGGGCCCTGCGTGCTCACATATTGATACCATTATGCAGTAATGGGACTGCTGGGCCATCCATTATGCAATACTGGGAATGCAAGGCCCACAGCGAGATGACAGTTCATACACTCTGAAAGGGCCCTGCACTCCCCAAAACCATCTAAGAGTAAGACTATACTTTCTCAAAAAGTCAGAAAATTAATTGTAATAAACTTCATTAATGCATAAATTAGGGTTGAAGTGACAAAAGTAGGGAAATGAGGTATTAGAATTGACATCCTAACAATCCCCACACCCTACCACCCCACCCCCACCCTCCACAGACCAACAGGTGAAGCTTGTGCCTTGGTTTGATAATTTCTCAAATTCTTCTCTATACTGTATCGTAAAGCTTTGTTACACATGGAATGGGTGAGACTTAGGCCTGATGACCCAAGGCACACAAGGCACACCCCATCACCTGTTGGCCTGTGGAGGGTGGGGGTGGGGTGGTAGGATGTCTGGAGGGGTGTTAGGATGTGAGTTCTAACATATCATTTCCTACTTTTGTTGCTTCAATCCTAACTGATGCATTAATGAAGTTTTGCAGTGAATATATGTGTATGTGTGTATATATATATATATATATATATATGTATATATACTTTTGAGGGGCATCTGGGATCGGGAGGGGCCACTAGACCACTAATGATGGGGGTTTTATATATATATATATTCTATGCAAAAGTCATTAATGCATCATTTGGGTTAAAACACAAAAGTCAGAAATGAGAACGCTTTAGGGTTGCCCCATCCCCATGGGCCTGCCCATCATCCCAAGATTGACAGCTGAAGGGTGTGTCATTGGGGTTGTGAGGCCTAAATGTCCCCCATTCCATCTGTACTCATATTCACAAGCCACAGTAAAGAAGAATGGGGTGACATTTAGGCCTCACAACCCCAATGACACACCCTGTCAGCTGTCAATCTTGGGATGATGGGTGGGTCCACGGGGGGGATGGGGCAACCCTAAAGGTCTCATTTCCTGACTTTTTGTGTTTTAACCCTAAATGATGCATTAACAAAGTTTTTTGCATAGAATTTCCTTACTTTTTGAGAAAGAATAGAAAAGTAGAAAGTTCCACAAGTTAGTGGGAACACAGCCCTTTGGGCACCGTGCTCCCACCAACTTGCAAATTCCTGCCTAAGATAAGAGTTCAAGTACTGAATATCATATGTATTGCTGGCAGTGCATATGGTTGGGAGTGTGAGGCCCACCACCTTGAAAGAAGGCAAAGTGTCAGTCATCAGAGTGGCATAATTCAACACCTGTTGACATGTCAGACACCTAACCACTACAAATTGCCTCCATGGCGGTAACGTTAGGCACCCTATAAATGTGAAGCCAGTACCACAATGCAAAACACCATATGCAAAACATAAAATGTGTCATGCAATATGGGTGCAGCAAATGAATTTTCCAACACCTAAACACCATAATTCACATGGACAGCACATCCCCTCAACATGCTCCAAATTTCAATGTAAAAGACCAAACTGTTTCTGAGATATAAAATGTAAACCTTTCAGGTTTTCATTCATCACACTTTCAGAATTCTACATCTATTAACATTTTACACACCTAACAACTGAAAAGTACATCTATGGCAGTAAGGCTAGCTACCCTAGTAATTTAAAGCCACTACCACCATGGAAAACGCTGTCCACAAAACGTAAACTGCCTCACACAATATTTCTGCAAAAAATTTATTGTCTGACACCTAAGTACTATAATTCACATCTACAGGACATGCCATCAACACCCTCCAAATTTCAAGTTAAAAGACCAAACCGTTTCCGAGATATTTAATTTGAAAAATTGTTAAAATTGTGCTATCTGGTCCCTCCCAATCTGCCCATCTAGTCCCTCCCTCACGATCAAAGATCATGATCAAAGAATCTCATGATCAAAGAATTTGCAGGCTCACGATCAAAGAATTTGCAGGCTCACGAACAAAGAATAAAAAAAGTTAAAACAATTTTTAGAGAAAAATACGTGAAACCACAGCCATGATGCAACAGACAAATGCCCCTGAGCAGATCCCACCCTAGTTTGCCTTTAGAAGTGACCCCTGTGCTGAGAAAATTTAATTTTTCATGTGGCCATCTAGTCGCGCCCTCATGATCAAAGATCGCAGTCAAAGAATCTCGAGATCATAGAATTTGCAGGCTTGCGATCAAAGAATTTGCAGGGTCACAATCAAACAATAAAAAATGTTAAAAGTCAATTCTTAGGCAGAAATGCATGAAACCACAGCCATGCCTCGATAGAATGAATCCCCCTGAGCAAAATCCACCCTCATTTGCCTTAATAAGCCAACCCTGATCTGAGAAAATAGATTTTTTCAAGTGGCCATCTAGTCACACCCTCACGATCAAAGATCGCGGTCAAAGAATCTCGGTATCAAAGATTTTGCAGGCTTGCAATCAATGAATTTCCAGGCCACAATCAAACAATAAAACATTGTAAAAGTCAATTTTTAGGCAGAAATACATGAAACCACAGCCATGTCTCAATAGAACGAAGCCTCCTGAGCAAAACCTACCCTCATTTGGCTTAATAAGCCACCCCTGACCTGAAAAATTGATTTTTTTCAAGTTGCCATCTAGTCAAGCCCTCACAATCAAAGATTGTCAGAGAATCTCAAGATCAAAGAATTTGCAGGCTCACGATTAAAGATCGTTACCGAGCCACAATCAAAGAATAAGAAAGTTAAAAACTCTATTTTTTGACCATTTTGAAAGAAACCACAGGCATGGCTCAATAGAGGCAAGACCTTTGAGCAACATCTACCATAGTTTCACCTTAGAAGTCCCCCTTGGGCAGAGATATTTGAATGTTTTGGGCCACAAACTAAAAACAAGATGGCGGCCGTCATGATCAAAGAATTCCTCATGATCTAAGAATCTTTCGTCATGAGCCTGCAAATTCTTTGATCATGTGGTGGGACTAGATGGCCAAAACCCCATTCTTCTTTCACAAAATAACCATATAAATTTCCCCATTGACTTATAATGGGAAATTAAAATTTTAATAACTTTTGAATGTATCAATATTTTTTCTCCAAATGAAAAGTGACATGTTCCTTGACCCAAGCTCTTTCAGCTGAGCAAAGTTGCAGAGCAGCACACTACATGATGGCCGCGCAGTGCCACAGACAAATTCAAAAAAGTTACCCACATAAATGGTGAAAAGTGCATTTTCAGCATTTTGGTGTGCAAAAACTGTAAGTCCAACCAAAATGAAATTTGGCAGATCAAGAGATCTACCATGCCCCACCAAGCATACCAAATTTCATGCAAATCCATTGTAAGGGTCTAAAGTTATTAAGGAGCAAAATTTTGAGTTTAACGTAGAAGAGGCTTCATAACCATAAATGCAGGGGCATGACCACACCCCTATAATATATTTCATGATCGATCATGATGACATGCTACAGTAAAGGAGAATGGGAGGAGATTTAGGCCTCATGACCTGAATGACACACCAAGGCATCTGTCAGACTGTGGAGGATTGGGGTGATGTGTGTGAGGTGGGGGGGTTAGGGGTTCAACCCTAATATCTAATTTCCTGACTTTTTTTGCTTTAACCCTAAATGAAGCATTAACACAGTTGTTTGTATAGAATTTTCTTACTTTTTGAAAAAATGTAATATAAGTAGTAAAAAATACATATTGGTGGGAGTGCGGAGCCCAGCTCCCACCAAGTTGCCAATTTTTTCATAACAGTATGCATCTGGGCCCACGTTCCCACTTATGCAGCAGCACTATAGGCCACCAAACCCTTGTAACAGTAATTTGCACTTATCTTGGGAACCATAAGAGCTAGAAAAAAATTCTAGCATCATTGTAATCGTGACAGTAAGTACTTCACGAAACATTAAAGACCGTACACATATCTCACATTGTTTCTGAGCTATGGGCACCAAAAAGCACTGGACAGGCACTCTCAACCCTTGTGACAGTACTTTCACAATATCTCATGAACTGTGCAACATACAAACAAAATTCCACTGCAGGCTTACTCTACAATGTCAAATATTTTTCCAGTGGCTTAGATCACTTAAAAGTGATCTAAGCCACCTGTAGCAAAAAGTCTGTATCTCACTTTGTTTTCAAGGTAACGGCACCAAAAGTCATGACACAGATTGCAATTCAATCCTATGGGAAAAATGTCAAATATGTCATTGAATATCTCTGCAACAAATTATTTCCCCAACACCTAAACAGCATAGTTCACATCTCTATGACATCCCCTCAACACCCTGCAAATTTCAAGTAAAAAGACCAAACTGTTATTGAGATATGGTCGTCTCAATTTGGGCCATCTGGTCTTTCTCATTAACATTCCAAAAATACATATACATTTTCCCATAGGATATAATGGGAAATTCAAATTGTAATAACTTTTGAACAGATTATTATTTTTTCACCAAATAAAAAGCAGTGTGTTCCTTGGCCCAAGCTCTTTCTACGTCCCAAGTTGCGGACCAATAGCCCACACGGTGTCCACACAGTGCCACAGACAGAAAATGCGCAAAAGTGGTGAAAAGTGCATTTTTTAGGCACTTCGCTGCTCAAAAACCGTATCTCTGACTGAAATTAAATTTAGTAAATCAAGAAATCTATCACACCAGACTGTGCATTCCAAATTTTGTGCAAATCCCTTTAATGGTTGCAAAGTTATTAACGTGCAAAATGTGAGGTTTAACATTAAAAATGCCTACCACAATGCAAAACGCTATACACAGAATGGAAAGTGTGTCACACAATATCTCTTCAGCAACCTCATTTTTCAACACCTAGATGCCATAATTCACATGTACAAGACATCCCCTCAACACTCTGCAAATTTCAATTTAAAAGACCAAACCATGTCTGAGATATAACATTTTAAAGTTTGAGATTTTCATTGGTCAGAGTGGCAGAATTCCACACCTGTTTACATTTTACACACCTAACAACTAAAAAGTGTGTCCATGGCAGTAAGGCTAGCTACCCTATAAATTTCAAGCCACTACCACAACACAAAATGCTGTCTGCAAAACATAAACTGTGCCATACAATATCTCTGCAACTAATGTATTTTCTGACACCTAAGCACCATAATTCACATCTACAGGACATCCTGTCAACACCCTCCAAATTTCAAGTTAAAAAACGAAACCGTTTCTGAGTTATTTAATTTTAAAAGTTGTTAAAATTGGGCTATCTGGTTCCTCCAAAACTGGCCATCTAGTCCCTCCCTCGGGATCAAAGAATCTTTGACTGTGAGTCTGCAAATTCTTTGATCATGTGGAGGGACCACATGGCCAAAACCCCATTCTTTGTTCACAAAATAACCATATAAATTTTCCCATTGACTTATAATGGGAACTTAAAAGTGCTATAACTTGAATGCCTCAATATTTATTCAGCAAATGAAAAGCGGCATATTCGGCCAGTGAAGCTCTTTCAAATGATCCGTGTTGCAGAGTGGCATGCCACACAACAGCCATACAGCACCATGGACAATATCCCAAAAACTGCCTCCAAAACCGGATAATTTTGCATTTTTCCGAGCCACTATAATAATATAATAATAGCTACTCTGATGGAAGAGGGCCCTGTGCTCCCACTAGCTTGTCCATTTCTGCATAACAATATGCATCTGAGTGAGCGCAGACCCTCTGGGTCTGCGCTGCCACTTATGCATAGCCACAGAGCCATGCAGCATTCCTATTGGCCACCAAATGCTTGTAACAGTAATTTGTCCATATCTTGGGAACCATAACACCTAGAAAAACAATTCAAGTGTCATTGTAACCGTGATAGTGAGCAAATCATGCCATTGACCATACCCATATCTCACATTGTTTCCTAGCTATGGGCACCAAAAACACTGGACAGGCACTCTTTCAACCCTTGTGACAGTACTTTCACAATATCTCATGAACTGTGCAATGTACAAACAAAATTCCACTGCAGGCTTACTCTACAATGTAAAATCGTTTCCTAATGGCTTATATCACTTAAAGGTGATCTAAGCCATCTGCAGCAAAAAGTCTGTATCTCACTTTCTTTCCAAGATAACAGTGCCAAAAGTCATGACACAGATTGCAATGTAATCCTATGGGAAAAATGTCAATTACATCATTGGATATCTCTGCAACAAATTATTTCCCCAACACCTAAGCAGCATAGTTCACATCTCTATGACATCCCCTCAATGCCCTGCAAATTTCCAATAAAAAGACCAAACTGTTATTGAAGATATGGTCGTCCCAATTTGGGCCATCTAGTCATTCTCATTAACATTCCAAAAATACATATATATTTTCCCATATGATATAATGGTAATTTCAAATTGTAATAACTTTTGAACAGATTAATATTTTTTCACCAAACAAAAAGTGGCATGTTCCTTGGTCCAAGCTCTTTCTAAGTCCCAAGATTTGGGCCAATAGCTCACATGGTGTCCACGCAGCACCATGGACAAAACATTTGCAAAAGTGGTGAAAAGTGCATTTTTTGGCACTTCGCTGCACAAAAACAGTATTTCCAACTGAAACACAATTTAGTAAATCAAGAGATCTAGACTGTACATTCCAAATTTTGTGCAAATCCCTTTAATGGTTGCAAAGCTATTAATGTGCAAAATGTGAGATTTAACATTAAAAGTGCCTACCACAATGCAAAAACGCTATACGCAAAATGTAAAGCATGCCATGTATCTCTGCAACAACCTAATTTTCCAACACCTAAATACTATAATTCACATGTACAGGACATCCCCTCCACACCCTGCAAATTTCAATTTAAAAGACCAAACCATGTCCGAGATATAACATTTTAAAATTTGAGATTTTCATTGGTCAGAGTGGCAGAATTCTGCACCTGTTTACATTTTACACACCTAACAGCTGAAAAGTATGTCTATGGCAGTAAGGCTAGCTACCCTATAAATTTCAAGCCACTACCACAATGCAAAATGCTGTCCACAAAACGTAAACTGCACCGCACCATATCTCCACAATGAATTATTTTCTAACACCTAGCACAATAATTCACATCTACAGGACATCCCATCAACACCCTCCAAATTTCAAGTTAAAAGACCAAATCGTTTCTGAGATATTTAATTTTAAAAGTTGTTAAAACTGGGCTATCTGGTCCCTCCAAATCTGACCATCTAGTCCCTCCCTTGGGATCAAAGAAACTTTAATTATGAGTCTGCAAATTCTTTGATCATTAGGAGGGACCAGATGGCCAAAACCCCATTCTTTGTTAGCAAAATAATCCAATAAATTTTCCCTTTGACTAATAATAGGAACTTGAAAGTGCTATAACTTTTGAATGTGTTAATATTTTTTCACCAAATGAAAAGCAGCATGTTCAGCCAGTGAAGCTCTTTCAAACAAGTCATGTTGCAGAGCAGAACGCCACACAATGGCCATGCAGCACCATGGACAATATCCCAAAAACTGCCTCCAAAACTGGATAATTTTGCATTTTTCAGCGTTTTCGTGCGCAAAGACCATAAGTCCGACCAAAACAAAATTTGGCAAATCAAGAGATCTACCATGCCCCACTGTGCATACCAAATTTCAGGCAAATCCGTTGAATGGGTCCAAAGTTATTAATGCACAAAATTTTGACTTTAACATAGAAGTGACATCTCAACCCTAAATATATATATTAATTTTATTAGGCAGCACCTGGGATCGGGAAGGAGGGCCACTAGACCACCAGGGAAGAGGGAATCTATCTACAGTCAATTCTGCTTGTGTGCACAATGTCGGGACCTGCCGAATTTGTGCACACAACCGAATTTGCCATATTACTGACAGGACTGAATCGCGGTTGCGGTAAAATCATACAGTTACTTTATTAAACACTATTGTACACTGTAGAAATGCTTTACTTATGTTAAAATGTTACGAATATTGCAGCATATTTAATAAATATCCAGTATAAAGTAAATAAAAGAACTGTGCTATACTGTAAACTGTAATTTCTGATTCCTAATTGTACAGTACTGTATTGCTAAAGAGAAATGCTGACAAGCATTCGGTATGGAGCAGCATACACATTCCAAACATCATAAATGGCAGTGGTACTGTTAAAACAACAGAAGAATGCAGTAAAGTGCTGAGTATTGCTAAAGAGAAGTGATGAAAAGCATTCGGTACTAAGCAGCATAAGCCAGCAGCATAAACATCAAAAACCACAGAAATCAGGTAAAGTGCTGAACTTTTCCATGCTGGTGTTCTCGGGACTGTTATCAGGGGTTAAAAGACGGCATATGCAATACACAGACACAGATACTGAAGGAAGGACTACTGACCATTTAAATTTATGCAGGCTCATTTAATTAAGCTCAGGTAACTTCAGGTCTGACAGTTAAGCAGGTGTTTAGGCAGATGATTAACACCTGCTTACAACTGCTTACTGCAGAGCAGCTCGATCTGTCTACCGCAACAAATCGGTCAAGTAACACCTGCAGATGCAGCTGAAAACATTGCCTACTGTTGTATTCTGCTGTATTTCTGCCTGAAATTTGTGCACACATCCAAAAATCTGTGTGCACACAACCGATCACTTAAACATAGGGAAGTATAGGCAGTGAATCGGGATCTGGCATTTTTGTGCACACAAACGGAATGTGCATACAACCGAATTGCACACAAGTGGAATTGACTGTATATTGAAATCACAGGCAACATCAGGGATCAGGGTGGGGGGGGCATGGCACATTGGCAGCCCTATCAGCCCTCCCATAGGGCATTTCTAAGTACCCTTAGACCAGCCATGGCTGGTTTAAGGGTACTTAGAATTTTGCCCTCTGAGAGGATTTTGAGAATCCCACATTAAGGGATATGGCAGCCTTTGCTTGCCACAAGCCCCCTAGCACCATGCTGCAGCCCATTTTGTTGCACACCAGTGACACATGCCCTGTTTGGGGCAAGCAGCCTGTGGTTGATGCAGACTGCCATTGAGAATTGCTCCCAGTGCATCTTTTGGCTCAAGGGGCACTTTGTGCCATTTTTCGTGGTTCAAGCCCCTTGTGCCATGCTGGGGGCTTTGAGAATCGAGCCCAGAATGTGTGCCCTTTGCACAGTGAGGTAATTTGCCCCTGAGGTGTGGCAACTGATTTCCTTGGCAACATACAGTATATCAGGGCATGCATGCTTACTTACAGTATGTACTGCATTAGTCAGACAACTGATTTCCTTGGCTCATATATTAGGGCATGCATGTGTACCTATAGTATGTACTGAATTAGTCAGTTTTTTAGATCATAAAGTACAGACAATCTCTGTTACTCATTATTGTGCTAGCCAGCACAAACAGCCACCTTAAGAGACTGTTAAGGGTGACACACCATCACTTCTGAATGATTTTAGGGTATTGTTAAAAAGAATAACAACATAGAAAAATTGTCGGCAGACAAACGTCAATTGGTCTATCCAGTTTATCCCAAATAAATGGCAAATAAATATTTATGAATGACAAATAAATAAATCATCACCTTTAGGCACTGTTGATATAGATTTAAAGGGATATGTCATCACACATTTGTATTTCAGAATATTGTAGTACAATATATCCTGGACGTTTTAGGAATAATTAATCTTTCATTTACTGAATACCAAACAAATAAGTCAAAAAGATTCTGGGATCAGATACTTTGCTTGCCTCCTCCCCGAGCCATCCACACTTTCACACTGTAAGATACAGTCCCCTAGGCATTTGTCTGACCGTGGGTCAGTTGTCCGGTCTGAAAACCCATTTATTGGTTCACAATAAATGAGTATGTTGTACCCAAAAACAACATACATGCAGAGACAGAATGTTTTGTGGCTGTATACCATAAATGCTTAATGGAGTTAGCCATATTAAACTACTTCCAGCATTCTATCAGAATGAAATATTTGCCATAGTGATTTTTTATCTTTTCTTAATGGTGATAAGCTCCTCTAATATTAGGGAGACGTTAAGGATCTTAGTACGAACTGGGTACCAGAATAAGACCACTCTAACTCTTCAGCCAATGTGCTACAGCCCACATCAACAGGATGCAAATACTTGATTGGCAGAACTATTAAAGTAAGAGGTAGCTGAGCAGCCTCTGACTCTGAAGTAATTAATGATGGCTTGTAAGTATTTTACCGACACTTGCATATCACCAATGGAGTAACACTGGTGAGGAGTTTGACTGCACTGCACATACATCATAAAGCAAAACATCAGCTGAGATGACACTGAGCCACTGAAATACAGGAAATAGTTCTGCTTTGAGAGTTATGCTGATTCAGATAAAAATTTGAATTACCTAGGGATTTGTTCCAAACACTGACCCTCTCAGATCTTCTGATGTTTTCCCCATGACAGAAATGGGAAGGAAAGAGTTAATGGTTTGGATTCTCTAGCTGGTGTTTTTTTAGCAGTTTGGAAAAAAAAAAACACACACAGGCTAAAATTCACTGTCCAGCAGCATCCAGCTTGTGGAATTCTCAGTCCTCCCTAGCTGCTAGATAAGAGCTGGGTCATAAATCTTGAGTGGACATCTCCACACACACACACAGACCTGTCCACACACAGGCCAGTTTAAATTGATTGGTTCATTCAAATATAAACTTAAGGTTAAAAGGAAATATAACTGGTCACTGATAGGTGTCCCATCTGATTGGGACTATTAAATACATACATGTCAGATGGTTGCTGCATTCAAAGGGGGAATAGGTATTACCTATTCCCAGGAGAACATATAAGAGGCTGAAAGACAATGAAGAGTGTTCCTCTTGCTTTGGGAAGCTGGAAGGGGAAACAAGCTGAGAGCCTACCCTTTTAGCTATGTCCGTGGAAGCTGGCAGTTAGCACAGGGTCCAGTGTCTCTGGTAAGGGCAGGGAAGAGTAAGTTTAGTACTAGCATAGTGTAGTAATAGCCTTTTTCTTTTGCCATCTGTTGTTTAAAAATGTTTGTTTACTTTTCCTGTATCAGTGTTATTCTCTTGTGTTGTAAATATATATCCTGTTAATGCTCAGTGCACTTTCTGTTAAGTAAAAAGCTATTTATTTGCTCAACAATTGTGACTGTGATGTCATTTTTCTAAGGTAATATGTGGTTTCCACTGGCTGAGGTAAACTCTGTGTAGCATCTGCCACCTGAGAGAGAGACACACTACCAGACTTTAACTTGTGCAATTGCATGTTTGATTATTCAAGTTTGTAAGCTTGAAGGAGGTGCCGGAAGAGAGTCCGGCTGGAGGCAGTGAATACCCGAGGACAGACACCTCTCTAAAAGCTGTTTCAGCCCAGAGGGAGAGGTGGGTTGTCATATATTGGTTGGCAGTGGTGGGGTGATGATAGCGGACTCCTAGCACACTGAGATACAGAGTTTGCCAATGGAACAGTTACCTTAGCATTGCAAAACAGGATATATAAGAGAATACATTTGTACAACAGTTGTATTTGTTTCTAGTTAGCACAGTATATTGTAGCAGTAGGGAATGAGCTCCATGGAGTATGATTTACTTACTTACTGTGCCACAGCTTTGCAAAAGGTGCTAGGAAAAGGGGATTCAGCTTGAAGGTCTAAAACACAAGAAAAAGGAAGACCTCATAGCTACCCTCGTGACACATGACCTGAAGCAGACAGTCGCTGGGGGTGAGTCAGAAACTGAGGCAGCAGACACCCCCAAACCAGCTTGAGGCACTGTGACTGCAGCTGTTGCTGCAAGACAAGGCACTGGAGGCAAAAAGACTGGATGCTGAAGCAGAAGCAAGAAGGTTGGATACAGAAACAAAAAGATGGGAAGCAGAGACAAAAAGACTGGAAGCAGAGAAAGAGCTGGGAGAAAAGAGACTGGCAGACAGAGAGAAAGAACTCCAAGACAAAGAGGAAGAACATGAAGAAAGAGAAAGAGAATGCCAAGACAGAGAGAAAGAATGTAAAAAAAGAGAAAAAGAATGACAGCACGAGAAGGAGATGATGACCCTGCGTAGCCAGCAAACCATGAGTAATGGTGGAATGAGTTTGCCTCATGAAGCCAAAATTAATTCTAAATTGTTCCCTCAGTTTAAAGAGGGAGATGACCTTGATTTGTTTTTAAGGTCATTTGAGAGAGTATGTGACCAATTAAAATTGACTAAGGCTTCCTGGTAAACTTATCTGACACCCTTACTTACGGGGAGAGCTTTGCATGCATTCTCTAAAATCAGTAATGAAGGCTATGCTGATTATGATAAAGTTAAAACAGTGTTGTTGAAATGCTTTGAATTAACTCCTGAGGCTTATAGAAGGAAATTTAGGGAGTTAAAGAAAAGCCCAGAAGACAGTTATGCAGAACTGAAGGTTCAGCTGCGGACTTACCTTGATTGGTGGGTGGAGGGGGCTAAAGCAACCACTGTAGAACTAATCAAAGATGTATTGGTGAGAGAACAATTCCTTAAAATTGTACCTGAGGACATGTGTGTATGGATCCTAGACCGGGCATGCACCTCCTCAACAGAGGTGGCAGCAAGCACTGACATGTATCCGTCTAGCAGGTCATACACACAGCGTAAGTCTTATGGTGGGGGGGCAGCACATGGTTATAAGGGATCCCACAGGGGGCAGCCCAAAGGAAACCAGCATGCACCCGAGCCCAAAGTAGAACCCTCTGATTCTAAGTGGACTCAAGAGACAGGACTCAAGAAATGCCATATTTGCCATCAAGTGGGACACTTGAGATATAACTGCTCTCAGAAACTGGTTAAGGGGCAGAGGTATGGTGGAGGGGATGAACAAAAGAGCACTGGTGTGTTTGTAGGGTGTGTCCAGTCTGAAGAACCACTCTCATCTGATGAGAATCTGCATCCCATTGCAGTTAATGGAATAGTAACACAGGGACTGTGGGATACAGGCGCTGACATCTCACTGGTAAGGCAGAATCTCATCTGGGCAGAGCAGATGGTGCCTGAGAAATACTCCAGGGTCCGGGAATTCACAGGGCCACTAGTCCAATTACCAATGGCTAGAGTCTTCCTGAGTTGGGAAGGGGGCCATGGAGAAAAGGAGGTGGGGGTTGTAGAGGACCTACCTGTAAATATGATTGTGGGGAAGGATTTGGACCCCAGGAAAACACTGGTGTATGTTGTAACTCATAGTCAGACACAAGGGAAAGCTTCTGAGGGTGAAGAGGGGGTGACTCTGGGTGGTCCAGCCACACCCTCAGCAGCTGAGGAAGTGTCTAGCACAGGGGAGGAGCTGGCTAGAAGCAGCAGTCCAGAACCTCAGTCACAAATAGAGGAGCCCACAGGACTTCCTTCTGAATGGGCACTGGGAAGGGTCAGATGAGGGCAGTTGAGTGCTGCACAGCTAACCGACCCCACCTTGCAAAAACTGAGGGAAATGGCTCATAGGGCTGAGCGTCCTCAGGGGGTGTAAAGAGTCCATTTACTGGGACAATGGGTTATTGTATAGAGAATGTACAACAGAGGAAGGGCTAGATGGTGAGGTACTCCAGCAGCTGGTAGTCCCTAAGGTTCACCATCAGCAGCTTTTGGCCCTCGCCCATGATATCCCTTTTTCAGGGCACTTGGGGGTGAGGCGCATGAAAAAGCATCTAACCAACAATTTCTTTTGGCCTGGTATTGGCAACAATGTGGCAAATTATTGCAGGACTCGTTCACAGTGCCAGTGGGTGGGGAAAATGGGGGATGAGGCCAAGGCAGCTTTGGTGCCCCTGCCCATTATTAATGAACCCTTCAAGAGGGTAGCTGTGGACATAGTGGGGCCATTGAGCACCCCAAGTCACACTGGCAAGCGGTATATCCTGGTAGTTGTTGACTATGCCACCAGATACCCAGAGGCAGTGGCCCTAACATCCTCTGAGGCAGAACCAGTGGCAGATGCACTGTTGGGAAAATTTAGTTGGGTGGGCTTTCCCCAGGAGATCCTGTCAGATCGGGGTACCAATTTCTTGTCAGGGTGAATTAGTAGTTTGTGGGAGAAATGTGGGGTAAAGCAACTCAAAACCTCCTCATACCATCCCCAAGCTAATGGTCTGGTGGAGCGATTTAATTCAACCCTTAAGGCCATGCTAAGGACTTTAGCTGACCAGCATAAGAGGGACTGGGACAAATATTTGCCTCATTTCCTATTTGCATACAGGGAAGTCCCACAGGAGTCCACAGGGTTCTCACCTTTCAAGCTCCTATTTGATCATAGGGTGCGAGTTCCCCTAGATTTGATTCGAGATGAATGGGAAGGGGACCATGCCTCCCAAGGGGAGTCTGTTGTGGAGTATGTCCTGAACTTCAGAACCCACCTTAAGGAGCTCATGGGTCTTGCTCAGAAGCACTTGGCCACTGCACAACAGTGGCAGAAAGTCTGGTATGACCGTGGGGCCTGAGCCAGAGAATATGAGGTGGGACAGCGAGTGATGGCACTCATTCCTGTCTGACAGAATAAATTACAGGCAGCAAGGGAGGGACCATTCTCCATTGTTCAAAAGGTTAGTGATGTCAATTGCATGATGGAACTACCAGACAAGAGATGCAGGCAAAAGGTATATCATGTTAACATGCTGAAGCCCTACCATGACAGGGAGGAATTGGTCCTCACTGTATGCAGTGCCCCAGAGGAGGAACTGAGATGGACCCACTGGTGGACCTGCTTGGGGAGGCCAGGGTTGCATCCTCTGTGGACAACCTTACCCTCTCAGAACAGCTGACACCAGCCAAGGTGCAAGAAATTAGGGGTGTGCTTAGAGAATTTGAGAACATGTTCACAGGGAAACCGAGGTACACCATGATAGCAGAGCACCATGTGGATACAGGGACCCAGGTTCCCCTGAAACAGTCCCCCTACAGGGTACCTGAGCATGTTAAGCAGACTGTGAAAGAGGAGCTCAAGGAGATGCTGGAACCTGAAGTAATCCAGGAATCTAGTAGCCCCTGGGCATCACCTGTGGTACTGATCCCCAAAGGGATAGCACCACATGATTCTGCGTTGATTACCGGAGGCTTAATAGCTGCACAGAGTCTGACGCCTATCCCATGCCTAGAACAGATGAGACCCTGGAGCGACTGGGGGGAGCCAAGTATTTCACCACAATAGACCTAACAAAGGGTTATTGGCAGGTACCTCTGACCCCTGCAGCCAGGGAGAGATCAGCTTTTGTTACTCCATTTGGTTTACATGAATTCAAGGTAATGCCATTTGGAATGAAGAATGCATCTGCAACCTTGCAACGGCTTGTGGATCGCATTCTGTCTGGGGTAGGTGAGTTTGCATTGGCTTATATGGATGATATAGCCATATACAGCCAGACCTGGGATGAGCACAACAAGAATGTATGGGATGTGTTCCACAGGTTAAAGAATGCAGGTCTGACAGTCAAGGCGGAAAAGTGCCACATAGGTATGGTAGAAGTGTCCTACCCCAGATAGATATGCAGAAGTGTCCTACCTTGGGCACCGGGTGGGTAGTGGACACATCCACCCAGAGCCTGCCAAGGTTGATGCCATCTTGGCCTGGCCTACTCCTACCACAAAGAAACAGGTCAGGGCATTTCTAGGGACAGCAGAGTACTACAGAAGGTTTGTTCCCCACTATAGTGATCTGGCTAAGCCCCTGACAGACTTAACCAAGAAGGGAAAGCCAGATACAGTGAAGTGGTCAGAAGTCTGTGAAGTCACTTTCCAGGAGCTAAAGAAGGCCTTAAGTGGCCCAGCTGTATTGGCTAGCCCTAATTATAGTTTAAAGTTTATGATTCATGTGGATGCCTCAGATCATGGACTGGGGGCCATGCTGAGCCAAGTTACCCAGCAGGGGGAGGAGGACCACCCGGTTGCGTACCTCAGCTGGAGGCTTTTGCCCAGAGAGGAGGCATACGCCACAATCGAGAAGAAATGCTTGAGAATAGTGTGTGCCCTTAAGAAGCTGCAGCCTTACCTATGTGGGAGAGAATTTGCTGTGGTCACAGATCATAATCCCCTGATTTGGCTTCATAGGTCAAGTGGGCAAAATAGAAAACTACTATGCTGGAGTTTGGTACTGCAGGCATACAACATGACCATCCAGCATCGCAGTAGCAAACAAAATGCAAATGCAGATGGGCTATCTAGACAGGGCTAACAGTATGGCTGGATACTTTTGGGCACTTCCCAATAATTGCATGAATGGCTGTGTCACTTGGGGTGGCCCAAGGGACACACCTTCATTATCTGGGGTGGGAGATGTGACAGAAATGGAAAGGAAAGAGTTAATGGTTTGGATTATCTAGCTGGTGTGTTTTTAGCAGTTTGGAGAAAAAAAACACACACAGGCTAAAATCCATTGTCCAGCAGCATCAAGCTTGTGGAATTCTCAGTCCTCCCTAGCTGCTAGATAAGAGCTGGGTCATAAATCTCGAGTGGACATCTCCACACACACAGACCTGTCCACACACACAGGCCAGTTTAAATGGATTGGTTCATTCAAATATAAACTTAAGGTTAAAAGAAAATATAATTGGTCACTGATAGGTGTTCCATCTGACTGGAACAATTAAATACATGCATGTTAAATGGTTGGTGCATTCAAAGGGGGAATAGGCATTACCTATTCCCAGGAGAATATATAAGAGGCTGAAAGACAATGAAGAGTGTTCCTCTTGCTTTGGGAAGCTAGAAGGGGAAACTTCAGCTGAGAGCCTACCCTTTTAGCTATGGCCGTGGGAGCTGGCAGTTAGCACAGGGTCAAGTGTCTCTGGTATGACAGGAGTAAGTTTAGTACTAGCATAGTGTAGTAATAGCCTTTTCTCTTTGCCATCTGTTGTTTAAAATGTTTGTTTACTTTTCCTGAACCAGTGTTATTCTCTTGTGTTGTAAATATATATCCTGTAAATGTTCAGTGCACTTTCTGTTAAGTAAAAAGCTATTTATTTGCTCAACAGTTGTGACTGTGATGTCATTTTTCTAAGGTAATATGGGGTTTCCACTGGCTGAGGTAAACTATGTGTAGCATCCACCAGCTGAGAGAGACACACTACCAGACTTTAACTTGTGCAAGTGCATGTTTGATTATTCAAGTTTGTAAGCTTGAAGGAGGTGCCAGAAGAGAGTCCGGCTGGTGGCAGCAAATACCCAAGGACAGACACTTCTCTAAAAGCTGTTTCAGCCCAGAGGGAGAGGTGGGTTGTCACAGCCCCTCCAACCTTTCTTTACTTGAACAATTTCTCTGATTTGCCCCAACTCTCCCACCTTTCTGATTTTGAAGTATGTAAATACTGAACATTACTTAGATTTCACAGACCACATATGGGTAACTCTGCCAGTGCCCCTTTCAAACCAGCTTGTCATAGACTGCCACCCTACTTTGTCCTGTTCTGTGTCCAGCACCCACACTCATCCCTCTGCACAGTTGGCATTCCCCAGACACTGGGACCCATGATTTCAGTCACCAGTCCTCCTGGATGAGCTACTGTTGACTGCTCAAACTTCAGTTGTGGTCTTGTTTTCCTCTCTTTACCTTATTGCTTCCCAGTATCTGGAAGGATAACGTAGCTCAGACAAGTTATGATAGTGTCTTTTCAATAGGATGGACACCTCAAAGATCTTCAAAATACTACTTTCACAGTGCACAGACAGCTTCTTATATCTTAATATATAGCACTGTTTATTTACAAGGCATATTCCACAGTAAACAAGGTTAAACTGTGCAAGCAGGCAAAATAGAAAATAAATGTCTTAAACAGTAAATACAAGTACATAAATTCGACTGATTTAGGCTAAACTGTACAGATAGAAATGTTACGTGAGCAAATAGGGAATGAGTGACTATTTCTTACCACTGGATCTCAGAATGAAAAAAACCTTTTCACTATCCATAAGCTCAAAATTAGTCTACATACATCAGTGCTAATTGTGTTTAACTACTTCTCTCTCACTGTCTCTGTGGAGCGACCTGACGGCTCAGATGTTCTCCCCCTCCTTGTTGTGTTGACACAAACACACAGCCCTTAGAGTGCCGTAAATTCAGTTTACTTGCGAAGATCAAAGGAAAGGTCCCCTGGCAAAAATGATGGCAGTGTTTGAAGTTATCTGGTGAGACACATGGTGTAAGCTCATGTCATGTCTCTGGTCCCACTCATTGCCTCCCCGAGGCCAGAGGCCCTGTTTGTTAGCAATAATTCTTAAGCCTGGAAATGCTTGACCCCTCACAGTTCCATAAACTACAGCACATTTGGCCTTTGACAGAATGTACACTGGAAACACATCTGTCTGTCATCCAGCTGCTGAATGCAGCATTTAAGCAACGGCATATGAGTGGAACTTATTTTTCTGGATAAGAATTATACACATATATGCCACAGTAAATATTTCCCAGCAATACTGTTTTGCTTTGAGAAATCCTCTGTTAGCAGTACCCACCCACCCACACTACCACCACCACATGTTCCTTTATTAGTGTCATTAAAACACTCTGCTGCTGACTCAAAATAAGTTTCTTGATATTTTCTCCATAAAATGACATTCTTTCAGAAGGCAGCAGTCACACTTCCCCTTCACCAGCATCTCCTGAAAGACACTAAATGCTCTTGTAAAAGTTCATGCTTTCCCTTTTGCAGCTAATGAAAAGTTCAAGTACATACTGCAATGCCAGCCAGAATGCAACACAGCAGTGCCGCAGTATATCACAAAGTACTGCAGTATACTGCAGGGAACAGTGTATTGTAATTCAATTGCAATTGAGCCCTTGTTATTGCAGTATTTTGTGACCTGTCATTACTGCAAGTTATCGCATTGCATTGTGTCTGGCTCCACTGTAGATCAATGTGCCATACTAGGGAATGGACATAAAGAGGTTTAGCAGGATTGTGGCTAAGTAAAAACCTGTGGGGGTTGTGGGTGGTTATTTAATAATCCATTGGCAATATAATATCATCAGTACCCTCAAACTTAAAATGCTCACTTATGGGAACGTCGGGTTCAA
Organism: Neoceratodus forsteri; assembly: GCA_016271365.2. Taxonomy (NCBI): domain Eukaryota; kingdom Metazoa; phylum Chordata; order Ceratodontiformes; family Ceratodontidae; genus Neoceratodus; species Neoceratodus forsteri. The sequence goes on from JADMNL010000022.1 coordinate 346,086,955, forward strand.
CATGCAGGTTGTCTAGCTCACAAAGAAAGAATGGGCTGCATCACCATTACAGCTATTAAACCTAGAGCTAACTGAGCAGCATCTTACCTTGAAGTGATTAATGGCTTATAAGCCTTTTAAAGACACTTGCACAACACCAAGGCTACAGAGCAAAAAGAGAGGTCCAGACGTTTCTTGATGTGCTTGAGCCCCTTCCCAATCTTGGAGACTCTGATTTCTGACCTTTGCAGCATTTTCCCCTTTGGGCAAGGTTGAAACATTACATTCTCAAATTGTTAGAATCCCTTGGAGAAAAGCATTTGAGCATCAATTGATTCCCCTATGCCAGTAATAGCAAATAAATCTAAGGAAGCTAGTCGAACATTATTTCTGACTTTGATGTCTCTCTCCAACCAGAAAAACACAGATCCCTAGTTCTTCAGTTCTTGCAGGTTAATCAATTAACTCAGTATTACTTAATAAATAACACAACAATTTGAATGACTCTTTCCATAGTTCCAGATTTCATTGAGACCAGGCATTTAGTCACATAATTTCATGGACATTGATTTACAGTGTATGAAGTACTGTAATCCTCTTTTTTTTTCAAGATCTGAAATTCCTGGATTACACTTAGTCTAATTTTTGGATTTTACCAGAATTCTATGGCCAAATTTGTATTGTGTGTATAAGTATATATAATGTAAGAAAGGTGAATATTCAGCAAACTGAATAATGAAAAATAGAAATACTAAAGGAAGGTGTGTATAGAAAAATGCTTGCCATGAAAACTATCTGTTCTGGCATGAAATGTCAAATTCTGTGAATTTTTGTCATTGTGTGGGTAGTCAAATTTCTGAATTGTTTTTGTATTTTCTGATAAACAACATAAATTAGGGCCCTAAACATAATTCTTTACTACAGCAAGTGCCCAAAATGAAGAGAATAACTTTTGACATTAAGAAACTTAATAATGAGCCTTATAGTTTGTGGTTTTTGGAATAGAATTAGCTTCACCAGTTTGTCCAGTGACTTCTTTTTGAGAGAAATAGAGCAATTTATGCTTTAACACTGTCTTCAAAATGGAGGGATCCAAAGCAAAAAGGCCCCCTTTTGACAGAATAATAAGATGAGGCTGTGGCTCAAGGGCTGGTTTGTGTATTTTTCTCCAAAGATTAGCAATGAATCTTTAGCACTTAAGCTTTAGATTCCCAATGTGAAAAACTACACTGTGATACTGTAAAATATTTTAAAGTTAAATTAAAACATAAGTATTTTACCACCTTGTATCACCACACTCATTATATATACATATATGTTATCTTTTCAACTCAAGTGATTTATTAATCTTTCCATATATTCAATAAATATGTTATTTCAATATAAAAGGGGAAATATTGCATACATGAATGTAAATGATAACATAACAATAAATTACTATTATTATCACATCTGTCTATAATGCCCTAAAAGTGTATCAAATGAACTATGTAAATGTATACTTTCAATAAATTCTCTACTGTTTCCTATAGACACAGATACTATGAGACAAGATGGGCAAACACAGCACCTGTAGAGAGTAATAGGTCTTCTCCTTACAAGTGGATATAAGAACAGAATAACACACAATAGAGTATGGAGTTAGCTAAGGACATACAGTAACTTGCAGCTGCGGGGGAACAGTTTAGGGGGTCAGAAGGAGGCTTTTCTTCACAAAGATGCTGGCGGAGGTCAGCAATAGCCTCCTGCAATGTGTGATAGCTGCAAGAACACTAAACTCCTTTAAGCCTAACTTAGAAAAACACATTGGGGAGGAGGTCTCAAATGTTATAACTAGTAACATTAAAGGCAGTTCTGGGGTAGACAAAAACCATAACCTTTTCTTTTCTTTTCTTTTCTTTGTGGGCACCTTACATCAGTTTTTATTCCATGAGATATGACTGAATGTAGTGGGTGATACGGCTATGGTTGTAAAATTTTAAAAACAAAAATCGTCAGCTTCTCTCTTTATATTATTAATGATTGCCAACTCAACAACTTGTGGAGTTTGCAATGGTGAATGCTAAAATGGGTGTTGGCCTTGGTATCCTCATGGCTTAGATAATAAATCTATTTGCTGCTGAGCTGTGGTGTGCATCAGTGTTATTATTTTCCCAGTACTACAGTTTGAATCAGTGGCACCTTTAGGGGTATTGCTGTGCATGACTTCTTTCTTTGTTTACTAGACACTAATGCCATATTGCAGAAAGACTCTTGTGATTGCATTGTAAAGTATGTCAAATTTGGCCAAACTGGTACTGGTGGCATACCAAAAAAACTAAACTTTCATAGTCAAAAATAGGAATTAATGATTAGGCAATTTTCAGTCTCATGGGAGAATGTACTGGGCTACTATTCATAACGCTCTTAATTTGTTATTGGTTTTAATGACTATTGCTTTTATTTGATGGGAAAAACTTAAGGAATTGTCAGATGAATCCCAGATATTTGTATTATGGCACATTTTCATCTTTTATTCTATTGGGGAACTTATTTTTCAGCTCTAATGACGTTCTGGCTACAAATTTGAAATTAATACCTTGAGATGTGTTTTCAAATTTAAAACTAAAATTGAGTTAACAACTATTTCTGCATTTCAAGAAAATCCACCTACAAGTTTCTTTCCATATCTGTAAACAACTGAGAAGAGGCACAATTACCATATCACTGGCATAAATCCTAGCTGCTGAGTATGTTACTACCAGGGGGAGACTGATTATAGAGACAAACATAAGTAGTGGGCATAAAACAAAGTTTTCTAGAACTCCTCTAGGATCATCCTGTATACAGCAAATGTCATCACATATAGAACTTTCTAACGAGCAAAAGAAAAATATTTTAGAAATAAAAAGTTGTAGCTTACTACTTCCTAAAATGCGTATCATTAGCTCTTTAATGTGTAGATTTTATTTTTTTCAACCATCCATGTTTTTTTGCTTGGTGCCAACTCTCACTTGCCAACACCACCACTTCCCAGTCATATTTTAGAGATACAGCCTACGGTGGCATTTTTAATTAACCTCTCACTCAGTAAGAAAATCAAGTCAGGCAGTCAGTGCAGCCTATCCTGTTGCAATCCTTGAAGACAAATGGTGAACTGTGTTTTCCTTTTTTTTTTATCAGTTGTGTGTGTCATGATGATGTGCATAAAAGCTCAAACAGGAAATACTGCAAGACCCAGTAAGTAGAGCAATGTGGTGACGTGTTTAAGAGAGGATAATACATTCTAACCCTAATTTTACTTTTTATACAGTATATTATAATCATTCTCACTCTAGCTATATCATCAACAGAAATATTGAGGGCCTGATGCATAGTCACAGTTGGTGGGCGGAATTTTGTGGCACAAAGAGGATCCCTGTTCAGCCACCCCAATAAAAATTGCTAGGCACAAATCCTTGACTTAGCCCATGGAGGAAGAATCTCCCTTAAAGCAGCAATTAAACTTAACCAGGAAGTGTTCATCATTTCCCATATTTCTGCACTGTCTGGTAGTTTAACATATCAGATTTAACTTTTGCTGTTTACTATTGTTTTCTGATAATTGGTTCTCTTGATTTTTAATACATTTATAATGTTGTGTGGCTCCACATGAAATATGGCAACCCACATACCAATTCCTGTTTCTCACCCTTTGCTTACATTGCTTGTCCTATAAATACTCAGCAGGCAAAGGAAGAGGTAATGCATACCAGTTACATCAGACAAAATAACCAATGACAGAATGGCATCACCCCATTTCCCTCTGAATCCAATATGGCACTCCTGGCAAGGTCTGTGCTAAACTGTCAGAAAAAATAAAGAAATAAAGAAAACAACAACAACAACAACAACAACGAAATCAACAGCAAAGGATTCAAGTTTTGTCATTTGTGAGGCACGTTTGACATGCCTATTGTAAAAAGTACATTTTTATTAACTAGTACTACTGCTTTAAACCATTAGGTCACAATGTATATTATGGTCTCTAGATAACAAATATAACCACCATGGACATCTGGGCATGATTTTTTACCAGTTGCATCATCCAGCGTCACAGCCACTGGTCATGACATTAGGCACTATGAGCTCAGTTGTCCCCCAGCCCTGTACTTTATGGTCTACGTGTAGGTAGTTTTTTTTAATTTTTCACATCCTCACCAGACCTCTCTGGTTAACCAGTTGTCCCCTGACTGATCCACTGTAGAAATTTCATCCCTGATATTTAGTGGAACCACCTTCTTATTCTCATTCCCCTGTGCATGAACTTTACATAAATGGTCCCTTATTAATCTCAGTCCCTCTATGATCTATAGTGGTTCAGTCACATACCTGTGCCACTATGAAGAACCCTTACTGGCTGGTGGCAGTGTGGCATTTGGTTGTGCTGTGCAGGGGCTAGTGAGAATCTGAGCATATCTTAGCACATTATTAGCATGCTGGCCCCCCTCCTTTCCCTGTGCTATAAAATGACCACTGTGGCAGCACAAGGAAAAGCTTGTGAACCATATTCTCCATAGCACAAAAGGGTACAAATTAGAACAGTACTACAAAGTGGACATTGTGACATAAACAGCCAGTTCTGAGTGCTGTATAATATTTTTTTATATATAAAATGTATTAATGACTATCTCTGCTGAAAACTCTAATGATCTAGGGGTGACCTCAACCCCCCACACAGTTTTCAGCTGACAGATGCAAGCCAAGAGAAATGTTGACAGCATGTGTATCATACACACTCAGTTTTTAGATACAGTGTGTTACATGGCAGACCAGGAGCTAATTACAGAGTTGTTTAAGTTAACTTTGTTAAGAGGGAAATCATAAAAAAAGGTTCATGACGTTGAAGAGAAAACCCAGGTTATTACACAGGGGTGTGAGGTTGTAAATGTTCATATGAAGCCTGTGTGAGGAGGATGCAGCATGGATCAAAAGAGATGTCATTTGAAACATGAGTCATGCTGAAGATTGCAAAATTGATACTTTGAAAAGACTACTGTTTTTTTATTAGATATATTGTTAAGTATAATCTGACAGAGGAGGAGCTAGCCGACCTCACCAAAAATGGGTTGGCCAATACAGTTGTTTAAGGAATAATTCTGTTTTACAGAGACACATTTTTACCTAGACTCTGACCACGAAACATCTTCGGAGCACTTTTAAGCAAGTATTTAGAGACTAAGTGCTGAAGCAGGAATTTGTACTGTTTAAACCTGTTTGATTGTATGTCTTGGGATATAACAGTTCTGTATTTTGAGTTTTACATATTTTTAACTATTTTAGTAAAATTCTTTTTAGAACTTACTTGGTCTGTCTTTGAATTTCTTTTAGTTGTAAGAAAAGTATTTATGGTTATAGCAGACAATAGACATAAGCTTGAATGGTGGTACCAAGCTGGAAAGAGAAGCGTTTTAAATCTGAGGACTTTATTAAAGTTTTTAAGGGTTCATCTCTGAATACCTGGTTAGGTGCCCATAGGCAAAGATATCTGACCCCCCCAAAGACAGATATATCTGAGCCTGTGCATTGGGTATGCTAGCAAGAGGTTAACAGTTTGAATCCCTCCCGAACTTGAGACCAAAGGTTGATCCAAACTCACAAAAACAGACAAGAGGGTTACCTTGTCTGTTACACTGTTCACAAGACTGTGCTCAGAGGTTGGCACTTTGGGAGTAGAGGGCCTGACCTGCTGAGTGGGTTTGTGACAGTCATTATCACCACTTTGTGCTACTACATTGTGACTGTGTATGGGGCCAATAATTTCAATGACATTTCAAGTTGTCATACAGTAATACCTAGGGTTGTGTGAGCAGTAAATAATTTTTATGACAGGCACTTCATTTACACCAATGAGAACAGAGAAAAATTGTCATTTAATACCCCACAAACTACCAAAACCACTCCTTTAACTGATTATCCACATTTAAGGCATGCACACAATAGTTCTCGCACATTTAAGTCACACTTATAATAGGTTATCCACATATTAGACACACCTACGACAGTTTATTCACTTTTAAGACATGCCCACAATGGTTTATCCACATTTCAGTCATTCTCATGATAGTTTATCCACATCCAGTTTATAGATAAAAGGAAAAAAGACACTACTAACTGCCCACTTCAATTACCCCAGAGCTTTTAAAATCCAGATTTCAAAACTCCTAGTCACATAAGAGCGCTTACTGATCCAACGGTGACTACAGCAGAGCAACTTTGTTACAGTGATGTCCCCACAGTGACAGGCAGCTTGTTGACAGGTGTTCCATTGTGACAGGTGCAGTCCAGTGATGTGTGCAATTGCACCAGCTGTGGACTGCTGACATCAGCATACCTGGAATGGCTACCCATTGGCGGACAGTGCATCAGGGAAGGGGTGCATCTACAGTGAGAGAGCACTCCCACAGTGATGGTAGACACAGTGTTCAGGCAGGAAAGGCATCGGCATGTACAGGTCGATGAAATCCTCCCAAGTGACAGGTGCAGCAGTATGATGCTCCATGTATACACCCAGGGGCCAACACAGCTCCACAGTGTGTGCCCACACACAGGTGAGCAGAAGCACCTGGGAGCACATGGCACAGTGCAACAATGCTTATAGTCAGTGCCCACAAAAGGGTGGATGGGGAACATGTCAACTGACAGTGAACCCATGCTGGGAGTAATCAGCAGTGCCTCTGTGTTTCATGAAGAGCACCCAGGGGAAGGCCTCCTCTCACATCACGGTTATCTATACCAGCAAGAGCACAACTGGGGAGCCGTAACTTATTGGAAATGTGTGGAATACCATACCGGTCAGTGCCTCTGCCGTGCCAGGACAGTGGTGGACATGGACGACATATTGCTCACAGGATGGCACAACCATCTGCCCGACAGCACTGCCATGGAGGTCAGATGGATCCAAGCAGCAGTGAAACAGCAGGCAGTAGATATGACCAATAGCAGCCAGCAGGTCATGGCTGCATGCTGCAGCAGGTTGATCGACGTGGTGGGGAGCCGTCTGCCAACCATGGGAAACCTCAAACATGTGATCCAGAGGGCCTGGAGAGGGTGTAGCAGACACCCTTGGAGCCAACCTCCCTATCCCAGCTGACCATATTGGAGGACTACAGGTGCACTGATACAGGGGAACTCTTCCTACCTCATGACTCCATTGGGGGGCTGGCACGGTTCCTCATCTTCAGCACCACCCACAACCTGGATTACCTGTCCCGGTGTAACACATGGTTCACTGATGGGACACTCCAGTGCTGCCCATGCCTCTTCCACCAAATGTACAGCACCCATGGTGTGGAGGTGGAGACTATGCTGCCAGCCGTCTATGTGCTAATGTCCAGCAAGACCATGGTGTGCTATACTGCAGTCCTCTGTAAGCTGCTGGAGCTGTGTCCAGAACTACATCCCCACAGCATCATGACTGATTTTGAGCATGTGGCATTCAAGGCATTATGGGCCATGTTCCCCCATGCCCGCCTGTGAGGGTGTTTTTTCCACTTTTTTCACAGTGCCTGTGGCACAAGCTGCAGCAGCATGACACCCTCACCCAGCTGTATGTGACCAGCGATGAGCCTGCCCTGCACATCCAGATGCTGACCACCCTGGCCTTTGTGCCACCAGAAGAGGTCTGCAGTGCCTATGAGGTGCTGTGCACCAGGTAGATGTATGTCGCACATGAGGAGGAACTGTTCACCTATCTGGACTATTTTGAGGGATTGTGGCTTGAGCACCCAGTCCACAGTGGGGTGTATTGGAGCCCTATCTACCCCACAGACTTCTGGAATTGCTGCACTGTGGTACAGGAGGGGATGCATGCATGAACAACACCATAGAAGGATGGCATAGGGGCTTCAATTTCCTGATGGGGCATTGCACCCCACAGTGTGGCATTTCATAAAGGTCCTCCATGGCCAGTAATGCCTCACAGAGCTCCGCATGCAGCAGGTGCTATGTGGTGTGGATGGCGGGGGCAGCAGAAGGCAGATCAAGGACTGCAGTGACCGCATCATGGACATCATGGAGCAGTATGAACAGTGATGCCTCTGTGACTACCTGCTGGACATCGCACTCAACATCAGGCTGCAGGTGTAGTGGGCATCCTGTCAGTGGCAGCCTGCATCTGACCCGCGCTCATTGGAATGGACAACCTTGCAGTTGAATGGATGGACTCTTTCCTTCTGTGGGGCCATGGGTGGTGGTGGTGGTGGGTGTTGTGTAGTGGTGTATGGGTCCTGGTGGCACTCTGTACAGCTGTGAATAGCCACATGCCATGGCCCATGCTGAATAAATATGTGCACTGCAGCTGCTGTGCCTCTTGTTTGCTGTCTCTGGGGTGCTCACCTGAGGTCTGTGCCCACATTCATGTGGTGAGGATGGTTCATCCCCTAATGGGCATGGGTGTGGTGTTTTTGGGGGGGTTGCTACACTGCTTAATGGGCATGGGTGTGGTGTTGTTGGGGGGACATGGCTGTGCCCTGCTTGGGTGGCTGGCAGGTGGCCTGCTGTGGGTGGCAATGTGCTGCCCGGGGGTTGGGATCTCCCTCTTGCATAACTGCTGCTGGGATGCATTGGTCTGCATGGAGGGGATGTGCCTCACTTGCTGGACATTGCTTGTCTGCACTACAGGTTGTTCACCATGCTGACTGTTGCTGGCTTAGTTTGTGCTCTGTGGTCCCTGCGTCGGCTTTGCGATCATGGCTCCGGTGTCACTGTGGTGGCTGTCACCATTTCTGTCATTGCACTGGCATCATAGAGTCACATAACAGTAATAACATTCAGTTAGCCAGAGTATACATGGAATAAATGGCTTCTGCTGTTAATTACATGCCTCAGCATTTGGCCTTGGGTGTTTAACCTCCCAGATTAGCTGGTTATTCCTTTGTATATTCCAGCTAACTAAATGTTTTAGCTTAATTCCTGAATACCAAAAATAATACCAAATCTAATAGGGTGCTTGGTACAGAATTCTTTGTTTTCATATTTGGGAATAAACTTAAAAATAAAAAAAAATTATCATACAGTAAAACCTTTGACCATCCACAGGTGGCCAGTGCTGTTTCCATATTCACTTACTCCCCAGTGATCTTCCTCCCTCCACCCTGTCCCTGATCCTCCTAGCAGAAATAAAAATGAACAATATCTCAACTGACATAAAACTCACATGACATATTCTTACGCAGGTAAGTCAGATTCATTCTTGGTGTGTCTTTTCTCAAGTTTTTTCACCTTTAGCTGTTTTTGGAAAAAGAGAATATATTACACCAAATGATGTCACCCCAACATTTACAGTTCATTTATTGCAAATCGCACTGCATGGTCCAAGAACTCTGGCAGTCTTCTGAATTTCTTTTTCTGGTTCTGCAGCATCTTCTTGAAGCTTATTCATATTTTAAAGGAACTGAATATAGATACAATGGATTTTATCAATAGATATTTGAAAATGATTGACTGTGCTGACATTTTTATAGAACTATCGATGATCAGCTAAATCCTGCAATTAAAACAATGCCATACTGCAACAGTGGGCTAAATTAGGATATATAAGCAGCAACCCCACTTTTAATGCCTACCATGCTGCTAACGCTATCACAGCAGAAACTGATCAGATTTGTTGCAGGTGGGCAGCCATGCACTTTCACCACTCATTCTATGCTAATGATGTACACTACTGATTAATGACAAAGGTCAATAGAATGTATTAGCATAGTGCAAGTGCAGAAGCATGCAGCTTCCTCCAACATGGTAGCCAGCAGCAGTTTAAATAGAAATTATATAAGTGCATTAAAAACAAGAAAAAGTATAGTTTTCCCCCTTGTATGCAATTTAGACATATTCAATGTTCAGAACTGTACTCATTTTTCTTCATGCCCAAACCATTTCCTATTTTATGCTGTTTATATTTTTGTTCAGTTTAATGCATAGCAACATTCATTTGTATGCAACTTTTTGCCTCTTTTCCAGGTATTTTGACCTGGCTGAGGTGGTAATTGTTCAGATTTGGGTTGAAATGTACTAAATGTGTAGGTGTAGCTTAAAATATATGAGGAGACCGATACACTCAGTATGCTGCTTGCAAAAACAATTGATAAAATCATGAGAACTGTACTCTACACTGAGAATGAGGTACAACTGCTAGATAAGCCTTCCCTGCTGGCAGCCTGGAGTACAAAAAGACAGATTGATACTGTACTGCTAAATTTGCCTTCTTGCAGGCTTGTAAAATATATTGTTCATTTTCTGGATATCTACAACTTTGGATATATGCTCAAATATTGACAACAGTGAAAAATGGATATTCACTACCTTCTTTCCTAAATAATGACACCACCACTTCAGTTTCTCATCTTGTGCAAAAAGTATTTCATTTTATTTTGAAGTGCAAAACATGCCAGACAGACACCTTGAGTCACCATGCAGCCAGAGGTTTTAGACATACATATCGACTTCTGGCTCCCTATGGGACCTGCCCTTCTGCAGCTGCAGATATAAATCCATGATACCCAAATTGCAACAGTACTTCTGTCTGCAGAAGTGTAGGCCCCGGTGGGGCCAGTGCTTCTGCAGCCACAGGTACTCATGCATGCTGAAGGACACACACACACACACACACACACTCTTACATCTGGCTGAAGAAGCACAGGACCCTGTGGGTCTGAACTTCTACAGCAAAAGATACAGATCCAAGAAGGTAGCACATCAGTGCTACTTCATTTGTGTCATCTGGAAACAGCTGTATATTATTTGTCTTACCTGACGATGGCTGTCTGTGGTTGCTTGTGTGCTCTTGTCCTTTTTCTGCTTGGGGGTGGGGAGTTAGAGTTGGAAACCCTAATGTCACATTTCCCTACTTTTGTGGGGTTAACTTGAACCATAACTGGTGCATTAATGCAGTTTTTTGCAATGAATTTCCTTTATTTTTGAGATAGTGGAATTGCATCCTTATTTATGCAGGTCTCTTCATGATCTGTGGGGACAGATGCAGATGTGCAGGGCCCTCTGGGCCCTATTCCAAGGGTAGAGTCTGTCTGCCTACAGAGATGTATGGCCCTTCAAGCCCTGCACTACTGCAGGGCTACAGATGCAAAGAATTTGTGAAGCTGTCTGAGTTGCTATGAAAGTGCAGGGCCCTCTGGCCCCTGCACTTCATGTGGCAAGAGATATAGATGCACAGAACCAAGAGTCCATCTCGTAGCTGAAAATACAGAGGTGCAGGTCCCTCTGGGCCCTACTCTGTACCTTCCCTTCCCAGGCTGGGTGCAGTGCCACATGGCAGCAAAATCTTCTCACCTGCAGCCCATCCAGTTGGCTCACACAGCTTGTCCCTGAACTCAGGTCACTGGCATGAGATCTCAATGTATTACCTGCAGGGCCAAAGGCCAGCCCTGTATGCAACATTTTGTAATAACTTTTTTATGCAGTTTGACCCTAAATTTTCAATACAGTCATTTTATGACTCCCTGTTATAAACGTGACATGTGGCATTTATAAAATAGTGAAAAAAAATCAATTTCACACTGTGGGTGGGATATTCAAAAGGGTTGCGCCATGCGCAATAGGGTTGCGCATGTGCAAGTCCGAAATTGCGCCATTCTGCGATATTCAGCAGGAGGCAGTCGCGCCACTGAAAACAGGCTGAGCAACAGCGCAATGCAAATGAATGCATGCTCAACTGGAAGGGGAGGAACCATGCATAAACTGCACAGCCCGATATTCAACCCGGGCTGTGCAGAGTTGTCTGAAGCAGCTTCAACCTGCACCTGCAGGGCTTTGAGCCAAAAAAGGCTTAAGTCGAGGGCCACCCACAGGTGAGCTGCTGTAGTGCGGCGCAACATAGCAGCTGCCACCTGTGGCTGGCCCTAACCCAGTCCCTTTGCCCCTGCAGCCCGATTGGGCATAGTGAACTCCCCCCACCAGCCTGATTGTGGGCAGCAATGTGGCTCCCCCCTCCTCCTCCCGAATGTATCCCTGGTGGTCCAGTGGACTGAAATGCCCGATCACGGGTGGTATGTGTAATAAAACCCACCCTCCTCCCGTACATATCCCTGGTGGTCCAGTGGACTGAAATGCCTGATCGCAGGCGGTATGTGTAATAAAACCACCCTCGAACATAGCCCTGGTGGCTAGTGTCCCCCACCCACCCACCCATGAAGCCCCACCACCCGCTCCCCGGCAGCCAGCAGGCGGCAGCATCCCACCGCTTGCCGCCCCACTGACTGCCCGGTAGGTGCTGCATGCCCATTGGTGCAGAGCAAGAGCCAATGGGCGTGCAGCCCATACCGTACATGACAGTCCAGATTTGTGAATGAACATACTGTACTAGACAGTCCCAAATATGTGAATGACTTCATTCACATATTTGGAACTGTCTAGTACAGCATGTTCTGCAAGACCATTATAGCCCATACTGTACCTGTCATTTGGCAGGCAGCTGGATGGTGTGCGGGCAGGTTGCTGCCGTCCACCGATGATGGGGGGCATGGAGTGGGCAAAGGGTTCTGTGTGGGTGGAAGGGGTGAGGGGTGCCATTGGATCACCAGAGATCTGTCTGATGGCGGTGTACCGTGATTGAGGAAATGGGCAGGGGGGTTCCACTAGACCACCATGGTCAGTCTTTTCTGACATTTCTCAGGGAATCGGGGTGGAGGGAGATCACTAGACTACCAGGGAAGGTCTTTCTCCCAGTTATCAGGGAATTGGGGACTGGGGGGGGCACTAGACTACCAGGGAATGGCATACTATACAGTTACCACAATTGCAGATTCGAGTGGATGGGGGGGTACCACTAGACTACCAGGGTGTTGTGTGTGCTTCAGGATGGTGTTCTGGGTGGGCAGCTGGTGGCTGCTGTGTTGCACCCTGCAATACAGCAGCCCACCTGTGGGTGGCCAGGATTTGTTCCTTCTCCTCATAGGCTCAACTTTGAGCCCTCCTATGCGGCGCACTGCAGGGTTGCACCAGCATATGCACTGCACATCCCGGGCTGGATATCAGGATGTGCCACATATGCATGGGCATGCCCCCTGCATCTGTGCTGCATACAATTACATTGCACCTCGGTGCATCAGGAGTTGCGCTGTGCCAATCAGCCTTCTCAATATCCCACTGGGGCTCAATGTGGGGTTGCGCCAGTGCAACTCTGTTGTGTCAGGCGCAACCCTTTTGAATATCCAGGCCTGAGTATTCAAGCCTATAACACTGAAAATAGCCATAAATATGAGCAAGCATGAAAAAATGTCAATGTGCATTCATACCATTGTTGTTTTTTAATATTTTGATGCCAGATTTGGAACATAGTCTTCTTATGACCCCACCTCATGAGGCCAGTAAGAGAAAATGTTCAAATTCCACTCAAAAGGGGATTTTGCAAAGCAACTGTGCAATCACCTTTAGGCCTGGATTTGAAAAAGTTCACCTACTTTGTTCAGGAGGTGGGGTACCAATGAGGCCATGTTAAAATGTGGTGAAAAGTTCAAAATGCATTGTAAATACATTGGTGGCACTTACCTTATTTATTCAGTTCACTGTCTCGCCTCAAGGAGGAGGATTTATTTATTTATTTTTGGTTTCAGTAGATCTACCCTGAGGGACCCTCTGTAAGTGATTGGGGGTGTGTGGGGGGTGGGGGTACTGATTGGAGGAGTGGGGTGGGGTGAATGTGGGTTGGGCATCAGAGATTGATGAGGGCCCATGTTCTTCTTTTCAGTTTGAAATAAACAAAAAACAATATATGCAAGGGACAGTTTCTTTTTGTTCACTCTATTTACTATATATTCCTTCTCCCTGCTGCATGCAACCTACTTGGCATATAACTCCTCTCACGTTCCTTGATGGCAGCAACTTAGAATATCTTTGGGGAAGTGATTGGGAGGTGGGAGGCAATATCTCAGTGTAAGAGATTTTTTCCTTTTTTACAGAAGAGGCACCAGGTGAAGTGATTGGGAGGTGGATGGGCTGCATGGAAGTAAGAGGAATTATTTTTTCCAGACCAGGCACTGGGAAAGTGATCAGGAGGTGAGCAGCATATATTGTAATGGGAGAGATTTATTTTCCAGACCGGGCACCAGGAGACAGGATCAGGAGGTAGGCGGGTCATACAGCAGTAGGAAGGATTGTTTTTTTCCAGATGGGGCACTGGGGGTAGTGATTGAGTACAGGGGGTTATATAGCAGTGGGAGGGATTATTTATTACACACTGGGCACTGAAGAAAGCAATCAGAAGTGGGAAGTTCAGACACTTGCTTTACAGCTTGATTTGAGTTTATCACAATAGTACTGCTGCCCTCTATGAACTCAGCCATCTTAGATGCCAATCACTGAGCCCTGTCACTTTCTCTATTCACAATCTCTGTGACCTGAGGTCAGTATAAAAAACAGAAAATTGATAAAGACACACACTTCATAGCTTTACAAATACATTACCTATTAAAAACACAGTAACAGTGAGCTTGCTAGACTCCCTATGTAATGTGTGAGGTGAAAATTCTCTTGTGACAGCACTTCATGTGCGACAAGAGAATTTCTGGCACATAACCTGAGAAACAGCCCCTCACTAAGCTGAACACCCAGGATTTTTGGGGTACTTAGAAGAGCTGTTTTGGGGTTGTTTTTCAAACAATAACACCAGAATCTAGCTAAATGGGTTCCATTTACCCAGGTACAGGTGTTTGTTCTTTAGAAAAATCAGCACTTTTATGTATTTTCCAACTTTTTTGTTTTAAAAAAAAGATTGAAACCATCGCAACACGAAAATGTTTCCCCGCAACATGAAAAACAGTAATTATCACAAAAGCAAAATGGCTCAAGGCAATTTTATTTGTCATATCAGAGCGTTATCTTGAAACCCTACTGAGCATGCTCAGAAGCCAAATTTAAAAACTTTATAACTCTGCAACCAAGCAATATTGTTTCATGAAACCTTTAAATGACACACCATTGACACAAGCTCCTGTAACCCTAAAAGTTTTGGAACAATATTTTATAACATCTAGGCTGTAGGTGAGAGCAAAGAGATGGCCAAAAACAGCCAAAAGTTATGCTTTTTATGTATTTTTGACATATCTGGATGTGTCCATCACAAAACTTGCAGCATCTCTAGAACTTGCCACCTGGATCAAGCATGTCAAATGTTGCACAATTGTGTTGAGCACTGCCAAAGTTATTAAGATGCAATGATTAGGGTTTAAAACTGAGACCTCTGCTCAACCCTAATTATACTTGCACTATTGTTCAAGTAAGAGATATGTGTGTGTGTGTATGTATATATATATACAGTATATATATATATATATATATATATGGTAGATGTGTATGTGTCCCAGAACAGGAAGGGTGAAAATTGTAAGGAGAGGAGAGAGTAAGCATACAGAGAAACAGGAGAGGGGACACAAAATAAGAAATGATAGGAGTGGTGTAGTGCAATGGCTGTGGGGTGGCAGTGTTCCGGGAGACATTCTGGAGGCTGCGATGCTGCCCTATTTGCAGGCACCTCTCTGGTCTGAGGGAAGAGGTTGCCCATCTCCAGGCTGACCTGGCTAGGATTCATGAAACCTCCTCCTCCCTCACCCAGGGACCACCAGGGCCAATGCCACTACCTCAGAGGTTGCCAAGAAAGGGGAGAGGCTGGACCAGGGTGGGCCCAGGAAGGAAGAGGGTGGTGGAACAGAGCTGCATCCCTCCAGCTGTACCTCTCCACAATTCATTCGCTCTTCTGGTGGATAGTGGTTCCTCTATGGAGGCACCCACAGTGGAGACCAAGGAGGATGCTGGTAACCTTCACAAAGGAGACCCACAGGAGGGTGGCATGAGACCCCACAGGGAAGGAACAACTCCTGGTAGGGACTCAATCATTAGGGGGTAGAAATGGGGGAGGAAGGGGAGAGGGAGATAAGGTGCCTGCCTGGCACCATGGCTTGGAGGGACAGGAAGTGAATCCTCAGGATCGTGGAAGCAGCTGCACATGGGAGGGAGCTGGATATCATTGTCCACCTAGGAACAAATGACCTGGCTAGGAATGGGATCAGAGAAGTGCAAGAGGAGTTTGTAGAGTTGGGGAGGGGCCTTAGACAAGTAGTGCATACAGTAACCTTCTTGGAGGTGCTGCCTGTCTATGGCAAGGGTGATGCTAGGGTACTCCTCACAAGGGAATTCAATGAATGGTTGAAAAACTGTTATGGAGCTCAGGGTTTTGGCTTCACTGGGGACTGGGGAGCCACCTGGAGGGATGCAGACCTATACTGGTGCGATGGTCTGCATCTGTCCGGGGGGGAACCAGGGTCCTAGGTGAGAGGTTTGAATGCTTCATTGGCAAGCATTTAAACTAGCCAAGGGGGGAGGCACTGAAAAGGAGCAGAGAAATCCCAGTCTCCCCCCACAAAACATGGTAATTAGTGAGATAAACACCAAGGTAGAGAGTCATTAGGGAGCAGGACAGAGGTAAATGTAAAAAGGCAAAGGCAGTAAGGACAGGAATGGGGCAAGGGTAAGGCCATCAAAAGTGGAGGGTGATGAGTACCAATGCCCATAGTCTGTGAACAAGCTCCCTGAACTAGTGGCCTTGATGGAAGAGGTTGCCTGGATATTGTGGCAGTCACAGAAACATGGTACACAGAGAACCATGACTGGGATGTCAACATACCAGGATACACAATCTACAGGAGGGACAGGAGTGTAAAGAGAGGAGGAGGAGTAGCTCTCTATGTAAAGAAAGGGATCAAAGCAACAGAACTAAACAGTAAACAGGGAGCAGATGAGACACTCTAGGTCACCCTGGAGACAGGAAATGGCATCACAATCCGCATGGGGGTTGTATACAGACCCCCATCTCAGGGAGAGGAAATGGACAAGAAATGATAGAAGGCTTCCTTTGAATGGCAGAAAAAGGGGAGATATTGTTGATGGGGGACCTGAATATGCCAGATGTTAACTGGAGCACCTTTGCTGCAGGCACATCCAAGAGCAGGGTCCTTCTTGATGCCCTACAGGGGGCATGCCTCAGGCAGCTAGTATTGGAACCCACTCAGGAGGGAGCAATCTTAGACCTGGTACTCTCAAATGGGGACGGAGAAAGAATCTCAGATTTAGAAGTGGGTAGCCATCTGGGAACAAGCGACCACCAAACAGTGTAGTTCACGATAAACACAGCCATACAATCAAGCCATACAAAAGCAAGAGTATTGGACTTTAGGAGGGCTGACTTTGGGAAAATGAGAGAGTGCCTCAGAAAAGCACTAGCAAATGGGCAAGAAGGAGAGGTGGAGGAACAATGGGGAGTAATCAAAACAGCTATCACAGAGGCAACAAGCCTTTGTGTAAAGCAAATCAACAAAACACAATGAAGGAAAAACCCGCTATGGTTTCCATCGAGAGTTTTAAATTAAAATTAAAAACTTATTTATTTTTAAAAGCATATGGAGAGTGATTTTATTGTGATTTTACTGTGATTGTATTGTTATTATTGTTGTTGATGTTATATGTTTGTATTTTAATTGCCTGCCTATTTGTACAGCGCTTTGGTTTTGAAAAGTGCTTAAAAATAAATTTTTACTTACTTTACTTACTTACTTACTTACTATGGTTCTCAAAAGAGGTGGCAGGGAAAGTTAAGGAGAAACAGATAGCATTCAGGAAATATAAAGAAACACAGAAGGAGCAGGATGGAGAACTTTATCAGTTAAAGCAGAAAGAGGCTGGGAAGACAGTCAGAATAGCAAAGGCCCAAACCAAGGAAAGGATAGCCAACTCTGTTAAGAAGGGGGATAAGACCTTTTATAGGTTCATTAAGGAACGAAGAAAGACCAAAGGAGGGATACTGAGGCTTAATAAAGGGGAGGGAATGTAGGTAGATGGTGACAGTGAAAAAGCAGGGATACTGAACAAATATTTCTGCTCAGTATTCACAAAGGAAGAGGAGGGGGAGGTACCTAAACCAAACAAGAGAAACACTCTGAAGACGGGGGTCGATACCAGTCCATTTACAGAAGAAAGAGTTCTGAAAGAACTAATAAAATTGAAGGTGGACAAAGCAATGGGGCCTGATGGGATTCACCCAAGAGTTCTAAAAGAACTAAGGGTAGAACTAATGACACCGCTGACTACTCTCTTCAACAAATTATGGGAGGATGGGGTGGTACCTGAGGACTGGAGGAGGGTGGATGTGATTCCTCTTCACAAATGTGGGAGCAGGACAGAGGCAGGAAACTACAGACCAGTTAGTTTGACCTCAGTGGTAGGGAAAATGATGGAATCACTTCAGAAGGAAAGAATTATTGAGTACCTAGAGGCCAGTGGGACACAGGACCCAAGGCAGCATGGATTCATGATGGGAAGGTCATGTCAGATGAATCTAATAGATTTCTTTGACTGGGTGACCAAAGTAGTGGACCAGGGAGGGGCTGCAGACATGGCTTACCTAGATTTTAGCAAGGCATTTGATACAGTCCCACACAAAAGATTAATACACAAGTTAGCCAGCCTTGGAGTGGGTCCCAGTGTGGTAGCCTGGGTTAAAAATTGGCTAGACAACAGGACGCAAAGGGTAGTAGTAAATGGAGTCCACAGTGAAGAAAGGAAGGTTACTAGTGGGGTACTGCAGGGTTCAGTACTGGGACCGGTCCTTTTTAATGTCTTTATAAGTGACATTGCAGAGGAACTGGAAGGAAAAGTATGTCTCTTTGCAGACGAGACAAAGATCTGCAACAGGGTTGATACACAAGATGGGGTGGAAAGGATGAAAAGGGACTTGGCAAGGTTGGAGGAATGGTCAAATGTATGGCAGCTCAGATTCAATGCAAAGAAGTGCAAGGTAATGCACCTGGGAAAGAAAAACCCAGGGGAAGAGTACACAATGGGGGGTGAGATACTGACAGCAGTAAATATGGAAAGGGACCTTGGGATAATTATATCAGATGACCTAAAAGTGGCTAAACAATGTGAGAAGGCAGTAAGGAAGGCTGGGGGGATGCAGGGATGCATAGGGAGAGGCATTGATAGTAGAAAACAGGAAGCTGTTATCCCTCTGTACAGACAGTTGGTGAGACCCCATCTGGAGTACTGTGTGCAGTTCTGGAGACCCCATCTCTGCAAAGACATAGACAGAGTAGAGGCTGTCCAGAGGAGGCAACAAAATGGTGCAGGGTATGCACCAGAGACATCTGAAGAAAGACTAAAGGAGCTTAATATGTATACCCTTGAGGAAAGGAGGAGAGGGGACATGATAGAAACTTTCAAGTACCTCAAGGAAATCAACAAAGTCCAAGAGGGTGGCATCTTTCAGAAAAAGAGATGTGCAAGAACAAGGGGGCGCAATTTGAAGACAGAGGGGGGATGGCTCAGAGGTAATGTGAGGAAGTATTTTTTCACAGAGAGGGTTGTGGATGCATGGAACAGCCTCCCTGAGGAGGTCGTGGAGTCAAGAACAGTGGGGGAATTCAAGAATGCATGGGACAGACATAAGGCAGTCCGAGTGGTGGGGTAGGAGGAAGTAAGCTGTTGGTTAACTAGGATTTGCAGCTTATCTGTTAGGTAGGAAAATGAGCAGACTAGGTGGGCCAAGCGGTCCTTATCTGCCGTCAAATTCTATGTTTCTATGTGTGTGGGTGTGTGTGTGTGTGTGTGTGTGTGTGTGTGTCTGGTAATGAAATGCCTGTATGTTCATTTCATTGATGTATGTTTTATACTTTGTATTTATATTGGTAAAGGTTTGTGTGATTTTGTGGTATGCATAAACTAAGCAGAAGGTAAAAGCCTTTGGTAATATAGCTGAACCTGATCTTGAATTATGTATTAAAATATTTCTGAAATCTTTTTTAATATCTTCTGCTTTGTGATCAACAATAGAAGTTCTGTTAAATAATGAGTACAGAGAGACACCCATGTCTAATGTATATTACTTTGCAGTGCCACTACATTTTTATTCTCCTATAATGGCATATCGTTTTTGCCAAGGAGCACACAGAATTAGAAATGTTACCCCAAAGATTTGCTTTCTTTGTCTACGGTGACCTGTATTTGTTTTTCCTACACAGTTTGGCTTAGTTCAATAGTCTTTTCATGTGCCTTGGTAGTTTTATTTTCATTGAACCATTGTTTGAAGTGACACCTACTGCAAGCTGCATTTTTCAGTCCCACTTGTCTAAATGGAACAGGTCTGCCAGTAAGGGTGCGGATATTTTTACATTGGAGTGCTCCTAATTTCTTAATTTTTGTTCAATTGAAGGTATAACATACCACCCACTGGCTAATTCACTTTGCTGAAATCAAGTTGCATATGCCTTATTCTGTTTTTCAGGAGTTCTACTAGTATATGATTAACATAAATATGCAAACACAATGCAGTGTAACCCCCCCCCCACTAAAAATGTGCTTTCACTAAAAAGGCCAGTAAACCTTTTTTTTTATTATTATTCTGTCCTCTTACCTTGATATAAAAAATTCTTTGTTATCACAATTCACCTGAAATGTGAATTCAACATGACCATCAAAACAAGATGACCCCTTATAAGCCAAGTCTTACACTATTAGTTTAACCTTGTTACATGAGCTGAAGTTCTGCTTTAAAAATTCTAATTCTGCACAAACTCCTCTCAAACTTTGTTTTCAGGGAGAATAAAAGATAAAATGTGGATTTTTGACCTGACATGGTAGCAAACTTGAAATGCTCTAGGGAGAAAAAATATTCATGCTACATAAAAACCCAGCCAGTGCTTAATACCTCCCCTGAACGGTAAAGCACATTGAATTTTAAACAGGGCATGTTGGCTAGCAAAGTCAGACAGTGAATGCTCCACTTAATAACAAATACAGCATTCATCTTTATGACCACCAGAGTGAATGTAGTGAGAAAGTACAGGCAAAGACAGGGCAGAAAATGAGACATTGCAAAGAAGATAACCCTGAGAGTGGCAGGCCATGCAGGGTAGATGAATAAGTAGTGGAATATCAAGAAAGTAGAGAGGATGGCACCACATGAAAACAAGCCACAAGGGGGACCACATTTGAGATGGAGGAACAGCATAACAGAAATGACAAATTAATAAGACAAGATTTAACTGGTGCCAGCAGAGCTGGTCCTTCAACAAGGCTGCTCTTTGTTTTTCGTGTTGTGTTTCTTTATTTCTGTAGCAGGCCATACTACCTCACCAGTGTGACCATTTTTTTTACTGATATGAGGACCGCATCCATCCTCAGTTTTTCAGATTTGTTTTATGCAGTACCCACAAGCAGGGCTTCGACTCAGCAGCACTGTGTTTCACTGACACTTCCTATATCATATGTAGTTGTTCAATTCCACCCAATACCATGCAATTATAGTTTCACACATCCCACCTTCAAATGCCAGACCAAGTGAAAGACCTTTCACTCACTGAACACAAAAGTTAACCCCTTCTTCCATCTTCTTTTCTACTGATGTCTGTATGTTTCTAACTTATTTACTATAATAATTTGCTCGTGCAATGTCTCATTTGTTTTTTACAGTGCCCACAGTGGAGGGCTTTATACAGTGGTACTACTTCTCAGTAATGCTCTCTACACCATATATAGTGGTTCAGCTCCCCAACAGCAGACAATTACAGTTCCCCAGTTCACCCCCTGAAAAAGATCAATTTCAGTCAAAGTGTAGAGGCTAGTTTTTTACCAGCATCCTTAGATTGTTCACTTCGGGGTTCAATAACAAATGTATTAGAAGAACAGCATATACTGCTCATTTTGATCTTTCTTACCTATTGGATTTTCCTTGAGTGCTGCATTTGTTTCCTCCATTACAGTTACTTATCCCAAGAACCCGGCCCACTTACAGCTCCATTCCAATCATGGTACAACACAGGTTCAATTTCCCTGCCCAGCTTTGGGCACAGTTTTAGGCCCTCTCCCACCAATGAACATACAGGTACAACCCCCTCACACCAGACACAATCACAGGGTCATCCTCCCAAGTCAGTATGCTCACTTATAGCTCATCACCATGGAGTGGCAACACAGGTTCAACTACACCCAAATAACTTCAAACTTTTGCACCCCACCCCCACTGTTCACACACATGTTCATTCTATCCCAACACCACACAGTTGTAGTTTCACACCCCCAAGCAGAAGACCCCATTGTAGCCCCCAATACACTAGGCACACAGATTAAAAAATCACCCAGCTGTGGACAAACTGTTAGCCTTTCCTCACTATATACACAGGTTCCCATAGTAAATAATGTAACAGCCAAGTATAACTGTGAAAGACTATACAGTAGGATTTAAACAAGATAAGTCTGCTGGAGTATAAGGTTAAGACCTTTTCCTCCTAAGTAATAATCTGGCTTTTGCTTTACTTTAGATACAGGCCCAAAGGACTCAAGCACTCAATAGGAGGGAAAAGCCATGCTGGAGTCCCATATGCTGTTCCAGATTGATTTATTTAACAGGCAGACACTCTCCGCATTCCAAATGCAGCTGAAACAGCATACAGTGTACTGAAAGTATACACTCCGTGCTAATGAATCAAAAACTTAAACCCAGCAGTGGCAAAGAATTAAACAAGACAGGCAAAAGTCAAAGTATGCTAACAAAAGAAGAGGAGTTAGCATCCACATCTGATGCACGGAGTGAGTTCAGGTGGGAGAAATCAGAAACAGTACAAAACAAGAGACAGAAGACAATAGAGAGGCTGCAAAACACTGAACCTTCAACAACTGTAATAGTGATGTAAAAGCTCTGTTCAATGAACTTGAAAAATTGTTTTACAAAGAACTGGATTTGACTTATGACATCACAATATTAGAAATGTATTTAGAAAGGGAGCAAGCACAATGTGGCCTGAGGGTCACTAATATACATTCAAGTGGGTTAGAGCACTTTAAACACAGAGAGAAATGGGTGCAGGCAGCCTCAGAATGCTCATACAAATTTACAGAGCTGATTATTAAGGAGGATATTAACAAACATGAGGAGTTATCAGAGGAGATTAAAATAATAAAGGCAGCGGTACTTGAACATAAAAATGATAAGAGTTTAAAGTACATGATGCAGCACTACAAAAGAAACTAATTAAATATGAAAATGATTTAATTGCTAGAAAACAGAATAAATTAAGCTGGGACCAAGCAGATTATGACAAGAACCAGATTTTTAAGTGGGGATATAAAAGAACACAGAGCAGAGGTAGATCCAAGGTGAGATTCCATAATCAGTCCACTAATAGGAATAAAACTTGTCAGAGAACGAGTCCATCTGACAAGAAAGGAAAAAAGGTGTTGTACTAGAGCCCCTGGACACCCAGAGATTTTTAGAAAAGAAACAAAAAAAATCAATAAAAGAACCCATAAGAGGAAGACAAGGAGAAGAAAGAGAGGAGGAGCAAGAAGAAGGAGGCTTACTGAGGAGACTGAGAGAGAAGAAACAGCAGAATTACAAGTATTAAACCTCTTGAATGCCCCTTCACCAACGAACAGATGACCTTCCTTAAGACAACTTAGTTTTGTCCCCACACCAAAACTACATTTATTTCAAATTCATGTGGATCTTTTCAAATGTTATAGGAAAATAATGCTTAAATACTATTTTCTCCAAAACAAGGACTATTAGTTGCCAGGCAATGAGGGATTCATTGAGAACCATTGAGGAACATAGGGACCTATCTGCTAAAGATATTGACCTGATAAAGGCAGAAATTGCTGACTTATAATCAAATCATGTGGGCCCACCAACAATACAGGGACCAGTGACTAAAACCTTACTAAAAGATGATCTTGATGTACAAAACATAGAGCGCCTTGAATCACTCCTTGAACTAAGGGACATTAATGAAATCGTCTCTTTAACTTCACAAAATGACTTTAACCTTTTTACAGGAAGCAGGTAATGGGAAGCAATTTATCTGGAGGGACCAGCTTGTACACAGTCACCAGCAAATCCCCAAAACTGCTACATTACCTGGCAACTGGTTACCACCTAAACCGAAGGGTACATTCCCATTTGGGAATTGTAAATTCTGTGGCATGATTATTAAGGGGAACACCTTCACTATGGTTAATGAACATAAGAACTTTGAATCCAGTGGTTTTGTAACTTGCATTATGGGCAATGTGGCATATCTGGCAACCTGTGGTTGTGGGGCCTTTTATATAGGAAAAAACACACAACCACTCAAAACTCATGTTTGTGAGCATATGAGGCAAATAACATCAAGAGATCCAAAAAATGCACTATCAGTACATTGTAACTATCCCCGTAGACATGATAGTGAGCTCAAGTTCAAGTTTATGGCCCCAGAAGTTGTGACCTTGGGTCCAAGAGGGGGAGACATCAATGCTAAATTACTAGAATGTGAGGCTTTCTGGATCTATACACTTGGTGGACTTAAATGTCCAGGCCTCAATGATAAATTTGATGTTATGCCCCTTATTAAAAGTAAATAGTATTTGTGCTGTATACTTTTTGGGATACTCCCTTATATGCTGTTCTATGGAATGAGATACAGTATGGGACTTTCCATTTACAATTAATTTTTCTTCTAGGTGTACTATTAAGGTATTAGACCAGGCCTTGCTGGCTCGAAGTAGTCCCTCGATTCATGGAAGTGTATACTTCTGGATTAATTGGATAACAAATAAATATCTAGAGTGACTGGAGGCTAGTCATTTATACAGACATCTGTTTTCTGCCTTTTCGTTTCTGCCATACAGTCTTTATTTACTTGTTTGAAAGCATTACGGCTTGCTGTGCTGAATGGTGGTGGCTGCAATGACATAATATCAAACACATAAAAATATACATGTGAGTGAACAGTGGTGTTTGCCATGATATAATTTCAAAAATGTAAATGTGATTGAATTAAAATAAAAGGTTTTCCAGACCCTAGTGGAAGTTGCCATGCCATACGTTTGTGGGCTTTAGTGTTTATGAGATGTACATCTTTATCTACTGTAGCCATACACTGTAATGTATGGCTTTTTATCTAGTGGATAATGCTTTGTGCAGCAGTGGTGGATAGGAATTAGTTACCGTTTAACTATGCTTTTGATTGAAATATTTAGTCACTGATATATAAAAGTATTAGATCTATAAGTATGGCTAGATAGATGGCTTTTAATACGATAATCATTGATTGTTTATAGGTAGGATATATGCCAGTTTATTTATTATATGTATATATACATTTTAAGCATTTGCACATTGAATGGCTGTTATAATCATCTGCTACACCTTTTTGTTATGTGGTAGTCATTTGTATAGACTGCAGTAATTGCACTTCACAAGTATTTATATACTGTATATACTGAGTTGTTATAATTAAGAGTTTTATACACTGTCACTTTAAACTTTATCACATAAATTGCAGTGTCACACAATGTGGCCACACCTCCTGATGATGCACAGGGTGCAAAATTGGTCAAGGAGAGCTGCCCAGAGCTGTGTGTGATCCTGTTTTTAATGGAATAAAAGTATTTTGAGCTATTATTCTCCTCGTGTTCTCTGTGGTGGCCAGGTTTGATTTTTCTACTATGGCACCAACCTATGCTAGTCTTTTCTTAGGTATGTGGGAGGACAAAATGGTACAAGACCTCACTGAAAATCCCTTTCATGACAGAATTAAAATGTGACATAGGTTTATTGATGATATCATTTGCATCTGGGATGGTGACACGGTAGAAATTCCTGCCTTAATGGAATGGTTACATGCCAACAATTGTAATTTATGGTTCACGCATACAGCTGATAAGACCACCTTGAATTTTATGGGTATTACATTATCCAGTGGCCAATGCAGAGAGAGAGAAAAGTATAGAAACCAGGGCCTAGATTCACAAAAAGTTCTAAAGCACATTGCAAAAGTTTGCATTGTGCTTTGTGTTTGTCCATGTATCAAAGGTTGCTAGTCTCAGTCGGATAGCACACCATGCTATCCAACTGAAAATAGGACTATGTGGAGTCAGAGCTAACCCCAATACCACTAGTGCTAACCCCACTAGCACTACCCTGACATACAGTCAGGAGTATGGCTCCACCACGAATAGCGCAGGTATGTTATTTCCAGTTCACTAAGGCAGCCATGTAAATGACCCCATTGGGCATGCAAGGTGCTATGTGGAAATCTGCATGCCTATTATGGGCCAATTTACATATGCTGTGGGGAGTTTAGCGCATCCCCCATCCCCTGCCCCAGAGACAGCCCTGTGTCAGTACATGTACCAATCTTCCTGGTACTCATGGTCACCACCCGCGATCACCATTTACCAGATTGAGTATACTAAAATAATATTCCCTGGTGCTAGTAGCCCCCCCCTGAGATTGCCAGTCACCAGCCTGAGTGATAAACAAGAAGTTTGGTACTAGTGGTCCACTCCCCCCACACGCATGATTGCTGATTGCCTGCCCAAGAAGAAAAAAAGAAGTTTCCCTGGTGTCCAGTTTCCCTCTCCCCCACCCACACATGCACCTGCTCTGTAAGTATCTTTCCCTGGTGTTCAGCAGTCCCTCTCCCGCCTGCACTCATGCCCGATCTATAGCTACTATTCCCTGGTGTCCAGTGTTCCCACCCCATCCAGAACCCCCATAATTTCAAAGAACACAGTTCCCTGGTGTCCAGTGTTTCCCTCCCATTCTGATGCCCTAAGCAAGAGCATGATACCATTCACTGGTGTCTAGTGGACACCCCTCCACCCCAGCAAATAGTGCATGACCACCCCTCACCCCCATGATTCTGACCCCAAGCTGGTGACTGGCACAGCCCTCCGCTCTCCACCATGGTTGGCCACTGACTGAGCTGTCAGTGACAATGGACTGTACTACAGTACACACTCATTTATTGACAGTGAGCTGTCACTAAATGAGCATGTACTGTAGAACAGTAGAACTGAAGAAATTGCAGTTCCATTCAGACATTTATGGAACATGAAGATGAGCTGGAGAAAAGATTTATTAAAAGGAACTATAACAGAAATCTGCTCAGAAAGGCTAGAGATGGAGCCAAGTCACTTAACAGGAAGGAGTTATTGAGAAACACAATATCCCCTGGAGGTAACATCAAATTTCTGAAACATAGCCCCATCACCTTTGTAACAGAATATAATAATTGGGCAGGAAAAACTGGAAACATTATTATATAAAAAGAAGCCCATTTTGTTAGGTGAGGGAGAAGTAGCCCTGGCAGTAGGCATTAAACCCTTCATCACTTTTAACAATGCCACTAGTTTAAGAGACAAACTAGTGCACAGCAGATCTGAACCCACACAGATGCAGAAGTCAAGCTCTCAGTGGTTGCCTTATAAGCCTAAGGTTTCCACAGATGTCAGAATTGTAACATATGCACCTATGCAACATAGGGTAAAGAGTGTCTGCACCCTGGTAACAGTGAAATCAGAACAGATATCTGTGAATGATTTTGTTGTAACTCCAATTTTGTGGTATGTGCACCATGGTGCAATTGCAGTAAAGTCTATGTAGGCAGGACAGCCTGGAGTTTAAAAACCCACATACAGGAACATGTTCACTCCAGGACAGCCCTGTGGGGAGTCATTTTCTTGAATATCATGGGTCCAATCCTAAAGACATGAGATTTATGGGCTTAGAGAGAATAGGTCCCTTAAAAAGAGGAGGTGACAAACTAAACCTCCTATTCAGGAAGAAAAGCATGTGGATTTACAAACCACACAGTGTCAGTCTGACAGGCCTTAATGAACAATGGGACCTTACATGAGTAGTACACTATCATATCTTGTAAACATTATTTGTTTTCTTGTCAACTGATAACTCTTTTCATGTAGCTGTTGGGGATATGTGTGTTTGTTTTAGTTTGTTTTCACAGCTCACATCAGCCCCTGTAACTAGCCTGGGGATCTCCATTTTCTGGTTTTTGAAATTTCTTTGTCCCTGAGAGCTGCATTAGCAAGGAAAGGGAAAGGGAACATTGTTTAACCAGGAGTAGCACACTAAGCCAAAGCTTGTTTTCAGATGTGACCTGGGAGCACAAGGAAGTTAAGTGACTCACTCAGGATCACACAGTATGCACCTAGGCAGCTGTGGGATTCAAACCCAGGTTTTCAGATCTGCAGCTCAGAGGCTTAATCCACTGCGCTATATTGCCTCCATTAGCATATGAGACCATGATGACATAGCACCCATTTACGCTATTTATCTCTATGCTGAAAGTGCACATAAACTGAAAAACTCTCCAGAAACACACAGACTGAAAGCAGTTTAAAGAAATAAAAACCTTTCATTACATCTAAAGGCCCTTTTACATGCAGTAATTTGTATCATTACCAGAGTTACAGATCAACTACAACATTATCAAATTGATTTGTACAGGTGATTCGCTCTGCAACAGAGGTAAGCGTTCACTGTTCCCACAGTCCCTGCTTTTCTGGGTTCACCAGCTGTTGCACCACTATGCCCCACCATATGCTCATGCCATTCTGCTTACTTCCATCCCACAATAGATTTGTATAAGAGGCAAGAAGACAATACGAACATTCATTCACAATCACAGGCAGGGTTCCAATAAATTAAACCCATTTTTTTTCTCTTGGAATGCACTAAACACTTAGATGGTTCAATGCAGAATTAATTTTGGGACTTGTTTCCCTAACAAATTCTGTTGAAAGCATTTGAAAATTCATCCCCATGGAGTTGTAATAGTTAAATTTATGTGGAATCCAAGATTATGCGTGGAAAATGTACTCTGAGTTCTCTGAGTTACTACACATAAAATAATGAATACTATTCCACAGGGATGAATTTTCTAATGTTTTCAACAGAATTTGTTAAGGAAAATCAGCCTGAAATAAATTCTGCATTGAACTTATAACATTTAAGAGACTCCAGGTAGAATCACCATCCAAAGTTCCATTTTGGAAGCGCGGGTCAGAACACTTTGCCCACCCAAACTGGCCCACAAATCTCTTGCTCTCTTGGCTGTCCAAAAAATACTAAAAGGGCCAAGAAAGTGATAGAGGAACCATGTGTACAATGGGACTCTGAGTGCAGCAAATGGAGTGGAACAAAACCTGTCACTGAACCAGAAATTCAAGAAAGCACCCTGTAAAAGAACCTTAAGACCATATGGGGTTATTGAGTCAGTTTCACCAAGTTGATTTTATCTGTTCTTCTATCATGGGGTGGTGAGGTCCATGGGCGTGGTGTATGTGGACCTGTCAAAAGCATTTGATCTGGTTGATCATAAGATTTTATTGAGCAGACTTAAAGAAATAGGTGTGGCAGACAAATCCTGTCAATGGTTTAGCTCATATTTAGCTGGAAGAACACAGGTGGTTACTGTAAATGGGTATCAATGTAAAATACTACTCATAACATGAGAAGTGCCCCAGGGATCAATCCTGGGCCCCCTATTGTTCATCATTTATATAACAGTCTACCAAGGTATATGCAGCATTCCTGCATTCGGTTATATGCAGATGATACAGTTTTGGTGGCAGAAGGTAGCTGTCTCAAAGAGGTTGAGAACAAACTGCAAATTGATTTTTTAGTAATGCAAGAGTGTTTCACTTCTTTGGGTCTGGTTATCAATAATAAAAAGACTCAAGTCATGTCATATGGCTCGAAACAGTCAAAACAAAATAAAGTATGCACTAAGATGGCGGTAAAGACAAAAGAAGGGAATACCTTAATTCAAACTATGGCTTATAAATGCATAGGGGTCTATTTTGATCAACACTTAACTTTTGATCATTATATTACGGAGCTGATAAAGAAAATAAATGCTCGCATTGGGGCAGTGAGGCAGATTTCTAATTGCACAACTAAGAACATGCGTTCACTAATAGTCAACCAGTTGGTCTTGCCAGTCATAGATTATGGCAGCCATATTTATTGGCATGCTCATAAACAACAACTGATGAAACTAGATCAAACCTATAACAGACTGGCAAGATTTGTATTAAAATGTAAGTACAGCACTCGCCATTGTGCAATGTACAATGCATTGAGTTGAAGTTCGCTGGATCAAAGAAGAAAAGGTATATGGATTAGCCATGTATGGGGAACACTTAAAAATAATGTATTACAAGACCTAATAAGGAAGTTACAAAAGCCAAATCATGGTCTGAATTTGAGGAAAAAGGGGGCCAGGGACTTAGTGCAGCCTAAAATACTAATAACTTTAGCAAAATTACATCTGAATATAAAGTTGCTAAAAGCTGGAATGCACTCCCACAACACCTTAGCAACCAGGAGATGTCATCATCGCATGATAGGCCTATATCCATTTGTGTGGGTTCATATTGTATATGCTGTAATGTACTTTAGAATGAAGACACTGTCTCTTTAAAAGACTTTAGGAATGAACTTACAAAAATAGCCTTAATTGTTCTAATTGCTAGGGTGGATCTGGTACATTTCAAGATAAGGGAGACAGGTATATAGCCCAGGAAGGCATAAAATATCCCACTGTGGCTTCCCATGACAGGGAAAGGTAATGTAGTGGCCTAGGGATCAGGGGTCAAGCCAAATGCATGGACAATATGTCACTGGGATTGACATGGAACCACAGTGACACCTGCAGAAAAAGGCAAACTGTTGCACCCTACTATCTGTATTGTATTGGGACCATTTAACCCCACCCCAGAGGAAAAAAAGGTGGTTGTGCCCAAAACAAATTACCATCATATATTTATTAGACACACATTTTGAATTCAGGGCAGTTGAAAAACAGTTTAGCTGGCAGTCAGATTGCCTGTCCAGTTGACATATATTTGAAGACTATGTGTAGGCCTGGAAACTTTTCTAAAACTAGACCTGAGTGTGTGGAAAGTTTGACTTGTGACATACTGAACAGAAAGTTATGATTTTAAGTCAGAATTTTGGAAACCAAGACTTTTCACCAATGCAGCACCTGAAGCCTTTTTAAAAAGGACATTTCAGAGAAATTGACTTGGTACAACCTTGTTACAAAACTGTTTCTTAAGGACTCATCTCTACAAGGACATTTAAAATCGTGTCTGGACTCTAACATCAAAACAAGGTATAGCTTAGAATTATAGTATCTAATGTTTTCTGTAAACCATCCAATTTTATTTTTGTTATTGTCTGCATTTCAAAGTTCTTCCAAACTGCAGACTTTTGTGTATTGCTTTTTATGTTAAGTAAACTTTTATGATTTTCTTATCAACTCTGCCTGGGGTCTGATTGTGTGATTTAACATTTTAACAGAAGGTTTTTGAAAAGACTGTGTGCCTTGACAGAGAGTACCACTTGGCTATTGTACTCAAACTACTTAGGCAAGACGTAGCCAGTGGTCATTGTGGGATTCAAATACTGAAAGTAGTGCAGAGTCAAGGGAACTCGAAACTACTGTAACCACCCTCCCACTGGGAAGAGGAGGCCAATGATTCTTCCTGAACCCTTACTCCTACTCGTGAGTTCTTAAAAAGGAGGATCCTCTCTGCAAACAGGCAGTCCTGCTGAGCTGCCTGGGATTTGGAGCCAGGGGCTCATGACAGTCATGAACCACCTTTTAAACTGCAATGCAACAGGAACTCAATTTTCACTGTGAGTGCAATAGGTAAAGTGCAACAGGTAAATAAATAGGATATGAAACATGCACCAATATTGTTCACAGTGATTAAATTGTATGTATGTATGTGTGTATACATCCCCCCTTGTAATATATACTGATCTTATGTATTTCTTTTTATGTTTGCTTGCGCATGTGCAAGAAACATGATGTGGCAGCTTAGGAGAGAAGAGGGTTGTGGAGGTGCAGTACTGTGGCAGCCAATGCAGGCACTGTATTTGTGGGCTTGGTATTGTTCACCCAGTGCGGGCCCAGTGTCATGATGACACTGGTTCTGCATAAGTGCAACCGAGTTGAAATGATTTGGCCACTGCAATGAGGGGCCACCTTGTCACTGCAGCGTCAGCCAACCTGCTGCAATGAGGGAGCGACCCGTCATTGCAAGGCGGTACCTTGCCTGGTGTGACATGTCCATAAACATGGCAGCGGAGGGAAAGCTGACTGACTGGGGTGCCCAACCCTGTCAGCATGCCCATGACCCAGTTAATTTGCCAATGGGAGCCCACTCCCATCGGCATAATGCCCCCACCCCATTTGTTAGCGTCGGGGGTGCCAACCTCTGGCATCATGCCCCAAACAATCATTCTGTTGATGGGGCCCAATCCCTGTTGGTTTAAGTCCCCACCCCAAAAGGCAGGTAGCACATTGAGAGTCCACCTCAGTGTGCCGAGAAAAGCCTGCAAAAAAAAACTTCCTGCAACATCTTTTTTTTTTCTGTCCCTGAAAGAAAAGGAAAGCAGTTGCCACACCAATCGGGTCCCTTCCCCCAACCTGCACCCACCCACTGTGCACCCAACAGTACCTTCCCACACCCCACACCCCATACTTACCTCCGGAGCCCAGCGCGACGATCTTCGGTGGACAGGGAATACGTCTGCACCCTTTAAAGCCGACCATGAACTGAAGAAATGCCAGTAAGCTGTATAATGGCATAAATAGGATTTTTTTTTCCAACTTTGGTGCATATCTTGGGCATTTTGCGGAATTTTGGCACCAGATTTTCCACATTGGGTTATTGGGACCCCTCCTCATGAATTCAGTCACTGTCATGGAGTTATTCAGTCCCAAAAGGTGATTTCACAGTCACTGCACAGAATCACCTTTTGGGAGCGATTAATGAAAGGACAGTGCCACTGTTCATGAGATGGGCTCTCAAAAAGCCTATTTTGCAAATTTGGTGAAAAAAATCCAAAAAATGACTGTTTTGCGAATGTGCATTGCGCAGTTTCCACGCACGCTCATAACTTTACAAATTTGTAATATTTTCACTCCAGATTTTCAACATTGCCATTTTTCCACACCTCCTTATGAACAGTACTGCTGTCATTTTTTACATCTTGGCTGAAATGTGTTTTCGCACTTCCGGTGCAGAATAGTGTTGTCACTGTGGGAAATCAGTATTCTGGACACATTAAGAAAATCACAATGACACTGTTTATGAGCAGAGGTCCTAAAATGCCTATATTGAAAATTTGGTGACAAAAGTCCATAAAATGACTGTGTTACGAGCGTGCGTTGGGCAGTTTCCATGCACGCTCATAACTTTGCAAATTTTTAATATTTTCACTCCAGATTTTCAACATTAGCATTTTTTCCACACCTCCTTATGAACAGTACAGCTGTCATTTTTCACATCCTGGCCAAAATGTGTTTTTGCACTTCCAGTGCAGAATATCACTTCAATGCCAGTGTAAAGGGTAACCTGTGGATCCTGCACCACGCTGTTAGGCCACGCGGCCGCCCTTGGCCAGGCAGTGGAGCGTCCTCACTATTTCTAGCCTACAGGCTCCCTACCTCCCTCGGTTACCATATAGCTGTACTGGACTTTGAATGCATTGTATTATGTATAAGACAAGGCCTCCCTGAGGTGGCTTACTATCAACTCATATCATGCATTGCTTTAGCTACCAATTGTATAGGTTTTAACCACTTAGGTAAATATGTCGATAGCTCTGCCCTGTTTTGGCTACCAAATATATAGGCATTAACCCATGCTCATTGTAGTTATACTCTGTATGGTTGCTCGCCCACATTTATTCTATGTATGTACTGTATGAATGTCTATGCTTTATTCTGGCATGGAGCCTTTGGAAATGAGTCTATGACTCAAAGGGTTGTAATTCCAATTTCCTAAATAAATAAATAAATAGCACGGTCGATGTGGGAAATCAGTGTTCAGGACACATTAGGAAAATCACAGTGACACTGTTCATGAGCAGAGGTCCTAAAATACCTATGTTGAAAATTTGGTGACGAAAGTCCATAAAATGACTGTGTTACGAGGGTGCGTTGTGCAGTTTCCATGCACCCTTGTAACTTTGCAAATTTGTAATATTTTCACTCCAAATTTTTAACATTGCCATTTTTTCATACCTCCTTATGAACAGTATAGCTGTCATTTTTCACATCCTGGCCAAAATGAGTTTTCGCACTTCCAGCACACAATAACTCAGTCGCTGTGGGAAGTCAGTGTTCAGGAAATATTAAAAAAATCACAGTGACACTATTCATGAGCAGGGGTGCTAAAATGCCTATGTTGAAAATTTAGTGACAAAAGTCTATAAAATGACTGTGTTACAAGCGTACGTTGCACACTTTCCATGCACCCTCATAATTTCATGCATTTGTAAAATTTTTACTCCAGATTTTCAACATTGCCATTTTTTCACACCTCCTTATGGACAGTACAGCTGTCATTTTTCATATCCTGCCCGAGATATGTGTTTACACATCTGGCACAGATTAGCACAGTCGCTGTGGGAAATCAATGTTCAGGACCGATTAAGAAAATCATAGTGACAGTGTTCATGAGCAGAGGTCACAAAATGCCTGTGTTGAA
Source organism: Neoceratodus forsteri (assembly GCA_016271365.2). Classification (NCBI taxonomy): domain Eukaryota; kingdom Metazoa; phylum Chordata; order Ceratodontiformes; family Ceratodontidae; genus Neoceratodus; species Neoceratodus forsteri. The sequence goes on from JADMNL010000022.1 coordinate 346,121,302, forward strand.
AATTTGGTGAAATAATTCCACTAAATGACTGTGTTACACTCATGCATTGCACAGTTTCCACGTATGCTAGGAACTGCAAGCATGTTTAAGATTTCCACTACAGATTTTCAACATTGCCATCCCTTCACATCTCCCCATGGATGGTACAGCTGTCATTCTTCACATCCTGCCTGTTCTGTGTTTTCATACATTTGGTGCAGAATGGCACGGTTGCTGTTGGAACTCAAAGTTCGGGACACATTAACAAAATCACACTGCCACTCTTCATGAGAAGAGGTCCCAAATGCTTTCATGAGGTGGGGTCACAAAAAGGCCATATTGAAAATTTGTAGTGCTAATGCCAACAAACGCCAGGGGTGTTAGGGTTTCTAACCATAATGTCCCATCCCTCCCTGTACAGACTGACAGGCATCAAGGGTGTGCCTTTAGATTGCCAACTGTAATGCTCATGCCATCCCACCCCACCCCACCCCAGCCAGTGACAGGCATCGAGGTGTGCCTTGGACTCTTCGGCCCCAGAGTTCACTCCATTCTTCTATACTGCACCCATTTCAGTGTATGTCCTTATGGAATGGGGTGACTGTAAAGCTGAGCACCCCAAGGCACACCTCAACACGTGTCGGTGTCTGCAGGATAGGGTGAGGTGACATGGCATGAACTCATGGGCGACAACCCAAACATATACCCCAATGCCTGTCCATCTCTGCAGGGTGGAGGTGGGGTTGGCATGATGTTCAATACTTCACTGCCATTCCTATTCTGCATCTGTCTAACTCCTGCATTTCCAATGTTAATACCAGCAAGCAAACATTCAGCATTGACAAATGCTTGTTAGTCTGTGGTGTATTTATATTGTCTTTAGTAACCAATTAACAAGTGCACCTTGTGAAAAAGGTATACGTGGCCCTAATGGTGTTATACTGTATAAATAGCATTTTACTACTACATCTAGTTTCCATTTTTTTGTGAGGATAGCTGCTAACCCTATAATACTATGTATAAAAACAGTATTATTTAGAGGTCATTTAGTAGCACTTTCCCACATTGACATAGTAGTCTGTTTATTCAGTATGTAAATGAAATGTTTTTGTACTTGTATATTTTTGCACTTTTGTGTAATACTGAGAACTGTCATTTTCATAACACAAATATTGGGGCACTGTCACTTTAATTTTATCAGCTGCTACTTTGCCATATTATCCCAGCCGAGTATTTAAGAGAAGGTTGCTTGCCATCAACCACACTCCCTGCTGAGGATTCATTTAGAGTCAAAGCGCTGGGGCTTTTTGGCAAAGGCCAGCTGTCTTGTTTAATTCTTTGCCACTGCTGGGTTTTAGTTTTTTTGGCTGCACTAGCATGGAATTTGTACTTTCAGTATATTGCATGCTGGTTTACCTGCATTTCGAATGCACTTAGTGTCCTCCAGTTAAATAAATCAATCTGGAACAGCATCTGGGACTCAGCGTGACTTTTTCCTCCTACTGAGTGCTTGAATCTTTTGGACCTGTTCCTGTTCTGTAGGGGTTCACCACCGCCTTTTTCCAGCACCAATCCAGCACGAGGAGTATTACTGCCACCCCCCCCACAACTTACTTTAGATATGCCTGCCCCTGAGAGTCTGAAAATGGAGCATATTAGTTATAATACTTTCCCTGAAACTTAGGGAAGAGAAATCACAAAAACATTATAGTTCATGATTAAGTTATTACAATACATCCTACAAAACAATACTTAAAGAGTAGCTGAACACTTTTGGAAAACATAATTAAAAACATAATTAAATTCTGTTTATTTTTCATATATTGTCTATATTTCTCTGTCCACTATTCTTTCTTGCTGAGACTGTTTGCATGTGCAGTAAACAAGGGTTCTGACCCATAGACTTCATCTGCTACTGCTACTTATTCGCAAGCTGACATCACAATCCTCTTCTTGTTGTGATATCATAACTATTTCCTTTGCAGCACATTGTGATGTCAAATAAGGACTGGGACATCAAGCAGTAAGCAACAGGACTGGATGAACTCTTAGATATAAGGACCCTATAGTCTGGTAAATATCCAAAATAGTAAAAAAAGGCAAATATTAATATAGAAAATATAAAAATCATAAGCTCCATTTTGTCTAAATATTCTCAAATCTTTCATAGAGACATCAGTTGCTCTTAAATTTATTTACTTTAAGTATGCCACTTCACTTATGGAGTGGAGCTGTTTCATATTCCGATGAAGTTTTTTTTTTCAGTTTGTTCTCATTGGTTTCTATATTTCTCAGAACAATGTAGCTCAAAACAACATAAAGAAATATTGCTATCTCCCTGGTACTGCATTACCTCCTCTTACGTTACCTCCTCTTACAATATAGGGATTATTAGATTATCCTTCAAAACTGGTTATCAGTTTGGCCTACTTCCAGGATGGTGCTGCTTGATTTTAACATTTTACAATGTTACATGATTTCAGTTGAGTTACTTCCCAGAATAGCACAGCACAGTATAAATTAAACTGATACTTATACATAATTGCTACAAACATCCTCCTTAAATATGAAGAACTAAGGTCAGGGGTATAGCCAGAAATTTCAGTTTTGTGCACAGTCACTGGCATTGTTGCCCAAACTCCTCACTGCTGCACCCCACACACGGTTGACTATGATGCATAATTATGCATGCCCCCTCCCATGGTTACATGATTATACATGAAACTGTAGTCATTTGGTTTGCAAATTGTGAAACTTTATTACCATTATCTACAACCAATTGTGTGCGGCACTAGCTTTATTCCAATGCTGCAGGTATTAAAAACAGTAAAATAAGCAGCGCATGAAACTAATATTATTGCATGTACAATGAACCATCCCCTCCTCAAAACTAATAAAAAAGCAGCACCAGATTTAATCAGAACACATCAGTATGTAAGCTTCTTGCAAGGCTTTTGACAGGGAAGGAAAAGGGAGCAGGCTACCAGCTCCGCTGAACCAAAAAGCAAGCGACAAATTAAAACTGCAGGTATTGTAGCTTCAGAAAATAGCTCTCCCTAACCCTAGACCACCACACTCACGTAATATGACACTTGCAAGTGGCACATTAAAAAAAAAAACAGGCCAACATAGAAGTGGGTAACTACTAACTCCTTCTCCCCCATGAGACACAGTCAAGTGGCAAATTGAAAACATAAATGCCATGCCAAAACCCAAGCAGGCTTAAACAATTTACTATACAAAATAATGGATGAGTAACCATTGGCATAAGGCTAAGTTTCCATCTCAGGGTTTGATGACTAAAAGGACCTCTTTAAAGGGACACTGTCAACCTTCTCAGGCCTCAGAATGTCCCTAGTTTAAAAGACCTGTTTCATGATTGTCCACATTCTGAAGACTCTGCTGATGCAGCAAATAGTTTGATTTGGATTTTTTTTTCTTTCAAAAAGTGAAAAAGAGACTGCCCACCACTCTGGTGCTACCACACAAAAACATGTTTGTTTACATTCCCTAATCAACTCCCACTGCACCTTTCCTGGACCTAGGGATATCCCTAACACAGTTAGCCACTCATGATACAGTGGGAGTAAGAAGATCAATGCATCATGAGTGGCTGCATTATTTGGGGGTGTTTCTAATGTTCTGGAAGCACGCAATTAGAGTAGCTCAACAATTTGAAACAAAACAAGGCTGGGTGTAATTATACATTAGCATTCATTTCAGTTCTGCTAAGCAAGGAGGCAGATAAAACAACCAGAAATGCCAATGAATTTTAGAGAAGGTAAGCAATTATAGAATGTGGGTTTTTAATTAAGCAATAAGGAATGACAGCGGGAGTGTTGTAGTGTGATAATGGCCCACCTAGGGTGGGTTGAAGCATGAGGCAAAGCCGAGTGCTTCTGCCACTTCAATGTCACAATAGCAATCACAAAATAGCGATCGCTATTATGGCTAGTGTATATCGCCGAAACGAAAATCAGTGATATACGCTCCCAGGTGACCTGACATCCGGAAAATGTAAATTTTTTCTGTGAGGCGGCTTTACCCCCACATCCCCCCCCCCCCGAATATAGATTCTCAACTCCAGGGGAGTGCATGTCGGGAAGGGGGCAAAATCCCTACAGCACAAAAAAATTAAGTATCACAGGCAGCAGCACAATTTCCACACACCCGGTCTCGAACCCTGTAAGTGCTTCACCAGAGTTAACCACCCACACCACCACACCACATGGATAGCTCGGTGGCAGCAGGCACACCAGTCCTCCAAAACCCCTTCCCTGTCCCTCCCCTTCCTCTCGCTATCCCCCTTCCTGTTGCCCTTTACTACCCTCACTTTCACGTAGGGTAGCTACCCTTGCAGGGTAGCCCAGAAGGAAAGTGCTGAATATCAGTTGCCATTTTGATGGTCGCTCATATTCAGTCACCATCCTCACTGGATACCACTTCCACCACCTGAGAAGGGATGTTATCCCACCATAATGCAACCCCTGGAGTGCCTTATTATGATTATGAAATGGTTTCTTTAAAGTAAAAAGGGTATTTTGCTTTTAAATAATTGAATACTTTTAAATTTTGGGGGGAAAAGCCTCAATAATTTAAAATAAAAATGTTAAAGGAAAAAAATAGTCCCTGTTGGACATTGAGTTACTGCTATTGTGCCAGTAGGTGGCATCAGTTCTGCATGGATCAAGTAAGGGCAAAGGGAGGACAGGTAGCAGCTTCAGACACTAGCGCAGGGTCAGGGCATAGGAGGTCGCATTCGCCAGCAGTCACTCGGACTGTGGTCCTGAGATACCATTGGATGTTATTGGCAGAGCAGGCTGCTGAGAAGAAAGTTCATGAGGCTGCAGTTGGATTAGGTGGAGGGGTGGTAACTAAGAACTATTAATATTGTCAGCCTGAGTGTCTGCTTTTTTTTAAGTCTAATAATACCATCAGTCTGTCTGCTTTTTTATATATATATATATATATATATACATCAACTGTGCAAGCAGAGTGAGCAGGCAATGATGGAATGGCACCATCAGCCTGTTTGCTTTTTTTTTTTGTTCATATCAACTGTGCGAGCTGAGCAGGTGAAGACGGAATGGCATCAGGAGCAGAGTGTGAGCTGGAGAACTGAATTTTGGCTGCATCATGTGGCTAAGGTAAATTAAAGCATCTTTTGTTTATTTGTTTGCTTTCATTAATTTTCAGGGACCACACGATGTGCCCCTGTGTAATTGGAGGCTAACCGGGAATGCTTCAGGTATCACCCTGTTATGTGTCGGCCTCTGGCCCTGTACTCTGCACCTTTGTGAATGGTGCAGAGTGTGGGCACACCCCTAGAAAAGTCCCTGATCCAGCTGTACATGTAGCTGCATAACCAGCCAAGGGAGCCACTGCAGAAAGGATGCATGTCCCTTCTGTGCATGTGTGCAGGGGTCTGTAGGACCCCCGGTACATGGCATTGTCACTTAGGATTGTCTATGGATCATTACTCTATGATGAGTAGACAATCTGCACAATGGTACATAGACCCCAATATACATAGACAGCCAAAGTCCAAGCCCTGCCTGGACTCATCGATGCACACTTTATGACCATCTGGGTTGGCCTTCACTGTCTGACAGACTTGTACAACACCCTGCTCTCTATGGGTTTAAATATTGAAATAACAAGCTCCTAAGCTACTTGTGCTCTCTCCTCACCCCTGCCACTCTGACAGCACACCATTTTTTTTTAATCGCAACCCTATTTCTCTGGGCTGCGGCAACTACCGGTGGGGGGGCATCCAGCCACTGGCCCTGCCTGCCAGGAGAGCACCAGGCTCACTCACATGATGGGGGATCCACTACGGCCATTGCCAGTCTTCTGGAGGGCCTCCTCATACCCTGCCCAGCCAGACCAACCCCGGACCTCCCCCCAGTGCAATTCCATGAGAGTCCTCGCGGTGAGGAAGTGCGCAGCCATCGAGCTGCATGGTCACATGCACAGCCATTTTTCCACCAAGTTTTAGCCCCACTGGGAGCACGGTTGTGCAATGACATCCGGGCACTATGTGCCGATGTCAGCCGTGCTCCCCCTCACAAGTCCACTGGCATGTAGTGCCCCCAGGCATCCCCAGGGGTCACTACAGCACAGTGGACTCCCCAACCCTCCCCATGATCAAGAGAGCAGTCTACAGATGCTCAGTCCTGATCCTTCCCTGCCGACCCACTGATGACCCAAGTCCATTCCCGAACCCAGGTCACTGGTGTGGTGTGAGGTGTGGTGTCCAGTGCCTCAGCCCTCAGTGCCACCGGGCTGGCAACAGTGCACCATTTTCATTCCCACTCTGGTAACAGATTCATTCTCCTTCAGCACAAACAGAGTTCCAGGCAACTCGCTTCTAGTTACAGCCTCCCTCGGGTATGGAACAACCTTTCTTTGGGTAAGAGTATAACCTCTGCTAAACTGCTTACCCAGAATGCAGTTGTGTCTTACAGTGTTTGTACCTGATTTAATTCATTTTTTGCTCCTTCCCAAACCCCCGGTTGGCCACTCCTTTGGGCCGCCAAGGCCCACCATCACCACATGCACCATCTCCATCCACCATCTCTTCATTGCCATGACTCAGGGTAACCCGAGGTAATGGCTTCATCCCCTTGGGGAAACCGGGGAGGAGAAACACCCACAGGTGTCTAATATGTATCCCGGGCACAGCAGAGTCAGCACAGACACTTCCGGGCTACTGTGGTGATGGGGACCAGTTGCCATTATTTTTGGTCGATCGAGGACAGATTTTCCATTTTAACCCTATCCACCCTCCCTCCATAATTGGCTAGCCACAGTTGTGTTCATGGTGTGGGGCATTCAGTGGCATGTGGAAGCCACACAACACCCAGAATGCCACCCCAAGCCACCTCCAGGGGCTGCCAAACAGTGGTACAAAGCCCACCCATCCCCCAGGAGAGACGCACCCAAAGGATGCTCTAAACTCCCTCTCCCACTGGACTCCACTCCTGATACCCGGGCTCAGGATGCGAACCCTGGTTGCCAATGTGCTGAGTGAGCACCTTCACTCAGCACCACGGAGCGGCATACCTGATTTTTGCTGGTAAACTGTTGTTGTATACCTGTCCACTAATTGCTGAACATATGTGATGAATTTGTAGTAGCCTTTTTTTTACTGTATTTATATTGTTTATTTTTTGTATTGCTGCATACTCATCCCTCCGTTCCCCTCCCCAGATCACTTCTGTAAACAAGATTGTAAATCTCTCTATGTCTACCTGGTGAAACACTTCAAATAAATAAATTCAGGGACATTCCACCACATGTTATTAGAAAGTCACTTGGTTAGTTACAGTTGAGAAATGCATTTTAAAGTGTCTGTTTATCCAGGGAATCAAATGTCTAAAGCTGGTTGAGTGTGTGGAGAACTTGAAGTTCCTCAATATTTTCTTTCAACCCAGTTTTCTGGAGACAAGGGACCAGAATGACAAATTAACTTCAAAGCCTATCTCAGACCCAATATATTTTAAATACAGAATCCACATGTTTTCAGTCTCATTAAACCCTGTAAGACAAAGAAACAAGAGGCAAAAATAGAAAAAAAAATGAGAGAAATTAAAAAAGAGAGAGAAAAGGCTAGCTCCTCACAATCACATTTCCAGCATTTACAAATCTCTATTTTATTAAAAAATACATTTAGGGAACAAGATGAAGAGCGCTTTGTTAAAAAAAAACTCTAGAAAATGACAAAGAAATGAAAGAAAAGACTAGCTATTCACAGTCAGAATTACAGTATTTATAGCTGTCTATTGTGTAAAAGTATTTGGGGGACAAGATCGCCACAAAACCTGTTGTTTTTTGCTCTGCTTTTCTATGTTCCCTAATCCCTATCCCTACTCTCAGATCTATGCTTCATTCACATACATGTTTGTTAAATAGCAAGAAACAAAGTCGAAATGGTGGGGTATGCTCAAATGGTACCTGTCATCCTGCCACCATTCTTCGGTCCAGGTCCTGGTGCCACTCATTGTTCTCATTGCTGCTCAATGATCCTGGTATTGATATTACTTTTTGGTCCATCTACCACCCCATGGTTCTACCACTGTTACTTGGTCATCATCCTTTCACCCATCCTTGATCCTCCTGGGTGTGACACTGCTTCTCGGTTCTGGACAGTCCTTCTTCTCCTTCTCAGTCATGCCTCCTTTTCTCTGCCCTGGTTGTGCTGCTGCCACTTTTAGGTCTCTCCCATCATGCTGCTATTCCAACTCTAGTTCCTGTCCATCAAAAACACTGCCACTGCTGTGAACCATTCTATGTTGCACTGACATTGTGAAAGCCCAGCCAGATGCCCTCAGCACAAGCAACAGCCAATCTGAGACCTTGTCCCTCAGGGCACTCAAAAGATGCCATCACTAGTGGGCCTTGTAATGATTACCCAGTTTTATGACTGCTCCCAAAAGCTACTGTTTAGCAATAAAAATTAAGGATTTTATTATTATGTACCTGGCTCTTGCATGATGGGGGGCTAGAGGCAATATTTCTCATGTTAGTTTTTCAGCTCCATTGCCCCCCCTCCCCCACACTAAACTTACTGGTCTATTTTTTGTTTTGTTTGTTACTGTCTCTAACAAATAATTTTGTTTAATTAAGATGCACCCTGATCTTGTGTGAAGCAACTTTTTCATACAGATTTTTCTGGCTCCATTGTTTGTGCCCCATCCCTTTCCTTTACACCATGCTTTCCTGCCTATTTTTTTTGTTTTGTTATATTTGTCACTGTATTCCTAAAAATTGCTTTTTTTTTCTTTGTCACTGTGTCTGTAAAAAATAAGATTTTGTAATGGTGATATCTGTGAGTGACAACACAAGTGCTCAGCATCAGTGAGGGAGTGAGCTACTGCCTGGCTAGTGGGAAAGAGAACAAGTGGAAACTTGGTCAAACAGGCTGACATGAAGGAGTTGTGAATCAGGTGCAAAAGTGTTGCTGTCAGTGCAGCTTGGTTGAGTATCCTGAGGGGAACTGAAGATGCCACCAGGTGTGTTTGTCTGGGGTGTCCTGAGAGAGACTGAAGATACTGCTGAATGTGGTAGTATTGAGTGTCTCAAGGAGGACTTAAGAGGCCATGAGACATGGCAGTGTTCAGTGTCTCAAAAGGAATTGAAGATACCACTGAATGCAGGATTGCTTGTGTGTCCTGTGGGGGGACTGAAGATGCAGCTGAGTACAGCATTGTTGCATGTCTTAAACAGGACTGAGGATGCCGCCAAGTGCCACAGCACTAAGTGTCCCAAGGGGGACTAACGATGCAACTGAGTAATGCTTTGTTGTGTGTCCCAAAAAGGAATGGAGATGCCACTGAGCAATACTTTTTTATATTTATAAAAAAAGCTGGACTGGGCAACCTGTTCAACCATGTCCCTGGTGCCATCAGCCAGCTTGCTTACCTCTTTCCATTCTTTACTCCTCATTCCTTGGTAGTGGCAGTACAGGTGATGGCACCTTGCATGGCTTCATGAGCCTAGTCCCTCATCCATTTTCCTCTTCGTTTTTGCCAATCCTAAGGACTACAGCAAACATTGATGGTGCATACGAATGGAGGTGCACATGCACTCCCAGAACTGTCAGCCGTGTTCCACCCACCCAGCATACTGCCAGCACCCCCCCACAAGCATCAGCCCTACCTCCGGGCCTCAACCTGGTGGCAGCCAAGAGCTGGGATGGCCTACTACCCCAGTCCAGGAGAGGAGAGCTGCCAGGCAGCCACTTAGTCCTCTCCCAGCCCTCCCCTGTCCGACCCCTGACATACACCCCCTATAGTTGAGAATCCAAAGTATGATGGGTGGAGGGAAGCCCCTGCATAGATTGTTCTCCATTTTTGTCAATGTTGTTGTCCTGGGGACTTCCGGTGACGTCAGCAACCTAATGGCAGTATAGCTCGGTGGCTCCGTCCCCTCCTCGAGTACAATCTAGCTACATCATCCCACAGAAAATATGTCTTTGCCAGCCAAGACCAAGAGAAACAAAGCTGGTAAACTCCCCTTGACACCGATGCAGAAACTACGAGAAATGATACAAGAGGAGATCAGGGGGAGGAGGTGCTGGAGGGCTTACAATGCTCAGAGATCCCTCCCGATGATTCACCCACAAACCTGAAAGAAATAATTATACAAACGGCTCGTACAGTTACTAAAATAGACCAGACCCTGGGGGATCTTAAAGTGGATCTGAGCAAAATAGATCACAAAACGGAACAACTCGAATTATGTATGAACCAGACATTTGAACAAATGGACCATCATGATAGGCTCATGTTATACCTCATGGCCAGAGACCAAGAACTCACATGCAAATTAGACGACCTAGAGGGCAGAAGCAGAAGGCACAATATAAGAATATACGGAATTCCTGAAGGTTCGGAAAACAAACACCAAAGCGTCATAACTTTTCTCCAAGCGACTCTTAAACAAATACTCCAATTGCCACAAGATCTGGACCTCACCACGGACCGTGCACACAGATCCCTGGTCCCACGGCCCAAAAACCCAGAGGTGAGACCTCGTGCTATCATGGCAAGGCTAACCGACTACCAAGCAAAGGAGGAGATATTGCGAAGTGCCTGGAAACAGGGTGTGCTCCTTTATGAGGGCCATAGAGTGAACATTGACAACGACCATACATCATACATACAAGAAGCTAGGAAAACTCTGTGGCCAGTAATGAAGCAACTAAAAGCCTGTAACATCAAAGCACAGGTTTTGTACCCAGCCCATCTCAAAGTAGTTACAGATAAGGGATTGAAGATTTTTCAGGACCTCCTTACCGCCTCTCCCTTCCTTGAGTCTCTGGGGATCAATGTTCCATCATTAATGAAAGAGAGATTGGAAAAGGACTTACTCGCCTCAGCTTGGCATGTTGCGCAGAAAGGGCCCCCCGCCGGGACTCAGTCCGAGGAGACCAGCAGACGACCCTCCGAGCAGATATTTCTACATTGATTAAGTGCCTTGGCGACCCTGCTAAATTAGATAAGAAGGCCTCGCATCTGCAAGAGGAAGGTGAGGGACCATCGCAGAGTGACGAGCTAGAACAAGACATCGAGACCTGAACACGGAATTTAAGATGGAAGAATGCTGACCCATATGCTGTCCCTAATGACCCAAGCTGATCCTCCTTTTGGAACTGTCTCCTCCAACCTAGTTTCTGGAGATCCTTAATACAACCACATGACCCCCTACGCACTTTGGGTCCCCCTGGGAACTCTCCTGGCACTTTAGAGATGCTCCCTGGTTTCCTGCGGCCTTTGAGCTTCCTGTGATCCTTCTTGTCTGGGGTGAGATGAGTGTTTTACTTTACGACCTATCCCTACAGGTTGGAAACCCCCGGGACGATCTGTGGATCACTCGAGCGCATCTAGACCAATGGGAAATCCCCTTACACCGGGAGACAAAAACTACTTAAAAGCATATTCGGGCTGCCAATGTGAGTTGTATTCTTTATCCTCAAGGCAATAATCCACTAGATGTGAACTTTTCCCTGGATTGAGGGTTTGGGGTTGGGGGGAATCTTCACGAACTGGGGAGGCATTCCAGAGCAGCTTACCGGGTCCTGGACTGATACTTAACCCAACTGATCTCTTCATCGGGCCTCTTCAGCAGCTCTCTGACTTAGCCAGGGCTGGGGCGGGGGTTATCAGTTCTTGGCTGTGGAGATCAGCGAGGAGGCTCTTTCTCAGGGCCTACCCAAAAATGGCATGGACCTAAGCCAAGACTAGAATCGAGAAACTTAAGGCACTGAACTCTCAACTCAAAATTCAAGTCTGAACTATTACAGGTTTAGCTGGGGGGGGGGGAGGTTTAGGGAATGAGAGTTTTTTTTTGTTTTTTTTTCAGCATTTTAATCTACCTTGGCTGGTCACTTAGGGGTTTTAACGGGTGTAAATACACGTTATATTGCTGATCCGTATGGATCCTGAAAAGAGGAGGGGGAGGTGCTGTAGCATGCAGGTTGTTGACTATAGGGCATCCCCTCTAGGGGCTCTTCCCCTGGGAAGGAGGGGTGGAGTGCCACCATTGTGGACCCCCCGCTACATATTGCTTTTGCGATTGCCCTATGGCTGGAGAGTTATTGCCAGCCCTCCCTTGGAAGAACAGTATTAGTTATTCTAAGGAAGGATGAGGGAGTGTTAGACAATGCACCCATCCAGCTTTCACTTAAGCTCAGGCCCTCACGAGAGGAAAGACCTGCGCAAATATTTCAAACCCACTGTTGGGATCAAATGGTTCTACTGTTAATTGGTTTTAACTTTTATTTGTTGGAGAAGTTAAATGGGTACATTTATAGTTGGTACAAGGTACGTTTATCAGGCTTGCTTGTTTCAGTCTTCCTCCACTCAATCACTTTTATCAAGTTAAATATAAATGAGTAATAACAATTTGAAAGTGCTCTCCTACAACATTAACGGATGCTCCAGTCCGGTTAAAAGAAAGCAAATTCAGAAGTACTTAGCCAGACAAAACTGTGAGGTGGTGTTCTTGCAGGAGACCCACCTGTCCCCATCTGAAACCTTAAAATTGAAGACAAAATCATACCTCCACCTGTTTTTTTCGTCTCTTGAGGTGGGACGTAAGAGAGGGGTGGCCATCATGCTTGTGGCCTCGCTCCCGTTTGAACATGAAGAAACAGTAACTGACCCAGGGGGCGAGATACGTCATGGTAAGGGGCAGAGTCCAAGACACCCCTGTAACTCTAGTTAATGTTTATGTCCCTCCAGGCTCCCCCACAGCACTTTATACAACGATCACTCGGATGGTGGCAGAAAGGTCTAGAGGCCTGCTGATTATGGGGGGGGGGGGCTGGAATTTGATCTGAGATAGAAACCTAGACACCACATCAAGGTTCATGCCACCGATCAGCACAAGGTAAGGGTGGTTAAGCATGCTTTGCATCAGGCTGGGCTAGTAGACATCTGGCGAGAGAGATACCCCAGAGCAAGGGACTACACCTGCTACTCGCCACGTCATAAGGTCTACTCTCGAATTGACACATTTTTCACCTTCAAAGATGGAGTGGAGGGTTTTCCCTTGATGTGGGTGGGCTCTGCCACCTTGTTGGACCATAGCCCCATCTTTTTGGAAGCGGCCATCTTCCTGCCCAAGAAAACAACTCACTGGAGACTTAATACCTCCTTGCTTAAGGACAAGGAGGTGGTAGCTATAATTAAACAACAGATTAAAGAAACGCTACAGGAGAACACTACCCCGGGGATGTCTCCACAAATTATCTGGGATACACTGAAAGCCATAGTCAGGGGACACTTTATACGAATAGCCACCCAGAAAAAAAGAGAACACCTCCAGAAGCAACAGAAGTTGTTGAGGGAGTTGGAGTCTAGACAAAAAGAGGGGTGGGATATGCAGAGAGATCGGGAGCTTAGGTCCCTAAGGGCTGAACATCAGAAGCTCCAAAGGGAGGAAGTAGAGAGGAACCTCTTTTTCCTTAAACAACAATATTATGAGGGAGGCCCCAGGGGTACCAGGTTACTGGCGGCTCACCTGAGACACTTCAGAGCTAGGGCTATAATTACTAGAATTAAATCCCCGATTACAGACCAAATGACTAATAAGGTGCAGCAGATTACAGAGGCTTTTGTCTCCTATTTTGCTAAGTTATAATCCCACAGGAGCCGTCATCCCTTCGGGTGACTAGGGAATATCTAGGGGCCCTCTCTCTCTCCCCAGACTCACAAGGGAAAAGGGTCAGTTACTGACCAAACCAATTATGCAGGCGGAAATATTAAATACTATAAAAGATATGAAAAGTGGGAAGTGCCCAGGGCCAGATGGCTTTGGAGCCGAATTCTATAAGACCTTCACAACTGAAATGGTCCCTATATTGGCAGATGTCTTCTCAGAGGTTTGGCAGGAGGTGAATCTGGTCCCCCCATCATGGCAATACGTCACAATTTCACTCATACCAAAACAAAATAAAGACCCTTCCCGATGCAAATCATACCGACCAATTTCGCTCCTGAATTCTGATTACAAGATCTTAACCTCAATTTTCGCTTCTCGACTGAGTTCATTTCTCCCAGAGCTTATTAACCCGGACCAATCGGGGTTTGTCCCGGGCCGACAGGCCGCAGATGGGGTTAGATCAGCGATCAATATAATTGATGTAATTCACCAGTCACGCCTCCCTGCCTGCCTTATGAGTTTAGATGCTGAAAAGGCTTTTGATAAAGTCTCTTGGCCTTTTCTATTCACGGTTTTGGAGCGGATGGGGTTCCCACAACTTTTTTACAGTATCAAGTCCCTTTATTCGGGTCCACAAGCATACATCAGAGTAAATGGGGGTGTTTCTGGTAGATTTGTATTGGGCAGGGGCACTCGACAGGGTTGACCCCTGTCCCCTTTGTTGTTTGCCCTCTACATAGAGCCTTGCAGAGGCAATTCGTGCTTCCCCGGAGGTACAGGGAACTGAGGTCGGGAGGCCAGCAAAGATTATCACTATATGCAGATGATGTTTTGCTTTGCATGTCACACTCAGAGACCAAAATTCGCAGATATGGTCAATCCTGTCAGAGTTTGTAAATACTGGTACGTTTAATAAAGCTAAAACTGAGGTTTGTGCTTTTATTACCCCCTCACACAGAATAACAGAGTTTCTGCCACTAAACTGGCAGGCGGGCAAAATGAAATACTTAGGAGCCTATCTAACTAAACATAATTCTCACCTCTTTAGGGCTGATTATGTCCCACTCTCTGCCCAGGTGCAAAGAGACCTGGACAGGTGATCCCTGCTAAACCTCCCTTTATACTCGAGAATCCACTCTATTACTATGAATATTTTACCTAGATATTTATACTTGTTCCAATGTCTTCCAACCTTTATTTCTAGAACTCACTTCCAGGAATGGCATAAAATGATCACGAAGTTCGTCTGGAACAATAAAAAATCTAGAGTGAATGCCCAAATCCTTCAGTTGTCTAGGGTAAAAGGGGGTAGATCCCTACCGGATCTTGAAGACTACTATCTGGCCATGCAAATTAAGAGGGCGCTACAATGGTCTGTCCCCACCTGTGTAGCCAATTGGAAGGAGATGGAAACACTGGAGGAGGAGGAGCGGGGTCCACTGTTGGGAGCTAGGGCTTTGCAGATAAGTATGGCCAGAACCAACCCCCCTCCCCAATGACCACCAGGGACACCTTAAGGGCTACCCTTAGGGTCTGGCAGAAATACAAGCTCAAAACCTCCCTATGGCTGCTGTATAGGCTGTCATGGGACAATGATTTCACTCCATCCCTCTTAGATCACACTTTTAGAGCCTGGGAGAAGAGAAGTCTAACTTATATCAGGCAATTCATGGTAGGGGGTGAAGTGGTGGATTTCAGAACCCTGACCGGTAACCATGGCCTACGTAACGCCGATCACTTCAGGTACCTACAGGTGAGGGACTATACCCTCCATTGTCAAAAAAGGGATCCTCTACGAGACAAGGCGACCCCCTTTATAGAGACCCTTTACACAATATTAACCTCTCAGAAAACATCAGGTCTCATCTCTATGCTTTATAAGGCCCTTTCGGGACTGAGAAAGGATCCATTAGATAGGATCAAAAGGAGATGGATGGAGGAAGGACAGGGAGGGCCACAGGAAATTAACTGGGAGTGAGTATTTAAACTGGCCTCCAAAACTACCTGTTCACCTTTTTGGCAGGAATTTAGCTGGAAAGTGAGGATACATTACTTTCTTTCCCCCTTGTCACTGAGTAAGAGGACCTCAGGCAGGGACTCAAATTGCTGGAGATTGTGTGGGGAAACACAGGCGAATTATTTACATGTTCTCTGGCTCTGCCCCCGGCTTGGGCCCTTTTAGAGGGAGGTGTCTCTGGCACTTGCAGAGTTGTTTTCCTTGGAAGTCCCCTTAGATTGGACAAACCTTATACTGGGGGTACCCCCAAAAAACTTGACTGGAGCTGACAGGTTGTATCTCTGGTCCCTCCTCTTGGCAGCGGCCCACAAATCTATCACTAGGTTGTGGTCAAAAAAAGACCTACCCAGTTTGGGTACTTGGATTGAGTTGGTCCAGGGGGTTGCAGAAATGGAAGAAATAACTTATAAGATAAATTATATGACACCAGTGTATGTTCGGAGATGGATGAGATGGGAGGTCTGGTGGGAGACAACTATGAGAGTGGGGTCCACCCGGCCTCCCTGAAGTTCTGTCCTCGCATGGCACCTGTTAAGTATAAGTAGGACATCCCCTGGAAGCGGTTTTAGAGGTGGGCGGCCGCTTAGGGGACGGACCGTTCTGTAGTAGGAAGAGCACAAAGTGATAAGTTTCATAAAGACCCTAAGGTTGCTGATTTGTGGCTAGATGTAGAATGGATGAGGGTCAGCTTGCTTTTATTATTGTCTATTTTCCTTTTTATGGATGGATTATACATATGTAAAAGGAACTGAGACTGCTTGACCGAATCATATTGATTGTACCCGATGGTTATCAATAAACTTAAATATGAAAAAAAAATGTTGTTGTCCTCTCTGGGAGTGAACATCATTGTTTTGCTTTTTCAGCAATGTAGCGATCGTCATTATGACATGGAACCTGTGAGGGGTAATGAAGATGCTGTTGAGCTCAGCCTTGTTCAGTCCCAAGGAGAACTGAAGATGCCACTGAGTGTAATGTTGCTGTTTGGTGAATAAAATACCCAGCTACAAAAGACTATACTTATTATTCCCCCAGACTTAAAATTTACTCCAGACTAGATACTTTCATCACATATAAAAAAGACATGTCTTCTCTTCCTTCCATGTAGATTGGCACATCCACCCTGTTGGACCACTAACCATTTTTCTTAGAAGTGGACTTCCACATCCCAAAGAGAAGGAAACACTGGAGGTTGAATGTCTCCCTTCCTCAGGATTCAAATACATTGACAGAAATAAAGGACAGCATTAAAGCTGTGGTCGAGAGCAATAGCAAACCTGATATTTCACCCCAAATATTATAAGGCACACTAAAATCAGTGGTCAGAGGGAAACATATCCATTGCTACATACAAAAAAAGAGAGAGACAGAGAGCGACAGAAGCAATTGTCAGCCCTAATGGAAAAACTACATGAATTAGACCTTAGGCAAATGTAGAAATGGACTAGACAGGTTGATACAGAAATGCAACAAATAAAAAACAAAATTCAGAATCTAAACAAAATTGAAATGGATAGGGCCTCATGATATTTGATATTATGAGGGTGGACTAAATTCCTAGCCTATTGCCTTAAACAGCAGGCTGCTAAAGATGCCATAACAGAAATACAACCTCCACAGACTGGGCAGGTGGTCCACAGAAGCGACCAAATCGCCAATGCCTTTGTTTCCTACTACCAAACCTTATATAGCCTGCAGTGGGACACTTCTCCCTCGGCCAAGCAGAGTTTTATGCAACAGACATTAAACCTCCCCATGCTGACTACTGAGCAGGGCCAATCCTTGACTGTACCAATTACGCAAACTGAAATACTAGATACAGTTAAGACTCTCAAGACTGGAAAGGGCCCAGGCCCAGATGGTTTCGGCGATGAGTTTTATAAAGTCTTCAAACAAGAAACTAGACTGCTCCTACTTGGCGTGTACAATGAGGTCTGGGGGAAAGGTGGGACTCTACCACCTTTGTGGCATTATGCCACTATAACCAGTTATGCTATACATAAAGATGGTAAAGACCCGATGCTGTGAAGCTCCTACTGCCTGATATCCCTCCTTAATACAGACTGTAAGATTCTTACCTCAATCACAGTGAAGATACTCAACTCCATACTTCCACAGATCATAGAACATAGAAACATAGAATCTGATGGCAGATAAGGACCTCTTGGCCCACCAAGTCTGCCCATTTCCCTACCTAACGGATAAGCTGCAGATCCTAGTTAACCAACAGCCTACTTCCTCCTACCCCCCACTAGAATTGCCTTATATCTGTCCCATGCATTCTTGAATTCCCCCACTGTTTTTGACTCTATGACCTCCTCAGGAAGGCTGTTCCATGCATCTACAACCCTCTCTGTGAAGAAATACTGTACCTCTTCACTTAACCTCTGAGCCGTCCCCCCTCTAACTTCAAATTGTGCCCTCTTGTTCTTGCACATCTCTTTTTCTGAAAGATGCTATCCTCTTGGACTTTGTTGATTCCCTTGAGGTATTTGAAAGTTTCTATCATGTTCCCCCTCTCCCTCCTTTCTTTGAGGCTATACATCTTAAGCTTCTTTAGTCTTTCTTCATATATCTTCTGGTGCAGACCCTGCACCATTTTGGTTGCTCTCCTCTGGACATCCTCCACCCTGTCTATGTCTTTGTGGAAGTGGGGTCTCCAGAGCTGTACACAGTACTCCAGATGTGGTCTTAACAACTGTCTGTACAGAGGGACAACAACTTCCATTTTCTACTCGTGGCGCCTCTCCCTATGCATCCCAATATCCCCCAGCCCTCCTTACTGCCTTCTTACATTGCTTGTCCACCTTTAGGTCATCTGATATGACTACCCCCAGGTCCCTTTCCATTTTTGTTGTTGTCAGTATCTCACCTCCCATTGTGTACTCTTCCCCTGAGTTTTTGTTTCCCAGGTGCATTAGTTTGCACTTCTTTGCATTGAATCTCAGCTGCCATATATTTGACCATTCCTCCAACCTCGCTAAGTCCCTTTTCATCCTTTCCACCCCACCTTGCATATCAAACTTATTGCAGATCTTTGTGTCATCTGCAAAGAGACATACTTTTCCTTCCAGTCCCTTTGCAATGTCACTTATAAAGACATTAAAAAGGACCAGCCCCAGTACTGAACCCTGTGGTACCCCACTAGTAACCCCCCTTTCTTCACTGTGGACTCCATTTACTATTCCCCTCTGTGTCCTGTTATCCAGCCAATGTTTTACCCAGGCTACCACCCTGGGACCCACTCCCAGGCTGGCTAATTTGTTTATTAATCGTTTGTGCTGGACTGTCTCAAATGCCTTGCTAAAGTCTAGGTAGGCCATGTCCACAGCCCCTCCCTGGTCTACTACTTTGGTCACCCAGTCAAAGAAATCAATTAGATTTGTCTGACATGACCTTCCTGCTGTGAATCCATGCTGCCTTGGGTCCTTTGCCCCACTGGCCTCTAGGTACTCAACAACTCTTTCCTTCAGAAGTGATTCCATCATTTTCCCTACTACTGAGGTCAAACTAACAGGTCTGTAGTTTCTTGCCTCTGTTTTGCTCCCACATTTGTGAAGGGGAATCACATCTGCCCTCCTCCAGTCCTCAGGTACCACACAATCCTCCCATGATTTATTAAAAAGGGTAGTCAGTGGTGTTACTACATGATCAATCACCTGGATCAGATGGACTTTGTCATGGGACATCAAGCCCCAAACAGTGTCCATTGAACAATAAATGTGATAGATACAATTCATTGTTCTAAAATACCCGCTTGTGTAATGAGTCTCGATGCACAGAAAGCTTTCAATAAAGTAATATGGAGCTTTCTCTTTCTCACCCTGGAGGCCTTTGGCTTTCTCCAAGCTTTCATAGATGCTATTCAGACTTTGTACACCTCACCCCAGGTCTATTTACGTGTAAACGGAGGTATCTCCAGCAGGTTCAGTCTGCATAGGGGAAACACAACGAGGCTGCCCCCTATCTCCTCTACTTTTGCCCTCTATATTGAGCCCTTAGCCAAAAGTATCAGAGATAACATTAATGTCAGGGGCATAGAAGTAGGCGCAACAATGCGAAAGATATCACTTTATGCAGACGACATCCTACTTTACTTGGCACTTCCGGAGACTTCCATACCAATAGTATGGTCACTTCTGGAAGCATTTGGTCAACATGCAGGATACTTCCTGAACAAAACAAAAACAGATGTCCTTCGATTTTACTATAGGCTATCATCTGCAATTACCGAATTGCTCCCCCAGAATTGAAACACCACTCAAATTAAATATCTGGGTGTTCAGATTCCTAAGAATCTCACTATATTGTCTGATGTCAATTTTGACCCCTTAACCAAGAAAATACAGCAAGATTTCAAAAGATGGTCCCTCCTAAACTTTCCAATGTACTCTTGTATACACTCAATTACTATGAACGTGTTACCTAGATACTTGTACCTTTTCCAGTGCATACCCATGATTATACAAAAAACTCATTTCTACAGATGAAATCTAATTACATTTGGAATGCAAGGCACCCCAGAATCAAATATAAAACTTTGCAAGTTGCTAGGATGTCTGGAGGTAGAGGCCTACCAGACTTAGAAGACTACTACCTAGCAGCACACCTTGAAGTAATACTTTTATGGTCCACCCCTGGATACATAGCCAACTGGAAGCTGATTGAACAGAGGGAGGGAGGAAGGTGACCCACCACTGGGGTCAAGGGTCCTGGATCTATCCTTCAGGTGGGAGAATGGCAATTTGTCCCTGATGGCTATGAGCTGCACCATAAGTGCAGGTTACAGGGCTTAGGAAAAGTTTGAACTGGGGAGTTATCTCTCTCTCTGTTTCTCTCTCTCTCTGCCTATTCCAATGGTTTGCGTGGAGTGGCTCCTTTTTGCCATCCTGGATCGATCACACCTTCTGAAGATGGGTGAGAATGGGCCTATGTTCCCCAACACAAATTATGAAGAGAGGTGTTGTCTTAGATTTTGAAACAGTCAAAAAGAACTTCAATTTATCTAATTCCAACTACTTTTGCTTTCTTCAACTACTCACCTACATAACCAATCATCTTAATGCAGGACAGGGCCTCCCCCAGGCACAGCTCTTACTCGGCACAATGTCAGCAATTTTAAATCAGGATATCACAAAAGGGCACATCTCTGCCCTATACAAAGCTCTCCAAACCTTACAGCCTGATAGCACCTAAACAATACGCCAAAAAATGGGTACAGAAAAATAATCTTGACTTAATGGAAAGGGACTGGAAGAGGATTTTTAAATCCGTAGCAAGAACTACCAGCTCACCCCTATGGCAGGTGTTTGCCTGGAAGGTCAGGTCTCGATATTTTATACACCTGTCATATAAAGTAAATGGAGCACACAGTTCTCACAAGCATGCTGGAGAAGATGTTCAGAAGTACGAGCTCATCACTCGCACATCTTCTGGACTTGTCCAGTGCTAGAAAACTACTGGCAATGGATCCTTGCTACTGTGCGTGACTTTTTTTCTATCAACACCCCTTTGGGCATTTTGCATCTGATCCTGGGGGTCTCATGCACAGATTGGCTCAATCTTTGGAATGTTCTTATAGCGTCCACACACAAAGCAATCACACAGAACTGGCTTAAAGAGGAATCCCACCAACCTTTCAGAATTGGTTGGACATAGTCCATGATATCCAAACAATGGAAGAGTTGATTTTTAAAGGTGATAGGAAACAGTTTTATACCTCTAGATGCCCTCTAGTTGTTCTTTTATTGGCTACCCAGTATTCTGATATGTTTTTGACCTTTTTTGTTAAATTAATAATCCAATTTTGTTGCCTTTGTAACTACTCTGAATCCCTCTGTCCTCATCAGTTGTTGCTCTCTATTTTCAGACTGCCTGAACATTCTATGACATCAAAAACACCCATTCCAGGCCATTCAGATGAACAGCATGGAATGGGAGTTTCTGATGTCATAGAATGTCTAAGAAATATGAAAATCTAGAGCAGTAGATGGTGAGGAGAGTGGAACTTAATGTAGGCCTGGAGGCACCCCAAAGCTAGATTATTTATTTATCAAAAAATCATCAAAGCCTATCAGAATACATAACTGGCATGGAAAGGAAGACTGAAGGGCAGTTAACTTTGTAAAAATCATTTCCCATCCCCTTTAAGGTAAACATAAGATTTCCCACATTTGTGTGGAGGTGGACACACTGGAATCTCCGTGGAAATACACTGACCACTGATTCCACTTAACTGTACTGCTAGGAAGGATTGATCTGGGAAAATGATCTTTGTTATTCTGTAGTCCATTGCACAAGCAAGACCTACGGTAGTCACTGTAGATTTGCTGTGCTGGTGAAAATTTCTCCTTTGTATCTCGCACCGATCTGGGATGCCATACAAACTCAAACTTACCTACTTACTCTTAATAATTGCACCATGTGATGAACTTTGAAGTACAGCAGTCACGTAAGTTATTGTATTTTCATTTAATGTTTGTAATCCTGATATACTCAAGCTTTCAAATAAACATGAATTTTAAAAATAGTGTAGTGTTGTTGAGTGTCCTGAGTGGGACTAAAGATGTCATGACCTCTTTAAGTGTTCCAAAGAGGACTGAAGATGCCACAGAGTGGCATTGTTGAGTGTCTCTAGAGGGACTGAAGATGCTGCCAAGAGCAACAATGTTGAGTGTCCTGAGGTGGACTGAAGATGTAGCCCGGCACAGTTTTGTTGAGTGTCCCAGTGATATTGAAGATGTCATCAAGTGTGGCATTGTTTAGTGTGCCAAAGGGGACAGAAGGTTGCAAAGATGATGCCGAGTGCAGCTTTGTTGTGCATCCCAAGGGGGACCCAAGGAGAGTCTACTGAGTCCGGCTTTATTGTTTAAGTTGCAGGCTAGTGATTTAACCTGGTTCCTCTAAACATTTGTAAAACAAGTTGCAAGATGGCATCACAAGTGAACCTTGTAATGGTTACCCATTTTGGAAATTAAGGGGCTAATTAATATATACTCGGCCCTTATGTGACAGGAGGAGCAGAAGCAGAAGCAATGTTTCAGCTCCATTGTTTCTAAACACACACACACACACACACACACACACATACACACACACACACCATGCTGTTGGACAGTTTTTCTTGTTGTTAATTGTTTAGTTTTGTTTGCCTTTTTTAATACCTCTTCTGCTACACAATAAAAAGTAGCTCTGCTGAAAGTGAAGAAAATATTGCAGTGGGACATAGAACATACAAAACCCACTCATTAATTCCTGGTCCCTCTGCTGCTCCTCAGTCTTACCATTATTACTTGGTCCTCATTCTGTTTCCACTTTTTTGTCCCTCCTGAGTCTGCCGCTGCTCCTCTGGGCCTGGTCCTGCTTCCACACCTCAGTTCCTCCTGAGCCTGCAACTGCTCCTCTGTTCTTCCTGAATCTGCCACTGCTCATTGGTCCTGGCCCTGCTTCCATGCCTCAGTCCCTCTTGAGTCTGCCGCTGTTCCTCAGTCCTGGTCCTGCTGCCACTTCTTGATCTGCCACTGCTACTTGGTCCTGGTCCTACTGCCACACCCTGGTCCCTGCTGAGTCTGCCACTGCTCCTCTGTCCCGGTCCTGCTGTGACACCTTGGTCCCTCCTGGTCTGCCTTTGCTCATTGTTCCTGGTCCTGCTGCTACTCCTCTTTCCCTCCTTAATCTGCCACTGCTACTTTGTCCTGGTTCTGCTTCTGCACCTTGATCCCTCCTTGGTCTGGCACTGCTCTTGGTCCAGGTCCTGCTTCTGCACCTTGATCCCTCCTTGGTCTGGCACTGCTCTTGGTCCTGGCCCTGCTTCTGCACCTTGATCCCTCCTTGGTCTGGCACTGCTCTTTGGTCCTGGTCCTGCTGCCGCCTCTCCTTGGTCCTTCCTGAATCCACCACTGCTTATTGGTCCTGGTCCTACTTTCATGTCTTGATCACTCATGGGTCTGCCACTGGTCCTTGGTTCTGCCTCCATTTCTCTGTCTTGGTCCTGCCACCACTTCCTGACTTCATTCAGAATAGGAATGGTCTGCTACACAGACTGAAGTGAGCCAAGAGGTGTTATGTAGCGGTAGAATGTCAAGAATCACTGGTGAACTATGCCAAGGATGTTGTGGAGCTGAAAGTGGTAGAGACGAGAGTCTCACTCTTCCTGGGGTACAGAGGATGTAAATCGACAGGGTGGTATGGCAGTTCTTTGACTATCTGGCTACATGATGAAATCTTCACCAAAACTGAGAGGCAGGAGGCACAACTCGCGAAAAGGACCAGTTTATTAAGCAACTGACCACAAAACTTGGAGCAGGAGAAAAGGGGTGATACGACATTCACTTTCATTTTATATTGCTACTATAACACTATAGAACCATTGCTATAACGATAATTACTGAGATTACTATCAAACTACTAAATGATCTACTACCAGACTCTAATGCTATAACAATAACACAATTTACAGTTTCAACCCAGAGTACTGTTAGGTTCGTTGGGCATCAAAATGGATTTTTCAGAGGGATGCGCAACAAGGAACCTCTGCATGTGTGCTTTCATTGGCCAGCTTGTAGAGCAGGTTAGGCAAAGACTTGGCCACTGGGTGTCGATTAAACCCAGTGATATGAATAAACACACTGGTATTCCCAAGGACTGATGCAAACTGAAAGCTTCCGGGCTGTCACCACTAACCCAGGAAAAGGCTTGAAAACTGAAGAACTGAACACAAGAACACCTCTGGGCCGTCACCACTGACCCAGGAAACTTGAAGAACTGAAGCTGAAGAGTTAACAAACTGAACAACTGTACCACCTCCAGTCTGTCACCACTGACCCAGGAAATTGAAGAACTGAGCTGAACACTCAACAAACTGAAGAACTGTAGCACCTCCTGGCTGTCACTGCTGACCCAGGAAAAGCTTGAAGACTAAAGACTGAAGATGTGATGACCTGAAGAACAGAAACACTTCTGCTGAAGAACCTCTGGAAGGCTGAAGACGTGCGACAAAAAACCCAACCCACTAGGTGATGACTCCCTATCTGTCAACCAGAGCAGCTCCCTGCACTATCTAGCTCACTGTTAGGGAGGGATTGGCCTGAAGATCTTGATGAACAAGCAAGTGACGGGAAGTTCCTTAGCTGTCTACACTATTTCTATGCTGACAACTGGCCCCAAATTATCCATATTCAGATGGCTGTCACAGTCTCTGGGTAGTCACTGTTAGTGACAGTCTTTGGTACAGCAATCATTAAATGAAATGATAGTCATTAGGCAGAGTTCATACACATGCAGGTAGTTTGATGGCATGCAGGGAAGTTTATTACATGCAGGGCAGTTTGTAACATGCAAGGCAATTTTCTGGATTAATCCAAAAAGTCATTTTGATAAACAGGGCAAATTCAAGCAAATAGGGTAATTTGGTGCATGCAGGGCAATTACACTATTACATTTCAGCTGCTGTCCCTTTAAATGCCGTCTCAAGTCAATACCCATTTTTCCCTTTTTAACAATTTACATACAGTTCAGCATGTTCACTTCAAAACTGTTCAGCAGAATCACTTTTGACAAAAGTAGTTGCACTAGGAGAGGTGATACACAAGGGGAAAACCCAACTAATGCTGGCTATACCTAGCTACACAGGGACGTTGAGGTACATCCTCCCTCCCATAGGCATTTGGATTCAAAGAGCTTGATAGGAGGATTACCCTATTAGCTGAGGGTAATCTGGCTAGCCTATATGCTGGGGATCCCACACTAACTGTCCCTCCCTAGCTTAGGGGGAAGTGGGTCAATTACTCAGGTTACTAGACCTTGGCTACGGCAGTGCCAATTATGTTGCTGGGGTGGCTAACTAGCTGGTCCATTCCCTTCATGTTGCTCCTAGCTGAAGTGGTATCCTAGTGCACTTCAATTTACAGAATTTCCCACTTTTCACATGCTAGCCCTGGCTTGGCTACTGGTGGCTACTTGTCTACTAGCCACCTTTATCACCCTGAGGCACTCTCACTTTACAACCTGGGCTCCCTATATAGCTTACCTGGGGATTTTCCTGAATAAATAATAAAAGAAGAAATTTTAGGGCTAACTGGCCTCAATTCACTAGCCCAACTGGCTAGTTTGGCTATATCATTAAATGGCGATTTACCTTCCCCTGCTTCTTGCTGGAGCCCTTTTCTATTCAATTCAGGGCCTGCTCTGCCTCCAGGAGCTTAAATTATATTCATTTAAATTAAATTTAATAAATCTGCGCCCCTGTGCTTCTGCTCCCCTCCTGGAGTGTATTTGACTAAATTTGAATAGATTTTAATAGGTCCGTCCTCGCCCTGTGCTCCCTTAGTGGAGCAATTTGCATACATTTTAGTATAAGCCACCCCTGCCCTATGCTCCAAGCAGGAACATGATTTAAATAATTTTAAATCATTTTGAACAGGTCTGCCCTCTCGCCCTATGCTCCTGGATGGAGAAATTTAAATAATTTTGAATAGATCTGCCCTCGGATGGCCCTTTCCCTAGCCCCAACCATGGCTGCAGCTGTCCTTTGCTGCACCACCTGGTGTGATAAGAAACTATTTTTTTTTCTTTTAAATATACAGTTCTGGGGGACAGCACCAGCCCAATGATGCTGCCGACTCACAGCCCTGACCCAGGGAGAGGTCACTGGAGAGAGGAGGCGAGGTGAAGAGTATGCTAGAAGGCTGGCTGCAGGCAGGCTTGGGGTCTTCTCTTGGACCTTGCTGTGCCCCAATGCTCTGCTGGCCCGACACTCTATCTCTCTAAATGTGGTCCTGCTTGCGGTTGCCGCCGCCGAGTGATTGGAACAACTTTACTTTTATAAAATAACAAATGGGGTTATACAGAGCCCACACCACAGCAGACTGACTGCTGCGTCTTGTGGGAGACCCACCAACACCGATGAATCACTGCAATACCACTGGACCACCGACAACTCATGGAGGGATGAGAGGAGGCCTGCAGGTATTGCCTTTTAACTTATGACCTCCCTGCATTCTCTCTCTCTCTCTCCCACAGGGCCATGATTTCTTTCTTCTAGCTTCTCTTCAGTATGCCTGAAAGCGCTCCCCCGACTGGCCAGTTAAACTCTGCAAATGCTTTTCTGGACTGGCCAGGACACAGCAAGAGACCCCAAGGCAGCAGGGGAGTCCCTTCTGTTCTTCCCAGCCATCATGTCACTTTACATGTAGGGCAGCCTCCTCTCTCTTTGCTATCCTGAGCTCAACTGCTACTTTCTTTTGAAACAGGCTCTGAGTTCCATTTAGAATTCTCCCCTTAAGCCACTCCAGAATGCAAAGGGGTAGACAGAACACTCACATGTTGGGAGTTTCATTTTTTTTTAATTAAAATGCTGTGCAGGTCTGAGCTTGGAAATGAAATTAAAACATATACAGCCCACTGCACCTGTTCCTTCATAGTCCAGGGACACAGACTGGGCACCTACTTTGGGGTATTACAAGACTGGCCCCAAAAAACTGGAAATAAAGGCTAAGAAGAAAAATTAATTTAAGCTCCTTATTTGGGGGGGGTAAAGTAGGGCTGGGTTATTGTTTGAGTGAATTCAGTCTTCCTAAAACCTGAGTGGTTTTAAAATTTCAAACTGAACCAAACCTCTGAATCTGATGTGTATATTTTAAAAGGTAAATCAGAAATTTGCAAGTTGTACGATAATTGATAGTTTGGGACAGTAAAAAAAAACATGAACCTTTCTGAATCTTTAACCTGAGCTGAAGATGGCTGATCTATCACTGATGCAGATTTGAACTGAAAGGTGTGTCTGACTAGATTTGTAATTACCACCCCTGTCTTAGGCCAAATCATTTCTACACCAATAGTGATGACTGAGTTCTCCAGTTAAAAATCTAAAAGAAAGCTGGCTGCTGTCCTAAAATCCATATCAAGTTTTCTCAAAGACATTTTAGGTGTAATATAGTAGACAGTAACCCAGATATTCAAACAATTAGCGGTGTGCTAATTGGATATAGTGCAGCAAGTTAGCATGGCCACTGCTATATTCAAAGAGTCACATAGCACATCATTAAGTGTTTAGCATGATTATGCAAAATACACCACTGTGCCTATGCAAATAAGGTGAACCTCTTGCATACAAAACACAGTGATGCATTAAAATGGCTTTGGAAGCACTAAAAGGCTGCTTGAGCAGTGCTATTTAATGCAACATTCAACCCCACTTTTAACAATGCACACAGTGGTACACAACCCCCCATACAGCTAAATTAACTTTCTAAACTGCATGCCTCACACATCCTGCATACTTAATTTTTTTGGAGGCCGGATTCCCCCTTCTGTCTCCTCTCTCGGAAGACTCAGCCCCTGCTCCAATCTGTCCTGCCATGCCCGGAGCTTGCCCCGGGCAAGGCGAGTGCGGATGGGCCCCCCCAATGGACAAT
Organism: Neoceratodus forsteri; assembly: GCA_016271365.2. Classification (NCBI taxonomy): domain Eukaryota; kingdom Metazoa; phylum Chordata; order Ceratodontiformes; family Ceratodontidae; genus Neoceratodus; species Neoceratodus forsteri. Next base: position 346,149,379 of record JADMNL010000022.1, read on the forward strand.
ACTAGGATAGCCCTGGCTTCCCCCCCCAGGGTGGGGCCATGGGAGCAGGACCCCCCCAGCACACAAGGCAGGGTGATGGGAGCAGAAGCGGAGCAGGGGTTTCATGCCTTGGAGAGACTGGATTTTCTGAATGCTGCAATGTTCCCCCTTCCCCCCGGAGGCAGGATGTGCAATGACATCAGTGGAGCAAGCTCCTATGTCTGTCCTGCCTCCCTTAACTCTGGGCACCGGAAGCCGTGGAACTCCCAGCCTCAGCCAGGAGTCGCTTATGTGTTGGACATGCACCCTCCTCCCCAAAGAGAAAGACAGCAGTCTGTTGGATGCTCAGTCCTTCTCCAACCGGCCGACCCTCTGACTTCCCGGGTCCTTTCCCAAACCTGGAATGTCAGCATCGCACACAAATGCCTTGCCGGCAGGCTGACTTTCTGCATACTTAACTGAACTTTTTCATCAATCGATCCTTTTGTTATGATACCATTTTGGTATCACACATACCCTGATGAAGCCCCTAAATGTGGGCTGAAGTGCTGAGCTAGTTGACTGTGTGGCAACACTGAAGTTTTGAGTCGCCTACCTCTTGCTTCTGAGCATCTCGTTTTGGACACGGAGTGCTGGTAAAACCTTGCTTTTTCCTGACATTTGCCCTCCTGTTCTTGAGCACCCCAGAATTTGCCTGAGTTGCACTCATTAACTTTCCATTTGTTCATTTGGTACCACTTTGATGCAGCTCACCATTTGCACATCTGATCTCTCACGTTTCAGTGACATGAGGCCTATATATAGGATAGTACATGGGGAACAGTTGACAACAGGGCGATTCTTTCACCCTGTTGGCACTATGATAATGGATTACCTCGAGAGTGCAGCCCGAGAGGTAATCCGCCGTCATAGTGCCAACGAGGTGAAAGATGCCCTGTTGTCAACTGTTCCCCATGCACTTTTCTTTATAGTGTATGGTGGAACATCGTTTTTTGGGGAAAAAAAATCACTACAGCATGTTTCTGCTTCAAAACATTTTACTGGGGTACTACAAGGAAAAAAGAACTTTACATTTTGAATGTTTTCACGCTTGACATTTTAACTGTTGAAGAACTTTACATTTTGAACGTTTTAACGCTAAACATTTAAACTGTTTAAAAACCCACATACAGCAGCACCCGGAACAGCAATTCACAATCTGCGGAGAAGAGCAGAGAAAAGTGGTCATTAGTGAGGATCACATTTCATCACTCAGGAAACTATGTAATTGCCGCATGTCATTTCTCATTTTTTTTTGCCATTTTTTTGTTTTCCTGATCGAGGATGAATCTATCCTGTTCCGACAGTGGCTTTAACAGTACCGCCGCTGACATTGCTGCTTTAGCTATGTGTACTGTCTATGGAGTGAGCCCTAACTGTCAAATTCTGCTCGAGGACACAGTGTGTGACGTGTACGGTGCAGCAGAAAAAAAATCGTTCTGCTGCACTGCGAATGTCACTAGTGCAGGCGAACAACATTTTGACAGCGATGGATTTTGGTGGAGAACGACGTTCCACCATACACTATATCCTGGTAGTCGCCTCTATTGTGTTAAACTGCTACCTCTGAACCACCCCCTTTTGTTAAAAAATCAGTGATCCACAGACTCTTCCATATATATTCTAAAGGGATGGTTACTTTCCTCTACACCTTATTAAAATGCCTTTGGGAAACAGGTGCGGGAGTGGGGTGCCACTGGATGGAGGCAGTGTAAAGCATAAGAAAACCAAATGCCCACTTGGGGCCCCAGTATTGAACGGATACAGTACATTAAAAAGTATAAGCACAGATCAGCTTTCATATACAAAAAGTCTCAATATAAAATCAAGATAGTTGTTGTCACTCTTACACCTTTTATTCATAGAATTGTTACCTCTTTGTGGATATAGATTGAGGAAGACTGGAGAAGACGGGGTGGTGGAAGTGTAAAGGGGGTACCACAATTATTTCTGCTTGGGGCATCATTAGGGCTAAAGCAGGTCCTGCCACTGGACACCAGAGAATCGCATTTGTTTGCCAGTGGAGATCAGAGGAGGGAGGGGAACCTAGGTTTTCGCTGTTTATTTAGTTTTAACGGCACCACTGCTGATTACAGACTGCAGTGTGAAGCTCACAGCCAGCGTGCATACCAAGGAGCAAAAGATTGTTCCTCTTTGCATGGGACCTTTCGAACATAGCAAGTAAGTGCAAGGGCACTACCTGGCTTGGGCACACCCTAACTTAGTTTGCTCCTTGTAAGCCCTAACTACAGAATAAGATGGGACCATGCAGTACTTCTCAATGGCAGTACGAGATTATGCTTTGTGCAGAGCACACTGTGTAGTGCTTTTGTTTGGGGTTTGCTCTAAGAGCGATATTCAAACATGTTTAGGGCATTCACAGTTTGCTTCAGACATGTTTGAATCCGCCAGCTTTAGGGCACTGCATGAACTTGCACTCAAGATAGGGACTTTGCAAGAAGCAAACTAAGAGTTTTGAATACAGGGTAAAAATCACCATAACAATCAATGAGTACAAGGACGTACAATATTCTAGTAGCTAGGTGTTACTAAACATAGGGGCAGCACTGGTAATCACAAATGATAATTAGACTGCAGATGGGGGCTACATGTCTATACTGTAGCTTATTAGAACAAGTTACAATCAAGCAAAAAAAGCAATCTTCATTTTAGTTAATTTTGGTGTGAGTTTTATAGTTAGTCAGATAAGACACCGAAAGCTTTCTAAGATCTCTGTTGCCTAATCAGAAATACTTTTACCTGAAGTAAAAAGGATTGAGTTAATGGCCTAAAAGAGGTATTGGCATTTACCCAGGCCTCCACTCCTCTATAGCTGACAGGCAGGAAACAAAATGAAATGCAAGATGTAGCCAGGTGGCTGGCTCAGTGGTGTGACTGGGATCAGGTTTCAGTCCTGGAATCCCACATAGGGGCTAGCTTAGAGCCAAGCACACCATGGAGGGGAGCAGTTTGGCTTAGGAGAAAGAGGGACCTGAGTGCCAGCATTCATATTCCACCACCACCACTGGAGCTGGCTACAAAGACAACTGCTTGTCCACCATCCTGGTCAGAAAAAAGCTGTAGTCATGGCAGCCATATCAGTAGAGTAGGGGGCCACTGGTGGAAATTGGTGGGGGGGGGGCAGCGAATGCAGTTCTGGGAGTAAAACTTAATAAAATGTTAAAATGCAACATATAATGAGGAAATATGACCCTAGACCCCTGTCAGGTATGTTTAATCCTAAGGTGGTGGGTTCCACAGTGAATTGTTTCCACTTGCAACACTGAGTACAACAGGATCTCAGCCGAAGTATAAACTCACCCACAGGGGCTCTCCAGAGCCCTGTCAGCTACTTATGTACAATCCTACATCAAAGCTGATGGGTTCCCACAGTACACTGCAGGAAAGGAGAAAAATATGAGGGATGCACAAAACCTTTATAAGGCCTACAGAGACTGAGTGAGGGGGGGAAAGAGGGTTACCACTGGACACCAGCGAATTGACTGCCTATTGGGTTTGAGGGAGCTATGCTTTTTTTGTTTATTTGGTTTTGACAACACCACTGCTGACCACAGGTTCAGGGTGGAGCTTACAGTTTTTATAAAAACCTTTGCAGTCTTTTCTTTTTTAACTTATATATTTAATGTGTATGTAACTAATACTACTGGACCATGTTAACCTGTTGACTGCTGCTGTGCTCCGTGGGACCCTTATGAAAATGAGATGCTGCATCTCATTGGGCTATCCTGTTTGGAGTAAGTTCAAATAAATAAATATAATAATAACAATAATGATAAAAATATGGAGTCAAGTGGTGCATATTGTCTCATTGAGAAAAACAGAGATCACAGCCCCCAGTTTCACAGCCTAAAATGAATTGGCCAAAGTATGAAAACTATGATAGAAACTTTCAAATACCTCAAGGGAATCAACAAAGTCCAAAAGGGTAGCGTCTTTCAGAAAAAGAGATGTGCAAAAACAAGAGGGCACAATTTGAAGATGGGGGGACGGCTAAGAGGTAATGTGAGGAAGTATTTCTTCACAGAGAGGGTTGTGGATACATGGAACAGCCTTCCTGAGGAGGTCGTAGAGTCAAAAACAGTGGGGAAATTCAAGAATGCATGGGACAGACATAAGGCAATTCTAGTGGTAGGTAGGAGGAAGTAGGCTGTTGGTTAACTAGGATCTGCAGCTTATCCGTTTGGTAGGGAAATGGGCAGACTAGGTGGGCCAAGCGGTCCTTATCTGCCGTCAAATTCTATGTTTCTATGTAAGCAGCACTGCAAGGGCTTTTGTCCACACCTGGTCTCCCCAGTCTATTCTGCAGCAATGTCTGTTCTCTGCTGTGTTAAGTGCCTTGTAAATGTCAGTGCAAATGGCAACTGCTAAGTGCCACTTCCCCAAGGCATTCAAAATATCACCACGAGATGCTGAACTTTTCTAGCTACCGTGATTGTTTTATGTTTCAATATAAAGACCGACAGTCTGAGATTGAAACTTGAATACTTGTAAAGAATAAAAGGCATTAAAGGAGAAAATGGCATAGCGAGGGAAGAATCAGTGATTATACACTTTAATAAAACCATGGCATTTATATATTATGACAAAACGTGTTCCATACTGTGAGTCTAAATTAAAAGGTTCACATAAACACCCACATGCACTGCATGCTTATATACAGTATGTACTGCATACAGTATAAATTAAGATTGCTACTTTATCTGTTCTACCTTCAGCTGAAAATGTAAATCAAAAGCTATTTCAATGTAATGCATTGTTTTTCCTGTTCAGCAAATTCTAAATGCCGGTCAGCAGACATGTTCCACAACTCTGGTTCTTCACACAGAGCCTACAGAATCAGTCATAACAGACGTCCTGGACCTGTTTCTTGTCCTTGGGTCATAAGGCTAGAGGCTGGGAGATGGGGTGGGCATTAGAACGGAAAATCCAGATGAGCACTGCACCACCAGTTTGGTGTCTCAGTAGAATCATAAAATGTGACAGAAAATAAGGGTGCTGGGCCCACCCAGTCTGCCTAAATGTGTTGTTTTTATTGTTTGTATTAGTATTATTATACCTTCTACCCTACCTCTGTGATTCCCTTGTGACTATCCCAAGATTTTTAAATCCATTTACAGTTTTCACCCCCACTACCTCTTCTGGAAGGTTATTCCAGTTATCTATCACCCTTTCTGTGAAAAAGTGCTTCCTCACATCCCTCCTGAATTTACCCCCCCTCCAGCTTCACATTATGCTACCTTGTTTTAGAACAAGTTTTCCTCTGAAAAATACTCTCCTTCTGCACCTTCTTAACCCTGGTCAGATATTTAAAGGTTTCTATCATATCCCCTCTCTCTCTCTCTCTCTCTCTCCTCTCATCCAGGGCACACATATTTAACTCGTTAAGTCTTTGTTCATAGGGCTTTGGATGCCAGCCTTGCACACCATTTTGGTAGCCCTCCTCCGGACTGCCTCGGATCTGTCTATGTCTTTTCTGAGATGAGTGGAGAGGTTGTGGTATAACAGATGGACCAGACACAGAACTTTAGGTTTAACACGCAATTTTTTTGTGATGTTTATTTAAAACACAGGGGAGAACCTTAAGCAATGGCATATATTTTTTAATACATTAGTTTGCAGCAACAGACTATGCATGTCCTTTTTTGCACTTAGCACCTACTGACCCACTGATTTGTTTTTGCTGTGAAAATTATCTATCCCTTATGTTGGTCTTGTGTGTTTGGGTAATGGGGAGCTTAAAAAAAGAACAATTTTAAAACAAGCTAAAGACAAAGAATCTCAGTACAGAAGCACTGAAGCAAGGGTTACTCCAAAGGGCATTGGCAATAAGGTCAAGTTTTAAAGAAACACAACATCACACATACCCCCATAATGCAATGGGATTTATATGCAAATTGCCATTACATTTTAGGTTTGTTCAGCTTAAAGCAGGAATGCATGGTGCCAAAGGGCCTCTCAAGCAATTTGAAATTTACATGCATTTTAAATAACACAATTAACTTAATCTTTATAATACAGTCTCCTAGTAACTTTTCACCTGTATTAAAAACACCTAGTGCCATAGTATTTTTAACATTTACAGATTTTATACACATAAGGCATATACATTAAGGTATTTTATGACATAGTGCTATTACATACTAAATCTAACAACAAGGAACACAGCCTGTTGTTTTACATTAGCTTGGAGGTCACCACAATAACTTTTTGTACTAGGACCTGAATGGGAAATAGAAAATTAAAGAGGACACTATAGCATAGTCAAGAAAGTGGAGGGGGTGCCTATAGGTGGCCAGCCTTATGGACTAGAAATTATAAAGGATAGATTAGGCTAAGCAATAGAATAACTGTTGCAACAGATTTGAGAAAAGGTCAGTCTTTAAGAGTGATAGTTTTTTTTTTGTTACATATCCCCCACCTTAAGAGGGAAGCAATTATTTTAGACTGCTTACCACTTTTTTGTCCCAGGAGGGGATGGAGCTTAAACCCATCCATCTTCAGAAGCTTTGTAACAGGGTCCCTATTAATAATAAACATTTTATTATAAATATAGTGGATATTATTATTTTTTACCCTGAGGCATTAACACATTTTTTAATAGAGACTAATGGTACCTTTTTTGCACTATCTTCTTTTAGGGAAAGTCTGTTACATTTTATCAACATTAATTTTTGCACCATATTTAGACATGAAATTAGCAATTACATGTTTTGTCCCTGCCCTGTGGGACACAGTAAATTGATAGGGCTGAAGAGCTATGTACCACTGCATTATACAGGGATTTTTTTTTTATTTGGTGCAACCAGCAAAGAGGGTTATGATTAGTTACAACTTTAAATTTAGTCCCCCACAAGTAATATTTTAGAGACTCAATAGCTCACTTTAAAGTGAAGCGTTTGTTTATGGTAGCATATTTTTTCTCCCTCTCATGTAACGTTTTGCTGATATACATGTATGGATGTTTTTTCCCATCCATTTTGGAGATATTACTGCCCCAATACCATTTTTGATGCATTGGTTTGAACCTTAAACACTTGGTTGAAGTCAGGACTTTTTAATGCAGGAGCTTCACATAGAATGGCCTTGATATTTTTAAAAGCCTTATTACAAATAGTGGTCCACTGAACCTTATTTGGGCACCTTTTCTTAGTGAGATTAATTAAAGGACTGGCAATGGCTGAGAAATTGGAAATACATTTCCGGTAATAACCAGCCAGGCCTAGGAAAGATCTCATGTGCTTTTCTGTGGAAGGTATTGGGATGTTCATGACTGCTGTAGCCTTTTCTACCTCGGGCTTTACTTGTCTGTTGCCTAAAATGAACCTTGGGTATTTTGTCTTGGTCTTTGCTAGGGCACACTTAGCAGGGTTAATGGTCACTTTTGCCTTTTTTATTGCTTGCAGTACCTGGGACAAGTGTCTAACATGGGTTTCCCAGTCAGGACTGAATATGACATCATTGTTTAAATAGGTCACACAGTAGTCAGTGTGTTGTCTTAATAAGTGGTCCATAAAACATTGTAAAGTGGCTGGGGCCCCATGTAGTCCGAATGGCATTGTGATAAACTGGTATAAACCAATTGGGGTGCTAAATGCGGTTTTATTTTGTGAATTAGATGACAAAGAGATTTGCCAATATCCCTTAGTAAGGTTAAGGGTGGAGATATACTGTGCATTGCCTAGCCTGTTAATGCTGTCATTTATTTGGGGCATTGGATAGCCATAGAATAGTGACGCATTGTTAAGCTTTTTAAAATTTAGGCATAGACGTATTTTGCCCTCTTTCTTGTTTACTATGACCATGGGTGAAGACTATGCACTCTTTGAGGGCACAATAATGCCTAACTGCTCCATTTTTTTTGACTTTTTGAATTACTTTATCCCTCACCTTTATGGGCAATTTGTAGGGCTTTTGGTGTATGGGCTTATCTTGCGTGGCAGTTATGGTGTACATAATTTTTTGGTCCCTCTCCAGGATGTTTGTGAATATGGGCTTAAATATTTGTAATAACCCCTGCAATTTTTTTGTTGCTGAGGCTCCAATTTGGGGCTTATTTGGATCTCCCCCAACTGTCCTGAAAGCTCTAGCCTTTTATAGGCAACCTTTAGTTTTAACTTCCTTACTTTAGGATGGATATGAAGGGAGGGGTTAGGCTTTTGACACCATTTTTTAAGGAGGTTTACATGGTACATTTTCGGGGGGTATTTTTTCTGGCATGGTAAGCTTATCATTTACTGCTTTTGTTTGTCTTAAAATGGTGAAGGGGCCCTGCCATTTTATGAGTAGTTTGTTTTCAGTGGAGGGAAGGAGTAACAACACTTTGTCCCTTGGTTGAAATGTTTTAGTCTTTAAACCCAGGTCATATTTTTTTTTTTTTTTTGTAAGTCTTGCTTTTGTTTTACGCTGTGGTGTGCCAAGTTGATATACCTTACCAGGCGTTTGTGTAACTGAGTCATGTACTTTACGGCATTAAGATGTCCCACCTTTTCTTTTAGCATATTTTTAACCCCATTTAGTGGCCCCCTCAGCTTCCTCCCATACAATAATGAAAAAGGAGAGAAACCAGTGGATGCTTGAGGGATTTCTCTGTAAGTGAAAAGTAAATAGGGGAGGTACCTATCCCAATTTTTACCCTCTTTTTTTACATACTTTCTCCACATTTTTTTAATGCCTGATTAAACCTTTTTACGAGGCCATCAGTCTTTGGGTGGTTTAGGGAAATACACACTGCTACCACACCCACACATCCAACAGATGGTACAATTATTTTAGCAGGTGTACATTAAAATTACTCCCCTGACTAGTAAGTATTTCCTGGGGGATTCCCATGTGGCTAAACACTTTTGCTAGCTTTTTTGCTATTTTTGGGGCAGTGACAATTCTCATAGGGATAGCTTTTGGGTAGTGGGTAGTGTAATTACATATGACCAGTATAAATTTGTTACCCCTGGAGCTTTTTTTTAAGGGGGCCCACTACATCTGTGACTATCCTGTCAAAAGGGTTAGTCACAATGGGGATGAGTTGCAGTGGTACTCTATTCTTTTTTTTTTCGCCTGAGCTGCCTTCTGACATGCAACACATGCTTTGCAATGCTTAACTATGATTTTGTGGCTATAAGGCCAATAAAATATTGGCAATATACTATTCAGGGTGCTAACTTTGCCTGCATGTCCTGCTAAAGGGATGTCATGCACCAGATACATGATTTGGGAGCAGAATTTTTCTGGAACCATTAGTTGGTCTATTACCGTTCCAGTTCTGGGGTTAGTGTATTTTTGTACAATATTTTTTGTTTACAACAAACTGAGGGGTACCTTTTTTTTCTCCATTCTCCACCTGTGAAAAAAAATGGTTAAGTGAAGGGTCTGCCTTTTGCTCATGCTGCATTTTACTTTTAAAAGTGTGTCCAAAGTCTGGCTGTACATCAGCATGTGTATTAATTTAGTTCTTCTTTTGCTTTCTCTTCTCCACCTCAGTTTTATGGTCCTTGCCAGGACCCTTACAAACATTATTATTAAATGGGAACACAGATGGCAAATGTCCCTGCTTTACTTGAGCTCTGGTGGTTACGGCAACTACAGCAGAGTCCTGGGTGGTATGACAATGTATAAATGAAGCAAAGCTTGGGTGGTCATGCCCGAGAACAACTGGCTTGGGTAGGTGAGGTACCAAGCCTACTTCTACCTTGTGTGTCTTTTTTTGAACAGTTATTTGTATGGTGGCTGTAGAATAGCAATGGGTATCACCGTGCACATAGATGACTGCTGTATTTGGCCCTTTATTATTTTTAGTCACCAGATCTGCTCACGCAAGAGTCTGGCAGCTTTTTGAATTAATTAGTCCTATCATCTGCTGTGATTTAATCTGCACAGTAGCCATAAAGTGACCCCAGTTCACTAAGGCTACGTGAGGTGTCTCTTTTTTTTTATATTAGGACAGTTTTTAACATAATGTCCCTTTTTTGGCACCCATGACATACAATCTCTGCTACTGGAATTTGCCCCCCCCCCCACTCTCCAGTCTTGTTTCACTGGGGCTGGATTTGACAGTTCATAAATAAAAGGGTTCCGTACTGGATTGCTGGTGTTTGCAGCTGCTGATGTCCCTTGGAACCCTTTGGGTCTGGATGGTCGGGCTGCCAGGATGTCTTCCGCCCACATGATAGTTTTATCAGCGGAATCAGGCTTACGCTCCCAAACCCAAAATTGTACACCCTGAGGTAAAAGTTTAATAAACTGTTTAATAATTACTGCTTCCAGAAGTTGGTCTTTGCTCTTGTTATCTGGCTGCAACCATTTGTAGCAGAGCCCCTTGAGACGGGCATAAGTCTCTTGGGGGGTATCCAGTGACTTCATTTTAAGAAACCTTTATGTCATAGTGCCTGAGGATCTCCTGCTTTACATGGCCATAGTCCTTTGCCTCTCAGGAGTCCATGTGGTTATAAACCAACTGGGCACTGCCTGTCAGGTGCAGTGCCAGTCAAACAACCTACTGTTCCCTTGGCCATGAGCATGTTTGAGTGATCCTTTCAAATGTTGTGAGGTAGGCTTTAATGTCATCACTGTCTGAAAGTTTAGACAGTTCAATGTCTTTTGGGCTACTGGCTCTTTTTGTTTGCCCTGCATTGATGGCATGCAAGACCCTCATGGTATCCACCCATTTGGCATGTTGACTTCTCTGCTTAATATCTTTATCTCTCTGTTCAATGTCTCTATCTCTCCTCTCAGTGTCTCTATCTCTTTCCATCTGCACCTCTTTTATGCAGAGCTATTTTAACAACTCCTCTACACCCTCAAGTGGAGCATCTTCAAGAGGAGGCAGTTCCCTCGATTCTTCCTTGTCCTCTTGCATCTCTTTATCATCTTTAGGTTTGGTCTTCCTCTGAGCTCCCAGGTCCAGTCCAGACAGTAGCTTCTCTCCCAGTCTGTCAGCCATGGTTCTGGTCAGAACTCCAAAGACTTTCTTCTCTGGGTTCTCCTCTGGCAACTCCTGGTGCATTGGTCCACCTGGGATATCTGGGTGATATCTACTGGAAAATGTCCCCCTAGCCCAGTCCAGACATTTCCAGCAAGTTATCCCACTTCAAACACCAAGTCTGTGGAGTGGTTGTGGGATAACAGATGAACTAGACACAGAACTTCAGGCTAAACACACAGTATCTGTGTGATGTTTATTTAAAACACAGGGAATAACCTTAAGCAATGGCATATCATTTCTTCAGTACATCAGTTTGCAGCAACAGACAATGCATGTTCTTCCTCTGCACTTAGTCAGCACCTACTGACCTTCTGATCTATCTCTGCTGTGGAAATGAACTATTACCCATGTTGATCTTGTGTGTTTGGGTGATGGGGAGCGCAAAAAAAGAAGAACTCCAAAAACAAGCTAAAGACAAAGATCCTCAATGCAGAAGCACTGAAGCAAGGGTTACTCCAAAGGGCATTGGCAATAAAGCCAAGTTTCAAAGAAACACAACATCACATATACCCCCACAATGCAAAGGAATCTATATGCAAATCATCATGAAATTTTAGGCTTGTTCAGCTTAAAGCAGGAAAGCATGGTGTCAAAGGGCATCTCAAACAATCTTCCCATTGGGAAAGTTATCACCTCATAGTAGCTGGACTGGGAGGAACAGAGACTCTCTGCCTGTCGGGGAGGAGTTTAGGTCAGTGGAGGTGTCCGAGGTCACTGGGGTGATGTTAGAGTTGAAGCACACATATTGTGAACTGCACCCAGCCTCGACCTGTTTCTTAATGGGATGCACCGAGGCTGTTGGCCCAGAGTTCGCTAGGATTGCCAGGTGTTCAAAGGTGGAGGGGGTGTTCCCAGTCACTTTGAAAGAAGTGTTGATAAGACCTCTCCTTAAGAAACCTTCCCTCAACCCAGACGTCCTAGCAAATTACCGTCCGATCTCCAACCTGCTATTTTTGAGCAAGGTTGTTGAGAAACTTGTGGCACAACAGCTCGAGGATTGTCTCATGTACTTTGACATCTATGAGCCATTTCAGTCAGGTTTTTGGACTAGACACAGCACAGAAACAACACTAGTTAGGGTGCATAATGACCTGTTCAGGGCTAGAGATAGAGGAGACAAGTCAATTCTTGTGCTTCTCAGTCTCTCTTCAGCATTTGACACTGTGGACCACGTCGTGCTTCTTGATCGGCTCTGTGAGTTTTGTGGACTCACCAGTGTTGTCATCAGATGGTTTGAGTCCAAACTATCTGATAGGGTGCAGCATGTAGTGATGGGGAATTTCTCCTCCTCCCTAATGCCCCTGTCATGTGGAGTACCACAGGGCTCGATCTTGTCACCAATATTGTTCTCGGTGTACATGCTGCCCCTGGGTGATATCATTCGACAGTACAGTGTGGAGTTTCACTGCTATGCAGATGACACCCAGCTGTACCTGTCATTTGCACCCCGAACATTCAATGCTGTCCATATGCTTAACATCTGTCTGGCTAAAATCAGTGACTGGATGGTTTCCAGCTGGCTGTGACTAAACCCAGATAAGACAGAGGTACTGGTGATTGAACCTGGTTGAAGGCATGATGGGTTGCCACCTGGAACTAGCACAGGTCTTTTCCTGGGGCCCGCTCCATTGGTGGCTTCTCCGAGGGTGCGTAGTCTTGGCATGCTTTTGGACAGTAGGCTGACCTTCAAAGATCAGGTATCATCTATTGTTAAAAGTGTTTTTTACTACTTGTGGAACATTGCCAGGATTAAGCCCCTCATTCCACTTGAGGACCTGCAGACTCTGGTACATGCCTTTGTTACACCTAGGCTCAACAACTGCAACTCTCTATAGTTCAGAATCATGGGAGGGTCCCTCCACAGACTGCAACTGGTGCAGAATGCGGTGGCCCCATTGCTGACGGGGCTGGCTAGGTCCAGGCATGTAACCCTGGTCCTGTGTGCTCTGCACTGGCTGGTTGTCAGGTGGAGGGACCTTTTTGAAGGTGGGCTTACTCATTTATAAGGCCCTGTATGGACTGGGTCCTGGCTACTTGTTGGAGCTCCTGACACCTGCGATCTCTGCTCGCTCCCTCCGCTCCACTTGGAAGGGCCTACTGGACGTTATCTGGGTTCAGCTCAAGACATCGGGCAACCATGCTTTAAGTGTTGCTGTGCCGACTCTGTGGAACTCACTTCATCTGCAATCTGGGACTCCCCCTTATTCGGGGTTGTCAAGCTAAGGCTGAAGGCCCACCTCTTTAGCTTGGCTTTTATGGACTAATTATTCTAACCAAACCATTTGGATTATCAGAAATTTATTTTAAAGCTGTAATTCTGAACTTTATTTATTCTGGAATTTTAGTGTGTTTTTTTTTTTTATCTTTTGATATGTATTGTTAGGCATCCAGAGCCTCAGGGAATGGGCGCTCCATAAATAAAAAATTTTTTGCCTTGCTGCTTTCCTGCTTGGTCTTTGTCAATATCACTCTGCTCATCTTGTACTTTGCTTCCAGGTTCCTATGGCCTAGATGCATTATTTTGCACTATTTTGCATTTAAACCTAGTTGCTACACCATTGACCCCTCTTCCAGTCCATTTAGATCACTGCACATTCTAACCACCCCTCTCCCCAGGTGTGTCCACTCTGTTACAGATTGTGGTGTCATCTGCAAAGAGGCAGACCTTCCCTTCCTGTTCTTCCACTATGTTGCATAAAAATATTTTGAAGAGGACCGGTCCCAACACTGATCCCTGAGGAACCTCACTGGTCACCCTACCTTTTTTTTTTTTTTTGACCAGGAGAGATGCACTAAGCTGAAAGCTTGTTTACAGGTGTGACCTGGAAGCACAAGGAAGTTAAGTGACTTGCTCAGGGTCACACAGTATGCAAGTGCGGGCTGTGGGATTCAAACCCAGGTCTGCAGGTTTGCAGCTCAGAGCCTTAAGCCACTGCACTATACTGCCTCCTTCCTCTCTTCTTTTGAGCACACGCAATTTACCACTACCCTCTGTGTTCTATCCACCAACCAGCTTCTTATCTAGGTTACCACCAAATTATCTACCACCAAGCTGCCCAACTTTCTCACTAGTGTCATATGAAGAAAGGTTTCAAATGCCTTGCTGAAATACAAGTAAGCCATGTCTACCGCACCGCCCTGATCTAGCTCCTTAGTGACCTAGCCAAAGAAGTCTATCAGATTCATTTGGTATGACCTCCCCTTTGTGAAACCATGCTGTCTTGGGTCCTGCAATCCACTGGATACAAGATATTCCACAATCCTTTCCTTCAATAGCGTTTCCATCAACTTACAGATCACCAATGTCAGTCTGACTGCCCTATTAATACTCACCTCTTCGTTGCTACCACATTTGTGAAGTGGGACTACATTTGCACTTCTCCAGTCCTCTAGGACAACACCAGTCTCCAGTGATCTGTTAAAAGGTCTGTCAGAGGTGCAGCCAGTACCTCCCTAAGTTCCCTCAGTATTCTTGGATACAACCCATCTGGCCCCATAGCCTTGTCTAGCTTCAGGTTATCAAGTGCTTTCTGGGCTCTCCACACAGAAAATGGATTACTGTCTAATCCTCTCACCTCTAAGCTTTTGGTGCCTCTTTGTGGTCCCTCCCAAACTTATTCTACTGTGAAAACTGAGCAGAAGTATTTGTTCAAGATGTTTGCCTTTTCTTGATCATCCTCCATGCAGTCCACCCTCCTTCTTTAACTCTACAGTCCCTTGTATTGTTTCCCTTTTTTTCACTGACATACTTAAAACATTTTTTATCCCCTTTTGATACTCCCAGAGCTATTCTTTCCTCAGTTTGTACTTTTGTTTTCCTTACTGCTTTGCTTGCCTCTCTCTCTGCTTTCCATGGTACACTTCCCTATCCTCATTTCTCTGGGTCACTGTGTACCTTCTGAATGCTACTCTTTTAGCCTTTATCTTTTCTGCTACCGCTTTTGAGAACCATTGCAGTCTCTTCTTTCTTTTGCTCTTGTTTACTTACTTAACACAGAGGTTTGTTGCCTTCACTATACCCTCTTTTAGTCTGGATCACTTATCTTCCACTCTCCCAGGTCAACACCCTCTGGCAGTTCATTCACAAGACATGCACACATCTTAGTAAAATCATCCCTTCTGAAGTCCAGGACCCTTACCTTTGTATGGTTGGATTCTGCAGTTGTTCTAATGTTGAACCACACTGTACGATGATCACTGGCCCACAGAAGGCTTCCCACCCAGACTTCTACAACACTGTCCCTGTTAGTAAGCAGTATATCTAGTACTGACCCATCATGAGTGGGTTCCCTGACTAGGTGTTTAAGGAAAGCATCCTGCAGGAAACCCAGGATATCCCTGCTTCTAGCTGATACTGCAGCAGGGAGGCTCCAATCCATATCCAGCAGATTGAAGTCCCCTACCAGTACCACCTCACCCTTTTCTGCCATTTTCAATTTCTTCTAACATTACCCTACCAAAGCCCCCCCCACCAGCCCCTGTCTCAAAGGCCTATAGATCACACCTGTCTGAATACTGGCTCTTTTTTTGCAACTCAAGGGTACCCCACAGTATCTCAGTCCCTCCCTGGGTTCCTTGTATTTCTGTTGCTTTTATGCTATCCTTCATATAAAGCAACACCCCCCCCCCTTTCCTTCTTACCCTGTCCCTTCTGAATAATGTGACTGGCATGACCAATTCCCGATCATTATTCTCAGTGCATTATTCTCAGTAATGGCCACAATATCCGGGTCAGCCTCCACCATGACGGCCTCTGGGTCTTGGGATCTTATTTCCCAGACTCCTAGCATTAGCACACATGGCCTTCCAGGTTTTGTTTGCTCCTTGTTTGCCAATTTCACTTTGTTCCTTTTGACCCCCCTTACTCCCTTTTTTCCATCTGTCTGCTCAGTCTCCCCCACATCCCTTTCTACCCCCCTACTTATTTGATTTACCTTCTCCAATGTGGGACTATCATTCCCCAGAATTTCTATACTCTCTGTCTCTGCTTTTTTTGGGGGGGGCAGTGTCTGCTTCCTCTTTCTCTTCTACTCCCCCCAGCTTGTTTAACTTTCCATCAAAAAATGTTTAAACCTTCCATTGAGGACTGTGATCCCCCTTACAGATAGATGCAGACCATCTCCTCTGTAAAGGCTGTTATTCTACCAGGGGGACTTCCAGTCCCCAGTGTAGCCAAACCCCTCCTCTCTGCACCAGTTCTTCAATCATGAGTTAAAGCCTTGGTGCGGAGCTCCCTCTCCTTCTCCCTATCGTAGATAGGCAGTATCTCTGAAAAGCTACAGAGTATGCTACATATTTAGGACTTATTCCTTGCTCCCTAATCTCCCCCTGCACTATTGTTACTTTGTCCCTAGCCAGGTCATTTGTCCCCAGGAGGACAATGACATCCAGCTCCCCTTCCCCTCCTACTTACATAGAAACATAGAAACTGATGGCAGATAAGGACCACTAGGCCCATCCAGTCTGCCCATTTTCCCTACCTACTGTAAAAGCCGCAAACCCCTACTTGATCTCTGGCTTTACCTTCTCATTCCTATCACCAGGGTTCACCTATGCCTGTCCCATGCATTTTAGGTTTCCCCCCATGTGTTTGCCCCCACCACCTTCTCTGGAAGTCTATTCCATGCATCCACCAGCCTTTCTGTGAAGAAATACTTCCTCATGTTACCCCTTAGTCTACCTCCTTCCAACCTCATGTCTTGCCCCCTCTTTCCTGAACATCTCCTTTTTGGAAATATGCTTCCCTCTGGTACCCTATTTATGCCCTTTAGATATTTCTAGATTTCTATCATATCTCTCCTGTCTCTCCTCTCCTCCAGGGTATACATATTGAGGTCTCCCAGTCTCTCCTCATATGACTTTTGGTGCATGCCCTGCACCATCTTTGTTGCCCTTCTTTTAACTGCCTCCACCTTGCCTATGTCCTTATGGAGATGCAGCCTCCAGAACTGGGCACAGTACTCCAAATGAGGCCTCACCAATGATCTGGACAGTGGCATCACCACCTCTTTTCTTCTGCTGGTGCTACCTCTCCCTATGCACCCCAGCACCCCACTGGCTCTCCTCACAGCCTTGGCACATTGTTTGACTGCCTTTAGGTCATCAGATATGATTACCCCCAAATCTCTTTCCTGCTTAGTGACTGTCAGTATCTCTTTCCCCCATCATGTAATCCTCCCCTGGGTTCTTGCACCCCAAATAAATGATTTTGTACTTTTTCACATTGAATCTCAGCTGCCACACTCTAGACCATTCCTCCAGTTTACCTAGGTCCCTCCTCATTTTTTTGACCCCTCCCAGAGTACCCACCCTGTTGCAGATCTTAGTGTCATCTGCAAAGAGGCATACCTTCCCTTCCAGGCCCTCTGCAATGTACCTTATGAGACATTAAACAGGACTGGTCCCAGAATTGATCCCTTCACCCTCCTTTCATCAGATTGAGCTCCATTTACCACCACCCTCTGTCTTCTATCACTCAACCAGTTCCTAATCCAGTTTACCACCCTATGACCCACTCCCAGGCTGACCAGCTTGTTCACAAGTCTTCTATGTGGAACAGTATTGAAGGCCTTGCTGAAATCCAGGTAGGCCACATCCATCACTCCCCCGATCCACATCCCTTGCCTCCCAGTCAAAGAAATCAGTTAGATATGTTTGACGTAACATTCCCACTGTAAATCCATGTTGTCTCGGATCCTGTGCTCCACTGGATTCAAGGTGTTCCACAGTCCTTTCTTTAAATAGTGATTCCATAATTTTCCCCACTATTGAGGTAAGGCTGACTGGTCTATAATTTCCGGCATCCCCCTACTCCCACTTTTGTGAAGAGGGACTACATCTGTCCTTCTCCAGTTCTTTGAAACCACTCCCATATTGAGTGACCCATTGAACAGGGCTACCAGTGATACCGTCAGCACCTCCCATAGTTCCCTTAATATTGTAGGATGTATCCCATCCAGTCCCATTGCTTTGTCCACTTTCAGTTTTGTGAGTTCTTTTAGGACTCTCTCTTCCAAAAATGGACTGGTGTCCACCTCCTTCCCTCCCATATCTGCTCATGTTGCCTAACTGTGGTCCCTCATCTTCTCCTTCTTCTGTGAATGCAGAATAAAAACATTTTTTCAGTATTGATGCTTTTTCCAGGTCCCCTTCCACATACTCCCCTTCTTCCCCTTTAAGCCTTACAATCCTACCCCTGGTTTTTCTCTTTTCACTAATGTACCTATAAAATGTCTTGTCCCTTTTTTACCACCTGTGCTATTTTTTTCTCCGTTTGTGACTTTGGGCGCCTAGCTGCTTTCCCTGCCTCCCTCTGTTTATCCAGGTACACTATCCTGTCCTCCTCCTTTTGTGTTTCCTTGTACTTCCTGAAAGCCATATTTTTCACCCTTACTTTCCCGGCCACTTCCTTTGAGAATCATATTGTTTTTCTCTTTCTCTTGCCCTTGTTTTCTTGCCTAATGCAAAGATTTGTCCCCTCCACTATGGCTCCATTCAGATGGGCCCCCTGCTCCTCAGCTCCCCCCATTCATCCCTCCCTGCCAGAATATTCTTGAGACATATCCCCTCTTAGTAAATGGAGCAGCTGGCTGAGAGGAAGAACACAAAGGTAAATAGAGCAGTATCTGCTGAGAGGAAGGTAACTAGCCATGTACCACAGGGGTCCGTGCTGGGGCCCCTACTCTTCAATGTTTTCATATCCGACATTATGAACAGATCAGAGGGAAAGGTGTGTATGAATGACACCAAGATATGCAACAGCGTGGACTCTCCTGAAGGAGTAAGGAGTATGAATTCAGGCCTAAGGAAACTGGAGGAGTGGTCAGAGGCTTGGCAGTTGAAATTCAATGCCAAAAAGTACAAAGTCATGCATGTAGGCAGAGGCAATCCCAGGAGCGTGAGCTGGGGGGGCTCATAATCTCAGAAGACTTGAAGATGGGGAAACAGTGGGAAAAGGCAGCGCTATAGGCCAGTGGCATGCTGGGTTGCAGTGGGAGGGGAATCATGAGTCACAGGAGAGAGGTAGTGTTGCCACTGTACAGGTCCCTGGTACGCCCCCACATGCAGTACTGCATACAGTACTGGAGGCCGCACCTCAAAAGGGACATCGGCAGAATGGAAATGGGCTATCTCATCACAAGACATTGTAACTAACAATATATATGAACCATTATCAGCACTTACACAGGATAACGAGGGTATCATGGAACAGATAGATGAAGAAGGGGAATGGATTGTTATAGGAGATTCTATCATTAGGAAGTGTGATGCACATATTTTTAATCCAGATAAGGAGAGGAGGAGGATGGTTCTATGTTATCCCGGGGCTACTACTCAAGATATACAGAAAACAATTTACCATGTTGTAAAAAAATTAGAAAACAGACAAATTGTCACTATACCTGCAGGAATAAATGATGTAGGGTCATAGCAAGAGAAGGACATCTGCATTGAGGTAATAATTATTGCTGAAAAGGTTAGGGCACTAGGTGCAGAAGTGGTTATTTCCAGCCTTTTACCAGTTCCAAAAGCATCTATGCACAAAAATCACACAATTGAAAGAATCAACACCAGACTTGCAAATTGGTGTAAAAATAAGGGGTTTCAATTTTTGAATACTTGGGAATTTTTTTTAGGGTCGCATCAATTGTACAGTACAGATGGGTTAGACTTAAACATTAAAGGAGCAGTACTGTTAGAGAACCTTATTAAAGAATGTGTGGAACAAATTCATTTAAACTAATTACAAAAGAGGGACACATAAATACAATTGACAAATTAAATAGCAAGTCTAAATTATTTAGCAGTAAGCACAAACTTAATTATTTGTTATGTAATGCTAGGAATTTAAATAAGAAAGTGAATGAATTACATGGCTAATTATTTATTTATTTATTTATTTACGAGTTTTACCAGGAAAACATACTGAGCAACATGCTCGATTCCAGATGCGACCTGGGGGCCGAGACCCACATACATAAAATGGAAATACATTAGACAGTACAGAAAAAGCAAAGCTTGTACATTGGCAATTTAGAAGAATTTGGGAGAAAAAAAATAGCATGGCATGCCTTGTCTGAGTGGGGGGACAGCTTTTGTTATGGTGTAGTGCACCAAATTTTGGGAGCAGCCGCTTGTGTATAGAGGTGATGTGAACTGAGAAATCTAGATATTGATCTAGCCAGATGCCCAGATATCTGAAGCTCATACAGTTTTCCAGGGGAGTTCCGTCCAAGGTTGTGAAAGGGGGGCTGGGGGCTTGGCAGGAGAGTCTTTGTGGGGAGCCAAACATTAGTGATACTTTTTTTTAGAGTTAAGAAATAATTGGTTTGACCTGAACCAGTTTTGGATGGCATCAAAATCTTCCTGGAGGAGGGTTGCTATGCTATGTGTAGTGGGACCAGAGGCGTATAGGACAGTGTCATCTGCATACATCTGAATGGAGGAGTGGGAGTATGCTGCTGGGAGGTCATTCAGAAAGATGGAGAAAAGGAGGGGACCCAGGACTGAGCCTTGGGGGACGCCTGCAGGGACAGGTAGTGGGTGGGAGGTGTGAGAGGCTATTTTGACTACTTGTTTCCTGTCTACTAGGTAGTCATGGAACCATTCAATGGCCGGTGTAGAGAGCCCTGTGTTGGTGAGTTTGGTGAGGAGTAGGGAGTGGGAGACAGTGTCAAAAGCCTTGGCTAGGTCAATGAAGATGGCAGAGTTGATATATCCTTTGTCCATACTCGTGAGGATGTCACCTGTGACTCGAAGCAGGGAGGTGATGGTCGAGTGGGATTTACGGAAGCCCGATTGGAAAGGTGAAAAAAAGGAGGAGGCGTCTAGGTACGGAGTGAGTTGGGATAGGACCAGGCATTCCTGTATTTTGGCCAGGATAGGAAGTAGGGAGATGGGTCAGTAATTTCCTGGGGAGGAGAAGTCTCTTTCTTTTGGCAGAGGTATAATGGTGGCCAGCTTCCAGGCTATAGGTAGCATTCCCTGAGAAAAGGATAGATTGAAAAGGTCAGTTAGAGGTGCGGCTATTGCTGGGGCAGAGAGGTAAAGCATCTTTGCATCCATGGACATAGGGCATTTGCCTTTGTTTGGGTTTAATGCCCGAAGGGAGTGAAAGACATCTGCTTGGGATACTGGGTGGAAGGAGAACAGTATGGTTGTGGTTGTGGACATGTAGATGTTGCCTTGGTAACAGAAACCTGTGGGGGGAACACATGGAACAAAGATATTAATGGCTACCAGTCATTTAGATGAGATAGAAAACATAAACTGGGAGGAGGTATTGTAATTTATGTTTCACAGGTACTAAAAGTGACTAGCATCTCATCATTAATAAAAAGACATGACTCAGAAGCTGAAGCAATTTGGTTGAAAAGCCATAATACATATACTGGTGAATTTATTTTAGGTTTGTGTTATAGGCCCCCTGATACTAGCTCAAATGATAATGAGGAAATAACTGAGGAAATCAGAAAAGCTACAAAAACAGGGTACCTTCTATTAACTAGTGATTTTAATTATCCAGATATTAATTGGACTACTAATACAGAATTTATTAAACAAAGTAAGCTCTTTTTGGATGTCTATACTGAAAATAACTTAATTCAATATGTAAAATCACCTACCAGACTGGGTAACATACTAGATTTAGTTTTAAGTTCAGTAAATGTGACCGTAGATCAGTGCTTAACCTCAGCTTCACTTAATAATAGTGATCATGAATGTGTCACCTTTTGTATGAGACATGAAGTTAATCATCAAACAGGATGTAGAGAAAACTATCTTTATCATACGGCCTACATTGAAAGTATAAACAATAAAATTAATGGAATTAACTGGGAATTTGAGTTACAGGATAAAAAGGTATATGAATGCTGGTTATACCTAAAATAAATTATACACACTGTTATGAGGAAACATGTGAAATAAATAAAAAAAATACTAAAAAAGGAAAGAGCCCAAAATGATTAAATAGAAATATTCTGAAACTTGTTAAAAGAAAAAATAAGGCTTATTCAAATTATAAACAAAACAACAATACGATTAACTGGGAGTCCTTTATTCAACTACGAAAAGGATGCATGAACAAGATAATTGGAGCCAAAAGAAAATATGAGAAAATCCTGGCCCTTACTGCTAGAAAAACAAACAGCAAATAATTTTATAGTTCTATTAACTCTTTAAAAAGAAATAACTTGGGGCTGACCGCAATTAAAAATAATGATGAGTTAATAACTGATCCAAAAAAATGGTGGATTCATTTAATGAATATTTTTGCTCAATCTATAATACATCATCAAAAATAAATAAAAATAACATTAAGTTAATTAAGGGAACACATGAGGTCAGTATTCATGACATTATAAGCCAGATTGATAGTTTAAAGACACATAGTGCTCCTGGGGTTGATGATATTACTCTGCAAATGTTACAAATTATGAAGTATAGTATTTCAGTCCCCTTTAATAGTTTGTTTGAAAAGTCTCTAAATACAGGAGAAATTCCTCTGGACTGGAAGATGGCTAAAGTGACCCCCCATTTACAAGAAAGGTTGTAAGATGGAGACTGGAAATTACAGGCCTATCAGCTTGACTTCTATACTATGTAAAATATTAGAACACATCATTAAAGATAAAATTCTTGGTCAGCTAAGCAACAGTTCAGTTTTTGATACTGGGCAACATGGTTTTGAGTGTAGCAGATCTTGTACCAGTAATTTGGTATGTTTTTATGAGCAAGTCAGTAAGTATCTAGACTTGGGAATACCTGTAGATGTTATATTACTGGACTTTAAAAGAGCCTTTGATTATGTCCCTCATTGGGCTATTAATATAAAATGAAATGACCTTGGAATAGACAAATATTTTATTGCTGGGATAGATGAGCGGCTCTCACACCATACCCAAGGAGTTACAATCAGGGGTCACCTCTCCACTCCCAGAGAGGTGGCTAGTGGCATGCCCCAGGGATCCATTTTGGGTCCAATAATTTTCCATTATTTGTAGCAGACTTGGGCAGTAGAGTGGGGCATTGTATGACTAAGTATGCTGATGATGCTAAGCTGTGTGGTCCTTGCAAAACCTCCAAACAAATTGACAGAATACAGAATGACCTAGATAGCATATTAAATGGGCAGAGAATTGGGGTATGTCATTAAACAATGAAAAATGTAGTGTTCTACATATTGGGAGAAACAATCTGAACACACAATATTATATAGAAAATTAGTTACTTTAATCGAAGGTGGTTGAGCGAGACCTGGGCATTATGGTGGATAATTTAAATTAAGCATTAAAGAACATTATGTAAAAGCAAACAAAACTATCCGGGCAATAAAAAATAATATAAAGAGTAGGAGTAGGGAGGTGTTGATGTCTCCGTATATGTCCTATGTCAGGCCACTACTAAACTATGCAAGTCAGCTCTGGAGTCCATATAAGAGAGGTGATATAGATAAGCTTGAAAAAATCCAACGTAGATATACTAAATCTATTAAAAAATTTTCAGATCTCTCCTAAGCTTCAAGGCTCAAGAGTTTAAATCTTCATAGTCTGGAAACTAGATATAAAAGGGGTGTCATGCTCTTCTATTATAAAATATTAAAAATAATATAATATTAATATTACAAAAAATTATTGTAAATAAGTATTTACAAATGAAGAGGGGGCGGTACATAAAACAAACAGTAGTAACACTCTGGATACAGAAGTTTATACCAGCCCATTTACAGAAGAAAGGGTTCTGAAAGAACTCTTAAAACTGAAGGTGGACAAAGCAATGGGGCCTGATGGGATTCATCCCAGAATTCTAAAAGAGCTAAGGGTAGAACTAGTGACACCACTGACTACCCTTTTTAACACATCATGGGAGGATGGGGTGGTACCCAAGGACTGGAGGAGGGCAGATGTGATTCCCCTTCACAAAAGTGGGAGCAAGGCAAAAGCAGGAAACTACAGACCTGTTAGTTTAACCTCACTGATAGGGAAAATGATGGAATCACTTCTGAAGGAAAGAATTGTCGAGTATCTAGAGGCCAGAGGGGCACAGGACCCTAGACAGCATGGATTCACAGCGGGAAGGTCATGCCAGACAAATCTGTTAGATTTCTTTGACTGGGTGACCAAAGTAGTAGATCAGGGAGGGCTGTGGACATGGCCTACCTAGACTTTAGCAAGGCATTTGACACAGTCCCACACAAAGGATTAATATACAAGTTAGCCAGCCTGTGAGTGGGTCCCAAGATGGTAGCCTGGGTAAAAAATTGGCTGGAGAATAGGACACAGAGGTAATAGTAAATGGAGTCCACCAGAAGAAAGGAGGGTTACTAGTGGGGCACCGAGGGTTCAGTATTAGGACAGGTCCCTCGCCAATGTCTTTATGTTTACATTGCGGAAGGACTGGCAAGGAAAAGGATGTCTTTGCAGATGACACTAAGATCTGCAACAGAGTTGATGCACAGGGTGGGGTGGAAAGGATGAGAAGGGACTTGGCAAGGTTAGAGGAATGGTCAAATGTATGGCAGCTTAGATTCAATGCTAAGAAGTGCAGGTAATGCACCTGGGAAACAAAACCCAGGGAAGAGTACACAATGGGGATGAGATACTAACAACAACAAAATGGAAAGGGACCTGGGTAGTCATATCAGATGACCTAAAGGTGGGCAAGCAATGTGAGAGGGCACAAGGAGGGTTGGGGATACTGGGATGCATAGGAGAGGCATCACCAGTAGAAAACAGGAAGTTATTATCCCTCTGTACAGACAGCTGGTGAGACCCCATCTGAGTACTTGTGCAGTTCTGGAGACCCAGTCTCCGCAAAGACATAGACAGGATGGAAGCTGTCCAGAGGAGGGCACTAAAATGGTGCAGGGTCTGCACCAGAAGACATATAAGAGAGACTTAAGGAGCTTAGATGTATAGCCTCGAGGAAAGGAGGAGAGAACATGATAGAAACTTTCAAGTACCTCAAGGGAATCAATAAAGTCCAAGAGGGTAGCATCTTTCAAAAAGAGGTGTGCAAGAACAAGAGGCACAATTTGAAGATGGGGGGTGGCTCAGAGGTAATTTAAGGAAGTATTTTTTCACAGAGAGGGTTGGGATGCATGGAACAGCCTTCCGGAGGAGGTTGTGGAGTCAAAATCGGTGGTGGAATTCAAGCATGCATGGGACAGTCATAAGGCAATTCTGGGGGGTGGGGATAAGAAGAAGTAGGCTGCTGGTTAACTAGGATCTGCAGCTTATCCAGTAGGTAGGGAAATGGGCAGACTTGGTGGGCCAAGCGGTCTTTATCTGCCGTCAAATTCTATGTTTCTATGTTAATGACAGAATTACAAACTGAATATAACGATTTTGGCTGTGTCACAAGACATCATCCATTGCAAGTAAGAACAAACAAATTCAGTACTAATAAGTGGAAATATTTTTACACACTAAGAGCCACTAATCTGTGGAATCGATTTCCTGAATATATAATTATCAGTGAAAATATAAAAGTGTTCAAAAAAGGTTGGACGCATACACTGCAAACAAAAGGGGTATCAATTATTACTGTCTTTCTTAGATAGGAACTTATTTTGGGCTTCTTTTGCTTTTTTTGCTCCTTACTTCATAAGTGCCATAAGTGTCATAAGTCTACCCTTGGACCAAATAATTCCAGTACTGTATTATACTCAAGATATCCCAATTTTATGCAGATTGACTGTCTTTTTGTCATCTTTGAAATTGTAAAACATTAATCTCTTGATTATTTACATGTACAGGAGACATAAGTAACTCATTTCTTTTCAAGCCTTAATTTGGCCTTACTTCCAAAATTTAGCAAATGTTTTGATTTAGGGTTTTTGAGATTAAGGGCAAGATACTTGGCTGGGGGTGTAGATAGCCAGACCTGAACCCAACCAATGCCCATTTACTCCTGTTGCAGGATTGCTAAAGATCGATGTCTCCTCTGTCCCTTTATTTTTCTTATTTTTCTTTAGCTGTATGTATTACTGTGTTCTTAAATATTATATTACTACACTAAGCTTGAATCTCCAATTGTTGATGTGTTATATCTGAATAAATGTTCAAACACTTTGGGGGTTATTGTACTAATCTAGCTAATCAATTTTCTATTATAATATATTATTGTCTTCTGACCTGCTTGTTGGACACCATTGCACTGAATTCAAACTAGTAATGATCTTGAGCAAAATCAATGTATAACTTGGCTGCATTCACAGATACCTTGTACTTTTAAACTCCCAATGATGCATTGTAATTAATACTGGCTTGAGAGTGTCTCTTAAGATTAATATACTTTACAAATCTAATTCATTGCTACTCTTATGATATGATGTATTAAGTTATTGTAAATATCTCAAAATTCTGCTGATGTTTGTAACTACACTGGTATAATTTATGTGTACTGTATTTTAAAATATTTTATGTAAAGGCAATAACCAAACAATAAACATGAACTTGACAAATGTTCCCCATGTTATGAAGTTAATCCATTTTACAAAGTGTCAAAGTGTCAATTTGCAGTAAGAAACTAAATTTGTGAAGCTGTGAACATCGCCAGTGAAGTTTGCAATGTACTATGGGACTGGAGGTTACATGGTACTGAAATGAGGTGTATGTCATGAGGGTCTGTGTCCACTGTGGTCATTTGAAGAGAGAGAGAGAGTAGGAGACTGCCTCTCTACTTTTCCAAACAAAAACACCATCTAAATACTTTAAAACTAAGTTTTTTGATTCAAAATCATTCAGAACTTGTCTAGTGTGCCTTGTGCATCTAGTCTGTGTTTCTTTGGTTCTATTTTTAAAGATTATTCAATTTGAAATAGTGTTTTTTATTTTGTCTACAAAGAAGAACTGCTGTGGGGGAGGGGTTGTAGGCAGCAAGGCAGCCCTGAAAGGTCTGTAGTTTTCGACTGATCAGATTTGTGTAGTGCCCCAAAGTTGGGAGCACAACAGAAGAAAAGTAAGGTGCCCCAGCAACTCAGAAAAGGTGCCCCAGAAATGCAAAGGTGCCCCAGCTTCTGATACAGCCATCACAAACCTGTTCTAAATAATGTACATAGCTAAGAAAATAATAAAAAGTTTAGTTTTTATGCCAGTCTGACGTGCGCATAGAATGGTTCAAGATGGAATGCAAGGCTGAGCATATAGAGTGCCATTGTACTGCACATGCCCTGCCCTCTAGAACCAGAAGCCAGAGTGTTGCTGTTTAAACAATTAGCTGTTGAGTGGGAGAATCATGGTAGCTGTGGAGGATAGAGGACGCCAGCAAGTGTGGAGGGATGAGAAAAGCTTACCTGGTGGGTTGAAGCTGTCCTTGAGGGCTTGCCTGCATGCCTCCTCCACCTCCAGCTGCTGAAGACTGCCCTGAAGCTGTTGCGTGGTCTGTGGTGCCACTGTGAGGCACCAGAAGAAGTGAACCTGTCCTGTTTCTCGTCGCAAGAGCTTGGTGCCCTGTTTTATTGTTTTTATTTTTAAAAGCAAAGTTTTGGTCCCCCACAGGTGGCAGTAGCAGTGCCACATCATTAGCACTGATCCTGGGACCTCACAAGGTCCCCCATTGCCCAGTTTCCTGCCTGAAACCCACCCTCTGCTAGAAACTCCTCCCACCTCCCGATTCAGCATCTCCTCATCCCGGTTTGGTGTGGTGAGTCGGTGACAGCACACCAGCTAAGTGCTGACCACCTGAACAAGAGTCAAAAGTGTTTATTTTTCTATTTGTTAGCGCTAGGCACTCAGTGTAGCAGCCGACGGCCAAGAGTGGGCAGGACCAGATTAGCATAGCTTGGTTATTTAGGGCATAGAGATGCCCAGAGAAGGAGTCTGGGAGAGAGGCTCTGTGTGGGAGTTATTAAATATTCATAAGGGGAGTTCCCCAAAAGTGGAGTTAGAGCGAGCAGAAGCAGGGGAGGCCTGTGCCAGTTCTTAAAGTGGCCTAGCAGGGGAGGCCTGTGCCAGTTCTTAAAGCAGCCTGTGGGGAGGCCTGTGCCAGTTCTTATAGCAGCCTATAAGAGAGAGGCCCATGTCTTAAAAGGGCATAGTCAGGGACCCCAGTATGGAAAGAGGTCTAGTCCTTGGGCCAAAGGTTTATTTAAAGGGACACAGAGTGAAAAGGGTGACCCAGGTCTTAAAGGGGCAAATAGGCCCAACAGAAACAGGAAGACACAGCCAGTTAGGGGCCCAGCAGCCATTGAGGCCCCAGGTATTAAGGGAGCCTAGTAGCAGAGTAGGACCACTGCTATTTTAAGGGGCCCAGTCCAGAAAAGTCCAAGTTGTTAAAGGGGTAACACAAGGCCCACAGCTAGCAATTCAAGCCCACAGGTGTTATGGGGCCCCTGCAGCATTACTGACCCCAGGTGTTATTGGAGCCTAGCTAGCCACATAAGCCCACAGGTGTTAAAGGGGCCGTAGTCTGACATTTGAGTTTATAGTATTTTGAGAAAGTCTATTCCCAACTGCAGTGTACTCATAGTAACAGGAGAACCTGATTTAGCTAGAGGGACCCTCTGGTAGTTAGGTCCACTGAATGCTAGGGTTTCCCCAGAATAGCAAAGTGCCTGTGTATTTACTGTGGTCTGGACATTGAGGCTGTGCATTTGACCACTACAATAGGAGCTGTGATATTTATTTGGGACATTTATTTGTTTGTTACTTGTTAACTGAATAATTTTTTGCAACAATTGTATGACTGCTCTAACCTGTAGTATTATTGCTGTTATTCTTGTGCTGTTTTTTAATGCTGTTTGAGTAGATTGTCCTGACAGTTATCTTTGCCTTTGTACCTAATTGTTGTCATTGTTGTCTTTGCTGCATTACTGTAACTGTGCACTCCCGGGTCGTGCCTGAAAATAGGCAGGTTTCTTGCCTAGCGTACTTACTCGGTCATCAAAAGCTAATAAATAAATATTGCATTGCTATCATTCCTATGAACAGTGTAAGTGCCAGAACTGTCCTTGTATTGCTTTGTGCCAGCATTTCAGTGTCAGAAAAGTATTTGAATCAGTCTTCAGCAATTCTCTACAGTCACTTGTCCAGCGTGTATTCAGATCAATCTTCATCAGTTCTTCAGAAATCCTCTTCAAGTGCATCTCAGAAGCAGCAACTTGCTGGAGAACCATGCTGTAGTCATCTCAGTTGCAATGTCCTGTTTATTATTTTCCTCTATGAAGTTCCCAGTGTATGGCCTGGCCCAGTGCAAAGTCTGAAGTCCATTTTCATGTTTTGTCGTCCGCACCTAAGTGCCATCCAGATCTTCTGTTCCAGTACCCTGAGTCATTGTCCTGTTTATTATTTTATGTCAGTCATTGGCTCATCTGGCCTTGGTGCCCAGAACCCTATTGTTCTCCCATGTTTCACAGACTTCCTTCTCCTAGCATTTTCTTCATTTCTAGGCAGTCCAGAAGAGGGCTGTGGCAATGTGTTCTGCATCTTCTTCATTTTCCGGCAGTCCAGAAGTGGGCTGTGGCAGGGTGTTCTGCATATTCTTTGTCTCCCAGCAGTCCAGAAGTGGGCTGTGGCCAGTTGTTCTGCATCTTCTTCATCCCCTGGCAGTCCAGAAGGGGGCTGTGGCTGGTTGTTCAGCATCTTCATCTCCCGGCAGTCCAGAGCTGGACTGTGGCTGGATCTGTTGTGTCTTAATTCTGATGGCCCTCAGTGGGCTTTGAGCCAAAGAAATCTTTGTGCTGTTCTTAAATTCTGGCAACTCTAAGGAGGTGAGGTGTGGCCAAGAACTCATGAACTGTTCAAAATCCTCTCTGCATTCCCTTAGTTTTAAAGAAGCCCCAGAATCATACTAGCCAGTCAGCCAAGTTGTTCCCCTTGTGTTTCCATATCCTGCATCCCAGTTTCCTTCTTGATGACAGAGGAAGCTCAACCATGCATGATCTGCCTTTTATGACATATGTAGAGTCTTCTAGTGACATGCTACAGAGTGTCTTAGAGTGGAGTACTCCTCCAGACAATAGGCCCTAGGTACAGGTGCATCTCAGGGTAGTATTAGAGATTGCATAGTGATTCACTGATCTTAGAAGATAGAATGCTCTTAAAGCAGAGCTGTTATAGCTGTTTACTGAAAGTGGTTTGCATAGAGTCACTCTCGTACAGGGTATAGAAGATAGAACACTCTTAAAGCAGAGCTGTTACAGTAGGTTGATTTAGAGTCCTCCTTGTACAGAAGATTAGGTGTAAGAGTCTCACTTTGACTGTGTTCCCTTCCCTCATTTACTTGATTAAAAGCCTGTCTGGCATTTGGAATCTATTTCTGACTCCTGCCTCTCTTTGTCAGGTGGCAACATCCATCTCCTTGAAACCTGTGTTCGTAATTTGTGTGCAAGTTACTGGTATCATCACAACACAGTTGCTCTATTTACCCCGTTTATATTTTTGTGGAGACCCAGCACATGTTAACATCCATTTTACCACCATCGGGGCACCACACCTCTTTTTGACACAGTGTAGCAGAGTTGTAGAGCGAGTCCTCCGAAGAGATCAAAGCCTGAGGAAGAATAGAGTACAGATGCTGTCAGGATCCAGAAGTAGTAGCTAGATGGATGGAACAGCAGGAGAAGGCTTGAGATGAGTGCAGCCTTCTCCGTTGACCATGCCATACTACTTTGGTGTGCCATGGCTTCCCAGCTATACAGTAGAACCAGGTGGTGAAGACTCCAGCAGTCTAGAAGAGTTCAAGGCAAAAATACAGTCAATGTTTCAACTCTATCAAGTGCCTGATCACCAGCAAGGGGGATCTTGTTAGGTCAGTTGAAAGGATCTGCCCAACGAGAAATGCAGTCATGGCCCGAAAGAGAAAAGGCCACCACAGATCGGATTTTCAATTGGCTATGAGATACTTTTGATACCTGTACCGTGTCAGAGTTAAAAATGAAGTTCTTCTCATGAATGCAGAGGCCACAAGAGATGTTAAGGGAACATGTCCTAAGTCTACAAGTAGTTATCCGAGCTATAGAAAGGATGGATGCTAGAGAAGTGCGAGACACAGATAAGACTGTCAAAGAAAAATTTATTGATGGAGTCCTCAGTGACACTCTCAGGACAGAATTGTGAATGCTTCATCTTCAGGACCCCGATGCTCTCTTTTTAGATTTTAAGAAGAAGGCAATACGCATTTTTGGCCCAAGCCAAGCAGAAGGAGAGGCTGCTGTGTGTCAGCAGCAGATGATGTTTCCCAGTGAAACGTGGCCAGAATACTCCTCCAGAGGATGAAGACCAGAGTGTCATTGGATGCCAGGAGCACATTTGGAAAGATTATTTCAGCCAAATAGCTACTCAGGCACTGAAGAGACCTAAACACAGATGGCACAGGTGAAGACCCCATTTTGCAGGTCTAGTCCAGGACTTGATACTGAATGGACCAAACAAATTGTAGCTCTTAGTAGGAAAGTTACTGAGGTGTGCCAAGGCAAGATCTTAAGAACAACTGGAGATCTAGACTCGATGGAGATTGACAAGAAGGAAATCAAGGACCAAGGGAGGTGATGTCTCAGCCAAGGGGAGCAGATGGGCAACACCCAACTGATCATTTCAACAATCAAGGCAGACCTATTTGTCACTGATGCAGAATCACTGGACATGTGGAAAGATGATGTGGACAGATGATTACGAGTGCCATATTTAAACAGCTAATCCCTGGGAATGCGGACTGATTCTCAGAGAGCAATGGACCAGGTCCAGCCTCTAGGAAGGACAAATCCCTTTTCATAGGAAAATGCTTAACTATGACAGTGAAAGTGAATGGACATGACCTTCTTGCACTATTAGATACAGGCTCACAAGTAACTATGCTATAGAGAAAATATGTCCACCAACATTGGGATCCTAATGAATTGCAACCTCCACCATAATCCAGATTATATTGATAGCCAGCAATGGTACTGAAGTCCCATACTTAGGATACGTTGAGGTGGATATCCAATTAGGCAATCACGTCCAGACCTAGCAAAGCATCATAGTGAGTGATGCCGACAGCAGTGAGTTACCTCCACTTATTCTCGGAATGAATGTGCTGCACCATTGTTTTGAAGAACTGGACCATATTTTACGTCAATGTGCTAAACAGGTACCCATCACAGATAAACAGATACTACTCCAGACCATTCAGCTGATCCAATGCCACCAACATTTTGCCAACCCAGATGGAGAAATTGGGAAAGTTAGAGTTACAGATGCCCATTCCATAACACTGAGTCTGGGCACTGAAACCACGTTATGGTGTAAAGCCAAAGAAGGTCCCAGAGGACAAGATTTTGATGCCCTGGTGGAACCATACCCTGATGCTAAGGAGGAGTATGTAATTGTTGCTCGCAGCATTGCGACAGTCAGCAAAGGACGAATCCCTATCAGAGTTCTTAATTATGGAGATCATGCTGTACAATTATAAAAAAAACAACTCATCGCCAAACTACACACTGTCAGTATCTATGATATTGTAGACCCAGAAGATCGAATTCACTCCATAACCTGTAACCAGTTAGCAACTAGAGGACACCAGCCAGACTTTGAGAACAAAGGTTTGCCAGAATGATTGAAAGAACTCGACATTGGTACGACTCACACTACAGACGCCCAGCGAGAAGATGTCCAACAAGTAGCACTTCAGCATCATCAAGCTTTTAGCAAGCATCCTTTAGACATCAGACTGGCTTGAGGAGTTCAACATTACATTCCCACAAATAATGATTCACCCATCTGGGAGAGATTTTGTCCCTTTCCACTAGCTATGTATCAACCAGTAAAAGACATGCTTAGAGAGATGAAGGAAGCTGATGTTATTCGAGAAAGCCATAGTCCATGGGTTGCAGCGGTGGTACTAGTTAAAAAGAAAGATGGAAAAATCTGTTCCTGTGTTGATTACAGGAAGCTTAACAATATCACCCATAAAGGTGCATCTCCTCTGCCTCGTATTGAAGACTCTCTTACTGCACTGCAATCAGCAGCCGTGTTCTCCACCTTGGATTTGACCAGTGGCTACTGGCCCTCAGATGTTGAAAAAACTGCTTTCATCACCATGATGGGATTATTCGAATTCACTTGCATGCCTTTTGGCTTATGCAATGCCCCAGGTACTTTTCAGCATCTAGTAGAACACTGTCTAGGAAGCCATAACTTCGACATACTGCTTTTGTATCAGGATGACCACTATTTACTCAAAGAACCATGAGGATCACTTAAAGCATTTTGCAGAAGTCTTTGAAAGATTAACCCAGTATGGACTCAAACTCTAGCCATCCAAGTGTCATCTTTGGAAACCACAAGTCAACTACTTAGGACATATTGTCTCAACAGATGGAGTGACACCAGATCTAGATAAACTATGACTCATACAAGAATGGCCTGTACCCACTACAGTTAGAGACATCAGAAAGTTCCTTGGATTTGATGGATACTACAGAAGATTCATTCAAAACTTTGCTAGGCTAGCTACAGCTCTGCACAAGTTGCTTCGAGGATCAACAGCAGGATGCATATCCAAAACTCAGCAAGTCACTTGAACTCCCAGACACCAAACCACTTTTGATGGTTTACGCCAAGTCTTGATAGAAGCTCCGATTTTGGCTTACCCAGATTACACCAAATCTTTCAAGGCATACACAGATGCAAGCACTCTAGGTCTCGGTGCTATGCTAGCACAAGAACAGTCAGGAGTAGAGAGAGTTATTGCATACATTAGCCACAGTCTCAGAGGTTCAGAATGAAATAACAAACATTACAGCTCATTTAAATTGGAATTCCTGGCTTTATTATGGGAAGTTATGGAGAAGTTTCGACATTACCTGGCCATCACACCTTTCACTGTGCACACAGATAACCATCCTTTAGCTCACCTCAATACTGCCAGATTGGAAGCATTGAGGTAACGATGTGCCTCATGTTTGTCCAATTACCAGGTCATGTTGAAATATTGTACAGGAAAAAGTAATGCCAATGCTGACGCCTTGTCTAGACTGATGCAGCAAACGGAACCTGAGCATGATGATTCCACCCTGGAGGATGTGGAAATGCCTGTATTTTTATGAGTTCCAGCAGAGATGGTACATGCATGTTGTCAGGTCAGTCCTATTACAGTAAACAAATCTGAATCTACTCCTTTAATGCATGTAGCAGAACAAGATAACTTATGGCTCCAACTTCAGAACCAGAGTCCTGTGTTACGACAAATCAAAACTCTGTTGGACACTAACCAAGGTCATGGGCCTACACTTAGGAAAGACGCAAACCCTGAATTGACAAAATTGTGGTGACACTGAAACCAGCTGGTCATGCAAGACTGTACGTTAATACAGCAAAGCAGAGACCCTCACACCCATTGTGAGATCACACAAATAATTGTGCTGCAAGAGAACACATCAATAGTTCTAGAAGCCTATCACGACAAGTCCGGACACTTTGGAAGTAAAAAGACAGAGGCCAATATAAGAAAATGATTCTATTGGGCAGGAATGAAACCCCAGATTTAAAAATGGTGTGAAGAATGCCTTACCTGCAATTTAAAGAGAAGCAGTAGAACTGATCAAAAAGTTCCTCTTCAACCAATCAGCAGTCACATTCCTCTAGAATTAGTCACCTTAGATCATTTGTGAAACTTGAGCCTAGCAAAAATGGTATCAATTATGTTTTAACCATGGTGGATCATTATTCTAAGTTCATTGTAGCCACACCAGTTTCTGATCTTACTGCCAAGAGCACTGCAGTGACATTTCTCAAGTACTTTATCCAACCGTATGGTTTCCCGGCCAAAATCTTGACTGACCAAGGAACCTCCTTTGAGTCACAACTATTCCATGAACTTTGCAGCTTATATGAAAGTCAAAAGATTCGTACCACTGCATATCATCCACAAGCTAATGGATTGTGTGAAAGAGCTAATCAAACCTTAATCAATTTGCTGAGAGCATTACCTAGCACCGACACCTGTACTGGCCTAACATTTTGC
Organism: Neoceratodus forsteri; assembly: GCA_016271365.2. Classification (NCBI taxonomy): domain Eukaryota; kingdom Metazoa; phylum Chordata; order Ceratodontiformes; family Ceratodontidae; genus Neoceratodus; species Neoceratodus forsteri. The sequence continues at coordinate 346,184,342 of JADMNL010000022.1, forward strand.
CAGAACTGACTTATCTCTACAATAACACTGTACAGAGCTCAACTGGATATACCCCGTACTACTTATTGTATGGACGTCATGGTCATTTACCTATGGACCTAGTACTCAACGTAGATTTGAAAGCCACTTCTACTCATAATCAATGCACAGATTGGATAAATGAGCACAGTAACAGATTGTAAGGAGCAGGACAAATCCTAGACCGACACGACTCAAGTGAGACTAAAACAAAAGACAAGGTGTGATGCAAAAGCCAACGCAAGTCCACTACAGATTGGAGACAGAGTATTACTGAAGAGAACACAGAGACTGACCAAATTAGCTTTCAAGTGTGAACCTGAACCATATCTCATAGTAGAAATTCTGTGTAGAAACTGCCAGTTTATAAAATTCAAAGAGAAATTCGAAAAAGCATCAAGATTGTCCACAGAAACCTGTTGAAGCCATTCACGTTTCATGCCTGATCAGATCCTTCCACTGATATTGACTCCAAGACAACAGAGAGGCAGGAGTACCCTTCCAGAAATCTTACCCTGACTAGGGTTGCCATCTTTGGATGGGGCAAAAACCAGATCCTAAGCTCCACCCCTAGCTCCTCCCCTTTTCATGACTCATCATGCATTGTTCCTCCTAGAAGGCCATTTGTTATATCAATAAAAGACAACACTTAAAGCAGCAGTTCAACAAAAATGTTAAGATACTGTACTGTACCTGTTAAAGTTACTTTCCCAGGTTCTTCTTAGTCATCCCTTTACTTACGTATTTATTTATTGACATTGGTTTACCAAATAAACATAGAGAGATAAAAGAAATATTTACAGATATGATCTGGGGGGAGACAAGGGAAATACTGTAAATAGCATACAACAGTATACATGGTATATACTAATACATAAGAAATTGTTTCCTGTAATGTGTACTTTATATCTTTTTCTGGCTCTGTTCCCTGTTCATATCCAGAGTACTATTTCAAAACCAAAGAAGTGATCAAACTTTTTTCTTGAGGAAAAAAATAATTTAAAACATTTAAAAATACCTAAATTCTGTTAGAGATAAAAATGTTTACCAGCAAATGAAAGTAGAAGACAACTAGCTCTGTCACTGTTACAAAAGGTGAGAGCAGCTGTGCTGCTATGCCTCTTTAAGAACTAGTGGAAAAGATTAGGTTAAGTAAGTGCTAATGGTGTTAATGGCCATACTTTACATCTCCCAGGCTGACTGCTTTCACAAACAAAGGGCTACAGTATACTGACAACAGAACTTATCTGTAAACTGGACAGGCAGCTGAAACAATGAATGATATGACAAAATATGTTTCAAAAGTATGTGAGCACTCAAAATGGCTCAAAAACCTGACCAGCCCAGAACAAAACCAGATTACCTGATAGGGACCCTGAAAACCTGATCACCAGGTAAAAAACCTGACAGGTGGCAACCCTAACCCTGACTAAACTGGAAACCCTGACAGACTGGTATGTCAATCCCTGGAGGTACCTAAATACTGTTAACTCAGACTGCTTTGAGAGGTTAACGCCTGAAAATGCCATAGAGACAGAACCTGTTCCTACCGAACCATCATGCCCTCTGCCTCGCAATTTTGGAATTCCTCCTAGAAGCTTTCTCATGCAGAGACCCTAGTTTTGCCTCCTGAAACACAGTATGATAGAGAGTTATCCCGACATGGTCATATTAGTTTAGTTCAAGTTCTTTAAAGTTACCAAAGTTACCTTAGAGGTTAAGAAAAGATTTTAAATGGTGATAACTCATTCTCAGGTATAGTTTTTAGGACTTACAGATCTTAATTAAAAGAACTGCATTGAAACTTTTTAAAGCTCATATAGAAGTAGTTAAGAAACCATCATACAGTCAATTTAAAGTTTTAGCGATGTTCCTCATCTAGACAGTATTGTAGTAGTTCATTCAAATGCAATAGATGTTATAGAAAGACATTTTGAGGATACATGAGGACATGTATCATTTGGCAGGCCTGAATCTGTAGTGTCCCAAAGTTGGGGGCACAACAGAAGAAAAGTAAGGCGCCCCAGCAACTCAGGAAAGGTGTCCCAGAAATGCCCAGGTGCCCCAGCTTCTGATACAGCCATCACAAACCTGTTTTAAATAATGTACATAGCTAAGAAAATAATAAAAAGTTTACTTTTTATGCCACTGTGACGTGCGCATAGAATGGCTCAAGATGGAATGCTAGGCTGAGCATATAGAATGCCATTGTACTGCACATGCCCTGCCCTCTAGAACCAGAACCCAGAGTGTTGCTGTTTTGAAAAATTAGCTGTTGAGTGGGAAAATCATGGTAGCTGTGGAGGAGAGAGGACGCAACAAGTGTGGAGGGACGAGAGAAGCTTACCTGGTGGGTTGAAGCTGTCCCTGAGGGCTTGCCTGCATGCCTCCTCTGCTTCCAGCTGCCAAAGGCTGTCCTGAAGCTGTTGCACTGTCTGCAGTGCCACTGCGAAGCACCAGAAGAACTGAACTCATCCTGTTTCCTGTCACAAGGGCTTGGTGCCCCATTTTATTGTTTTTATTTTTTAAAGTAAAATTTCAGTCCCCCTGAGGCGGCGGTAGTACTGCCGTATCGTTTGCGCCAATCCTGGGACCTCGCAAGGTTCCCTGTCACCCGGTTTCCTGCCCGAAACCCTCCCTATGCTAGAAACTCATCCCAGCTCCTGATTCAGCATCTCCTCATCCTGGTTTGGTGTGGTGAGTCAGCGGCAGCACACCAGCTAAGTGCTGACCACCTGAACAAGAGTCAAAAGTGTTTTTTTTTCTATTTGTTAGCACTAGGCGCTCAGCGTAGCAGCCGACGGCTAGATTAGCATAGCTTGGTTATTCAGGGAATAGAGATGCCCAGGGGAGGAGTCTGGGAGACAGGCTCTGTGAAGGAGTTATTAAATATTCATAAGGGGAGTTCCCCAAAGGTGGAGTTAGAGCGAGCAGAAGCAGGGGAGGCCAGTGCCAGTTCTTAAAGTTGCCCAGCAGGGGAGGCCTGTGCCAGTTCTTAAAGCAGCCTAGAAGAGGGAGGACCAGGTCTTAAAAGGGCCTAGTCAGGGGCCCCAGTATTTAAAGAGGTCTAGCCCTCAGGCCAAAAATTTATTTAAAGAGGCCCATAGTGAAAAGGGTGACCCAGATCTTAAAGGGGCAAATAGACCCTATAGAACCAGGAGGGCACAGACAGTTAGGGGCCCAGCAGCCATTTTGGCCCCAGGTATTAAGGTAGCCTAGCAGCAGAGTAGGCCCACAGCTATTTCAAGGGGCCCAGTCCAGAAAAGTCCAAGTTGTTAAAGGGGCAACACAAGGCCCACAGCTAGCCATTCAGGCCCACAGGTGTTATAGGGGCCCAGCAGCATTAGTGACCCCAGGTGTTATAGGAGCCTAGCTAGCCACATAGGCCCACAGGTGTTAAAGGGGCCCTAGTCTGACATTTGAGTTTATGGCATTTTGAGAAAGTCTATTCCCAATTGCAGTTTACCCAAAGTAACAGAAGAACCTGATTTAGCTAGAGGAACCCCCTGGTAATTAGGTCCACTGAATGCTAGAGTTCACCCAGAATAGTAAAGTGCCTGTTTATTTACTGTGGTCTGGACATTGAGGCTGTGCAGTCGACCACTACAGTAGGAACTGTGACATTTATTGCATTGCTGTCATTCCTATGAATAGTATAAGTGCCAGAACTGTCCTTGTATTGCTTTATGCCAGCATTTCAGTGTCAGAAAAGTATTCGAATCAGTCTTCAGCAATTCTCTACAGTCACTTCTCCAATGTGTATCCAGATCAATCTTCATCAATACTTCAGAAATTCTCTTCAAGTGCATCTCAGAAGTAGCCAGCAGCAACTTGCTGGAGAACTGTGCCGCAGTCATCTCAGTTGCAACGACCTGTTTATTATTTTCCTCTATCAAATTCCCAGTGTATGGCCTGGCCCAGTGCAAAGTCTGACGTCCGTTTTCTTGTTTTGTCATCCACACTGAAGTGCCGTCCAGATTTTCTGTTCCGGTACCCTGAGTCATCGTCCTGTTTATTATTTTACGTCAGTCCCTGCCTCATCCGGCCTTGGTGCCCAGAACCCTGTTGTTCTCCCATGTTCCACAGACTTCCTTCTCTCATCATCTTCTTCATTTCCCGGAAGTCCAGAAGTGGTCTGTGGCAGGGTGTTCTGCATCTTCTTCATCTCCCTCAGTCCAGAAGCGGGCTGTGGCAGGGTGTTCTGCATCTTCTTCATTTTCCGGCAGGCCAAAAGTGGGCTGTGGCAGGGTGTTCTGCATCTTCTTCCTCTCCCGGCAGTCCAGAAGTGGGTTGTGGCAGGGTGTTCTGCATCTTCTTCGTTTTCCAGCAGGCCAAAAGTGGGCTGTGGTAGGGTGTTCTGCATCTTCTTCATCTCCCAACAGTCCAGAAGCGGGCTGTGGCTGATTGTTCAGTATCTTCTTCTATTCCTGGCAGTCCAGAAGCGGGCTGTGGCTGGTTGTTCAGCATCTTTTCTATTCCTGGTAGTCCAGAAGCAGACTGTGGACAGATCTGTTGTGTCTCAATTCCAGTGGCCCTCAGTGGGTTTTGAGCCAATGAAATCTTTGTACTGTTCTTAAATTCCAGCAACCCTGGAGAGGTGGGGTGTGACCAGGAACTCATGATCTGTTCAAAATCCTCTCTGCATTCCCTTAGTTTTGAAGAAGCCCCAGAATCATACTAGCCAGTCAGCCAAGTTGTTCCCTTTATGTTTCCATATCCCGCATCCCAATTTCCTTCTCGATGACAGAGAAAGACCAACCATGCACCAACTGCATTTTATGACATATGTAGAATCTTGTAGTGACATGCTTTAGAGTTTCTTAGAGTGCAGTACTCCAGGTGATAGGCCCTAGGTAGAGGTGTACCTCAGGGTAGTATTAGAGATTGCATAGTGGTTCACTGATCTTAGAAGATAGAATGCTCTTAAAGCAGAGCTGTTACAGCCAGTTACTGAAAGTGGTTTGCATAGAGTCACCCTCATACAGGGTATAGAAGATAGAACGCTCTTAAAGCACAGCTGTTACAGTAGGTTGGTTTAGAGCCCTCCCCGTACAGGAGATTAGGTGTAAGTGTCTCCCTATGACCATGTTCCCATTCCTTGTTTGCCTGAATAAAAGCCTGTCAGGCATTTGGAATCTATTGCTGACTCCCGCCTCTCTTTGTCAGGTGACAACATCCACCTCCTTGAAACCTGTGTTCGTAATTTGTGTGCAGGTTACTGGTGTTATCACAACACAGTTGCTCTATTTACCCCTTTTATATTTTTGTGGAGACACAGCACATATTAACATCGACTTTACCACCATTGGGGCACCACATTTGTCAACATTTTTTTTCAGTGTTTTCTTCTTCAATATTTTTTTCTGTAGCCTGTAATTTCTCAATTTATGTCGGGATTTCTGTTTTGCATGTTTAAGTGAAATATTTTGTCAGATTCTTTCTATATTAGTTTCAGTTGTTTATTTCTTAAAATGACAGTGAGTTGATGCTGCAGACAGATAATGTATCACTCAGTTGTACTTAGTTACTTGTTACCCCTGTTGTATAAAACATTATATATATTTTTGGGGGTGTTACTAGTTCAGTAAATTCCTTTTCCTGTCTTTTATTTCATACAGCATTGGTGATTCCTGGGGGATGCTGCTGTTTAGTTCTACTGCAAGCTTTCTGTAATGTTGTCATCTGTTCCATAATATTGTAAGCCCCCCTTGTGAGGTGGGTTTATAATCCTTTCTCTGTTTCCTCCCCCTCCCCCCCGTAGTGTCCCATTAGCTAGCTTAGGGAGGTGATTCTCATGTCTGCCCAGTAGGTGATGGAGTTTGCTAATATTTGAGTCTGGATGTTGAGAGTCTGAGGGGAGTTGGAGATTTGGCAGGCTGGTGTAGGGCCAGTGGAGGCCAGGGGACCTAAAATCTCTCCAGCCCCATAGGTGTCAGCTTGCAGTCTGTGCAATGCGAGGGAGGTGCCCGAGGGAGGTGGCAGGAGTTGGTGGCCATTTTGGGTCTAGGAATTCCGTGTTTGAGCTGTGTGAAGGAGCCAGAGGTGGAGAGTAGCAGGGACCATCTGGGGGACAGGGGGCCTGGCAACCAAAGGTATTAAGTGGAATTAAGGCAGTAGGGCTGTCATGATGGTGGCAACACCATGACAGGGCTCTCCTGAAGGTGGCAGGTTTGGGAAGCCATTCCTGGTGGCATGCTGCTGGAGGAAAGAGGAAGGGTGGGACCACATCCTGGGATTCTCTTTAGGGACTGCTGTGCCCGTGTCTGGGGCAGGACCCATTAGACCCATTAAGGGATGCGGCCCATGGAGAGGAGTGCACCATCACTATGCTTTAAAGGCTTGCCTTGGCTCAGAGGCAAAGTAGGGACAGCACCTTAATTTTGGTCTGTGGTGAAAAGCAAGGTTTTGGGAGTAGCTGAGAGAGGCATTTAGGCCGCAACATGCCCCGGTACATTGTAAGGTTTGGTGGCAAGGAGGAGTAAGGCACTCCCCTGTAAGGAAAGGACAACCAGTTTGGAGGTGAGGGTTTGATCTAGTTTTCAGCTCATTCTGGGGAAGGTGGAGCCAGTCTGGTCCAACCTCTAGGCTGGAAAACCATATTAGCTGTGACCGGTGAAAATGCCCTTTGACTGCCATTTTTCTAGCTCTGAACCCCAATGGAGTTGCTCCAGTTAATGTACTTACTGTTCCAATCATTCTGAACAAACATTTAATTTTTCTATTTTCACTTTTACCTAGTGGTGCTGAGTTTTTCCCTAATGAATTAATCCCTTCACTTCTGCTTAAGAATACCACCCCCCCCATTTACCTTGAAGCCAGGAGAAACCATGGTGCCCCTGAGTGGTGTTCCACCTGGGTAAGAGAAGGTCTGGTTATCATCAACAAGGTAAGGTCTTTCTTTATTCCCATGCTAAGAAGTATCTGGAAGGTACTCTTTGAGTCTGTGTGTCCCCACTCTTACCATTGGGACCCCTAGACACAAAAGGAGGATAACGGGGGGTTACAATATCATAAAAATAGTATGTATATAAAAAAAAATAACTTGGAACAGATGTGCTGCAAAAGGGAGAGGGTGAGGTGCTGTAGAAGTGTCAAAAATGTCAGGAAGTTCAGAGGGGCGAAAAGGTGTTGCTGCACCTGCCACAGCTTAAAAAAAGTATGTCTGCAGTGGCATCTTCTATGGCAGCAGGTAGTAGCAAAGAAGTAGTTGGAACAGTGATGCCATTACTGGAGCCCAGTGTTTCTCAAGTGGTGAGGCTAGCCTCCCAGAGGAGGGACCACCATTTTCCAGGGGAGGATCAGGCAATCCAGAAAATGTACTGTATTTAAATTTTGAGTTTTGGTTTTGGGTGAAGGGATGAGGCCAATTGAAAGTGGATAAAGGTGAATTTATTGATTCATTTATATATGGGGGAGCCAGCCACAATGCAACGCAATAACTTGCAGAAAGTAGCATGTCACAAAACCCGGCATGACAAAAAGGCTTAATTGACATTGATTTACACTGTTCCCTGCAGAATACTGCAGCCTTGTGTGATATACTGCAGTGTTACTACATTGAAAACTAGCTGTTGCCATTGTATATATTTATTTTTGTACAAATAGGTGACCAGGAAAGGTACTCTGAGCCATAGCTTATTTCCAGGTGTCTATTTATTTATTGATTTACAAATCAGCGACTGGGAAAATCACACTGAACTAAAGCGCATTTTGTGTTGTGACCCACGGGAAAGGTAAGTAACAATTTACCTATTGGTTTGGTGCCGTAACAGTGCAAATAAAAGGGCTAAGCAGAGAGGCACAAGGAGCAGGAGGAATAAAAATGATCTCCACACCCTGAGAATTTGCTTGAGAGCAGGGTAAGGGGGGAAAGGAAGAGATGGGTTGGAAGGTTGTCCCAGATAAAGGGGAATGGACAGCGAAAGCAGTGTGACCCATGGAGGTATTGCAACGAGGAGTAACAAGGATCCCAGAGTAAGAAGAGAGAATTCCTGTAATGACCCAGGGTGTGGGGGTGTAACGGGGGAAAACAAATAGCATGACTAAATTGAGAAAAAAATCAGGCCACTATTCAAACTTATGTCAAATTATTCCTGGTGTACTGCAAAAAGTAAATTTTTTTCTATGGGGAGGCCAAAGATTATTTCCATATTTACAGGCACCTCAAGATCTTTCCTTGTCTTGGGAACATATGCTGTGACAAATTCTGAGAACTAATGGTGTAGACAAATGTTTTCTAATACATCTGTGCCATCCATACTGGTTGGGGCTGGGGAGGTGGCAACATGAGGAGACGTATAACATGGAGAGGCAAAACCTCAGACTTAGGCACAATGATTAAGGAGAATGTTGTTGCTGTTTGTTGGTGCTGATCCTGATGTTAATGAGAGTGTCCCAGTCTCTAGTGAAATTATGGAGATAAAGCATCAGTCAGAGGAGGGAGAGCTTTAACAGCCAAACATTACAGAATTTAAAAATGGGTGATGAGACGGGGCAAGAACCTGAAGAGTGTGATATTGATAACACAGGTCAGGAAGAAGATATAAGCAGCTGTGGGGATGATTATAACAATATGGATCCCCAAGGGGAGCCTGAAAAGAAAAAGAATAAATGTACTGATGCGAGGGTTGGTCCACTTCCTAAATCTGCACATACAAATACCAGAGAAATACAAAATCACACATACCCCCATAATGCAAAGCATCATGGGCTGTATATGCAAATCACCACAAAATATTATGCTGGTTCAACTTTAAGCAGAAATGCATGGTGCCTAAAGACCTCTCACACAGTCTGCAAAGGGTGCCAGCAGAAGACACAGACACGTGTTTTGTCCTACCAGGACTCATCAGTGTGACTCATCTGAATGACACCTCAGTGGGATGAACCAATGATGGGGGGAGCGGGGTGGGCAAGGGTCTCTGTGTGGGTGGGAGGGGTGGAGGTGCCACTGAATCATCAGGGCATTTCATTATGGGGTTTTACTGTGATCACAGCAATGGGTGGAGGGGCCACTAGACCATCAGGGATGGTCATACTGACATTGCTCAGGGACTCAGGTGGGAGGGGGCACCACTAGATCGCTAGGGTTGGTCATGGCTTTTAGTTCTGGGGAATTGGGGATGGAGGGGCCACTAGACTACCAGGGATGTGTGTATCTTAACATATACCACGCGATGGCGGCTATGGGTGGGGGGGTCCACTAGACCACCAGGGTTGTGTGTGCTTGGGGACGGTGTTCTGGGTTGGCAGAAGGCCACCCATGGTGGGTGGCTACTGTGTTCCAACTTACAATGCAGCAGCCCATCTGTGGGTGGCTAGGATTTGTTCCCATTTTTTCTGGGGCTCAACTCTGAGCACCCCATGTGGTGCAATGCAGGGTTGCACCAGCATATGCGCAGCACATCCTGGGCTGAATATCGGGATGTGCCACATATGTATGGGCACGCTTCCTGCATCTGCACCACATACAATTACATTGTGCCCCAGTGCATCGGGATTTGCACTGCACCGGGCAGCCCTTTCAATATCCCGCCGGGGCACAATGTGAGGTTGCGCTGGTGCAACTCTGTTGCACCAGGCTCAACCCCTTTGAATATTCAGGCCAATATATTAAGCCTTGGTTCTCATAATTGTTAGTTCTGCCTTCTCTTTTGTGAGTAGGAAAACTTCCTCTTTGAGTGACTGAAGTTCTTTACATTTCTCCTTTGACATAGAGCTCAGCTGTAAGTTTTCTGATTAATTCTGTCTTCTAATTTTTTTAACTTATCTGCCTTTTGGTGTTTTTGTTTTGCGGCAGATCTAACAAAGTCTGCCTTAATGTAACATTTACATGTGGCCCAAATCATATCGATTCTGTTGGATGATTTTATGTTAATCTCCCAAAAGTCCTTTATAGCATTCTGGATAAAATAAACTATATAGTCCTGTCTTAACAGACTATTATTAAGTCTCCACATAGAACGTCTATTAGTATATGGAATAATTTTGGCCTGTAGTTCAATTAATGAGTGGTCAGAAAGTGTTCTCTGTAAAATTTGAGAGGTCATGATTGAGGGTAATAAAAACTTAGTGATCAAAAAGTAATCAATTCATGAATAAGAATTGTGTACAGGAGAGTAAAATACATTTTTTTTTTTATCTTTTGAGTGTAATGATCTCCAAGGGACTATAAGGTTATAGATCTGTAGTAGATCTTTTAAAGCTTTATTTTCTGAATGAAATGTGTGATTTGACATTGTAGATGTGTCTAGTATAAGATATAAGGGTGTGTTCCAGTTCCCACCTAGTATTATGCTGCGAGAAATAAATGGGGCCAAAACAGTGACTAGGTGTATTAAAAAGGATACGGAATTAGCATTGGACCATATACTAATCCAAATAAAAATTATTTTTGGTTAATAGATACAGAAAGCAAAATATATCTCCCATCAGGGTCTGAGACGTATTTGTTAAGTGAAGTTTTATTAAGTTATCTATTAAGATGGCCACCACTCCTTTAGAAGTATATTTACCAGCTCCATAGACTGTCTGATAATTAAGTTTTTTGAGCAGGTCTAGTTCAGAATGTAACAGATGTGTTTCCTGAAGAAACACTAAATTATATTTCTGCAACCTTAAATACTGTAAAAATTGTATCCTTTTTGTTTTTGAGTGCAGACCTTTGACATTCCATGAACCTAATTTCCATTTCGGGTCAGACATACCTAATATAATAAAAGTAAGATTTTACATAATCAAGTGTAACAAAATTGTGTATGGTCCTAATGTAATAAAACTAGCCCAGAATCTACCCCCCCAATAAAAGTATCCATCTTCTCTTCATAACATAGAAAGCCTATATAAACCATGGTCATTCATAGGAATAAATTAAATTGTGTCTGAACTGACACTATCCCCAGTCCTTATGATTGAACTCCACTGAAATAAAAGCTTACTGCCGTGATACACTCTGCTTGAGCTACTCTTATCCACTGGGATTTAAATGAAAACTAATTAACCTTCCATTCCAATTCGATCAAAAGGGGAGGAGTAAGGCATAAAAACAGTCCACTATTCTATTAATTTGCCTTGCAATGGAGAGGATCAGAGAGTAAACCAAAAAAAAAGAAAAGGTAGATTCCAAATTATTAAGAATGATAACCCAAACTAATAAAGTACTTTGTTATAACCAGAGTCATTAGGTATAGTAAAGAAAAAAAAATAGTGTAGTTTCTAACTAGAGTATATTCATTAAAGTAAATAGATTATACATCTGAATAATTAAAATATATATTAATTCACAGCCCTTGCTGTGGATTGGGAAATAAGGAAAACAAAAAAGGTCATGCCTGTAGGGGGTGGCCAGCACTAGAGAGAGCTATAATAGGAATAACAGAGAAAGTAATCAAAGAGAATTGACACTGGCTGAGAGAGCTAGCTATCTTAATTTAAGATTTGCCTCCAGTTGTCCAATAGTGAGTTTTAAAATAAAGAAATAGATACATATATAAAAAAGTCAAGGGGTCTACAGCATTTAGAGACATCTGCCAGTTATATTCAGTTACCTCCTTTTCCCAGAGCAATTGTATTAGTTAAATATAAAGTACTCCCTGTGATTGTGGAGCTACATATGTATGTATATATATATATATATATATACCAGAAAGTGTTTGCAATTTAACAGGAAGGGTCTGAATTTTAGCTTACCTTACTAGGTACATAACTTAAAGCCATGGGGCAGGATATGTTTGGGATCCATGCTCACCATCTGTCAACAAAAAAGTTCGGCTCTGGGAAAGGAGTCCTAGAAGACATGTTAGACAGACTATTATCTCTTGGGCCCCAGATTTAAATAATTTAACTATGTTAGTTACGTATGGATGTCTCCCTAATTAATCTCCCTGTTAAACAGGAGGAAACAATGTATACTTAATTTTAAAATTAATTGATCTAGTAGTACAGTGGCGTGAAAAAGTATTTGCCCCCTTCCTGATTTTCTCTATTATTGCATATTTGTCACACTGGATGTTTTCAGGTCTTTAGACAAAATATAATATTAGATAAAGGGAACCTGAGTGAACAAATAACACTTTTTTTTTTTTTACTTATTTCATTTATTTAATGAAAAAAGTTAACCAACACCAACTGGCACTGTGTGAAAAAGTAATTGCCCCCTAGTTAAATCAACCCAATTAAAGGATAATTAGAGTCAGCTGATTGAACACAGCCAGGCTTGATTACAGCCAGCCCTGCTCAATATAAACCTCACTTATTTTGACCCTTACCATCAGAGTCACGTTGCCAGCACAAAGATTCAACCAGCACATTATGCCATGATCAAAGGAAGTTCCTGAAAGATCAGAAAAAAAAGTTGCCCTCTATCAGTCTGGAAAGGGTTACAAAGCTATTTCTAAGGCTCTGGGACTCCATCAAACCACAGTGAGAGCCATAATCTCCAAATGGAGAACACTTGGAACAGTAGTGAATCTTCCCAGGAGTGGGCGGCCTGCCAAAATTACTCCAAGGGCGCAGCGTAAAATCATCCAGGAAGTCTCAAAGGATCCTAAAACAACACCCAAAGAACTGCAGGCTTCTCTTGCCTCAGCTAAGGTCAGTGTTCATGACTCCACAATCAGAAAGAGACTGGGCAAAAATGGGCTTCATGTGAGAGTAGCAAGGCGGAAACCACTGCTAACCAAGAAGAACATAAATGCTCGTCTCTCATTTGCCAAGAAGCACCTGGATGATCCACAAGCCTTTTGGGAAAATGTTCTATGGACAGATGAGTCCAAAGTGGAACTTTTGGACGACATGGATCCCATAATGTCTCGCGTAAAGCAAACACAGCATTCCACAGTAAGAACACCATACCAACAGTCAAACATGGTGGTGGTAGTGTGATGGTGTGGGGATGCTTGCTGCCTAAGGACCTGGATGACTTGCCAAAATTAAAGGAACCATGAATTCTGCTCTGTACCAGAAAATTCTTAAGGAGAATGTCCGGTCATCCTTCCGTCAGCTGAAGCTGAAGCGAGTTGGGTCATGCAGCAAGACAATGATCCAAAACACAAAAGCAAGTCCACATCAGAATGGCTAAAAGAAGTAAATTAAAGTTTTGGAGTGGTCTAGTCAAAGTCCAGACTTAAACCCAATAGAGATGCTGTGGCAGAACCTGAAACGAGCAGTTCATGCTCGAAAACCTACCAAATGTTACTGAATTAAAGCAGTTCTGCAAGGAAGAGTGAGTTAAAATTCCTCCACAGAGATGTGAAAGACTGATATTGAATTATAGGAAGTGTTTGGTTGCAGTCATTGCAGCTAAATGTGGCGTAACCAGTTATTAAGTGTAAGGGGGCAATTACTTTTTCACACAGTGCCAGTTGGTGTTGGTTAACTTTTTTCATTAAATAGGTGAAATAAAAAAAAAAAAACAAGTGTTATTTGTTCACTCAGGTTCCCTTTATCTAATATTACATTTTCTCTAAAGACCTGAAAACATCCAGTGTGACAAATATGCAATAATAGAGAAAATCAGGAAGGGGGCAAATACTTTTTCACGCCACTGTAACTAAATTTATTTCCGGGCTCCTTTCTCGCTTCTTTTTATTTTAATTTTTGTTAATGAAGATCCCCAGCTTTATAATCTGAAGGAAAAAAGGTAGCAAAGTTAGGAGGCAAAGGTGGAAGGACTATTTAACATGCCTAACATCACCACCTATATGAATATAATTGCTCAGCCCTCCAGTGTCAATTATATATATATTCCAAATTCTCTTTTTCACTGAACTCTCAGAGTTACTTAATCTTGGCTGGTAAAATAAATAGCCACAGACGTGAATGCACCTCTGTCCCCACGCCCCAAGCTACAGGTTTCCCTGACCAACATTCATGAACAGGTTTCGATCCCGAGCTGCAAGATCTTTCCAAAAAGTTTAGCCACTTGTCCTGTTAATACAGATCTCTAAGCCCAAAAGTAGAGCGCTTCTATTATTAACTTAATCTCATCTGCATTTGTTTTTTTTTTTAACTCTAAACGCAGGAGTAATTAGCATCACAGAATGTGGGGGATCCCTCCAGCGGCTAGAAATATTAAGGGAACATTTTAGATATTGTTAGAAAAGCACCTTGGTAATAAATAAAATATCTCCTGAGAACCTGGAGCATTAAGACAAATAAGATCAGAAACTGCAGAACTATTAATGATTGTGTAAAGTTTATATTGCGCAACTGCGTTTGAATCTGGGAGTGTGCAAATGTAATATCACGCATTGCTACTGGCTGCCACTAAACAGTGTCATTTAGTGCCATCTACAAATGCAGTACCTTTCCTGTCCTCTAACAGCATTACTTGCTGTATCTGCTAAGATGTCACTCGTGATATGGTTAAAAACCCCACAAAAACCAGCTAAACAGGACTTTGCTGCACTTCAAGCGACCGACATCGACACCGAGCTACTAAGTGTCACTGCAGGTGTATCTAGGTTGATGGCAGAAAATGTTGCACAGGAGATTGCTTCTGCATCTCCTCCTAGTGAAAAAAGGAAGCTTTTTTGGGCGTTCTGTTCACCTGAGATCAAGTTTGAGATCGGACAGTATGCCATTCAACATGGCGTAATGAATGCTACTCGATTTTACGAGTCCAAGTACCACTCCAAAATAAATGAAAGTACAGTCCGCACTTTCAAAAGAGATTACATGGACAAGTTAAAACTTAATCCAGATAGCAGCTCTGTTAAAGTGGATCTGAAATCGGCTTTACTTTAAGCATGCCATGCACAATGGCTTGTGACAAGCATAGCAAAGCTTTCTACCCGCAAGGACGACTGTGTACAGGGTTTTTGCCAGGCAGGGATATTGGAAGCACACAATCATGGTTTAGATGGTAATTCTACTTACAGTACAACATTATTGTATTCTGCTATCCTTGTTGTCTGTCACAAACTGATTCTCTCTCCTTTATTTTTTAGAGCAAAGGAAGTTTGACTCACCAAGTTGACGCGAAGACAAGGAGAGCATGAGAGCCAGAAAGTGGGTGTCTCGACATCGTCGATGAGAAAAAGAAAACCTGTCGACTGTCAAATAATCCTTCACTGTGTGTGGCATGTAAAACAAAAAAATAAAAAAATTACACCAGAAATAACCAAGTATGTTTCAGAGTCTCCCTATTTTTAGCACAATAGACAATGAAAACACTTTTGCGTTCTGTGTTGTGAACGCTAACTGAAGCGAACACCATTCCCTAGTAACAGTACCACTTGGTCGGCTGAAAAATGAAAGGAATGACCACTGTAAAACTACTATCACACTTAAAGGGAAAGCTCGATTATAGTGTCATTTCTTTACAGTGATCATTAATAGCTCTACAGTACTATGAAAAGAAATATAACAGCCATTACAAGGAACCCCACTAATAATAGATTTTACATTCAAACCAGAATCAGAGGAAATGTTTAAGTGTGCAATATATCCGAAAAAAAGTGATATGCATCAGAGACATTCTCTCCTCTTATACATAACTATAGGAGAACCAAAGTTAGAACTATCATAATGTAAACAGGTTTTGTAATCTAATTAAGATCAATCCTTTTACTTTGAAGTATGCAATGTCTTCAACTTTTCTTAAAAAGATCTGGAAGCAGCTTTTCTACCTGTACCTGTGCTTGTTTGGGAGATTCAAATGAAAGGGATTTACTGTCTCCGTGTATGCTTAATTCGGCCGTGTAGGTCATTTTGAATTTTATTCCTGCTGAAATCAATTTATTTATGACGGGAGTAAAAGCTCTTCTTCTTTGACACACTTCCTGAGGGAGGTCTTGAGAAATACAAATTTTATGTCCATCCCAAGTTAGGTTGCTGGATTATTTGGCCATTTTTAGCACATGCACTCTATCCAGATAATTCAAAAATGTTATAATAAAAGGTCTGGGGGATCGCCCTTATTTGAAAGAGGTCTCAGAGCACTGTGGGCTCTTTTTATGATATATGAGGCATTATTAGGTGATCTTCCCGCAATATTTTCACATAGGGCCTGTGTGAAATGAACTGAGTCAGATCCTTCTGAGGACTCTGGTAAATTGTAAATCATTATATTGTTTCTCCATGATCTACCCTCCAGATCCTTGAGTTTGTGCTCTAGTTTCTTACATCTTTGCCTAATTGTTGGTAACTCTAAGTCTGACCTGTCCCTCCAGTCCTCCAGGGATGAGATTCGTGTTTCAGCATCAGAAATATGGCCTGAGATTTTTTTCTATTATTGCTCTGGTAGTTTTGGAATCATCAGCCAGCTGGGAGATAACCTTCTTTAATTCCTGCATCTCAGCAAAAAAGGTTTCCTCTGTTAAAACATTGTTTCTGTTTGTCTTAGTTGAGCCTTTATCTTGCAACTGTTTTGATTTTTTTCGACCTGCCCACCCTATCTGGAGTTGGCAGTGGAGTGTGTCTGATAGGGTTCTTCATGTCGGTGTCCATTTTGTGGATCAAAACCCAGATGCAGGATGCTGACCAGTAAAA
Source organism: Neoceratodus forsteri (assembly GCA_016271365.2). NCBI lineage: Eukaryota > Metazoa > Chordata > Ceratodontiformes > Ceratodontidae > Neoceratodus > Neoceratodus forsteri. Next base: position 346,200,851 of record JADMNL010000022.1, read on the forward strand.
TCACTCTCCAGAATATAAGGGCAGATTGTTAAATGTTAAAATTTTTGAGTTAACAGGTTAATTTCGATGTAAAAAGGTGGATGGGTGTGGGAGCTCTTAAGGTTGCATCTTACCCGAACAGACTCATAACCAGAAGTCCAGCATATATAATATCTGAAACTTGAGAAAATTGTAGGAAATAAATATTTAATATATTCTGCATTTATGCACAATAAAGTGCTTTACAATACAAGAGGTGATGTGGTGGGAGACTGATATAGTATAGCAGCAGTATATAACAGCATATAAAACTTCAGTGACAAGGAGATTTGGGGAAATGAGAATTTTATATGGTGATATTTTCTTTACATTACAATATTTTACAAGAGGTGCTGTGGAGAGACTCAGTTCACGAGGGAGACTGACACAGCGCAGCAACGGCATATAAAATCATATATAATTTCTGGGAATTGAGAACATTTCAGGAAATGTGAATTTTATATAGCGGGACTTTCTGTGCACTATGGTGCTTTACAAGAGGAGCTATGGAGGAACTCATTCCAACAAGGAGACTGACACAGTGCAGCAGCGGCATATAGCAACATACATAGTTTCTGGAGCTTGAGAAAATTTCAGGAAATGACAATTTATTATATTGTGCATATAGGTGCATTAAAGTGCTTTACAGTTCAAGAGGTGTTGTGGAGGAAGATTGCTATAGCACAGTATCAGCAACAGATAGCAGCATATAATTTCTGAGACTTGAGAACATATCAGGAAATGAGAATGTTATATAGTGGGATTTTCTGTGCACTACAGTGCTGTACAAAAGGTGCTGTGGAGAGACTCAGTCTGAGAGAGAGACTGATCACACAGCAGCAGCATATTGCAGCAGAAATAGGAACATTCTGGAAATTATAATTTAATATATATTGCACTTCTGTACAATAAAGTGCTTTACAAAAATTACAGCAGGTGGTGTACAGGGAGAGTGTCACATCATAGCAGCATATATCAACAGTATAAGTGACAAACAATTGGGGGACAAGAGAATGTTTGTATATTGTGCCTTTCATATGTACTGCACATCACAGTGCTTTTTTTTTTCAATTCAAATTTTATTAAGTTTTTTCCCAATACAGAGACTAGATCTATAACATAACAACCAAGTACAATGTATCAGTCATAGAAATACAAGATCTATCCTCCTCCCTTATCCCACCCTCTCCCCCCCAAAACACCCTCCCCCAACCACCCGGCACAGAGCAAAATGATGAAACCACAGCATGTAAGAGAGCTGTAACTCTGACTAAAGGTTACAAAGTGTATAGGGTTTGCAATGGGCCCTATATTCTATTAAATTGTTTAACTCTATTATGAAGACTAGCCATGGATCTTTGCCAGGAGTTCCTGTAACCATTCCATGTAGGAAATATCTAAGTCATCTTTCCAGTGCTTTAATACCATTTTTTTTTCACAGAAGAAGAGATCATTGCTATATATTTATGGGTAAGCACTGAAATAGAAGAGTAGTCCCCCAATATGCATATGTCCGGAGAGAATAATTTAGTCAGACCTAGGAGAGGGTCTACTCTATTCTTGATCAAGACCCACAGTGGGGCTATTTTTCAGCAAGTTCAAAATATGTGGAGCAGATTGCCTTCTTCTTGCAAACATCGAGTGCAAGTAGAGGAAGGTACACAATCCAGTTTGGCAAGTTTTTGAGGGAAATAGGAAAGATTATGCAGTATGTGAAACTGCATAAGTCTAAGTCTGTCCTGGGAGAGGAATTGATGGCAGTTTTGCCATAACAGAGGCCAGTTAAGAATTTTGTCGGGGAAAAGGGGGGGCCAGACAGTAGAGGGGCCAAAACTCTCAAGACAAATCCAGTCAAACAGGATGCTGTATATTTTGGATACTGCCTGGAGAAGGCCCGCTAAAGGACTTGAATCTGTAAGGAAAGATAATTTTGGAGATTGTGGAGGGGTGGCTCCTATAATCATAATCAAAAGGTGACGTAACTGAAAAACTTGAAATATCCGGATGTTAGGGATATTTACTTTACGCAACATTTTTGGGGAAGGGAGCCAATTCCCAGCTTCTGATACAGGGTAGGAAAGTTGGCAATTTCTGAGCTGGGGAGCCATTCAGCAGGAAGAGGTTTACCCTCTATCTTGAGATTATTTATTTAGTTAGTTTTTGTTGACCGGGTAAGTGCACTAGACAACTTTTGCCTATTTTCAGGCACGACTCAGGGGAGAGGGATACAGATCAATGTCAACTGACTTTGAACCAGATTAAGCTGTTGGTGGTATTTTTAGTGAATGGGGGAAATTTGGCCAGGACACCAGGGAAATTTCCCTACTCTCCAGGAGGGGGAATCTTTGGCTGTCTGGTGGAGATGGCCACTTTTTCTCAACCATCAGAAGAGATGGACGTGGATGGGACAGGGGAGTGGGCCTCCTCCTCTGCTCCTGCTGTTCTAGAGGCTGCTGTATTGAATGAGGATTTCTCTACTACTGATCTACCTGAGGAGTTTTTTGATTCACCTTTGGATGCTGTTACTAGTGTGGCTTTTCCTGTAAGCACCGATGTTCCTGTTCCTACTGAAGGTACAGCTATGGATCTTGCTGCTAAAGAACTGTTACTTGCTACACTATTGACTGAAGAGGAGCACTGTACATGTCGGAAGACTCTTTTATTGTCCGAAATTGCTGCAATGCGCTCCGCTCCTCTCCCTACTTCCCCTTCTGTTACCCATCCTATTTCATTGCTTTCTAGTGACGTGCACATGGTTTTGAAGGAGTGCATGTCTGAGCTCACTGAACCTCCTGGGGTGGCTGGCAGTGCTGATTGTCTTGCCGACGTGTGCCAAAAGCCGTTTCCCACTGTTTCTCCTCCCGATACCTGCACGGCTATTCCTGTGGTTCTTTCAAAATGTCTAGCCATGCATGGTAAAGTATTGATAAAGGGTTCCTTCGGGGGCAAGTCTTTCTAATACCGCTTTAGAACAGCGGGCAGGCAGTTCAATTTCAGTCTCCCCTACAGCTTCTGGTGAATCCCTGGCTAGGCATGGGTCTCTTTCTCCCACTCCTCCCCAAATCAGCAAGGGATGGTCCCCTGACCGGGCCATTACGGGGGCTGGGTGGTTGAGGCACTCGAATGGAAACTGGATCCCTGACCCCAATGATGTTGTAGTGCAACGCTATAATTCTTTATCCCCTGATCATTCTGCTTTGCGACCCTTGCCTTCTGCTTATTCTGTACTTCCTGGGTCTGAACCTCATTTGTGGGATTGTAGTGATGCTGGGGCTACTAAGACTGATTTGAATAATACTGTTTTGAACGTGGAACCTGATAATGTTGCCCCTGTACATCAGCAGTCTGCTGGGGCTACTCCGCATTTTAAACTGTCGGATTTATTTTCTAACAAGGGCGAACCTGCCCCCCGAAGGAACGCTGTTCTTTTAATATATAAAGGCGGCTTGGAAGAACTGCCAGATAGACTGTATATAGCTAAAAGTTTGCTCAAAGGTTCTATGAAGTTTGTTTCCTCAGACATTTATGCTCTTATACACATTGGTAGTTCTAATTATGATGTGAGCTTTAAAACTGTTTCTTGTTTGGTGCAATTTTGGGCTTTGTATCACACTGTTAAGAATTCTCATCTTTGGGTTCCTTTTTTAGCAGTTCCCTTGATGAAGCCCGCTGTTAAATTTATTACCGTCATGTTTCGTAATGAAGGGGTACATATAGAGGATATTCTTTTTTGGTTACAGAAAAGATGTGATGTTTTGGATAGGCCTGTTCCCATCCTTGATAATGAGAAAATCTGGAATGGTGGTTGGAAATTGAGGATGAAACTTTTTTCCTCAAACTGTGGGCCTCAACACCTTCCCAATAGTTTCTTTCTTGGGAAAGACAAAGGCAGTTTGTTTTACTTTGGCCAACCCAAGTCTTGTTTTAAGTGTGGCTCACGTACACACCTTAATACAGCTTGTGATACCCCTCGATGCTCAATTGTTTTGAATTCGGTCATCAAGTTGCTGCATGCCTTAATTTGTTTAAATGTAATTTGTGTGAACAGACTGGGCATGGCTATGCAAAATGTCCTTGGGCATCTCACAATAGAGATGATTGTCCTTCTCATGAAGGTTTAATTGTTGTGGCTCAGCATATGAATGCTAAAAAGGAGATGGCTACTGATAGTACAGTTGCCACAACTGTTTCACCTCTTGATGTAGTGCCTACTTTAATGGTTCTGGACGCTGAACCTGTTGAGACCATTTCTGTTAGTGAGCAAGAACAGCTTGCTCCTCCTTTATCTTCAGTTGTTTCCTCTGCTCCTCCTGTACCGTCTACCGCTGTCCTTCCTTCGTTGGACATCTCAGAGGATTCTGGTATGCCTCCACCCCTCCCCAATTTTGCCATTTAAAACTGTTACTGCAAAGAAGCATAATAGATCTGGTAAAGCTATTTAATCTCAATCTTCCCCTTTGGTCTCCTCCTGCAGTGGATCCTCCGATTCCTGGAAAGTAGGTAATCAGTTTGCAGCATTAGTTCCTGGGGACGAGTTTGAGGGTGAAGATTCTGACCGCTCCTCTAGGGCTTCTACTGTCACTGATTTTATTTCGGAAGGTGAAGAGAGGGAAGTCAGACTGGTGGAGGCTAACCTTAGGAGGTCTCAGCATAGAAGGGTAGCTAAAGACCCCTAACATTAGGTTTTGTTTTGCTGTTTCTTTTCCTTTTTTTCATTCCCATTTATGGCTTCATTGACTATTTCAACTATTAATGTTAATAGTATAAAAAGTCATAAAAAAATGGTTACCACCTTGACCTGTTTACAACAGCATCACAGTGATATTATTTGTCTCCAAGATACTAGATTAAAAACTTCTGTTGAAGTTCAACTTGCTCGTAACCTATGGTCTAAGGGTGCTACCTTTTGGTCTAATGGGGAATCTCTTTGTGATGGTGTTGGGGTCTTGTTTACCAATCCGGCTTTGAAAGTCTCCAAATTAGTTGATATTTGCCCCGGAAGGGCTTTATTATTGGACATTAATTTTCAGAGTGACAGATTTAGACTGATTAACATTTATGCCCCACAGACCAAGGCGCAGCGTGTTGCACTATTTCTGGACATTCAGCCTTATCTTCATACTTCTCGTTTGGTTTTTTGGGCTGGTGATTTTAATTGTGCTCTGAGTACCTCTGAGAGGGGATTACGAACCTCAAAGTTATTCTGTGATTCCAATAAGCTCCTACAGGTTCTTGATATTGCTCAGCTTAAAGATGCTTATCGTTGTGTATATTCTTCTGGTGGTAATACTTTTTTGAAGTCATCTCTGTCCACTAGGATTGATTTTGTTTTTCTTTCTGCAGTATTACAAGTCACTTCGGTTGTTTTGAGTGCGTGGGAATTCTCTGATCATAGGTCTCTTACGGTTTGCCTTTCATGGGATGGGGTGCCTAGATGTAAAAAGAATTTATAGCGTTTAAACACTTCCTTGTTGGCTGATAAGTCTATTATGAAGGCTTGGAAAAGGGACTGGATTGCCCAGCTTTCTGTTATTGATATATATGAGGATTTAGCATCCTGGTGGGAGGATACCAAGAAGGATTGGAAGTCATTTTTTCAAGCCCGCTCTCGTGCCAAGGTTACCTCACATTATTTTGAATATTTATGTCTTAGGACTCAATTGCAGAGGTTGATTTCCTTGGCAGAGACTGAGAAGCTTGATTATGGGGTACAGATAAGAAATGTTAAGAAACAGATGTTTGCCTATCAATATGATCGGTCTAAATCCTTAGAACATGAACATCGGTATGGTTTAAAACTGCACAAGGGTGCTTTGGATCCTTTTCAAGATTGTAAAGATCGTGTGAGCCATCGGTTAGTTACACAGTTGACTTGCATGGCTAATGATTTGGTTACTTTACCGCAAGATTTAGTTGATGTCAGTCAATATTTAGGTTCTCTATATCAAAAGGATACTGGTCTTGACTTTGAATCTTTTAATTTTGATTCTTTACATTTACCGCAGCTGTCTGCTGTAAATTGTCAGAATTTGTTAACTGTTATTTCTGAAACTGAAGTACGTCATGCTATTTTTTCCTTGAACCCTGATTCTGCTCCTGGTACAGACGGTTTGGGGGCTGCATTTTACCAGACATTCCAGGATGACCTTGTCCCTGTTTTGGTACAGGTTTTCAATATAATGTTGTCTAATTTATCCTTAGCGTCCTCTACGAATCAAGCTTTAGTTCTTTTACTGTATAAAAAGGGTTCTAAAGAAGATTTAAAAAATTGGAGGACACTAAGTTTATTGAACACTGATTTGAAGATTTTAAGTAAGATTTTATTACTTAGGTTATCTCAGGTTGTTGATGGATTAATTTGCCCACACCAAATGTGTTCTATACCAGGTAGGACCCAATATGATAATTTATTAGTCTTAAGGGAATTATTTACTGTAGCCCAGTCTGGTCATTTGAATGGGTATATTTTGAGCCTAGATCAGGAAAAAGCCTTTGATCAGGTTTCGCATGATTTTTTGTTTTCGGTCTTACGAGCATATGGTTTACCTGCTGGATTTATTGACTGGATTCGTACTATGTGTAGCTCTGCTTTGCTTCTTCCTAATGTTAATGGATGGATTGGTAGTCCGATTCATGTACAGCATGGTGTATGTCAGAGTTGTCCTCTGAGCCCTATTTTGTATGTCTTTTTTATCGATATTTTACTTAGATTAATTATTAATCATACAAGTCTTGCTGGGCTGAGTATTGGTGATGGAGTTCCTCCTCTAAAAATTTTGGCATATGCTGATGACTTGGTTCTTGCATTTCTGATATCATGGAAGGGCCTATTGTGTATGACATTTTGACCTTTTTTTCTAGATGTTCCAGTTCTAAGATTAATTATGCTAAGAGCAGAGGTTTTCCTTTAGGTAGTTCCCCGATCCCTGAATCTGGTCAAATTTCTGGTATCTCAATTAATAGGGACACCGTGACTATTTTGGGAGCAGAATTTGGTGCTAGTGATATGGCTTCTGCAAACTGATCTCACAAACTTGATAAGGCTCAGTTACTTGTGTCAAGATGGAAGGGACGGCAAATTGCTAAACGTAAGAGGGTTCTGTTAATTAAAACTTTGGTGGTTCCTATTTTTTTGTACATTAGTTATGTGTTTTCACCCCCTGTGTCTTTATTTACTTCCCTATTTAGTGTTTTTTTCCAGGCATTTTGGGGGAGTAGGTTAAACCCCATCAAACGTGGTTATACGTATGGAAGTATTAGAAATGGGGGAGTAGCTATGGTTCATCCTGTGGCATTTTTTGTATGCCTTTTTGTTTTGTATAATTTGAGCCCTCTCCTTAGACCTGGTAGAAAGTCTTGGCACTCATATGTATGGGCTTGGTTTTCTAAAGGATTGCCGCTCTGGAAGTTGGGAAAACCTGCTCCCTTTGCTAAGATTCCGTTTTTTCCCAAGTATGGTCTGGAAACCTTTAAGCATTTATTGAAATGGGGTGTCACCATTTCTCGTTTGGAAACCATGAATAGAAAGAAATTGTATGATTATGTTGTTTCTTCTGAATTTACTGGTATTGTGCTTTTTCCTGATTGTCCTCCGGAATCCTTGGAAAAGGTTATTTTGTTTCTCTCCAATAGGAGATTGCCTGATTTCATCTGGGATAGTGTTTGGTTAAGTTCCTATGGTAGATTACCAGTTGGTAATTCTCACAAGCACAAGCAAATTAGTGATAGGTATTGTACTCATGATTCTTGTGTGTCCCTTTTGGAAACTCAGGAACATCTTTTTTTGGAATGTCCATATGTTCGTGCTTTTTGGGGTTTTTTAGCTAACAAATGGAATGAGCCTTTATTTTCCTCTTTTTCTTATTGTACACTGATGTATGGAGTGCATAAGGGTGAATGGTCCAAGTATCCTGCTGACACATTGTTCTTAGTATTTTCTATTCTTCGCTTTTATATTTGGCAATCCAGATGTTTATGGGTTTCACAGCACCACCTGATATTGTTTGATGAGCTCATTTCTAATGTGACTCTTACCTTACAGAAAATTTATGATACTGATTTTCATTTACAGGGTTTAGTTAAGGGCAAGTTTTTATGGGTTAACTGTGCTCATTGGGTGTCCCGTGTTTGATTTTTTTCCTTGGTATTGATGTTCTGTTTTTGCTGTTTCTCAGTTATTGTCAGTCTGTATACTTTTGCTCTCTTTTGTTTTGGAGTCCTCTATTTCAATAAAAGTCCCCCTACTCTTTTCGAGAAGTACTATGGGATCTTTAACATCCACCTGAACTACCACCAGAACAGGCAGATGGGACCTCAGTTTAACGTCTCATCTGAAAGATGGCACCTGAGGAGTGCAGCACCCCTCATGCTGCACTACAGTGTCAGTATTGAGATGTTAACCCAGGTGCCTGGTGTGGGGATAGAACCCACAGCCTTCTGATCTGCTGGCCTCAGAGGCAAGTGTGCTACCTGTTGAGCCACTGACACTAACAATTATGCCTCAAGATTTGAGCGAGGTTACTTGTATGGGCATATTTTAAGAAGGAGTATAGCTGGGAGTGCACTCTGACAGATGTAGCAATCGGGGAAGTTTTTAGCTGAGTGGGCAATGAGTTCAGTTTGGTAAAAAGAAGTGCAGAAGGGGAAAGACCCTGTTGCTTAATCAGGTTCAGCTCAATGTTGAGCCAAACGGGGTAAAAGAAGAAAGGAGCTTGAACCGACTCGGTAGTCATCCACCTCAGGTATTTACTGGCATGACATGCCCAATAGTAGAGACCTATGTGGGGTAGTCTTAGTCCACCCTTCAGTTTGGGGGCTGCCAACTTATGAAAAGCTAGTCTTGGCTTTTTGCCGGCCCAAATGAAGTCAGTAATGAGACTATGGACTTTTCTGAACCAAACTAGGGGAAGCCAAACATTCAGAAGATTAAAGGGGTAGAAGAGGTGAGGGAAGACATTCATTTTGACTAAATTAATTCTTCCCCAAAGGGAAATAGGTAGGAGGGACCATCATTTCAGGTCCTGACTGACCGTGTGAACAAGGGACTCTAGGTTTAGTTGTTGGAGACAGGCTGGGCTCTTCGTAAGGACAATTCCTAGATATCGCAGGGTATTGGCTTTCCATGAAAGTCCAAGTTCAGAAATAGTGGATTTTTGTATTCTATAATTAAGAGGAAAAACTACCATCTTGTCTACATTTAGCTTGTAATTAGACACTTTATTAAACTCATCAATAATCCTGAGCATTGGTGGGATAGATTCTACCGGGTGGGAAAGTTGAAGAAGCAAATCATCTGCATGGGCAGAGACTTTGATTAGTTGGTCTTGAATAATAATACCTTGGACTTCCTGGGAATCCATTAATCTATGTATCAGAGGCGCTCCAGATATAAGTTAAAAAGAAGGGGAGATAGGGGGCAGCCCTGTCTCGTTCCAGAATACAGAGGGAACCATTCTGATATTATACCATTACTAGAGATACGGGCAGTTGGAGATTCGTACAGGGATCCACTCCAATTTTGAAACTCGGGGGAAACCAATTGCTTTTAGAGTATGCAATAAATAGCTCCAATTAATCCTGTCAAAGGCCTTCTCAGCGTCCAGGGATACCAAGACCACAGGGAAATTGACATTCCTGGAGACCGAGAAGACATGGGCCAACATACGTAGATGGTCCACCGAGGACCTCCCTTTCATAAAGCCAACTTGTACCGGTCCTATAAGAAGTGGGAGGACTCTGTTCACTTGGTCAGCCAGAATCTTGGACAGGATTAGGTTAAGGTTAAGGAGCGAGATCAGTCTGTAACTTGACACTAGTTCCGGACTCTTATCAGGCTTAGGAAGGAGAACAATCAATGCTTCAAACAGGGACTTGTCTACATCGGCTCCCGAAAGAATGTATTGAAAGAGAGGTAAAAGGGCTGGGGATAGTTGTTTTACAAATATCTTGTAGAAGTTTGGGGAAAATCCATCTGGTCCAGGAGTCTTATCAGAGGGAAGGTCTTTGATAACTTTCTCCAATTCCAACTGAGAGATGGGAGCAGTCAGGAGAGTTTGTAGGTCTGTTGGTAGAGTGGGCAAATGAGAATTAGCTAAGTATCTGTCCAAATCTGGTTCTGTTGGTGGGTTCATCATAGCACCATATAAATGAGCATAATAGTGAGTGAGCTCATCAACAATATCAGCTGGAGCTGTTTTTATAGAGTTATCTTCCAGAGAGCGGATAGATGCAATTAAACGGGAGGACTCCTGCTGTTTAATTCTATGGGCTAGCATACGACCAGCTTTTTCTCCCTGGTCCATATATGAGGCTTTAGATTTCTGGATTGCAAATTATGCTCTCTCTCTCTCAACAATTTGAGATAGGAATGTTTCAAAGTTACCAAGTCTAGTCTATTTGTTCAGAAGATTGGGGTGAGAGTTTAGATTCCAGCTCCCAAATGTGAGATAAGAGAGTCAGAAGTTGGTTATCCCATTGTTTCTTTCTCTGGGAAGCCAAGCCAATTAGTATCTCTCATAAAAAGGCCTTCAAGGCACACCAGACAATGTCTGGTTTACTGGTGGGGGAACAGTTAACTGAAAGAAAAAATGTTATTAGGTCAGTAATATATGAGACTGTCTCGGGGTCTTTTAATAATTGATTATTAGTTTTCCATCACCCCCCAGTTTTGGGGAAAGATGAAAAAGAGACCTGACAAAAGACCAGAGCATGGTCCAGTGGGGGCCAGGTTGAACTGAGGAATCAAAGACCCCTGGGATGGGGGATTGGGAAATAAACAGGTAGTCAATGCGTGAGGAGGTCCTATGTACCAGGGAGATGAAAGTATATTCTCTGTCAGATGGATGGAGGACTTTCCAGATGTTGTAGAGATCTGCCTGGTCAATCAGGTCCCGGAGTGCTCATTGGGCCAGTGAAAGGCCCTTGCGAGAGGAACCTGACCTCTCCATAGATGGATCAAATGTTAAATTTAGGTCTCCACCTATAATTATTGGGATGGCCAAAAAAGGATCAGTGTATTAAGAAACCGTGTAAAAAATTCCGGGGAATCAGTATTTAGTCCATACAAACTGCCCAATAAGACTTCTGTTGTGTGAAGTCTGTCATGAACCAGGAGGAATCTTCCCTGTGGGTCACATATGGTTTGGGTCAGGGAGAATGGGACAGATTTATTTATTTATTAAAATCCGAACACCACAGCTCTGAGAGCTTCCTGCTGCCAAGAAGACTTGCCCTATTTGCTGTCTCCTCAGTTGGACTACTTCGGTATCTAGTAAATGGGATTCCTGTATGAACATAATGTCTGCTTTCAGTAGCACTAAATGTTTCAGAATTTTATACTGCTTTAATTTTTGTCTAGCTCCTTTTACATTCCAAGTGGTAACCCTTATGTCCCTAGCCATATTCCCTGTTTGAAGGAAGTTGTAAAGTCTCCATCAGCTCAGAAATGAAATGCAATTGTGGTACTGTTGCACATTCAGTCTCTGTGCTACCCTCCCATCCTACCCTAAAAACCACCCCCATACCCACATTCCCTGTAACCAAACACAAGCAAAACAATATACAAGCATAACAGCAAACTCCCCCATCCACTTCTCCCTGCCCCCACCTTCCCTTCTGTTATGGCCCATGAAAACAAACCCAGTCCCTCCCCCCAGCCACCCTTCCCATTCTAGTAGTAATTAAACATTGCTAACATTTGTTCAACGAACCACATATTTAAACCCTTGATTAAACCTAAGATTATAACAGAGATATAAACTATTATAGCCCTGATAAACATTCCATCTTAGGATCAGTATCTACTAATAACCTTCTATCCCTGAGGCTATAACTGAACTGGGAAAGAAGGAAAAATAGTGAATGAACAGGGGTTATTGTAATAGAGGCAAATCAGGCTATTCTTAAAGTCCTGGAGATGTAACTAGTCCTGCTGCTTATTAAAATGCAATGAAAAGGTAACAGCCCCCCTTCTAAAACTCCAAGGGGATTGCCTGCAGTCAGAAAGCCCTGTATAAATAAAAAACGAGCAAAAACCAGAGCACAGGGCAGCGTCCACTAATAATCTGATGACTGCGTCTGTAAATAGGCTTTCTACAGCCGGAAACAAGGAGAACAGGTTAAAACCAAAATAAGCATGCAGGTACAAGGAATATGGGGAATAAAAATCCTCTCTCCAAGTCCAACAGAATGAGTGAAGTGGAACGGTAGTTTGTAGTGATCAGAAAGCAGACTGTAGTGCCCTCTTGTGGAGAGAAACATGAATCGCATCAGTCGAGAAGGATCCAGGAGCCTCACAAACGTGTGGGCGTTGCGAGAGGGGATCATGTGCTGTATCAAGGAGAAAGCCTGTGAAAGATCCTTTGGCACTACTGGTGCTGCAGGGTGTAAGTCCAAACCAATAGCTCGTTTGCAGCTAGTAACTAAGAGTGAGAGAGACTTTATGTCACCGTGTGTTCTTCCGACATGAAACAGGGTATTTACACTGTTCGAAGATTTGGGGGGCTTAATCTGACCTTTTGCGCCATAAGAGTATTTTGCACTCATAGCAAAATGAGGGAGTAAATATATTTTATTGGTAAAACCATTCTGCTGCGATGAATGACCTGGTTACCATAACAATTGTTCATGGGTCACGGAAAAGGTCAGGGAAAGACACCTTGAGAGCTACTGTTGCAGTATCCACGTCCTCGTAAGTAGCCCAGAAGCCCGAGATAAGAACTTGTAGCCTGGCCGGGTACCCCATTCTGAACTTAACCCCTGCTGCTATTAACTTTGTCACAAGCTGATGGAAAGTAGCCCTTCTCTGCCGCACGGAGAGCTGGAGGTCTTGTGCAACCCTGATTGTTGCTCCTTCCCATTTTACTTCCTGTATTTCTCTTACTTTAGTGATGATGTGCTGGCCTTCTTGATAGTTTAAAAAGTGAAAGATAAAAGTGCACGAGGGTGTGCCTCGCACTGGGGGTGGATGGAGGGCATGGTGGGCTATCTGTATTATTTATTTAGAGCCAAAAGGGGATGGCCCGGCCACTTTTTTGACAAATTTCTGGGCAAAAATGATTGAATCAGGTCCTTCCTCTTTTTCAGGTAACCTGATTAGCACTGCATTGTTGCGGCTGCTGCGGCCCTTTAGGTTCTCAACCTTGTTTTCCAATTTAGTGATCCGCTGGCAGGCTGCACCCAAATCCTAGTCCATTTTCATCTGCTTCCACTCTGTGGAATGAATGCTGGCTTCGTTGTCAGAGGTATGGGTGGTGATATCATCCAAGGCTTGAGCAACTGACTTGAACTCTCCTGTGATTTGCCTTAATTCCTCTTGAAATGGTTTGAACTCCGCTAGGAAATGATCCAATGTGAGGGGCTCCATATCAGGGTTAGAGGAGGGTGAGCCCAGAATGCTTGCAGCAGGCATGGCCTTAGATTTCTTAGGAGTCTTCTTGGGTGTGGAAGGCGGAGTATGTTTTGGCAAGCTTTTCTTCATCTCAACTTCCATCGATCACACCGGAGAAGAGACGTAGACAGCGACGGTAGTCGGGTACCTATTCAGACCCACACACCACTGGAAAAGTTTAATTTTAGATGAAATAGACAGTCGGGTGGCTGGAGCTAACGAGGAAAGCTGTTAGCTGGTGCTCTGCATCACGTGACTCTCCTATCACAGTGCTTTTCAAAAACAGTAGTGAAAGGGGAGAGTAAAAGCACAAGGACTGTGCAATTAAGTAAAACAAAAAAAGAAAACATTGGTGAGAGGAAATCAGAAATAATTTTTTGTATATTGTTTCATGCTTCTGGAGGCAGAGAGCTTAAAGTGGAATTTAAAGGACAGAGAACAGACTGTCTGAGGTACACCAGTAAGGGGAAAGACAGCAGAATGATAGCAACAATCACAGAAATCAGAATTCAGGAAAGAATAAGTGAGGAATTAACAAGACTTCTAAATTTTTTTTTACTTTTTTAAAATTCTTTTTATTTATTTTTTTATGTCAGCCAAACAAAACACAGGCAGATGAGGAGCAGAAGACAGGATGGAAATGCTTTTTCATAGCTACAGCCTGGGTGGGACCGAGGGTGCACCACCACCATGGAGATTCACCATTCCCTCAAGTAGATGACACTAGTTTGCAAGCAGCATCTGGAGAGTAGTCTCCAAGGAACCAACTCTGCGTCTGAGGTCCCTCTACTCAATGCAGAGTTGTGCCACTTAGGCTTATATAGAAGTAAGTGAAGAAGGAAGAGGAGGATCTACAGCTTGGGTCTCAAGTACTGTACTCTACTGCATGCAAGTCCAGCTGCAGGTGCCACTCTCAGTTCCCTCTGCATCTCTTCTGGCTACTGGGTACCCCATCTCTTCCTGTGCCTCCTCCCCTGCGGCACAGAAGGACCACTAGAAGGAGGGGCATCACCTCCACTCCTCTCTGCTGTCTTTCAGCACTCCTCCCACTTATGGAGGTGACTTACTTTCAGGTGGATGTGCTGCCCATCAGTGCACAAGTGGCTGTCCCATTTCCCTCACTGAACAATAGTCTCACAAAATTTGAATTTTACAGTCCTGCTGTTGGCAGGGCCAAGATCGAACAAATCCCAAAAGAGGAACTTGTGTTGCCTAGGATCTCTAGGGGACTCCTCTTCATGGAGATCAACTGGAGGCAGTCAATCCATGGGGGGCACAAGGAGCTCATTGCCTGCACTTTCTCCTGGCAACTGTGCCACTAAATCAGGATGAAAAGGAGGCACTGCGACTTACTGCCTCTGCAGTGTGTGTGTGTGTGGGGGGTTCTGCCAGATGAAGAAGCTGCTACTACAAAAGGCTTCTTCCTCTCCCTTTCTCCAGCACCCAGTGCTGCTTGTGCCACCCATACTGTTCTCAGCAGATGTATGGATGGCATGTCCCACATATCGACTGCATCTCCCTCTCCTCCCTCCCAGTCTCACTCCTACAACTCTCCTATCCACTCATTTTTATTTAAACAAAAAAAAAAACAGAAATATATAGTAAACACAAAGAAAATTAGAAGAAGAGGCAGAAAAAAGGAAAAAAAAATCAATTTCTAAATGATAAGTAAATAAGAATTAACAGAACTGGGGCCAAATATTCAAATGATTGTGCTAGGCGCAAACTGTTTGCACCCGGATAGCACCACAATTGCACCAGAGTGCCATATTCAAAAGATGAAATAGTGCCGGCGCAACGTGTTACCATTGGTGCTAAAACATAATGTATGCACGGGACCTAGTGAGGGAAGGGGACATGCATACCGGTGCTCAGGGATATTCAAAACTATAGCACCATGCTACGGTCATTAGTACGACATGTAGCGCGGTACTAATTACCACTGATGAAAAGCATGTCTTAACTCCGGGCAAATGAAAGATGGGAGGCATTGACACAGCAGTGTCACAAACAGCATGGAGCAACTGATGGAAAACAACCTATGGTCTAGTGGCCCACCCTCCCCAATCCCCGATGTCCCCATGATGAACACATGCAATTAAGCCCCCCATCATTGGTGGTCTAGTGGCCCTCCCTCCCCGAACCCCAATGCCCCTATGATCACATAATTGAAGTAAGCCTCCCATTCATTGGTGGTACAGTGGTCCCCCTCCCTGAAGCTCGATGTCCCCATGAAAAAACATTGAAACAAGCCCCTCATTCATTGGTAGCACAGTGTGCCCCACTCCCTGAACCCAGATGTCCCCGTTGCCATACAAAAAAAATCACGCCCCATTCATTGGTGGTTGAGTGGTTCCCCCCACCCCAGCAGGTAGTGGCCACCACCCCATTCCCCTCTAATGCTGAGATGGAGCCAGCACCAGCACAGCTCTCCACACACCCCCATGGCTGGCACTGGCAGAACTGTCACCGAGTGCTGTACTAAATTAGGTGGTGGCCACTACCTGCTGGGGGGCCACGACCACCAATGAATGGGGCATGATTTTTTTGTATGACAATGAGGACATCAGGGTTCAGGGATGGGGGAACACTGTGCCACCAATGAATTGGGGGCTTACTTCAATGTGTTTTCACAGGGACATCGGGGTTTGGGGGAAACACTGCACCACCAATGAATGGGGAGCTTACTTCAATGATGTGATCACAGGGACATCAGGGCTTGGGGAAGGAGGGCAAATAGACCACCAATGATGGAGGGCTTATAGGAATGTGTTTATAATGGGGACATTGGGAATCAGGGAGGGAGGGCCACTAGACCACCAATAATTGGGCTTATTTGAATGTATTTATAATGGGAACATCAGGGATCGGGAGGGAGGGAGGGAGGGAGGGTACTAGCCACAAATGATGGAGGACTTACTTGAATGTGCTTAGAATGGGTATGTTGGAGATCAGGGAGGGAGGAGGGCCACTGGACCACCAAGTTCTAATAATGGATACATGTTTTGTGGCATCGAGATTGAGGAGGGCCACTAAACCACCAGGTCATATTACCATTACTGCTTATTGTGACATTGGTGCTGGGGGGGGCACATCTACTGCCGCACATTGGCACACTTTGCCAAACTCTTCCTGAGGGAAATTGCTATGTGTCATCAGACCAGCCCAGGCAGGTTTAAGGTACTTAGCCATTCTCCCTCCAGGTGGGATTTGGGAATCCAGCATTCAAGGATGTGGCAGCCTGCATCTGCCATATGTCCCCTTGTGCCATGCCGCAGCCCATTTCTGGGCACATGGGTGGCACAAGCCCCACTTGGGGCAGGCAGCCTGCGGTTGACACAGACCACTTTTGTGAGTTGCTCAGGGGGCAGTTTCTGACACAAGGTGCTACCTGCGCCACTTATGATCAGCACTGGCACCTTGCAACTTTCTCAGGGCTCTGAGGCTCGAGACCAATGACTGCAGTCAATGAGGGGGCAGAGAAGGCAGCTGGACACCCTGGGCCACTCCATATGCCCTGGACAACACATGCTGCACACAGATGGAACCACCTACATCGCCGTCATCTGGCACTGGACCCAACCCTGCCAGGCATTCATGTATTGCCCAGGGCCCAGTGGACACCATGGTAGTGCATCCATGCAGCACACATCTCCAGACTCCCCATTGCAGTACACCTACACATTCCAACACACACGTGCAGCACTGGAGGAGTGGACAGTGATGAGGGGAGTGTGTACTGGTGGCTAGGCTGTGCCACATAGCAGGTGCTGCCACACGATAGGGACCTTCCACACAGTGCACATGTGCCAATGATAGGAATGCCTCTGACATCAGTGTGCCTGTGTGATGGTATGTGTCTACCCCCCCAGGGCACATACCTCACATCTGTACAGACACCATGTCACACATGGCCAGCCATGTGTTTGGTACTGTGGGAATACCATGCCATTGGCACAGCATATGGGGGCACAGAACAGCATGACAGTGGTGTCCACTGTCAGAACACGCCTGCCAGCTGGGCCTGTCACTGTGTGGCTGGCTGATGTCTTCTGCCACCTGACACACTGTAGGCATTTCTATATCCCTCACACTACCAGTCACTATGTAATTGTAGCATCTGTTACGTGCTGTAGCAGTGACAACAATATGTCTATGTCAATGCAGCACCACCACCCGTGCCTGTGGTGCAAGTTCCCTGGGGCACATTCGTCTCTGCTGCTCTGTACAAATGTAGTCTGCAGCTACCAAACTGTTGCTCAGGTCTGACATACAGGTAGAGCAGTGTGCACAACCCAGTCTGTAGCTACCGACCTGTAGTTCCAGTCTGACATGCAGGTGGAGCTGTGTACACCATGCAATAGCACCGGGCTAATTACATGGTAATGCATACAAAGCAGGCCATAATGAGATGCTAATGTGGTTGTTTGCCCACAGACTGCCTAAGTAGGCTAATTTGCATAGGAGCTTTGAATATAGCAAAATTTAGCCCCTGGCTAAAGTGTTTGCACTGGGCTAACGTGTTAGCACTGGGCAAACCTGTGAAAAGCATAGCACAGTTTTGCAGTGTTTGGCCTGCAATGTTGTTTGCAGTTGTGCACCACTCCATTTCTATCACCCACATTGGCCACCTACTGCAACTCTGCCTTACTCCAACTCTGTGTGCACTGGGCTGCTGTTGCAGTTTGCACTGCCCAGTTGCTATATTCAGAGCTGTCTTATTTGCTGGACTATTTTTGCACTGCACTCTCAGCCCTGTTTGTATGCCTTTGTTTGCACGCCATATTCAACTGATTTAGTCCCTGGGCTATTCCTTTGAATATAGTGTGCTAATTGTTCCAGGCTATTTCTGCACACCAGGCAGTGCTAATTTTGCCCTGGGGCTAGGTTTTGAATATTGGGCCCCTAGAGTGCCAGTGAGCAGAAGTCAAAGGAAAATATGGCTATAACATAATGAAGATCTAGCTACAGAAATATAAACTAAATTAGACAAAAACTACAATTAAAAAATACTAACAAGCTAAGTGAAATAAGGATCACAAATACACAGAGAAACCTGAAAAAAACCATTTTAAATGCTATTTGAGAGGCTCAGAAAGTATCAGAACTGTCTCCTTCCACTAACACAAACTGCAAAACCAAAAGTGAAGCACACTCTGTACATAGATCAGTACCTTGTGACCTGCAGGAGTTGTCCCATGTGATCTAGAGGCACTTGTTTACTAGTAGCCTCGGTCTAAGAAAACATCTCCAAAATTCACCTTAAAAGTGAAGTGGCAGGCACAGTTCACAGGTGAAGTGCAGGCACAGTGGATGCAAAGTGAATATAGGTGAATGTGTCAGTGAAGAGCATAAATTTGTGAAGTGATTCACAAAGGGAAATTGAGTAACTTCACCAGAACTTCACCTGCACATTAAAACTTCACAACATCTCTAGTCCTAACTTCCTTCACGCAGAACACTGTGTGAAGTAAGATGTGCAAAACAGGATCTGAGTCCTAACTGACTTTGTACAGGGCCCAAGGAGATAGGGTAAATCAATTACTTTGTGCAGGGCCATTCAGGTCCTGTGCAATGCAGAACACACACAGGGCACTGTGCAAATCAGGAGGTAAATCCTAAGTTGCTTTTCACAGGCCCTGCACAAAACAGGACCTAAGTCCTAACTTGCTTTACATAGCAAGTTAACTTCACCACTACAGATGTCCAACTAAACAATCTACTGGTCTCACACTTTTTGAAAGCCTTCCTTGTCTCCTTTACTGCCTCCCTCTTCCCTTGTGTGCAACAGTGATTTATTTTCTCACTTTCTGCTGCCTACCACCCTTATACATAGACTGTAGACTCTAATTTCCCTTGTTTATTAACTCCCACTTGTTATCCACCCCCACTGCTACCCCCACTTGCTGCAATTTATCTCACAATATTTCTTGTATTGTCCCAAAACCCACCCTTATGAAATCCAAACACTTTGTGGGGGTATATGTTCTATCTGGCTGTAGCTTGATATCAAACCATACAGTCTGATGATCACCACTGGATCCTGATGGATCTTGAACTGTGAACTTCCCTATACTGGTTCTATCCACAAGACCAAGTCACGTATGGGGCCTTCTCTTGTAGGCTTCTCTACTTTCTGCATCAGAAGTGCTTCCTCAAATGTCTGTACCAGTACAGTAAGTGGTTTCTTTAATTTACTGCCACTGGAATGTTCCAATCAAGATCTGGCATGTAGAAGTCTCCAATTAGCAGCCCCTCCCCTGCTCTGCTGCCCCCTATCTCATCCACCAGTTCCTTGTCAGTCACCTCTATCTGAGATGGCAATCTATGTACCACTCCTATCCTGATGTTCCTCACCCATCCATACCTAACTGTACCCACACTGTTTATGTACCATTGCCCGCACCTATGCCCCTGACATCTGTGGCTTTTATGCCCTACCTTATGTATAATGCCACCCATCCTCTCTTTCTTCCAATTCTAGTCTCTTCTGAATAATGCATAACCTGGAATGGTCAAGTCCCATTCATGGTACTGTGTTGCCACATCTCTGTGACCACCTCCACATTTAGCTAGGTTTCAGCTATAAATGCCTGTAGGTCACAAGCCCTATTTTCCTGGTGTTACTGCACACAGCCTTCTAGGCCCCCTGCTTACACCTTTCCTCAGACTTTTTCGTATGCCCTTCCCCCCCTTGCTTCCTCAACTTTTAAATTCTAGCCCCCTTCCCTTGTGTTATTATGTCTGTACAGGCTCTTCCTCCCCTTTTGCATCCTTGTACAGGCCCTCCCTCCCCCTTTGCACTCTTACCCATTCATAGTCCCCCTGATTCCATTTACTGCATTCCTCCTCCCCCATTTGTTTCTTGCCTTTTCATAACCTTTGTTTGCCTTAGTGCTGGACTAGGCTGTATAGCCCCCCTCTGCTGCACAAGTGTGTCTAACTTGAACTGTATGGCATTCCTCCTCTGCTAGTTTAAACGTGTCCTGATATGCTCTGCAAATCTCTGCATCAACACCTTGGTGCCCTCCTCATTGGGGTGCAGGCCATCTTGCTTGAACAGTGCACCAGATTATGAGGCTGCACTGTGGTGCAGGAAAGTGGTACACTGGAGTGGGCGGGCTCTCTCCCACAGCAGCACATAACCAAAGGCACACAATCCCTAAGCACAACTTGTATGAGGAAGAATTAAGTCTATGTCCACAACATCAGTTCTGGAGTTTGCTGTGGTTTTATTAATCCACCACCAGTTTCTCTTGCACTAAGGTACAGCCATGGACATTTAGCTCAACGTGTTTCAAAGGCACATTGCCACAAATCTTTGGGCTACTACTCATTGCATGCCCCAGCACTTCAAATCAAATGAGTCTTCATCAGGGACCTTTGTTAAATTGACATTGTGGATGTTCATTTAATTCTCTCTCACACAACTGCTGTGCTCGAAGACTGTGTCTTTCATCATCTCACTTAAGCAGCTTCCAACCCCTCCAAGCATGGCCCCAATCCCCAGTCCCCAGAGAATGTTTAAATCCCTATGCCTTGCACCAGCCTTACAGCCATGCATTAAACTGGTGTATCCAAAACTATTTGCCTGTCACTATAGCATGGCCATGGTAGGACCTTAGAGAAGGTAATCGCCCCTGCTCTTTCCCTCAGTGTCCTGCCTAGGGTGCTGTAGTTCCCCTTTACCTCTCTCATGCTCTTCTTTTCCATATTTTAAGAGATTAAGATCTTATTTTAAACCTGATGCATAATTCCATTTCACCACAAAAAGCATACAATAGCATTTACTTTATGCCTCTTTTCTGCTAAATGGGTCTGGTTAACAGAATAAAAAGTAAAAACAGGGATTCATTTCAGAAACCACATGACAGTGGCAGAATTAATGGCAGCATAGTGAGAGTTGAATCGCTTTAAATTATGGATGGTGAATTTTCATGTGTGTTGGCCCAGCAGGTACTGCAGAGTGTTTGAAACTGACAACATTGTGAAAAAAGTCTCTGTGTAGCTTAATGAGTTATAAACCTAACGTAAATCATGGGTTATATCAAATGCTGATAGCTAGAATACACTATTTTAAAACATCCCAATATTTTAAACAAATGGTTTATAATCAGTCATTTTGATGATCATTTTGTATTGTTGGGGGAGGGGTGGGTTTAAACACAAAGAACAGTTATGTAGAGTACCATATCCTGTAATGAACTTTTATACAGGACACCATTAATATTACTGGTTTGGTATTACTTATTAATTAAAAGTGTACTGTGTTTGATTCTGTGTTCATTGACTGAATGTGCCTAAAGGAAGTCCTTCAGCACTGCAGATGTCCATTTTGGAGGTTCATCCAGAAAGTATGCAATCTTAGCTATGTTGGGTAAACATTGGCCTCTAAATGTTGAATACACTGCACCTGAAATATTGATGACACAACCACCAATAATCCTTTTCTTAATCTCCTGGAAAATGTCCCACTGAGTCACATGAATGATGCTGGGAAGCTGTACTTGAAAGTGACATATTAGACTAGTCATGTTTATGCTTACCAATCTTTGTGAGCCATTTCGGCTCCTGTTGCGTACTGAACCTCAGTGGTGTAGCCACACTTGCTGTGGTGCCTCACTCCTGGACACAGTGTTGGCTGGTCAACTGTAGAGGGGGTTGGTTATAGTTTACCCTGGAAATGTTCACTCAGGGAATTCTGCAGGTGGTGAAGAACAACCACAAAGAAGCAGAAAACTCTCCTGTAGCATCTTGGCTCCTCGCCACTACAGCAACTCAGCACAGCCATAACAGATTGGCTCCAGCACATCCAGAAGTGCTATAGCAGCCAGCACAGCATGCTCCTGTTACATCTGACCTGTCAGTATAAGAAAGAAACCTAGGTTCTTGCCCGTCCTGCTGTTGGGGACAGGAGGGTGTCATGGTGCACTGGCAGCAGCCATGGTAATAGCAGGCACCTGGGAGAGGAAAGCAGGGATGGTCAAAGGAATCTGTACAGGATCCAGCAGATGGAATTCTCAACAGCAGACTTGCATCTGCATTCATTGTAGCAATTAGATCATATAGTAGATTATCTCACCGCTCCATCCATCTCTTCAAAGTTTGACTGAGCACGCATCCAAAACAAAAAATCAGCGCAAATTGAATGTGCATTATTAAATGCCAATTTCTGCAAATTGCAACTTTTGTCACAAACAAATGAAACCTTTAGAAACTAAGAGCAAGGAAGCCAGACTCAAGCGTGCAGATGCAGGTTGAGCCTATATTTTCAGCTGTGTCTGTCTGCTTTGAAAGTCAGACAGAAAATACATATATAAGATTTGAGACACATGCAAGCACTAAGGAGAACATTATTTATTGATTTGGTAGTTGGTCACTGAGAAAAACACACTGAGCCAAATATCATATCCAGGTGTGATCTGACAGAAGGGATTACAAAGGAAAAGAAATCAGACAGTAGATACAACGCATAAAAATATTGCAGAGAAATCATGGTCAATAGAACAAAAACAGAGAAATGACAAAAATGATGTACAATAATAATAATAATATGTAACACAGAAAAACCACGGCACTTGCCTTCCATAAAGAAGATAGGCCCTAAAAGGATTGCAATGCAAAAAAAAAATGCTTTTACTGTGGATAATTAGTAAGCAGCAGACAGCAGTGACCCTACAAAAAGAAGACAAGGCCCACTTGATGGTTCATGTCTAAACTAGACACTTTCTGAAAAAAAAAAAAAAAAAGATCCTTACATATTGTAGGTTTAATAAAAGATAGAATGTTTTCCTCACATTTGTTATCTGAGTCTTCACTGTGACATCGGCATTTACTCACTGGCACCTCGTTCTCTATAATGTCCCAGGTTTCAGCAAGCTCTCCCTCGCATAGGGTTCTGCAGTATAGTATGCATATCTACAGGTTTAATCATTGCAGGTTATGGTTTCTTTGGTAGTTTTTTTTTCTGTAAGTACTTTGTTGCCTTTTTGTTGGTTTTCATCCCAGTCCCTGATCCCGCCCATCCCCGACATGACGCATGCATGTGGAGGCACACACATGTCACAACCTATGGGATGCCTCACCCTACCAGTCGCCCGTTACCACCTGCGCCTGCCACTGAACCTCCATCCGGTGACGGCGGGTCTACAGATGGGCAACCCACCCACCCGTGAGAAGAGAGCCAATGCTTGATCCTGCTCCCACCCTCTCCCCCATGCCTGCATCCCAATGACTCGAGTCTGTTCTTGAACCCAGGTCACTGGCGTGGCACGAGGTGTAGCATCCAGCACCTCAACCCTCAACCTTCTTTGGTATTTTTGGAAAGGAGTTCCCAAGGAGCTCAATGCAGATTGAATTGTTGGATTTTGTGCATCTCTCCAAACCATACACATACTCTTAAGCCTCATTCTCAGAGCAAGGCATCATGGGTATGCAAAGCCCAAGGAGGACAACACATGCCTGCACTTTGCCATTCTCCACCTACACTGGATCAGATGTACAAGCCCATTGAAAAGGCAGTGTCTGTTCTGGCAAAGCCTTGTCAGTCTGACTTGCACAAGGATTTGCATACCCATAACACCTTGCTTTGGGAATGAGGTTTGAGAATATATGTACAGTATGGTTTGGAAAATGCACAAAAAACAAACAATTCTGATATTTCTTCTCTCCTAGCATCATTTTAGGGATCCCATATTCTGCTTTCCCTGCAAACCGCCTGTCTGAAATGCTCCCTCCTAGTGTTCTTAATGGATAGTGCAGGCTCAAAGTTTGGGGCTCAGTGGAAGATAGTAGCTCTGAAACTTCCTAAGTCAGCAGTCCTAAAAATGACTGGAATGCTTTGTCTGGTGACACTGGTGGTATCATGTTGCACTACCAAGTGGAATATCTGGCATTTCAGATCATTATTCTGACTTCCCCCATCATCAAGGTGGGACAAGCACTATACACAGGGAATGTGGGTGGCAGGACTTTCAAAGGAGGGAAAAATTAGCCCTAGTCATTAAAAACACAGGCCTGCTTAGAAAATAATGTCACAGGGCCTAGCACCACCTCCTGCTCCCTCTACACCTGTAAAGCAAATTGGTATTTCCTCCTGGGCCCTGAAACTTGGTGGGGGGCTGAATAAGGGGCTAAATTGTGAGGTGGCAATCTGGACAGAGGTTGGGGCACAGGCCCAATATCAAGAAAGGCAACTGTCTGTTGCAACAGGCAGAGGTAGGAGAAGTGGAAGTAGATTGCAAGTCAGCTGGGGAAAAGTCAGAATCAAAAAAATGGGAGAAATGACCAAAGTAGTGGTTTTCCATTTATTTATTAAGAATATTTGTACAGAGTAACTTCTTGGACATACATGCTGCATGTTTTCATTATGACAATGGAACTTCACATATAAATTCACTCAGAACAGTGTTAGGTAAAAAGTCCAGCACATAGAGAGGGCTGTAGATGCATGGAACAGCCTTCCTGAGGAGGTCGTAGAGTCAAAAACAGTGGGGGAATTCAAGAATGCATGGGACAGACATAAGGCAATTCTAGTGGGGGTAGGAGGATGTAGGCTGTTGGTTAACTAGGATCTGCAGCTTATCCATTAGGTAGGGAAATGGGCAGACTAGATGGACCAAGCGGTGCTTATCTGCCATCAGATTCTATGTTTCTATGTTTCTATGTTACAGGGTACATTGGGAGATCAGGGTACACACTATATATGCAAAATATGGGCACAATATGGACAATAATTGGATACAATGAAAAGTTACCACTGAGTAATGGTGTTATTGGCTATTAACATAGCTGCTGGATTCTAGTCTTGTGTATGTGGGTGCTGCTTGCCTGCCTGAGTAGCAAGTTCCATGGCACAACCCATCACTAGGTCAGATACGTTTTACCTTAATTACTCTTGACATCTGGGATTTGCAAGTCACCTCTGTTCCTGAATCTGGTAGCATGGCTATGGACATTATGTTGGCCTCCCAGAAGGAGCTGAGGAATTAAACATCATGAATTTTCTGCCTAAGGTTTTGAGGGACATGCTGCATCTTGATGAGATCTATGCAGTACAGCTCAAATGGGCCCACTGAGCTCTGGATCTCAAGACCAAGACTTAATTTCTGAGGCTAAGATTGGCCATTCTGAGCTTTCTAAGATACAGTGTGAAGCAGGTTATGTCAATGTTTGCCTGGGGCATGATGACCATCAATTGGGGCCAGAGATGAATCTTCTCTTTTTTTATATTGACAATCCCTCTTCATTATAAAAGAGATGCTGAAATTACATCCCACTACTGCAGACCCTGAGAGAGCTGAAATATACATTTCAGACTCCATACCTGGTCAAACTGGATGGGCAGTACCCGTTGGGTCAGTGCTCTTATGACTCAGCCAAGCAAGCACTTCAAGACTTCACAACCAGAGCCATAAAACTGACTTTCCCAATACAGCAGCAAAAAAACTACTGTTGTCCTGGCAATGAAATTCAAACTGGCATGACAGAAACCTCAGGCTCAGATGCAGCAGCAAATAATGATCACCTCAGATGTAACAGCAGCTAACAGCCATTAGCAGTGGAACAACATCACAGAAGCCTGTGACTCCATACGATGGACCTTAGTGGCTTAGAATTTTGCAGCAAGGAAACTTTTTGAGGGATGAGTGATAAGTGGGTAGGTAATGGGTTGGCTCCCACAGGGTAACCGACCAGGGGGTTGTGTGGTGGGGATGCTTACAGCCAACCATGGTTGTAGCTGTTAATAGAGAATGGACTAGATATTCAGAAATGTGCCAAACACCGGCACAATATCAGTGCAGTGCAAGTGAGATGCGCCATGGCACACTAGGAGCCATATTCAGAGGTTGCACCAGCCGAAATGGCCAATGGCAAGTCAGCTGAATATGGCAAAGATGCGCCATGGTGCAACCAGAGATGTGCCAGTGCAACCATGGATGCGCAGAGCAAACCGGAGCAAACACCCACGGAGCATGGAAACAGCCACAACAGGGATACAGAGGCAAGGACCCAGAGGGTGAAGGAAACATGCCCCCCTTCCAGCAGGGCACACCCATGAACACAGAAGCATGGACCCAGAGGGCAAACAGGGCACCAGGGGAAGGTCCACAGACAACCAAAGGCCACCACCCCAGAACACGAACCCGCCCAAGGCCTGCAACACCATCCATGTCAATGACAGTGGCACGCAACAGACACCCACCAAATATGGCCACGGTGGCAGAGGGCACGGTGCCAGGGATGAGTTGGATGCAAATGGCCCACCGACCAGGGATGGGTGAGGCACAGGCCATCCACCCCGTCATGGGTCCACATAGGACAGACACAGCCCATGCACACACGGCCTGCGCTGCAGGGAAGGAACCCCTGCCAGTAGCACAGGCCCGTGTGTCAGTACACCACCAGCTGCAACATGGCATGTCACCAGGCACACTCACCAGGGCTTTGGCACACACAGCAATGGTGGCCTGACTAGCCACATGAACATAGGGAAACAGAACCCCAAAACTGCATGACAGCACACTCATGGGCAGCACAACAGTATGCCACCCCAGTCCCCGCATGGCTGCACCATACAGCACCCAGCATGGGCCCTGAACAACACCACACATGTCCCCATGCCGTCAGCACCACCAGGGCAGGACACCCCAGGTGCAAGGTACAGGCAGGCAACACACCCATGGACATGTGGGTGCACCACTGCACAGTGAGGACCATGTGACAACAGATGGAACAGTCCATGGGAACACAATTGCCCCATGCATAGACGACACTAACCCCCTGGCTGCCCAACCCCAGCACAGAGCAATACACCACCAACACAGTGACACACCAAGCATGGTCCACCCACAGGCAGATACGGCAGGGTCATGAGTAGTAGCGCTGACCACAGCTGGACCACATGTGCCCACTGCCCATGAAGCAGCACATCCCTGGGTATACCACAGGCACACAACTGCAGCATGGCTCCACATGCCACCTGCAAATCAGACACTGACACAGGCCCATAGTGAAAGAAAGGCTTTATATAACAAGAACAATACAAACAGCAATAAACAGGGTCAGGGATGGGGGAGAGGAGGATGGGGACAGGGAGCAGGGGCTATACAGGTGGATGTTGGACAGCAGGGAAAGAGGTCTTCAGAAGGGATGGGGGCTATGTACAGCAAGGAGTGGAAATGTCCATTATCTGCAGCCCCTGACAGACTGCCCCAGCTGCTGAATCGCCCTCCTCAATGCTGCCGTCTCCTGCATATGGCACCGCTGCAAGGCAGGGAGCCTCCTCTGGAGTGCAAGGACCTGTCCAATGTTCTAGACATGTGGGCATGCTGCCCCCCCCTTAGCTACTGCCCTGTGGCCACTTGGGGAAGGGACAGGACAGCCAATCAGTGCAAGGCCACACAAACACAATCCCTCCCACAGTGTGCCATGGAATGTGGGGGCACACATCAATATGGGTCCATAGATGGCCCGCGCATGGAGGCCACACCAGTCAGCCACACAGCACACCACAACGGTGCAGCCAATCAGCCAGTGCTGTGCAGTGCGCCCATGTGCGCACACCCATGGGCACATGGCATGGAGCACTGGCACCGTGACAGCACATAGTGTGGGACTGCGTGCACTCCCCCACCAGGTGGTGCAACACTGCCACAGTACTTGCAACAGTGGCACAGACCATGACAGGTGAGCTACCACAGCCCTGTGGACAAGGGGCCATGGACATCTAGGCCTGACCATGACACACGGCACTCACACTGTGACAGGTACCAGCAATGTAGACACATCTACCTGCCAGGCGACGCCCTGCTGGTGCTGCTCGCTGTGGGCAACCTTGGCCCTGCGCCCCTGCCGTAGCCTCCCTAGCCAGCCTGCGGTCATCGGGACCTGTGGATATAAAGGTGAGAGTGGACATGAGTACACAGGCAAGCGTGGCACCCCCCCACCGCACAGCCAGCATGGAGCAAGGCATGACCCTGACCATCCTGCGGCCCACCCCACCTGCATAACTGCGACATGTGCAGCAGCCATGCATGGCACCCAGTAGCCAGCAGGACAGTGCTGCCCCCCCCAGTGGACCGTGTACCCCATACCAACAGCCACCACAGGGGAGCATAGGGGCATGCATGACTATTTCTGACACCTACCTGGTTGTGGCACCGCACCGCGCTGGATGCGCACCTGCATCCTGCACAGCCACTCCAGATCCCTGTGCCATAGGTCCCCATACCTGTGGTGGCATTGCTCAGCACTGCGTGCCACTCCTGTGCAGCTCTCCATGGCCAAGGCCACCTGCACCCAGACATCCCCCCGGCCTGCTGCATTGGTACAGTGCCAAACAGCTGGCCCTCAAAAGGCATCACCACTGCCACAAGGTTGACTATCTCAACCTCTGACCAGTTGAGGGCCCTCCTAGTCCGTGCCTGCACCACGTCCTCCATCAAGTCTAAATGGCGGCCTGGATGATGGTGCGATCACACGCATGGGTGCATCATGTGGAGATGCTCGCGATAGGGAACCTAATGCAGCGATTGCGCAACGTGGTGATATGCGATGCGGTAGCATTGCACAGTCATGGACATACGCAGTATGCACATGGCCACCTGGTACATGGGGTAAGGGGTTGTGACCCCATGCACAGACACGCATGTGCGCAACATGCACAGCGGACAACACCAATAGAATCATGCATGTGCACGGTAAGGGACTGACAGGGGATGTCCTGTAATGCACTATGCAACACAATAGTTGATGCTCAATAGCACTGCTACACACATGTAATGCAGGATGCGCAATGGACCCCTGCAGTGCCAAGCACACATACGCACAGCAGGAATGCGCCAGCTGTGCACAACATCATTGCTCTGGTGCAATCACATTGCACATGCAGCAAGTTTGTGATATTCAGCTGCTGTATGCAGATCACCTCATCAACCAATGTTCAGTGCACTGGGATGCATTGCTGTCTTATTACCATTGTGCATCTGCTAATTTGCATGTGTTGCACCTGAAAAGTGCCGTTGGACAGCATAGGCCATGGACCGGTATTGCAACCTCAAGAGGTAGGTGTATGCTGGTCCAGGGCAACAGGGGCCTGCATAAACAGCATCATGGGATTCCTGAGTGGTGCCACTGGCACACCCAAGGAGAGGTCGGATGGGTGGGATGTGGTGGAGGACTACGTGAATCAGCATGGGCACCACCAGCGAAGCACAAAGGAGTTCAAGAAGAAGGCTGGAGATGCATAAAGGAGAAGGTGGTGGCCATACTTGCATCCCACACTGCCACTGGTGATGGTCCATCCACTGCGCCCACCCAGACAGCAACGGAAGAACTGGTGGCATCCACCCTCAGATGCACACTGGTGGAGGGCATCCCTGGAGGAGGTTTCCAGACAGGTGGCAGCCCATCCCCACACGGTGAGTAGACACCCAACCAACGTATCCAGTGTGTGTGTGTGTGTGTGTATCCATGTGCTGGTGCCCGCCGCCATGTGGCATGCCACCTGCATGTATCGACGCGAGCATGTATGGCCACAGGGTGGCTTGAGGCATCCGATGCATGCCCACAGGGTGGAGGGGGACATGGGCCTGTAGTTTGAGCACTGATGCACTGTTTCTTCATTGCAGCACCATCACGCCTCCATGTGGATGAGGGGACAGGCTAGGACGGTCTATCCACCTCGACCAGCATGCGTGGACTGGACAGGCTGAGGGCGAGCACCACCGAGCTACCTGATGGCTTTGACCTGGCGCTGGATGTCGCCCTGGCTGGGTTCATACACGATGATAACCTGAGTGTGCTGTGTACAGAGACCCAGCTGGGGGACATATCTGGCTCTGATGATGACATCACACTGATACTAGAAAGTGTTGGGGACATGGTGCCCGACATGTGTCTGGATGCAGCACAGGAAGCATCTGGGCACAGTGTAGTGACCATGGCTGCATGGCTGCCACCTGTCCCTGGCTGGATGTTGGTGGGTTGTGCCACTGATGTGCACAGCAGGGGCGGTGTTGACTGCACGGCAAATGGGCATGGCGCTGGCCAGCAGTTGGTCATGCAGCAGCAGCAGGTTACAGGGGACGTAGGGCAGCATGGCGCATGGTCTGCTGCTGGTGCATCTGAACAGCCTGGACCCAATGTACTGCACCCTGTGCAGCATCCACTGGAGAGGGAGGCTGGCCAAGGTGCTGTGACACCCTCTGCAGCCCAGTGCCCCAGACAGGGTGAGCAGGGCGCCAATCACCTGGCTGAGCACACACAGTTGCTGCATGCATCCTTGGAACACCAGGCGCTGCTTGCCACGGAGATGCATGCACTGTGAGCAGAGTTGCAATAGCTGGCAGAGCAGTAGGACAGGGGCATTGCACAGATAATGGATGGGCTCCGCCAGTCACGGGAGGCCGTGACTGTGTTGATGGACCGCATGTCCAGTGTCATTGTGGCAGCAATGGACCGCACGACTGGTACCATCATGGCAGGTCTGGCATTGCTGGCTGCCACTGGGCTTGGCCATGCACAGAGGACACCCCGCAGTGCACTATCCACCCCACGGTCATGACATCTGGTGACTCCATCGCAGGGAATGCTGGGATCGGATATTGGCATCCTGAGTACACCAGGGGCAGGCCTGTTTGGGCACCTCTCCATCCCTGTGCAGACACAGTCGCAGTCCCGTACATTGACCCCTGGGGGGGCCACGGACACCCCCCCACACGGCCGATGGCCAGCCTGTGGCTGGTGATCAGCCTAGGTGCGGCCACCCACATGGCCGTAGCGGCCAGGGTACTGTGCGGTTGGTCTAACGTGTCTGCTGCCCTGCACCCCCATCTGCTGATGTTGCCTGTGTATGTGTGGGTGTTGTTGGTGTGGCATGCCTCTGGTGTGTCACTGGCATGTTGTGCTGCATACCCCATGTCTATGCTGGCCATGCTGCTGGGGTGCATGGCATGGGTGTGATGATGGTCATTACAGTTGCTGCCGGCTGTGCCTGTGCACCGGTGTAGTACCTCTGATCCATGCCATGTACTACTGTGTGTGTGTGTGTGTGTGTGTGTGTGTGTGTGTGTGCACATGTCTGTGCTGTGTGTGTGCTGATGGGTGCCAGTGCCATCCCAATACCTGCTGTGCACCACATACCATACATGCCTCCAACTGTGCTTGTCCAGGTCTGTGTGCCATGTCTTGCTCTGTGTGCCTGTGCATTTCTGTGTCTCTGTGTACTCACCTGCATTCGCCATAGTACTCATCTGTGATGGTATCTCTGTGGCGCCTTGTCTGCATGGCCAATCTCGGGTCACGTCTCCCATGGGGTGGCTGCCCACCACCCTCTGGCACATCACCACCATCTTCCCCACTACTGTCTCCATCATCTGCCTCAACAGTTATCCCATGGTCAATGTCCATGTTGTGCAGAATGCAGCAGGCCAGGAATAGGCCACAGGCTTTCGATGGGCTGTATTGTAGGACTCTGCCAGACCTGTCTAGGCAGTGAAAACATATCTTCAGCATGCCAAAGACACGCTCAATTATGACACGCATTCTGGCATGTGCCTTATTGTATCGCTCCTCTGTGGGGGTAAGACAGTTGCCAGCAGGGGGTGAGCAGCCACAGCTGCAACGGGTATGGTCCATCACCTGTGATGGAATGGACATGGTAAGCCCTTTGCTGTGCTGTGACACTTCCTATTCCTGGATGCCCACCATTCACTCTGGTGCGCCTTCCTCGGCAGTGCCATGCAGACCCCAGCACATACCATACTCACCCACTAGGTGGCCCGTGGGGATGTCCCCATGTTCAAACCTCTAGCACAGTATGGAGCTGTGCCAGATGAATGCATCATGTGCACTCCCGGGTTGTGTGGCACAGACATTGATGATGCACCCCGTGGCATTGCACACCACCTGGCAGTTCACTGATGGGTAACCCTTACGGTTGATGTAGACCGGCCCTTCGGGACCAGGTGGTATGTGGTTGCCCATGTGGGTGCAGTCAATGGCCCCAATCACATCTGGCATGTGTGCAACCCTGTAAAAGGCCTGCATGTTTGCTGTACACGCTGCCTGTGTGCTGGGGAAATGTATGTACTCGGCAGCACGTGGCAGCAGAGCAATGTGGAACTGGGTGAGGAGGCTGGACGTGGCCGACCGGGTGATCCCAATGGTGTCCTCGGTTGGTCTTTGGAAGGTGCCCATGGCGAGCAAGCACGTCACTGCAGTAACCTTAGTCTCCACAGACATGGTATGACTCCATCTGGTGGGTGCCTGCATCTCATCATTGAACAGCTCACAGAGCTGCCTCAGAATTGCCCTGTTCAGGTGGTACTAGCCCACTATCTCTGTATCACTGTAGTTCTCGAATGTGATACAGGCACGGTACCACCTGTGTCAGGCATACCACTGCCGGGGCCTTCATCAGCCACGTTGCTGTTCCTCCTGCCTCCTCACACCCCCTCATTACTGCCTCCACGTGGAATGTGCTACCGTCCATCTCACCCTGGCTCTCCACTGGCTCCCTGCCTGGCTGTCAGTGTGTGTGTGTGCGTGCGTGTGCGTGTGCGTGTGCGTGTGCGTGTGTGTGTGTGTGTGTGTGTGTGTGTGTGTGTCCCTCTGTCACTGGCTGTGTGGCTGTCTGTTTCTCTCTCTCTCTCTCTCTGCACAGTGTTGCGCATCCCTGTCTGTGTGTTTGAGCCTGGATTTTATAAGCTCAAGTCGGGGTGGCGTGTCTGGGGTCTTGCTCCTCAGTTGCACAATGGTTTGTGGTTGAATATGCCATTGCGCCACTTATTCATGGGTACGCCCCCTGCACTTGCACTGCATGCATTACATTTGTGCCTTGGTGCAGTGGGATTTGCGCTGTGCAGCCGTGATGTTTGAATATCATTCTACAGAGCATTTTGGCTGTTGCGACAGTGCAACTCATGTGCACATTGCGCAAATGCTTTGAATATCCTGCCCAATGAATGGAAGGGAGGGAGGGGAACAGTTGTATTTTCTCCTTTCTAGGTGTATTTAAATATGGTAGTGGACACCAAGCAGTTGCTCAGATTGTAACTGGAGTACATCAGTGATCATGTAGGCTGTATGCCGAAAAGCTTTGTGGGCCCTGGAGTGACCTCTAGGCACTAGTTGCGGAGGGAATTAAGCTCCACTTGCCCAGGACCACCACTCCTCAATTGCCATTGGCAAGAGCATTTTCAAACATGTCTGACCCTATCACTTTATCAGAGATTCAACAGTTGGTGGACAAAAATGACTATAGTGGTGAGCAGTGGCAGCGTACTTAAATTGGAATGAGGAGATCACTGATGCAGTTAAACTAACTGGCATGTCTTGACTCTTTTGTCACTAGGGGCTGGTGTTGCAGGAGTTCACCCTGAGTATTCCCACCATCCCACTCCTATTTCCGTCTGTTTCACTATTACTACTTTGTAGTATCTTTCTACATCAAGACTTAGAGCTCGTACTTAATGTTGTAATATAGCTCAGTGACTCGTGCATTGGATCTCTTACCCAGGAAAGTTGGGCTTTATGAGATGAGGCTACTAGAGATGGCAAACAATGGACTCTTTCTCTTATTGCTTAGGCTCTGAAACAGCCACATGACTTCAAGAGATACTAGTGAGCCTGATAAAGGCCATGGACTCAGTTTATAGAGCCTTTTATTATGCTTTTTGCTTTACACATGCCCCTACCTGTTTTACAGTATTTATTCCCAGAGCAGCTGTAAATAAGTAGGCACTATAGCTTATTTATTATCATAAAGGTCCCCCAGCCCTTATTTCTTTGTTTTTTATGTTGGCTTTCATGCACGCGCAAATAACATATTGGGGTAGTAGCACTTTCAGAGGTGTGTCAGTGTTGTGGCAAATGGAGGGGATGCTTTAGTCGGTATGTCCCTCAGCTGCCAACCAGTGAGCATGCTGCCGATGACAGCAGTTTCAGAGAGTGCCACCAAGTTGAAAGAAATCTGCAGCTGCAATCAGAAACAGGCTTGTCATTGCAGCAGCAGATGACACGCCTCCATTACGTGCCATTCCTGGTGAAACATTTCAATACATATGGCAGCTCCTGCCGGCCACTACACAATCCCGACATCGGGTGCCCAGTTCCCATGTCAGCATGTCCCCCCATTATGTGACACACCTAACATGGCGGCTCCTGCCACCTGCCACACACTCCTGAAAAGCCAACATCTAGGTGTCCAATTCCCATGTTGGCATCGCCCCTTAGTGTGTCTTTCCTGGTTAAACAGTATCCCCTTTCCGACACCGGGATGCCCACTCCCAGTGTTGGATGCACCCCCAAACCATCTATATGGCTTGCCAACATCAAGGTGCCCAATCCCCATGTTGGCACCCCCCCCCCAATTGTGGCACACTGGGAGCCCACCCCAGTGTACCTATTTTTTTGTGTGTGCAAGCTGTGTAAAAAAAGAAAACTTTCCTGCGGTCTTTTTTTTTTTCCCTGCAAAGAAAAAAACAGTCCACCATTGTCTCCCTTGTTGCCCTCCCCATTCGCACCCTCCCTCTGCGCACCACCTCCCCCACACACCCCTCCCCCATACTTACCCTCTGGAGGTTGGGAGCTGTGATCTTCTCTGAAGTGGGGCACATCTGCACTTTTCAAAGCCGAACTGTGAACTGAAGAAATTATGGTAAGCTTTATAACGGGGAGTTTAAACTCAGCCATTTTTAGGAATTCCGGCCCCACATTTTCAACATGGGGTTCTTGGGACCCTACCTCGTAACTTCGCCAATTTTTTATATTTTCACTTCAGATTTTCAACATTGCAATTTTTTCACACCTCCTGAACAGTACAGCTGTCAGGTCTCAAAATGCCCATGTTGAAAATTTGGTGAAAAAAATTCCCAAAATGACAGCGTTACGGGTGTGCATTGCCCAGTATCTACGCACACTCGTAAGTCTGCAGATTTTTCATATTTTCTCTCCAGATTTTCAACATTGCCATTTTTTCACTCCTCTTCATGAACAGTACAGCTGTCATATTTTGCATGCTGCCCGAAATGTGTTTCTGCACCTGTGGCTCCGAATGGCGCAGTTGTTGTGCGAAATCACCTTTCAAGATTGAGAAACGAAATGATAGTGACACTGTTTCTGATTCTAGAACTCTGAACTGACTGGCTGTGTTTGAGAAGAGCTCCCAAAGCTAAGTGCTTTTTGATATAATTTTCAGTTTAAAAATTGTTTTGTTTTATGTAAATTTAGGTGATTGTGAAAGACAACCCTGTAAGCTCCAGGAAGATATAAAATTTGTGTGGTAGATATTTGTTGGAAGTCAGAAGGATCAACACATTTATTTAGTGTGATCTTTCTACTCTGATGTGGTTAATTTTATTACTATAGTTTAAACCCTTTCTCTATGTGCCTTTGGTGGTGTCTGATATTGAGAACCTAAGTGTCATCTGTGGGTATCCTGTCTGTTTTGGTAGGTACTTTATTTTCTTTGTTAAACAGCTGAGTATACCTATTGCCTAATACTTTATAGTACATTGTATCTTTTTGCTCAGTCTCTGATTTTTCTCTTCTTTCTCCAATGTTTTAGAACTGTTTAGTTATTGTGGCAGAGGTGTGGTACTGTGTTCTTCTTGTAGTTCAAGGTGCTTTTGAAACTGCTGATTTCTATTGGTTTAAACTACTACATTTTTTTTCTCTATTTAAAAAAGCTACATCAACTTGGTTTGTTGTCACCTGTTTGTTGTTGCTAAGTAGCAGATATTTTTGCATTGTGTTCTGATTCTGTGATAGAATCTGTATTAGTAGAAGGTAGATTATTGTGATTGTAGTTACCTTTTGATGGTAAGGATAAAGAGGTGAGATAGAGTGTATGTATTTTCAAATATTATAGAGGAACAGTGGCAGGATTTTAGGACAGTAAATTAATAAAAGGGAACTAGGAGAGCTTCAGTAGCAGACAAGTAGTGGAATAGCAGTATAACTGCAGTATAATGTAGGGAGTGGTGCAATGCAGTGGCTGTGGGGCAGCCATATTCGAGCAGATCTTCTGGACACTGAGGTGCTGCCTATCTGCATGCATCTTTCTGGACTGCGGATGAGGTAGCCAGACTCAGAGGGAAGTAAACTGGGTCAGGAGTACCATTGCCCCTATCCAGAGACCACTCAGTCCAATGCAGCTGCCTCAAAGGATGCAGAGAACAAGGAGTACTTGGATGACAGTGGGCTCAGGGAGGGTTAGACCAGTCAGGCAGAGGCACATCCCAGATCCTATTCCACTCAAGAACTCATATGCCACACTGCCAAACAGGGACAACCAAATAGAGGGTACCCAGAAATGGAAGGAAAGGATGTGGAGGTTAGCCAAGTGCAAAAGATGGAGATTGGCGCCCAGGAGGTGGATAGGCAGAATAGGGGCAAAATTCAGCAGAAAGGCAGACAGCAAGGTGAACCAGGATAAAGGACAACCAAGGAAGGGCGGGAGTAGAACACAAACAGTCTAGGAGGTCAAATCATGGAAAGTCATGTGTGCAAATGCCAGGAGCCTTAGCAACAAGATGGAAGATCTGGAGGCTGTCATGGTGCAGTCAGACCTGGACATTGTGGCCATCACTGAAACCTGGTGTAATGATAACCATGACTGGGAGTTGGCCATACCTGGCTACAACATATTCAGAAGAGACAGGGCAGGCAGGAAGGGAGGAGGAGTGGCACTGTATGTGAAAAATGACATAAGGGCCACAGAGATCCAGGAGGAACAAAATGGGGGAGAGATACTGTGGGTTAAGCTGGAAAGGAAAATGGGGCCAGCCATCCGCACAGGTGTGGTCTATAGACCACCAGCCCAGGAGGAAGAAACAGATAGGGAGCTAATGCTAGCCATCCAGAGGATGGCAGACAAGGGTGAGGTAGTACTGGTTGGAGACTTCAATATGCCAGACGTGGACTGGAGCATTCCAGCAGCAGCATCAACTAGGAGCAGATTTATCCTGGACTCCCTTCAGGGTGCCTTCCTCAAGCAACTGGTCATGGAACCAACTCGGCAGAAGGCAATACTGGACCTTGTGCTCACAAACAGGACAGTGTGATGGGGGTAAGAGTGGGGGAGCACCTGGGGAACAGTGACCACCAGTCACTGTGGTTTGAAATCACAGAAAGAGCAGCACCAAACCACACAAAAACACGTATCCTGGATTTTAGGGGGGCAAACTTTGGGAAAATGGGGAGATACTTGAAAGAGGCATTAAGGGGAATGGGGCAGGAATCAGGGGTTGAGGAACAGTGGGAAGTATTTAAAATGAGGATTACAAGAGCAACATAATTATATATTAAGCAGGTTAGCAAGAGGAAAAGGAAGAGGAGACCATTATGGTTTTCCAAAGAGGTAGCAAAGAAAGTGAAAGCCAAAAGATTGCATTCAGGCAATACAAAAGACACAGGCAGAAGGGGATAGGGAGAAGTACCAGGAGAAGCAAAGGGCAGGGAGGTCAGTAAGGAAGCCAAAGCTCAGACAGAAGAACACATTGCAAAATCAGTGGTGGGGACAAAACCTTTTACAGGTACATAAGTGAAAAAGAAAGGCAAGGGAGGGATAGTGAGACTGAAGGGGAGGATGGGGCTGTGTGGAGGATGACAACAGTAAAGCTGACATATTGAACAGGTATTTCTGCTCAGTCTTTACTGAGGAAGAGGGGGTAATGGGTCTGAATGGGTGAAAGGGGTGAGAATGTTGCAGAAATGGACACAGGTCCTTTTACACGAAAAGGGTCCTGAAGGAACTGGAAGTAATAAGAGTTGATAGCAAAAGGCCAGATGGGTGCACCCCAGGGTCCTTAAAGAACTATGAGAGGTGGTGGATGAACCTCTTGCTATCCTGTTTAGCTGATCACTAGAAACAGGGAAGTACCCAAAGACTGGAGGATAGCAGATGTAGTCCCCTTATACAAAAGTGAACAAGAGGCGGGGAACTACAGACCAGTCAGCCTCACCTCGGTAGTGGGGAAGATCATGGAAGCACTACTGAAGGAGAGATTGGTGGAACATCTGGTTGTCAATGGACTACAGGACCCAAGGCAGCATGGTTTCACCAGGGAAGGTCATGTCAGACCAACCTCATTAAATTTTTTGACTGGGTGACTAGGGAGGTGGATCAGGGGAGGGCAGTGGACATGGCCTATCTGGACTTCAGCAAGGCCTTTGACACTGTGCCACATAGAAGACTATTGCACAAACTGGGGAATATGGGTGTGGGCAGGACACTAGTGCGGTGGGTAGGTAACTGGCTGGGCAGCAGGACACAGAGGGTGGTGGTAAATGACTGTCACTCCACAGAGGGAAGAGTGACCAGTGGGGTACCACAGGGATCAGTGCTGGGACCGGTACTATTCAATATCTTCATCAGTGACATTCCACAGGACCTAGAAGGCAGAATTTCACTGTTCGCTGATGACACAAAGCTCTGTAACAGAGTAGACACACCAGAGGGTGTAGACAGAATGAGAAGGGACCTGCAGAAACTTGAAGAATGGTCAGGGGTGTGGCAGTTGAAATTCAATGCAAGGAAGTGCAAGATAATGCATATGGGGCACAAAAACCTGGCACAATATATCAGTTGGGGGTGAGGATATAGCATGCACCAAGCAGGAAGGATCTTGGAGTTATCATCTCTGATGGCCTCAAGGCAGGAAACAGTGTGACAAGGCAGCAGTAAAGCAAATAGGATGCTGGGATGCATAAGCAGGGGCATCACCAGCAGGAAAAGGGAGGTCATAATTCCACTATACAAGACACTAGTGAGGCCGCACCTGGAGTACACTGTGCAGTTCTGGAGACCTTACCTACGTAAGGACATAGACAGGGTAGAGAAGGTTCAGAGGAGGGCAACAAAGATGGTACATGGATTGCATCACAAGTCCTATGAGGACAGGTTGAAGGCACTGAACATGTACTCCCTGGAGGAGAGGAGGGAGAGAGGGGATATGATAGAGACATACAAGTATCTTACAGGGAGGAACAGGGTGCAGGAATGCACTATTTTTAAGCGAAAAAGATGTTCCAGGACTAGAGGGCATGGGATGAAGTTGGAGGGAGGACGATTCAGAGGAAACGTGAGGAAGAATTTCTTCACAGAACGGGTGGTGGACAAGTGGAACACCCTGCCAGAGGAAGTGGTGGGGGCTGAAACAATCACGGGATTTAAGAATGCATGGGATAGACAAAAAGGAATTCTGGAGGTCAGGGGTAAGGGGCAACAGACTTCCTGGAAAACATAAACTGAACTTACAAACTTAAATGGGCAGACTGAGTGGGCCATAGGCCCTTATCTGCCGACACTGTCTATGTATCTATGTATCTATGTTCATGAGGTGGGGTCCCAAAAAGCCAATGATGAAAATTTGGAGTGAAAATACCAATAAATGCTTGGGGCATTAAGGTTTCCAACCATACACCTAACCTGTAGAGACTGACAGGGGTCAGAGGCGTAACTTGGGTTCATCGGTCATACTGTTCATAGCATTCTACCCCCCACACCCTACAGCCACTGACAGGCATTGAGGTGTGCCTTGGATTCTGTCACTCTAACAGTCACCCCATTCTCCTATACTGCACCCATCTCAGCTTATTTCCTTATGGAATGGGGTGAGCATAAGGGCGGAAACCCCAAAGCACACCACAACACCTGTCACTGTCTGCAGGGTGGGGTGAGGTGGAATGGCGTAACTATTATGGACAACGACCCAAAGCCACACTCCCAACACCTTTCAGTTTCTGCGAGCGTGGGGTTGGCGTTAATCCAATACTTCACTGCCATTCCTATTATGCATCTCTCTAATTCCTGCACTACCAATGCCAATGCCAGCAAGCCAACATTCGGCATTGACAAATGCTTGTTCATTTTACTTTTATAGTTGTTTAAGCCATGTCCCTACTAGTTTTATTCTACAAGATTATATGCCTTGTATTAAGATTTTCCTTTTTAGTAATACTGGCAGTGGGCTGGTTTAATAAACTAACACGCATTGGGCTTTACTGCCATCTGCTGTTAATTGCAGGGAATTTCATTTTAATATGTACTACTGTAAACATGGAGGATTCTCACTGGATAACTGGACTGCCAGCTTTAACAGCTCTGGTTTTAGGACCCCAAAAAGAAAGGGCAGTACTACCTGAATAAGTTGGGGGGGGGGTTCTTCTTTTGATTTTCTTTTTTTTTTCCTTATATCAACACACAGTCTTTGAGGAAAGAAAGTGAATGACTGATAAATTCAATATTACCTTGTCAGACACATTGCGTGAACTGAAACTTTTTGCTGTAGAAGACCTAGAAGTCT
This sequence comes from Neoceratodus forsteri, assembly GCA_016271365.2. Classification (NCBI taxonomy): domain Eukaryota; kingdom Metazoa; phylum Chordata; order Ceratodontiformes; family Ceratodontidae; genus Neoceratodus; species Neoceratodus forsteri. Next base: position 346,241,567 of record JADMNL010000022.1, read on the forward strand.
CATATAAGATCCAGTTTAAAAGAGACCCCATTGTGCTCCAGAAACTATGTTATAACCTTTTAAGAGGCTGCTGGGAAATAGGTCAAGAGGCTTCAGACAGTCTCATTTTGGCTTTAGTTCCTTTTTTCTTATTATTTTAATTTTGTCTCGTCAAGTGGAGATACCAAGAGTTTCTCCATGTACTAGGTACCACTTTATTTTTTCTTAATTTTTCTTAGCTGGGCTCCCAGCCTTACAGAGTGACCTACTAGTTGCACTTGGTCTCTCCACCAGGAACTTCTAGGTTTCATAGTGTTTGTACCTTAATGTCCTCCCTATTCATCAGGTTCACCAGCACTTTAGGTTTAGCAAACTGCTAGTTTAATTTTAGTGTTTTTCTCTTTTCCTATTGGCTCATCTTTGAGGTTGTGAGTCCATTACTTTAATGTTCTTTAGAGTTTCTTAATCTTTCACTATTATTCTGGGGGGAGGGTATTGAAAGTTCTGGTCACAATGTACTATTTGAATCATATATTCATCAAAATCAGTGTTCTCAGAAGTCATTCTGGTGTTTATGTTCTTGGCTGTGAGGAGCTGGTTTGTGGAACCCCACATTTGAGGGAGTCAAATTTAATTGCTGTAGGTTAGGCTGCTTTTTGGATTGTGCTGTGGCAGGGAGGGTTGTGGAACTGGCTATTGGTTATGTTTATCTTAGGGGAGGGGTCCCTTAAGTCCAGATCCTCTTGGGTGAAAAATGGTCTAATGGATGACCCCATGGAACATAAGACTATGGACCGTCAGAATAATCCTGTGAAGAGAAGATGGGAATTCGGGCATTTTAAATCCCTACATATAGATTGTGCCTTGGTACTGGAATCCATCAACTTCCAACTGAACACTGACCTCCACTGTAACCAAGCCTGACTCTCCACTAATAAGCTATTCCTTTAATGTGGAAAAAGACATAAGCTATGCTTTTTGGGTCTCAAGCTAAACTACAGTTTTGTCCCTAGCCCTTGATAGTATGTAGTCTTGATGGGATCCCTATTGCTAATGCTCATTCCTCTGAGTATCTCTGAGTTACTCTTGACCTCTAGCTTGACTTCTGTCTGCACATCCCCAATGTGTGTAGGGCAGTAAAATGCAAGGTTTGGAATGGCTTGTAGGGCTAAGCAAATTGTTACCCCTGTAGCATGCCTTGCCCTTACCCTTACCAAAGGGGTGCTCCTACCCAGTCTTAACTATGGGCTGATTTCCTTTGCAGACTCTGCTAAGTTCTATTTTCTCCCAATTGAATATAGCAGGTAACAATATCTGTAGGTTTGCTTGTCAGCAACTCTCCTCACACGTAATTGTGAACTTTATGATAAATTAGGTTGGCTGTCTCCAGAAAACAGCTATTTTTTTTGTGTTGGGCTGTTTTGTCAACAAAGTTATTAGAACTGCTATGCCCCCTATTCTAGCTAAACATTTAAAGAGAGCTAACTCAAACTACCTCCTTAGGCCTTAGGTTAAGTAGTATGCCCCTGTTGACTGTCCCCAAAACCCATACAGCTATGGAGGAAAATAGGCATTGTACTTTTCTATCGTGCTTACCAAGTCAGCAAAAATTAAATAAACAAATCCCACCTCACTATGGAACATCTTAAACTAAGGTGGAAGTGAGTGGTGCAGGTATTTTATTCTTCCTTTTCCCAGCGGGCCAGAGGGGTCCCAATACTGGTAATAAGGGGTTGCCTTGTCTATTCATTTGCAGTGGACAGATGATGGATTCTCATTTCTGGTTCCCTATATGGAGTTTCTGCTCTTATCCTTTCATCATATGCCCCCCAGTTATGATGATGTATCCTTTTTTCAATGCTTGTTGTTAATGTTTGCAGAGTTGTGGTGCCAAGTCGTCTGAGAGGGATTTTAGTTTGATTGCAGATCTGGATTTGGTTAGATCATCCACTGCCTAGTAAACACTAACAAGACCATAAAGATTTTGAATTCTCAGACTGCTGACCTGGATTCTGTAATATCTGAAGTGTTCTTTACTTGCTCAGGAAGGATAATTCTTTTTTACTCACAGGTACACCTCTCATGTAATAAAATAAAGTCTATGTTTCTCGCGATATGGTGCCTTAGATGTCATCCACCCAATATTATCCCATCTTGATCTCAGATCATGCCCCTTCACAACTTTTGCAGGAGCTAAGTTCTCTAATCTTCCTGACTCATGTCTGGAGTACAGCAACCCCCCCCCCCCCTTGTCTTTTCGGATACTGATTTCCACACTGATTTGATTTAACAGATCAAATTTTATGTTCATGAATGAGGCTAGGGTAGCACTTGTATGAATTCTTTTGGACTCTCTTAAACATTCATATGGAGACAGATCGTAGCCTATTTGGCTATGTAGAAATGGGAACTTGGGGAAAATGCTCTCGGTTGGAGTTACATCTGAGAACCTTAACTAGTGTCTATAGACAAACAATCACATTGCAATACTTAAGACACCTTCTGAAGGTAAAACTATCCTTACAGGTATTAACTACTTTGCATTCTGGGAGGTCATAGACATACGGCCCACAACTATAAACACACTAATAAATGTGGCAGAGTAGCGGCAAGGCAGCTTTGTAGGGGAGATATATGATAGGGCAATTGTTCTTATTGTTTCTGTTTTAGGTTAGAGTTAAGTGGATCAAGATGGAATTAATAAGAATTTTGCAACTTATTTTAAACAAATATATGCTTTGGGCATTGGGAACCCTTCAAGGGGTGAGACTTTCAGTCTCTCTCCTCAGTTCCTGTCCCCAAGCTTTTGGAGGAGAGCATCATTTAAGTCTCAGTGCTCCAGTTTCTGCTATACAGATACTGAGTGCACTTGGTGTTCTGTTGTTGGGTAAGGCTCCGGGCCCATATGGGATACAGGTGGAGTTATACAAGACAAGTATACTAGCTATGCTATGGGGGTTAATGTCTACATTCTAGGAAACCATGGAATGAAATAGTGTGCCTTCCTCTTTTTATGAAGCATGTGTAACTTTGATTAACAAGTTGGAAAAGCCCAAAGACTCAGTATCATCTTACCCCACTGTGTCGTATCTTAACAGTAATACCAAAATATTATCTAAATTGTTGGCCTTGTATCTTGATGCAGTTCTCCCTAAGCTTATTTCCCTGGATTAAGCTGGTTTTATCTCAGGTATAAATGCTAACTTTAATCTGAGCTTGGTTACACAGCTAGTGGATCAAGTGGATGGGGGAGTGGAGGGTGTCAGTTTTCTACTAACTGGACATGGAAAAAGCTTCTGAGTATGTTGAGTAGGACCATTTATGGAGTACTATGGCTATAATAGGATGTGAGGATAAATTTATAAAAATTATTATAACTGCCCTATTAAAAAAAACACAACAGTCATACAGACCAATAATTATGTTTCACTTCCATTAATTCTTACCAGAGGAACCAGGCAGGGGGCCCTCTCTCCCATTTACTTTTTAGGTGCCAACAGCATAGCTATTAGCTCCTATCACAGTCATGCATACTCTTTTGAGCTTTTAGTCAAGTTTACAGTTACATTCTGTGTGAGTGTATCAGCTGCATGATGTCATTCAGGATGTCAGAGATAGGGCTTTTAGATCTAGGCATAGGGGTTCAGACTTACACAAGCCTAGGTTCGATCCCCTGTATTGCACATCTTTTCTTTCTCACTACAACTTTTGTTGTATGAGAGAAATTGATAGATGTCATTGCTGATATAGTGAAGGGTTTAGATGAGCTAAATAACAAACATTCAAATAACCAAACCTAGTTCTACAGTAGTATTGTAGTCAATACAAATATTCCTGGCTGAGGCTTGTCTTGGTTTAAATACAATTTGAGTCACTTGTTTTGCAGGTTGTGACATAACCTATACATTACAGGAACTGCAACTCCTTTACCAGCAGCTCAGTGGCATACAGAATGTGTGGTTGCTTATTAGGCAAGACAGCAGTAGTTCAAATCCTGGAAGAAACATAAACATTCTCTTTGTAAGATAGAAACTCACTTGAATGGTGATTCATGATGGTGCAGAGCTGAAATAATAAACTATATGCAAGTAAATTTAGCCAAGAATAACAATTTGTGAATGCAAATTGTCAGCTGGGATTAGAGCCCCAGTCGCCTGTTTTGCATGTTATGACATAATCTCTACACCGTAGGAAATGCCACTCATCTGCAGCTCAGTGGTACACTTAATGTGTGTTTGCTTGGTAGGCAAAGGATCAGATGCTCAAATCTGAACAGGGATGTAAACATTTTTTTCAATTTTTTTAAGTTGGGAACTCACTTGAGTAGCAAGTAATGGTGGTGTGGAGCAGAACAGTAAATTATATGAGAATTAAAATAAGGGAAGAACAATTTGTGAAGGTAAATTGTCTGCTGGGATTAGAGCCACAGTTGCCTGTATTTCAGGTTGTGACATAACCTCTACACCCTAGGAAATGCAACTCACCTGCAGCTCAGCAGAATACTGAATTTGTGTTTGCTTAACAGGCAAAGAATCGATGGTTTAAATTCAGGTAGATATAGTTTAAATCCTGGCAGGGATTTACCTTTTTTTTTTCAACTTTTTTTTTGCAAGATGGAAACTCACTTGAGTAGTGCTTTATGATGGTACAGAGTGGTATAGTACATTATATGAGAATTAAATTTAGCTAAGAACAACAATTTATGAATGTAAATTGCCTGCTGGGATTAGATCCCCGGTTTCCTGTTTTGCAGGTGTGACATAACTTCTATATCATAGGAACTGCATCTCATTTAGCTACAGTTCAGAGGAACATTGAATGTGTGTTTGCCTAGAATCTAGAATGCAAAAGACCAGTGGCTCAAAACTGAGCAGGGACTCATCTTTATAAGGTAGAAGCTCACTTGAGTAGTGATTTATGGTGGTGTAGAGTTGGAATAGTAAATTATATGAGAAGTACATTTAGTTAAGAACAACAATTTATGAAGGTAAATTGCCTGCTGGGATTAGATCTCCAGTACTCTGTTCTGTTGGATGTGGCATAGCCTCTACATCATAGAAACTGCAGCTCACTTATCTATAGTTCAGTGGCACACTGAATATGTTTGTTTGCTTAGCCTGCAAAGAATCAGTGGTTTAGATACAGAAGGACACAGTTCAAATCTGGCCAAGGATTTAAATGTTTTTTTTCTATTTTTTTGTAAGATGGAAACTCACGTGGGTGGTGATTCATGTTGGTGTGGAGTTAGGATAGTAAATTATATAAGAATTATATAAGAAGTAAATTTAGCTAAGAACAACAATTTGTGAAGGTAAATTGCCAGCTGAGATTAGATCCCCAGTTGCCTGGTTTGCAAATTGTGACATAAATGCTACACCATAGGAACAGCAGCCTGCTTCCCTGCAAGTCAGTGGCACACTGAATGTTTGTTCCCATAGCAGGTAAAGCATCAGTGGTTCAAATTCTGACAGGAACCTAAGCATTGTTTGTAAGTTGGAAACTCGCTTTAGTGGTGATTCATGGTAGTGTAGAGTGGAACAGTAAAGTATATGATAAGTAAATTTAGCTAAGAACTACAATTTGTGAAGATGAATGCCTGCTGGGATAAGATACACATTTGTCCATTTCGTAGTTTGTTGCTTAACATCTACACCACAGGAACTGTGATTCCCTTGCCTGCAGCTCCGTGGCACACTGAATGTGTGTTCACTAAACAAAGGATCAGTGGTTTAAATACAGGTACAGTATATTGTATTTTAATACATAATTATTTCATACTTTACAGACTTTATTTGGCACCTTTAGTACCATTAGTACTTTAATTGATATTGTGCTGGAGCCTCTGGCTCAGAGAGCGTACACACATCCCAAAATGTAATGCAGTCTGACAAAGCTAGAAGCATGCTTTATCTATATACGGCAGACATGCTGTTATCAAGCACATGCCCACATGAGTCTGTTCCCATCCTTTTGTGATTAATTAATAGCACTGTCTCCATTTCAGGCTACAAGATTAGTTGTAGCAAGTCTGTTGTACTTCCTCTCACCTCAGAAGATTTTAGTCATCTTCACCAGTCTCTCCCTTTTCAATGACTCAAAACTAAGTAGGAACTTATCTTTGTAAGATGGAAACTCACTTGAGTGGGCCACTGACAGCTTCTGATGCATGAGGGCTAATTAGGTCCTAGATATGAAGCTTATTTAAACTGAGTTTCGCTACCCTTCTAAACACAGTGGAGGCAGAGATTATGAGATGGATGGACCTGCCACTCTGTACAATTGGGGTATATCAGTGTTGTTAAAAAGATCATTTTTCCCAAGTTCTTATATTTATTTTAAATGCTGCCAATTGCCATCCCTAAAACTTTTTCAGAATTGTTTGTTCTTTCATCTTTTCATGAGTATTGACCAATAATACTTTGAGGATACAAATAAACAACACCACCACTAAATGTCCCTTCCAACCTCCCACTGCAACATTACTATAGATTTATCCCCTCCGCCCTTGCCCCCCCACCTCCACCCCCTTGGTCCCATCCTCTGCTTTCTTCTCCACCCCTACCCCACCATATATTACTGCCCTCACCTTATCCACCCCCACCTGTACTCCCCTCCCCTTCACTGCCAGCCCCTTGATCTCCCTCTTTCTATTTCTTCCCATCCTCTGTTCCTCACCACTGACCTCCACCTACAATGACAAAGCCCTCTCAGGCTGCCACTCAAGCACATCTTCAACAAAGCCTTTCTTTCTGGTGGCCCTGCCCTACCCAAGCACGAGTTCCTGAAATCCTTCTACTGACCTATACACTCAGCATAGGGCAGCTTACTTCTAGGAACAGACTTGAACTGCCTGTCTATATTTGTAGGACTGATGGTGAAATGTCATTGTAAATTTCAAAACAATCTGTAACCAAAGTGTAACTTGACAATTGAGCACAATTGTTTTTTATGTAACTGTTGTAACCCTGAAATCAAATTATCTTTTGTACGCCAATGTATTTCTATGTATATACTGTTGTTGCTGTCTATTCTGTTCTGTGCTATGTTTGACTTGGAACCTTTGTAAACAAGCCATTGTCTCAAAGGTGTTAATCTCAAACTGAAATAAATAAAATAAATAAAAATGTTGGAGGGTTGGAATAGCCAGATTTTAAATTATATCACCGTGCAGCCCAACTGAGTTTTCTCCATCCTTGATTTTCCCCAGGTATTAGGCAACCTTCTCTTGATATTCTATGAGAGTTAATGCAGGAGAATACGGTCAATGACTTCTTATTCATTACATGCCAGGCAAGGAGGACTGACTTGTTGCCATATAGGATTTTGCAACATCTCAATTTATTGTGGTACAAGATGCATATTGAATGCCCACAGGAAGTTAATGTGTTAATGCCCGTCTGAAATCATATGTTTTTCCTGCACACATTTAGATACAAGGAGGTGTGTTAAGTGGAAAAGGGAGAGGATCCATGTAATGTGGCACTTGCTTGAGGGTAGTACCTTGATGACCTTCACACGACTTCCAATATGGGATCCCGGCATCCCATTCCTTTAAATATGGCCAGGTGAGGCACCTTTTATTGGCTAATTTGGGAAGGGTGTTAGACATAGAAACTTGTCACTAGAAAAGGACTGATCAGCCCATCCAGTCTGCCCAAGGGTTTCCTGCCTATTGTAACTCCACAGACCCTAACTGGTCTCTGGGGACCCCCCTCCTGCTTCTGTAATATGTCCCTGTGTCTATCTCATGCATGTTTGAAGCCTTGCACCATTCTATCCTTCACAATCTCAACTAGAAGTTGGTTCCATGCTTCTACCGCTCTTACTGTGCAGAAGCATTTCTTCACATTCTTCCTGAATTTTCCTAGCACCAATTTCATTACATGCCCCGTAGTCCTAGAGCTCATCCGCCTTTGGAAGAGGCTCACTCCCTGCACTCTGTTTACCCCTGTGAGTTACTTGAAGGTCTTGATCATGTCACCCCTTGCTCTCCAGCTCTCCAGAGTGTACATATCGAGATTCCTCAGTCTCTCCTCATAGGGCTTCCCTTACAACCCCTGCACAATCTTGGTTGCCCTTCTTTGGACCACCTCTACCCTCTATATGTCTTTTCTGAGGTGCAGTCTCCAGAACTGGACACAGTATTCCAGGTAGGGATGTACCAGACAGCAGTACAGTGACAGCACCACCTCCCTCCTCCTGCTGGTAATGCCCCTCCTAATGCACACCAGAATCCCATTAGCCATACCCTCAGATTTGCCACACTGTGCTGCCACCTTGAGGGCTTCTGAAATTATAACACTGAGGTCCCTTTCCTGCCTAGTGACTGATAATATCCTCCCCCCCCCCATTCTATAATCACCACCAGGGTTCCTGTGCCCTAGGAGCATGATTTTGAACTTTTTGAAATTAAATCCCAGCTGCCATGCCTTTAACCATTTCTCTAGTTTCCTTAGATCACTGCGCTTCTTCCTGGATGTCCATCGTGTTGTAGCTATTGGTGTCATTTGTAAAAAATCTGACCTTACCCTACAGATCCTCTGCAATGTGCCCTATGAAGATATTGAAGAGGACTGGTCCCAGCACTGAACCCTGCAGAACCCTTCCTTCTATGGTGAAGACCAAAAAAAGTACCTATCCAAAATGTCCACATTTTCTTGATCTCTTTCTGCACTACCTCTTCCTTCAACCGTTCTTCTTCTCGCTGTCCAACCCCTAGCTTTTCTCTTGTCACTGACATATTGAGAAATAAATCGTATCCCCTTCCTCATCTCCCTTGCAATCCTAATCTCTGCCTGTCCCTTAGCTCTCCTAATCACACTTCTAGCTTCCTTCTGCCTGATCTGGTACACTTCTCTGTCCTCCTGTCTTTGAGTTTCCTTGTACCTTTTCAAAGTTTCCCTTTTTCCTATACTGCCTTTGCCACCTCCATGGAGAACCATAATGGTATCTGTTTCCTCCTGACTTTTTTACCTCCTTCATGCCACAGAGGCTCATTGTCCTAATAATACCCTGCCTTATTCCCTTCCACTGTGCCTCCACCCCTCACTGGCTATCCCTCTCTTCTAGGTATTTTTTGAGGAAGTCACCCTGTGACAACAGGATGCAGAGGGTAATAGTAAATGGAGTCCACTCTGAAGAAAGGAGGGGTTACTAGTGGGGTACCGCAGGGTTCAGTATTGGGACCGGTCCTCTTTAATGTCTTTATAGGTGGCATTGCAGTGGGACTGAAAGGGAGAATATGCCCCTTTGCAGATGATACAAAGATCTGCAACAGGACTGATACACAAGAGGGGGTGGAAAGGATGAGAAGGGACTTGGCAAGGTTGGAGGAATGGCCAAAAGTATGGCAGCTTAGCTTCAGTGCAAATAAGTGTGAAGTAATGCACCTGGGAAACAAAAACCCAGGGGAAGAGTACGCAATGTAGGGGGAGGTACTAACAACAACAAAAATGTAAAGGGACCTGAGGGTAGTCATTTCAGATGACTTAAAGGTAGGCAAGCAATGTGAGAAGTCAGTAAGGAGGGCTGGGGGGGATTCTGGGATGCATAGGGATAGGCATCTCCAGTAGAAAACAGAAAGTTATTATCCCTATGTACCGACAGTTGGTGAGACCCCATCTGGAATACTGTGTGCAGTTCTGGAGACCCCATCTCCACAAAGACATAGACAGGATGGAGGCAGTCCAGAGGAGGGCAACTAAAATGGTGCAGGGTCTGCACCCGAAGCCATACAAAGAGAAAGCCTAAAGGAGCTTAATATTTATACCCTCGAGGAAAGGAGGGAGGGGGGACATGATAGAAACATTTAAGTACCTCAAGGAAATCAATAAAATCCAAGAGGGTAGCATATTTCAAAAAAAGAGATGTGCAAGAACAAGGGGGCACAATTTGAAGATAGAGGGGGATGGCTCAGGGGCAATGTAAGGAAGTATTTTTTCTCAGAGAAGGTGATGGATGCATGGAACGGCCTTCCAGAGGAGGTTGTGGGGTCAAAAACAAAGGGGGAATTCAAGAATGCATGGGAAAAACATAAAGCAATTCTTGTGGGGGGGTAGGAAGAAGTAGGCTGTTAGTTAACTAGGATCTGCAGCTTCTCCAATAGGTAAGGAAATGGGCAGACTGGGTGGGCCAAGCAGTTCTTATCTGCCGTCAAAGTCTATGTTTTTATGTTTCACCCACTCCTTTGAAATGTACCCACCTGAAATCCAGGATCCTCGGGTTTGTGTGGCTTACCTTAGCTCTTTCCTTATGCTGAACCATACCATGCTGCAATCTCTGGTACCCAGGGGACTACCCACTATTATGTTTACAATGCTGTCCCTTTTTGTAAGTACCAAGTCCAGCACTGCCCTACCCCTAGTACATTGTTTTACAAGCTTCCTGAGAAGAGCTTCTTGTAGAGAGTCAAGACAGCCCTACTCCTTGCAGAAGCTGCAGCTGGTAGGTTCCACTCCACATCCACAGAGTAGATTGAAATCTCTAACTATCAGCACCTCACCCTTTCCTGCCATGCTGATAATGGTCTCCCTAAGGGACCTGTCCAATTCATCTCCTTGTGTTGGTGGTCTGTAAACTACCCCTGTTTGGATTGTAGTCCCACACCCTGTCTCTAGGTTGACCCACAGCACCTGTAGACCCTCCTCACCTTGATTTACCCTCATTTCAGTGGCTTTTATTCCCTCCCTCGGGTACAGTGCCTCCCCTGCTCCCTTCTTCCCAGCCCTGCCCCTCCTAAAAAGTAAGTAGCTTGGTATGGCCATGTCCCAGTTGCAGTGAGCAGTGCACCATGTCTCTGTAAAAACCATTAGATCCAGGTGACCCTCTGCCATGATAGCCTCAAGATTGCAGATTCTGTTTCTGAGGCTTCTGGCTTTTCACATCTTCCTACCCCCTCGCCCTATGCCCTATGCTTTCCCTTTCCTGCTTGTTCATACTACAACCTGTTGTTCCTGCCAACCCACCTGTTTTGCTTATCCTGTTCTTTTAACCTTTTGATCCACTTGCCTCCCTTTTCTTAATTGCGTGTCTTTACCCTTTTGTCCTTGTCTATGTCACTGACCCCCTGTGATGCTGCCTTTGGGGTACTGTTACCGTTAAAGAATTCCCCCTCTGTCTTCTTACCATCTGGGGGTTGGCAAGTGCTGCCTCCCTCCCTCAGGTTTTTCACGCTCCCCAGCTAATGTAATTGCTCATCGAAGTAGCATCTAAACCTTTCACCAAGCACTGCAGTCCCCATCCCAGAGGAATGCAAACTTATCTCCCTTATGGAAACCCTTCATTTCCCCTGGTCAGACCACAGTCACTGATATAGCCAAAGCCCTCCTCCATGCACTATGACTTCAGCCAGTCATTAAAGGTCTTGATGTGATGTTCCCTTACCTGTCTTCTGCCCTCCATGCCATTATTGAAAAAAATGTAAGCTTTATGACTGATTTATATGATTTGTAAGAATAACATAAGAAAATGCACTTAGTGTCAGAATTACTGTAAGTTGTTTGCATGACTGTGGAATAATTTTATCAGATACACAAATTTATTTTTCTTGCATGAACAAATGTTTATTGCAAGTACACACAAGGTTTTTGCAAGATCACAAAATACATTTTAATACTGGTCAAGAACTCTGCAAGTGTAAAATGTGGTGCAGTACAAAATAATTATACTTGTATGTTTCTTCACTAGTTCAAGCTCAAGATTTCTTTCTTACAATATTCTTACAAACATATACAAGTTTGTAAGAATAATTCAAGAAAGAAAGTATGTGCTTACACTTGTCAAGAAAAATGCATGTATAAAATGCAGTGTTTAAGGATGAATGACGCCTTGCAAGAACTGTATAATGAGGATTGCTCTACTTTGTATACTGACATGTAAGAGTTCATGTCTTCGTAGTGCTAGTAGAAATCCTTAGGAACAATTTGAGTTGTAAAAAGCCGCATGCACCTCGTAAAAACTTAAAAAAAATCTATTTAGTCATTATTCAGTTAATACTGTAGAATAGAAAATATTCACTATAAATTAATTTTCACTGTAGTTGCTGAAGTGCTCAGAAGTGTGAAAATAAAATTACACTAATTAGCACTTTTCCCGTTTGAGTGAATGGAGGACTTTTAGTTTAGCATGAAAATAAATTTGCATACATACAGCCACTTTGTGGCTAGCTGTAAATATAGGTGACACTTTCATTTCCTAATCTACAGTATTACATTTGTCTTTCTTAGAGTTTCACTTCCTGTTGTTACTGAGAAACTTTGTGTAAAACAGGGTCTTAATCCTTTACAGTTTAGCTACCATTGTTTCTTACTCCCCACTTGAATTCATATCCTTCTGTAGCTACACCATAATTAGTCATGGTAATGACTGCAATGCCACAAGTAAAGTATTATGACCTCAGGTGTATATTAATACTGATGTGGACACCACTCTTAGAGCTTTAAGAGTGGCATTGTGCATTCAAATAAAAAATATTGAGAGCAGAATGAAGAATTTTCCTTTTAAAAATGCAAGAAATATGAAAGAATGTAGCAAGATTATTGTTTGTGTATCTGTTTATATACGTTTTTGCACAACACTTTGAACAGTGTGGTGTCAGTGGCTCAGTAGGTTGCATGTCTCTCTTTAGAGCCAGAAGGTTGTAGGTTCTAGCCGCACATCAAGATGGAAACCAATACTGTAGTGCAATAATCCACCCAATTTGTATTGCATCTCAAAATGTTGGCAAGGAATTTTCTTGCATGAAGCAAGGCATTTTTCTTGCATGCATTTTCATGCAAGGAAAAGGTCACAATCCTTACATATTCATTGCATATAATTCTTACATAAAAAGCTTGCATGTAGCTTGCATATGCTAGCATATATCCTTGCATGTTGTACCATCAAAATTCTTGCAAAGTTCTTGCTCTTTTTCAGTAAGTGCAGGTAGTACCTTGGAGAATGCCACTGAGCATGCTATCTGCTTGAGGCCCCTCCCCAATTCTCTGAAGTTCCCCTGCACTACCCCTACTCTCTCTCTAGCTTGGTCATTTGTCCCAAGATGTACAATGAAGTCCAGCTCCCTCCCAGCTCACTATCCTAGCTAATGAATCTGTAGGACCCACTGCCCATCCCACCTTCCCTGTCTAAGTCCTCCCAGGCACCTCAGCTCCCTATCCTTCCCTATCCAAGCCCCGCTGTATGCCCCTTGCTATGGAGTCTCCCACCAGCACCTGCTTCCTTCTGACCTGGGGGACTCCCCCTCTCCTTTAGAGTCTCTGCTCCTGAGGACTCCTTCCTCCCCTCCCACTGCAATGGAGACCTTGTCTTGGTTCTTCCACTCTGTCAGTATGGTGAAGGAGTTCTGCAGTGGTATTGGTGGAGGAGTGTGCACCTTACCCCACACCCTGCAGGAGCCCACCAGAGTCCATCTGCTCACTCTCTGTCTAAGCATATTGTGGCAGAGCAGTGGTGGTCCTGGTGGGCCCTGGGTGGGACTAAAGGTCTGCTGTACACTTGTCTGCTTGGCCCAGAGTCAAGCTACCTGTGCCCACAACCCAGAGAGGTGACTGAAGGAGGGACAACACCTCAGACTCTAGTGAGTCTCATGAAATACTATGGCTCCACATTCATTGCACTGTACCACTCCCATGTTTGACTTTTCCTACTGTTGTCCTCACACAGTGACTTACCCCAGACATGATTACCCTGCTATCCTCTTCCTGTCCCCTTGCTGCTCCTATCCCATTGTTTTGCCTGCCTATGATCTCATCTTGACTTACCCAAGATAAGGTTTTTCCTGTTTTCCTTATCCTGTTCCTCTTTCTGCTTTTATTTCTCCCAGTGTGTTTGCTGCTGATGTGTCCTTTATCATACTATAATTATAGGTTAGATGCCTCTTTGTTAACTAATTTGTTGATACCAACTGGTTAGGGAACATATAAATTGTAAATTAAATTATCTAATTGACCTGCTTCCAAGAGGCCTACCCCAGACAGGAAGTAACTGAAACAACCTATTAACCTTCCCCCACAGGCATACCCCAGACAGGGGTTATCTGAAACCATCTATTAACCTGCCTCCACAGGCCAACCACAGATCGGAAGTAGTTGAAACCATCTAGTAACCTGCTTCATAGGCCTACCATTAATGTATTCCTTCTTTATACATCCCTACACTTCACTGTTTGCCTACCTTGCACAGTCTCCCAGGCTTAGCCCACCACTTCACCAGTTCCCTTCTGGGTAGAGTCCCCTGCGGTCCTATGGTCTGCCCTGCAGATTCCCTATACAAGTCCCTAGTTAGAGACCACACTCCTGCTTCATGACTCTCACACTTCTAAGTGACAATTAGATATTTTTGTTCAGTATTAGTCATTACTTAGTAATTAAATCCTGGGGTTCCCGGATATACTTCTTTTCTCTAGTACTGCAAATCATGCAACTTACAAGAGTTGAGATGACAATTAGATTTAATTGTCATCTCGACTGTTCCTAGTTGCAGGATTTGCAATTCCAGAGAAAGGAAGTTTACCCGGGAACCCCAGGTCCAACCATGTGAGCCTGTAGTTCAGTGGTTAGAGCAACAGGATGGTTTTCTGGTGGCCTGGGTTCAGTTCCAGTAGATCACATTATTTCTTTCTCCCAACAGTTTGTGATTTAATTACTAAGCAGTGGCTAATACTGAACAAAAACATTTAATTGTCATCTAGATTTAAATATAGAGGGCGGATTCACAAAGCCCATGAATTTCCCGCATCTGCGGGTAAACCGCTGCTTAAGTGGGTTGCGACTTTCGGAGCCACAGGTTACCCGCAGCAGTGGGTATTCATAAATCTGGAGCTGGATTACGACCATCTCCATGGGTTACGCACCGCTATGGTGATGCGTCAGGGAGATGGCCACACGGCGTTGGAATGTGCTATGGCTTGTGGAGCAGTTAGCACCCTCCACAACTGCTGTGGCTGTGAATCGCAGCCACCACAGATGTGGGCGATTACAGTCCACAACAGCAGTTGCGGAGTGGGACTTAAGATTCGGCAGCTTTGTGAATCCTGCCCAGAATCTTTATGGAATCTTTTTTGGAGGTAGTATAGTATAGTGTAGTGGTTAAAGACACTGAACTGCAAACCTGGAGATCTGGGTTTGAATCTCATCAGCGGGAGCCAGTTGACTGGCATTCGGCTTTGCCCCCTTGTTCAGCACTATAAGAGATCAGTATTTGCGAGCACTCAGCGCAGAACACTGTGTGCTCTGCCAAGGAAAATTTCAGTTGACTAAAGTAGGAAACCTGGAACTTCCACAGTCAGGGATCATGATTTCGGTTTTCATTTGAATATGGGAAATAATTTATTGTAATATTGTTTACTGTTTCTCCTTGATAAAGGCATTGCAGCTGAAACATAAAAAAATGATAACTGGATGTGAAATTGGTCTATACAAGAATCTGGGTAGGTTGCAGTTGAGTACACAGAAAAGTGTATCTTCTTGTTAGAAGTTAGAATTTTAAACAGGTGAGCATATGAATTTATGGATTTACTTATTATTCTTTAGTGATTGGATTGTGAACTGTTTAAACTTAGACTTGCAACAGCTGATCTGATATAATGAACTCCATGAGGGCATGTTTGCTTTTTCATTACTTTGCTTATTTTTTTTTCTCTGAAGAAATTGATATACACATTATATGGAGTTGTGGTGATATAAACATAGCCACAGTGAGGTACTGTGAAGCCGTACTACAGATAGCATGAGATGATATTACAACATATGCAAAATCAATATGGAAATGTGAATATTGTACATTCTTTACTTAGATATACTAATTATAAGACTACTTTGTGTACTTGTCTAGGAACAGAACCTGAAGTTGAAAACATTTAAATTGCTAGATTAAAAGACAGTTTAATTTACACTCAGGTATGGATGCTTTCATTCATCTTTTGAAATATATTTTTAACTCCTAACATGAAATTTGAGTGACTGACTGCGAAAGTTTGCATATCGATTTATGTTTTTTATTACTTGCATTAGGATGTTCAAAGTGTGTTATGATACTGTTTGGAGGAAAACTGCTTTTGCTAATATCAGAAGCCAGGAATATTTAAAGAAACAGTAACACTTTTGACAAAATGTGGAAAGTCAATCTTCCTTTTAAAAAAATTATTTTTATGTATTTGATTTTAGATCCCAGCCCTTGAGGAAGCCAGTGGAGGGTGAAACATTGGGCATTATCAGGGGATCTGAATATTAAAATGTTTGGAATAAAAGGATGACATTTTTCTGAAAATTATTTGGAGTGCGGCTGGTTCTTGTAACTTTGTGCTCTTGGTGACTCTGTAACCAGCCCCACTACACCTGGATTTATATTTTGAAGGGGACCCACTTACTTTGGACTACTTTTAACACTGAACAAAAACATCTAATTGTCATCTAGATTTAAATATGGAATCTTTTTGGAGGCAGTATAGAATAGTGGTTAAGGGCACTAAGCTGCAAACCTAGAAACCTGGGTTTGAAGCTCATCATCCCCCACTTGCATACAGTTTGACCCTGAGCAAGTCATTTAACTTCCTTGTGTTCCCAGGTCACACCTGGAAACAAGCTCTGGCTTAGTGTGCCCTTGCTGGTTAAACAATTTCTATTTCCCTTTCTATTCCTATTTGGGTTGAAATCCAGTGAACATGTTAAATTTTCTCTATTACCATTCCAATACTGATGGAACTTTTTGAGGCCATCTGATATGCCCTTACAGACAAAAAGCAAATAATCAATGTAATATTTTAAGATTACCACATTCTCAAAGAATGGATTGATCTTGGAGTCTGTGATGAAAATTCTTTTAAAGTCATACATGTACAAATTAGTGTAATATGAGGCCATGGTAGATACCATCGCTGTTCCCTTAATTTGTTCAGAAAAAGTCTGTTTAAATTTAATGAAGTTTTTCCCCAAGCACTGACCTGGCCAAATCTAAAAGAAATGTTGTGAGAAGAAGTTCCGGGATACTGCATAAATTCAAACCAGACTTCAAAACCTGTAAGTCTTGACAATGTAGGATAGAGGTACAGTATAAAGATCCATTCCATTCATAGTTACAAGCAGCAGGTTTTCAATATCAAGTTGCATTCTGTTTAGGGTGTCTAGTAACAATGAAAAATGCCTTAAATCTTTCAAATATGAGGGAATAATAAACACACATTGCTGAATGTCTAAATCCACAAACACAACAGAGGTTAAAGGACTGAGCCCACCCTTGACATGATAGATAATCCTAGAAGATGGCTCAGTTCCTTATGAATATTAGGTGAGCAGTAAAAAAAACAGGTATCATTGGATCTTTTTTATAACTAGGGTTTCTGCAACCCAAGGTTCAATACAGTTCTCTGACAGACCCATACACTGCACCGTACACTAACAATTCTACAGTATCTCCTACTGTATCTCACATAAAGGATTTTCTTCCAATGTTCTGTAGTGGATAGCATTCTATAACTGTTGACCCCTTTAATGCACTGATTATCAATGCAATCAAATGCTGTAATAACTGGGTATGATGTGATACCAAGTTATCTGTAGTGCTTGCACTTCACTGCCCTTCTTTAATAAAAACTGTTAAGAGTATCGCTGGAATGTACTCAACAGTGCCATGGACTGTCACAGGCTATACTCCACACTTGCGCATCCAAAACCCAATGTGCCTGCAACATCCTTCTAGGTGGCCATGGTGGCATCATCATTCTTGCTCCCATCCGCAGGAAATTTAGGACCAGAAGAGATGTTGGCACTGCCTGCTCAACCTATTACTTTAACTGCTGCTAATGCTTTGCCTGTGGGTTGACTAACATGCCACTCTGTAAGTCTCTGCACCAGTTATTATAAAAAATAAAACATAGGCAACTGTGTGTTAGGGCTGGGTGGACTGTTCCACGGGAGATCCAGACCGCTAGATCAAACCCGCAATCCATGAACCCAAATAAATATGAACTTCACCGTAGATGTCTGGTTCCAAGTCCATGGAGAAGTCATTTCCACAATTTTGTTGTCTGTTGCCATGGTGATGCTGTTGGCATGTACAGGCAAGCCTGTGGCATCCAGTCAGGCAACAGAAGGTCACGTGACTCACTCACAGTATATAAGCATGCTGAGTGTGCAATGCAGCCCCAGACGAGCAAAGAGAAACAGAGGAGCAGGAGCTGTGCTCAGCAGAGCCAGGCAGCCATCAGAGAGAATTGCCAAACAAAAGCACCAAAACCCTCTAAAAATGCAAAAAAACACCAGAAATATATGAGTCAGAGGGGAGGGAAGAGAAGAAATTAGGGAGAGGGAGAGAAAGGAGGGGGAGAGTAACTGATTGCCAAGAGTGGGTGAATGTGGGTTGGGGAGTCGGGACTCAGGACTGAGGAGATAGTGGTGGCCTGGGTGGCTTCTGGGAGGGATGCAAATTGCAAACTAAGGCAGTGTGACAGTACTGTGTGACTGTATGTATCATTAAGGACAGGCTGGCAAAATCTTTCACTTGTGCCATTACAGATCCAGAGGAGGGAGAGAGACAGGGAGCGATTACTGGGGGCCCAAGAGAGATTTTACAGTTCCAGAAAATCCCAAATGAAATTTTTTTTCTTCTCTTGGCCTTAAACGGTGTAGCTGACTGTGTATATGAGAAAGGGCAGGCTGGCCAAATCTTTGACTTACGCCATTTCTGATCTAGAGGAGACAGGGAGAGACTACTGGGGGATCCAAGAGAAATTTTAAAGTTACATAAAATCCCATTTTTTTTCCTGGCTTCAGTGTGGCTGTGTGTACAGGGCAAGGGCAGCAGGGTGGCAAAATAAATCTTTGACTTGTGCCATCCAATCACAAATCACAATCGCTTGTTAACATTCATTCACGATCTCATTCAGAGGGGAGAGAGAAAAACTGCAGGGTGGCCCACGATAAATGTTACAGTTCCAGAAATCCCAAATTAAATTTATTTTCATGGCTTCAGTGTGGCTGTGTGTACAGGGCAAGGGCATCAGGTGGCAAAATTGATCTTTGACTTGTGACATCCAGAGGGGGAGAGAGAGAGAGAGAGAGAGGGAGACTGCAGGGGGCCCCATGAGAAGTGTAACAGTCCCAGAAATCCCAAATACATTTTTTTCCTGGCTTCAGTGTAGCTGTGTATACAGGGCAAGGGCAGCAGGCTGGTAAAATAAATCTTTGAGTTGTGCCATCCAGTCACAATAGCTTGTTCATGTTTATTTATGATTTCACATATTAAAAAAAAAATACAGTTCAGACAAACAACATACAAGTTGATGCACCTGTGCTTCGGGCTGTGGGTGGCCCAGGGGATAAAATCTGACTTTCTGACTCATAGCAGGCTGTTGACACTACAACACAAGTAAAGTACAACTACACACAAGAGTCATCATCATCATCACTCGTGTCCCATTATTTCTCCTTATTACCATTAGTTTTATAGTACATCATGTTACATTTTGTCTAAGCATTAACCAACCCCAGTGTGTGACTGTGCTGCATGCGGCTATGCACCACATGTGTCTGCACTTCCAATTAAAATTTTGAGGCACACTTAACAGTTGCTGAATTTGGTCACATAACAGTAGCTGTACTGTAGGAATCAGTCAGGTAATCTTGGAAGGAAGTGGTGGTGGACTGCTGTGCTATTGGTGTGATGTGTACAGTCATGAGTCACAACAGTAAATTTGTCCCTGGCCTGTGGGTGGAAATCATCAGAAGGACATCACATTAGTGGGAGCTCAATTTTTTACAGGTTAGCATACTAATGATATAGGTATTTGCATCTCTCTCTCTCTCTCTCTCTCTCTCTCTCTGTCTCTCCCAGCACACTCATGTCACAGACTCGAGCAGGATATGCCACTATTAAAGGCCAGTCATGAAGGGGCTAGTAGTGAGTGATTGCTTTTTTACTTAGCAGTTTTACATTCATTTTTATACAAATGGTCCATTAAATTATTTCCTTTTGGCCTCTGTGTCAAATGTGACTGACTTTGGCCACTTTCATGCATTTTCTTTTGCCTTTTTTCAAATATTTGTCAATAAATCAGAACTAATCAGAACAAATCAGAACTTCACCATGTTCCAGTTCTTATTTAATAAGGGTCGGAACTTCACAGAGTTCTCCCAGCCCTACTGGGTGTTTATGAAGTTTTTTTATACAGTATACGCGCTCAATGTTTGATGACTGCATAAACCTCGTGACATTTGCTCTCAAGGTTTATGGGCTGTCACTCAGTGGTGTATGAGAAAACTTCGTAATACATAGTTGCCTATGCATTATTCTGTAGAAAAGTGCCTTACTAATTCCCGTTCATAATCTGAATACTTCATTTAGCTGTTTCTCCACTATTTTCAGCTTTTTTAACCACTAGACTTTTGTCATTTTGTAATGATGTTAAAGCTAACCTTCCTACCTTCATTAAAGTGTAAGATTTAACAGAGAATGAACTCACTAAAGTTTCTGTCTCCTTGTCCACACAGGCTAGGTTGCTATGAATATAGGCAAGAGCAGGGCCCTGAGGAAAAAATGTGATTTAACATTCAGTTTCTGTTCAAGAGCTATTTTTAGTCATCTTGTAAAAGTTAAGCTACAGTAAAAAATGTTCTTCTAGAAATGCTGAAGATCCAGTTTGATAGTGAAATTGTTAGATTTTGATGTAGGCACAAAGGATAATACTTTGGATAGGACTGCCATCTCAACTTCAGTGAGTGACCTCACAGAGAAGCTGAAGACAGTGCTGAACCCCTTCTAGTTTGTACCCCCTTGTTGCTGTCCTCTAAATCTCTCTTTCTTTCGGCTGCATGCTTGCTTTCCTTTTGTATTTCTTTTTTATTTCTTTGGTGCTTTTGTTTTTTATTTTCTTGGGATCAGAGGGAGGCCATAATAGGTGTGTAGTGTCTATTTCTTGTAATGATGCTTTCTGAATCTGATCTGAAGTCTCCTCTCCATGCTCCTGTTCTCTGGTTACTTAGAGCCTTGGAGGTTACTGTAATTTGAGTTAGAAAATGGGCTATAAAATCCCAGGGCTCTGATTGGCTGATAGCTCTGCCAAGGTGGCCATCTATCAGACAAAAGATCCTGGGTATTAAAAGTGCCACTATCAACCAATCTGATGACCAATATCAGTGTGCCCATGGAATTTTCAGTTTTAAATAGCCACCATTTTTTTCTCTCGCTTAGCGAGAGGTACAATCCCCCCATACTGTCACAACCTGTGCTACATTCCCATTTTTCCAATTCTTTAACCATGCCAGAGGAAAACATTTTTTTTTAATATTATGTTATCAGTAACACAGAGCATGCTTACCTCTGAGTGCAAACATAGCCAGCTGCCAGATCGTAAACTTCACAACAACTGTCATTATTTCTCCTGATTGCTGGCCCCTCTCATGGTGCATCTGCTGACTGCATTGTGGTACACATCTCCAGATCACGCTACCATGAAAATAACAAACAAATAAGAAAAAAACAATACTGCAACGCAAGTCGAGGAAGCGAGGGGGAGTCAAGGACTGTTAGAAAGTAAGTACGCTGTTCCACAACCCCTCCCCCCAAGTTCAACTAATACCATGACAAGCAGCAAAAAAAACACTGTAGTTTTTATTTTTGCAGCTGGGGAGAACACAATTCACAATTCTCCCACCGCGCTCACTTCCAACAGCAGTCTCCAATCGCGATCTTGCACCCTCCTCTCCAGATGCTGGTCCATTGAGTTTCTCAGTGAGTGGACCCCCTGCCCTGCTACCATCTCGGGTTTCTCTCAGTTCCATTGTTTAACCATCTCAGGTACCTCTATGGGGGACTGGGGGACAAAAACAACAAACTGCCTTTTTTCCCCCAAATTCTGCTCCCTTGGGCAGCGGTCATGATCCAGCCATAGCACCTCTACAGTGCAAGAAGCCTGATCCACCTACCCCCCAAAGAGATAGATAAGGTGTCACTTGCCCCCTCGGGCAGCAGTCACAATCCAGTCATAACACCTCTACGGTGCAAGGAGCCTGATCCACCTACCCCCCCAAAGAGATAGATAAGGTACGACGCTTGAAAAATTGCCACAATTTCTCTGGGCTGTGTGAACGCTGAACTGGATCATCACTTGCAATTTGCTGTTTTCAATTTCAGTGCCTTCTCAGGGCAGCGCTATTGGCTCCACACCTGTGTAAAGCTCCCTGATTGGCTGGTCTCACTCACCTGAGACAGGAGCACCCAAGACGTGTGGCTTAATGTAAGCCTGCATCCCTGTACTTGGCTTCTAATTTATATATTTTAATTTAGCCTGTTCTGCTCGGCCTGTGTAAAGTAACTTACCATTCCCCCCTGCTTCTCTCCAGCTGTATGTGCACTGATTCAGTGCTAGCTCTGCAAACTTCCCCTTGATTTTTCATCCCACCCACCTCCCCTTCCAGGCCTCCTTTAAATGCACACAGTCTCTGCCCACTCCTATCTGATGTTTCAATTTATTGATTACTTACTGTCAACAACTGCAATTCCTCCCATCCCCTTTTTGCAACTAAGCCTTCTAGCAGCTTTATCTCATTCTTTCTTGCTGAGGCATACCATTTTGGTACTTTAGGTTTGCTTATTGCTGACTAGCATATCCTGTCTTGCTGACTAGCATATCCTGTCTTGCTATGACACTGTTTTACTTGAAAATTGCACTACAAATTACAGAACTGTGACTGATTTGCCAAAAAACTGTGTTTATTGTCTAAAAATGTTCCCAGCAACCAAGTGTTATAGCCCCTTCATGACTTTGTAGCTCTCTCCAGACTGCAAGGCGCCAAGGAAATTGCAGGCTTTTCAGTTGCTAATTGAGCTGTTTTCACTCAGACTGCTAGCCTTTGTGTTGTCCCACTTGTTGTGTTGTCCTCTCCCCTTTCTCTAGCTGAGGACCCACTAGGGATCCCAGCTCAGATGCCCTCTGCATGGACCGCGGACACTGGGCAGTCAGCGCTTCCAAAGCCGCCGCTCGAGACCTCCTCATTGGACTCCACCACTTGAGAGGTACGGCAAAGCTGCAATTTTTTGCCCACCTGCTCATCCCCCCTCTTGTGTGCTATTATATAGACCTGTTAGCACTGCCCACTCCCATCCCTGATGAATCTCCTGCCTTCTCTTTCTTACTAAAACAATTTGTTACTGCCAGGGTTCCACCAGGGGAATCCTGCAACCAGCAGCCGGTGAGCTACCCTTGTTATCAAAAGTCCCTCATTTATCCAACAACTGCAATTATGGCAGCCTCGTGACAATTCCTCCTCCTGACTGCACTGTGTATCATACCCCTTACTGGCTTATTATCTGAAAAATTTGAGACTGGGGGTACACTACATCCTCATCCTGAAGACTGCTCGCCCAATCTGACTCTACACATCACATGTTATGCCAAGGCTCCTTGCCAACTGATCCAGGTGGACTATCTTCCTCGAAGAGCAACTATTGCAGGTTTGTCCACGCCTTTCCTTATTGCTAATTAATTCGAAGTTACCTCTAATCATGCTACACAGCCAGAGTATTAGCCTCAGTGTTCTTAGGCTTGCATAAATTAAAAAACAAAGCTTGGCACCTCAGTTCCTCCTCCATGCCAAGCCGGAAAAAGCCTCAAGCTCATTGTCTTTCACTTGAATCCCTGAAAAAATTGCTGCTCCTCCTCTTACTCTGCTCTGGCAATGTCGAGCTTAATCCAGGGCCCATAAATAAACTTACCTCCCCTTCTGAATCACTATCTCTTAAAGGTATTAGTTTTATGCACATTAACGTGTGCAGCCTGCTGAAAAAGTCACCCTTATCCAGGCTTAGACCACCCATACAATGCCAGATGTGCTTATTATCTCAGAATCCTGGCTTCGGCCCTCTACGCCAAATAGCGTGATTAATATACCTAACTACCAGATCTTTAGATGCGATAGGCAATCCAAAGGAGGTGGGGTCGCCATCTACATCAAAGATAGATTTGTGGCATCAACACTTAATTCTGACTCACGGGTAGTGGGATTTGAGTGCCTGGACATAAAAATCAACCTATCCCCATCGTTAGCACTCCGAGTCATAGGATGCTATAGACCACCATCTGTTGGTACTCAGCTCTTGTCCTATCTTACAACTATCTTGGACACTAGCCCCCTGGAAACAATTATCCTCAGGGATCTAAACTACGATTGGCTGTCGGAAGCCAGTCACCCGCTTAAATCTTTCTGGGACTCCCTTGGTTTCACCCTACTCAACAAAGAGCCCACCCATATCAACAAAAAGAATACAGCCAAAAGTACCCTTCTGGATGTCCTGCTTGTGAATAAACCCCATTCCTTCTCCCACGTTGAAACCTTTGACACAGATATTAGTGACCATTGCCTAATAGCTGGAGTTTGGGCAGCCAACAAAGTGCCAACTACGGCTAAATTCTCCACCAAAAGGTCAACCAGGTCATTCGACCCAAAGGCATACCTACTTGACCTAAAAAACTCCCCCTTGTGGCAAAGTTTTTACCTTGCTAAAACAGTGGAAACTGCATATTCTATACTACATGAAATCATTACCTACCCCTTGAATCTACATGCGCCACTGTCAAAAATATGCATAAAGGCTAGGAAATGCTGTTGGTTCACTCAGTATCTCAAGGCTGCACTACTGTCCAGGGATAAACTCTGGAAAACTGCCCGCAAATCCCTAAAAGAGGAAGATTGGCGCCTCTTTAGAACAGCCAGAAATCGCTGCACCAAACTGATTAGGGAAGCTAAAGCCTGCTATCACCAAGCAGAACTAGATACTGCAGCCAATTGTCACTCCAAATTCTGGGCCACAATCAAAGAACTGGAGGGGGCCACGTCACAAAATATGCTTCCTACTAAAATTACCTCTGACAGTACAGTAATCAATGACAAAAAAGAGATACTGCAGGCATTCAACACGCACTTCACCACAGCAGACTTAACCTTTGATAACTCATCTGCATGTAGCCTGCGCACCCAACTTGGCATGACCACACCAAATGTTGGCTCTGTTAGTCAACATTTCTCATTCTCATCGGTTTCCCTCAAGGAAGTGGAAGACTTGATTCTCCACCTGGATACTAAGAAAAGTGCCGGCGCATATGCACTTGAATCATACTTCCTAAAGACAGCATGCCACATATTGGCAGTGCCTATTATTCATTTATTCAACCTGTCCCTAACACAAAGTACCCTCCCTCAAATATGGAAGATCGCAAACATTATCCCGCTATTTAAATCTGTAGACCCTTGCGACCTTAATAACTGTAGGCCAATTTCTCTCCTACCAACACTCTCAAAGCTACTGGAAAAAATAGTAAATGGCCAACTAAGATCCTTCATCGACAGAGAAAAATTACTAAACCCCCTTCAATCTGGATTCAGAGCCAACCACAGTACAGTCTCGGCATTAGCTAAAGTAACCAACGACTGGCAACTGGAGTTGGAGCATAAAAAGTCAGTATATGCTGTGTTTCTTGACCTCAGCAAAGCATTCGACACAGTAAACCACGACCTGCTCCTCGACGCGCTAAAAACACTAGGAGTGGATGCTACTTCTCTAAACTGGTTCTCTGAATATCTGACAGACAGATACCAGCAGGTGAAAGCGGATGGCAAACTATCTGCCCTAAAACTCTTACAAAGAGGTGTCCCTCAGGGTTCCTTATTAGGTCCCCTCCTCTTCACAGTGTATATCAACAACATTGATGAGGGAATCAAGGATGCAAGTATTCACTTATTTGCAGATGACACAGTGCTGTACCTGAGTCATCCCACACCAAAAGAAGCTTGTACTGACCTACAAAAAGATTTCAGCCTCCTGCAACTCCAACTAATCAATAAAAAACTGCTATTAAACGCTAAGAAAACTAAAGCCATGTTATTTTCCCCGGCAAACTACACAAGCGCTACTGACTCCCTCCCCCCAATAACCACGATGATGGGAGAGTGCTTAGAGTATGTTCCAAAATTCAGATATCTTGGGGTCTGGATTGACTGTAAACTCTCCTTCACTGACCACCTGGAAGACTTGCTGAAAAAATTAAGGCAAAGACTTGGCCTTTTTTACAGGATAAGAAGACTTCTTACAGCAGACGCAAAGAAACGACTAGTTCAAGCCACCTTCCTGTCCTTAATTGACTACGCAGACTTCATATACAGTAGCTGTGCAGCTTCCTATCTTGGAAAATTGGATACGCTCTACCACAGAACTATACACTTCATCACTGACCTCCCCTTCTCTACCCATCATTGCGCACTATATGCTGCCATGGGCTGAACCTCACTTCACTATAGGCGCAACTTTAATGCAGCACTCTGGACACTTAGAGCCTCAGTGGCAAACCCTCAATACATCATCAACTGTCTGTCTCGTGACAGCTCCAGGAATTATTCCCTAGAAGCTGCTCACAACTCCTGCTGAATATACCCAGGGCACTCACATGAGTCGGAGAGACACCTTTGGATCTGCACTCCCATCAATATGGAATAAAACCCCAAAAATACTTAAGCTGAAAACCCCAGTAAGTACCCTTTTGTTCAAAAGGCTTTACCGTGATGGCATTACAGAAATTTGCAACTGCTTTACTAGACACTAACTAACCTCCCTCCCTCAAATGGCGGCCCGCAAACGGCGGCCCCCCAGCTGAAATGTGTGCCTCTGCCTCTAGCATGCCCACCAACAGATCCACAGGATTTATTGCTGAACTCCCAAATCTTATTCTTTGACGCTCTGAACAGCTGCAGCCTGATTCTAGCACATGCTACCACACTTGGGGATAATTATCATCTTTCGCCCCAAAAAATATTCGGTCCCTCATCCATCCAACACCTCCCTCTGCCCCAACCTCCAGGACCCTCCCAGTTATGCCCCTGCTACTATATTCCTCCTCTTGCACTTAGTACAATGGCAGCTTTTCTCCTCCATATGTCGCCGCATTTTGGGGCAAAAATTGCTTCGTCGCCTTTTGAACTGTCCTTCACCCTCCCAATCCCTCACTCTGCTCTAACAATTGGGTCCTCTTCGCTTTCGCCCCTATTCCCCACCTCTCCCTACATTATGCACTTGATATCTTCTATCTGGTATGCCTACCCTCTCCCTAACATTTCCCACTACAAAATGCACAGTTTTGGGCTTGGATCCAGCACAAGTTCATTATCCACGACTCCTTGTAGTTCTATGTTCAATGTATATTACCTGTAAATGTGCATTTTTACTATAATAGCAGCTATTTTTACTGTTTGTACTATTGTAACTTGTCTTTCTGTATTATTATTGTAGGACCGCAGGTCCACCTTGTAAATGAGCTTGATCAATGGTGCCTGCCTGGATAAATAAAGATATTGCTTGATTGATTGATTGATTGGTTGATTGATTGATTGATACATAGCACAGTGATCGTGCCCGTCCCCACCGAATCACCAAATTAGCTTCCCAGTGGTCACTGTTACCTACGCCGGTGCACATCACTTTCTTAAAAAGAAAACTGCAGTCGATCCAAAATAAGCAGTTACCTTTGTCCATAGTGCCATTAAAGCATCCCAAAAAAATCAAGGCTCATGATTCTATGATCGGCCATCACACACTCAGCTATGGAGCACTTGGTCTGTCTACCGACAGGCATGTGGAAGGCAGGATGGTAGCGGCAGCCAAGAAAAAAAGACTTACAAAACGGAACTGAAAGGTTTCAGCAATGAGCGAGCAATACACTGTCACAGTTCTAAGATCTATAGAAACAATGACTTTTTCTTCATTTCTTTGTTTCTTTCTTTGTACCACAGCACTACTGCAAACAGTCACGGCACACAGCTTGGCACTCACCGCTCTCTCCCCTCCCACACACTTTGTTCCACAGTCCTGACAGTCATGCAAGCACCACCGTTATCAAAAAGTAAGCACTTTTATTTATATATTTTTGTCACAGTTACCTGACAAGTTATTCCTAATAATTCTAAGTCCATGTGTGTGTGGGGGGGAGAAACCATGGCAACCACCTTCAAAACTAAGAACTACAGAGGCTCACATAGGACAAAACTCTCCAGCTCAAAAAAAATGTAGGTGGTGGAACTATTTTTTTTTCACAAAATAAATAAAACACTTAAGAGTTTTAACATTTTAACATGATTTTTTTTCAAATATATATATATTACATTGGCTCATTCTTTAAGTGCAATAATTCCCTCCAGGGTGGGTGGTACGGGTAATACTGGACCTTCCAGGGGTTATAAGGCCCTCCGCCTGCAGCGTCAGGCCTCGTTATGCCTCACGGCAGTCCGGTATTGCCCAATATGGCCCACCCTGTCAGGTATTATTGCTTACTTACTTTCTGTGCTCATGGATTCTTCTGATTCCTGTCTACAAAAATCCTCCTTTTTTTTCCTCTGAACCCTCTACCTATCACTGCCATCAGAGGGGTCAGTGGGATCTACAAATGAGGCCTTTATGACAAGAGTCATAAGAAACCAGGACCTCAGAAAGTGGGGTTCCAAGTAACCAGAGAACAAGACACTGAACATTTTCTGTTGATTCAGATTTCCAGGAAAAATTAGAATCTATTTCTAATAAATGATTAAGAGGGAGTATCTTCAGACAGTTATTAAAGTTTTAGTGAAGAAAGCCACTAACGAGAGCAAAGCATTGTGTTTCATAACATATATAAAATCACAGACTACAAGTGAAGGGAGGATTGTATTCTCTATCCCCGTCTCATCAACATTTGGTCTAATAAAAATGTGATTCACAAACACTGGAAAATATTAGGCAGTTTTGAGATCAGTTGAGAAAGGTGTCAAGACCTATGCAACACCACATTTAATGATTCTAAAATGAAGCAGTACAGTCCAGTACAACTTGATACTCTTTTAAACCACACACCTCCAATCAGTATGAAGAGTGTGAAGACGGACTTTAGTTTTGGACTAACATCAGTGGGCA
Organism: Neoceratodus forsteri; assembly: GCA_016271365.2. Classification (NCBI taxonomy): domain Eukaryota; kingdom Metazoa; phylum Chordata; order Ceratodontiformes; family Ceratodontidae; genus Neoceratodus; species Neoceratodus forsteri. The sequence continues at coordinate 346,270,466 of JADMNL010000022.1, forward strand.
ACTACCCATGTGACAGCTGTGCCCAGTCCTCTAACACCCATTAACTTTTAGAGCTAAATAATACCTACAGAAATGAAGCAATAGTGATGGTTAGGCCCACTTCACTTTGTCAGAGACACTTTATCTTGCACACCTTATTTATTTATTTAAAAGTTTTACCAGGAAGGCACATTGAGCAGAGTACTGCTCGATTCCAGGTGCATCCTGGGGAAGAGGGAGCAGAGGATAAAACAACATAAATATATATATAGCAAGTATAAGTGGACAATCAGTGAAGTAACTGAGATAGGTAGTAATAGGAAGTAATACTAAAACCAACAAATAAATCATTTCAACACTGTGGTATGGTAACATTTTAGGACTAAAGTCAGCTTAACAGCAACAGTGACAGTGAGATCTGAGGGACGTGGGTTGGGCCCGCTAGCATAGGCAGAACCATGGATACTCATAATCAGAATCATAACCAGGTACCATTTTCCCAGAGATGCGTAATAAACAAAATGGTTACTCCAGTCTCTATAAAAAATATAGACATTATAACTAAATACTGGGTAGCTAGATATAACATTAGTAAACAAGGATATATAATATTAATACTTAATCCATACAGACAGTAATCTTAACAGATCTTAGACAATAAAGCTCGCATTCTTGTGCAGGTAAAAGCTTGGCTATTTTCTTAACAGTCACAGTGTTTAAGAACCTCACTATGCACACTATAATGTGTTACTTCAGTACTTTCTTCAGATCCGCAGCATGGCCTCATCCTTGGAATGGTTTATACTGAATTCTCACTGAAAGAAAAATCGCCTTCTGTGTCAACCCTTTTTAACTCCTCTCTCTTTCTTCAGAGGTACAGTGAAGTTTACAGTCTGTAATCTCACTTTTCCTGTACCACAGTTTATTGATTGGCTGAAACTGATTTTAGACTGAATTATGGGGTTCAGCCTCCATCTCAATACTACAGATAGTACAATGGGTTGCTGGACATGCCACTTTTTCTTGAAGATCATTTAGCTCACAAATGAGTTAGCCACGCCTTTCCTTTCCATCTCCAGATGAAGCAGTGCCAGTCTACTCATGTGAAAATGCCTCTTTCTTCTTAAGGCTACCTCACACATTAGGCATTTCACACCTACTCTGGCCTTTCTGCTGGTAAAATTTCACATACACAGACCAGGAGTTTGTCACACAGCAAATAATTCAATTTCATAGTGCAGAAAATAATTCAGTCACCACAGTCAGTCTTATTTTATCAATGCAATCACATTAGCAGTTGCTGTGGCTCTAACTAGAGTTTGTTTGTAAGACTGTTTGTACAATATCCTCCTAGTTTTGTGTGTTTAACCATTTTTGTAATTGCATTTTCTGCTATGTTGTGTCTGAATTTTGCTGATTGATTGAAACATGAAAGTGTATTTCACATTTGGATTTGTTTTCTCTTTCAGGCTGTCCTCCATTGACTTTCCTTGCTTGGCTCTGCTTGATCTGGATATTATATAAATATTGGGCACCAGCATCTGAGCATCTGAACAAAACCCAGGCCATCTTTTCTTTCAGCAGTTTCTGGAAGATCCATGACTTGGAGAGTTCGTTCCCAAGTCTGGTTTTCTAAAGTTTCCAAATGTTTCAACTGAAGGTTCTCCTTAACTAAGTTCGCTGTTGCATCCTGAGACTTCAGGGATGACGTCTGTGTTCATTGGACTGTCTGTTCAAGCAGTATCCAGGCAAGTTTCAAACTTAGCCACCCTGGGAATTAAAGTGCCTAATTTGCTGTCCATATCCTGCACTGTTTTGATCAGTTGACTCAAAGTGCCATTAATGGTGAGGAGAGTCACCTTGCTGCTGAAAGCCTCAATTGAGCCTGATGCTGCCTCATATTGAGCAGGCCTTCCCTCCTTCTTTTGTTGTTTGGGAGCAAAAAAGTCCACAGGTGGAGCAGCATCATGAGATTTCCCCATCTTTTACTCTGAAGTTCAATAAGCTGAATAGACTAGTTAGCCCTAAGACAGCCCTTACAAAATATAGTTTTAATTAAGAATTACTAAGTCTCTCTTGGGAACTGAAGTAAGGAATGTCTGTTCCCATCTGAAGTCAAGACATGCCCTCAACCCTGAGCTGCAGAGGTTAGAGATATCTGCCAGTATCCCTTTGTCAGATCTATCATGGTCAGATACCAGGCTCTCCCAGTGGTTCTAAGGTCTCATCCATTCTAGGCATGGGGTAGGTGTCTGACTCCATGCAGCTGTTGAGTCTCTGATAGTCAATGTAAAACCTTGTGGTACTGTTCTTCTTGGGGATCAGGACCACAGGCAATTCCCAGGGGCTACTGGACTCCTGGATTACTCCGAGAGCCAGCATCTCTCTGAGCTCCTCCTACATATTCTACTTAACTCCTTCTGGTAACCTGTAGGGGACTGCCTTAGCAGCACTTGAGTTCCAGTGTCCACATGGTGTTCAGCCATTTTTTTATTTTTTTTTATTTTAGCCTTTGGTAACCAGGTAAGGCCCACTAGGCACAAGTGCCTGTTTTCAGGGGTGACCTGGGAGCACTGGGTGGTTAAGTGACTTGCTCAGAGTCACACAGTATGCAAGTGAAGGTTGTGAGAATCAAACTCAAGTCTGGTCTGATGGCTGTATGAAGCTCATTCACACCTCATTCCTTTAACCTCTAGGCTATACTGCCAGCCAACATGGTGTAGCCCAGTTTCCCAGTGAACATTTCCCCAAATGCTCACAGTACCCACCTCATCTCATCTGCCTGGGCTGGTATCAGCTGCTCTGAGAGGGTGAGGTTATCCAGATCCATCCCACACCTCCCCAAGAAGGTCCACTGGTGGATCGGCCTCATTTTCCTCTTCTGGTGTACTGGACACAATGAGGACCATTTCCTCCCTATCATAGTAGGGCTTCATCATGTTAACATAATATACCCTCTGCCTACACCTCCTGTCAGGCAGTTCTACTACATAATTGACCTCACTCACCTTCCTAACTGTGGAGAATGGACCCTCCCATGCTGCCTGCAGTTTATTTTGTCAGACTGGGACGAGTACCATCACTCACTGTCCAACTTTGTACTTCCGGGTTCAGGCCCATGGTCGTACCAGGCTTTCTGCCACTGTTGTGCAGTAGTTAAGTGCTCCTGGCAGAGCCTCATGAACTCCTTAAGCAAGGTCCTGAAGTTGAGGATATACTCCATAACAGATTCCCCTTGGAAGAAAGGTTACCCTGCCGTTCATCCCTAACTAAATCTAGGGGCCCCCTCACACTGTGACCAAACAGGAGCTCGAAGGGTGAGAACCCTGTAGACTCCTGATCAGGTCCCTGTAAGCAAAGAGGAGATGGGGAAAATACTTGTCCCACTCCCTCTTGTGCTGGACAGCAAATGTCCTGAGCATAGTTTTCAGGGACCAATTGAACCACTCAAGCAAGCCATTAGTCTCGTGGTGATAGAGTGAAGCAGGGAGCTGTTTCACACCGCACTTCTCCCACAGACTAGTCATGAGTGATCACATGAAATTCATCCTCTCATCTGACAAAATCTCCTGGGGGAACTTCAGTTGGCTAAAGATTCCCAGAAGCTCATCAACCACTTTTTCTGCCTCAGTGGAGGACATAGCCACCACCTCAGGGTACCTGGTTGTGTAGTCCACGACAACCAGTATGTACCTTTTGCACATGCAATTTGGGGTTATCAGGAACACCATTATTTCCACAGCTACCCTCTTAAAGGATTCATCAATAAAAGGCCATGGTATCAAAACTGCCTTAGCATTGTCTCACACCTTTCCCATCCTCTGGCACTGTGGACAAGTCCGACAGTAATTTGCCACATCTGTGTACATGGTAGGCCAAAATTAATTTTTGGTGAGCTGCCTTTTTTGTGCAGCCAATACCCAGGTGGTCAGAAAAAGGGATGTCATGGGCCAGGGCCAAAAGCTGCTCATGGTAAGCCCAAGGGACTACAAGCTGCCAGAGTATCTCTCCCTCTAGCCCCCTCTGCAATGTACACTCCCTGGACAACAGCCCATTCTTTCAGTAAAGTAACTTTTTACTTCCCTGACAGTCATCAGCCCTATCGGCTATCTCTCTCAGTTTCTGTAGGGTAGGATCAGCCAGCTGAACTCTGCCCAGCTCCTCCTCTCTGACCCTCCCCAACTCACCTTCAGAAGGAAATCTGTCCACAGTTAAGATCTTTGTTTGCAGCTGGGGCTAAAGGCTGCTTCTCCTAGTTAGCCCCTCACCCATAATAGCTGGTTCCTCAGCTGCTGAGGAAAGGGTTAGCGCAGGCTGCATTGCCCCTTCCTCACCCTTAGAAGCTTGTTCTTTTCCCTGACTGTGAGTAGTAACACACGCCAGAGTTTCCCTGTGGTCAAAATTATTCCCCCTCATCACACCCACAAGGAGATAAGTACGACTCCCACCTCCTGTACCCCATGGCCACCTTCCTAGCTCAGAAAGACCTGAGTCACTGAAACTTGGACCACTGGGCCCATGACTCCCTGAATATTGGAAAATTGCCCCAGCAGAATCTGTTCTGCCTGGATTAGATCCTGCCTCACCATGGAGATGGAGGTGTCAGTGTTCCTCTATTCCTGCATTACTGCTTCATTAACTAGGAGGATAGGGTGCATATGTATGGAGGAGTTAGGTGGTACTACAGTCTGTGAGTAGGCTACTATCTGCTGGGCACTGTCTTCATCACCTCTCCCCCAGGCTTTTGCCCTTAGTTCATATTTTTGGGGCAGTCATATGAAAGGTGCCCCACTTTCTGGCAAATGTAGCATTTCTTTATCCTCGGCTCCTTGATCCTCTTAGGACCTGATGGGTTGTGTTTTGGGCTCAGGTGCAGGCTGGTTTACTTTCAGCTGCCCTCCCTGGGTCCCCTTGAAACCATATGTCCCCCCCCCGTTGTTTCTATGTAGCGTGCATGATCTGCTGGCCACATACAGATCAGCACTTTCTGCTGCATCCTTTGTGAAGCAGTATTCCAAGTCCAGTGACCACACATGCAGGTTCTCAGATACAATTTAAAGAAAGTGTTCCCTTACAAACAAGTCTTTTATTTACTCCACAGTTCTAGCTTTAGCCCCATCCACCCATCGATCTAGATAGGTACACACTGGAACACTCAATTCTACATAGCTGTCTCCTGGGCCCTTTCTTAACTCCCAGAATTTTCACTTATAAGCCTCAGGAGTTAGTTCAAAATGTTTCAATAACACCCTCATGATTTTATCAAAGTCCACACAGTCCTGATCATCCATTCCAGCAAATGCATACAAAGCACTGCCAGTAAGCAATGGTGTAAGGTGGGTCATCCATGAAGCCCTGCCCAATTTAAACTGTGCACATAACCTTGCAAATGATTTTAAAAACAAATCAGATCATCCTCCTCCCAGTGTTGAGGAAACATTTTAGAATTAATTGTGGCTTCTTGGAGTTGACTCCCTACATCATTACTTATGATTTTCTGCAGTGCATTCTGGCATAGTTTCACCATCTCTTTCTCATGCTGTTGTTTCTGGATCTTGTGCTGGCATTCCTGCTCTCTTTCCTTTCGTTCCTTCTCTTTTTCCTGTTGTTGCTGCTGACATTCCCTCTGTCTTGCTTCTTGTATGAGACACTCATGCTGACATGCCATCTCTCTTTCCTCAACCTCCAGCCTTATTCTCTCCTTCTCGACCTCCAGCCTTGCCCATTGTAGTTCCACCTCTTCGGTGCAAGCTCCACTTTCATGAGCTCAAGCTTATTTTGGACTCTGCTGCCTCAGTTCTTGGCTCAGACTTGGGCTGCTCTGCCTCAACAGATTGTGGCTTGAGGTCCCCCTTTGGCCCAGCCTCTGTGACCTGTCTTGTTATTTTGGTCACCTCCCTCAGTGACCGCCTGTTCCACAGGCACATGGTCATATTCCTTAGTGACCGTCTGCCTACTCTGCATTTGGTCCTGCTTCACCAGAACTTCTATGAGTCCATTTTTTGTCAGGCCCTCATAGATAATCCCCCTGTCTTTGCACAGCTCACAGAGCTGAAGGACATTAAATCTGCCACATGTTGAGGTACTCATACTTGCTAACTACACTGCACTAAGTTGTGTTTCTAGAAACAAAAAGAACAGTAGGAAAAGATGTAATCTTTTTATATAGGTAGCAGCCATGTACAGCACCAACAAAACAGCGTGTTCTCAGGGGGCGAGTCCCAAAGCGCTGCTACAGAAAGAGTGAGCGCTCCCAAACACAGACACACAGTAAAAGAGTGAAACACACTGTGACACAGTAAGGGCACCTCCAAGTGAAACCTGCAGCAGGACTGCAAGCCCCAGCAGGCCCACAGACAGAGGAGGTGCCACCGAAAGACAGCGAAAACAACAAAGTGAGCACAGGATGGCTTGCACAGCAGGCCACGGTTAGCAGTGGCATCAGGAAGCAAAGGGCAAGTGACCAGGAGACAGCAAAGGGAGAAGCACCACTGCTGGGGCACACAAGGACAGGGAAAACAGTTGGCAAAATGGACAGAGGGGCAACAGTGTGAGCACGCACCACCCCACAGCAGGGGCAGACCAAGCACACAGATAGGTGCAGTGCAATACAAACCCCCCACATGGGCCCCAAAGCAGACACAGACACTTACCACAAAGGGCATCACATGGTAGGCAGGGGCTACAGGGAACTGCACAGGCACAGGGAGCAGCATGGATGACAGTGGTGGATCACGGAGAGTGTGGCTCCCTGACAACAAGGACATGGAGAAGGGGGTACAGTCAAACACCACCAGATATGCACCCCAGGCAGGAAGGGGGCATTGCAAGGCAGACACTGGGTGGGGCACACAGTGCCTATAACACTGCCAGCTGCAGTAGCCACATCAGATGTGACAGCATCATGAACATAGAGGTGCTTTATGTGCAAAGCCAGAAAGGCAAGCCCATGGCTGTCCATAATGGCTTTGTGTACTGCAGAGATAAGGAGGGACCTGAGAAGGTTTATTGGAGGTGTGTTGAGGTGAGGAGATACCACTGCATGGCCCATCTGCACATAGTGGATGACATGGTAGTGGCCACCATCAAGGAGCATAACCATGCCCCGATGCAGTGGACATGGGCATGCAGTGTGTCCTGGGAACACTTCAGGAAAGGTCATGGTGGACTATGGACAGTGCCTCACAAGTCATCATGGCGAGCACATCGGTCATCCCTGCAGCCATGGCCTGTCTCCTGCCAGAAGTGCGTCTGCTGCATTGGACAGTTCAGCATGTGCAGCACATGGCTCATAGCTGGCCAACCACCCCACAATCTGTGGAGAGCCTCATCATCCTGGAGGAGTACACCCTTGCCTCAGATGGCACGTGCTTCCTCCTGTATGACAGTGGGAGGGAGCTTGACTGCATCTTTGTCTATGCCACAGACCGTGGCCTGAAGCAGCTGTCCTGCAGTGTGGACTTGTTTATAGATGTCTCCTTAAGGGCATGCCCAACCCTGTTTGACCAGTTATACACCATACATGCCATACAATCCAGAACAGTCCTGCCTGCTGTCTATGCCCTGACATGCACCAGGTGGCCACAGACATACATCCGTATGCTGGACCAGCTGAAGCTGCACTACCAGGCCATAGCACTGGCCACGGTCCTGATGGACTTTGAGAGTGCCAATTGGCACAGGGTCACCACCTTATTCCCAGAAGCATGTGGCAGGGGGTGCTTCTTCTACTTCTCCCAGGCCCTTTGGCACAAAGTGCAGCAGATGCCAGACATCCTGGCATGTTACACCACCGACCCTAACTTTGTGCTGCATGTGCGGCTGCTGCTGGCATTGGCATTCCTGCCACCTGCCGACATGCCAGAAGTATTTGAAGAACTGCAGGAGTGGGAGTATGTGACCACTAAAGAGGATGCCCTCCAGCACATGCTGGACTATGTGGTGGACAATTGGATTGGCTGCCCCACCTGGTGCTCGGGGTGCCAACATGTCCTATTCCCCACTGAACAGTGGAACTGCTACTAGGCTACCCTTCAGGGCCTGGCAAGAAGAAGGGGTGGCAAAGGGCCTTTAACACCCAGGTCAGTGCTTGCCACCCCAGCATTTGGTGCCTCCTCGAGTGCCTGAGGGAGGAGGAGCATCTGACCACCATTAGATCCTAGATGCTGGTGTCAGGGGTGGAGGCACCACAGCCCTGGTGATGGTATCAGGACCTTGAGACCAGGATCTGCACCATCATGGATGAATATAGCACCAGGAGCCACTATGACTACCTGCATGGACTGGCACCAATTTCACGTTCCACATGTGATCATTCACCAGCCCATGTAGCCGATGTCCAGTGCTGGGCTGCTTGGCCTTGTGCAGCATCGTACGGTGTACAGTGTGTCAACCTCCCACACTACCTAGGGTGGGTGTGCTCTTCCAGGGGTGCCCACTCATCCACTGCATCCCCTGTAGTCACCCATTTGATGCAGCTTGCATGCCAGGGCCTCCTCGCATCTGCCCCATGCTGTCTGCCCCTGTTGCCCCACCCATACTGGCCACCTGCCTCTGCATGGCAGGCTGTTGCAGTGCCCCAGGCTGTGCCCTGTGGCATGCCACCCATCCTCCCTTCACACTGCGCAAAGCCCATGTGCCATGCACCACCTGGTCCCTGCGTGTCAGTCACCCACTGCTGCCATTGCCGTGTATCTCGTGTGGCCATGCCCTGCCCTTGGCCATCCCTGGTGGTGCTGGCCACTTGCACACCTGGCCACTCTCTCTCTGTGTGGCGCCCTTCACAGGCAGCCCACACCATGGTGTGCTTTGCCCACTCTGCCTTGTGGGGCGCACTGTGTGCTCGGCGCCCTTCAATCTGCCTCCTGCTGCAGTCACCCTTTCCACCATTTGGTGTTTCTGTACATTCGTCCTTGTGGAGTTTACCCTTTCCCCCCCTTGTCATTGTGGGCAGTGCCATTTTGGGTACACTCTTATCACATAAAACCTTTTATATATCCTGTTTCTTGACTGTTATGGTAACTTTCCTACTGGCAGTCTTTTTCTCTGTGTGCTAGGTAATACATTTATCTCTCTCTCTCTCTCTCTCTCTGCCTCTTTCTCTTTCTCTTCTCTCTCTCTCTCTCTCTCTCTCTCTCTCAGAATTCCTAGTTCCACCAGGAAACCACACTGCACACAAATCCTGTCTTTAAATTTTTGCACTGATCCATACCACTCACCACCAGTCTGTGAGGTTCCATGTCATAATAGTGAGATTTTACTGAGAATGTCAAAACAGCAAAGTCAGTATAGTGACCGCAAAACAGCGAATACACATTGTAGTGATGCACACAACAGCTACAATCAGGCTCATACCTGACTACAAACCCAAATATATTGCCGGTCTACAGGTGTATTCCATTCAGGGCAGTAGCTGTTGCTTTCTCATGTGGGGGGCTCTGCGCCCCGGCCCTTCATTGCTATTATTTTAATACCATGGTGCACATTGATAGTGGGGTATCATAGCATCCCCACTGTCATCCATATTGCCCGATCACCATTAATAACTGTTTGCTATTATACCCCTGTTAAACTAGCTAAAATGGGTCATCTTCCCTCCTCTACTTGTTCCAGATGCAGCAAGGAAGAAGGCACTCTACTACATATATTTTGGTCCTGTGAAAAGGTATCTTCCCTGTCGGCACAAATTAAACAGCGGTTGGATCCCCTTTTAGATCTGCAGGGTCTTTTCTCCCCGGAAACATGTATTGTGGGTGATTATTCCCAGATTTAGGTTAAGGAAAGGAGATATCACATGGCTCTTATCTCCTTAGCAGTTAAGAAGATAGTTCTTAGACACTGGCTGGAGTAAGCACCCATCACATATAATGAATGGTTATGAGAATTTTCTTTGTCTTTAAGAACAGAACAGTTAATTGCCAGTATACAGCACCTTAAGCCTCTATTTAACAAAAAATGGGGCAAATTATATGCCCTCTATCTCTTTATTTTATTTTATTTTTTTTATTTAGTTTTTGTTGACCAGGTAAGTGCACTAGACAAATCCTGCCTACTTTCAGGCACGACCCGGGGGAGGGGGATACAGATGAATGCCAACTGACCTTGAACCAGATTAAGCTGTTGGTGGTATTTCTCTGACAGCTCAATGGTGATGGATAGTCCATATCTGAATTTAATCTGTGTGCTCAAGTTTGATGTACTTTTTCCTTAGACTAGATGTGCACTCTGCAGGAGGGAGGGTCATAGGGTGTTTGGGGGTGGACGGGAGGGGGGATGTTTTCTCCTGTCTACATGTTCATGATGGATTTTATGAGTTGTTGGTCATTATATTTAAAAGATAATAAAGCTTGTTCAACTAAAAAAATATATCCAGGCCAAAATGTATTTTCCACCAAACACTTCCTTACATCTGTTTTATTATTTTATTGCATCCTGTCTGCTCAGGATGCCTTTTTGGAAAACTTTCCACTCCTCTGACTGGTTTTGTTTTTCCTTAAGATTTCCCAGGGTCTGGTGCCAGGATGTGTGACCTGGAATCCATTTTGTACCTGGTCACATTCCTATCACAATAACCCTCTAGCTCAACTGATAAGAAAGCACTGACCATGAGTGCTTGTTTTCATGATTTACTTGTTGTGAGGAATTATTCAGTTGTGAGAAAAACAAAAGGATCATGGTGGAGACCATCTTGTATTCTTTTGTTAACTAAAAAACATTGAAAATACATAGAAATTATGTATTTTCAAAAAGCATTCACCTGAACCTAGGTAAAAGGACTGGTTTAGCTAGATTCTGGTGTTAACTTTGTGAAAATATACCTGCAAACATGATTTCTGAGCATCTGAAAATCCTGGTTGCTTAGCTCAGTGACAGGAGCTGGTCACCCAGTTTTTGTACTAGAACAGCTGGAATTTCTTGATTTGTTTAGCTGCAGCTGGAATGCCAGCGCTGAGCCAGTGATTACTGGATCTCTGTTTCTGTCTGTCTATCTATCTATCTATCCATCTATATTAGAAAAATTGTCAGCAAAAAAACTAAGCAGTTTAAAGATAAATAGTTTAAAATGAACAGTTTTTCTCTAACTGTACCCCCCAAAAACTTAGCATAAAAAGATTTATCTTCAGCACTCCACATGTGGTGAAATTGTGTTCAGGTTTATAGCAGAGAAGTTGCAAATTGGGGATGAGAGATGGTGAAAAACTTAAATTATTGCACCCACTGAACTCATAGCCAGAAATGTTTCACTCCTGAATTAAATTGGCCTCGCTTCCTTTTATCCATCTATTGTCCCTCATCCATGCTTTGCCTGTAAACCTACAAGACCACATGAGAAGGCTGGAGGCAAACCAAGATTCTTTTTCCTCACTCTTGCTTCACATTTATGTAATTTCACTGTCTCTACATACAAAATCACATGGCATGAAAGCAGTGATGCTATACCTTTTCCCCTGATTTTATAAGTTGTGTTTCTAATGTATTTCCCTTTTCTGGCATTGTTTGAATACAGTGGACATGATTGCAGTAAACGTTTCAGTACTAAGTTTTATTTGGGCATGAAAAGTTACACCCACTGCTTTTATTTAAATGTTAATTTCCTCCACACAGAACCCAGAATGCAATAATGTATAAAGTCACTCACTACGCTGTCACAAGCGTTGCTTCACTCCCCCAGTACATTTGTGCACTTCCAGTTTATTTATACAGTGGCCAGCCAAGGTGGCGAGAGGAAGGTCTGTGCCAGTCACCGTCTGCAGGAGCTGGTGGTTATAGTATTTAACATAGATATATATATATATATGTTATTTATTATAGAATGAATGTGATTTGGGTGCTATTTTATTGCAGGGATAGTGTGCAGTAGACTGAGTGTGGTTCTGTAGCTAGGCAATCTGGAGGGGTAGAAAACAAATACATGTGGCATGATGGAAGAATGGCAAAGACTGCGATTGCAGGGTATTCTAATGAAATATGGTGAATGGCTCTCCAGCAAAAAGTCTGGTGGACATATACCTTTCATCTCTGCGGGACCCTGCTGGGGTTTTTGTTCTGGTGCAAGTTGATTCAACTGCTATATGCAATATAGGATGTGGGTGAAGCTAGCAAAACAAATCAAGCAACACGGCATATGCATAGCATGTGACCGCCATATAAAAACATTTAAAAAAGTAATAAACATTCTAACGTAAGGTGCACACTCCACGGTGCTGAGTTCACATGCTGCAGCTGGGATAGCTGTATCCCTACAAATATTAGCAAGTCCAGAAGTCTGCAGCACTCTGTTTGTTTTCTTGATAGGTCTCCACAATAAAGGCAGCTTGCCATGACAGGATAAGGAAAACAATACATTTATTTCAAGTGCAGTGTACAACATACAACAGACATATTGCCTATCTACAAAGGGGCATTTTCATAGTGGCCCAGATTTTGGAACCCAGCAATCCACTTTGAAAACAGATGATATGTCTGTTGTACATTAGGAGGCAGTATGGTGCAGTGGTTTAAGGCTCTGTGCTGCAAACCTGGGTTTGAATCCTACAGCCCCCACTTGCATACTGTGTGACTCTAAGCAAGTCACTTAACTTCCTTCTGCTCCCAGGTCACACCTGGAATCAAGTTTCAGCTTATTGTGCCTCTCCTGGTTGAACAATTTCCCCTTTCCCCCTTCCTACATTGCACACTGAACTTTGAACTGTTGTGAATACCTATAGATTTAATGGACCAGGGTACCTTTTGTTGTAAGGTATAGCTGTAATGATCATTTCATCTTTATTTGGGTAAACATATGAACAATGTAATTTGTCTGTATTTATAAAATAGATTATGGGAAATAATGGCTGCTCAGGATCAGTTAAAATAAAGATGGCATATCTATATATCTAGATCACAAAATAATGTACATGCATCGAGATTTCAGTTGCAAGGAAGACACTTCATATATCAAACTGTATATATGCATAAGGTCAAATGTATTGCTTGTCCTGTTAAGTGTATCCAGGATAAGTATGACCTGGCTGTGTAGCCCAATGTGTTACATCAAAAACAGTGTCTAGGGAGGGCTGGGGACAGGTAGGCAGATGCAGTGTTGATTGTATTAGTCTTCTTGCTATTTGCTGTTTGCTTTAGAGTTGATTACAGCAGGTCGGAGGGTAATTTGCAGAATAGGAGATGATACAGCCAAGTCTGTAAATTGGGAGGAAGGGTGCAGCCATAGTCACTTGGTGTGAACCTGCAGACCAACATACAGTAGGCGGTAACTGAACAACAAGCTGATACAGCTAGCATCACAGGTTAATGGGTTTTCCTTCCTGTTTGATCATTCAGATAAAGAGCAATCTGTATACAGTTACACATGAGTCTGTGTACTGATTCTAGTGTCTATTCTTAAAGTAAATATTCATTACAAACTGAGCTAATACTTAAACAGAGTAGCTATTTTACCCCTCTCACTTTCCATTGATGCACGCTTCTTGTCTCATCTGCAGAGGACATCTAATGTACAGACAAATTCAATCATGAGCTGAATGCTCCCATAAACTAGCTTTATAGAGTTTGGTGTTTGAAACTAGGCTTCCTCAAGATCCAAAGAAAGTTTTGAGAAATGGTTGCTTTGTATACTGCTATCCGACATCTGGACCAGAAGAGTACTCGGGTGTGTGTGTGTGTGTGTGTGTGTGTGTGTGTGTGTGTGTGTGTGTGTGTGTGTTTATCAGTGCCTCTAGCTTCATAGCAGACCTAGAAATACTTGGCATGCATTTAACCATTGCTAACATTTTTAAATATCATTTGCACTGCAGTGCTGATCATATTGGGTTCTGTTGCAGTGTGTTTTAAGGTTAATGCATTAGAATAAAGACACATTCTAAATTACTCCAGTGATAGGATGTGCAGATGTAATTACTAGTAAGTGTACAAAAATCTAGTGAGTAGCTGGAATTAACACAATTAAAGAGCTCAGTGGAACTGAGAGAGTGAATCTGGAGGAGCAAAGTGTTACAGAATGCAATTAATGTACGAGCTGTTTAGAGATGTAGGAAACAAATGCAATTAACCAGCTTGCTGAAAAGACAAGAGGAAGGCCTAATTTATTCTGGTTCTTCATGGAGATCATCACTGGAACCATTGTTTGGAGTTAAAATCCCGCATAGGTGGTGGTGGTGGTCTCGCTAACCAGGTGCCTCTAGAAATTGTTTTGGGAATAACAGCAAAGCTAGCATTTTGTCATCTCTACCGTTCTCTCACAAAATGCAGTTATAAAGGCAGAGCATGATATAGGAAAGGATTCCTTATCTATAAGCCATCACAGCCTCCCTCCCCTTTCTGTTCTGCATGCTATATACAGTTCACATACTGTACAGAGTTTCCTAGCTTGCTTGCTGTTAAAAGCTGTTCTATAGCCCAGTTTATACCTACTCCCACCGGTGAATAAATACCCTCAGGAGGAGTCTTATTAAGCAACCTAAACCCCTCTCCCAAGCAATGCATACTGTGTGGGTTACTTTCTTTTACTAAGAAGGTGAACTGCTTTTTTAGTGGTTCATCCAGATGGTGATGTTATTTGTACTGTACTAGTTTGTTTTTCCAATAACTATATACTGCTCATACCTCTCAACTGTCCCTGATTATGAAGGACATCCTCATTTTAACACTCAAAAAAGCTCTGTCCCTCATCTGTCCCTCATGGAAAAGGTACTTCCCACACAGAGAATGTACCATAGAGCATTCATAATATTCTAAGATGCTATATCAAAAATAAGATTTGCACAAGTAAATATTGTTGGCTCCAAAGTGTTCTGGGCTTGTACTTTCATGTCTGAGGCTTTGTGCCTCATTATGAGGGTCAACGCCCCTCCTTTTTCTTCATTTTGAGTGTCCATGGCCCTCATTTTAGTGACAAAAGGGTTGAAAGATGCAGTATAACACTGCTTGCCATTTTCAATAAGGGTAGCAAAACTCTCTTGAGACCTGTATAGTAAGGTGAGTAGTACAGTACTAATGTCTACCCAACTGCTAAGAAGACTACAGTTAGAAGCTCAGAAAATGTTTTTAATTGCGAGTACCATAATCCCATAAAAAAATGTCCTCTTTAGGACAACATGCACTTAAGCAGATCTGATGGCAACTCTCCAACTTTTCAATATCCCTGCTGGGTGTAGGTTATATCCCCACATTTTTAATCACTGCAATTTTAGTCCCAGGATTCCTTCCAACTCCTTATCTCAATGCTGGCCAACCTGTAGCTAGTGAGCCACATGTTGCTCTCGAAGCATTTTGATGTGGCTCTCAAGGGGGTTGTCAATCACATGTCAAGTACACACCACAGTCTTTTAAATTTGAGAAAAGTCAAAGTACAGGAGCTGAAATGTGCCCTGAATGCTCAACAAGCTGCTTTTATGAAGCCTGCAAGCAAATCTAAAGCTCCAGAGCTGCTCTGAAAAATTATTTAAAAATTACAACTATTTTTTAAAAATACTGTAACTTAATAATATACAGTTATTGACTATTTACTATAACTATGTTATTATTTTAACTCCTAAATATGGCTAAATATGGGTATGGTAAGGGCAGCATATGGTTGTGGCTCACATCTTACTCTGAAATTTAAATGTGGCTCATGACACCAACGAGGTTGGACACCTCTGCCTTATCTGAACACAGTGAGTACTTTTGTCTGCAGCCCCGATCAGCAACATGCAACAATATGCCATAGGAATAGATTTGGTAGCAAAAGACTCCTATGCATCTAAAATTGAGATTGTTCTGTTTTCTATTGTGGTACAAAGGGCAATTCTGAACACATGGTATATCATACGTGGTAGCTCCCATTTGAAATGGAAGAGCTACAGAAAGTATATAAATAGCATGCTCAGCATGTTTTCAGTGTGTATAAAATGAGTTCACGTGTGGTTAAGCTGAGCATGTTCCCCAGCTCAGTTCTATTAATCCTTAGTGAATGCCTGCTGGTGAACTGAACTACCTATTTAGGGGAAAAATCAAAGTGCTTGAATCCTTCAGCAGCAGTTCTTTTTCATGCAGAGTGCTGGTACAAAAAGCCCTCACCTGATGATAATAAGGTTAGTTTTTACTTCTGTGAAAATCCCAGGAGCTAAGAGTCACTTATGAGAAGTACCTTAATGATGTCATTAGTCCTGTGATTGCAGATATGAAGCCTGTCACTGAGGAGTGTTTTCATGGTGCTTATGCTTGTATAATACATGTAGCCTAGACTGACCTGTGCCTGCATTATTATTCGTAGGCTTCACAGTACAGTGAGCAGACCTCAGTGAAAACTTAAGGCAATCTTACTGTGGCTCTCACATATAGTATGCAGCATTATAGTTTGAATATAAGCTATAAAGTTGGTATGTAAGTGCAATCTTCACACATTGAATGGGTTCTTTTTAAACTTGCTTGCAAAGTGAAACACACAAAATTAGCAACCTTAGTTTTGTAAACAGCACAATCCCTCCAGACGTTTGCCACTAGGTTTTCAATTTGCATGTTCATATTTCATAGCATTCTCTAATCTATAAGATATGCTATGCTTTATAGCAAAGTCAGTGGCCATTAAGCCAAGATAACTGGCAATCACAACTGAACACAAGGCTTGTAATGGTCAGAATTTAGGAATGGCTGAGACATTCCCTTAGTGTTAATGGTCACAATAATCCCCTTTCCTCCAGGTCACCCCCCCCCACCCCCAGTGCTGCAGAACAGTATCCTGACACTGGCAATAGGGTGCCAAATCCCCAGTGTCACCAAGCTCCTACTGTTAAGTAAGAAAACTGTCCCTCATTGATCTTTCTTTTAGTAAGTAAAAAATCTGTAAAAAAGAAAATGATCCATCGGCAATCATCTGACCCTCCCAGACCTCCACCCACCCCACTCTGACCTCCCACTCAGCACCCCACACACACACACACACATATACCATCACACACCTGAACATATTCCATGACATAGATCCAATCTCCAATCAAAGACACAGCTTGCTTATGGAACCAGTTACTGCCATATGAAAAAATAAGGTACATCTGATTTAATATATTTCAGTGGGTTTTGAACCTTTACTCATAACTTTGTAATTGAACACCAGGTCATGAACAAGGGTGGTGAAATGTTTCAATCCATCTCAAATGGTGATTTTGTGGTCACTGTGTGAAATCACTTTTTGGGCATGAGTGTAGCATTTTTGCCTACTGGGTTCATGAGGTGGGGGTCACAAGAAGGCTATGTTAAAAATCTGATGTAAACATATGTTAAATGACCAGGTTATTAGCAAACATTGACATATTTCAACATTCACTCATTACTTCACAAATTTTAAAATGTTTCCACCAAACTTTCCACATGACCTTATTTGGACCCCACCTCATGAACAAGGCAGCTGAAATTTTTCAGATCTTTCCAAAAAGCTGATTTTGCAGTCACTCCATGAAATCAATTTTCAGGCAGCATTTGAAAAGTTTCTCCTACTGGGTTCATGAGGTTGGGTCATAAGAAGGCTATGTTGAAAATATGGTGCAAAAATGTGGTAAAATGACAAACTTATGCATGAACATTGAAATATTTCAACGTCCATGCATAACCTTGGTAATTTTCAATATTTTGACTCCAGACGTTCAACTTAGCCATTTTTTCACAGCACCTCTTAAACATGACAGGTGTCATTTTCCATAACCTTAGTGGGACGTGTTTTCACACATGTGATGCAAAATGACTTTTTGGACAGTTTTCTATGAATGCCACATGTCATGCTTAAAAGGGGGAGTCAAGTATCTTGAAAATTTGGGGTCACAATTTAAAAATAAATAACAATTATTAAGAAACATGTGTAGTACTAGCTTTTACCGCAGTGGAAAGTGCTTTGTGGTCCACTGCCACTCAGCTGAGTTTGGGGCAAGCTCAGTGACACAGATAGATGGGCTGAGATTGGAGGGATGGTGCTGCCATGCAACACAACCCTCTCACCTGGGAAGGGTAGATCTAGGGTTGCTTGCAGGGGCCTAAGTACCATTTAGTGAAGAGAACTCTTCTCTTGGAATAAGGCCATGGACCTCTGTGTCCATGGCTGCCAGAGACCCTGTGCTTTGTCTGAGAGATGAATTCTTTGCCTTATGTATTTTTGTTTGTGGTCACTGTCACGAATTCACTCAACCGGTCAGCCCTCTACTACCAAAGTGCCAACCTCTGAGCATATGATTTGTGGACAGTGAACAGTAGAAGGTAACCCTCTTGAATGTTTTGTAGGTTTGAGTCACCTTAGTCTCAAGTTCTGGAGGGATTCAAACTGATAACCTCTTGTTAGCGTACCCAGTTATCAGGCTCAGATAATTCTGTCTTCGGGGGGCCAGATATCTTTGCCTATGGGCACCTGACCAGGACTACAAAATGAACCCTTAGAACTCTATGCAAGACTTTAGAGAACTCTATCCATTTTCTAGTTTGGTATCAAAATAAGCTCTTACACAGTGTCAACTGTAACCTTTAAAAGCTCCACTTAAATAAAAAGAAATGTCAAGGCACTCCAGACAGTTTCCGTTTTAAAATATATATGTTTACTTTAAAATAGGAAAACAGAAAATATTACAGAACAAAATATCCCAAACACATACAGCCTGAAAACAAACAGGTTTAAAGTGCAAATTCCTAGCCGGCCTGCTGGCACAGCGTTGGGATTTCCGCTTGCGACGCCGGCGACCCGGGTTCGGGAACGGAGTCGGGTCGCTGGAGGGCCGGCCGGGAGAAGGATAGAGCATCCATGGACTGCCTCCTCTCCGGGAGGGATGGGGTAGTGCTCTGGGTCTGTGCGACTCCTGGTGGAGACCAGGTGTCGTAGCGACTACCGACCTCAACAGTGTGTGTGTGCGTGGGCGGGGGCAGGATGCTCGCATGTTGCCCATCCCCGCCTCCCGGAAAAAGGAAAATGGGAGTATGCCGCCGGGGCCCTTGATGAAGCCGGTCACAGCTTCAATTAGCCCCCTCAGACCAGCCCTCCGACCTAGTCCGACGCCTGTGGCATGTGTCCCCAGTGCCGCAGCCCCACCGTGGGGGGTAAGCCACGGGCTATCGGAGGGGCACGAGGCTGATGTGGGGGGGTGGAAGCGTGACCGGTAGATGGTACCGGGCTACCGGCAGCTTGGGCAGAAAATATAAATAGAAAAAAAAAAAAAGTGCAAATTCCTACAAATAATAACTTCAGACTAATCTTGTCTCAGGTCATTATTTCAGTGCTCTGATGGTCTCTCTTCTCTCAGTCAGATAATGAATGTGTGTCTGTCAAGGTTCTCTCAGCAGTTAAAACCAGTCCTGAGTCAGCCTTCTCGCTGAGGTCACCAAACTCTGCCTTGGTGTAACAAAATCTATATTTTTTATAACATCAAGATGGCCTACTAAGATATTTAAAAAAATAAGAGATGACATAATAAATCTCCTCTTCTCATGTTTACTGGTCTAAACCAGTTTGTGCTTTGCTTCACACACACTTCAAAAGTCTCCTTGATATAAGTCACTGTATTCAAAGCAAAAGTGTATTTGACTCCTTAATTCCATCTGGCCTTGGCATCTACACATCAAAGGTCTCTTTGATGAAATGTTGGTTTCCTGGGCTGATACCAAACACGCATGCATGCTCTTTTCATTATGACACCTAGAGCAAAATCAAAGGATTTCCCTGGGGATGCCATGAATGGCTAATTTCAAAGCAAATTTAACATGGTAATTGAACCGCAGATCTCTGTAGTTTAAAATACCTCCTGTCCTTAGAACTTATGCCTTGGGGGTTTTCTTGATGTGACAGTTCCACATGCTGTTTCAGTAGCTCTCAGGACAGACAGTCCATAACCCATCCCCATATTTACAAAGAATATGATAAAAAAGATCAGAACCAGCTGTCCAGGTCCTTCCATAGTACACCAGACAGCTGCATGAATTCTTGATATCCATTGCAGGTGAACATAGTTTTACCTCAGTGCAGGTCCTAGAGGGAACAGCACATTTGAGTCTGTTCCTGCATGAATGAGGATACAATTGCACTATTTCAAAAAGAAAGGTGATAAGTTAGCTATTTTACCATATTTGTACACCAAATTTTCAACATAGCCTTCTTAAATTATCACCTCATGAACCCGGTAGGTGAAAATTTTCAAATTCAAACAGAAATGCCATTTTGTGCTACATGGGCAAAATAACCACAAACATTTTGGCCAGGATTTGAAAAATGACAGCTGTCACATTCATGAGGTGCTGAGAAAAAATATTTGGGGTCAAAATATTGAAAATTACCAAACTGACGAGTGAGCATAGAAAAATGTCAACATACACTTGTAACTTTGCATTTTTTTTAATGTTTTGACCACAAATTGTCAGTATAACTTTCTTATCACCCCACCTCATGAACCTGGTAGGTGAAAACTTTTAAGTCACGTCTGAACTGTCATGTTACACCACAAGTGGAACCTGCCTTCTCTATGCTGGATGGCACCCCTCTGGAGGTAATCCCTGCTTTCAAGTTTCTCAGTGTGTGGCTTGATAGCAACTGGACTTCTCTACACATATTGATTCCTTCCATGCCAAGCTCCACCCCAAACTCAGTGCCCTGTACTACAAGAAGGACTGCCTTCCCTCACCAAGGTCCACTCGGACCTGGTCACCAAAATGGTTCTCCCAGTCTTTAACTATGCGGATGTGGTGTATGGCACTGCCCTTTCCTTTTCCCTTGCCAGACTGGACACTCTCTGAAATACTTTTTGTTGTCTTACTAACAACTCTTCCCCCATACTCACCACTGCTCCCTCTACTCCTCCCTTTCTATTCTCCCACTCTCCTTATATTGCCAGTCTCAATGTGCCTCAATGATTGCTAAATATTGGTTTAGGTACTTTCTCTCCTACCTCACCTCACTCCTTTCCCCATCCTCTCTTCCTCCTGCTCACTGCACTCCAGCAATCCATGCATCTTCTCAATTTCCTACCTCCACTCCTCTGTTGGGTAATCTGCCTTCTCTTATCATCCCCCCCTTTAAAATCTGCATTCCTTTTCATTAGCCTCTCCCCCTTGCTTATTACCCTTAGATAAATGCTAAGGTACCTCCCTGCTCCACTGTTCCTGTCAACCCCACTTATGAATCTCTTCCCCCTCCATCCTGTCCTCCCACATTCCAATGCCCTCCCACATTTTGCCAGACTAAATGGGGCTTAGTCTACAGTCTGTGCCTATACCCCAATGCACTGTCACCTTCCCAACAGACACTGTTCGATTCATATTATTAGCTACACACTGTATATATTTCATCTACTAAGAGCAATGTTGTTTATCTACTTGTACATCTGCATCTGCAAAGATAGCTATATAACTTCTTGTTGATGTTTTTATAATTTACTTTCTTTCTATATTCATCATCCATTCTCCACTGGGTTACACCTAGAAATGAGCCTTGGCTCAGTGTGCCTTTCCCAGGCACCAATTTTCAAATAAATAAAATGAGTGTGAAAACATGCTTCAAACAGGATTTCAAAAATTATAGCTGTCACATTTATGAAGTGGTGAGAAAAAAATGGCTATGTTGAACATTTGGGGTCAAAATATTAAAAATTACCAATGTTGTGACCATGCATTGAAAAATGTCAATGTACATTCATAACTTAGTTTTTAAAAATTTTTTTACCCCAAATTTTCAACACAGCCTTCTTATCACCCTGCCTCATGAGTAAGGGTGGTGAAAATGTTCAAATCCTGCTCAAAAGGTGATTTTGTGCAGGGCCTCACCTTTGGGACATACTTAAATAATTTATCTGCCCTTATTCATGAAGTGGGGTCCCAGAAAGACCATGTTAAAATTTTGGTCTATAAATATTGAAAAATGATGAGGTTATGAATAAAAGTTCAAACCCAGGTGAAATACATTAAATCAGACTTATTTTCTCATATTGCAGTTTCCAGTTCCAGCAGCAAGATGTGTCTTCAATCGGAGAATGGATCCACATCATGGAACATGTTCAGATGTACATGGGAGTGGGGTGGTGAGCGCTAAGTGGGATGAGTGAATGTCTGGGAGGGTCAGATCTCCGATGGACTGTTTTCTTTTTTTCAGGTTAAACTGGACAAAAAAAACAATAACAATGGATGGTTTTCTTGATTTCAACAGTCTTAGCCAACACTGGGGATCAGGCACCCCATTGTCATGCTACTGGTTGATGGCACTGGGGTGGACACTCCAGTGTTGCCACACACATAAAGGGAAGGGGTAGGTGACCTGGAGGGGAGTGAGGTTGACAGACTCCATACTGAGGTTGGGCACTGCAGTACACTTAAAATAATAAATATTATAAAATAAAAATTGGGAAAGGGCAGATGTCCTGGAGGGGAGGGGTGGGCAAGGGTACTGGGGTGGGCACCCCAATCCACTTTTAATATTCAGTAAATGTCAGGGAAGAAAATGAAGAATGGTATCTTTCTAGGGCAAGCCCTTCTATCCTGAAAATTTCAGAACAAAATTCCAAACTGTCTGAGATGTAGCTGAGAGCAGAAAATGACCAAAACTTCTGATTTTCCACTTTTTGCACTATCCAAATCTTGGAATCTGTATATCTGACCATCACAAAACTTGTCAAATCAAGATGCCTTGCCCCCCCCCAACACTGCGCATACAATCTTTTATATAGTTCTGTTGAACTGGGGAGAAGGTATTAAGGTGCCAAGTTAGGGGTTAACATAAAACACCCTACTCAACCTAAAATACTACAATATATATTAGGATCGAGTAGGCTATTTAATGTTAAACCTCAATTTTTCATCTTAATAACTTTGGTGGCATTAAACAAAATGGTACAAAATGTGGCATGCTGTCAGACAGGCAGAGTCTGAAGACGTGAAAAGTTTTGTGACTGCATCTTGTTCAATTTTTGAGATACAGGACACCAAAAAATGCAAAAAAAGAAATGTGTTTAGTTTTCTTATACCTAACATGGGCCTTTTTTCCCCTGTCATAGTGCTTAGATAGTATGGCATTTTTTCATAAAACTTTCAGAGTAGAAGTGGCCTGTACCAAGGTAGTGCCATTCAAAGAGTTCATGAAAAAATATTATAGGGTTCCAGAGTTATAAGGACTTTTTGGATAACTGTCAAGCTTGAACTTGAAAACAACACCAATCATGAGTGCTTATTTTCTTTATTTACCAGTTGTGAGATTGCGGCAGCAGCCATCTTGAAGTTCATCTTAGTCAAAAACATTGAAAATACATACAAATAATGTATTTTCAAAAAAACAAACACCTGAACCTAGGTAAACAGGGGTTGTTTAGCTAAATTCAATGTTCATATTTTGAAAATTGCCCTGAAAATAACATTTCTGGGCACCTGAAAATCCTGCTTGCCCAGCTTAGTGAAAGGAGCTGTTCACCCTCATTCTCTGTATGAGAACAGTGGGACTTTCTTGGGTTGTGTAGCTACAGCTGGAGTCATGCTGCTGGCTTCACTGGGAGCAGTGAGCCAGCAATCATCTGCTATCTGTCTCTCTCCTTCTGCTTATTTATATAATACTTTTGTATGTTCTGAATACAAATTCTCCTGATGTTTTCCTTTGTCACTTTAGTATCTTTATGCAATGCATTTTGAACCATTTTTTTTTCTTTTACAAAAATTGTTTTTGGAGGTTTACTAAATCACTGTTTTTATTTCAGGCTTTATCCTAAATAAGGACAATAACTAAGGCCCTTAAGACAGACTGAATAACAGTTCAGAAAATGGAAAATATTGCCTTTCCTTGGAACAGCTACCATTTATCACATGCTACATGAGGGGAGAGAAGGAGCTTCTGAAGTCCTGGAAGTAGCAGCAGTGAGCACAGTGAGTGCCCACCCAGCAGGAGGTAGAGGGAAAAGTCGCTGAGCCATGAAAGACTGGAGAGCTTGGCATGGTGTGTGGGCTTTTACTGTTATCTGGAGAATTCATTTGTGTGTGTGTAGTACAGGGCTGAGTGACCTCCCAGCGGGCTGTCCTTGGAGAACGAGTTCATCCTAGAAACACATACATAAGCCAGCTACTAGCCTGGATTATATGGGAGGTGAAGGCTATTGTAGAGGTGGGGTTGAATGGGCTTGTGGATGGTAGTGACTGTGAATGGGAGACACTGTAATAAGTATGAGTTGAGGGACTCCCTCTGATATCAGTATATAAGGGGGTGAGCTGTTTTTATTTCGGTTTTATCAATGCTGACAGTTCTTTCTGATCAGTGGGGAATGATGCTGAAGACTGATGAGAACCTTGAACTAATGAAGGAAGGGGTGTGCTGAATTAAAGGGGAAGGTGGGGGGTGTGAGTGGGAATCCCAACATGATTATCGTCACCAGACTTGAACCAGTGGAGAAGTGCCAGATTTATTTGAGGGTGGGAGAGGTGGTCTCTGCTGCAGCTTCTGGGTGGATGTCAGGAAAGCACCTGGACTGTACCCCAGCCTATCATAAAAAGGGAAAGATAAAGAAAGATTTTAAACAACAAGGCAATGAGAAAAGAAGATGGATAAGTCTGTGCAGAAAGAAGGAGGATGCTTGACAGTGATAGTTTTGAGAATTTGTGGGTGGTCACTTTAGTATCGTTGGGTCCACTTCAACATTGCAACTGCTGTGTTTTTGCATTTTAATATTTTACTAAAAGCAATCCAGGTTGGAAAGCATGCGTGAAATAATGATGTCACATTGTAAGCCATATTTGCATATCAGTGAGAATGGTGAACAGAGCCCGCAAGCAGCAGTCTGCTTATATAGTACAGACAATGTTAGCCTGAATTAGTCCCCACTATGTAGGCTTCTGTAAAAAGCAACCACTACAGACATGTAGCAAGCATAATCAGTTAAACAAAGTATTTTTAGAAGACAACAACGCATGATTCATGTATTCAAGTAGAATAAATTAGAGTTGTTAAAATAATTTTATGTTGTATTTTCTGATGAGGTTCCAGAGCAGCATATTCCATCTGTATTTTTTATGCCGTGTTGCAATATTAGGATAGTATCCTATGGCAAAGTCCCTTATTTACCTACCGATGGCGGGGCAGGTATGAAGAAGGCTTGCTGTTGTTAGGTCTCCCGTTTTGATGTACTGTAAATTTGTTGAAGAACTAATCTTACCCTATTCAATTGGAAATGCATTTCAGGTGTTTATAGTAATGGTAACATTATCAATACTATAAGTAATACTTGCCCGTGATATTCACATGTTATTGCATTCTGCAGTTGCTGTGAAGTTATGGGGGAGGAAGGTATTTCCAATCCTCTTCTAGTTTGATCCACAGTGATCTATTACACACCCCACCTATGATGGACTGCTGCATTATTTAAAACAAAAAGACAATTTTTAGCATCTTATTATGATTTACAGTACTTGTATTGAGCTGAAACTAATTTCTTTAAATGACTTTGTTCTTTCTATGGATCTTTAAATGGTATAGTGGATGCAGCAACATTTTGTACTGCTTATTAAAGAAACTGTCCAGCATCATGGGAAACTTTTTTAAAATTAGATATTATATAGAAGCTGTCGGCAGAAAAGGACCTCTTGGCCCACCTAGTCTGCCTTCAAATCCCTACCTGCTGTGTTACTGCAGACCCTACATGATCTCTGGCTTTACCACACTAACCCTGTTGCTAAGGTCCCCCTGTGCCTATCCCATGCATGTTTTAATCCTGCTACCATGTTAACTACCACCACCTCAGCTGGGAGGCTATTCCAGACATCCACCACTCTTTCTGTGAAGAAGTATTTCCTTTTTTCCCCCCTAAGTATCCCCCTCCAGCTTCATATCATGCCTCCTTGTCCTTCAGCATCACTTTCTATGGAAACTGGCACCCTCCTGTACCTTATTAATACCTTTGCAGTATTTGAACACTTCAATTATGTCTCCCCTTTCCCTCCTTTCCTCCAGAGAGTAGATGTTTAATTCCTTGAGTCTTTCCTTGTAGGACTTCTGATGCAGGCCTTACACCTTTTTGATTCTCTTCAGAGGAAATTCAGACTATGTATAGAATAATACGTGGATAACAGAGCTTACATAGAGAAAACTGGTTGGGCAACCATGCACAGCCAATCAGTGCCACCACAGAGGGGTTTTGATTACATCAGACCTCTGTAGCACACCTCTCAACCTCTCAGCATTACAATTCATAGCACTGGCCTTCAAAAATCAGAGCAAATGGCCAGAATGTGTAGCACTTTCTTATTTTAAAGAATAACATGGCTTTAAATAGTGGGGCCCATATATTTAGTGTTACAGGATGTTTCTATCAAATTAGTACAATTATTTAACTGTTTGTGTGTCTAGAAAAAGCTCTGACATTATTAAAAACATCAGGAAATCTTTGCTGAGCAAGGGTAAATTTGAATGAAAAAATAGCAGTGCTATCCAAAATTCATAGCAGTTGAGAGGAATGTTCTAGAGCACAGTGCACCCCTATAGTTAGGGTTGAGTAGGGTGGTTAATGTGAAACCCCTAATTTTGCACCTTAGTAACTTTAGTGCAGTTTGATGGAATAGCCTAAATATTTGTATGCATTGTCAGGGTGACAAAGTCTCAAGATGTGAAAAGTTTTGTACTGGCATCTTTTGCAGTTTCTGAGATCTGGCACTCTGATTTTTGGAAAAGTTAATATTTTTTCCCATTGGTTAACACGTTTTTTTTTTTTGTTTTTTTTTCTCTCATGCACAGCCTAGATGAAATGGAATGTTTTCATTAAACTTTTGTGGTAGTGCTGAGGTGGTGCCTCTCAGAGGTTTTGTGAAAAAATATTAAATGGTTACAGAGGTAAAAAGATGTAAAATTTGTTTTTTGGATAAACCTCTAATACGACAGGTAAAACAAAAATTATTGTGATGGCTTTTCATGATTTACTTGATGTGAGAAAAAAAACATGACAGCCACCATCTTGGTTTATTTTTTAAAACTAAAGACATTGAAAATACACAAAAATTATGTCTTTTCAGAAAACTAAACACTTGAACCTAGGTAAATGGAACTTGTTAAACTAGATGTTGGCGTTATGTTTTTGAAAATGTATCTGAAAGAAAGGTTTTGGGGACCCAAAAATCCTGGGTGCCCAGCTTAGTGAGACAAGCTGTTTACCAATGTTCTCAGTATGAGAACAGTGAGACATTCTTGAATTGTGAAGCTGCAGCTGGAGTTATGCTGCCAGCTTCAGTTGAAGCAGTGAACAAGTGATCTCCTGCTCTCTCTCTCTCTTTCTATATGCATCCATCTATCTATCTATCTATCTATCTATCTATCTATCTATCTATCTATCTATCTATCTATCTATCGATCTAACTAGCTAGTTATCTACTTCATTCACTTATCCTCCCCCTCCAAGCTTAGCTATCCCTCCCTTGTATTTCCCTCACAATGTTTATTTATAAAAGCAGACTGGGATGTCCACCTCCTGCACTGCTTGCCAACCTCCCTGGTTGCCCTTCATGAATAGGTGATGACACCAGGGTGTCCACCCTTAGTGCCATCATGGAGTTTAGCCAACACTGGGGTATCCAGTCCCCAGTGTCAGATCCAATAGAGATTTTGTAAATACCTGAAAAAAGAAAGCCATCCTTCAGTATCTTTTTTTTGTAAAACCTCAAAAAAAAAATTCCTCAATGTCTTCATTTTTTCACCCTTATAAAAGAAGATGGTCCCTAGCTGATCTGACCCCCCAGACACCCACTCACCCCACCTGACCCCCACTCATCATCCACCACCCCGCACACCCTACACACACACACACACACACACTCTCACTTACCTGAACATGTCCCACAATGTAGATCCACTCTCTGATTGAAGATATGTCTTGCTGCTACAACCGGTGACTGAGATATGAGAAAATAAGGTAAGTCAGGTTTAATGCATTTCAATGGGTTTGAACTTTTATTCAGAACTTTGTCATTTTTTTATATTTTTACTCTAGATTTTCAATATGGCCTTTATGGGATACCATCTCATGAACAAGGGCAGTGAAATTACTCAAATCAGTTCCAAAAGGTGGTTTCATGGTAACTGCATGAAATCACCTTTGGGGCAGATTAAACATTTTCAGCACACTTGTTCATGAGGTGGGGTCATAAGAAGGGTTTGTTGAACATTTTGGGTCAAAATATTGAAAAAACAAAGTTATGAACATACATTGAAAATTTTCAACGCCTGCTCATAACTTTGGTAATTTTCAATTATTTGACTCCACATTTTCAACATAGTCATTGTTTCATACCACCTCATGAAACATGACATCTGTCAGTTTGAAAATCCTGCTCAAAGTATACTTCTGCACATGTGGCACAAAGTCACCTTTCAGGAGAGATATGAAAATTTTGACCTATCGGGTTCATGAGGTGGGGTCATAAGAAGGTCATATTGAAAATCTTGGGGTAAAACTATTAAAACAACAAAGTTATAAGTATATATTGAATTTTTTTATGCTCACACATAACTGTGGTAATTTTCAATATTTTGACCTCAAATTTTCTATATAGCCCTTTTTTCACACCACCTCTAGAATGTGCTATGTATAATTTTTCAAACCCTGGCTGAAACGTGTTTTCACACTTGTAGCATGAAAAGACATTTCAGTTGGGATTTGAAAATTGTCACCTACCAGGTTCATGAGGTGGGGTCATAAAAAGACTATGTTGAAATTTGGGGTCAAAATATTTTAAAAAAGTATGCGCGTGCATACAAATATTTCAATGCTTCCTCATTACTTTGGTAATTTTCAATATTTTGACCCAAAGTTTTCAACATAGTGATTTTTTTCACACTACCTCATGAACATGACAGCTGTCATTTTTTAAATCCTGGCTGAGAAACATGTTTTTGCAGTTGTGGCATGAAATGACATTTCGGTCAGGATTTAAAAAATTTCACCTACTGGGTTCATGAGATGGGGTAATAAGAAGGCTATGTTGAACATTTTGGCCTGGATATTCAAAAGAGTTGAGCCAAACGCAATAAGGTTACGCTCACGCAAGTCCGAAATTATGCCATTCTGCGATATTCAGCAGGAGGCAGTTGTGCCACCAAAAACATGCTGAGCAACAGTGCAATGATAATGAAGGCATGCGCAACCGAAGGGGGAGGAACCATGCATAAAGGGCATAGTGTGAAGTTCAAAGACTTGCACAATGCGCAACAGTGGAGCAAGCGGAAGTTGTGCCATAGCGGAAATGAGCCAAAATAAAAAGGAGCAAGGAAGAGGCACAAGAACGCTACAGGGAAGCCACATGAGGCAGAGGGAGAGGCAGGGACAGGGAAAGTGTCAGAAAGAGGGCAGGCCAAGGAAAACTAACAGCAGAAGAGAGGCACAGGGAAGGTGTGTGGAGTCACACATTCCAGAGGCCAGCACATACAGGTGTACCCGGTGCAGGGGAGGTAGCAGTCAGGACAGCAGGGGGAACAAAGCAATAGCTGCTGGGGGGGAACACAAGCCAGGGACATGGCCAGTGCCACCTTCCACGTGGAGGCCATAATGAGGGGGGTGAGAAGGTGGGCGGCAGGAGGACGTGGCCGTGGAAGGGCCCATCGGTGGTATGCCCCCAACAGGCAGTACCGAGCCCGCACTAGCTTTGAGCTCTACACAGATACCAAGATTCTGGGCTGGTACCACCTGAACAGGGCAATACTGAGATGGCTCTGTGAGCTGTGCAGTGATGTGATGCAGGCACCCACACGACAGAGTCATGCCCTGTCAGTGGAGACAAAGGTAACAGCCTGCATGTGCTTGCTCACCACGGGTACCTTGCAGAGACCAACTGGGGACACCACAGTCATAACCCAGTCAGCCACATCATGCAACCTCACCCAATTCCTCAGTGCACTGCTGCCATATGCTGAGGAGTACATCCATATCCCCAGCACTGCGGTGGAGCACACAGCAAACATTCAGGAGTTCTACAGGGTAGCATGTATGCCTGGTGTGCTAGGGGCAATAGACTGTACCCATGTGGCCATACGCACACCACCTGGTGAGGAGGGGACTGCATACATGAACTGCAAGGGCTATTTAAGCATCAACTGCCAGGTGGTGTGCGATGCCAGTGGGCGCATCATCAATGTCTGTGCCACACACCTTGGGGGAGCACATGATTCATACATCTGGCACCATTCGGCACTGCACCACCAATTTGAGAGTGGGGACATCCCCACAGGACACCTAGTGGGTGTGTATGCAAACCAAATGGACATATCGTGGGCCTGGGGGCATGGCCAGAGGTGCCATGGGTGTGGCCTACAGGGCTTGGGGCAGGCCGAAGCTGAACATGGAACTAACCTCCACCCTCTGCACACAGGTGACAGTGGATACCCACTCCATCCCTGGCTGCTCACACCCTACCGGCGGCCCATGACCCCATCACAGCAATGCTACAATGAGGCACATGCTACCACACGCAATGTCATTGAGTGGGTGTTCGGGATGCTGAAGGCACATTTACATTGCCTGGACACCTCTGGCAGTGCCCTACAGTACAGCCCCTCAAAGGCCTGTGGGATATTCCTGGTCTGTTGCATCCTGCACAACATAGCCAGAGAGTGTGGGATAGCCATACAGGTTGAAGAGGGGGACAGCGATGGGGACGATGGGGACGCCGGTGACGATGGTGATGAGCAGCCCCCTCTTGGCCAATGAGATCCCCGACTGATCTGGCTGGCACAGCTGCACTGGGACACTATCACAGAGGAGCACTTCAGCCAACCCAGGTAAGTCATGGTGCCATGCGCAACCACCAGTGGCTAAGGCACAACCCACAAACACGCATGGAAACACACCAGGGGTGCATGCTGGCAAGGGATGTGGTAGGGTACAGAAGCACACACACAAAACCAGGGATGGGTGAACATCAACACGCCACATGGACGGACACACACACACGCACACACACAATGCACCAAACATGCACAGAGGGCAGGAGGAACACTGAGCCAGAATGCCAACCCTAGCAACACACATGTCCACAGGCCACCACATCCACTGTCTGTCCATGTGCATGTGTCAGATGCTGGGCACCATCGCACTTTGGTGTACAGCGCAATGCAGGCATCATCATGCACATGTACCTGTGGACAGCAGCCAGGAGGGTGTGCAGGTGGACCGTGTGTCCTCATGCAGGGCCGGGCACCCACCCATGCACTGCCACCAAAACACACAATGCACACAGGGCAGCACCAGACAGTGCCCATGCTGGGAGACAGGTCAGTCTCGTGGCACAGTGCCACGGCCACCTCGGATGCGTGGGTGGCCCCACTGAGACCCGCCAGCACTGGAAGGCTGACCACAGGCCTCATGGGGTGGCACCGATGGTCCCCCAGGGGTTCCACTGTGTGAACGCGACCGTGCCCGCACAGGGGTCTGCAACACACCGAACATGCCTACACCAGGAGTGCTCGGGATGCCCACAGCTGAACCCGACATCAACAGGGTGGGTGTCACATGACACCGGGAACTGGGAGTGGATAGCGCACTGCGTGGTGTGAGTGACGCATGGACACCTGACTGTGTGCCCATTGTGGCCCTGACAGCAATGAATGCCTGTGCATGCCTGTCAATGGCAGCAGTCACATCCTCCCGCAAATGGTCCATCCGTGACAGGATCCTATCGGTGTCCCTGCTGCGACTCCACTCTGCCCGCTCCAGCGCCACACACAGTGCCTCCACGGACGTTGCAAGCCACATCTGCTGCTGGACCGATGCCCGCAGTAGGTGGGTGTGCTCGTCCCAAGAGGTCATCTGCCTCCTCAGCATCCTGTCCCTCAGGGTGTGCACGGGCCTGATGTTCAGCACCCCTTAAGGGTGGGTGCTGCACACCAGGACCAGGTATGGGCAAGTCCACAGGTGGTGCACAGATGCTGCCGCTGAATCCTGAACCCCCAGTCCTGGTGGGCGACTGCTGCTGCCACCCCTCCGACTGCTGTGCCAAAGGGCTCAGTAGTGCCGCCGCAGTGGCCGCAACAGTCCCACTGTCCTGACCAGACACCGGTGCTGCCCCACTGGTGCTGAAAGGCACAGCCTGGGACTGTGCTGACACACTGGCCCACACGGCTGCACCAGCCAGAGCCATGGGCGTGAGCTGACCTGCTGTGTGTCCATTCCGTGGCACACACATGTCACTGCCCATGACAGTCATGTCTTCATCACTGGTGCAGGTCTCTGCCCCAGCCACAGCCACAGCATGCTGGCATCCTTGGACACCAGAATGCTGAGACACAGGAAGGGCTTCCCCCACACCTGTCTCAACGACATCAGTGTGGACAGCCAGGCAGCCCCACTGTCATGCCGATCCACAGAAACCTGTGGAGGTGGATGGTCCAAACTCCGACTCTGGCCGACTGTCCTAAGTGGACAGGCCCACCAACATTGACCCATGCAGATGCTCAGGATCTGTAAGGGAAAGCAAAGTCACGTTACTGCGTGTTACCTACCCGCCCCCCCCAAGGCAGACCATGGCTTACCATGCAGAGATGGGCCACCACCCATCTGGAAGCCACCGCCTGGAACTCCCTCTATGGCACTGCGGTGCATGCTTGCAGCAAGCCTGTCCTCTGCTGGTGTGAGCTGCACCACCTCCGGCTGTCCCCCTCCTGTTGCAGCACGTGCCGCCCTGATGGCAGCCACCTTCTCCTTCACCCTCCTCCTGTCAGTACCCATCTTCTTCTTACACTCCTGCATGGAGCGCTGGTAGCTGCCATGCAGGTTCATGGCATGTGCCACCTCCTCCCATGCAGCAGCACAGGCCAGAGGGGTGCCCCGCCGTCCACTGAGCAGTGGCTCCTGATCAGGTAGGCCTCAAAAAGTGCCTCGGTCTTGGCCATCATGAAACTGGGCCTCCTCCTCCACCCACCACTGTTGTCCTCCTCACCCAGAACTTGCTTGGTCATTATTCGGCCTGTAAGGATGGCAGTGGTTACCTGTGACTGTGCAGTCCAAAGCATGTCCCTGAATCCACAGTCCACACTCCCACACAGCATGCAACTCACCAATAAACTGCAGTAACTGACTATGGCCACTGCAGTACTTTGTCACACTTTTATAGTGCAATGCATGCAAATTAGGTGAGGAGAAACTTTAATTAGATGCAAATCATGGTGCTGCACCATTAAATGGCTAATCGGGTGATTTGCATATGATGGCTGAATATTGCGCTTTTGCGCTTTGCGCAATTGTGTTGAACGTGCTGAGCCAATGGCGCAGTTCCATGGCATGCGTAGTACACCTCACTGTGCATGTCCAGGCTGCTGACACTGGCGTCTGCCATGCTGATGATGTGCTGTGCACGATGGTCAATGCAGGGCACAGCCACCATTGTGCCAGTGGCGCTATAGCGAAGGTCACTACATGGTGCTGTGACAATGGGCCTCCATAGGCACAATGGCACAACTGCCTGATAGTCTGCTGTGGTGCTGGCAAACAGGCAACCAATCACACTATATGCATAGTCATCTGATGGCACTGTGCGTGGCCTTGTGCCAGAGACCCTTGACCCTGTGCCTGACCTTTGCTGCCTTGGCACCATGCGTCAGGCATGTGTGCACCTCTATCGCGCTGTTCAGTAACAGCATGATAGGGAATGGCAGCGCTGTACTGTGCAGCATTTGCACGTGGGGTACCGCACTGCAGAGAGCCATATTGCCTCCACTAGCCATTGAGATGGCACACAGAAGAGCCCCACAGTCGACTGCCATAGAGTTGCCCAACCTTGTGGCTATTGTGGAGCCACACCATGGGCCTCTGTTTGGGGAGGAGCCACTGGACAGGGCCAGGACCCAGGTCTGGCAGGAGGTGGCCACTGACCTGGAGGAGGCCACCGGACGGAGGAGGACGGCGGAGCAGTGCATGCACTGCTATGGGGACCTCAGGAGGAGGGAGCCGGACCTACTAGCCCATCTGCGGTCGCGTGCCAGGAGGGGCACGGCGCCACGTCCAGGTGGGTGATCCGTCTACACACTTGTATTGTCCATATGGGTAACAGTGTTGTATGTGTCCAGCACATAGGGAACGGTTAGTCTAGGGTTGGCTGTAGCGGTGTTTACAGGGTGTGGGATGGGTGGGTGGGCACACACATTGGGGCAGGGGGACTTTGCTAGGATTGTACTGATGTTCTTCTCTCCTTGTTTCCCCCACTGGCATGGACGAGCATCACCAGATGAGGGAGGAGCGGCGGAGGGAGGAGGACAGAGCATCCAGGTGGGACGGGGACCATCACCGCTGACCTGACCGGCCCGATGAGGGTGAGTGCCATAACTCCATGATTACTATTGCATGCTGTGTAACAGGGTGGGCAGCGGGGCATGGCCACCATCCATGGACACCACTACCATGCATGCGACTTGTGACAGTCAGCACTGTCCAGTGGCACTGCATGTCTGGGAGTGCATCAGTGGTGGTCCATGCATGCACCGGGCACATGGCTGTGGCACTGCCTTCACACCGCATAGCCACATTACTGTACAGCCATGGTGGTGCTGTGCAGGACATGGGCGGTGGGTGTGTGCAGTGGTCCACATGGCTGTGGCTGCCTGGGTGGGCAGGTCTTGTGGACATGGTCACTGTGGGTGGTCGCACACCATCACAGGGGCGTGGCACATGGCTGCATGCCATGCACAATGGGTGGGCTGCAGGGGGATGGACAGTCACACCTATTGACTCTGCTTCCTCGTCCTAGGTGACCGGAGGCTCCTGAAAATTCAGCAGTCCATTAATGAGCTGCTCCAGGTGGCCAGGGAGACTCTGCAGCTCCTCCATCAAATAAACCACCATGGGGTCAGGAGGAGAAGGAGGAGCAGACATCAGCACCAGGAGGCAGAGGACCGGGGTGGCCGTTAATGTCCCCATACCCTGACTACCACCTTCCCCCCTTTGACCCACCATCACACCCCTTCTTCCCTCTCCCATATGTTCACCCCTGCCCCTTACCCACCTCCACCTTGTTTATGTCCCTCCCCCCACATTTGTACATAGTTCTGTATATAGTTATTTTTGATATGTTTCAATACAACTATTTTGATATGAATACTGTGGTGGTCTCTGATTTGCAGTGGGGTATAGGTGCTCAGCTGCAGTGGTGTGCATGGTGTCTAGGGTGGTTCAGTCATGGGTATGTGTGCATGTCCGTGGGGAAGTGACTATGGTGTGGGAGCAGCTATCAGTCGGTGTCTGTGGTGTGTGTGTTGTTCCCTGTGCAATGGATTACTGTGTGCAGTGGTCCATGGTGCATGTTTTGTGTCCATGGTGCCCCTGTCAACCCATCCATGGCCTGTGCAGCTGACACCCTTGCATGTCTGTGACCTGCAAGGTCTGCTGCCATGTCACTGGTGGCTGTCCATGCAGGGCAGTCACTGTACCCGTCACAATGCTGAGTTGCCTCCTGTCACTGGTGTGGTGCATGTTTGCCTCAGGTGACACTGTGGCCTCCGCGGTTGTTGTCCCACCTCCATGCTGTGGCTTGTGTGTGTTGCAGGGGATGTGCACCACTGTCTGTGACTTGTGCTCCAGGCATATGATGGTGGTGTACGGGTCCACAGTGCATGCGCAGGGTAGCTGGCACTCCTGTGCCATGGAGGACTGCAGGCTGTGTGTACATGGTTTCCATGGGCCCACACTGGGGGATTGGTTACCATGCTACTGCGTCCCTGTGTTATTGTCCCCTTGGGTATGGGTGGGTGTTTGTCCCTTCACTGTGTTCCATCTGGTGTGGTGCATGCTTCCACGCACCACTGTGGGTGTCTGTGCTGGCTGTTGTGGCCAGTGGCGGGTCGGGGTGTGTCACTGGACTACTGTGCAGGGTGCTGTATCACTGGTGGTGGTGTCAGGGGCATGCCCTGTCCCGTGTGGTGTACCTCTTGTGCCGACACATGGTCAGTCTCTCAGCTGTGCCTCAGGGGGATTGTGCATGTTGGCACTGTTTCTGTCGTTGTTGCATTGCCATGTGCTGCCACCCACTGCTGGGTGCTCATGGTGGGGCTGGCTTGTATGATTCTGTGGTGCATGAGGTTGCAGTGTCCTGCAGTGGTGGTCACTGCTCATGGGGTGATGTCTGGGGGTCATGGTGCAGGGTGTGCTGTGCACTGGGGGAGATGGTGTGACACGGGGTGGTTTGCCCTCCTTGTGTGGCAGTCTCAGCTTGCCAGTGGGTGTGATGGGGCACCATGGCCCAGCTGTGGGTTGTTTGCTTGTATCCATGGGCCAGTGTTTTTTCCAGTCCTCACCCAGTTGTGCTGTGCTTGGGGTGTGGGGGGATGATGTCAGTTCTGCTGTGTGTTCCTGTGTGCATCTGTGGCATGGGTGGTGGGCCCCTGCCTCCCTGGTTGTACAGTTACATTGCTCTGCAGCTGGGGGGCTCCCTGCTTGCACTATGGCACCTCTGGACTGCTCAGCTGGACATCCCTTGTTGTGCCATAGCGCATCATATCTGCTCAGCTTCCCCTCCCTAGTTGCGCTATGGCACAGGTTGTGCGATATTCAGACATTGGCTGTAGGCGCAATTTGGCTTGCTCCTTTTTTGAATATCGCGTCTGTTGTGCATGGGCACAATAGACTTGTGCTTGCTCCTGCTATTGCGCACTTTTTGGGTGCAGTTTGAATATCCAGGCCTTTGTGTAAAAAATATGGTAAAATGACTAGGTTACAAATGAACGTTGAAATATTTCAACATTCACTCATAACTTTATTGATTTTCAATATTTTTACTCCAAACTTTCAGCATAGCCATTTTTACTTCACCTGATAAATGTGACAAGTGTTGTATTTTAAAACCTGTGCAAGATGTGTTTTTGCACTTGTGGTGCAAAATTTAATTTTGATCAATATATTATAAATGCCACATGTCATGGTTATAAGGGGAGTCATAAAATGACCATCTTGAAAATTTGGGGTCAAAATTAAAATAAAAAAATATGAAGAAACGTTGTGTGTTATGCCAGACTTTACTCCGGCGGGTAGTGCTTTGTGATCCCGTGCCAATGAACTGAGTTCACAGGTGATCTCTGTGAGCCAGCTGGATGGGATGAGACTTGGGTGAATGCGCTGTTATGTGAGACCACCCCCAGCCTGGGAAGGAAAGGTGCAGGGTTGTCCACACAAGCCCAGGTACCATATACTGAAGACAACTCTTCTCTTGGTATAAGGCCTTGCACCTCTGCAACTGTGGGTGTCAGAAATCCCTGTGCAAAGGCTAAGAGATAGACTCTTTACCCCTTGCATCTTTATCTGCAGCCACATGGAAGTCCACCAGACAGCCCCATGAATTCTTGACATCTGTCACTGAACTTTCATAGGTAGATGGAGTCTTCTATACATGCAGGACCCAGAGGGCCCTGTACATCTGCATCTGTTGACTCAGGTCCCAAAGAGACCACATGAATGAGAATACAATTCCACTTTCTCAAAAAGAAAGGACATTCTTTGCAAAAAACTGTGTTAATGCACAAGTTAGGGTTCAACTTAATGCAACAAAAGTAGGGAAATTTGGCATTACAGTTTCCAACCCTAACTCCCCACCCACAGCAAAAGGAAAAAACATTAGGGTTTGGGATCTCATGAGTCTTGATGAATTAGTGGCAGCGTCTTCCTTGGGGTTTTCAACTCTAATGCTGCTAAAGAAAAAAATATATATCTATAGGGGACATGCAATGGGTTGACTCAAAATATGCAATTTATCTTCACGTGTGAGTTATGAAAGTCCTGACCACTCATAATTGATGACACATTTCCTATTGTGAATCAGGTTTTTGTATATTTGATATATGTAACCATAGTTTCTAAGTTACAGCTTTTAAATCTGCAGTTTGAAGATGTTGCTATTTTTTCTTTGATTTCAACAGCTGACATCAGTGCTGCACTAGGCATTGTGATGTCATAAACATTGTGTAATCTGCTCTCTGATTGGTTCAGTATTCCACTGTGATGATAGTAAACTCAAAAATATCCATTGTGACAATAGTAACAGCAATATTTTTTTGACCAGTTGCTCTTACTGATATCACTAGCTAAGATTTTATTTTGTCATTTTTTACCCCCGTGCCTGTTGTGGGTTGAGAGGAGTGTTCATTGTTAATCCTCAGTTTTTGCACCTTAATGACTTTGGTGGTGTTTGATGAAACTGTGCAAAATTTGGCATTTGTGGTCTGGATGGCAAGTTCTTGAGATTGGGAAGTTTTGTCATGGCTGCGTAACTGGATTCCAAGATCCAGAAACATCAAAGATACATAAAACCATCCCTTTTTGGCCATTTTGTTCTCTCACCTGCAGTCAAAATGGTATGAAATTTTGTTCCAAAACTTTCAGAGCTGAAGGTGCTTGTGCCATGGGTGTGCCTTTTAATGATTTTGTGAAAAAATATTAATTGGTTTCATAATTACAAGGTTTTGATATTTGGCTTTTGAGCATTCTCAGTAGTGTTTCTGAGCTAACACTCTAGTACAACCCAAAAATGTTTTTTTGGTAAGCATTTTATGGTTGTCACTAACTGTCTTTTGGGGTCATGAGAAAACAGTTTTAGGTTATGGTGGTCGCCATCTTGTATTTTTTTCGAGCAAAAAAATGTGAAAATACATAAAAAAATAGTTTTTTAAAAAACAAATATGAATTTTGCTAAACAGGACACATTAAGCTCATTTCTGGTGTTTATTTTAAAAAAAGATCAGAAATACCTTTATTTGGACTGTGTGAAGTTCTTTAGCTGTCAGCTTACCGAGATGACTGATTCTTGTATCATGACCCTCAAATTCTTGGGTCACACATTTAAGTATGGTATAAGAATTATTTGTGTAAATCACAAATTGAATTCTTGGGTTGCACTTAAATGTACCACACAAGAATGCCATTGTTGATGCACATGAAAAATTCTTCAGTTACACTTAAATGTGCAACACAAGAATTTTATTTTTGGTGCACACAAAGTTTTGTGTCTCACATATTTTTACACATAACTTTTTACAATATTGTTGTCCCTTATTTTGAATATACTGTTTAGATGATCCTACCCAATGAACAAGAATGGTGGGAATTTTCAAATACAGATTGAAAGGGAATTTCGCAGTCACTCTGCAAAACTTCCTTTCGAGTGGGATTTAACACATCCTAACAGCCAAGTTAAAGGGAAACATCCACATACAGGCGGACACCAACTCCATGTGAAGTGGGGCCCAATTAGTTGATGTAGTAGATGTAGTAGAAAAATTAAAAAACAAATATACTTGCTTCTCATTTATTTGAAATTGTATCTGGTTGATCCTGTGCCCTCATTGCCCAGGCATTTTAGGAAGCAGAGCCCTCCCCATCATGCCCACAAGTACCTGCGGTTGTCCCCGTGATGATGTTTCAGGTGAGGAGCAGCCAGGGGCATCAATATACTTAATATGTGGCTCCTTTTTTAAAATAGCTCCGGTTTGGATCCTGCACTTTCTTGGGCATTTCTGATAAAAGTACTGACTGACAAGTATCCTGTCAGTCGGTACTTG
Organism: Neoceratodus forsteri; assembly: GCA_016271365.2. Classification (NCBI taxonomy): domain Eukaryota; kingdom Metazoa; phylum Chordata; order Ceratodontiformes; family Ceratodontidae; genus Neoceratodus; species Neoceratodus forsteri. Next base: position 346,309,923 of record JADMNL010000022.1, read on the forward strand.
GTCTTGGTGTAGTCCAGACACACATAGAGTCCAAACCAGAGCTATTTGAAGATTTGGCAATATAGTAATCTGTACTGCCAAATCTTTAAATAGCTCTGGTTTTGAATTTATGTTTGTCCGAGCTACACTGAGACCAAGTATCAACTGGCAGGGTACTCGTCAGTCAGTACTTGTATCAGAAATACCCCAAAATGTCCAGGCTCCAGACTGGAGCTATTTCTCCCTGCCGTCATCGGGGACACTGACAGGTAATGACGGGAGGCTCTGCTAAAATGCTGAACAGTGAGGAGCAGGTGGCTAAATAAATAAAGCAAATACTATTTTTTTCTACTGCATATACTATATCTACTAAGAGCCTTTACAATGGAGGTGTCAGATCTGCTACAATATGGTCCTTTAATGATAATGATAGTCAAAATGTAAAAAGTTAGCCATTTTTAGTGTGCATGAAAAATTCTTCGGTCACACTTAAATGTGCCACCAAATAATTTGTGGTTCACCAAAAATGCTTGTTTTATGCTGGATTACTTCTTTGGTTACATATTTTACTGCAACACAGGACTTTTGTGCAAACCAAAAATCTATATTTTTAGGCCAGACAGAAATTTGATATGCAGACGAAGAATTCTTTGGTCATATACTAGATACGACCCAAAATTTTCTGTGCAAATTTAGAATTTGTATCTTTTTGAATGACTGAAGATTTTTATGTACAATCTATGAATATTTAGTTCACACATTAAATACAATAGAGCAAAACTGACTTGCAACATAACAATCAGATTTTTGTGTCTCACATACTTTTACTCATAAAGTGGTAATTTTGCAATATTTTAGTTCCAAATTTTGAACATACTGTTTACATGATCCTATCACATGAGTAAGGATGGGGGAAGTTTTCAAATACCGGTCAAAAAGTGATTTCGCAGTCACTCTGAGAAACCACCTTTCAGGCCTGATTTATCACATTCTAGCAACCAAGCTAATGACATGGGATTGAAATGTGAAACAAAAAAATGTTATGAAGAAATGTTGTGTACAGGGACAGGCTTTGGCTCAGCAGGTAGTGAGTTGTGATCCCATGTCAGTGAGCTGAGTTCAAGGATGAGCTCAGTGAGTCAGATGGATAGGCTGAAGCTGGAGGGACAGCGCTGCCATGCGGCACCACCCACAGACTTGGGAGGGAATGGTGCAGTGTTGGCCACACAAGCAACAAGAAACAAGTAATATAGTGAAAAGAAGTCTTCTCTTGGCATAAGGCCCAGAAGGCACTGCACCTCAGCACCTGTAGCGGCAAGGAAGTGAAGGACCAAGAGGACTCTGTGCTTCTACTGCCAGATGGACTCTTGGTCCTACGCATCTGTATCAGTAGTGGCATGGAAGCTCAGAGCTATAACTATCACCCCCCAAAGCAGCAAAAGGACAGTACCACACAAGCAATCACAGACAGCCATCATCAGGTAAGACAAACAACATATAACTGTTTCCAGATGACACAAATACAGTAACACTTATGTGTTACCTTCATGGATTTGTATCTGCAGCTGCAGAAGCACAGGCTCAAAAGGGGCCCATGCTTCTGCATCCAGAAGAAAGTGTATATTTTACAGTCTACATGAGTTTCTGAGGCTGCAGAAGCACAGGCCCCACAAGGGCCCACACTTCTGCAGACAGAAGTAGTGTGCAATTTGGGTATCATGAATTTCTATCTGTGGCTGCAGATGTGCAGGCCCCACAGAGGCATGCACTTCTGCAGCTAGAAGTCAGTGTTTAGGTCTTACATCTGTGGCTGTAGAAGCATAGGCCCCTCAGGGGCCTGAAACACAAAAATGACAGAGAGCAGTGCAGGATCCCTTGGTTTTAACCACTATAAATTTGTTAAGTAGTAAAATGTACTCCAGACATAAATAAACACCTACCCCAGTGCATTGAGGGCGAATCTCTTCCTCAAGGGAAGATGTGTGTATGTCTTACTGTGTATGAGTACCTGTGGCTACATAAGGATTGGCCCCATAGGAGTCTGCACTTCTGCAGACAGAAGAACTGTTGTAGTTTGGATATTATGGATTTGTAGCCAGCCTAGTGGCATGGAGGGCTGAGGCATCACTGCCTTACCTCCTGCCACTCTGATGATCCATGCTCGCAGTGTGAGTGGGTCATTGGGAGTCAGCCGGGGAGGGAGAAGATTGAGGGTCCAGAGAACAGCTCTCCTGTCTTGGGGAGGGGTGGGACCAGAGACTGGTGCATGCCTAGCCCCTAGCATTGGATGGAGGCTGGCACATCTGCTCCAAAAAAAGACAGGGGGTGGAGACTGAGCAGACGCCCAGCATGCAGAAGTGTAAGTGGCTTAGCCATTGGCGTCATTACACACTTCAGCTCCACACTTGGGGATGGGAGAAATGGAGGCTGAAAAACCAACGACTGGCAGGATGATGCTAGCAGCCCGAAGGTGCTGCACCCAGCCAGCTGGCATCTCAACGCCAGAGGTAAGTTCTGGTGGATGCCGGAGTGATGGAGCTGGGGAGAGCTAGTAGAAGGGGACCAGTCAGTGGCAGAGAGAAATAAATAAAGTAAAAAAATAAAATCATGGATTTGTATCTGTGGCTGCATAGGGCCTCTGCTTCTGCAGACCAAAATAGTGGTGTGAGTTGAGTTCTGTAGCTGTCTATCTGGAGCCAGAAGTGAATGTGTATGTCTTGCAGCTTGCATGCCACAGATACAAATCCATGAAGGCATCACATCAGTGCTACTGTGCTACTGTGCTACCCTGTACCAGATTTACAATGGTGCCATGGCACCAGGACCCACACTTGAAGGGGACCCACTGGACTGGATCTGTCCCTCTTTCCCAATGTCCCAAGCCCCACAAATATTTCCTGAACTAGGGAGCCTCAGCATGCTCACTGCCAGTTGCAGGCATTAAGTTCCACATTTGAGATGCCAATTAGCATCTGACGTCAGTCGAGCACAAGAGCAACCAATCTGGTGCACTCCATATTGCATATGCACTGACTCTCCATCTTTAAACTGGTGTGTGGTGCAATTAGGGACTGCCCACCTGTTTTCCCACTGTGTGAGTAGCCACAGTCATGAATATTTCAGCAAAATGCTTGGAAACCAGGCCCTGAACCATGGGGGAGCTCTGACTAAAGCTGGAGAGATGCCAGTGAAAGGAACAGCTTCACCACTGTGGAGAACTTAAAACTTCAGGGGAAGAAAGCCAAGATAGTGGTGACTGTTGCAGGGGCACTCACAGTCAGATCAGTGAATGGTGGAATCTGTGAAGGTAAACCAAAAAGGCTGTGGCATCAGGAGGAGCAACAGCAACCAACAGGCTACTGCGGTGGTTGGTACAGTAGGAGAGAAGTGCTGCAGGGTGAGGGTCTTCTGCATGGGAATGAAATGAGTGCTAGGACAGAGGGTATGTTTAGAGCTGGGAGGGACATGGGCATGGTCAGACATGACACCTCTCCCGAGTCCCTGGTGGTGCAGCAGCAGTGCAGTAAACAGCCACAGTGGCTCTCCATAGTAATGGAGCTCAAACTCCAGAGAAACCCCCAGGGGGGTCCTGGTTGAGCCACCACACTGCCACAGGAAGGTGGAGTGGAGCAGCAGTGGGACAGACCGAGCAGGATCACCTGCAGAAGCAATGGCAACTATAACCATCCCACTTTCCTAGAGCTACTCTGCTGCAGACCCCCAGCCTCAGGCCCCAGGCAGAACCCAGGAGGCAAAGGAAAAGGACAAATGTTTGATGGTACTGATACTTTTTTGCTGAATGCAGAAATTCTGATCTCTGCAATAATAATCTGAAAAATGTTGCAGTCCTAGAAGACCTAATCCCATTAAATGAAGTGAATTTTGTATGCAGCTCTGGTCATGGTTTACGATGCATGGAAAAGCTAATGAACACAAGCCTCCCCAGTGTAGGGTTTGCTTTTGATACCAGTTTATGCTGCAAATAGGGAAAAATGGGAGAAGGCATTGCTAACTTTTTTTGACATGCTCCTTTCTGTACTACAGAAAATGCCCCATTGGGTATATGTTGGTTCTTCAAATTTAAGCAGTTTTCTCATCTGGTGTTTAACCATGTTTACTTTTCTTTTTGAGGGGGGGAGGGGTAACAGTTGAAGTGATAGCTTGGTTCAGTTTTCTACTGGCAAAAATTACCAGATGGAGTCAAACACCATACATTTTATACTGAGACACTTGTTTATCAGCCCTATGCTTGCAGTAGGTTCCACAGTCTGATGTAGTAAGTGATTGAAAATGCAACTGCTAGTAACCCTTTTATATGAATAGGTTTAGCAGTTCAGTGCAAGTGATAGAGAACTAAACATGGTAGTTTGCAAAATAATTACTTGTACATAATTGAAATCCTTTAGTTCTGCATTCACCACCTTTGAAAAGAATATTATGGTGCTATTAGACCTAATTAAATGTGTGAAAAGAAAGGTGCTATAAAACTTACGTGGGTTTTTGTGCTTTAAGGATTCATTGACAACTTGCGAAGGACATCTGCTTATAAGATCCTTCAAGTTATACATAGCTTGACATTCATCAGTTTGCAAAGTACAATATTTGCAAAAAAGCAATGCTGATGAATAATTATACATTCATTATGCTTGTAAATTGTGTACACTGAAAGGTCTAATACTAGTTCCAGTTGCAGTTGTGTGTATTTTGGCCAAATCCTTTTTTTTTTGAGTGGGGGTGGGGCTGCACAACTTTCCACAAGCTTTTAGTATTTTTCTTGCAGAATATACAAAAGTTAGTGTCTTGTTACTTTTTCTTTGCTGTCCTTAGATTTATCATCCTTTGCAGTAAGTAGTTTACTTTGTTGGAGTAAAATGAAGAGACTATTAGTTTGGATTGAAAATAAGGAGGGATTAACCCATGACAGGGTATGGGTTTACTGAGCATTAATCCAAGCCAGGGGTGGGGGGTTGGAATCATGAGGCGAAGCTAAGTGATTTCAACCACCCAGGCATGGATGAATGCTCAGTAAACCCATACCCTGGAGTGGGTTAATTCTCTTGTAACATGGGCAATGTTTTGTTAAGAGTTTTGCCTAAAGAAACAGTGAAATAAAGCCATGTGACCATGCAACTGTGGGTATATCAGACATTAATCCATGATCAGGTGACCTGTTTGGGTGAATCAGAAGACAGTATTTTAGGAACCCATGTTACAAAACATATTATTTAATGGTTTTTACCCTTAACAACAATAACAAAAAAGGAACCTGGTTTAAAACCTGTTTTACTTTTTTATAACCCTTAGAAAGCTGTATAGTTATGCCATGCCCTGAGAACATTATTAACCTTTGACAACTGATTCTTTGTTGATATTATCTATAGTTTGTCCAGGGAATTTGACTAAGTGGTTTGCTAGATAGAAGGAGCTAATGAAATTTATATTTTGGCAGCTGGGTGAGCAGATCACTGGCAGTTTTGGTCTGTGGTCAAAGTATTTTTAACAGCTATAGATCATCATGAACATAAATTGAGGTACATCTAAAAAATGATTATGATTGTCTTTGTACCAAAACATGGGAAACATGCACATAATAATTATAGTGCAAGCGAAGACATGGCTGGGAGACACTTTTTCAGTTTTAAAATGAGAAAAGTAGTACAGTGTGAACTGGCACTTTGTTCATTTACATTGTTTGGGATCTCATATTTTACTAATTAGTTTCAATAACTTATTTCAGTTGTTGCTTTTTCCAAACTAGTGTCCCAGCTGAGTGCACGATGGGGACATTGGCATAAATAAGTACTGTTCAGTTTGTCCTTTGAATAGTATTTAAAGAGCTAAGCTGTCTCGCTTGTATTGATCCACACACAACTGCAAGGCATTGATTGGGGCATCTTTAGTTTTACAGCACTTTGACTTCAAAGCAAATGGTCCAGTGTTTAAATCTGGAGATGGTAACTCATCCATCCATAAACAAATCTAAGAATGGTAAAACTTAGTTTTACCCAGAGGGGGGGAAAGCATGGAACAGCCTGCCTCAGGGGGCAGTAGAGACAGAAGGCTTGGAATCCTTCAAAGGCAGACTGAAAACTCACCTAGAGGAAAAAGGCATTGGGATGCAACAGCTGAGCAATGTAAGATCACTTACCAGTAATTAATACTACCACTTACTTTGTTTTTGGGGGTGGTGAACTGGATGGACTGACATCTCTGTGTGCCAGGGGTGCTGGAAGATTATGAAAGTTGGGGGTGCTGAAGGCCAGAAAGCACTTGTTACAGTATAAAGAGCACTTTTTCCGAACCAGTTGTTGATATACAGAAATACAATAAATGCACATTTATGATGACAGTAATAACAGTTCAGTGCCACATGCAGTACACAACTAATAGACTCTATCTTGATCACACAGAATGATACAGCAAGCTCAGATGGCTGGTTCTGCTCAGATTTGTATAGTGTGGTTCCAGTGGAAGGGATTTGGCATGGGCTGCCACCATCAAACCATGAAGTAAGACCCTTATAATATGGTTAGGATTTAACAACTTACTGTTGGTTCTTAATTACCTTGATGATAATGCTCCTGCTTTTGTCACATTTACTGTTCTAGTAGTGCCCAGAAGTTCTTTGAGCTCAACTCAAAGTACTGACTTAGTTTAGTCTGATGAGAAAAAAGTCTCCAATTATGATGCTTCAGTGCTTCGAACATAGTCTTCATCGCACCCATAAAATACACTACATGAACCATTATTGTTGGGGCAACAACATCATGCCTGCAGAATGTGCCCAATAAAATGGAGAAATGATAGCAACAAACTATATATATGCTTATACATGACTTTGTATTATTTCGTTTCTGTGTCCTTAGTTTTACAATAAAAAATTTAAATCCATGTATAATTTACAATAAAAAATATCTGCCCAGGCAACAGCTGCACAGACTAGTGCAGATAGACTGCAGCCAATGAAGGGTTGGGAGGGGGTCACCCTGCATAGACATGATGGACCGGGAGTTCCCTTCAATCGTACATACTGCAGTGCATTTAGCAGAGAGTTGTGACCTATTACAGGGAACAGGTACACCCCCCATTTTCCCAGCACAGAGGAGGATCCTTTGGAGTAAATGCATCCAATTAAAGGCAAACAACAATCCTTAACATGGGGAAAAGGCAATTTCAATTGCAGTTACTGAGCTGGAAAATGAGTTTCATGTCTCCCTTCCTGAACCCACCACCTGCCAACCCCAACTGCAGCTGATCAACACACAACAATGGGGCCTATGCTCAAAGGTGTGGAGTGCCTCTACACCATTTATGTGAGGTGCGGAGACACTCTGCATCGATTGTGCCCTCCACATGGGATGCACTAAGTGGGGTATGCAGCCCCCACACACCGGATCCCCCACCCACGTGGACCACAACACACAGGGGACAGGCGGAGGGCATGCCAGCACTACACAGCATGCACATAGCTGCATAGGGCTGCACACTGGGGCATGTAGGAGGGTAGCCAGTACAACAGGGTAAACCCTGCTGTAAGCCCCCTACATGCCCCATGCATCTGTCCCACACCAAGGGGACCACTGACTCCACAACCACTGACCACCTGGGGCCACTGACACCAGCACCCAGCTGAGACCCCACTATCCCCGTGTATGTCAACCCCTCCACACACACACACACACACACACACACTCACTCATGGGGGCACCAGCCCCTGGACCACATCAACCCCCCCACCTGTCTCTGCAGCTCCCCATGCTCCAGATGGTGTAGTGAACTGTTGTGACACCCCCCACACACTCACCCTCATGGCACTTCCCCCCACCCCGTGACTCCCCATCCAATCAGGGGCATGACACAGCTCGCAGCACGTCCCACCCCTCACCTCCACAGTCATCGACCATGTGGACATCCGCGAGGGAGCACAGCCAATGAGCCCCCCCCCACATAAGGGATCCACTGAGGGATCTGGGATGGGCATCCCATTGGATGCCAGCCCAGGAGTGCAGCTCTACCCATGGTGCCCCACGTGGACTTGCACGGACCTGCGTGCCAGGGGGCGGGGCCGTGGAGAGCTGTCTGGCAGTCATGAATGCCACCAGTGTGCTTCTGTCCACAGGTGCAGAGCTCCGCAGGTGGGATATGCATCTTTGGTATGCAATTCCCACCCGTTAGAGCATAGGACCCAATAACAACAGCAGTAACAACTTTGAATAGTGGCTGATATAACTAAGAAGAAAAAAGACCTGGCTAACTATACCCAGCTGAATAAAACTCCAGACATGTTTGCTAGCCAAAAAAATGCTTCTGGGCCTAGCACCCTGTGCTTTAACAAACTGCTTCTGTGCTGTCTCCAACCAATGCAACAGCAGGAACATGTCCAGGAATCCATATCCAGCACATTGAAGTCCCCGAACAGCAGCATCTCCCCCTTTTCTGCCATTTTGCCAGTGCCTTCCACCGGTACCTTATCTAACTCCCTCCTCTGCCTGAGGTCTGTAGCTGAAACCAGTCCAAATATTGGCTCCATTCCCCATCTCCAGGGTGACCCACAGCGTATCACATCCAGCACATGTTGATTCTGTGTGTATGAGTGTGGCAGTAACAGTATATATGCTTTTATCACAGTCAGCACAGTTGACTTTTATCACATTCAACACTTTTGTTCACTGTATTAGTTCCTTTGCTCTCAGCCCATCAGAATCTTTTACCTGTTAGCAATGCACCTAATAGGTGCCACCATGCCTAGTAATTGTGGAAAATGGGAAGTTAAGGTAACCATTGTTTTATGTTATTTAAAAACATATTTTTACAGGTTAGTAAACAGAGACAGAGAAGGGCTTTCAGCTGTGACAGAGTGTGAGTGTATGTGTGTTGTGGGGGGGTACTGAGGAGTAAGCAGGAGAAATACAACAGACATATGCAACTGTACTAACTGCAAAAATTACAGCAGTTACAGTAAAACATAACAATGAGTACATGTGCAATAGGCTAGGTACCTGAAGATCCAAGGTTCAAATCAAATCTCATAGTAGAGCAACTTAATGGTTGTACGAGGCTGAGCAAGTCAATTAACAGTCAACTTCTCCTTGCTTTACTCTTCTCATCTGCAAAAAAATAAGAAAATCAAGACTATTCTGCTAAGTGTCAAGCTGGGCTATCCTGTGTCAATAAATAGCAAAATAAAGTGTGTATATACTTACATTTTCCAATGCTCCTATGTGATGTCATGAGCTCTTCAAAAGGATGATTTAATTGCGCAAAACCTGCACGCATTCAAACAGCAGACAGATTTTCTATAGGATTACATTTAGTCAGATTTGTGTCTTTTGTACTGTTTAGGCAACAAAACACAATGTCACACACATCTTGACTAAAGTCCAGACTAAGCAGCCAAATACACACAATGTCACACACATCCTGAGTGCAATAAAGACTGAGCAGTCAAATACACACAATGTCACACACAACCTGACTGCAATCCAGACTGAGCAGCCAACAACACACAATGTCACACACATCCTGACTGCAATCCAGACTGAGCAGCCAACAACACACAATGGCACATACATCCTGACTGCAATCCAGACTGAGCAGCCAACAACACACAATGTCACACTGAACAGCCAACAACACGCAATGTCACACACATCCTGACAGCAGTCCAGACCGAGCAGCCAACAACACACAATGTCACACACATCCTGACTGCAATCCAGACTGATCAGCCAACAACACACGTCACACATCCTGACTGCAATCCAGACTGAGCAGCCAACATACAATGTCACATACATCCTGACTGCAGTCCAGACTGAGCAGCCAACAACACACAATGTCACACACACCCTGACTGCAATCCAGACTGAGCAGCCAACAACACACAATGTCACACACATCCTGACTGCAATCCAGACTGAGCAGCCAACAACACACAGTCACACTGAGCAGCCAACAACACACAATGTCACACATCCTGACTGCAATCCAGACTAAGCAGCCAACAACACACAATGTCACACACATCCTGACTGCAATCCAGACTGAGCAGCCAACAACACACAATGTCACACACATCCTGACTGCAGTCCAGACTGAGCAGCCAACAACATACAATGTCACATGCATCCAGACTGTAGTCCAGACTGAGCAGCCAACAACACACAATATCACACACATCCTGACTGCAATCCAGACTGAGCAGCCAACAACATACAATGTCACACATCCTGACTGCAATCCAGACTGATCAGCCAACAACACACAATGTCACATACATCCTGACTGCAATCCAGACTGAGCAGCCAACAACACACAATGTCACATACATCCTGACTGCAGTCCAGACTGAGCAGCCAACAACACACAATGTCACCCACATCCTAACTAAAGTCCACACTAAGCAGCCAACAACACACAATGTCTTACACATCCTGACTGCAATCCAGACTGAGCAGCCAACAACGCACAATGTCACATATATCCTGACTGCAGTCCAGACTGAGCAGCCAACAACACACAATGTCACACACATCCTGACTGCAATCCAGACTGAGCAGCCAACAACACACAGTCACACTGAACAGCCAACAACACACAATGTCACACATCCTGACTGCAATCTAGACTAAGCAGCCAACAACACACAATGTCACACACATCTTAACTAAAGTCCACACTGAGCAGCCAACAACACACAATATCTCACACATCCTGAGTGCAATAAAGACTGAGCAGTCAAATACATATAATGTCACACACATTCTGACTGCAATCCAGACTGAGCAGCCAAATACACACAATATCACACACATCCTGACTGCAATCCAGACTGAGCAGCCAACAACACACAATGTCACACACATCCTGACTGCAGTACAGAATGAGCAGCCAACAACACACAATGTCACACCCATCCTGACTGCAGTCCAGAATGAGCAGCCAACAACACATAATGTCACACTGAGCAGCCAACAACACACAATGTCACACACATCTTGGCTGCAATCCAGACTGAGAAGCCAACAACACACAATGTCACACACATTGTAAGTGCAATCCAGACTAAGCAGCCAACAACACACAATGTCACACACATCCTGACTGCAATCCAGATTGAGCAGCCAACAACACGCAATGTCACACACATCCTGACTGCAATCCAGACTGAGCAGCCAGCAACACACAATGTCACACACATCCTGACTGCAGTCCAGACTGAGCAGCCAACAACACACAATGTCAGACTGAGCAGCCAGCAACACACAATGTCACACACATCCTGACTGCAATCCAGACTAAGCAGCCAAATACACACAATGTCACACACATCCTGACTGCAGTCCAGACTGAGCAGCCAACAACACACAATGTCAGACTGAGCAGCCAACAACACACAATGTCACACACATCCTGACTGCAATCCAGACTGAGCAGCCAACAACACACAATGTCAGACTGAGCAGCCAACAACACACAGTGTCACACACATCCTGACTGCAATCCAGACTAAGCAGCCAACAACACACAATGTCATGCACATCCTAACTGCAATCCAGACTGAGCAGCCAACAACACACAATGTCACACACATCCTGACTGCAATCCAGACTGAGCAGCCAACAACACACAATGTCACACACATCCTGACTGCAGTCCAGACTGAGCAGCCAACAACATATAATGTCAGACTGAGCAGCCAACAACACACAATGTCACAGACATCCTGACTGCAATCCAGACTGAGCAGCCAACAACACACAATGTCAGAATGAGCAGCCAACAACACACCATATTACACACATCCTGACTGCAGTCCAGACTGAGCAGCCAACAACACACAATGTCACACATCCTGACTGCAATCCAGACTAAGCAGCCAACAACACACAATGTCACACACATCCTGACTGCAATCCAGACTGAGCAGCCAACAACACACAATGTCACACACATCCTGACTGCAGTCCAGACTGAGCAGCCAACAACACACAATGTCACATACATCCTGACTGCAATCCAGACTGAGCAGCCAACAACACACAATGTCACATACATCCTGACTGCAGTCCAGACTGAGCAGCCAACAACACACAATGTCACCCACATCCTAAATAAAGTCCACACTGAGCAGCCAACAACACACAATGTCTTACACATCCTGACTGCAATCCAGACTGAGCAGCCAACAACGCACAATGTCACATACATCCTGACTGAAGTCCAGACTGAGCAGCCAACAACACACAATGTCACACACATCCTGACTGAAGTCCAGACTGAGCAGCCAACAACACACAATGTCACACATCCTGACTGCAATCTAGACTAAGCAGCCAACAACACACAATGTCACATACATCTTAACTAAAGTCCACACTGAGCAGCCAACAACACACAATATCTCACACATCCTGAGTGCAATAAAGACTGAGCAGTCAAATACACACAATGTCACACACATTCTGACTGCGATCCAGACTGAGCAGCCAAATACACACAATATCACACACATCCTGACTGCAATCCAGACTGAGCAGCCAACAACACACAATGTCACACACATCCTGACTGCAGTACAGAATGAGCAGCCAACAACACACAATGTCACACCCATCCTGACTGCAGTCCAGAATGAGCAGCCAACAACACATAATGTCACACTGAGCAGCCAACAACACACAATGTCACACACATCTTGACTGCAATCCAGACTGAGAAGCCAACAACACACAATATCACACACATTGTAAGTGCAATCCAGACTAAGCAGCCAACAACACACAATGTCACACACATCCTGACTGCAATCCAGATTGAGCAGCCAACAACACGCAATGTCACACACATCCTGACTGCAATCCAGACTGAGCAGCCAGCAATACACAATGTCACAAACATCCTGACTGCAGTCCAGACTGAGCAGCCAACAACACACAATGTCAGACTGAGCAGCCAGCAACACACAATGTCACACACAACTTGACTGCAATCCAGACTGAGCAGCCAACAACACACAATGTCACACACATCCTGACTGCAGTCCAGACTGAGCAGCCAACAACACATAATGTCAGACTGAGCAGCCAACAACACACAATGTCACACATCCTGACTGCAATCCAGACTGAGCAGCCAACAACACACACTGGCACATACATCCTGACTGCAGTCCAGACTGAGCAGCCAACAACACACAATGTCACACACATCCTGACTGCAATCCAGACTGAGCAGCCAACAACACACAATGTCACACTGAACAGCCAACAACAAGCAGTGTCACACACATCCTGACAGCAGTCCAGACCGAGCAGCCAACAACACACAATGTCACACACATCCTGACTGCAATCCAGACTGATCAGCCAACAACACACGTCACACATCCGGACTGCAATCCAGACTGAGCAGCCAACATACAATGTCACATACATCCTGACTGCAGTCCAGACTGAGCAGCCAACAACACACAATGTCACACACACCCTGACTGCAATCCAGACTGAGCAGCCAACAACACACAATGTCACACACATCCTGACTGCAATCCAGACTGAGCAGCCAACAACACACAGTCACACTGAACAGCCAACAACACACAATGTCACACATCCTGACTGCAATCCAGACTGAGCAGCCAACAACACACAATGGCACATACATCCTGACTGCAGTCCAGACTGAGCAGCCAACAACACACAATGTCACACACATCCTGACTGCAATCCAGACTGAGCAGCCAACAACACACAATGTGACACAGAACAGCCAACAACACGCAATGTCACACACATCCTGACAGCAGTCCAGACCGAGCAGCCAACAACACACATTGTCACACACATCCTGACTGCAATCCAGACTGATCAGCCAACAACACGCGTCACACATCCTGACTGCAATCCAGACTGAGCAGCCAACATACAATGTCACATACATCCTGACTGCAGTCCAGACTGAGCAGCCAACAACACACAATGTCACACACACCCTAACTGCAATCCAGACTGAGCAGCCAACAACACACAATGTCACACACATCCTGACTGCAATCCAGACTGAGCAGCCAACAACACACAGTCACACTGAACAGCCAACAACACACAATGTCACACATCCTGACTGCAATCCAGACTAAGCAGCCAACAACACACAATGTCACACACATCCTGACTGCAATCCAGACTGAGCAGCCAACAACACACAATGTCACACACATCCTGACTGCAGTCCAGACTGAGCAGCCAACAACATACAATGTCACATACATCCAGACTGTAGTCCAGACTGAGCAGCCAACAACACACAATATCACACACATCCTGACTGCAATCCAGACTGAGCAGCCAACAACATACAATGTCACATCCTGACTGCAATCCAGACTGATCAGCCAACAACACACAATGTCACATACATCCTGACTGCAATCCAGACTGAGCAGCCAACAACACACAATGTCACATACATCCTGACTGCAGTCCAGACTGAGCAGCCAACAACACACAATGTCACCCACATCCTAACTAAAGTCCACACTGAGCAGCCAACAACACACAATGTCATACACATCCTGACTGCAATCCAGACTGAGCAGCCAACAACGCACAATGTCACATATATCCTGACTGCAGTCCAGACTGAGCAGCCAACAACACACAATGTCACACACATCCTGACTGCAATCCAGACTGAGCAGCCAACAACACACAGTCACACTGAACAGCCAACAACACACAATGTCACACATTGTGACTGCAATCTAGACTAAGCAGCCAACAACACACAATGTCACACACATCTTAACTAAAGTCCACACTGAGCAGCCAACAACACACAATATCTCACACATCCTGAGTGCAATAAAGACTGAGCAGTCAAATACACACAATGTCACACACATTCTGACTGCGATCCAGACTGAGCAGCCAAATACACACAATATCACACACATCCTGACTGCAATCCAGACTGAGCAGCCAACAACACACAATGTCACACACATCCTGACTGCAGTACAGAATGAGCAGCCAACAACACACAATGTCACACCCATCCTGACTGCAGTCCAGAATGAGCAGCCAACAACACATAATGTCACACTGAGCAGCCAACAACACACAATGTCACACACATCTTGACTGCACTCCAGACTGAGAAGCCAACAACACACAATGTCACACACATTCTAAGTGCAATCCAGACTAAGCAGCCAACAACACACAATGTCACACACATGCTGACTGCAATCCAGATTGAGCAGCCAACAACACGCAATGTCACACACATCCTGACTGCAATCCAGACTGAGCAGCCAGCAACACACAATGTCACACACATCCTGACTGCAGTCCAGACTGAGCAGCCAACAACACACAATGTCAGACTGAGCAGCCATCAACACACAATGTCACACACATCCTGACTGCAATCCAGACTAAGCAGCCAAATACACACAATGTCACACACATCCTGACTGCAGTCCAGACTGAGCAGCCAACAACACACAATGTCAGACTGAGCAGCCAACAACACACAATGTCATGCACATCCTAACTGCAATCCAGACTGAGCAGCCAACAACACACAATGTCACACACATCCTGACTGCAATCCAGACTGAGCAGCCAACAACACACAATGTCACACACATCCTGACTGCAGTCCAGACTGAGCAGCCAACAACATATAATGTCAGACTGAGCAGCCAACAACACACAATGTCACAGACATCCTGACTGCAATCCAGACTGAGCAGCCAACAACACACAATGTCAGAATGAGCAGCCAACAACACACCATATTACACACATCCTGACTGCAGTCCAGACTGAGCAGCCAACAACACACAATGTCACACATCCTGACTACAATCCAGACTAAGCAGCCAACAACACACAATGTCACACACATCCTGACTGCAATCCAGACTGAGCAGCCAACAACACACAATGTCACACACATCCTGACTGCAGTCCAGACTGAGCAGCCAACAACACACAATGTCACATACATCCTGACTGCAATCCAGACTGAGCAGCCAACAACACACAATGTCACATACATCCTGACTGCAGTCCAGACTGAGCAGCCAAAAACACACAATGTAACCCACATCCTAAATAAAGTCCACACTGAGCAGCCAACAACACACAATGTCTTACACATCCTGACTGCAATCCAGACTGAGCAGCCAACAACGCACAATGTCACATACATCCTGACTGAAGTCCAGACTCAGCAGCCAACAACACACAATGTCACACACATCCTGACTGCAATCCAGACTGAGCAGCCAACATCACACAGTCACACTGAACAGCCAACAACACACAATGTCACACATCCTGACTGCAATCTAGACTAAGCAGCCAACAACACACAATGTCACACACATCTTAACTAAAGTCCACACTGAGCAGCCAACAACACACAATATCTCACACATCCTGAGTGCAATAAAGACTGAGCAGTCAAATACACAATGTCACATTCTGCCTGTGATCCAGACTGAGCAGCCAAATACACACAATACACACATCCTGACTGCAATCCAGACTGAGCAGCCAACAACACACAATGTCACACATCCTGACTGCAGTACAGAATGAGCAGCCAACAACACACAATGTCACACTCATCCTGACTGCAGTCCAGAATGAGCAGCCAACAACACATAATGTCACACTGAGCAGCCAACAACACACAATGTCACACACATCTTGACTGCAATCCAGACTGAGAAGCCAACAACACACAATGTCACACACATTGTAAGTGCAATCCAGACTAAGCAGCCAACAACACACAATGTCACACACATCCTGACTGCAATCCAGAATGAGCAGCCAACAACACTCAATGTCACACACATCCTGACTGCAATCCAGACTGAGCAGCCAGCAATACACAATGTCACAAACATCCTGACTGCAGTCCAGACTGAGCAGCCAACAACACACAATGTCAGACTGAGCAGCCAGCAACACACAATGTCACACACAACTTGACTGCAATCCAGACTGAGCAGCCAACAAAACACAATGTCACACACATCCTGACTGCAGTCCAGACTGAGCAGCCAACAACACATAATGTTAGACTGAGTAGCCAACAACACACAATGTCACACATCCTGACTGCAATCCAGACTGAGCAGCCAACAACACTCAATGGCACATACATCCTGACTGCAGTCCAGACTGAGCAGCCAATAACACACAATGTCACACACATCCTGACTGCAATCCAGACTGAGCAGCCAACAACACACAATGTCACACTGAACAGCCAACAACACGCAGTGTCACACACATCCTGACAGCAGTCCAGACCGAGCAGCCAACAACACACAATGTCACACACATCCTGACTGCAATCCAGACTGATCAGCCAACAACACACGTCACACATCCTGACTGCAATCCAGACTGAGCAGCCAACATACAATGTCACATACATCCTGACTGCAGTCCAGACTGAGCAGCCAACAACACACAATGTCACACACACCCTGACTGCAATCCAGACTGAGCAGCCAACAACACACAATGTCACACACATCCTGACTGCAATCCAGACTGAGCAGCCAACAACACACAGTCACACTGAACAGCCAACAACACACAATGTCACACATCCTGACTGCAATCAGACTGAGCAGCCAACAACACAAAATGGCACATACATCCTGACTGCAGTCCAGACTGAGCAGCCAACAACACACAATGTCACACACATCCTGACTGCAATCCAGACTGAGCAGCCAACAACACACAATGTGACACAGAACAGCCAACAACACGCAATGTCACACACATCCTGACAGCAGTCCAGACGGAGCAGCCAACAACACACAATGTCACACACATCCTGACTGCAATACAGACTGATCAGCCAACAACACACGTCACACATCCTGACTGCAATCCAGACTGAGCAGCCAACATACAATGTCACATACATCCTGACTGCAGTTCAGACTGAGCAGCCAACAACACACAATGTCACACACACCCTGACTGCAATCCAGACTGAGCAGCCAACAACACACAATGTCACACACATCCTGACTGCAATCCAGACTGAGCAGCCAACAACACACAGTCACACTGAACAGCCAACAACACACAATGTCACACATCCTGACTGCAATCCAGACTAAGCAGCCAACAACACACAATGTCACACACATCCTGACTGCAATCCAGACTGAGCAGCCAACAACACACAATGTCACACACATCCTGACTGCAGTCCAGACTGAGCAGCCAACAACATACAATGTCACATACATCCAGACTGTAGTCCAGACTGAGCAGCCAACAACACACAATATCACACACATCCTGACTACAATCCAGACTGAGCAGCCAACAACATACAATGTCACACATCCTGACTGCAATCCAGACTGATCAGCCAACAACACACAATGTCACATACATCCTGACTGCAATCCAGACTGAGCAGCCAACAACACACAATGTCACATACATCCTGTCTGCAGTCCAGACTGAGCAGCCAACAACACACAATGTCACCCACATCCTAACTAAAGTCCACACTGAGCAGCCAACAACACACAATGTCATACACATCCTGACTGCAATCCAGACTGAGCAGCCAACAACGCACAATGTCACATATATCCTGACTGCAGTCCAGACTGAGCAGCCAACAACACACAATGTCACACACATCCTGACTGCAATCCAGACTGAGCAGCCAACAACA
The DNA here is from genome assembly GCA_016271365.2 of Neoceratodus forsteri. Taxonomy (NCBI): domain Eukaryota; kingdom Metazoa; phylum Chordata; order Ceratodontiformes; family Ceratodontidae; genus Neoceratodus; species Neoceratodus forsteri. Next base: position 346,328,640 of record JADMNL010000022.1, read on the forward strand.
CACAGTCACACTGAACAGCTAACAACACACAATGTCACACAACCTGACTGCAATCTAGACTAAGCAGCCAACAACACACAATGTCACACACATTTTAACTAAAGTCCACACTGAGCAGCCAACAACACACAATATCTCACACATCCTGAGTGCAATAAAGACTGACCAGTCAAATACACACAATGTCACACACATTCTGACTGCAATCCAGACTGAGCAGCCAAATACACACAATATCACACACATCCTGCCTGCAATCCAGACTGAGCAGCCAACAACACACAATGTCACACACATCCTGACTGCAGTACAGAATAAGCAGCCAACAACACACAATGTCACACCCATCCTGACTGCAGTCCAGAATGAGCAGCCAACAACATATAATGTCACACTGAGCAGCCAACAACACACAATGTCACACACATCTTGACTGCAATCCAGACTGAGAAGCCAACAACACACAATGTCACACACATTGTAAGTGCAATCCAGACTAAGCAGCCAACAACACACAATGTCACACACATCCTGACTGCAATCCAGATTGAGCAGCCAACAACACGCAATGTCACACACATCCTGACTGCAATCCAGACTGAGCAGCCAGCAACACACAATGTCACACACATCCTGACTGCAGTCCAGAATGAGCAGCCAACAACACACAATGTCAGACTGAGCAGCCAGCAACACACAATGTCACACACATCCTGACTGCAATCCAGACTAAGCAGCCAAATACACACAATGTCACACACATCCTGACTGCAGTCCAGACTGAGCAGCCAACAACACACAATGTCAGACTGAGCAGCCAACAACACACAATGTCACACACATCCTGACTGCAATCCAGACTGAGCAGCCAACAACACACAATATCAGACTGAGTAGCCAACAACACACAGTGTCACACATCCTGACTGCAATCCAGACTAAGTAGCCAACAACACACAATGTCATGCACATCTAACTGCAATCCAGACTGAGCAGCCAACAACACACAATGTCACACATTCTGACTGCAATCAGACTGAGCAGCCAACAACACACAATGTCACACACATCTTGACTGCAGTCCAGACTGAGCAGCCAACAACATATAATGTCAGACTGAGCAGCCAACAACACACAATGTCACAGACATCCTGACTGCAGTCCAGACTGAGCAGCCAACAACACACAATGTCAGAATGAGCAGCCAACAACACACCATATCACAGACATCCTGACTGCAGTCCAGACTGAGCAGCCAACAACACACAATGTCACACATCCTGACTGCAATCCAGACTAAGCAGCCAACAACACACAATGTCACACACATCCTGACTGCAATCCAGACTGAGCAGCCAACAACACACAAAATGTCACAGACATCCTGACTGCAGTCCAGACTGAGCAGCCAACAACACACATACACACATACACAGCTGCAATCCAGACTGAGCAGCCAACAACACACAATGCTCACATACATCCTGACTGCAGTCCAGACTGAGCAGCCAACAACACACAATGTCACCCACATCCTAAATAAAGTCCACACTGAGCCAACCAACAACACAATACCCATACATCCTGACTGCAATCCAGGCTGAGCAGGCAACAACGCACAATGTCACATACATCCTGACTGAAGTCCAGACTGAGCAGCCAACAGCACACAATGTCACACACATCCTGACAGCAATCCAGACTGAGCAGCCAAAACACACAGTCACACTGAACAGCCAACAACACACAATGTCACATCCTGACTGCAATCTAGACTACAGCCAACAACACACAATGTCACACACTCTTAACAAAGTCCACACTGAGCAGCCAACAGCACACAATATCTCACACATCCTGAGTGCAATAAAGACTGAGCAGTCAAATACACACAATGTCACACACATTCTGACTACGAATCCAGACTGAGCAGCCAAATACACACAATATCACCACATCCTGACTGCAATCCAGACTGAGCAGCCAACAACACACAATGTCACACACATCCTGACTGCAGTACAGAATGAGCAGCCAACAACACAATGTCACACCCATCCTGACTGCAGTCCAGAATGAGCAGCCAACAACACATAATGTCACACTGAGCAGCCAACAACACACAATGTCACACATCTTGACTGCAATCCAGACTGAAGCCAACAACACAGAATGTCACACACATTGTAAGATGTAACCAGACTAAGCAGCCAACAACAACAATGTCACATACATCCTGACTGCAATCCAGATTGAGCAGCCAACAACACGCAATATCACACATCCTGACTGCAATCCAGACTGAGCAGCCAGCACACACACAACGTCACAAACATCCTGACTGCAGTCCAGACTGAGCAGCCAACAACACACAATGTCAGACTGAGCAGCCAGCCAACACACAATGTCACACACAACCTGACTGCAATCCAGACTGAGCAGCCAACAACACACAATGTCACACACATCCTGACTGCAGTCCAGACTGGGCAGCCAACAACACATACATATCAGACTGAGCAGCCAACAACACACAATGTCACACATCCTGACTGCAATCCAGACTGAGCAGCCAACAACACACAATGGCACTATACATCCTGACTGCAGTCCAGACTGAGCAGCCAACAACACACAATGTCACACATCATCCTGACTGCAATCCAGACTGAGCAGCCAACAACACACAATGTCACACTGAACAGCCAACACACGCAGTGTCACACATCCTGACAGCAGTCCAGACCAGCAGCCAACAACACACAATGTCACACACATCTGACTGCAATCCAGACTGATCAGCCAACAACACCGCACACACATCCTGACTGCAATCCAGACTGAGCAGCCAACATACAATGTCACTTACATCCTGACTGCAGTCCAGACTGAGCAGCCAACAACACACAATGTCACACACACCCTGACTGCAATCCAGACTGAGCAGCCAACAACACACAATGTCACACACATCCTGACTGCAATCCAGACTGAGCAGCCAACAGCACACAGTCACACTGAACAGCCAACAACACACAATGTCACACATCCTGACTGCAATCTAGACTAAGCAGCCAACAACACACGATGTCACACACACATCTTAATTAAAGTCCACACTGAGCAGCCAACAACACACAATATTTCACACATCCTGAGTGCAATAAAGACTGAGCAGTCAAATACACACAATGTCACACACATTCTGACTGCAGTCCAGACTGAGCAACCAAATACACACAATATCACATCATCCGACTGCAATTCAGACTGGGCAACCAACAACACACAATGTCACACACATCTGACTGCAGTACAGAATGAGCAGCCAACAACACACAATGTCACACCATCCTGACTGCAGTCCAGAATGAGCAGCCAACAACACATAATGTCACACTGAGCAGCCAACAACACACAATGTCACACATCTTGACTGCAATCCAGACTGAGAAGCCAACAACACAAATGTCACACACATTGCAAGTGCAATCAGACTAAGCAGCCAACAACACACAATGTCACACATCCTGGCTGCAATCCAGATTGAGCAGCCAACAACACGCAATGTCACACACATCCTGACTGCAATCCACACTGAGCAGCCAGCAACACACAATGTCACACACATCCTGACTGCAGTCCAGACTGAGCAGCCAACAACACACAATGTCAGACTGAGCTGCCAGCAACACACAATGTCACACACATCCTGACTGCAATCCAGACTGAGCAGCCAACAACACACAATGTCACACACATCCTGACTGCAGTCCAGACTGAGCAGCCAACAACACATAATGTCACACGCATCCTGACTGCAATCCAGACTGAGCAGCCAACAACACACAATGTCAGACTGAGCAGCCAACAACACACAATGTCACACATCCTGATTGCAATCCAGACTGAGCAGCCAACAACACACAATGGCACATACATCCTGACTGCAGTCCAGACTGAGCAGCCAACAACACACAATGTCACACACATCCTGACTGCAATCCAGACTGATCAGCCAACAACACACGTCACACATCCTGACTGCAATCCAGACTGAGCAGCCAACATACAATGTCACATACATCCTGACTGCAGTCCAGACTGAGCAGCCAGCAACACACAATGTCACACACACCCTGACTGCAATCCAGACTGAACAGCCAACAACACACAATGTCACACTCATCCTGACTGCAATCCAGACTGAGCAGCCAACAACACACAGTCACACTGAACAGCCAACAACACACAATGTCACACATCCTGACTGCAATCCAGACTAAGCAGCCAACAACACACAATGCCACACACATCCTGACTGCAATCCAGACTGAGCAGCCAACAACACACAATGTCACACACATCCTGACTGCAGTCCAGACTGAGCAGCCAATAACATACAATGTCACATACATCCAGACTGCAGTCCAGACTGAGCAGCCAACAACACACAATATCACACACATCCTGACTGCAATCCAGACTGAGCAGCCAACAACATACAATGTCACACATCCTGACTGCAATCCAGACTGATCAACCAACAACACACAATGTCACATACATCCTGACTGCAATCCAGACTGAGCAGCCAACAACACACAATGTCACATACATCCTGACTGCAGTCCAGACTAAGCAGCCAACAACACACAATGTCACCCACATCCTAACTAAAGTCCACACTGAGCAGCCAACAACACACAATGTCTTACACATCCTGACTGCAATCCAGACTGAGCAGCCAACAACGCACAATGTCACATACATCCTGACTGCAGTCCAGACTGAGCAGCCAACAACACACAATGTCACACACATCCTGACTGCAATCCAGACTGAGCAGCCAACAACACACAGTCACACTGAACAGCCAACAACACACAATGTCACACATCCTGACTGCTAATCTCAGACTAAGCAGCCAACAACACACAATGTCACACACATCTTAACTAAAGTCCACACTGAGAAGCCAACAACACACAATATCACACACATCAAGTGCAATCAAGACTGAGCAGTCAAATACATACAATGTCACACATTCTGACTGCAATCCAGACTGAGCAGCCAAATACACACAATCATCACACATCCTGACTGCAATCCAGACTGAGCAGCCAACAACACACAATGTCACACAATCCTGACTGCAGTACAGAATGAGCAGCCAACAACACACAATGTCACAGACTGAGCAGCCAGCAACACACAATGACAGCCAACATACTGACTACAATCACACACTGAGCAGCCAACAACACAATGTCACACACATCTTGACTGCAATCCAGACTGAGAAGCCAACAACACACAATGTCACACTTGTAAGTGCCAGACTAAGCAGCCAACAACACAATGTCACACACATCCTGACTGCAATCCAGATTGAGCAGCCAACAATACAAGTGTCACACACTGAGCAAGCCAACAAATACACACTGATCACACACATCCTGACTGCAATCCACACTGAGCAGCCAACATCCACAATGCAATCCAGACTGAGCAGCCAACAACACACAATGTCACACACATCCTAACTGCAATCCAGACTAAGCAGCCAACACACAATGTCACACATCTGACTGCAATCCAGACTGAGCAGCCAACAACACACAATGTCACACACATCCTGACTGCAGTCCAGACTGAGCAGCCAACAACATATAATGTCAGACTGAGCAGCCAACAACACTCAATGTCACACGCATCCTGACTGCAATCCAGACTGAGCAGCCAACAACACACAATGTCAGAATGAGCAGCCAACAACACACCATGTCACACACATCCTGACTGCAGTCCAGACTGAGCAGCCAACAACACACAATGTCACATACATCCTGACTGCAGTCCAGACTGAGCAGCCAACAACACACAATATCACACACATCCTGACTGCAATCCAGACTGAGCAGCCAACAACACACAATGTCACATACATCCTGACTACAGTTCAGACTGAGCAGCCAACAACACACAATGTCACACACATCCTAACTAAAGTCCACACTGAGCAGCCAACAACACACAATGTCTCACACATCCTGAGTGCAATAAAGACTGAGCAGTCAAATACACACAATGTCACACACATTCTGACTGCGATCCAGACTGAGCAGCCAAATACACACAATATCACACATCCTGACTGCAATCCAGACTGAGCAGCCAACAACACACAATATCACACACATCCTGACTGCAGTACAGAATGAGTAGCCAACAACACACAATGTCACACCCATCCTGACTGCAGTCCAGAATGAGCAGCCAACAACACATAATGTCACACTGAGCAGCCAACAACACACAATGTCACACACATCCTGACTGCAATCCAGACTAAGCAGCCAAATACACACAATGTCACACACATCCTGACTGCAGTCCGGACTGAGCAGCCAACAACACACAATGTCAGACTGAGCAGTCAACAACACACAATGTCACACACATCCTGACTGCAATCCAGACTGAGCAGCCAACAACACACAATATCAGACTGAGCAGCCAACAACACACAGTGTCACACACATCCTGACTGCAATCCAGACTAAGCAGCCAACAACACACATTGTCATGCATATCCTAACTGCAATCCAGACTGAGCAGCCAACAACACACAATGTCACAAACATCCTGACTGAAATCCAGACTGAGCAGCCAACAACACACAATGTCACACACATCCTGACTGCAGTCCAGACTGAGCAGCCAACAACACACAATGTCAGACTGAGCAGCCAACAACACACAATGTCACACACATCCTGACTGCAATCCAGACTGAGCAGCCAACAACACACAATGTCAGAATGAGCAGCCAACAACACACAATGTCACACACATCCTGACTGCAATCCAGACTAAGCAGCCAACAATACACAATGTCACACACATCCTAACTGCAATCCAGACTGAGCAGCCAACACACAATGTCACACACATCCTGACTGCAATCCAGACTGAGCAGCCAACAACACACAATGTCACACGCATCCTGACTGCAGTCCAGACTGAGCAGCCAACAACACACAATGTTACACACATCCTGACTGCAGTCCAGACTGAGCAGCCAACAACACATAATGTCACACACATCCTGACTGCAGTCCAGACTGAGCAGCCAACAACACACACAGTCACACACATCCTGACTGCAATACAGACTCAGCAGCCAACAACACACAATGTCAGACTGAGCAGCCAACAACACACAAGTCACACACATCCTGACTGCAATCCAGACTAAGCAGCCAACAACATACAATGTCACACACATCCTGACTGCAGTCCAGATTGAGCAGCCAACAACACACAATGTCACACACATCCTGACTGCAATCCAGACTGAGCAGCCAACAACACACAATGTCACATACATCCTGACTGCAGTCCAGATTGAGCAGCCAACAACACACAATGTCACACACATCCTGACTGCAATCCAGACTGAGCAGCCAACAACACGCTATGTCACACACATGCTGACTGCAATCCAGACTGAGCTGCCAACAACACACGTCACACACATCCTGACTGCAATCCAGATTGAGCAGCCAAATACACACAATGTCACACACATCCTGACTGCAATCCCAACTGAGCAGCTGGATTTCTCTGAAGTCTTCTGGAAGATAATACTGGACAACAGCCGGTATGAGAAACAGATTCTTTAAAGTTGTATCAGGGGGACCAGGGGAACCACGCACATGGTTTTACATGATAACAATGTGGGGACCTTGTAGTAACACACACACACACACACACACACACACACACACACACACTCACCACTTATTGTTATTTGAATGGTAACTAACAGTAAATCTGCCACAAATACCAGTATTGTATCATTGTGTCATTTAAAAATATGGGGCATTATACTGTTCATTACTTTAAACCCCTGTTATATTTCAGCACAGCAAAGTAATAGCTTTTGATATCTGAAGAATGTAAATAAGTTATGGGGGGGGCTTATGGCATTGTCCTCCATCCTGTCATCCATCCCATCAGTTTTTTAAAACTCCAGTGCATTTCTGACATCCTTGTATTCATCATCAGTGTATTTCGCATTACCTCAGAGATTTCTAAAACAACTTTTATTGCTAGTTGTGAAATTGATTATTCACATCAATAAATATTGCTGCCACCAACATTTTTTTTGAACATCTCTTCCCTGGAGGTTACTTTTTTACTATACATAATACAGTCATACTGTAGATGGTGCTTGCTGCTTGCATATGTTTCTGATAGTAAATATGAAATGCTTTCAGCACAGTAATCATACACAGTATTTATATAATTGTTCAAAACTAATGCAATGATACATTTTATTTGCACGCTTCTGATGAATTATCCATACTTTAGATTATCAATGCCTAACAGCAGTATTGGCAACTGGCAACCTCCTTAAACATTAATTATGCCCCTAAGGAATATAGAAGGTAACAACTACTGGGTTTTTCCTTGTCGGCTACAACTTTTAACAACTGCTGAAATTAATAATGCAGCATATCAAAATATATTAGAGTATCTTCCACAACTAAAAAATTCATGACAAATTGATGCAAGGCTAAACATTGTACTGTACTACATAGATAGAAATGTTAGCAGTTCTACTGAGACTTTCGGGGGGCAGGGTTGCATTAAGAGAAAAATGAAAAACAGATCCCTTTTTATGGCTGCAGTAGGTGAAGCCTGCAGATGTTTTGCATGTACAAAAGGAGTGATGTCATGTTTTCTGTCCGTGGAACTGACTGAAGGTGTAAATAGTCTCCTCCACCTTACCCTCCTCCAAGAAATGTTTTCCACCCTCAAATAAATATGCTTTCATGTTAGTCAATGGTTGCAGTGTACTATTTTCTTTCTTAAATGGGTGGTACATGAACTGGAACCTGAGTAGTGGGAGGCAGCATTAGTTTTTTGGGGGGAGTAAGATCCACCCCACCTCCACCCAAGAAGCTCCTAAAGATCGACCCCATCTTTTTTTTTGTATTCATGTGGGAGAGGCATGAGGTGGTTCTATCATGCTAGAACAAGACACACTAGTTTGGGACCTGGACAAAGCATCAGAATAAGTCTGTGGAGTGATCGAGTTGTGGAGTCCCTGCATTTTATTAAGGACTAGGAGAACAGAAGATATTTCATGCCTTCAAATTGACTTAAAAACCCTTGGAGCAAATTTTTATTAAAGCCACCTGGGGCTTCAGAAGGAAATAGTGATAAAGGAGTGACACTACAGCTCCCAAGGAAAACAATAGACACAACGTTCTGATTCAAATTGAAAGAGCCACAGGTTTGTCTTAAATATTCATGTACTAAAAACATAAAGTTCAGCTTTTGGGATTAACAATATTTGTTTACCATATTCACTATATATATATATATATATATATATATATATATATATATATATATAGTTTGTCCTTTAAGTAGATTCAAAGCTTTGAAAGCATTGGTGTTAGTATTGCATGTAGAAATACATTTATTAATTGTCTTTCCAGTTAGACATGCAGTTTCATGTGAGGGCACATTTTTTGGTGAGGGGGGTTCACATTATTTTAATCATGGGCACAGTACTTGGTAAACACATACCTTTGATGATAAAGTGTATTTTTTTTCTTTTCAGTTTGAGAAGTATGTATTTTATATGTGTGGTTTTGTTTCCAACTTTCTTTTCACTGATATTATAAACTGAACCAGGAAAAAAGTAAGACTGAACAGATCATCAGAGCTGCCATCCCCCTGGACATGCCATTTATCACTCATTTAAAATAACACAAATGTAGTTTCACATTTTTACTATGAGGGAAGCAAGAGGATAAACCAGTATTGTTAGCAAATACATTGATTGGCACCTGTGAATGAGTGGGGAGGGAGAGTTTTTTTGAACATTCCTGGTAGCTTTATACTTCCTGGAACCTGCTATTCAGGGTTTTTTTATTGCATATTGTCCCAGGCAATCTTCCCAGAGTGCAGTTTACTCTATTGTTTAATAGCTCGGGGTGGAGGCCAGTGTCTTGTTACATTGTCTTTTTTTCAAATTAACCACAGACATCATGGCAGCCAAAGGAGACACACTTTGAGTCTTAGGGTATGTACAGCATAATTAATAAGTTTTCATATACATAATCTTTCCATTCATGTTATTGCTAGACACACTGTAGCTAGCTTGGTTTAAGGAAGAGTGAACAGGGTCAAGACCCCTTACCGTTTGAGATGCATATGCAGCAAATAAGTCTAAATGTGCTAACTTACCCTATAACTGTTAAGTGTCACAGTTTGCATTTTCTTCTTGAAATGGTTACTTTTACATTTATGTTTATTTTAATATATTTAATATCCTGACCATGTGGTTATGTCATGGACCATAACTGATCTCCAGCCTTAACCCCCCCCCATGCTCCATCTTGCATGGAAGATAGTGCTTGTAGACAAATCTGATAATTTTGCCACTGGGTTCTGCTGTGTGTGTGTGTGTACATACACACACATGTGTGTTTGTGTTTGCTTCTGATTCATTTGCTTGTGTCTTTCATGGGTTACATGGTTCTATTTTAGATTTACATCCCTTTCACCTACTTCTCCCACTAGTTAGCCTTATAGAACACAACCAGAACATATCTTGGCTAGCATGATGAATGTGCCTACACAAGCTGCTTCTCAGTCTACAGCACTGTCTTTTTAAAATGCTAACTTCTTGTTGAAAACATTGCATCATTTTTCCATCCATGTTATTGCTAGACATACTGTAGCTAGCTTGGCCTGAGGAAGGGTGAACATGGTCAGGACCCCATAGCAACTGAGATGCATATGCAGCAAATAAGTCCAGATGTGTTAATGTACCCTATAACTGTTAAGTGTCACAGTTTGCATTTTCTTCTTGAAATGGTTACTTTTGTATTTATGTTTATTTTAAAATATTTAATATTCTGACCATGTGGTTATGTCATGGACCATAACTGATCTTCAGCCTTAACCCCCTCCCCGTGCTCCAACTTGCATAGAAGATAATGCCTGTAGACAAATCTAATCATTTTGCTGCTGTGTTCTGCTTGAGTATGTGTGTGTGTGTGTGTGTTTGTGTGTGCTTCTAATTCAATTGCTTGTGTGTTGCATGGAAAACAGTGCTTGTAGACAATCTAATCATTTTGCAGCTGTGTTCTGCTGTGTGTGTGTGTGTGTGTGTGTGTGTGTGTGTGTTCCTCTGAGACTGTTCTTGCAACCTAGGAAAGGTACTTCCCAGACATAGCAGCAGTACATTGCATAGAAGATATAAAATGTCAATAAGCAGGTCATGCAACAGATGTGCTGAGCAGTTACTGAAGCAAGAAATGTACAGCCGTCATTTTTCACATCCTGTTCAAAATGTGTTTTTGTACCTGTGGTGCCAAATGGCACAGTCACTGTGCAAAATCTCCTTTCAGCTAATGAACTGATAGTGTCACTGTTCATGCAGTAGGGTCACAAAAAGCCCATGCTGAAAACTTGGAGTGAAAATACCAAGAAACGCCCAGGGCAGTAGGGTTTCTGTTCATAACATCCTGCACTGCAGGGACTGACAGGCATCAGGGGTGTGACTTGGGATTGCCAACAGTAATGCTCATGCCATTGCACCCCATCCCCACCCTGCAGCCAGTGACAGGTATCAAGGTGTGCCTTTGACTCTTCAGCCCCAAAGTTCACTCCATTCTCTTATACTATACCCATTTCAGTGTATTTCCTTATGGAGTGGGGTGAGTGTAAAGTTGGAAAACCCCAAGGCACACCTCGACTCTTGTCTGGGTCTACAGGGTAGGGTGAGGTGAAATGGCATGAGCGTTATGGGCAATGACCCAAAGACACTCTCCAGTGTCCGTCCATGTCTGCGGTGAGGGGCTGGGGTTGGCATCAACTAATTGCCTCACTCTCTCTCTCTCTCTATCTATCTATATCTCTATGTAATTATCTATCTTTCTATTAATTGCATGTATCACTATTTTTACCTATTTCTAAAACAAACCTGCATATCACATTTGCCTGCACTCTGAGAACATACTTATGAAACTGTGCATATTTGTACTCAACTTCTGCGTTGACCTCATACTTTCCTAATATTCCCATTATCACAAGCATAACTACCTTGCCCTCATCAAAAGTGACCCCCTCTGAAAGTTAATATCACATTTTCTCTAACAGCCCATCATCATTACACCTGACTTCCTGACATCAGCACATTGCTTGAATATAACTTACATTACCTCATGGACAAAAACCCTGTTTCTCTTAAAAAAAAAAAAACTGTGTAAATAATCCCAAGGCTGAACATATGCCAGCCATTACTTTTCATGTACTGCCACCTTCTGTACCATCTTGGGGATTTGTATATGTTTCCCTTGATGCTTTGCATTATTGGGATATGTGCAATTGTGTTTTCTTTAAAATGTGGCTGTCTGGCCAATATCATCCGGGATAGCACATACATCAGTGGCATTTGCTCTGGGGTTCTTTTGTAAGCTTCCTGTTCCTTCCATTGAAATGTATACCTCCATATATTTTCCTAATAAAGTATATGCCTTCCTTAGAACAGAAACTAAAACAAATCTTGCTACTTACAAATCATTGTGTTGTTTCTCCATACCTCTTTAACAATTCCACACAACTTCACTAACTTTATTATGTAGCCATGGTGGATCTGACCAGATTTTGTTATAGTTTGCTTGCACTCTACAACTGTCTGGTTTGCAGTGCATACAAGCCTATCCTATGGAAACCATTCACAAAAATGTACTGTATTTTTTTACAACAGGCTATATGCAGATCAGATAACAGTGCCCAACCAGCTGAAACAAATAACTACAGAATAAGGATATGATCAAAAAAAGTACTAGCCATTGGAATCAAACAATAACCAGCTGGCAGCCTCCCTGAATAACTACAGTATGTACAGTACAATGCACAAGGTCAACTGCAACAGAAAAGAAACGTTAACGTTTGAAATCATACAGACATGCTGTGCAGTGCTGACTGACTGAGTGGGCCAAACAGTCCTTATCTGCTGTCAAAGTCTATGTTTCTATTTTATAATTTTCAGCTTGCTTACTTTGAGTGTAGTCAGATGTAGTTCTCTCTCTCTGGTTGGGATCAGCTGGTGACACTGTTGCTAACTCAACACAACAAGGAAGGATCAATCAGATGAATGATTTCTATGCTATTTGTATATAGTATAGGCAAGTTTATGCACACAGTGCTGCACTGCACTGGTAAATGTATCATCTTTCATGAGGGAACAGCAAGTAAAGTGGGCCAGGGGCTACTCCTTGTGCCATTCTTTACACCCACATGATTTCTTTGAAATACATACAGCACAAACAAGCCAAGCAATAAAGCAAACTGAAGTGCTCAAAGGTGCTGCTGTGACAGGATACCTACCAAATAGTCAGCAATGCATAGAGACTGTTAGAAATAGGATGGGGAGGAATTGTCAAGCGAATGTTAGTTATTTATGACTCTTATCTTCACTTTGTGGCCATGGGGAGCCACGGCAAGGAGACAGTATGGCTGGGCTGGGGACTATTGTTTTAATTTCTCAGCAAACTCAGCAAAAGGCACAAGAAAGAAAAACAAAAAAACAACGTGTGAATTACAGCTGATTATATTGCAAAGGAAAGAATTGATTAAGTGTGTTGTCTGCTTTCTACCTAAACTGGAGGCAGTCTTAACCCCTTCACACCTGAGAGACACACATGTAGGTCGTTTTCAATTGACTTCTATTTAATTCTGGTGAAAAGCTGTTAAAAGATCAGCTGGTGCTGTAAAGATTGCAGTTTAAAAGAGCAGTTTACTATGTCCTAAGAAGCTAGGGGTGCTACAGCACCATTAGCTCCCCCTTCTGATGTCTCTGCCATCTCTGCCGTGTGCTCCTACTTCCTATGTGAAAAAGCACTTGTTCCAAAAAGCTATGACACAGACATTTACTAATGTATTTCTATCTTGTGTCTACAGATCTCCCTCTCATCTAATACAAATAGGTTGCAGAGACAGTTGCCCCTTGCAATTATTTTTTTGTCTGGTGCTATAACATAACAAGATTTTTGTGGTTGACTTACACTGCACATATTTGTAAACTGCAGTGTCTTAGGTTTCACTGTGAATTTTCAACAGTGTTAGTCTGCTAAAAAAGTGCCTCTTCAAATGGTGGTGTAATAGATCCTATGTACATTTCCACCTAAAAAATACTTTAATTTTAGTTTCTGCTAATACGCACTACCTGGTTTATTTGTTTATTTATTGCATGCATATATGCAGTAATGCCTGGAATAGTTGAAGTGGCTATTGTCCAAAATAGAACCTCCCATGCTTGCTTTTGAAATAAAGGACACAGAGACTGATTCATAATTTTATTACAATGACTGCAATGTATTCCTCACATATATCTGCATTGATTCAGTGTTGTGCTGTCAACACAGGGAGAGGAGTTTGATAAGGCACAAGGGGAAGCCATTATTAGGATTGGAAAGGTGGTGCTAATTGGTGACTTCAGTCTGCCAGATGTGGACTGGAGTGGTGCAACTGTTTTTACAGTACTCTTACAACTTTTGTGGTATGAATGGAACTGAGTATAACAAGGGTGAATGTGGGGGCAGGGGAGTGCAAGGGTGAAGTGGGTGCCACATGTTTCTTCGCTTGGGGTACCACCCTGCACATGTGTGAGGTGTCAGTAAGGCTTGGTTGGACTTAGGAGCAGTATAATGCATGATCTCATTTTCAGCATTTTTTTGGTTAAGAACTACCTATCAACCTTTTCAGGAAACATTTTCTTCAGTCATCCTTCTACATTTTCTACCTTGGACAGTGACATTGTGTGTTTGAGTAGTGTCTGCTCATCATTTTCATTTGTAAGTAATTTTTTCATGCTTCATACTTTCAAGTATTATTGGACGGTGCAGTGGCACAATGGTGTATTGTAACTACCCTCTTCGGTTGTGCAACTTGTGTGCTGGTTTTAAATTAGAGCAATAGAAGCAATTCCTTCATGTTTTATTATGAAGTAATAATTGTAGAGTGTATATACAAACACAGAAAAAAGAGACCCAGGCTCTCAGTCCAACAGGAATAAAAAAAATGTACACAATATTTATCTCATAGTAAAACAAGCACACTATTTCCTGATTGCTGTACCCAGTCACAAATTTTATTCCTTGAGTTGCAACTCTGTCTTATATGTACGTGGACATGGTGTGGTGAAACGGTACTTTATGTCACACTTTAGTAATACTGCACTGAAATGAAAATTGTGATGTCATGCTTGTTTTTCTATACAGTTGAACGGGAGTATCTGAACAAATACAGGTTTACAGATCTAGCTTTCACACAATGGATTAAAGGACCATATTTGTCAGTGGACTTTTTGAAGTTATTGTTTAATAGTTTATCATGCTAATTGCAAATGCATTTTTTGATGAGGGAGTTAGTCCATTGTGTGAAAGCTGAATCTGAAAATCTGTAGTTACTTTATGTTGTACTGTGCTACACCATGATGTGATGTACTGTACAAGTCATGTAATGGTATGTGCTGATTCAAAAAAAAATGGTTAAATAGCATATTTCCATCTTATCTGAATAAAAGGAAATTTGGTAAAAACAAACAGAACAAATGAAAATGGTGGGCCGGGGTGGGGGTGGGGGGAGCAGGGAACTGGGGGGCCCACAAAATGTTTTGGAGCCAGGCACCACAAAAGGTTAACCTGGTTCTGGTGCTACCTTTGTGGATTTGTATCTGTGGCATATACACCTCAAGACATACACAGTTATTTGTTGCTGCAGATACAAATCTATAATACTCAAATCATAACACTGCTTCTGTGTGCAGAAGCACAGGCCCCTGCAGCCACAGACACAAAGCCATGATACCCAAATTACAAGAGTTCTTTTGTCTGTGGAAGTGCATGCTTTTATGGGGACAGCGCTTCTGTAACCTCAGGTACTCATGCACATTGCAAGACATACACACACTTGATGGGATTGTGCTTCTGCAGCCACAAGTGTAAGACATATGCACCAACCTCTGGTTGCAGAAGCACAGGCACCACAAAATCCATAATACCAAAATTCAACACTATTTCTTTCTGCAGAAGTGCAGGCCCCTGAAGGGCCTGTGCCTCTTCAGCCACAGGTGTAAGACATACACGCCAACTTCTGGCTTCAGAAGCACAGGCACCTCTGGGGCATGCAGTTATACAGACAGAGGTACTGTCACAATGTGGGTATAATGCTTTTGGTGGAAGATCTAGAAATTGTTCAAGGGGATAGCAGTTTTTTAGTTATGCAGATGCATATAGAAAAGCAAGCTCTAATGGAGCATGCTATCTAGTGAGGTGCCTCGTACAGTGTGCATGAGTACAGTGGAGCCAGCCATAATGCAATGCAGTAACTTCCAGTAAATGACATGTCACAAAATACTACAGTTAACAAGAGCTTATTTGACATTGTATTATAGAGTTCCCTGCAGCATACTGCAGTATTGTTGTGATATGCCGTAGTATTACTGTGTTGCATCCTGAATGGTGTGGCACTGGGTCCAAAGAGTGCCAACAAGAATAGCATCAGCTTGGATAGCATGGCAGAAATGGCAATGTTTTTTCTTTTGCAGGGGGCTGTGACCCCCACACCCCCCCCCCAGACTAAAGGATTATAACTCCAGGGGGGGAGCAGATATCGGGGAAAGTTAAAAATCATGGGGCCATGGAATACTGTTTCCATGGTCCCACATAACAGATAGTAAGTCCAGAGTGCACTAAAATGTTTGGAGACCAAGATTAAAAGCCTGGTGTCCAATGGCACTGGCTGAGCTGCTCAATACCCCAGCCCTCCATGCCACGGGGGCAAATCAGCCAGCATCCTGGCTCCTGATGCTCTTGTGCATTGTCAGCACCATGGACAGTGACCAGGGGAGCCCTTACAGCAAGTGCTGCAAATCCCCCCTTGCTGTCCATGTGAGCCCTTACCAGACTAGCACCATATAGTGTGGCACCATTCTGGTAGCGCTCACTTGACAGGGTACCAGATGGTGCTGCTGTACCTTTGGTTGCAGAGACACAGGTCCAATGGGGCCTTCTATTTATAGAAGTGCAGGCACCCATGCAACCTGTGTTTCTGCAGCCACACATACTCATGCATGCAGCATGACATATACACAGGTATAGCTATATAAGCATGGGTCTCTGTGGGGCCTGTGCTTATGCAGTCACAGGTACAAATCCACAAAGACAGCACATCAATGCTACTGCATTTGTGTCATATGGAGACAACTGTAAGTTGTTTACCTTACCTGATGGTGGTTGCTTGTGTGGTGTTGTCCTTTTGCTGCTTTGGGAAGCTAGAGAGTTATTGTTGAAAACCCTAATGCCACATTTACCTACCTTTGTTGAATTAAGTTGAACCCCAACTGGTGCATTAATGCAGTTTTTTCCAAAGAATTTCTTTCTGTTTGAAATAGTGGAATCGTATCCTCATTTACTCAGGTCCTTTTTGGATTTACATGAACAGATGTGGATACCAAAGGCCATCTGGGCCCTGTGCCAAGGGAAGACTCCATCCACCTATGGAAGTGTAGTGACAGACGTCAATAATTCATGGGGCAGTCTGGTGTGCTTCCATGTGACTGCAGATACAGATACAGACACACAGGACAAAGAGTCCATTTCTCAGCCAATGCACTGGAACCTCTGCCACCAGTAGATGCAGAGATGCAGGGCCCTATGCCAAGAGAAGAGTTTTCTTCACTATATGGTACCTGAACTTGTGCAGACAACCACACACCTCTCCTTCTCTGGTCAGAAGGAGTGTTGCATAACAGCTCCAACCCCACAACCTCACCCCATCCAGCTGGCTCATTGAGCTCACCCCTGAACTCAGCTCACCAACACAGGACCACAAAGTTCTACCCAATAGGGTAAAGTCTGACACTACACACAATGTCTCTTAATAATATATATATTTTTTTAATTTTGCACCCACATTTTCATAATAGTAATTTTATGACTCCCGTTATAAACTTGACATGTGGCATTTATGGTATATTGGCTGAAACATCATTTCACACCACAAGTGTAAAAACACATCCATCAAGGATTCAAAAAATGACACCTGTCTTGTTTAAGTGTTGGTGTAAAAAAAAAGAGCTATGTTGAAAGTTATGAGTAAAAATACTGAAAATTAAAGATCATGAGTGAACATTGAAATATTTTAATGTTCACTCATTACTTGGTCATTTTACCATATTTTACACCTAATTTTCAGCATAACCTTCTTATGACCCCACCTCATGAACCTGGTAGATGAAAATGTTCCAATCCCTGCAGAAACATAATTTTGCACCACAGGTACAAAAACACATTTTGGCCAGGATTTGAAAAACAGCAGCTGTCACATTCATGAGGTGGTGTGAAACAATGGCCACATTGAAAATTTGGGGTCAAAATATTGAAAACTATCAAAGTTATAGGCAAATATAGAAAAAATTTCATCTGCCCATAACTTTGTTGTTTTTTTAATATTGTGACCCAACATTTTCAACAGAGCCTTCTTATGACCCCACCTCATGAACCATGTAGGCAAAAAAGTTTCAAATCATACTCAAAAGGTGATTTCACACAGTGGCCATGTAATCACTTTTCAGGCCATAGTTTAAAAACTTCATCACCATTATTCATGAGGTGGGGTCCCAAAAAGGCTGTGTTGAAAATTTGGTGTAACAATATTAAAAAGTGACAAAGTTATGAATAGCAGTTCAAACCCCATTGAAATACATTAAACTGGACTTACCTTATCTTCTCATATTGCAGTCACCAGGTTCCACTGCAAGACGTATCTTTAATAGAAGAGTGGATCTACATCAAGGGAAATGTTCAGGTGAGTGATGGTGTGTGGGAGTGGGTGCGGAGTTGGGGGGTTGGCGTGAGGTGGGTGGGAGTCTGGAGGTTCAGATCAGTGAGGAACCATGTTTCTTTTTGTAGGTTAAGCAAAAAAAAAATATATCAACAAGGGATGGTTTTCTTTAATTCAGGGGGACCCAAACTGACACTGGGGATTGAGCACCCCGGTGTCAGGGATGATCTTCAGCAGCACTATGGGTTGGCACCCCAGTGCCATCAACCATACATTGAGGATGGTGGGTGGGTGATCTGGAAGGGAGTGGGCAAGAAATGCAGTATGAGGGGTGGGTAGCAGAATTTGTTAATCAGCAAAAAATTTCACCATACAGTTTTTTATTTATTTAGCTTTTGCTGACCGGTTAAGTGCACTAGACAAATCCTGCCTATTTTCAGGCACGACCCCGGGGGAGGGGGATACAGATGAATGCCAACTGACCTTGAACCAGATTAAGCTGTTAGCAAAAATGCATTTCTGATATCCTTAGATTCATGCTCAGCATATTTTTAGATTTCTCAGATATTGGTAAAACAGCTTTTACAGATAATTTTGTTATCAATGACTCATGTCATTAAAGATGGCTGCCACTCACAATTTTCAAAAATCGCTTCAGTTTAGTTTGCCCATTTAATGTACATGCTAGATTCATAATGTGGATGTATTAGGATGGTGCTACCACATGTATCTGGTGATAAGCAGTGCAGCACTGTACAAAGATATTATAACTTGTTCATGGCAAGCATGGCACGAGAGTTGAAACTTTTGAAACCTTCAAAATTCTGTATCTTGGTTCAGGAATGAAAGAAATGGAAAGAAAAATGGATATTTTGATATGTTTGCCAGACCAACAGTAACACTGGAATATATTATGCGGTGACTAACAAATACTACTACTACTTTTATATTATAGGGGCACTGTCATATCCCTATAGTTAGGGTTGAGTAGACACTTTAATGTTAAACCTCACATTTTGTACTTTAATAACTTTGCAACTGACAATGGATTTGCACAAAATTTGGCATGCGCTGTTCAGTGAGTTAGGTCTCTTGACGTGGTAAGTTTCATTCTGGTTGGATATGCAGATTCTGAGATCTGGATAGTTCAAAAACCTTAAAATTCACAATTCTTTGCAGTTTTTTCCTCATCACCTTGCACCCAGATGGTGTGGAATTTTGGTATGATTTTTTTATGGTTGAAACAGATTGGGTCACAGAAATGCCTTGCATTTGTTTGGTGAAAAAATACTAATCTATAGCAAAGTTATTACATTTTTAAGTTCCCATAGATAAACCTGTAAACAAAAAGGTCCCTCACCGATCAGCCCACCCCGATTCCCAGCTCCTACTCAGCACTCACAACCCCACACCCCTCAGTACACCCCCACACACTCACTCACCTGAACAGGTCCCAGGTTCAAGACTCACTCTTTGATTGAAGACATGTCTTGCTTCAGGAACCGGCGACTGTAATATGAGAAACTAAGGTAAATGCAGTTCAATGTATTTCAATGGAGGGTTCAACGTTTATGTATAACTTAGCCATTTTTTGAGATTTTGACCCCAAATTTTCTACATGCCCTTTTGGGGACCCTGCCTCATGAACAATACAACTGTCTTTATGCAACACCCACCCAAAAGGTGATTATGTGATTGGTTGTTGAAATCACCTTTCAGGCAGGATATGACAATTTTTCCTGACCTTGTTCATTAGGTGGGGTCATAAGAAGGCTATGTTGAAAATCTGGGGTCACAATTACTAAAAATGGCAAAGTTATGACCATCCATTACAATTGCGCTACGCACGCTCGCAACTTTGGAAATTTCAAATATTTTGACCACAGATTTTCAACATAGCATTCTTATTACCCCACCTCATGTATATCACAGCTGTTATTTTTCAAATCCTGGCCAAAATGTGTTTTTTGCACCAGTGGCACAGAATGGCATTGTAGTTGCGCAGACTTACGTTTTGGTGAGGATTCGAAAATTTTCAATGCTGGGTGCATGAGGCGGGGTAATAAGATGGCTATGCTGACAATTTGGTCACTGTTGTCCTATAAATGTAAGTGCAGGGCCTGGAAGGCCCTGTGCTTCCACAGCTACATACATACATATATGCATCTATGGAGGGATGGGAGCACGGGGCCCCTCCCACAGACAAATACGGATATGATTATACTATTTCAAAAAGTAAGGCAATAAATTGCAAAAAACTTTGTTAATGCTCTAGATGGGGTGAAAGCCACAAAAGTAGGGAAATGTGGCATCAGGGTTTCCAACCCTAACACCCCACCCCAATCTGCACACATCAACAGGCATTGGGATGTGCAATGGGGTCATCAGCCTTAACACTCCCATTTTCCTATACTGTACCCATCTCAGCTTATTTACTTATGGAATGGGGTGAGTGTTAGGGATAACAACCCCAAGGCACACCCCCAATGCCTGATAGTGTGTGCAGAGTGGGGGTGGGTGGAAGGGTTGGAATCCCTAAGGCCACATTTCTCTACTTTTTTGGCTTTAACCATAACTAGAGTATTAAAAAGTTGTTTTTTTTTGCAATAGATAGATAGATAGATAGATAGATAGATAGATAGATAGATAGATAGATAGAAGAAAGACAGACAGACAGACAGGCAGACAGACAGACAGACAGACAGAGATAGATAGATAGATAGATAGATAGATAGATAGATAGATAGATAGATAGATAGATAGATAGATAGATAGATAGATAGGAATGGGGAGAGAGAAAGGTATCCAGAAATCACTGGCTCAGTGCTCTTACTCATGCCGGCAGTAGCAGCACTCCAGCAGCAGCTAATAAAATCAAGAAAGTCCCACTACTGATCTCATGAAAGAACCATAGTTCTTCTGTATGATCCAGTGATCACCAGCTCACTGCTCTCACTCAAGCTGGCAGAAGCACTCCAGCTGTGGCTACAAAAACCAAAACAGTCCTGCTGTTGATCTCGCACTGTTGACCTCATGAAA
Organism: Neoceratodus forsteri; assembly: GCA_016271365.2. Classification (NCBI taxonomy): domain Eukaryota; kingdom Metazoa; phylum Chordata; order Ceratodontiformes; family Ceratodontidae; genus Neoceratodus; species Neoceratodus forsteri. The sequence continues at coordinate 346,350,561 of JADMNL010000022.1, forward strand.
AAAGCATAGTACTTTAATATCAGCCCTCACTAGCCCTTGCTAAGCCTTCTTCCAAGGTTTTGAGGATGTCCAAAAAACATATTTCATGGTCTTTTCCAAAAAGCAAACTCCAGAATTCGGCTAATCGGGTCCCATTTAGTCACCATTTAGTACCATTTGTGACCTCTACTATGCCTTGTCCTTTCCCTCACTTGCAAATAGCTGCCTCGCTCACTGCACCAAACTCACCTCTCAATTCTTGCTAGGGGAACGTCCCCCCACCTCTCATTCTCCCTCTCTGCCCCCTCCTCCCTCCCACTCCCTCTGATCTGCTGACTCTCGTACTCTATTGGTCCTCTATCGAACCAACCTCATTGGCCAGTCAGGCTTCACTCATTGCTTCCCTAAAAACTGGAACTCCCCCCCAAATTCATCACTCCTCCTCCTCCTTCTTCCTTGCCTCTGTCTTACGTAACTTTCTCTACTCTAGCTGCTCCTGTTTTAACCCTCCCTAAATAGCTCCCTACAAGCTGTACCGCTGCCCACCTCTATCCCATTCAAATCCTCCCTCCACCTTATGTCCTAGCTACTAAGTACTTACACTCTGCCACTACCTCTTGCTCCCTTGCTTCTACCCTCTCTCCTTCATCTACCCACATTATTAACTTGCCCATGCCTACTCTTTCCACCTGGCAGGGTTCTCTACATCCTGGAGGGGTCTAGCTTGGGGCAAGTCCTTTCTCCTCACTCCCCCTCCCTGTTATCCTTTCTATCCAATCTTCATTCTTACCTTGAATCTAACCTCTGGCAAGGTAATCAGCATCCTGGAGAGGCCAAATTTTTAGGCAAAGCTTCCTTCTTCCCTCTTCTCAGCATCACCATTTAGCACACCACTACCAACAACACTCCCCCCTTTCTTTCCCTGCCTCTCCCCCACCAAGTCACCACCTCACTCTGCCTCTTGCAATGTTCTCTGCATCCTGGAGGGGCTTACACTTGACTCAACTTGTCCTTCCCTGCCCCACCCCTCACCCCCTCCTCCCTCCTCCCCCTCCCTCTCTCCTTAATTCTCTACCACCCTGCACTTAAATTTGGTTTAGCACAATTGCACTAACTTTCTGCACTTCTTTTTTGCCTAGTCTAGGTTGCTTCCAGCTTGCAGTAGCCTGGAGTTATCCTTAGTCATTTTAAATTATTAACTGTGTTCTTCCTATATAAGTATTTGAATGTGTTTTTCTATAGATGTAATCGAATGTGTACACTAAGGCCCGGATATTCAGACTGCGCCACAAAGTAGTGCAACAGCAGGAGCAGGCACAAGTGCAGTGCACCCCTACGCAACACGTGCAATATTCAAACACGCGCAGACCAAGGTGCACTTGCGCAACACAACTGAATATCACACCAACTGTGCCATGGCACAACCAGGGATGTGCAGTGGAGCAGGGCTGATGCACAGTAGCACAACCAGGGATGCACAGGGACAGGGACAAGATGCAGGGGTGCACCACCCATGGAAGCCATGGGTGGAGGAGCATGCAGCAGGCCAGACAGCGCCCTCCCTGCAACCCATGAACTGCACAACCAGTGGTGAGCTGGATGGACCACCAGCCCATGAACACCAGCACCGAATCCACAGCCGGGCACGGTGCCCCAGCACACCCCCCTGGCAAGCAGTGACCGCAACACAAGGAGGGCCGGCCACCCAGTGCCACCCCATCCCACCAATGCAGAGCATACCCTGTACAGTGATCCCCAGACACCCAGCCCAGGAGCAACACCCAACAGTGCATGGCACCAAATGCATGCCACCACCCCCACTGTGACAGTGCAACCCTGTGCACCATGGAGCCATGCATGACAGCCCCACTGTGAGCACCCCACAGTGGGTGGCACCAGCCACCGATGCAACAACTGCAGACACAGTGCCACCCTGCATGGCCCCCCATGGCACAGCAAAGAGGTCGACCCTGCGTCGGTACTTGGACCCCGCATGTGACAAGGCCTGCCCTGGACCCCACCACCAACAGGACAGCACCCCGCACACCCACCCAAGCACACACCCTGTCTGAGCACTGGCTCCAACAGCCAGCACAGCCACCCACAGTGGAGCATGGAGGCATGCGCCACACAAGATGTGACACAGGGCATGGACAAACACCCACTCTGGCTCAAGGGCACCCCAACACAGGGCCACAATAGTGGGGCAACAAATGCCGCTGGCGTGTGACCACTGATACTGTGTACCCATGGCCTGCACCTCACCGTGGCGCAGGTGTACCAGCCATCCTGCACATGCACCATGAAGTCGTCCGCCACCAGCATGTGGCCAGAGCACAAGTGACAGACATCTGAACACAGAACCCACAATAGACACCAGCAACAGCATGGGGGGGACAACAACAGCATAGCCCACAGTGCCACCCGAGGCAGACATGCACCATACCGGTGACAGGAGGCAAGCCGCCATTGCGCCGTGGCCAGAGGGTGGCCGGCATGGACAGCCACCAATGCCATGCCAGCAGACCGTGCATACCACAGATATGCAAGGGGGCCAGCTGCACAGGCCATGGATATACTGACAGAGATGCCAGGGACACAGCGCATGCACCAGGGACCACTGCACACAGGCATCCAGTGCACCGGGAACAACACACATACCACAGACAGGGACCGAGTCCATCACCCACACCATAGGCGGGTTCCTGCCGGACACACACCCACCCAGGCCTGCACCACCCCCGACGCCATGCACACCACTGCAGCCAAGCACCATATGCCCACTGCAAATCAGAGACCACCACAGTTGTCATAACAAATATGTCTGCAATTGAGTAGTGAACTGTATAAAAAACAGCAAAAGAAACTATTTACAATATGGGAGGAAGGGCCACATACCAGGTTGGGTGTGGGCATGGGGCAAGAGTGTACAACAGGGAGTGAGATGAAGGGGTGTGAGGGAAAGTTTGGGGGGGAATGATGATCAGGTCAGTAGTGGGCCTACTGGCGACTCCGCTCCCCACTTCTGTCTCAGTGGCACCTCCTGTGCCTCCTTCTGTCACCCCTGTCCATACGCTAGAGCAGCTGTAGGGTGGCCCTCAACAGCTGCATCAGCTCCTGCACATTATGTTCCAGTGCAGTCCAGTGTTGTCCACCTAGGACAAGGGAGCAGAGTCATTACATGTGACCGGCCAGACCCCTGCAGCCCACCCAATGTGCACGGCATACAGCTGTGGGCCACACCCCTGTGATAGCATGTGACCACCCACTGTGTCCACGCCCACATGACCCACCTACCCAGGCACCCATAGCCATGTGAAATGCTGCACACACACCGCCCATGTCCCACACGGCACCACCGTGGCCATACAGTGACATGGTTATGCAGAGCGATGGCAGAGGCACAGCCATGGACCCAGTGCATGCACAGCCCACCTGCGACACCCACCCACACATGCAGCACCACAGGACAGTGCAGAGTGCACAATGTGGCATGCACAGCAGTGGGGCTAAGTGTGGGTGGCAACGCCCCGCCACCACCCCTGCAACCCAGCATGCACAGAAGTAAGGGGAAACATGGCACTCACCTGCATCCTGGCCAGCAGGGCACTGCTGGCCCATGACCCTTCCAACATGGCCCACCTGCAACTGGACTGCACCTGCTCTGCTCTGATCCCCCTGTTCATGGGCCAGTCATGCCCTACGGTACTGCTTCAGGCCTAGGGTATAAACATGGAGAGGGAAACATCAGTACAGGTCAGTAACAGAGCCCCCCCAGTGTGTGGGTGCCCGCTTAGCCCAGCCGTGACACACCCCCACCACCATCACTAGACATCCCCCACCCCCCTGCAGCGTGGCCTTATGCACACCGCAATACCCGGACAGACGGACACTACCAGTGTTTGGATGGAGCACCTACCTGGCCGTGGCATGGCACCTTGCTGGGTGCGTGCCTACAGATGCCCCAGTCAGTCAGGGTCCATCCGCTGTAGGTCATCATACCGGTGGTGACTCTGCTCCGCTGTCCGTCCAATCTCAGTCACCTCCTCCAGGCCATCAGACACCGCCTGCCACACAGCAGTCCTTGGCTTGTTGAGGGGATCCTGCCCAAATAGGGCACCAGCATGTAGCTCTACTAGGGCCACCAAGTTGGCCAACTCAATTGCGCTCCAGACCTGTGCTCTCCTATGAGGCATCCTGCTGTTGGTACCACAATCAAAATGGTGCTCTGTAGCGCACATCACCCATGTGCAGAGGCAGTGTGGTACTGCGCTGCCAGTCCCTATCACGCTGTCACCAAACTGTGCGATAGGGGTGCACCTATGTGGACGCATGGCACCTAGGAAGCAAAGGTTGACCACAGGGTCAAGGGTCTGTATGCGCACGGAGCGCATTGCATTATTGGGACATCCTGCATGTAGCGCAGTAGGATGCTTGTGTGTGATGCCCTGTAGTGGCCTACTGCGCTGTGGCTCCATGGTGCCTACAGTGCACCAAGGCATGAGCGTCACATGGGTGAACAGTGCACTAGCACCACAGACACAGTGGTGGCCATGCCCTACACTGCCTCCTGTGCACAGCATGTCAGCAGCGCCACACGCGTCAGCGTCACCACCCCAGGCATGCGCCGTGTGGTGCCGATTGCGCACGTCACAGTGCTGCGCCATAGCCTGAGCATGCTCACCAACATTGCACAAGGCACAACAGCGTGATATTCAGCCAGCATATGCAAATCAGCTCATTAACCATTCCACGGTGCAGCCACTGCATTAGCATCCACTTACAGTTTCGCCTCTCCTCATTTGCATGCATTGTGCTATATAATTGCGACACAGGGCTGCAGAGGACATGGTTAGGTATTGCAGTCCATTGTGGTGGGTTGCATGCTGTTGGGATGTGGGGACTGTGGTTTGTGAGGGCTGAATGGGACTGCACAGTCCAAGGTAACACCTGTCATTCCCACAGGATCGAACATGACCAACCGTGATGAAGAGGAGGAACAGGGACAGGGGAGAAGGAGGAGGCCCAACTTCACCAGGGCTGAATCAGATGCCCTGTTTGAGGCATATCTTAACAGGGAACCACTGCTCAGTGGACAGCGGGGAATGCCACAGGCCCATGCTGTGGCATGGAGTGAGGTGGTACGTGCCGTGAACCAGCATGGCAGCAACCAGAGGTCCATGCAGGAGTGCAAGAAGAAGGTCAGCATGTATAGGAGGTGGATCGAAGACAAGGTGGCTGCCATCAGGGCTGCACGTGCTGCCACCGGTGGGGGCCAGCTGGATGTACCACGCCTGACACCACATGAGGAGCGGGTGGCCAGCAGCATGTGGCATTGTGCCATCAAGGGTGTTCCTGGTGGAGGCTTCCAGATAGGTGGCAGCCCATCACTGCATGGGAGGTCCTGTGCTGTCAGTGTATGGGTGGTGGAGGGAATGTCACAAGGCAGGGCGGAGCCACTAACACTAATGTGTTCCCTTACAGCTCCTGAGCATCTACATGGGTCAGTGGTGGGTGTGTCCACTGAGAGGGATGCCCTGGACATGGAGGAACACCCATTCACCTCCACAAGTGTCCAAAGGACCAGACAAGTGCATACCTGCACGTCTGTCCAGACTGATGAGGGTGGTGTGGGTGCGGACAATGCCCTGCCTGTGTCCCAGCGTGACAGCGCCCACAGTCTCCAGCATGCTGGGACACAGATTGATGCCAGATCCAGCACCGATGATGATGGACCACATATCCCGGACAGTGATACATGTGGGACACAGGATGGCCCCAAAGCAAACAACTGCACGGGCGTTGCCATGGGTGGTGCTGCCATGGCAGCCTGCATAACAACACAGTCCCAGCCTGTGCCTGTATGCCCCAGTGGGGCAGCACTGGTGTGCATCCAGGGAGGTGGGGCTGTTGCAGCTTCTCCGGCAGCGCCGGTGAGCCCTGGCGATCGGCAGCAGGAGGGGCTGTGCCAGCAGTTGGCCAATGGCAATGGGGGGACAGTGTCAGGGGGTAGTGGCAGTGCACCACATGTGGACGTGCCCCAGCATGGGTCTGCTGTGCAGCACCCATCATCACGGGGGGTGCTGGCCAGCAGGGCCAGGAACACCACAAGGGTCAGCATGCCAGATTGGCGGATGACCTCTTTGATGAGTACAGCCGTCTACTCCAGGCTTCAGTAGATCAGCAGATGCGGCTCATGATGGCAGTGGATGCACTCAGTGTGGTTCTCTGCCAGGCAGAAGAGCAGCGCAGCAGGGACCATGGTCTGCTCCTGGCAGAGATGGCTCAACAGCAGGCGGCTGTGACCGCTGCCATTGACAGGCAGACCAATGCATTGACAACTGTCATGGTCACATTGGGCACCAAGTTCGGTGCCAAGCCACCACAGACACCGCACAGTGTCATGTCCACCCCCTGTTCCTGGCACCGTGTGACACCTACTTTGCTGACACCAGGTTCGGCTGTGGGCATACCGAGCACGCCTGGCGCAGGCATGTTTGGTGGGCTGCAGACCCCTGCATGAACACGGTCATGTTCGCACAGCATCACCCCTGGGGGACTGTCGGTGCCACCCCATGAGGCCAATGGTCAGCCTGGCATGGCTGGCAGGTCTTGGCAGGGCCGCCCATGCATCCGTGGTGGCCGTGGTACTGTGCCGCATGACTGACCTCTCTCCCACAATGGCCACTGTCTGCTGCTGCCCTATGTGCAGTGTGGTGTGCATTGTGCAATGCACAGGTGGGGTACCCGGCCCTGCACACACACGGTCCCTGTGCACACCCTCCCGGCTGCTGGCCACTGTGGCGTGTGCATGATGATGCCTGCGTTGCGCTGTCCACCAGTGTGCAATGGTGTCTAGCATCAAGGCACGCACAGTGATGGCCACTGGGCATGGTCGTGTGTGGACCTGTGTGGGGGTGGGGGTGGCTGTTGGGGTTGGCATGCCGTTTACCCCTTGTGCATGTCTTGTGGTGTGTGTGTGTGTGTGTGTGCACATGTCGTGTTCAGCCCTGCCCATCCCTGATGCTGTGTGCGGTGCCACACTCAGACCCATTCCCTTTCCGCCGTCCACCCCTGGTGTCCTGCCCTGCCTGTCTGTGGGCTGTGCTGTTGCCCTTGGTGGTTGCGCATGGCCCCGTGACCTACCTGTGTTGTCCAAAGTGATCTTCTGTAACGGTGTCCTGGTGCAGCTTTGACATCCGGATCAGGCGGGGGTCTCTTCACTTGGGGTGGCTGTCCATCACCAGCTGGACCAGCGTCCTCATCGTCCCCACCACTGTCCCCCTCTTCAACCTCTATGGCTATCCCACAGTCGGTGGCCATGTTGTGCAGGATACAGAAGGCCAGAAATAGCCCACAGGCCTTCGAGGGGCTGTACTGTAGGCACCAGAACCATGCCTTCAGCATCCCAAACACCAGCTTGATGACATTCTGTGTTGTGGCATGTGTCTCCTTGTATCATAGCTGCGATGGGGTCGTGGTGCGCCGGTATGGTGTGAGCAGCCAGGGATGTAGCAGGTAACCACTGTCACCTGTGTGTAGAGGGTGGACATTAGAATGGTGTTCTGCATTGCTATGCCATGGGCCAACATGGCCAGTACCATGGCACCTCTGACTATGCACCCCCCCACGTCTGCTCATGTCATCCTGCGTGATATGCATACTCACCTACTAAATGGCCAGTGGGGATGTCCCCACTCTCAAACCTGTGGCACAGTGCAGACTGGTGCCAGATGAAGGCATTGTGTGCTCCCCAAGGGTGCATGGCACAGACATTGGTAATGTGCCCCCTGGCATCACACACCACCTGACAGTTTATGCTTGCATAACCCTTGTGGTTGATGTATGCCATGCCCTCCAGGCTAGGTGGCATGCGGATGGCCACATGGGTGCAGTCAATGGCCCAGAGCAGGCCAGGCAACCATGCTACCCTGTGGAACTCCTGTATGTGTGCTGTACACTCCGCCTGTGTGCTGGGGAAATAGATGTACTCCAAAGCATGTGGCAACAGTGTGCTGAGGAACTGTGTGAGTAGGCATGACGTGGCCGACTGGGTTATGCCTCTCATGTCCCCTGTTGGTCTCTGGAAGGTGCCCATGATGAGCAGTCACATGACGGCTGTCACCTTCATCTCCACTGACAGAGCATGGCTCTGTTGTGTGGGTGCCTGCATCTCATCACTGCACAGCTCGCAGATCTGTCTCAGCCCACAATCTCTGTGTCAGAGTACTGTTCGAATCTGGTGCAGGCTCTGTAGTGCCTGTTCTGGGCATACCACCGATGGGCCCTTCCACGGCTGTGCCTCCCTGTTGCCTGCTTTCTCATACCCCATTACCACCTCCATCTGGAAGGTTGTGCTGGCCATGTCCCTGGCTGGTGTCCCCCCCCCAGGCAGCTGTTGTCCTGTTCCACCCGCTGTCTATTCCTGATGCTCTCCCTGCACCGGGTACACCTCCAGCCTTTGACTGTGGCTGTCCTGCCTCCTGCCACTGCCGTCAGTCCACTGTGGCACTCCATGCCCTTTGCTGCACAGTGGCACAGGCACATCCACTCCTATCCTGTCTATGGCTCAGTTCTGGCGGGCCCTGTCCTGCTCCTACCCAGTCCTGTGCACTGCTTCCTTCTATTCCATCCTGGCTCTCTGTCACCATGCTCCCACCTGTGGCTTCCCTTTTGCGTTCTTGCTCCCCTCTCTTGCTCCCTTTTATTTTGGATCATTTCCGCTGTCGTGCAACTTCCGCTTGCTCTGCTATTGCACACGGCGCATGCTGTTGAATATCGCACTGCACATGTTATTCATGGTTCCGCCCCTATGGTTGCGCATGCATTCATTACTGTTGCGCTCTGGCGCATTGCTTATTGTGCTGCACAGCCACCTACTGCTGAATATCGCACAATGGTGCTTTCTGTACTTGCGCTGGCGCATCGCTGTTGCGCATGGCACATCCGCTCTGAATATCCGGGCCCAAATGTAAATGTTTGCATAATCCTCAGTCATGTTAAATGGCAGCTGTGTGTCACCCTACAAATGTAACTGAATGTATATTTGCCATGTATGTTAATATTAACTGTACATTTTACATCACATCCATATGTAACCCCGAAGCACTAGGAGACAAGAAACTTATTGTCCAGTGTGCCTTCCTGGTGAAACATTTCAATAAATAAATAGATTCATGTGTTTGTTCTTCTCCAGGGCATCATTGTTATGCATTTTTTTTTTTTTTTTATTAAATACAAGATGGTGGCCATATTAAAGAAGATTTTTTTTCTCACAAAAGAAGAATCTTCTTTCATAAGCTGGAAATTCTTCTCTTTGCATCAGACATATAAATGAAAGACCCAACTGAGCATGCTCAGAACTGAAAATTCAAATCCTTATGACTCAGAAACCAGTTAATATTTTTTTTCACCTAACCAAAAAGCCTCTTTCTAGGCAATCCCCTTCTACTCTGAAACTTTTGGAACAAAATTCCAAACCATCTGGGCTGTAGGTGAGAGCAAAGAAGGGCCAAACCCCCCAATTGTTCCACTTTTTGCACTATCTGGATCTCAGAATCTGGAAATCTGACCATCGTAACACTTGTCAGAATAAGAGACTTTGCCCCCAGACCATGCATGCAAATTTTCATGCAATTCCATTGAACAGTCACAGAGATATTAAGATGCAAAGTTAGGGGGTTAACATTTAACACCCTATTCAGCCATAACTATAGGGGTGCTGCCACTCCCCTATTAAACCCTATTATATATACAGTATATGATAGAGATTGGTAGATAGATAGATGAATAGATAGATAGATAGATAGATAGATAGATAGATAGATAGATAGAGTATATATGTGTGTGTGCATGTGTGTGTGTGTGTGTATATATATATATATATATATATATACACATATGCACATATGTATGTGTATTTTATATATACTGTATATATGTGTATATATATATATATATATATTGCAAAAAGCTGTGTTACTGCACCAGTTAGGGTTCAACTTACTGCTACAAAAGTAGGGAAATGTGGTGTTAGTGATTCCAACCCTAATTCTCCACCACACCCCAAGCAGCAAAATGACAAGACCACACAAGCAATCACAGACAATCATCATCAGGTAAGACAAACAACATACAACTGTTTCTAGATAACATAAATGCAATAGCACTAATGTGCTACCTTCTTGAATTTGTATCTGTGATATGCACACCGCAAGGTATACACACTTACTTCTGGCTGCAGATACAAATCCACAATACTCAAATCACAACACTATTTCTCTGTGCAGAAGCACAGGTCCCTGCAGCTGCAGATACAAATCAACGATACCCAAATTGCAAGAGTGCTTTTGTTCTGCAGAAGGGCAGGCTCCTATGGGGCAAATGCTTTTGTAGTCACTGGTACTCATGCACACTGTAAGACAAACACACAGTTCTGACTACAGAAGTACAGATCCCTGAGGGGCCTGTGCACCTGCAGTTACAGGTGTAAAACATATGCACCAAGCTCTGGCCACAGAAGCACAGGCTCCATGAAATACACGATATCCAAATCTCAACGCTACTTCTGTCTGCAGAAGCACAGGCACAAAGGGGTCTGTGCCTCTACAACTACATGTGTAAGACATACACAGTGACTTCTTTTTTCCATGTTTTTATTTAAAATAAAAACAAGATGGCAGTTGTAACAACCCAAACATTTTTCTCATGGCTCAAAAACATTCATTTTTCAAAGGATAAATGCTAGTGAATCACATGATGCCCTCGGTGGAGTAAGCAGCACGCTGAGGCAGCTCTGCTATTTCACCTGCTAAAACTTTTATTTGTTACCTAAAACGACTCTTCTTCATCACTCCCTAATTCTTTATAGGAGTTCTGGACTTTTGAATTGCAGGAGACAACTGTCATGGAGTCGTCAAGAGAGATGAATCGCAGTGTTTCTGAAGAGAAAAGTAAAAAGGATGCAGTGGGGCTGGAAGCGAAAAGGCCCCATGGGAGCTCATCGCTGATGGAAGGCCCTGATGTGATAACTCCAAATACTGCATATGAACAAATTCAAGAGGACAGCTCTACAATTAAAACAGCTCTATTTTCACTCATTTCTAAATTTAGAGAGTGGAAGACATCCCTATCTGGGCTGATTGTAAGGGTGCTTGACACGGAGGCTCGCATCTCATCAATGGAAGACTGCATAGATAAAATGGAGAAGGAGAATACAATCTTAAAGAAGGTTGTTAGGAAACTAGAAGACAAAGTGGATGACCTCGAAGGCAGATCCAGGAATAACAACTTGGTTTTGCTGGGGCTTCCGGAGGGAGAGGAAGGGACTAATACAGTGGCCTTTGTTCAGAAATTATGTGTGCACATTGTAGGTCCCTCTCCAAATTGCCCCACATATGTTGTGGAGCGGGCCCACTGTTCGATTACTCTGAAACCTTCATCGAACCAACTTCCTCGCCCTATTATATTTAAAGTACTAAACTATCTTGACAGGGACTACATTTTTGAGAGCTGCCAGAAATATGGAGAGAATAGACTGGGAAGGCCAGAAACTGAGAATAGTTCCTGATCTCACATTTAAGGTTCAACAAGAAAGGGCAGCCTACTGATCACTCCAGTCTAAACTGTGGGCTGCTAAAATAAAGCACAGAATGCTCTTTCCTGCAAGGCTGGAAGTTTCTCTACCCTCTGGAAACCAGCGTTACAACTCTGCAACACAGACTGTTGCTGACCTAAAAATAAGGCTTCCTGAATTATTCAGGAAGGACAGTTAAGCTTTTCCTGAAAATAATCTAGGTGGTTACTTCGGTCTCTACAGCATGCGTATTATCAAGGAGCACTTATGTAGGAAGCCACTTTTGAGTGTGGAACTGTTTAATTTTGTTGTGTAATGAGTTGGACTCTCAAGTCTTCTGAGGATGTCGGGAGATCATCGGCTGCTGCAGGGACTCGACTTGAGGACCCACAGTATTTTGGAGGTTCATTTTGGGGAGCTTGCATTCATTTTCTTTTCTCCTGCGAGAAGGTCTTTAGATATACAGGCCTATAACAGCTGGGACATTTGCAGCATGAAAAATGGTGTGAGCACCATCTAAAGTTATTCTCAAGCATAGACTCTTCCAGTGCAATGTTTTAAAGCCCCAGAACTTTCTACCTTAAATTTGTAATTTTTTAATTTATTGTTTATAGATTATATGGATTCTTAAGGATAAGTGGATGCTCCATTAAACAAACTTTGATTTTGTGGTTTTGCTTTTTTTCTAGTCAATATGTTACCTAGTAATCAAGTGGACTTCACAACTGTTATCAGGATGCATTGTTCCTGATTGTTTCAATTAAGTTAAAGTTTTAGGGGCAAATGTCAAGAGAATTACCTTTAAGGATACTTTGAAACTAATTTCGATAGGAGAAAGTTATTACGTTGCTGTATGATGCTCCGCTGAAATAAAATGTTAATGAGGGAAGGGGGGATAGTTTTGGGATTTGTGGCAAATCTTACATTTTTGCTGAATTTTTATGATGACTCTTCCTGCTCTTACAGTTTTATCAAGGCGGTGAAAATACGGTACTGACATAAAGAACCGTCGGTGGAATTTGTATATCCCTTTGGGATACCATATTAATATCACGGAGGCTGCTCCTAGAGGGCGTAGCGGCTAAAATGTTTAGGAGGAGGCACTCGGTCTTGGGAATTAGGGGAGTGGGACAAGGGAGAGGGTGGAGGGAATTTATCATGGGATGGGATAGTTTGGGAGGGGGAGGGTTGGGACAATTTTGTTAGGTCATAGTATATGAATAGGGTGATATTGGACATGCAGGATACTTTTATTTTTGACTAAAGATACTGAGGCTGTGTGGGAAGTTGGAATATAAGCTCATGGAATATTAAAGGTGGTAAAGATCATTCAAAAAATATATGGTTTTAAGACATCTTAATAGATACCACCCTCACATAGTTATGATTCAAGAGACTCACATCACCACTGACCAACTGTTGAGACTGCGTAAACTTTGCGTGGGCCAGGTGTTTGGGGTAGGCATAAGTTCTAGGCGAGAGGGAGTTACTATTCTTATAAAAAAAATGTATCTTTCCAAGAAATAAAATCTTGGTAAGACCCAGAGGGGAGATATATTTTTGTTCAGGGGAATCTAGCAGGTGTAGAAATGTTACTCGGTGCTATATATGGTCCAAATACAGACACACCTTCTTTTTTCCCTCCCTTGGCTACTATTATTGCTTCTTTCCCTAATATTCCATGCCTCTTGGGGGGAGACTGGAATTAATTATATACGAATGACCTAGACAGATCTTATAGTAGAAGAACTAGACTCTCCCCTGCACAACGGGCATTGAGGGAGTTGATGAAAGACTCTGGCCTTATTGATCCATGGAGAGTTCATTATCCTCTAGTGATAGATAATACATTTTACTCCCTGCCTCATAAGGTATATTCTCAAATCGACTATTTCCTCCTTAGTACATCAGCTTTACATGGGGTCGAGGATGCCGGGATACATCCCAGAGTCATATCTGACCATTCACCAATTTGGCTTAAATTGAGATTTGTACCCTCACAGAGGTTTTCAAATTCATAGTCTCTTAATAATCAATTGCTAGCTGAAGAGGAAATAGTGAAACATATGAGCTCCTTTATTACAGAGTCCTGGAACTCCAGTCATGACTCTACCCAGGCAAAGGATACTTTATGGGGCACCATTAAGGCTATATGGAGAGGTGAGTTCATTAGATTTGCTACTATTAGAAAATGTAAACAATCAAAGGAGGTGGAGGAATGGCTGTCACAGATAAGGTATTTGGAGACCCATTTGAATCAAACATCAGATGAGTGCATGTGGGGGGAATTGCATTCATTGAGAGCCAAGTATGCAGCTCATAATCTAAACCTTACATTGAAGCTGGCGGCAAAATGGAAAGTCACATATAAAGGGCAAGGGGAAAAATCAGGGAAGTTGCTTACCCAGAGATTGAAAGAACAAAAAGAGGCTAAGTGGGTATCTGCCCTGTAGGACAGTAATACAGGGAAATTAATCTCAGACCCTGAGGGTATAGTAAATAACTTTAGATAATATTATGCAAATTTATACGCAGCTCCACCTCCAGATCCTGAATATGGCAAAAATTTAGAGCAATTTCTATATGATGTAGAATACCTGAAGCTTGCAAAGTCTCAACAATTAGAGTTGGTTGGAGAAATTACTATCCAGGAAATCAAAGAAGCAATTGAACAGTTGCCAGTAGACAAAGCGCCTGGCCCTGACGGTTATTCTCCAGTTTTTAAGGAGGAGCTCGCCCCTTATTTGAGAATTTTATTTAACTACATGTACTCATTTCCTATCAGGGAACTGGTGTTGTTTGAGGTTAGAATTGTGGTGCTACCCAAGCCGGGGAAAGACTTGTCCAGTCCGGAAAGCTATAGACCGATATCATTATTGAATATTGATGTAAAGTTATTAGCAAGTATATTAGCCTTTCACCTTAAAAATGTATGGGATAGTCTTATAGGACCTGATCAAGTGGGATTCATCTCAGGGAGACATTCCAGTGATCATTTTAGGAAGATCTGTCATTTGCGTTCCGCTTCAAGGGAGGCCAATGCCGACAAGGTTTTGGTATCCCTCAATGCGGAAAAAGCATTCGACAGAGTTAGTTGGGACTATCTGTTTGACCTATTGCCAATATATGGATTACCTTCACAGTATATTCAATGGATTGCAATTTTATATACATCCCCTTCTGCAAGAGTGTCCTGTAATGGGGCTACCTCTAATAGTTTTGTGTTGACAAGAGGTACCAGGCAAGGTTGCCCCTTGTCCCCCATTTTATTCAATTTATATATTGAACCCTTGGCTAGGAAAACTAATGTAGCAGAAGAGGTAAGGGGAATAACAATAGGATTAGATAAATTTAAACTTTCAATGTTCGCAGATGACATCCTCTTACACCTCTCTTTCTGGCAAGAATCTTTAAGGGCAGTGTTGAAAATAATAGAGAAGTTTAGTCTACTGTCTGGTTATAAGCTGAATCGACATAAAACAATGGTATTATCTTTGACACCAGCTTGCACTAGGAGAGAGGTGGTGGAGTTAGGTTTGAGATGGATTTCCAACTCTATCATCTTTCTAGGAATTGAGCTTACTTCAGATTATCAATAAATTAAGAACACTTAACATAGATCCTGTAGTCACACAGATGCAACAAGATCTAAAGAGATGGCAGTGCCTGCCACTATCCCTATAGGGAAGAGTTAATATAACTAAGATGGTTATTTTTCCCAGATTAATGTACCCCTCTCTATGTTGAACCTACCGCTTCCAAGATCATGGTTTAAAAAGATAGATTCCATTTGGTCAGCTTTTCTGTGGAAGGACAAAAGACACAGATGGTCCATACTTAAACTGACTGTGGGGAAGGACAAAGGGGGGCTTGGCATCCCTCATCTCTTCCTTTATTATTTAGCCTTCCAGAGTTGTAAATACGTCTATTGGTTGACCCCTCTGGAATGCCCCTTGCCGAAGTTAGCTTGGCTTAAAATAGAGAGATGTATGGCTTTTGAACATCATTTATCTCCAGTGTTGTTATTTTATACCCCTATTAAGAAGTTACCTCAATCTTGGAAACATACTCCTATAGCATGGGCACTGAAAGCCCATACTCAGTTATGCGCATACTTTAAACTTGACAATAGGCGAGACCTGGGTTAGCCTCTCTTTAATAATCTGAATTTACAAATAGGAAATAGGACCCTTTCCCCTTCCTTTTGGAAAGACTTAAAGGATGCTATTTTGTCAGATTTGGTTTCAGATAATAATATAGCTACTCCTAGCGAATTTCAACAAACCTTCCATTTGTCAAAATTTCTCCTTTTTAAATACTTGCAGGTTAAACAATGTGTTCAATCTATTTTAGGACTCCCTCCTTGGTCCTCATAGACCACTGAACTTCTAAAGACATTATTTCATTTGGCCACCCAATCTAAACTTATTTCTCAAATACATAAATATTTGTCTGATAAGGCCGGGGCATACTACTCTCCAACAGCTTTTTATTGGAAACATGCTGCGGACCTTTCTTATGATCCCCCAACCTGGAAACTGATCTGGAGAAATAATTACAAATTTTTAAAACAGGATAGACTGCGTTTGTTTAAATTTAATATTCTTCATAATTTATATTATACACCAATTAAACTCAAGCTTATGGATAAGTAATAAAATGCGGTGTGTCAGAGGTGTCACCAAGAGCCCGGTTCTCTAAAACATCTGATATGGTCCTGCCCCAAAATTCTAAATTTTTGGCAACAAATCAAAACATTTTTGAAACCATTGTTCAAAGAGACATGTAATTCCAGTACTGAAACATGTGTATTAGGCAACCTCTCAGCTATATCCTTGCAGACACATAAGTATTATATGGCTCTTATCTCCACAGTAGCTTTGCTCCTTATCATGAGATACTGGACTAAAGGCATAATACCACCCCACTTTAGAGAATGGTTACAGGAAGTACATACAGCCGTCTATGCAGAACGGTTGATAACCATACAATTCCATGTGTTAAATAACTTTAACAGGAGATGGGAGCAATTTTCCCTTTTTTTAGTTGAGAGGTCTAAGGGTCCTTAGGATACCACACTTCCAACTTCCATAAAAGGGAATGATATAGATAGACCAGGTTTAAGTATGTCAATGTAATATGTCCTTAATTAGTGGCATGTGATAGATACTATTTAGCCCTGTGATGAAGAGAGGGGAGAATGGGGGTGCATAGTCTGGGGGAGGGCTCTTGGACTGATGTAATAGTGTTTATGGTGGATGAGGGAGACCGGGGTTGGGGGAGAATATGTGTAGGGGGAGGGGGGGACTTTATGAGTTTACAATTTGACATGTTAAATGTTACAATGTGATGTACTGCATGTACTGAGTGTTTTGAAAATGTTAATAAAGTATATTAAATAAAAAATGATAAATGCTCATGAAAGGTAAATGTATCTAAGCATGCTCAGAAAAAAACTTAAAATCCTAATAACTCTGAAACCATTTAATATTATTTCATAAAACCTTTGAAAGGCACTGCCTTGACACAAGCCCCTTCTGCATGAATGTTTCAGAAAAAAAATTCTGTACTATCTAGACTTAGGTGAGAGCAAATTAAAGTGTAATAAAAGCATGACAATTTTAAACATTTCTGTAAAAATGACTCATCCAGATCTCAAAAACTGCCTAAACTACTATCGCAAAACCTCCCATGTCTTGAGAACTCATACCAAATTTGGAGCAACACCACCAAAGTTATTAAGGTGTAAAGTTAGGGGTATAACACTGGGCACTATACTCAACCATAAGTATACTGGAGCTACCTCACCAGTGCAATAGATGGATATACATATATATCCTTTAACACAAATAATTGACACTATTTTCTCCCCTAGTGGTCATCCTTAAGACAATACACAGATTACACAGAAATATGATGGCAGAAAAGGACCACATTGGCCCATCTTGTCTGCCCTTTACATCTTCCCCCACTCCCCACCACCATTATACTAATTCTGGATCTTCACCCCACCTCCCAACCCCATATGGTTGTCCCATGCCCTCTTGAACCCCTCCACCGTTTTGGCTCCCACCACCTCCTCTGGCAGCCTGTTTCAGGCCTCCGCCACCCTCTCTGTGAAGAACTGCCCTCTGACATTGCCTCTGTATTTCCCATCTTCTATTCTAAGGCTATGTCCCCTCGTGTTTGCTCCCTCCTTCTTCCTGAACAAGCTCCCCTCCTTTACCCTATTAATCCCCTTCAAGTCCTTAAAGGGGCACTGTCAGTTTTGCCCCTCGGTTTACCTTCAATTCACAAATGGTGACCTGTGGATACAAACGAGCATTATGTATGCTCTGGAATGGCCCTGCATCAACGTAAAAGTGATCAGTTTACCTGATTTCTAATATTTTAGATTTATTTCTTCATATTCCTCCCGACTGAAAGTCTCCATCCCCCAGAAGCAGATGCCATGCCGGGAACGTGCAGGGAACATGCGTCTACTATTCACTCGGTGCTGAGGTGCACCCTGTAGAAAATACATCACAGCAGACATGTAATACAGCATAAACAATAAAACTAAAGAGCTGCTGGTATGTACAATGTTAAAATGAGCACTGGATTAGCTTTGAAATCCTACTGGAGTCTGGTGCTGAAATCCCGCACATGCGTATTAGTGGCACTTTCAAGCGCATGCGCAAGATCTTTCCTCTGACTGCAAGTGCGCATGCTTGGGATTTTGGCCCCAGACTCCAGTAGGATTATAAAGCTAGTACAGCGCTCATTTTATCATGTACATACCAGCAGCTCTTTAATTTTATCATTTATGCTGTATTACATGTCTGCTGTGCTGTATTTGCTAAAAGGTGCACCTCAGCACCAAGTGAACAGTAGACGCATGTTCCAGGCATGGCATCTGCTTCCGGGGGATGGAGACTTTCAGTCGGGGCAAATATGAAGAAAGAACTGCAAAATATTAGAAATCAGGTAAACTGATCACTTTTACTTTGATGCAGGGCCATTCCAGAGCATACATAATGCTCGTTTGTGTCCACAGATCAGGATTTGTGAACTGAAGGTAAACTGAGGGGCAAAGCTGACAGTGTCCCTTTAAAAGTCTCAATCATGTCCCCAGCCTCCCTCCTGGTCTCCAATGGATACAGAGTTAGCTCCCTGCGCTTCTGCTCATATGGTTTACTTTGCATACCCCGCACCATCCTGGTAGCTCTTCTCTGAATCCTCTCCATCATCTCAATATCTTAACATAGGTGCGGTCTCCAGAACTGCACCCCGTACTCCATGTGCAGCCTCACCATAGTTCTCTACAATGGCATTAGCACTTCCCTCATCCCACTAGCAAAGTCCCTAGCAATGCAAGCCAATATACCATTTGCCTTACCTGCCATTTGCTGCACTCATTTCCCACCTTACGATTCCCTGTTATAATAATCTCCTGTTCTGTACTCTTAATTTCCTCCCCCCAAGGAAGTAAGTAGCCTTCTTGTTTTTCCTCCCCATGTGCATCACCGCACACTTTTACGCATTAAGTTTTAGTTGCCAGGTTTCTGACCACTTCTCCAGCTTTACCAGGTCTTGTCTCATGGCATCCACTCCCCGTTGTGAGTCCACCCTGTTGCAGATCTTCGTATTATCCACGAATAGGCACACCCTACCACCCAGTCCCTATGCTAGACTGCTAATATAGATGTTAAAGAGTAGTGGTCCCAGTACTGACCCCTGCAGCACCCCACTGATCACTGCCCATCCCCTGGAATGTTCCCCATTTACCATCACTGTTTGATACCTCCCCGTCAGCCAGTTTTCTGCCCACCTAGTAACTCTCTGGTCCACCCCCCAGATTCTCAAGCTTATTCACCAGCCTTTTGTGCGGGACAGTGTCGAAGGCCTTACTGAAATCCAGATAGGCCACATCCACTATCCCACCCTGGTCCACTACCTGCATCACCCAATTGAAAAACTCTATCAGGTTAGTCTGACAGGATCTTCTACTCATGAAGCCATGTAATGTTTCCATTACCTTCCCCACCACCAAGGTGAGACTAACAGGGCAGTAGTTCTTGACCTCTTCCTTGCTTCCCCCCTTACATAGTGCAACTACCTCTGCCCTCCTCCAGTCCCCAGGTACCACACCTGTTTCCAAGGACAAGTTAAACAGTCTCACCAGAGGAGATGTCAGCTCCTCCTTCAGCTCCTTGAGTACCCTTGGGTGCAGGCCGTCAGGCCCCATTACCTTGTTCACCCTTAGTCTGCCCAGTTCTTCCCTTACTCTTTCTGCTGTGAACTTCATGGAGTCCATTTGCATGCAGTGTTCTCCCTTCCCCTCCTGCACTGGCCCTCTGCCCTTGCCCTCCTCCATGAAGATTGAACAGAAGTAGTTGTTTAATGTCTCTGCTTTTTCAAAATCCCCCTCCAGTCTTGTTCCTCCCTCCCCTCTCAGTCTCCCTATTCCCTGCTGTGCCTTCCTCCTCTATCCCACATACCTAAAGAAGGTCTTATCTCCCCTCCTGGCCTGATTTGCTATCTTCTTTTCAGTGGTCTCTTTAGCCCACCTTATCCTCTGCTCTACCACCCTCCTCATTTCCCTATAGACCTCCCTATCCTCATTCCTTTGTGTCATCTGGTACGTCCTGAATGCCCTGGTCTCCCTGACCACCTCCGCCACCTCTTTTGTAAACCATAGTGGTTTCCTCTTCCTTCTGTTCTTCCTGACTCTCCTGACACATAGGTCAGTGGCTTTCAGCACCCCCTTAATAGCTGCCCATAAATCCTCCACCTCCTTCATACTCCCCAACCTTGACATTTCCTCCCCCAGTTACCCTCCTCATCCTGTTAAAGTCTGCCTTTCTGAAGTCCGTTACTCTGGTTTTCATCCTGTTCCTTTCCCTGCCCATCCTCCCTCTGAACTTGACAGCCCTGTGATCACGTGTGCCTCTTTCTTTCCCCCACCCCCACCTCCTCCACACTGTTCCCATTTGTGAGGACTACGTCCAACAGATTGTCACCTCTAGTGGGCTCCCTAACCCTCTGTTGCAGGAATACACCTTGTAGTGCCTCTAAGATGACCCTGCTTTTAAATGATACTGCTGTGGGGATCTCCCAGTTGATGTCAGGGAGGTTTAGGTCCCCAACTAGTAGAATTTCCCCTTTCTTCACCATCTTTGTTACAGATTGTACAAGCTGATTATCCCCCTCTTCCCCCCTGCTCCTTATGCCACTTCCCATGTGTACAGTCCAGCAAGTTCTACAATTATAGCTCCTTTAAGATAATTTCCATTGACCAGTTTCCATAGACCAGTTCACAGTAGCAGTTCCAGATCCCTTCTGTGGTGAAGCTTGCTGCTCATTCAGCTGTAGAAACATAGAAACATAGATGTTGATGGCAGATAAGGACCGCAAGGCCCATTCAGTATGCCCATTTCTTTTTCTACCTTATGAATGTGCCATTGGCCTTTGTTCTGCCAATGGCCCATCTATTCATACTCATCTGTATTGCTTCCTTATGCCTCTCCCATTACTGTTTGAAGACCTGCACTGTATTCATATCCACCACTTCCTGAGGTAGGCCGTTCCATTCATCCACCACACTTCCTGTGAAAAAGAACTTCCTCACATTACCCCTTAATCAACCTCCCTCTAATCTCATGTTGTGTCCTCTTGTCCTACTATATTTCTTATATTGAAACATGTTAGACTCTTTCACCTTGTTAATGCCCTTAAGGTGTTTGAATATTTCGATCATATCACCTCTCTCCCTCCTTTGCTCTAGGGTATACATATTGAGCTCCGTTAATCTGTCCTCATATGTTTTCTGATGCAGTCCCTGCACCATTTTGGTTGCCCTTCTCTGGACTGCCTCAATTTGGTTAATGTCCTTGTGCAGGTGTGGCCTCCAGTACTGCCGCAGTACTCTAGATGGGGCCTAACCAGTGTCTTGTAAAGTGGGATTATTCTCCCTCTTTCAACTTGTGATACCCCTACTAATACACCCTAACATCCCCCTAGCCTTTCCTACTGCTTTAGTGGTCTGCTTGGATGATTTCAGGTCATTGGTGATGATGACGCCCAAGTCTCTTTCTTCCCTTGTAATTGCCAGCAACTCCCCTCCCAGGCTCTAGGTGGCTTCAGGGTTTCTCTCCCCTGTGTGCATGATCTTGCACTTCTTTGCATTAAACCCCAGTTGACACTCTTCTGACCATTTTGCTAGTTTATCCAGATCTCTTCTCATTCTGCTCACCCCATCTGGATCATCTACTCTGTTGCAGATCTTGGCATCATCTGCAAACAGACAAACCTTACCCCTCCAGTCCATCTGCAATGTCACTGATGAAGATATTGAAGAGGACTGGCCCCAGGACTGATCCCTGAGGTGCCCCACTTGTGACTTGCATCTCTTCTGACTGTATACCATTTACCACTGCTCTCTGTTTTCTGCCCACCAGCCAGTTTGCCACCCAGTTGACCAACTTTTGACCCACCCAAGCTTACCCAGCTTATTAATCAATCTTTTATGTGGAACAATATCGAAAGCTTTGCTGAAGTCAAGGTAGGCGACATCAACTGCTCCTGCTTGGTCCACCACTCTGGTTACCCAGTCAAAGAAATCTGTGAGATTAGTTTGGCAGGACCTTTCTGTTGTAAAACCATGCTGTCTTGGATCATGGGCTCTTATGGATTCTAGGTGTTGCACTATCCTTTCCTTAAGGAGTGCCTTCATAATCTTGCCCACTACTGAGGTAAGACTGACTGGTCTGTAGTTCCCTGCCTCCTCCCTGTTACCACTCTTGTGGAACAGGATCACATGAGCCCTTCTCCAGTCTTCTGGGACCTGTCCTGTGCACAGAGACTCACTAAACAGTTCTGATAATGGCTCTGCTAGTTCCACCCTTAGCTCCTTTAGTACCCTGGGATGTATGCCATCAGGTCCCATCGCCTTCTCCACCCTGAGCTTATCGAGCTCTTGTAGGACCCCTTCTTTTGTGAAGGGACTAGTGCTCACCTCCCTCCCCCCTGTGTCCATGGTGCTGAGCTGTGGGCCCTGCCCTACCTTCTGTTCAGTAAATACTGAGCAGACGTACAGTATCTATTTAGGATAGATGCTTTTACATGGTCCTCCTCCTCACCTTCCCCCTTATCTCCTTTGGTCTTAGCAATACCCCCTCTGGACTTTCTCCTTTCACTAATGTAGCTATAGAAAGTCTTGTCACCTTCTTTTACTGTTTGTGCTAGTGTTTCCTCGATTTGGGCCTTTGCCTGCCTTACTGCCTTCCCTGCTTCCCTTAGGGAAGTTTGGTATGCCTCCCTATCTTCATTCCGCTGTGTTCCCTTATATTTCCTGAAGGCCAACCTTTTGGCTCTGACCTCTTTTCTGTTACTGTTTTTGAGAACCAACGTGGTTTCCTTCTTCTTTTGCACTTCCTTTTCTCTCTAACACAATGGGATGTTGCTTCAAGTATTGCATCCTTTATGCTTGCCCACTTTGCCTGTACCCCCTCACCTGTATTTCTTTTTGCCAAGGCTAACTTAACTCTGTTGGCCATCTTATCAAAGCCAGCTCCTCAGAAGTCCCATATTTTTGCCTTGGAATGGAATGATTTAGTTGTAGCAGCCAAATTGAACCATACCATGTGATGGTCACTGGCCATTCCTTGGCCACTCCCTGATGTTTCAGCATTCACTTTACTCCACCCCCATTTGTCTTGATCCTCCTCCCTCCAGCATTTAATAGAGGCCACAGTTGGGGAGGGTGGATGAGATGAAAAAGCAAGCTCCCTGAGTACAGCTCCATGGTCTGGCTGGGTTTTTTAAAGCCAGACAGCTTGGCACCTCCCTTGCCAATTGGCTGGCCAACTCCACTGGCCACTGCTGCAGCCAATCAGGGTGCCTTAAAATCTCCAGCCACCCGCCTACTGAGGTGGACCCCGTCGCTCTGTTGCCCTGCTCCTCTGGTCCTTTCTGCCAGACTGCCACTGATGCAGCTGACCTCTTCTTCCTTGCCACTAACTGTGGCAAGAATACTCCCACCTTGCCACTGACTGTGGCCCTGGAACAGTGCAGGAAAAAGCAAGCTCCCTGAGCACAGCTCCACAGTCTGGCTGGGCTTTTTAAAGCCAGACCGCTTGGTGCCTCCCTTGCTCATTGGCTGGCCAACTCCACCAGCCACTGCTGCAGCCAGTGAGGGTGCCTTCAAATCTTCAGCCACCCACCAACTGTGGTGGACCCCATTGCTCTGTTGCCCTGCACCTCTGGTCCTCTCTGCCAGACTGCCACCCATGCGGCTGACCTCCTCTGCCTTGCTGCCAATTGCAGCAAGAATACTCCCACCATGCTGCTGAATAAGGCCCTAGAACAGTGCTGGAATAGCACAGGAAAAAGCAAGCTCCCCAATACACAGCTGAAAACCTAGTTTTTGTTTTCTTTATGTCTGCCACAAAACACATGATGGATGGATTTACAAAAGGGTCAAATATAGATGCAAATGCATACTGTGCTAACATCTGCTTTCAAATGAGTGCATCCAGGCATCCTTGCTGCTGTTTTCAATTGATGAATCAGTCTGTGACAAAATGACAATTTTGCCACAATTGAATTTGTAACACCCCTGCAAATGGGGGTTCCCAAAAAGTCTTCCAGGAGCTTGCTTGAATGCTCCAAGCCTGAATGGTGTTTGGCCTTCAAGTCATTTATCTGTGAGTGCTTTTAGAGCCTCTGGTACTGTCTCTTTAAGAGCTGTCTGCTTGCAGACATAATTAGTTTGTATTAGGGGACTGTGTGTTTCCCTGCTTGAGTCCTGCTCGAGCTGCTGCCAAATCGCTTCGTTTCTGCCGTCACTAAGTGGGCAGAGTGAGCACTGTTCAAAGATGTAACTGTTTGCCAGAAATCATGTAGAGTATTAATGAAATGTAGTTTGTCTAACCTGCCTTTCTTGCAGCTGGGACTCTGTGTATTTTGCCCCTCCATTTTGGATCCGAACTACTGAATAGATCCTAACAGTGCGAGGGGGGCCTCTAAAATGGAGCCTTTGGATGAATCAGAACTTGGACTCTTAATTGGAGCCAGCCACAAGAGGATTGTAGGGGCAGTGACTCTGGGAAATGTAGTTTTGACCTTGGCGTCTTTTTCCACCAACAGGGGGAGTTTATTGTGAGTGACAGCCGGACCAGCCAACAGAATAGTGTGGAGCTAAAGGAAATGCACTGCTCTGGGAATGCAGAGATTAGATCAGTTTGGGCAGTGAAGAGACAAGGAGCTCTGTGTTTCTGCGGTGTATAGTTTCTCATGGGAAGCGCGTGTGAGGCCTTGAGTTTCGGTCTGCAGCCTGTGCAAGTGTCCGTTCGGACTGAATCCGACCTGTGAGGAGAATTAAGGAGATCTGAAGAGTAGAAACCAGGCTCACCCTGTAGAAGACTGGAGAAATTGCTGAATTGTGCTTGGTCTGTCAGGAACTGAAGCTGCTGAGTATTCTCCCGGGTATCATGCAGTAATTGCGGTCGGAATCGAGAAGCAGCCTGCCTGGTATAGTACTTTCCTTTTACATATAAATGTGTGTAGTGCTTGTGGGGAATCATGTTTCAAATCCCCTGTACAGTGAATTGAGTGCATGAAGCTGGAAGTAAACCCCTGCTTAATTCGGACTACATACGTTTGCTATAAACTGCAGTGGGGTCCAGTCACAAAGACCTTTTCCACATGTTCTGCTCCTCCTGGCAATCCAGGACAAGCTGCCTTCCATCCAGTTTCCAGCATTGAGTCTGTGAGTACAAAGCAGGGTAGCTCCCTGCCATCTGTTTATCAAATTGCAAGTGTGTCATCTAATTGTTGCTTTTTCATTTTTTCACAAACTGAGCCATCCAGCTCCAGATTACAATTGGGTATTGTGCTAGTGTTTTTCCATCATAGGGCCCAAAACAGCTGCACCGAGCCTGGTTAGCCCTCCCCCCATCCTGGGTACCCAGTGACAGTGACAATTTGGGACTCTGAATATGCGCACAGTACTGTGATTATTAATGTGTCTAACTTAATTAACCTGATTCCCCCTTCCTTGTTACAGCTCCTTAAATAAATCAGATCTGTTTGTTTCAGCAAAGTTACACTGACTGAGGGATCTGTTTATGTTAAAGTATTGTAGTGTGGCTTTTGCACTGTATCATCTTGTTTTACAGGGGGTCCCCAGAATCCAGTCAACAGAGCCAGTCCTGGGGGTAAGTGTACATTGTGAAGATATTCCTGATGCATTGTGTGGGCCACTAGTGGGAAGAAAGGGGGGTTACAGTGTCCCAGAGGGCTGTGACCAAGTTAGTTTAACTACTGCAAACCCTGACCTCTGGGTGGAGGCACCCACCATTGGACCTAGGCCCCTAAACCTGTTAGTAGATAAGCAGGCAGGGGTAGTAGCCCTTGGGATAGCACCACATAGGGGTTACATCTTGGAGGCACCACTGGGATTAGTGTCCTCTAGTGGCCACATTTATGAATTACTGTTAAAAATAAATGGATACCCCAACAGAAGTGGCTGTACACCAGTTGGTGAAGTGGTGTACTGGGGAGGAGATCAGCCCCCAAAATGCTATACTTATCTTAGATATACCACTTGGTACCAGTACGGACACTATAGAGGGAGTGCTTTACAAGGTTGAATGTTTACAAGACCCTGTGGTGGTGGGGCAACAGGCTGATCTGCTCGTACAAACTTTCATGGCCCTAATAGACTGTAAGGACCCTGTAGACAGTTCTAAAGTGCCACAGATTATTTACCCAGGGAATACCCTCACTGTCTGGGGATTGATAGCCAAAGACAGCAAAGACCCCAGGGAGAACAAGCCTCCCCCACTATCTGAAACTTTTGAGGAGAAATTAATTAATTTTGTTTATTATATGTCTGAACTAGACCCCTCCTGCCACAACCCTGCCAAGTTCTGGAACACCATAAAAGACATAACAGGATATGATCCAAGTAACACACTCCCAGCCAAAATACACAATGGCAAGGAAACCATCTCTGATAGACTGGAAGTCCTGGAATCGTTCAACAATCACTTTACAATCGCTGGTCTAGCATTCGACACCTCTCTGGCTAACCAAATGCGTTCCCAGTTAGGTATCAAGAACACTGAAGCATGGGTAATGGAGTCCACCTTCTCCTTCATACCAGCCACCCTGAAACAGGTGGAAGAATTAATATCACAGCTGGACACCAAAGAAAGTGCAGTTGCAGACTCCCTTGATCCCTATTTTTTAAAAATTGCCATACAAGTATTAGCAGTGCCAATAACACACCTATTTAACCTCTCACTACAACTAGGATCTATTCCATCGATCTGGAAAACAGCCCAAGTTATGCCGCACTGAAAGCAGGGGACCCCATGGACCTCAACAACTACAGGCCAATCTCTATCCTCCCTGTGCTATCCAAGCTGCTAGAAAAAATTGTAAGCACCCAACTAAGAGGATATATTGAAGATGCTAATCTTTTAAATCCAGCACAATCTGGGTTTAGAACCAACCACAGCACCATCACAGCCCTGGCTAAAGTAACCAATGATTGGCAACTCAAACTGGACAAAACAAATTGTGTCTGTGCTGTATTTTTAGACCTGAGTAAGGCATTTGATACGGTCAACCACAAACTGCTCCTCTCCTCCCTGAAATCCATAGGACTCGACTCAACCTCCATTAGATGGTTTAATAACTATCTCATGGGAAGGACCCAGCAGGTGAAGGCTGAAGGAGACCTATCACCACTCAAATCTCTCCAAAGAGGAGTTCCCCAAGGATCCATCCTTGGCCCAATCCTACTTGCCATCTATATCAATAGCATCGACAATAACCTCACCAAAGCCACTGTACACCTGTTTGCAGATGATACAGTATTGTATGTCAGTCATCCCTCTTCTGTAACAGCATGCATAGAGCTACAAGCACAATTCAACCTATTACAACACCAACTACTAGAAAAAAAACCTCCTGCTAAATGCAATAAAAACAAAGGCAATGTTTTTCTCCCCCAAACATAAGCCGGACACTCCTTCCCAAACAATCTCCCCCACATATCCACTGTCCTTGGTGAAAATCTTGAATATGTTACAAAATTCAAATATTTGGGTGTCTGGGTAGACAGTAAACTCAACTACTTAGATCATCTGGAAGATCTGCTAAAAAAACTCCGTCAGAGGCTTGGGCTCTATTACAGAATAAAGCACTTTCTCACAAGTGATTCTAAAAAGAAGCTGGTCCAGGCCATATTTCTATCAGTATTAGATTATGCAGATTTCCTATATGGTCGTTGCCCCAACTCATATCTGAGCAAACTGGACACACTTTATCATAGAGCCTTGAGGTTTATTACAGATCTTCCTCTCAGCACTCACCACTGCTCGCTTTATGCTGCAGTTGGATGGATCTTGCTCCAATTTAGAAGAGACAGGAATGCCACACTATGGACTTATAGAGCGATATCAAAGATGCTACCAAATAACGTCTCAGACTGCTTCACACAAGTCACATCAAGTGAATATGCCCTAAGAAGTCTAAACTTCATCATGCTTAAAGTGCCCAAATTCAATTCTCGATATGGTAGATCTGCTATCAGCTATGTCTTATCTGCCTTATGGAATACGAGCAGAAGACCCTTAAAGTGAACAGTTACATCTCATTTACATCCTTTAAATACCTGTATTCGAGGCTTATCAAAGAAAAATGTGATTGTTTCCACAAACAGTAGAGTATTCCTAATCTTATCCATCTCCCTCCCCAGATAGCCAACTCACAGAAGGTATCCACCTTTACTAAGAGTCACCACCCCTCACACTCCATGCACCCCTCCTTTCCATCCGCCTCCCCTTAATCCCTTGTCATATATCACAGCCCTATACCCCTGTTATACAAACCCCCCAGTGCCGCCCTCCTGCCCTCTTCATAAGGCCCACAGTTTATCCGTTCTACAGTATAGGCCCCCACCATCTTCCTCCTCCCCACCAGCCAGGCACACCACTTCCCTCCCCTTCCCTCACCTTATTACCACTACACCTGAATTTAATGTATAGTCTGATTAGAACGTATCCTTAGACTGTGTGTATACTGAATATTCTATGTAGTATCCTAGAGTGTGTGTATATTGGATATTTTTTATGTATCTATGTAAATTGAACCTTGACCTTACCAGGTCCATCTTGCAAATGAGCTGTGCTCAACGATGTTCACCTGGATAAATAAAGATTTGATTGATTGATTGATTGAAATTTTCTAAATTGTTGTTGGAGGAAGAGAAAACTGTGGAGGATTTAAAGAAACTATTATTGCTACCTGAGAACATTCCTCCTCCAACATCCACTCCCCCTCCAGCACCATTATTGCCCCTCCTTCTGTGCCAGTGCAAGTCCCTATGTCTGTATCTGCCAATAGTCATGACTCTTACCGCAGGTTGAAAATTTTCTCTGGCACCCTCCCCACCCCACAAGGGGGGGATGATTGGGAGACCTGGCTAGACTGTGTTGCCCTTTAGTATCTAAGTGGCAGTGTGCAGAGGCTGAGAAATGGAAAAGAATCTTAGAGAGTTTGTGAGGTCCTGCTCTGGAAGCCATTAAGTCTTTAAGGTCCACAAACCCTGAGGCATCTGCCCAAAAGTACCTAACTGCACTTGAAGGCCATTTTGGGAGCATTGAGTCAGGGGAGAGCTGATGTGAAGTTTCAAGGTACAAAACAATGGTCAGGGAAAGTTTATCTGTATATGTTTCCTGTCTGGAAAAGAGCGCTGCAGAGGGCCTACTGGAAAGGTGGGTGGCCACCTGTGACTTAAACCATGTGAGGTTGGGGTATATACTGCAACATGCAAAGCATTCAAAATTGCAGCTCCTTCAGTTGAGGCTTCAAGATAGAAGGGGTAACCCACTGGATCATTGTGATTTGATAAAAGAAATCTGGGAAGCTGAGGAGGAGGAGGATTTCTCAGAACCCCACATAGTTGTAGCTGCTACAACCCCTGCTCCAAGGGCGGGGTCGGCTGCTGACGGCCAGGGATAACCAAAATCTCATGATGAAAGTCGAGGATTAAGTGACTCAGCCATCCCCAAGTGGGGATGGCTGTAAATACCCCAAACTGGGAGGAGTTGCTGAGGAAGATTAGGAAAGCAACAGACAGTCTCATCATGAAGGCCGCTGCAACGAGTACAGGCATTGACACTTGCCTGACTGTTTCTGCTATGGGGTTGGGGGGGCCTACCCAAGCATTTCATGTTGACGATAGTTCAAAACTTGATGTCTTGGCTATGGAGGTGAGGGAACTGAAGAGATGTCTCCAAATGTCCAACCCACCGCCGGCTGAGGTGGCACCAAGGTTTTCTATTGATAGTACCAATGCCACAGCCCCCAATGTGATGCTTCAGTCACCCCAAACTTCAGCTGAAATGTTTTGCCATAATTGTGGGAAGGATGGGCACATGAAGAGGGAATGCCACTCTCAGAAAGACTTAGAGAGAGTGGTGAGCCAGCTACAAGGAGAGCTTTGGAGCACAAAACAGTGGTTAAAAGGTGCGAAATGACCACAGTGAAGGTCCAAAAATGCTAACTCACATCCTTCTGTGGCTAGATCATCTACCCATGCCCTTGCTACCGCCTCTCCAGACTGGTCCAGAATAGTAGGCCCTTCAATGGAAGCTACAGTAAAAGTGAATGGTGTGCCCACCAGAGCTGCATTGGATAGTGGCCCCCAAGTGACAATTATGTTCCAGGATTGGTATCAGAAGCATTTGTCAGACGTACCCTTACAACCATTGGAAGGACCGCATGTATGGGGATTAAGTGGGAAGGCCTACCCCTACTCCGAGTATATCCGAGTTTGGCTATCTTTCCCTACCTCCGTGGCTGGAGTGGCAAAGCAAGTAGAGACCCTGGCTTTAGTGTGTCCCCCTACTGGACTGTATGATGGGGTTCCTCTACTAACTGGGACTAATGCACATATGTTTGGATGGCTGGCACAGTTGTGTTATGAAAAACAAGAGTCCCGGACTGATAGAGCTCTAAGGATTCTGGCCTTGCTCAGGAAGTCCTACGATGCCCAGAAAGATGCTGACAAAGTGGAACCGGTTGAAGTTGTTTGGAAAAAGGATCCTGAGTCTCTGATCCTGGTGTCAAATGCCCAGTGTACCTTACAGGGAGAGGTCCATATCAGAAAGGATGTCAAGAATAAAATATTAATGTTGGATGCACCAGGCAATGGGAAATTGCCAGAAGGACTGCTGGTCAAGCCAAGTATTTTGCCTGCCAGAGCCCATGCTTATGCCAGATGGGTAATGGTTTAAGTTCATAATGTGTCTGATAGAGAGATTCGAGTAAATAGAGGTTGCAACCTGGCTAATGTACATTGTGCAGATACTGCAGTGCTACCCAGTAGCAAGAGTTTGGGGAAGAATGGCAGAGCAATGCCTGACTTGTTTGATTTCGGTGACTCCCCGTTACCAGTTGAATGGAAAGTGAGGATCAGTGAGAAGCTTGCCCAGAGAGACCAGGTGTTTTCTTTAAAAGAATGGGACATAGGATGTGTGCAAGGAGCTGAGCACCACATCCAGCTGCATGATGAAAGGCCATTTCATGAGGGGTCTCGACGTCTGGCTCCTGCTGACATAGATGATGTGAGATGGCATCTACAAGAGATGCTAGCTGCTGGTGTAATACAAGAATCCAGAAGCCCTATGCTTCCCCCATTGTGGTAATGAGAAAAAAAATGGGACAGTAAGGATGTGTGTGGATTATCACACTTTAAACTGGCGGACTATCCCTGATCAGTATACAATGCCCCGCATTCAGGATGCTTTGGACTGCCTGAATGGGAGCAAACGATTCTCTGTGCTGGATCTCCGCAGTGGGTACTACCAGATCCCGATGGCCCCAGAAGACCATGAGAAGACAGCCTTTATCTGTCTGCTTGGCTTCTATGAATTCACGAGGATGCCTCAAGGGATTTCAGGTGCCCCAGCCACTTTTCAACGATTGATGGAGTGTGCAGTGTGGGACATGAACTTATTAGAGTGCCTGGTATACCTAGATGATGTTATTGTGTTTGGCAGCTCACTGGAGGATCATGAGAGCAGATTATTCAAGGTGTTGGACCGACTGGAAGACTTTGGCCTTAAATGTCCATTGATAAGTTACATTTTTCAAACACCAGTAAAGTATGTGGGACACATAGTATCCACTGAGGGAATAGAGACCCACCCAAGTTAAGTTGAGGCCTTGACTACCTGACCACAGCCCAAAATCTAAAAGAACTGCAAAGATTCCTGGGATTCTGTGGTTATTATCAGCGTTCATCAAGGACTATTCAGAGTGAGCCGCCTTTACTTAACCTTACTCAAGGGTATCCCCAACCCACAAAAAATACAAAAAGTCAGCATCCCCCGAGACTGAAAGAGTGTATTTTCATCCAAGTGAAGTATTTGGGGCCCACTGGACTCCTGATTGTGAGACTGCTTTTCATAAGATCATATATCAACTTACCCATGCTCCAGTATTGGCCTATGCCGATCCAACAAAACCTTGTGTCCTGCACATAGATGCTAGCTTGCAAGGGTTGAGGGCTGTGTTGTATCAGGAGAATGAGAATGGCCTGAGACCAGTGGCCTTTGCCATCAGAAGCCTGACCCCTCCTGAAAAGAACTATCCTGTACACAAGTTAGAGTTCCTAGCTTTGAAAGTGGGCCATTGTTGATCAATTCCATGAGTACTTGTATGGGGCTAAGATACTAGTAAAAACTGGCAATAATCCTTTGACCTATGTGCAGACTTCAGCTAAGTTGGATGCCACTGGCCATAGGTGGCTTTCTGCACTGTCTACATATGACTATGCTGTTGAATACAGAGCAGGCCTGAACCACATAGATGCTGATGCCCTCTCCCGGAGGCCTGTTCCACAGAATGACTGGGTCAGACTGTCAGAACCTGAAATTCAAGCACTCTGCCAGAAGTTTGACAGGGAGGAACAAATGTCCACGGACACAGTGGACTGTATAGTGGATTGTTTGGGACTCCCTGAGAACTGCATACTTGCTGTTTATTGCCACTTTTCTGCAATAGACATCGGTGCACTGCCTCAGCTGGACAATGACAGTATTCGACGGGCTCAATCCTGAGATCCCATGATCAAATCAGCTTTAGAAGCTCTCTATGCAGGGAAAGATGTGTCCAAATTATGTTCCACTGATTTGAGAACTGCATTGTTATACAAAGACGGTCCTAAGTTGAAACTGATCAATAGGCTGTTATACAGTAGACAGAGGGGGACAAGTAGACAAACAACAACTAGTGCTGCCCACTGCTTTTTGAGACTCAGTACTGAGGTCCTTATACAACCACATGGGGCACCTTGGTATAGACAGAACACTTGACTTGGTGAGATCCAGATTCTATTGGCCTAAGATGGGGCTGATGTGGAGCAACACATTCGAACTTGTAGTCAGCTGCTTACAGAGGAAAGCTTTGATTCAGAGGGCTGTGCCCCTTGTTAACATCACCACCATTGCACATGGAGCTGGTCTGTATTGATTTTCTGAGTTTGGAGTCAGATCAAAGAAATATTAGTAATGTGCTGGTGGTCACTGACCATTTTATGAGATATGCCCAAGCTTTCCCCACCAAGGACCAGAAGGCATCCACTGTGGCAAAAGTACTTGTAGAAAACTTTTTGTTCCCTATGGACTCCACAAAGAATCCATTCTGATCAAGAGAGAGACTTTGAGAGTCGTCTGATCAAAGAGATGCTTTCTCTGTGGGGAGTGCGAAAGTCCAGAACCACCCCTTACCACCCCAAGGGGGACCCACAGCCTGAATGTTTCAACAGCACTTTACTAGATATGCTATGCACCCTCCACCCAAAGGACAAGCCTAGATGGAGCCAACAAATTATCACCCTGGTACATGCCTACAACTGCACCAAAAGTGATGCCACTGAGTTCTCCCACTACCACCTGATGTTTGGAAGAGAGGCTCAACTGCCAGTAGATGTGTGTTTTGGGGTCTCTCCTGATGGGGTTCAAGCTGACAACTATTTACAGTACGTACAAAAGTTAAAGGCCCAGCTAAATCATGCATGCCAACTGGCTCAAACCATGGCTGCCAAAAGAAATCTGGCCAACAAAAAAAGGTATGATAAAAAGGTGAAAGCACAGGAACTCCAGGAGGGAGACTGGGTATTGCTAAGAAATCTAGGACTGCATGGCAAACATAAGATTGCTGACAGATGGCACCATCTCCCTCACATTGTAGTGGGCAAACTAGGTGATCTGCCTGTGTACAAAGTAAGGACTGAGAATAATTCAAAAGATGTTAAAACAATGCATAGAAATCATTTACTGCCCATTGGACAAATCTTGATTGAGTCTTAGTCCCTAGAAAATGCCCCCTCTGGACCAGTGACTAGAGCTGCTGCTAAGAAAAAATCAAGAAAGTCTGCACCTACAGAAGCTGAGTTAAAGTGTCCCCCTTCACAAGTCCCAGTTGAACATGACTGTCAGTCCATGTCAAAGGAAAGTATGTGTGGTTTTGAATACTACCCTTCTTACGAACTGAGTCAATTGTTTCAGGGCAATCCCCTAGTCAATCCTGGTGATGAAGCTGGGCCTTCTGGACTGTCTAAGCCCCCAGTTTTTTCCCTGGAGCCAATGCTCCCAGAAAGTGAAGTGCAAAGCATCAAGTTAGATGATATGGAATCATTGGGTATGGCTGACCTTTCAGAGGAGGAAAATGATGGACTGGGACAGATTGGTGATATACCAGAACAAGAAGAGTATTTTGAGTGCCCTGATGGTCCACTGCCAGTGTCCAAAAGCCCTCCATGTGAGCCAAGTGTTGTGGACTCAGAGATTGTAACTCCTGGAGCTGAAAGTGTCACATGTTCTAGCCTCTCTACCCCAATGGAGACTCCCCTGACAAGTGAAAACAATGCTGAAAATGAGGCTCAGAGTGCAGAGACTGCAACAATTCCCCCTAGAAAGACTGGTCGAGCTGTAAGCCTGTGGCACCTCAGTTATGATTCCCTGGAGGCCTGTGGACTTGCCTCTCAATGTTGTCCATAAAGGAGTGTATGTGTCCCCGAGCTCATTGCCCAAACTGAACATCAGTGCTAACTTCAAGTTACTTGTGTTGCCCTCTAGGTATGGTGCCCTGCCCGTCCAGCCCCAAGGTAACTGAAAGGGAAGGGTCCCCTCTCTTCAGGTTTCATGTAAAAGAGGTAATAACCTGAGTTATGGTACAATGTGTGTGTAATACTGTGTAAAGAGTGACGTACTGCAAAGTTTCAGAAATGTGTTTCTGGTAAAGTGATATATTGACTGATGATTACATGTATAAGCCTAATGTGATACTGATGTAAATGTATATGGTTGTATTGAAACTTATGGGGGTACTTGCTTGATGTGGACACCAAGCTTTCCCAGGCCGGGAAGTGTGTAAACCCCCTTCAAATGGGGGTTCCCAAAAAGTCTTCCAGGAGCTTGCTTGAATGCTCCAAGCCTGAATGGTGTTTGGCGTTATAGCCGTTTATCTGTGAGTGCTTTAAGAACCTCTGGTACTGTCTCTTTAAGAGCTGTCTGCTTGCAGACATAATTAGTTTGTATGGGGGGACTGTGTGTTTCCCTTCTTGAGTCCCTCTCAAGCTGCTACCAAATCACTCTGTTTCTGCCGTCGCTAAGTGGGCAGAGTGAGCACTGTTCAAAGATGCAACTGTTTGCCAGAAATCATGTAGAGTATTAATGGAAATGTAGTTTGTCTAACCTGCCTTTCTTGCAGCTGGGACACTGTGTGTTTTGCCCCTCCATTTTGGATCTGAACTACTGAATAGATCCAAATAGTGCAAGAGGGGGCCTCTAAAATGGAGCCTTTGGATGAATCAGAACTTGGACTCTTAATTGGAGCCAGCCACAAGAGGATTGTAGGGGCAGTGACTCTGGGAAATGTAGTTTTGACCTTGGCGCCTTTTTACACCAACAGGGGGAGTTTATTGTGAGTGACAGTTGGACCAGCTAACAGAATAGTGTGGAGCTAAAGGAAATGCACTGCTCTGGGACTGGAGAGATTAGATCAGTTTTGGCAGTGAAGAGACAAGGAGCTCTGTGCTTCTGCGGTGCATAGTTTCATGCAGGAAGCGCGTGTGAGGCCTTGAGTTTTGGTCCGCAGCCTGTGCAAGTGCCCACTCAAACTGAATCCGACCTGTGAGGAGAATCAAGGAGATCTGAAGAGTAGAAACCAGGCTCACCCTGTAGAAGACTGGAGAAATTGCTGAATCGTGCTCAGTCTCTCAGGAACTGAAGCTGCTGAGTATTCTCCCGGGTATCGTGCAGTAATTGCAGTCAGGATCGAGAAGCAGCCTGCCTGGTATAGTACTTTCCTTTTACATATAAATGTGTGTAGTGCTTGTGGGGAATCGTGTTTCAGATCCACTGTACAGTGAATTGAGTGCATGAAGCTGGAAGTAAACCCCTGCTTAATTCGGACTACATACGTTTGCTATAAACTGCAGTGGGGTCCAGTCACAAGGACCTTTTCCACATGGTCTGCTCCTCCTGGCAATCCAGGACAATCTGCCTTCCATCCAGTTTCCAGCATTGAGCCTGTGAGTACAACGCAGGGTAGCTCCCTGCCATCTGTTTATCAAATTGCAAGTGTGTCATCTAATTATTGCTTTTTCATTTTTTCAGGAACTGAGCCATCCAGCTCCGGAGTACAATTGTATGTTGTACAAGTGTTTTTCCATCACAGGGCCCCAACCAGCTGCACCGATCCTGGCTAGCCCCCCCCATCCTGGGTACCCAGTGACAGTGACAATTTGGGACTCTGAATATGCGCACAGCACTGTGATTATTAATGTGTCTAACTTAATTAACCTGATTTCCCCCTTCCTTGTTACAGCTCCTTAAATAAATCAGATCTGCTTGTTTCAGCAAAGTAACACTGACTGAGGTATTCGTTTGTGTTAAGTATTGTACTGTGGCTTTTGCACTGTATCATCTTGTTTTACAGGGGGTCCCCAGAGTCCAGTCGACAGAGCCAGTCCTGGGGTAATGTACATTGTGAAGATATTCCTGATATCATTGTGGGCGCTAGTGGGAAGAAGGGGGGGGTTACAGTGTCCCAGAGGGCTGTGACTAAGTTAGTTTAACTACTGCAAATCCTGACCTCTGGGTGGAGGCACCCACCATTTGACCTAGGCCCCTCAACCTGTTAGTAGTTAAGCAGGAAGGGGTAGTAGCCCTTGGGATAGCGCCACCTAGGGGTGACACTTTTTTTGTATATATAAAATTCTGATGATGTTAAATGATCTATTAGATGGTATAACAGTCTGGATGGATATTCATTTTGAAAATAACAATAGGTGGACCACTGGCACAACACTCCCCCTCATTTTATTTAGCTAAGACCATAGTCATCATAGCCATGTGCTTTGTAACACTGTGATCAGCAGTTATTTTTAGACAGCAAACACAGGGAGAAAAGCCAGGAGTTGGGAATGAAAGTTTTCTAGCAAGAACATCTACATATACAAAGGTACACCCACAGTTTTAATAAAAACATGATGAAAACAATTCTGGAAAGGGATCTGACACTGCCAATAGAATGATACAATGTAAACCTTTTTCAGTATATGCTGTAACTCTATGAATAGCGTAAAATTGCTTTCACACAATTTAATTTCCCTCACAAATGAAGCTCAAGTGATTTCACTAGACATACTACAGTACATATATTTAATAAGAAACAGAAAGATAGAAAGCTGCAGGCAGAAAAAGAACAGTGATCCATCAAATCTGCCTCGCACCCTACCTGTGCCACACCAACCTACTAAAGGTGTGGGTTAGGCCAAGTACCCTAAAAGCAGGTCATGCCTTTCTCCCCCTGTCTGCCTTCTCCCCCACTTTTGTCCTAATCAACCCCTTACATCTGTCCCACTCTTTCTTGAAACTATTCACTGTCTTGGAATTAACTGCCTGGGAGAGAAGGGGTGTCAGAATAACTGTGGCTGCAGCTCATTTATTTATGTTTATTCACGTTTTTGCAACCGGGTAAACAAGCGGATCCAAAGGACCATTTTCATGACCACATCAGGTAAGAAGCTATGCATGGGGTGGCTTACAGACTGTCAGGATAGGGAGGACGTGAGAGAGATGGGAAACTAGGGGTAGAAATTCAGAAGGGGGGCAGCAAAGGGGGAGGTAGGGGTGGTGGGGGATCTCAATCTATCAGACACAGACTGGGACATACCAGCAGCTAAGAGTGCCAGGAGTCAGGCACAGCTAAATACATTGCAGAACTGCCTGCCGGTGCACTTGCTTAGAGATTCCACAAGACAAACTGCTATTCTAGGTGTGGTTCTCACCAACTCAGAAATGTTAGTTGGGGTGAGGATTGGGGAGCCTCTACAGTCCAATTACCATAACACCATATGATTCAAACTAGTCCTGGATACCAGTATACTCTCGTTAAAGGCTGTGCTTCTGGATTTCAGGAGAGCAGACTTTCATCAGATGAGTGAATTGGTTAAGGTTAAACTGAGGAGAGTGGATGAAATCGGTGGGGGGGGGATAGAAGAGAGGTGGTAAGTAATTAAAGGGGCCATTCTAGATGCAACGTGATTTGTTTTGGTGGTGCAGCTAGTACCACAACAGAGCTGTATTCTGGTGAACCTGGGTTTAACTCCCAGCTAAGATACCTATTTATCAAGAAGCAAGGTGTAAGAGTATGTATAACTGAAAGAAGTGTTTCTGTATAGAAGATGCATCATAGCTGATAATTCCAATAAAAATATCTAATTAAAAGACAAGATAAATTCTGAAAGTACAGAAAAATAATAGCTTGATTTGGGGGAATAAAGCTCAGTGGTGGGGCACATTGTTTGCATGTATGAGGCCACGGGTTTAATCCCTGGCTTCTCCAAAAGTCCATTTCTTACTACAAAATGATTCATAAAATGAATTCAGTGACTGCATGAAAATATGGAGGAGATAGAAAGCAGCTGGAAAACTGTGGACCCATCTGCCTTACCTCCATGGTAGGGGAACTGATGGATACACTAGTCAAAGAGGACCTAGTGGACTACCTGGAGAAAAACAGATTTTAGGATAGTGGGCAGCAAGGGTTCATGGCAGGTAGGTTTTTTCAGACCAACTTGATAGTATTCTTTGACTGGGTAACCACAGTAGTTGATAAGGATCATGCAATAGATTTACTTTACTTCAGCTTCAGCAAGGCATTCAGCTTGGTACCACACTGAAGGCTTCTGAAGAAGATGGGGGCTCTGAAAACAGCTAAGGAAATAGTAAAGTGGGTAGGGAGTTTGTTGGAGGGGAGGAATCAGTGAGTTGTGGTGAATGGGGTCAGATCAGGGGAAAGAGAAGTCACCAGTGGGGTATCACAGGTATCTGTACTGGGACCAGTCCTCTTCAACATGTTCATCAGTGACACGGATGAGGGAATCAAGGGCAGGTTGTTTCTATTCACAGATCACACTAACCTCTGTGGTAGGGTTGACAACATGGAGGGATAAGGGAGTTGCAGAGAGATCTGCAATGGCTGGAAAATTGGTCCAAAGTCTGGCAACAGGAATTCAAAGCCCAAAAGTGCAAAGTTATGCAGTTAAGGGACAAAATTCCCCCAGAACAGAATACTGGATGGGGGGGGGTAGTTAAGCTGGACGCAGCATCAGAGGAAAGGGATATAGGAGTCATCTTTAGTGACTCCCTTAAACAAACCAGCCAATGTAACAAGGCCTTAACCAAGGCTAACATGGTGCTAGAGTGCATCAGGATAGGGTTTGACAGCAGAAAGCAGCAGGGTACTTTTACCACTGTATAGGTCAAGGTGAGACCAGAACTGGAGTATTGTGCTCAGTTAGGAGTACCCACCTAAAAAAGAACTGGGGCAGGCTAGAGAAGGTGCAAGGCAGGGTGACAAAGATAATTCGGGGCCAGCAGGGTAGATCCTCTGAGCATTGGCTAGAGGCACCGAGCACGTGTTCACGCAAAACCAGAAGAGAGAGAGGTGATATGATAGAGACCTCCAAGTTGTTGAAAGCAATTAACAAGGTGTACTGTAATGAGCTTTTGACGAGGAACAGAGAAACTAGGACAAGGGGTAATGAGTGGAGGTTAACGGGGACAGGCTTAAGAAGAATGTTAGGAAGTATCTTTCAGAAAGAGTGATTAAGCTATGCAATGGTCTGTCAGACGAGCTGGTGAGTGCCAAAAGCCATAAATGGCTTCAAACATAGCTGGGAAAGAGTCAGTGGTATAGTAGCTACTCAGCAGGAAGAGGGAGGCAGAAACATGAAGAACAAAAGGGGGAGCAATGTAAGTGAAGACCCCACAATGACAATAGTTCCCATGGCTTTATAGGGTAATATAGGCAGATTAGCTGGACCATTGGCCTTTTTCTGCAGTCATCGTCTATGTTTCTATTTTTCGAACTAAGCGATGCATAAGAACAGTTAGCAAGAGTAATAGCCATAAGAGACCGATCTGGTTTTCAAGAAAGATGAGGGAGGCAGTGAAGGCTGAAAATAGGACCTTCAGTAGATACAAAGAGAAACAGGGAGACAAGGAATGGAGTGAACACCCGTTAATGATGAGAGGGGCCAAGAAGGTGATCAGGGATGCAAAAGCAGATACAAAACTGCGTATTGTGAAGTGGGTCGGGGTAACACTTTGTTAGCTACAACAGGGAAAAGGAGGTTGAGAAGAAGAATCTTTAGGCTGATGGAGGAGGGCGGGGTAATAGAGGAGGATGAGCAGAAGGCTGCTTTTGCTATATGTTCACAGTAGAGGATAGTGGGCCTCTGCCTGGAAGTGGCATAAACACTGCTTCAGGAGGGATTCCAGAAATGAGGCAGAAATAGGGCACGTGGTATTTATTTATTTAAATCTCAGATTACATATACCTTTGAGCCAGAGACTGTTTTACAAAAGTTCCACATCAGAACAGACAACAGATAAATAGCAAAGAATGAATTGATAGAACACAGCAACTATTTGATGTGAGACAATACACAAATCAGGGTTAACAACATGGGCAATAGTTTAATAGCATAGGAGGAAAGAACTAACTAAGGGTTTGGCAGTTGAAATTCAAGACCACAAAGTGTAAGGCAATGCACATAGAGAATAAAAATCCCAGGAAGGAATGTTGAATGGGAGGGGTTAATTTGGACACTACCACTGAGGAAAGGGATCTGGGGGTCATCGTGAGTGATTCGCTAAAATAATTTAACCAATCTTATAAGGTCTGCAGCAAGGAAACAAGGATATTGGGGTGTATTGGGAGGGTGTTGATAGTAGGGGGAAGGAAATTATACTGCCTCTCTACAGATCACTGGTGAGGCCATATCTCGCATGCTGTGCCCTGTTCTGGAGTCCTCACCTAAGAATAGACAAAGACAGGCTAGAGACTGTACAATATAGGGTAACCAAAATGATTCAGGCCAGCAGTGCAGATCTTAGGAGGATTGGCCCTAAGCCTTAAACATGTTCTTGCTGGACAGCAGAAGGGAGGGGGGAGATATGGTAGAGACCTTCAAGTTCCTGAAAGGAATGACTAAGGTAGATTGTTGGGAAATATTCAGCAGGACTGGTGAATCAAGAACATGGGTGCATAAAAGGAAGCTGGCATTGGGGAGATTCAGGTGGGATGTGAGAACATTTTATTTTACAGAGAGAGTGATCCTACTAGCAAAGGTGGTGAGTGCAAGAACCATTAATGGTTTCAAATATGGCTGGGATCAAATATAAGGCTTAATAGTTACATTCGGGGAAAGCAGTAAGATAGTGGGTAATGGGGGGAAGGGAATGAGGGCAATAACCCTGACTAAAGAGAGAGATTGGGTACCGAGGTAGGATAGGGTAAAACATGGTAGACTAGGTGGACAAATTATCTTTTTTCTGTCAACATTTTCTGTTTCTGTGTTTCTCTGAGCAAGCAGCTCCACTTGCCCACCACTCGCTCCATGAAGAAGTACTTTCTCATTTCAGTCTTGAACCCTACCACCAGCTTATATATGGTTGTTGATTTCTCGCACTGCCTGAACATGTCCTGACAATTAACCCTATTGAATAACTTCAAAGATGTTAAGGTGGCATGTCTAAAAAATAACCAGTTGTTTTTTCATCTGAGAAATAAATTATAAATTAAGTTCTAACAATACACATACAACATTTTAACAAACAATTAATATTGAGCAACTATTTAATGTCATCTTACTGAAAACTGTTTGAGTGATTTATAAACACTTTAATATCCTTTACTGAAACTCATTTAAAAAGAGATTCATAAACACTATATTACAACAAGCATTTGTCAATGCCAAATGTTTGCTTGTTGGTATTAGCATTGGAAATGCAGGAGTTAGACAGATGCAGAATAGGAATGGCAGTGAAGTACTGAACTTCACACCAACCCCACCTCCATTCTGCAGAAACGGACATGCATTGGGATATGTGTTTGGGTCATCGCCCATGACATTCATGCCAAGTCACCTCACCCTATCCTGCAGACACCGACACGTGTTGAGGTGTGCCGCAGGGTGTTCGGCTTTACAGTCATCCCATTCCATAAGGACATACGCTGAAATGGGTGCAGTAAAGGAGAATGGGATGAACTCTGGGGCCAAAAAGTCCAAGGCACACCTCAATGCCTGGGACTGGCTGGGGGTGGGATGGCATGACCATTACAGTCAGCAATCCAAAGGCACACCCCGATGCCTGTCAGTCTGTACAGGGTGGGACATTATGGTTAGAAACCCTAACGCCCTGGGTGTTTGTTGGTATTTGCACTACAGATTTTCAACATGGCCTTTTTGTGACCCCACCTCATGAAAGCATTTGGGACCACTTCTCATGAAGACTGGCAGTGTGATTTTGTTAATGTGTCCCGAACTTTGAGTTCCAACAGCGACCATGCCATTCTGTGTCAGATGTATGAAAACACAGATTGGGCAGGATGTGAAGAATGTCAGCTGTACCATCCATAGGGAGGTGTGAAGAGATGGCAATGCTGAAAATCTGTAGTGGGAATATTAAAAATGCTCGCACTTCCGAGCATACATGGAAACTGCGCAACGCATGCGTGTAACAGTCATTTTATGGACTTTCATCACCAAATTTTCAAAATAGATATTTTAGGACCTCTGCTCATGGACAGTGTCACTGTGATTTCCTTAATGGGTCCTGAACACTGATTTCCCAAAGTGACCGCGCTAGTCTGGCTGGAAGTGCAAAAACACATTTCAGCCAGGATATGGGAAATGACAGCTATACTGTTCACAAGGAGGTGTGGAAAAATGCCAATGTTGAAAATCTGGGTGAAAATATTACAAATTCAAGTTATGAGCTAGCGTGGAGACTGCATAACGCATGCTCATAACACAGTCATTTTAGGACTTTCATCACCAAATTTTCAACACAGGCATTTTAGGACCTCTGCTCATGAACTGTGTCACTGTGATTTTCTTAATGTGTCCCAAACACTGATTTCCCACAGAGAGAGCACTATTCAGCCCCGGAAGTGCGAAAACACATTTTAGTCAGGATGTGAAAAATGGCAACTGTACTGTTCATAAGGAAGTGTGGAAAAATGCCAACGTTGAAAATCTGGAGTGAAAATATTACAAATTCGTGAAGTTATGAGCATGTGTGGAAACTACACAATGCACACTCATAAAACAGTCATTTTTTTTATTTTTCTGCCAAATTTGCAACATTGGCTGTTTTCGGTCCCAAAAAGTGGTTCTACACAGTGATCGGGAAATCACCTTTTGGGACCAAATAATGCCATGACAGTGGCTGAATTCATGAGGAGGGGTCCCAATAACCCCATGTTGAAAATGTGGTGCCAAAATTCCCAGAAATGCCTGAGATATGCACCAAAGTTGAAAAACCCTATTTATGCCATTATACCGCTTACCGCATTTCTTCAGTTTGCAGTCGACTTTGAAGAGTGCAGATGTGTTCCCAGTCCACCAAAGATCATCGCTATTGGGCTCAAGGTATGTGAGGGGG
Organism: Neoceratodus forsteri; assembly: GCA_016271365.2. Lineage (NCBI taxonomy): Eukaryota > Metazoa > Chordata > Ceratodontiformes > Ceratodontidae > Neoceratodus > Neoceratodus forsteri. The sequence goes on from JADMNL010000022.1 coordinate 346,394,139, forward strand.
TGGGATGCAGGGTGCAGAGGGTGGGTGCGGGTTGAGGGAGGGGCCAACGGACTCAACCATGGACCGCTTTCTGTTTTATAGGTTTAAAGAAAAAAAAAGAAAACATCATGGGACTTTTTTTTTACAGGAACATTTGGCATGCTGGGGTGGGCTCCTAGCATTCTACCTGAGTGCTTTGGGGGGGCTGTAGCTGACAGGGGATTGGGCACCCCCGTTGGCACATACCGAGTGGGGGGGGAGCCAAGGGGGACTGGGCACCCCTCTCGGCACACCAAAAATTTGTGGGGGGGACATTATGCTGATGGAGAGTGGGCTCCTCCATTGGCAAATTTACTGGGAAAGGTGGAGACTGAAGCCAATGGGGATTGGGCCCCCTGTCGGCAAAGAAAGACTGCTGGGGGGGCGCATGATGCTGAGGGGGATTGGGCACCCCCTCAGCACACAACAAATGGGGAAGGGGATTACAGTATGCCAATGGGGAGTGGGCTCCCCCTTCAGCAATTGAACTGGGTCTAGGGCATGCAGACGGCAAGGTACCACCCTGCAATGATGGGTCACTCCCTCATTGCAGCGAAATGGCTGATGCTGCAATGACGAGGCAGCCCTTGATTGCAGCGGTGAAATCATTGCAACTTGGTGGTACTTTTGGAAACCAATGTCATCAGCACAGTGTGCCTGCATTGGTCCACCAGTGCCAAGCCCTCAAATGCAGTGCTGCCATTGGCTGCCACAGTGCTGCACCTCCACAACCCACTTCTCTCTTAAACTGCCGCATAATATTTCTTGCATATGCACGCAAGCAAACATAAAAACTACTTAAATAGAAATATGACTCTGTAACAATGTTTTATATCAAATATGATGTAAAAGAATTATTTAACAGCACCTGCTCATCTCACTAGGAACCTTAACAGACTACAAGTAACAGCATGCCATCTGGGTAGAACACATAGTTTCACTTAGCTCAACAGGACATCTAGATAGACACATTCCACTGATATTTTAAAAGAACAGTGTGAACCACTTTCGATTAACACTTTAAATATAGTCATCAACAACAACATGAAATACAAAAATGACTTTTAGCTCAGCAAAACAATAGAACAATATTGTAATAAGTACCATTCAGGAGTGCATGCAAATAGGAGGATGTATAATTTAGAGTTCCAAATGGGTGTACTTGGTAGGAGGAGTTTCCACTGTGACATAATTTTTCTTTCATGAAATCCCTTATATGTCCATAGCAATAAGCTCTGCATTGCCAGGGCAACACATACCTAAAATTAACTTCTATCTAAAGATACCTTTGTAGGTTCAATGCTGTTCTCCATTAAATGGTAAAAAGCTCCTGGCAGACTTCTGTAGATGGATCTTTGGTCTTTTTCTGCAGTCACTGTCTATGTTTCTATTAATGAGACATAACACAATTTGACAGATGGGCATGGCACAATTTTCTAGATGTGTATGTAACACTTGCTGGATGTCCCTAGTAAGAATGTAACATCTTAAAAAAGCAATACTAAAGGGATTAAAAAAACGACATGACTGAACTATAGCTCCGTGTTACCATTACGTCCTCAAAATAAAGGAATATGTAAAGCCCCACAAATAAAGCAGGACACTCTGTACAGTAGTTACCCACTCACAGTGTGAGGCAGCTTTTCAAACCAGTGTGACTGAAGAGAAGAGGTATAGTGCAGGGCCTGGGGCTTAGAAGCATACCCGGCAATGTATTTTCTAAAAAAATAAACTCAAAAAAAGCCTGCATTTGGTTTACCGAATAAGCACACTCAGATTCAACCTCTAAGAATAGAAGATCTAAGCAAACATGATAAAGGCCACCACACTTCTTCAATTTAGTTGCTGGCTTTATGACATTTTCTAAATATACTGTATTTAATCAAATACAATCTGAACTATGAAGCTCAGTGTGTGACTGGAGTCATCTCAACATCAGCACTTTTGTAAAGTTCAGGGATGATTATTGTGTTTCACTAGGGTCTAACAATGACTAAAATAGATTGAACCAACACATCTTCTGTGAATATAATTGCTGTGCAAGTCTGATGAATTAATAATGAATTACAGTCATCTTAAGCCCTTGTCCTTACTTGACTTCATAACTTGTGTAATTAACTTTATTATAAATATAGCTAAGTACACTGAAACCATACCTTTACACAGATAACTCATTCACTATTCCTGCTATATTTGCCCAGAAAGCTCCTTAAGCACATCATATATACCAGTTCTGATATACTGACAATTCTTAGACCTGCATTAAGAAAATGCATTGCTGATCAGCATTTGGTTCTCTGCCTTCGGATAGAGACTGGGATAAAATCCAATTACAGACCTCTTTCACAAGCAACTTCTATGTGATCTGATGACAAAAACCTTTAATTAAGATGTCACCATCCATACAAGCTACGGACTAGGAGTTACAAATCCATATACCAAATTGCCTTCCGCTATCGTAAGCCATTTCTGAGATATTATGCAACTGTCATAAAGATAGCTTGAGCAGCAACTGTGAGGTCATTCAAGATTTCTTCAGGAATCTAAGCTATAGCTAAACACAGAAAAATACAAACCTAGTAAAATGCAAAATCAACTAACAGGACATATTTATTTACTGACTAATTGATCGATTGATTGATGCATATGTGTATATATATATATATATATATATATGTATTTATTCATTTATGTTACGTATTGACTAATTTTGAAAAGGTTTACCAGAAAAGGCTTACTGAGCTGCAAACATTTCAATTCCAGAGGTGTCTTGGAGAGAAGGATACAGAGGAGAAGTCGAAAAAAGTACAGTAATACATTATAATGAGCAATAAAATAATAGCAATAATAGTACAAAGAGTACAAAAGCAATGATAGAGCAGCACTGCAACAGGTACACATTACAAATGCTCTACATTTAACATACTGTAGTTAAGGTGCAAAATGGAGCATCATGGTTCAGAAATGGAATAGATCTAGCAAATACAAAAAAGCTAACAAAATGAAATTGTTTACAAGTTATGTCCACTTTACATAATGTGCCGTTCCCCCCCCCAGTACAGAGTGCCACGCTGGGAGCCCACCCAGCGTGGCAACTGATGCCATGGCTGACAGGGGTGCCCAATCTCAGTCGGCTCCACCCCCCCACCAGCGCGTCTTCTAGCTACGTTGGAGCCCACCAAGCATGGCAAATGTCCCGTGTCGTCAATTAAAAAAAAACTAAATTGAAAATGGTCTCACGTTGCTTCCCTGCCCCCCACAACCGCACACCCACCTGATTGCATACCCTGCCTCCCCACACCCCCTCACCCCATACTTACCTCCGAGTCTGGCGCGACGATCATTTGACACAGTCCCACACAAAAGATTAATAGTCAAATTAACCAGCCTGGGAGTGGGACCCAGGGTGGTAGCCTGGGTAAAACATTGGCTGGACAACAGGACACAGAAGGTAATTGTAAATGGAGTTCACTCTGAAAGAAAGGGGTTACTAGTGGGTACCGTGAGGTTCAGTATTGGGTCCAGTCCTTTTAATGTCTTCATCAGTGACATTGCAGGGGACTGGAAGGAAAGTATGCCTTTTGCAGATGACACAAGATCTGCAACAGGTTGATACACAAGAAGGCGGGAAAGGATGAAAAGGGACTTGGCAAGGTTGGAGGAATGGTCAGAAGTATGGCAGCTAGGATTCAATGCAAAGAAGTGCAAAATAATGCACCTGGGAAACAAGAACCCAGGGGAAGAATACACAATGGGTGGGGAGGTAGTAACAACAACAAAAAAGGAAAGGGACCTGGGGGTAATCATATCAGATGACCTTAAGGTTAGCAAGCAATGTGAGAAGGCAGTAGAGAGGGCTGGGGGTATACTGGGATGTATAGGGAGAGGCATCATCAGCAGAAAGCAGGAAGTTGTTATCCCTCTGTACAGACAGTTGGTGAGACCCCATCTGGAGTACTGTGTCCAGTTCTGGAGACCCCATCTCCGCAAGGACATAGACAGGATAGAGGCAGTCCAGAGGAGGGCAACTAAAATGATGCAGGGTCTGCAAGAGAAGCCGTATGAGGAGAGACTAAAGGAGCTTAATATGTATACCCTTGAGGAAAGAAGGGAGAGGGGGGACATGATAGAAACTTTTAAGTACCTCAGTGGAATCAACAAAGTCCAAGAGGGTAGCATCTTTCAGAAAAAGAGACTTGCAAGAACAAGGGGACACAATTTAAAGATAGGAGGGTGGTTCAGGGGCAATGTGAGGAAGTATTATTTCACAGAGAGGGTAGTGGATTCATGGAACAGCCTTCCTGAGGAGGTTGTGGGTCTAAAACTGTGGGAGAATTCAAGAATGCATGGGACAGACATAAGGCAATTCTTTTGGGGTAAGAAGAAATAGGCTGTTGGTTAACTAGGATCTGCGGCCTATCCTGTAGGTAGGGAAATGGGCAGACTAGATGGGCCTAGCGGTCCTTATATGCCATCAAAGTCTATGTTTCTATGTTTCTAAATGAGTCTTTGCTCAGTTGTCTATATATAATAGAACAGCTACCCAGCCCAATGGCATCAGTGGAACATGTTGTGCTCCCATGTGGGAAACACAGATTTGCATTCACCTGTGCTGGGCTGGTGGAGCCATGAGAGTACTGTGAAGACAGCTCACTCAGGCTCCAGAGGAAGGGTAGTAAATGTTTTGCCGCTCAAGCACATCCATGGGAAGATTTGCACTGCTTAAGAAGCATGGTTATCACACATTATAAAATGGGTTGGGAAAATGCTATGTTCCGATTGGTCAGGAGCTGCCCCCAGCCATGTATTTATAGAGCAACAATCCAGTAGGTGACACTTTTCTGGCAACCAGGATAAAGTACATGCCACATATCCATGCCTGCCAGAGACGTTTGAAAAAACATTTTCTGGCAGCCATGTTAGTACAGTATATACCCAGCACTGCTTTAACATATAAAAAAAGACATTTATCACATTTCACAGTAATTCCCCATCCCCACACAACACCTGACAAGTTGGACATACTGGCATTGGAGTTCGAAGGTTATCCTCACTAAACGTGAATAGCTGGAGGGTATGTTTAGAATAGCGAGTTATGAGCGTCTGGCCTACAAGGTGGTAGGGAAGGCTAAGAAATATCACCGAGTTTGGGGGTCCCTTTTTAGAAGCTACCATGCCATAATGGGCCAAGTTGATCTCTAATTCCTAAAGACATCTTGTGTCAGTTGTAGGATACCGAGGGGTAGTGGGCATCTGTTCTCTCCCATCCTACTTCGCTTATTGTTAGGTGATGGGTTCGGGCCCCTATCAATTCTCCCTCCTCCACCTGCAGTAACCTTTAGTATATTTACATGCTATTTATTCATTTATTGGTTATTCTCTCTTATCTCATTAGTAGATGTTAAATTTTCATGTTAGCACTGTTTATAAATGTTGTTAATATTTGAGGTGTTCCTTAGTATTACATTCAATATGGATGCTACTCTTAGTTCCTTGGTAGTCTACTATATGGTGGCGCGTAACCTACAGATTGGTATTCTTTTGGCATCACCTAATCTATTGTACAAAAGACATCTTTTTCAGACTTGTTATTAGTCTGTAAAGTTTGGAATGGAATGTGCTTTATGTCCTGAGATATATCAAATGTGTTTCTATGTACGCTGCTTATTTGGAAAATCTCAATAAAAAATCAATTAAAAAAAAGTTGGACATACTATAAAAAAATATTAAATACATAATCTAACTTTTTGTTTTCTTTCTTATAATTTTAGTATGTTGCAGGCCTCCAATCCTCAGGTTTAAATTACAGTTGTAACCACGCTGACAGACCCTGAATCCAGCATCACGAGTTACCCCATCCCATTTGCAAGCCTGACCATGGCTGGCTGCTAACTCAGATGGCTCAGACCTCCTCCCCTGACTGGCACTGTTCATAGTGGCAATGTCCACTTCTTGACAGAAACGTTTTGTTCAGATCGAGTTATGTATTCTGATGCCAGCGGGTTAACAACTATGAAGAAACATGCACAGCAAAATGCAAGCATGTGATCGTGACAGCTGTCAATATGCAGCTAACCCTTTTTTGATTTAAAAAAACAAATTCTTCTAAGCTATTGAGCCACTGTTCCACATGCTGGTGCCAATGGGTTTCAACAGCAAAAACAGACCCATGCCACTGCTTGCTCAATGTCCACTCACTCCCCCTCCACAAAAGCACTGTGAAAAGCCATAAAGGAAAACCACACCCTCATATCTTCTAAATGTCATTTGCTTCCATGTCAACAGACAACTCTTTTCATGTAGCTGTTAAAGATGTATGCAACTGCTTCAGTAAGTTTTCACACTTCATACCAGACCCTGTCACTCTCTTGGGAGGGTCCATTTCATGGTTGTTGAAATCTCATTGTCCCTGAGAGCTGCATTAGCATACGAGAATGTGATGCGTAATCAACCTTTAAACTCCCCAGTATGCCTGTCTGCTTAAGTAGTTTTAAAAGAACCAAGCTGTAAGAAGGTGCGAATACTACATTTACCTTCAGTAAGTTTTACAAACTATCTGAGTTATAATGCAGTCCCCCAAACTCCATTCGCTTATAAGTTTCCAGAGAGTTTTTGCAGGATATTTGTTATTTTAGCATAGAGATAAATTATATAAATGGTTGATCTGACATCATGTTCTCATGTGCTAATGCAGCTCTCAGGGACAATGAGATTTCAACAACCATGAAATGGACCCTCCCAGGAGAGTGACAGGGCCTAGTATGAAGTGTGAAAACTGAAGCAGTTGCATACATCTTTAATAGCTACATGAAAAGAGTTTTCTGTTGACATGAAAAAAAAATAACATTTAGAAGATATGAGGGTGCAGTTTTCCTTTAAGTCCCATTCACATATAACCTCACTTCTCCCAGAAACAGGAGTAAATATGCCACAAAGCTATTTTTTTTTGTTTTGAAAAGAAAACATCTCGAATGAGCTACTGTCCTTCATGCTGGTACAGGTGGGTTTCAATAACAAAAACAGACCTGCGCCACCAACAGATTTCTACTCTGTTCCTCAGAATACCAGACCAGTGCTGCCACCAGCTTTCAACTCCACACCCCCTACACATCACGGAGCTCATTTAAGCTTTTTTTTTAAATCTGGCAAACAAGTATAGAGTGCAGTACACAGAGCTACAGCCTTTGTGTGGAGAGGAGTGAGCAAACCAAAGGGAGATTTTTTATTTGCTGTGGTGTGTGCATGTGTGTGTGTGTGTTTATGGGGGGCAGTGCTAAGCTACAAGTACCCTCTACTGGAAGTCCAAGATTTCTGCACTGCAAATATAATACTTTTACTATAGTATGCAAACTATTTTTCTCTAAAAATAAAATAAAACAATTGTAATTTTTTTATACAGATTTTTGCTCTTTGGGCAGCTTATCTGCTTCTCTCCCTACCTACCCTTAGCTGGTACCCTCCTCTCCCAGACCTACCTGGAGAGAGTCCCTATTTGATTATCCCCCCCCCCATGGCAGGGCTGGGGGAAGGGCTGTCCTCCCCAAGGTTCAAATCTAGATGTTCCAAGGTGTCTGGGTGGTGGTGCAGATCCTGGGAGATGGGCAGGGTGTGATTTAGCCCATGGGTCCCTTTTCCACCCTTCTTCCCAAGCCCCCTGTCATGCCGTCATGTGAGTACATGCATGTGGAAGCACGCATGTCCTACAGTTCTATGGCCCCACCTTTCAAGCTGTTCGCTACCTGCATAACCACTGGGCCTCCACCCAGTGGCAGTCAGAGGCTGAGATGACTGACCACCCCTCCCAAGAAGAGAAGAGCAGTCCCTGGGACACTCAGTCATCTCCCACCCTGCTAACCCCAGGCAAGCCGTGCATATTCCCGAACATAGATTGCCAACATAGCAGGAGGTAAGATGTTCAGCAACATAGCCTTCCACATCACTGGGCTGACTGTAATCTTTTCTTTGCATCTTTTATATTACTTGTATGTTTAAAAATATTTACATGTGGGACCCATTTTATTAGTGCAATAAGACACTCCAGAGATGTGGGTTGTTGTCTGATAAATGCTCTTCCTAGGTGCTTAAGGCACTTGCCACAAGTGCCTCATGCCTCACTATGCTCCTGGGGCATGCATTTGATAGATGACAACCCATACCCCATCATGTCTTATTGCTTACTTATGAAGTGGGTACCAAAACAAAATCCAGAAACATGATTGACTGGGGAGCTCAGAATCCATTGCTGCTATCCCAGCACAACAGCACTAGAAAAAGATTCATGACCTCACTGACATTACGCAGGCACAGCTGTATCAATGCATCTCAGTTCACTAACTTGTATCTAAACAAAATGGGGAACCTGCAATCTACTGGCCAAACAGCAAAATTACCATGGCTTACTATGGCTACTTTCTTCTTTGTGAATCTTTTTTTCTTTTTTTTAATTTTTCAAATAAAAAAAAGATTTAGTTACTAGTCTTAATGGACCAATTTCAGAATTGCAGTAAGGCACCCCAGGATATGCTTTGAGCTGGGATAATGGCACTTATTTGTGCAGAGAAAGCATTCAGCCTTTGGCCTTATGCTGCAACCCATATGAGGTGTGCTGTTATTCTTGCACAAAGCACACTCTTTTATGCCTTATTGCTTACATATCCTGATCCCTCCCAATGTTCAATGGCCTAGGGATGCTATAATGCTATGAGAGGCTGGTGAAATTTACACCAAGGAAAAAATCCCTACTGGAGTGTACATGATGGTCCACATGGTCCCCATGTCACGATTCTGGAAGTTCCTCTCTGACTTCCCTTCCCCTCATTGGCAAACTTGTGAGATGTCCAGAGGCCTTGCCACCCTCTGAGGCCCACCATGGTGGGGCTTTTTCCATGAGGTGCCATGGGGGGGCAGTGATCTGGGCAGGCAGGGAGAGTGACCCAAAGGATTGGTGGGAAGTGAGCATGAAAGTGCCTAAAGAGCTAGAACAGAAGCTGAGGTCACAGAGGTAGAAACATGAGATTAAAATAGATAGATCCTGTATGTTAGGGTTGAGTTCATTTTTGTGCCAGAAACTGGGCTTTTGCTCAGCTTGTATCTTGGCAATCTTAACCCCTTGGACTCAAGCTGTTTGAGCAATTTCCCAGTCCTAGGGGGCTAATATTTTGGTGAGTTTTCTGTAAATTAGTTTGACTGATTGAAAGTATTATTGCAATTATGTGAAATTCCTCTTTTAAAAGACTTTTTTTGCAATGTGATACAGCTAAAAACTAGACTGATTTAAATGATTAAACTCATGGGTTCATTAGCTCTTGTGCCAGAATACGTCCTTTTCATGGATTAAAGAATTAAATCATTTTCCATTATTTAGTTGTAAGGTTTAAAAGTTTTAAAACCAAAACCAGGTGCATGCGCAGAACACAAAAATAAATTAGCTAAAAAAATTCTGCATTAGAGGCCATGAACAAAAACTTTAAAACCAAAAACAAGAAAACATTATACTGATAAATGTTAACACTTGTATAGTTAATCAGAAGTCCATCTAACAAGATTTCTGAGCTGACTTTCAGAAAAAGTAAATTATACTTCGCAATTTAATTAGAAAAAAAATGTTCACAATGCAGTGGAGAAAATCATCAAGATGGATTTTAATGAACCCAGTTTGTTCGCATAACAAATAATGGGCCACATATTTAGCCAGCAGCGCCTGCGCTGTGCTAGCAGTGTCACCAGTATACTACCAGGATGCATTGTTCTGGCGCTAAACACCTTTGAATATTGGGCTTCGGCACAAAGTCCTACATGGGTACGGTCCTGACTACTTGAAAGAGCTTTAGTTGCCTTACACCCCTCTGAGACAGCTTCGCTCGGCTGACGAGGGGTTGCTGGAGATTCCAAGGGTTAATTTGAAGTCTTCTGGAACCCGTGCTTTTGGTTTTGTGGCTCCATCCCTCTGGAATTCTCTACCCCGTCCGCTCTGAGAGAGTACAACAGTGGATACTTTTAAAAGGGCTTTAAAGTCCTTTTTATGGAATAAGGCCTTCCCACCTATATTGTAATTGGTTTTATTTGTTGAAACTGTTGTTCTGTTTTACTGTATTTTGATGCTTGGTTTTATGAATTGTACAGCACCTTGAAAACTTTAAAGGCACTTAATTAAATAAATTTTATTATTATCATTATTATATTACATGTGCAGCACAAATGCATAACACTAGTGCAGAGCGGTGCCCTTCTGCAGCACTGAATATAGCACTGGGTATAGTGCTAACGTAGGGGGAGGCTGTGGGTATGAGAGGAAGGCACCAGTGTAAGACACACAGCACAGTACAGCAGCAAAGGTATTACAACTATCCATTAAAGAATCAAACCATGGGCAATGGCTTGTAAAAAACAACAAATGCAAAAACAAAGCAAAGGGCACCCACATGTGAAAACTCAAACAAAAAAGGGGGCACCCACCCATCAACCCAATGTCCATGGCTTCAAAGGGCTGGTGGTGGTTGCAGCTGCTGGTGCTGGATTGCTATGGCAAGGTCCTGGACAGTCTTTCTATTCTCTTCCACCCGACTTACCAACATCCATAGCAGGCAGACCTGTCACCGAAGAATGTCCTCCCTGTCCTCCCTGAGCACTGACTCCTGTTGCCTTCCTGCATCCCTCTGGGCACCAACCTAAAGAAATACACTGAACTCAGCCAGCTGTGCACACAGGATGAGGAATGCAGAAGTGGCATAACGTGCATAACAGATGTACAATCAGATGACACATGGGCCAACACGCCACAAAAGCCTCAGTGGAATGTTGCGGCATACCAGAGACAACACTGTGTACCTGAACAGTAGAGGACTGCACAAACAATGCGTGCCATGCTGCAACAGAGCTGGACCCATCAAGGGACACAGGACACTGACAGATACTGCAGATATGAAATTGCAGCACGTGCCACAGCAGTGCCATGGCAGAGCACAACAGGTAGTGTTAAGGCCTAAGTGGCTATGAAATGCACCCACACACCTTGCACCCTGCAGACCAGGCAGCCAGTACACAGGCCCACACAGGTGTGCAGGATAGCAGACATGCAGGAGCCACCCTGGTTAGCAGAAGGGGTGGGTCCCAGGCACACAAACACACCAGTGGTGCACACAGAGCACAGACATATATGGACAGAATCATCATGCAACACCATGTGCAGCAAGTAGGGAAACACATGAGTGCAGTAGTGCAGTAGGTAAGGAAGCACCAGACACACCGTACTGCAGTCACCATAACTCAGAGCCACCCGTAGGCATCCTCCATCCTGGCAGATGTTGATTCTGCCTAATGATAGGGGTCCCCCATACAGAGGCTATGCAGATCATCAGTGTGGCGACATCCCAGAGGTCTTATAATGCATGCAAGTCACTGCCTGTGTACTGTGGCATGATCACACAGTGGACAACACCGTGTTGGGTAGATACTAACAACTATACATCATAATGCCAAACAAATACATGATAAAGTACACTAAATGACCATCAGTGACTACCCCTGCTGTGGACCCCATGCTACATAAGGCTGGCTCTGATGAGTTGCAATGGCATGGTGCCCAGTGCAGATGGCACTGGAGATGGCTCTGATGCAGGTAGGCTGCCACAGGTGCTGAATGCCACACTTGGCATGTCACAAGGTTGCACCAGTACAACAGTGGCCAGTGCATACCACCACCAGACAGATACACATTCCTAGGCCTGACCTTGTGGCAGGACAAACCTGACAAGCAATGACAGGTGTACCACTCTGGCAGTGAGCCTTACTGTCACCGCCCTGGTGTACCAAGGCTGCAATGCAGGGATTATGCCATCACATGGTGTAATGCATGCCAAGGCATAGTACACACACACAGGGCAGCATGCTTGTCGCAGTGATGAGAAAACAGTGGACTGCACAACACCGACACACCACAGTGTCAGTGGTGGGACCATGCCCCAAGAGCAAATGAGTGTCCCCAACCCCAGCTGCACAGGTGCTTCCCCCTACAGGTATGCATGCAAGTTAGTGAGACACACATGGACATCCTTATCCAACAGCAGAAGCATGCAGCATAGTGTAGACATGCTACCCAGATGGCACAACACACAATGCAGGGTACTTAAGTGGACACATGTCCACTGACTGTCCCTGTGTGGGCTGGCCATGCCTGGCCCCATCACTCCAGGCACCTCCTCCTGCCACCACTGGTCCTGGCAGACCTGTTCTTTCTCCCTAGCTTGGCCCTGCTGTGCTCTTGTGTCTGTGGAGTAGGCCATAGGAGACATGATCAGTAGCATGCAGCGAACACAAATTCACAGTACCATAAACCTTAAACAGTAAACATGCCTATATATATATATATATATATATATATATATATATATATATTGGTACTGTACACCAGCAGCCATTTGTGCATGGTGGGGATGGACAGGACTGTGCAGGGGCATGTCTTGCCATTGTGCATAGCTGTGGCACACCACACATAGAGGTCAGACCATGGACTAGGATCAGTCCACACACTGCATATCAGTGTTGTAGCTATGGTTCAGCACTGTGCACGCAAGGCCTGTGTGGTGCCCCTGTCCAGCCTTACTCACCACCCCTCTCCAACATACCCATACATCTCAGCTACGCACCATGTACACCTCATATTATGAAGCAGGATACATGTAGCCCCAGACCACACACAACAGGAGCACAGTAGCACAGTAATCACACCAGTACAACAGTAGAGTGATATCATTCCACAGGTGTAGCCCAACACAATGGCAGGTACTGGAGTGGCTCTCCCACTCCAATACAATAGTGTACCAAGCATTATGTTGTGTATACATACCATCACCATTGCTACATAACAAGAACAATGTACATGGAACAGACATTGGCTTTGGTGAAATGCTGTTCGGTGCACCACATGCCCTGGCTACAAGGAAAACTCCATGACACATGACATATCTGTCCCTGACACAGCACACACAGACATACATTGATAAAATGTCACAGTGGTATCCCAAACCCTTGGTGTTAAGGAAGGTGCATGGCTCCAAGATCCTTGCAGAGTCCTGTATTGTACAGGACAATGAGGCATCTACAGGGACAGTGGTCCCATACACCTACATTGTTTATATAGGATAATACAGTGAATCCAATCCAATAGTACAGAGTGGACCCAACAGGTACATAGGGGTTCAGGACAGTAACATGGCAGTCCAGTGTCATGGAAACAGTACTGCACCTAAGACACCACAGCAACCATACATACAGTTGGCTGTACTCACCTGGCCATGACACAGTACGACTGTTGACCATCACATGCAGCTGCTGCAGGCACTATGTACCTCTCCAGGACAGGTCATTGTACCAGTGGGGGCACTGGTCCCCTGGCATGGCTACTCCAGTCCTGCGTGTGAGACTCTGCCCACCAATGCCCAGCCCTCACACCTGGGCCATTTTGCTGACTTCCCCCCTCACTCAGCAGCTGCTCTTCCCTGGTGACCACATCAGCCAGGTTGGCCAGTTCCACCCTGTCCAGTGGGCATGCCTCTGCCTCGGCACTTTGTCCGTGCTCCTCCTGTCTGCTATTCTAGTATTTGTAGTGTAGCATTCACACTAAGGAACACACCCAGCTGCTGACAGGTCTTCCATGGCTCTATGTAGAATGCCGGCCATTAGCACTGCGTGTTTCAGTATTAACACAGTGCTAAAGTTGATTAGTGCAGTGCTAGGCATGTTTTTGGTGGGGGATCCATTCACATGTGTCAGGTATGGAGTGGGCATGTGTACATGGTGCACATGTGCTGAACAGTTTTGCACATGCACAATGCCAAAGCATAACATCATAGCATGCATGCAGGTGCAACATTATGATGTCATTCCTGATGTGTGACATCATGTCTGTGCCACATGCAGATGTAGCCATAGTGCAGTTTCAATGCTAGTGCTATCACTAGCACTAACACAATAGCACTTGGGGAAAACCTGCAGTATTTAAACATTGTATGCAAATGAGCTAATTTTACAGTTGGAGGGCAAATGCAACATTTGCATGTCTTTACTCGAATGTATGCATTCATTTTTCATGCCACATTGCACCTGGAGCATATAAAAGAAGCAAATGGCACCACATAGATTCCACAGAGCAGGCGGCTAGAAGTAAGGGTATTGTGTAATGGCCTACAGTAGGGACATGGGTGATCATAGTACTGTGTTTATGCTGCATCAGTACTAGACTATTGCAGTATCTGTTCAAGGTAAAGGACTGTTTTAGGTAGGCAGCTAGCTGTGTGGTGGGCCTCGCCATGCAGGAACATATACATGTCTCACCCAGAGGGCACTGAAACCTGCATGTCACTATACCTTTGCTCTGTACTCTGCTGTGTGAATGTAATCCTCGGTGCTATTTGTCCTTCCCATTTAAGCAGGGGCCATGGATGATTCTGAACACTGGAGAATGCGAACGCTTGAGGAGGACAAAGTGCTGGCCCTTACCCAGGTCTATGCAGCTTGGAAGAGCATTGTAGCCAAGAGGAGGGGGGCCCAGGTCGAAATACTGACCACTTGGGAACACATCATGGAGGTGGTCAATGCCATTTGGGCTAGAGTCCACTCTTTTTCACGGAGGTGAAGAAATTGCTTATGGGCATGAAAAGGCAGGAGGAGCAGGTCCTGGCAAAAGCCCGCAGAGACCTCCAGGCAACAGGCATTGGCTCAAGCACAGCTGTTCCCCTAGCCCAAGCACAGGAGGTGATAGACTGCACCCTGGGACCTGTGAAGGTGATGGGCATCCCAGGAGGTGGCTACTAGAGCCAGGTTGAACCAGTACAGACATGTGTGTGTGACCATGTTAACCCCATCACATTGGGTTTGTTTGTGCATGTGCTTGCACCAGTGGTGTTGAGGTGTATGGGAGGGGGGAGGTAAGGTTCTGGTAATCCCAGCCAGACAGGCAATGTGTGGAGGCATGGATGTACTGCACAAATCTGTTTTATATGTACTCATCCTACCACAGGCATAGTCATGCCATCTGCATGGTCCATGGGACACCACACACATGGGACAACACTGCTGCATGACCTGTCTGTTATAATGTACCTGGTAGAAGGGTTGGACAAGCCCACCAAGAAGTCTTGATCATGCGTTCCTCCACCTCTGTTGGGTTTCATGTCACCTGTTACCCTCTATAGCTACATGCATTTATCATCTATTCTGATACAGTATTGGTGGCACAGCAGGTATAATTAGGGGAACCACACAAAGCCAGTGTATCACATTTACATAGAATATTTACATGCGTGTGCCACCGTGGTCCATCCCCTATTGATATCCTGGGTTGTCCATTGTGTCCATTTTAAAGCTGAGCCTCCAGTACCCCAGGCAGCACCTGACTGTTGGATGTGTTACACGATAGGTGTAGGGTAGGCCATATGCTGGTATCCAGGCATCCTAGTGGGATGGCCAGCTGTGGGGAAATCACCTACTGTGCCACATGTGTACCATCACCTGTGTGATCACTGGTAATGGTGTGTGTGTGGTGTGTATGGCACTGGGGGTGTATGGGTACTGCACTGCAAGGGTATCATAGATGGCGATGCACATGACAATGGGCCTGCATGCTGCCATGTTAAGCACACAGGTATTTACATTACTCTGCAAGATTTTTTTTCGCTTATCTTGACATCACTCTTCATTGTACTGGACACCATCCTGGAAGCTGGCCCTGGATCATCACAGCGTCGACTGCTCCTGAGACCCACTCATACTGGGGGCCAGTATGACTCCAGCAACAAGGAAGGGGAGGATGAGGATGGTGAGGATGATGACACATATGTGGAGGAGTGGAGGAAGGTGGGGTCCAGCTTGGACCAGGAAGGCTTGCCTGCCTCTGCTGGCACCCCTACCAATGGGGCCCAGTCACCCCCATGGCATGACCATCACCATGCTGCACCCTTCCCTACTGCCCTTGATACACCACTGTGCAAACCCCAGGACCCCACCACTGGCAGGGCCATGCCCTGCCACCCACAGGTCAATCCCACTGGCCCAGCCACCACTCGCCACCCCAGGTCCCCCTCCATAGAAACATAAAAACATAGATTTTGACAGCAGATAAGGACCGCTTGGCTCACCCAGTCTGCCCATTTCCCTAGCTATTGGATAAGCTGCAGATCCTAGTTTACCAACAGCCTACTTCTTCCAACCCCCACCGAATTGCCTTATGTCTGTCCTATGAATTCTTGAATTCCCACTGTTTTTGACCCCACAACCTCCTCAGGAAGGCCATTTCATGTGTCCACCCTCTCCCTGAAAAATACTTCCTCATGTTGCTGAGCCATTCCCCCTCTATCTTCAAATTGTGCCCCTCGTTCTTGACATCTCTTTTTCTGAAAAATGCGACCCTCTTGCACTTTGTTCATTCCCTTGAGATAATTGAAAGTTTCTATCATGTCCCCCCTCTCCCTCCTTTCCTCGAGGGTATACATATTAAGGTTCTTTAGTCTCTCTTCATATGGCTTCTGGTGCAGACCTTGCACCATTTTAATTGCCCTCTCTGGACTGCCTCCATCCTGTCTATGTCTTGAAGAGATGGGGTCTCCAGAACTGCATGCAGTACTCCAGATGGGCTCTCACCAACTGTCTGTACAGAGGAATAACAACTTCCTGTTTTCTACTAGTGATGCCTCTCCGTATACATCCCAGTATCCCCCAGTCCTC
The DNA here is from genome assembly GCA_016271365.2 of Neoceratodus forsteri. Taxonomy (NCBI): domain Eukaryota; kingdom Metazoa; phylum Chordata; order Ceratodontiformes; family Ceratodontidae; genus Neoceratodus; species Neoceratodus forsteri. Next base: position 346,410,876 of record JADMNL010000022.1, read on the forward strand.
CTTACTGCCTTCTCACATTGCTTGCTTGCGTTTAGGTCATCTGATATGACTACCCCCAGGTCCCTTTCCATTTTTGTTGTTGTTACTACTCTTCCCTTGAGTTTTTTTTTCCCCCAGGTGCATTACTTTGCAGTTCTTTGCATTTATTCTAAGCTGCCATACTTTTTATTTTCTATTTATACTCTTTCCCTCCAATGGCGCTCCTCTCTTTTCGGGAGACACCTATGGCCATTCTAGTCCCCACCTCCTACCTGTATCCCATGGCGGTCCGTCTTCCATGTAGCCTTGGCTTACCCCCTGGTGGGGAGACAAGCACCCTGAACACTTTGTCTCATCAGGACACCGGTCACTGGGGCAGGTAGGGGTGTTGGGGATCAGGGCCTGGTGCTCTGTCTATGCAGGAGTGCCTTGGGGTGTTTCCAGTGTTCCTTGGGAGTGGCCACCGCCCTGATGTCAAGGCGTATCTGCCGTCAGCCACTTCCCAACTCTCTTCTGCGCTCCTGTCTGCTATGCCTCTGGCTTCCACCAGAGGTCAGTCAGGCACCGAGCGTGTGTCCCCCCTCCCTCCCAGGAGAGAAGAGTTGTCCTCGGACACTTAATCCTCTCCTTCCTGCCAACTCCCAGCGTCCCGGGTTGTTCCTGAACTCGGTCGGCGTGTGGGAGCGTGAGGCTGGCATACTTTGATCATTCTTCCAACCTTGCCAGCCCCTTCTCACCCCCTTGTGTTATCAACCTTGTTGCAGATCTTTGTGTCATCTGCAAAGAGGCATACTTTTCCTTCCAGTCCATCTGTAATGTCACTTATAAAGACATTAAAAAGGACAAGTCCCAGTACTGAACCCTACAGTACCCTGCTAGTAACCCCCCTTTCTTTGGAGAAGACTCTGTTTACTATTACTCTCTGTGTCCTGTTGTCCAGACAATTTTTTACCCAGGCTACCACCCTGGGACCCACTCCCAGGCTGGCTAACTTGTTTATTAATCTTTTGTGTGTGTCAAATGCCTTGCTAAAGTCTAGGTAGACCATGTCCACATCTCCTCCCTGGTCTACTACTTTGGTCACCCAGTCAAAGAAATGTATTAGATTCCTCCGACATGACCTTCCTGCTGTGAATCCATGCTGCCTTGGGTCCTATGCCCCGCTGGCCTCTAGGTACTCAACAATTCTTTCTTTCAGAAGTGATTCCATCATTTCCCCCACCACTGAGGTCAAACTAACAGGTCTATAGTTTCCTGCCTCTGCTTTGCTCCCACTTTTGTGAAGGGGAATCACATCCGCACTCCTCCAGTCCTCAGGTACCACATCATCCTCCTCCTCCCATGATTTGTTAAAAAGGGTAGTCAGTGGTGTCACTAGTTCTCCTCTTAGTTCTTCTGGAATTCTGGGGTGAATTCTGTCAGGTTCCATTGCTTTGTCCACCCTCAGTTTCAGGAGTTCGTTCAGAATCCTTGCTTCTGTGAATAGACTGGTATCGATCCCCCTATCCAGAGTGCTTTTATTGAGTGGATTAGGTAGCTCCCCCTCCTCTTCTTTTGTGAATACTGAGTAGAAGTATTCGTTCAGTATCCCTGCTTTTTCACTGTCACCTCCTGCCCACTCACCCTCCCCTTTATTAAGCCCCATTATCCCTCCCTTGGTCTTTCTTCATTCCCTAACGTACCTATAAAAGGCTTTATCCCCCTTCTTAACTAAATTGGCTATCCTTTCCTCAGTTTGAGCCTTTGCTATTCTGACTACCTTCCCTGCTTCCTTCTTTTACTTGTACAGTTCTCTGTCCTACTCCTTCTGTGTTTCTTTATACTTCCAGAATGCTATCTTTTTCTCCCTAACCTTCCCCGCCACCTCTTTTGAGAATCATAGTGGTTTTTTCCTTCATTGTAATTTATTTATTTGATTCACACAAAGGCTTCTTTCCTCTGTGATGGCAGTTTTGATGTTTCCCCATTGTTCCTCCACCCCTCATTCTTGCCCATTTGCTAGTGCTTTTCTGAGGCACTCTCCCATTTTGCAAAAGTCAGCCCTCCTAAAGTCCAGTACCCTCACATTTGTATGGATTGACTCTACGGCTGTGTTTATCGTGACCCACATAGTTTGGTGGTCACTTGTTCCCAGACAGCTACCCACTTCTAAATCTGAGATCTAAACCTGAGATCCTCTCTCCATCCCTGTTGAGAGTACCAGGTCTAAGACTGCTCCCTCCCAAGTGGGTTCCAACACTAGCTGTCTAAGACGTGCCCCCTGTAGACATGCCCCCGCCAGCACAGTCACCACCCTGCTCCCCAAGGCCAATCCCACCAGCCTCGCTGCTGTTGTACCACCCCGGCAACCAGAGCAGCATGCACTGCTGACAACGGTGAAAACCCAGGCCATGCAATGGCCCAGGGTGCAGCCTGATCCTCTCCACCAGAATAGTCCAGGAACACAGCAGGAGGTGGCCAACAGGCAGCTGCTGTCATCAGCCATAGGAGCACAGGAGGGCATTCAGGCTGAACTGGCTGCATACACCACATGCTGAAAGACAACAATCAATGTACAGAGGCTCGCCATCTGGAGTGTATGGTGGCCTTAGTTAGACTGCAGCAGTGCATCTCTGCCAGCATGGAGTTTGGCCTCAGTAGGATGACTGCCGCTGTGCTATAGGCTGCAGCCATGATCTCTGGCACCCTGGGGCCAGCTGAAGCACCAGCCATTCCAGTGGGGGGAGTGTCATCCCACAGTGGATGCTTTAGTGTCACACCACCCTGCAGTGTGGGCAACCTAATATCAAGAAAGTCCAAGCAACCAGGACACCATGCACCCCTAGCCATGGCCTGATCCTCAGTGGGTTCAATAACCTGTGAGGCTGTGGCAACTAACAGTGTCCTCACACTCATCCTCCATTGTGTAGATGAAGACCACTCCCCACTACTCTTCCAGATACAGCACTTGTGCAATGTGAGTATCCATGGATGTGTAAGGGATGCACCTAGGGTGCATTTCACCCCAGCCCTGTTCACATGGACCACTTCATGCCCCCCCTTCAAATTACCCATGTTCCTCTCTAGATGCTGGCTTTCTGTACTTTTTCCAGTCCCCTTTATACCTTCCCTGCCTGGATGTCTGTTATTTGTTTTCATCCCCTTTATATCCCACCCACCTGTATGAGCTGTTATTTGTTTTCATCTCCTTTAAACCCCTGTTAGGTTGGCATCTTATTTTTTCAGCCCCTCCTCAATGCCCGGATGGCTTGTTATTTGTGTTTGTCTTTGTTTTCTTGAGCATTATTGCTTCCATAATACATTTTTTTAATCACATTACAGTCTCCTGTGTGCACTGTACTCACCATCTGGCTCTAAAGAGGTCTGTGATGAGGCGGGCTCTACTCCTGTGACATACTGGCCACCTTGGGGTCATGCCTTTTGAGCTGCTCGTGTATCCTCTGGTCCACTGGCTCTGTATCTGCTGCAATGTTTCCCTCTGGGGCTGCCAAGCATATCCCACAATTGAGTGCCATGTTGTACGGTATGCAGCAGACAAGGAATATGGCACAGGCCTTATGAGGGATGTATCGTGGATCACCACCAGAATGGTCAAGGAACCTGAACTGCATCTTGAACATGCCAAAGATCCATTCGATGACACTGCATGTATCAATGTGTGCTACATTGCACCTGTCCTCTGCAACAGATGCAGGTAATAGGACAGATGTTAGGAGCCAGGGATGCAGGGTAAATGTCACCTGTGTAGGTAGTGGGCACTGGTTGCTGACAGCATTGGTGCCAGGGTGGGAGAGGCCTTGCGTGTATACTCACCTATAAGGTGCCCACTAGATATATCCCTGCCTTCAAACTTCTGACATGGGATGGTGTTGTGCTGTATGAATGCATCATGGATGCTGCCGGGGTACCATGCCAGAACATTAATGATATGTCCTGCTGCATCTCACACCACCTGGCAGTTGCTGTAGTGGAAGCCCACATATGCCTCCACTCCAATGCCTGTGGGTGTCCGGATGGCAACATAGGTGCAGTCAATCAATAGTACCCAGTACAACCAGTAGGTGTGCAACTCAATAGAATTGCTACATGGTTGCTCTTCGCTCTGCTGGTGTGGTGCAGAATATGATGAACTCTCTAGCATGGGCCTGCTGGGCATCTAGGAACTGTCCCAACAGATGCGAGGTGGCAGACTGTGCGATACCAGTGGTGTCCCCCACTAGTATCTGGAATATTCCGGTAGCCAGGTAGAACATTTCTGCTGTCACCTTGAGCTCTGCGAACATTGCATGAGTGCACAGGGTGTCTGCCTGGAGCTGGTCATGCAGCAGCTCACACAGCTACATGAGCATGGGCCTGTTGAGCCCGCTCTGATCCACAATTTGTTTGTCACTGAGGACTTTGAATGTGACTCATGGACAGCACTGTCTGTTTGCAGCATAGCACCTCCAGGGCCTGCACTGGGGCCCTTGAGGGCATTGGCCCATTCCTCATCTTGCATGACTGCCTGCATCAGGTACACAATGTATCCCACTTTGTTTTCTGGTGGGTGGGTGGGTGTGCTGCAATTCCTGTCCCCACCTTTGTGGTTTGTCCAGGTTAAGATCTGCTTTTTATAGTCCTTATTTTGTGCTGGGCTATGCTGCTGCACTATTCCAGTAGCACGGTGCTAAACCTTTGAATACAGTACTGCGCTGAATATACAAGTGATTACCCCCTTTTTGGGTGCTGCATACATTAAGATTGCATTCAGGTGCTAATGCTAATAACAGGCACAGCACTACCAGCTGAATATGGCAAACATGCTCAAAACATGGGCAGCGCTAGTACAATTCATTTGTGCCAGTCATAAACCTTTTGAATATGGGGCCAATGTGTGTACTTGCTAACATATGACCAAATGGGGAAATAAATCATGAAAACCTTTCTTTTTTTTCCCCTAGTTCTCCTCCTCCAGTTGGCTATCCATTGGTCCTTGCCTCCACCCCAGCCCTGTCACTCATCTATGCGGGGACTCACCCAGCACCATGTTCCTTCCTGGATTGCCCCCAGGGTGTGGCTGCTGGAGGGGATCCTAATTCCTCTAGCAGGATTAATGTTTGGTTTCAGCACTGGCACCCAGCCAGCAGTGAGGGACCTGCAAGTGGATGCAGCAGGGCATGCTGCGGCAACTGTCCTCCCCTGGCCAGCCCTCCCAATATGTAGGCTTGCTCCTAAACCTGGTTTGCTGGTGTCGTGAGCAGCTGCACGACTGTTATGCCGGCAGGCCGGTCTCATGAAAAGTTTTCTAAGTCTAGCATGAACAAAATGTGCAAAAATGATCTTGTTAAATTTTCTAAGTTCAACATAAAATATTTAAAACTGCAATAGTGCCAGGAAAAATGTACTTGCCTACACAAAAAACAATTCAGAACATGACTGAAAGAAACACTGTCATGTGTTTTGTTCAATAATTAAAGTTATAGGACTCATGCAGTTAACATGCCCTTCCTGCTTTGCACAGGGCCCAGAAGTTATAACTAAAAGGTAAACATTCATGTACAGTGGCTGACATAGTTTGAAAGACCATGAAAAGCTCTTTCCAATGAGGTATTGAGCTTACCTACAGTATAGCTGGAAGCACTTCAGAGATATAGATGACTAAGTCTGTTCAATATTAATACTACATTGCAGTCATTTGTAGAACATTGTGATGTCGCTGACATACAACCTGTGCTTGAGTCAGTGTAGGTAGGCACCGTTTGTTCCTCGATGACATCACCATGTTTTAAAACTGGCTGTAATGCAGACATAAAAAATAATTTATGTGAAATGTCCAGCAGTTTAAAAGGGACTGCACAACCCAAAATCAGAGATTCGAAAAGACTGCTCAGGATGATCAAGCAGGGGAGATCAAACCAGAGAGGAGAACTAGTCAGCCTATAGATGCCTACAGCAGGGTAAGGCCTTGTGGGGACTAGCATCCAGTGAAACCTAGTTTAATAAGGGATCACCTGTATCTCAGCCGAGGGTCAATAGGGCATTGATTGAAAACAGGGAAAGGTTCATACTAAGGAGGTACAGTAAGGGAGCAATGAGGCTATATGCCCATGTTGCTCCAACTGACTAGTAATATCTTAATCCCGGTTCATTCAATAAATATCTATCTAACCTCTTCTTGAATTCAGCCTTTGATATGCTTGAGATAACCTCAATGGGTAGCAAATTCCAAACATTAACCACACACTGTGTAAAAAAAGTACTGTACTTCCTTCTAGTGGTTTTAAAGACTTTCCCTTTTAACTACTGTCTGCTGCCTTCAGGTACTGTACCTGCATTTCCAGTGAAAGCTTTCAGGAAGATGTTCAGCATCCGGTAACAGGCATCCAGCAGTTTCAGTCCACAGAAGCAAACATCAGCTCCCTCTCCATAATCATCACCACCAAAGGTCTGCTTTTTGTCTCCAGCTTTATTCAACATCAGGGAAGGACTGTTATTTTATGTATTCCTTAAAAAAAGGGCATTGCTAAAGTGACATTTATTTGAAAAGACATTTTTAAAGAGACATTACACAAGGGACTCATGCTCGGTAGACTCGAGGGACTCACCTAGGATTAGAAATATTCTTATCCTGTTATTTTAAATGTGAATTTAAATGTAAATTGATTGAATGCTTACAATACTAGAGTTTACATTTGCAGAAAGCATAAGAATATAATAGAGTGGTAAGAATATACAGGAAGGGATATATGGTAGGAGTTAATAGGCTGGCCTTGGTGGTGGGTGTTGCCTGGAAATCATTGTTGCCCATAATGCTTGTTAAGCTGACTGTGGACTGTGAGTGGGTCCAATAGTTACAAGATAGGGACGGGGGTTAACTCTACAGTTGCTCAGTAATATATATTTTGCAGGTTAATTGGCCTGCAGTACAGTAAAGTAAAACCACGGCAATGCTAAGGAGGTTTAAAGGGAAATGACCACCTAAAATGGGATCCCATCTCAGTGTGAGACATGGTCCGATTAGCGTTTTCACAGTTTAGTGTATTTTTACTTAAGATGAGTTTAGTTATTTAGATTTTATCTAGTTGATCCTTCAATCCCTCCCACCAACATTTTGAAAGCAAGTGCCACTAGCGATGCACCAACAACCTTTCAGAGCTTTCCCTAGAATGATGTATCAGCTATGAAGCAGCCACAGGAGTGTGCATAGGGGACCTGTATAACTGGAGTTATTAATAGCTCTGATTTGCACTGTACATGTCTTGGTACTATATCAGCCCATATATCATTCTCAGGGCAGTCAAAGGAGGTTGTGGGTGCGCCACTAGGGGTGCTTGCTTTCAAAATGTCAGTGGGATGGATGGCAGGATCAACCAGATAAAATCTAAATAAATAAACTTAGTGTGAGAAAAAAAGCAGTAACTGTTTGTGAAAATGCTAATTGGGCCGGGCGTCACACTGAGGTGGGGCTGTTTCCAGCTGATATTTCCCTTTAAGCCTACAGTCACTCAGCAGTATATTTTTGCGGTAAGCAAAGCCTGTGGGATGATAAAGCAGAAAATATTTTAGGAGTGATAAGAGAAGAGTATAAGAGGCCTTATTTACAGTTATTGTTTAAAACATTTAATGCATTTGAACCTATCATGTCTGGTAGCATCAGAACATTTAAGATTTTCCAGTTCGCTTATTTGAAATTGTTGCTCAAGTCATTTCTTCAGGGTTGTGTTTTGTGTCTCACTTGTCCTGTGGTCTCCACTGGTCTGCACATTGTAGCCAAATACTCTGTCACACCCTCTCTGTCCCTTTCCTTCTACAAGGATTTTCCACAGGTCATTCGGTTGGGACATCCTAGTTGAGCATACCGTCACAAGTCCTCCTTGCTGCGGATGTGGAGAAGCTGGAAAATAAGAACCCAACTGGATAACTACCAGTGTATTTGTTTCTGTGTTGTTCCATTGCAATACACTCTGTTAATGAGCTGTTAATAATATAGCAATGAGATGCTAGGGCCTGGCATGCTGAGAGGCCATTTGCACATAATACTTGCAATATGGCATGCTACTACTCTGGTGCTGCTAGCAGCCTTGCAATTGCATGGTTTGAGCCTCAGGCTCCCCTGCTTAACTGTCTTGTCAGGCTCATAGCTCTAATGCAGTTAGCACTTACATGAACATGATTAGCAATTGCCTGATGGGTATGTATTTAAATATTATAGCACTACTGCTATTTTGCATTGCTTACATTGTGAATGTCTAAATATTGCACCCTCTATACACCCTCACTATTTAGTGCACTCTACAAACATAAGCTTCCCACGTAATGTCAGTTTTGAACATGCTGCCATATGGTGCCATCCGTCAGATGTAGAACCTGAAACAACACCATTCAATAGGCTTGAGTAGTTCAACTACAGTTGGAGCATTCAGGAATTTGAATCTCTCAGGAAACCTCCAGACCATTCTGAGAATTTCCCACCATTGATTGTAAAGTTGGAGCCAAATTGGTTCAATAATTATAGCTGATCTCCAGCTATATTTTAATCAAAGCAGAATTAATTCCCAGTGTCTCCCATGTAAACTATGAATGCGGAATAACAGTTGGCAGATATCGAGTTTGCTGGTGTGGATCTGTGGGTGAAGAGACTTCCATTGGTTTGTCATGACTGAAGTTCTTCATAGAGCCAAATACTTCTGGATTCTCCTTCTGCAGCCCAAAATATAGAGTACCTAGCTGTGAACCTGGAGACCAAGTAGACCTGAACAGGTCACTTTATCTCACTGTGTTTGTGGGTTGCACCTGAAAATGAGCTTTAGCTCAGTGTGCTTTTCCCAGCCAAATATTTTATCAAGAAAGATCGATGTGTGCTAGTGCCATGGGACAAAAAAGAGCCCCTAATGATCATTATTCTCCAAACACTGAGACACCAAAAACAGCTTTATCCTTCCCCTTTCTGCAGTGTCCCTGAATCATCCATCTGCCCCTGCTCCCCTGCCCAACCTGGGACCCCAGAAACACAGAATTACATTCCCCATGGCATAATCAAAAGTGATAACAGCCAGTTAGCAAGCCCTCCAGCCAGTCAGACCTCAAGCTAACCAGTCCTCCAGTCAATAAAAGCCTCCTCCACAACAAAGGCTTCCCACTGTCTGCTGCGATGGTAAATGTTAGTCATCTATGTATGTTGTTGATGACACTCATGCTAACAGGTAGTGATAATTCCTCCCATGGGACTACAGCACAGGCATGCACCTCATTGATTGCCAGACACTAAAATGCACTTCCTTCTTCCATTTTGTCTTCCTCTCACTGCAGGGTGTCCCATCACAGGGATGTCTGGTAGAAATGCTCGGATATGATCAAAAGAAATCTGATACATCAAAATCTGACAATTTTCTCAGATTTCAGATCAGTCAAATTTGCACTTTCTGATCAGAAGTCTGATCTGAGGTCAGATCTTGGATCAGATTTTACTTAATTGGACTGATCCGATCTGACCCAAGTTTGTCCCCTGGCATCTAGTGGCAACCCCCTCCTTCACCCTATCTTCAGGAACCAAAGGCTCATGGGGCTTGTCTGCCCTGAGCCATGCCCTGCAGGTCCTCCTGTGCTCCCTGACTCTGCCGGTGTATCTAGACTCTGTGATGGTCAGTTGATGTATTTTAAATAATTGTAATTTTTCTAAATCTGGATTCTGTTCAGTGTGCCTGCTGGCTCTGATTGTGTCTGTGGGGCTGGGAGGATGGATATTCAGGCAGCTCTCCAGATCAAGATATTCAGACACAACAGCGATGGATGCAGGTTGTGTGTGTTGATGACCCAGCCCTGATTATCTTGTCAACATGGGGCCAGGAAGAGAAAAGCCTACAGCAGCCCAAAGAAAAGACTTATGGCAAGCTCCCTGACCCCCCCCCCATTCCTGAGTGTAGACTCAGTCTGTGGTGTCCAGCTGAGTAGGGATGCTGTGCAATGTTGGTTTGGCCTAACCAGTAAAAATGGCCATGAGAAGAACATCCTGACACTCTCTCTCTCTCTCTCTCTCTGCTGCTGGTGACAGAAGCTGGGTGAGCAAGAAGAAGGCAACATGACTGAGCCAAACAAAACAGAAGTTAAAAGACAGCACCTGGGATGTGCAGTGCCTCACTGAATTGAGTAAATGGTGAACATAAACAAAATGGCTGGCACCTTCACACTGCTGAAACAAAATGCTCCAAGCTCTAAGCTTAATTGTTTGGTATGTCCAAAGGACATCAAACTTGCAATGGGATAGTAGTTACTAGAAGAAAGAAAGCATACCTATTACGTGGTGCAGACGTGTGCTCATTTTATTCAGTGTAGACTCTCCATGTTTCAACAAGCAGTTTAAAAGGCAACAACTGAATACAAGGTGCTCCTCTTTCACAACTCCTTCCACTTACAGGTAGGCGCCACATCACCTGACGCATTTCACGCACAAAGCGTTTTGTCATAGGTAGTAATAATTATCAATACCTTGGAAGTACATGAATATGTATGAACCCTTGTAATTTGTTTTCTCTGTCTCTCCCTTTCTCTTAATAGAATTTGTCAGCTCCATGAGTATACCTTAAGGAAACCAGCTAGCAGATCTCCCAATATAATAGCATAGGAATTTCCTTGAGGTGATGGTGATCCTGGATACTGAGGCACCTGGAGAGTAATGAATTTTTCTATCTTACCCATTTCTCCCCCCCCCCACACACACACACACACTGCAGTAACTTTGGAATACTTGCATTTGCAACCATATTACCTGCCCCCATAATTAACTACCCAATCTATGACTTTTTTCCTCTTTTTCTTTGTAAGTTCACATGTTTATGAATAAATGTCTATTTATAGCAATTATTAATTCCTGAATTTGCCAGTAACCTTGGTGAGATCGAGGGTATTAATGTACTTGGCACTTCCCAGTCTGTCCACCAAGTCATCTATCCTGTGCATGGATAGTTGTCAAATCACGGACACTTGACTAAGTTTCCTCAAATCAAGGCAGATCCTTACACCCCCTTCGTTTTTATTTACAATCATCATTGGTGATGAGCAAGCACTTCTCAATTCTTCAATGATACCTAACTCTTTCATTTTTTGGATTTCCTTAACCACATCTGCTCTTAACCACTCTGGTAATCTGCATGTCTTTTGTCTGCTAGGGTAAGCATTCTCTGTCCCTATTATGTGCTCTACCCATTTTGCTTGGCCTGGTGCTGTGGTAAAAGTACAGTACTTTGAAATGTCTTTACCAAGTTACGAGTCTCTGCATTGTTTTCTGTGGGTAGAGAAACATTTACCTTTACAGCATCAGCAGTTACAGTCTGCACCAGTCTGTAATAAGCTATGTTAATATCTTCTTTAGCAGTTTGTGGTAAGACTAACAAAGCAACCTTTGGTGTTTTTTCAGCCCATTTCTTCTCTAGGTTAGAAACATAGAAACATAAAAACATAGACTTTGACAGCAGATAAGGACCGCTTGGCCCACCTAGTCTGCCCATTTCTCTGTCTATTGGATAAGCTGCAGATCTTAGTTAACCAACAGCCTACTTCTTCCTACCCCCCACCAGAATTGCCTTATGTCTGTCCCACACATTCTTGAATTTCCCCACTGTTTTTGACCCCATGACCTCCTCAGGAAGGCAGTTCCATGCGTCCACCACCCGCTCTGTGAAAAAATACTTCCTCACATTGTCCCTCAGCCATACCCCCTCTATCTTCAAATTGTGCCCCCTATTTTGTGCATCTCTTTTTCTGAAAGATGCTACCCTGTTGGACTTTGTTGATTCTCTTGAGGTACTTGGAAAGTTTCAGATCTATGACTGTTCATCTACAAAGATTTTGTCGATCGATGGTACAACAAAAACTTTATGTCGACCGCAGTTGCGGTTGGCATAAAGATAGTCACTGCCTACCATGTTTTCTTTGGGGGTCTTTGCCGCCTGACCCCCCCAAGTGGTGGGCTGTGCTCCCCCATGCACCTCCACTTAATATAATCAACTCTGAGTCGGAGCTGATATGGGGAGGGGGTGCAAGACCCCCATATAACAGTGCCAGGGTTCAGTGCTGACACTACAGCGACCTGGCGCTGTTGTTGCTGTAGTGTCGGTCGATGTTGACATGTCACTGTTGGGGTGGTATACCAAAAGTTTCTATCATGTCCCCCCTCCCTCCTTTCCTCAAGAGTATATATATTAGCTCCTTTAGTCTCTTCAGATGGCTTCTTGTTGCAGACCCTGCACCATTTTAGTTGCCCTCCTCTGGACTGCCTCCATCCTGTCTATGTCCTTGCAGAGATGGGGTCTCCAGAACTGCACACAGTACTCCAGATGGGGTCTCGCCAAATGTCTGCACAGAGGGATACAGAGGTTAGCATGGTTTATCTTGGTAGGGTTTTCCTATCAGGGATTTCAGTCTCATAGATAACAGTACCAGTATATCTAACCACTTTATAAGGTCCTTGCCACTTCATTAACAGTTTATTTTCTATAGTGGGTAACAGTAACAAGACCTTTTCACCTAACTCAAACACTGTTTGTTTTACCCCATGCCATAATACACCGTCTGCTGTTTTTGGGCTTCTTCCTGGTTACTGTGGGCAATTTCAACATATTTTTCCAGTTTTGTTTTTCCTCAGGGCACACATGTAAGATGTAATAGATTCTATCTTCCCATGTTTCACTTATTACCTCTAGTGGCCCTTTAGGTTATCTACCATACAGCGGTTCAAAGCGTGGAAAACCCATTGATGCTTGTATCACTTCTCTGTAAGCAAAAAAGCAGGTAAGGTAAGTATTGGTCCCAGTCTTTCCCTTCCCCTGTTTAAACCTTTTTAACATGCATTTTAGGTTGCTTAAAATGTACAACAAGACTGTCTCTCTGAGGGTGATAAGGGGAGATTCTTATAGCAGCGATACCTAGTAGTTGTTATAGCTCCTTCAGTAATGCAGCACCAAAATTACTACCCTGATCAGTAATTATCTCTTTAGGTATGCTCATCCTACTGAAAATTTTGGCAAGCTCTTGCTGCCACTTTTGGGGCTGTGACAGTATGAACTGAACTGCCTCTGAGTATCAAGTAACATTATCACATATTACCAAAATGACTTGATTATTCTTTTTACTTTTGTCTAAGTGGCCAACCACATCCATTACAATTCTCTCAAAAGGCACATCTATCAAGGGTAGGGGCACCAGTGACAACTTGTCTTTTTTAGTCACTTGGGCTACTTTTTGACATTCAGCACAAGAACAGCAAGAGGTAGCAACATCCTTATGAATCCCCTGCCAGTACAAAGTACAGCAATCTGGCAAGGGTACGATCCCTCCCTGAGTGAACAGCCATAAGACTATCATGTGCTATCAGTAACAATTCAGTTCTGTACTTCTTTGGTATGACCAAGTGTCCTACCTGTTCCTGTGTCTGAGGATTAACCCAAATGCTGTACAGTAGCCCATTACATTATTTAAACATTAGTTCACCTTGTTTTTGTTTCACCCCCAGCTGCTTAAAATAACCTTGGAGAGAAACATTGTTAGTCTGCTCAGACACAAAATCACAAACAAAATCACAATCAGTTATCAGTTTAGTTTCAACATGTTCATGTATCAATCACTTATGTCCATCAGTCTTTTGTTGCTATTGCTTTTTCGGGCATTTTTTTTCTTTCTTGAACTTTAGGATCTTGGAGCTGTGCTCAAACAAGTCTGAATCAAAATCACCAAAATGAAAACAGTCCACAACATATGAGATTTTCTTTGCCTGTGCCCTTGTTATCACAGCTGCTGACACAGCAGGATTTACTCCCTCTGTGATTAATTTCAACAGTCCTAGAAAGTCATTTCCAATCATTACAGGTACAGGTAACTTAGGTATTCCCCCACTTTCATTTGGTGTGACATCCCATTAATGCTCAGAGTCACTTGGGTGGTGGGATTAGTATAGAATGTCCCCATGGATGCAGATGACTCCAGTACCTGATCCTTTTGCACAGTCTTTTCTCAGAACTTCAGCATACACCAGGGTCTGTCGACTTCCCGAATCTATAAGTCCCTTCACAGTCTTATCCCCTACCTTGGCATCTGTTAAATACATGCCCCAATTTGCTAAGGCTAAATGTGTTCCACTGTTCCCCTCCTTATTTTTGTGGTAGTTTCTTGCAGTATGGCCTGGATTATTACAGTTATAACAAATAAAGTCTTTGGGTGCAGATTCGTTTCTCCTATCAGAGTTCTTATCTGATCTGGACTTAAATTGAGGAAAAAGAGGGTCTTACTGTTCCTTTTCTGTTACTTCACTGCTGTGGTGTCTGTCTGGCCCACTGCTAGTCCTCAGCTAAAGAAACAGCCTTCTCCCCATTTTCTGGCCAGTGTTCTTTTACCCAGAGCTGCATGTCTGTGGTAAGGATGTTGATGAATTGATTCATTGCAAATATGTCGAAGATCTGTGGAACTGTTTTGCCCTCTGGTTGGAGCCATTTAATGAAGAGTTCTCTGAGTCAGGTGAAGGCTTCTTGAGAATTGTTGACTGAATGGTACTTCATGGACCAGAATCTCTGCCTGTAGGTCTCTCTTGAGATGTTATATATTTTAAGGACTTCTCTTTTCACTAGGTCATGGTTTTCTGATTGCACAGTATCCATATTGCTGTAGGCAAATTAGGATTTACCTGTCAGATAAGGTACCAGCCTGATTGGGTATTGCTGTTTTGGCCACTGGCAGGCTCCAGTGACCCTTTCAAACAATGCTTCGATATCATCCAAGGGACACAACTTTGTTGGGTTAATGTATTTTAAGTTGCTTGTGTTTCATTGATCTGCTGGACCTATATCAGATCCTCCAGCTTTGATAGCTTGCAAGGCATCCAGCCATCGCTATATCACTTCTTTATTCTGCTGCTCCTGTTGCTGCATCTCTTCTTTTCTCTGCTGCTGCATCTCTCTTTTTTTGTACAGCCCACCATTTGAAGAAGGCAGACATGCTTTCAGATTCTGTCCATGCCTGTTCTTCTTCTTCTTCCATCACTAATTGTGGCTGTACAGCCTCACTTTGGATTTTTGTTTTTGCTTCTAGTTTCACTACCATTCTTCTGGTAATCACTTCTGGGCTTGCTGTTGCAGGATCCATACCTTTCTTCTGTGCTTTCCTGGTACCAGATCTAGTACCTACACCCAAGACTCTTGGCTTAGAGTATGCAGTGTAAATCCCACTGATGATATGAGCTGTCATCAAAGCACAGGTCAGGAAGCATAGGCAAACCAGGAGAAGTCATAACATTCACAAGTAGAATTTTATTATTATTATCAATAACTACAAAAAAATAAAATTATGCAGGATAGATCTTATACAAGCAACTCAAAACAAAGTCCTTCATCTGAGGGTATCTCTAAATCTCATTCTTTCTCTCTAGCTCTCTAAACAAACATTGCTCTCTTTTTTATAAAATATTTTCACCTGGCCATTAAATTCTGAATCCTGTTCTCATTAAGCTATACCTCCTGTTTTCATACAATGTACCAATCTTTAGCAATGTATTTCCTATGACCACTACATCCAGTGTTCTCAACAGGTGCAGCCAAATAAGACATTCTGATAAGAGCTGATTTTCCTGCTGACAGCTCTGCAAACAAGCTTATGGGAGGTCAGAAGTTTTATCAAGGTCAATCCCCTGTGTTTCAGGTTGCTATCTTTTCTAACTAACCCCAACCATCTTTCTGCAATTTATTTCAACAATTTAACTATATGTATTTGCAAACCAAGGGATCTCAGTTTCACATAAAGATACACATATAGGTTTTAACAACAGAGAAGCAAGAGGAGAAAGAACAGAAACAAGTAAAGGAAGGGAAATAACAAAGGAAAATTGTGGGACCATCAGAGTGGCCAGTTTTGAGGTTCCAAAAGGAACGTTTGATTGCACAATCAGACAAGAGATAAGTAAGTGACAGAATAAGAGAGGACAGAAAAATATATCCTTGTTTTAACTCTTTCTGTATAACAAATGGGACTATGTCTTTTACAACCCTGTCACAGTGAGCAGCTAAAACTGCCTGCAAATTTAGACCAATCAACATGTGAGTTTGCATCTAAGCCTGCACTTGTAGGAACATTCTAAGCTTGTTTACCCAAGAAAATGGCTGAAGAAATGAGGTGTCTAGTTTCAACCCATATACAAGGGGCTGCCACTAGGATTCTGGGCTCAGTTTGACAGTGTAATGGACAAGGGAAGCTGTCAGCTGGTGAAGGGAAAGGGAAAGGGGAAATTGTTTAACCAGAAAAGGCACACTAAGTTAGAGTTTGTTTCCAGGTGTGACCTGGGAGCACAAGGAAGTTAAGTGACTTGCTCAGGGTCACAAAGTATGCAAGTGGGGACTGTAGGATTCAAACTCAGGTCTCTGGGTTTGTAGCTCAGTGTCCTAAACCACAGCACTATACTGCCTCCTGGTGAGCCACTAGTTATTAGAAACTGCAGTCCTAGCAAGCCACTGAAGACTGGGTATCCTGCAGAACTACATTGAGAAAACCGTTTTAACAGAACTGAAGAAAAAAGCATCAAAATGGAGCAGGGTTTTTCTGACTCAAACCAGTGACTTTTCCCTCTGGGGACCAACTCACAGAGACTGCACTGAGTGACTGAGGCCATGCCTGCTACATGGTCTCTGGAACCCCTGCAACAACAGCTAGAGATCTGATTCAAGACACAATGGAGGAGACTCAGTGAGAGACCAGACAACCCTTGGGGAAGTCTGCCCTCCAACCAGGAGCACATTCAGCATCTCACCTGATCAGCTACCAGAAAAGAACAGAGATATCTGAAAGCCTGCAAAACTGTGAGTAACCACCTAGGGTTGTGTCCCTTCAGTGGGGGTTATTGTAATTATGCTAGGACAGAGGGAAACACCCTGGTTGGGACTTTGTAAAATAGGCCAAAGCAAAAGACCTAAGGAGGCCAACTAGCCACCCATTTGTATAATAAAAAAGGGTCCCTTTTTCTCCAAGTTAAAAGTTTGTTTTAATACAGTTTGCATTTCTGAAATAGTTTGCCTGCAACAGTTAAGGTGGCTTGAAGTTCCCCACAGATTGCCCCCCCCATGGTGGAGCCAGGAGAAGAAGGTCTGCCCTCCCCACTCCCGGTGAACATATCCAGATGAGCCAGGGCTCAGTCACTGGTGTGGGGTTTGCAGCAATCAGGGGATTCATCCTGTCAGCAGGGCACTCAATTTTTAATTTTTTCTTGCCCTAACCACCTCACATGATGTTGGGCCTGCCCTATCAGACCTCACACCCAAGCAGTATACCCCCTGAAGAAGAGAAATGGCCCCAACACACCACAGGGGTCTCTGATGTGGCAGATCCTAATGACTTTTGTTCCCCAGCTGTCCACTACCCACTGGGTCATTGGGCTACCCCATATAAATTATTCATAGTGTATGGTTTGGGGTTATTGTGCACTGAAATTGCACAAGTTAAAAACCCTATAGTGCTCCTTCCCCTGACTTATTGTGCACATTTCATTTGCAAATAGCCCCCTACCCAGCAGCTGGCACTGACTCCCTGGTGAGTGAGAAAGAGAGCAAGCAAGGGACTTTGGATCGTGGTGTTACTCACACGCACGCACAAATTTTATTATTTTTATTTATTATTTTTTTCTTTTCTAATGCAGTTTGGAATACTACTGCAGATGTGTGATGGAAATTAGCATGCCCTTCTACAGCTGCCATAGTTAATGTGTTGTACTGCATAGTTTAAGTTACGGCATTGCAGTATGAGCAAGGGGGTTGCTGAGCCGATGCTTTCCGTTACAAATTTCACCCCGTTTGCTCTAAGTTTTCATTTTTAAATTGTAACATCCTGGCACTGTAGAGGAAGGGGGAGAGTGAGGACTGGAGACCACGAGGGATTACCACCAGAGAAATGGCAGTGGTCCAAAGGAGAATGGGGCAAAGAACAGCTTTCAAATCACTGTGTGAGGTATGTGCAGTTACTAGTGAGGACTGGCTTTAACCACCGTGTAAACCATACTCTATAAGGAATACAATATGGGCACCCATACACAACTTGCCTTGTGTTTCCATCTCAGGGTTGAATACCAGCATGGCCTCTCAGGCTTCTGCTCAAGGTCCATACATTGGTATCTCAACCCTTGATGGAAACACAAGCTCATTGTGTGTGAGTGTCCATACACTATATCTTATGTTTGAACTACACTTCTGTGCTTTGGGGTTATTGTTGTTTTTGCAATGTCTTTTGCTTTTGGGAGGGAGTGTGGGCCAGGTTGATTATGATTTTCTTGGGGGAGTTATTTTGGGTACATTTCAGATGACACAGCTCAAAATCAGGAATTGCATCTGCATGATCACTTTTGAAAATGCAGCCCAAAGTGTCATCTGTGGATGGAGGTGCCCTTTCACAGCCCATCCCAGGGCTACTAGAGCAGCAGGTGGAGCAACAACCTCCTACATCAGGGAAGTGCTACCATTGACTGCACCCACTAACTCAGCTGCTCTCTTCTCACAAGCCCCTAGGCTCATTCCTAAACCCAGGTCACTACGGATACTGGCCCCAGTTAGAAAGAATCTTCAAACTGTGAAGCATCAGCTCTTTTTCTCATTATACCATGCTGCTCTTTATTAGTCTGGACTTGTGAGACAAACAGTTTGTGTGTGTTTCTCCTAGATGTATGTTACAAAGAGGCTAAGTATAATGTGGTTTTCAAGATCAACTGCTATGTCATCCAGCCAGTGTAATGGTAGGGCTTCCACTTGTGACACCAACATTCGGAAACAGACTCGACGAGTCAGAGGGCCAGCCTGGAGAAGGAGGAGTGAGCATCCCATAAACTTCTCTCCTCCTCTGGGGAGAGTGTGGGTAAGCGATTGGTGCTTGATTGACCTCTGGCAGAGGTCGGGGGAGCAGCTGGAACTGAGATGTAAGGGAGGTGTACTGGATGACAGCACTTCAGCATCTTACATCATTGCACCCCGCTCCTCCTGGGGAACAAAGCATGTAAAAAAAAATACAGGCCCCACAGATTATGTGCCACTACCTAGTACTGCTACACCCACCATGGCACTCGGCTGGTGACTGAGCTACAGTCTTCCAGTGGAAATGGCCCAACCCCACAGCACTGCCCTGGGGGATAAGCCAGGAGGAACACTGGCAGTTGAGGGTCTACTGGGAGCCTAGTACAGTCTCTGTTAGGGCGTGACTTCTCAGTGGCTCCACTCAGTGGGGGCAAGCCCAGAAGGATCATCACCCAAGGTAAGTCCCAGGGGGTGTGTGGGGACCAAGGAGCAGGGGCTGAGATACGTAGATCTAGGCAAAAAAAGCAACTGATACATTTAGAAAGGCTTCTGTAAAACACAATACTGTATTAAGATACAGTTCAGCTTTTCAACAATGTAGATGAGAGTCAGACTTTACAGATAAATGATTTATGTAATTGTATGTTTTGAATTTTATCAGTACAGTAAACTGCTACTTGGCTTGATAAATCATACATTTCAACCACTGAAGTATTTAAATTAAAGATAAATAACTTATTTACATTTTATCCATTTATAATGTATGGTAGAACATTGTTATGCATAAAAATCAATCTCTGACAAAAAGTTGTTATGCTGCAGTAGCTTGCTGTTATGCAGCACTAGATACGTAGCTACTGCAGCATAACAACTTGGAACCCTGAACTGAGATGTGATAGCTCGAGCTGCATTCTCAAACCGCAGTGGATAGCACCATCATACAGTTAACCATGTGGTAATTTCAAAATGCGAGTCCCGTAAAACTATGTTGACTGCTGTTTTCTCGGAGCTATCTAATCGTGAGATGTTTATCCAGGAAACTGTATTTCCAGCAAGGGACTATTAGTGTAAAATCATCAATTACCTTGCAGGCGGACAGCAGGCTAACTGCAATGTCAATCCCAGTGAAAACGGTGAGTAAACCACTTTGTAAACCCCATGGTACTAACTTCCTGTGACCTTTGGCTCTAAAATATTTTTGTTCCGTTTGCAGGTCATGTTGTGTGGTTTCCGGAGGCGTACAGCTTCAGACTCACATATTCCTAAATTATGACTGTAGATAGCAGTCCATACACTATAAAGATAATGTGAGACTTATCTATAATAAGTTTGAAAATCTTTCTTGAGGTCTTCATGACGCGAACCTCCTCGAGCTTCGCCTCAAGGTTCAAAGCCGCCATGATGACCCTCAAGAGTTTACAAACTTGTTATAGATAGCGTCCTATATATTATCCTCTATATCTCCACTTGGAATGATCACAAAGGAACCCCTAACCAATGGGAAAGCAGCTTGAACAATGCCTGATGACATCTCAAGGGCCTCTGTTGCTCTCAATTCAGACCAGTAAAATCAAACAGAAATAGTCAATTTTCAAAAAAAGAAGAAATTTAAAAGCCATTTAGTTTTACTGTTTGAAATACGTTGTCACGCAATAGCATGAATCAGAATATGCAGCTTGTCACCTGTGAGGGGCAGGACTTATAAAACTCACTTGTGCCTCTGTCATTCATGAGTTATTGTCCTGCCCACACACTCATGAAGATAAATGTCATTTTCTGAGTCGGGCATTTTTTGTGTCCCCTACATATTTAATTAATT
The DNA here is from genome assembly GCA_016271365.2 of Neoceratodus forsteri. Lineage (NCBI taxonomy): Eukaryota > Metazoa > Chordata > Ceratodontiformes > Ceratodontidae > Neoceratodus > Neoceratodus forsteri. Next base: position 346,431,459 of record JADMNL010000022.1, read on the forward strand.
TTCTGTTCCTTCTTCCCACTTAATCTTGATGACTAAGGACTTCTACTTGGAAACAGCATGCAACCATGTCTCTCAGAATTCCTCAGCTACTGCTGCTCATTCTCTCCAGCTTGTGACATTACAATCTGCTGCAATGAGACTATAATTACTGGTTGCAGTGTTTATTAACCTACAAACTATCGCTATGAAATGCCATAACAAGCGGTTGATGTGATATCAACTGGGAACCGAGTTATTACGGCACTCTGTAATAACTGGGTTCCCCTTTGGTATTGCTGAAACTAACTTTCTCTGCCATCTCAGGGGTGCGACTTCTCAGTGGCGTCACTCGTTGGGGGGCAAGCCCAGGAGGATCTCCTATTTCAGTAGTAAAATATCTTTTTAGACTGCCTAACAAAAATAAAATACCAGTGCTAATGAAAAGACATCTTTCTGAAAAGTCATCATGCTGCACAAAAAAAATGTATCCCCCCCCCCGCTCGTGTCAGTTTACCTGTGATCAACATCTGCTCATGTTCACAAGCCTCTAGCACTTCAGCAGGCATTCATCAATCCTGTCAAATGCATCTGTTCTCTCTAATCTCCCCACCTCCTCTTATCCTAATACTCTCTTCAAGATTCTAACTGTAAGGATTTCTGGACTGCTTTTCTGTCACCTGCAGAATTTTTTTTTATTAGCCTCTATCAGTCACTTGTTCTGTATTGATGAATGGAATCTGCTCTTGCAGTGTTGATAAACACTGCAAACCAGTGAATTACATAAAATAAAACTTGTGCATATGTGTATCATTCATTTTTTTCAAACACCCTTGGTGTGTTATGCCTTTTTAAACCACTCAAACTTCACTCTCAGGGTTCAAGTGGCATCACATATTTTAGGTGTATGAAAAAAACTCATAATACACATGTGCGTGTGTATTATCTTATACATTATGTTCAGACAGGCAGAGAATTATGATCTCAGGTGGAGAATAAATAGAGGAAGAGATTAGGTCTCAGAGGCAAGGATACTGTTTCTATGGGAATGTCCTTAGTAAGAAAGAATGGGGGTGGAGAGAAATATAGAAAATATATGAAGTAGAAGCAGAGTTGTATTTTAATAGTATGCATCTAGAACTGACCCAGTGGCATGGTGGGGCATCTACACTTCCCTGCTTCCACAGCAGTGACCCGACTTCAGGAACGGACTAGAGTCACTCAGCTGGGGAAGGAAGATTGAGCATCCATAGGACAGCTCTTTTCTCTCAGGGAGGAGATTCCCATGACCTGCCACTTGGCTGTCACCTGGAGGAATCCAGATGGCAGTGCATGGATGGTCACAGAGCTTTGGGAAGGGGGCAGTGCATGGAGTGCTGAGGGCACCTCCGGGAGGTGGAGCATGCATGCCATGCTCATTGCACATCCAGATGTGCCTAGAGAAGAAAAATCTGGAGTAAATATGGGTGATGAGCTCCATGAACCCACCCAGTGCTGGCTGCCTGCCTGGTCTTGGGAGGAGGAAAGGTGGAGACATGGAATGGCTGGAGTGAACTGGGGACTGGGTTGATATAGCCGCCAGCCTGCCAAAGTGGAAATAAAACCTTAAAAGAAAAAATAGTATGCATCTAAAAGCTTCCTAGAGAGGCCTGTTAATCAATAATGTAGCAGGAATTCAGGTCATATTGCCTCTATTTGTTAAGAGTAGCTTTAGAAAGGCTGTGTTATAAATATCCCTATATTGTTATTTTTAATTTTGTTATGAATCCCAGTCCACCCATCCCTTGTGCTAATATCCATGGCAGCTACTGCTGATATTAGCAGGAAACTGAGACAGCTGTAAGTTTCCTTGAGGTGGTGTTCTACCATTGATGTCTCCAACTCTTGCCTCTAATGTCACTTGTTGATTCAAAAATATCATAATTTGTGCAATGGGAGTGTAGTATCCCAGCCCATAGGGTTTGAGAACTTTTATGTAAAGTAAACATTTCTGAGCCTGTATTTGCAGTTAATAAGCCAGGATAGCTCTCTGAAATGTGACATCACATTTTCAGTAGGGTTGGAGCCAGCCTTATCATAGTGCACACTGTGTATTTGCAGAGGGCCCCCCAAAAGCCTCAACTCTTCAACTGTCCTACTTTCTTCCTGCTTCCTCTGTGGCTCTGAGCTTCTCCAGAATTTATCACTGATGTGTGTATTTCCGCACTGCTTAGAGATTGTTCTAATTCAAATAAAGTGCAGAAATGACACGGAACTAATTGAAAATGAAGATGTAGTGAGGCCATGGTAGGGATGAGGATGTTCCTTGGGGGCTCCCCAACTTCTGATGTATGGCCTCAGCAAGGAGGTTCACACAGGGCCCTGGGATAGCTAGGCAGACTCCAGTAAGGTGCTGTCTCTCCTCCCATTTTATTGCTGGTAGGACTGAAGCAGAGTGATGTCTAGTTAGTTTCCCAAATTTGCACAGTGATCCAGCGGGTGGTTTGGTTTGAACGTCTGATTTCCTGATTCACATTCCAGTGCTTCAACCACTTGACTACACTGCCACAAGATAACGCTCCACTCACACTCCACCAGACAGCAATCAGTTTTGCAAGGCTGTCATCCCAATTTCCAGTACAAAGGATGTCATCACAATTTCTAGCACAATTATAGCTACAGCACACCTGGCTATACTGTGTAATAAAGGACTGAAAAGGGTGATACCTTCAGTCCAGTTAAGAATGTCACTTTTGTGTTTTTTTTATTCACAAGCAAGCAGGAACTCTGTGCACATGGGTTCACCCATACTGGCGTACAAACAAAGAACACTCTGTAAATGAGAGTGCAAGCAAAAGAGCAACTTGACAGGTGAGCAGCATGGAATTGGTCACCCCCAAGTCTGACTGCATGGTGTTCATGCCCTCCGCACCCCCCTAAACTATATATAATGAACTCCACATCGGGTATGCCATGAATGGTGGGCGATAAAGACACGATGTGGGTGTGGGACACTCTGAAATCCAGAATGCCCTTGTCAGTCATGACCTTGTTGCAGTTCCCACATTATGGTGCCCTAATCACAATGTCCTTACAACAGTATACAGTGCAACTTGATGCTTCAAAGACAGTAAGAATGACTTACAACAAAATTACAAGAAAATATGAAAATAGCAACAATACAGAATCTGTGTCTCAAACAGGCTAGTGTGTAATCAGAGATACAGAGTCCATTTCTTAATACTGTACCATAATACATGACTGGTTAAAGGTTAGTATTTCATACCCTAAGGAAAACTATTCTATAAAAATATAAATACGGTGTATTCTTGAGTTTTGATACAGTCTTAAACCTTTGTTTCTGTATCTGTAAGACATTTATTACTGCTGATTAATTTAATAAGGAATAAAAAAATCCACCTCAATACACCAAATGAACAGACCAGCATCCTTTCATAGTTCAGTTCAGTGTTGATGTCTTGGATCAGCTGTCTCTTTCTGTTCATTACATCTGGCTTAGGTTCCTAAAGTTGACATATGCTTAGAGGCTAGGATATTTTATACTCAAACTTAATAACTGGTAGCTTGTAATTGTGCCCACTTATAAATCTTTCAAAGCTGACAGTCTTGATGAATGCTCTCTTTAATGTGTGGTTAACCTACTAATTTATCATTAACTATAATTTATGAAAAGTGAGTCTTCATGAGAAAAGTACGAAGCACTAGACTCGATGATCAAGGACACAGTCAACCGACGTGACCCTAGCTTTTTGTGGCTAAAATATAAATTACTGCATCAAGATTTCTTACAATTGTATTTATTTGGGAAATAGATTGTTACAACAGCATTCTGCAAATTTCTGCTTTACTGATCATACTGAAATTCCACCTAAGGAGTTCTTTGAAATATTAACTTTTCACCAGTAATTACCATGTAATTTGAAATAGGCATTAGTCATACCACAGATCTTGAATATTAATGATTGATTTCATATGGCTCATTTAAATATGATGAATTCTAGATTATATTATACACAGATTAATACAAAATAAGTGCCTCCTGTGTTAAAGTCTTATCTGGAATGGTGAACTGGAGTCTTAGCATAAAGACAGTGAAGCTGTTATGTTGCAGTATGAGAAACATCAAAGGTAAAGCAATGTTTTTTTTTTTTTATTTTCTTAGCGTCATGGTGGAGACTCCGGTCAAGTTAGAATATTTTATAGTGGCGCAATGGCACCACTATTGTTAAGGTTCAGCAGGGGGTTCTATGTTAAAGGAGAACTGCACTGAATCTGTAATTCAGTTTTCCTAGTAGAAGCTGGTTTTTAAATACTGGTTCAAATTCTGTTATTGGTCTAGCTATCCAGGGCTTTTAGTTATCCTAGTGGGTGTTTCTGATTTATATGCTGCTAATAACAACCATTTTAGAATTGTATGATGTAGTTTACGTCCCTGTTGTACTCTTCTGTTGTTGGCACAATGCATTGATATTCTATTATGGAACTCTGAAGCTGTTTGAGACATAAACAACATCAAACAGTTCCAAAATGATACCACTAGACTGTAAAGCAGAAACACCCACTTAGGTTACTAAAAGGCCCGCATAGACAGAACAAAACAGGGTTTTCACCAGCACTTAAAAACAGCTTCTATTGGGAAACATGACTTACAGGCTCAGCACAGTTCTCCTTTAAACTTCAAACTTTGCACTTCAATAGCTTTGCAACCATTCAACAGATTTGCACAAATTTTGCATGTGTGGTTTCAGGGGTTGATCTCTTGACATGCTGAGTTTTGTTCTTTTGAAGGTGCAGATTCTAAGATCCAGATAAACAAAAAGTGAAAGAAATCAATGTTTTTCAGTTTTATTTTGTCATCATGCAGTGCCCAGAAGGTTTGGAATTTTGGTCTGAAATTTTCAGGGTAGAAAGGGTTTGGCCCACAGTGATGCATATTGCTAGTTTGGTGATAAAATATTAATCTGTTCCAAAGTTATTAACATTTGAAATTTTGTTTCTGAGCATGCTCAGTATAGTCTGTTAGATTGCTGCTTGGAACAAAAATAGAATTTGGTCCATACAAAAAGGATCCTTTTTCATATGGGGTAATCCTTTTTCATGAGCAAAAAAATATTTTTTCATATGGCCGCCATCTTATTTCTGTTTTTTTTTACATTTCAAAACTCACAAGACCAGCTGTCTTGCTGTTTATTACATCTGACTTAGATTCTTAAAGTTGACGATGCTTAAAAGCTAGGATATTTCAAGACTCACATTATCAAGGGCACAGTCAACTGATAGTGTGCCTAGCTTTTTGTAGATAGAATATGAATTACTTCTTCAAGATTACTTACAGTTGTATTCATTTGGGAAATAAATTGTTACAACAACATTCTGCAAATTTCTACTTTACTGATCATACTGAAATTCCACCTAAGGAGTTCATTTGAAATATTAACTTTTCGTCAATAATTACTGTGTAATTTGAAATAGGTAATAGTCCTACCACAGATCTTGAGTGTTAATGATGGATTTCATATGGCTCATTTAAAGATGTTGAATTCTAGAGTAAATTATATACAGAATGTGTAAGCAATAATACCCAACAGGGTGGGCAGTATTGTGCTATACCAGACCGCCCAGAGGCGTAATGAGGCCCGACGCCACAGGCAGAGGGCCTTATAGCCCCTGGAAGGTCCGCTATAGCACAATACCACCCACCCTGGAGGGTATTATTGCGCTTAGAAAATGGGCACTGTAAAACAAAAAAAAAGGTCAATAAAAAACTGTTAATAAAATAGTAGTTCAATGTAAGTTTGAGATAAAATAGTTCCTCCACCTGGATCAGAATGACTAGAAAGCACCCTCCCCAACCTGTTAAGATGAGGCACCTTCTTTTCTATACCATTTTTTCTAATTTTTTGTTCATGCCACCTCTATCGCCACTGGCAACAGAAGATTGCTTGTGAGACTTCAGCTTAAATAGCGTTTCATTAGTTCAACGTGATCCACAATAGCGTTTTGTTATTGTAAGTCATCTGCTTAATTTTTTATTGTCTGTTATATGTAGGGCTGTATTTTTTTCATGGAGAAAAGAGGACAATTTCACAGCAACATCACGGGAAAAAATAACTTAATTTATGGCATACTTTAGAAGGAGAGAGAGACGCTGAAATTGGTAAAAGAGCGCTCTCTCTCTCTCTCTTACCCCCCCACACAAACAGTCTATAGCTGTGTCCCAGAGCTCATACTGAAGCCTTTACTGTGGTCTACTCAGAGAGAGAGAGAGAGAGAGAGAGAGAGAGAGATGCTGCTTTGTTTCAAAAAGGAAAACTAATATACTGCAGTCTCTCTCTCTCTCTTTCCCACCACCAGAAAGAGTCCCTGAGCTGTCTCCTGGAACTCACACTGAAGCCGTTACTAGTGTCTACACGGAGAGAGCCACTGAAAATGATACAAGTGCTGTCTCTCTCTTTCTCTCTCTCTCTCTCCCCGCCAGCTGCAGCTTGCACAGTAATAAACTGGGCTGTGTAAAATAAAAATGGATACTGAGACTCTGTGATTAATGACACTCCTGTGCCCTATAGTGCTAGGACTTGTGCTGTTCAGTCAGTTTTTTTTTCTGCAGTGAGCGTGGAGGGGGTAGGGCATGTCTGGAAGAAAGTTACGGGATGTGGCTACTGTGCTGGCGCTTTTTAAAAAGAAGATCCGCTGTTGAAAGTTTCAGACGGGCTGCTGGAAACCGAACTCGTTTTTTCAATAAAATAATTTTATTTATATTGTTTTACGTTGTGGGGGGATTAGTCACCTGGAGAAACAGGTTATGAGAAAGAGATCGGATTCTGTTGATGACGGGGTGGCTTTCGCTAACTGAGATTTAAAAGATGGCAGTGTTTTTTAATTGAAAGTTCTACTGGCACAGGTATTTGAATGTAATCAGACAACAGAGACTGGGTCTCATTATTTTCCAGTCTCTGTTGCCTGATACTGGCCAGGCTAGCTGGTTGCCTAAGCCAATCAAATTTAGGGATTTTCCCAACCCATTTTCTAATACAAAATAAGTGCCTCCTGTTTTAAAGTCTTATCCGGAATGGTGAACTGGAGTCTTAGCATAAAGACAGTGAAGCTATTATGTTGCACTGTGAGAAGCAGCAAAGGTAAAGCAATGTTTTTTTTTTTTTATTTTCTTAGTCATGTTGGAGACTCCAGCCAAGTTAAAATATATTATTGTGGTGCAGTGGCACTATTATTGTTAAGGTTGAGCAAGGGTTTCTATGTTAAACTTCAAATGTTACACTTTTATAACTTTGGAACCATTCAACAGATTTGCACAAAATGTTGCTTGCATGGTTTCAGGGGGTAGATCTCTTGGCATGCCAAGTTTTGTTCTTGTTAAATGTGCAGATCCCTCCATACGAAAAAAGAATCAGAAAAAACTAAGTCCAAATTCTTTCTTCATATGAAGAGGTCCTTTTTTTTGTATGTTTTTTTTTGTTGTTGTTCATATGAAAAGAATGCCCTCTTATGAAAAAAGATTTTGGACTTAGCTTTTTCCTGATTTTTTATAGATCTTTGTTTGATACAAAAAGAATCCCTTCATATGGAAAAATGTTTTGGACTTAATTTTTTCCCTACATTTGAACTTCAACAAACCATAACTACCTCATTATTTGGACTTACAGGACAATCTGTGTATCAAAATAAAGGTCTTAATGAGTACTACATAATAACACATAACCCCAAAAATAGGGGCCAAATAAAAAACATAAAATTAATGAGAGAGCAATCTTGCTATCAGAGCAAGGAGGCTGCTGACTAAGGAGCTAGAACTTATCTATTGGAACAGTTCTGACTCAGCAAGAGAGTCAGAGCCATTACAGGGTCTGCAAGATAAAATGAGTCCTTCAATTAGGGTAAAAGAAAAAGAAAAACAAGAGTTAGTGTGCTTGTCTGAGTTGGGGGAAGGAAACTGTTGTCATCTTTTCAGTTAGCTAGGTGAGGAGGAGAGCTTTAAATTGGGGTGTGTGGCTTAGACAGATGCAAACCAGATGTTTGCATTTAGACTTCCCTGTTGCTAGCTTTTGGCAGAGGGCAATCTGTGGGGGAGTAAAAAAAATCTTGGTTTTCAGGATGGAGGTGGTAGTTGCAGGGCTGCATGGCACTATCTTCAGGAGTCAGCTCTGGAGGATGGGTCAGTGTCCTACATGCAGGAATCTGAATGACCTTCGAGCCCAGCTGGATGCAGCATGGAGGGAGATTGCCATCTGGCATCACCAGTTACACCAGAGTTCAAGCCAACCACGTCCTCTCCCCAAGAGACCCATTGGCCCTGGAGGTTGGAAGGTAGTGGGTCAGGGGAAGAGGAGGATTTTGAGGATGGACAGTGCAGGACCTGTTCAGACCAAAACCATCTTGACAAAGAATTGCTTTTCACCACTGGAAAAGATGAAGGGTTCTGACTCATTGAGAGGTGCCCTGAGCTTGATGAAGAGGCCAGGCAGATCAGAGAGACAGCATCCAAAGCAGGCAAGAAAACAAGAGGTGGAGCCAGAAGTAAGCATTTTCTTGTTCTGGGGGACTCAATGATCAGGAGAATCAAGTCCCACCCAAGAAAAGGTACACAATCTAAAGTGATGGTTAAATGCCTCCCTGGAGCATCAGCACAGTGAGACACTGAACATATTGGTTGGTTGGTTGATTGGTTGGTTGATTGGTTGGTTGGTTGGTTGGTTGGTTGACAAAGCAGAGGAAGGAACCAATGTTGTAATTTATCTTGGTATGAACAACCTGTCTGCTAAAACAGTGGAAGAAACCAAGCAGAATTTCATTAGGCTGGGGGAATGACTGGAGACCAGCAGGATCCTTCTGACATTCTTGGAGGTCATCTCAGTGTGGGATAAAAGGGATTGTGAAATCAAGAATAAGGACATCAAGGAATTCAATGCTTGGTTACATGGATGATGTGAAAAAGGATATCATGTCATAGGCTCATGAGGGAGCTTCTGGGAAAGGAAGCTATTCTGGTTTGATGAACTTCGCCTAACAAAGGAAGGAGTGAGTGCACTTGGGTAGAAATTTGACATTTACATTGACCATTTAAACTAGGAAAGTGGAACTCTAATGCTAGGGAACCTATCATAAAGCACACTTTTGATAGCATCTTAGTTGTCACACCCCCACAAGCATGAATTTCTCTCCAACAACCTTATAAATCATGTAAGAAGTGGTTGGAAACTATCAGGAACTTGTCACAGGGCCACACATCCACAGGCCCAAGGGCAGAACCAATAGTAGTGAATAACAGCAGGGCTACCAGATTTTGGAAAAGGGTATGCATCGATGCCGGAGGCCTGGAGAACAAAATAAGTGACCTGCAGGCAGTGATGGAAGATTCCTGAGTGGACCTGGTGACTGTTACAGAGACTTGAGCCATGGAGTAAAATTAATGGAACCTTTCAATCTTGGGCTATGCCCTCTTCAAACAGGATAGGAGTGAGGATGGGGAGGGGTAGCATTATACGTAAAGGACGGGATAAAGGTCATCACAGTAGATAGCATCAAAAGGAGGGGTGGAATCCTGTGGATGTTATTCAGCTTGGCAAAGGAGAGAGGATCCATAGGAGTGGTATACCTATATCCAAGGCAGGCTGAGACCAGGGATGAGAAGTTCCTAGAGGAGATCAGGGTGTAGCACAAAAGGGGAATATAGTGATGGTTGGTTACTTGAATATGCCTGATGTTAACTGGAGCATTCCAGTGGCAGGTTCTAATAGGAGTCAAAAAGTAGCTGATACCTTTCAAGATTGCCTACTTACACAACCAGTTAGTTTCCTGACTAGGCTGGACACCATCTTGGGTGTAGTCCTCACTAATTCAGAGGGAGAAAGTGTTACAGGGGTCGGGGAGCCACTGGCCAACAATGACCCAACTCTATGTGGTTGAGTTAGCCTTAGAGGTAGAAATATCACAATCCAAGACTGAGGTTTTAAACTTTAGAGGAGCCAATTTTGACAAAATCAGGAAAGTAGTTAAAAGCAGGCTGTTAAGGATACAGGAGCAGTTAGATGAGGAATGCATATGGGGGCTGGTTAAGCTAGCCATTTTAAAGGGTACCAGGATGTGCATAAGAACAGTGACCAAAAAGAACAAACATAAAAACTAATATGGTTCAGTAGCCAGGTAAAGTCTGCAGTTAGAACAAAAGGGAGGCCTATAGGAATTATAAAATAACTCAGGAAGACAACACATGGGAAGCTTACGTTCAGAAGAACAGAGAAGCAAAGAGTATGGTTAAATCAGCCAAGGCCACTATGGAGCTTCAGCTGGCAGAAGGCATTAAAAAGGGGAACAAACAATTTGTTCAATATATACAAGAAAAAAGAAAGAAATGGGGAAGAGTAGTTAGGCTCAAAGATGGTGATAGAATAGTGAAGGAGGATAGTCAGAAAGCCACTGTTCTGAATAACTTTTTGTTTAGTGCTCACCAAGGAACACATAGATCCTATATCAAACAGTGGCATCAAGGCTGCTAACAAAGGTGTCCCACAAATGGAAACACCACCAGTCACCAGCAGAAGGGTTAGGAAGGCCCTGGATCAACTCCAATCTGGATCTCTCCTGCATCTCGCAAATCAACCATGGGGGTGTTCTTGGGGTTGTCAGACCTAATACTCACACCATTCTCATATACTCTACAAATTGTAGCTTATTTATTGATGGAATGTGGTGAGTGTTAACCTCAAGGTACACTCCACAGCTGATTTGTGAAGACACAGGAGAGGTCAAACCAAAATGTTTTTTCTTTAGCTGCCTGTAGGTTGGGGGGTGTTAGGGTTGGGAACCGTAACACCACATTTCCTCACTTATGTCACTTTTTAACCCTAATTAGTACATTAACAAATATACTGTGTGTATATATATATATATATATATATATATATATATATATATATATATATATAAAGGCATACATACAATACTGAGAGAGGAAGTGTGACATTTGTGACCCTGAAAAAACTTTGCTCAATGCTCCTGAGTATGCTTTGTTTTCAGTGATTACACATGGTGGTAATATAATCCCAAATATAAAGAAAGTTCATCATTTATATGTTTTGAGAATTGCAGCTGTAAGTTATCATATGGAAAATGTAATGTGGGTAACATGGTGTCCATGATGTCATATTTTCTGTTTTTAGCAACAACGTTTATTTGATATCACAATGTCTATGCCTTCTATTTAGGTACTGTAGTATGCAACATTTCACCATTTGTTTTTAATCTATACCCATGGGGCATCACTGAACCATCCATCTTAAGACACCATTATACAGTATCACTAACCAAACATGTTATGATTAGCTATGTCTTACATATTATGTGATTTCCTGGGTCACCTATGCTGTACATCTATGCACTAATATGTGCTTAAGGTAGACACCAACTAATCTCCCAAATAATGAGGATATTTTGTTTTTATACAATTTTTTTGACACATAACGTGTGTAACATGGACACCAGTATAACAATGTCACAATGTCAAACCATAAAATGCCGAATGTAATTAATTAGACACATCTCATAACTATGGCATACAAACAAAAAGCATATAAGACATAAATATTATGTACATGAAAAATATTCTATTGGTATATAATATCTGCTGCTTTACATGGATTGAATCTCATCTCTGCATCATGCAAATATATGAACATAGGAAATGGCCAGCAGAAGATCATTTGGTCTATCTAGTCTGCTAGTATTTGAAGCATACTGATGCAAACAAAGCCAAAAATGAGGTAAGTTTGTTAGAATAATGTTCATTACAAAGGACACCTCTACTACAGTGTCTTTGCAATGAACATTCACTGAAACAAATGGGCATAAAATTGAAAAGAAACACCATAAATGCCCCCTCCCCCAAATAATATAAGCCAGGGAGACTTTGTGGCAGACACAGTGACCAAAATCCTAGCAAAGAAAACTTTTTTTGCATCAGTATTTCCCCAAAAACTATACTGGGCTTAACATGCACAATGGGACACAAAACACAGACAATCACAGTCCTCCACTAACAAATGTTTTAAAAAAAAAACTTCAACTTGAAAGAGAAACTTTTGCATATCTCTTTTAAAATTCAACTGGCATTTAGGGGCAACAGATATGAAAAAGCAAAAACATTACCCAAAAGTATGTTAATTGTGAAGGACACCACCACTATGTTGTCTTTTTAGTGAACAATCAGAGAAATGGCCAAACAAGCATAAATGTTAACAGAAATATCGGAAACACAAAAAAGTTATATAAACTGATGAGCAGTTAATATCCTGGGTAAGAAAATGCTTTGCTTAACTTTATCCTCTCAGATGGTCACTAGGTCAAGCATGCATCATATTTAGGAGCAAACAAAAGAAACATAAACTTACATTTTTCTTACAAATAAGGACTGTTTGCTTGTCTTTTTTTTTATAGTTTTGGTACTTTATTTCCAGGAGGGCTATAGAGTATGAATAAAACCAATAACATGGAACTGTATTCTCAGTAATAACATGCCGTACAAAGTACACCACCATTATAGTGTCTTAGTAATGCACAAACAGTACAACAAATGTCCCATAATGATAACCTTCTTACTGAAAAAATAGCAACACATTACAGAACCCAATCAGAAAAACTTAATGTTTCTTTCTGTGATAATCCCCATAAAATGTATTTACATTTCCTGTTATTTTTTTATGGAAAGAGCATGTGCTGCTAATGTGCAGCACATGGGACTACAAACAGTTTGGTTTACTTTGATGCCTTTTGTTTCTGCAGCTGCAGTTACTGACACATTTTGTATACAGTGCTACCTAAATGTAGTTTAATTAAATTCATTTCAGATGTTAGCTGATATAAGTCCCTACATTTGCATTTTAACATAATCTACACCCTAAAGGTAGCCTTTACTATTTATCTAATGTTCAAACATGTACTGTAGCACAGTCATGGACACAACAAGCTCTTCTTGGAGCAGTAAGCTGCAGAAGGGCTCTATGTCCATGATACCCCACATTTACAGAAGTGCCAAACAATCTAACCAGGAGACAATGTACACTTCTGAGTTTTGTGCACTAGAAGCCCACCCACTGATCCCCAAATAATGTGCATCACTATAGGACACCACATAGGCAGCAACATTTTGGGATGTAAGTACTCATTCCCTGCAGTTCCTCCGCCTAAAGTAATTAGGGCATTCTGGTGGGAAAAAAATGAAGAAAAACAGCAAACAACTGTTAAAAACAATAACCATTTGCAAATATAGTGAACTACACTATGTTTGTGAACAGAACATGATGGACACCATCTGTGCTGCACTTTATGGGTACTTAAAAAGTGTAAAAAAACAAGTGATGGGTCCATTTAATTTTTTTCTAGTGCAGTGGTATAAAATAAGTGATGTACTCTGCATTAATCAAGCCTATCTGTAGAGCTGGGAACATTATTGTAATAGACAAATTATATACTTTGTAAAGTGACACAGCTATGTCACAAAATGGAGGGCATTTTAAGGCAGACTTTTGGTGTTTTGGGAGCTGCCACTGAAAAATAAAGACTCATCAGACAGAGATTTTGTGGTACTATCTCTTTGGTAACATTACAACAACAAAATGAAGAAATTGCAACAATTTATGAATTGTTAGAAAATTTAGGGTGTTGTGCATTGTAGGACTTGCTATTCCCTCAAGTACTGTAAACATGCCTAAAATATATATATATATATATATATTTACATTTATTCATTGCAAAAAAAACTTCATTACTGCATCAGTTAGGGTTGTTACTACGGTGACAAAAGTAGGGAAATGGGGTGTTCCACCCCACCCCACCCTACAGACACTGACCGGCATTGGAGGGGTGCCTTGGGGCCATTGGCCATAATGCTCATCGCATTCCACTCCCACCACGCAGACACTGACAAGCATCAGGGGTCTGCCTTGAGGTCATTGGCCCTAACACTCACCCCATTCCATATGTAAATAACCTGAGATGAGTACAGTATAGGAGAATGGAGAGAGCGTTAGAGCTGATGACCCCAAGGTAGACCCCAGATGCCTATCAGTGTCTGTAGGGTGGGGTGGGGTTTTAGGGCTTGAAACCCAACACCCCATTTCCTGCTTTTTGTCACTATAGTAACAATCTTGATGCATTAATGAAGTTTTTGCAATGAATTTCCTTACTTTTTCAGATAGTATAATCATATCCTCACTGTATGTATGTAGCCATGATAACTGTATAATTGTTTTCACATTTTGACCCCAAATTTTCAACATAGTCTTATCACCCCACCTCATAAACCCCATAGGTGAAAATTTCTTAATCCGTGGCAAAACGTCATTCTGCACTACAGGTGCAAAAACTCATTTTGGGCAGGATGTGAGAAATGACAACTGTAGTAGCCATGCGGTGATGTGAAAAAATGTCTCAGTTGAAAATTTGAAGTAAAAATATGAAATATTGGAAAAGTTATGCATGTGCATAGGAAAATGTCAACAAACGCACTTAACTAGGGTGTTTTTTTTGTAATTTTTGCTCCATATTTTCAACATGGACTTTTTGGGACTTCACCTCATGAACACTGGCACTGCCATTTTATTACTCAGCCCTGAAAGGTGATTTCATGCCAACACCATGACATTCCACGCCACAGGTACAAAAACATGTTTCGGGCAGGATGTGAGAAATGACAGTGGTATTGTTCATGGTATCCCATGAACACAGCAACTGATTGAGTGCTTTCAAAAAGGCAACCCAATCCTATGTATATAATTTGTAAAGTCTGTGGCCACCTTGGCAAGGTAGTGACCGATACCTGGGTGGGTGGAGGGTGATGGGAAGGATACACATGTATGCATGCACACACACACAGGAGAGGAAGAGGAGGTATGTGGAGGGGATGTGGTGGGCAGCTGCTGAGCTGGTTGGCTAGTGTGGTGGGAAGGATGGTCGGTTGGGGTGTGCAGGGTTCGGGTCTGGCGTGGTGCAGTTTTTTTTGTGCTGGCAGGTGTCTTTTTTTTGTTAAAGAATTTCACCCCCCCAACATGCACCCCCTTGGAGTTGACAATTCTTAAGTATGGGGGTGTGGTGTAGATTCCGTCATTGCCTTGCAGTTTGCCACGAGTGTACATCGCCATAATTCATTTTTGGTGATGTACATTCGCTCAAACGGTGATCACTGTTCCATGACTGCTGACATCACACAGAACCCTGTTCATGAGGTGGTGTTAAAAAATGTGTATGTTGAAAATTTGGAGTGAAAACAGAAAAAATTGGAAGAGTTACGGCATGCATAGGAAATGTCAATCTAGTGCCCGTGAATTTTGAAAGAGCTTTAGATGACATCACTTAATAGGCTTTCCAGATCATTAACTGTGGCACTATCATTGCATTACTCAGTTCCAAAAGATGATTCCACACAGCGACTATGAAATCACCAGTAACAAATGACAGTGCCAGTGTTCATGAGGTGAGGTCTCAAAAGCCCATGTTGAAAATTTGGTGAAAAATACCTAAAATAGCTGAGATATCAACATAAGTTCAAAATGCCATTGACAGCCACTATATGGCACTTACCTTGATCTTCAGTTTGCGGTTCAGCTTTGAAGAGTGCAGATATGTCCCTGTCCACAGAAGATGACAGCAGACAACCTCCAATGGTAAGTATAGGCCAAGGGGGGTGGGGTGCTGGGTGCTCAGTGGGAGGGTCAGGATGGGGAAGGGGTCAGGGGAGATAATGTGGGACCATTTTCTTCTTTACAGGGTTTATATAAAAAAGATGTGTGATTGTTTTCTTTTTTTACAGGGATATAAGAATTGTTTAGGGACACTGGGGGTGGGCTCCCCAGTGTTCCACAGTGGTGGGGGAGAATAACATGACTGGGGACACTGGAGGTGGGCTCCCCAGTGTCTCTCACTGCTGGGGACAAGGAACCTGACTGGGGACACTGGGAGTGGGGTCCCAAGTGTCCCACGCTACTGGGGAGGGGGAATGTTGTAATGCTGACATAGGAATTGGGCACCCTGATGTCAGTAAATAAATAAATCCAATGGAATGGGGGGCATCTGACACCAGGAGTGGGTATCCCAGTGTCAGATATTATAACTAAAACATTGTGGAAATGAGAGCATGGCAAAAGGGAACTCCTTGATATGTGCCATGCTCCCTGTGACACCTTGTGACCGGGTTCCCAAAACCCGTCTGTTTTTCACTTTTAAAAAGGAAAGAGCACACAATGAAACTACCAACTACATCAGCACATTCTACAGAATGTGAGCAATCATAAAATGAGTTGTTTAAACATGGGACAGTTTGAGGCCTAAAGGGGATTGGCAGTGTTTATTTAAAGGGACACTGTCAGGTTTCTAAGCAATTTTTTATGACCCCTCTATTGTTTGGGTCTATAAAAAGTACTCTGAAAACAGTTTCCTACCTGAACTTCCAGTTGTACTTGTCGTAGATGAAAGCATACATTTTTACAAAAAAGGAATTTCTGTCTTCCCAACCCATTCTGTGCCGCATGCTTCTCCTCACACATCTCCAATAGTGATACGTGTTGAATGCTGCTGAACTCATCCGTGAAAGAATTTGGTGATTGTTGTGGCAGTTGAACAAAATATCTGGCAGTATCAATAGATCTGAACTGATTTCTGCAATACCTGTAATTGGCAAACCAAGGGGTATTTCGTAAAGAAATTTACTGTACTTTTCTAGCTGAAATTGCTTTCAGAGTACTATTTATAGACCCAAACAATAGAGGGGTCATAACAATTGCTTTAAAATCTGACAGTGTTCCTTTAGTTATGAGACATAATTTGTGCAGGGAGGACATGTTCCTATCAGGAAAACTTTGTGGCAGCTTATTTGCAGAGAGAAAAGAACAGGTGCTGAATGTCAACCAGACTCAGAAAATTAATTTGCACCTTCTAGAAGCACATAACTATCTGCAATTAATGTTTTTCCTGACTGAAATACTGGTGATTTTTATTACTTTATATTCATTTCTAAAATTTCAGTTCAGGTCAAGAGTGAAAAAGCAACTGGATTTCACACAAATCAAGCAATGTAAATTGACTCACCATAAAGTAAATGTGCTCTTCGGTCAAGAGGTACCTACTGTGTACAAGTCTGAACCATGGATAGTGAAGACTCAGAGGGCAACAAACTCCAAGTATAATGGTAAAAAATACTGCATAATTGAAAATACATGTATTTACAGTGGTAAAAGTTGACTGAATACAAACTAGAATGAGTTATATGATATATATATATATATATATATATATATATATATATATATATATATATATTGCAAAAAACTTTGTTATTGCACTAGTTAGGGTCAAAGTGACAAAAGTTGGGAAATGTGGTGTTAGGGTTTTCAATCCTAACACCCCCCCCCCAGCCAGCACAGCAGGTGTGGGGTGTGCCTTGGGGTTCCCAAACCTAACTCCAGGGCATCAGATAAGGGTATTTTCAACATATTTTACGTCCAGAAATTTGTCAAACACATCCAGAAATAGACTGCCTGGAGTCATTTATGTCTGTATAAACATCAAGGTTAAAGGACAGATGTCCATTTTTTTCTGTGTGGATGTCATTTCAGCATTTACTAGTCCTGTTTCAGTGAACTAAGCTGACTCCAGAGTGATTAACTGCTGTGTGTGATGCTGCGTATGTGTTTGGGGGTAGGGGGTTAGCCTTGTCATCAGCGTGGGTTGACTCAGCACAGTAAGAGAAATAAAAATGTAACTGAACAACTACCAGCCCCTTTTCACTGTGAACTTATCAGCAAGGTCTGCATAGCATTTTTGTTTGTGTTAATTGGATGAAACATAAATCCTCCTGACTTTTTTGGTCTCTTACTTCCTTGCCCCAGACCACTCTCCTGACTGCTATGCTGTACATCATCTGACTGCAAAGTAAAGCAGACCTGATAGCAGGCAGCTCCTCTTACACATGCCATATAAATCAAATGGCACCTAGACTGTAAGACACAATCCATGTCAAGCAGGCAAATTTGGAGATGGTGGTATTATACACTATCCCTTCAGTGCCTTTATTAGATGAAATCTCACTGTATAAGTTACAGAAGATGAATGGCACATCAGTTAAGTGTAAGTCCAATATCACAGACTTCCAGAAGGGCTGTGGACAAAACCAGGTGTGGGGACTGCCTGTACAGCTTACTTCAAGACAATTCCCAAACAGCTTAAAGTGCTTTGTCATTTTGCACTTTAACATTTAGCTGCCATTATCAGATACAACTACATGAGGTTTCCTAGTTATTATGTCCTGGTTCTGGTGCAGATCCAATGTGTCCCCAACCCCATTTCCTGCTTGTCTACCTCTGTTACTAATGTGCAAGCATAGCTGCAAATCATTCTCTGCAAAGAATAGATGTGCTCAGCTCTGAGGTTCTATTCTTCAGGAGTGCTCGACTGTGGAGGGGTTTAAACAGGCATTGAAAACCTTTTTATGGAGTTTCACCTATGATAGCTCCATATAACTCTGATCCCCTGTTGTTTATTTTCTCTGTATGTTACTTATTTATTATCATGTGTATTGTTTTATATGACTGTTTTTATCATTTTGTAAAGCGCCTTGATGGCCCAAAAGGCGCTTATGTGAAATAAAATGTATTATTATTATTATAATTAATCTGTTTGGGAAAATGTAATTATAGTTTCCTGGGGGGTAAAATCTTGAGGGCATAATACTACAGCAAGCTTCTGGATGTGGCATTACTGGTCACTGAAATCCATCCAGCTGAAGTACACCAGATCCAGGGCCAGTTGGTTGAAGGCGCAGTGGTAAAGCTTTGCTAGACTAGAGAGCAGTGCCAAAATACAGGGGTAGGAGGAGTTTACATTTACCCTGCATTTTTTCATGATGAACATTTGCCATTTTGATTGTTAAATCAAATATGTTGCTGTTCCCATTCCTGCTGTCTATGGTTTTCTTAGGTAAACATATGCAAACACTGTGGTGGAAGACAGTAGACTGTTATTGAATGTAATAGGGCCAGAGGAACAAGATTAAAACATGTGTTTATTTGTTGTTTTTTTTTAATGTTGGGTACTACTTGACAGAAATCTGTGTCACAACGACGACAGTTTAACAGTTGATGGGCCTAACCTTTGCTGTTGTTATTATTCATCTCTGCAGTCTACATATGAAAGAAATTCAAGTAAGATGTGAGAAGAGATGGAGAAAAAAAAACACATAAGGTTTTTGGGAATGCTCTGGTTCTTTTTTGGAATATGAATATACTCAAACCAGTCTGCCATAAAAGTGTGGCAAATAGAGTTGCAGCCAGTTTTCACATAACTGTTTGCATGTTCGATCATGCAGCACCACTTTGGGGGAAGGGGTGGAATACAAGACCACTGAAAACTAGGTCCCGTGGATCCACTGTGTGTTGGGATGGGAGAGGACTTTTCTCTACTTGTACTCTAGCATTCCAGGACCCTATCATTCTTGTCACTCTCCTCTGAATCCTTTGATGTGTGCTGGTGGTATTAGTAAATCCTATTACTGGTGATAGCTAGCTACTGCTAGCTTGCAGGACAGACAAGACAGGCAAACAGGCAGACAGACAATGGTGCACCATCAAAGACAGCTGCTGTCTTGCAATTTTGGTTTTAGGATAAGTGCAGAATGAATGTTGTTGGTTAGTATGTTGGGGGTAAGAGAGAAAATAGTAAGAAAATACATTTTGGCACAACAGGACCTGTGGATTTCTGTCAACAACTCATTTGCCAGCCAGTATAGCTCAGCTGGCAGCACAGCTGCCTCTTGGCCAAATGGTTATAGGTTCTAGTCCCACACTGTGACTTGGGCTCATATCAAAAAACATTGGCACCCTAATGAAGCACTAGTGCATATGTGTGTGTGGGGGGGGGTATTGTACTGTTAAGGTGTGCCATCATTCAGATGAGATGTTAAACTGAGGTCCCTTCTACCCATCTCTGGTGCTATCCTGGTTGGTGTACAGGAGAAAGTAAAAGAACGCAAAGCACTTTTAGTAAGAGTAGAGGATTTTCCCCGATGTCTTGGTCAATAATCCCTTTCCCTTAAAACCTGTTTAGGCAGTTAAAAAATGTATTTCTGTGAACCTGGCGTGGATGGGATACAAGGAGGTATACAGAAGGCCTACGGCTTCAAGAAATATAGGTCATGGAGTATTTTGACTTCCAAAATTTCTGTACTGGAATTATTTTGACTTCCAAAACCTGACAGCTGGAAGTATTTTGACTCCAGTAAAACTGAAATGACTTCCAAATTTCAACCCATGGAAGTATTCGACTTCCACCAAAAAAAAATTATCTGAAGCCCTGACTAATACTCACCCCATTCTCATACACTGCACACATCTGACCTTCTTTACAGATGGAATGGAGTGAGCATTAAGCTTGAGAACCCCAAGCCACACCCCACACCTGCTATGCTGACTGAAGGAGGCTGTTATGGTTGGAAACGCTAATACCACATGTCCAAACTTTTGTCACTTTACCCTAACTAGTGCATTAATGGAGTTTTTACAATTCATATACGGTCAAAGTGACAAAAGTTGGGAAATGAGGTGTTAGGGTTTCCAACCCTAACACCCCACCCTCCCAAACCGGGCAAAAGAGCAGGTGTGAGGTGCCTTGAGCTTCAAGCCTAAAACTCACCCCATTCCATCTATAAAGAAGGTTAAATGTGTAGACTTTATGAGAATGGGGTAGTGTTAGCGTGGGGTGTGCCATGGGGTCGTGGCCAAACTCTCACCCCATTCCATGCATAAGTAGGTTGACATGCTATAGTAAAGGAGAATGGGGTGAGAGTTAGGCCTCACGACCCCATGGTACACCCGGCATCTGTCAGTCTGTGAAGGATGGAGGTGTGGGGGGGGGTTAGGGGCTCAACCCTAATTTTTCATTCCTCACTTATGTTGCTTTAACCTAACTGATGCATTAAGCACATTTTTTGCCATGAATTTCCTTACTTTTTAAAAAGTGCAATATAACTAGTAAATAACACGTGTTGGTGGATGAATCACAGGGCAAGGTATGCTCTGGCTCACTGCCCATTCTGCATCACAATATGCATCTCTAGGAGCGTGGGCCCTCACTTGTGCCTCCCACTTACACATAGCTACAGAGCCATACAGCAACTCTATAGGACAAGGAACCCTTGTAACACTAATTTGCCAGTATTCTGGGAATCGCAACAGCTAGAAAAAAAATTAAAGTGTCGTTGTAACCATGACAGTGAGTACTTCATGCAACATAGTTGACTGAAACTGTATCTCACGTTGTTTATGAGCTATGGGCACCGAAATGCACTGGAAAGGCTCCCTTTGAGCCCTTGTGACACTAATTTGCCAATATCTCATGAACCGAACAAGCAACAGAAAAAATTCCACTGCAGGTGTAGTCTATGGTCTCCAATTGTGTTCTAGCAGATTAGATCACTTAAAGGTGATGCAAGCCACCAATAGTGAAAAGTCTGTATCTCGCTTTGTTTCAAAGATGTGGTGCCAAAAAGCACAATGGGCACTAGAATGTTATCCTATGGGGAAATGTCAAGTTTGTGATGGCATATCTATGGAACTGCTTAATTCCCCAACACCTAAACAGCATAATTCACACCTATAGGGCATTCTCTTAATACCCTGAAAATTGTAAGTAAAAAGACCAACGCATTCATTACCAATGCAATGGTAAACTTTTTACATCTTTAAAAATTCCTAGTCTGCGAGGTAGCAAAATCCTAGTCTGCCAGACGATCTTCTTTCGCGAGGTATCAAAATCCTAGTCCATAAACTTAATCCTGCTCCATGAGAAGGGCCATCTGGTCATGAAGTGATGGACAAGGTTTTTGCAGGCTCATGAAAGAGGATTAGCTGGTGGACTAGGATTTTGACAGCTCTCGGACCGCGATTTTGTCACCTCACGTAAAATGATTCAAAAAACTAATCCTGGTCCTTAAGTTGGCAAAATCCTAGCCACCAGCCAATCCTCTTTCATGCGGCTGCAAAATCCTTGACCATCAGCTTGATCCTGGTCGTGAGAAGGGTCATCTGGTCACAAACTGACAGACAAGGATTTTGTAGCCTCGCAAATGAGGATCATCTCGTGGACTAGGATTTTGACAGCTCGGATCATTAGTGAGTCACTGTCAAAGAATTTTTAAATTTTAAAAAGCTATTTTTTGACCAAAACGAGTCAAACCAAAGGCATGACTTTGTAGAGGGCATCACCCTGAACAAAACCCATGCCTCATTTGGCCCAAAAGTCACCCATGGAGAAACATAGAAACATAGACTTTGATAGCAGATAAGGACCGCTTGGCCCACCTAGTCTGCCCATTTCCTACTCTACTGGAAAGGCTGCAGATCCTAGTTAACCAACAGCCTATTTCTCCCTATCCCCCACAAGAATTGCCTTATGTCTGTCCTATGCATTCTTGAATCCTCCCACAGTTTTAGACCCCACAACCTCCTAAGGAAAGCTGTTCCATGCGTCCACGACCCTCTCTGTGAAAAAAATACTTCCTCACATTGCCCCTGAGCTGTGCCCCCTCTATCTTTAAATTGTGTCCCCTTGTTCTTGCACGTCTCTTTTTCTGAAAGATGCTACCCTCTTGGACTTTGTTGATGCCACTGAGGTACTTAAAAGTTTCCATCATGTCCCTCCTTTCCTCAAGGGTATACGTGTTAAGCTTCTTTAGTTTCTCCTCATATGGCTTCTCTTGCAGACCTTGCACCATTTTAGTTGCCCTATTCTGGATTGCCTCCATCCTGTCTATGTCCTTGCAGAGATGGGGTCTCCTGAAATGGATGCAGTACTCCAGATGGGGTCTTACCAACTGTCTGTACAGAGGGATAACAACTTCCTGTTTTCTGCTGGTGATGCCTCTACCTATACATCCCAGTATCCCCCAGCCCTCCCTACTGCCTTCTCACATTGCTTGCCAACCTTAAGGTCATCTGATATGATTACCCCCAGGTCCCTTTCCATTTTGTTGTTGTTACTACCTCCCCCATTGTGTACTCTTCTCCTGGGTTTTTGTTTCCCAGGTGTATTATTTTGCACTTCTTTGCATTGAATACAGCTGCCATACTGCTGACCATTCCTCCAACCTTGCCAAGTCCCTTCTCATCCTTTCCACGCCTCCTTGCGTATCAACCCTGTTGCAGATCTTTGTGTCATCTGCAAAGAGGCATACTTTTCCTTACAGTCCCTCTGCAATGTCACTTATAAAGACATTAAAATGGACTGGACCCAGTACTGACCCCTGCGGTACCCCACTAGTAACCCCACTTTCTTCAGAGTGGATTCCATTTACTATTACTTTCTGTATCCTGTTGTCCAGCAAATGTTTTACCCAGGCTACCAAATGGGACCCACTTCCAGGCTGGCTAATTTGTTTATTAATATTTTGTGTGGGACTGTGTCAAATGTCTTGCTAAAGTCAAGGTAGACCATGTCCACAGCCCCTCCCTGGTCTACTACTTTGGTCATGATCAAAGAAATCAATTAGATTCATCTGACATGACCTCCCCACTGTGAATCCATGCTGCCTTGGGTCCTGTACCCCACTGGCTTCTAGGTACTCAACAATTTTTTCCTTCAGAAGTGATTTCATCACTTTCCCTACCACAGAGGTCAAACTCACAGGTCTGTAGTTTCCTGCCTCTGTCTTGCTCCCACTTTTGTGAAGGGGAATCACATCCACCCTCTTCCAGTCCTCAGGAACCACACCATCCTCCGATGATTTGTTAAAAACTGTAGTTAGTGGTGTCACTAGTTCTCCCCTTAATTCTTTTAGAATTCTGAGGTGAATCCTGTCAGGACCCATTGTTTTGTCCACCTTCAGTTTTAGGAGTTCTTACAGAACCCTTTCTTCTGTGAAAGGACTGGGATCAACCCCCATCCAGAGTGCTTCTGTTAATTGGATTAGATACCTCCCCATCTCCTCTTTTGTGAATACTGAGCAGAAGTATTCATTCAGTATCCGTGCTTTTTCACTGTCCCTCTCTGCTCACCCACCGTCCGTTCTATTCAGCCTCACTATCCCTCCCTTTGTCTTTCTACACTCCCTAATGTACGTATAAAAGGTTTTATCCCCCTTCTTAACCGAGTTGGCTATCTTTTCCTCAGTTTGGGCCTTTGCCATTCTGACTGCCTTCCCTGCTTCCTTCTGCCTTAACTGGTACTCTGTCCTGCTCCTTCTGTGTTTCCTTATACTTCCTAAATGCTATCTTTTTCTCCCTAACCTTCCCAGCCACCTCTTTCGAGAACCATAGTGGATTTTTCTTTCATTTTGATTTGTTTATTTGCTTCACACAAAGGCTTGTTGCCTCTGTGATGGCATTTTTGATGTTTCCCCATTGTTGCTCCACCCCTTTGCCTGTTTGCTAGAGCTTTTCTAAGGCACTCTCCCATCTTGCCAAATTCAGCTCTCCTGAAGTCCAGTACCCTCACTTTTGTATGGCTTGACTCTGCAGCTGAGTTTATCATGAACCACACTGTTTGGTGGTCACTTGTTCCCAGATTGCTACTCACTTCTAGATCTGAGATCCTCTCACTGTCCCCATATGAGAGTACAAGGTTTAAGATTGCTTCCTCCCGAGTGGGTTTCAACACTAGCTGTCTGAGGCATGCCCCCTGTAGGGCATCGAGAATGGCCCTGCTCTTGGATGTGGCTGCAGCAAAGGTGCTCCAGTTGACATCTGGCATATTCAGGTCCCCCATTAACAGTATCTCTCCTTTCTCTGCCATCCTAAGGATGCCCTCTATCATGTCCTTGTCCATTCCCTCCCCCTGAGATGGGGGTCTGTATACAACCCCTGTGTGGATTGTGGTGCCATTTCCAGTCTCTAAGGTGACCCACAGTGCCTCCTCTCCTCCCTATTTACTCTTTTGTTCCATTGCTTTTATCTCTTCCCTTACATAGAGAGCTACTCCTCCCCATCTTCTAACCTCCCTGTCTCTCCTGTAGGTTTTGTACCCTGGTATATTAACATCCCAGTTATGGTTCTCTGTGTACCATATTTCTGTGACTGCCATGATATCCAGGCATCCCTCTTCCATCAAGGCCACCAATTCCGAGAAAGCTACACCATTTTGTTTGGGGGAAAAACTGAAAACAAGATGGCGGCTCGCAGACAAGGAATTTTTCTGACGGACTAGGATTTTTTTAAATCCTAGTCCATGAGCTGACAAAATCCTTGACTGTGAGACAAACTTAGTTCATCAAAATTACATATAAATTTTGGAGTGAACTGAGCATGCTCAGAACTCAAAAACATTTAAAATAAATAACTGTTGAATGGAGTAATATTTTTTTACCAAACTAACACTAGATTGTTCCTAGACCCAAACTCTTTCTACCTTCCAAATTTCAGACCAAAAGACCACACAGTGTGGTCACAGTGCCATGGGCAAAAATGTGTCAAAAGTGGCAAAAAATTTGTTTTTTAGCATTTTTCTGCACAGAAACTGTAAGTCTGACCAAAATGCAACTTGATAAATCTAGAAGTCTACCATATCAGACTGTGCATTCCAAATTTTGTGCAAAGTCATTGAACGGTTGCAAAGTTAGTAACGTACATAAATTGAGGTTTAACATTAAAGTGCCTGCTCAACCCTAACTATAGGGGCATGACCGCATCCGTAATATATATATATATATATATATATATATATATATATATATATATATATATATGTGTGTGTGTTGTGTATATATATATATATATATATATATATATATAAAATAACTGCTGATAGTCCAGTTATAGTTAGGGTTGCCCTACTTCTGTGTTAAACCCAAAGTTCTGCCCATAGCTTTGCCACTGTACAACGGATTTGCCTGAAAGTTTGCATGCATGGTGTGTGGTACCATAGATCACTGGATTTTGCAAGTTGCATTATGGTCAGATGAGCAGCTGTGGAGCTGCAGAGTGCCAAAAACCATGCAAAACAGGGTTTTGAGCATTTCTTTGCTCAGGGCCACAACCCACATGATTTGTCTATCTGGTATGAAGTCTTCAGGGAAGACGTGGTCTGGGTCACTGATGTGCCTTTACAAGATTTGGTAAACAAATATTAAACCGCTCAAAAGTTATTCAATTTTAAGATTTAACATTGAAGTCAATGGGAAAATATATGTGCCTCTCAAAACTGTCTCAAAACCACATTTTACTGTTGCAAATCCACTCAGTAGTGTCCTGCTGCTGCCATCTTGTTTCAGTTAGTGGTGAAGAAAAACGTCTCTAATTCAAATTCTACTGCCCTAAATAAACACTAACAGTTGTGTTTACAGAAACAGGACCTGAGGAACACAATGGTGCTATCAGGTTTTTTCTAGGACCCCTAGAAATACCTTTTTTTTAAATTGGGTCCCACGTACTGTCACAAATCATGACAGTACACTTGCTACACTTTCACAAAGAATCACACTATTGCATCTGTACTGTCGCAATTTGCGGCACTACTGCACCAAAAAATACCATTAATACCATTTCTTCCTTATGGCTTTTTGGCTGAAATTTGCAGAGTGGCAAGCCCTTACCCAACAGATGTGCCTTTTGGTGGTTTGGTAAAAAAATTCAAAATGGCTACAAAGTTACAGTGCTCCAAAGTTGAGAAATTTCCTATAGGCTAACATTACGGTGCCCAGTGCCTTTCTGCACCTGTAAATGATTCAAGTTATGTATTTTGCTACCGCAGCTTAGACCACCTTAAGGTGAACTAAGCCTGCAGGGAGGTTTTGAAGTCATGATTTCAACTGCAGTGGAATTTTTTTCCTAGTTGTTACAGTTACTGTGATATTGCCAGATAAGTGTTATGAAGGTTCCTTTTCAGTACTATGGGGCTGCTGTACGGCTCCGTACCAATGTGTAAGTGGGAGCGCAGGTCCCAGAAGGCCTGTGCTACCACATATATGTACAATTATGCAAATAAATGGGCAACATGATGGGAGCACGGGCCCTCTTACAAGCTCCAAGTTATATTATACTTTCTCAAAAAGAAGGGAAATTCATTGCAAAAACGTTGTTATTGTATCAGTTAGGGTTGATGGCACAGCAACAAAAGTATGGAAATGTGATGCTAGAGTTATCCTCCTGCTACCCCACATCCACCCCCACCCTCCACTCACCAGCAGATGTCAGGGTGTGCCATGGGGTCGTCAGGTCTAACCCTCACCCCATTCTTCTATGCTGTAGCATATCAGCTTGTTTACACATGGAATGGGGTGAGAGCTGGGCCTGACAACCCCATGGGCACACCGCAACATTTGTTAGAGTGAGGGTGGGGGTAAACCCTTAACATCCCACAAATATTCAATGGCACAAACCCATGCTAAACCCACTAAGCCACACAAGCTGTACAAAGCTGAGCAAATGGTAACTTTTGCAACACTAGAACCCCTACTGTATAAATCGGAAACATAATGTGCTGCCATGTGATATGGAAAATATTTCACTCCTGCACAGTGACCTCTGGATACTCACTCATGGCCGCCACAAGTGAATTTCCAGAGGTCACTGTAGAGGAGTGGAAATATTTTCCATATCAAACTCATGCCCATCATGTATCCCATATATATATATATGGGATACATGATGGGCAGGAGTGGGATATGGAAATATTCTCACTCAGCTCTGTATTCTCACTCTGCAGCAGTCAGAATATTTTCCATATCCCACAATCTGCACATCATGTGTGCGATTTATACCACAGGGGTGAGAGCTTTACGAACATTTTTTGTGTTTCTGTGTGTTTCCTGCTCTGTGTGTGTGTGTGTGTGTTCTGAATGGACTGGGAGTGAGAAACACAGGTGAGTGTGTTTTGCAAATCTGAGTGATTCAGAGGCTCACTGAGAAAGACAAACTGATGCAGGTAGCACTGAGAAAGACAAACTGCTTTGTAACAGTTTCATTTAGAATTCAGGTTGTTCTGAGGCTGAGATCAGCACAGTAATGGACTAGGAGTGTTAGAAACTCAGTGGGACACAGGTGAGAGTGTTTTGGAAAGCTAATTGAGTGAGTCAGAGGCTCAGTGAGAAAGACAATCTGTTGCAGGTAGCTCAGAGAGATAAATGACTTTGTAAAGGAGTGTCTTTTAGAATTCAGGTTGTTTTGAAGCTGAGATCAGCACAGTAATGGGCTAGGAGTGCTAGAAACTCAGTGCGACACAGTTGACAGTGTTTTGCAAAGCTAACTGACTAAGTTGTGACTTTAAGTGAGAAAAGAGAAACTGTTATCTGAAGCGGTTTCTTTAGAATGCAAGCTGCAGTGCAGGTATCCTCACTCCAGTGACATCAGCATAGTGAGGATAAATGTGACATCCTCACTCTGCTGATGTCATCAGGATTTATCCTTACTCCAGAGAAAATAAAACAGGTTATCCTACTGAGAAAGCTCTCACCCCTGGTATAAATATATATATGTAATAGATAAACCACTCTGAGGTGTGTGTCAAGGTTTGATATACACACGCCCAGGTAAGTTGTTACATAAGGTCAAGAGTCAAGTGCATCAACCACTCAAGATGTGCATATATCAGAGTGTGACTCCCACACCCAGAGTGGTTTATCTATCTTATAAAATGTCAAAATTGTTTTGAGGGGGTAAAGTGCAGGTAAGCGGTCACACTCTGATAGACGACAGTCATGTGAATCTGGTCAGCTAATGATTTTGCTGCAATTTCCTGCCCATTTTAAATATATATATATATATATATATATATATATATATATATATATATATGTGTGTGTATATAGATAACCCACTCTTAGGTGTGTGGTCACGCTCTGATATCACGCACTTCTTGGTGTGCATTGTACGGCACGAGGCCACAGGCTGAGTGCATCAATCACCAAGGCATGCGATATCAGAGCATGACTGCACATCCTAGAGTGGGTTATCCATCTTATAAAATGGTAAAATTGTTTCTTGGGGTAAAAGTGGTGTGTGATCATGCTCTGATATACGCATGGTCATGTGATGTGTTTTATACAATCAGAACACTGGATTTGGAGGAGGATGTCCTCCTCCATTTTATAAATATATATATATATATATATATATATATATATATATATATATATATATATATATATATGTATATCTCTACATATACATATATATATATATTATAGGGTCTCAATCATCCCTATATTTAGGGTTGAGTATGCGTTAATGTTAAACCTCAAATTCTGCGTGTTAACTTTAACTGTTCCACTGATTTGCACAAAATTTGGAAATGCATGGTCTGGTATGATAGATCTCTTGATTTACCAAATTGTGTTTTGTTGGATATACAGTTTTTATGTAGTGTCAAAAAATTGCACTTTTGCCACTTTTGTGTGTTTTGCCTGTGGTGCTGTGCAGACACCATGTGGTCTATTGGTCCAAAACATGGGATGTAAAAGAGCTTGGGCCAAGGAACATGCCAGTATTGGTTTGGTGAAAAATATGAATCCTTTCAAAAGTTATTCAACTTTTAATTTCCCATTATATCCTATGGGAAAATGTATATGTATATTTTGCAAAATAAGAATGGCAATCTGGCTATCTGGTCTTCCCTCACAGCTGAAGATTTTGCATGCTCACAGCAGGAGATTTTCTCTCAGCTGAAAATTTTGCTGTCTCACGGCTGAAAACTTTTTAAAGGTGTAAAAACTTTAGAATTCTATATCTCATTAACGGTTTGGTCTTTTTACTTGAAATTTACAGGATGTTCAGGGGATGCCCTAGAGATGTGAATTATGCTTTTAAATGTTGGGAAATTATTATGGGCACAGTCGCCCCTGTATTTAGGGTTGAATAGGCACTTTAATGTTAAACCACAAATTTTACACGTTAATAACTTTGCAACTGTTCGACAGATTTGCTTGAAATTTGGAATGCATGGTCTGGTAGGTCTCTTTATTTAACAAGTTGCATTTCAGTTGGACATACATTGTTTGTGCAGCGAAGTGCCAAAAAATGCACTTTTAGGCACTTTAATGTTAAACCTCAAATTTTGTGCGTTAATAACTTTGCAACTGTTTGACGGATTTGCACAAAATTTGGAATGCATGGTCTGGTATGGTAGATCTCTTGATTTACCTAGTTGGGTTTCAGTCAGACATACAGCATTTGCATAGCGAAGCGCCAAAAAATGCAATTTTAGGCACTTTAATGTTAAAACTCAAATTTTGCCGTTAATAACTTTGCAACTGTTCAACAGATTTGTACACATTTGAAATGCACGGTCTGGTATGGTAGATCTCTTGATTTACAAGTTGTGTTTCAGTCAGACATACAGTGTTTGTGCAGCAAAGTGACAATTCAATTTTAGGCACTTTAATGTTAAACCTCAAATTTTGCATGTTAATAATTTTGCAAATGTTCAATGGATTTGCACAAAATTTGGAATGCAGTCTGGTATGTCTTGATTTACCAAGCTGCGTTTCAATCAAAAATACATTTTTTGCGCAACAAAGCACCAAAAAATGCACTTTTCACCACTTTTGTGTATTTTTTTGTCTGTGGTGCTGTGTGGACACCATGTGGTTTATTGGTCTGAAGCTTGTTATAGAAAGAGTCTGGGCAAAGGAATATGCCAGCATTTGTTTGGTGAAAAAATATTAATCCATTCAAAAGTTATTACAATTTGAAGTTCCCATTATAGCACTCTGGGTGACTTTAATAAACCCGGCATTAACTGGAACCTCTGCACTGACAATAATAACCATGAAAATCTATTCCTAAACTCAATTATGGACTTGGGTCTGGACCAATTAGTAAGCCAACCCAACAGAGGTAATAACACACTGGATCTGGTAATATCAAACGAGGGTTTTAAAGTCTCTGACATTAATATCTTGGCCCCTATTTGCAATAGTGACCACAACTCCATATTCATGAGGATTCCCTTTCAAATTCCCAAGATCTTTAATAATATCAAATATAAGGACTATAATAAAGCTAATTTTGTTAAAATTAATACAGAATTAAGCAAAATCAATTGGACTGAAATATTTAGAGACAAAACTGTGAATACTACATACGAAAGGCCTGATTAAAATTATATATCATCTAGAAGATATTTATGGTCCAACTAAATTAAAAGATAATAAAGGTAAAGTTTCTGTTTGGTATAACAAAACTATTGATAAACAAATTAAAACCAAAGAGCGCTTATTTAGAAAATTTAAAAAAAAAATCCATGTCTTTCCTTGAGGTCCAAATATCAAACTGCCGTGCCTACATTAAAAAAGTCCATTAAAATGGCTAGGCTTAAATTCGAGTTCAACTTAGCACATTCTAAATCAAACTATAAATCCTTGTATTCATATATTAATAGTAATGAGGGGAACATCAGACAAATAGGTCCGCTTTGTGTTGATGATATCACTATAACATCCAATCAGGGGATGGCAGATCATTTCAACATTTATTTCTGTTCAGTCTTTGACCAACTTATTACTCCCACTACACCAAACATCAGTAATGATTCCCCATTCTGTTATTTGATCTTACTGTAATTAAGAACACGCTATAATCTGTTAAAAGATCCACTAGTTCAGGACCGGATAATATCAATGCCAGATTTCTATTAGAAAATTTAAACTCAATTGCAATTCCTCTTCAAATGTTATTTAATAAATCATTACTCAAAAATGAAATCCCAGACATTTGGTGTAAAAGCCATAGTAACACCCATTTTCAAGAAAGGGAATAAGTCTAATGTTCAGAACTATCAACCAATTAGCTTGACTTCCATTATAGGAAAAGTAATGGAGCCCTTAATTAAATAGAGACTGGAGAAAACTATTGAGCAGCTTTATATTTCTGATAATTCCCAACATGGTTTTAAGTCTGGTCATTCTTGTACTACAAATCTTTATCTTTTTATCATAAGATAAGTAAGCTAATGGATAACAATATTCCAACTGATGTATTATTGTTTGACTTCAGTAAGGCTTTTGACCATGTGTCACTTTCTTTGCTGATCAACAAACTTCATAGTTGAGCATTTCCTTCACCTCTGGTCAATTGGCTATCAATGGCTCTTCAATTGTACTCAGTTTGTTAGAGTAAATGGTCTTATTCCTCTTCTGGCAGGATTTACAAGTGGAGTCCCTCAGGGCTCTGTGCTGAGACCTGTCCTCCTTAATCTTTTATTCATGACATGAGTATCATCTCTAAACTTTTCTTTCAAAATTTGCTGACGGTACAAAATAGGAGGTAGAGTTGACACTCCAACTAACATTCAACTCCTTGAACAAGATCTTCTCTCTATTGAGCAATGGGCTAATAATAATTCAATGTTCTTTAACATTGACAAATGCAAGGTTTTACATTTTGGTAGAAATAATACATCTCACAAATATTATTTGAATAACCTAGAACTTAAATCATCTATCAGTGAAAGAGACCTAGGTATTATGATTAATAATAAACTGACAGCAAGCAACCACTGCAGTAAAGTAGTCAGAACATCTAATGTCATTCTAAAACAGAGTAATAAAACCTTTATTAGTAAATCTGAACGCTGTTTAGTGCCACTGTATAGAGCTTACATTAGACCTCATTTAGATTATGGGTCTCCTTTTTGGAGTCCATATCTGAAGGCTGATATTAATCATCTTGAGCAAGTTCAAAGGAGGCTCACTAAAGCAATCCCTAGATTGAATACCAAATGCTACGACACCAGATTTAAGGAAACAAAACTTTATCCTTTATATTTAAGAAGGCAGAGGGGTGATCTGCTACTTATGTATAAACTAATACATAATCCCAGGTTACTCGAGTCATGTGGATTAACATTAACCAATAAGCAAATAGTGGGAAGACTACATGCTAATCAACTTAATATTGACTGAGCAAATACTAATAAATATGATAACTATTTTAATATAAGAGCAGCAAAACGTTGGAACTCTTTGCCACAGTACATTTAAATCTAATCTTGATTCTTGGTTACTTGCATATTAATTTCCACAATATCTCACTGTTGTGGGAGGACAATCTCAATGGGCCTTGTGCCTTCTTTTGTCCTATACTATATAGTAAATCAAGTAATATCCTATGGGAAAATTTATATGTGTATTCTGCAGTGTCCATGGGGAAGACCAGATGTCCCTAGGGAAGACCAGATGGCCCAAATTGGGACAACCATATCTCCATAACGGTTTGGTCTTTTTACTTGAAATTTGCAGTTTTGAGGGGATGTCCTAGGGATGCTGTTTAGGTGTTGGGGAATTAATTGGTTGCAGAAATATTCAATGATGAATTTGACCTTTTTCCCATAAGATTACATTGTGGTCTGTATCACGACTTTCGGCGCCATTATCTCGGAAACAAAGAGAGATACAGACTTTTTGCTACTGAAAACTTACATCACCTTTAGGTGATGTACACCACTGGAAAAAGATTTGAAATTGTAGAGTAAGCCTGCAGTGGAATTTTTTTCATACGTTGCATGGTTCATGAGATATTGTGAAATTAATGTCACAAGGGTTCAAAGAGTGCCTGTCCAGTGCTTTTCGGTGCTCATATCTCTGAAATGATGTGAGATATGGGTTCAGTCATTCGATGTTGTGTGAAGTACTCACTGTCATGATTACAAATGATACTTGAATTTTTTTCCTAGCTCTTACGGTTCGCAAGATATCTGAAAATTACTGTTACAAGGGTTTGGTGACCAACAGGGCAACTGTATGACTCTGTAGCTTTGTATAAGTGGGCCCGCACTACCACAAATGCATACTGTTATGCAAAAATTGGCAAGTTGGTGGGGTCCCCGCGCTCCCACCAATACATGTTTTTTTCTAGTTATAGTACAGTTTTTCAAAAAGTAAGGAAATTCATGGCAAAAAAATGTGTTTAATGCATCATTTAGGGTTAAAGTGAAAAAAGTCAGGGAATGAAATATTAGGATTGAGCCCTAATTCCCCACACACCCACACCTCTATCCTCCACAGACTGGCAGATGCTGGGGTGTGCCATTGGGGTCGTGAGGCCTAAATCTCACCCCATTCTCTTTTACTGTAGCATGTCAACCTGCTTACACATGGAATGGGGTGAGAGTTCAACCATATGACACAATGGCACACCCAGAATCTCTGTGAAGATGAGGAGTCGGAGTGTGTGGAGGGATTAGGCTCAACCCTAACGTTTCATTTCTGACTTTCACTTTAACCCTAAATGATGCATTAAATCTGATTTTTGTCATAACTATATATATATATATATATATATATATAATAGATAACCCACTCTTAGGTGTGCAGTCGTGTTTGTGATATCATGGCTTGGTGTGGGTTATGCATGGGGGCCTGCAGCCTGGGTGCATCAACCACACCAAAGTGTGTGTATATCAGAGTCGTACCACACACATAGAGTGGAGTTATCTATCCTATAAAATAGCAAAATTGTTTTGGAAGGGGTAAAAGTGCAGGTGTCGGTCGCTCTCTGATATACACACGGTCATGTGATGTGTTTTATACAATCAGAACTTTGGATTTGGATATTTATTTTCTTCCCATTATATATATATATATATATATATATATATACATATATATATCATAGCTGCATGGTAGTGCAGCTATAGTTAGAGTTGCCAAGTCACTTCTATGTTAAACCCCAAATTTTGCACTTTAATAACTTTGCTACTGTATGACAAATTTGCCTGAAATTTTGCATGCACAGTCTGGTACCATAGATATCTGGATCTGGCAAGTTACATTATGGTTGGATAGGTGGTTGTGGAGCCTTTCAAAGATTTGGTGAAAAATATTAAATCATTCAAAAGTTAGTCAAAACAAGTTTCCCATTATAGCCAATGGAAAAGAATATATATGTGTCTCTTGAATGCTGCCACCAGCTTTTGCAAATGCCCTATTTGTGAAAGCAATGGCCACCATCTTGTTTCAGTTAGCAGCAGCTAAAAATGGCTGCCATTTAAAAAATAATAGCCCTAGGTAAACACAGATTGTTGTGTTTAACTAATCGAAACCGAGGAGCACACTGAGGGCATCATTATTTTAATCTGAGCCCCAAAATACTTTTCAGAATCGCCCCATCACAATTTTCAAAAGCAGATACTGCGCACTATCGCATTTGGAAAGTGTCAAGCTGCCAGCAGTATTCTACCCCATTAAAAAAACTAAATCTTTTGTGTCTCTTTTGGGCCAGGTAATGGTCCCACAGCGTTCCTCTGTCCCCATTAGGTAAACACAAGTGTTTACCTAACAAAATGAAGAAAACCTGCGGTGACCCCGATGTTTTTCATAATCAATGCAGAATCCTGCATTGAAATTTTTGATGTAGGATCCTGCATTGAATTCCTGTTCTGTGCAAACTAACTGCTCTGACATTGGGGTACCCAATCCCTGTGTCAGAATCATGTCTCTCCTCATCCCCCAAAACTTGTTGCACAATGGAAGCCCACCCCAGTGTGCCCAAAATGTGTTTTTTTAAACACTTGTCAATGGGGGTGCCCAATCCCCCTGTTGGCAACATGTCTCCCCAAACTCATGTGGCACACTGGGAACCCACCCCAGTGTGCCAAAACATAATTGTTTTCTTCTAGAGTTGCTGACATGATTGCCCAATCCCCCTGTCAGCAGCATGTCCCCCCCCAAAAAAATCATGTGTCACACTGGGAGCCCACCCCAGTGTGCCAGTTATTCTTTTTCTGAACTTGCCGATGGGGTGCCCAATCCCCCTGTCAGCAGCATGTCCCCAAAAACTCATGTGCACATTGGGCCCACCCCAGTGTGCCCAAAACTTTTCTGTACCTGTAACTTAAGAAAACCATCCACCACCGTCTTTTTTCCTATAAAAAGAAAACAGTCCATTGTCATCTCCCAGTCCCCTCCCTCCCTCCCTCCATCCCTCCTCCCACTGAGCACCCACCTTCCTGCAACCCCTTACCCATACTTACCCTCTAAAGGCCAGGATCAGCAATCTTCTCAGGACCAGAGACACATCTGCACTCTGCAAAGCCGAACCACAGAATGAAGAATCCAAGGTAGGCCGTATAATGGGAGTCAAGGGGGGGTCAACTTAAGTTGATATCTCAGCCATTTTGGGGACTTTTTGCCCCAAATTTTCAACATGGGATTCTTGGGAAACTACCTCATCAACACTAATACAGTAATTTTGTTTCTTGGTCCCGGAAGGTGATTTTGCGGTCACTGTGCTGAATCACCTTTCGGGACTGATTCACAAAATGACAGTGCCACTGTTCATGAGGTGGGGTCCCAAAAAGCCCATGTTGCAAATTTGGTGAAAAAATACCAAAAAATGACTGCATGATGAGCATACATTGTGCAGTTTCTACACATGCTTGTAACTATGCCAATTTTTTTCTACCAGTCCCCTTTGGAAGTGAGAGCAACTGGGGACTGGAAAGATTCAGTTTCTTCCTATCACTGTAACCTTTAATAGCTCTGAAGATTTACTGCCTTGCTTGATTTTGTGTTGTGTTACCTAAATTATCAGCTGTCTTGGACTCAAAGACTGTGACTTTATATTTTATTTATTTGATATAGTTAGTGTGGTTTATTTCTTGTTTGGTTGTAGGGTGGGAGTTTGTTTTTGTTCATTTTCTAAGTTTAGTTTTTAATGTTTATTTAGCTTTAGGCTTTGATTAATTTGGCCACCAGAATGTGTTGGAGCCCTGCCCCCACAGTCATGTGTTATTCGACCTCTGCCCTCCACTCTCTCTGCCTCTTTGTCTCCCCTCATTGCATTATTCAACCTACTAGTGCTGTAGAGCGCTGGGTATTGCACGTCGGGGGGAGGGGGTTGGGGTTGTGAACGGTGGAGGCTGAATGAGCGGGGCCACCTCATCGGAGTAGTAAGGTCCAGAAGATGCCCTGGAGTGAAATGGAACCCAGACCGTGGTCCGCCATGTCTGATCTTCATACCCAAGGGCACCACCAATTTAAGTGGGCACATGGTCTGTGTGGCCCTGGAAGTTCATTGAACTCGAGCGGTGTTATGCAATGCCAGATCCATTAAAAACAAGACTGCAATTATTGCAGATCTTATAAATTCAGTGGATCTGGCTTGCATCACTGAGATCTGGCTGGATGAGAACTCAGGCCCTATATTAGAGGCTACAACTCCAGCCGGGTACTCGGTGATCCAATGCTAGAGACTGGATCATGGTGGGGGGTGACGGTCTGTTTCAAGACCGAATTGGGCCTCACAAGTGTACCAGTTAAGGAGACTAAGTCATTTGAGTGTACTGTGGTAGCAGGTGTAGGTTGTAGGATCACCTTCATCTATTGTCCACCCGGGGATGGGAAACTGTTCCTTCAGGAAGTGGCGGACTTCGTCATCAGCATGGAGTCACCCAGGTTGATGGTCCTGGGTGACTTTAACGCCTGGGTCAGTGATGAGCTCTCACAATTTGGACAACACTTCCTCCAGTTGATGACATCTCTGGCCCTTACACAGATAGTTACCACTGCTACCCATAAACAAGGTCACTCTCTTGACTTAGTCTTCCTCCTGGGGATCAAAGTCTTGTATTTGGGGGTGGAACCAGTCAGATGGTCCAATCATTACACCATGGGGTTCAATTTTAGTGCCCCCCCTCGAAGGCCCACCCCCGTGGAGATGGTCAAGTATCGCCCTTTACAAGATGTTAGCTCTGAAGGCCTAATGGCGGTACTTGATCTATCGACTATTCCTGCGGCAAACAGTGACCCACAGGACCTCATGGTGGCCTATAATATGGCCATTTGGTGGCCTTGAATGTCATTGCTCCTGTCGTGTTTGTCCTCTCTCCTTCACCCTCAGTCTCCATGGTTTGATGGGACTTTGATGGAGATGCAGCGATTAGGGACGAAGGTTAGACCATTGCTGGTGGAGATCTGCCCTCGATGCCGACCACCTTAGATTGATGGATCATTAACAAGCCTATCAATCTGCAATCACCTGTAAGAAGGCAGAGTTCCTGTCTAGGGAGATTGCGGCCACTCAGAATTGACCAGCTCAGCTTTTCCGAACTGTGGACAGACTGTGCAACCCAGTCTGTCTACAAGTCCGGAAAGCATTTTCTCAAATAGAGTGTGATGAACTTGTTCAATTCTTTGCGACTAAGGTGGCTGACATCAGGACGTCTCTCCAACCGGCACACTCTATGGGTGTTACTCCTGATCATTGCTTGGCCACTAGTCCCCAGCTTTCCTGGAGTACCTTCGGCCGCCCAGAGTTCATGGATGACATAAGAATTGTCCAGGGTGCGTACCCTATGTATTGTAGTTTGGAACTAGGACCAATGTCCCTGATTTTGGATTGTATTGATTCCATTGGTCTGGTCCTTGCATGGATAGTTTGGTGCTCCTTGGAAACAGGTTAGTTTCCTAGCTCCCTGAAGGAGGCGGTGGTAACATCCCTCCTAAAGAAAGCTTCTTTGGACCCAAACTGCCATGCAAACTACAGACCAATCTCTAACCTCCACTTTTTAGGGAAGGTGGTTGAGAAGGTAGTGGCCATACAACTGGAGAACCATTTGACCATCCATGACATCTATGAACCTCTCCAGTCCAGTTTCTGAAAGAGGCATAGTACTGAGACAACACTGGGTTGGGTGCTCAGTGATCTCCTGATGGCTAGAGATTGGAAGCACCGTTCCATCTTGGGTCTTCTAGATCTCTCATCAGCGTTTGACACTGTGGACCATGGGGTTCTGCTCAGTCATCTGAGGTTCATCTGTGGCATGTTGGGTTCAGTCCTCAGGTGGTTTACATCTTTCCTCACCGCAAGAACTCAGAGGGTGGTGTCCAGGATTCATTCCTCAGATCCAATCCCTCCATCATGTAGGGCTCCTCAGGGATCGGTGTTGTCCCCCATGTTGTTCGCAGTGCATATGCTGTCCCTCAGAGACATTGTAAGGAGGTATGGGCTGAGGTTTCACTGCTATGCTGATGATACCCAGCTCTACCTTTCTTTTGCACCTGACCAGGATGGAGCTCTCTCAGTCTTTAATAACTGCCTCACAGAAATACAGGAGTGGATGGATTCGAGCTGGTTGAAGTTGAACACTGGAAAGACTGAAGTGCTGGTTGTGAACCTGGGGCACTGGATAGAGGGGTCGGTGTAGGTTCACCCTCAGGGCTTTTCTTGGGGGCTTATCCTCCCAGCCTCTGAACAGGTGCAAAACCTGGGGTAATCTTTGACAAAGGGCTGATGCTGCATTGCAGGTGTCAGCCATCATCAAGACCTCTTTTTACTATCTGAGGAATATCTCCAGGATTAAGTACCTTGTTCCGTCCGGTGATCTTCCCACGTTGGTTCATGCCTTTGTGTCCTCGCGCTTGGATTATTGCAACTCCCTGTACCTAGGGTTACCTGGGGTGGAAATCCGCCATCTGCAGCTAGTGCAGAATGCAGCGGCCTGGCTTTTGACAGGAACCTCCCAGTCCTGCCATATTTCTCTGGTGCTATACGGTCTGCACTGGCTGCCGGAACAGTGGCGGATTACCTTTAAAGTTGGTCTTCTGACTTATAAAGTCCTACACAGACTGGGCCCAGACTACCTGAAAGAGCTTCTGGTACCTTACCACCCCGGGCGATCGCTCCGCTCAGCTGATGAGGGGTTGCTAGCAATTCAGGGTGTGTTAAAATCTTCAGGGGCCGGGCATTTATGCAGCGGCACCATCCCTTGGAATTCTCTACCCTGCAATTCTGGTAGTGCACGACCGTGCAAGGTTTTAACAAGCTTTGAAAACCCATTTCTAGCACCAAGCATTTGGTGACTGATTTGATTTATTTATTTTAATTTTTAGATGGTTTCTCTTTTATTTAACTAAGCTGCTGTGATACTCGATATCTTTTTAAATTTTGTTAGGCGCCCTGGTTTTGGAAAGGCGCCATAAAAATGAAGTTTTATTATTATTTAATATTTTCACTTCACATTTTTTTTTTTATTTAGTTTACTTTATTAACACAGCAACGTTACATGAGTATTTGCGGCCTTTACCAGGCCAGGTGTTTTCAATCCAAACAGGCCTGTGTCAGGGTACATGTAAGATGAAGTGGTGAACTATGATATAAGATACACATTCAACATGAATTCTTAACATATTAAACCTAACTAAACCTTTTACCCAATAACCCACCTTCAACCACCCCCTCCCCCTGCAGCATGTACTACATTAAAGAGATCACTGGAGTACCTCCTATGAGGAAGAAAACACATAAGGACTCAGGAGGTGCCACACGTGGAGGTGGAGGCTCCCCTGAGTTGAAGGGATTACTTGTGCCAAGTGACTAGAACTGCATCTAGAGAGCCCCATTTGGCATTATAGGATTGCATTCTATTATTCATTCTTGCTATGTGCAGTTCCAACTGTAGCGCCAATGTAATCTCCTTATACCATTCAAGCACAGAGGGTGTTGTATCGTCTTTCCAATGCCTTAACATGACTGCTTTAGCCATGGCAGATATAATAGCCATGTAAAACTTATTCCATTTACTCATGTCTTTAGGGAAGATATTCAGTAGGCAAGTTTCGGTGTGAAAAAAGACTCCAGGCCTATTATAGGTGGCAGCACGGTTTGAATTGCCCTCCAGAAAGTCTGAATCTTGGGACATACCCATAGTATGTGATATAAGTCCCCTTCTCCAGCCTTACACCTATTGCAGTTAGGCGATGTTGATTTACCCATCCTGTGTAACCTAGTGGGGGTATAATATAAGTTGTGTGTGATGTTAAATTGTTGTAACTTGTATCTGTCTTGCCTTCTGTATTTTATGGTTATTTTCTCATATTTGCCCCCTTACACTACTCTCAGCATTAATCCCTAGTTTCTGCATCCAGTAATAATTAATATTAGAGGGCATTTCTTCATCTATCCTCTGTAATTCTCGGTATAGCCTGGAGACGGCGTGGTGTTGATCTGCAACCTTTAACAACCCGGACAGTTCAATCCTGTTTTCCGCCCCTACTTTCATCTTACGTAGATGAGCTTTTATGGAATCATAAATTTGTCGAAGTTTGAAAGGATGATTTCTTACATCCGGGATTTGAGAACAAATTTGTTCATATGGCAATAGTTTCCCTTGCGGTGCCAGGTCCCCTAGATGTAACCCGGCTATCGGTTCCCAGAATGTAAGAGGTATCGGGGCATGTTGTATTTGGAAGTGATGTTGTGCGTCAAGGGTTTCTCCGATGATTTCTGCCAATTCACTTTTAAAAGCTTCTGGACTTGGTGGAGGACTTTCAATGACCAGCCAATGGGCGTATTTTTAAGTGGTTTAGGAAGTAATTTTGGAGAAGCATAGGCAATTGAGTTCAAAGATAGTGAGTATTTAAGAACTAGGTCTCTCTCAATATGGACCAAGGAGGCACATAGGAGGAGAATTAGGCTGAAGAAGTCGATCGGCTCCACAAAGCTAGTTTACTAAGGTGTGATGCTAAATAATATTTAAAGAAGGAAGGAAGGTAGGCCCCTGCTTTCTTTTGTCCAGTTAGCTTCTGGTATGCTCTCCTAACAGCCTTTCTTTTCCATATAAAGACATTAAGCAATTTTTGTAGCGTTTCAAACCAGGTTTTGGGTAGATAGGACCCCAGCATGTTTAGA
The DNA here is from genome assembly GCA_016271365.2 of Neoceratodus forsteri. Taxonomy (NCBI): domain Eukaryota; kingdom Metazoa; phylum Chordata; order Ceratodontiformes; family Ceratodontidae; genus Neoceratodus; species Neoceratodus forsteri. Next base: position 346,473,044 of record JADMNL010000022.1, read on the forward strand.
GGATAGAAAATCCTTGGCAATATGTTCATTTTCACTACTTCTGTTCTAGCCCAGAGTGAAAGGGGCAACAAACTCCATCTGGTCAAGTCTTGTTTAATTACTTTAATTTGGTTATATAAATTTTCTTTAATCATCGTGGTTATCTCCCTAGTGATTTTAATACCAAGATACGTTAGTACTTTTGGTTCCCAGCTTATCCCCAAATCCTTTGCCACATTTGGATAGCATCTACTGTTGAGAGGGAAAAGCTTTGTCTTGGAGATATTAAGCTTGTAGTTTGATACTTTAGAAAACTGTGCGATCTCCTGCATGACTGCTGGTATACAGGTTTCGGGGTCTTCTACGTGTAAGAGCAAGTCATCAGCATAAACTGAGATTAAATATCTCTTGTTGCCTACCTGCAGTCCCCTAATTTCCTGTGTTGCAAGTAATCTGTGGATCAGGGGTTCCAGATATAAATTAAACAAGAGTGGGAAAGAGGGCAGCCTCTCTTGTGCCACAGCTTACGGGAAAGGGTCTGACAAGATACCATTACACCACACTCGTGCCTTAGGTGTTCGGTAAGTAGCTGGACCCATTTTAAAAGCCTTCTAGTGAACCGAACCTGGGTAGACTGCAAATAAAAATCCCACAAGACCCGATCAAATGCCTTTTCAGCATCCAGTGCTATCAAGGTGGCCGGGTCTGCATATTAAGCACATGTATTATTAAATGATGGAGTTTACGTATATGGTCGCTAGACACTCTGCCTTTCATAAAGCCAACCTGCTCTTCGCTTACCATCTTGCCCATTAATGGGCTAAGTCGGTTGGCTAACACTTTTGCCAGTATCTTGATATCAACGTTCAAAAGTGATATCGGATGATAACTATCAGGCAAGATGGGGTCTCGTTCTGGTTTGGGAATAAGCGTTATGAGGGCCTCCAGGAAACTTCCCTCCGAAAGACCCTTGTGGAACCAGAAGTTATATACTTTGGTCAAGATTGGACAGAGTACTTCTGCATATGCTTTATATATATATTAGCAGGAAGACCATCAGGTCTAAAGAGGATTAATCTGACATAAGTTGGGTAATCGCTTGCCTCACCTCCCCTTCTTGTATGTGTAATCCAAGCTTAAGCACCTCTTCATTGGTAATCTTAGGTAGAGTGACTGAATCCAAGAAATTCTGAATTTCCTCAGATTCAGCCCTATCTGTTTTAGGGATGGAGTATACCTTATGGAAGTATTCTCTGAAGGTTGCAGCAATTTCTCTGGGGTCTTTGGATATAGTATCTCCCCTATTATTTTGTAAAGCAGCTATGAATCTATTGGAATCTAGCTGTTTGAGTCTTAGGGCTAGAAGTTTTCCTGCTTTTTTCGCCTAATTCAAGATACTTAATCTTAGTTCTCCAAAGGGCTAGTTCCGCTTTTGCATCATGATTGAGGAATACTGAGTTTGCAACTGATGCAATTTAATCCAGTCCGCATCGGATGAGGAATGGGTTATATTATTTTCAATGACCCTAATAGCATTAGTAATTTCATTAAGCCGTAACTTTTCTTTTTTGACCTTATTGGAAGCTATTCTAATACTCTCCCCCTCTCAGCGCACACTTCAGAGCTGCCCAGACCACATCAATATTGGAGACAGAGTTTATATTTTTATCAAGGAAAAGAGATATGAAATCTTTCAGGTGTTCATGAATAAAGGAATCCTGTAAAAGCTGGTTATTAAATCTCCACATGAAATCTCTCTTAACACTAGAGACAGGTTTGAATAGGATGGATACTGGGGAGTGATCCGATATAACTCTGGTATGTATCTCTGCGTCTATAAAAAGGGCGAGTGATTTTATGCTGACAAGAAAGTAATCGATCCTGGAACATGTCTTGTGTGGTGCTGAGAAGAAGGTATATTGCCTAACCCCCATATTATTCATTCTCCATATGTCTATTAGACTTAAACCCTCCATAAACTCCTTTAAAGCTCTCTGGGCAGGAGATAGTCCCACCCGTCTATTATCTGATTTGTCGAATTGCAGCTGTGGAGTTATGTTCCAGTCACCTTCAATCAGAACTATCCTAGAGACATGGATATTTAATAAATCTAAAAACTGCATGAAAAATTGTGGGGAGTCCACATTGGGGCCATAGATGACCAATGACCACCTGTCGTGCTACCAACATTCCAACTAGAAAGAGATACGTCACTTCACATTTTAACATTACCATTTTTCTACAACTTCTAATGAACAGTACAGCTGTCATTTTGCACATCCTGCCCAGAACGTGTTTCACACCTGTGGCGCAGAATAGCGTGGTCACTGTCGAAATCAACTTTCAGGATGGAGTAACAAAATCACAGTGCCAGTATTCGTGGGGATGTCTCAAAAAATGTTGAAAATTTTGTGAAAAAAATCCAAAAATGACTGCGTTACTGCGTGCGTGCACTGGTTTCAGTGCACTTGTAAATTCACAGATTTTAATATTTTCACTCCAGATTTTCAACACTGACATTTTGTCACACCTCCTCATGAACAGTATAGTTGCCTTTTTTACAGCATGCCTGAATTGCACTGTTGCAAGAGGGCAGAGCCCTCCCGCAATGACATACCACTTACTAGTTACATTATACTGTCTCAAAAAGAAGGGAAATTCATTGCAAAAAACTCTGTTAATGCATCAGTTGGGGTTGATAGTGCACTGGCAAAAGTTTGGAAATTTGGTGTTAGGGTTGCCAGCCCCTACCGTCCCATCCCTACCCCTCACCCTCCACACACCAACAGGCATTGGCATGTGCATTGGGGTCATCGGGCCTAACTCTCACCCCATTCTCCTATACAGCACCACCTCAGCTTGTTTACAAATGAAATGGGGTGAGAGTTAGGGTGATGACCTCAACGCACACGCTGACGCCTGTTGGTGTGTGGAGGGTGGGGGTGGTAGGGCTGGCAACCCTAACACCAAATTTCCAAACTTCTTTCGTGTACTATCAACCCTATCTGATGCATTAATGGACTTTTTGCAATTTATATATATATATATATATATATATATATATATATATATAATATCAGAACTAGTGCCACTATAGTTAGGTTGCACGACCACGTCTATATTAAACCCAAAATGTTGCACTTTAATAACTTTGCAACCGTTTGTCTGATTTTCCTGACATTTTTCATGCACATCTGGAACCATAGATCTCTGGATCTGACAAGTTGCGTGCCAACTGGATGTGCAGTTGCCGAGCTGCAGAGTGTTACAAAATGTGAAAAATCCTCATTTGGGGGCAAATTCCTTGTTCAGGGCTATGGTCCAAATGATTTGGGGATCAGGTCTGAAATGTTCAGGGTATATGGGGTCTGGGTCACTTATGTGCCTTTTAAAGGTTTAGTGAAAAAATATTAATACGTTCAAAAGTTATTAAAGTTTAAAGTTTCCCATTATAGCCTAGGAGAAAAAAATATATGACTGCCTAGAAAGCACTTTTTGCTTTCATGAAAGCACTTTTGACTGCCACAAACAGGTTTTTCACTTTCGTGCTGCCGTCATCTTGTTTTCAGTTAGCAATGGCTAAAAGATGTTGTAATTCAAAATATACAGCCCTTGGTAAATACCAGCAGTTGTGTTTACCTAATCGGGCCTGGGGAACATGATCCTGACATTATTTTTTCCAAAATAGTGGCTGGAAATTGTTTTCTGAGCTTCAGGCCATTTGTAGTGCTGCAATTTATGGCACTTCATTATGTAACTGTACATAAATTTTTTGTGCAACTACTGGCACTGTTGCACAAAAACTGCCACAAATTTCAGCACTATTTCATGAAAATTGCTGCAAGTTGCAGTAATACTTCAATTGGAAAACTCACTGGCCCCAGGAAAAAAAAAAACTTTTCTGGTCACTTTTTAACTAAAATAAAGTTAGAATCATCTTCCTCTGCCCCCCTTTAGACAAACACCTGTTTATGTTTACCTAATAAAAAGTTTTTCTGCTTTAGTGCCACTAAGGGGCTGAGGCATGTTTTATTTATTAAAAATGTTTCTGCCAACATCAGGGAGCCCAATCCCTGTGTCGGCAGTAGGAATAGCCCCCCACACATAGTTGCCACTGTGGGACACTGGGTAGCCTACACCCAGTGTCCAGAATTTTTAAATGCTTCTGATGACATTGGGGCACCCAATCCTTGTGTCAGCAGAGAAATCCACCCCCACCACCGCTCGGCCAGTGTGGTATACTGGGAAGCCCACTTACAGTGTACCGAAAGATTTATTTTAAATTGCCATTTTTTTCTGCCCAACATCGGGTTACTCAATCCCTGTGTTGGCACTACCCCACTCTGACAGTGTTGGACACTGAGTAGCCCACTCCCAGTGTCCCCAGTTATGCCATGTACTCCCCAGTACTGTAAGACACTGGGGAGCCCACCCCTAGTGTCCTGATATATTGTCATTTGTACCTGTCAAAAAAGAAAACAGTCCTCCGGTGTCTTTTTTTTTTTTAAAACCTAGAAAGAAGAAAACAGTCCCCCATCATCTCCCTCAGTCCTCCTCCCCCATTCTGACCCTCCCATTGAGCAACCCACTTCTTCACACACACCCTTTACCCTATACTTACCACCAGAGGCTGTTGGCTGCCATCTTCTGTTGATCAGGACATGTCTGCACTCTTCAAAGCCAAACTGCAAAAAGAAGAATCAAGGTAAGTGCCATATAATGGCTGTCTATGGTGTTTTGAACTTATGTTGATATCTCGGCCATTTTTTGCAATTTTTACACCAAATTTTCAACATGGGCTTTTTGAGGACCCACTTTATGAACACTGCCATGGACATTTAGTTAATCAGACTCAAAAGGTGATTTCATGGTCACTGCGTGGAATCACCTTTTGGGACAGATTAATGAAATGACAGTGTCAATGTTCATGAGGTGGGGTCCCAAAAAGCCCATGTTGAAAATGTGGTGCAAAAATTTGAAACAATGACCGCTAGTGCGACATTGAAATGTTTCTATGCAATCTTGTAACTTCATCAATTTTTTATATTTTCACTCCAAATTTTCAACATTTGCATTTTTTTCCACCACCTCATGAACAGTACAGCAGTTGTTTTTCACATCCTGCCCAAAACGTGTTTTCACTACTATGGCTCAGAATGGCACATTTGTTGCATGAAATCACTTTTCAGGAAACATTAATGAAATAACAGTGGCAGTGTTCATGAGGTGGGGTCCCCAAAAAGGCCATGTTGAAAATTTGGTGACAAAATTCCTAAAAATGCCCAGGTTACATGCGTCTGTTGAATTTATTCTACGCACACTCATAACTTTGCTACTTTTCAATCTTTTGATGACAAATTTTCAACACAACCATTTTTTCACACCACCTCATGAAAAGTACAGCTGTCATGTTTCATATCCTGACTGAAATGTGTTTATGCACCTGTGGCGCAGAATGGCATTGCAGTTGTGCATAATTACATTTTGCCTTACGTTTCACAATTTTTCTGTACCGGGGTACATGAGGTGGAGTAATAAGATGGCTATGCTGACAATTTAGTCACTATTTGACACATGGAGGGCCTTATGCTTCCACACCTATGTACATATGTGCATCTATGGAGGGATTGGAGCACAGGGTCCCAAGGACCCTGCGCTCCCATAGTAAAATAAGGATGCTATTATACTATCTCAAAATGAAGGGAAATTTATTGCAAAAAGCTCCATTAATGCATCAGCTAGGGTTTCTATTACAGTGACAAAAGTCTGGAAATTTGGTGATAGGGTTATCAACCCTACCACCCCACTCTCCACACACCAACAGACATCAGGTGTGCCTTGGGGTCATCGGGCCTAACTCTTACCCCATTCTCCTACACTGTGCCATCTCAGCTTGTTTACACATGGAATGGGGTGAGATTTAGGCTCAACAACCCCAAGGCACACTTGACATCTGTTGGTGTCTGGAGGGTGGGTGTGGGGTGGTAGGGTTGCTAACCCTAACACTATCGCTGTAATAGAAACCTTAACTGATGCATTAACTGAGTTTTTGTGTAACCCCTTACAAAGGGTGGTTCCTAAAAGCCTTCCAGAGCTTGCCTAAATGCTCCTGCCTAACTGGTGTTCAGTGCAATGCCATCAAAATGCAGGTGTTGTGAGTGCTTCTAAAGCCTCCAGTACTGCCTCTTTAAGAAATGTCTGCTTGCAGAACACCGTATTGCTCATGAGGGGGACTGTGTGTTTCCTGCTCGAATCCTGCCTTGAACCAAGGGTAATTGCCCCATTCTGTAGTTGCTGAAAAGCGTAACGGGAGCCCATTTGAAAGATTTAACTATTTGCCTGCAATCATATAGAGTAATAGTAAAAATGTAGTCTGTTTAACCAGCCTTTATTGCAGCTGGGACTCCGTGTGCTGTGTACCTCCATTTTGGACCAGAACAGTTTAAGGGGGTCCAATGGGAGCCAGGGGGTATCTAAAATGGAGTAAGAAGTGACCAACCAGAATCAGGACTCTAACTGGAGCCAGCTGACTAATGGGGATACAGCCAGCCATTCTGGGAAGTGAAGTTCTGGACTATGGCACCTTGTTTGCACCAATGAGGGCAGTAGAGAGTAACTGGCATCTGCATCCCACCAATGGGATCGGGTGGTGCCCGAACTGAGTTCCCTGCCCAAAACTGCCCAAGAGAGAGATGTTGTGGCTGTGAGTGAGGAAGGAGCTCTGGACTCCTGCACTGTTGAGTTTTTATGCAAGAAGTGCGTGAGTGGAAGGCCAGATTCAGGCGACTTGGTCCCCAGCAAGTATTGGACTAAATCCGCTAGGTAGCGGTCAGAGGAGGCTGTGCAAAAGCACAGCTACCTACCAGGCTCACCCAGTAGAGGACTGGAGAATCTACTGAATCGCTCTTGGTCTGTCAGGAAAAGTGAAGCTGCGTGGTGACTCCCCGATTAGCTGTGAGTTTAGTCGGGCCCTAGGAGCAGCTGTCTGGTATGGTACCCCTCTGTTGCTTTTCATATAAATGTGTGGAGAAGTGTTTGGAGTCCTGGCTCAGTCCTGCAAGTGATGTGAGAGCATTTTCCTTCTGGAGTCATGAGTACTAAATCAGGGTAGCTCCCTGTCAACTGTTTCTAGTAAGGGCAAGATCTTCTGGTTACTCTGCTGACTACACTAACTGAGCCTGCTGGCTCTATTAAATCTATGGAACCTTATGCTTGCTTCACTGTCAGAGCCCCAACCAGCTGCATCAAGGGACTAGCCTTTATAGCCTGGGTACCAGAGACGTGACTTATAGGTTAGGCCTGTGCACAGTGCTCCGTTAGATACTTATATATTAGATTGGTAAGCTAATTAACCTGATCACCCCAGTCCTTGTTAATCCCCTAAATAAATCAGATTGATTGTTTTGCAAAGGTATACTGGCTAACTTGTGTGTTTATGGTGACTTATTGCACAGTGCTTATTATGTAACAGCATCTCACTTTTCAGGAGGTCCCTGGAGAAAGCTGATTGGTTCAAGCCTGGGGGTAAGTGTATATTGTAAGGTACTGTGATTGATTTGTGTGGGCCACTAGTGGGAAGAAAGGGGGGTTGCAGTGACCCAGAGGGCTGTGACCAAGTCATTTCAGACTGTCTTAACCCCGACCTCTGGATGGAGGCACCCACCAATGAATCCAGGCCCCTCAACCTGCTGTCAGCTGAGCAGGCAGGGGTTGTAGCCCTTAAGATAGCGCCCTCAGGGGGTTACAAATTGGAGGCACCACTGGGATTAGTGTTCCTTAGTGGCCGAGTGGGTGAAGTGCATAAATATGGATAAGTTAAAGGAAAAACTGGAAGGGGATATCATGGCTAAGATTAAGCTGGACCTTATTAAGACACTGGTACATAAACTGATGGGGTAGCTGAAGCCAAAGAGCTGGACTCTCAGAGAATTGTGTTACTACTAGATGTACCTCTGGGGATGACGACCGCTGACATTATTTCTACAGTGGAGCGTGGTTAAATGTTTAGGGCAAGGGTAGAGGTGAAGGAGTATGGCTGACCTGCTCAATCAGACCTTGCAGGTGTTATTTTTGTGTAGCTCAGCCATCAACCCCAAGAGGGTACACCTAGTGATTTACCCAGAAGGTGCCCAACAGGGGTGGAGGATTATTCACATCTGGAGTGGGTCAGTCACTCCCGGGCAGTCTCTCCAGACTAATAGCTTCAAAGATAAACTGCTTAAATTGCTAGCTGTGGAGGGGAGGACTACCCAAGAGTTACTGCAGACATTGGAACTTTCTAGTGAACCCACCCCCCAGGCTTCCTCAGTACCTCTCCCGGGCCCCCAAGAGTTCTATTTTGGCTCCACCGCCCCTAGTGGTTCCCCCATACAGCTAGATTCTTACCATAGGCTAAAACTTTTTTCTGGCACAGTGCCAGTGCCTTCAGGGGAGGATGATTTGGAGGCATGGATGGACTACGCCACCCCCCCAAGTCCAGGAGTGGCAATTCTCTGAGGGGAAGAAACGGAAGAGACTGATGGAGAGTCTGTGGTGCCCAGCTTTGAAAGCCATTAGGTTCTTGTGGGCCACTAGTCCAGAAGCCACTGCAGCAGAGTACCGTTCTGCTTTAGAGGGAGTGTTTGGAAGCACAGAAACTGGGGAAGACTTATTATGGAAATTCAAGTCTGCCAAGCAGTGGAGGAATGAGAAGTTGTCCACCTTTGTTACTAGGGTGGAACGGGCCTTGCAGAAGGCCTATCGAAAAGGGGATCACAGCCACAGCCTTGAACCAGGTCAGGTTGGAACATGTTTTGAAATTGTCTAGATTTTCCAGTGTCATATTGTTAAAACTTAAGTTACAAGATAGACGGGCTACCCCGCTCGAGTACTGTCAGTTGATGAGGGAGATTTGAGAAGTAGAGACTGATGAGGAGGGGTGGGGACCTTATGTGGGGGCTGTGAATCTGTGCCAAACCCCCGAGTCTAGTGAACCAGATGAGACCCACCTTTCGAGGGGGCCTGATGTTTCCCTTGACCCCCCAGAGCTGCAAGGAGGGTTGGGGGTGCATGCCATTTCCCTCTGATCCTCAAGTAGAAAGTGAGTAGAGGGCCGAGATTAGAAATTTATGAAAACTGGTGAGGGACGTGAAGCAAACTGCTACCCATCCTGTTAGGTTTGGGGAACCCGAGTCATCTAGAAACAAACGCCCTAGTCAGGGGGAGCCCTCTTGCCCCCAGGTGCCCCAGCAGGCGAGGTATCCCCATCCCACTAAAGACCCCCGGGACCCCAAGTTCTGCTATCATTGTGAGGAGGATTGACACTTTCAGAATGAGTGCCAGTCACCGAAGAATTTAAGGAAGGTCAATAGCAGGCTGATCACCTGGCATTGCAGGGCCTACACCCAACCCCTAGGAAGAGTTTTGTGACCCAGGCCAATGCCCAAGCAACTGCCAGCGCTGTGCCCCCCTGAATGGTCTGATGTGGTGGGGCCTTCCATGAAGGCCCTGGTGTGAGTAAATCGGATCCCCACCCAGGCTGTGTTGGACAGTGGATCCCAGGTGACCATTATGTTCCAAGACTGGTATCAGACATGCCTGCCTAAGGTACCTCTACAACCCTTGGACAGTCTACATGTATGGGGGCTGAGTGATAAGGCCTACCCATTTTTGGTGTATATCCAAATCTGGCTGTCTTTTCCTACTTCTGTTGCTGGGGTGGATGAGCAAGTGGAAACCCTGGCTTTGGTGTGCCCCCCCACTGAACTGTATGATGGGGTGCCCTTGTTGATTGGGACAAATGCTCACATGTTTGGTAGGTTAGCCCAATTGTGTTTGGAAAAGCAAGTGTTTAGGACTGGGTGAGCCCTAAGAATACCCGCTTTGATCCAGAAGGCCTATGAGACTCAGAGGAAGGTTAGCCCGAGGGAACCTGAAGGCCCAGTGGGTGTCATATGGAAAAAGGACCCAGAACCATTGCTGCTTGCCCAGAATGCTCAGTGTGTTTTGCAAGGGGAAGTTCAAATTAAAAAAGATGCTAAGAATAAGTTATTGATGCTGAATACCCCTGGGAAGGAAAGATTACCTGAGGGACTGGTGGTTAAACCCAGTATCTTGCCTGCTAGAGCCCATGCTTATGCCAGAAGGGTGATGGTTCAAGTTCATAATGTGTCTGACAAAGAGATTCGAGTAAACAGAGGTTGCACCCTGGAAAGTGTACATTGTGCAGATATTGCAGTGCTGCCCAATAACAAGGGTTCGGGGAAGGATGACAGAGTAACTCCCGACTTGTTTGATTTCGGTGACTCCCTGTTGCCTGCTGAATGGAAAGTGAGAATCAGTGAGAAGCTTGCCAAAAAAGGTCAGGTCTTTTCCCTAAAAGAATGGGATGTGGGATGTGTGCAATGAGCTGAGCACCACATCTGGCTGCATAATGAAAGGCCTTTTTGAGAGAGGTCTATGCGCCTGGCCCCTGCTGACATAGATGATGTGAGGCGGCATCTGCAAGAGATGCTTGCTGCTGGTGTGATACAAGAATCCAGGATCCCCTATGCTTCCCCCATTGTAGTAGTGAGGAAAAAGAATGGGGCTGTTCGGATGTGTGTAGATTACTGTACCTTGAATCGGCGGACCATCCCAGACCAGTATATCATGCCACGCATACAGGACACCTTGGACTGTCAAAATGGCAGTAAGTGGTTCTCTGCGTTAGACCTCCGCAGTGGGTACTATCAGATCCAATGGCTTCGGAGGATTGAGAGAAGACTGCGTTCATTTGCCCCCTAGGCTTCTATGAGTTTATGCGGATGCCTCAAGGAATTTCAGATGCCCCAGCTACTTTTCAGCGCCTGATGGAATGTGCTGTAGGGGACATGAATTTGCTTAAATGTCTGGTTTATTTAGATGGTGTTATAGTGTTTGGTAGCAACTTGGAAGAACATGAAAATCGATTGTTCAAGGTCCTGGATCAGCTGAAAGACTTTGGTCTCAAGTTATCTATAGACAAGTGCCAATTATTTCAAACTCTGTGAAATATGCAGGGCACATAGTATCCACTGAAGGCATAGAGACTGACCCCAGCAAAGTGGAAGCTTTGACTACCTGGCCTCAACCAAAGAATTTGAAAGAACTGCAATGGTTTCTGAGGTTTTGTGGATATTATAAGTGGTTTATCAAAGACTATTCTCAGTGATCCGCCCCTCCTCTCCCTTACTCAGAGGTACCCTCCAACCCACAAAAAGTATAAGAAAGTTGTGCTCTCTGAGACTGAGAAAAAATATTTTCATCCGAATGATGTGTCTGGAAACCGCTGGACTACTGAGTGTGAGGAAGCTTTCTATGACATTATATATCAACTTACCCATGCTCCAGTGATGGCCTATGCTGACCCAGCCAAGCCATACATTCTCCATACCGATGCCAGTCTACAGAAATTGGGGGGTGTGTTATATCAGGAGCACCCAAATGGGCTAAGACCTGTAGCTTTTGCCAGCAGAAGTCTGACTCCTTCAGAAAAAAACTATCCAGCGCACAGATTAGAGTTCCTGGCCCTGAAGTGGGCCATTGTTGATCAATTTCATGACTACTTGTAAGGTGCCAAGATATTGGTGAAGACTGATAACAATCCTCTGACATATGTGCAGACCTCAGCCAAGTTGGATGCCACTGGCCATAGGTGGCTCTCTGCATTACCACCTACAACTATGCTGTTGAATCAGAGCAGGCCTAAACCATATAGATGCGGATCCTCTCCCAGAGGCCTGTGCACCGAACCGACTGGGTCAAGTTGTCAGAACCTGACATAAGAGCCCTTTGCCAAAAGTTTGACAAGGAGGAACAGGTGTCTCCTGATGCTGTGGACTGCATGGTAGATTGCTTGGGGCCATCCGAGAACTGCATACCTGCTGCTTACTGTCATTTTTCTGCATTAGACATTAGTGCACTGCCCTAGTTCAACAATGATGGTCTCCAATGGGCTCAATCCCGAGACCCCATGATGAAAACTGCCTTGGAGGCCCTGCAAGCAGGGAGAGACGTGTCCAAACTGCGTTCCACTGACTTAAGAACTGCCTTGTTATACAAAGAAGGTTCAAAGTTAAAACTGATTAACCAACTACTATACAGGGAGATGGTGGACAAAGAGGGCCGGGTAGACAAACAACAACTGGTGTTGCCCACTGCTTTTAGAGAACTGGTGTTGAGGTCCCTGCACAATCACATGGGACACCTCGGCATAGACCGAACCCTTGACTTAGTGCGGTCCCGATTTTATTGGCCCAAAATGGGTGCTGATGTGGAGCAGTATATCAGGACCTGTAGCCGATGTTTACAAAGAAAGACCCTGCCTCAGAGGGCTGCCCCCCTGGTTAACATCACTACTATTGCCCCTATGGAACTGGTCTGCATTGATTTCCTGGGTCTACAGCCAGATCTGAAAAACATCAGCAACATATTGGTAGTCACTGATTATTTTACCTGGTATGCACAGACTTTTGCTACTAAAGATCAAAAAGCAACCACGGTGGCTAAAGTACTTGTTGAACACTTCTTTGTCCACTATGGGCCCCCCAGAGAATCCATTCTGACCAGGGACGGATTTTCAGAGCCACCTGATTAAAGAGACGCTGTCCTTGTGGGGAGTGCAAAGTCAAGAACCACCCTGTATCATCCCCAGGGAGATCCCCAACCTGAAAGGTTTAACCGCACATTGCTTGATATGTTGGGCACACTGCAACCTAAAGACAAGCCTAGATGGAGCCAACAGATTAGCACTTTGGTACATGCTTATAACTGCACCAAAAGTGATGCCACTGGATTTTCCTCATACAGACTGATGTTTGGGAGAGAGGCTAGACTGCCAGTGGATGTGTGTTTCAGGGTTTCCCCTGATGGGGTACAAGCAGCAAACCATCTGCAGTATGTAGAAAAGTTGAAGGCCCAATTGAACCATGCCTACCAACTGGTCCAGACCATGGCTGCTAAACTAAACCTGGCCAATAAGGAGAGGTATGATAAGAAAGTAAAAGCAATGGAACTGATAGAAGGGGACAGAGTGCTATTGAGGAATTTGGGACTGCATGGCAAGCATAAGATTGCTGACAGATGGCATCACCTCCCTCATATTGTTGTGGGAAAACTGGAAGATCTACCTGTATATAAAGTGCGGCCTGAAAATAATTCAAAAGATGTGAAAAATGTACACAGAAATCATCTGCTGCCAATTGGACAGATTTTGATAGAAGCTGAACCTCCTAATGCCCTTCCCCCAGGCCTGTAACTAGAGCTGCTGCCCAGAAAAAAACTAAAATTGGTTGAATCTTCAGAAATCAAACTAAAGAGGCCTTCTCCACCCCCCTCTGATGAAGTTGACTGCCAATTTGTGTCTGAAGACAGTGAGAATAACATTGAGTATTACCCCTCTTATGAACTGAGCCAACTGTTTAGGGCCAATCCGCTAATTAACTCTGGGGATGAAGTTGGGCTTTCTGGACTGTCTGAGCCTCCAGCTTTGTCTCCGGAGCCAATGCTCCTAGAGGATGAAGTGAGCAGCATCACAGCTGAAGAGGTGGGATCCTTGAGCCAGGCTGAACTGTCTGGCCTGGCTGAGCTATCTGACTTTTCAGAAGAAGGAAGTGATGTGGGGGAGCCAGCTAGTCACATGCCAGAACCTGAAGAATACTTTGAGTGCCCTGATAGCACCCTGGTAGTGCCAGAAATGTCCCTAGCTGAACCAAGCAGTGTGGGTCTTGATATAGAGGGTCCAGTTCCAAAAGTACTATGGGCCCTGGGTCCCCTTCCCCTATGGAGGTTCCCCCTACTACTGTAAGTGAGGCTGAAATGGAATCAGGGTCTGTGGCAGGTTTTTCTGAGACCCCTAGACACACCGGCTGAGAAGTACGGCCTGTAGTGAGGTTGAGTTATGAGTCCCTGGGTCAGCCTGTGGACCTGCCTTTAAATGTAGTCCATAAAGGGGTGTATGTGTCCCCGAGCTCCTTGCCCAAGTTAGCTTTGGGAAATGACTCCAGACTGTTAGTATTGCCTTCTGAGTATGGTACCCCTGTCCCAGTTAGCCCGCAAGTAGCTGATAGGGAAGGGCCCCCTCTTTCCAGGTGTCATGGGCAGGAAGTAATGGCCTGATTTAAAAGAGAACAAAAGGTTGTTTGTATGTATAATATTGCATAAACAATAGTAAACTGTGAATACAGTGCCAATGTATGTAACAAAAGTCTAATGTGCTGTCAATTTAAACTGTTTTGCCATAAAGTGATTTAAGGGTAACTACTTGGCACGGACACCAAGTTCTTTCCAGACCAGGAAGAGTGTAACCCCCTTACAAATGGGGGTTACTAAAAGCCTTCCCAGAGCTTGCCTAAATGCTCCCTACCTAACTGGTGTTCGGCGCAATGCCGCCAAAATGCGGGCGTTGTGAGTGCTTCTAAAGCCTCCAGTACTTCCTCTTTAAGAGCTGTCTGCTTGCAGACACCATTATTGCTCATGAGGGGGACTGTGTGTTTCCCTGCTCGAATCCCGCCTGAACCGGGGGTAATTGCCCCATTCTGTAGTTGCTGAAAAGCGCAATGGGAGCCCATTTGAAAGATGTAACTATTTGCCTGCAATCATTTGGAGTAATAGTAAAAATGTAATCTGTTTAACCTGCCTTTATTGCAGCTGGGACTCCATGTGCTGTGTACCTCCATTTTGGACCAGAACAGTTTGAGGGGTCCAATGGGAGCCAGGTGGTATCTAAAATGGAGTAAGAAGCTACCAACCAGAATCAGGACTCTAACTGGAGCCAGCTGACTAATGGGGATACAGCCAGCCATTCTGGGAAGTGAAGTTCTGGACTATGGTGCCTTGTTTGCACCAATGAGGGCAGTAGAGAGTAACTGGCATCTGCATCTCACCAATGGAATCGGGTGGTGCCCGAACTGAGTTCCCTGCCCAAAACTGCCCAAGGTAGAGGCGTTGTGGCTGTGGCGAGGAAGGAGTTCTGGGCTCCTCGCGCTGAGTTTCACTGGGGATGCGGCGTGAGTGGAAGGCCAGATTTGGGCGGCTCGGTTGCCAGCGGTATCGGACTAAATCTGCTAGGATGCTGTGCAAAGTGCAGCTACCTACCAGACTCACCAGTAGAGGACTGGAGAATCTGCTGAATTGCGCTCAGTCTGTCAGGAAAAGTGAAGCTACTGCTGACTCCCAATTAGCTGTGAGTTCGGATGGACCCTAGGAGCAGCTGCCTGGTATGGTACCCCTCTGTTGCTTTTCATATAAATGTGTGGAGAAGTGTTTGGAGTCCAGGCTCGGTCCTGCGAGTGATGTGAGAGTGTTCTCCTTCTGGATTCATGAGTACTAAATCAGGGTAGCTCCCTGTCAACTGTTTCTAGTAAGGGCAAGATCTTCTGGTTACTCTGCTGACTACACTAGCTGAGCCTGCTGGCTCTATTAAATCTTTGTAGGAACCTTATGCTTGCTTCTGTGTCAGGGCCCCAACCAGCTGCATCGAGGGACTAGCCTTTATGGCCTGGGTATCCAGAGACCATGACTTATAGGTTAGGCCTGTGCACAGTGCCTTAGATAGATACTTATATATTAGATTGGTAAGCTAATTAACCTGATCACCCCAGTCCTTGTTAATCCCCCCTAAATAAATCAGATTGATTGTTTTGCAAAGGTATACTAGCTAACTTGTGTGTTTATGGTGACTTATTGCACAGTGATTATTATGTAACAGCATCTCACTTTTCAGGAGGTCCCCGGAGTAAGCTGATTGGTTCAAGCCTGGGGGTAAGTGTATATTCTAAGGGTACTGTGATTGATTTGTGTGGGCCACTAGTGGTAATAAAGGGGGGTTGCAGTGACCCAGAGGGCTGTGACCAAGTCATTTCAGACTGTCTTAACCCCAACCTCTGGGTGGGGGCACCCGTCAACAGATCCAGGCCCCTCAACCTGCTGTTGGCTGAGCAGGCAGGGGTTGTAGCCCTTAAGATAGCGCCCTCAGGGGTTACATTTGCAATGAAGATATATATATTGTATATATATATATATATATATATATATATATATAAAACCTACAAAGAACCCCAGAGCAAATGCCCTCAGGCATGGGTTATCCCTGAGGATATTGGCCATACAGCCAAGGTTTAAAGGAAACACAATTGC
Organism: Neoceratodus forsteri; assembly: GCA_016271365.2. NCBI lineage: Eukaryota > Metazoa > Chordata > Ceratodontiformes > Ceratodontidae > Neoceratodus > Neoceratodus forsteri. The sequence continues at coordinate 346,489,157 of JADMNL010000022.1, forward strand.
ATATACCCCAATAATGCAAAGCATCATGGGTAACATATGCAAATCCCCATGAGAGAATTTGGACTGGCTCTACTTTAAGCAGAAATTGCATGGTGCCAGAAGGCCTCACAGTGCACTCAGCAAAGGCTAAGAAAAGCAGACACATACACGTGTTTCATCCTCATTTGGACTCATCAGTGTGCCATATCTGTGTCTTAGCCCAGGGAGAGGGAGTCAGCAACCCTTAGCATTATTAGAGTATATGCAATTGTGTTTCCTTTAAAACTTGGCTGTATGGCCAATATTCTCCGGGATAACCCATACTCGGAATCATACTAGGAATCATATTAGGAAAGACAGGTACACAAAAGGTCGAGGCCCATAAGTGTGCATCTCCGGCCATGCCGGTACATCGGCCCGTATTTATTTTTTATTTATTTATTTAGCTTTTGTTGACCGGGTAAGTGCACTAGACAAATCCTGCCTATTTTCAGGCACGACCCGGGGGAAGGGGATACAGATGAATGCCAACTGACCTTGAACCAGATTAAGCTGTTGGTGGTATTTTTAGTGAATGAGGGAAATTTGGCCAGGACACCAGGGAAATTCCCCTACTCTTTTCAATAAGTGCCATGGGATCTTTAACATCCACCTGAACTACCACCAATCCAGGCAGATGGGACCTTGGTTTAACGTCTTGTCCGAAAGACGGCGCCTCACAAATGCAGCACACCTCTCATGCTGCATTACAGTGTCAGTACTGGGATATTAACCCAAGTGCCAGATGTGGGAACTGAACCCACAGCCCTCTGATCTCCTGGCCTCAGAGGCGAGTGTGCTACCTACTGAGCCACTGACACTGCAATTTAATAGGTATTGATCTAATTTGTTTTTGAAATCTGTATGGTTTAAAGAATACACTACTGTATTAGGTAGGGAATTCCATAATGGAATTATTCTTTGTGTATAGAAGAAACGTTTTTATTATTTTTAGGATCGTCAAAGACAATTGATACTTAAGACTTCTGAGGTTTTGCTCCGTTGGTATAATTCATTCCCAACTGTGCCATAAGTGTTTTATCAGTGGACAATGTATACATCAGGAGGTCTCTCATTCTTAGCTGCTCCAGGGAGTACAGATTTAGTTCTTCAAGTCTTAGTTCATATTCCTTGTTATACAGATTTATAACCATTTAGGTCGCTCTCCTCTTGACCCCCTCCAACCTATCCACATCCCTTCTCATATAGGGACTCCACAAGGGGGAACAAATAGTCCAAGTCTGATCTGATACAGTATATGCTTTGTACAAAGGCAATATACACCCCTATCTCTTGAGGTGAAACTCTTTTTTATGTATCCCAATATTCTATTTGTTTTGCTAATAGCAAGATTACAATGGTCGTGAAAAGATAAATCATGGGACATTAAAGTACCCAAATCATTATGTAATGTGACTGATGTAAGGGCTTGTTTATTTAATGAGAATTGATAATGATTATTAGATGGGCCTAAGTGCATTTGAACACATTTGCTGCTGATGTTGAAGGGCATTTGGTTTTGTTTAGCCCAATTTTCTAATGTTATAAGATCATTTATAAGTATAGATCTGTTCTCTTCTGTTTTTACTTGGGCTGCTAATTTTTGTATCATCAGGAAATTTGATGATAAAACTGTTTATGTTCTCGGTCATGTCAGAGATAAAATTGAAAACAATGTTGGACCCAACACAGACCCTGTGGCACTCCACTACCACAGGACAAGACTCTGATGTATGACCCTGATAGACACACTCTGGATTCGATTATGTAGCCATTCTTCCACCCAATTGAGAATTGCATTATTTATTTTGTATTTTCTCATTTTTGTTACTAAGAAACCATGTGGTACTTTATCAAAGGCTTTACAAAATCCAAAAAATAATTTCTACAGGGTTATTATTTTCCATCGTTTTGCTAATATATTCATAAAACACCAGATTTCCAGATAGACAGGTCCTATTTTTTTAAAGCCATGCTGAGTATGGTCTGTTAGTCCTTTTTTCTAGATCTAATTCTAATTTGGTTTTAAGCAGGATTTGAAAATCTTCCCAAGATACTAGTCAGGCTAATAGGCCTATAGTTTGAAATCTCCTCATGTTTTCCTTTTTTATATACTGGAGTCGCAGCTGGAATTTTCCAATCAGTTGGTATAATACTTGATTGCAATGATTTGTTAAAGATCTGAAGTAGTGGATCTACTAACCAGTCTTTTAGTTCTTTCAATAATCTAGGATGTAGCCTATCTGGCCTTGGTGATTTATTATCATTGATAGAATTTAATTTGTCTAGTGTCTCATCCCTAGAGAATTCAACTAAATCTTCTAGTTTGTTTTTAGGTGAGAGATTACTAGTATCAGATTTTTGATGGAAAACAGTACTGAAACATTTATTGAATTCTAATGCCATGTCCTTTGATGTAGTTATTTCTTCAATATTAAGTATAAGAGGTCCAATTGTCCTGGGTGTTTTTTTTTTATATTATTTACCTAAGAATAAAAGCTTTTGCCTCCATCTTTAATGTTTGCTAGCCGATGTTCAAATCTGTCTTTCCCTATTTAAATTGTATTTTTACATTCTCTCCTAATTTTTTAAATCTCCATTTATTATAATCAGTATTATCCTTTTTCATTATTCTATAAGCCCTTTTCTTATGTTTAATCAGTCTCTGTATTTTAGTAGTCAGCCATGGAGGTATCCTTCCCTTTTTATTACACATTATTTTATTGGGTACAAAAGTGTCTTCCGGCTCCAAGAGTTTTACTTTTATCCTATCCCACAGTTCCGATGGAGTAGGGGACCCATAATCCCAATTCCTGTATATAATTCTTCCTTAAGTGTAGTAAAATTAGCTCTATTATCATTTTTAAAAATTGTTTTGCCCAAATCTCTTTTTATACAGATATTGGTATCAAAGGTTATGAGCATATGGTCACTATTTTGAATGGGGGTAGTAACATTTATATTAGTAATTTTTTTCAGGAATATCTGTGAAGAGTAAATCCAAGACATTCATATTTTTGTCAGTTTATTTATTAACTGATACAATCCATTTGGAGGCATGTGTCTAGAAAAGAATTTTCTTTATTGTTAGTACCACCAGCCTCATTCAATTTATACCTGGGAGGTTGAAATCTCCCAACAGTATAATTTTTTTGTAATGGATTTACTGTTAATAGAATTCAGAATATCTTAGTGTAAGGTCAGTGTGGCATCATGGGGCCTATAATAAAGTCCTATCAATAATTTAGTTTGATTTTCCATAAGGATTTCAATCCAAATCAATCCAGGGGTTGTATTATCCATCAAATCTGTAATTGTTTTATATTTTATACTATCTTTTATGAAAAAAGCAACCCCCCCCCCCGTTCCTATTCTATTTTTACAGTAGGTTGTGTAACTTGGTATATTAGTGTTCCATGCTGATGATTCAGTCCACCAGGTTTCAGTTATAGCAGCTATATCTATTTTATCCCTATTTAGTAATATTTGCAATTCATCAAGTTTGGTATTGTGTAAACTCTAACATTTGTAGAAAGAAATGATAATCCATATTTATTTATTTGATTTATTTTTTACTGTAGAATTATTTGTAATCCTTTGGTTATTATTTACTAGAATATCTTTATTATTTCCATTTTTCCATACACCTAGATAATTCCAATTGCCCTCACTCATCAGTTTTTTGTTTGATTTTTGATTTAAGGTGTTATAAATATAACCAAGATATCTTGAACCCTGTCTACTCAGGTGCTGTCCATCACATGCAAAGAAGTTGGGTTGTTATTAAAATCTCCCATGTCTTTATATATGTTACTTTATTTGTCAGACTCCATTTGCGTAACCAGTTGTTAAAGGTTCTAATATTTTTGTTCTTGTGAGACTTGCCCTTGGTACAGGTAGAATTTCGAAATTATAGGGTAGCATTCAGCTCCTGAAATGTTTTTATTGCACTTTTCATATCATTTATTATATCTTCCACCTTTGTTTTCCAAAATCATTTGTACCGCATGTAATAGAACAGCTTTTGTTTTGGAATATTTTATGATATCCCTGGCAGTAGTTGTGTAATATCCTTGATAGTTGCTCCTCTATAGCTGCAACTTGTGATATTTTCTTTATTTCCCTTGTTGAATATCTGTCAGCATATTTTGTGATAGAATCCCCAAATAAGATTTGTTCTTGTTCTTCTGTTGTCAGGGTTGAGTGGTTTATAGGACTATCTATAAGAACATTTGGGTCTGATTCTCCTGTATTCATATGTATGAGTTCTCCTTGGTTCTGTATGCTAATGACAGGTTCTGAGGTGGGGTGCAACTGTTCTATTGCCTCTAGTACTGGACGCTCAGAATTTACATCTTGTAGCATAAGAAATAATTCTTTATCAACTGTGGGCTCTATTGATGGGAGGGAGATAGATGTACTTGCTACCGATGGCCCTTCCTCATCTGTTAGCTGACAAGGGGTCGAAGCTATTTTGCAATGTTAGGTGAAAGCCTCTGCTTTTCTCCCTTTTATTTTATTTTTGTAGGTCTTTTAAATTGTACTTCAAACCAGTCATTATTTTCAACACCTTGACTTCTCCCCCGTTCTCTTTTTATTGCATGTAGGATTAAGAATTTGGTCTGCCCTCGGCTAGGTCTGTTTTCACATAAGGTTTTTTTTCAGATTCTAATTTTGGTATTAAAGGGCTTTCTGGTGAAATTATGATTGTACTTCCATTATCTGTTGCTATTTTCTCCATTAGGCCTTGTTGGCTAATTTCAAGCTCTTTGAGCCTTGTATTAAACAACGAGATTTCAATCTGCATCTCATTGTTCTGCTTACATTTTAAACAGATAAAAGAGGTATCAAATACTGGCATCTCTGAAAATAAATACATGTCACAAGACAAGCACTGCACACCAGTTTTTCCCTTTACAAGATCTGCAAATTCCATTTTTTAATAGATTAGATAACAACAGCTTAACACTTGTATGGTACCAGTGGATGACTCACAATTTCAAGTTTAGATCTTTGCTACTTCCTCTCTTCCCTCACACAACATGCATAATATGTGCCGACATGCGTGTCTGTGCATGTCTCCATCGTGTGCGACACACACCCTGCCCGCACTCACCCTGCTAGCAGCAGGGCTCTGTTAAATAAGAGAAATGACCCAGAAGTAGTGCTAGTGGTCAGAGCACCCTCGCAGAGAAGAACTGCCCATTTTGTGAGAAAATGTTAAAATTAGGTGTCTACAAGGCACTGGTGAACTAAAACACCTTAGCAAGGTCTCAGAAACAAAATAAAAAGTGTCCCCCACAGTTGTGTATTTTACTATTTAGCTTGAAAGACTACACAGCTCTCTACCTACTTCCTGGAAAGTAGGGCTCAATATCAGGTGCACAAGGTACAGACAAACAAAATGATATTAGTATATCAGTATCACAGGATCAATGTTTCAATGTTTCATTTACTCTAGCTGCTGAGTATTAGTGCAGTCAGTGTTTTGTAAAGCAAAACAAGCACTTATTCCTGTCTCAGGGCATTTGCTCTTGGGTTCTTTTGTAGTTCTTTTCCTTCTCTATTTTGAGGTCCCCATGGCCTAAACAAATAACATCCCCCTTAAGGGTAGGCTGCCTCCCTTTCCCTGGGTAAGACACAGATATGGCACACTGATGAGTCCAAATGAGGACGAAACACATGTATGTGTTTGCTGTTCTTAGCCTTTGCTGATTGCACTGTGAGGCCTTCTGGTACCATGCAATTCTGCTTAAAGTTGATCCTTTCCAAATTCTCTCATGGGGATTTGCATATGTTTCCCATGATGCTTTGCATTATTGGGATATAGTTTTAGTTTTTAGTTGTTTTTTTTGTTGACGGGTAAGTGCACTAGACAAATCCTGCCTATTTTCAGACATGACCTAGGGAGGATATAGATGAATGCCAGCTGACCTTGGACCAGATTAAGCTGTTGGTGGTATTTTTTTTTAGTGAATGAGGAAATTTGGCCAGGACACTGGGAAATTTCCTACTCTTTCGATAAGTGCCATGGGATCTTTAACATCCACCTGAACTACCACCAATCCAGGCAGATGGAACCTCGGTTTAACATCTCATCAAAGATGGCACCTCAAGTGCAGCACCCCTCATGTTGCACTACAGTGTCAGTATTGGGATATTAACCAAGTGCCAGATGTGGGAACTGAACCCACAGCCTCTGATCTCCGGCCTCAGAGGCAGTGTGCTGTCTACTGAGCCACTGACACTGCTACTGATATATGCAATTGTGTATATATATATATATATATATATATATATATATATATATATATATATATATATATATATATATATATATATATATATATATATATATATATATATATATATATATATATATATATATATATATATATATATTATGAGTGCAGTCACGCCCCTATAGTTAGGGTTGAGTAGGCACTTCAATGTTAAACTCAAAATTTGCACTTTAATAACTTTGCAACCATTAAACAGATTTCTACATAATTTGTTATGCTCCTTCCAGTGGTCTAGGTCTCTTGATGTGGCAGGTTTCTTTCCAGTTGGATGTGCAGTCTCGATTACAGAGGTGAAAAACATGTTTTTCCCCTGACTTTGCTGGGATATTTCTTTGAACTTGCCTGCAGTCCAGAGGGTTTGTTTGTTTGGTATAAAATTTTCAGGACAGAAAGGACTACCTCACAGATGTGCCTTTTGCTAGTCTGGTGAATAAACAATAAGCCATTTTTAAGTTATGCAATTTAAAATTTGAAAAATTGTTTCTGAGCATGCTCAGAGGCACTTCAATATAGCTGTATGATACAAAGAGGAATCCTGCATTGTATGAGAAAATTCCTCTTCATATGGCCACCATCTTGTGTCCAGTTTGTCTAAAATTCAAATTTGCAAACCTCCCAAAATGATATTCTGGGAGGAACCAACACAAGTAGCTTGCTTACTGTGACCCTCTAGGTGCATGCTGCACTTTAGTGTTCGGAAAATGCCTTTAAAATGTGTGTTATTTAACATTTAAATTTTTTGTTCATATCGGCTTCATACAAAGTAGGATCTTAGTTTGAATGATGAGATATGAACTAGGATCTTATTTCGTGAGTCATACGACATGGGATCTTAGTTCGTATCTTGTCATACAAACTAAGATCCTATTTCGTATGACTCCAATACAAACAAAGAATTTAAATGTGGATATCTCAGCCATGTTTTGGTATTTTCTCACCAAATTTTCAACATAGGCATTTTGGGACCCCACCTCATGAACACTGCCACTGTCATTTCGTTACTTAGTCCCAAAAGGTGATTTTGCAGTCACTGTGTGGAATCACCTTTCCAGGACAGATTAATTAAATGACAGTCCCAGTATTCATGAGAAAGGTCTAAAAGCCATATTGGTGAATTATAACAAAAAACAGCCATGTTACAAGGTGTGCATTGTGCAGTTTCTCGCATGTTGTGATTGCCAATTTTACAATTTTCACACTAGATTTTCAACATTACCAATTTTGCACACCTCCTCATGAACAGTACAGCTATCATTTCTCACATCATGCCCAAAATGTATTTTCACACCTCTGGCACAGAATGGCGTGGTCGCTGCGCAAAATCAACTTTCAGGATGGATTAACAAAATCACAGTGCCAGTGTTCATGAGGGGATTTCTGAAAAAGCCTGAGTTGAAAATTTTGTTAAAAAATTGCCAAAATGGCCATGTTACAAGAGCGCATTGTGCAGTTTCTACACATGCTCATAACTTTGCCAATTTTTCATATTTTCCCTTCTGATTTTCAACATTACTCTTTTCCACACCTCCTCATGAACACTATACAGCTATCATTTTTCACATCCTGCCCAAAACATGATTTCACACCTGTGGCACAGAATGGAGCATTCACTGTGTGAACTCAGCTTTTGGGAGAGATTAACAAATTGACAGAGACATTGTTCATGAAGTGGGGTCCCAAAAATGTCATGTTGAAAACTGGGTGAAAACATCCTGAAAATGCCCAAGTTACATGTGTCCATTGAAATGTGGCACCAGTAGTGCCTTCCGGCACCCATATCTTGAAAATGATTTGAGATACGGATTTTCCACTCTCAACAGCTAAGCACCTGTGGAGGTTTCAAAGTCATGATTACAACAGCAGTGGAATTTTTCCATAGTTGCTACAGTTACTGAGATATTGCCAAATTAGTGTTACAAGGGTTACTTTCATAACTATAGGGCTGCGTTATGTCCATACTTATGTGTAAGTGGGAACGCAGGGCCCAGAGGACCCATGCTCCCACTTATGCATATCATTATGCTACAATGAGTAGCATGAGGGTAGCACAAGGCCCTGAGGGCCCGTGCTTCCACAACCACATACCAGTTACATTACACTTTCTCAAAAAGAAGGGAAATTCATTGCAAAAAAATACATTAATGCATCAGTTAGGGTTTTATTAAAGCATAAAAAGCTGGGAAATTCAATGTTAGGGTTACCAACCCTACCACCCCTACCACCCTCCACACACCAACAGGCATCGGGGTGTACCTTGAAGTCATTGGGCCAAACTCCTACCCCATTCTCCTATACTGTACCATCTCATCTTGTTTACACATAGAATGGGGTGAGAGTTAGGAGCCAATGACTCAAACACCCCAATGCCTGTTGTGTATGAAGGATGAGGAAAGTGATGAGGGTTAATAACTAGCATCAAATTCCAGCTTTTACTAATAAAACCCTAACTGATCGCATGCTATAATTTTGCAATGAAAATTATATATATATGTATATCATATATATATATATATATATATATATATATGTAATAGATATACCACTCTGAGGTGTGCAGATGGCACTCTGATATACATGCGCCTTGGTACTTTGTGTATGCACGAGGCCGCAGGCGATACATCAACCGATCAAGGCATGCGATATCAGAGAGCGCCCACACACCTCAGAGTGGTTTATCTATCTTGTAAATGTCAAAATTGTTTTGGAGGGAGTAAAAGTGCAGGTGTGTGGTCAGCTCTGATATACACACGGTCATGTGATGCTCATCATCCAATAAAACTACAACAGTTTCCCTACCCATTTTATAAATATATATATATATATATATGTATATATATATATATAGAGAGAGAGAGAGAGAGAGAGAGAGAGAGATATATTAGAGGGAAAAAACTCCATTTAATGCATTAGTTAGGGTTGTTCCACAGTGACAAAAGTGAGGAAATTCAGTATTAGGGTTGAAAGCTCCTTGGACCCCCGTCCACACCCCAACCCGGCAGCCAGGTGCACGTTGGGGTTGTGATCTAAATCTCACCCCATCAGATGTGTGAAGAAGCAGAGGTATAGGAGAATGGGGTGAGAGTTAGGACTGACAACCCAATGTGCACCCCAATGCGGTTGGGGATGGGAGGTCAAGGGGACTTTCAACTTAACACCGAATTTCTCAATTTTTTGCTGTGGAACAACCCTAACTAATGCATTAAACAGAAGTTATTTGCTTCTAATTCTCTTCTTTGAGAGTGATAACGAGAAATAGTGAATGTAATGTAGCGGGGAGGCTTGGGAGCCTGAATCTTGGCGGTAGGAGTGCAGGGCCCAAAGGCCTCTGCGCCCCACCACATGATGTCATGTCACATAGTAGCATTATGTCCAAGAATGCAAGTGGTAATGCATGGTGGCTAAAGCGAAACAGAAAGAGAAGCATTACTGTAGACAGAAATGTTAAAAACAACACAAAAGCAAGCATAAATGAAAACACAAAGGAGTAGCATACATGGTGGCATAGCAGGGACGGTAAGTGAAATGGAGTGCGAGGCGGAAGTGGTAACAGTAGCAGTAATGTAAGCCCACAGGCTGGTTTTCCCCAAAAGCTGCATTGAGAAAGACAGTGAGTACAAATAATGTATGCAAAATAATGAGTATCGGCTCAGAAAATGAGATCTTGGAATACTAAATACATTATATCTCAGGAACCGTACGACGTGGAAAAAAAATTTAAAAGTCATATTATTTACAACTGTCCTGGCTAATTTGGATCTTAGCCCCACCATGGGGCTAAGAACCTCTCCGACGAAAAGTCCGTATCTCACACCATTTCCGAGATACAGGCCCTGAAAGGCGTGGCGAACGCCGTAATGTTATCCTATGGGAAAAAAAGAAAAGTTTGGAGTGCCATAACTTTGCCTCCCTGTAATTTTTTCACCAAACTACTGAAAGACACATCTGTGGGCTGTTGGCTGTCTTCCCTCCAAATTTCAGGAAAAATACCAAACCGTTATTTTGCAGCAGGGCTCCAAATGATTTCTGTTAAGTGTCAGGCGCCGTAATGTTATCCTATGGGAAAAACTGTCAATTTTGGAGTGCCGTAACTTTTCCACCATGTGATATTTTTTCACCAAACTACTGAAAGGCACATCTGTGTACTGTTGGCTGTCTTCCCTCCAAATTTCAGGAAAAAAGACCAAACCGTTATTTTGCAGCAGGTGCCAAAGTTCCTGTAATGCTTGAGGCACCGTAATGTTATCCTATGGGAAAAACTGTCAACTTTGAGTGCCATAACTTTGCCGCCATGTAATATTTTTCAATACAACACTGAAAGGCACATCTGTGAGATGTCGGCTGCGTTCCTCAAATTTCAGCCCAAAACTCCCAACGGTTATTTTGCAGTGCAGTGCCAAAGAATTGCTGTCATTTCCCACAGACTGAAAATTACTGTATGGAGTAGCTTCATAAAAATTTCGACACTTTCATGAGCACGAAAGTAATTTGCAAAAGTACTTTTTCCAGAAATTTGAAAAACATATTTCTGGGGTGTTTTACCACAAAATAAAGACATGGCAAGCATCCTCAGGGCCCGACTAGGTGAATACAAAAAAAATTAGGTTGCTAGAGGGTCCCAAATTTAAATGCCAACCATTTTTCTGATCACCAACTGAAAACAAAATGGCCGATTTGCGAAAGTAACAGGCCCATTTGCGAAAGTAAAAATGCATTTGCGAAAGTGTTGAACTTTTTGTTAACTTTTCCCATTGACTTATAATGGGAAACTGTTTTTTGAATAACTTTTGAACCGTTTAATATTTTTTCACGAAATCTTTGAAAGGCACATTGGGGACCCTGGCTGCACGTTCCCTGAAGATTTCAGGCGGTCACACAAACCGTACGACCTGTAGGTGCGACCACAGAATTCCAGAAAAGCATAAGCGCACAGATCACACTTAATAACTCCGCAGCTGTATATCTGACCAGTACAAAACTTGGCAGATCCCAAGGCCTATGGTTCTTGATCATAAATTCCAAATTTCAGGCAAATACATGAAACAGTTGCAAAGTTATTAAGGTGCAAAGTTTTGGGGTTTAACATAGAAATGGCTCCTCAACCCTAACTATGGTAGCACTACCGTGCTACCATAATATATTCATTGCAAGCTACTTCATTAATTCATCGAATAGGGTTGTCATTACAGTGACAACATTTTGGAAATTCAATATTAGGGTTACCAACCTAGCCCCCACCCACCCCACTCTCCACACACCAACAGATGTTGGGGATGTGCCTTAAGTCATCAGGCCTCTCACCCCATTATCCTATACTGTACCTCTCAGCTTCCTTACAAATGGAATGGGGTGAGAGTTAGGGCCAACAACCCCTAGGCACACCCCGACACCTGTTGGTGTGTGGAGAGTGGGAGTAGGTGGGTAGGGTTGGTAACCCTAACATCGAATTTCCAAACTTTTGTCACTGTAATGACAACCCTAACTGATGCATTAATGAAGTTTTTTGCAATGACTTTCCATTATTTTTGAGAAAGTGTAATGTAACTCATATGTGGTTGTGGGAGCACAGGGTCCCGTTCATACATTTTGCAATTGTCTCTGATTTTCATGTGGGAGCACAGGGGCCAGAGGGTCCTATGCTCCCATCTATACATAAGTGTACCGATATTTTAATGATATCACATCTCCGTGTGGGAGTGCAGGGCCCTCTGGGCTCCTGTGCTCCCACTACTGCATAATGTAGGGCCCAGCGCTCCCATTATTGCATAATGTCATCCAAATGTGGGAGTGCTAGGCCCTGCTCTCCCATGTACCCATACGTATAGAGACATAGCACATGCCTAGAGCCATTCCAGGTAACCCTTATGCTGCAAAAGTTGCAATATCTCAGGAACCATAGGAACATTGGAAAAAATTATTTCACAGTTGTATTCATGGCCTGGCCACTCCATACATTCTGAGCTGTGCTTAGAAAAAATCTGTATCTCAAACTGTTTTTGAGGTATGGACTCTGAAGCGTCACAACCACCACAATGTTATCTTATGGGAAATTTTGCAACTAGGTGCTGTAATTATGGAACCGATGTCCATTTCTTCACCAATCCAGCAAAGCCACATCCACTGGAAAGGCTTGCCACCTTGTAAATTTCAGCCAAAGCGCTAACCGTTTTCTTGCTATGAAATGACAAAGAAACTGGTTTTTGGGGCTGTTTACCTGCTTTCACTTTTAGGCATATTTTTTCCCCATAGGCAAAAATAGGAAACTTTAAGTTGAATAACTTTTGAACAGATTAATATTTTTTTCACCAAACCTTCGAAAGGCAAATCTGTGAGGCAATGGCTTTCTACCCTGAAAATTTCAGACCACAACCTAAAACCATTTCTGAGATCCAGGTGGACAAGTAAATGTAAAAAAAAGATTTTTATGTTTTTCAGCACTCTGTTTCTCAAGCAGGATCCCATGAAATTTGGCAGATCAAAACCTACCCTAGACATTATGCATGCCAAATTTCATGCAAATACATTGAATGGTTCCAAAGTTATTCACATTCAAACATTCAGGTTTAACATTGAAGTTACCTTTCACCCTACTATACTGGTACTGCCATGTCAGTATAATTTATATACACATATATATATATATATATATATGTAATAGATAAACCACTCTGACGTGTGCGTTCGCATTCTGATATGTGCACACCTTGGTGTGCATTGTACACACGAGGTCACAGGCTGAGTGCGTCAATAACCAAAGGTGTGCATATATCAGAGCATGACCACACAACTCAGAGTGGTTTATCTATCTTATAAAATGTCAGAATTATTTTTGGAGGGGTAAAAGTGCATGTGTACAGTAGCGCGCTGATACACGCATGGTCATGTGATGTGAGTCCACAAATCAGTAGCATACATAATTTTCCTACCCATTTTATCTATCTATCTATAGTTATAAAATGGGTAGGAAAAATATCCTGCTGGTTAGTTGAAATACATCAAAATGACCACTCGTCTCAGAATGTGACCGCACACCTGCACTTTTACTCCCTCCAAAACAATTTTGACATTTTATAAGATAGATAAATCACTCTGAGGTGTGCAGTCGTGCTATGATATACGCACACCTTGGTTGGTTGACGTACTCAGCCTATGGCCTCATGCATAACAACGTACACCAAGGCATGCGTATATCAGAGCATGACCGCACACCTCAGAGTGGTTAATCTATTACATATATTATAGGGGTGTGGTGGCGCCCCTATAGTTAGGGTTGCGTAGGCACTTTAATGTTAAACCTCAAGTTTACAGTGTTAATAATTTTGCAACTGCTCAATGGCTTTGCACAAAATTTGGAAAGCACGATCTCATATGGCAGATCTCTTGATTTACCAAGTTGTGTTTTGGTCGGATTTACGGTTTCAGCACAGCAAAATGCTAAAACACGCATTTTTGCCATTTTGACACATTTTTGTCCATGGTGCTGTGACCACACTATGTTGTCTTTTGGTCTGAAATTTGGATTGTAGGAAGAGTTTGAGTCAGGGAATAATACAGCATTGGTTTGGTAAAAAATATCAATCCTTTCAAAGTTATTTAATTTTAGATTTTCCAGTTCTCGCATGCTCAGTTCCTCAAGATTTATATGTGTGTTTGACTGACTAAGATTGGTTTCACAGTCAATTATTTTGTCAGTTCACAGACTAGGATTTTAAAAATCCTAGTCTGTATGAAAATTCCTTGTGTGTGAGCCACATCTTGTTTTCTGTTTTTCCCCAAACAAAATGTTGTAGCTACTCCACAGGTAACTTCTTGGCCTAATGAGGCATGAGTTTTGTTCAGGATGATGCCTCTATAAACCCATACCTTTGGTTTGCTTCATTTTGTCCAAAAATAGCCTTTAAAATTAAAAAATATTTGACCATGACTCGCTAATGATCCTAGTCTGCGAGCTGACAAAATCCTAGTCCACGAGCCAATCCTCTTTCATGAGGCTGCAAAATCCTTGTCTGTCACTTTGTGACTAGATGGCCCTTCTCACGGACAAGGATTAAGTTGACGGTCAAGGATTTTGCAGCCTCGTGAAACAAGATCGGCTCACGGACTAGGATTTTGTCAGCTTGCAGATGAGGATTGGGTTTTTGAATCCTCTTTTGTGAAGTGACAAAATCTTACTCTGCCACTCAATGCTCTTTCATGAAGCTGCAAAATCCTTGTCCATCACTTTGTGACCAGGTGACCCTTCTCACGGACGAGGATTAAGCTGACGGTCAATGATTTTGCTACCTCACAAAAGAGGATCGGGTGGCGGTCTAGGATTTTTTCAGTTTGAGGACTAGGATTGGTTTTTTGAATCCTCTTTCATGGGTTGACAAAATTGCAGTCCGCGAGCTGTCAAAATCCTAGTCTGCCACCCGATCCTTTTTCACGAGTTAGCAAAATTCTTGACCGTCACTTAGGGACCAGATGACCAAAATCTGATGGTCAAGAATTTCTCACAGATGGTGATTTTGACAGCTCACAGATGGAGAATGATCTGACAGTCAGGGATTTTGCTACCTCATGAACTTGGAATTTTAAACTTTCAAAATTTTCCACTGCATTGTAACTTAACGGTTTGGTCTTTTGACTTGCAATTTTCAGGGTATTAAGGGATGCCCTAGAGATGTGAATTATCTATTTAGGTGTTGGAAAGTTAAGTGGTTCCATAGATGTGCCATCATGAAGTTGAGATGTTTCCCATAGGATAACATTGCAGCACCTGTCATGCATTTCAGTGCCCGTATCTTGTAAACGGTTCGAGATATGGAGTTTTCACTGCAAAAATTCTTTGTCAACCTATAGGAGGACTAAGTACAGAAGTAGGTTGGAAAGCCATGAATACCATAAATTTTGAATTTGTTTTCTACCTTGAATAGTTACTGAGATATTTGGAAAATAGTGTTCCGATTGCTCATTTTCAGGTCCGTGGGCCAGTATTATGCCCTCAAAGTTAGCACCCACACTGCTTTTCTGTGCCCATATCTTGTAAACAGTGTGAGATGCTGATTCAGTCAATGTATGCTGCATGCAGTGCCCATTGTCATGATTATGACACTTGAATTTATTTTCTAGCTGCTACGGTTCCTGAGATATCGGCAAATTAGTGCTACAAGGGTTCCTTGCCCTATAGGCCTGCTGTATAGCTCTGTAGTTACATGTAAGTGGGAGCACAGGGCCCAGAGGGCCCATGCTCCCACAGATGCATATTGTTATGCGGAAATGGGTAGCTTGGTTGGAGTGCGGGGCCTGAAGGGCCCCACACTTCCACCAACACATGCTATTTAATACTTATATTACACTTTTTTCAAAAAGTAAGGAAATTCATTGCAAAAAACTTTGTTTAATGCATCAGTTAGGGTTAAAGTGATAAAAGTGGGGAAATGAGACATTAGAGTTGAGCCCCTAATCCCCCACCACCTCACCACCCCATCCTCCACAGACCAACAGACACCGGGGTGTGATATGGGGTCATGAAGCCTAACTCTCACCCCATTCTCCTTTACTGTAGCATGTAAACCTGTTTACACATGGAATGGGGTAGGAAGTTGTGCCTGCAACCCCATGGCACACCCCGGCATCTGTCGGTCTGTGGAGGATAGAGAGTGAAAGGTGGTGGGGAATAGAAAACTCAACCTAATGTCTCTTTCCCACTTTACTCTAATCCTAATTGATGCATTAAATAAAGTTTTTGTAATGAATATATATATATATATATATATATATGTGTGTGTATGTAATAGATAAACCACTCTGAGGTGTGCGGTGTGCTCTGATATACACACACCTTGGTGTACGTGTATGCATGAGGCCACAGGCTGAGTGCATCAACCACCAAGGCATGCGTATGTCCAGACCACCCGCACACCTCAGAGTGGTTTATCTATCTTGTAAGATGGCAAAATTGTTCTGGAGGGGTGAAAGTGGAGGTGTGCGGTCGTGTTTCGATATACGCACCATCATGTGATGTGTTTTATACAATTAAAAGTTTGCATTTGGAGCTACTTCTTTTACCCATTTTATATACAGTATATATATAATCATATAGGGTTGAGTAGCAGTTTTTATGTTAAATCTCTAATTATGTACTTTAATAACTTTGCAACCAATCAATGGATTTGCACACAATTTGGAATACGCTGTCCTGTTTGGGAGATCTCTTGATGTGGTAAACTTCATTCCAGTTGGATGTGTTGATTCTGAGATCTGGATAGTGAAAAAAGTAAAAAAAAAAAAAAGCCTTTTTTGTGTTTTTTCCTCATCGCCTTGTGGCCAAATGGTGTGGAATTTCTACGTTTTTTTAGGATAGAAAGAACTTTGGCAGCAGAATAGACAGTGAAAATGTGGTGCAATAATATTAATCTGTTGCAAATTTATTGATTTTTTTTACTTCCCATTATATCCTATGGACTTTTCTGAACATTCCAATCTTTTGGAAAGCTGTATTTTTTTCAACAAAGGATTTGATCTCATGGAAAAGAATTGAGTCTCATGAGAGCATTCCTTTTTGTGAGAACACAAATCCTTTTCATGAGAGAAAATTTCTTTTCGTGACCTGCCATTTTGTTTTCTTTTTTTTTATTGAAAATGCACAAAAATGTTGTTAACAAGATACACCAACACATGTACTGTATCTTGTTCATCAGGACTCCCTTAGATAGATTCTGAAGTCATTTCATGCAATGCAACCTCCAAGGGTGTTTTATTGCCCATTTAGATTTCTTTTTTGCGACTTTCTAACTTCCTTTATTGTGAGCCGGAAGTTAGCGAGTTGCGAATAAGGATTTATTTTTCACCACCTTCGGTTTGCTATAGACACTTTTGTAAAAAAAATGTTTTTAACATCGGGGTGCCCAATCCCCATCTCATCAGTAGAAGCCCCCCCTCCATTATGAGTCATTGGGGTGCTGAAAACTGCTCCATGCCTGCAATAATCCCCAGTGGTCTCCTACTGTAGGAGAAGGAGGAATAATTGCTTTAATATAAAATAAAAAGTGTAGACCATCATATGTTGGTATTGGCCACTGACAGTTAGAAAGAATGCAGGCAAAAGCCACTCAGTGAGCTGGAAGCTGCTCTGTTATATATTAACGTTTTCCTCAAAATTTACAGATGGTAAGGAAAGTCCTCAAGTAGTCCAGAGGTCAAAAAAACTGTGCCTGTTTCCAAAAACATACAGGAAAGGTACAGTGTATGCTTAAAATCTGGCACTTACTCGAACAGAGCTGTATGCTGAAAGTTGTTGCACAGTGTTCTACAGCTCTATCCATGATGCTAGCTTGAATCTTCATAAACTAAAACCTTTTAAATAGAAATGTCAGCTCTAGTCATTTAACATATTTTACAAGAACAAAGGCTGTCTTCCTATAAACAAACAGAGGAGGTGAGAAAGACATAAGTGCCTCAGCTGGGACTTGAACCCAGGCTACTAAGAATACCATTCTGATTGCGCTAACCAGCTGTGCCACTGAGACAACTGGAACCTGAGATGTCCCCGAGCACATTACTCTTTCACAAATGCACACCCCTATGTCAACACAAATATTTACTTGTAACAATCACACAGGAGTGTGGTGTGTATATTTATGAAACACATACAAACAGAGGTGAGAAAGAAGTAAATGCCTCTGCTGGGACTTGAAACATGGCCCCCAGGAATACCATTCTGATTGCGCTAACCAGCTGTGCCACTGAGACAACTGGAACCTGGGCTGTCCCCAAGCACATTATTCTTTCTCAAATGCTCAACCTAGTGGCAACACAAATATTTACTTGTAACAATCACACAGGAGTGTGGTATGCATATTTATGGAACATACACAGAGGTGAGAAAGCTGGTTAGCACAATCAGAACGGTATTCTGGGCAGCCTGGGTTCAAGTCCCAGCTGACGCACTTACTTCTTTCTCACCTCTGTTTGTTTGTATTTCATAAATTTTTACTCCTGTATGATATTCTAATGGTCTTAATATTTATATAAATTATGCATTTGAAAAATAATAATAACAAGGACAACAAATTCAGTGTCTCAATAGTGCAACTGAATTCTTCCCTGTCGGAATAGTATTCTAAATTGTTTTATGGTTCAAGTCCCAGCTAAGGTATTACTTCTTTCTCTCCTCTGTTATATAAGTTCCATAAATATGTACACCACACTCCTATGTGACTGTCTTCCTATAAACGCTGACTATAAAACACAGTAGGAGCGAGGGGAAAAGTAATGTATTATGAAAATTGGCTTAGTGCTTTCTCTCTTTCTCTCTTTTGCTCCAGTGCTCCCAGCTGGCATTCTATAGCGCAGTAAGAACTGTTGCATGATGAGAGGTTTAACTTAGAATAAAACTCCCAATAAATTAATTGCAACCACAAAATAAAGAAGTATTGCCTAAGACATGAATTAAATAATATAAAAAAGGCAGATTATAATTAATAGACACCATGCTCCCCCCTATTTACTTCTGTGTTTTTGAAACCCGCCTCATACCCCCTGCCAGTGTGGGACACTGGGGAGCCCACTCCCAGTGTCCTGTGATGCCTCCCCCCAGTTACTGTGGGACACTGGGTAGCCCACTCCCAGTGTCCCGAAATGTCGATATGTTAACAAAATGTTGTTTTTTGCTGACATTGGGGTGTCCAGTCCCCATGTCAGCACTAGAACCCCTCCTCCCTGCCAGTGTGGGACACTGGGTAGCCCACTCTCATTGTCCCCAGTTATGTACAACTCCCCCCAGTACTGTGGAACTCTGTGGAGCCCACCCCCAGTGTCCAAAAAAATTGTTTAGTGTCCCTGAAAAAGAAACATCCCCAATGTCTTTTTATCCTGCAAAAAAAAGTCCCTCATCATCTCCCCATTCCCCTCCTCCACCCTGACCCTCCCACTGAACAACCCTTACCCCCACACCACCTCTTGCCCTATACTTACCATTAGAGACTGTCAGCTGTCATCTTCTGTGGACGGGACACGTCTGCACTCTTCAAAGCTGATCCACAATCTAAAGAATCAAGGTAAGTGCCGTATAATGGCTGTCGATGGCGTTTTGAACTTATATTGATATCTCGGCCATTTTTAGGTATTTTTGCACCAAATTTTCAACATGGGCTTTTTGGGACCCCACCTCATCAACACTGGCACTGTCATTTCAGTACTCGGTCCTGAAAGGTGATTTTGCGGTCACTGCACAGAATCACCTTTCGGGACCAATTATCAAAATGACAGTGCCAGTGTTCATGAGGTGGGGTCTCAAAAAGCCTGTGTTGAAAATTTGGTGCAAAAATACCAAAAAAACACCCAAGTTAAGCGTGGTCACTGAAATTTTGCTACACACACGTGGAACTTTAGCAATTTTTAACATTTTCACTCCACATTTTCAACATAGCCATTTCTTTACACCACCTCATGAACAGCATAGCTGTCCTTTTTCACATCCTGCTCAAAATGTGTTTTCACACATGTGATGCTGAATGGTGCAGTTGTTGCATGAAATCACCTTTTGGGACCAAGTAACAAAATGACAGTACCAGTGTTCATGAGATGGAGTCCCAAAAAGGCCATGTTGAAAATTTTTGGTCAGCATTTCAAAAAATGGCTGTGTTATGGGCATTCATTCCAATCTCACTATGCATGCTCATAACTTTGGAAATATTCAATATTTTCACCCCATATTTTCAATGTAGTCTTCTCAGTACCCCGCATCATGAATGCCACAGCTGTCATTTTTCAGATCCTGGCCAAAATGTGGTTTCAGACCTGTGGCATAGAATGGCATTGCAGTTGCACAGAATTATGTTTTCCCGGGGATTTGAACATTTTCTGTACTGGCTTCATGTGGTGAGGTGATAAGAAGGTTATGTTGAACATTTGGAGTAAAAATTATATAAGATGGCACAGTTATGACTATTTTTTGCAATTTTGCTATGCCTTCTTGCAACTTTATTCATGAAAGTGCAGAGACCGGAGGTCCCTGCATTTCCACAGCTTGATACATATATGCATCTATGGAGGGATGGAAGTGCAAGGTCTGAATGACCCTGTGCTGCCACCCCTAAATATGCTGCAGCACAGGGTCTGTGGGGTACTGTTCTGCTGCCTGACATACTGTGGTAGAGCAGGGTCCAAAGGAGCCTGTGCTCCCACCCCCAAAAGATGCTTCCACAGCTAGACACATGTGTGCATCTGTGAAGGGATGGGAGTTCAGGGTCCAAAGGACCCTGCACTCCCACAGTAAAATAAAGATACTATTATACTATCTCAAAAAGTAGGAAATAAATTGCAAAAAATGTTGTTAATGCATCACTTAGGGTTTAAGTGACAAAAGCAGGGAAATGTGGTGTTAGGGTTTATAACCATAACACTCCACCCACACCCTGCACAGATGAAGAGGGATCAGGGGTGGCACTGGCATCTTCAACCCTAATGCTTACCCCATTCTCTTATGCTGTGCCCACCCAGCTTATTTCTGATAGAATGGAGTGAGCATTAAGGCTGAATATGACAATGCCACCCCCATCCCTCTTCATCTGTGCAAGGTGGAGGTGGGATGTTAGGGTTCGAAACCCTAACACCAAATGTTCCTACTTGTTTAGCTTTAACCCTAACTGATGCATTAAATAAGTTTTTTGCAAGATATACATATATATATATATATATATATATAGTTATGCAACAGGCGTCAGGATAAATACTGCTGCATAAAAGTGTTTATTTAAGACACTGTACAGACAAATGACCATGACGTTAATCACTATGAGAATAATGTGAAGTTATTCCCATAGTGATTACATCACATCCCATTTATCTGTACAGTGATTACGTCATACCTTACAATGACCGAACTACTTCCAACCAGCACCACAATCACACATCACCCTAGATTGTACACCTGTGCAGCACACCTAATCATCATCAAGCACCATCCCAAGCACCAAAACCTCATGCACACTCAAACGTCACTTCGAGCTCTCACAGAAACCACCCTTCTCCATACAAACGGCAAACACAAACTATAGCAATATACCTCAGGCCCTAAACCTCATGACCAGAAAAAATGGAAAAAACTAAAGAAAACACTACAAACTTCAACATAGAGATGGAACAAATAATGACACAGCTGGAAAATGACCTTGAACCACTGGAAGACCCAGCCGGAACAGAAAAACAACAACTAGCAACCTCTGAAATATCAGTACCATCAGGACAACACGAAGAACCTCAACCCTCTACAAGCAGTACTGGAAACCCAGTAATCACCAATGCTGACCTAATAGACCAAGATGACATAGACCTATACATTGAAAAAGCCTGGAACATTAATACAGCCAAAAAAAAAACAAATAGACACTAAAATGTTCTATAGCTATCTCACCAAAAACTTTGGTGAACAACGCCACCTTCAGGACATTCCTCCAGCACAGTTAAACAGCTACTTCTGCCACTATTTTATAAACTGCTTAAGAAAAGATGGCACAGACTATGAACCCCTCACCCTCAGGGCAACGTTTCAAAGTGCTGAACGCTTCTTAAAAACAAAAGGCTACACTGAGTCTCTCTCCACTTCCCCAGCATTTGAAAAGGCAAGGCAAGTACTCCTATCTAAGCAAAAAAAATCTAAAAAGCCAAGGCAAGGGGCCCAAACCAAAAGCTGCAGATGAGCTCACAGACTCTGTGATACAAAAACTATATGACGAGCAGTTGCTAGGACCTTACAACCCTGCGTCTCTTCTAAATACCATGTGGCTCATAGCCAGCATGTACTTCAACCTTCGGGGAAACACAGAGATGAGAAAACTCAAATGGGGAGACATAGTCCTCAAAACTGATGAAAATGGCCAAAGACACATTCAGCTCGACTAGGAAAGACAAACTAAGACCCGCACTGGAGCCAGTCCTAAAGACTGCCGCAAAATCAAACCTAAAGCCTACCAGCTCACCAATAACCCTCACAAATGCCCAGTGGAGAACTACATCGTCTATCAACACAAAGGATCTCCTCAATGCTTCTCCGAAGACTCCCCATTCTTCCTCGCAACTAACTTCCATGCTAAAGAAGGGCCACCTAATGCCTGGTACAAGAACCAACCAGTAGGAATCCACAAACTGGCATCTATCATCAAAACTACGATCACAAAATCAACTATCAACACTGACAAAAGACTAACAAACCATTTGGTATGAAAGCACCTTATTCAGAAACTCACAGACAGTGGCATACCTCCAACAGACATTGTGCAGATTTCTGGCCACAAGCAACTACAAAGCTTGAATGACTACTCCAAAATAAATGAAGAAAAACAGAAAAATATTTCTAACATACTTAGCAGTGCACCCAACAACCACAACTTAGTACTTCAACTTCACAGTTACATCATACACCTGCTTCAGCCCTACAACCACCTCTAACAACAATACCAGAGAACTACTCAGACATCCTAGGAACTTGCTTCTACAGACCATCAATACAAGCGAAGACCATTAACTTTACAATTATACAAGGTAAGATACCACAGTACCACACTGCACCCACACTGCACCCCCCAACTTGATCTAACAGTAAAAATCTATCTTTCCCACTGGAAATAAATACAACTCCTACACTAAAAAGAAGCCACGAGTACTGCACTCTGACAGCGACTCAAAGTAATACATAAAGGCAATACTACACTCCACCTAAAGACAAAAAAGAAGGCCACCAAATGCATGAAGACATAAGTTACAAAGCCTGAAAATGTTGAAGGTTGATTCCAGTGTGAACTACTGCAAAACATCAAGACACCTCTCAAAGCCCAGCACAGCAAACAGTGATCCTAGAACTCATCCACAGTGAAGGTTGACTCTACCACTTACTAAAAGAACTGTTAAATGAACTTCGATTCTACCACTTTGGCTTACTAAATATTTATTGTTCCTGCACAAACATCGATGTTACAGCTCTTCCACAGTACAAATTTATTCCACCACTGTTACTACACTGTTCCTAACACTGTTAAATATGCATTCTATAACTGTTATTCAATAAAGATTTACTGTTCCATAATGTATGCACTGCAATAAATAATAAAATAAATGTTTCAACCACTACTTCTCTACCACCCTCTCCCTCCAATCTCTACCATCCTCCTCCCTTCCACTACATTATCTCACTACAGTTGCCTATCAATAAAAGCAACCTTTCTCCCACCACCTATACCCCATCCCATTACCCCTATATCTCTAAAAAGTGCACCTTTAATACTTTAAAATTCATATATTCTGCACTTGTCATCAAACTGTTATCCATTACCTTTTCCTGCAAAATGCCTTGTACTATTGTGTCACAACACCTATTTTGCTCCTAGCACCAGAAATAAAATATTGAAAGACTGACTTACCTTCATTTTCCATGTCTGAGAACCTCCACAAAACAAGTAAACAAAAACCCAACCCCCACAAAAAAAAAACAACTCCAGTAACCCTTCCCCTTGTAATCTGCCAAGAAATGGACTCTTCATGTCCTACTCCACAGGAACAAAGGCCAATAATCCAACCTCCGTAAAGAAATCCAAAATAAATCCAAAGACGCCACAATTGAAATGATGACACCATAAAAAAAAATCCAAACTCCACGATGAACCACACAAAAACTCCACAAAGCTCTTCCATCCTCAAAGCACTCCTCCTTGGTAAGCAACCAATCCAACCCAAGTACTCCTCCAAGCAAGGCCCGCCGCTCCATGCCACTCCCTGCAGCTCCAACACGAGGGATCCCACTCAAAGCCGACTACTGAATTGCACCACAACCCAATGCCACGCCCTTCATCCAATAAATACACTCGGTCCTAAACAGCCACCCCCCAACCAATCACAATACACTCACCCTTGTCACTCAAACACACACTAAAGCCACACCCTACACCAATTGGAATACACAAACACCCAGGAAAACCATGCCCCCACGAATCACAAAACATACTACCCTGCCATTCAAACTCCACACAACCCACGCCCACCTCCTCCACGGAATCAATCACAAACCACACACCACAACTTATCCACCAATCAAAACCCACATATCTCCCATTCAACCCTCCCATTCACGAACAGACTCCCAACCAATCCTCAGTCACAAATTAATGGTAAACTACCGTGCAACAATACAGTTATCGAAAAAAGTCCTAAAAATACATTATTTAGTACCACAGCAACACAAAAATGCACACAAAATATGCCTGTTGCATAAATTTAATATGTGGGGGGCACCTGTTGGGTAATGAAGTTATTTGTACAGTAGTCCGTGACCTCTTGTAAATCTCACTCGTGGCTTCACCACTCGTGAGGTTACTCGAGGTCAGGCTACTGTACAAATAACTTCATTATCCACCAGGTGCCCCCCACATATCCCTTATTTATACAATGGGGTGAGAGCTCCACAGTGATAATAAAACATGTTATTTCCACCAGAGTGAGATATCTGGTGATGACATCACTGGAGGTAAAATCTCTTCCATTTATCACACTCTGACTCACTCACTCACTCCAGCCTGCATACTAAATTGAACTTCTTTACAAATCTGTTTCTCACTGCTACTTGCAAGTAACTCAGTTAACATTCAAAGGACATTCAGCTGTTTTCCACAGTGTTGTAAAACTCCTAACCCTTTACTACATTTTCAAAATATCCTGCATTCTAAATAACAATGCCTCATACTTTCTGTTTCTCACTGCTACTTGCAAGTAACTCACTTAACATTGCAAAGAACATTTACCTGTTTCTCACAGGGTTTGTAAAACTCCCAGCTCATTACTATTTGAAGTTCAATTCAAGAAAACCTGCAATCTAAATCACAGTGCCTCACAGTAGCTGTTCCTCACTGCTTGCTGAAACTAATTTAATTAGTATTGCCAACACATTCACCTGTTTCTTATAATGTGGGTAACACTTCCAGCACATTCAGAAACACTTGAACACACTCAGAACAAAAACCAACAGTGCTCTCAGTATAGCCTAGAGGTAAGAGTTATGAGCTTTAAACAAGCTTGGTAAATCCAGCATATCAGACCTGGGTTTGATTCTTACATAACTCCACATCCACACTGTGTGACTCTGAACAAGTCACCTCTAAAAACATACTCAATTACCAAACAATAAAAGCACACACAGAAAAAAACATAACTGTACTTTGGAAGCCCCCCCCATTGTATAAACTGCACACATGGGGCTGGATATTCAAATTGTGCCATTTTTAGGCGCAAGCCCTTGCGCTGCACAAAATAGTTGTGCAGGGGTGTGGCGGGGGCGATATTCAAAGGAGTTGTGCTATTGAGCAACTCCTTTGAATATCACCCACAGCCACTGTGCATGGTGCAGTGGAACTTGCACCACCGCAAGTTGTCAGAGTGGAGCATACAACTTGCGGTGGCGCAAGTACCATTGCGCCATGCGCAAAATCCCCATATTCAAAAGGTGACGTGCAAATGGGGCCATAATTCAAATGGGGCCATAATTCATGCAAGGCACAGGGGGGGCCATTTGCATCTGATTATGGCCCCATTTGCATGCCATTAGCATGCAGGTGCGCCGATCCCCGAGGACTTGCACCTGGCACCTGCCAGGCAGCAGCCAGGCAGCAGCCATCGGGGACCGATGCCCCCTGCAGCCCGATCGCAGGCAAAAGAGTGAAATTCCCCACCACCATCCCCCACTGGCCCCATCGCGGGCAACAGCGAAATGTCCCCCACCAGCCCGACCGCGGGCTGCATTGAATTAAAACAACCCCCAAATACATCCCTGGTGGTCCAGTGGACTGGAAACTCCCGATCACGGGATGTATGCGATAAATACCCCACATCCCTGGTGCCTAGTGTCCCCCACCCACCCACCCATGAAGCCCCACCACCCCGCTCCCCTGGCAGTGGCAGACAGCAGCATCCCACCCGCCTGCCGCCCGCCACCCGCCGACTGGCTGCCGGTAGAGGCTGCATGCCCATTGTTGCAGAGCAGAGCCAATGGGCGTGGCCGCCACCGAATGAAGACAATCCAGTTTGTGAAATTCATTCACAAAACTGGACTGTCTTATGCTGATGGAGCTGCCCGATAGCTCTGCGCAAGTGCAGCAACGGTCGGTGGCCAGAAAAGCTGGCAACTGCACCCCGAGAAAGAAAATGGAGGTAAAGACTAAACAAAGAGAGACAGAAACTACATACATCCAGCGAATGAGTTTGGGTCACTGACACCTGGCTCATATTTCGGGGGTTTACTACCCATCCGCTTCTTGGGTTTCGGTCCACTGGACCACCAGGGCTATGTTCGGGAGGGGTTGTATTTTACACTAATACAGCCCGCGATCAGGCATTTCGGTCCACTGGACCACCAGGGATGTATTCGGGGTTGTTTTAAACTAATGCAGCCCGTGGGTCGGGCTGGGTGGGGGGACATTTCGCTGTTGCCCGCGATCGGCCAGTGGGGGGTGGTGGTGGGGATTTTCACTCTTTTGCCCATGATCGGGCTGCAGGGGGCACAGGGAGTGGGTTGGGGGCCAGCCACAGGTGGCAGCTGCTGTGTTGTGCCCTGCAATGCAGCAGCTCACCTGTGGGTGGCCCTCAACTTGAGCCTTTTTTTTGGCTCAAAGTTGTGCAGGCGCAGGTTGGGGGTTGCACCTGCACAACTCTGCACAGCCCGGCTGAATATCGGGCTGTGCAGTTTATGCATGGTTCCTCCCCTTCCAGTTCAGCATGCATTCATTTGCATTGCGCTGTTGCTCAGCATGTTTTCTGTGGTCGCCAACTGCCTCCTGCTGAATATCGCAGAATGGCGCAAGTTTGGACTTAGCAGGCACAACCCTATTATAGGCGCAACCCTTTGAATATCTGGCCCATGATGTGCAGATCGCGTGATATGCACAACATACTCACCTGCACTGCGAGCCATGGGTATTTCACTTCAGCTCGCACCTTGATTATCCATAGCTCACTCTGCAGGAGTGAGTATATTTGTGCATATCACACTCCTACCCATCATGTATCCCCTATACACACACACATAGTATTTTATAGCGGCACAGTAGTGCCATTATAGTTAGGGTTCAACGGTCACTTCTATGTTAAACCCAAAATATTGTACTTTAATAACTTTGCAACCATTTGACCGATTTGCCTGACATTTTGCATGTGCTATCTGATACCATAGAGCTCTGGATCTAGCAAGTTTTGTTCTGGTCAGATGTATGGTTGCAGAACTACAAAATGTGAAAAATACCACGTTTTTATCAATTTCTTTGTCACATTGTTTCTCCGAAACCGCAATGTGCTTTGGTACAAAACTTTCCAGGTATGTGGGGTCTGGGTCATAGATGTGCCTGTTGAAGGTTTGCTGAAGAATTATTAACCCATTCAAAAGTTATTAAAATTTCAAGTTTCCCACTATTTCCTAAGGGAAAAAATAGCTGTCCCATGCGAAAGTACCATTTCTCTTTCATGAAAGTACTTTCTTTTTCACAAATGGGGTCAGTGCTTTCGTGCTTCTACAATCTTGTGTTCAGTTAGCGACATGAAAAAAACATTATAATTCAAAAAATAATGCCCCTTGGTAAACACCAATGGTTGTATTTACCTAATTAGGGCCAGAGGAACACGATGCTGGCATCAGTTTTTTGATTAGATGCCAGGAAATATGTTTATTTTAATAGGGCCATTTTGATGTTGCAAATTTGCAACACTACTTTTGTGACACTTTCGCAAATTGCGACACTACTTTGCAAAAATGTTGCAAATTGAGACACTGTTTCACTTAAAGACTCAAGAGTAATGCCACAAACTGCAACACTTTTGCAAAAGTAGTGTAGCAATTTGAGGCACTACAGTACTTTCCAAAAATTTCTGTTTCTTTGTTACTTCACTGCAAATAAACGGTAACGACTTTTGGACTGAAATTTGCAGGATATAAAGGGCTTGTCCCAAAGATGTGCCTTTTGCTCGTGTGGTGATAAAATTTACATCAGTACCATAGTTACACGATTCAGAAGTTTAGAAATTTCCTGTAGGATAACATTGTGGAAGTTGTGGTACCTTCCGGTAGCCATATCTCAAAAACGCTTCAAGATATGGATTTTTCACTAAGTGCAGCTCAGTACACCTTCAGTTGTAAGCAGCTATGCTTGTTGCCAGATCTTGATTACAACTGTGGTGGAACTTTTTCCAATGTCCCTGTGGTTACTGTGATACTGTGCCATTTGCAGCACAAGGGTTACTTGGAATGTCTGTAGCCCTGCACTCTGTCTCTACACTTATGGATAGATGGGAGCACAGAGCACAGAGGGCCCTGCACTACCACACGTGAATACCACTATGCAGTAATGGAGTGCAGGCCCACAGAGCCCTGTGCTCCCACAGGGAGATGAGAGTTAATTACACTAACTCTACTCTTATGGGTAGATGGAAGTGCAGGGCGCATGAGGGCCCTGCACTTCCACAGGGAGATGACAGTTACTTACAATGTTTGTACACTTATGGATACATGGGACTGCAGAGCCCATAGGTTCCTGCACTCCCACAAATGAATACCATTATGGAGTGATGAGAGTGCACTCTGGGCCCTGCACTTCCACAGGGAGATGAGGGTTAATTGCAATGTCTTTACACTTGTGGTTAGATAGGAGCGCACATCCCTCTGGGCCCTGTTCCCCCACATGAAAATCAGGGACAATTACAATATACATGCATGGGAGTACAGGGCCCAGAGGGTCCTGTGCTCCCACAACCACATAAGGGTAAGATTATACTTTCTCATTGCAAAAAACTTTGTTAATGCATCAGTTAGGGTTCATATTAAAGTGACAAAAGTATGGAAATGAGGTGTTAGGATTCCCAAGCCTAACACCCCACACCACCCTCCCCCCACAACTAACCATACTATCCCACACCACACACACCATACACACAGCAACAGGCATTGGTGTTTGCCTTGGGGTCATCAACCCTAATGCTCACCCCATTCTTCTATGCTGTAACATCTCAGCTTCCTTACACATGGAATGGGGTGAGCATTAGGGCTGATGACCCCAAAGCACACCCTGATGCCTGTTGCTGTGTGTAGGGTGGGGTAAGGTGGTACGGTTGGTTGTGGAGGAGGTTGGTGTGGGGTGTTAGGGTTGGGAACCCTAACCCCTTATTTCCATACTTTTGTCACTTTAATATGAGCCCTAACTTCTGCATTAATGATTTTTTTAATATATATATATATATATTTATATTATATATATATATATATTCTTTGCAAAAACTGCTTTAATGCACCATTGTGGTTCCAGCAACAAAAGTAGGGAAATTTAATTTTAGGGTTCCCAATCCTATGACCCCACCCCTCCCTCGGCTTCTAACCCCATGACCCCACCCCCACCCTGCATGCCGGAACAGGTGTGAGAGGTTGATGGAACCCAAATGGTGTATTAATGCAGTTTTTTTGCAAATAATTTTCCTACTTTTTGTGAAAGTATAATCATAAGGAACACTAATGGTGCATTAATGAAGTTTTTTGCAGAGAATTTCCTTACTTTTTGCAACACTATCACCACAGCTGTAGTTGTTTATGGGAGTACAGGGCCCAGTTTCCATAAGTGTAGAGATATTGTAATCAACCCTTAGGGGGCCCTGTGCTGCAATCAGTCCATAATACTATCCATACCTCATTTACATGTCAAACCAGTCAGGAGAGCAGATGTGGGGTGTGTCTTGGGCTTCTCAAGCCTAACACTCACCTCATTTCATCTGTAAATAAGGTCAGATGTGTAGACTTTATGAGAATGGGGTGAGCATTAGTCTTGAGAAGCTCAAGGCACACCTCACACTTGCTCTCCTGCCTGGTTTGAGAGGGTTGGGTGTTAGGGGAACCTAATGCCTCATTTCCCAACTTTTGTCACTTTGACTCTAACAGGAACATTAACAAACTTTTTTGTAACTAATTTCCCTACTTTTTGAGATAGCATAATAGTACCTTTATTTTACTGTAGGAACACACGGTCCTTCAGACCCTGTGCTCCCATCCTTCTGTAGCTGCATATATGGATGTAGGTGTGAAAATGCAGGGCCCCACTTCCATTTATAGGACAACAGTGACCAAATTGTCAGCATAGCCACCTCATTATCCCACCTCATGTACCCAGTACAGAAAATTTTCAAATCCTCACCAAAACATAATTCTGTGCAACTGCAATGCCAATTGTCGCCACAGGTGTGAAAGCACATATTGGCCAGGATTTAAAAAATGACAGCTATGACATATGTGAGGTGGGGTAATAAGAAGGCTGCATTAAAATCTGGGGTACAAATATTTAACATTTACAAAGTTATAAGCAGGCATAGCGAAATAGCAATGAATGGTCATAACTTTGGCATTTTTTATTACTTTTACCCAAAATTTTTAACATAGTCTTCTTATGACCCCACCTCAAAAATCCTGTAGGTGGAAGTTTTCAAATCCATGCCAAATATCATTCTGTGCCACAGGTGCAAAAACACATTTCTGACAGGATGTGAAAATTGACAGTGGTACTGTTCATGAGGTGGTGTGAAAAAATGGCTATGTTGAAAATTTGGAGCCAAAATATTGAAAATTATCAAAAGTGATGCGCATGTGAAGAAAAATCTCAACAAACATGCGTGACTGCCATTTTTAGGAATTTTTTCACCAAATTTTCAACATGGCCTTTTTGGGACCCTACCTCATGAACACTGGTGGTGGAAGTTCATTATTTGGTCCCAAAAGGTGATTTCACACAGTGACTGTGAAATCACCTTATGGGCCCGACTAATGAAATGACAGTTGCAGTGTTCATGAGGTGGCATCCCAAAAAGGCCATGTTAAAAGTTTGGTGAAAAAATTCTCAAAACTGGCAAAGTTATGAACATATGTTCAAAAATGCTATTGAAATATATTATATGGCACTTACCTTGATTGCTCAGTTCACAGTTTGGCTTTTCAGAGTTCAGACTTGTCTCAATCTACAGAAGATGACAGCCTACAACCTCTGGTGGTAAGTATAAGGTCAGGAGTGTGGGATGGTGTGTGCTCAGTGGGAGGGTCAGGATGGGGAAGGGGATAGCGGGGATGATGATGGACCATTTTCTTTTTTCAGGGTTAAAAAAAGATGTCAGGGGACTGTTTCTTTATTTCAAGCTTTTTCTGCAGTGGGAGAGTAGGGGTGCCACTAGACACCAGGGAATTAACCAATAATTAAGGGGACAGTGATCTGAAGTTGGGGTGCCGCTAGACTCCAGAAAATTAACCAATAATTAAGGTAACAGTGATCAGAGGGTGGGGGGTGGCACTAGACACCAGGGATAAAAGAACAATTACTGGGAGGGTGATCGGAGGGTGGCGGTTGCCACTAAACACCAGGGAACGAAATGGAAGGGTGTAGGATACCACTAACACCAACAAAATAATAAAAAAAAAAGAAAATATGAGGATCAGAGGTTGGGGGTTGCCACTAGACACCAGAGAAATTATTTTGATTACAGGGACAGCAATCTGAGGTTGGGGGTGCCACTAGACACCAGAGAAATGTAAGGGCAGGGGTATTGGAGGGGAGGTTGCTAGACACCAAGTAAAAACATTAGAGTACTGGGGAGGGCAATTAGAAGGACAAGCAAGGATTCTCGAATGACAAGAAAAAAATCCTTTTTTGTGACTCGTGATACGAAAAAGGATTTTTTTTTTGTATCATGCTGTAACGCAAAAGGATTCATTATATTTTGCAATTAATCTTTTTATTGAGGTTCTTACAAGAATAACACAACGGTTCAACATTTTATGGAGTAGTATATCATTGCAGTGAGTTAGCCATGCTTATCATTATAAAGGTGAGACTTGTATTACAAATTCATACATTATACCTATCACCATTTTGGACTGTATCATACTACCAGCCTCTTCCCTTCTCTTCCATTTCCAAACCAGCCAGCTGCTAGTAGTTCTATTTCTTCTTTTCAGAGGCAGGTATAGGAGAGTATGGGGGGCTGTGGACTGGCTGGGGCCAACCCCTTGGGAGGGAGGTAGGGCGAGGGGCCAGGGGGAGATACTATCTGGTAGTGAGGGCGCATTCTAGATAGGGAAGGGGGGATGCTCTGACCCCAGTATGCCAGAGGTATCTTCTGGTGGGGAGGTATACAGGGTAAACTGGTCCTTGTCCCTTATCCCACCCCTCCATGGAAAAATAAAGGGGGGGACATCCGCTTACCTTATGGAGGCTTCAGGAGATCCTTCTTCCATTCTGTAATGTTGCCAGAGGTGTGATTCAGGATGAACCAAAGATAGGGGCCCCAAATCAGATGATACTTGTGTGAATACTGCAAAGAGAAGTATAGCAGTTTGGTTTTACTAGCAAGCTCCTCCGTTGCATTATACCATTCAACAAAAGTCGGTGGAGAGAGTGTTCTCCATTTGACCAGTATCAACCTTTTTGCTTTGACTGTGGCCTGAGTTGTCCACTGCATCTGTACACTCATCATCTGTGAGTCCACATGTTTAATCCCCAGTAGCAGCAGGTAGGGGACAGGTCCTCTTCTACATGTAGTATGTCAGAGCATGCTGCCCCCTACTTGTTTCCAAAAGGGGTGTATTATAGGGCAGTCCCATAACATGTGAAGCAGATCAGCTCCTGGGCCTCCACATTTCTAGCAACTATCATCAGACATGAGACCCATTCTTAGGAGTACCAAGGGGGTGCGGTACCACATATGCATGATTTTGCTTTATCTCCAAAGGCTTCTCTGATCCTTGCATTCCTTTTGTGCCAGAATTCAACCCCCCTTTCCATTTCTCTTCAGTAATTATGATCTGTAGCATACCCTGCCATCTATTCTTCACTGGCAGTGGGGCTCTTATCTATAAGCCTAGCCTACTTCAGTAACCTTCCTGTAAGGCCCTTAGGCCTGGAGACCCAACTACTTACCAGAAAGTTGGGTTGCAGCTTCTTGGGTTTTTTTCTGCAAATGGCACAAGCACACCTTCTACTTTGCCAAGCCAGAATGAGGCTTCTCAATTGGAGATATTTCCAGAATTCACCTTTGGGAAGGCAATACCACTCCTGGAGGTTTTGAAAGGAGGCCAGAGGATCCCTTCCCCTCATTTTAATATCTATGACTCATTGTATTCTTCTACCTTCCCATTCCACCCAATCCACTATGTGTCTTCCTATTTGGAGCTGGGGTTCCTCCATAGAGGGGTGTTCTACCCTGTGCACAGACAGCACCCTCTCTCCTTTCCCATCTTACACCACACTACATGGGATCCTTTGTTAGTCAGCCAGTCTTGAAGCCCCTTGGGGAGCCCCACCCCAAGACAGGCCACTAGGTGGGTTCCCCAAGTGCAGCCTTCTCTATCTGCACCCATGCTGAGGGCCCTGCCCCTTGTGGTTTAAGCATCTTACTTGTTATGGCTGTTAAATTTGCCATTGCAAAGCGGTGAAAATTAGACATATTCCACCCACCCTTTGTCTTTAGGGGATCATAGTTTGGCCCAACTAAATCTCAGCCTACCAGTCCCCCACAAGTATGTACTGACAAGCCTGTTCACTTTCTGAAACTATATCTGTGGGATTGTTATTGGCAGGTGGGTGATTGGATAATAAATTCTCAGGGCTGCCATCATTTTCACTGCCTCTATTTTACATGCAAGGGACATATTTACAGTAAAAAGGTTCACCTGTCCATTTCTTCCTTCAGTAAGAGGGGGTTAAAGTTGACTGGCATTGTAAAGGTACCAAATCCCTCATCAGGTTCTTGGTGGAACTAAACAATAGAGAAGAGATGACAGACAAGTGGTACTCATGTAATAAATGAAATTTATTACAGATGGATACTACAGACTTATTACCAGTACAGTATAAACACTGGGAGAAGCAGGTTTCCTTACCCAGGTAAAGCAGACAGTCTTTCTCTCTCAGAACTATGTGTTAGAAAGGGTCTTATATCCTGATAATCACAATAGCAACTACCAAGAAGATACATAAAATAAATATAATTGGACAAAAACTGGTGGTGTGAATAACTGTCCTAGCTTGTGTACAAAGTTATATTGCTAAGCAGATAACAGTACAAAGAAGTTATTCATCTCCAAGGTTCATTGCAGTGATGCACAAATACTAAAGATGACAATGTTGCCTTAAATATAGAAATACAGTAAAAATGGAGCAAAAAGCATTTCATATGGCTGAACATCAGTGAAGAATAATAGAACACAGATCCTAACACTTATGCTTATATGATAAGTGTCTTCACCCTAAAGTTAGTACATCTACCTATATGTGTTGCTGTCCTTGTGGTGGGAGCACCATCAGGGGTGCTGGTCCATGGATGACATCCTCCCCCCCTTGTTGCCTTCAAAAGAAAAGGCAACAACCACAGGAAAGTAGTGGGATGGAGCTACAGAGGCCATTTACAAGCCTGATGTATGAGCCTTGCAAAGGAATTCAAGTTGTTTGTGATGTTGTCTAAGAGTACGTCACAGACAGCAAAGGTTAGTATCAGAAAAACAATCAAAAATGCTTGAATAATCACAAAAGCTTTAAAAGTTATTTCCAACCAAGTATTGGATAGAAGAGTACTTAAATCACCATCATGAATAAGTGCATTAAGAGCATCACCAGCTTTAGAAATATCATTGCTAATATAGATTAGGTGTGTATCTTCTATCTAAAAGTGTTTTCAAAGGAAGTGTCAAAAGGTCAATATGTACATTGAAAATAAGAAGATATTGAAACAAGGCAAGCAAGTATTGCTGATCAGTATCAGTAACATCTGATTCAGAGAGATGAACAGGGGTAATCACAGTGTGACCAATTACAGTTTTCTGCTGTGGAGTAAAGCAAAAGTTAGGAAAGTTTATACTGCAGGTTTTGGCGCCATATGAAAAAGAAGCATGATTTGTCACTACACAAAACTGCCCATTGGAAGTATAGGTAACTCTCACAGTTGGAACCCTCCATTTTTGTAGACGGATAGGACATGTGAAAGACTGGTTGGTGAGCCATGTCATGAAGCGATGAACCTCTTCCAGGTAGCTTCGGGATGTAGCTGTTTCAGCGTCTGGCACAGAAGATGCAGCTTGTGGAGACTGTTCAGTCAGGTTGGACGGCAGATCATCACCCAGGGTATAGGACCAGTCCAGGCTTGCTGATGAGTATCTACATACTGGTTTCATTATGTCAAAGACATCACAACAACAAAGATAATAGTATCCTCTCTTGGCACAGCAGTTGATATGCGATGTGACCCAAGCTTGCAGAACAGGATGGTAAACCATCAAAGATGGCAGTTCAGTTCGTTCTCAGTAAATATTCTCGTCAAGATGTCCAATGGAATTTATGGCAGCCAGTTTGTGAAAGATAGATGTTTTAGGATCAAATCGAGGTAGTGATACAGTAAATGTAATGAACACGTTGTCATGGATTGTACAACGATTGTTAAAATAGCAGGGTGCTTGGTTTGGATAACGTGTGCTGTATCCAAGATTTCTAGTAGTAGACATAGAAGTATTAATAGAATTTGACATACACAAAGTACTGCAAGTTGTACATTTACAGTGAGGACAATACCATTTAGACATTCTCCTGCCATGAATAATATCAGGAATATGCCCTGATTCCAAATCCCTGAAGAGATTGTTAACAGTAGTAATTACATAAGAGCCATAAGCAGAACATAAGATTTCATGCGCAATATAGCGCTTGTCTGCCTCCTTGTTATTTTGAAAAATGTATTCATTAATTTTGTTCTTAGTTTCATTAAATCCTTTTGTGATTTCATATATATTGTAGACTGTAAAACATTCTTCCTTACTTAAACCATCTATACCATGTAAAAGTGGTGGTAAAACATCATTTTACGTAGCTTACTGAAATTTAAGTGCTGTGCTTTAATAGTGGCTACATCTGCTCTATTCCAAATTGACATTCCAGAGCCAAAAAGGCCAGAGACGGTGCCTGCTGCACCGGTAACATCAGCAGTGGCACACCTAGTGCATGATTTACCCTTAGCATTAGGTACGGGTCTAAAAACTCCTAAGTGTTCAGTAACATGAGGCCCACTAACTGGATCCTGTGTGCGTGTGTGGTAAGCAGCTATAATGTCTAGAAGCATCATGCTGAAAAATTTAGAAGTGTTGGTTGTATGACAAGAGACCGAGCTCGGCCATATTCCAGTATGTGAGATTGAAAATAACAGGGATGTGCATGAATTGCACATTGTTAATAAAAGTTCCTGGAAGAGAGGTGGTGGACAGGCCACTAGGAGGACCAGGCTCCTGAAGAGGACATTCAGTCAGTTCTTCTTCAGTGTGTGGGGCTACAGAAAGGAACATAGCTTCAGTAGCCATATAGCTGTGAAGACAGAAAGCGTGCGACTCCTCAGAGGTGAGGTGGCCACAAAAGGTAGGATCTATTAAAGCAGTCAAGTTGTAGAGACCAGAGTGTCTGGAAGTTGCTTGTCGAACAGAGAGTGTACCATTTGGTGCAATCCCTGTATTGTGCCAACATTGGAAAGTGCCTTTAGATAAACGTGCTACAGGAAGTGTGTATCCATTATAATCAGTTTCCCATTGTATTTGTAATGTGGACTTGTCTGGAGCTACTATCATAGCATTAAGGTAGGCGTCTGTGCCTTCCTTAACAGTAATCAATTTGCTGGGGGATGTCTATGCGGACTCCCTGGGGCTGGAGATGGGTGCATCTCTAGATGTGTGTTCAAGGTTCTGGAGTAAATGTGATATGCATCATCTTTGGTCAGTCGTAAGTGGTCTGTCTTGAGAGTAAGTCAAAGAAAGTAGTCCCACCAGGAGAATCAGGTGCTAGAGAGCCAACTTGCCAGTGTATCTGAAAGAAACAGAAAAGGATTGTTAAGTGTGGGGTACTATTCTGTCCCAAAAGATTCGGGAAAAGTAATCAGTCACCTTTATACAACTTGAGCTGATTAGCATGGAACCACTTGTCAATGATCTGTTTCTGGTGCTTAACTATCACCTGATAAACTGCAGGGCTGAGTTTGTTGACAATGGGGAATGGACCTTCCCATTTGTTGGCAAATGAGTGAGCTGGTGGTCTGTACTGGGGAAGCGTGACTTGATCTCCAACTTGCCAATCGACTTCTTTGGCATGCTTAACAAAATGGGCCTTTGCTTTTTGTTGAGCCTTACCCATATGATTTGCTGTGATCAAGTGTGTCTTCATGATATCATACGAACATACGAAATTTGCCAGCAGATAAAGGCCTAGAGGTCTATCAAGTCTGCTCGAATGTGCAGCTAGCACCCCTTATTCTGCAGCTGCCCCTCCCTCCCTTCCACCCTTCCCCTTCATTAACCCTCCCCCTTGTCCTGTCCCATCCTAATTTGAAGCAGTCCACTGTTCTACTGCATACCACTTCAGCAGGTAACGCATTCCACCCAGCCACCACCCTCTCTGTAAAAAAGTGTCTCCTCATCTCCCTCCTGAACCTTCCTCGCTCCAGTCTCATATCATGGCCCCTGGTGGCCCTCCCCTCCCTTACTTTGAACAGCCCCTCTGTACCCATCTTGTTTATTCCTTTCATGTATTTAAAGGTTTCAATCATGTCACCCCTGTCTCTTCTCTCCTCCAGTGAGTACATGTTCAACTCCTTCAACCTCCTCTCGTATGATAAGTCCCCCAGCCCCTTGATCATCTTTGTTGCTCTGCGCTGCACCCCCTCCAGTAACTTAATGTCCCTCTTCAGATACAGACACCAGTACTTCACACAGTATTCCAGGTGTGGTCTAACTAATGACCTATACAGTGGAAGAATCACCTCCTCCCTCCTCGAGGATATACCCCTTGCAATACAACCCAGCATTTTGTTGGCCTTTGCAGCTGCCTTCCTACATTGTGCTGAGTTGTTCATTGACCCTGTAATGAGCACACCCAGATCCTTCTCCTCCTCCTCCTCCTCCTCTGTCTGGGCTAGCTGCACTCCCCCTAGCTGGTAACTCCTCCTTGGGTTCTTCATCCCAAAATGCAGCACCTTGCACTTTTTGGCATTAAAGCCCAGTTGCAAGGTGTCTGACCAGGTTTCAAGCTTTGCCAGATCATCCAGCAACCCCTGCCATCCCCTAGGTCATCCACCACCACGCCTACCTTGGTATCATCAGCAAACAGACTGATCTTGCTCTTGATGTCCCATGATATGTCTGCAATGAATATCCCAAACAACACTGGTCCCAACACCGAGCCCTGTGGAACATCGCTCGTCACTGCCCTTGGGTGTGAGAGCTCCCCACCCACCACCACCCTCTGTTGCCTTCCCTGCAGCCAGTTTCCTACCCATCTCACCAGCTTTGCACCCCCATGCCTACTAACATCCTTCCCAGCCTTCCATGTGGCACTGAGTTGAATGCCTTACTGAAGTCCAGATACAGGACATCCACTGCATGGCCCCTGTCTAGTTGCCTAGTTACCCAGTCATAGAACTCGACCAGGTTGGTTTGGCAGGATCTGTCACGTATGAAGCCATGCTGTCTGCTGTCCTGTAGTCCTTTGGCCTCTAGGAGGGCCACCAGCCTCTCCTTCAGGATAGTCTCCATTAGCTTACCCATGATGGATGTGAGGCTCACTGGTCTGTAATTTCCCAGTTCATCCTTGGGGCCACTCTTGTGGAGGGTCACCACATGAGCCATCCTCCAGTCCTTAGGTACACACCCCGAATGTAGTGAGGCATTAAATAGGTCTTCCAAAGGTCCTGCAAGGACCTCTGCCAGCTCCTTCAGTACCCTGGGGTGGATGCCATCTGGGCCTGGCACCTTGTCCACCCTCAGTGCCTTCAAACCCTCTCGAACTCTGCCTCCATGATTTCCCATCTGTCACCACTTCCCACCCTGCTTCTGCCATTTCTCCCACCTTGGGTGTCACCCACCTCTTCTCTTTAGTAAATACTGAGCAGAAGTACTCATTTAGTGCTTCCACCTTATCGCACCCTGCTTCCACCCAACCCCCCTCCTTCCTAATCCTTACTATGTGGTCCTTACAGCTCCTTTTTCTTCCTGATGTACTTGAAGAAGTCCTTCTCCTTCTTAATGTCTTGTGCCAGCCTGAGTTCCGTAGATGCTTTGGCTCCTTACTGCCCTTGTCACCTCCTTCGATTCTGTCAAGTACCCTCCTGTCCTCCCCTCCCTATTTTCTTGTACTTCCTAAAGGCAGCTCTTTCCTCCTTACCTTTCCATGACCTCCTTGCTCAACACAGATCAGTTTCTTAGCCCTAGCCTTCTTGCTCTGGGCTTTGCAGAAGTTTTGGTTGCCTCCACTATCCCCAGCTTTATGAGCTCCCACCTCTGGTTAGTGTCCATACTAGATTGAATTCTGGCCAGGTACCCTTTTACCACTTCCCCATCCTCCCAAAGCCGCCCTCCTGAAGTCCAGCACTATTGTGCCAGATTCCACTGCTTCCTGCCCACATCCAATGTGAGCCATACTGAGTGGTGGTCACTCCCTGACAGCGGTTCCTCCACTGTAAGTCTCTCTCACAAAGTCCCCATTTGCCAGCACAAGGTCAAGGGTATTCCTTAACCTGGTTGGTTCACTGACCATTTGCAGCAGGAAGCTGTCCTGAAGGCATCCAGCAGTACCTGCTCCCTTCTGTTCCTGGTTGTTGGGGTGCTCCAGTCCACTCCTGGCATGTTGAAGTCCCCACAGTCACCACTACACCCTTCTCGCAGGTCCTCCTGATCTGTCCTGCTAGTTTCCTGTCTAACTCCTCCGTCTGAGATGGTGGCCTGTACACCACTCCCATTCTAAGAATCCTATTCTTGAATCCTGGATTTGCATCCAAAGTGACCCGTACTACCTCCTCCTCCCTTCCTTCCTACACACTTCAGTCCTTCCTTCACATATAGTACCACCCCCCCTTTCCCAATCACCCTGTCCCTACGAAATAACCTGTACCCTGGTACAGACAGGTCCCAGTCATTGTATTGGGTGGCCCATGTTTCCATGATGGCTGCAATGTCCACCTCTCCCTCTGCCATGAGAACCTGTAACTCTGCAGTTTTCCTCCCAAGGCTCCTAGCATTAAGGGTAACCGCCTTCTACCCTCCCCCATCCTTCCCTCCTTTCCTAGCATCACCAACAGTACTTGCCATTTGTCCTTTGTCACTGTTATGGGGGGTAAACTCATATGGTTTCCCAACCTGTGGTCTCTGCATATCTCTTCCCAACTGCCACCCCCCACTCCTAGTTTAAATTCCCAACTTCCTCTATGTACTCCTCCATCCTCTGTTTCAACACTTTCTTTCCCTCCTCACTCAAGTGTAGTCTGTCCTTGGCATAGAGACTACTGTCCTCCCAGGTCCTTCCCCACCCCCCAACAGCCCATACCCTTTAGCACAACACCAGGTTCTTAGCCATCCGTTAAATTCCTCTATTCTCAGCTTTCTTGTTGTGCTTGCCTTTGGCACCGGAAGTGTCTCTGAAAAGGTTACTGATCTTCCTGCTCCCTCACATAATTGTGCTAGTTCCTCAAACCTCCTCTGGACTGTAACTACTGTCTTGTCAGCCAGGTCATTTGTCCCAAGATGTATAATTAAATGAGTCTTGTCCCTACCCCTTCTAGCATATTTCAGAACAGACTGTCCCACCCTTTCCACTGTCATTCCTGGCATGGCCTCCACCCAAATGCGACTATGCCTCTCCCCCTTGCTACCCCACCTAACTCCTCTTAGTATTGAGTCCCCAGCACTAAGATTCCACCCTCTTACTCCCTGCTTGCTTCCATTCATCTCCTTCTCTCATTTGCCCTCTTCTTCCTCCTGCACATTTTTCCCCTTTTACCCCTGTTGCAATTCTCCCAGCAGAACTTCCCGCTCCAGTTTGGTCCAGGCATTTATCAATTACCCTCTAATTTCATCATTTCCTCCTCCACCTTCTTCCTCTCTAGCAGTGCACAACTATTTTCTGAAGGCCCTTCACAAATGCCCGCTCTCTCTTTCATAGTAACCTGTTCTCTCCTTTCCACTCCATGACTTTTGACACTTCTTCACCTCCCTCACAAGTCCCTATCTCCTCCTTCCATTTGTCTTTTGTCTCCTGACCTGGTTTCCGGCAATTGTTCTTCCTGGCCTGGGCCCCTTTTCTCTGCTTCCCTTCTTCTGACCCTCTCCTCACCATTGTTGGCTTAAATCGCCCTCCCTCATCTCCCCTTCTTCCTCCCTCCAGTATTGGGCTAAACCCACCCCCAATCTGCCTTGCCTGTCTTAGTTCCTCCTGCAGACCCTCCATCTCCTTTCTAAGTTTTTCTATGTGGTTGCACACTAAACATCCTCCCACACTCCATCATGGAGTTATTCAACATATTTGTCCACAGATACCCTGTCTGCTATAGGGGTGAGGAGGTCAATCAACAGGTGCTCAGGTAATCTCATGGCTCTACCAGTCATAACCTCATATGGTGTGCACAAAGTAGTTGCTGCAGCGGTGTCCCTTATTGCCATCAGAAGTAGTGGCAAAAGGGAATCCCAATCCTTGGGATTGTCATTGATGAATCTGCATAACATCTGTTTGATTCTTCTATTTGTTCTTCCTACCTGACCATGGAATGTGATACAAATTGATGTCATTGGCCCACTTACCAATTCTAGCAAGAACAACAAGTATGCACTTGTTGTCACAGATTTGTTTTCCAAGTGGGCTGAGGCATTCCCTGCTTGGAATAACACTGCAAAAACAACCTGACCTGAGGATTGAGGATGGTATGGGATATGAAATTTCTGATCTGAAGAAGAACTGGTTGGTCCAAAAGCTAGAGCACTTTGTTCTTGTTGTTACATCTATGTTGGTCCATTAAAAGGTATCAAATCATTTGCTTCTGGATCTGATCTATTCCAGGTAATGGGAGTGTCTCCCTCATCAGCTCAGCTGTAAAACTGGTTCCCTGATCTGAGTCTACCTTAAGGGGTAGGCCCCACCTGGAATACAATTGATCCACCAGGATCTTGGCAGTTGTCTTTGCCATGTTATCCAAGCACGGAGTACCTCAACCCACTTGGAAAACAAATCTGTGACAAGTGCATGCTTGTTGTTCTTGCTAGAATTGGTCAGTGGGCCAATGAAATCGATTTGTATCACATTCCATGGTCCAGATTGCCTCCGTGGCAATAACTTGGTATTTCTTTTCACTGAGAATGGGCTGTTTTGGGCACACGCTATGCAGTTGTTCACTTAGTGCTCCACATCCTTGGTCATACCAGGCCACTAGAAGAGGGTTTTAAGTCTCTGGATATTGTTTTCTGCTCCCTGGTGTCCACCAATGGGAGTATCATCAACCAAATGGATGAAATCAGTTTGTAAGGATTTGGGTACAACCCACAGTCTGTGACCCATGTCCTCCTTCCTATGCCAAAACAGCTTCTGATCATGTGATAGGTGTAATTTCTCAGAGTGTCTTTTGTATGGACTACCAGTAGGCAGCTTCTGTTCAGTTCCTTTATCCAGGTATTTGATCACATCTTTCAGCTCTGGGTCAGATTTCTGTGCAGCAGAAAAGTTCAGTGGAAGCACTGGCTGCAGTTTCTGCCTAGTATTGTCAGCAAGAAAGATGGCTGTCAGGACTACTGCATGAGTCATTAATCATATAACTCCCCCCGAGTACCCACTTTGGCAAGTGAGTCTGCTTGATCGTTGAAGTCATGGTAAGGTTCAGTTTTGCAGTGAGCCTTTACCTTGTGAATGTACAGTTTATGAGTAAACTGCTGAGTCAATGTGTGTATATATACACAAACAAATCCCTGTATTTGACTGGTGTGCCATCAGATGATATAAAATAATTTTTCTCCCAGAATGGTAGAAATTCAGTAAGGAAGGAACAGATACAGTTGGAGTCTGCAAAGATGATAGCATCATTAGTACCATGAAGCATGACCCCCAAAGCGCAGGCCACAGCTGCCAATTCGGTGTACTGTGAGGAAGTGATGGTGCACTTCCTAGCAATGCAAATGAAATCACTGTCTGGATTGACTATGAACATGCCCAGACCTGCTACCTGTTCCCCCTCCATATAGGAGGTGGAGCCATCTGTGAAGACGTGATACATGTTGGTATTCTGTAAGATAGCTGGTGTAGCCGGTAAGAATGGTCCCAGCTCAGGTATGTCAGGAAGTTGGAGTGCACAGTCATCAGGCTTACCTGTATAAGTAGGCTATGAGCCAGGATGGATGGCATTTTTGCAGGTAGTACTTTAATGTCCCTGTCCTGCAAAAACAAAGAACAGTGTATAAGTCTGGTATTCGAGACAGAACCATCTTTCACTTTGTCTGAAAGTAAAAAAGTTGGTTGGGGTGTGACAGGTATGCAATATGATGGGTGCATAACCCAATGATGTGCATGAAATGTTTGACAGCCCAATAGGTTGCCAAGAGTGTTCATTCACAGGGACTATACTTCCTCTCTACTGGAGATAACATTTGAGAAGCATAGGCAATGGGCCTGAAGTACCCATTGTACTTTCATGCCAGTACTGCAGACATGGCCGCATCAGATGCGGCAGTTTCCAAATGGAAAGGAAGGTCTGGGTTAGGGTTGATCAGTGCTGGAGCTGAAGCTAAGGCCTGTTTGAGCTGTGCCACAACATCAGTAATAGTACGACCACATGTCCACGAGACATCCTTTTTCAGAAGTTCATACAAGGGAGCGGCCTTCAAGGCAAAGTAAGGGATGAAATCCTTGGAATAGTTAACCATTCCTAGAAAGCACCTGAGTGTTGCCACACTAGTAGGAAGTGGCAGATCTTGTAAGCCCTGAATCTTTTTGACAGCTGGGCTCCTGCCTTGATCTGTAATGCATAGGTCAAGGGAAATTACCTCCTTTTCGCACAATTGCGCTTTAGAGGGATTGCACTTGAGGCCTGCTCTCTTTAAGAGAGACAAAAGTTCATCTAGAAGGGCCAAATGATCCTCTTTCATGTTGGTTGCTAGTAGCAAGTCAT
The DNA here is from genome assembly GCA_016271365.2 of Neoceratodus forsteri. Taxonomy (NCBI): domain Eukaryota; kingdom Metazoa; phylum Chordata; order Ceratodontiformes; family Ceratodontidae; genus Neoceratodus; species Neoceratodus forsteri. The sequence continues at coordinate 346,533,454 of JADMNL010000022.1, forward strand.
CCACGTACTGCAGAAGGCATTGTGGTGTAGATAACCCCTGCAGAGTGTCCATCATGTGGAGATGGAAGAGGGAGGGGCTATTGTGAAACCTCTGTGAGAGACATGTCCAGGGGTATTGATATCCACCAAATGTGAACACAAACTTGTATTGGCTTCCCTGTGCTAATGGGAGTGACCAAAACCCATTAGAAATGTCAAGAGCTGTGAACCACTTTTTGTCAGGTGTCAGCAATTTGAGTACATCAGGTGCTGATGCTACTGTTGGTGAGCAGCTAGGAGTTACCTGATTGAGTTTTCTGTAATCACTTGTAAGTCTCCAGGCCCCATTCGGCTTTTTCACAGGCCAAATGGGCGAGTTGACAGTAGAGACACAGGTCCTAATCACTCCTTCTTGAAGCAGTGATTGGATGGTTTCCTTAAGTGATGGCAAGGCTTCAGCATGAAATGAATACTGCTTCTGCCTCACAGGATCAGGCCCTGTGATTTCAATGGTAGTGTGCATTCTACCACAGTCGTGTTTGTTGGTGGCAAACACATCAAGGTGTTTTCGCAGCAGAGGTGCAAGTTCAGAAAATAGGTCATGACTCTTGAATAGGGCCATGACGTCATATGCTTTGTTTTGTGGGAGATGGCTGCCACCACATGTGAGTCTGGGATGGTGACAGCATGACATTGTCCTTTGATCTGAATGAGTAGCCTGTTGACTAAATCCACTACACAGCCATGCAGTGCTAAGAAATCAATTCCCAGGATGCTGAGCTGATGACGTAAAACCTTGAGGTCAAAAGAGAAGTCTGTCCTGAGGTGGCCTACCACCACAGGTAGAGGAATAGATCAGTAGGTGTGTAGCTGAGTACCATCTACACCCTGTGTATTGGTCTTCCAACTGGTAGACCAGTCAGATGAGGCTGAATCCTCATCATGAAGGACTAACATGGTTGCTCCAGTGTCCAGAAGCATGGTAAGTTGGTGGCCCCCGACCGTGGCCTTTACACAAGGCCGTCCGTTCATGTCAACGATCAGGTTACTCACCATCCAGACTGGGGCCTGTAATTGTCAATCCAATTCTTCAGAATCAGTGTCATCTGTCTGTTCCTGAAATCGAAGACCTGCAGGATCTGTTAGGGTTTTCTTTATGTCTTGCACTGGGTAAAAGTGTACTTGTGACATCACAGGTGCAGTGGTTGCCTGCATTGGCAGTTCTGCTGTTGATGCCGCATCGGCCTGGTCAGTAACCGAAGCAACATCCCCTCAGCTGCTCGATAACTTGACTGCCAGGGCTAGGGCAGCTATCTGTCATGTGGAGGTGGTTTCTTTTCCTGAACAAGCTTCCTCCAGAAGTTTTCGAAGGGTCTGGTTCTCCTCTTTGATTTGTCAATAGCTAGGACCATTTTAATACTGGTTCTGGCTATTTTGCTGGGCGTTGGGTTTTTCCAACTGCCTGTGTTATCCCTGTTGTACCTGTTGTTTCTGTAATTCTGCCCCCCTCCCCGTGTGACTGTTTTTCATCAGAAGGGATATCATGTTTCTGGTTGTTTCCCTCCATCACGTAATAGGTGGGGACATCAGAGGTAGGCTGCACTGCAGCTACCTTATTGGACTTGCTGGAGGAAAGAGCATGGAGATAAGACTTGATAGGCTCATTCCATTTTAGTGAGGATATCCTCAAATTTGTTATTATCTGGGAAAACATTAAGCCCAACCTTTTTCCGTAAGGCAGGATACATGTTCCAAATGAACAAATTTTTGTATTTGATTTGGTCTCTGTCTGACTCCTCATCTGTGAGGGCCTTTCCAGTTCTGTATGCAAGCCACAACTGATGATGCTAGGCGGGTGGACTTTCCTTTGCACCTTGCTTGACTTTGTAGGCCAAGCGAATACCCACAATTACCGGGGAATTTGCACTGATGAGTGCAGCCACAGTCTCATAAAAACTCGCGTTATCAGCATTCCGTGCTCTTTGATAGCTTGGCCCAGAGAGTTGCTTCAATTGTCTGTTGCAGGATTTGAATCTGGTGTGGGGGTTGGAGAGAGAGCTTCTCACAAAGGGAGTGCACTTTCTCCAAATGGCAACTGAGATTGTCAGTTGGGCCCATCTGTCCAATGCTCTGTGCAATTTGCTGGACAGAGTGAGTGACCTGTAGTGGGTTGGCGGTAGCCATTATCCTACCAAACCCAGGTTGTACCAAGGCTCTGTGGAGCACAGCCTCTGTGGCTGTGATTGCCTAAGTCTGATCCTGTGTAACTGATTCTTTCAGCATTTTGTCTGTTTGGTCCCAGATGGCCTTCTTTTGTTCCTCCAGGACAGTGACTTGTCTGATCGCATCATCAATCATGCCAAGGATTTCTGACTTATCACTACCTAGTGATGGCAATGAGAGCATCTACACTATGATGTATAGGCTCTCTACCTGTGTCATGGGCGCCACCATCCTGGCATTGTATGTGCCATCTGCCATGTTTGCAAGGACGTGGTGACTCAGTGTGTGTGCCGACATCAGTGACATCTTGGGAGTGGTGAGTGGAAATTGCTTCACTACGGGGGTTGGACTGGTATGTAATGTGGCATGCCTCATCATCAAAATCACCATCACTATGATGCAATATCAATGGCTGTGTACTGGAACCCATTCACGGCCTTAACATGGCCAGCGAGAACCTCCCATTGGTGGCACAATTTTACCATCTTTTGTCAACATTTTTTGTTTTAAACTTTTGCACTGCCCTGCTCAATATCTTTCTCAATATTCCTCTGCAACACTCTATATGCGATACCCAATTTGACAATTTCCCTACGCTCTTTATCCAGCTCATTACTCACATGTTTGTAATCCTCTCTCAGCTCTGCATTCTCCTCTCTCAAGCCTCATTCATATAATTCAAAATACCATTCAAATGCACTGTTTCCTATCACACTTCAATCGCTCACAATCATCTCTTAACAAACATAACTGTCACTCAGTGTCTTGAGCAGTACAGTGCAGAAATCTGAAATTAGCATCGTGGAGGGACTGTGTCTCCTCCACTGGTTTTCTTTCCTTCTTCTGTAACTACAATGCCTGCAAGCCCATCTCTTTTTTTAGAGATGCATTTTGCAGTTTGAGGGAGGCACACTGCGCTGTGAGACTCTCAACAGCAGTATGTAGAGCCGCAACCAACATACCTTTTTTTTTTTTATTTATTTTAAAAAATTTTGGTGACCGAGTAGGCCCACTGAGACCATAATGGTCCCTTTTTCAGGGGCAACCTGGGGTTAATTACAGTCAACAGTACAATAAAAAGTAGGAACAATTCAAGGGAAAGTGTGCAAATACCGACATTACAATCAGGACATATAGCACAATCACAGGTAGGTTAGGTAATGTTGAGAATAACATGGGGGGTAAACACTAGTTTCACAAGAATGGCAGTTACATAAGGTTCATTTATCAGGTCAGTTTTACAGGTTACAATTTCAAGTGTTTCAAAAGTGATAAGATTCAACTGAATAGGATACCAGCATGTTAGGCAGCAGATTTTAGTATCAAGAGGTGGAGTGCTAATAACAGTCCTCAGTGGTGGTATGCACAGAGGCTTAGCTCTAGCAGGTACGTCTTTAGGCCTTTTTTAAAACCCCCAAGGGAGCTGCAGTCTTGAAGATTGCTAGGCAGGCCATTCCATAGGGACAGGATGTAAGTTTTGAACGACCGAAGACCATGGCATGTTTGGACTTTTGGGACATGGAGGAGTTGACGACAAGAGGATCTAAGTGTTCTTTTAGGCTGCTTGAGTACTAAGGTATGACTCAGACTTGGGGGAGCATTCATTTGCAGAAGCTTGAAAGCCAAGCATAGGGAAGTGTAAGCCAGTCTGCCCTACAGGGAGGGCCAATTCAATGAGTGGAGTATATTACAATGGTGTTCTAGGGGCTGGGCACCCAGGGCAAAGCGTCCAACTCTGTGGTACAATTTTCCTAGCTTTCACATCTCCGTATTATGCAGTGAATGTAGCACTGGGGCACCATAAAATATGGTGGGCAGGAGCATGCCTGTGGCTATCTTCAGCCTGGATGCCTGAGTGAGAAAAGGGGTTAGACAGTAAATGAGACCAAGCTTTTGGTTTAGCGTCTTGGTTAATTGATCAACATGAACCTTGAAAAAGCAGTCTTGATTGATGTATACTCCCAGGTATTTGATGCAATCCACCACCTCACTAGGATGGCTACTGGACAGATAAGGGGATAGTAAGCATGCTCTATCAGGGCCCAGTTTACTGGGTCCAAATAGGATGGCTTTGTTTTTTTTCTCATTGAGGACTAGCCTGTTTGTCAGGAACCAGGTTTCCAGTAGGGAGAGATCATGGTTCAGGAGTTGATTTAGCTGCGCAGCATTTGAAGCAGATCTGTATAGTACGGCATCATCAGCATAGATGGTCACTTTGGCTCCAAAGCAGTGCTTTGGTAAGTTATTGATAAACAGGGAGAATAGAAGGGGCCCCAGTATTGAACCTTGGGGGATGCCCTCAGCAATGGAGAGCTTGCCTGACTCCACCCCCTGCCATCTGACTATCTGAGATCTGTCTTGCAGGTAATCTTTGAACCACTGTGCTGAGTGGTTGTCCAGTCTGAAAGAGCCAAGCTGCAGGATGAGTAATTTATGGTCTACTAGATCAAAGGCCTTGGTAAAGTCTATGAAGACCGCACTAGTAAGTTGGCCTTTGTCTTGGGCAGCAAGGATGTCGGATGTTAGACTCACCAAGGCAGTATCAGTACCATGTTGTTTTCTGAATCCATGTTGTCATGGAGTGAGGAGGCTATTGTGTTCAGCATATGCCTGGACTTGTTGATATACAATTCTCTCAAGCATTTTATTTAGTGTGCAGAGAACAGAAATCGGTCTATAGTCTTCTACTAGCTCACTGGGTTCTCTCTTGGGGATAGGGGTAACCAAGGCTGTTTTCTAGGCTGAGGGGACTTTGCCTTCCATCAGTGACCTATTGAACAACCACATGACTGGCACGGCAATTTCTTGGTCAGCCTGGGTTCAATCTTGTCATAGCCTGGAGAACCATTTGTCTTAATATTCCTAATGAGTTTTAGGACCTCAGTTTTGGATGTTAATCTAAGGTGGAAATTAGGTGATGAGGAGAGATTCAATGAGTCATCCGAGGATGGCTGTTTTGAGCTGCAAGAATGAACCCTGTACTTGCCAAGGTCAGTGAGGAATACATTAAAGGCATTTGCAGCATCTTGTGGGTCCGTGTGGTGTACATTCCCCACAACAATGTCACAGGCACTTGCATGTGGTGGCCTTTCAGGAGTGCGTTTATTTGGGACCCAAATTTCTTGGGGTTAGAGAGATTTTTTTGTTTGTAGATTGTTGAGGTTCTGCCACTTGGCCTGTTTTAAATCTCTTTTACATGCGTTTCTGAGAGTTCGGTAATGGACCCAGTCATTGGTCAAATTAGTGGATTTGTACCTGCCCCAGGCCCTGTCCATTTCCCTCATGGACTTTTTTAGATCATGTGTCAGCCATCTGGACTGTTGTCCTTTGACTCTCATTTGTTTAAGAGGGGCGTGATTGTTGGCGGCCAAGAGGAAATTCTTTGTAAAAAGGGGCCAAGGCAGAGTCCAGACTGGGGGCAAGATTAATTTTAGCCCAGTCAATTTCTGACAGGGTATTTCGGAAGGACGTAATGTCAAAATTGGAGTAGTCGCATGCCAGAAAGGTACAGGGAGGTGGAGGCGGATAACCATTTTTCCATGTAACAAAGATGGGGGCGTGGTCACTTAGGGAGTCAGCAAACATACTGGCCAGCTTGAATATATTGGGGTTAGACACCAGTAGCAAATCCAGGGTGGTGTGGTTTCCGGATTTCGAATTCAGTCTTGTTGGTTCATGGATCAGTTGGGTAAGCTTGGCCTCTTGCAAGCTGGACTTAATGTCAGTCTTAGTCGAGGGACCCCATTGGAGATTAAAATCACATATGATTATTTTCTCATAGGAAGGCAAGTCAGGGATAAGGTTGTATTTCTTGACTGTCTGTTTGGACTCTAAGTAATAATCAGAAATTAGCAGCAATGGTTTGTCAGCAGATTTCATGTCCAGCGAGAATACTGTCCATCTGCCATGGGATGGGAAGTAGTTTGAGACATCGAGTCTCAGTTCTGTGCACAGGTCAGACATGACAAATAATGGACAAACAAACAAAGAAGCAACATGTGGAAACCTGTAAAAAACACCCTGGCACCGTCACCTACCACTTTCCGGTCCATGGTGGTTGATCAGTCGTGCCAGGGGGTATGCTGTCACTCACAGAGGGAGTGTAAATGGTCCAGTGTGGGTCTGCCATGCCCAAGACCAAAAACAGTGTGTGTCTTCCACATCCACTACCACTGTAAGTATGAGTAGGTCCAAGTAGGCAAAGATCACACTACACTACTTGACATTCAAAATAAATTGAATGCGAATCTTCCCTTGTTTATTCCACCTGCATGATGTCACCAAAATGGAAGGGTACCAAATCCCTCATCAGGTTCTTGGTGGAACTAAACAATAGAGAAGAGATGACAGACAAGTGGTACTCATGTAATAAATTAAATTTATTACAGATGAATACTACAGCCTTATTACCAGTACAGCATAAACACTGGGAGAAGCAGGTTTCCTTACCTAGGTAAAGCAGATAGTCTTTCTCTCAGAACTACGTGTTACAAAGGGTCAAATACCATGATAATCACTATAGCAGCTACTAAGGAAGATACATAAAATGAATATAATTGGACAAAAACAGGTGGTGTGAGTAACTGTCCTAACTAGTATAAAAAGTTACATTGCTAAGCAGATAACAGTACAAAGAAGGTAGTCACCTCCAAGGTCCATTGCAGTGATGCACAAATACTGAAGTTGGCAATGTTGCCTTAAATATAGAAATACAGTAAAAATGGAACAAAAATCATTTCTTACGGCTGAACATCAGTGAAGCATAATAGATCACAGATCCTAACACTTACGCTTATACGATAAGTGTCTTTGCCCTAATGTTGGTATATATACCTACATATGTTGCTGTCTGCAAAGTGGGAGCACCACCAGGGGTGCTGGTCTATGGATAACAGTATGATTCTTTGTATCTCACTTGGAATTTGTATACCTAGATGTTTTAGCTCTGTTTTGTTCCCAGGGAGCCCTGCCTCCAGCACTCACTGTGGCATTGGAATCTTATTTAAATGGAGAATTCTGGATTTAGTGACATTGATTTTAAGCCCTGACAACTTTGTGATGGACTGTAGGAGTTCAGGGATGTGTGGCAGCCCCTCTCTAATGTCCTCAGTAAGGATGAGGCAGTGATCTGTGTAAAGTTTGGTGTTATACTCCTCTTTCCCCATTCTGAGCCCCTGAATATTTGGGTGGGTCCTAATTGCCGTAGCCAGGGGTTCCATGACTATAACGAATAGTAGTGGGGACAGAAGGCATTCCTGCCTCATGACCTGGTGCAAAGGAAAAGGGTCTGACAAAACATTATTAGTGAGGAGCCTCGCAGAGGGTGCCTGATAGAGGGTGTGTATCCATGAGCAGAAGTGCTCCTCGAAATTGTCATGTTCCAGAACAGCGTGCAGATACTCCCACTCCACTGAGTCAAAACCCTTCTCAAAATCAACTGCTATGGTTGCCGCAGGAGTGGGAAGATCTGCCACAGCCTGTACCAGGGCAATCAGTGCCCTGACATGGTCCAAGCTAGCCCATCCCTTCACAAATCCCGCTTGGGTCGGGTGTATTATTGTGGGAAGAATATGGTCAGGGTGGTCTGCCAACTGTTTTGCCAGTACTTTTGCATCTGCATTGATCAAGAAGATAGGCCTAAAACTGGCCAGTCTAGTGAGGTCCTTCCCCTACTTGGGGAGCACCATGATTATGGCTTCTTGAAGCATAGGTGGAAGTGTCCCTTGTTGCTGGGCATCCTCCAACATACTTAACTCATTGAGTCTGGGTGGCCATTTTGGGTCAGGTTCAGCAAAATGGATGGTTCTGACACCACGTGGCAGCTATTGCTCCCAATGAGGTTTGTCTATAGTTTCAACCGGTAGTTGGTAGGCACCTATTGGGAACCCATCACTTCCTGGGGACTTATGTGGGGTCATTGATTTAATTGCTCTTTGAATTTCCTCTAGTAAGAAGGGGGCCTCTAACTGTTCCTTTTGCGTGTCTGAGAGCTTCAGGATGAAGAGATCTCTTATGAAATTGTCGTAGGCTTGCTTTTCCCAAGTTATGTTAGAGTCATATAATTCCTTATAGAAAGTGACTATAATACTATTTATATCCTTGGGCATTGTGTGCAATAACCCTACCATGTTTCTTAATTGAGCTATGTGCCTCTTGGCCTGCTGCTTTTTAAGCCTGTAGGCCAAGAATTTGCTGTTCTCTCCCCCCCCCATGCCCGATATTTAAATTTTGGCCTTTGAATTTGCAGCTCTGCCCTCCTGGTCACCAGGTTGTTCAGTCTTGTTCTCAAATTGGAAATTCCAAAGAGCAAGGTAGGGTTTCCTAACTGTGTCTGGTCCCCCTTATATACCACCTCTTTCGCCTTCAACTGCTTCTCTAACTCTACTACTTTCTTCTCTCTCAGCATCCTTCTTTGTGTGACAAAGCTGATTATCATCCCCCTGATTGTGGTCTTTTATGCCTCCCATATGCCCGTAGAGAAGGCCACCCCAGGAGGGTTATCCTTAAAATATAGTTGGGTCTCAGTTCTGAACCAGCTGTGGAATTCTTCATCCTGCAAAAGTAGGGGGTCTAGCCTCCATTGCAAGGTCTTGGGTTCTGGAGTCTCCAAAGGAAAGGTTAAGACTACAGGGGCATGATCAGAAAGCTATATTGGGGCAATGTTTACAGCATGCATACCAGTTGTTATTCTAGGGGAGGTCAGCCAGAAATCTAGTCTACTGGCCATAGCTTTGGCCATGGAGAAATATGTATAATTCCTCCCTATGTCCAAAAGCTGGTGGAGTGACATAAGGTCTTTTATGGCTTGTAGCATATGGATGTGAGGTTCTGGCCTTGAGTTTGATCTATCTAGGTTGTGGTTAAAGGGTGAGATTGAAGTCCCCCCTACAATCACATCTGGGTTGTCATACACCATGTCCCTGATGCCTTGTGACAAGCCTGCCATGAATCCTGGCGTGTCTTCATTGGGTGCATAGACAATTACTAGTATAAGTGGGCCCTTCTGCATGGCCATCTTTGCCAACACCCACCTCACTTGATCATCTGCCTTCTCCACTTCAAATTCTTATGCCGTAATATTGAGACTCCTCTTTTTGCTGAGGATGCTGCACTGTGCACCTCCCAGTCTACCAATTCCCTGCACAGTTTTTTCACCTCTCCCTGTGTGAGCTTAGTCTCCTGGATGAAGGCTACTTGGGTTTTAAGTTTCTTCAGATGTGTCAAGACTTTTTTCCATTTTATGGGGTGATTCAGGCCCCTCACCTTCCATGAGGTGGCCACCATGTCTTTATGATTAGACATATTCCTTTATGTTAATTATAATACTCCGATTGAGAGACCCTTTTGCCCCTTTCAGGCCACCCACCTCTGACCTCCTAATACCTCTTTTATTCAGCGTGGACTTTCTTGTCCCCCTGCACCCAACTCAGAATACTGCGAAGTCCCTATGTTATTCCTTAGTGCACTGCAATTCTTTATCATCTCTGTTCTCCTTCTTTCTTTCTTTTCCCCTACCTATACTGAGGGAAGAATGCCCTCATGTCCCCACCTCCCTCTTCTGTAGGTGGTCCTGAGGTGACTCGGACACTGGGTACAGAGTTAGGCAAACTTCCATTATCAGTACTTTTAAACTCAGCTTTTGAAACACTGTGTAACTCAGAAAACATAAAACACATACAGTAGTTAACATCATAACTCTAACTTCGGAATCTTCCAGTTTCTGTCAGGACACCCCTACTTTGGTATCCAATTGACCCTGTTCAGCCCCTTGGGGTGTTCAGCAGCCACTTGGCTATCTAGTACCTGTAGACTCTTTACCAACACTGTTGGCCTAATACTCTACCCGTCAGTGAAGAGTAACAACCGATAGGTTGTCCCTGTCCTGAACACCTCTGTACAGGCCTGCAGCAATTTAAGTGTACCTCTCCTTTAGAGAGAGGTTTTTGTGGTATGCTCTGGTCTGCACTCATGCCTGTCAACCTTACCTGTCCCTTTCCCTTTCTTCTGCAGGAGGTGAAAGAAAAAAAAGGTAGGGAAAGGACTATTCGCAAGGAGGACACATCAGCACTGAAAAAAAAAACAGTGTCTCTGCTTCTCCTCCTTCCCAGACAGATGCTCTAATCTGTACTCTCTGCAGAGGTCCTAAAAGGAAGTTCTGGAGAGTTTCTGTACAGATTAGGAGGAGAGTTAAGAGGATTCAGGGGTATGAAGGGGGGGCATATAAGGGGCCGGGGAGCTGCCACGGTGGGTTTATCTTTGTTCCAAGAGTGCCTCTTAACTGGCATTTCCTTGCCTTGCACCAATGTGCACCCCCCCCAGAACCCATCATGGGGGGGTTAAAGAGGGGCCACTCAGCCAGAGAACATCCTGTCCTTGATGCCTAGTCCCCCCCCCATGCAGTGGATTACATGCTGAAAACCCCTTCCCTGGACTCTCCCATTCATTTCAGAACTTCTCTGTGGGGTGGGTATAATTTCCCGCTGCCCCTCAGTCCTCTGGATTCCCTGGAGGAGCTCATCTGTAAAATGACAACATTTGCTTTTGCTTTCCCCACCAGAACTCTTGGAATTAGCCCTTGTGAGATAGAGCCTAACCCTCCTGATCCCTCTTCCCCAAGGTCTCCCCATTCCCCGCCATTATCGCCAATAAGCTTCCAACACCTTGTACATATTCCCCCCTGATATGCAAACCCTATCTTATGAGCATTTTAAGAGTAACTGTGTACTTTACTGCACACATTGGTTGCTGTCCATAATGAAACCAGGTGCATGTCAGATCAAGGCAGCAGCTGCTGTGGGTGAGTGTGCCCTGCTGTCCCTGAAAAACAACTCCTTTCCAAGCAAGTGATGAAAAAGGCTCTTCTGATGCCTTAGATCCTTATCTTAGCTTCCAGTTGCAGCAGCAGATCAGAGGGGAGCAATTTAAGGAAGATTTTCAACTCAGTAAACAGAGCTGCTGTGCAGTCAAAAAGGAGGGCCCGCACCACAAGGAGGATTAAGTTCATCTCTATGTGTCAGTTAGCTTATGGTGTGGTTGGCCCTACTTAGCTAATACCCAGACTAAAAAAATTACCATATGAAGATAGGCTAAAATCTTTAGGTCTATATGACTTACAACTAAGAAGGGATCGAGGGGACTTACTTCTATTATTCAACATACTAAATGGCCATGAACCTATGAAGGAATGCAACATTACAATAGTAGATAAACCAGAAAATCTGAGATGTCGTAATAAGCACATTCACATTCTGAGGGCAATATCGAACAAACGTAAACATTATTTCACAATTAGTGCCAACACACTTTGGACCTCTCTTCCTCAACATATTGTGGATATCAAGAGTTTTAGGAGGTTTAAAAATGAACTAGACAAACTCCTATTAGGGACAGATAGTTAAATCTGCTCCACAAGTGTGAGGAAGGTGGTTTTGATGGGCCTAGTGCCTACTTCCACCTTAACAAAACTGAGTAATACCGAGTAATACATGCTATCTTTGTCTCAGCTGAGGGTTACAAGAAAGGAAAGAGTTACCTTCTCATCAGTTCTGCTCCTGCAGCTTCCCCTCATGTTGGTCACCATCCAGTTGGTTTGCATCATAAGAAAAGCTGGCGCTTGTATCTCAATGTCATCTGTTGCTATGCCATCGGCCCACACTTGGCAGCTGGGGTCCCAGTTTTTGTAAATATCCCCCTCAGGCAAGTACTCCTCAGCTGTATCTGACAGGCCAAGCGCTCCTGGCAAAAGCTCTCTCAGCAGCTCGTACCTATTTGGATATTTTTACTGGAGTCGCCTGAGTGGATTCCCCGCTGGGCTAGGTTAGGAGTTGGTGGCCTTGTCTGCTTCTTGATGTGGCAGGGCCTAATCTAGCCCACAGCAGTGTTTTTCCTCCCTGCTTCTGGGCGTTCGTGATTTTACTTTTTTTCCTCTGCCGACCTCTCTCAACCTGCTGCCACAGTTCTTCAGGGAGTGGACCTCCCATTTGCTTCGGATTCCCATTCTGTGTTTCCATGGGGGTGTGCACCAGAGAATGCCTCATTGCTTCATTAATTGGCCTGGCATGAGGGGGGTATCTAGATTTGATCAACAGGAAGTTCCCTGGGAATTGCTTCACTTCAGCTGGACTATTGAACATCAGGGTCTGGCCCTGGTACTGTATCCTGAGCATTGCATTGTATCATAGAGATGCAGGTATGTTCATTTTATATAATTCTTGTTTTACCCCTGCGTATGCTCGGCGCTTCTTAGATAGATCCTGGAAGTAATCTTGAAAAAGCAGAATCTGATGGCCCTCCCATTACAGTATCCTCTGCTCTCTGGCAGTCCGGAGGTACATGTCCTTTACTGGGTATGTCCGCTCCAGTCTGGCTAAAGTCCCACCCCATCCATAGTAGTGTCCCAATTATCTACCCCTCCTCCGTCATTATCATAATAAAGTACATGACAACCATCATCACTTTCTGTGGTTTTAGCCCAATTTTTCCCCCAGTCGTCAGTAATATATCCCTCCTCTTCTTTACCTCTCTAACCTGCCACCCCATACACAGCCTCTTTCCCCTATATGTGTAGTTGCCGGCTGCCTCATTCAAAAGATCTCTGCTTATAACCCCTGTATGCCTATGGTTGATTGTACATCTGCTGACTTCAATTGTAAAATAATGCTGTTTTTTTTTATTTATTTCAGCCTTGTACTGTACTGTATACACTGTATATACTTTTTCTTCCTTGTATATTATTGCTTTTTGTATACCTGCTTCTGTACTATACTTTGATGTATTCATGACCAGGTCCACCTTGCAAATTAGCCTTGCTCAATGGTGCCCGTCTGGATAAATAAAGATTTTGATTGATTGATTGAGAAGCGGCAAAGAATGGGGCAAGAATGTTCCCCCTTTTTTGGCTTGGGGCAAGGGTTCTGCAAGCCCTCTCCTGCTCTGGAGGGAGCATGTTGTTAAGTTTCAATACTGTCGGCAGGAATTCTTGTAGAAAAGTTATAGTGTCTCTCCTCTCAGCCCCTTCCGGAACCCCAATAATCCTCATGTTGTTTCTTCTGGACCTATTCTCTAGGTCATCCACTTTGTTCAAGAAAAATCGTAATTTGTCATGGTGATCTCTTAGGTGGATCTGATTTGTGTGGAGAATCTCCTTGTGTGCATTGACTGTTCGTTCAGTCCCCTCTACCCTGTTGGAAAGGGCTTGTACCTCCACAATTGTTTTGAAAATAGTATCCTTAAGCTCCGCTATATCGTTCAGGATTCTGTTTAAAAGTGCTGTTATTTTAGCCATGTCCATAGAGCTGTCCTCTGTATTAGTGTGTCATTTCCCTCTGATTTAGTGGATTCCCTCAACTGGCACCTCTCTCGCTGCCTTTAGCAGTCAGCTGCCACCTCGGAGATGAAAGGCTGTGTAATGACCTGATGCCACTAAGCTCAGCACTGAATTGCCGCTTTAGATATTTTCAGTTTGGCCATGGTTATCAGACCCAGAGTTGATTCTCCCGGATGCCCTTGCTGTGCCATTTCAAGCCCGGTACACCTTTCTGATACTTGCTGCTGCAGGTCTACAGATGACTTTAAAAGGATCCTCTGATGTACTTTTCTATCAATTTAAGCTGCCACTATCTTGAATGGCAAGCTCTGCCCCCAGGATTCTTTATATTAAAAAAAAACACATTTCAAGGGCACATTTATAACTTTGAAGTGCAGATGTACATAATTGTGTCCCTATCAGCCAGCTAGGTGTGGTGGTGTCATTCCAGAATGTCAGTTTTGTGTTTTTTTGTTTTTTTTTAATATTTCAGAAAAAATGGAAAACAAGATGGTGGCTCCCAAAAAAGGAATTTTCCCT